>OW443301.2:2500000-5000000 GCA_937001585.2 Brachylomia viminalis
CGGCCAAGAAACTAGACACCCTAAATAGAGTGAAGCGATACTTTACGCCTGGACAGCTTCTGACCCTTTACAAAGCGGTCCTGACCCTTTAAAAAGTCCGATCCTGCATGGAGTATTGCAGCCACCTTTGAGATGGCTAAGCACAGTACCAACTTGCCACGCTTGACTCGGTGGAACGCAGAGCTAAGAGGCTCATGTGCGACGTATAACTGGTGGATGCCAAGCTTCACAGCTTGGCTCATCGCCGCAATTCTTACACATTCTTATTCTACAGATTGTACTTCGGTGAGTGTGCCCAAAAACTCCACGACCTTATTCCACCGGCCCCCTTCGTCCATCGGTCATCTAGACGCACTGCAAGTTACCATCCTTACCTAGTTGCTATTCCAAAAATTCGCACTAAGCGTTTCCAAATGTCGATTGTAATGCGTACAACAAAAGAATGGAACTCTCTACCTGCGTCTGTGTTTCCGAACGAATACAACCCTAATCTCTTCAACGTGGGAGTGAACAGGCTTCTTCTGGGTAAGCTCACCCCACCGTTGATTCTGTCTCTGTCACCACTGACCTAGACTAGAGTCAAGAGCAAACCTATCTTAAATAAAATTTAAAAGATATAAAATATGTTTATTTTTCACAGAAACACGTGCATACAAAAATATACAAAATTGCTGTTACAAATGTTACTATTGGTTTTAGTATCCGTATCACTCGGGAGAGGTCAACCGTTGATGCCGTTAGTTATAATATTGGTACTGACTCGATTGATAGGCAAACTAGGCATAGTCGCAGTGCTTAAAACCTTATTACACAAGGGGTATTCAGGGACCCTTTCCCTAAATCGGGATGGTGTAATAAGAAAAAGGGAGGAAGGATCCCTATTAAAAAAATACATCACCTAAATATCGGGCCCTGTATACTCTGTACTGGAGTAGGAGTTTTAGATCTACTAAGGCACTTACTAAGCATAACAAGATTTACTACAAGTACCAAATACCTACCAGCTGATACACACAAATTTATTTATTATGTAGAATTAAATATTACGGTTGATGGGGATAGTAGCCATGGCTTTTGACAATTGCCTATGATATTTGCCTACAGACAACAAATTAGGATATTATGCAGGCCTTTAAAAGTTTATTTACCTACAGCAGTAACGCACAGACCGCGTATTTATAATTTATCAGCGATAGAATAGATGGTCACAAAGTAAAGAATTTCAGGAATAAAATAAGTTGAATTTTTAGTTGTCTATATCGCTGAAGGTTTTAGGCACTAATCTGTACTTTTACAAAATGGAAAGATTGTAAATATTGTTTCAATTCACTAAACTGCGCCTTTAATCTAATCCAACTCAAAGACTGCTTGTCGAATTGTCTTCTACAATTAAGCAACAGCCTTATTTCCAAGTGAGTACCCTCCCTTACGGTTTCAGATGTTTATCATTAATGTAGATGGATGTTCGTTTACTTTTTTGTTAATAAGGAATTTAACTAATTAAAAGTTGTACCCGGAAGTTTACTGAGGTTCCTCTGAACACCAGTATGAGTATAAAAAGAACTAGATACCGTACTTGAGAGAGAAACTAAAGAGGGATAGATTGTGTCCTCTCTTTCTCATTCTCTTTTGTCTTCGAGTCTTCCTGTTTATATTGGAAACGGTGATGACTAATGAAGTGATGACGAATCATAGAAAGTGCCTTAAAACAGGAGTAGGAACAGTTTTTTTTTTGGCCCCACTAGGAATTTCTCCTATATCGTGGGTGCGTTTACAAACAAACAAAATTGGAGATAATACATAATTATAATGCTACCGAAAGTAGAATGAAAGCAACTCACATTTAAATTACACCAACTACAGGCAAAAAATAGGAAGACGGAAAACATACATACCTAGATACATAAACTCACGCCTTTTTCCCATGGGGATAGGCAGAAAATATAGAACACCATCTGGTACGATCCTTACGTAGTTCTTTTGCTTCGTTTACGTTAATTTAGTACATTAAATTCTTCTGTTAAATATAAATATATAAAATTAAATATTTTGACTCACCATAACTCAGTACAAAGCAAAACAGACAAAAATCAAATCACGCTTTAAAAACAGAACAGAATCAAAACAAAAATTTGCCTAATCGCATCCCTAGTACATCGGTGCGTTATCGATGAGTTAGCGCTCCGTCGAGTCGGCGGGCAGATCGAGTGCACTTGTTTTTCACTGTCTGTGGGGCTAATTGCGCCATTTTTCATTTGCGGCCCTTCCGCGCCCCTTCGCTCGCCCTACGGGTGGGGGTGGGGGGTCCACCCCGTGACCAGACTTGGCTATTCTTGGCTACTGCGTGTTTACTAAATGGATGCGTGAAATGGAAGGTTGTTGGATAGATACGGTGATGAGCTTTGGTGATAAGGGTTGGTCTAAGGTGCAATGAATTATAATGTTGATGCGTAGTCGGTAGGTTAGTTAAGAAATGTGTCTATCAAACCTGAAAATATTAACATTGTTAACAAGTTTTAAGCCCAAAAAAATAGATGAAGAAAAGATCTATAACAGAGGGGCAATTCCCGTATTTTTAAGACCGTTCGCATTCTAATCTCAGTCTCAACCTGTCAAAATTACAATCAATTTACATACATTTTGACAGGTTTTTGACATTGATTGTCGCTGAAATGAGATTGCGACTTGAATTTGAACGTTTTTTAAGTATGAGAATTGGCCTACAGGTTATTTTTTTGTATTGACTAGCTAAAATATGAATACTATAATCAGTGCAGTTGTGTAGCAGTTTTAGGCTGCTGCACTGATTCACGCATAATAGGCGCAGAGATAGCGTTTTTTTTTTAAATATAATATAAACGTCTCTTTGGCATCAACAAAAAATAATATCCTACTATTTAATTGACACGCACATTTCACTGTTAAAAGATATAATAAAATGCTTTCCGCGATTCAGAGATGAGTGACCAGCAAAATATGTAAATTAATTCCGCTACTTATAATTGTGTCACTCAATTCAAACCAGACTGATGTGATTAGGTAGCTAAATTGACTTGGACATCACCATTTTGCATATCCATATTGATCCGGGTATGAAAGCGGACAGTTAGCGAGACATCTCTAAATAGCATCGATATTATAATTGTGAGTTGTGTTGTGAATGACTAGGACATTTTAATATTGCGAAGTATGTTAAGTGAGTAGTTGTTACAGGTATTCTGTGTTAGGTTTAAACTAATATGAGTACTTAGTAAGATTACCGAAAATAGATAAATCGATCAGACGCTAGAGTGGACGCAGTATTCAATACTCACCCCGGTAAGGAAAAAAGAAAATTCTAATTGTTTGGTATCATTATAATATTTAACGTAAAATTAAATGTAGCTAGTTCAAAGATGATGGCAGAACGAGATAGATACACAAAGTAGCCAATGGAACACTCTTATCGGCAAATTAAACTCTTTGCCCAGCAAAAGTTTATACAATTGCAAACTCATTGAGAAATTCTTGAATATTTTTTTCGAATAAACAGTTTGTTTATTCAAAAGAGTTCAAGAATTTAATTAAATATTAACCAAGAACTCATAAATCTGGTACATACAGCTCTCTGACGTAAATATAGTACATTAAGATAACTTTTAATAGATTAGATACTTAACAATTACGAGATCCGACATTAGCCTGGTCGGGTACATCTATATAAAGTAATGTCATTAAAATAAAATAATGATAATGAATCTGAACTGGCCGCCAAACATATCGCACCGGATACATATCTCAAAGTTTAATGTTGCCATCTAATTGGTCATACCAGCTTGTAGTCTCGGAGACAGTAAGCGCGGAGAGTATACTATCTAAAGTTTAATGTTGCCATCTAATTGGTCATACCAGCTTGTAGTCTCAACATGAATGATATGACCACTTTTTTGTAACAATATTTTGATTTAAAAGAGTGTCCATGGAGTTTCTTGCCCGTTCTTCTCCATAGGTACCTACTACGCTTTGGAATGGGCAACTAGCTTCATCTTTCTGACTGACTGATCCCTTGACAATTCAAAAGTGCCTGTAATTGGTTTATTTGAAATAAATGCTTTGAGTTTGAGTTTTGAATTGGTCATACCAGCTTGTAGTCTCGGAGACAGTAAGCGCGGAGAGTATACTATCTAAAATTAAGTCACACGGATAATTTTCGCTGTCCCAGATTTTCGTAACACCTTCGTAGCACTACATATTTAGGTATCTACGTGGATGCTACGAACAGCTAGGAATATTATCAATATTTAATTGTAGTTGCATTATACATTAAATCATCCCTAGATAATTCGCAAAGGACCGAATTCATTCATTTACCAGACAGCTTTTGATGCTCCTCCAAAATAGTGCAAAAAATAACAAATTCTGCTCAACCACCGCATAGAATCTCTCCTACTTAAAACCTCGATAACTTTTCAATAATGTACTACTACAGTAGTACAATATTTATATTAACTGGTTACATAATTTTATATTGGCTGTTATAACAGTCAATATTGTACGCACGACGACATATCAAGCTATACATTTCCAGTATAAGCTTTTTTATCGTTGGAAGTCATCAAATAACTTCTCCCGCTCTGGGAGGAGCAGGAGGGCGTGTCAGACTTTTACTGACTAAAACCCACCCGTGTTCCTTCAGTTGCCTTTGCCAGGGGCCACGGTATCCCCTTCGGACTTCCCCGCTACCCTGGCAGGCATCGGCCATAGCGGACCCCGTCAATGGTACTGACATCTCTTTCAGGCGCGCGTGGAACACAACGCGCTGTGGACCCGGGCCTGGTCTTCCAAAGCCTCTACAATGCAAGGTCAGCTAAAACTGGAAATGATAGATGATGATGATAGATAGCTTGATATGTCGTCGTGTGTACCACGTTGTGATACAACATTGTTAATTGAAACATTTATTAGTACCCTGGCTCCTAGCCTATACGTCAGTTTCCTAGAGCACGAGGCCGGTGTCGAGTGGTAGTCACTTTCCAATACCGAGTTACCGGTTCATTGAACATTATTATCCTCTGGTGTTTCTTTGTGACACTTTTTTCATAATCTATAAATACGTTTTTTTAACGATTTTTCTCTTTAAGGATACAATTGTGTATCCCGCCGAAAAAGCCCGCCAATAATATCTGGAAAAATGAAAAGTAGGTATTGATCTACTTTCCTTTTTCCTGATTTTATCGACCTTATAAAGGGTTAAAAATAATATGTGGAATAAACTCTTTTATTTTGGAAATGCGCATTGCCATCACGATTATTCTCCAACTATTGATTGTTCCGTGACTATACCTCGCTTGTAAGTATAATCATTTTGATTTCTGCGCATCTTAATAACATTCAGCGAAGTCACAAACATACCTCATAAGTACCTAATAATTATAAAAATGATTAGATTCTACATTTAAAAGTATGTTGTTTCCTAAGCCAGTTGTCGCGGTAACTTTCCAATATTGCGCGCGCGCCGGTAACGGTTCAATGGACATAATTAGTGACGTACCTGTTTTTAGTGTATTTACATTTTTATGCGATGGCGACACGTTAGGCGACTGGTCAAACGTATATTTTGATCTCGGAAACGAATTAGTTGGTTTTTGACGCTATAAATGACAAAAAAAAACCTAACTTTGCCTTAAGCCTTCTTTTTTATTTGAAAGTGTATATTTGATGGTGTATATTTACTTAAACATAACTTAACATCACGCCTGTAATCCTCGAAGGGTTGGGCAGAGTTGTACCCTTCGTACACCCACAATTCGGCAGTTTTGTTTCAAGTCCCATATAATAGGGGGCGAGCCTATTGCGTAAAGTAGTCTAATTTATTTTTAGGGATGATTTTACTGTTTCAAAATCATAAATTATGCAACTTCTTTCCCAGTGTATAGGCACTGCTTACCTTCTTTCGTCTATCTGAAGTCCACTTTAAGTGAACTTCAGATCTGTCTCATTGAAGTTGGTCCTGGGATCCGTTCCCATTTTTCAGATTAATTTCAGGATGAAAATAACAAAGAAAATGAACATAGTACCTACACGGACATTTCGCCGACTCGAGTTATGTTAAAGCCCCATGTGATAAGGGGCGAGCTCGTTGCCATCAAACGGGCACAAACCCAGACTCTGGGCTGCTATGCTACTGAGAAATTCCTGATGAAAAACCCAATCACACGTTGCTCGACCTGGGAATTGAACCCAGGAGCTCATCCTCAGCAGTAACATATTATCTATGACATGGAATCTTAATGTATGTTTGTTTATTTATGTTCGACCACGATTTTTATTCTTAACTGTTAATGACAATTTAAATTTTTAACCATTTTATTTAACGTAGGTAGGTATATTATATATTGTTATAATTAAGTTAATGTTTTAATGACAATTTGAATTTTAATAATTTTATTTATTGAATGTAAGAATTAATTTAATGTTTTAATGAGAATTTAAATTGTAACAATTTTGTATAATGAAAATGTTTGCATGCCGAATGGTGAAATATGGCAGAACTCCTAGAACTAGATTTATACCTACTACTATCTACTTATGTATTACCCATATTTGCAAATAAATGATATTCTATTCTATTCTATTCTAACGTTTGCGACCACAAGACCAACGAGGCAAACTGAAATCTTTAGATAATGTTATTTTGAAAGTTTTATTGTTTTGAAATTAAATATTACGTACAGCTAACAAACCTCTACCTGAGTCATTCGTCAATCTTGGGTTTCATTGCCATTTTTCAGGTTATTTCAGATAAAAAAGCAATGCTTAAATGATAGTTTTCTTGGACTGTTTTACTTTCTAGAGTTAGAATATTCAACTAAGCGAGGCTTCTGGATCCGTCGTTTGGTAAAATAATATAAACTACGAAACATCTAGTCCTCCTTGCTTCCGTGTCGCGCTGAAAAAGCGATAGTTCACGCCCCAGGGAACAGATGGCGTTAGCACTAACAGTCAATTCCTTACGGCTTCAAATGATGAATCAGGAGGAAGTAAGGCATCACAGATTGTTAGGTACCCAACTCTGGAATGAAAAATAAACAGTTCCCTACATTTCGGTAAAAAAAATTCTCATATTTTTTGACGTTGATCCCATAGTACTTACCCTAATAGTTGTTAATTTTCTTGGGAACTACACCCTCATAGAGTATTCACACGTTTAACCTAACATCCTGAATAAGTACCTATCATAAACACGTCATAAATCATGGACGAGGCCTTTATTCAAAACTGAAAATCGGGAAACGCAAGAAAAATCATCACAAATTTTCTTTTTCAGGGACAATAAAAAAGCCTTCAAGACTGTATTAGAAAACTCAGAATATTTAGATTATAAGGAAGGCTTCCTTTTTTGGGCACAAAACAAATGTATAAAATCTATCACAAATTCACAATAAACACATTTCATTCTGGTGGATTCAGACTCAAACTCATAGCATTTATTTCAATGAAACCATTTATAGGCACTTTTGACTTGTCAAGGAGTCAGTCAGAAATTTTAAGCTAGTTGCAAATTTCAAAGCGTATTAGGGTAGGTACTCACCGACGTCAAATCAAGCTATAATACATTCCTAGTATAAGCTGACTTCTCGTGGTACGAAAATGCCTATACAATGCGAGGTCAGCTAAAACTGAAAATGTATAGTTTGATAATGTCGTGTCGTCATGTGATGTGGTTCTCCATAGAACCGTGGATCTACAAGATACTCCACGGACACTCTTTTAAATTATATTGTTACAAAATATGTATTAGTTACAAAATAATTGTTTATTAGTAGATATAGTGTTAATGTTACTGAATTAGTTACTTACTTATGCAGTATTTAAGTAGCAGCTGTATTCTACCGACTTTATTGTAAAATCGTGAAATTTGCGCCGGATATGATTTTCTCTATGTCGGTTATGAGGTCAGACAAAACGACAATTAAAATTATTAGAAAAATAACAATTTCTAATTGCTTGCAAATCATCAAAGTCTGCAAGAGAACCGGTCGCGAATGAGTTCCATTGCAATTTGTACGAAAATAACTAAAATTAATTAAGATACGTAAGTTAATTAGTTTTATTCGTGATTATGTTTGAAAGAATTATAATTGATTTCTATGATTTGACGCTTGAGGTCATAGAGTAAAAAAAAAAACATACAATCCTGCCTTATGTTTGACTACTTCATTTATCGAATCGTCACAAGCGCGGCTGCCATTCGTGCGGATCTAAGTTTTGATTCCAGGCTTCCAGGTTTTGGTCCGAGAGGGATACCGTGGCCCCTGGCACCGGCAACTGAAGGAACACGGGTGGGTTTTAGCCAGTAAGAGTCTGACACGCCCTCCCGCTCTGCCCAGAGCGGGAGCGGGAGTAGTTTTTTAATGATTTCCAAAGCTCAAAAAAAAAAAAAGGCCGGACGAACAGTGTTATAGCAGCTTTACACAATTAACATGATTTGGAACTCCTAAGTATGGAATCAATCTGAGGAATCTAAGATACAAAAAGAACGTCCATTGCCATGAAAATGATTGAAAATGAAAGTGAGTCCGGCAAACAGCATAACGCTGGCGAGCCAGCCAGGTGGTCATCACAACACCAGGGTGCAGTTCTTACTCCACTGCAGAATCAGTCTGCCTAGCCCTTTCCCAACTATGTTAATGTCGGCTTCCAGTCTAACCGGATGCAGCTGAATACCAGTATTTTATATGGAGGGACTGCCCACAACCCAGTTACTGGGTTACACGAATACCCCTTGGTAAGACTTCAGGGCTTCTTGCGACCCGTAACGACTGTCAAAGATCTATGAAAGACAGCCGGGATCAACGGCCTAACCTGCTTTCCGAGCCACGGTGGAATCTCAATATGTTGATAAATGATAAATGATTTTATTTCTGTAAGTAGGTTTGTACAAACACTTTTACAGGTCAATCATATTTTAAAAACTAGATGAGGTCGGCGTTTCCTATCTGACTACTCTGAGAAGAAAGGCCGAAACAAACTCAGAGGTCACAGTCTCTTTTAAAGTCCAGACATAATCTTGGTCAGATCATGTAAAGACCATGTAGATTGGTGTCTGAAACGGTATTTGTAGGAAAAACCATACAGATTGAGCGGACCTGTCCAGTCAGTGCACGCATTTGTCAGTACTTGATCTTGCCGCTCAACTGAGAACTTAAGGAGCACAACGATTCGACGAACAATACCAAAGAAAGGACATTTGGGTAGGCCGCATAAATTACTCAAGCTGCCAGATCGTGAAACTAACTAAGAAATAAAAAAAAAGTAATAAACCACATAATCTTCACATTCACAATAATTAAAATAATATAATACTTTACAAAGTAAATACTCATGTCATTGTATGTATAAAATTCATCAATGTCAATGTGTACATAAAAGTTCGGACATAATCTTTGAGGACCATGTAGATTGGTGTCTGAAATGGTCACTGGATGGTCACCCATCCACGAACCGACCGCGGTAAGTATAGCTTAACCTTCGATGGACCCGTGCGGCTGTTATTATTCGGCCACGAGCTAACTCCATTGCAGAATACAGACACGATACGTATTGGTTTCTTTTTCTAACAAGGCGTTGGACTGTAGTCCATAACATTTCTAACAAGGCGTTGGACTGTAGTCCATAACATTTCTAACAAGGCGTTGGACTGTAGTCCATAACATTTCTAACAAGGCGTTGGACTGTAGTCCATAACATTTCTAACAAGGCGTTGGACTGTAGTCCATAACATTTCTAACAAGGCGTTGGACTGTAGTCCATAACATTTCTAACAAGGCGTTGGACTGTACTCCATAACATTTCTAACAAGGCGTTGGACTGTAGTCCATAACATTTCTAACAAGGCGTTGGACTGTAGTCCATAACATTTCTAACAAGGCGTTGGACTGTAGTCCATAACATTTCTAACAAGGCGTTGGACTGTAGTCCATAACATTTCTAACAAGGCGTTGGACTGTAGTCCATAACATTTCTAACAAGGCGTTGGACTGTAGTCCATAACATTTCTAACAAGGCGTTGGACTGTAGTCCATAACATTTCTAACAAGGCGTTGGACTGTAGTCCATAACATTTCTAACAAGGCGTTGGACTGTAGTCCATAACATTTCTAACAAGGCGTTGGACTGTACTCCATAACATTTCTAACAAGGCGTTGGACTGTAGTCCATAACATTTCTAACAAGGCGTTGGACTGTAGTCCATAACATTTCTAACAAGGCGTTGGACTGTAGTCCATAACATTTCTAACAAGGCGTTGGACTGTAGTCCATAACATTTCTAACAAGGCGTTGGACTGTAGTCCATAACATTTCTAACAAGGCGTTGGACTGTAGTCCATAACATTTCTAACAAGGCGTTGGACTGTAGTCCATAACATTTCTAACAAGGCGTTGGACTGTAGTCCATAACATTTCTAACAAGGCGTTGGACTGTAGTCCATAACATTTCTAACAAGGCGTTGGACTGTAGTCCATAACATTTCTAACAAGGCGTTGGACTGTAGTCCATAACATTTCTAACAAGGCGTTGGACTGTAGTCCATAACATTTCTAACAAACTCAAACTCAAACTCAAACTCAAAGCATTTATTTCAATTAAACCATTTACAGGCACTTTTGAATTGTCAAGTGGTCGGTCAGTCAGAAATATGAAGCTAGTTGCCCATTCCAAAGCGTAGTAGGTACCTATGGAGAAGAACGGGCAAGAAACTCCATGGACACTCTTTTAAATTATATTGTTACATAAATATTAGTTACATCATTAATCTTGTATATAGGTATAATTATATGTGAGAACGATGTAAATAAGACGTACACATTGAGTGTCCAGTGTACAGCAAATATAAATTCAAACAAAACAATCCATAATAAAATAATTAAAAATAAGCCGTGGTGGCTAAGAGATGACCAGTCCCAACTGACAGCGCCCGTTCACGAACATGACGCATGGATCAGCACCATTCAGCTCAACCATTTTGAAGGGAGCTAAATGATCCAACACACGCGCCACCGTCAGCGAGACATTTGAGTGAGCATGACATCTATCAGCCGCCAGGACACATTCAAGTCAATGAAAGACATTACCCGGTAAATGGTAGCTCGATAGTACATAGTACTCACACTTGTCCTATGCAATTATATAATACAAAGGAGATTGAGTTTATACAAAGCAAAGGTAGTCTTACAATCTTCAGCAGCTCCAACAGTATTTTCAAATGTTAATCAATTAGTTGTGGTTGTGGAGCAGGACCAGCATTGAGCCAGGCATTTTTATCAGCGATATAATCCCCCAACTTATAATATGCCTGGCTGCATAGTGTGCGTTTTATACAAACTTTGAATTTCGTCTCATTCAGTTGAAGTATGTGGGGAGGTATTTTATTGTAACATTTTAAACAGTACCCCATGAAAGATGAGTCCAATTGATTGAGATGTTAGTGAAGATGAGTGAAATTGATTGAGAACAAGGCGTTGGACTGTAGTCCATAACATTTCTAACAAGGCGTTGGACTGTAGTCCATAACATTTCTAACAAGGCGTTGGACTGTAGTCCATAACATTTCTAACAAGGCGTTGGACTGTAGTCCATAACATTTCTAACAAGGCGTTGGACTGTAGTCCATAACATTTCTAACAAGGCGTTGGACTGTAGTCCATAACATTTCTAACAAGGCGTTGGACTGTAGTCCATAACATTTCTAACAAGGCGTTGGACTGTAGTCCATAACATTTCTAACAAGGCGTTGGACTGTAGTCCATAAGATTTCTAACAAGGCGTTGGACTGTAGTCCATAACATTTTCGGCCCGCATTGTTCCGCCATACCAATCATCTCGGTATCAATCGCTCAATGTTCCGCCACTCGTTTGTGTTTCTGCCCTCAGTCTGATAATACGGATTTAAAAGCTACGGCTCGGAGGACCAGAATGATTGAGCAATTATCTTTTTGTATGCACGTGTTTCTGTGACAAATAAATCTATTTTTCTTTCTTTCAATTTTAGTCCTTTGAGTCTTTAGACCTTACACAACACGATTTGTTTTGCAGAAGGCAAAACAAATCGTCAATTGCTCATATCTATATATTTTTACACAAACGTTTTATCCGGCTTCCCTTACAAAAACTTTCACCCTCTTCGCCAATTCTATTGAAAATGTAATAAACATTTAAATTACCGCTACAAAAATCGTTAGTCATATGGGTTCGGCAGTGATTTACGATCAGCTGTAAACGTATTTTAGACAATTATGATGGTGATAAGAACAATAATAATAATTATTATTCGCAGACTCAACAGCGACGTACACCGAATTCGTTATGATAGAGGGAGCGCTGCCCTTACGACTTTAACAGCCGTGAGGGCAATCACCGCCCCCTATACATTTTATTTTGCAGACTCTATTGTGTCCATAACTAAATTATTTTAATTTCTTGGAATCTTTTTAGTTTTAGGAAATATCTGTTTGGATATTCAAGACAACCCTTCACGCTATCACGGTGCGCCGCAGGAGACGCCCTGGGCTTCGGAAATCCCAGGCCGGTTCCCAGCCAAAGTAGGCGCGGGCTTGCGGACGGCGAGCAATGGGTAGCTCGCCGTCCGATAAGGAACAGGAACAGGAATGGGTCAATGGCGCGTGTTATTCCACGCGCACCTCAAAGAGATGTCAGCACCAACGACGGGGTCCGCTGAGGCTGATGCCTGCCAGGGTTACGGGAAAGTCCGAAAGGCTTACCGTAGCCCCTGACACAGGCAACTGAAGGAACACAGGTGGGTTTTAGTCATTAAGAGCCTGACACGCCCTCCCGCTCCACCCAGAGCAGGAGAAGTTATTTGAAGATTACACACAAAAAAAAAGCTAACCCTGGTGCATTATTGAACGCAAGTCTTTCCTACAACAACCAGTTCCTTAGTGAATAAATATCAGGAGAATCTTCTAGAATAACACTTCATGACTGAATTCTTCATAAACCAGGTTAACGTAAGGACTTATTCATTTGATTTCGGCATATTGGGGGGAGACCAATTACTTATTGACTTAAGTATTAATAAAGAGTGAGAAGATAATATTAGACAGTTTATTCTCTCCATTTCCCAAAATGATTAAGTTAATTATGAACACCCACGCTGACCTGCCGGTAATTGCGTAACACACTAACAGTAAGAATGCCTTTCATTTTGACAGTTCAACAACATTCATTGCGTTATTTACGTTGTTGAACAGACACGTTTTTCGAACATATGAAGCAATGGATTAGCAATATCCTTCAAAATGATTCAGATTGTGATTGATAATGTGTTACGCAATTAGGGTGCTGACCCTGGCGCAGTATATTTATGAGCAGCTTATCAGCCCGCGCAAGTAGTAAATGTCAACTGTTGGATGTGCATTGTTGTACTTGAAATGAAAAGATTGGCCGCCAAAGTATAAAGTGACAGGTTGAAAAAAAATGGGCAGAATTTCGCGTGCAATTTATCTTTCAGTGCATTGATATAAACTAGCTATTTACTTTGTTTATGCCAAACGTATCAGTGCACTACACTGGTGATTGTTACTTCGTTGAATCCATAAGGACCAAGATTTAGGACCATAAGTACCAAAGTGATATATTTTAAGAAAACAAAGAAAAAACAGTAACCAAAACAGCGAATCGTAAATATCATTTGTATAACATGACGACGTCAATTAAGTCACCCCCGCCCGAACTATATCAAAGCACTTAGCAAATAAAACATCGCGGCATCACTCGGCAATAACTCGGTAGATGCCGTGACGGGTCGACATTACCGCCGAAGACAACGGTAGGTGCGGCCCGAGGCCTATTGACCGCGGTTTGCGCGTAAACACCACTGCGGAATACGATCCACCCACCGAATAAACTCGCCAAAACTTTTCGCATTACGCAACATCCATTGACCATACAAAATTGATTTCCCGGTTCGGAACAGCCCCGGGGCGGCAATGGATATCGAAAAGTCCCAAACAACAGTCAATGAACTTTCGGTAAGCCGCAAGCTAACCTCTAGATGAGTGCGTACAAATCACGTTTCGCGCGAATCAATACTTAAGTTCAGGCGATCGCCCCCCCTGCAATAAACAGTGGGGGAGTAGTTAGGGGCGCAGGGGGGGTGGAGGGTGAGTTATCGACCGCCCTCCGCTGCGCCCACCTGACCGTCACTAATCAGGGCTCATCCCGCGGACACCTAGAGTAATTGTACGCACTTTATTGTTCGAATGTACTTTTGTAATGGTAGTGTGCGTGGGCTTTGTACATGTGTTAGGGATATTGTGTTGGTGTGAGTGTGGTACAGGCGGCGACGTAAACATAGATATAGCGGCGGATGTCCGGAATGGTAATTTGCTTTATTGGGGCGGATTTGGATGACGATAATTAGGACTACGAGTCCTTGTTTTGTTAGTATAAACTTGCGCCGTTCTGTACCACCGTAAACAAATGGGATCCGAAAAGCAAATAGGGGTCATGGAATCGGTCGGTGCTTTTATCTGTAAATTTTTCATGCACGTGGTGCTAACGCCCAATTCAAATGAAAAGAAAAGTAGCTAGGTACCCCTTTTAACTAGCAGTAGGCACCAGCCTAATATTGTAAGTAATGCATTGAGCACAGTAGCCCATACGTTTGAAAATATATAGATTTCAGTTGTAATTTTCGCAAAATACAGTAAACCTAGGGCATAAGTTGTTTTGCACACATTGAAACGAATTCTCAAAATAGACGAACAATATCAAGAGACAGATACATAACGCCCATTAATTAAACCATCAATCCAACCATACCTTGCAATAATTTCCACAAAATCAATTTTAATAAATCAAATCAAAGACCGTCAACCCGCCCCCAGCCTTCAACACACATATACACACATACACCTTCTAAATCTATTTCTATCGTTGTAATTCTACATGTAATTTAGTTGCGGAAGTAAGCAGGAGTCATGTCGGCCGTCACGCGAGCGAAGCCGCGGCGCAAGCTATTTACCGATATGCTTGTTACTTTTATAATTTGTAATCAACGAAATGATTGTACGGGTTCTGTATGTATGGAGGGGAAAATTGAATGCAACTGTTTGGTAGTATTATAATAGCGTTTGTGATTGAGGCGAGTGATGTTTCAAACCTGGAACGTTATTTGATGTAGTGCTTCTGATGCCATGTGTAACTACAGTAAAACCAAGAAATAAATATCAAAATTGTCTTTTAAGTTATTTTTTAACAATCTAGCAAAATGTGGATGTAGTACATGCTGAAATGGGCCTTTTTGGCGCAGCCCTTAGAAACACAGTGGTTGTTAAAACATTTATTTTTTATTTGTATTTTGTGTTTCACGATCTATTGCCAAATAAATGTTACTCTTTCGCTCTGTTGTTTCATTCACACCTCTGCATACCCTTTCGAGAAATACAGACATGATGGTGTTATTCTTTTAAGACTTAATAAAATAACATTTGAAAACTCAAAAGGCATATTAGCAATGTAATCAAATATACAGGGTGGCCGGGAAGGGTTCAAATCGGCGTCGAGTCGACGATGAAGTACCTGGGACTCATCCTCGACAGCCGGTGGAGCTTCGTGAAGCATTTCCGACGTTTGGCTCCCAAACTGGAAAGGGCCTGGGCTGCCTTGAAGCGGCTCCTGTCTTATCTAGGGGGTCCAAACGCCTCCTGCCGGAGGTTCTTCGCGGGGGTCGTGCGGTCCATGGCCCTTAACGGGGCACCGCGGTGTGGGCGCGTTCCTTGAGATGGCCGGGAGCCCGCCGGTTGACCGCGTCCCAAAGGGTCATGGCCACCCGGCTAGTCCGGGGATACCGTACGGTCTCCGGTGAGGCGGCGAGCCTTCTTGCAGGATTACCGCCATGGGATCTGGAGGCAAAAGTCCTTGCGCACATATGGGAGTGGCGCGAGGAGGCGAAACACCGGGGCGTAACTCCGCTGCCGCACGAAATCACGGCACAGCGGACAGAGCTCCGGCGGGAATCTCATGGTGGCATGGAGAGTGCGACTGTCGCAACCTAGCGGTTGCGAGAGTCGCACTGGGCAGGCCACAATTGCAGTGACCAATCCCCTCTTTGGGGAGTGGCTAGAGAGACGCCACGGCGTCCTCACCTTCCACCTGACGCAGATCCACAGCGGACACGGATGCTTCGGGAGGTTCCTATTCCGGATAAGGCGGGAGGAAACGCCCGGGTGTCACCATTGTGTGGTTAGCCCGGAGGACACGGTGGAGGTCTGCCCGGCTTGGGCGGAGCACCGCCATGTCCTCGTGGAGGCGATGGGCGGTGGCGATCTCTCGCGTCCGGCCCTGGTTCAGGTCATGGTACGGAGCGAGAGGGCATGGGAAGCCGTCACCTCTTTCTGCAAAGCAGTAATGCTCGCGAAGGAGGAGGCGGAACGCGTGACGGAGAGGCAAAATTCGCGCCCTCACGCCCCTAGCACCGGCAGAAGATGCCCTGGGCGTCGGGAATCCCAAGCCGATTCCCGGCCACCGTAGGTGCGGGCTTGCGGACGGCGAGCAGTGGGCAGCTCGCCGTCCGATAAGGACCAGGCCCGGTTCGACGGCGCGTTGTATTCCACGCGCGCCTCAAATAGATGTCAGCACCAAATGACGGGGTTCGCTAGGGCCGATGCCTGCCAGGCTTGCGGGAAAGTCCGAAAGGGTTACCGTGGCCCCTGGCATAGGCAACTGAAGGAACACGGGTGGGTTTTTAGTCAACAATAGTCTGACACGCCCTCCCGCTCCGCCCAGAGCGGGAGAAGTTATTTGATGATTTTCCACACATAAAAAAAGGGTGGCAGGGAACATCGACGCGCAAACTGAAACCCTGAATTCAGTACATGATTCTAGACCCCCTAGCGTAGAAATTGTTAGTCGGTTAACAAAAAAAAAATATCTGCTCTTTTATAGATAAGTTGCAACACCTACGCGGTCAAAATGTATAAATTGGATGTGTATACTTGTCTCTTTTTTTTTAATTTTTTTATTTGTAATGTGCGTTTTGTTTGTGCAGAATAAACATTTTTTCTTTCTTTTCTTTTCTTTCTTTCTATAGAAAGGCAATTTGTTTTAAAATAACCGACTATATATTTCAACGCAGGGGGGTTCAGAATCATGTGCTGAATCCATGTAAATAGTTTGCGCGTCGATGTACCTGCCATCCTGTATACATTTTTTTTTTCACTGAAGTAAATGCCTTCCATCACTAGTTCCTCAATCGTCCGCTTGAAGCGCTGTCACTAATCGCCTACTACTCCATCCAACCAGCACCAGACTTAAACTCAAACTCTTCAATTAAACCATTTACAGGCACTTTTGAATTGTCAAGTGGTCGGTCAGTCAGAAATATGAAGCTAGTTTGCCCATTCCAAAGCGTAGTAGGTACCTATGGAGAAGAACGGGCAAGAAACTCCATGGAAACTCTTTTAAATTATATTGTCACATAAATATTAGTTACATCATTAATGTTGAATATAGGTATAATTTTATGTGAGAACGATGTAAATAAGACGTACACGTTGAGTGTCCAGTGTACAGCAAATATAAATTTAAACAGAACAATCCATATAATAAAATAATTAAAATAAGACGTAGTGGCTAACAGATGACCAGTCCCTACTGACGGCGCCCGTTCACGAACATGACTCATGGATCAGCACCATTTAGCTCAACCATTTTGAAGGGAGCTAAATGATCCAACACACGCGCCACCGTCAGCGAGACATTTGAGTGAGCATGACATCTATCAGCCGCCAGCTAACTCAACTCAAAAGAACTACAATTAGATTTAATCAAGCCAGGTCGGAACCCCAAAGCGAACTACCCCTAGTTACGGTAAACACGAACCAATTTACATTATTACGGTCCGTAATTACCGCGGTAACAGTAAGTGTTACCACGGAGACCAGGTAAACTGGTGGTGATATTTCGATAAATAATGAAGGGCAGGTTTGTACGGAGAATGTTTATAGAGGCAGTCATCAACGTCATCATTAAGCTTAAAAAGGTGTAGGTTTATTAAACCGTCGTCTTTTTAAATGCAGCTAAAATGGAGTAGAGGTTATAAGCCCGGAAAAAGTATGTGCCGAACATCTGGGCCTTATGTCCGCAGCTTTAGAAAATCTGTGCTTTAATAATAGGTATTTATTATTATTTATTTGACCACTCCAAAACATGCGAAAGTTAAACCATGATTTTCCCATGCTTTAATAGAAATTATTATATTATATTTTCACAAGCCACGAAAATAATCAATCCGGTCAATTCCGTTTAGATAAAAAATGGCCACAACATTTTGTGGAGATGAAAATGACGATGGAGTGATAATATGGAGTTGCTTGTTCTTAAAACCGTTTAGGGTCATGAAAAATTATAATAACATCTATGTATTACAAGTCACGCTTATCCCAAGACTAACCCCGTGACATTCTCTCATTCCTTGAACCGCGGATGTTGTTTACATCGCTGTCTGACCGCGTAAACAAAGCGATTTGTCGCGCTGTTGTAAACACCGCCTAATGTACACTAGTGACGCCATTTTATTTGTTTTCGCGCCAAAATTAACAATATATTGGTGATAGATTCAACTGAGTCTGGTAGTTTCATTTATTTTATTTTGTTAAGCCTTTTAACATTGATCGAAATGTGTGAAAGTTTATCTTTATTCGATTAGTTGAGATAAAAATACTCGTAGATCGAAAATTGGTTTTCTTTCTAATTTACGGCTTTGCGTTGAAGAGAAATGTTTTTATTTTCGATTACATAGCTATATCCCTTTTCGTAAAATGGACTTGATTTTAAACGTAAACGCCTTTCAAAAATACATATTTTAACGATGAAAGGTAGTATTAATACAGAATTTTCCGGGCAGTTTGCGCAATAATTTTCTTACTAAATACCTACAGACAATAGTCGCGCTCTCACAACGGTGAAGGAAAACATCGTAAGGAAACCGGCATGTCCTAGAACCAAAAATTCGAAAGACATGTGACATCTACCAACCCTCACTGGGCCCGCGTGGTGGATTACGGCCCATTCCCTCTCACCGAGAGCAGGCCTGTGTCCCAGCAGTGAGAACATTATAGGCTGATAAAGATGAATGATGAATAGTCACATCTTAGATCCCCAGTGTACACCATAGGCGTATTGTCTTACACCCAACAATTAGTATTTCTTCGTACAAGTTCCCGCGAGACAGGGGGCGAGTCCATCATACCTACGTATAATCTTTCCATGAAGGTTAAGACTTCGGACACAGAAGCGACTCGCACTAAACTGTGAACTATTCACCAAGCCCACTGGTCTGAAAGCTTGGAAGACGTAGGTACTACAAGACCTTGGTAAAAATGTGGCTGGTCACGATATTAGGTACGATTCAAGGCCAAGATCACGGAAGCACCAAAACCGCGAAAGACAGCTTCCTCTATGTATTTAAGAAATATAGAAGTTCAGCATGCTGGATTCTACACTAACTTGTTTCTGAAATGATAACTACTTACTTGGTCAATTTATTTATGGTTATTTTCGTACGACATTTACCCTAGGAATGTCTTCTAATTCACAACTTAGAAGTGTGCAACTACAAAAATTTAACTTAGAAGTTCTTCGATTTAGGTGATAAATTCCTACTCATCTCGTCTATAAAAGTAATTGGTATTTTACTAGTACAAAAGTGTAGGGACCTACCGACTAAGTACAGAAACTTCCAGAAATAGGGCCTCATTTGTTTTAGTCGTCCCGTCCCGCTGAACACTCCGTTATCGCCCCGCTGAACACTTTGTTGTCGCCCCGCTGAACACTCCGTTATCGCCCCGCTGAACACTCCGTTGTCGTCCTGCTGAACACTCCGTTATCGCCCCGCTGAACACTCCGTTATCGCCCGCTTCAGGGATGTAACAGCACTACCACCTAACTTATAATATTTTTCCAAGTAATGTGTATTTATATGCTCCAATGATAGGTAACCTATAGGTTGTTTGCAGTGGTGCATGACCGCCGAGGTCATACGTCCATCAGGCATACATTTATTATTGAGTATAGAGCTACTATCGATCTATTAAACTAATACACGTTGTATACAAACTAACTTTTTCTACTTACAATATAACACAAAGAAATGGAAAATGCATTTTTGTATTTCATAGATGGCAAAAATAGCATGCTACTCAGACCATTAGGACCTGAATAATAATAATATAGCCTTTATTTCCATAACCAAAAAATAATAATTTATACAAGTGGACTAAGTACTAAAAATTACACAATAAAATATACTTACTGTACTTGCGTACCCACATAATAAACTAGTGCAGCGGCGCGGCGGCGCGAGCCCGCAGAGTGGTCACTTGCTTGCTGGCGCCCGAACGATGCGGACGTGTCATCTTTGCTGATGTACAGTGAATTATTCTTTAATTTACCTATTCGAATACTTTCTATAGCGTGGTGAACACCACACTTACTTTAAAAGCAATGTACACCTTTTCAACCAGGTTATGGCCCCTTTCCGGGTACGGGCTTCCTCCGCTTTTCTCCAGGTTGCCCTATTTTTGGCTTTGACCATCCAGTCTTTACTTATGCTTTTGTTGATTTCATCTACCCAGCGTCCCGGTAGCCGTCCTCTGGGACTTCTTCCTGTTGGTCCAAACCATGCCGTGATTCTGTGGGTCCATCTTGTGACTGGTAGGCGTGCTACATGGCCTGTCCATTTCCACTTCACACTTTGGGTAAGTTCGAGGGTGTCTTGAGTACTGATTCTCTTACGTATGACTTCATTTCTTTGTTTGTCTTTTAAACGGATGTTAAGGATGCTCCTTTCCATTGCTCGTTAGCTCGTTTGTATTTTGTTGTTCTTCACTTTGTTAAATATCCAAGTCAGACAACCGTAAGATAGGCAGGGTCGTAAGCAGGAGTCCATTACCTTTTTCTTTAAGTTCACGGGGAGTTAGACTCCAAAGTTTCTTCCGAGTCACGTTTATTCTGCTTTCAATCTCGTCTGTGTATCCCGACTTTTTAAAGGACATTTGCTTACCTAAATATTAGTAGCTATCTACATATTCAAAGGCTTTTTGGTTTTTCCTTAGTCTTTTTAGTACTGTTCGTTGCAACTTTAGTTATTGACTTATTTATTTTTAATCATATGCTTTCGCTAACGTTGGACTCATCAGTGGTTATAAAAAAAAATGCTATTCCATACATTTTGACCGCGTAGGTATTGCACTTTTCTATGAAACACCCGTGTTTTTTATTTCATAACCGATAAAAATTTCTACAATCATGTGCTGAATTCATGGCTACAATTAGTCTCTGCCACTCTGCATAGTCGGTAGCAAGCCTATGGGTCGGTAACTGTTGACATCCGCTGGATCACCTTTCTTGTATAATTCCCGATTCTGTCCAACTTTTTGGTGTCCTTTGTTCTTGTAGTATTTGGTTAAGTATCTGAATGTGGAACATTAAATAAACCCAACCGTTTAATAAATATATGAATAAAAAAATACGTGATATATATATATATATATATATGCTGGATAGTTGGTTGCGCCACTTTTTCACCCAGCTTTAGCACTAGCACTAGGAAGTGATGAAGGGCGGGCGTTTTGGAGGACTGTCTTATGTAATTACAAAAAGTGCCGATCTTCAGCCCAATTTGAATAAATGACTTTTGATTGTATAAAATGTTCTACATAATGAACTTCCCATTCTAAATATGTAGTAGCAGAAACAGAACAAAGAATACCAAAATAGAGATATCTCCACTAATCCCACCCACCCAAAACTACTCAAACCATTTGAATCTACCAAAATATTTAATAAATCCAATATCAAAAACTTGTAGTTGTACGTGAGTCCGTCGGCCGCCCACACGCCGCGCCGCCGCCCGCCCTAACATTGCCGGGGGGCGCACTCACGCACCGGAAGTACCCGTTCAGCCTTCTTGCTTCCTATCCATATAGGCACAGTTTTGGTTCTATGTCTGTATGTCAGAAAATATTGGCAAAGTTTTAATTTCCTGGTTTTGGGGTAAAGGGTTTTTGGAAATAAGGGATGAATCTAATTAGATTTGGGCGCATTGAACATAAATCTACCTATACTTAAAGTAAGTACCTACTTTACATTGAATGGTGCAAGTACTTGTGAAAATATATCTTCCATTTTCATATCGAAGCCATGTATTTTCTACAAAACATAAAGCATGATGTCACACTACTCAGTCACTACTACAGTTAAACCTCATATCAAACTATTCATTCAATAAGCAAAAATACGAACCCTAGATCCATGTACTCTTAAAGAACACTTCCAAAACTCAATTTACAAATGAAAGCTCCTACCGGCTCGTCGACGAACATTTATCGTAACGGACGTTTTATCGATACATTCGATATATCTCTCGATAGAACTCACTCGATGGGACTCGCTCGATGGGACTCGCTCGATGGATGGATCCCCTAAAGAATTCCATGGCTTTAAGATGCCGATGGAATGGCGATAAACCTTTGTCTAACTGCATAAATATTTAAAATTAGACTTCAGAAAGTATTTAGTTTGATGATTTTGTAGATAGTATTGTTTAGGAAAAGGAAAAAAATATATAAGTATCGACGAAGCTAAGGCTGTGCACATCTAAACATCTATGTAACTAAACTATCAATCGATACTTTACTTGCGTTGCTAATGGCTTCAAGGATTTATGAGAGAGCGCATTTAAACGACTAGAAGATTCGGAAATATATTTAACAAATACTAGTGTAGGGATGTATTTAAAGCCTCCACGGTGTTAGACACAACTAAAGCTAATCAGCATACAACGACATAATCTTTTCTCGTAATGCTCATTCTGAACTGGAGATACGACTTAATTAAATTATAAGTAGGTACACAGTCTGAAGTGTCTAACTTGATACTAGGTTCGTTTTAAGCCGGAAATCCAAAGAAATTGTACCGTACACACAAAATTGGCAAATTACCTATAAATAAAGCAAGACCCGCATGATATGTAAAAATAAATAAAAGCCTTCACAGCAATGAGGATGCTATGACTCACAATTCGGGTTATTACAACCTGCGAATGATTCACGAAACACTTACATGAATGTTAGCAAGTTAGTACCAATGTCTTACCAGAGTGGCGTGATTTCTTTGGCTTACAAGTTGACGTCATTGAATCAGCTGACTGGCCGGTTGGCGCAGTTGGTAGCGACCCTGCCTTCTGAGCCGCTGGTCACGGGTTCGATCCCCGGACAAGTCAAACATTTGTGTACATGAACATGTCTGTTTGACCTGTGTCTGGGTGTGTATATGTACATAAGTATGTATATCAGTCATCAGGTTACCGTAGTACAGGCTCTGCCTAGTTCGGGACCTAAAGACCTTGTGTGGATGTTGTCTCATATTATATTATATTATTATATTAGCTAATCGGGGAAAAATAAATATTTATTTGTTACGTGATTATGTACAATCTTGTTCACAAAAAAACGAGGTTAACCGCAAAAATGCTTATAAAATTACATTAGTGCTTTAGTCGACTATTAAGTATCTTACTACATTGATACATTATCATTAAATTTACAAATAAAAATTGACTTAACTTATATAAACTTATTGCATTACTTCTAGCAATTTTTCAGTGTCTGAGTAATTAAATGTCGCTAAGTATTCACTCAACATTTCACTACATTTTTTACAATTTATACTATTATTATCTACTTAGAGACTTGTTGATTTTACTATATAAGAACGGACCTAAAAATATATAAAATTTATTTATAAAAGTATGTCTAGTTTGAGGCTTATGCAAACTAAGTCTTTTCTTCTCTTATCTATAGGTATTGGGATATAATGAAGTTTGCTATGCTGGTGTAGTACTAAATTCAATATAAATAGTTGACGTACGGTTAAAACCTTACATGCAGTGTAGAGCTCGTTTGTGGGAAATCTAAATGGGCGAAAGGTGGCTAATTATTAATTAAATTTAGGAGATAGTTTATCTTAGACACGATATTTTGTATATTGTTTTGTTGATTTTCCTTATTGCTAATTACATGCTAAGAAATTTTCTTGAATTTGCGACCTTACAAGCATCTCGTACTAAGAATTTTAAATGCGTACATTGATTATGAACGTTATTACGTTTATGAATTCTATTTCAGGGAGAAAAACTTTCTGACGCAGGAGTTATGAAAGGAACCGACGTCATCGCAATCCTACTATACAGCCAGACGTAACATTACCTAAACAACCTAACTTTTTTTAAATCACTATGACCACTGATGAAACCAGCGCCCTAATTGCGTAACACAATGCAAAGACAATTTGAGGGTTTTGAAAGCCATTCCTAATCCATTGCTTCATAGGGTTCGAAAATTCGTCTGATCAACAACGTAAATAACGCAATGAATGTGGCTGAACTGTCAAAATAAAAGGCATTGTGATCAATTGCCATTTTATTTGTATTAAGCAATTATCCTGCAGGATTTATAATTAATTTAAGTCTAAAATTCGTTCTGATCAATGCTCGTGCCTTCTTTGTATGAGAAGAGGCTTTTACCCTGCAGTGGGACACTAATAGGCTGGTATTATTACCACGACGCTATATGCAGGTAGGTCACCCATTTTAAAAATAACCATCCTTTTTCCGCTCACTACCAGAATCCAAAAAAAACCATCATCTCACATCCCTTACCCGCAAAATAAACGGGCGATATGAACAATACTATCTCATCATAACCACTACACATCAATAACATTTGCACAGGACCGGACCTCCCCCTTACACCCCCTCGATTCCCCCCAACTACCCCACAAGTGCGCACAACGGTTCAAATCAAAAGGTTTCCAGTAAACATTGGAGGGTACTTCCCCGTTTGTTATAACTCGCACTTTCTGTATAAGCGATGTCTGTTAGTCTTTGGCTGGTATTATTTTAACCCGTATTAGGTAATTTAAATTGTCTATCATTAAGTTGTAATGGCATTTTAATACGTATCATTATTTGTTCATTTTAAAATCGAACGTCATATATCAGTTTATCAATAGGAAGCAGCAAAAGGTTTTTAGGGGACTGTCTTAAAAGTGAGTTGACATTATTATTGGTCTACTTTTAATTCGGGATTTAGTCTGACTTAGATTCTAAATATCCTGGTTAACAGAAGTCAAGGAACGAAAGGCTATGTTTCAAGTAGATAGCCTAAAATAATCCCCATAAACTAGATCAAAATGGATCCCTTTATCGTAGCAATGTCTTTAAGTTGCAGATTCCTCAAAGATGGACAGTCGACATGGCTCAAATCCGTACGCAATAATAAAACGGATGTGCCTGTGACCCGGCCGTTTGTCTTGTGATATGTGAGGGACTGTGAGGGCCGAGCGAGAGAAATAGGTCAACTTGACGCTTGTACAAGACAAGTTGGAGCAGCGGCTGCATAATATTGTCATTTCTTCATAATATAACTTTATACTCTCTAAATTGTAATGGGAACAGTTTATGAACTAGATCTTTGTAAATGATTTACGATCGATAACACGGATTGATACATATTATTGATTTAACTACCTTAGCTTCACTATATATTGCGGATATCTAGAGTCAACAGAGATCTTACAAAAGCCACCAAGATCCGGTTTGTTCAAACACTGGTTTTCCCTATGTTCCTATGCGCTGCTGAGAATGTGGACGCTGCGTGACCTCGAGAAGAAGAAGATAGACGTTCTGGAAATGTGGTGCTGGAGAAGAATGCTTGGGGTATCGTGGATCGAGTTACGCACCAAAACCTCTATACGCCAAAAATTCGACATCAAAAAGCGTCTATCTGTTCTGGTCCAAGCGCGTATCCTCAAATACTTCGGACACGTCTCGAGGCATGAGGGTGACTCTATAGAGCGCCTTGTCGTGCATGGCAGAGTGGAGGGCACTAGACCACGCGGAAGCTCACCCATGAGATGGACTGACCAAATTCAATCCACAGTGGGTGATCTCTTGTATGGGTGAACTAAAAATACCAAAAATCGGAGTAGATAGTGAGAAATCGTGAGTCGAATCACATCAGCCCCTAAATAAGTAACATGAGGAGTACGACCGCTCTGACAAGAGTGCTACGAAGGACAAGCAGTGTCAAAACTAGTGCATTCTACTTTAGCAGATAATTTTCAGCGACACCAATAAATTCTCGCTTGAAATTATATTTTATTATGTTAAGTCTTCCGTCTGCTTCCACCATTTGCCGAATAGAAAAGTCAAAGCAATAAGGTGTCCTGTGTGAAATAGTGATAGGTGATCCCTTAAAGCCATCCCCATTTTTGACTGAACTATAATTACCCACCACGGCCACCACCGAACTTCACTATAAAAAAACTGCGTATCATTCTTATACACAAACCTGCAGGCCAGAAGGAAAGCAATGATGTGGTAGAGTAATCTTTTGTTAAAAAACATCATTAGCCCCCCGCCCCCCTCATACGTGACACGGGGTGGCGGGCGGTGGGGTACGGGGCGACCCCAGACGCAATAGTAAGCTGTAATAAGCTCGGACTTTTCTCCGCCACTTTGAGACTTTATGTGCAGTGTTGTACGTTTAGATATTTATTTTCGGATTGTGGCTTTATTTTTGGAGTCAGGGAAAGTTGTGAGAGGGAAAAGATTATTTTTTTATGTGATGTGGATGAACGAGCAAAAGATTGGATGGATCGTGCGATTGAACAATTGGAAGCTTCACACTCTCGCCTCGCAGTGATGATGCAGACAGAGTTAGTAGGTGCCTATCGATACTTCTGACGTAGCATGAATGTTTGGAGAGCGTATGACGCGCTGTCACATTGAATGGGCACTAAATGTGGACAGGTGAACACGACATGTTTGCAAATCATTCACAGTAAAACGCTTTGATAAAAAAGAAAATAATTTACAGCGAAGTGTAATTCGCACCCCACAAAAAATGGACATTACACCATTAGGGCAAAATATGAAATCGCCGCCAAAAAAATACCAATTTTAATATGTCCCCCGAATGAAGTAAGGCATTTGTCAACAGCAGCAGTCACCGTGACGGATGAGCCGGCGATGACGGCCCGGTGGGATGGCGGGGGGATAGCAGGGGGACAGGGGGGCTGTCTTATCCCCGCTTTGAGTAGGTACGTGTGATGCAGTGCAGCCGCGTCAGCTGAACCTTGGCTACTTCGGATGGAAGATGAATTTATTAAAGTTTGACGAGCGGTGCTTACGGAGAAAATTACACTAAATTATTTGATTAAACTCCATCTTTGTTTCTTTAAAACGGACAATTTCTTACGATATTAAAAGCATGCCTGTCATTGCTTCAATATAGGTACTTACTTAATAATATTTTTCGCATATGTCCATAATTTGCCTATGACATGCAAACTTTAAAGTTTTGTGATTTTTTAAATTAATAATCGTGAAGCTATAAATAAAGCCATAAATAGACAAGCTGACATAAACTCAGGTGCCAAAGGAACAACTCTATTTGGAAAGATGCTTCCTAGCACCTTTTATATCATCTAAAACGTTTGGTAAAATGATAGGTACCTACTCATAGGTTTATAAACATAACAAAACTGCCCCGTGCAGGGGTGCTAGAGTTCCCTCTGAGTGTTACAGCTACCCTCACTTGACTTACAATTTGCGTAACAATTGAAGGGGTGATGATGGAAAATAGCGCCGATAGAATTTCTTTTTAACCCCCTTCATTTAATAAATGCTGTCCATTTAATTTTAAATCGTCATATTAATCAGAACTAAA
The DNA here is from genome assembly GCA_937001585.2 of Brachylomia viminalis. Classification (NCBI taxonomy): domain Eukaryota; kingdom Metazoa; phylum Arthropoda; class Insecta; order Lepidoptera; family Noctuidae; genus Brachylomia; species Brachylomia viminalis. Next base: position 2,527,796 of record OW443301.2, read on the forward strand.
CCAATGAGTCTATAAACAATCATAGAAAGTAAATTTCAAAAAATTTGAGGATCTAATGAAAAATGATCATAATTGGTCAAAGATGATTAACTACATAATTCTAAAACTTTACCATTACCCACTAAGCCCACATCGTCCTACGACTCAACCAACCCTACAAACTGCGTCGGCTCCGAATCCGTGGCAGATCCGCGCAGCTCAGCGCATTTACGATTACACTACAACTATCATTACAAGCGCACTATTGATTCCTAATCCGCACTTCCGGATGTTACGTAACCCCCTACCCCCGCGGGCGGCCGCGCCCTGCCCCCGCGCCACCCCTGCAAAGATTTACAACCGACCGGGTAGCGTTTGACGAATGATTGGCCGGCCGCTCGCTTGCACAGGAAGGCTTTACGGATTGTTTTGTTTTTCGGCCACGGATATGTATAAATATCATAAGGCTGGGGAATGAGTTTGTTCGTTTGTTATGCGAATTGTTGAGCTTTAGTAAACAAGCTGCGGGTTATTTTTGGTACTTGATAGCTATGTTTATACCCATAAATAAGCACCATTATAGTATACTTAAGTAACAACAATGCATCCAATGGCAATTTTCCGCAAGGTTCTGATGAAAACTTCCATAATAATCGAAATCATGTCATTTCCTTGATCGATTTCTTTAACGTTTGTACTATACAAACGTTGACCGATTGTTTTTCGTTTATTACCAGATAAACGTAGACAGATTGAGGGCTTAAATTCTGCCGTACCCGAGTAAGAGTTCGGGCGTGATGATAAGTCCGGTTATAGCCAGCGGTGTGCGTAGGGTTGAGTCCATATCTCATTTAGGAATGTGTTATTTTAAGTAAGTAAACGAACGTAAGCAAATGAAGATTATCTTCAGGCGGCATTGTGTGGTAATGTGTAGGTACTAACCATGAATACTTGATTCTCCGAGATTTTCTTTTGCAACGAGGTTCCTTATCGCACGTTATACTCTGACGAATGAGAGCAAGACCAATATAAAGTGTAACATTTTGGCGGTCACGACACTTTTTTCAAACTTTTAAACGTTGTTGATTTATTTCACTGTGCTGTAATTTTTATTTGAGGTTTATCATATTTATTCGTTGTTCTAAAATTGATACCAAGCCTTCTCTTTCTTCCAGAGTGTAAGGGTGCCGTTTAGAAGGAAGCAATCCTAATACAATGACTATATCAAATGGATAGACACAACACCCGCACTATCGTTATACCTGGTCTCCTTCCCTAAGGTAGTGGAAGGACAGTTTGTCTCAAATGCAGGACTCGTAATATGTTTTATACAGGTGTTCGTGCCTGTAAGCAATATATTAATGGGATGGTAATAAAATTAAATGGTTAGAGGCGGGTCACCTTCCAAGGAGTAATGATGACAGGTGGAGTAGCGCCAACTAAATGGTTTACTAGAAGTGGAAAACGTATTGTAAAGCAATGGTAGAGCACGTAAGCAAAGCAATTGAATAAAGCAAGCAACGTTTAGTAGGTCAAAAAGCGAAGCGAGCAAGTGAGCGAAAAAGCATGAAAAAGTTATTTTTTTATATTTATCAACCCTTTTATCAGCATATTACACTTTAAGATAGGTACCTAGGTAGTCTAGATTGATATTAGTAGTAATTTAGTCACTTACCTACATTAACTTCAGGGCACTGAAATATATTTGCGAAATACCGACAGCTTACAGGGCTGACCTTTGGACGCCAGGATATTTTTGGCCACTAGGTCACACTGACTTCCAAGTCCTGCCCAACGACCTGAACCTTCAAAAAATCCTTTACCTCTTCTAAATTCCGACACCCACGCACGAAGGGTATTCTATTTTCATCTCGTCTCACGCCAAAATGTTTTTCATAGTAAAAACACTTACTACAATTTGTACAAAATATATATACAAAAGATCTTACCGTTTGTAACGCATCGGGGCATCAATCGATCGGTCTTCAATCGTCAGCGGCGCATTAAGGTGTTTCAAGCGATTTGAAACAAGTTCACCATTGTTACGTAACCAATACGTAGATATTGTTTTTGTAGATAGATACTAGGTACTAGGTGGTTCGTGGTATGCGTGATTTTTTGTTGCAAAATGGTACTTACTAGTCTTGATAGTACAAGGATAGCACACACTCGTGATATACATTTTGGCATGTTTCACGTCTAGCGCTAAAGGTCAATGAAAATTGACATTACTGAAATAGGCCATGGGTCATCTAGGAACCTAGGAAGGGTCTATCAAACGGATACTCTATTAACGTTGAGCTGAGCGGAGTTAAAACGGTAAATGACATGAACAATGTCATGGGCGAATTCTTAGTGTTAGATAGCCATTTTCAGTTCGCGTTGTGGTGCAATCTTAAAGCAGCAAGCTACTACAGTTACCGGCACGAATCTTGAGCGCTCGATGAAAGAGCGGGGACTTTTTTTAACATAGGTTTACAGTGCGCAAATGGATCCCCACTCTTAAATCGAGCGCTCAAGATCGGTCACTATACCTACTGATTAACTTGTTTATCGTCCAGGATATCATTTTATCCATCAAAACACAAAAATTTACTCCAACAATACAAAATTTGCAACCAAATTCGATTTCAATGCACGCATTGGTACACTAAATGACAAAGCTATTTCATCGCTCGATAAAACAAAAGACTACAGACATAAGTGATATTACAGGGAGTACTCGTCTCGCCTACCCTCGAGGGTAAGCAGACATGTAGGTACCTAGATAGTGTTGTATAAGTACCACGTTACCTACAGTCTGATGCAGACGGCAGGTCCCTAGCGATAGGGGAACGGTCCATCTATACTAATCGGGCAGTCCTAATTTTGGGCGAAAATAAGTGATATTGATTTTGTATAATTGTTTGGTGATTGAATGAAAAGTGTTAAGTTTACAATAGTTTGAAGAATGTTGTAGTGTTAAAAGCTTTGTCTTTGTTGTAATTAAATTTTTCATAATCAAAGCACTATGGACTTAGCAGAGTTTTGAATTTGTGTGCTGTTTCAGAATTAATGAACTCACTCAGAAAGACTAGAGGTTACACCTTACCTCTAGTCTTTCTGAGTGTCATCAGATATCTATACATTCGAAAATGTATGTAAATGCTTAAAATTAATCGTTTAGTGTCAAGGGAACATAATACCTAGGTACTAAGTACACTTAAGAAGAGTCTCTAAATTAGAGAATATATAATTATGAACCTGCTAAGTCGCGCATCGCTAAAACATTATTGATGCACTACCTACACTGAACTAGTTTCAACGTTATTTCTATCTTAACTCAGACGGTTTAATATAGTCTTTAGTGACGTCAGAGACTGCACTTAACCAAACCTAAGCTGGTATGTATCTGTGATCACAGCCGTAACGATCGGGCTGTGTTATGCAAATTCGAAAAGGCTTCCAACAATTTCTTAAAAATTTAAATTGGAGAAGAGAATTGATTTCGTAGACCAAACACCGAATGCTTGCTTTTAACACCCCTTGATTATCCATAAGTATTGGTGAAAAAATATGACCTTATTAGAATAAAAATACTATCAATAATGTTATCGATACCGAACATACAGGAAACGTACCTAAATGTTAACATTAAAATCTAACATAAAATATCATACGAATAGGTATGGTCTCCTAATCACAAATTTAGAATAAAACCGGATTTCATTAATACGATTACAGAATGATCACTTGTCGACCAAATTAATTACCAAGATGTTCTCAGTGAATATGAGATTTTATTGAGCCTGTCCAATTTATTCACTAATCTTTTTATATCATTTATTTTAATGCTACTAAAGATGTAATAAATGATTGAACTAATTTCCTGTTGGAAACTTGTTTGGTATGTCTACTTTGAGGTGAATACCTATGCCAACTGTATACAGTGCAAGCGAAAGTCCTTCCACGACGCAACACCGCAATAAATTGTTAGCGCACACGTTATTGGGCGACGAGATGACACGCGTCGCAGTGCGATGACGTCCTGAAACATCCATGTCTCATCAGCGTCCGGCGAGCGTCCGGCAGCGTCCGCTCGTCCGGCGTCCGGCGCCCGTGGGCGGCCGCTGTGGGCGTGCAGGCGCTGCACCGCCCCGCCCCCCGCGCGCCCCACGCTGTTTATTCTCGGCCCGAGTGGCGGGGCGCGCGACAGTCGCCCGCGTGACGCGCACCCGAACGCACGCGTGCGTCAAGGTATACACCGGACACGGACGGACCGAGCGGTGCATCCTACACCGGACATCACAAAAAATACAGTTGTCAACATTTCGGATAAATTCGTGTAACTACGGTGACTGAAACGCGAAAAGGGTGTAGGGCGGAGGAGTCGTGGAAAATGCATTTCCCGTGTGCATGGCGCAGGCGGTGCGGGCCGGGGGGTGGCTGCATGCGATGATGGACATCGTATTGATTTCTATCTGCCCGCTCCTCCCTTATTGTGGCGGTGCAGGGCGCGCCATCGATCGTTGCACCGACCCTTTAAATTAACACCCCGCTTTTTGGCTGGACACACGATATTTGGACTTTATAGTAAATCGTTGCAGTGTCGTGTGCGTGTGGTCGTGTACCAAGTGCGAATTGAGTATTACCACTTAATGCGTCACGTGGATGCCAGTACGTGAGTTATTTAGTCAATTGTAATTAATGCTAATTACTTATTAATTGGAATAGATATTAACTATGTAATATATTAACAGTTATACTGATTTATGTTACAAGTTAAATTAAATGTTATAAGTAAGTAGTGAATTGAACTTCTGTTCAGTACCTAACATTTACTTTTAAATTTGCTAATTAAATACATTATATTGTTTTTTACGCGTTGAATCTTGATAATTCTGGATATATTTAACGATAAATAGATAATTATTTTGATTGCAACATAACTTAGTGCAGCTAATTAAGTTGTAGAACTTTGTCAATTTAAATTAAATTTTAACCGCAAAGCGAACAAACTTCTGTTACGTGTAAATTATAAATATTTATCATCGCTCCTCCACCCTTCTCGTCGCAAACAATCATAAATTAGGCACGAATTACAATAATTAAACACGGAGATGTCACCGCTCGATCCTGCCGGCACAGCGTAAAATAATTATTCTTATTCATAAAACTAATGTGCAAACAATTTTTCAGAACAAAAACCTCCAATAATACGCAATACTCACAAAAAAACAATCCAAGCTTTAAAAATAAACTACATTTTTTTTTTTAACTGACGGAAAAGTTTGTACGGATCAAGAAATAAAAGGAAAAAGGTGCAAGTCGTGCAGGGTGCACGGCGTAGTCAACAGATAGTTTTGGGTGCGAAGCTTTGTGGAAGGCAATTACGGTGGCGGCGGCACTGGGCGCCCGGCTGGAATGCGCAGGATTGGACACGTATAGCGCGCGCGCACGCCCCGACACGGTGCCGCCTTCCGAGCACCCGGCCATGGCGACCGACACCGGTAAGTACTCGGCACAGCATCACAAGTGCGCTACACACCAGGCGATAGTTTTCTGACGATCGAATTTAAGAAACCAAAACTCTAGAGCACTCTACCCGAGTCCAACTCAAACTGAAAGCATTTATTTCAATTTAACCATTTACAGGCACCTTTGAACTCAAAGTAGTCGGTCATTCCGAAAGATGAAGCTAGTTGCTCATTCTAAAGCGTAGTAGATTCCTTCGGAAAGTCGGCAGATGTGTAGCGCACTTATCTAATATTTCTGTTGAAACTTTGAATTAGAAGTAAGAAAATCTGGCAAGAAAAATCTATTTAGAAACATTCGCTTCATGAGATTAAGAAAGTTTTAACATCTCATTATTGACATTAAGATACCTATACCTAATGATATAATTCAAAGGAATAGCACATTTTTCAAGATAGATTTCCAGCATAACCAGAGGTCTTCCACCTCTCTGAATTTAAATTCAAAACTAAAATTTTAAATGATTTAGAATAGTACCTATTTGGTATTTGCATTACATTTTAAATCTTTCTTTCGCCCCTAAGTTACTTGTAAAGCGTCTATGATTTTTAGATTATAGTATATTTTTTAAAGTGTAAACAGTTTGTCAAATATCGAGGTAGAAATATTCATCAGTTCTGAGCAATTTAGTTTTTAAATGGAGTACACGATTAATACACCATCCTTAGGTACTGCAATCAAATTTTTCAAGTCTTTGTAATCGAACTTTAGCAGTTTATTACGAAAGGAACCCGAAGCTTTTTAATCGATTTAAAACCAAAATAAAAAGAAAATCCCAACTCCATAACGCTCACAGTCCAAACATACAAACACATTCAAAAGCTTCAGCCAAATCCGAAAAAAAGTTTAATTGAAAACTCAAAACGCCAATTGCAATGAGACGCAATTGTTTACCAACAGAATGTATACTAGTACGCGTGGTGGCTACGTCACACGTACCTACGTATGAGTTCGTTGATATCCCCCCCCCACGCCGTCCTGCCCCAGGATCTACCCCGCAGGAGCAGGGGGATGGGGCGACCGTTCTTGTTTAATGACGTCGCTTCACTCGAGACGCCAGTTTTTCTTTTATTTTCGCCAAATGCATTTACAAATAATTGTTCGTGGTAAAATGTTTTTGGTGTTCTGTTTTTATTTTTAGAAGCTTGTTTCGGAGGATAAATAGCGTTTTACTGAACAAATTGCGTGTTTACTACGTTTTTCCCATTTGCTGCGCATTCCAGTAAGGCTAAGTAACTTCGTTTTTTGATTAGAATACTACTCCGAACGTACAAAATATACTTAACTGTTCTCATTTAAAAGACTATTAAATCGTAGAGTTCGAGATCTAATAAGAAACACTAAAATCAAACGATCCATTAATCAGTCATCCGAGCGCACTATTGTAGGTATCCGTTTTTACTGCTTCGTCGCGATTTCCAAACGGTCCATAGGGTTAATACTGCGCTGGCTACAGATATACGCGTCATAAAAACGCTCACTCCGCCGCCTTCGAAGTCTCACCCTTCCAGAGGGGTGGCACGGACAGGGGATCAAAAGCCGTGCATTCACACTCAAAATATATCATGACCTTTTTGATATGAACCTTTTATGAACAGTTTGAATGGGTATTTAGGGACACTGTTAAGTGTATTGATTTTAGCTAGCCGCTGTTTCAAAGGCATTAAATGCCGTTGGATCTAGAGAAAAATAAAATTCTGCTAGATATGCAAACCGTTATTTTTAAGAATATCGCTCGCAACGGTCTTAATTGTTTCCGTGAATCATTGTAAGTTTTAACAAAAAACCGGATTCTTCTTTTAATAAAAAAAGTTAATCAATCAAAATTGCAACGCGAAATTACTAGAATGAAAAACCGTAAGTACTTTTCGAGAGTTTCTTTTTGAGTAGCAAAATGCATTATACAGCATCATTAGTCAAAGTCATATATTTTATTTTATATCCGCCATTTTATTTCCGTCTATAAATTACGCGCTAACTTAGTGATAAATTCAATCCTTCACTTGACTCTCGACCGGATATTCTGAGATTAATTAGATCCCTAAATCTTTGTAATAGGACCACGACAATCCCAACATCGCTGGGTTACAAGCTTCCATTAAAATTTTAAACTTCGCTGATAGTCCCGAAGAATTTCGTATTAAAATAAGTTCTTAATTTACAAGATCTTATGAATCATATCGAAAACAAATGGGATTAATTGCAAAAGCTGCTTTAACAAGTCGATCAGAAGCTTATCAGATTATGAATGGACAACATAGAGCAATGAATTTTAATACAATAGGTTATAAAAAAGCGTGACAAGGATTTTGATGACAAACAATAAATGATGATATTGTTGTGTTGAGAATATCACTTGATTTGAATGTTGATTTCGAATGATAAATTAATCATCTGCACAATCCGGAAGTGCAGCACTTTAATCAAACCAATGGATTCAAATTCAATGCAAGTAGATCAAGTATTTTTTAACGAAACACCAACATTGATACAAGAGATTATCATATTAAGAAACGACAACAACAAACAAAAAAAAAGCTTTATCTGGGCAAAAGAAATGCCGATGTTATTGACTCATGCAAAACGGTTAGCTTTAATAGTAAATCCAATACATTATTTATGTCGATCGGGACACTCGTAAATACGCCATTTTTATTTTTTGAAAACTCTCCCGTTGTTTCCAAGATGTGATTGCGCGCGACCGTGCGCAAATTTCTAATGTATGGAATTATAACCCAACGAACTTGGAACATCTGTCTTTTGGATATTTAAAACGCAATTTGAATTATGACATGAACACAATTTTATGTTTCTGTTATTTAAATTAATTTCCAAAATACAGTGATTCAGTGTTTTTTTTGTTTAGTCTTTTATTTAGACCAACTCTTATTTATAATTACTTGGTACAGTACATCATAAAAAACCACTATAAATGTTTGTCCGTGGAATGTTAGTATACTAACTTATATTGAATTCATCGTCCTTAGCTTTAGTAATATTGATACCTGGTCTAATATCAAAATTGTCGATTGGAAAATTCCAAAAATTATGCACATGTGTTAACCCACATAAAATAATCAGCAAAAATCAAAAAACATGAGGAAAATATTGAATACTTAATAATAATTTCTTAGTTCACCGCGTATAAAGTATTTAGCGTTAGTCACAATCACAACCTGTACTAACATCCTTGACATTTCCCATTATTAATTACCTGTGAGTGCTCATCTATTATAAATATCACCAAACCTTGTTTTTCAATATTACTTGCCTTTGTTATAAAAAGCGCACAATTTATTAGTCGTTGAATTAAAATTATTTTTACGAGTCTTCATAAGTTGCACATTAAATAATTTTATCTTTCAATCCTTTAACATTTTTGGGTACGTAAAACATTTTTAAAGTCCCATACTTCAAATATTGTGTTTTAAAATACATTTTACGGGTTATTACGGGGTTTATGTTTCTTTTTGTTTGTTTATTTTTTCACTGTTTAAGTTAGATTCCTTAGGAGTTTGTGATCTTGCGACTGAAGGGTCCTCAGTCCCAGATAATAGTAGAACGAGGTTTCAGCGATAGGATTAGTTGAAACAAATTCTCAGTAAACGTGCCCATAACATCATATTAAGCGTCTTTAATTATACAAATTGTCCTATTACATTTGGTAAAACGCAAAAAAAAATATTTCAAGTTATACCTTTTATTTGGACGATATGCTTTTTTGACAATTATATGTTCTTTTTTTGCATTTTTAAAGATTTTTTTTTTTTCTTTAGAAACCATGTATTCAGCATAATTACGATTCTAGACTCCTCAAACGTAAAAAAAATTAATCGGTTATCAAAACAAAAAACAGTTGTTTCATAGAAAACTATCTACGCGGTGAAAATGTATAGAATAGCTACATGTTTTTTTATATAACCGATGATAATTTTGTACGTTTAGAATCGTGTACTGAATAACAGGTAGGTACCTAACAGAATGTGCGTCATGTCCCTGCCACCCTGCATGTTCTAGGTAGTTATACCTTAATAGAAAAGGCAACATCCTTCGTATATCTATACTTTGTTAAAAGCTATATAAATTGTAAACTACAGCTTATGGTGACATTTAAAACTTTTTGCGAGGTCAAAACGTATCATAAATTGCGTTTTTAGAAACAAAACAATAAATTAGAAATACTTATGCAATAAAAAAATCGTTTTGGTTCCTAAAACATGGATAGGAGATTATAAATTGCCAGCGATCATATGGCACTTTTTATTGCTATTAGGTAACACAACAGCTCAGATAGTATTTTATCATATACATTAAATTAAATCTAACGTTTCTTCCACGAACCACATGACCTGTGGTTGTGAAATGTGCTTTATGGAATCTTTGACATCGAGCGTTTTCACTTACGAATAAATCAAGCGAATTACACCAAGATATTTATTACCAATATCCCTGCTTGAGTGCTAAATATGAGCTTTAGCTATATTAACTAGAAACTAAAATACTTGGCTATCAAATAATACATCATTAGATACCTATTTAACTAAGCAAAGCAATTATGAGAAATGGGTGAAGCATACGCTGGATAGATACAAATTAGGTACAACTACACAGACTAAACAAATTCGCAAAGTTCACAACTTTTACGAAATAGTAGATAGTTTCGGTTAGGTGAAAGATTTTAAGGCCTCATAATTAGAATTCAGTGAAAGGCAGGATATTCTTACGCCTAGATTATGCTAATAAAATATAATTTGAGACTTTATTTAAATAACCTCCTTTATTGAAAAGACATGATGACAGCAATCATTCGCGCGCCGGTTAGGAAAGTAATTATTGCTAACAGATTTTAATTATCTTTAGTGGAAATTAAAAATGAATGATATTAATCTAAAATTATTAAATAATATATTTTTTAATAACTTGGATAACTTTCAAGTAACTTGGCGTGCGTTCGTTCTACCGTTACGTAAATTGTTGAACATTTTACACATATCTACATCTCTAAAGAAAAATACACTTCTCTTATTTATTTTCATTTAGCATGTGCTACACAAAAATAAATAGTTGAGAGATAATTACCTTATATTTTAATTATTAAGTGTGCTGACATGCCCTCGCAATATCCAAGCATTACGAAGGCTTTTCAACACTCCAAAAACAAACAACTCCTTTAAATACAGTTATTTTACGACTAAAATAAATTTGTAAGGTACACTGACCGCTCTGTATGGCGCAGGCGGCGCCGCGGCCGGCGGCGAGCAACAATACTCACTGCGGTGGAATGACTTCCACTCGTCCATGGTGTCCTCCTTCAGGCGCCTGCGCGATGAGGAGGACTTTGTCGACGTCACGCTTGCGTGCGCCGGCGCCACCTTTACCGCGCACAAGGTAAGATTTAAAAAATACTATTAGAAAACTAGGAAAGTTAAAAAAAAAAATATGCGTCTTATATGACAATATTGAATAAACAATTGTTACGCAATAATTAACATTATTCCGAGAAAGTTCGATATAAACTCGATTTACGACAATGCACCATTTCCAATAAATATTTGCATATTTAAATCTTGGAAGTGTAAGCCAACAATATCGCCCGTCAATACCGCATGGGAATCGGTCTTGATACTTTCTTGCAATTTTCCGAGAAATATCAAGAATGTATATCACGAACATCGGACCCACGCCTGTACTAGACATTCGCCAGGTTTATTTTATTTGGACCAACTTTCACACGTGCATTCTTGGAATATCTGACTTACTTGTCTTTTGTTTTTTACCAGGTGGTATTGTCAGCGTGCAGTCCTTACTTCCGGAGGCTACTAAAGGCGAATCCCTGTCAACATCCTATCGTGATTCTGCGTGATGTTCACGATAAAGATATGGAGAGTCTTCTTCGGTGAGTTGTTTTTTATTTTTCAAAGAGGATCTGATAATCAAAACTAATCAATGCTGGAGAGTTTCTGTCTCGACTATAGGCACTACTTCAAAATATAACACAATTGAATTTATAGGACTCATTTTTATCCCGTTTAGATTCATGTACCAAGGAGAGGTGCACATCGGTCAAGAGCAGCTGAAAGAGTTCCTGAGAGCAGCCCAACTGCTACAAGTGCGAGGGTTAACCGACGTTCCAGCACCAGCGCCGATGACCACTTTAGATCAGAAGGCTTCACCAGTAAGACTTCAGACTTTGTTAGAACTTCGTATTAGGAGTCTTGTGGTGGGCACCAGTAAGCCGTTTTGGTATCACGTTGGGCGCCAAAAACACATCAATGGCGCCCAGCACGGGACAATATCATAAACCCTTTGAAAAGTGAAAAACAATATTTTATTTATTTTAAAATGGCGATTTAAAACAAAACTTTAAGTAATCCTTTGTACATAAATTAACACTAGATCTGAGAAAGTGTCACCACTAACACATTTTATTTTTTAATTTACTTTTTAATTTTTATTAGAACTCATTAAGAGCCCTAAGCTGGGCGACAGTAAGTCGTTTTGGTGGTTTTCGACACTTGATTATGAACCCATTGAGATTTTAAAACAATTTTTCACTATTTAACCATGTTAAATTATAACAATATATTTCAAGAAACCCTATGAACATATTTTTTTTGAAAATTACCTACTTTAGTATTATTACTAAATGCTAAATAATTTCGACAGTCAGCATCTTCATGGACTGAAACCGGTAGCGGAGGATCACGCGAAGGCCGGGAGGGGGGCGGACAGCAGCGCGAAGGCAGGAGACCACGGAAACCAGACGACGGTGCCGCCAACACACCACCGCCGAAGCGAGCCAGGTCTTCAGACCTGTACCAGGCGCAGATGAAGTCCAGGTATTACTGAGCATTCCATGATTGCGTAACTAACAGCCCTTTTTACTCACAAAGTAAATTCCAATGCTGATAACCAAATTCAATGATTACTTCTCTAAAACTACGAGTAAGTCGTTTTCAAGAAATAACTAATATTCGACACTACCCTCCTGAAAACTAAACACCTAAAAAATCCGTCTTCTGCATAATTTCATGTTTTTCTTCGTGTGATGGGAGTTAGTGGTATTTATGAGTGTTTCAAATTATGGGTGTAGGACGGAACAGCTACTGACGGTGCAGGCAGCGAGCCCGGAACGGCTGGGCACTAACGGGCACGAACTGGCCCTGTTCAGCCAGGCTATGGACACCTCACAGAATCCGCATCTGTCTGGAGTCTCTAACAATTTGGTAAGTTGTTGAGTTGAAATTGTTGAGATTTTCCAATTCCATCAAAAGGTACACTGTATCATAAAAAAAGCGATCTTGTTAGAACAGAATTTGAGCGCTGTATAAGGGCGCGATCACACTTACCACATCCACACTACAACACAACCACGTGGACGGGCGCTAATTTGTATGAAAATTAATAGTCTATTCACACGGACCACATTTGGCTGTCTAAATCAACCGTGTGGGCGATACCGACCACGTCGTGGCGACGCACAGCCACAACGCAACCACAACGTTGCGTCGACACTAATAGAGCCGTAGTCGATCTGTCTACAAACACTAGCCACAACATAACCACATCGCAACTACGAGGGACGATGCAACCACAACGCACTCGTAAACTATTCACTATTCATTCGTAAACCACTGCTTGCCCACATTTTGTCACTGCGGTGTGGTGTGGTAGTGGTACCTGTGTATACTGATTACAATCATTGTGTATTAACAAGCATGGTTTTTGGACTGACACAGTCACGTTTTGAAACCTCCTAATTTATCTCCTTTTGTGCACAGTCTGGGGATGGCGAGGAGTCGTCATCTGACGCCGGCGCCAGTGACACCGAGGGTGAGACCCGCGCCAAACAGGAACCTATCGACTACGACGACCCAACCACCATGGCCAACTCCAACGGAACCCTGCCGCACAACTTCCCCGGACTACTCAATCTACCAGGTATTAGAACTGGATAAGGTTAAATATAACATAAGATCTCTATTTACCATTTATTGTATATCTGTGTGGTTCTTTCCTCAAGAGACCATTTCGGACTCCAATCTACGTGGTCTTCACATGATCTGACCATGAGTATGTCTTGACTTTAAAAGAGACTGTGACCTCTGAGTTTGTTTCGGCCTCTCTTCTCAGAGTAGTCAGATAGGAAACACCGACCTCATCTAGTTTTACAAGTGTTTGTACCAACTTACAGAAATAAAACCATTTACCTATCATTGAAAGATTGGTCTTTGATATTTATGTATATTTATTTGTAATTTGAATTTAATTAGATTTTTTTTAATTTATAGGTTTTCCCGGCCTGCCAGGACCATCAGGAATACCCGACAATTACGGTAAGTGCATTCCTAACTCACACTATTAACTCTAATGATACATGACTCAATACCACATCACAATCACCGTTGAATTGATCTGAATAATTAAAATCTATTAGAATAATTTCCATGTCCAATCTATAATATTAATGACGCCCAAAAGAACAAAGGAAGCAAATCAAATCATTAATTGTACATTATTGAGTCATGTACCTATTGCATGTAATAACACTAACAATTAAATAACGAGAACGACACCAAAGCGCTTAATTACTCTATTATAATCGTTTCGATAAATACGTACTGCGCCCCCAAAACGCATAAACGCAATTAGAAAAATCTTGGCAACCGTGGATGTTACGTAGCGACCGATCGTCCTAGACGTGTTGTCGAAAGTCAGACGAGTACCTGGTAGGAGCGCGCACTGACGGAGTCCTCCCTGCCCCAGGAGCGACCTGGCCGGGCGGCGGCGACCGGGCCGCGCCCGAGCTGGCCGAGCGGGTCCCCGGTGAGCCCAGCAGGCCCGCGTGCCCCGAGTGCGGCAAGCTGTACAGCAACAATAGCAACCTCAAGCAGCACATCCTCAACGTGCACGCGGCGCACGAGCTCGCGCACTCGTGCCCCGTCTGCGGCAAGGCGTTCAAGACCCGCCAGTACATGCAGATACACATGAACTCGATACACGGCGTCAAACAGAGGAGGCGCGACCCCGCCCCGTCCGCGGACCGCTGCGACCGATACACTCACCATAGCGCTTAACGATGTTGTTCGGATCTGTGTCTAACCGCCGCCTCTGTGTTACAGGGGCGGCTCTCGCGGGCGGGGCGGCGATGGGCTACCGGCCGCAGTGTCCGCTGTGCGGCCGCGTGTACTCCTCCACCTCCAACCTGCGCCAGCATATGCTCAATGTGCACTCGCAGACCGACCGCGACCAGTGGTTCCCATGCCAGCACTGCGGCAAGAAGTGCAAAACTAAGCACTACCTCATCAACCACCAGCTGCAAGCCCACGGCATCCGGCAGCGGCAGAACTCTTAGAGACGGCGCGACGCCGAGCTGGCGCCGCCCGTCGCGCACGCGCCCCTCGGCTCGGGCTGCTCGCTCGGCTCGCTCGGCTCGCTCAGCGCGTGGTGGTGATGGTCGTCGCTCGCCCCGCCGGCGACGCGACGCGCGATACTTACGATAGTAGGAATAGATGTGCCAAGGACCTACGTGAAGCGAAATCGGAACGGAATTGTTTATCGTATCTATATATTGTATTTTAATATGACGTAATATTTTTAGAGAGTTTATTGCGTTCGGACGGTTCGGAATGTCGAGTTTAGGGTCGGGTTTGCCAACCGCTCTGCCCGTAGATAGTTTGTGTAACATGGTGCTGTCGGCATTGCAGATGCCGCGGCGCTGGGCGCGTTGGCAAACCCGGCGGTAAGCGATACCGTGCCGAGAGAGAGGGAGGATCGAGGGAACGAGTTGCTCAGGTACCTGGAGGAGAGCGCGCTCGTGAAGCAGGCGGTGCTGGGCGCGCGGCTGTCGTGCCCGCTGTGCCACGCGGCGCTGGCGTCGCTGGCGCAGGCGCGACGCCACCTGGACGCGCACTACCCGCGCGACAGTCCCGTGTGTCCCGTCAGCTCGTGCGCGCGCTACTTCGCGCACCCCAACTCCGTGCGCAACCACATGCGCATCAAGCACCGCCGCCAGTGGGAGAAAATGAAAACTTTGAAGTGGAGTTGTGGCTGGGCTAACTGAAACTGCACTGGCCGATCGGGAAAGAAACTCGTTTGATATTCGGCTTCCTAAAGTTAAAATTTCAACGGCTGTGAAACGGAACTAAGTCGAGTGGGGCTCGTAATTAAACCAGAGAATATAATGATCTCCTGGATGCATTTTTTCATATAACGCTGTCATGTTCATAAAACATTGTATAAAGCAGTAGGTATAAATCGACTGAAAATTATTTTTGTAGTAGAATAGACTGATATTGTTTAAGTAAGGTTTATATTATAAGTGCATTATGACATGTGATGATTGGTGCCATTGATAGAATACGAAGTGCAACTAATGAATGTCGACCATTCTGGTCACTTCCTGAACGCCTGTAACTTCCATTGTTGCTTCTACGGTTATAGTCACTCTATTATAAGCGTAGTCTGGCGTACACTTTAACGATACTGCTAAAAGTCATCACTCATTATAACAGCACAGCTCCGACACAGCAAATAACTTGTCATTCAAGTTAGTATTTTAAATCAAATGCATCAAAGTAAATTTTACTATGACAATATAGCATAATCACACCAACCGCTTGCTTCAAGCGAGCAGGCCGCTCCCCTTTTTACATGTTATGCACCCAGTATTACCTTTTTCTTTTATTAAATTATTTTCTTCTTTGTCGAGTGCAATAGCTATGATTGCCATTTCGCGTAGAGTAACATGAGTTATAACGTAGAAACGCGTGCTTCTCAAGCGAGATCACTCACTACTGTTCGCAAACTGATCTGTAAGCTCAAACTAGCCGTTGGCGCGTAGACGGTGAGCTACCAACTAGTAAGCGGCGCGTGAACAACAAGTTGTCACCTCACCGGTGGCGTGCCGGCAGCGAGCGGTCGTGCGCGCTCGCGACAAGCGGGTGGATTTTTCCGAGGCGGTGCCGGGACGTTACTGCGTAGGAGCCGTGCGGTTATAATGAGTGATGACCTTAACTGTAGTTCTTGAAAGTCCACAAACGTCTTAATAAATCTGTAATCTGCAGGGGACGGTCAGGCAAATTATTATCCAATAATAAGTCTTGCCGATTATGTGAAAGTATGGACGTTTGAAGACCATTTAAAGCAATTGACGCTATTCCACTCAACCTCAACAAGTACCTAGTAGGTTCAGCTTTTGTAATAAAGCTCAAGTCCGACTGTGCCATTCGCTTGTCCAGACAACGCTTATAAGCGATTGGTATTGTTCTTCGATTAGCTGTTTGTCTTAGGCTCAGGTGTCCTGGTAATAAGCGTAGCATTAGTTGTTCGATTCGCGGAGGGTTCAAGCGCCGCTTTAGACGGGACATCATTCTGCCGCACTACTTCTTCCTAAAACATAACTGGTGCAATAGTTTAACTGCTTGGAAGTTTTATTTTTTTACATATGTTATTTATTTTTATTTTTTAAGTACTATTAAGTATATACAAACAATATTTAGGTGTGAAATGGCTTCTATACAAGATTTATGTTTTATGATGAACTATTGCACCAGTGTGTGCTACTCCTTACATGAATACTTTCGACCATAGATAAGACAATACGAAATAGATTGTAACGAAAATGAATCTAATGCCTTTGAATGCAATAGTTAAGAATAAGTTCACTTCCAAGTCATAGAGAATTTATTTTCTAAATGATGTTTGTTCGGGATGCTCTGTACGCAATTCGTGCACAATCTAAAACATATCTAGTCATTGTAGACAACCGGAGGATTTATTTTAAAATGTAGGTACATAATAATCGACGATTCCATTCGCATATATTTTTGTAAAGAAAAAGAGAAATACACCAAAAACTAAAAGTTATTCTGTTATTGAATGTTGTTGACATATTATGTATAGGTACAGCGCAAGTATTGAAGCGCACAGCTGAACGAAACATGAAATGCCTTTGTTCTAAATATTAGCAGCATGCGTACTGCGTGTCAGCGCATGCGCGTCGCTGCTGCCTGCCAAAGATGAATATACCGCTCCTACATGGAACACTTAGCCTTAAGAAAGCAATAAATACAATGGTACTCCTATGTTAAACAATAGGCCTACAATTTTATACTTTACCCACGAAGACATACGTTGCCTTAGCATTAAAATATAAAGTATTTAGGAAAGTATCAAGTCCATTTCGTACGCTCGTGTAAATATTATCGAAGATGCCTTCAAAATATATGCGATGGAAACGGATGCATTTCATAGATCTCAAGAACGAAAAAAAATTGGTTAAATTAGCGAGTAGATGAAATTGTTCCTGACGCCTGAGAGGCAATGTCGTATATCTAACTTAATACTATAAAAAAATAAAAAAAATAAAAAAATATTTTTAAGCGTAAACTTAGTCACTCAATAACCAAATGTTCAATGTGAGTAAACGATTCTAGTTGCGAATGTATTAGTGATACGATATATACGTAATAACTTAATTTTTACCAGAAGAAAGTGTCTGCTTATAATACATAAACAATAAAACTACCAAGTAGAAAGGTTTATTTTATTTGATCAAACCTTTGGACAATAATTGACTCTACATTTATGCGACAAACAGATTACTAAAACTAATTATATCTACTAACAAACTACTTCTTAACTCTAGTCTACATTATAATGAGAAAAAGGTAAGGACTACTCTAAAAATCACAGGACTATACCCATAAGCTATAACTACAACACTGTATAACTAGACTATAACATAAAGTGTATGTTCTGTTGCAGGAGGCTGTCGAAGGACACAGGACCTGCTGCGCGTGAGAGCGACTGACCCGCGGCCCTGTCCTAAGTGCGGCAAGATCTATCGATCTGCGCACACGTTGAGGACGCATCTTGAAGATAAACATACTGTCTGCCCTGGATATCGGTTAGTAATTTCACATTTGCTACACAAATAATCAAATGTTTCAGACAATATAAATACAGACTACTAGTACTAACTACTGGAAGTCGTTTATGACATTAGAAACATACTACAATAGATTATCAAGTTTCAGCGATGCCACTAGGTAATGCAACTTTAAACCGAGACAAAAGGAGGGCCCCATCCTACTCAGAGACCCAACTCTTTCGACTCGGTACTTAGAACGAGTGCCTTACTTAGTGATCCAGCCAGTTTTTGAGAAAATTCAGCCTTACAACAATCTGAAACTATTCGATGAATAACAGAACAAAACTGCCAACTTAGTTGACCAATGCAATCTTTCTTCCACAGTTGCGTACTCTGCGGTACGGTGGCCAAGTCCCGCAACTCGCTGCACTCTCACATGTCGCGACAACATCGCGGCATCTCCACCAAGGACCTGCCTGTGTTGCAGATGCCCACGAGATTCGATCCGGAACTCGCCAGCCAGTGCGTATTCTTTGGAACATTTTGTACACTACTACTACAAAATTAAAGTGAACATTTCTTTATCGTTTCCTCCTTACTGAAGATAGACCCTGCGCTCTTGATATGCCGCTCAAAATGCAAGACTACTTTGTAAAAACCTTGTTTTTGGAAGCTACATAGCAAAGAAGAAAATGAGTTTGTATTTGAGTTCAAAAGACTAAAATCATATTCAAGAAGACTTGAATACAATTACTTGATGTAAACAAAAGAACAGAACAGATCCAAATAAAGTTTACTTTGATGAGACCAAAGTATTAAAACATAATTTCCATCCCCCTCAGGTTACTAGCAAAAGCCGGTGTGAAGGTATCACCAGAACAGCTTCGAGCGCGCGCTTCCCCTACAGGACCTCGCCGCTCCGACATCAAGCTGGACGCCAAGTCTGCAGCCTCGGAGAGCAGTTCTATTTGCGGGGACAATGATAACGATGACCTGAGCCAGTCACGATACCAGGACAGCATACCTGTCTCGCCACCACGTAAGTTGACAAAAGAGTTGGTGTTTACAAGTCTCTCAAAGAAGAGCAACGCACTTGCGATGCCTGTAAAGTAAGGCCAACGAGACGAGATAAAGAATGTAAGGGGTTCATAACATTTTTTTTTTTTTCGTGGTGTGGTGATATGTTTCAAAGGTTGTCTAGAGCTGCCAGGCTTTAATTCCAAAATTAAAATCAACAACCAGTCACAATAACAGTAAAAATCAACAACATAAAGATAAACAAATACGGAAACAAAAATATTCATATCACTTCGAACGCAATCTAAACAGGAGTAAACAGACCAAATGTTGTACTGCTGTACCGACCGCTTTCCTGTACCACGAATCAAACAACGACCGCCGTCGTCGACCAACTGACGTCATTATTGCGTGTGAAAGATAAGGACAGAGATAATAATCGCTCGCTATCGTAATGTAACTCAGTGAGTCAGGTTATTTACATTCTTTATCTCGCCTCGTTGGCTTTACTTTAGTATTGTAGATATCTATAGCCGGTGGTGGCCACTTACCATTAGTTGGACCGACTGCTTATTTTCCACTATATAGCATAACAAAGCATTTGGCAAAAAGATAAACTTTTAGATCCAAGTTCAATTCTTTCTTTTTCTTTTTAATTACAATTCGGGGGCCCTTAAACTTAGTACCAAACCCAAAAGAAAAAGTTTTCGGGGCATCATTTTGATAAAGACCATTTTCCTCCTCAGATATAAACAACCTGGCAAACACGACGATCACAAAAGTGCCGGCAGTGCGAGCGGTGACCGCTAAGACTATGGAGCACCTTCCTCATGGACTAACTGCCGGCATGAAGCATGATGACTACCCACCGGGATATGGAGGCAGCTCAGCACTGCTTGATACCTACCTGCAGTACATCGGAGAGAACATGTTTGGTACGTAACAATTTTAAGAGATTTCATAATGGAAAGAAATAAAATTGACCCAATATAGAAGGTGGCAGGGACATCGACACACAAGTCGCACAACCTGTTGACATGGATTCAGTACATGATTCTGGACCCTTGATTCTGAAAAAAAATGTTGTTCCATACATTTTGACGGTATTGCACTTTTCGCACGCTTAATAGAATATTGGCATAACTCAAAAAAAAATATTTCTGGGAAATCGCTGTTTAATGTTTTGCTTTAAGTTGCATTTAATAAAAGCCAATATAAAATTATGTAATGAACAGTTAAATATAAATAATTGTATTACTTACCTACTTTTTCAAAATTTTTACTCAAGCTCTATTAATTAGGTCAATATTGTTTTAAGGATGCGTTTTGTAGGAAACAGCAGTTTATTTTAAAATAACCGACGTAAAATATCAACGCAGGGGGGCCAGAGTCATGTACTGAATCCGTGGTAACACGTTGTGAGTCGATGATCCTACCACCGTTTGTTTAAAAAAACTCGCATTCTAGAACGTTCTCTTTACCAACAGGGATGAACGCGAAACTGGCACAAATGAATGCGATGCACATCGACAGGAAACCATACGAGGAACCGTCTCCACAAATGGGATCCTTACCACCTCCACCAACAAACCTTGCACACCAGCGCTTTCTCAAACAAATGCAGCGCCAGTACACTGAGAACATGAGCAAACCTGACATCACACGAGACACCGACGAACCACTGGATCTCGGCAAAGAGAGGCAACGGAATGACAGCATAAGCGAGACAGACACTGACAAACACGATATAACAGACAAGGACAACGGCAAAGATTACTACAAAGATTATAACGAGGATGATCGGAGAGTGAACTCTGAGGACCCAGAGAACAACAGACAGGAAGACGGAGACTACTCAGAGGATGAACACAACAAAAACTCATGAAATGAAGGAGTGTTAAGTATAAATGTGTTGGAATAGTCACGTATACTACGTGTAACAGATAGGACAATGTGTTGTAACAGATAGGACAATGTTTTGTTGAAATTATCGAAAGGTGCTTGAGTGTTATGTTTTGTGGTCATTAGCTTGATTCGTTTTTTGTAATAACGGTTTTAATTGTTGACCCGTGGAATGTCGTTGGTGCCATTTCCGATATTAATGTAAATTTAAAGTTTTAGGGTTAGATCGGTTGCAGCTAGGTTGAGTCTGGTTACTTTGCATAGATATCACGAATCTATATTGCTGGTATTATGAACGAACAGATACGTGGTCATGGGTCTCTGCGGGGGTTTGACCGCGTTCGTTCCCGAGCACGACGTGCGGTGCGCGGACAGCCGCGCTACTGTAGGTACGTTTAATATAAACCTGTTAGTGAGACATTATTTTTTTACCCGATGT
The DNA here is from genome assembly GCA_937001585.2 of Brachylomia viminalis. Lineage (NCBI taxonomy): Eukaryota > Metazoa > Arthropoda > Insecta > Lepidoptera > Noctuidae > Brachylomia > Brachylomia viminalis. The sequence goes on from OW443301.2 coordinate 2,549,521, forward strand.
GATAACACAGCCATAATTCACTTTAGCATTTACCTGACACATTAGTTCAGATCGACTCACCACAAGATTGTGAGATTGTTTTAGTAGTTAATGAAACTAGCGAGTAGTGTTTTATGTATTGTGTATGTAAAGGTCCCGGTCACGTAGTAGGGCCTCTTACATAGTAATTCCATCCATCTACCTCAGCATTTGGGCCAATGCGGCAAACGTTATAAAGTAAAACATAATATCCACACAAATTGTGAAATTCCATCCATCTACCTCACTTCAATAGATTTTATTTAATATTTTATACAATTTATAGATATAAAATAACTGTTGTTTTATGCATTTTGCAGATTGCATTTATATATATATATACTATATAGAGTATATCGTAGGTAAATATATGCAAGTCATTAGGTCATTGTTAGTGCTGCCCGTAGTACTCGTACGTAACCGTTGTTATAGAACGCACTCACTAGAGGAACATTAGACCATGTCACGACCGTAGCGTAGCGCGTAATGAACATAAACCTCAGATATCAATGAGCACACTAACATTATACGATGAGAATATTGTATACGAACAAATATAACAGAGCTTAAATCATACTATTATTAAATTAAATATACATGTATGTGCGTATACTGAATCGCGGACAGCGAACATTTAACGCGATAAGAACACAATGTATAACGATTAAAACATTTAAGGATCAAATTAAAATATCGGCAAGATTTACATTTGCAACATTGTCGGCAAGTCTGGAAGGGCCGCGTTCAATATATTTATGTGTGAGTTACTCGCGAGTGTTCTGCCCTATATTGTTACTTGTATCTCATCACCTTGAGACTGAATATCATCCAAGGGACGAACAGTTATCGCGTTACCAAAATGCGTGCGATTCGTCAAAAGTTCAAAATGACACTTAACAATATATTATGATAAGACGATAATAAGCGTGTATATAAATTGAGGTGATATGTAAAGTACATAAATAAATAGTAACAAAAAGCAATAAATAAAGTATACCTTGACGTTGCCTTCGAATTTGTGTAAAAACGTGGGTAGTTAACGGTTTGCGTTAGTATTGTGGTAATATGAACCTTATAGTGTACAATTGAAGGTTTATTTTGTAGTAATGATGTGGGCTCGTTACTTAAATAACAATTACTGTGATTACAATCTCATGTTAGCCTTCAATACTTATACATATTTTTTAGAGTACAATGTTATAGTTATTTAGTATATTATAAGATATTCGTAAGCGAGTCACAAAATTATATTTACTTCCCGCCCCTGAACGTTAGGATTCACGTTATTTAAGTATTTAGAGCAATAGGTAAAAGCATTTAACCTTTTATATGAGAGATATTACATTTATGAATTTATTGAGATATCTCACTTTGCCACCGGGGCTTGTAAAGCTGTCATTTTGACACTTGCGTGAGTGTGGCCATCGCAAGGAAATTCATAGATATTATAATAACTAGGATAAGTTCTACGGGTTGATTGAAAATATTTTTTGTTTAGTGTGTTAGTGAGAATTGATGATTAAGTCAGTTTGGTTTGCGCAAATATAACCTTGTTGACATTTAACAGTGTTGCCATAGTGAGTAATAATTTTCGACTGTATATAAAATAAGTTTTGTTTGTTTAGGAAAATGAGTGCTTAATATTTGATTATTATGGTATAGATGCAAGTATCTTTCATTTAGATTACTCTGACTACATTCTACTCATTATAGTTCTTTTAGATAAATAGAATTGATGCACGCTGTATTTAACATTAAACAATAGTCAGTTACCAGATTGTGATTAAGGAAAGTATATATATTTTTTCAACACATGCCCCTTAAAATACAGATAAATAATAATAAGGGGGGTTTACGTCGTTATGTAAAGGGGCTGTACACAACGACATTACTTGGTATAACAAAATGGCAACCACGCCGCAATTTAAACAGCGCAGACGCAACCTGCCCATATAATATCATCACAACAACGCTGCCACCTCGTGTGTAGACCCCCTTACTAGACATCATGAAGTCTGAAAGTAACATAACGCCGCGTACCCCCCACCGCACTGTACAGTTGTTGATTATGCAGAATATTATATACCAGTGGAGAAAAATGAATATTTAGGACTATAAGTCAATGATATGCTCTCGATATAATACTTACGTTTAGTTACCTTGTGAACTGCAAGTTCAACATTAGTTTTTTTTTTCTTTATTTGTTTGGTTATACTAATATACCTCATTAGCATGACCTATCATGTAAAAATGTTTTATTAGTTTAACGCACGATGTAATGTTGATTTTTGTCTGTTCGAGTACTACGCAATTTACGGTAACCGTAGGAAATAATAAAGCCACATTACAGAGTACAAAATAATGAATTGATGTAGTACAGATGTATAATATTCTTGCAAAATGTTTCAATGTTAATAGATGTGTATGTTGTCGTGAATGGTGTGCCTCGAACGGACCTAGCTTATGTTTAGGGAGCACAAGATATTAAGTTTGTTTGCCATGTGACAGTACCAAGCAGTTTGTTTACTTCAACTGTTTAGAAACCACCGGTTGACATCACCATTTTTTTAAGCCTAAATATTTGTTTTGTAAGAACTACATTCTGAAGGCGATGGATTCAATAAATGGAATGTATGGGACCAGTGTACAATTCAGTGGTACTTCAACTTTTAGTCAAGACAGTGCCAACCTTTTCTACGGAGGCACTTAAAACAACATATAATATCCATTTATTGATTCTATCGTTGTAATTTATTTTAAACGTCATCACAAAATATTCAAAATTTCGTTCAGATGATCTCGCAACGTCCCCATAAATTATTTGTCATCTCTTTCTTTCATTGGTGGCGCTACTGTATACGACTGCTGCAAAAAATGTAGCCACCGTTCATTCAAGATAATTTCGACTCTTTATCTGAACTAATTAGGTGTATTTTTCAAAATCATTGGACTTACATAAATGGTTAAGTATTTATGCAATAATTAATTAAGGTACGATTGGGATGACGATACAAGCCGCCATATTGTATGATGACGTCATCTCAGTGTGAAGGACATTCAGTATTGTTATGATTTTGATAGAGATATACCTAATTGAGACAGGAGATATTATTTTATGTATATTTTTATAGTTGGAACAACCACGCCTGAGCCATTGTACATTAGAGTACTAGCTGTACGCTGCTTCATTACATTACTATATACAAGAATAATAAAATAATTGTTTTGAATGTGTTGTTTTATTACTTTTTAACGACGTTTTCAGTGAATAAACGAATTCATGTTAATTACACTTGAAACTGTGTGAAATGTTTCATACGAGTACCACACGTAATCATACGAGTACCACACGTAATCATACGAGTACCACACGTAATCAACATTATGAAAATAAAAGTCGTGTCCTCTATTATGCAGACAGACGTATGACTCAAAGTTTTAACTAATACTAGTAAATTGTAAGCGTGTCATATTTATATTAAAACTCACCATTACTCATTATTTCGAAAACCACTTATACACGATACTTACATACTTTAGGAAGGGTCTTACTAACAACATGAGAATTTTTAACCAAAACAGAAAAGTGTATTTATTTAATGGAATCTTTGACAAATGTTTCCTCTTTCAATATATTATAAACATCTCTTACATTATACAATAATGCCTAAAGCTAAAGAAATAAATAAAGTACACATATTATTATTCCATACATTTTACACTAACTAATTGCTATTTTACTCTTAAAAAAACTATACTAGGTACTTAATAATCAAAAACCACACAATATTTTGTTGTTTAAATCTAAAAGCGTTTTGAACATAGTTTAATTTTGGAACAAAATATAAATTATCATGGATGAATTTGTACATAGATAAATAAAAAAATAAATCTAAGCTGCGTGCAAGAGTTATTTTTTAAGAATATCATTCGAAACTCGTCCATCAATCCTCTTTAATCTGCTTCTTCTTAAAGAGGTAATGAGCGCCCAACAGAGCGTTCATTCTGTAACAATAGAACATGTAGCCCATCAGAAGATTGTCGAAACGGTTATAGGGAGATGAGATTGTTCAGTTTTTCGCATACCTTATAAGCTAGCATAGCCCGTGACTTCGTTTGCGTGCACACATACTACGTTTTCTACTTGTATTGATTCTAGTTCACCTCTTTATGAGAACGAGCATCTTTACCCCTTTAGATGTAAAAGTACATGCTGATAATATTATTTTCGGATTTCTTACAACAAGATCGTCTGCACCATAATAGCTATTGGAGTCACTTTTTAGACTAGTTATCTGTTTAGCACATACATAATACCTCTGCTATTAAAAAGCATAGAGGCACCATTCACTCATAGTGGTATAAAAATCATAATCAACTCATTGCCCTAATACCAATTTATTTGGGTTCGATTGTTTGTAAACGCACCATCCCACGCGCGCGGAGACTTTCCTAGTGAGAGTCAACGATAAAAAAAAAAGGAAATACTGCCGACGTAGTGACAAACGAAAATGACTACGATTACGGCGTGGACGTAATTTTCATTCATACATCTCTAGGTATTAGCCGTCATACCAGAATGAATTCCAAACTATTTCATTTTTCATATTAGCCGTCATACCAGAATTAATTCCAAACTATTTCATTTTTCATATTAGCCGTCATACCAGAATTAATTCCAAACTATTTCATTTTTCATATTAACCGTCATACCAGAATTAATTCCAAACTATTTCACTTTTCATATTAGCCATCATACCAGAATTAATTCCAAACTATTTCACTTTTCATATTAGCCGTCATACCAGAATTAATTCCAAAGTATTTCATTTTTCATATTAGCCGACATACCAGAATTAATTCCAAACTATTTCATTTTTCATATTAACCGTCATACCAGAATTAATTCCAAACTATTTCATTTTTCATATTAGCCGTCATACCAGAATTAATTCCAAACTATTTCATTTTTCATATTAGCCGTCATACGAGAATTAATTCCAAACTATTTCACTTTTCATATTAGCCGTCATACCAGAATTAATTCCAAACTATTTCATTTTTCATATTAGCCGACATACCAGAATTAATTCCAAACTATTTCATTTTCATATTAACCGTCATACCAGAATTGATTCCAAACTATTTCATTTTTCATATTAGCCGTCATGCCAGAATGAATTCCAAACTATTTCACTTTTCATATTAGCTGTCATACCAGAATTGATTCCAAACTATTTCATTTTTCATATTAACCGTCATACCAGAATTGATTCCAAACTATTTCATTTTTCATATTAGCCGTCATGCCAGAATGAATTCCAAACTATTTCACTTTTCATATTAGCTGTCATACCAGAATTGATTCCAAACTATTTCATTTTTCATATTAGCTGTCATACCAGAATTGATTCCAAACTATTTCATTTTTCACACAACCCATCCATCTTTTCATTGATATGCCTCATGTTATAATAATACAATAAAAAAACGTTCAGAAGGAAACATCGATTTTTCCAAAAATAAAGTCGTGTGTTACTTATAAACACAGCCTATCCCCCGACGAACGTTTACGATGTTAGAAAGGTGATAAGCGTCCCGTGTATTACTGGGTCGCGTGCTAGCGAGCTATAAAACTTAAATAAAACCCGAGAGGTTCATGGGTAAGTTCTGCGGTTAACTGTTAAAAGTTTAAAGCACTATTGTGAATCAATAATAATATCACTTTAATGGAAACTATTGAAGTTACTCAGTTTGTATATTTGTTTACTTAGGCTTGCCAATATAACATAAGTGGCGAAATAAGGGTGCAAATACACACCTTGCCTACCCCATCATGAATACAAGCATTATGTTAACGTTTACTTTAGAACTTTATCCAAAAAGTAATACTTAATAACAAAAAAAATAAAAAAACAAATTGCTACTCTTCTCTTATCAAACCACAGCATCAGACATACAACTAAACCTTGATATTCATAAAGTGACCTAACATTCATTAACGAAATTAAATTGGAAATATTTGGGTACTTATATAGGTTAATTAAATGTAATTAGCAAAATCAAGGTGTATCTCTAACCTAACCTACCCCATTATGGTAATCATGCGTGTTACACTGTGGTAGACAGTTTGGGGTATATAAAATACCGCAAACCGTCGCAATAGTGTAATAAAAAATCTACAAAATTGTATATCATACTCACAGGAAGGCCAAATGCTATTTCTTGCTAGCCAGTGCTATGCCGAGTCCGACGATACCGCCGATGGCCAGCACGGCGCCGCTAGCGACCGCGATGCCGATCAGACCTTCTTTCTCCATACGCTTGTTGATCTGGCGCTGAAATTAGCAGAAGGAACCTTTTGAGTACACATGGTTAAATACAAGATGGTCTGTCAAATAAACTGAAAAGAGTCCATTGCCAATGGATGTTGTTGCATTGTTAAAATTAAAACATCAAAAAGAAAGAAAGAATAATGGTTATTTGGACACAGTTTGTGAAACACAAAATAAATGAAGTCAGTTAAAAAATTAAAATAATATTTTATCAACAATAGTGTGTTCCTCACGGCTAGTGATGGGTAACTCATCATTTTTATATGAGGTTGAGGGAGCACCTCATTTTACCTCGCGAGGTCCTCACGAGGTACCCCTCATTTGAGGCGAGTAATCGCACGTCGGCGTATTCACCTCGCGAGCCGAACTCAGCCGATAGTCCGCGGCAGCGAGGCGGACGAGTAGGTACTCATGATTCCGATTTTTACGTCTCCCTCACACACATAATTTTCTTTCGCTCATTTTCTTTTTTACTTCTCCTTTCGCAGGTCTGCTGGAAGAAATTTCTTAAGAAATAAGCAGTACCTTTGTACTCAATTTATAATTATGTCTTAGGTATCTCATGTATTTTATTGTGTGTACATAAATAATAAATAAATAAATTTTTGACCGCCAAAATAAACGAATCAATGACAATTGATTACCAATCTAATGAGAATGTTTTTAGAGTTCATAGTTCATAGTAATAGCCGAATTAAAAATATTTTCTCTATAATTCTCAAATACACTCAGTTTTTTTTTATTTGCTTCGTGCGTTTTATTTACCCTGCAACTCATTTCACACATTTTATTGTATCTATTTTTAATCTAAATAATATTCTACCAAACATCAGTATCACACACACACCAAACATCATTATTTCATTAGGTACCTACATACCAAAATCATAATGTACCTATACTGTGTTTTCAAAATTTCGAGGCCTCACCGCACTCATTCTCTAATTTTGTACTAAGTCGGTTCATTCGCTCACTCAATCACTCAATACTCACTCCACTCGCGAGTATTCGCGACGACTCGACGATATGTCTATGACTCGACGAGTCAATATTGTCAATGTCAATTTTTGAGGACGCGTGAACGAGTGAGGTGGTTCAATGTTGAAATTCGAGTAACTCTTTCAATTTGCGATCACGAGTACCTCAAATGAGGCACCTCATGAGTGAGGGACACATCTCTACTCACGGCTGCTCCAAAAATGTTTTTTAGCATAAATGCCAGACCGATGCTGTCTGATGCTGGTTTTCTAATGAACCTTTAGAGACAAGTGACGGGGAGTACAAACAGTTTCAAATGTCATTAAGAATCATATGAAAGAAAGAAAGGCACAATTATGACGCACATTATAAAATAAAGCCAAATAGCCAAAAGCCTGGTATACGACAATCAAATAATAATGACGAAAGGAGAAATTAAAAAGTTATCGTCTGTCTAGTCTTCTTCCAACGAAATCGGGGTCGGCTTCCAGCTGAATACCAATATTACGGAGCAACTGCCTATCTGACCTCCACAACCCAGTTACTGAGTATCACGATTCCCCTCGGTAAGACTGGTTGTCGTTGAGAGTTTGTTACGCGATTTGCCTGCTGCTGGACTGATCTTTGCCTAAATTAGGTCTTAAAGGTGCATTTATGTTTATATGTAAAAAAAAAAAAAAAATTAAAATTGCCTCATACAATCTGCTAATAATGGGTAAATATACTATATGTATATATATAAATATGAGGCATCATCCACACAAGGTCTTCAGGTCCCGAACTAGGCAGAGCCTGTACTACGGTAACCTGATGACTGATATACATACTTATACACATATACACACCGAGAGGGGGGGGGTCTGTATGTATGCTTTCGCGGTTGCGCAACGACATGCTTTGCTTTGCTTTGCTTGGTAGTATAGATGCAGGCCTACTCTGCCGCTTCCTTCAGAGGTGGTAGGGTGGCGGGGTCTTGAGGGAGAGCGCTACAGTCGTGATGATCCTCAAGGCAAGTCTGGCGGATGCACCTTCCCGAGGTTGCCACCCCGTTCTTGGTCTAATTCCTTAAGAAATAGACGTAACAAAAACCTCCAGGCGCCTTTTATCTTAACACATCCCTTCCCCATCCTTCATCCTACCCACATCCCCATTCCTCCCACCTCCATCTCTCCAATTCCCACTCCTAACCGCGACCCCTCAGTGACTGGGTGGGTGCGGGCTCGTCCATCACTAAAATAAGCTGATGACGAGTAGGAGTAAGTAGTCACCTGCGCTAGGACCTGCGCAGTTGAGCGCCGTGAGCGGGGATGAAGGAGTCCTGGGGGGTTGAGCCGAGCGGCTCTGGTTGTAATGTGCCCGTAAGGCAACACGCCCCCTTTGGTCTGGATTTCAAGCGAAACGGTGGCCCTACCCATTAGCCAAGGGTGGGGAAATGGCCACTGTGTCCCGTCAGAGGGCCACTGGCGAGGTGCGTGAGGTCCGCTGAGGTCGTCCTCGGACGGCCAAAGCGGTAGGTAAAGGTCATGCTGACGGTGTAAGTGAGGGTTGATCAGTTCGTTGGGGGTGGCCTTTTGGACCCCCTACGCCAACCCGATCGAGCAGCCGATGTCGCACTGTAAGCCAGCCTTGCGCCCCTATATCTCTCTGGTAGTCCTAACGTTCGAGCTTCTTATTAGTGAGACGTTCCCAGTTGCGGGCTCCATGGAGGGTGGGAGCCAGAGAGACGAATTTTACAAAATCATTTAACATGGAAAATTCAAGGCCAGTTAAATCTACAGACCTGGGAGTGGAGGCGAAAGCCAATGAGACTCCCAAGGGAGGTGCTTGCACTTCCCTCGCCCCTGGTGGCCATGCGGTTAACGCCGTGGGTACCAGCGCGGGTGCAGGTCCGGCTGTGGCGAGAACCACAGCTAAGACCAAAAACAAAAAGTCCCGGAACAAACAAAGGACGCCGGCGCTGATTGGGACCAGTACCGACCCTTCCAATACTCAGGCGAAGACGGCGACGACTAATACCAGTGCCGGTCTGACCCTCCCCACACAGACTCCGGCGCTGGGTAATACCAGCACCGTGCTTCCTGCCAAACATCCTCATCCTTCTGTGGCTCCTCAAGCCTCCTCCCAACAGGCGGCCGTAACCGGTCAAACGGAGACGGCCAGCTGCGCTGAGGACGCTTTTTCGCGCGCCTGGCAGGTGCATAAACGCAAGGGCAAGGGTAAACGCACTCAACAAGCCCGTTGCCCTTGCACTGAACCTTCAGTTCCATCCGAACAGGGTAAGAAGGAGGACAGAGTGACGAGGAAGGAGCGCCGCCAATCACGTTGGATGACAGGTAAGGGCTCCCGTAAACAGGCTACTGCCGCTAGGTCGGTCGAACCGGCAAGCGGCCAGCTGAACTTCTCCGACGGGAAGCGGTCGCAGGCAGAGACCGGCGCAAGCCGGCCAGCGCCCAGCCGACCGTCAACCAATTTTCCGGAGAGACCGGCTAAAGGTAGCAATGACACACAGCGACCCGATTGGAAGGATCAGGCCGCGGCCAAGCGAGCTCTCAACGAGACCTCGTCACCTCGAGGGGAGCATAAGCGGCCGCGGCTTGATCAATCCAAGAGGGTTGATCAACGAAGCTACGCCCAAGCTGCAAGTGCTACCCTCGACGTCGCGATCACCTGCGACCGCACGGGGATCCTCAGCAAGGACGTATCGGACCAGGTACTCGCTGCTATCCAGAAGCAGATCATACTCGAGGCCTGCTCCCCCAAACCAGACACTCCAGGGCCGACCTTCAACGCCAAGCCGCTGTTCGCCGGGGGTGTCCTGAAGCTGTGGTGCGGAAACGACCACACCTTAGGATGGCTAAAGAAGACTGTCTCCGACCTTTCTCTCCCGACTAGCATCTCGTTGGTCGTCAAGAGTCAGGCGGAGATTATGAAACGTGCTCGATGTGGGATCGTGATACCAGACGAGCAAGGGGTATTTGGTGAGCCGACCAATATTGGGCGTGCTCTCAGTTACCAAAACCCCTGGGTAGACATCAAGAGGTGGGTGCTCTTGCATGCCGACAAGCAGGCCGCAGCGTGGTTCGTGGTGGTCGGTATCCCTGAGGACCAAATCCCGGCCCTGATGGAGGCCGGACGCCGTCTCTCAATAGGATTAGGGGCGGTGTACGTGAAGTTCCAGGGTCGGAACGGCAAGTTCACCGACGTCCCTCAGGGATGGGACCCCACCACGGAAACCATTGGCGACGCGCCAATTGTACTGCAGACACCAGCAGGGGAGTCCACTCCCCCAGCATCATGCAACCCGGAAGCATCCGCGGCCGCTGCTACCACAGCAGAGTTGGCCGTGTTTGATGCCGCCATCGTGGGAGCCGTCCCTTCATCGGGCGAGGAGTTGGACGACATTACCCTGTCTCCGGCTTCGGGTCGGGGAGGGGACGGTTTCGACGAGGGCGACCTGTTTGCCGGGCTGAGACTGGAAGGGGACGAGGGGGGTTCGACCAACGATGGCGTTCCCTTCGTCGACCTGTAGAGTCCTCCAGGCTAACCTCCACCACAGTCAGACCGCGACGGCTCAGCTCCGCAAGTGGCTGGAGGTTCAGCACACGGCCATTGCCCTGATCCAGGAGCCGTGGATTAGGGCGGGCCGCATACAAGGACTCTCAAATCTTGGCGGTAAGCTCCTGGTCACCACAGATCATGATCACCCCAGATCGTGCATCTTTGTCACAGGTAACCTCAAAACACAGATCTTAACAGACTTCTGTTGCAGAGATGTCTCTGCAGCAAGTATGCGTATACAGCGTGACGACGCCCCGGAAAGGGTGATCGTTTTCGCCTCGGCCTACATGCCTGAGGCGGAAGCGCCGCCTCCGCACGACCTCGCCCGCCTCGTGAGCTATTGCGAGAGAGGTGGGTTTGCGGTCGTCGTCGGGGCCGACGCCAACGCTCACCACCAGCTGTGGGGTATGGACACGCAAAACGAGAGGGGTAAGGCATTGGTTGACTACCTATTCTCGACTAACCTATCCCTACTAAACACTGGCTGCGAACTAACATTCGTAACCAGGAGAAGCCGAACAATCATAGATCTCACGCTGGTATCGGAGGGCGCGGCGGAACTTACCACTGGGTGGCGGGTCTCCAAGGAGGCCTCCTGCTCTGATCACAGGTGGATCCGCTTCGACATCCAGGTCTGTGTTCCACCAACACCACCACACGGCGCATTCCGCGAAACACGGATCGAGCCAACTATACACGTAGCCTTGTATCCAAGCTTATGACACTAAACAATCCGACGACATTTGCGGATACGACACAGATTAAGGTACATGTAAGCCAGCTTACTAAATCAATAATAGACAGCTACCATACTGCCTGCCCAGAGACCACCCCGCGTAGCGCTCCGGGCAAGCAACCCTGGTGGGGGGCTGATCTGGAGCGCAAGCGCGGTAAGGTAAGGAAAGCTCTGAACAGAGCCATGAACACATGTGCGGATGAGGACTGGGACAACTATTACGCAGCCAAATCCAGCTACAAAAAATGCATCAGGTTCAGGAGTACCACGGGATGGCGCAAATTCTGTGGTAGCATAGAGTCCTGTCAGCAGGCTAACAGGGTAAGGAAAGTACTGTCACAGCAGTACACACCTGGGCCCGTTACACTCCGCAAACCGGACAATACACTCACTTCCTCGCCAGAAGAAACGAGACGCGTCCTTATGGAAACTCACTTCCCTGGCTGTACCTTTGCGCGGGTAATCGCCTGGCAAGATGTACTACAAACACCAACAGAAAATGAATGGCTTTATGCAAGTAGGGTGATCACGTTGGAGAAGCTCCAATGTGCCATCCGTAGCTTCCATCCTTTCAAGGCAGCCGGTCCTGACGGAGTGTTCCCCGCCTTGCTACAGTGGGGTGGAACCGCTGTCGCAATAAGACTGGTGCCCCTAATGAGGGCGTGCCTGGCCCTTAGATACGTTCCTAAAGGTTGGAGGGAAGTGAAAGTAATATTCATCCCCAAGCCAGGTAAGGGAGACTACACAAACGCCAAATCCCATAGACCCATAAGCCTCACCTCCTTTCTACTAAAGACTCTGGAAAGGCTGTGTGACAGGGAGCTGAGGGACGGCGCTCTGAAAACCATACCGCTACACGGTAATCAACACGCATACAGCTCGGGTAAGTCGACTGAATCTGCCCTTCATCTAGTAGTCAGCCAGATAGAGGAAGCGATTCATCAGAAAGGCACCTGCCTGGGCACTTTCATAGACATCGAAGGTGCCTTCGACAAAACAAACTTCTCCAGCATCAGCGGCGCCCTCTATAGACATGGCGTTGAACAGGTACTAGCGGACTGGATTACTAACATGCTAAGCAAACGAGTAGTTCGCCTTGAGGATGAGCAGCAGCTGGCCATGATAGCCAGAGGCTGCCCCCAGGGTGGGGTGCTGTCCCCTCTTCTGTGGAATATGGTGATTAACGATCTCATAACCAAACTCAACGCCAATCGTTACTACACAATAGGGTATGCAGATGACCTCGCAATCCTTGTATCGGGGAAGGTGACGGGTACGATCTGCAACCTTACTCAGCAAGCGCTACGAATCGTAGAGAGATGGTGCAGGGAATTTGACCTATCAGTGAACCCCACTAAAACTGAACTGGTTATGTTTACCCAGAAACGAGCATTAGGCCCGTTCCGTCTACCAAAACTTTTCAATACAGAACTGCAGTTGACTAACGAAGTCAAGTATCTCGGGGTCATTCTGGACAGTAAGTTAAACTGGAGTAGTCACTTGGATAACAAACTAAACAGGGCCTGCATAACCTTCTGGCAGTGCAGGAGAATGATAGGTAAGAAGTGGGGCCTATCCCCTAAAATTATACTATGGCTGTACACCACAGTGATACGCCCTATGATCACCTACGGGGCCGTGGTCTGGTGGCCCCGTACTGAGTTGGGTACAGCTACTAGCAAACTACAACGCCTGCAAAGACTAGCCTGCATGGCCACCACAGGCTGCATGAGGACCACTCCGACTGCAGCTATCGAAGCCATGCTGGGACTACCACCGCTCCACCTGTTCATACAGCAGGAAGCGACGATGGCGGCGGTTCGTCTAAATGCACTAGATCTCTGGGGTAAGAGAGATTTACCACACACCGCGCTGCTTGAGGGACTCAGCAAGGAGTTCCCCATTACGAAAGCCATAAATGACCGGGTACCCAAACAATTTATATTTGATAAAAAATACAAAATCCAACTTCACGAGGATCGCCGATGCGAGGGCTTGCGCCCGGCAGAGCTGCGCATCTTCACGGATGGATCCAAAACAGGTAGTGGCACAGGTGCTGGAATCTTCTCGGAGGACTTCAATATACGCATCTCCACACCATTGGGGGTCCATAACACAGTGTTCCAGGCCGAATGCATGGGTATTTCTGTAGCCGCCTCAGCCATCATGGCCAGGGAAGTTAAAGAACACTCGATCCGCATACTCTCAGACAGCATGGCCGTTCTGCAAGCGCTGAACAGTCACACCGTTGATTCTGGGCTAATATACGAGTGCCACCAGCGCCTAAACCAGGTGGGCAACCTCAATAACATAACCATTCAATGGATCAAAGGACACAGCGGCTCGCTAGGCAACGATGCAGCCGACGAACTTGCCAGAAGGGGGTCGAACGCTGTACCAGTGGGTCCCGAACCCATCGTGCCACTCCCCTTCGGGTTTATACGCACTCTGGTAAGGAAACGCACCAGGGTCCAACATCACAAACTATGGGTGGACCAACGTGAGTGCAGGCAGGCTAGGGAAGCACTCCCCACAATCGATGGCCGCTTCACGAAACAGGTTCTCCGACTAACCAAGCAACAGCTGCGTACAGTCACAGCAGCTGTAACTGGTCACGGATCATTTAATAAACACCTCTTTGTATTAGGAGTCACGGGCAGTCCGCTGTGCAGGGCCTGCATGGAGGAGGACGAGACAGCAGCCCATGTGCTTCTAAGCTGCCCGGTGGTCACCACATACAGGGCAAAGTACTTCGGCAACCCAGGTACCCTACGTGAGATTGTCAGCAACACCAAGGCGTTGCTGGCCTTTCTCGAGGAGCTGGGGTGGATCGAATAACCGATTTTCCCACCCGTACGCAAAATACGCGCATTGACGTGGAGTTGCGGACACCAGCCCGTATTATCTATCTATCTATCTATCTACACACCGAGACACAGGTCAAACAGACATGTTCATGCACACAAATGTTTGACTTGTCCAGGGATCAAACCCAGGACCAGCGGCTCAGAAGGCAGGGTCGCTACCAACTGCGCCAACCGGTCAGTCAATATATAAGTAAACAAATATAATATAACACAAGGTATAATAGAAACATCTTTCTTATATGTAGGTATTATCTAAGGATGACACACAGTTCACACAGTAGAAACATGTTTGTCAAATAATACAATCAAAACTTTTCCTTTCATTACTCTACCAATAAAGGCACAACACTGGTTGTGGTTCATGGATAGTAAGAGTATGAAAAACCATTAATTTCATTGGCTGTCAGAAAGAATAAAAGAAATGCATGTAAGAATTATAAATTAATAACATTCACTGGAACAAATAAAGTTAATTTTAAACACTTATCAGAAGCAGCCTGGACTCTAAGATGGTGCCAGGTTGAAGGCAATGGGCTCACCCGTTATAACATGGGACTTACAAAACATAACCAATGAAATATGGGTGCACTATAGGTACACCTCTGTCCGCCTAGCCCTTCAGGGACCAGTAGGCCAATTCTCGTACTTAAAAAACATTCAAATTCAAGTCGCAATCTCATCTCAGCAACTATCAATGTCAAAAACCTGTCAAAAATGTATGTAAATTGATTGTAATTTTGACAGATTGAGACTGAGATTAGAATGCGAACGGTCTTAAAAATATGGGAATTGCCCCTCAGGTCTTATATTATGTCACTTATCAGATTATTGTGATTTACAAATTACAAGTTACAGGCAAATAATACTAACCTCTAAAGCCAAAACTTGTTGGTTGGCAGGCTCAATTTCTAGGAAGGACTTAACATAATGCAGGGCCTTGTTGTACTCCTTGATTCTTGCATTGCCTATGGCAAGGTAGAACAGGTAATCTCTTTTGCCGTCAGGATGTGAATTGAACAACTCTTTGAGCAGCAGGATACCCTGAAAATTGTTATTACAAGTTGTACATGATTCTTAGTGAGTTATCATAATTTGTGTGATTTAATATTATTTATCTGGTCTTACTAGACCAAAAGCATTAAGGAAAATCATTAATTTTTATTCAATCTATATCTGGTTTTTCCTTTACTTTAAGAAGGTATTAAATAATGTTCTTTCATTTCTGGCCCTTTGCATGTATATGGCATTAGTACACTGATTGTGTTTTGTTGTTTCCGAGTATTTTTAGATCAAGGAAGACATGATCTGAAAGTCCTCTAAGACCTTGAAGCCTCTCATTTGGCATGCACACTGATCTGTGGGAGAAACTTCTATGAATGAGTTGTGTAGCTTTAAATAGCGAGAATGACTTTTGTTTTTATTTTTTTTACTGCCTATAATATTTGTTTTCAAGCCCAATTTTAATCCCTTATCCATCTTGGGCGAAAATATTAAATTATATGCCCACAATGCAATAAATGACGTCAAAATTCTCACGATTAAAATAATCATACAACAAAGTTGTGCAGTACCTTTCGTATGTCGGTGGGGTATTTGCTCCTCACCAGGCACCACGCGTACTCGAACTGCGCTTTGTGCGTCACGTTCCCTTGGTGCAGCTGCTCGTGGAACACTTTCTCGAACTTCTAAACCATAAAAAATCAAGAATAATCAGTTTAACATTCAATGACTCACGAATACAACGTTGCACAAGTTTTCACATTACTTGCAAATCTTCCGAAGATACTATCTCGTCCAGAACATCCTCCATGGCGATTTCAGTGTAGAAACGTTATGTAGAATTCAATAGTATTACAATTTATATCTCGAAAAGGAAAATGATCGTTAATTTGCGTTATCACAAATGAAAATTGAGCAAGTTAATATTGACGAATTTGACGTTCACGTTTGACAGCAATGACAATAAATATTATAGAGCGGACGATTGCTGGGCAAAGTAGTATTTTTAGTCGATTTTGCAGATTTTTATAGAATCATTATCGTTTTGTCAATTTTCAAAATAGAGTACCTTGTAGATATTTATAGCATTGTTACAAACGTAACTCGATTTACATCTATACATGCTTGTATAGCTGTAAATCCAGGTGCATTAGCAACGTAGGACCTTCCTTCGTTTGGTGCTTGAATGACATTGACTGGAGAGCTCATAATCTACTTGCCCTTGTCCCACGTACATACTTGGGGTCAATGGAGGGTAGAAGTAAGGAGAACTATCTCTTATGGGGAGAATGTTGAAAGTGTCCAGCATAAACAATAAATAATAGTTCAAACACCTTCCTAAATAGCGCTAGCGTAGGCAAATGGTGTGGTATGAATGTGGAAGTTGTTAACGGACTGAAGTATGCCGAATAAGAAAATTTAATATTTTAGTGACTAGAGTATGTAGTTAGTGACAGTCCAGTATACCATACCTCAACAGTTTACGTAGTCCAACATTAGTTTGTAAACATAACCTGAAATTATTGCTTTTAAAATTTACCCAGTGGCTACTGTAGCACCACCCTTATGTAGCACATTTTAACGGACACTTTTCATACACAGAGATCTCCTTAGCTTTACCCTCCTTATTGAGGTCGTCGCCGCGTCGCAAGCGCAACACGTTTTGTTTTTTCATTCAACTTCATTTTTTTCATTCAGCTCCAAAATGGCGCTCGCGTAGGCAAAGTGTGTGGTATGAATGTAGCAGTTGTTATTGGACTGAAGTTTGCCGAGTTAGAAAATTAACGGATTGAAGTAAGCCGAGTCAGAAAATTTAATATTTTTAGTTTAGTTTATAATTAATATTATGCCCCTGGCTGGAGGCTTTGAGTTAGCTCGAAGGCACCATAGGATTGACCGGTTAAGCAGTCACGGCCTCTCAAGGCCAACTGCGAGATGCCATACAAAAAAAAAAAAAAATATTTTTAGTGACTAGAGTAGATCATATCATCATCATCATAGCTAAGAACACTCTCGATCAAGTCAGCTGTCAAACAAAAGAAATATACAAAATTGGTTTAGCTGTTTGGGAGCTACGATGGCACAGACAGACACACAGATACACTCCCCTCTGTTTCCGTCGGAAGTAAAAAATAGCTAAACTCTGATAATTAATTTGCTAGACTAAAAAGACAGCTGCGGTCGACCTTTTACATCAATTAGCTTCTCTCTATAATTCGTGTAAGTTCCTGTTGACCACTGCATACATTCGTACATTCTTCTCTGAACATACTTATCCTACACATTGAAAGTTTTTCCATCTTTGAACTCAAAATTCGATTACTGCTGTCATTTTGATCTAGTAAATTAATAGTAAATTACTGCAGCGGCCAGCAAAAGAGGCATTGATGGACGAACGTGTAACGTGCACACCGTAGACAGAGAAAATTTCTCTGTCTACGGTGCACACTGCGTACATACGTAAGTCCATCAATTTGTTTTTGTTTTTTGCAATAAACAGCTTTCTATTTGCAAGCCAGTTTGTAATTATAATAAAACCTTTGATAAGTTACGTCCTTGTTTGCCATGTTCCGGAGTAAAAGATCGTTCCACTTTTAAATTACACGATAGATATGTGTTTAATATGTAAGTTTTTTGGCCGCTAAACCACGACGGATATGGATTTTCATACAACTTTTGCCGGCCGCTGCTCGTATGTATATGCCAGTACAGCAATTTCGATTTATCTCGAACAAGGTTGTGAAAATAATGCTCAAATTTCCAAGCATGTTGAGAAAAAATCATAATTATACCTATACATTAATAAAGTAGTGTCTATCCATAGAGGAAAGTAATATATCGGGTAATTATATGTCTATCTCTATAAATTACTAAACACAACGGAACGACTAACGACTCTATTTTTTCCTGCCATCAAATGTCAATGTCAATGTCAAACTAGCAAATCAACTAGATCGCGGAAGGTTCTTGTCTGTGTGGAGCTAATCATCAATTTAATTAATAAAAGGCCGCAGATTCTTACTGCAGCGCATTGTTGGAAGCCTGTGACCACACTGCGCTAAAATGCAGAGTATGATAAACACGGTAAAGGGCACAGCCCTCGGAGTCGCCGGGTATTTGACGCCGGTGCTCAAGGTACTATTATCTTCGTAATATTTTACAACAGTTATCACTGTTTATAGTAAGTTGATACCGTGTTAAATACATTCAAAATGATTGATATGCTTATGTATTCATTATTCGTCATGTTTACTCGAAAACTCTTGTGATATTTTGTTAGTACTTTCAGTTTGAATAGATTTTGAATATTAATGAACAGCTGAACACATTCCAGAAATGTGTCGATGTCTTCTGATATTTAATACAATCTTATCTTTGTTTTAATAATTAATCATTATCTGTCTGAAGTTAAACAAAACAAAATGTAGTTCAAATACAATTTAGTAATCTAATCCAATGAATTTTAACTTCTGTATTCAACTCTTATCAATATTTATTCATTTACGACACCCTCGAATAATAAAATTCAAGTTTACCATCAAGTTCTTTTTCCTTTATTAGGAGTCAAAGTTCCAAGAGACAGGGGTCCTTACTCCTGAGGAGTTTGTAGCTGCTGGAGACCACCTGGTCCACCACTGCCCCACCTGGCAATGGGCCAAGGGTGAGGAGGCGAAGATCAGGCCATACCTGCCAGCTGATAAGCAATTTCTTATCACTAGGAATGTGCCATGCTATAGGAGGTGCAAACAGGTAATATAGTTCGATTTTTTAAGGGTTTTTTGTGTTTCTAATGTTTAAAACTTCAGGATAATAAAAATATTTATTAGTCATACCAGCACTTATTTTTACATTGTGATCTAATTATTCTGGAAACTTCAATTTACCTGTGTGAAAATGTGACACTATAAAAAGCTGTTTATTAGGTACCTACATAATTATAATGCAGTTTTATATAACTATAATAACATTTGAATATTTCATTAACTAAAACTGCTGTGTAGTAGTGTTTAAGAATAATTTTAATTAAAAGCACAAAGAAAATGAAGAATGTCTGCAAGATTAAAAATCAGTTCTTAAAACCTTCAAGTCCCTGCAACATCATTCAAATATCTCGAATTCAGTCCATGCTGTAATGTGTTATCTTTTACAGATAGAATACTGTGAAGATAAGGAAAAGATAATTGAGGATGAGGCAGATGAGGATGGAGGCTGGGTAGACACACATCACTATGACAATGCAGGATCTCCCACAGTTGAAGAAAAGGTAAATCATATTATTTAATTACTTTTTCTTAACATATTTGCAAGTAGTGGCAAGACATAGTTTTTTCCTGCTGCATTTCATTCATTCCATTTGCTTCCAAATATTTTTAAGTATTAAGGTAAGTCCATAATTAGAAGTTTATTGTTCAAATTAATTATGAATATTATATTATTATTTTTAGAAGAGTAACTATTTATAACTGTTCATTTTTAATTTGTGCAACTAATTAATTTACCTCAACCAAACTTGCGTTACCATCATCTCATCTGCCTAGCCTTCCCAACATGTTGGGGTCAGATTCCAGTCTAACCAGATGTTGCTGAATACCAGTATTTTACATGGAGCAAAAGCTTATCTTACCTCCACAATCCAGTACTGGGATACCCATTGGTAAGACTGGTTGTCAAATGTCCCTAACAAAAAAGTTGTTTTATTTCTTTTTTATTCTTATTTTTTCTTTGTGGTCATTGCCTCAGATGTTTTATCTATTATTATAAAGTCTCTAAACATGATCTCCACCAGGTATGTGAGATGACACTAGAAGCTGCAGATACTGGTGACAGCGACGGCGAAGGCGCAGCCGGTGACCGCGACGATGATGATGAAGAGGATGATGAGGACGGAGAGGCAGAGGATATGGAGCAGTTCCAGGAGTCGGGGCTGCTGGACGAAGTGGACCCGGTAAGAGTGGCTTAGCAATCGTTTTTTTTTTTTTTTTAAGGCTCAGCCCTGTAAAGTATGTCTTATGAGGGTAGAGAATATTCCTAGATGTCACCAGTGCCTGAATGACATTTGTTCGTTAATGATAGGAAGTAGCTTAATGGATTGCAAATTGATGGTGTTCCTGCATCTTTCCAACTAAGCTAAATTAAAAACTATTAAGTATCATAGCCAAATAGCACAATTTTTTTAACACACTAAATACCTATTTAAAATTTGTGCTATAAAGCACAAACTTTCGACTTAGTACTTAGTTAACCAGAGATTGAACAAATTATGTTCTATCGCTGGTTATAAGTCGAAAGTTTGTTTGATTTTATAACACCAAATATTTTAGTCAGGCATGTACACACAGAACTGGTTGGCTACTTTTATACAAGTATCTAAACTGACCTATTTATCTGCTCGTCATGACCACTATCTCTCACATATTCATTATAGTTTGTGTCCTTGATTACTTGTATCGATGTTTACATGCTATGTAGTTACACCTTTATTTGTTTACTTATAGTTGTTCAGCACTTCGAATATTTTAATATAGGCAAAGAACTTACATTTCAGTTTCTATATAAAAAAATAGGACACGAAAAACCTATGCTCGCTCAGATAGACTTCAATGATAAATTTTCTGAGAGCAGCTTGTACCAATAGCTACCAATTACGTCGACAAACGCTCGTTAATCTAACTCGTGCAAACACGAGTGTAGACCATTTAATATTTTAACGCATACAGGAGATATTTTCAGATGACATATTGCTGTAAAACAAAGTCCCCCGCGATAAACTTCTTAAAAATTCATACGGTTTTCACAAATGGATGGGGTGATTCATCAATCAATCAATCAATCTTTATTTGTGAACATAGGTAGATATAGATAAAAGGTCTTAAATATACATATTATTGTAGTCGAACTCTATGTTCTACCAATAAAATTGGTGTACAAATAGTAAATTTTTGTGTTATATCATTAAGAAAATTGCAGATTAAACATTAATTAAAAAGTAAGTTATGTTAAATAAATGTCAATTAAATGAAATAAATGTCAATTAAATGAATAAATGTTGATTAAATTAAATTTTACTTGCATGTCAAAGAAAGATAATATTACTTATAGGAATTGTGTCATAGTTTGTCATTTAAAAAATCTTCAATAGAGTAATTCGTTTTGTCAATTAGAAATTAAAACAAATTACTTTTAAATTTGCGGACATTTTCTTCACTTCTTATACATTTTGGTAACCCATTATATATCCTTGGAGCCATTGCAAAAACACTGTTGCTAAATAGTGCAGTTTTAGACCCATTCATTAGGAAGGTCTAGGTGAATAATTCATTTATCAGGTTTTGTAAAAATTGGCAGACATATGACGATGATTGTTGAAGATGTCGGAAAAAAATCATGCCGCATGCATGCCGCATGGGAGCTTCACTGGCGTGCGCCGCGTTATCTAATACCGTCTTATTACAAAACACGATCTAACTTAAGCTCGAGCCTAAACCTATGAGCCTTCTTAAAAAGTTAATTAAACAGATTTTTAAATATACTCCGAATAAATGATAAAAATGGAAAACCACGAAATATGACACTAAATTGCGACGTTGCCACTCATAAGGTATAAACGCTCTTAAGCGATTGACTGCTACGTTACGTGTCGCGGGTTCGATCCTCGCACGGAATAAATATTTGTATGACCTGCAAGTAGTTGTTCCGGGTCTGGCTGTTTGTGTATGTGAGTTTAAATGTTTGTAATCGCACCCACGATACAGGAGAAATTCCTAGAGTGGGGCAACGTTTTTTAAAAAGAAAGAAAAGAAAGAAGTACTACGAAATAGCAAAAAAAAAATATACCTGTTGCATACATTTTCATCGGGTAAATATTGCATTTTTGTATGAAACAGCTGATATTTTTTTCGACATTTCAGAGTTGGTCTCGTAGTAAAAGTTGCGTATAATCATGAGTACTTTCACGCCCTAAAAGGTTAACAGTGAATTAAAAATCAACGTGTATATCACTTTTTGGTGACGTATCGTCGCGAACATATACTATAGGCAAAGAAAGTAAATGAACCCATGTATAAATTTGATAAAATATATTACATCAATTTTAATACATAATAAAAGTACCTACCTACTTCACAATGAGTGATAGGAACTATCAATACCTACAAATACGAATATCAAGTACCTACAAATTGTGCGCCTGTACGCAATAAGTGGTGACAATTTACGGGAAGCAAGGAGATTATTACTTCACGCCGAATAATCTCGAATTGTTACGCAACCGAGGTGTGATCAACCCACAAGTGCCACGACTGCAAGTAATTTTAGCAGCAACACAGCGACTGATTAATCACGGTTAGTTTCGCAGCCCACCGCATGCGTAAGCTCGGAGCCGCCCACGAAATTTACCTGTTCTTGAAGAGAACATCTTGAATTATTTTGAACGTCACCCGTGACGGAGTACCAGAGTGTCTTCTGGATTTAATTTATGTAGGTATCTACCTAAGGAACATGGTACAAATTTATATCTTCGATAGGGTCGAACGAAAACCAATTGATCAGTTATTCATTATTCATTCCATCTTGGATTTACATAACTTTACTATCGTCACCACTAAAACCATGAAAACGACACCCATGACGAAAACTTTGAAAATGTATGCAGCTGACATCTTGAATTTGCATTTTGACCTCACTGGTGGCATTAGCACCCTCTAAAACCATGTAAACGACACCCAGGACTACTCATTTGAAGATTATCGCAGCCGCCATTTTTGATTTACATTTTAACGTTACTATCTGCTTTAATACCCTCGAAAACCACGAAAACAACAACAACGACAAAAAAAAAAAAATTCGCAGCCGCGCCGTCTTGGATTTTCATTTTGACTTCACATCTGCTTTAATTTAATTTATTTCAAATAATTAGATAACAGAGATCCATAGTGTTAGTAAAGTACCTTATACCTAGTGTTAGTAAATTAAGATAACAATTTGGGTATGAGTCACTTTGTAAAGAAGACGAAACCAGTTTCTCAACCGGTCATCTTCTCCACAAAATGCCTCATAAAAGGGGATTACATATTCCCAGTCACTGCTTTTAGAACTTTAGCCACCCTCGAAAACTTTTAGAACGACACCCATGACGAAAAATTTAAAAAGATATCGTCGCCATCTTGGATTTACATTTTGACCTCACTATCTGTTTTAGCACCATCGGAAACCATGAAAACGACACATGACGAACAGTTTGATAATTATCGCAGCTGCCATCTTTAATTTACATTCAGAGTAACAACTCTAACGCCCCCGCCGCTATGACCCACATAGTCCTCATAGGCACAATGTCTTTTATTTTCTCTTTCTCTTAATAAAATATCACAGTTATCTGTATTCACATTACAATCTAGCCTATTCGCTAATAAGTAATTTAAATATAACATAAACTGCTAAGTAATTATAACATGAAGAAATCGTCCAATAAAGTTTTTCTTGTTCACTTATATTATGGGGAAGACACTTAATTCACGTGATCTTTAGTCAGCACTTGCACTGCAGTTTAAGTTCACTAACACTGCACTAAACTAACTCAAAACGTTTTACCCTTTTTAGTCTTCACACTAATTCAGTGATGTCGAGGAGTTGGATCGCCTCGACATTCACGTGATGACGAAGTCTGTGTTCATGAGCTTCTGCATATTTTTTGATTACTATGTTTACGACATTCATCTTGAGGTCCCGGTGGAGGCCGAAGTTTCTAATGTACCAGGGCGCGTTGGCTCTACATATACCTGAGCACTTTGGAATCGCTATATGATTTGACGATTGCTTTGGCTGATGCAGCCCCACACTGAATACCATAGGTCCATACAGGCTTTAAAACTTGTTTATATGACAACGATTTGTTAGATATTGACAGTGGCGACTGCTACCAAGTAGCCAATACATTTTTTTGTAACTAGTATCTAATTCGGCTCTTTTCTTTTTGACGTGCTCTTTCCATCGGTGTTTTGCTTCCAGAGTCATGCCGAGATACCTAGCACTATTCGCGTATGGTATTGGTTGATTATTCATGAACACCGGGAAGTATTGAGGCTTTTTATTGGTGTGATGTGATCAAACACGATTTATGGACTCTTGAACCTTTTCTACAGTTGTCTCGTGACTATCTTCAACAGCCATGATAGATGTGTCGTCAGCAAAGGTTGCAATGAAATTATTTTGTAGCTCAGGAATATCGCAGGTGTTTAGCAGGTACAGGACCGGACCAAGTACACTTCCTTGTGGTATTCCAGCTGTTATCTGCCTAAGGTCTGAATAAGCGTTTCTTTGTCATATCCTAAACAATCTGTTTGATATATAGGACTCTATGATGTCTGAAAACTGTTGAGGCAGCATTGTTCTTAGTTTATAGATAAGGCCATCATGCCATACTTTATCGAAATCCTGCGCAACATGACTCTTATTGGCCTTTCATGCTTGTTTTCGTAGGAGTAACAGAGAAAGTTATTTTCAGTCCATAACTTTGTAATTGACCTACCTATCGTGTCTTCGTTCACTGCATTTATTTTAACGCAGTTCCCATTCAACATTTTAGTCGTGAATTTATCACCTGACTCCGACTTTGACAACAAGTCAAAAAAAGGTCTGGTAGTTTCGACGCCATCTAAAAGAATAGGCGGAGATGGCGGAATCTTTTTGCTGTTCACTTTCTTCGATTGAATAGTTTCTAGGTGTTCAATGTTGGCAATGTGAGTGGGCCATGTGTTTAGTTTTCGTTTTTTCCTGCTCTTTTGCCTGATCCACTGATTTTCTCTGACTAGCTCCTCCTCCTGCGTACAGTATTCAGGACACTGTTGGACTTTTTATTGGCTCAGCTGACTTACTGGTTGCAGTTGTACTTTGTTCTCCTTTATGTGTAAATACCTCACTTGTTGTTGGAGGCTTTCTATATGTTTTTCCATATCAGAAATAACATTACGCAGTTGTTTATTATAAGCTCTTTCTGCGCTGTAGTATTTGTACAAATAAAATCATTTACCATTCATTTATAATTTACAGCAATTGTTCGTTTTCGGTTTTCACGTTACTTTTCGTGGTCTCAGC
Source organism: Brachylomia viminalis (assembly GCA_937001585.2). Lineage (NCBI taxonomy): Eukaryota > Metazoa > Arthropoda > Insecta > Lepidoptera > Noctuidae > Brachylomia > Brachylomia viminalis. Next base: position 2,575,104 of record OW443301.2, read on the forward strand.
CATGTTAGTGGCGAGTTAATAAATAACCATTATAATTGGAATGTAGGTCAATTCTTAATCGTGGCGAGCGCGGCCCGGCCGGCGTGGTTGGTTTGCTGTGTCTGCACTTTGCACTTAAGTAGAGCACGCGATCGATGTGACTAATATCAACGAATATCAAAACGCGTATAATAATTAAAATAATATAATACTTTACAAAGTAAATACTCATGCCATTGTATACTATTTACAATTCATCAATATCAATGAGTATATAAAAATCCAGGCATAATCTTTGAGGACCATTTAGATTGCTGTCTGAAATGGTCTTTTGAGGAAAGAACCACACAGATTGAGTGGGCCTGTCCAGTCAGTGCACGCATTTGTCAGTAACCGTGCAGCTCAACTCAGAACTTAAGGAGCTGAACGATTAGACAAACAATACCAAAGAAAGGACATTTGGGTATACCGCATCAACTACTCAAACTTCAGACTATGATAAAAACTTAAACAATGACCCACATTGTCCTCACATTCACAATTATTATAACAATAAAATACTTTGTAAACTAAATATTTATGTCATTGTATATTTATAAAAGGTATAGGTATTTATAGAAAGAAAAAAAGTAAAATAAATTAAAAAATCAACATCACGGTGTAAATTGTTTGGAGCAGCTCAGCTCAATCCCAAGCCTTATTGTCGTCAATATAGTCTTTGACAGTATAATAGACTTTCTGGCATAGTTTCGGCTATAAAACATATTTGAATTTATTCAGTTCTTTAATGTGGCTAGGAAGTTTATCATAAAAACGTATACATTGGCATTTAAACGAGCCACTTATTTTCTTGAGCCTGGTAGTAGGAACAACAAATTTGTGTTTGTTTCTAGTATTTTTATTTGACTGACCGGTTGGCGCAATTGGTAGCGACCCTGCCTTCTGAGCCGCTGGTTCCGGGTTCGATCCCCGGACAAGTCAAACATTTGTGTGCATGAACATGTCTGTTTGACCTGTGTCTGGGTGTGTATATCTATATAAGTATGTATATCAGTCATCAGGTTACCGTAGTACAGGCTAGTTTGCCTAGTTCGGGACCTGAAGACCTTGTGTGGATGTTGTCTCATAATATTATTATTCTTATTATTATTATAACACTGTATTTTTAAACAGATTAATATTTTTATGTGCATATGGTATGGTGTATGGTTTATTATCAGTACCCTAAAGTGCAAAGGAAGCTGCACTAAAGCGCTCTCGGTCGCCTGATAAGGCGTTTTAACTTTAGCTAAAATGTTACACACTCAAAATACTGTACCAACTTAAAATGGACTAAAATTACTAAACTACCTGCACACTAACAAAATAATGTTGACTTTTTCTTACTTTAAACCTGGTCATTCAACAGTCAACAGACCTAGCGCAGCGCAAAGAGCCCAAACCGAAGTCGGACAAGAAGTCGAAGTCGGACGGCGACGATATCATCCGCACGAGGACGTACGACTTGCACATTACTTACGACAAGTACTACCAGACGCCGAGGCTCTGGCTCATTGGATATGATGAGGTTAGTAGATAATTTTCTTATTTTTTTCACATCATACCTACATTTAGGAATTTTTCAGTAGCACCCCGAATTTGGCAATAACCTTGTTCCTTTTTTATTATACGAGACTTGAAAACTGTAGAAACGTGGATTTTCTTATTAAATTGCTCCCGTTCCATCGTATGGAATCTACCCCATCTTTGCACCAGGCGAGATTGAAGGCAAGAGCTATTTATTAATAGAAAAATAAGAAAGGTAAGTTTCGTAATGCCTATCCATGCTCCATGTAAGCAAGGTGTCACAAATGTTATAAAATCAAAAACGTGTAATATTGCCATGTTCCGATTACTATGAACAAATTCAGATATAAACCAAAAATTCGAACTCCATGCAAATATCAGTCTAATCAACAACCAATGCACGGGCAAGACTCCCACCACGTACCGCGCTGTTGGTAATTAAATATTACATTGTTTACTGCACGATCTTGACAGAGCTGCTTCGCAATTGTGTTTTTGTTTTAACATGCAAAATATTCGAGCTCATTAAGACATTGTCGGTGAAAACAAACTACCTTTGTTACTCTGCAAATGCGAAATAGTATGCGCCAACATGTTTCAAATATAATCTATAATATTATATTATACCAAGTACAAATCTGAATCACGTAGGTGTCGCCACTTGTGCACTAGTGTAAACGAGGATCAATCCTAAACGAGGCACATTTACGACGCGGCAAATTTTGTTATAAATGAACTTGTCCTGTTCACCTATATCTGCAGGCTTGCTTGTAATTCGACGTATATCCGTATATCCGTAAACCCCCATATGTATGGCCGAAATTCAATAGTTTTCGAGATATTTGAACATAAGGGTTTTTCGATATTTACCCAAAATTTTACATGTAATTCCAAATAAAATAAAAACTACATATTGAATGGGTACCATTAATAAATTATATTGTAGCTGGCACTTCAATTATGCTATGCACATAATTAAAAGTACTTAATTCAACAAAAATAATTAATATTTTATAAATTATGTCAAATTTGGGTAAATATAAAAAAAAAACCTTAAAATTCAAATTTTTCGAAAACTATTGAAGTCTCTGAAATTAAACTTACATATAATAAAGAAATGTCAATGTTCTGTCAAGTCTTAACACCATTAAACATATAAACACATTTTGTTACCAGGACCGTACTATGCTGAGTGTAGAGCAGATGTACGAAGATGTATCTCAGGACCACGCCAAGAAGACCGTGACCATGGAGTCGCACCCACACGTCTCTGGACCTAGCACGGCGTCTGTGCATCCTTGCCGGTGAGTGACAATACAACAACTCACTTCATTATCTAAATTAAGCAGTCCGCATATGTATCCTGGAGGCCTACTCTCTAATTCCCTCAACGAAGAAACTAGCCCGTCCGAAAGTAGTTCTATACACCGGTAATTAATTAACTTTTACGGACGGGCAATAACACATCGGGAGTAAGGGTAATTTTCAAGTGGTGTTGTCATTAATTTTTAGTTCGGGCCTCGAAGTAATCTTGTGTCCGTAGGTGATACGAAGTAGCAAACGCCCGTTACGTCGGCCGAAACAACGGATTACGTGCTTTGAGAGTAGACCCCCCTGAACCCCAAGACACAAGCAAACGCCTAGCTTAGGAGTTACCGTCCAAGTTGATTTTGTATTTGTCAAATTTGATTAATCGATTTTGAAATTTGATACTAGCTTTTGGTAGGTTAGAAGTCTTATGTCTAGCTAGACCATTAAACTTAATATCTTATCTTACGCTTTCTTAGTGATAGCCATCTAGCTTAAATAACGCTATTAACTGCAATAAAGTATGAAAATATTTTAATTCACAATATAAGTTCAAAGGGAAGCTAGAAGATAAGGCTTCCATGTCCAAATATGTGGGCCTCATAACAGACTTTGAATTTCTGATATGGGCTTTAATCAGGAATTATCTTGATTGGCTGATATAACCGCTACCACCCACCGTTTTTTTTGGCTATTTTTTGAGCCCTCACTGCATTTTTGGTGTCTATGCCATCATCACGGGATCAAACATATCATAGCACAATAAATAGCTACCAATCGCACCAGGGGGCCTTCTCTCCAAGTCCGTCAACGAGGATACGGGCCCGTCTGAAATTACTTCGGTGCTTTAAAGTGAACCCTCTATTCATTAACTTTTTCGGACGGTCAAAAACACATCAGGAGTAAGGACAACTGTCTAAACGTTTTGTCATTAATTTTTAGTTCCGACCCCGGACTAATCTTATGGCCGTAAGTGATACGGAGTAGGAAACGTCCGTAACTTCGGCTGAAACGACGGACTTCGTGCTTAGGGAATAGGCCCCAGATTAGCACCCACTGACGTTTATTTTAATGTGCTTTGCATTTATAAACATCAAACTATCCACAGGCACGCAGAAGTAATGAAGAAGATAATAGAGACTGTAACAGAAAGCGGCGGCGAGATGGGCGTGCACTCCTACCTCATAGTGTTCCTGAAGTTTGTGCAGACGGTCATACCGACCATCGAGTACGACTTCACACAAAACTTCACCATCAACTAGGTGCAAAGCATTATGTGTGGATATTGCGCAGCTTTTATATAAGACGCGGCGAACGCTTCGGGATAATTTTTAAATAGTTGAAGAGGAAATGTTTTATCTTGTAATAATAACTATAATTATTGCGCAAGTTGAGGAAATAAGAGAAAATAAGCATCAACACGGTTATACTTAAGGGGGGGTGTGCTAAAGTAAGTAGAGAGTTGTATTGATGATTTTAATGCTTATCATTCTATAAATACACATTTGTTACAGGCAATCATATTTTATAAATAACAACCTGACACTGACATGAAAATTGCAGAAAACGTAAGAAAATATTAAAATCAAGAGGCTATTTGGATGGAACACATTTATTTACACCACAATTAATACAATACACAACGACGTTTTCTCCTTGACGGAACAGTTTTTAGTTGACGTTTATCTCGAATCTTAAATCACCGTCATGTGGATATACAACCTACATCAGACAATTTGAATTTCGCGGGCCACTTTAGAGCATCCCCCTTATGGTAAAATATTTAGATATCTCAGTGACAGCACTCACGAGCTAAAAATATGAACTAAACCGTCTCTTCAACTAAACTGCGTATCTGTTTGCGTTAAACTTAGTTCGCACTAGGAGACATTTGTCTCAAGAGACATGTATCCTCGTATCGGTTCTTGCTCAGACCTCAAAGGCTCCAATAGTTCCGAAAGACTCGTCTTGCTCTTGGGCTGTTTCAGACCATATCTCGATTGTGCACTAGCCGCTCGGTCGCAGAGCGCGGGAAAAATAATCGAGCCAGATGAATGCCAGATGCGTCACCGGCGCGCGCGGCGCGGCGGGGCGCCGCTCGGCCGCCCGATAATGTAAATAAAGCATTTTTACGACTTGGGTTTGTTTGAATGGTGCTAACACTTGTGTTTTTTGTTATGGTAAGGAACGGGGCTTTAAGATAACGGAGTTTCGTTTGAAATAGGATAGTATTTACGCAAACACTACGTACGATACGTACGTACGATAGTATTTACGTAACTTTGTTTTCAAATAAATGGTTATAGTTCGAAAAAACGAGCGTTGACCTATATTGTTTAAGGTTTTAAATACATTATGTGTATATACTTAACGCAAAACACTAATAAAACCACATAGCATTAGTACAATATGTACTATTTACGAGCGTGCAAAGTTGAAAAAATTTGCCGACGGCAAAAAAATAACAATGGCCGCCAAGACAATGGAAACAAAATGTTGTTTTATAAATATAAATCTGATACGTAGAATAAAAATATTGGTACCTGTGGAAAGCTTATTTAATGCTTCAACTTTGTTATAAAAGTAGTGGTATTAGAATAACACACTGTACTAAAATAAGGATCTGAAAACACATACACGTAATAACAATAAACATGAATCGGTCAGCGCCGGTTGTGGAATAAAACCGAAATTACGTAATATTTTTTCACTCACCGACCTTGAAATCCTGCAGTAATTCACTTCACTATAATATTTATCACACACTTAACAGGCCATAGCACTTCAAACACTTGAAAACCCACTTAAAACACAAATTATTTATCATGTAAACAAAACACGCGCGAGTCCGTACGTCACTGACAAGACGCCATATTTTTTTAATTATTTGATTTTTTTGGTTGAACGCTTGTAGTCTTGTCATACATCTGAATACGCGGCTTTTAAGCACGAAATCGACTAAGCAATCGGATACAGTGTGCCACAGATCTTTTAAAAATGAAAAATTGAATAAAGTTTATCGGATTTCGATTAATTAAAAGGTTACGCGAGTGGACGCTAGCGTGCGGCGCCACTTTCTATGCGGCGACTTTGGTCACCTCATCCACTCCAGCGGCTAGGCTTAATCAAGATTTGCCGTCTCTTTCATCAAGACGAATTAATCTATTGTCTTAATGTTGTCCAATAAGAAAATAATTCTACATCTTGCCGCGTCTATTTATTAAATTATTGTATATTATCGTAGTGTAGGCCAGTCTATGTTTTGTCGATGTTTTGCAATTCGATATATCGATGTGGTAAATTTTATAAAATTAAAAAGAAAGGAGGTGATGTTTTTAATCAAATATTTGTATAATAAATATGAAATGATTTCAAATTAACACAGTGACATTTTAACTGAGCCAGTGCAATATCAATAAATAATTTCATCAATAGCTTTAATTGCAGCATTTCTTTGTTTACAAATATTTTAAGTAAATTTTACATTGCGAGTCCTTGTCTGTAATCATTACGATATAAATAATGTTAGACCCTTTGAAACATGGCTACCTATTTCAAACATGGCAAAATAACAAGTTTAAACAAATCGCCATGAATACAACCAAATATATTATGCGCCTTATTCGTAAAAATCACACATTTGCTAGTTTGCCCTGTAAATTCATTCTCATTAAAAAAACAAGTACTGATTTTATAAAGGGCGTATTTATGAAGATTTTATGAATAAGGGGTTGTCCCAATTCATTTAAGTTACTGGCACAAATCATTTAGTTTATACAAAAGACATAAGATTTTCCAGTACAATTACGTTGGGAACATTCCTATGTTAACGCCATAATATTATTTACAGATATTTAATATCAACTATAATTATGTTTATTTGTTAAACAACATGTCCCATAATCACTTATTTTGTTAATGTTTGCTTGTAGGTTTTTTACCGACTGAGAAACATAGTTTTCATGACAGCAGCTTTTCGAAAATCCGTCTTGTAAGTTATACAATAAACATGTATTCTAAGGCGCTTCTTGTATCTTTATTGCCCGTTCTCACTAACATTACGCGACACATAAATGAATGCGAAATCCAACGCTGTCGGACCTCGATCAACAGTAGTTCTAGATTTCCGACGAGCGCATCAAAAACGGCCGGAAAAATGAGACCACAAATAATGGTGTGGTCTTATTTTGCTACATCGTTTTTCAACCTTATTGCTTAGAAATTATGTTTTAGTTTTCCATAAATATTTTTTTTCTTATTATATGTTTGCTTTCAATGGAAGTAGTAAATCTATTGCAAACGATAATAAATTTTAGGTTTGAGTGTTAAAGTTTATAATCAAGTTATATGCAATCGCGTCTACTTGAGCGATGTGTTTTTGTTCCTAATCCTTAATATAGTGCTATTGTTGATCGAAGCTGTTGGATTTTCAACTGTCGGCGCTAAGCCAAGCGTCCAAAATCCAACGGTGCGCTTTTATTAGACAATACTGTTAGGTGTCACTGCAAACGGGCATTAATGTTTTAGCCGCCATTCTTGATTTTTATTTCGTCATATGGTGCCGATATATCTTCGAAGTAGATAACCTATGGATCGAGTTCTAAAACAAGTTAGATTTTTTTATAGATAGACAAGTTATTTCTAATTATTAAGTTAAAACAACGATGATACAAAATACATTATTATTATATTTATCAATCTAAAACAATAATGCAAATAATGTTACGTATTCAATCAAAATATTTTATGTAGCTATGAATTTTAAAATTACTTTATAGGTATCTACGATTACATTAATACTCTAATGTTATTTTACGTTTAAATGTGCACTGTTTGGTTTATTTTTTTATATAAGTAATATAAAATATTTTGCCTATGAACTGTTTTATTTACCTACCTACAGTATCGTAAAACGGGGTGAATAGAGATGCAGGGGTGGATCGGGACGAAACTTTAAAATGGAATTTAACGTTGAAATAATATAGTTTGGTGCCAACAAAGGCACTTAATTGTTAATTAGAATACAGTAAACACATTAGAGTCCTTTTTGGCAACAAACGATATTATTTCAATGTTAACATCCCTTTTAAAGTTTCGTCCCGATTCACCCCTGCATCCCTACTCACTCACCCCCGTTTACGGTAGGTATTGTAAGATGTGAGAAGATGTAAGTGTGATTAATATGAAAGGAAACGGAGTGAAGGATAGCGGGACGGTTGACAGTGGAGAATGTGCGGTTTTATAGTTTTTAACGCGGCGATATTGTCGTGGACGTCCACGTCCACGTCACGGCATCACGATAACACAGGCAAGTAAAATGTATGGAAATATTTGAAAACTTTTAAATTTCCCTCCACGATAACGTTATAACGTGCACGTATTTCCATATTTTTTTATGAACGTGGACGTCCACGAAAATATCGTCACGAAAAAAAAATGTAATTATAAAAGCCTACAATAGAAGAAAACGTGTTCCGCCGACCGTAAGCAGCATGGGACCAGGGCAGGAAGTATGATGATGAGATTAATTTTAATATAATTATCTCATATATCTCTGCTGTTGACAGTCAGAGAAAAAGCCTCATGTTTACGTCCATCGAGTTTTATAGGACCTTTTTAATACAATGGTCACACAAAAATCAACTTAGGCTACATACGGCTTAAGATGATACGGTTAAGTGTCAATTAATGAAAAGTATCTTTATCTACTAAGATTCTAAATTGATGTTTAAACGTATAGAGGTGTGAGGAACAGGGTATAGTTTACTCATACCTCCATAGTAAAGGTAGGTTCCTCCGACCATGTCGTGTCTGGTGGGCAACTGCCCGACGATTGATGTCGGGACGTTGCATATATGCAAGTTGCGCGGTAAACTCTGCTTGCGCGACGCAGGATTTTGCGTGACGTCGGTGTGATGTGTACTTCGCATGTGGCGGTGTAGATAGCTCTACAAACGTATGGTATATCTATCCAACACCATAGTACACTAAATCAAAATAAAACACCTTAATAAATTCTAATAATAATTTATTGATATCTATCACATACATTATGTACACATCACCATGCTTTAATAAAATATAATCAGTACTATGCAACGAAGCCCTTCGAACCTAACCTCTACCGCAATTATACAAAATAATACAACTCCATCCGCAAATAAACTTGCTTTGTATTACAGTACCCGAAAATATGGCACATCGAGCGCCAGAGTCGGTCACAAAGGTACAGTATTTTTATCTCACGAAGCGACACGCGCTTTACTTGTGGTTACCAAGTGTACAAACAGTGAATGTATGCGTGACGACGAGTAGCGTCAGCGCATAAAGCACACACACTTCCGACTTCGCCCGTGTCTCGGACGGTACCGAGGTCCTGCGCTTACACACACATCCACAGCGTGTTTGTACACTTGTTAACCACAAGTAAAGCACGCGTCACTTCGTAAGTAAAAACACTGAATGAGTGACACAGACGACGGTCTACAAAGCCGAACTTTTGCTTAAACTCGATGTGCCATCTGTACGGCCTAGTACTGTAGATTACTGAAAAAGCTCAGTGAATGATAGTTTTTAGAACCCTTAACATAATGTTACATTTTTATTATCGTCCCCAATTCAATATTCAAAATAAATAAATTAAGATTGTTAACAGAATTTCAATGTATTTTTTTTATAAATCGGGTATTATTATAATGATAAAATTATAGTATAAAACATAATATTTATATACATTACCTATACATTAAGGAATTTCATAGTAAAAATACTGTAAAATGGGACTAATCAATAACACATTAATTTGGAGAAGAATTTAGGTATAAAATAATAGCTGCCTCACCCTATGTCGTGCAGTATAATTCAAGCCTCACGTCTTAATGGTGATAGGTTCAAGATTACTAAGAGCTCACAAACTAGCCTACGCAAATACGAAATATAAACTTGAGATGATCCCAACTTAAAACGAAAACACTGGCTTGCACAAGTCCGTAGTTTTTAATATCTATGAAGTTCTTGATAAGCCCCATTTTTTTTAAATCAAAGTTAAAGTGTGATGAAAAGAACTCTTATGAAGTATACTTTATACATATTAACATAAACTTAATAAAAAAAGTATTTATATAAACATTATTTATCATGATAATAACTAGGGACATTCAATAACACCTGTATTAAAGTAATTTGCTTCAAAAATTCCTCAACTCCATTCAAAAATAAGTTGTCATAATCAACCTTGAATTGGGCAGATTAATGACGGAACAAAACTATTTTTTGAGTGAAACTAAGTATGGACGAAGAATTATTGAAGCGGTCGTTCACACGAAAGTTGGGGTCACACGTCGACACGCCACCGCTGAACCGTTCATACGGCTAGAAACAAATGAAGTATGAAAATATCATGTGATCCCAACATTACACACTAAAATATCGTACTGATCAACGCCGTGTGAACGTGGCCTTAGAATATGGGTCCAAACTGTCAATCATCAAATAAAAACCCTCAGGTACGCAAATGGCGCTACCGATCCTAAAATAAAATTAAAAAGAGGCAGCATTCACGCGCCACTGAACTTAACACCTAGTACTGCATTCACAATAATCACAGAATATTCCCACCTCAAACAATAAGCTAAGAAGCTAACTAAACTGTGATGGAACATGATTTGGTCGCAAATTAAAACTATGGATAATAATATAGGTACTAAAGGGAAACTGCCAACCAACGCGGTTGTCGGCGACTAGGAGAGCTGACGCGAAGTTATTCGCAATGCACCTATATACGAGGAAGTTTTGGCATGTGGCAAAAATTGTACAACGTTTAATAACAGCGCCTCACTGTCAACGCCATTTGAGTGCCAAAAGGTCCTTGTAGCAGTGTACAATCTGTTCACATTTATTTTACCTCTGAGTTTGCATCACTGTTAAAATCACAGTGATCTTTATTGCCGTTGCAATAAGGTTGCTGTTGGGTTGCTGCCATTGACAAGTCGGTCAAATTCACAATGATCTTTATAATCGTTACAATAAGGTTGCTATTGGGTTGCTGCTGTCTGTCAGAGTTAAAATAACTGTGAATGGGCTGTACGTTTAAATATGTATACGCGGATATGGTTCGCTGTGCGGGGTACACTTTCTTTGTGGATTACTAAGGAACATGGATTTGTAATAAAGTTTGTCATCCGCGGGAGGCGACATCGTCGGGTTAATCATACTCTGTTATCCCAAATATATTGCTTTGAAATGCCTTCGCAGTACTTTTAACTAATCGTAGGAAAAAATACTCTAACTGGGATAACTGGCTTTCTAGAATGTGCTCGTAATAGAAAAAAAACCATTCCAACAATTTTAATTACTGCCTAAAATGTAAGATAAAGGTACAATGAACTAAAAAAATAATATTTTTCTATACAATAAAGAAATAAATAATTTTGCTAATTATTTACAAGTTAATAACTCAATGAAATGCGATCACTTTTTGGTGTATGTTAATTTAATTCACATTAAATTGTACTTTTTGTTAAAATTCGATTATAATTTAAATAGATTTTTATACTTTTTCCAACGTTATAAGATAAGGGAATGCTACAGACAATATATTTTACTGGTTAATATCATATTTTCTATGGAGTATAATAATATAATATTTTATAATTTTCATGAAATTTAATTTCCTAGCTACATTCTCTGGGTCTAAGCAGTGACGACGAACATTTACTAGGCAGCACGAAAATCTCAAAATACAATAATATCATGTATGCGTTGATGATGTACACACATACACAATTTTTAATTTTATAACCGTGTATGCACGTACATGATAAAATTTTAGTAATAAAAATAATCTCATACTCATTCATTTTCATTTAAATTTGAGTTTATAAACTCCTTTTTTTCCTCACAATTTATCTACTATACATTGAAGAATAATATACTCTTTTGTTTTAATTTCGACTAAATTTAAATTTTTAAGATGTATATGTGTAGTACAAACAGTGATTCTCTACATAAACTACAAATACACACCAAAGGCCATCTTCGTTTCAATAAAACTATTTCTTTTTACTTTCGATCCCTCAACCACAGCAAAATTCATTCAATTTTCAACTTTATCGTCTGATCATTAAAGTCCATTCTAAGTTTAGGAATGTTTGAAAAGTCGAATTATAAAATTGATTCCTTGGACAAAATTATATCAATATTTATGTCACTTTTTAATTTAGTTAGCGCTAGGTGTTCAAGCCTAAAACGCTTCAATAATTCATTCATTCGTTCAATGAGTCGCTCGATTATCGATAGATGTCAGTTTTCTAAAACCACGTTGTCAATCCATATTTATAAATCACTGGCAGGTTACACGAGAATTCAAAGGATTTCTTCACTTCTGTTCTTAAAAATTAAGTAATCACATTACCTTGACGGCGTCCTGTTGTAATTTCAACCAGATTTCTTTGGTTGTAAGGTTTAATATCACTTGTGAGGCACGATGGCAACTAGCCTGAGGAGAACTAATGACAGTAGTTTGTCAAGAGGGTCGAGGGTTCCTCGCTGGAGCCACTTGGGGATGGTGGTGCGCGCGTGGCTGAAGCCAAGCTTTTGCAGGATGTAGTCCACGCCGTATGGCTCAATGGATTTGCCGGCCCAGGATAGAAGTCTGAGAAAGAAAGTATGAAAAACAAGACTTTTATTAATCGGAAAAAAAAATTGACGGGCAATAGTTCTACTGACGGTCACAGAGGTTAATTGCTAAACGATTGAGAAGTAATAATAATCCATACTTAATATTGTAACCTCGAAAGTAACTCTGTCTGTATGTTACCTTTTCACATGTTCGAGACATTTAAAAAGTAGCCACTCCACCAGTTTCCCTTCTGCTGCAGGCATTCTGTTTCTTCTGTGTAGAAACTAGGTGTTTGGAGCTCATAAAAAGGCTTAGAGGTATATAACACTGGAGAAGGCATAACCGCAATATTCTGAACAAAAAAGTCTAAATTTTGGCGGGAGACGCGGTAGCTACTACAAAAAAAAAAAAACAAAAGCTACTCGCCCGGAAAGAGAAGACCATACCATCGATATTATTTTTTATCGATATTGATATTCCGAATTGTGACTGAATCCATGAAATAATGCAGCAGCTTAAAATAGTTTATATAAGAATATTTTCATATGGATGGTTCTTTCGACTTTATGTAAGTTTGAAGTATTTGAACGCTTTTTACAGGATGTAACAGCACAGGCAGGCATTTTCACGGAGCTCCGCGCGGCGGCTTGAAAACCATTAACGAAGTGCGTTAGAATCGATTTGAAAGTAGTTTTATGAACGTACTAGAACATTTGTTCTTGTACTTTTACAGAGGGGGAAGTGTTCGTGAGGTTTCGTCAGTGTTATATTCTCTAAGTTAAAAGGCTTATCATTTGCATAAGGCACTGTGATAGGTCAAAGTTTAGAAGGTTCTGCTATAAAAATAGTAGTAAAATTAAACCAGAAACGGTAAGCGTTTCGGTAATTATCGTGTATTGGAATTTGCACGGATTTCGAGCTACAGAGTAACCCCCCCACAGAGGCAAAGCTTCTAACTTTTTTCGTGCTACGGTTTGTAGTGCTGCACTTATCATTACGCATCTATACGTAGTTTTGTCTGTCTGGTTACCTACCAAGGTTGCAGTTCGTCGTCTGTTACTCAAAAGTTTAGAAAAAATATTTGGAATTGCATAGAGTTGTAAATCTATAATTTTGTAACCATGGTATTACAAAATAGGCAGGTACTTCCATAGTTGTAACAGCTATATATCCTCCTAAAATTATAAATGTGAAAGTTCGTATGTTTAGATGTTTGTTACTCAATCACGTAAAAAGGACTGAACGGATTTGAATGGCACACAGATAGTTTATAACCTGAATTAACACATAGGATAACACTTTTTATCCCGGTAGTACGTCCCGTGGGATAATTTCCAACTTCAAAGTGATAAATATAAATAATGGAGTAGGTATTCAAATAAAGCAGCTCGAATTTCACGAATCACATTTCCGGATCTTGTGGTCTTCAATCACCTGTTGAAGAGGCTTCTTTTTATATGTTCGAGACATTTAAAAAGTTGCCACTCCATCAGTTTCCCTTCAGCTGCAGGCTTTCTGTTTCGTCTGTGTAGGAACTAAGTGTTGTGGAGCAGAGGTTTTGCGCCCCGCGCCGCCCGCCCACGTACCCGACGGTGGGCTCCAGATGCCACGTGACACAGCGGTAGTCGCGGTAGTCGTGCGACGTGACACAGCGGTAGTCGCGGAAGTCGTGCGACGCGCCCTCGGGCCGCGCGCCGCCCACGTACCTGACGGTGGGCTCCAGATGCCACGTGACACAGCGGTAGTCGCGGTAGTCGTGCGACATGACACAGCGGTAGTCGCGGAAGTCGTGCGACGTGACACAGCGGTAGTCGCGGAAGTCGTGCGACGCGCCCTCGGGCCACGCGCCGCCCACGTACCTGACGGTGGGCTCCAGATGCCACGTGACACAGCGGTAGTCGCGGTAGTCGTGCGACGTGACATAGCGGTAGTCGCGGAAGTCGTGCGACGCGCCCTCGGGCCGCGCGCCGCCCACGTACCTGACGGTGGGCTCCAGATGCCACGTGACACAGCGGTAGTCGCGGTAGTCGTGCGACGTGACACAGCGGTAGTCGCGGAAGTCGTGCGACGCGCCCTCGGGCCGCGCGCCGCCCACGTACCTGACGGTGGGCTCCAGATGCCACGTGACACAGCGGTAGTCGCGGTAGTCGTGCGACGTGACACAGCGGTAGTCGCGGAAGTCGTGCGACGCGCCCTCGGGCCGCGCGCCGCCCACGTACCTGACGGTGGGCTCCAGATGCCACGTGACACAGCGGTAGTCGCGGTAGTCGTGCGACGTGACATAGCGGTAGTCGCGGAAGTCGTGCGACGCGCCCTCGGGCCGCGCGCCGCCCACGTACCTGACGGTGGGCTCCAGATGCCACGTGACACAGCGGTAGTCGCGGTAGTCGTGCGACGTGACACAGCGGTAGTCGCGGAAGTCGTGCGACGCGCCCTCGGGCCGCGCGCCGCCCACGTACCTGACGGTGGGCTCCAGATGCCACGTGACACAGCGGTAGTCGCGGTAGTCGTGCGACGTGCCCTCGGGCCGCGCGCGCGTCACGCCACCCGCCGACGCGTCCGCCCACGTACCGCGAGCGCCGCCCGGCAGCTGCGGAAACACATTACAATTAGCATTGTCTAATGCCTCAAATTAAGATTTGACAATCTTAATTTGCCCTCAACGTTCACTAGAAATAATCCGCGATGCAAAATCTCGAAATTAGTAGAATTATGCGATCTAACATTTCTGGACACAGGTCATATAAACACAGGAGCTATGGCAAGGAGGCGTGGCGCTTGCGAACGCATCTGGCCGCAAAGCAGCTTGATGCCAGTTTCGGTCATTAGTCGAATGTCAACTTACGACGTCTTCGCTGCTCATGATTTTTGACAAATGCCGCGTTGTTCAGTGATTGTTTGCAAAAGTAACAGCTATTTTGTGAATTACATGAAAGATGGCATCTACTAAGATATTATTGTTTTTCTTATCAAATTTATTGAAACATTACTTCGTGATACTGGAAACACGATGAAGTCCCAAAAGCAATTATTTTCATTGGGAACAAAAACCATTGATTGCTCAGTATACATCGATCAATGAATCGGCTGGTCTAAAAGCGCAATGGATAAGTGCTTTTACTGATACTCACACGATAGTTTCGTGAAGCGGCCGCTGCCGACTTTTGTTAGTTAGAGATGTGATGTGACGTTTGTGGTTGTCGATATTTTATATGACCCTACTTAGTACCAATATACTTATTACGAAAGTTAGAAGGAAGGAAGGTATTAGAAAGAGTGTTTTTTGCGAGTTTATTTATTTAGTTACATAAGAGAACAAAATTAGACTTTTTTTTTTGCGTGGTTTTTTATGGCTGTTGTTAACTTCTCATCATTGATATCATCATCATCATTCACACCTTGCTTTTTATTTTAACGTTTAAGCTATCCGAAGGATCCAAATATAAAAGAAAAGTGGATTAATGCGACAGGAAAGGGTCCAAACTGGGCACGCCACGATAGCGGCGGTAAGACCCCTCTTTGAGGAGTGGCTAGAGAGGCGTCACGGCGTCCTCACCTACCGCCTGACGCAGGTCCTCACCGGACACGGAAGTTTCGAGAGGTTCCTGCACATCATCAGGCGGGAGGAAACGCCCGGGTGTCACCACTGCGATGATCGCCCCGAGGACACGGTGGAGCATACGGTGGGGGCCTGCCCTGCATGGGCGGATCACCGCCGTGTCCTCGTAGAGGCGATCGGCAGCGGCGGCGACCTCTCACGCCCGGCCTTGGTTCAAGCCATGGTCCGGGGCGAGAGGGAGTGGGAGGCAGTCGCCTCCTTCTGCGAAGCAGTCATGCTAGCGAAGGAGGTGGCGGGACGGGAGAGGGAGAGTCTCCCGTCCAAGCCGCCGCGGTGAACGCTCCGGGCGTCGGGAGCCGCGTGACGACTCCCGGCCACCGTAGGCGCGGGCCTGCGGGCGGTGAGTAATGGGTAGCTCACCGTCCGATCAGGACCAGGCCCGTGCCGGACGGCGCGTACGTGTTCCACGCGCGCCTCAAAGAGATGTTAGCATCGAAGAGGGGGCCCACTAGGGCCCAAGCCTGCCGGGAAAGCGGGATCATCCATAAGGGGTACCGCTGACCCGGAACATAAAGGGCCAAGGAAGGAACACGGGTGGGTTTTAGTCAGTAAGAGTCTGACACTCCCTTCCGCTCCACCCAGAGCGGGAGGGGTCATTTGATGATTTCCCATCCTCAAAAAAAAAAAAAGGGGTCCAAACTGGTTTCCAACAAAAAATAACACAATATGTTCGTCTCACTTTGTGCTTTCGACCATTGAAGAAAGTTCGCCGGCTCTTCGAATGGTCGGTCCATTATTTAAATAAGAACGCAACACCTACACTGTCAAAGCGTCAAGTTTAAATAAATATTTACATTTTACTGGTCAATAAAATCCATATCAACAAAAATCTTGAAGTTTTACTTGTGTTCTCCTAATCTAGATTCGAGAAGTTGATATCCTAATAGTTTCTTGGTAGTTTAGATATTGTTCAATCAAGTCAATAAATTCTTTAGGAAAAAGAGTAGATATTAAAGGTAACTGAATTTCATCGACATTTTTCTACGATTACAACTTAACATCACTAGTTGCGTAACTTGGATATGTGTGTTTTTTCTAAGTCCGTAGCTACAGGTAGAACCGCCGCCCCCTGTTTGCATGTGTTCTATTAGTGAGTTTATTAGTGTTGCTGGAAGTTTCTTTGTGTGCGGGAGAAATATGAGCTCGTGTGCCGTTCTTATAGTTTTTGCTTTTGTGTTAGTGAATTAAGTGGGAGAAACACGGAGACATCTGAACACGAATACATTTGTTTACAAAGCATATCTCTGTGTTTATGTGATCTGTGTTTCTGGTGGCCTAGCGCGCTCTATCTCGCTTACATATCTTTTCTTAAATCTTATGAACGTGAACATTGAACTTTTCCACAACTACACCATCGCTTATGATAAAACAATGAACACTAACAAAGTCCGTCATAATAAATCTAATCCGTCTTCACCCTTAAATCAAATACTTTTTACCACAATTTACACAATCATAAAAAAACAACATTATTCTCATTAAAACTCACCACTCTGTCCTTCTCTTTGATATAAGAAGATATGAGGTCGTGCAAGAACAGGAACGCCTCTGCATCCACAGACACGAATATGTGATCCTCAAACTCTGTGATGAAACTGCATTCCACGACCGGCTTCTCATCTGTGAAGGAAAAACATCAGTTCAATTCAGATTTCAAAGTATTATTAAATTAAAAATGTTGCACCACTATTACGCGATAGTTTGTGCAAGGCGATTGCAAAGTTAAATAATTCGCACTTAGGAATTAGGCGGAGTGAATCCCCGAACCTCTCCGGCACGTGGCTGGCTCGATCGCGCGCCTGATTCCTCCCTGCGAGTGTCGGATTGCCGTCCCTAAATACTATGAGAGTGAGGGAAGAGGGACTGTACTTGTGTTTGCGCACACACTTCCTTACAACCCGGATTTTCAACAGCTCAAGCTCGATTTTTTTTACTATTTGGGATGTATCGTAATCTTTTTTGGCTCTAGTCGTGTTTGTATGTCTTTACGACAATTGAAATTTCCGGTATCGACATGATCTAATGGTATAATCGTGATGACCCAGTGGTTAAGCCCTCCCATCCACGTGGTTGTGGGATCCAATCCGGGCAAGCACCAATGTGATTTTTTAAATTCATATATACTTTCTAAGTTTATCTTGGACATTACTGACGTCGGTGAAGAAAAACATCGTGAGGAAACCTGGAGT
This sequence comes from Brachylomia viminalis, assembly GCA_937001585.2. NCBI lineage: Eukaryota > Metazoa > Arthropoda > Insecta > Lepidoptera > Noctuidae > Brachylomia > Brachylomia viminalis. The sequence goes on from OW443301.2 coordinate 2,593,384, forward strand.
TATAGTTAATATAAGTCTGACATCGCTAGCCCGTCTCGAGCAAGCGTGGTGATCAGTGCTCGTGCCTTCTCTGTATGAGATGAGGCATTTGTTCTGCCGTGGTACAAAAAAAAATGATATGATAATTATATAATATAATTATATTATAATAGTATATGATCTGACCGGTCTCTGTGGGCGGTGTGTGTGCCTGCAGGTGGTGTGTCCGCAGGTGCAGCTGCAGCGAGGGCAGCGCGAAGATGACCTCGCGCACGTGCTTGTCTGCGGCCGCCTTGTTGCGCTCGGCACTGTTGGTGTTGGCGCTAGACCCGCTGGCGTTGGAGGAAGTCGTGCCGGTCGGGTCGCGCTCCAGGGATGGGAACAGTTCGATTGCTGTAGACAAAAGTTATTTATTAACAATAAACAATTTGTTATACCTATAAAACTAAAAAATACAATCATGGAGGCGTCCGTGTAGTAATATTTTAATGAAATTATGTAGGTACGTTTTCTTACGTACGTTTGTACGTTTTACGTTTACGTTGTACGTTTGTACGTTTGTAGGTAGTAGGTGAAAAAGTTGTAATAATAACAACTTTATGATAGGGGAAGGCGAGCCACTCGGAACTTTGTACTCGACTATTATTACAGACTACTAAATAAACACCAACTCAACGATGGGACCGAAAGGTTCTGAAATGACGACCTTGTGACAGCCGCAGGATTGAGCTGGATGCGAAAAGCACAGAACCGGTCGAAGTGGCGATTCTTGGGGGGAGCTATGTCTAGCAATGGACGTCTGAAATAATGACTAAATCAGCGCAACTCACCATCAATCTCACTATTAGCGAAGGCATAATGGAACCACTCCTTCAGCGTCTTGAACTGCGGCGGGAACAGCAGAGCCCTGGTCATGCGACACACGGTGGCCATGGACACGTGCGCGCGCGCGCCCGAGCCGCCCGCGCCCAGCCCGCCCAGGCTCGCCGTCAGGCTCTGCACCACGTGCACCTCCATGGAGCCTGCGTGCGCGAACGTAAGTCGTGGCGATAGAACTTCATGAGATACTTGATACACTTTATACAAAATGGAATGGTGCATAAATGTCCAAAAATATTTTAAGAACCCTTTGTTCGGTCTTTCTGAATCACATATTATGATTAATTATGTAAAGATTAATTTAGGACCAAGTTTTTTTTATTTCAAATTTTTTAAAGTTGACTGAAAAGTGTTAGTTTTCTCTTCAGATAACACTACTTGTTTTTTTTTAATAGTTTTTAAATACAGGATACATTTTGGCAAGGTTTCAAAAATACTCTTTATTTTTATTGTTTTGGAATGCTGAGGAGTCGAGTACCTGAAGATTCGCTGGTGTAAGCGACTTCCATTCGAATTTAAATAGGCCTTCTATTGTTCTAAAGCACACAATGGAAACAAACAGTAATTCCTCACCCTCTTCACTGGCCACTTGCTGCGCTTCTGTGGCGAAGCTGATGCAAGGGTCCTTTAGACTGAACAGCGCCCAGGATTTTGATTTAAAGCTGTTGCCGTGGAAACATGCGAGTGATATGTTGGTGCCGTGAAGTTCCATTGTACCACCGAGAACGGTGCCTAGAGGAAAAACACGTAAAATATTTTATTTAAAGTAGGGGATTTGATTTTTCCCACCATTTAATATTGCGCTTGTCATAGCAGACAATTAAAAAAAAAGAGCTTCAAGTCACGATGTATTTAATTTTTTGCATCGGTGGGCCTATACCGTTGCTGTATTTTAAGAGTAAACTTTCAATATTTTTTTTATTTGTTGAAGATTACCAACGATATAAATTACAATTATCTATTACAATGATAAAACTTGTATAATAAATACGTTATCCTTTAATGCACACTCAATTATAGGTGGCTTTGAATACATAATTAAATTAATAATAAATTTAAAGAAAAAAACACAATATACATGCTATTATAAAGGATTTACATGATATTAATAAAAAATAAAAAAAATTTGCATCAATACAATGCAATAAAACCAAGCATTAACTTGATTTTCAATATTGTGTCTGAATCTGAATGAATCAATTAATATACATTTATTAAATTCTACGTATTGTAAACAGTTCACGCTATTACATTGCTCTAAAAAAGAGAATAAAACCCTCAGTAGTACTAATAAATAAGAAAACAAAATATATTAAAAAAATTGTTTTGATTGTTTGATCTAATCTTCCACGTAAAATGTATTCAAAAAAACAGGATGGCGGTTTTTTCTTTGTTATTTTGCCACGCGTCAAAAACCTAGTACCGCTATAGCTATATTACCGTTAGCCGGTAGCGGTGTAGGCAGCGTGGACAGCTGCATGCCGGACACGAGCTGCAGCACCTTCTGCCAGTGGCGGTGGTGGCGCAGCTCGGGAGGCGCGGGCGGCTGCTCGCCCGCCGAGCGAGGCGCGGGGGCTGGGGGTGACCTTAACGTTCGGAAGTGCTCTCGACTGGACCCGAGCGCACGGAGCTCCGCCGGCCCGGTAGGGGGTCCAGTGGGACCCACTACCGGGTCGGCGGAGGTCGAAAGAAAGTAAGAAAAATATTTTTATTGGAACACGCAAAATAATAAAAACGGAAGAAAGGAACATTTAAAACAAACGATGATGGCAGACGTACGACACAAATTCATCATTAAACTTTTATATTTAGCGCACACGAAACTCCACTACAGGGGCAGCGATTAACACATCATTTCATTATTTGACGAGTTCATCCATTGTTCAAGTTAAGTTAGTATTAGTAATGAAGTTTTTTGATATCCAAAGTCTAAGTTTCAGGGCAATCGTGCGCTTTTACATTTTTACTTTTCACAAATATCACACATCATAATTATTATGTAGATTTTTACGATTATTTATAATGTGACAAATGTTATTCAAAATATTATAAACAACAAAGAAATGCCAGATCTTAACGTAATTTACAAACACGGGTCATATAACACGTAATATTCATGACCACTACTCAATAGTGTGTTCAAAATCGCCGACCATTATTGTTTTTTTTTTAACTTCTAGTTGTGCAAATGCGATTATGCCAAACGATTAGCTGGTGACACTTCAATGACTTGCCGGGTTTCAATATCAAAACATGATAAAACTACTAAAAATCGGTCAAGAGCGAATCGGGCTCACACAATTAAGATAGACTAAGCTGTCTGTGGAACGGTCGCTGGCCTGCCGTCCTTACTGTGATGCGCGTAACGAATAAACTTGCGCTCGCTCCCAAACTATACATCTAAATGACATAGTGTCAAGGAAAAAGAACATTGCACTATATGATTCAGTTTACTAAGAACTATTTATTTGGTAAAGATTAATACTACATAGGTAAAAGTTCAACTACTTTTGTTTTTTTTAAGGTCTATCTAAACATTTTTTTTTATTTTATTAAATATCTACTTACGTTAATTTCTTACGAAATGTATGGAAAGTTTTTTTGCAATTTGTGATCTTCTAGTACTCTAACCTATATTGGTTCAATAGAGTATTGTAATCCTTATACGAAACTGCATCGATTGGCACCATAAAAATAAATCGTGAGAATTGATATTTTTCTAGCTCCACATCTCAAAAATCCACCCTGTTCAACATAGCTAGCGCATGGTGCACTATACACTTCTGCCAACCTCTTTGGGTAATACAGGTTTGTTTTAATTATAGGTACTTACGTTCCCTTCGATCTCTTCTTGCATTCGTATAATTCGGATGTAGCGAGCTGAACACCCGCTTGCTGGACTTAAACTGCTGCGTGAAGAACTCCTCAAGCTTCAGCTGCATCTTCAGCAGGTCAGGAGTAGTACTCCGAGACATGAGGATCTGGAGCTGGTGCCAGCTTAGAGTTCCATGTGTGAGGATGATTGCAGGCCTGGGGGAAGAATCAGGGGATTAGAAACTGGAGTATTTAGCGCTTACTGCGCATTTTATAAGGCCCTATTTTATTTCATATTTTGTTATCTTCCGCACTCAGAGACGTCACATAAAAATTATCAATCATTAACTTTAATTGACTGGCATATCTTCGAAGTTTTGATTAGAGGGAAGTTTAAAGAAAGTTGAGAGGCCTTTAGCTTGCAGTGGGACACACACAGGCTATTAATAATAATAATAAATATCTTAGCACATAATGTCAAGAAAACTGAAATATTCTCAATCTATCATATGTTTGAGTGACAGCGTTTCAATATTTTTAAGTGACGTCTGTGAGTGTGACAGTAGATGTTTCTTTAGGAAAGTTGGTCTTTTTCATGGTAAAAGGACCATGATTAATAAAATAGGACCTTATAGCTTACCCGTCTTCCTGTTCTTGATCTTCTGGGTAGCTAAGTGAGAGATCGTGCGGGTTAGTTTAGCTGTTACAATGTTATGTTTGTGCACTGTGCTAGCCTATAGCGTTTACCCTACAAATGTAGCTTGCTAAAAATTTGTGGTCGTATGCGCACATAATTTAAAGAGCGTTGAGTTTTTAGTATTTAAATATAATGCGATCAGTTCTCTGTCAAAAAACGTTTAGGCAATTTTTACGCCATACTGCTTTAAAACTAGACGACAAATTAGCTCGACCGAAAGGCAAGAAAAGAGCGAAAACGTTAATTAATTTTGTATATTTTACTTAAATTTTGTGAGCGAAATGTTATTCATTTTGAAGTTTTTTTTTCTTTTCTTGAATTCAAAAACAAAATCACACATTTTTTAGCTCTTCAGAAAGGAGAAGCCCAGTACTAGGACAATACAAGCTCTAAACAACAAAATCAATTCTATCTCCCCTCACCTGGATGTAGGTCTATGTGGATGATGAGCAGGATGCCTGTTCCTGGCCAGCCACTCGTCCCTGAGCCGTGCCTGCAGCTTGGACACGCGGGCCATGAGGACGGGCGTGCCCATGTACTCCAGGCGCAGTTCTAGCGCGGCGAGGCGTACGCCGCATACGTGGCCTGGGTTGCAGCCGGCTTCTTCTTCGATGTGGACTGAAGGAAGGAGTTTATGGTTATTTTCACTTCATGGGTGCGTGCGATCAAGCGAATACTTACCTAAGTTACAGATAAAGTCAGTATATTATAGTGCAGCAGCATATATACAGCAGTATATTATACTTATTTCTGTAAGTAGGTTTGTATGTACAAACACTTTTGCACATCAAAAATATGTTTTTTTTTAAACTAGACCAGGTCTTAGCTTCCTGTCTGACTATTCTGAGAAGAAACACTGCTACAAACTCAGAGGTCACAGCCTCATTTAAAGTCCAGACATTGTCTCGGTCAGAACATGTGAGGACCCTGTGAGGATCAACATTATGGCAATCATGTCAGCCTCAGGCCTATTTTTCTTTTATGACCAATTTGACAGTTTCAATTTTAGTGAAGTTTCAATTTACTGGGATGTCTTGTCAAAAGACAAAATGTCCTACGGTAATTTCAAAACCATTTCGATGTTTAATGTTTCTTAACTTTATTTACTATTTTTAGTGCCTACAATTATATGTTGATGTTTATTTTAATATCTATAGGTTAAAATAAACATCAACTTAACATGAAACCACTTGGCTTTCAATTGGTCTCCAAATGACATGAAAATGTAGGCAGATTGGGAATAATTTCGATATCGAACTCTTCAGCCTGCTTTTCGAAGTAGACTTTACACAGTTTCTTGACAGTTAGTGGATGGAGTCATCAAATTAGGGTAGGAATGATCGACATAATCGAATATTTACTTATTTATATATTACTTTAAACTGATCAATTATGAATTAGTAGCTCGATTAGAGCTAGCCAGCGCCACGCCCACCAGCATGTTGCGGTCCCGTGCTGGCACAGGTACGTACCGTACGTGTCGATGGAGGAGAGTGAGATGGCGCCGCCCACGATGCCGCCGCGCGCGTCCAGCTCTGAGCTAGCCAGCGCCACGCCCACCAGCATGTTGCGGTCCCGTGCTGGCACAGGTACGTACCGTACGTGTCGATGGAGGAGAGTGAGATGGCGCCGCCCACGATGCCGCCGCGCGCGTCCAGCTCTGAGCTAGCCAGCGCCACGCCCACCAGCATGTTGCGGTCCCGTGCTGGCACAGGTACGTACCGTACGTGTCGATGGAGGAGAGTGAGATGGCGCCGCCCACGATGCCGCCGCGCGCGTCCAGCTCTGAGCTAGCCAGCGCCACGCCCACCAGCATGTTGCGGTCCCGTGCTGGCACAGGTACGTACCGTACGTGTCGATGGAGGAGAGTGAGATGGCGCCGCCCACGATGCCGCCGCGCGCGTCCAGCTCTGAGCTAGCCAGCGCCACGCCCACCAGCATGTTGCGGTCCCGTGCTGGCACAGGTACGTACCGTACGTGTCGATGGAGGAGAGTGAGATGGCGCCGCCCACGATGCCGCCGCGCGCGTCCAGCTCTGAGCTAGCCAGCGCCACGCCCACCAGCATGTTGCGGTCCCGTGCTGGCACAGGTACGTACCGTACGTGTCGATGGAGGAGAGTGAGATGGCGCCGCCCACGATGCCGCCGCGCGCGTCCAGCTCTGAGCTAGCCAGCGCCACGCCCACCAGCATGTTGCGGTCCCGTGCTGGCACAGGTACGTACCGTACGTGTCGATGGAGGAGAGTGAGATGGCGCCGCCCACGATGCCGCCGCGCGCGTCCAGCTCTGAGCTAGCCAGCGCCACGCCCACCAGCATGTTGCGGTCCCGTGCTGGCACAGGTACGTACCGTACGTGTCGATGGAGGAGAGTGAGATGGCGCCGCCCACGATGCCGCCGCGCGCGTCCAGCTCTGAGCTAGCCAGCGCCACGCCCACCAGCATGTTGCGGTCCCGTGCTGGCACAGGTACGTACCGTACGTGTCGATGGAGGAGAGTGAGATGGCGCCGCCCACGATGCCGCCGCGCGCGTCCAGCTCTGAGCTAGCCAGCGCCACGCCCACCAGCATGTTGCGGTCCCGTGCTGGCACAGGTACGTACCGTACGTGTCGATGGAGGAGAGTGAGATGGCGCCGCCCACGATGCCGCCGCGCGCGTCCAGCTCTGAGCTAGCCAGCGCCACGCCCACCAGCATGTTGCGGTCCCGTGCTGGCACAGGTACGTACCGTACGTGTCGATGGAGGAGAGTGAGATGGCGCCGCCCACGATGCCGCCGCGCGCGTCCAGCTCTGAGCTAGCCAGCGCCACGCCCACCAGCATGTTGCGGTCCCGTGCTGGCACAGGTACGTACCGTACGTGTCGATGGAGGAGAGTGAGATGGCGCCGCCCACGATGCCGCCGCGCGCGTCCAGCTCTGAGCTAGCCAGCGCCACGCCCACCAGCATGTTGCGGTCCCGTGCTGGCACAGGTACGTACCGTACGTGTCGATGGAGGAGAGTGAGATGGCGCCGCCCACGATGCCGCCGCGCGCGTCCAGCTCTGAGCTAGCCAGCGCCACGCCCACCAGCATGTTGCGGTCCCGTGCTGGCACAGGTACGTACCGTACGTGTCGATGGAGGAGAGTGAGATGGCGCCGCCCACGATGCCGCCGCGCGCGTCCAGCTCTGAGCTAGCCAGCGCCACGCCCACCAGCATGTTGCGGTCCCGTGCTGGCACAGGTACGTACCGTACGTGTCGATGGAGGAGAGTGAGATGGCGCCGCCCACGATGCCGCCGCGCGCGTCCAGCTCTGAGCTAGCCAGCGCCACGCCCACCAGCATGTTGCGGTCCCGTGCTGGCACAGGTACGTACCGTACGTGTCGATGGAGGAGAGTGAGATGGCGCCGCCCACGATGCCGCCGCGCGCGTCCAGCTCTGAGCTAGCCAGCGCCACGCCCACCAGCATGTTGCGGTCCCGTGCTGGCACAGGTACGTACCGTACGTGTCGATGGAGGAGAGTGAGATGGCGCCGCCCACGATGCCGCCGCGCGCGTCCAGCTCTGAGCTAGCCAGCGCCACGCCCACCAGCATGTTGCGGTCCCGTGCTGGCACAGGTACGTACCGTACGTGTCGATGGAGGAGAGTGAGATGGCGCCGCCCACGATGCCGCCGCGCGCGTCCAGCTCTGAGCTAGCCAGCGCCACGCCCACCAGCATGTTGCGGTCCCGTGCTGGCACAGGTACGTACCGTACGTGTCGATGGAGGAGAGTGAGATGGCGCCGCCCACGATGCCGCCGCGCGCGTCCAGCTCTGAGCTAGCCAGCGCCACGCCCACCAGCATGTTGCGGTCCCGTGCTGGCACAGGTACGTACCGTACGTGTCGATGGAGGAGAGTGAGATGGCGCCGCCCACGATGCCGCCGCGCGCGTCCAGCTCTGAGCTAGCCAGCGCCACGCCCACCAGCATGTTGCGGTCCCGTGCTGGCACAGGTACGTACCGTACGTGTCGATGGAGGAGAGTGAGATGGCGCCGCCCACGATGCCGCCGCGCGCGTCCAGCTCTGAGCTAGCCAGCGCCACGCCCACCAGCATGTTGCGGTCCCGTGCTGGCACAGGTACGTACCGTACGTGTCGATGGAGGAGAGTGAGATGGCGCCGCCCACGATGCCGCCGCGCGCGTCCAGCTCTGAGCTAGCCAGCGCCACGCCCACCAGCATGTTGCGGTCCCGTGCTGGCACAGGTACGTACCGTACGTGTCGATGGAGGAGAGTGAGATGGCGCCGCCCACGATGCCGCCGCGCGCGTCCAGCTCTGAGCTAGCCAGCGCCACGCCCACCAGCATGTTGCGGTCCCGTGCTGGCACAGGTACGTACCGTACGTGTCGATGGAGGAGAGTGAGATGGCGCCGCCCACGATGCCGCCGCGCGCGTCCAGCTCTGAGCTAGCCAGCGCCACGCCCACCAGCATGTTGCGGTCCCGTGCTGGCACAGGTACGTACCGTACGTGTCGATGGAGGAGAGTGAGATGGCGCCGCCCACGATGCCGCCGCGCGCGTCCAGCTCTGAGCTAGCCAGCGCCACGCCCACCAGCATGTTGCGGTCCCGTGCTGGCACAGGTACGTACCGTACGTGTCGATGGAGGAGAGTGAGATGGCGCCGCCCACGATGCCGCCGCGCGCGTCCAGCTCTGAGCTAGCCAGCGCCACGCCCACCAGCATGTTGCGGTGCCCGGTGCTGCCGATGCTGAGCCGGCCCGTACAGTTGAAGTCGCGCGACTGCCAACTATCACAAAAACACATAATATAATGTTAATATCAAAAACAGCCACTGAGACGCACAATAACCGCAGAAACAATCTAAATAATCCTTCTGGATATGGTAACAAATTATACCGACTCAAACACCGTTATATGCTCTTAAAAATAGATTATTTTGGGATAAAGTTTGAAAGTGCCGGCCGAATAAAGAAAAACTTATATTCCGTTAGAATATGTTACTCTCTTCACTTTTCATAATGGGATCTAATCTGTAGGGTCATTCCCTTTTTAGAGTCTTAGTTTCACAGTAAAAAGGTTATACTCCTCATAGCTACAGCATTAGATGTATCGTGGCTAAGTCACAACAGGCGCACGGGTCGATCGATCAGGTTAAGCTGCGCTTGACGCGGTCAGTCCGTGAATGGGTGACCATCTTTACATACCGAGACCCCTCCATGCCTCGGAGAGCACTTTCAGGCAGAAGCCCGAAAGTGTGACAACCAGTCTTACCAAAGGGTATCGTTTTACCCAGTACCTGGGTTGTAGAGGTCAAATAAGCAGTCGCTCCATGTAAAATACTGGTATTCAGGTGCATCCGGTTAGATTGGAAGCCAACCCACATATAGTTATGAAAAGGCTAGGCAGATTGATTTTCACAGTATCTACTGATTTAAATACGTAACTGGTTTTGGGTTTATTTCGTGGTTTCTATTCATGCAAAAATAGTGAAATTAAATACCACAGGTATTTAGTAAGTAAGTACATAAATAACGGATGTACAAAGAAGCTTCACGAAGCCGAGTCACTTGTGCGGAACGTCATTACGATTTTTTTTTGTACTGAACCATATACCTGCAAGCTATAGCGTAAAACATTTTCTTTTAGAATGCGAGCCCAAAATGTAGGAAATTCCACTCGCAATTGCTTGCCATATTTGGAATTACGTAACAAACATTAGGAACTTTCTTTCTTGTCTTTTTACACCCTGTATATTGTAAAATACAACAAAGATGAAAATTAGCACAGGTCCAAGCTGTTGTTTTAAGCCGGTGCGTGAATTAATGAAATCACTCGTAAGCCCGTAACAATTAAGTATAAAAAAGTGATTTTTTGAACTCGTGTTACTTGACGGAGAATGGCCCAACAGGTTTGGTCCCATAGTAAAAAATTAAGAAAAAAAATATTATTTTGGAACATAGCTTTTTTTGTTTTCAAATTTATCCCAAAAATGTATGGACGGTGAATGATCTCCTTTTAAACGAATTCAAGAAGGTCAAGCAGCAACGTTATACCACGCGTCCCTACATCTTCGTATCGTACCTAATACTTATATAGTTAGCAACATTCCTACAATAACAATCCTACCTCCGACACCTTTCTCTATTTAAGATTATGCATTTAACTACCCAGTGCTGCAATATGATGTTTAGATAAATAAAGATTTATGATTCCGTCGCATGCCTGTGGCGCAGCGTCTGTCGACTTCTGCAGACTTATTTCGTGAGACGGTCATTCCGGACTCGCATCACTCGTCATCAGTAGTCAATCACATGCTACGGCATAGCTACGCCGTAGCATGTGCTGTGCTACGCACTCACTCACCTACGTCTACGAAATCTACACAATGATGTTTTTCTTTACTCGTATACAATTCGTTTTTTTTTTATGAATTACGTACTAGGTACCTGGTGTAGCAATTCGTTTCAACCCGACTGCGCGACAGTAAGGACAAGGTAATATTTTTGTTTCAGTGTATCGACGAGGTGTTACCTGACATTGCCCATGACGTTGCCCATGTTCATGTGCACGTTGAGCTTGGTGAAGTTGACGGCGAACAGCACGAGCGTCTCCCACGCCGCGCCCATCGCAGGAGCCGCCGCCTTGCTACTGTCTGTACACACCACGTCATATATTAGCATCACTGTCAGAGTCAAATCATTATCGATCACAGCGAGAGGTTATGTACGCCATTTTATACGCATGCACGCTTGATTTGTGCAAAACAACACCCCAATTACGAAAGACGTAACGTTCACATACGAAAAAAGTAAAAATTTGTTATAGCGCAAGATTTGAGTTCAGTGGAGAGTAAGCTGCACCTCAATTGCGTAAAACACTTAATCACAATCGATTGCTCCATATGTTTGAAAAATTCGTCTTTCCGACAACATAAATAGCGCAATGAATGTTATCGAATTCCCAAAATGAAAGGCATTGCAATTGTTAGTGCGAACTACCCTGCAGGTTAATTTAAGTTCCATTGCGATTTGCTAAGATTGGACACAGTCCTAATAAGTCTGTTTTGTCATTTAATTACCTTTTGATTTCAGATGCTCTGTAACAGTCTTAGTTTTCTCTCTCTGTGGCAGTACAGGTGACACTGGAGCGTTGCTGCTTGATGGCCTGAGGAAAATACGGATACCTTAAGTAAACAAAATACACTAGGTACCTTCTCCGAAGAACAAAAAATACGAATACTGTACAGAGTGGCAGGGACATCGAAGCACAACCGGTTACCATAGATTCAGTACCTGATTCTGAACCCCCACAAGTTGGAATTTTTCGTCGGTTATTTGTAACAAATTTGTTGTGAGGGAGAGGCAGAATTCGCGCCCTCACGCCCCTAGCCGCCGCAGGAGAGGCCCTAGGCTTCGGGAATCGCAGGCCGATTCCCGACCACCGTAGGCGTGGGCTTGCGAACGGCGAGCAGTGGGTAGCTCGCCGTCCGATAAGGACCAGGCCCGGGTCAACAACGCGTTGTGTTCCACGCGCGCCTCAAAGAGATGTCAGCACCAATGACGGGGTCTGGTAGGACCGATGCCTGCTAGGGTTGCGGGAAAATCCGAGAGGGATACCGTGGCCCCTGGCACAGGCAACTGAAGGAACACGGGTGGGTTTTAGTCAGTAAGAGTCTGACACGCCCTCCTGCTCTGCCCAGAGCGGGAGAAGTTATTTGATGATTTCCCCACCAAAAAAAAAAAAATAAGTTTGTCTAGAATCATGTGCTGAATTCATGGTTACAGTTTGCGCGTCGATGTACCTGCCAACCTGTATTTAAATTAAGAATCTCAGATAATTATAAGTTCGTGGAAAACCAACTCAATGCCATAGGTGACAAAGTACAAATTCCATCGCAATCAATGTTATTTAGGATTTTTTTATTACAAATGGTCCATCAAAAATTCTACTAAGACTGCATAACGGTACTGTAGATAGATAGGTACAGTACTTTAGATGCATGTAAATGATCTAATATTGGCTATCCAAGTAAAGTGACAGGAACACAAATAAACTCAGTAATAGTAATTTGTTCTTACCCATGATCTCGCGTGTCGTGTAAACTAAGGTCTCCTAAGAACATGCGTCTTACGATCGTTCGTCTATACCACGCCTTAGGGAAGGCGAGGATCTCGCCTAACCGACGCATGTCGTATTTGAACCACGCCGAGCCGACGTCCACGATTGCTAGTGAAGGAAAATATTGTGTTTAAAAGGATCTAATGAGAATTTGGTAAAGATTAAGTCCCACACCAGGTGAAACTTCAAAAATTTAGCATTTATGCTCACGGAGTCCTTCATCTCGGTATCAGAGGGGGTCCACTGTGCTTCTTTAAAAAAAAACTAACTCTTCAAACTAAATAAAAACTCACTTGAAAACCGAACAGTAGCCTTCGACTGATCTTGATCCGTTTGAAAGTCCAGTTTCCTCGATCTCGACAAGTGAAACTTGACAAATTCCACGTTGATACTCAGGGAATCTTTCCTCTCGGTGTCGGAGAGGGGGGACCACTGTGCTTCCTTGAGGCTGGACTTCTTGCCGCCGTAGGGGTGGAACATGTTCACTGAGAAGTCGGCCAGGCAGCCCGTCACGCTCAGCCCGCCCATAGCCACTGCTGGCTCCGCCATTTCTCTGTGGAGTTGGTGGATGTTGTAAATGATTTTAGATTAATTTATATTTCTGGGAAATAATTGAGTAAAAATAAAGCCATTGATCACGTGACATTGATTACTGAACATTATAATATTCCGACTGAAGTAATAAATTAAATTTGTGTGCAAACAACACTGAAATATAAGCGGGTTTGACGAACGACGTGTAATTGCGTGTATCGGATATGTCGTGCGTGTCTCGTGTCAAGTGTCGCTCGTGTTGTGTGTGTACATGCGCGCATGTGTGTATGTATGTCAGTACTCACTCGTCACTCGCCCGCTTGGAGCTGAACACAATCTGCAGACTAGGCAGCTGCAGCAGACACTCCACGCGGGAGGCTGGCAGGCAGCTGAAGCGGAACGTGCTGGGTTGCATGTGGAAGTGCACTATCACGTCCACAGGGAACGAGGCGTACACGTACTGTCCGTATGATGCGCCCTCTACGGAACGGGAGCGGGATCCGCTTTCTGCTTCTGTTGAGGAACGATTAATTTGAATTTGGAAGTCAACAATCTCATCGTGATCGACAGACTTAAATCGTTTGATGAAAATATTAAGGGGGATGCAGGTGTGCTAAGAAAACCCGCGAAATACAAATTTTCTTACGTTATTTGCAATTTGCAGGTCAGTGTTAGGTTGCATGATGATCAAAATATGATTTACGACCGTAATACTTGTCTTGGTTTTATATTACTGTCTTCTAATGATGATAAAGTGAAAAAAATTACATGGTCATTCCCTATTGTAATTATCTATTTTCATACGAAATTGTCGTAAAAACTCACCAGGCGTAGGCGTCGAAAACGAGGCCTTGGTGGGAATAGGTTCTAGCGTCTGCTCCAAGAACTCCAGTATGTGCGGCGAGATGATGGTCTCCTCCGGGATGCTCTGCAGCGTGATCCACGCGAACAGCGCCGCCTTCTTCGTGCCCGCCTTGCGTGCGCATGCGCACAGCCCGCCCAGCGCGGGCACGGCTAGCGGAGAGCTCGCCTCGTCGGGTAGGGTTTTTGATTCGTAGTGGACCTGTGGGACAGATTTTACAGTTAGTTAAGATTCATATTTTTTATGATAGTTTGCAACATCACAAATAAATATTTAGGAGGAAAAAATTGTGCCCGATTCTTTACTTAAAAACAAAGCTTAATAAAATTTTAAGATTCAGTTTATAGTCTCAAAAATTCTTTCACAATCGACTTCTCGACTTGATTTGGAAGTGTGATTTCAAAAACACATACTCACTTGCAAACTACACACACGCTCAGTACGTGTACTAGTTTGAAAAGAATACGTTTCTTTGTATCTTTCTTACAGCATTTTTAAACAATGTTGCCAGTAATAGTCATTGATTAAGATTATATTTTTATGAACAATAGGGTCAATCAGTTAAAGTAGAGTACTTGATAAAAGTTAAATAACAGTAGTGTTATAAAATAGTACTAAGTTAATAATAAGCAAAAAAAAACCTTTCTTGTTTTTGTTCTGCACTGTAGTGTAGGCCTAAGTAAACGCGCTACAACCGACGAAATGCATACCTTGAGGTCCAGCCCGGGCACCCTGAACACGGTGAGGTCCAACACAGGCTGGTGACGCGCATGCGCCTTCCTGCGCGCGGCGGTGGGCGAGCTATCGTACAATAGAGTGCATACCTTGAGGTCCAGCCCGGGCACCCTGAACACGGTGAGGTCCAACACAGGCTGGTGACGCGCATGCGCCTTCCTGCGCGCGGCGGTGGGCGAGCTATCGTACAATAGAGTGCATACCTTGAGGTCCAGCCCGGGCACCCTGAACACGGTGAGGTCCAACACAGGCTGGTGACGCGCATGCGCCTTCCTGCGCGCGGCGGTGGGCGAGCTATCGTACAATAGAGTGCATACCTTGAGGTCCAGCCCGGGCACCCTGAACACGGTGAGGTCCAACACAGGCTGGTGACGCGCATGCGCCTTCCTGCGCGCGGCGGTGGGCGAGCTATCGTACAATAGAGTGCATACCTTGAGGTCCAGCCCGGGCACCCTGAACACGGTGAGGTCCAACACAGGCTGGTGACGCGCATGCGCCTTCCTGCGCGCGGCGGTGGGCGAGCTATCGTACAATAGAGTGCATACCTTGAGGTCCAGCCCGGGCACCCTGAACACGGTGAGGTCCAACACAGGCTGGTGACGCGCATGCGCCTTCCTGCGCGCGGCGGTGGGCGAGCTATCGTACAATAGAGTGCATACCTTGAGGTCCAGCCCGGGCACCCTGAACACGGTGAGGTCCAACACAGGCTGGTGACGCGCATGCACCTTCCTGCGCGCGGCGGTGGGCGAGCTATCGTACAATAGAGTGCATACCTTGAGGTCCAGCCCGGGCACCCTGAACACGGTGAGGTCCAACACAGGCTGGTGACGCGCATGCGCCTTCCTGCGCGCGGCGGTGGGCGAGCTATCGTACAATAGAGTGCATACCTTGAGGTCCAGCCCGGGCACCCTGAACACGGTGAGGTCCAACACAGGCTGGTGACGCGCATGCGCCTTCCTGCGCGCGGCGGTGGGCGAGCTATCGTACAATAGAGTGCATACCTTGAGGTCCAGCCCGGGCACCCTGAACACGGTGAGGTCCAACACAGGCTGGTGACGCGCATGCGCCTTCCTGCGCGCGGCGGTGGGCGAGCTATCGTACAATAGAGTGCATACCTTGAGGTCCAGCCCGGGCACCCTGAACACGGTGAGGTCCAACACAGGCTGGTGACGCGCATGCGCCTTCCTGCGCGCGGCGGTGGGCGAGCTATCGTACAATAGAGTGCATACCTTGAGGTCCAGCCCGGGCACCCTGAACACGGTGAGGTCCAACACAGGCTGGTGACGCGCATGCGCCTTCCTGCGCGCGGCGGTGGGCGAGCTATCGTACAATAGAGTGCATACCTTGAGGTCCAGCCCGGGCACCCTGAACACGGTGAGGTCCAACACAGGCTGGTGACGCGCATGCGCCTTCCTGCGCGCGGCGGTGGGCGAGCTATCGTACAATAGAGTGCATACCTTGAGGTCCAGCCCGGGCACCCTGAACACGGTGAGGTCCAACACAGGCTGGTGACGCGCATGCGCCTTCCTGCGCGCGGCGGTGGGCGAGCTATCGTACAATAGAGTGCATACCTTGAGGTCCAGCCCGGGCACCCTGAACACGGTGAGGTCCAACACAGGCTGGTGACGCGCATGCGCCTTCCTGCGCGCGGCGGTGGGCGAGCTATCGTACAATAGAGTGCATACCTTGAGGTCCAGCCCGGGCACCCTGAACACGGTGAGGTCCAACACAGGCTGGTGACGCGCATGCGCCTTCCTGCGCGCGGCGGTGGGCGAGCTATCGTACAATAGAGTGCATACCTTGAGGTCCAGCCCGGGCACCCTGAACACGGTGAGGTCCAACACAGGCTGGTGACGCGCATGCGCCTTCCTGCACGCGGCGGTGGGCGAGCTATCGTACAATAGAGTGCATACCTTGAGGTCCAGCCCGGGCACCCTGAACACGGTGAGGTCCAACACAGGCTGGTGACGCGCATGCGCCTTCCTGCGCGCGGCGGTGGGCGAGCTATCGTACAATAGAGTGCATACCTTGAGGTCCAGCCCGGGCACCCTGAACACGGTGAGGTCCAACACAGGCTGGTGACGCGCATGCGCCTTCCTGCGCGCGGCGGTGGGCGAGCTATCGTACAATAGAGTGCATACCTTGAGGTCCAGCCCGGGCACCCTGAACACGGTGAGGTCCAACACAGGCTGGTGACGCGCATGCGCCTTCCTGCGCGCGGCGGTGGGCGAGCTATCGTACAATAGAGTGCATACCTTGAGGTCCAGCCCGGGCACCCTGAACACGGTGAGGTCCAACACAGGCTGGTGACGCGCATGCGCCTTCCTGCGCGCGGCGGTGGGCGAGCTATCGTACAATAGAGTGCATACCTTGAGGTCCAGCCCGGGCACCCTGAACACGGTGAGGTCCAACACAGGCTGGTGACGCGCATGCGCCTTCCTGCGCGCGGCGGTGGGCGAGCTATCGTACAATAGAGTGCATACCTTGAGGTCCAGCCCGGGCACCCTGAACACGGTGAGGTCCAACACAGGCTGGTGACGCGCATGCGCCTTCCTGCGCGCGGCGGTGGGCGAGCTATCGTACAATAGAGTGCATACCTTGAGGTCCAGCCCGGGCACCCTGAACACGGTGAGGTCCAACACAGGCTGGTGACGCGCATGCACCTTCCTGCGCGCGGCGGTGGGCGAGCTATCGTACAATAGAGTGCATACCTTGAGGTCCAGCCCGGGCACCCTGAACACGGTGAGGTCCAACACAGGCTGGTGACGCGCATGCGCCTTCCTGCGCGCGGCGGTGGGCGAGCTATCGTACAATAGAGTGCATACCTTGAGGTCCAGCCCGGGCACCCTGAACACGGTGAGGTCCAACACAGGCTGGTGACGCGCATGCGCCTTCCTGCGCGCGGCGGTGGGCGAGCTATCGTACAATAGAGTGCATACCTTGAGGTCCAGCCCGGGCACCCTGAACACGGTGAGGTCCAACACAGGCTGGTGACGCGCATGCGCCTTCCTGCGCGCGGCGGTGGGCGAGCTATCGTACAATAGAGTGCATACCTTGAGGTCCAGCCCGGGCACCCTGAACACGGTGAGGTCCAACACAGGCTGGTGACGCGCATGCGCCTTCCTGCGCGCGGCGGTGGGCGAGCTATCGTACAATAGAGTGCATACCTTGAGGTCCAGCCCGGGCACCCTGAACACGGTGAGGTCCAACACAGGCTGGTGACGCGCATGCGCCTTCCTGCGCGCGGCGGTGGGCGAGCTATCGTACAATAGAGTGCATACCTTGAGGTCCAGCCCGGGCACCCTGAACACGGTGAGGTCCAACACAGGCTGGTGACGCGCATGCGCCTTCCTGCGCGCGGCGGTGGGCGAGCTATCGTACAATAGAGTGCATACCTTGAGGTCCAGCCCGGGCACCCTGAACACGGTGAGGTCCAACACAGGCTGGTGACGCGCATGCGCCTTCCTGCGCGCGGCGGTGGGCGAGCTATCGTACAATAGAGTGCATACCTTGAGGTCCAGCCCGGGCACCCTGAACACGGTGAGGTCCAACACAGGCTGGTGACGCGCATGCGCCTTCCTGCGCGCGGCGGTGGGCGAGCTATCGTACAATAGAGTGCATACCTTGAGGTCCAGCCCGGGCACCCTGAACACGGTGAGGTCCAACACAGGCTGGTGACGCGCATGCGCCTTCCTGCGCGCGGCGGTGGGCGAGCTATCGTACAATAGAGTGCATACCTTGAGGTCCAGCCCGGGCACCCTGAACACGGTGAGGTCCAACACAGGCTGGTGACGCGCATGCGCCTTCCTGCGCGCGGCGGTGGGCGAGCTATCGTACAATAGAGTGCATACCTTGAGGTCCAGCCCGGGCACCCTGAACACGGTGAGGTCCAACACAGGCTGGTGACGCGCATGCGCCTTCCTGCGCGCGGCGGTGGGCGAGCTATCGTACAATAGAGTGCATACCTTGAGGTCCAGCCCGGGCACCCTGAACACGGTGAGGTCCAACACAGGCTGGTGACGCGCATGCGCCTTCCTGCGCGCGGCGGTGGGCGAGCTATCGTACAATAGAGTGCATACCTTGAGGTCCAGCCCGGGCACCCTGAACACGGTGAGGTCCAACACAGGCTGGTGACGCGCATGCGCCTTCCTGCGCGCGGCGGTGGGCGAGCTGCCGCCCGCCGCGCCCTCCGCCAGCCCGCCCGACGCCGAGCGGCCCACGCGCATGCGCCCACTACGTACAAAAACGCTTGTAAGGCATCTGTTACAACTTGTAAATATGAACTTGCTAAAGGATACGTAAGATCTATGAAACCGTTATTTCTGTTCCCAAGGGAGTAAGAAGAAATAACGATAAATGGATGTGTATTGTAAAGCATCACAATCTCTCACAACTTCGTGCAAGTTAAGTCGCGTTGCTTTTATCGTATTTTTTGGTATTTTTACCACGGAACAGAAAAAAATAGTGGAAGTGCAAAGAAGGCGTGGCACGCGTGTCACAAATAAGCGCTGATACGCTTACTTGGTCCCAGTCGTGTTCTAACATCGCGTCGAGTTGGTAGTCTCGTGACAAATTTATTTTACTGTAGCCGTATTGTTCCATTTTGGAGTGCAATATTGACAGTAAGAGAAAAAATCTTAAATATGGAGGTGTTTCGTACCATCGGTAAGTACGATTTTATTTGTTTTCTAATAAAATCTTAGTTAATTTCAATGTACTAATAATTTAATAGAACGTCTAGTTAAAATCAACCTTATATGATTAAAATAAAGTTTCTTTTGGATTGATTGTATTCACTATTTCGTTCCAGGAAATTCAAGTTTTTACTAATATTAAAACGACAAATCAAACGAATTGTTTCTTTGTAGTGCATTATAATAAGATTATCGGTTTATTTGTGTGAGTTTGGCGACAACGGTTCCTATAGTAAGTTTGTTGCATTGCACTTCCACAGTTTTTTTCTGTTCTGTGATTTTTACAGACAAATTGGTGATTCTGAAGATGTGGATGTGTCTTGCACATGATCTAAATCTAAACTAATTTTATTAGAATTCAATTATTCGTTATTATTAAATTAGTTTGATTTTTTATACTAATAAATAGACAAAATTGTTTGTTTATATATTTTTATCTGGTAATCTCAGAAAGTTCTGATCCGATAACAAAAATTAAGCAAATTGTTAGAAACATCGAAAAGCAGCCAACAAAACAAAGTGCACACTTTGCACAGACAACCGCGACAACTGCGTATACATCTAAAAGTGTCTCATTTGCACAAGCGGTAAAACCAAACACACAACCATCAAGTCTTGAGGACAAGCTCAACCAGATCTTGAAGTGCATATCCTCATTTCACAAGAGACTAGAGAAATTAGAATTGAGCACAAAAAACAATCATGAATAACGCACTAAAAATAATGGCGTGGAATTCCAACGGCCTGTTTGTAAGTTTGTAAAATGGTACAGTAGCGGCCGTATACTGACTCGAAGTCATTTCACATTGATTTCACCAACAGGAATTGTGACTACCACCCAATCTTCATAAATGGCCAACAAGTGCCATACGCAAATACAGCCAAATACCTTAGCATAACGCTTGACGCGAAACTGCGCTGTTTCCAGCGCAGTTTCGCGTCAAACGTTACGCTTTCGTGCACATCAAAAATAAAAGACAGGAACTAGACGTGCGTTTTAAAAACATGTATCGGTTGATTTGACGGGATTCCTGCTTATCGATACAAACAAAATCTTATTATATAAGCATATTTTTATGCCAATATGGACATAATGGCATCCAACTGTGGGACTGTACTAAACCGACCAACGTCAAAATTATACAAACATTCCAGAATAAGGTACTCAGGAGTATTGTTAATGCGCCCTGGTATATAAGAAATGACGACCTCCATCGTGACCTAAACATTTTTGGATTATGTTGGTGACGGGTCCCGTCACCAACATAATCCAAAAATTTGCTGAGCCCCATGAACACCGTCTCCACCGACATGATTGTGAACATCGAGGCAATTCAGCTGTTAGACCAAACAAATACAGTGCGAAGACTAAAACGAACAAAACCTTTCGAGTTAGTATAGTGTAAAAAGTGTAGAAATAATAGTGACCAATGACCCGCATAATAACACGTGAACAAAGTGTTTACATCAATTTACAGACTCTAAGAAAGTGGAACGTACTCGTGTAAAGTATAATCAGCACTATTCTAAGTTTTAAAATAATTATCACGTAAAAAATTAAGTTAGATTAAAATTGCTTATTAATCTTATAGGCTAGATTGTAATGAATTACTAAGAACCTGCTTCTTTTTAATAAAGGATAAAAAACAAATTTAAAAAAAAACTAATAGCAAGCTACACTATTGCCAAGTGCCATAAGATATATGTTTGATGTTAAAACACGCAGACAAAATCACGAACAAAAGCTAGTATCATAATAAAAGTAGCCTCTAATATACTCACATCTTAATACTATCATCCTCCTTGCTCGGCTCCTTAGTGTGCAGCACACACTTGCCACTGTTGATGTACACCTTCACGTCCAACTCAAAGTCGATGTTCGGCTCAGTCGTCTTTGATTTACTCGTCTTGTTCTCAGAGCTTAGGCCTTCAGATGGTATGCCGCTGTTATAGACAGAATACTGAATTATTACAGTTTTGCGGAAGTTGTAAGAATAAAGTAGAATTTTTATGTAGAACAACTTTTATGTCGACCACTAATGGGAAAATAGTGTCTATTTCTAATTGTTTAAAAAAATTGCAGTAGCTCTCTCTTCGGGAGAAGAATGGACGAGATAAGTTTTGAAATATATTTATTACAAAAATAATTAAGTACGCCCAGGCGCTAAACGAATTCCGCTGCGAAACATTTTTATTTTATTTTATTCTTAAAACGTACGGCTAACATACAGTGTTCGTAAACAATATGAAATTGACGAACATTTATAAGTTTCCATTCATAAACACTTGAAAAAAAAAATTTGAAAAAAAGGTCGGTACAAAATACATAATTATAACATAAATTGGGAAATAAATAGTACACGATCGACAAATACAGCCAATCTCTCAAATTCTTCACTTACCCATGATCATGCTTCCTCCTAAGTTCGACTCCTTCCAGCTCATCCGGCCAGTGGTCGGGGTGGGCAGGGAGTGAGCTCTGTCGCTGTACACCTGGAGTTTGTAGTGGTCGGGAACTGCCCGTGGCGGGCCGCGGGCCTCGGAGGGACGCTGAGCGGGACGGACCTGCGTACACAAGGACATAGTTAGACAAGAACGTAGAAGATTCAGGCCCGGTTGCATCTTATATTACTAAATGCGTTTAACGCTGAACGTGTTTAAAACATAGTTTTGTTTCTGTCAATCGTTGGAAAATGACAGGGACTTGTAGTGCAAGTGGGCTCAATGTAGTAGTGACCAGGAATATTTCTTAACTTAAATTCATAATCTAAGATAATTTATATGTTTTGCCATCTAATCAACTAGGTATATACTTTAAAGTGTTATGCATTTTAAGTTGATTTTTGAGTAAACATTTGCAGTAAAACAGCTCCTAGAACAATTTGGTTGCAACGGAATCTGATTTTTTTCATGTCCTAAATGCCGAAGATGTCTCTCTGCGATACATCGCGATCGCAGTTTAGCTCGCTACCTCGATGTCACCTCCATATAAAAAAAACATGCTAAGAGACACGCACGCACATGCCGAAGGATACCTAACTGCGGTACATCGCGGGCTGCTTGGGTGTACCTCGGCTACCCCGATGCCTACGTTAAAACCAAATAGTTTGTTTTTAAATCGCGGTCGACGGCAAGCATCGATGTTATCTGGCTCGTGATTGGTCAAATCGGTTCAACTTGTCCTTCTAGAATAGGCAAAGTACAGCTCAAACACAGGACTGAGCAACTGAGCTGAGCTGACTGATCTTTTTTGTATGCACGTGTTTCTATGACAAATAAACCTATCTTCGGCATGTAATTACCCTTACCCTAGTGATGGTATCCTGGATTATATGATGAAAAAAAAACCAATTTTATTTGTGGTTCCATCATATCCGAGGTTAAATGTCTTACGAGTTGTGCACAAAATATTTACTAAACCTACCAGTAAGCGGCTCACTCTCCATAGAACTCCAGCTGCCACCTTCAATGATGTCTGCGAGCCTGTTGTCTTCATCTCCCAGCAGTAACGTCTCCCCAGAGTCACCCACCCCGGGTGACAGCGCCAGGTTCGGTTCTACGAGGCTGTAACACGGGTAGGTTGATAAATATCTGCAATGCTATTCTGTAAAACCCTCATCGTGAAAACTTAGGTGAAGTGAGTTTGAAGTGAGCTTTCAATCCACCTGATACTAGGGATTGACACTGTTGACAGCTCACTCCACGCTCACTTCACCTACGTTTTCACGGTGAGATGGTTACAGAATAGCACTGCTGTTCTTACTCTCGATTTATGTGACCCATTTCGGAAGTTTCTAAAAACTATGTTGTTAAATCTTATGTTAGCTTGTGAGATTGGTTGATACATCAACTGAGATTACTCCATATGAGGTTTGACAACAGATGGTATTGGATCATTGAGTTCCCTTCAAAATGGTTGAGCTGAATGGTGCTGATCCATACGTCATGTTCGTGAACGGGCGCCGTCAGTAGGCACTGGTCATTTCTTAGCTGCCACGGCTTATTTTAATTCCATAATTGTTTTTATCTTTTTATTACGGACGCTTTTAACGTGCACGTCTTTCTACATCGTTCTCACATGTATAATTACAACATGAATGATGTAACCACTCTATTGTAACAATATTTTGATTTAAAAGAGTGTCCATGGAGTTTCTTGCCCGTTCTTCTCCATAGGTACCTACTACGCTTTGGAATGGGCAACTAGCTTCATCTTTCTGACTGACCGACCCCTTGACAATTCAAAAGTGCCTGTAATTGGTTTATTTGAAATAAATGCTTTGAGTTTGAGTTTGATGAATGAATATTTCAGAAACTTTAAGTTAATCCTTTGGTCCCGAGTGACCTTCAAGTATCTTGTAGAGTTAAATATACACCAATATCCGTATGGATGATGAAAATTATTTTTATTTTAAAGTCCAAAAATATTGTTTGCAAATAGTGCGAACAATATTATAAAAAGTGTAAAAGCTTCAAAAAATTGCAAAGTTATTAACGTTTTGAAATAACTGCTAGATAAAGACGGCACCATCACAGAAGTGGCGTCACGACTATGTAACTTCATACTAGCGCCATACGTTGTCCGTACCGCGCGACCAGGACGGGAGTAATCCGTTCCAAGAACTTATAAAGCGTGCAGCTTCTCCATACTTCTATCGATTTTACCGATTTTCTCGATTATCTAATTTTACTTTACTTACCTTCTTTGAAATTACATTGTTCGAACATTTCTAGTATTAGTGACCATCCCTTTGCAGATTTTTAGGTTTTTCACAAACGCCTTACAGATTCGATGTTACACCGCTAAGTATATTGCTAAGGACAGAGGGGCAATTCTCGTACTTAAAAAACGTTCAAATTCAAGTCGCAATCTCATCTCAGCGACAATCAATGTCAAAAACTTGTCAAAAATGTATGAAAATTGATTGTATTTTTGACAGATTGAGACTGAGATCAGACTGTGAACGTGCTTAAAATTACGGGAATTACCCCTCTGGTTGTTTCCAAATCATGTTTAGGTGTCAAGTTAATGGCAATAAACTACAACAGTGAAGTCTAGCACTTACCCTTCAAAGTCTTTCCTCTCTTGCGGCGGAGTGGGCACGACGAATGACTTGCTTCTATTAGAACCCAGTCCCAGCTTGCCTTTAGTGATGGAGCTCGCGCGAACGCTTTGACGACGAAGTTTTTGTATCATGTCCCTGGAAAGAGTAACGTTATTGAAGTCATGTGGGATAAAGTTTGGCAGAAAATGGTGTCAAAAATCGGCAAAGCGGATTGATTTTATTATGCCCATTTTTTTGTTCAAGATTGCACTGTTATAAGAGAATATGAGTAATATAAAACAATTTTGTGCGCTTATCTCTCTCTAAAATACCTTCTAAAGTCTTTGAACACGAGCGCCTCCAGGTCATGCAGCCTCTTCATCTCATATTCTATGGTGCTGTGACTGGCGCCCAGAGTCCGAAGGTCGTTGATGATCTTGGCCTGTTCGTTCATCTCCTTCTCTATGAGTTTGGATCTCTTCTTGGCGTCGATGCTGGTGTCGAAGACGAAGGCTGGGAGGTGGTCCGTGTATTTGCGGCGGAGAATTATGCTTTCCTGATGGAAGCAACAGGTTTGAATGAAATAATAAATATGTAATAAAAGCTTAAAAAATACAGTTGGTTTTACATTGGCCCCAAACTAGGCAAGCCTGTATCCTTGGTACTAAAATAAGGTTTATATTTGCGTGAGTGTGAAAGTTTTTAAACTAAATAGAGTGGCTTATGACCAGTATTGGAGTGCTATAGAATTAGAAATAACACATTTTGTAAAAGCGAAACTCCAGTTCCAAACACGACCTTAATATATTATTACCGTGCATTTGAGGGCGTTGAGCGTTTTACTTCTAATCTAAGTCATCGTCATCATTATCAGCCTAGCCATTTCCTAACTACATTGGAGTCGACTTCCAGTCTAACCATAAGTAGCTGAATACCAGTTACTTCTAATCTAAGTATTTCTCCTTTTTCTATAGTTTAAGAATCCAACTCGAAGATGATGATTTGAAAACTGAAGGCGGCGAATGGATGTGGCGTTACTTGGAATAAGTCGTGATGGGTAATCTGTGCTGGAGAGCCATGTAGTCCAAATCATTTTTCAGTTCTAGATAAAGGTGGTAAGATATTCATTACCTGTGAGTCTTTGCTGTTATCAGCCTCATCATCTAAATCACTTTCGTAGTCCATCTTCAGAGGATCTTCTTCTTCATATCCTGTCAGCATGGTGAGAGTATGTCCTAGGGCAGACAGCTGTTTGCCGACGTTCACGTCCAGGTGAATGTCTACTCCCTCCATCTGCCAGGACACGTTCAGGAACCATTTGGCATTTTCTAGAAGAAAACATGTATTTGAGATAATAGGTTAGTTGTCCATTTGATGGAAAATTGCTTTAGTCGCTTATTTAGAATTGAAAGGTGAGAATTTACAGCTGTGATGGGTCATGTCTGGGAAGTTCTGCCAGTTATAATTTAATTGAACCCTGTTTATAAATTATTAACCGTATTGTCGAGATCTTTATTTATAACTTATGAGTACAAAATAATCATAATTTTGGTTGCCACATGAAAAAAAAAATCTGCACGTATATTTTGCCGGTTGAATCACTGTGATTTTGTTTAACGACAGAAATAGAATTGTTGATAGTGCTTTCTTGAACTTTTATGAAGAGAACTAACATTAATTTGTACTCGGGACTTTAATAAAGTAATATGGCGGACTGTATGTTACCATTGTGTTTAGCAGCAGTAGTCCGGCTGCAGACTTCATACGTCCCCTCCGACACGCAGCACACGTTCAAGCTGGGTTCGTCGGGCCGGGGCTTCCAGTCGTCGAGCGACGCTTCGAAGTCGTCCGCGAAGCGCAGACAGAGCCCCACGAAGCGCCCCTTGGACACGAGCGCGCCCGACGAGCACGCGCCGATGTTAGTGGAGTCCAGCGTCACCACCACCGCGCCGCGAGCCTCGCCCTCGCCGCACCACGCGCCCCACGCGCCGCGCCCCAGGCCCCAGCGAGCCTGCGGGACGGGTCACGAGCGCGCGGTCACTCTCCTGAGCGAACTAGTGCATTCGAATGTTCGTGTGTCGCAATAAACTAACCATTTCTTTATTTATGTAAACCTTTCGCACACAAAAAGGTACAAAGTCGAACTTAATGCCTTATTTATGAAAGAAAGTACTACAAAACTATTTTATTGTGTTACTCAGTCTTCCAACGACTCATGCGTTTCACTCATATTTTTTATACTATATCGGGTAAATACACTTTCCGAAGCCGAAAGCCACATATTCTACCCGTTATTTGGATCATTATCTTCCACTAGACCATACCTGGGAATCCATTGGTTCTGGAGATATTGAAGGTCAAAGTCGCATTTTGTTTTTACCTTTTTTACGGAAACAAATTTCAAGTGTACAACAAAAATTTTTCCCAAACAAACATTACCTGAATTGTCGATTTTTTTTTTACAAATTACGCATTTGAAATTACAAAAACGCAATGAATATCAAACGCACACTACTACGTCACGACTGTCTCTACACCTACACGAGAACAAGCGCAAGATACAGTGTCACGTGGTATAAACTAGTATTGAACGTTACGATGACCCGTGTTTGTAACAGCTGATCGGTTGTAGGTGCTACATTACGGACATTTGTTGCAGTTTTTGATTTCAAAGACGTTGATTTATGAGTTGCAGGCAAGTCCGTTGTCTGTAATGTCGAAGAACACGCCCTTGTATAAAGTACAAATCTTATCTCTAAGCTTCTTGCAGATTCAATTAAAAGCGTTGACGAAGTTTGTCCTCATTCGTGACATTTTTACAATAAAAGTAAAGTTCTAGTTAGTTCATTCAAGATATTGGCAAATAATGAAGAATTTATTTTATTATTACTGCACAAATTACCTACCTACAGCTATCAAAACCACCTTTTGGTTTGAGCTATTTAATGACTACATTTTGCAAAAATAAAGATGCCTACCATGTTTAAATTCATGCCACTTTATTCACACGAAAAATTAAATTTTATGAACGTAAACGTCAATTTAAAATACCTAACGCTCCTACCGCGCGCGTTTCTCGTAGATCAGAGAAAGCCGCCGCTCCTAACACCAACATCAAAACGCAAAGATATTTACCAATTTGTTTAGTATTATTAGACTGTTAGTTCGGTTTCTTAGGTTATCGACTGCGCTTGTGTTGTTTTTTTTTTCCGAAAAGCATTACTTTGTAAACGTAGATACTTACTGTGACTAGTATTTTTGTTAGTGCGTTTGTGTTATTTGTGTCTTAGGTACTTGCGATTATTTGCGTTTCATGATTATTCTGCGCGCGAGTATGTTAACATCGTGTTGTACCGAAGCACTTTTTTTTTTTTTTTTTTTTGATGGTGGGAAATCGTCAAATAACTTCTCCTGGGCAGAGCAGGAGGGCGTGTCAGACTCTTACTGACTAAAACCCACCCGTGTTCCATCAGTTGCCTGTGCCAGGGGCCACGGTATCCCTCTCGGACTTTTCCGCAACCTTAGCAGGGTGTACCGAAACCCTACGACTTTAAGTTACTCTACCGCGTTTCAGCCCACTGATTCACGTATTTTCATTCGAGCAGTGCAACAGTAATTGTTGGACAACCAGTCGATCGTGCCGGTTTTACAGGGAAGCGGAGCGAGACCGGCGGTGGCCGCAGAAATGGCCACCCTATCCGTGATGCGGAAAGCCCACGTTTAGGTGTGCACGTTTGTGTGTACAGCGGCTAAAATATTGCGGAGATGGCTTAGTAATCACACCACGACACCACGTACCTGGGGGTACGTGGTGTCTTATTCCACTGTGCACAAAGTACTAAGAAAGGATGGTGAACGGCCTTACAAAATTAGACTGCGTGCATGCACTCGCGCCGGGCGACACAACACGGACAAGACACGGTGGGCAGACATTGTGGGAAACCAGCTCGTGAGTGACGAGACGCAACTGATGTTTGATGACGACAACAATGGACAGAAGGTAAGTACCTACCTATACCATAATCAGCCTATATATAATGTTCCTACTGCTGGGACACAGGCCTCCTTTCTATGAGAGCGAGTGCGGGCCGTAATCCACCACGCCGGCCCAGTGCGGGTTGGTGGATGTTTGGTTCTAGGAAATCCCGGTTTCCTCACGATGTTTTCATTCACCGTTTTGAGAGCAGTGGTGATGAAAATAACTTGCACAAAGAAAAGCACCTGTCTGGGTTCAAACCTACGTTCTACATCTCGTAAGTCGCAGCTGTTACCACTACCTACACAGGCTATCTAAAAACTAGTCTTTAAATTTTAATTTAAGAAAATCGTGCATGTCAGTAGGCACTTTTGTAGTTGTACATTTATCATGGAAACATTTAATTCATTTCGTTCATACCCGCGAGTACCAGACAAGTACCTACGCGTAACCCGTAGAGCGAAGGGTAGGCTCACACAACAGCACTGAGTCCGTTTGCCTCGGTTTGCGTTACTTTGCGCGCAATAATAGATATTTTTTTTTGTATACCTAAAAATAAAAGTCGTTTCCCAGTAATAATTTTTGCACAAAGCTACTTAGTTAGATGTACAGTATGCGTAGTTGATGGCTTTGTGATGTGTCTTTTTCCACCCTGTATAAATTATCTCTAAATTCATAATGATTATAGACGATGATATAACGGGTGTAAAAAGGCGAAAGTCGAAGCCGAAAGTCACTTGTACTCCCCGTCATTTTAATATTTCTTTGTACCGGACCATACCTGGGAACCTTCTGGTTACGGAGATATTGAAGGTCGAAATTCCAAATTTTAGTGACGTTTTTTTTACGAAAACAAGTTTTTAATGTTATATCACAACTTTAAATACTCCCACGACCCCTGGACCGTTGCATGCACCCATAAGCACAATGACTTGCGTGCGTTACGTTGCGCACTACCATAAACAGCAAACTTTAACACCAAAAATAAAATTCGTTTCTAGCAATTATTTTTTGCTATCTTACTTAGTTTGATGTACTGAATGCGTAGTTGACGTCTCTGTGATGGGTCTTTTTACACCCTGTATATTTTAATTTTTTTTGTCGATGATACTTCCTTCAATTATAATTATTGACTCACCATAGGCGGCTGGTTTAGCGGTAAACATATTCCAATGTCATCTACGTTTAGTTGTAAGAACAACGTGCTTAGATGCGGCGTTGTAATTTGTGACGTCAGTTGTACCTACACAAAAAGAAAACTCGTACAATTATTTGGTCGGTTTAATATGAATGGTCAGCACAGACCGTCACCTTATTTGAGCTGACAATTATCATTCCCATCTGCCTCCTGATAATTGATACAAAAAATAATATCATATTGGATGAGATTTTGTTATACCAATTTCAGTCTAATCATAAGTGTTTCTAAAGTTGAATTTCATTCATACCTTCTCAAAAACCTGCTGCGTAGCCGTGAGCACTTCCTTATTGAGATTCAACCGCTTTTCGTTCCAGTACTCATACGCGTTCTTATAGTTGAGCCACACCAGTATGGCCTTGTCCACGGCTACTGGTTGTATATATATGAGCGGCCGCTTTAGAGTGATGAGGACCACTTCCTTGTCGTCACCGCATACCATCTCGTCTTGGAAGGCGTTGCGCATTGCTGGAAGGTTTAGTAAAGTTTTATATCTGTGCAAACAAGCAATACTATGCATTAATAGTATCATAACTAATATTATAAATTCGAAAGTGAATTTGTTTAAAACGGCTGAACAGATTTGGATGAAATTCAACACATGGGTAGACCATCATGACCTGGGTTAGGATATCCTGGGTCGAGTGGATCTATAAATCAACGGGCACCCTGACTTCCGATGAAGAAAAAAAGACATGTTGAACCAATCCCAAGTAAATAGGCATGAGTAGATCCTTCTTATGAAGATGATGATGTCAACCTGCACATACAAGATGATCCGTTTAGTCGATTGTAGTTGAGCTGGTTAAATAAATATCGCAATAGAATTTTGTATTGTCATACTTTTTCTAATCATCAAGTTTTTTTATGCTCTATAAGTCTATGGTCTCTAACTCGAGGTTGATGTCTATAGAAGCTAAATTCTAATAAATATATACAGAAGAATCATTTTATAGTATTGAAATATAATAGACTTACATATTCTCGTGTTGAAGAAGGCATACTGTTGGAACTCTGGCTCTGCTTCCTCAAACATCGCGTTGCGGAGGAGCTGTCCTAAGCTGAGGTTGACATCCACCTTTACATAAGGAAAATAATACAATTATTACTCTCTCAGATATACATCCATAGGAGAAATTTGTTTTGATACCAGGCAAACTCATAGATACGTTACGTACTTGAGCTCTAGCAAACAGTCGCACTTCATGCGGCTCTGTGGGTTGTTGCACGTTCTGCACGCGGTTCGATATCTCGAACTCTACCGCGCCCGTCTCTAGCCGGACTGCTGAGTTGCTAGGCGTCGTTGCTGTCAGTTGTATGCGCTAGAAATTACACAAATAAATATCACTTACAGTGCGATAAAAATACATGCATTAATAAAGCCCAGAAAAGGTATTGTTTCTATATCTACGATATGCACAAAGTTGCAAATTACCCAAAGGTTGACAGACTTACATTTGTGTGAAGTATTCCAAAAATTAAATATCTACTATTAATAATATTTTCATCATTTCAGATACCAATCTACATGATACTCAAAGATTATGTTCGAATTTTTATATACACATTGATGAATTTTATACATACAATGACATGAGTATTTACTTTGTAAAGTATTATATTATTTTAATTATTGTGAATGTGAAGAGTATGTGGTTTATTACTTTTTTTTTTGATTTCTTAGTTAGTTTCACGATCTGGCAGCTTGAGTAATTTATGCGGCCTACCCAAATGTCCTTTCTTTGGTATTGTTCGTCGAATCGTTGTGCTCCTTAAGTCCTGAGTTGAGCGGCAAGATTACTGACAAATGCGTGCACTGACTGGACAGGTCCGCTCAATCTGTATGGTTTTTCCTCAAAAGACCGTTTCAGACACCAATCTACATGGTCTTCACATGATCTGACCAAGATTATGTATGGACTTTAAAAGAGACTGTGACCTCTGAGTTTGTTTCGGCCTTTTTTCTCAGAGTAGTCAGATAGGAAACGCCGACCTCATCTAGTTTTTAAAATATGATTGACGTGTAAAAGTGTTTGTACAAACCTACTTACAGAAATAAAATCATTTATCGTTTATCATTAATAAAATTCGCAGCGAGTCAACTTGTTTTTTTTTTTTTTGAAAACTTTACACTTGGAATTTCTCCTGTATTGTGGGTGCCTTTACACACATTTAAACTCACATACACAAACAGCCAGACCCGGAACACCTACTTGTAGGTCCTACAGATATTTGTTCCGTGCGGGAATCGAACCCGCGATACACAGCGCAGCAGTCATTCGCTTAACCACTGCGCCAACCGTGCCGACAGATTGGAATAACTACACAGTGTAAGTTGGTTACGCTTTAAATTAATGTTAGTAGTGAAGATCGTGCATTTAAGTACTTGGATATAGTACTGTAAAGCCGCTGTGAATTTTATTGAAAGGATTGTAGCATAATGTGTACCTTGATCCTGATAGTAAGTGAAAATAATATTCTGCTGAGTGCAGAGGTGGATGCTTCTTCTTCGTTCCATAGCGGTACTGGCTTCTCGCCACCGTAAACTTTCTGAACGACCTCGTTCACTTCCTGCAAAATGAAGAAATACGTGTCATGTATAGTTTTTATTGGGATAGTTTGACGATTAAAATTAGGTTGTTCTTTCTATTGAAAAATTTCGTCCTTTATTGACACATGATCACACATTTTCATGATACCCAATTTCATGAACACCTTCTGCACGAACACCAGATGGTTGAGCAGGTCCGTGGACAGCGTGTGCTCGAACAGCCCGATGTCGGCACTGGCGGCCACGTACCGGCCGGCGCGCAGCAAGGGGCCCTCGGGGAGCCAGACTAGTTACCTTCATGAACACCTTCTGCACGAACACCAGATGGTTGAGCAGGTCCGTGGACAGCGTGTGCTCGAACAGCCCGATGTCGGCACTGGCGGCCACGTACCGGCCGGCGCGCAGCAAGGGGCCCTCGGGGAGCCAGACTAGTTACCTTCATGAACACCTTCTGCACGAACACCAGATGGTTGAGCAGGTCCGTGGACAGCGTGTGCTCGAACAGCCCGATGTCGGCACTGGCGGCCACGTACCGGCCGGCGCGCAGCAAGGGGCCCTCGGGGAGCCAGACTAGTTACCTTCATGAACACCTTCTGCACGAACACCAGATGGTTGAGCAGGTCCGTGGACAGCGTGTGCTCGAACAGCCCGATGTCGGCACTGGCGGCCACGTACCGGCCGGCGCGCAGCAAGGGGCCCTCGGGGAGCCAGACTAGTTACCTTCATGAACACCTTCTGCACGAACACCAGATGGTTGAGCAGGTCCGTGGACAGCGTGTGCTCGAACAGCCCGATGTCGGCACTGGCGGCCACGTACCGGCCGGCGCGCAGCAAGGGGCCCTCGGGGAGCCAGACTAGTTACCTTCATGAACACCTTCTGCACGAACACCAGATGGTTGAGCAGGTCCGTGGACAGCGTGTGCTCGAACAGCCCGATGTCGGCACTGGCGGCCACGTACCGGCCGGCGCGCAGCAAGGGGCCCTCGGGGAGCCAGACTAGTTACCTTCATGAACACCTTCTGCACGAACACCAGATGGTTGAGCAGGTCCGTGGACAGCGTGTGCTCGAACAGCCCGATGTCGGCACTGGCGGCCACGTACCGGCCGGCGCGCAGCAAGGGGCCCTCGGGGAGCCAGACTAGTTACCTTCATGAACACCTTCTGCACGAACACCAGATGGTTGAGCAGGTCCGTGGACAGCGTGTGCTCGAACAGCCCGATGTCGGCACTGGCGGCCACGTACCGGCCGGCGCGCAGCAAGGGGCCCTCGGGGAGCCAGACTAGTTACCTTCATGAACACCTTCTGCACGAACACCAGATGGTTGA
Source organism: Brachylomia viminalis (assembly GCA_937001585.2). NCBI lineage: Eukaryota > Metazoa > Arthropoda > Insecta > Lepidoptera > Noctuidae > Brachylomia > Brachylomia viminalis. Next base: position 2,626,761 of record OW443301.2, read on the forward strand.
GCAGGTCCGTGGACAGCGTGTGCTCGAACAGCCCGATGTCGGCACTGGCGGCCACGTACCGGCCGGCGCGCAGCAAGGGGCCCTCGGGGAGCCAGACTAGTTACCTTCATGAACACCTTCTGCACGAACACCAGATGGTTGAGCAGGTCCGTGGACAGCGTGTGCTCGAACAGCCCGATGTCGGCACTGGCGGCCACGTACCGGCCGGCGCGCAGCAAGGGGCCCTCGGGGAGCCAGACTAGTTACCTTCATGAACACCTTCTGCACGAACACCAGATGGTTGAGCAGGTCCGTGGACAGCGTGTGCTCGAACAGCCCGATGTCGGCACTGGCGGCCACGTACCGGCCGGCGCGCAGCAAGGGGCCCTCGGGGAGCCAGACTAGTTACCTTCATGAACACCTTCTGCACGAACACCAGATGGTTGAGCAGGTCCGTGGACAGCGTGTGCTCGAACAGCCCGATGTCGGCACTGGCGGCCACGTACCGGCCGGCGCGCAGCAAGGGGCCCTCGGGGAGCCAGACTAGTTACCTTCATGAACACCTTCTGCACGAACACCAGATGGTTGAGCAGGTCCGTGGACAGCGTGTGCTCGAACAGCCCGATGTCGGCACTGGCGGCCACGTACCGGCCGGCGCGCAGCAAGGGGCCCTCGGGGAGCCAGACTAGTTACCTTCATGAACACCTTCTGCACGAACACCAGATGGTTGAGCAGGTCCGTGGACAGCGTGTGCTCGAACAGCCCGATGTCGGCACTGGCGGCCACGTACCGGCCGGCGCGCAGCAAGGGGCCCTCGGGGAGCCAGACTAGTTACCTTCATGAACACCTTCTGCACGAACACCAGATGGTTGAGCAGGTCCGTGGACAGCGTGTGCTCGAACAGCCCGATGTCGGCACTGGCGGCCACGTACCGGCCGGCGCGCAGCAAGGGGCCCTCGGGGAGCCAGACTAGTTACCTTCATGAACACCTTCTGCACGAACACCAGATGGTTGAGCAGGTCCGTGGACAGCGTGTGCTCGAACAGCCCGATGTCGGCACTGGCGGCCACGTACCGGCCGGCGCGCAGCAAGGGGCCCTCGGGGAGCCAGACTAGTTACCTTCATGAACACCTTCTGCACGAACACCAGATGGTTGAGCAGGTCCGTGGACAGCGTGTGCTCGAACAGCCCGATGTCGGCACTGGCGGCCACGTACCGGCCGGCGCGCAGCAAGGGGCCCTCGGGGAGCCAGACTAGTTACCTTCATGAACACCTTCTGCACGAACACCAGATGGTTGAGCAGGTCCGTGGACAGCGTGTGCTCGAACAGCCCGATGTCGGCACTGGCGGCCACGTACCGGCCGGCGCGCAGCAAGGGGCCCTCGGGGAGCCAGACTAGTTACCTTCATGAACACCTTCTGCACGAACACCAGATGGTTGAGCAGGTCCGTGGACAGCGTGTGCTCGAACAGCCCGATGTCGGCACTGGCGGCCACGTACCGGCCGGCGCGCAGCAAGGGGCCCTCGGGGAGCCAGACTAGTTACCTTCATGAACACCTTCTGCACGAACACCAGATGGTTGAGCAGGTCCGTGGACAGCGTGTGCTCGAACAGCCCGATGTCGGCACTGGCGGCCACGTACCGGCCGGCGCGCAGCAAGGGGCCCTCGGGGAGCCAGACTAGTTACCTTCATGAACACCTTCTGCACGAACACCAGATGGTTGAGCAGGTCCGTGGACAGCGTGTGCTCGAACAGCCCGATGTCGGCACTGGCGGCCACGTACCGGCCGGCGCGCAGCAAGGGGCCCTCGGGGAGCCAGACTAGTTACCTTCATGAACACCTTCTGCACGAACACCAGATGGTTGAGCAGGTCCGTGGACAGCGTGTGCTCGAACAGCCCGATGTCGGCACTGGCGGCCACGTACCGGCCGGCGCGCAGCAAGGGGCCCTCGGGGAGCCAGACTAGTTACCTTCATGAACACCTTCTGCACGAACACCAGATGGTTGAGCAGGTCCGTGGACAGCGTGTGCTCGAACAGCCCGATGTCGGCACTGGCGGCCACGTACCGGCCGGCGCGCAGCAAGGGGCCCTCGGGGAGCCAGACTAGTTACCTTCATGAACACCTTCTGCACGAACACCAGATGGTTGAGCAGGTCCGTGGACAGCGTGTGCTCGAACAGCCCGATGTCGGCACTGGCGGCCACGTACCGGCCGGCGCGCAGCAAGGGGCCCTCGGGGAGCCAGACTAGTTACCTTCATGAACACCTTCTGCACGAACACCAGATGGTTGAGCAGGTCCGTGGACAGCGTGTGCTCGAACAGCCCGATGTCGGCACTGGCGGCCACGTACCGGCCGGCGCGCAGCAAGGGGCCCTCGGGGAGCCAGACTAGTTACCTTCATGAACACCTTCTGCACGAACACCAGATGGTTGAGCAGGTCCGTGGACAGCGTGTGCTCGAACAGCCCGATGTCGGCACTGGCGGCCACGTACCGGCCGGCGCGCAGCAAGGGGCCCTCGGGGAGCCAGACTAGTTACCTTCATGAACACCTTCTGCACGAACACCAGATGGTTGAGCAGGTCCGTGGACAGCGTGTGCTCGAACAGCCCGATGTCGGCACTGGCGGCCACGTACCGGCCGGCGCGCAGCAAGGGGCCCTCGGGGAGCCAGACTAGTTACCTTCATGAACACCTTCTGCACGAACACCAGATGGTTGAGCAGGTCCGTGGACAGCGTGTGCTCGAACAGCCCGATGTCGGCACTGGCGGCCACGTACCGGCCGGCGCGCAGCAAGGGGCCCTCGGGGAGCCAGACTAGTTACCTTCATGAACACCTTCTGCACGAACACCAGATGGTTGAGCAGGTCCGTGGACAGCGTGTGCTCGAACAGCCCGATGTCGGCACTGGCGGCCACGTACCGGCCGGCGCGCAGCAAGGGGCCCTCGGGGAGCCAGACTAGTTACCTTCATGAACACCTTCTGCACGAACACCAGATGGTTGAGCAGGTCCGTGGACAGCGTGTGCTCGAACAGCCCGATGTCGGCACTGGCGGCCACGTACCGGCCGGCGCGCAGCAAGGGGCCCTCGGGGAGCCAGACTAGTTACCTTCATGAACACCTTCTGCACGAACACCAGATGGTTGAGCAGGTCCGTGGACAGCGTGTGCTCGAACAGCCCGATGTCGGCACTGGCGGCCACGTACCGGCCGGCGCGCAGCAAGGGGCCCTCGGGGAGCCAGACTAGTTACCTTCATGAACACCTTCTGCACGAACACCAGATGGTTGAGCAGGTCCGTGGACAGCGTGTGCTCGAACAGCCCGATGTCGGCACTGGCGGCCACGTACCGGCCGGCGCGCAGCAAGGGGCCCTCGGGGAGCCAGACTAGTTACCTTCATGAACACCTTCTGCACGAACACCAGATGGTTGAGCAGGTCCGTGGACAGCGTGTGCTCGAACAGCCCGATGTCGGCACTGGCGGCCACGTACCGGCCGGCGCGCAGCAAGGGGCCCTCGGGGAGCCAGACTAGTTACCTTCATGAACACCTTCTGCACGAACACCAGATGGTTGAGCAGGTCCGTGGACAGCGTGTGCTCGAACAGCCCGATGTCGGCACTGGCGGCCACGTACCGGCCGGCGCGCAGCAAGGGGCCCTCGGGGAGCCAGACTAGTTACCTTCATGAACACCTTCTGCACGAACACCAGATGGTTGAGCAGGTCCGTGGACAGCGTGTGCTCGAACAGCCCGATGTCGGCACTGGCGGCCACGTACCGGCCGGCGCGCAGCAAGGGGCCCTCGGGGAGCCAGACTAGTTACCTTCATGAACACCTTCTGCACGAACACCAGATGGTTGAGCAGGTCCGTGGACAGCGTGTGCTCGAACAGCCCGATGTCGGCACTGGCGGCCACGTACCGGCCGGCGCGCAGCAAGGGGCCCTCGGGGAGCCAGACTAGTTACCTTCATGAACACCTTCTGCACGAACACCAGATGGTTGAGCAGGTCCGTGGACAGCGTGTGCTCGAACAGCCCGATGTCGGCACTGGCGGCCACGTACCGGCCGGCGCGCAGCAAGGGGCCCTCGGGGAGCCAGACTAGTTACCTTCATGAACACCTTCTGCACGAACACCAGATGGTTGAGCAGGTCCGTGGACAGCGTGTGCTCGAACAGCCCGATGTCGGCACTGGCGGCCACGTACCGGCCGGCGCGCAGCAAGGCGCCCTCGCGCCGCGCCGCCCCGCGCTGCTCCAGCACGCGCCCCGCCACGTGCACGCCGGGCAGCCACACGGCCGCCTCGGCCGGAATGTTGGCTTCCGACACCTGCGGGAAGTACTTGGGAAATTGCAAACAGATTCAAGATACCTAGGTGCTACAGAGAGGAAATCAGAACAAATGTACATAATATAGCAAAATAACATTTAAAAAAAAATATTGCCGTAGCGGGACGCCTCTCAGATATGGAACATCGAAACTATACTCTGTGAAAGAGAAAAAACCAGTAATTTGCAATCGTAAGCAACGTGCTTGTGTAACGTTACGCTTTGCGATCACCACGCATCAGCCACTCAAACAAATTTTTCTTCAGGTGTTGATCAAGCTATCCTCACTGAAAAGCTTGCCAGAGCTATAATTGTGTCAAGTCAGGAGGCCCACTGTCTCTAACAGAACATCCTCTTTGAGTAAACCTCGTTCAAGATAAACAATTTGGCTTTTCAAAACATTGTTCGACTACACATGCGGGTGTTGGTCTGCTGTAAGACATATTTATTGCATGGGAGAACTCGCAAAATACTATTGGAGTTTTCTGTGATCTCCCCAAAGCCTTTGATTGCATGCACCGTGACACGCTTATGCGAAAACTACGTCATTACGGTGTTCAAAACCAAGCTCTCAATGTAATAAATTCATATTAGCATAATAGGCACCAATGTGTATATGTTAATGGTGTCAATTCTCCCCGGCTAACAGTTCAGTTAGGTGTACCTCAAGGCTCAATACTGGGTCCATTCTTATTCTTGGTGTATATCAATGACTTAGCACTCTATTTAAAGGGTATCTGTGACGTTGTACTGTTTGCTGATGATAACTCTGTTATCTTTAAATTATACAGGAAAAGACAAGATTTTGACAACGTTAATAATGCACTATCACGGGTTACGGATTGGTTTACCACTAATAGCCTAGTTCTCAATGCCAAGAAAACGAAATGTATGAATTTCGCCTTACCGCATGATAGAAATCTAGGACCCAACATCATCTTAGATAAAGAGGTGCTTGAATCTGTAAACTCAGCAGTTTTTCTGCGCATAACAGTTGATGCCAAACTTCAGTGGGGATCACATAATATATCAAGCCTAACGGAAAGGCTCAGTTGGGCCGCCTACGCCACCAGGAAAGTCAAGACAATACACTGACGTTGATACAACTTGGCTAGTCTATTTTAGTTACTAGCACAGCGTTATGTCCTACGGCATTCTGCTGTGGGGCAAAGCTGCTGATATTCTAAATATATTTTTGTTTTTCAAAAACGAGCTGTTCGAGCAATTCACCAGCTATGTGCTACAGTTACGCTGAGAGATTTTTTTAAGATATTGGTATTCTCACAGTGGCATCACAATTCATCTTCGCCAACATCTTATACAAGGTGGGCCAAAAGAAGTCATCCGATGTTGTTTGGCTCTCTTTTTTTTCTGAATGAAAAACTTCGATTCTGTTTTTTGATTATGTTTATTTGAATCTTTAGAATTTTATTGGTCAAGTCGAGAAGATTATATCGGCCAAATGGGCGCAGTAACAATTGATTGCCATACGGGCTCGTTTTATGGCATTTTTCATCACTTCGGCGAGAACTTCGGGCGACAGATTCTCGCACTCGTGTCGAATGTTGTCCTTGAGGGCTTCCTGAGTCTCGGGCTTGTTCACGTAAACACGTGACTTCAAAAAACCCCATAAAAAAAAGTCTGGAACGCTTAAATCGGGCAATCTTGCGGGCCAGTGCAAATCGCCAAAACGAGAGATGAGGCGACCCGGGAACGCTGCCTTCAGAATATCGGTTGTGGCTCGCGCAGTGTGTGCCGTTGCTCCATCCTGTTGGAACCACATGTCCCTCAATCCTAATTCGTCCAATTGCGGCAGAAAAAACTCGGTCAACATGGCCCTATAGCGCGCACCGTCCACGGTTGTCGTTTGGCCAGCGGCATTCTCGAAAAAAATGGCCCGATGACTCCTCCAGCGTGAACAGCGCACCATGCAGTCACTTTGAGCGGGTGTAATGGCTCCTCATGCATCACTCGTGGATTTTCGGTGCCCCAGAAGCGATAGTTTAGCTTGTTCACGTACCCGCTGAGGTGGAAATGAGCCTCATCGCTCATTATGATTTTGGTCGAAAAATCGTTCACTTCTTCCTCTAGATTGAGGATGGCCTGGGCGTAGGTTACGCGCGTTTGGCGGTCGGCAGGCAGCAGCTGATGCACGGACTGGACTTTGTACGGGAACATGCGTAGGTCTTTGACCAAAATTCGCCTTAGGGACGTCCGGCTGATGGCTAATTGCGTGGCACGGCGTCTGGTCGATGTTTCCGGCGACAGCTCGACATCCTCGGCAACAGCGGCGATATTCTCGGCAGAACGGGCGCTCTGGGGCCGGCCACTCTTGGCAACGTCTCGTGTGGTCCCATACTCGTCAAGGTTGGTGGCCAAACGGCGCAGTGTTTGCGCAGTCAGTGTCGGACGGCCGGGGAATCGGCGACGGAATTCGCGCTACGCCAACACCACAGACGAATTGTTACGCAAAAAAATTAGGACGATTATTCCGCGTTCTTGGAGAGTGTATCGCTCTATGGCTTATTCACTTGTATTCTGCATCTGTCTAGTCCACAAATGTCAAAACAGATTTGACATTGGCAGCCATTTGCAAAAATGAGAGCATCTTCCAATAGGGTGATTTCTTTTGGCCCACCTTGTAATTAGTCAAAATATACACTTATACACAAAATGCAGTTATATTCATAATATTAACACTAGAAACAAGGAGAAACTACGTGCTCCCTTTCACCGGCTTCATAGGAGTCATAATATATCTTATGTGTTAGATTTGCCTTTTAATGCGTTTAAAGCTAAAGTAAAACCCAACCTTTGTTCAAAGTATTATTCTATCAACGATTACTTAAACGATAAGAATAGTTGGTCGCTGTGATTAACTCAAGGCAATGTTTATGTTCTTTATCTAGAATTAGCTTACCTACTGACAAGTTATATGAGTTCATATTAGTTATTAATGCAACTGTTGTATAATATGGGGTTTAATACCCCTTATTATACAACAGTTGACACACTTGACCGTTCTTTGAAGCTTACTTGATTGGGAGTGGCTCTACTGGTTTCCGCTATATTTCCCTCTCTATTGCTCTTTCCTTTGTTTGTATCTATCCGTCTCTTTCGCACAACCAGTTTCCTCACCAAGTGGTGCTGCCAAATGTAGGCATAGCCGTGGCAGTGAATCGCCGATCATTGGCGTCTTTTTCCGCGTGAAACGAGGATGTCGAGACAACCATTTTAATTTGTTTTCAAAAAGTGATTATAAGTGCATTCCATCGGACAAAATTGTAAATAGAAATAAACTTTCATAAAACTATTTCAGTGATGTGATGCATGATCTTGATCACTATGATCACTATCTTTATGGGCAAAGTTATACTATATAAAAAAACGGTGTTACCGTTCGGCCTTGCCCTTAGCCAGCATTGCATTATATCTAGTATTCGACTATAATATTCGCAATGCAAAAATTGTATTGATTTTTTTTTTCAAAACTACCCTCCTTGCTCTAAAGATTGTAGGAACCATTTTTTTATGAAATGTTGGTTTCTTAATGATTATTAATGATATGTTAGCGTGTTTATGACCCTAAATCGTTATTATTACAATAGACTCGTGATTATTTATTTCGGGTGTATGGTTTTAATCGCTTACGTACTCGTTGGTACGTAGAGATAGGAATCAGAAACAAATCGATTTTTTTCGTTTTAATCGGGATGGAGGGCGCAAGTAATCTTATTGCAATGGAAGCTCCGGGGCCATCAGGGTTACAAACCCAGGGTTCTACATTGCGTCGAGAACGTCGGACAAGCAAGTCGTCTTCTAGCTCCTCGTCCAGTATCTCTAGCTATTTCACAACGTCATCAGCGAAGCCTAATAAAAAGAAACGTCGCCGTCACTATAAAAAAGAAGGGGGGGCCGATATTCTCGTAAAGCAAATTTATTGCAATAATTAACTCAAGAAGTAAGCGAATTACGAGAACGTGTTTTTTATAGGAAACTCTGCATGTTCTCCCCGGCGTTCAGCAGAAATGCAGGCAGACGACAATAAGGACGAAATTTCATAGGTCTTGGTATGATTATGATGTAGTAGATGAAAAAAACGAATCACATCAATTCAAATACGATTTACAAGTCAAATTAAATGAACCGCCTGTTCCTAAGGGTCCAGAAAGTTATCTTAAATCTTTAAATGCCATTCAGCATTTCAATGAAAATGAATGGTGCGAGGTTAGGTATTCGGAAGTGCAGAAATTATATAATCACAGTCCCGGTTTTATTGAGCTGGAGATCAATGAAGAAATAAAACATACTTAGATTCTTTACGACATTTAGCTTTGGCTGACAAAGCCTATGGTGCTCTATCCTTTTGTGCGCTGAAACAGCGGGAGGTGTTGCAAACAAGCATGACCGGTCTTTTATCCCGGACAGGTGTCAAACTCAAAGGCAGTATAACAACATTTTCGGATGGTGAATATTATAAAGTATCTTCAGATATGATTCAAGTTATTTGCGGTCATCGCGCAGAGATAATTCAAATGCGTAGAGACGGAATAAAAAATGATGTTCTCGACCCTCTGGCGCAAAATTCCATCGTCCAATCAGATGGTTTTTAATCCTGAGCTACTGTCATCAACGTTGGAAAAGAAAGGAGGCGTTAAGAAGACCTACCTACCTCCGAATAAAACCAGTGGCTTCAAACCTACTTCGCAAGCAGGATTTAAGAAGACCACTCGCTACCCCTCGCAGGGGTCAGCTTATTATAGGGCACCCTCGCACTACCAGGGTGCCCGCCAAGCTTGCTGCAATATGCCATGCTCACAGCCCTCGCAGGGCTGTGGACACAATCATACCTCACAGAGGTCGGGTCATTGCCATCCCACGCAGGGATCCAGCAACAACAAAAAAGGAATACGTGGGCCTAGCCACAACTATCATGGGCCCTTCTGTTTACGAGGAAGTCACCCACAGCCTAATAAACAAGCGACGAGTTTATTGATCTGCTAACGCGATCTAGCAACGGGCGGCATGAGTTACCGACCGTCCGAAATACGGCGCTGACGGTGGCGCCTCCTGGGCGAACGGGACCGCCGGGCAGCGGCAACAGTGTGAAGTGAAGTTGGTGAGAACATCATTATGAACAACTTTTATTATGGGACCAAATATGAAATCGCGAAAAAATAATCAGCTGTTTCCTACATTTATGTTTTCAGAACTCGTCAAAATGTAGGTTTGCTTGATTCCAGCTTGGATAAATATATAAAACTACATGACGCTCAGTTCGGATTTCGGCCCGGGCTATCCACTGAAAGCGCAATCGTAAGTATCAAGCATACTGTCCAGTACTATACTGACCGTAGAACACCGGTATATGCCTGTTTCCTTGACCTCTCCAAAGCTTTTGATTTCGTGTCCTACGATGTGCTTTGGAGAAAGTTGAGGGATGGGGGAGTACCGGTGGCTGTGCTCAACATTTGAAATATTGGTATGGAAACCAAACCAATTTTGTGAGGTGGGCTAATACACTCTCGGAAGCATAAAGGTTAGAGAGCAGGGTGAGACAGGGAGGACTAACTTCTCCCAAGCTCTTCAACGTGTATGTTAATGACTTCATCGTCGAGCTCAGTAGCAAGCGCGTCGGTTGCTCGATAGATGGCGTGTGCATTAACAATATAAGCTAAGCGGACGATATGGTGCTGCCGAGCCCGACAGCGGGGGGTCTCGGAGAGTTGTTAAAAGTGTGTGAGGCCTATGCTGATGAACATGGCATTTCATAATGAAGAGTGAGTACATGGTCTTTAAGGCCGCCGGTGAACGTCCTGATCATTGTCACAATGTTACCCTAAATGGCTTGAGCGTAAATCGTGTCGTGAAGTTTAAGTATCTGGGACATTTCCGACGGCCTTCAGGACGATGTAGACATTGAGAGGGAGCGAAGGGCTCTAGCGCTCAGAGGTAATATGCAGACTGATCGCTGATTCTCCCGTTGCTCTGACCAAGTGAAGGTTACGCTTTTATAGGCATATTGTCAAAACTTTTACACTGGAAGTCTGTGGGTCTGTCAACCCAAAAGATCGCTGGATGCCCTTCGCATCCAGTATAATAATTAATTATTTATTATTTGTTGATGTGCCTTAATCATAATAAATAAATAAATAATAATATATTCAGGATGATGTTGGATGTGCCACGTTTCTGTAGTGCATCGGGGATGTTCGCGCTGTTTCGCACTGATGGCTTTCATGCCATCATTCGCAGAAGGACGGTATCCCTGATCTGCAGAATGCGTGGCAGCCGCAACGTAATCTTATAGACTATTATTATTATTATTCTAAAGCCTCGGTATTTATTTAGTTTAAAGTTTTAAGGTTTTTTATAATCGTTTCGGAAGTAGCTTTTTCATGTTTTCTATTTCAGTTTCTTTCCTACAATGCATGTGATAATTACGCAAATAAACGCAGCAACCGAAAATTTGAGCGCAGTCCTCTCGTCTCAACAGAGCGACGGCGCAGGCGACTGATTTGTGAAATAAAAATATGCTTGAAGTTCCGGCAACGTGCGATGGAGGGTGACTTATTTCAGGAATTACATAAGAACGTCGTACCTAAGTGCTAAAAGCTTGTAGTCGTATTAAAACCAAAAATAACAAGGAATTTCAAAAAATTACTCCATAATATTTTCGCCTTGTATTAATACAAATAACCATCAAATTGTTATCCTATTAGTAATTAGCATATTAAGTACAAATCGAAAATACGTGAAAATTAGAGTTTAGTTTAAGTTTCTGTTCCACAAAAAGTTTTGGAAATACATATCATGTAGTTACTCATTTTATTTTTATTTTATCATGTTCATGAAAAAATCTAGGCTGTTTTGCTAGATATTTCTGTGATCAGTGTGAATGTACGCTTCGAAATTTGCGGTTATAGAAACCGCAAATATTTCAAAGCGTACATTTTACCGGGTTACGACAAGGTAATTTCGGCAGGTGTGTCGCTACACTTCGCAGCTTGGTCTTACTTTGCCCGAGATGTATTGCGACGTATATCTTGCAGTGCCTACATATACAATATTTATTGCGACGTATATCTTGCAGTGCCTACATATACAGGGTGTTTGGTAGATGGGTGCAAAGCCTGAAGGGGGTGATATCTTAGACCATTTAGAACTTATTAAGCTAAACTTGTCTTAGACGAAGTCTGTTCCTTGTATTTTTTTTTGAAACTCTAAGGTTTTTAACAATAATACCCATGTTGTTTCAATAAATGGTTAATAGTGTCCAGTAAAAGCTGTTATGTTATTATTTTTTATGTATTTTTTATTTATGTAATGTGTGATTACTCAAACAAAATTATTCCCAAGCATCTGTGTCATCAGAGAAACATTCTACGTAATAATCAAGTTTAAGAAACTTTTAAAAACAAGAAAATGTTTTGTTTACGGCATAATAAAAAAATTAAAAAAATAGCCTGAGTTGTTCAAACCTTTTTAAAAACATGCTTGGTTATTGCCCTTTCTTTTGAGGTACTATTTACGCAGATGTCTCATCAACTCTTGGAATTAGGATGTACAAAGCAAATTGAGGTCGAATATTTAATTTTTAAACAGACCAAAATAATGCAACATTTTTGCTAATGCACTATTGTTTTTTGTTAGAACTGATAACTGATTCATTCTTAGAATTATGGTGCACGCACAACTTCTGGAAACTCGCATAACAAAAGCCGCCGCACGACGATAGCAAACTTGCCCTTCTTTCGACTCTCGGTTAGCGTCTACTGAACTGCTATTAGGTATTCAATAGAAAAATCAGCTTAGTTGCTGAGGATGTAAAGTCGTTATTTATTTACACTAATACTAGTATCCGAGTAGTCGGGTGCTCTCGTCACATCTTCGGACCCTCAGTTAGTCAAGTAACGACTGCCCTTGTGACTAGACATTTTAATTGCAAATTCCTGTTTACACAATTCACCGCATGAGGTTGTGCGCTCCTTCACGTGTTGATTTTGGAGGTGTTTAAGGTGTTGAGCCTAGCCCTAGCTGTGAGCTCCATCACTGATTTTGGACTTTTATTTGTGTGATCAATCGACTATGGCTACTTTTTCGAATGAAGAATATGCGGATATCGTCTTCATGTATGGCAGAGCTGAAAGTAATGGATCTTTGGTGCGACAGATGTACCAAGAGAGATATCCGAATCGCAGATTACCTAATGTCAGAGTGTTTTACAACACATTTCGTCGGCTTTCTGAAGTTGGAATCCATCACGCGGAAACTGGACTCAATCCGGGAAGACATCACCCAAGTATCGAGGAAGACATTATTGCAGCTTTTGATGCAGATCCTACTACGAGCGTCAGAGTAGTAGCTCGAAACCTCAACATTTCGGTATGGAAGGTGTGGAATACGATGCATCGAGAAAACAAATATCCTTTCCACGGCACGGGTGTACAAGGTTTGGAAAATGAAGATCCCCCACGAAGGATTCAGTTCTGTCGCTTTTTGTTAAATAGTGACATTGAAGATGCATGGTTTTTAAAATCCATATTGTGGACCGATGAGTCAAAATTTTCGAAAGAAGGGATTACCAATTTTCATAATCTTCATCGATGGACCGACAAGCAGAACAATCCACACTGGAAGAAGCAAGTGTCGTTCCAAAGGAAATTTTCAGTTAACGTGTGGGCAGGAGTAATCGGCCGAACGTTGATTGGTCCCCACTTAATTAGTCCCCAGATAATTTAAATGGAGAAAATTACCTGGAATTCCTCCAAAACTATCTCCCAGAGCTTCTGGACGAGACCGAAATACCAATATTGGCAATGAGAAGACCACTGATTTTTCAACAAGATGGTTGTCCAGCACACTGGACCCTAAACGTGAGAGAACATTTAAATAATTGTTTCCCAGATAGCTGGATTGGCAGAGACGGGCCCATCCCTTGGCCACCTCGATCACCCGATTTAACTCCTGTGGATTTTTTCGTTTGGGGACGGGCCAAGGAGCTCGTCTACACGCACGTTGAAATTTCAACTAAAGAAGAATTAATAGAAAGAATTCAAACGGCTTTTCAAGTCATGAAGCAGGAGATGAAATTAAAAATCACGACTACAGAAGTGAGACGACGGGCACACGCTTGTATAAGAAACCGCGGTCAACATTTTGAACATGAACAATAAATTATTTTAACAAAAATGTTGTTTTATTGATCTGTTCGAAAATAACAATTTTCATACTCAATTTGCTTTGTACATCCTAATTCCAAGAGTTGATGAGACATCTGCGTAAATAGTACCTCAAAAGAAAGGGCACTAACCAAGCATGTTTTTAAAAAGGTTTGAACAACTCAGGCTATTTTTTTTATTTTTTTATTATGCCGTATACAAAACATTTTCTAGATTTTTAAAAGTTTCTTAAACTTGAATATTACGTAGAATGTTTCTCTGATGACACAGATGCTTGGGAATAATTTTGTTTGAGTAATCACACATTACATAAATAAAAAATAATAACATAACAGCTTTTACTGGACACTATTAACCATTTATTGAAAAAAAATGGGTATTATTGTTAAAAACCTTAGAGTTTCAAAAAAAAAATACAAGGAACAGACTTCGTCTAAGACAAGTTTAGCATAATAAGTTCTAAATGGTCTAAGATATCACCCCCTTCAGGCTTTGCACCCATCTACCAAACACCCTGTATATTTACTGCGACGTATATCTTGCAGTGCCTACATATATATTTACTGCGACGTATATCTTGCAGTGCCTACGTATATATTTATTGCGACGTATATCTTGCAGTGCCTACACATACAGAGTTGATATGACAGAGGGGCATTAAATTACACTACGTATACTATATGTGTATAGTATTCATTCGATACGGTATAAAAATAAAAAGCACCAAAAATGTTTTTTTTTTCAAACAAGCTAAATAGCTTACACATCAGAGTAAAACGCAACCACCCTTTGTAAATAAATTTACCTGACCTTAGATACCTAGGTAACAAAGCGGCAACGTCGCGCGCGCGCCAGAATGCGGCGAGTGTTACCTCGTGTCAAAGCGGGCGGCCGGCGGGGGCGCGGGCGGCGGCTTAGGCCTCCGCTCGCACTGGCTTTTATGTTATTTGAGGTTTTGAAGTACGCGCATAACAACAATTACAACAAAAACACAAAATAATTTAATTCTCGATGTGTCCTCCATTCACATTAATTCACAAATGATACCGACGGAGAATATTGATATTAATTTTTCTAATTAAATCACTGTCCGTTGCTAAGCACTTTAATTTGTGAAATGCTAAAATAATCAAATTTTTTAGTTCAACAATTGTATATACCTCTGAGGCATACACTTCACCCTTAATGTACCCCCACAAAAAGAATTCCATAGGAGTGAGGTCTTAAACTTATTTAGTGTCCTATCACGACAACAAAACAAAATCATAATTTATTGTCAGCGCGGAGCTCGACAAAACAAAAGCGGCGCAGGAGCTTCCGTGTTCCGTAACATACGTTCCGAAAGGATACCGGCCGTCGGCGCACTGAGGCCCCACTTACCGATCGCAAGGATCTAGGATGCAATAGCAACACACTGACCTATTTCTATTTCTTTTACGCGCGGGATGTTTTGCTATGATTGTCACTCTCGTAATGAAAGTGCGAGTGTGTGTGTATTTATTGCATTGCCATCTTTTTACCGAAAATATTTGGTTGTACTTGTGACTTGCGTCAGAGCGGCAACAACACATCGTAGGTTATACTCAGATTTATCGTTTTAAGGTGCATGACGCATGACCTATGCGTATAGACATAATCAGCGGTTATACATCGTGTTCAAACGGGGCAAAATCTTAAAAAATCATTTGCAACTAAACTACTGCTCCTATTTAATAAATTTTTGGTACAGAACTTGAAAATGGTACCTAGTATAGGCAGTTTAAAGGAAAGCCCGTCTGTCGTATCAACTCTGTATATTTATTGCGACGTATATCTTGCAGTGCCTATAATATTCACATTCACAGTAAAGACATATACACATAAGGTTGGTATCTACCTGTAACTTGGTGACGAAGCTCAGTGAGTGTTGTTGTAGATCGACAGTGAACTGTGCCTTGTTGCCGGTCACTCCAGAGCTCTGCACTTGTTCCATTTTGTACTGTGCTTGTAGCGATGGCAATAGTGCTGCTGTTATACTGAGGCTCTGAAAATAAAGATAAATTTATTAATCAGTTGATAATAATATGGGACAGGAATAATTTTATCTTTGAAGTTCGAAGTTACGAACTTTTAAGTGGATTTGTGAAATAATATTATGGTTTTACAGGCCGCAACGTAGTATTGTCATAGTGGTTTGGATAAAGAGCTAGTGAAATTATAGACGTTGATGCAGTCTTTCCAAATAGTTCACATTATTTTAACATTTGCTTGCAGTCAACTGCACGTTCATAATAAAAATTTGACATTAACAGCGCTTTGAAATCGTAGTAGTGAGCGCGGTTTTCGTAGACAAATGTGTACTGACTTGCGGTTCATCGTGTATAAAACTAACCTGCAGCAATATGCTGAAGTGTAAATGCAGCGGGTTCAGGAGCGGGTGCGCCGGCGGCGGTCGCGACACGCGCGGCGGCCGCGGCGCAGGCGCAGGGGAGCCCTCGGACGACGAGCCCGACCCGCCCGCCACGCCCGACCCGCCCGCCCCGCCCGACCCGCCCGCCCCGCCCGACCCGCCTGGCCCACCCGCCGGCCCGCCCGGCGCCGTGCGGGACAGGCGAGATGATGTGCGGGTTACTCCGAGTTCCTGTGGGGGGACAGAATATTAGGTTAAATTATGGGTATTGTATTTTTTTGTGTTTTTGTTAATTAATTAATAGCTTGACAGTACTATAGATTAGGATTAGGTTAGATTAGATTATTTTGGATTCTATTTTATTAATGAACAAAGATTATAATGTCTAAAAAAACTTTATTTATCTTAATTTTGTAATTAATTTTAATTTCATCTTCCTTACCAGGTAAATTCAGATTTCGTGACAGAAAACCAGCAAAAGACCGACTAGACTTTTATTTTAAACGAATACAACGCTGTCTGTCTTCTTTTAACTAAACAGCAACGGAACTTTAACAATAAAAAAAATATTTTAACTAAAACCAGACGCGAGCATCAGTCCAGAAATAAACTGTGATACTTTCCATCTGGTTCTAACTTTATTACTAACAAAAACACAGATTTAAGTTTAGTTTAAAATAAACTCGGCCTCCGTCAGGCAGAGTCCCCGAAAACACAATCACTTACCTGTAGTGTTGAAGACAGCTGTCTACTGGACCGGGTCATAACTCCATGTAACGCCACAGGATGTTGTGGCAGGTCTACGCGAACCCCACCAACGCTTAACAAAGCGCTGGCACCTTGACGCCCTGCCTCCCATCCGTACAAGGCCTGGGATTTACCCACGCTTACACGGACCACCGTTCTGGAAATAAGACATAAGTTTTAAATGTTGAAACTTGAGACATAGTATAAAAAATGCACATAATTATGTTGAGCAAAAGAGACAAGAAACATATTTGCGCATTTTCTACAGTTAAAATATTGTCAACATTTTAAGTAAATAATAAATAGATAACTTTATTTTTCAATTTTCCATAATTTTTTTTATAGGTTGTTTTAAAAATAATTGCATAAATCACTGAATATCTCCACTGGCACCCAAGCTAAGATTAAACTTGTGTTATGAGTGCCAGAGCTCTCTCCGTTAAAAAATTACTAATTTATACGTAAACTAGTACGGAGTTACATTGGGTAAGTAAGTTGTATCGTTGAGTGCAAAAAGAAAAACAAAATAAAGTTAACAAAATAAATGAACAAAAAATAAACTTTTACAATAATAACAAAATTAAAATAAGAATTGTATAGCCTCTCTCTAATGTGAATTTGACTTTTACAATATTAACAAAATTAAAATAAGAATTGTATAGCCTCTCTCTAATGTGAATTTGTAAGTGTATGTGTCGTGTATATGTGGCGTGTGTGTGTGTGGTGAATGTGTGTGTGGTGAATGTGTGTGGTGTATGTTATAGTTGTCTGTATAGTCAGGAACTGTTAAAAAGCTTTCCAAGTAACTTTTCAATCTCCTCGTACGTAAGAATTGTGAGCCATTGACTCACTTTCTTTTTACACTCGAATTTATTCAAGCCATAAATATTGCATTTTTGTTAACTGCGTTATAAATTGGACTACCTAATACTTGAAAGTGTCTTTCAGCCAATTTAGTCTTGTAACGTTCTACAGGACAGACATATTTAATTGATCTTCTATTTGCCACGTGACCAGTATTGTATTTAATAATGCCCTTAATAATAATATTAATATATAATTGTAACACAATTATTGTAAGTTAATATTGCTACACTATTGTATTAGGTAAGCCTGTGATGATAGTGTATGTGTGTTCAAATAAATAAATAAAAATTTCAGAGAACCATGCCTGCCCAAGATTGTACTGAGCACAAAGAGCCGTCTAACGGTCAAAACTTTGCAGTTTTGATACAATTGTATGGTGTTATTGAGTGTTATTTATTTATCCTCCTATTGGAACGCCATAGATCGAACGGGCGGCGATGGATCACGCACGCTCACGCAGCGTCAAGGCACTTCTCCATAGTTCTAAAACTCCATCCATATTGCGCACATTCTTTCATGGTGCTATATTGAAAATGTTTAAAAGTCATGACCTTCAGAACAGCTCGTTGCACTCTCTCCAGTTTAAGAAAACAAGTTTTTGGAGCACCTCCCCAAGTCGTCATCCCAAATGAGAGCACTGACTGGCAGAGTGAGAAGTAGACCATCCGAAGTGTGTCTAAGTCTGCACTATGGCGCAGACTCCTGAAAATGGCTATAAGTTTCCTCACTCTGCCAGACGTTCCATCCACTTGCACCTTCCGGGACATCAGGTAGTCTATCATGATACCGAGGTACCTGACTGGTGTTGTTCTGACTAGGGGAGGACAGTTGCATTGGTCTAACTGTTCATTACAAGTGTGGGACCTGATCACAAACGAGTAATCCGGCCGCGTACAAGACTTAATTGAAAACGGGATATATTTGGTTTTATCGATACTTAACGTAAGAATATCAGCTCCTAACCAAGACATCACGATGCTCAGCGCAAACTCCGCTGGCTCCCGGAATTCTCTCCAGTCCAGACCTTGCACGAGCAACGCCGTATCGTCCGCATAAGTACATATGCTACAGTATGGAATGGATAAGTTACATAGGCTATTGACATATATCAAGAAGATGGTAGGTCCCAAAATTGATCCTTGGGGAACTCCAAATGACAATAAATGGTCGTCACTGATGAATGAGAAAATTTTGACACATTGTGTCTTTTCAGAGAGGTAGCTCTTACAGATTGCTAGCGCTGGACCCCTCACTCCTATCCTCTCTAATTTAGACAAAAGGATAGGGACTGAGACAGTGTCAAATGCCTTAGATAAGTCTAAGAAAACACCAAGGCATTTAGACCTAACATCAAGTACCTTTACAGCACTATCAACAAAGGCAGCAACAGCGTCCTCGCAGGATTTGTTTTTACGAAAACCGTATTGATTATTTGATAAAATGCCATGTGCTTCCATAAAGTTGACGAGACGACTGTTAAGGACCTTTTTCAAAATCTTTGACAGCGCTGGAAGGACAGATGTAAATCTGTAATAATCGAAACTGCCGCAAGGGTGGAGCCTTGCGAATAGGATGTACTATCGCTTTCTTTAAGGACCTCGGAAATACTCCCTTGGAGATACTTAGTTCACATGTGTGTGTGATAGGGGGTATGAGGAACTGGCGGAACACCTTTATCATTTTGGTTGAAATTCCATTCCATCCTGAAGCAGAATCAGTACGAAGACTCATTAAGTGTTGCTTCCGAGAGCATTTGACGCAGAAAACTATACGCATGAATGGTCATCGTTTGGTAATATACTAAGCTGATTTGTTGTGTAAACTCATGCGCAGAACTAAGGTTTAGCGCAAACGTTGTGACGCCACACACGGCTCCATTGTCAGCCAACAAATATTTGTTACAAAGTGATTAAAAATAAAGTTAAACACTAAAACTCAATACGACAAATACGTCAACTAAAAAGATATAGGTAAACAAGAAATTGCAAGAAAAATAGTGGCCGTCACGGGACATCCGGCAAATGTGAAACATCGAAATTGATGGAAAGACAAAAAAAACGTGTGGTTTCGGGGAACCCCCGTCTGGAACGATGTTCCTTACGCTTGTTCATCAACTCGACAAGCATCTGCCATTTTGGATATTCATTTTGACCTCACTATCGGCTTCAGCACCCTCGAAAACCATGAAAACGGTACCCATGGTGAATAATTTGAAAGTTTTCGCAACCGCCATCATGGATTCTCATTTTGACTTCACTATCGCGTCGAAAACCATGAAAACTATCACTCTCTCTGTTTTTCTATTACATTTAATACAAAGTATAGTATAGTACGCGCGCGCACACACCAGTGAGTCGAGTGCGGTGGCGTAGAGGGGCATGACGGCATGAGAGAGCGTCATGCCGTTTGCCAATAGATGTTTCACATTAGAAACATCGGTTTTGCGCAGTGACTCGTTATTTGTAGGATTTTTGTGTGTGTTGTGTGAGTGTTACTCCGGTTAGTAACAAAATCGATGTTATTTTGTTACGATTTCTTGTAATACTTTTTAGTTGGCGTATTTTTTGTAGTTGGGTTTTAGTTTATAACTTTATTTTTATTATTCTGGGGTTAGGTAGGGATCAATGAGGATAGGTAGTAAGTGGCATTTGATACCTATGATTCGTTAAGCAGTTAAAAATAATTGTATTTATTCTTATTTTGGTGTTTACATATCAATAATTATAGGAAACCAGTTTATTTTCAGAAAGTACTTCTAAAGACCCTGCATCAATTACCAAGTAAGACATACAAAACAATTTTTTTTCGGTAACACTACACTTGCTATAAGCCACCATGTTGGATTTTATGTGAAGTCATGTAGCCTATAACCCGCAGAAAAAAATAACGCTCCCAACGAGACCTCGTTTGTCACTAGTAGTTTAAGTGTTATGGGGGAACAGATGAACAAACAAACATAGCCTGTCAAAATCATAACCCTCCTTTGGCTTTGCCGTAGTCGGGTAAAAAGTATATATGCAAGAGCAATAGACCCCGCCAAATCCCTTACAGAAAACCCTCCAGAGACAAAAAAAAACCTCCATATCACTTACTGATGGTTGGGAGCCACTCCCTCTAGTAGCACAATCATGGTCCTTCCAAGGTTGCCGTTCAGCGACCACTGTCGCGAGCGTGACGCTGAGAACGACGCCTGGAGCGACGTGATCTCTGCTTCCAGCTTCAACCCTGACAGAGAGGCTAGGAGACGAGTGCGGTGGATCCTGGTAAAAAAATTGGACGTAACATATAAGCTCATGTCAGTCATGTAACTCGTGGCCTGTGAATCAGTAATGTTTTCTCCGCTCGAAGAGGCGTTTAATTATTCAAAATAAAATCAAATAAATCATCGCAAATAATTAATGTTACAACCGGTCTTAATTAAGTACCAAGGGGACTTTTTGTTTCGGGCTCGGGCTCTTGTCTTATTTATAACGGACACACAGGTCGATCGAAGGCTAAGCAACGTCTGCTGCGCTCTATCTTGCGGTATACGGTAGATCTTTTACAATCGTTACGGTCGGCTTCTGACAACCAGTCTTACCAAGGAGTATCGTATTACTCCGTAACTGGGTTGTGGAGGTCAGAAAGGCAGTCGCTCCATGTAAAATACTGGTATTCAGCAGCATCCGGTTAGACTGGAAGCTGACCCCAACTTAGTTGGGAACAGGCCAGGCAGACGATAATGAGTTCGTGCCCATACGAGACGAGGGCAAGTCTTTTCCACGTTGCGTGATAACCCCTTTTCACTGGCGTCTAAGTTTAGTCTCCGCTTGAAGAGGCGTTTAATCATTCAAAATAAAATCATATAAATCATCGCAAATAATTAATGTTTACCATTGAGTGTTTAGATTCAAAATCAAAACACTATAATTATCACTACGTTTAGCCCGCGAAATGATTCTGTTCAAATTTGAATGTGCTATACAACGAACTACTTCGACCATTTTTTATTCGAACGAATCGGGCTAACCCAAACAAATACATGAGTAATACTATCTACGAAAGTGGCTTTAAAAAATATAAATGCACCAGTTACCTGGCAACTCCGACGACAACCATGCCCATATTGGCGGCACTGGATGAGGAGTTGCTTGTGTTCTGTTCTCGGGAGCTGGGCCGCTGGGCCGTGCGGCTGTGGCGGTAATGTTCCGGAATGTCTGTTGTTACTGAAAACCTGTGGGAGAAAAGTGTGTTCTCTAATTATTTTATTTTTGCTCCTTGATAGCATGGTTTTCGTATCTACGGGTTATCTGTAATAACATTCGCGATTTTATATTGACCGCATGCAGTCGTATCCAGCGCTCGAGCATCGGAGAGTCCCATCGGTCCACCAATAGGTACTAGCACGCATGCGTGTAAGAATGGAGGTGCAACGCTTACGCATAACAGTAGCAAAACTGTCTACGTTGGCCTCAGCAAACATAGCAGAGGCGCTGCAATTCCGCGGCAGTCCCATCAGCATCCTGAACGCATTGTTATACTGGACTCGCAGGTCACTGTATGCCCTCTGCAAATATTCAACCCACAGGCCGCACGTGTAAAAGGATTGACAATATGCTTTGAGCAGCGTTACCTTTGCTTGTTTTGTACACCGTGCAAACCTGCGAGCTAACATATTACACCGTACAGACAATAACCTACGCTCTCTTTCAACGTCAGTACTGTCCTTTAAGAGTCCTATTACATTTTTTACGCAAATTCATGATTTTTGACGCTGTAATTTTCAGCAGCAGTAAGATATTTTAATTATTTGATTGTGAATAACGATAGCGCCATTCTCTTTCTTGTAAGTTGGAGTTACACATTTTCATTTTTCTTTTCGTGTAATTTACTATAAATATTTTACGAACTCAGTTTACAAGAAAAACCGTCGGCGATGGATCTTTGACGCTCAAATTCACATTGTTACATGCAATTCTTATATAAGCTAAAATTACTAAAAGATAAGTTAAATGTTTTACTTGTTTATTGGAGTTCTAGAATTTCTTTAAATTCCTTGAGTTTTCACGGAAAAAATCTTAAAGAAAACCAAATTTAAGCCATAAATGTCTTGATTCAGCGTCCATTATATTCTAAATAGACACAATTTTATCAAATAAACTATTATGATATAAAACTTCGATCTACAATAAATACGTTTCATTAGTTTTCGTTTGTCAATATAATAAGACAAAATTACAATAAATAAAATTAAAGTACTATATATTCTGCGTCAATTCAGCGCGCTCCTCAGTCTCGCGCGAGCGCTTAACGAGGTAGGACCTGTACACGAAATTTTCGCGCGCAATTGTCCGGAGATCGCTATTATTATCGACTCGTGAACGCCGATCGAAATAATTTGATCCAGTAAGTAATTTTTTACATTATATTAAATGTATTATTTTTAGTATGAGTGCTTCTTAAGGTAATCAATATTAGAAAAATTAAAGTCTAATATTATGTAGGTAGGTACCTACCTACATATTAGATTTTAATTATTATCTTTTATTTATAGGTAGGTATGGGTCGAAAAACACCACTGTACGCCTGCATAAAAAAAAGGAAGAGACACAATTATGCCCGCTTACAGACAGCATTGCAAGTTAAAATGTCATTAAAGAGGTAGACGCAGACACGATGTTATTAATTTAAACCGTATTAAAGAACACTTATGTCTTAAGTTCCTACCTAAAATATACACTTTATATTAAAACCAACATAAATCAGTATTTTCTTTTCCAGGACACATAACCGTAATAATTCTGAAACATCTACAGAAAGTAAAAATATGGTAGTAGAACCAACAGTGGAAGAATCGTCTACTGTAGATCAGGTAAAGTAGGTACCTAGCTACCCGTCTATTACCTGGCGGGGCCCACTCTATGCTTAAGGTCAAAAATATCGTAATTTATTTTCGTTATAGATATTTTCGTAAAAAAAAGGTTTTGTTTTAATGATATTTGTAATTATTTAGTAACGCTATAAAAAATTACGAAACAACTAGTTAAAAGAAATGCCTACTGTTCTACGTTCTGATTGTGAACATTTATGTACGTATATTTTTGTCTTCATATAAGTACATCATTGTATAGAAGTGTGCCTTCTGTATTCTATGTCGGGATTATGTGACGTAATACATGAAGATCTTAATAATTATTACTAGTTGATTAATGCTTTCGATTTATGACCAGTAACTACTTAGGTATTTTTTTTAGAACCAAGAGGCTTCTACATCATCAGAACAATTTATGATTTCCAGTTCTGTTGAACAATCACAGATGGAAAACTCTTCAGAACTTGAAGATTAGTAGTCAAAACTGTGAACGTCCAGATATGGACAGTGACCAATACGAACAAGCAAAAAAGATTTTCTTAGATCATTTGAAGCAACAAGCTCTAAACCGACAAGACATAGAAAGGAGCACTATTTTGCAGGCTGAAAGTGCTTTATGGCTAGAATTGCGTAGATGTATTGTCACTGCGTCAATTTTTAGCAAAATTTGCAAAAGACGGCCAAACCAGAACTCTGCACCTCTTGTGAAGAATGTTTTATACAGTTATAGCCTTGATCGTGTACCTGCAGTGAAACATGGAAAAGAAAATGAATCCAAAGCTTTGGCAAAACTTTGTATTCAAGAGAATATTATTATTGACAAGTGCGGATTGTTCATCGACAAGGATTTTTTTTTCTTAGGAGCCACGCCGGATGGATTGTTTGAAGATGGTTTGGTAGAAATAAAGTGCCCCCTCTCCGCGTTTGGATTAGATCCTGATGAAGCAATTCAACAAAAGAAGTTGAAATGCTTCAAATTGAATGATCGCTCTGAAGTTATTATAGATCGGAATCACGACTGGCACTACCAAGTCCAAGGCCAGCTCCATATTGCTAATATAAATCTCTGTTTGTTCGCAGTGTGGACTGGAGATGATTACCCGATAAAAGTCGTTAAAGTTTGTAAAGATGATGTATTTTGGCGTGAAAAAATGTTACCGAAGTTGAAGACATTTTACTATAACTATACTTCCCGAGTTAATTGATCCTCGTAAAGCACGATCAATGCCTTTACGAGAGATCTTTTTGTAATTTTTTTTCTCAAACTTTATAATATATATTTTTAATTTGTGGACTCTTTTTGAGTGTTTTGATTTATACTCACCCCTGGTTACCTGCATAATAGTGTTCAGACTCTGCATGGTTAAAAAAAAAACTATCATCCAATTCAGACTAGTATCAAAATTGTTTCGCGGACTATAGTTGTACTCCCAACGCACACCAACGTAAATTCGTGTATTGCATACGAACACCAGCGCGCGGACGCGATAAGCGAGCGTTTACGATTTGTAATAGGACTCTTTAAGTCATCGGTGTACCAGTGACCAAAATACTTAAAGGGGAACGCCAAAAAAATGCTTGAAATGGACAGAAACTACTAATAGTCCTTTATTCTATTTAGAATTAAATATGTATAATTAAATAATTCTCAAGTTGTTTGTGTTTGTGTGTTGAAAATATCACGATCACTAAAATATTTAACTTGATATCCGTCTAATCCATTCTTATTTTTTTGTTGGAGGTCGGTGCTTATTTGACATGAGTAATCGACATTCAGCAAAACAGGGATCGTCAAATAATCCTTATCGAACCGTTTTATAGAGTTATTGCACAGTAACCATGAATTTAATAAATTTCTAATATAATTCGACCTGTTTATACCGTAAATCTAACTAAAATAATATAATTATGCGTGTCAATATTAACTGATCAAATTATTTTCAAATGGAAAACGTATTGTAGGCTGTATGAATCTTATGTCATTTGCCTTACTGACAGTTGGACATTACTGCATTTAATTTTTCGATTAATTACTTGATCGATTCATGGTTTTGCGTTTGCGACTTGAGTTATATACAGATTGCTTTTTAGGATATTTAACGACGACTGTGGGCATTTTTAAGGATTTTGATTTTACTTCTGTACTACGTTACCCATTCTTCAACCCGGACTTTTGGACCCGCCTAAACGACGACTCGGCTTTTTGACGACGGACCTGAACCTGTTTTACATACGACGCTGCTAATGTGTTGGACTTGTGCCCCGTGTACATTTAAAAATGGATAGAAACGTACATTGTGTTAATTGCTATCTTGATATTGCAATTACGAGACGTAATCTCATAACAGTGCAAAATAATGAAGTACTTTATTTACAGGCATAGATAACACCACAAGCTGTAAGTATTGAAATTACCTAGTTTTCTTGCCTATTTATATGAATTGACCTTGACTTAACCTATATTTTAGAAAAATTGTTGGAACTGGCTTCCACCCAGTTATTTGATCATTATTGAAATTGTATTGCGTTCCCTACGATTTGTAGTGCAATTTGGCGTATATTTCATTGTTGTTCAAGCATTTTTTTTTGTGGCTGATGCGCATTCCCCTTTAGTAACTCGTAACTTTTTAAAGAGGTACCACACAAGACAACTTCAGTTACGTTTTACGTTAGCTTATTGTATCTCGTTGGACAGCTGAGAACTTTTACATATTTTTGGAATGTTCTGTCGATAAAGTATATACATGTTTTTTTTGCAGAAATCAACCATTTTATTCAAATGACCTGCTGAAAAAGGTGAAAATTGTGTGCTCTGATTTAAATAATATTAAAGATAATTGTCATTTTACGGTTGATTATTATGTATTGAAGTAGAAGCACATAATAATAATTTTAAAAAATAACGCATTATCTTTTAACACGCTTTTATTAGCTTGGTATGCAACAGAATTTTTGAACTCGATTTTCATCCCCTTCAAAACGTCGTATTGATTTGAAACTTCGCACACTTATCAAGGACCGATGACAATGCAATCATTTAAATAGTTTCTCCCATTATCCTTACCAGGATCCTCAGGATTAACGATTTCTCAACTCTGATCAACAAGAGCTCAACCCTGATTCCCGGAAGTGTCTTTGAGCCAAGTGTACGTATACAATAAACTTTAATCACTATTCTTATTTTATTTAAAGTTATTAACAATTATTTTCTACTGTTTAGTTCGGTTATCTACAAAACCGTGATTTTTTTAGTTTTTTTAAACTATATTTATTTTAAATAAATTTTCAGTTGTATACCGCCATAAAAATATAAAATGTCAAATTACTCGGAAACGGTTGACGTTTGCATAGGGATCAAAAGGGGTAATTTGGTTGCAAATGACCTCTCCTACATCCCCTTAATGGATTTCCGACATATTAGCGATAACCCTGTATACAGGTTGGAATGGTAAATCTTACAGGAAAGGTAAGTTAAGCTTTTCAATACTAAAATGGCACTGGACTGGAGCCCATCGAATGACAGATTAATAAAAAAGAGGTATTTAGGAGTTTAGTCCATTTTACTTTATGATCTTTAACCAACTAATACATTTTTTAACTTGTTGTCTATAATATTTGCGGTAGGGGTACGGTCTAATTGTTTTTTTACTTATGAATGTCAACATTTATCGAAAAGGATGGCTATATAACTAGTCCGTGTCCTGACCTGTGCGTGATAGTCTCTGCGTCAGGCATGTTGGCATACAAGTCCAGCAGCAGGTACACGGTCCGCCAGCAGCGCGGCGCCAGCTTGCCGTCCGCGGCGTCCGCAGAGGGCGAGCTGAGCGACGCGTGCGGCCCGGGGCCCAGGGACGCGGGGCCCAGGGACGTGGGGCCCAGGGACGCGGGGCCCGGCGACGCGGGGCCCGGGGACGCGGGACCCGCGGCCGTGGAGCCGGCCGCGTACATGGGCGTGTGTGCGCCTTCGTTTAGGGAGCTGTAGCCTGTTGGGGGTATAAAATAAATAAAAACGGTTTAAAAACAAAACCACTGACGATCCAAAAAAATATTTCCCCAAATTAAAGTTATTTCTCACTTTGTAGTATTTTTTTGGAAGTCAGTTGTTTTCTTTTTGTAAAAAAGTTTTATTGCAAAATGAGCGCCACTGAGTGCGATATCGAAGAAAAGTCGAAACATTATATACTGTCAGGTTTTAAGGTGCTAAAATGATGTCCGATATTATTGATCATAACGCAACGCTTTATAACGCAAGACATGTCTGATATTATTGCCTTCTAAGAGGTGACACATATTTTCGAAACCGATGCAGCATCCTATATTTTGGCTCGTCACATAGTTTTGGTGTTCCTTCGATGTCACATATTTATGCTGCCACAATTCCACAATATCACCACATATATTTGCCGTCACCTTGATGACAGATATTAAGTTATGAATCATGGAATGGGATATCATTGCCGAACTGTCCATAGTAATATACTTATGCTCGTGACTGTACAGTCGGCATATGAAATCATTGACCCGTCAAAGGACATTTCGCACCTTGTCGTCCTGCCCGTCATGCAGAACTAGCTGCACCCTTCAGGCCTTAAATCAGGCATACAAAAGAACTGTCCAGGTCACTACATACAAGTCGGACAAAATATCAGTCATCGAAGAAGATTGACAATGCGTAGATTCCTATCATTTTTAAACGATGTAATAAGCAACTCAAAAACGACACTTAACACCGCAAACAAGTGAAAAAGTTTTCTAGGTTTTCTAAGATGATTATATAGTATTTGCAACAAACTTTTTTGATAGATTAACATTTAAAGTTCAAATGGGGCCGCAAAAGCGGCGACGTCTACACGAAAATCGCCTACGTCGAAACTGTATTTACTCCCCGTCACTTGTCCCTAAAGGTTCATTAGAAAACCAGCGTCAGGCAGCATCTGTCTGGCATTAATGCTGAAATTATCCTTTTTGGTGCAGCCGTGAGGCACACACTATTGTTGTTAAAACATTATTTAAACTTTTTTATTTTGTTATTTGTATTGTGTTTTACGAACTGTGTCCAAATAAACGTTACCCTTCTGTCTTTACAGCGAAGTACGTAACGGGCCTGCCGCGATGGTTCACCAATGCCAACGCCGCAAAGTTCCTTAGAATTACGCGTAATGTACACAATGCGCTTTTACGCTTAAATACCTGAAGCTAAAAATTCATAAAATTGTCAAATTCGCTCACCCAGTTTCCCCTTCACACTTTTCCCGGTAGACCTCAACTTCTGTGCAAACGACTGCGGCCGAGGCCTGGTGGCTGGCTGAGCCAACTTCTGCTGACTCAAAGACTGCGGCACTGCTGCAGCCAGCTCAGGGGTCAGGGTAGGAGCCAACAGGTCCCATTTAGGCTCCAAGGTGGCGTATTGGACTTCTTTTTCGAGAGAAGTTACGCTTACTAGGTTTTCTCTGAAGTCTGATACTGAAAAGGAATTGTTTGTTGAAGAGCGTGTGCACTTTTAAACAAATATAATAATAAAAGTTATCGTCCTCTGTTAATTTGTCTTTTTTATTGACGATTTTTGAAACATACTCAAACTTAACAAATGTTAACTGTTGATAATTCAAAGATAAAGGGTACAAGAGGCACTATTTACAAGATATATTTTATTTTAATTGAACAACATTTGTATATAATTACTATACAAGTAATTTTAGGCAGGTGCGTTAACAAAATGTAATCTAGAGGTGGTAAAATAGGCTACAAGTAACTTACCAGATGACGAGGTGTGTTTATTATGTCGATGCGATATCTTGGTCTGCGTGCGCAGTTCAATCTGCGTGTCCTTTACATTCTGGTACATGTTGCTGATCTGATGCAGCAGCCGGAGCAGGGGCATGTTAACCTAAACACATAGCAACATTATAGGCTGACCATTGAAGATTTAGATCATCTACAAACTTGTCTATTCAGCCTCTTTTAACTAATCTACAAAGTCGTACTTTACAATTTACGACATTTTCGCGTATCACTTTTGTAAACACAATAAAAAAAATAAGATCAAAACCGCTTTCAAAATTTAACCGAGGATGTTGAGTTAGCTTAGCTTAGTACATAAAATTTTGCCAAAATGTATTAAATGTAAAAAAAATAGACGGATTATGAAAAGGCACATTTAGATGAACTGTGCTGTAAGATAAATCTCCAGCAAAACCTGCTGTATTAAATTCTGGGATGGGAAAACGAATTTCGTCTCATTTTAATCCAAAAGGTAAGGGTTTACAGACTAACCTGCTGCGAAATAAACCGTATACTGATATTAAAGTTCAGCATGGTACTGATATGTTTCTTGAGCTGCCCCCTCGAGATGTACAGCACGTTCTGGCGCTGTATGAGGTCATCGACGGCCATGTCGGCCACCTTCTTCAGATCCACGTCAATGGACACCTTCTCGCAGAGGAAGGCGGGCGTCTCTGATGGGATGGCACCGTGGGGTTGGGAACCTGGTTAGTGTTGTCTTATGTTTGACTGGTTTATAGTTAGTAGAAATTAATCAAAACGGCAACAAATTGCATAGTAAGTAGACTTTAGAACGATATCACACGGTGACAAAGTTAAATTGATAGTTTAAGAAACTATTACAATTGAATCTATTTGACAAACTGTAGTTACAATAAAAATAATGTCATATATAACAGTATTTTTTATTGATCTTTCAATAAAAATACAGTCACGGAAAACAATCGTTTATAAAATTAAAACACTACTTAAATTTCCCGTGTAATAACCATTTATAAATATTAGTTACATCATTAATGTTGAATTTATAATTATATGATAACGATATTAATAAGACGTACATGATAAAAGTGTCCAGAGTACAATAGAAAATATAAAATAGTAGTAATATGTATTTTATTTATTTAAGGACAACCAACAAAGCATCCACCAAAAAATTTTAAAATACCCATATCATTTTGACATTTTATAGTGTAGCCTTAATTAAAGGCTGCCACGGCATGCATTAAACACAGGAGTAGGAAATGCAGTATAATATAGTAATAGCAATATAAATAAAAAACAAACAATCCAAATATAAAATAATTAAAATAAACCGTGGCAGCTAAGAGATGACCAGTCCCAACTGACAGCGCCCGTTCACGAACATGACGCATGGATCAGCACCATTCAGCTCAACCATTTTGAAGGGAGCCAAATGATCCAACACACGCGCCACCGTCAGCGAGACATTTGAGTTGAATTTGATAATCAATAAATTTTTCCGGCTTTTCGATTGACTTTTCTGAAATGCCTTTCTCGGATATTAACAAAACGGGAGAATAGTCATCAACTCACTGATATTAAAAAAATCTTTGAATGTAGTTGAAAATAACTCCAAAAGTTAGGTGAGATCTCTAAAGAACATTTTCCTATAGCATCAACTGTTAGCAGTCCTTACCGCTCTCCCATATCACCACCCTGTACAGCAACTCACCCTTTCCTTTAGCAGCATTCCTACGGTCCCTGCTGGCGAGGTCGCTGACGACGATGTCGATGCGGAACATGTCCATCCACGCTATGAGAGACAGCTTGGAGCCGAGCGAGTCGAGCGCAGCGCTGTTGCTGTTAACGCCGTCAACTGAACCGCTCTTGTTTTTGGATTCACCTGGAAGATATGGAGATAATATTAAGGTCCGTTTAACTGACTATTATCTCACGTGTGCGCGTCTCACCGTCTGACCGATTGAGTAGGAGAAGTATCAGCGCTCAAGACCAATTGATATAAACTTATGAGGTGGTTATAGAATCGGCTGCCTGCTAGGAGCCCTTAAAGCTGGCATAAAATTATTTGACATCCGATTATCTATTTATTTAGTTACACTTTAATGCACAATGGTGGTAAAGTTAATGCAATACGGCATTATCTACTAGCCGACCAGCCTATTGTATTAAATATGTTTGCATTACTGTGAGACGCCGTAATGCAACTAACGAGGGAGATCGCCGAGCTAAAAGTACAACAGTCGAAGATGACGCACGCATCTCGCCGTTTCATTCGCTTACTCACTGTAATATTAAAAAAAACAGTACATACCCTGCGTGACCTGATGCGGCGAGACCCCAAGCGCCGCCAGGAAGGGCTGGAACACGAGGTGCGCGTCCAGCAGCATGAGCGAGCCCTGCAGCGGGTACAGGCTGCACGCCGGCATGGCCGCGGCCACGGCGCGAGGGTTCATCTTCGAAGGAGGAATTATTGGCTTCTTGCTCTTTGGCTCCTGGGTTAGTACAATTACGTGATCGTGTTTTACAGTTTACTTTGCAATGGGTGGGTAAATCGGTTAGTGTTTAACCCCGTCGATGAGTGCATGCTTGTGTTGACAGTAGCTACTTCATGCAGTGTTCGTCGAGTGTGTGATGACTGGTTTAAGCGAGCTTAGAATGGAGCTGAACTTTTCAGTGCACTCAGGCCGCACTGAATTTCTATTGCCCATCGCGATCTTCACTAAATGACGACAATGAAGATGCGAAAATTCTTTTTATTTACATTTCACCAACATGCCAACATGCACATATTGATATAATTCAATGCCTTTACTTTTATGATTTGCTAAAACTGGCAGACTCGTTGCTGGAAACTTTGTTACACCACTTCCATTTCCCAGCTCAAACACTAGGCAGTATTTAAGGGCTGTCTTTTGTAACTTTATTATACTTTAAAAAGTGCTGATTCTCAGTGTAACTTAAATAAATAACATTGAAATATATAAGAACATGCACCATCTCCATCTAGTCATTCACCAAGATATTTTAAGACTTACCACTTTGATAGGCTCCTGTTTGGCCATCCATTGATACAGGTCTTCTCTTGCGCGATCGTTCTTCATGTTCTCATCACTGCCGTGCGGAGAGTATAACGATGGGTTTGATCCCACCGTTGGCAAGTCTTCTTTCAGAGTCCCGTAGTCTACTGTTGTAGAGAGGTAAGAGGAATGTCAGCTAGGGAGTGCTATAGGAGTACTAGAAGACCAAAACATATAAGTAGTATGTTAGATAAAATATTGTCTCGCTCTCTCTCTTGTAACAAACAAGAGTACACAGTTCGTAACCCCTTTTCGGATGTTTTCTTTAAAGTGTTCCTTTTATCTGAAGACTCCTTGCATATTATCCTTCTCACTAAGTCGGTGGACAATACCATCCTCGCAGAAACGTCTCGACAGAAAAAAACCTGACAAATTATCTACTCACCAATAGAATTAGCATCTCGCTCTTCTTTGTAACTTACTTAAATTCTTCAAAGGTTTACATTGGCGGTCCTGCAGTACATACTAAAATAAATTCACTAATATAACTAGCCATGTATCTACTCACTAGCGATGGTGTCGTCGTGGAAGGCCGTTTTCCTCGTGGAGAATGGCAGCGAGGGGAACACCAGGCTCGCGCGGCTGCTTTGTGCGCCCCGCACTGTGACGGAGAGGGGATTAGCACAGCTCTAATGTAGGGAGGTTACGTTCTGAAGGAGTTGAAGAATGTGCTAGAATGTATGAGCCTAGAAGGTCGTTTTAATGGTATGTAGGCGGTTCGTGTATCAAGGTGCAATCACATCAAAAATCATTGAGCCAGAATAAAGTTTTAGCTGGCCTTCGTTAATTAAGGAAAGATTTTTTTATATATCAGTATCCTCTAAACCAGAGTGCAACTCGCTTCAATGAACTGTCAGACAGGTTTTTTTATCTTTATTTGATACAAAATAATGGAAAGAAAACTTCAAGAGTTTTGGTTTCTGGTTTTGTTTAATAAAACAGTTTTTTTTTAATGTTGATATGATGGCTCCCAACAGAGATGGGCTAGAAAAATGCAAATGTACGATTTCAAAACTCTGTAAAACATTGAGTTTCTATTACTAACATCGACATGCAAATCTTTAAGTAGTATTTTTATTGAGATTTTAATAATGATGTGTAGCTGGATTTTGCTATAAATACGGCACATCCAGTTTTAGAAAAAAACGGTGTATGCTTATGACCACACGACAGAAGTGAAACCTTACGACTGGAGCCGAGTATACGCGATTCAGCGCCGAATATAAGTAATACGATTCAGTGTCACCGACCCGACCGTGACGGTCAGTTTCGTTCACTCTTCAGAAAGTACGCAAAGAGCGCCTAAAGAAGTTTTCACTTCAGTAAGGTAGGTTTTTAGAGCGTCATCTATCATTTCGATTTGTGTGACGAGTTTCTTAAGCTCGATGTGTCGTCATATCAACGATGTATCAGTATTCAGTAGTATAGACTGATAATAGAATAGCTGTTATGCTAAGAAGGAATATAGAATCTGAGTGGAGTAAAGTTGCAATCAGTTTATATGTGTATAAAAGAGGTGCACCAAACAGCGATAGCGAAAATACATTACCAATTAGTTCAGCATTTAAACTAGAGCTTTATGAAGTATAATAATATTATTATAGTGAGTCATAGATAACTTATCTGTGCACTGGGTGAGTACAATGTATAGTGCGTATTTATTTAAGCTAATAACACTAACGCTTTAATTAGTAATTGTACCAATTTTGTGAATAATTTAAAGCGGTTAACATAGGTAAGCGAAGCGACGGCCAATCCTATTAATAAATAACTTAGATGTGGAGTTGGATACATACCATTATATTAAATTAAACACAAAGGCAATAACAAGACTAGGATAACACCACTACAAAAAAACTCAAACATTTGTTACAAACAAAATTATTCAGAGGTTAATATTTTGTCACAAATGTATTTATTACGAATGAATGGAAAATACGGAAATAGAATAGGAAGGGACGAAATATTAGTAATACATAGAGGGAAATAACAAATAGATATACTTGATTGTACACTGAAATGAATAACATCAGGACTTCAGGAGATAACATACATAAGGACAATGAAATGGTCACACATTATGTATTATGTATATGATCACTCCATGCGGTCGTCAACAACAGCAAGACAAACAACAAAATAACAAAAAACGCATAACACAATGCTGTGAAATCGTTTGTTTTGAGACTTTGTGATCGCACAAAACTTTAGGAAAAAAGGTGTCAGGTATAATTTTCAGGATTTAGAAAAAAATGCAGCAGTATTTAGCGATGCGGTGTCTACACAGCATCGCTAAATACTGGACGCATCGCAACGCACTATTCGAAATAATATTAAGCTGTTGTCGGATTATCAGTACTTAAGTATATTTTTAGAGTAACATAACAAACGACCTCTATTTTAAGGACTTGTGAACAATATTATGTCAAAATGCTGTAACACTCACAATATTATTTGATATTAAATTCGTACGGAATGGCGTTAATTTCGATTGGACATCAATAACATTACGATCAATATGACTATCGCGCCTTTTTATTCGCGCGAGAAGAAAGCCCGCGGTTTGCAAGACGTTTTACTCCACAATTGAATTCAAACTCTATTTTCATAAGCACACGGTTCACAAGTCCCTCCCAGCACAACACAAAGTGTTTGGTGTACGAACCAGAGGGCGGCGTGGAAGGGAACGAGTGCGGGCGCGGACTTGCCGCTACGCCGGACGCTTCACCCACAAACAACGAGTTATTAATGTTGATGTCAATGCCAAATTATATTGTAATGTAGTGAAATTAGATTTACGGATTATATTATCGTAGAAAATGAAAATCACGCCGTTATTCAAAAAAAAAAGGCCAACGAGACGAGATAAAGAATGTAAACTACCTGACCTTTACTGAGTTACATTACGATAGCGAGCGATTATTATCTCTGTCCTTATCTCTCACACGCAATAATGACGTCAGTTGGTTTTCGTGGTAATTCGTGGTACAGGAAGGCGATCGGTACAGCAGCTATCAACATTTGGTCCGCCCGGTTCATTCCTGTTTAGATTGCGTTTAGTTTTTTGTTGTTATTAATCCGTTATTGTTAGTTTTTCTTGTTGATTTTTACTGTTGTAAGTGGTTGTTGATTTTAACTATGGAATCACAGCTTGGTAGACAACCATTGAAAGATATCAATTCACCACGAAAAAGCTTTATTTAAATATTTAATTAATATATCTTATATTAATGAGAGAGATTTAGTTAAAAGAGCTTTTAACTCAGTACTCTAATTGGTGTGTATAAGGTCTTGCGTTAATTATGTTACACGTTGTATACAGGGTGTCCCACTGATATGCCACATGGAGGGAAAGTACCTTGAATATTGTAGATGGAACATTTTACTGAAAAATTCATGGTCTTCCTTTTATTTTTGACACTATGTTATTTAGCAAAAAATAATTCATATGATGAAGCCTTTCGATCGGTATGATAAAGCTACAGGGTGATTATTTCTCTCGTGTAACGGGTTCGATTTCCGGTTAAACCATGTAATTATTTAAATATCTATGAATGCAGTTTAAATTGTTTTTAAATTCAAATAATGTCTTCTTTCAGTAAAATGTTCCATCTACAATATTCATGGTACTTTCCCTTCATGTGGCATTACCGTGGGACGCCCTGTATAAATGTTATGAACCCCTAAAACTTTCTTTACATTCTTTATCTCGTCTCTTTGGCCTTAATTTACGTAGAGGTAGAGGTTAATAGTGCCCATATTTTGTTAGTTATGTATAAATCCTATGTCAGGAGGGCGAGCCTAATGCCATAAGCTGGGCACGATATTCGAGTCCAAGCTGCCGCTGGTGGCATTTTTTTTTTAAATGTTGTTCCATTTGTTTGTTGTTATTAAATAAAAGAAACACGTTGTGTAAATTTATCGATTTGCGTACGTCCATACCCGTACCTCAATGAACCAGTTTTTGCATTAAAACAGCTATAAAAACTTAAGACTTGTTTCAATTCATACACACATCAAAAGTGTCTAGGGATCAAGCATTTTTATGCGGATTTCTTGAGATTAAGATGTGGCTTTGTAATAAATTTATGATTTTATAAATTTATATGGATCCTTTTTGGTGCATTTCATAATTTGAATCAGGAACTGTGAATCAAATTCGAGTAAAAGATGAAAATCAGCTGTCAATATTTTCCCTATAAAAACATACAACTGTCTTCAGACATTATTAGTGCTACTGTTTCCCTACTACTGATTAAAACCAACGTTATTATGGAGCGGCGACGTCATTTAAGCAGGGAAGAAATGCTCAGAGCCGTGGGAATGATAGAAGCTGGTTCCCGGCAACGTACTGTGGCTTTAGCTCTGAATACAAGTCAGAGTGTTATCAGTCGACTTTGGACACGTTACCGAAGCACTGGTACCGTGGCTGAGCGCCATGGAGGACGGTATCGCTGCACCACACGGAGACAAGACCGATACATTCAAATCTTAACTCGAAGAGCTCCAACAATAACCGCCATGATGTTAGCCGTGAGGCTTCATCACTCTTCAGGGAACTTAATTAGCGACCAAACAGTCAGAAACCGCTTGCATGAAGTGAACCTTCATTCCCGAAGACCGCTACGGGTACCACCTATAGCAATGCACAATCGTAGGATTCGATATCAATGGGCTCTTGAACACAGAAATTGGGCAGAAGAACAATGGCGTTTCGTGTGCTTTTCTGATGAGTCTCGTTTTGGTATGAGACCGGATACAAGACGTATACGACACTGGAGAACCCCTAGACGCCAACAGCGATTAAAATCCTGCCAGGAAGTCCATCCTTATAGTGGTGGAACCATCATGGTATGGGCGGGTATTTGGATCGGCGGAAGAACTGAGTTGATTTGGATCAGAGGCAACCTCAACGCTCAAATTTATGCTGAGACGATTGTATCAGACGTCATCGTTCCTCTACAAGTACAAATCGGTCCCTTATTTCAGTTAATGCATGATAATGCACGACCGCACACCGCAAGAGTTGTAAGACAGACTCTCGCCGCAGCTAACATCAATGTCCTGCCCTGGCCTGCTCAGTCGCCAGACTTGAACCCGATTGAGCATGCATGGGATATGCTACAGAGAAGAGCTCTGCCGAATATGGAGGGTATCCAGTCGCAAGAAGACCTTTTTTTGTTGTTGCAACGAACATGGGCGGCCATTCCACAGCGTGATTTGGATGAACTCATTTTGAGTATGCCAAACCGATGTTCTTGTGTTGTTAGTGTTCGCGGTAGAAACACGGATTATTAATTGTTTAAGTTACCCAATAAAATTTTAAAGAAAACTGTTATTTCAGTCTTTTTTTCGAACTTTTGTGTTAGTGGTTCAAATGTCAAAAATCCCTTTATTAGGAAAATGGCAAATTTCTTTATTAATGCAAAGGTGACTTGGTTTATCGTTACTGTGACAAACGAAAACACTTTATTTTATGAATCCTTAAAGAAAATTTTAATTAATATCAATCAGGAGAAAAGTTATTGCAAAAATATATGTTGATCCCTAGACACTTTTGATGTGTGTATTTTAGTGAATCTAAACTTTGTTAACCCATTAATTGGAAAGTATTGTTCTTCGTTTCGAGACGATGGTACATTTTAGATTCGTTGGGCCCAGTAGGTGGCTACTTGGAAATTAACTACGATAGTATAATCCGTAAAACTAATTTCGTCTATTAAAATAATATTTAAGGCTCCGTGCACGAAAAAACGCCTGTTTTGTCAGTTTCCTAACTGTGAGAAAGCTCGAAATAATTGAAACATTCAAGTCTGCTTGACTATAAAAATACAGTTTTCGTGGCGCTAAACAATTCGTGTTAGTCACAACGCCTGTTAATAGTTTCATCACTTTTGCGCTCTCGAAAATATAGTTTATTTCGCCTTTGATTTACTAATGAAGATATTGTACTATCATAAAACAAAATTTTGATTTTATTTCAAGGATAGCTGAAGACTAATGTGTGATTTTTAAGTCTTGAAATAGGAAAACACATTACTGATCGGGTTTTTTTTCGAAAAAAGAGTTTTGTCAACATTTTTTTCTGCTGTTATTTGTATCGAAGATGAAAAAAGTGGTCCAGGCACGTACAAGTAGACCATAATATAATGATGTTGATGATATTTTTTTATGTTCAGAATGAAAAGTAGTTTCTAGTAAAAAGATGATCCAACGTTAGTCACGCGGCATTTTTGAGAAAACTTGTTGAGTATATTAGTGATTTTCCATGAATAGAACGAAAAGAAAGAAAGAAACGAACGGATGAGCTCGACTTTTCAAATCACAAATAATTTTGTTTTCGTTTTTTTTTTTACTTCACAAATAATGATCAAAATCAGTCGATTTCGTGCACGGC
Source organism: Brachylomia viminalis (assembly GCA_937001585.2). Taxonomy (NCBI): domain Eukaryota; kingdom Metazoa; phylum Arthropoda; class Insecta; order Lepidoptera; family Noctuidae; genus Brachylomia; species Brachylomia viminalis. Next base: position 2,665,335 of record OW443301.2, read on the forward strand.
CCCTTAACTTAAAAGCCAATTGCGAGATACTGTGATTTTAGCAGTATTGATATTTATATGATTTGTTTTATTGTGGAAATAGTATACAAATATATTACAAAATAAAATTATTTTTATAAAAAGCAATACCATTTTGTTATTTTAAATAATATGAGATCCACTTTAAAAGAATCTGCTTTAACGGCGGCTGTGCACTGCTTTTAAAAAAAATATATGTAACAGCAGTTTTTTGAAACTAGACCTAATCTTCTTCATGTTAAAGTACATTTTACACAGCATGTTCTATCCCAACTTACGAAAGAAAGATGAATGTCTACTCACCAGGCAGGTTTATCTTATCGACGTCCATATTCAACAGTAAACAGTTTTCGTCCAATACTTCTGTCTCCAAAGGATACTCTTGCCAACCTTCCACTGAATCCTGAACGGAGGTGATATTTGAAATATTGTTTTAGTAGGTTACAGAATCTATATCAATAAGCCTTCAACGCGGTATGTAGTTACAGAAGACTTTCAAACAGTTCCAGTAACATACGTCCGGATTCTTAAACGTTACTTAATTTTAATTCGCCCATAAGTGTCCTGCTATCTCTGTCACTATATGGTGAATTTACGTGACAAAAGACTTTTAAGAACAATTTAAAGTCAAGAGTTCAAGACCTGTTTGAAATCTCTCTCTTTCTGTTTATTTATTTATCTATTTATATCTTACAGCAAAAAAAAAAACATAAAAAAGACACAATACTTGTACGGTCTCATAAACCGTACATTTACTTTGCGAACGCAGCAACCTACTTGGATGTCGTGCGTCACAAATATTATGCTATAAATAAAACATAATAAGCAATGAACAGTGTGTCTGACAATAACTGTGGAACTAACCACTTGTCAAGAGAAAGAATCGCTACCACTTTAACTTGTTAACCTTCTACATTCTAATATAACTTTAAACTCAACTTATGGTTCTTTCTGTACTCCATAACTAAACCAACATTAACAAAGTGATAATGTGCGGTGCCTACAACCATTGGCTCCTACAATACTCGACAGAAAGCCAATTAAAAGTGTTCGCGTTTAGACTTATTATAGAATTTGTGTTGTGAACATACAAGCAGTAACATATTACTATCATTACTGTTTGTTTGTCTAATCTCGTACAGCAAGTTGAATGACTTGAAGTTTTTTCTTCTATTTATTTTTTGTTTACTTTGAATACAACTTCTCACCTCCAATAGATCAGGTAAAGCGAAGGTGACGTTGAGTGGCTTCATCACTTTGCTCTTGTAGTTGTGTTCCAGCAGCAATGGAGTGTATAGGATGTTCTTCCATTGTCGACTCAGGACTATAACACCCTGGAATAGAACACATCAAGTTATAGAGGATAGTTCGAAGGAGGAGGGGATTACCGTCGAATGTCACCGAGAAAAATTCGTGTTGCAAGCTACTTAAAGCACACAGCAGCTACTTACGTATGTATGGTTGTATTTCTGTATGCAAGTATATTCTCATATTATTTGTTTTATTTTATTAAGTGAATTGTTTTGATTTTATGTATTTTCATTTATATTTTACTCCCTCAGACACTGACTACATCTCTTTATCTACTTTCCTATCGCAGGTATGCTGGAAGAGATTTCTTTAGAAATAAGCATCACCTTTGTACCTATTTTTCTGTTCTTTTCTTCTTGTCTGTTTATATATGTGTGTACATAAATAGTTAAATAAATAAAGAACGCAAAAATATTGTATACGAATCGACCGATTTGACTTTACCTGTCTCAAAGTAGACAATGACGGCAGATGTCTCTCAGCGAGGTCTGCCTGGACAGCTGCAGCGTCCGCTTGCAGTGCGTACCGCAGTAGCACTGCACATAGTTGTAGCGATGGCTCCTCTCGTAACTGCTTAGCCATCGGCGTGTGACGGCCGTAGCGACTCTGTCAGAAGGAAAAAGGATTTTAGATTTCGACGTTATTTTAACGTACGCTAAGTTTATAACTTTATCTGGCTATGTAATCCGCGCTTTCCTGCTCTTCGTCAGGTCTGCGCAGCAAATAAAGAGTCAACGCAAAACCGCTCTACATTATATCGTTGGACTTCCCACTGTTGACCGATCGATTGACAAGATTTATTCAAAACTAGCGTGAAATAATTACGGTGATAAGTTTCAGCGTGACATATAGTATATGTATTTGCACTTTTACCTTGGGCAGAGTGTGATGTGGAGCCAGGTCTAACGCAGCCGCCATGAGACTGGCGGCGGTGGCGGTGAGGCGCCTGGCGTAGGCGCGGTACAACGCGACCACGCGGATGCCTAGCCTGTTGCAGGGGTTCATCCAGGCATTGATGGCTGGAGAAGCAGTGCTTAGCAGATTCCAGTCTAGCCTGAAATGGTGTTGGAACTGGTTCAAGCACAGCACTAAATGGCTTAATTAGATCCACATCTCCTTTTACTTTTCATACTTTATGAGGTTTACACTTGTAAGTTTGAATGTGGTTTGAATGGCACAATTTGGTTTTTTGGATGGATGAAAATTGGAAGTCCTAACTTGAAATTATGATACTTGGCAAATAACAGACACTGTTTACAGTGGTCACTGATGACAGCTCTGAACAGCCACACAAAGATTCCACAAGTAACTAATAATTTAATAAAGAAATTCCATGATACAATTTTAATAAAGTAACATCCACGACTACTTTACCTGGTATAGTCAATCTTCTTGGTGATTGGGGTCCTCGGAGGCGCGGCAAAATTGAACCACACAACTTTCAAATCGATAGCACATGACGACGTATTTCCATTATCCTTCAACGGCACTACAGTAGTAGTGCTGTCGTTATTCGAAGGCTCATCAGGCCCAGGAGTTGTTGGTTCTGGGGGAGGTGGCACAGGAGGCGGCTGAGCATTTCCAAGGTTAGGAGTACTGGGTTTAGAGCTCGAATCTCTCTTTCGAAACAGATCTTCAATCCCTGAAGTCCTGCTTTTGGTTGTCCTTTCCTTATCTGGCTTCGATTCGTCAGCAGACTTGACAGATTCCCTACAGCTCTCATTGTCAGGTCTTAGTGGTTTCTTTTCTTCGGTCTGTGTTTGTGGTTTGTGTGATTGTGAGTGCTTGGCAACTTTAATTGAGATGCCTTCAAGGCCACATTCGAACATTATGAAGCCTATGGGGCTGTCCTTCTGAGCATCAGCTGGTGTTCCACTCTGGCAACACTGAAAAGAAAGACGGTTTATCATCACATATGAATTTTAGAAAAATAAACGGAATATACCCGTACAGTCACAACTTCACAAGCACCAATATGTATACACTTAGCAACTTCTAAATGTGATTTTCTCCTACTGTTTTGGTTGTAATTTTATGTTGTTACGAACATAGTATTTAGGGCCTATACTGTTTTGAAATAGGTCTTATTTCAAAGTTGCAATCAATATTCCGCGAGATTCGCTTTTAAATTTTGCTAAGTCTATACTTATTAGTGCTCGTGACTGTACATACGGTTTAAATTACAGTAAACTTACCATAGACTCGCATCCTTTAGCACAAGAGTCAACTCGAATGAACTTGAAAGACACTTTGGAATGTTGGCACGGTATGCCTGTGATGGTTACGTCCTTCAGTTGCGACGACTCGTTGCGTATACGACGTAGTTGACCGTGTACTTTGCCTGAAAACGCGAGAGAGTTAATAGTGTCAAGAAATTGTGTGAAGCCATATTCGATTATCCGGCTGATATGCACTTATTGGCATCCTTCCAAGGGGTGAATATGAATGGTACTCATGAAAACAAACAACATCTAATATGGGAGTATGATGGTAAAATATCTGCTGTTTCATACATAAATGCAATCCGATCTAAATGTATGAAACATGAGCTTCTTATTCGATTTCCAGATATGGACTAATGCTAAAAATTCATATTTATGTGAATGATCACCCCCTGAAAAGATGTTAATGACTTCAAAGCCAACTTTTATATTTGTCTACTCACCAACATTCAGCGTTATAGTGGTATCTTCACACTGCTGCTGCGACGCTTCAATATAAACCGGCTCTCCTCTCTCCGGTCCTCGTCTCTTCCCAGAAGTCTGCGCCGCAATCAACGCACGAGGACCTTTCATTATACCGAACGACTTCTTACTACCGAGAGCCCTTAACGTAGGTCTATAATACAACTGCACAGACTCCAAGTTCTTCCTCGTACTGACGTATTTCGCTATAATATTCTCAACTGATACCCCGAATAAGGATACGCAAGTCAAGTCCTGGATGTTGTCTAAAGCTGAGAAGGATATCATATCTTCGACCACTGAGGATTGTATGAAGATCATGTTGACTTTAGGAATGGTTACAGTCGCTTGTAAGGATTCCAGAATGCTCTCTTCGTACACATTCGAATGTGGAATAGTTGCAAGTTTGCATTTATCGTCTTTATCTGTGACAAGGTTCGACTGGCTTCTATCTTGCATCTGTGGCAGCCAGTTCTGAACATACTGCTTTTGTTTCAACACATTCGCGCTGGATACAGATGAAATGCAAAGCAGACGTAAATGATTTATCACGGTTATTGGATGTATGTTAGCTAATACTGGAGTTAAAGACTCGACGAATTTCTGAGTACTTTCTAGAACTAGGGGCGTCAACATTATATCGATTTCGCCTCGAAGTTTGACGAATAATCCGCTCTTAGAGTCACTTGTGGTGGTGACTGTCGATGTGGTACTCTTTTCTGTGGTATTCTCTTGGCTGTCTTGCACAGTTTGCTGAACATCCCACCACCCTTGCGGGTAAGGATGAGCTTTGACTTGAGAATTAAAATGTGGAGGCAGATTGGAGTATGGACCGTGTTGGTTCTGATTATTATGATCTTTCTTTGATACCAATCTGAGAACGTTTACCTTTCCGAGTGGTTCGAAGCTAGGTAGATACTTCTGTCCAACATAAACTAAGGTTCCATCATCAGCTCTTTTGAATAGTGGTAACGTGAATACGTCGCTGCCACTAGGTAGGGAACAGGAAGACCAGTTCGGGCACTTATATTGTGGTAAGTTAAGCATGTAGCTGGCCATTAAGAGAGGCGAATCTACTATAGGCTTGTTGGTTTGCATGTGAAGGTTGACCAGCGTCATGTCCTCTTGCGAAGAGATCGCAGAGATAAAGGAGGTTGAAGACACTGAACCGCTCTCTGAATCCGGTTGGACACCTGTGCTCAAGTTACTTATCGTATCCGGAATATCTACCGTCTCGGATTTAGGTGCAGAATTATTCCATTTCTCATTGGTTATGTCGTTGATACCGAAGGAACTTTTATCTCTAGGATTGCTATGGCGACTGCCAAATGAATGCTTTAAACTTGAAGACCGGCTAGGGAACATGTCTTCATCAGCTGAGAAGAACGCTTCGGAGTGGTTTTCGCTTGTAATAGACATAGTTCTTTGAACTTCTTGGTTAAGGGACTCGTCTGGTGGTACTTGAGAGTTTAAGGAATAATGAGATTCTGAGACAGCAACGCTTCTCGCGGGCACTTTTGGTACAACAAACGATTCTGTTTCCCCTGGAGCTGGTTTCTTCCCTGTTAAATTAGCATTGTCTTTAACGCCACAACTCAGAGCTAACTTTGAATCTGAAACACTGCTCTCCATCTGAGGAACGTTTAGTATACTCTTGTTCAGTTTCGAATCGCTGTCAATTTTACTACTCCCTAAAGGCACAGATGAATCTACTAAGCGAGCGTAAGGGACATCGCTTTTAGTACTGGACACTAATAAATTGTTACTTCCTTTGCTCATACTTGTGTAAGAGAATCTTCTAGTAAGGCTTCTACGTTCAGCACTTTGTGGAGATTTGTTCAAGTTTTGAGGTAGCGGCGATGGTATTAATGTGGCCACATTAGTTGGCTGTAGGCAGACGTTCAAGCTGTTGTATGGTGGCGTATGGAACACAAGTTGTCCTGAATGTAATAGACTCTGTCCGTAACCATACTCTCCAGGCGTCGTCTCTATGATATTAAACAAAGCCACATTGATCCCTTCATTCAGGTCGTTAGGATTTGGCTTCAAGAAGTTAGGTCCGTTTCTATTAGATCCGAAGAACGCACAACCTCCGGTACAACCGCACTGTGAGCTCTTCCCTTCAACAGGCCACAAGAACCAAAGTCTTTTCGTCTTATCATCGTGAAGTTTTAAGAACTTCTGTTGTACTAAGTGAAGGTTTTTCGGCGTTTGGGGCAGTGATGACGCAGCTTCGATCAGCAGAGGTCCTAAGGCGACCGATCCGACACCAACCCAGTTATCACTTTCAGGCGGTTTGTTCTGACTAGTGTTACTCCCATTTGAATGATGGTGAGTATTTGTTTGCATGTTTGTTTGTGTATAGAGAGCTAGTTTTATATTTGGCAGCAAGCCAGTCACGCCCGTACCGCAACCCGAGCCATGTAAATTACAAAAGCTCAGTCTGACCGGAGATATCCACGATTGGAGCGTTGTGTTCGAATCTGCGATATAAACATCAATGAGATCGATCGCGACTCGAATCATCTTATATTTGATTTCATTTGCTGTTGGACACCTGTATTTCAAAGTAAGGTCCGTTTCTTGACACATTATATTGTTCATTCCGTGGTGACATTGTCTAGCTGGATTAGGCGGCACTAATTCGTTTTCACTATCGCAAATGAGAAGCAAGAACGTTTCTAAAGACGATATAATTTGGTATAGTTGGGGTAAGGTAAGGCGTCCAGTTAGTTGACCGAGCTGAAGTTCCATCATCCACGCGTACTCTACAGTATCTTCTTCGACAGTTCGGTTGGTATCACTGAAGAAACCGTTTCCTCGTAGTTGGAACGACGAGAGCATCAAGTGACCTTGATACAAGGCCCCCGAGTTTGTGGTGTTAGATCGCGACAAGTTATTAGCAGATACTAATATTGAAGGACTCAATAGAAGTTGCAACTTGGTCTCTCTAAAGCTTTTGTCCATTTCAAATCCAAATCGTTCAATCAGCACGACTGGGCAAGGCGGTTCACTTTCACTACAATTCTTAACTAAGTGCGCCTGTATGTCATGGATTATGATCGATACTGTCACGTCCAGTGGTCTGTAGTGTCGCGGGTCAAAAGGACCCTTGCTTGAATCTGTGGAGTCGTCCATTGATATCTCAGTATGTTGATTAACACTACTTTTATCATTCACTTTTGTATTGTCACTGGACCAGTAAAAAGGATCCGCACTTGGAGATTTTTGCATGTCAGTAAATGTTTGGTCTTCGCCAAAGATATTTTCTAGTAAATTCATAAAGCTTGTAATAATAGTTCCATAGGCCAGAAGGATGGAAGGTCCCACTTCAAGTTCTACGCTTACTTTGTCGGGTGGTAACGTAGTTCTGTCGAACTTGTTTCCGTCCAAGGTCCAGTTAATTTGAGGCTGTTTCCTCATCCTTGGTATTCTCATCGGTGATAACAGAATTTCTTCTTTCTCTGGTGTAGTTATGTCTGCTTGAGGCTCAGGGCCCAAAGGTGGAATGGGATGATAGTTGTATCTTACACTCAGGGCTACAATCGGGACAGACCAACAGTCCACCCATCCCTGCGATTTAACGCATTTTCTTCTCCACTTGGAAGCTTTTAGTCTGCAGGGGACCAACTTCATGTTCTTGTCCAGAGATAGTAGAAGTAGCTTTGACGTGTTTACTTCAGGCAAGAAGAGACTCATGTCGACAGCTTCGCCTTGTACCCAGATCTTTAGAGGGATGAAATCTGGCAAGAAATCGACGAACGGTAAATCAAAGGAGACATCGAGAAGATCGCCACAAAACGCGACGTGGTTATTCTCCTGATTGGTAGAACTGCAGTCTATCCAGTTGTACTGATTGCTTACCGTCACCACTTCACATTCTTTTAGTAGCAGTGATATTTTCCAAGTATAAGGTACGAAGTGTAAAATATCGGGCCGCGCTTTTGTGGACCAATCATTTATAAGATCTTGAAAGAAATCGATATGTGTGTAGACGAGATGTGTCGTGGCTTTACATCCTGTCAAGCTTAACTGCCAACATTGGTGGTGGTTCCACACAAGGGGATAGTGGCATTTGATTGTGTACTCCAATGTTTCACTTTCAGCTAAGCTTCTGTACTGAAGGCTCGTTGTGGCTTCCAAATGCAATAGCTGCCCTGTAATTTTAGTTGTATACCCATCTTGGAACACAATCCATGGGAGTGTTACTTCGAGATAAGAACCTGCACCAATATTGATATGCACCGCATTTGTTTCTTTATTTTTCGTAAATAATATATCTATGGTAGCTTCATTTAAAGTTGAAAGTCTAATATCAAACGACTGTGTTTGTCGTATGTCTCCAGGTTTTGGCTGTGGCGTTACTTCTAAATTTTTATAATTCGGTGGGAAGAAGAATCTGAATAGATGGTCTCTTTGTCTATCTGCCCAGGGCCCATAGCTGAAGTCTGTTCCTTTGCCACATTTGATGTCCACACCCCATATTGGAGGTGCTGACTCTACAATATCCCCATTGGCTAGCTGTAAAAGGACAGGTTGTTCCGGCACTATGCCTGGTTCATCCATATAGAAGTATACCTCGATATAGTTGGAGCTCATGACGACGAAGCCCTCTCCCATGTAGCGCGGCGGTTCATCGACCATCGATGTGTAGTTAGGACTGGGAGCGAGCATCACTTTGCAATTCTCTGCTTTTGCTTTGACGAAGTGCATTAAGTGGTCCAGGCTTGAGGCGGGAGGTTTTGTACTATACACTAAGTGGGACTCTTCGACGCTTATCGACAACGTCGTTGGGACTAATCTATTACCGAAAACTACTCTACCGGAGCAGATATCGATTTTAATGACGGGGATAAGGTCTCGCCACGTCCGTGCCATGGCTGCCTCCGACCTGACCGTCTCCTGCGCCCGTCTCCGCTTCTCATTAGCATCATTCATAGCTTTGTCTCGATCCGTACAATCGTCATCATTCTGTTGCTTGATAACAGGCTCGAGACCGAATATTTTCTCAAGTTCGTTGTATAAGTCGCAGCGATTATAGAAATGTAGCTCGAAGCCGTTTAGCATGATTGACAGCCGGGTGTCCGAGTGCGATAAGTCTGCGAAAAATAGCACGAGACTTAAATCATTAGTACATAGTGTTAACATACATAATATGTGCTGCGAGTCCCCCATAGCACAGCATCATGCTGAGTGGAAGCCTTCTTGTCACAGTCATGACGTGCAGCTGTCGACTATTTCTGTTGTATGCTCGTGTTTAGAGATCTCTTTGTTGTTTTTACTTTTTTCCTTAATTATTAGAGCTAATTATCTTTTTTGTATGCACGTGTTTCTGTGACAAATAAACCAATTTTTCTTTTCTTTCTTACATAAACTCACGCCTTCTTCCCGTGGGGGTAGGCAGAAACTACAGAACGCTACCTGCTACGATCCTAACATAATCCTATTGTCTCGTTTACGTTCATACATCTGGTCATACAAGCACGCCGGTAATAACATAACACTGATCATTTTCCTGTTGTACAAGAATGGATGGTTAAGGTAACATTGAAAACAATCTATTTTTGAATACATAATGAATACAAATGAGTCACATTAAATAATTCTGTTAAGTCCATTAGTTGTCTTGTTATAATGTTAATTAGATGAAACCTTTTAAAGTGCCAATTAGCTTAAAGAAATGGTTTGATAGTTTGAAAGATCCAAGTAGACTATACTGCATAATATTAATTATTTTGTATGTTTTACCTCACAGCTGTTTAAAATAGCTTTTGTTAAAAAGACAATGATAACAAAGGCTTTTTCTCAAACATGCTTAGAAATTAGAGCATTATTTTGACAACCTTCTTCGAGATAAATCGAATTTGCTGTACTGGCTAAATACATGCGAGCAGCGGCCGGCAATAGTTGTATGAAAATCCATATCTGTCGTGGTTTAGCGGCCAAATAAATTACTTAGTAAACTCATATCTATTGTGTTAAAAATGGAACGATCTTTTATTCCGAAACATGGCAACCAAGGAGGTAACTTTTTTTTTTTTGTAACTTATCGAAGGTTTATTTAAATTTCGAACCGGCTTGCAAATACAAAACTTGTTTCTTGAAAAAAAAAAACAAATGAACACTTTAACGCGGGAAATATTCTTGTTGTTCGTTGTTCGTCATTGATTTTGAAAAGTAATTGTATTTTAATTTCCGCGCATTATTTGAGAAAAGTACTATACTAGCCTTGGCCACAACTAGGCATTGATGGACTTACGTATGTGAACATTTACACGTTCGTCCATCAATGCCTCTTTTGCTGGCCGCTGCAGTAATGTACTATTGAAGCACTGATAAGACGACTTCAATTTATAACAATTATTGACATATTGAGCTTATCAAAATAAACATATCAAGGCATACTTACTATCTAAATGTAACGTACCTTCCGAAACATCCTTAGGCACATAGGACCGCCACCACCTGAATATCAAGTAACCGTCCTGTATGCGCAAAGTGTAATCGTAGTTGATGTACACGATGTCACGGAACATTATCTTCCCGGAGAGGGCATTGAGTGTGAAGGAGCCTGTAAAAGATACATGATAAATGATAAATGATTTTATTTCTGTAAGTAGGTTTGGACAAACACTTTTATACGTGAATCATATTTTTTAAACTAGATGAGGCCGGCGTTTCCTATCTGACTACTCTGAGAAGAAAGGACGAAACAAACTCAGAGGTCAGAGTCTCTTTTAAAGTCCGAACAAAATCTTGATCAGATTGGTTAGATTGGTGTCTGAACTGGTCTTTTGTTTAACTGTACCAAAGAAGGGACATTTGAATAGGGCGCATAAATTACTCAAACTGCCAGATCATGATTAAACTAACTGAGAAAAATACTAAAAAGCAATGACCCACAAAGTCCTCACATTCAAAATAATTAAAATAATATTATTATACTTTACAAAGTAAATACTCATGTCTATGTATAAATAAAATTCATCAATGTCCGGATCACAAAAATCTGAACATAATCTTTGAGGACCATGTTGATTGGTTTCTGAAATGATCTTTTGCGGGAAGAACCACATAGATTGAGTGGACCCGTCCAGTCAGTGCACGCATTTGTCAGTAACCGTGCAAAACTTAAAGGAATTCAACGACGACAGAGAAAGCTTAAGAAAACTTTATTGTATATAGTTAACCTTTTAATTGCTTTAGGGGTATTGCACAAGGAAGGAGTCTTCATTTGTGCCTCACGGCCGCGCCAAATAGGTTAATTTCAGCAATAATGCCCGACAGATAGATAGTTAGATAATTACAATATAGTTTCAGCCTTCGTGAAGTTTTAAATTACTGGGAATGGTTGTCAAAAGTAAAACACAATACAATATACGAGGGCGACTATCCTAATCTTAACTATATTATAGATGCGAAAGTGAGTTTGTTTGTTACACTTTCACGCTAAAACGGCTGAACGGATTTGTATAAAATTTGGCACATGGGTAGACCATCACCTGGGTTAGGACATAGGATACTTTACATCTTGAACAGCAGACGAAGTCGCCGGCAACAGCTAGGTACAATAACAAAAGTTACACAGACTAACTGAAAGATGTTTAGGTATAAAGGTTAATTAGAGCCTTGCTAATGGAAAAATATATCAGCAACGTGTAAATATTATAATTATGCATGCATAATCAGCTTATAATGTTCCCACTGCTGGGACACAGGCCTCCTCGCGGTGAGAGGGAGTGGGCCGTAATCCACCACGCGAGGCCAGTGCGGGTAGGTAGATGTCACAAGTCTTCGAATTTTTGGTTCTAGGACATGCCGGTTTCCACGATGTTTTCCTTCACCATTTTAAGAGCAATGGTGATTAAATAATTGACATAAAGTAAAGCGCCTGTCTGGGTTCGAACCTGCTATCTCCAACTCGTAAGTCGCCGCCGTTACCACTGGGCCACCATTACTCATTATTTAATTATTGCTCAATTATTCATGGCGGCTTTTGAATTGCGTCGTTATAGTGAGTCATGAGATTCATACATCATTATCCATAATATTTCTCAGATGGATTAATGTTTTGATAACATTGTTTCAGTATGATAAGAAAGAAAATTCATAACATTTTAATGTTTCCCGCATACCTACAAATATTATTTTCAAGGTATTTCCCTAAACAAATAAAATGTGTTGCTGGAAAGTTTAGAATATTGATCTGTTCAGGTACAGGTTCACCCTTCACTGCATTATCAAATTCATGTGCAATTCAAATTTGTTACCGTTAAGTATAAAGGTTCTATGGTTACTTGCACTGATTCTGACTGAATAAACAACAACATCCAATGGAGGTGTGCGCAATACGTTATAGAGATAATAAAAAATTACAAACATATTCAATATCAAAATATACAACAATAGAAATAATTATTATTAGTATAGTATTCCAGTTTGCATTGAATGACAGGACAACATCTGTCGGGTCAGCTAATATATCAATAAAATCAATTAAAATGATAGAAAAATGGACATATTGACTCATATTGCATTCATATAATATTAGTGAAGATAACAGTGTACTTGGTTATCTATATTATAGCGATTTGTTTGAAAAATATGACTGCATCGTCTGACATTTGAACGGAAAAGGGTATTCTGTTCCTAATATGCACTGGCTAACTAATAATACTAATATTGATAAATCTTGGAGTTGTAGAATTAAAATTTCATTGGAATATAGGGTATCACTTTCTTCTGCACACTTATTAAAAAAGTAAGCATCTAAGCAGTTCATCACGAAAGATGGTAGATAAGTTTGCCAAGTTTGTTTCAGCCTTTCTTCTCAGAGTATTCAGATAGGAAACGGCGACCTCACTTGTTTAAAAAATATGATGATGTGTACAAGTGTTTGTACAAATCTACTTACAGAAATAAAATCATTTATCATTTATAAATATAAAATTGTTAGTTGCACTACAAAGCAGAAGACAATATTCTGTTGCATGTTGTTAGTATAAAAGTTAGATATAAATAGGCAATGAACTAAATGACACATTATACAAAGTTTGTATGATGAATATTTGAAAAAAGTAGAAAACAACTAAATGAACAAATCATACTATTTCTGCAATCAATTGTTTGTATTTGATAAAGATAAGCAATGTTTTAATATGTTTTGTTCTATTATCTAGCTCAGAGGTCATAATTTTTTTTTTGTCTCATAGACCACTTGCAATGTTTTTCGGTTTTAGGTAGACCCCTCCTTAGCTAATATTGCATTTTAAAAAACTCATCAACTTCATATGTGTTTTGAGTGATGTCAGACTGTAGTGAGATGTAGAAGAAAAAAACCATCCTACGACCTTCAGGTGGTCGTCGACCCCTGGGGGTCATAATAGAGCACTTTGAGTATCATTGATCTAGTGAGTAGTCATGTAGGGGAATCTGAGACTGAAATATCTATATGATTTAACATATCTTGTAACATTTGATGTCCTGCAAGCAGGGCAGGGCGATTATGTTGTGATCTGTGTTATTTTGTGCTCGGTGTAGTTATAAATTCTGTATCATCAACTACACAGATGCTGTAAAATTATAATATCATTTTTCATTTGGTTGTAACAACTCAGGTAGAAAAAGAGAACAACCTAATATTAACACATTTTGTTTGCTGGTCTAATAATAATACATGTAAAAGTACATAGATTATTATTGCCTCATGATTTATATTATCTATTATCTATCAAATAATCTTCTATTCTGATAATCTAAACACATTCTAATATTGAATATTTGAATTATGTACACTTTAGTGTTTCAATGCCAATAGTAGTAAAAACATGCAAAAAAACAACTTTGATAAGAACCTTTAGAATAATATTAACCTATAAAGTGGAATATTTAAATAACATTTTTGGAATTGATGATAAGGTGATTAAGTTTTTTTTTATATGTTTTGGAAATGACATCAAGCAATATAAAAAGACTCCGTGAGCCTAATGACCCAGTTTCCAAATACTGTTTGGTCATGAACATGAACTAGGAAATATAAATATAAATAAATGGGTCACTCACCTATTTTGAAATTGTCATCTTGGAAGTAGAACTTGTTGATGAGCCTGGTGAGGATGTAGCCCAGCACGCGACTGTTGTAGTACGTCATGTAAACGATCCATAGTATCGCAGATATTAGCGACACAAGCTGGAGGGCAAAGTTTCTGTCCATAGTAATTTTCGCGAAGTCTATCGACGACGAATTCCATCTTTGCGCCACCGGATCGTCCATGGACCCGGTGAAGTTCTCCCTGAACACAATCATAATACGTAAAAACACTCAAACCATAATTAAACCTTCATAAATAACTTTAATTAAGAAAAAAAACATCACCCAATTACAAGGCTACGCAAATCGCCATAACTTACATGATGGTGGTTTAATTACTATACTGACACTTTTTACATTTTATACAATTAAACTGCCCTAGAAAATCATACACTATACACATTTCTAATACTATTTTTCCGTCTTTCTTATCTAAATCATAAATCACTGCCCATCCGTGGTTCACAGAACTTTGACAGATACGGTTCGATTACGTTCCGTTTCAACTTAATTCAATGACTCCCAAGTTTATTGCAAAAATTATTTTACTATAAATGTTTTGTACAAAAATACCTATAAAATAAAATGTCCAAAATTCCAAATTATATTATGAAATCTAATTTTCATTAGACCTTAAGACCTACAATTTCCTATTTATTTTGTAACAAAATTATAAATACCTATAAAAAAAAAAGAAAATATTGCTAGGAAACAAGAAATTTGTTATTCTTTATTTACACCAGTACTTCCACAATTTCATGTAGTTCACATATTTGCGTTTTTAAAAACCAGTCTATGTAGCAAAACTAGTTTATTTTAAAATAAAATGGCAGAAGAAACAAATTGTATTAAAGAAGAGGCATTTAAACCTAAAATAAGGTATTTAACTGTTTATGTACAGACGCCAGCAGGTCAAGCTACCCGAAACTGTCAAATTTTACCAATCAACCTTGAACCTTAATGCTTTAGCGATAAAGTTGAAAATCTATTAAAGAAATTTGACAGATTGTAGTAGCTTGATGTGCTGGCGTCTGTACCTAATATTACATTTATTCAGACAGGCTCGCTTAGTTCCAGCTCAGCTTGGTAGTTTGCGTTCGCTGGCCGCTTGTCTTGCTCAAAGCTCTTGCCTGTGCGGCTGAGGCCTTAGTAAGTACTCGTAAATCAATTTTGTGCAACACGACACTTTACTGTTTATACCAACAGGAAAACAGGTGTATGATACTAGACCTAACCATTATTGTATTTATTGCCTGCCTATGGTAGAGGACGTCGTAATGTTGCATTTATAAATCGATAATTAGCTATAAGGATCGCTTGATGGCGACCGCGACATGACGTAATACAAACTTTGGCCGAATATGGCTTGCTCAGTATCACTCCCATTATTTTATTCAGTCTTACATACATACATGTTGCGTGGATGGTCGTAACGGAACGTCGTCGGGGCAACCCAATGTTCATTTCATTGTACAGTAAGGCCCTGGGTGAGTCATACTTTTAGGACGAATAAAAAGATAAGTAAGTACCGGAAATAACTAGAAACAATTATGACGGTAAAATGCCTGTTCGATAAAGACGAGACTCGAGTAGCAGCTATATGGTTTGTTATTTTGTCGTTTATTAATTACTTTCAGTCACAGATAAGTACTTAATTGGATTTTATTGTTTTAAAGTTTTATATACCTACTCGTACAAACACCAACAAAGAATTAAGAAGGTACGTTTGGTACCCGCGATGAGGCGTCTTAGGGCTCCTGCAAACAGGCGCGACGCGACTCTTGTAGTTCAATTACCATGGAGTTTTCACAGAAATTGTTCTACTAGAGTCGCGTAACGCTGTCGCGTCGCGCCGCACAGTGGATCCATATTGAAAATTAGCGGACATGGGCAACAAAGTTCCAATATCGATTCGATATTTTTTTATGTGATTCTTCATGATATTCCAGACAACTTTTACTCTTGTGAAATTTCCTCTAAAGTTGATCGTTTGTCTGAAAAAAAATAAATTAGATTTTTTTGTATGGAGCGAATCACGTTTATTTTTTTTTCTTCAATTGTACGAATATGTTAGGTGTATGGCGTGAGTATATGATAGCTAGGGTCATTCTCTATCCACGAAAAAATATATCAGCGCCGGCCATCCGCGGCCGCGCGAGTAATCATTCGGTAAAAAAATAATATTTTCTATGAAATTTTTTGCCTTTTAAAATCAATTCAAAGTCATATTTTCTGTCTCATTTGGTTGTTTTAATTTTTTTAGTTAAATATATAGTTTTAATAGCACATAGGTACTCACAACTAGTAATTCTGGCAGAAGTTTAGTTATTATTGCATGTTATCGGTGGCACCTGCATTGTGATTGATGACTCATTTGTTTGTGCGCTCGGCTAAGTGCATAACAAACGAGTCACCGAAAAATAATTGTCTCTGATTGGCTGTTATTTTTTGAACTACCTGCACATTATCTATTGTTATCGGTGGCACCTGCATTGTGATTGATGACTCATTTGTTTGTGCGCTCGTCTAAGCGCATAACTAATGAGTCATCGAAAAATGCTCGTCTCTGATTGGCTGAATAATTTTCAGTCATGTTAATATGTTCACTACTTGAGTAATTAACACTGACTATAAATACAAAGACATTCATTAAGTCCCTCTAGTTTCGCTCTTGTCGCTTATTTGTGAACACAGTGAAATACTTTTATTTTTATATTTACTTTAGAACTATGGCTGGATTTTGTACCAACCTAGATCTTTTTTGTGAAATTAAGAAGTGGTGGTGATCTGAAAAATTATATGTTTCTATATGAAAGTATAATTTCTGTTTTGAATACCACAGTTTCTGAAGAAGACAAAAACCTAATCAAGGAGTTCTGTCGGCTTTTTTGTGTAAGTCTAAATAAAAAGTGGATAGAGTCAAGTAGAAATCAAAAAACTTTTATGAATCGTGTAAATAATCGCAAGTGGTTGGAAAAAAACATCAACTGGCCTGTTTGTGACAGTGTTGACCTGAGAAGTGAGTTGGGCTTTTCGGACGCAGCCTTATCTGAGCCAGTGGATATGAATTCCCATGTTCCTGATCTTGCAGTATGTACTACGGAAGCGGGAACATCTACAGAAAAGGAGCACAGAAAACCGTTCAAAGACTTAAGTAATAAGCAAAAAAAAAAGACGTTCTACTTCCATAGTAGAAGAAAATTCCGAGGAAGAGTTGCAGCACTGGTACTTAACAAAATTGAAAGACAACGGCAAAACGAATCTGGCAAAAGTGGTCGAATACCTTTCCAGTAATCCAGAAACGCTATCCGAAGTACACGAGCGACTATTCAAAAAGCAGAGCCTAAGTACTGTCTCTGAAGATAAGTGTTTAGCTCTTTATACATCACTTGCGCTCACGAGATGGAAGTAGGTACTTAGCTCTTCGACAATTTCTGAAAGAAGAAAACTGTGCTGCCTTTCCATCTTATCCAAAGCTCGTTAATGCCAAGAAAAGATGTTATCCACCACAAGAGAGTATGGAGATTACCGAAAAAGGAGCTCAAATTAAATTGCAAGCGCTATTGGACCACACTGTGGAGAGGATTTTACTAGATGTGAATTCTGTTGATAGGTCTCAAAATGAAGAACTCAAGTTAACCTAGAAATGGGGGCTGGATGGTTCTTCGTCGCAGAGTAACTATAAACAGAAAACGTCAAACACAGCTACAGAGTTCGGTGATTCATCAGTAGTCATGATAAGCATCGTCCCTCTTCGGCTAGTGTCTGGCTCATCATCTGGGAATGAAAATATAGTTTGGGAGAACCCCACACTTTGCTCAACTCTGTACTGTCGACCAGTGAAGTTCACATTCACTTCGGAGACAGCTGATTTTATAAAGTCTGAAGAGTCGGAGATGAAAAAACAAATTGATGAACGAATATCTACACAGTGTGGAAATATTATTGTATCACATGAATTGCATATGACCACGATTGATGGAAAAGTGGCCAATATTATTGCATTTGCAACGTGCCCCATTTGCTTGGCAAAACCAAGCGAGATGAATAATTTAAGCGACAAGAGCGAAACTAGAGGGAGTTAATGAATGTCTTTGTATTTATAGTCAGTGTTAATTACTCAAGTAGTGAACATATTAACATGACTGAAAATTATTCAGCCAATCAGAGACAATTATTTTTCGGTGACTCGTTTGTTATGCACTTAGCCGAGCGCACAAACAAATGAGTCATCAATCACAATGCAGGTGCCACCGATAACAATAGGAATGTGCAGGTAGTTAAAAAAATAACAGCCAATCAGAGACAATTATTTTTCGGTGACTCGTTTGTTATGCACTTAGCCGAGCGCACAAACAAATGAGTCATCAATCACAATGCAGGTACCACCGATAACATGCAATAATAACTAAACTTCTGCCAGAATTACTAGTTGTGAGTACCTATGTGCTATTAAAACTATATATTTAACTAAAAAGGTGAAAACAGCCAAGTGAGACAGAAAATATGACTTTGAATTGATTTTAAAAGGCAAAAAATTTCATAGAAAATATTATTTTTTTACCGAATGATTACTCGCGCGGCCGCGGATGGCCGGCGCTGATATATTTTTTCGTGGATAGATAATGACTCTAGCTATCATATACTCACGCCATACACCTAACATATTCGTACAATTGAAGAAAAAAAAAATAAACGTGATTCGCTCCATACAAAAAAATCTAATTTATTTTTTTTCAGACAAACGATCAACTTTAGAAGAAATTTCACAAGAGTAAAAGTTGTCTATAATATCATGAAGAATCACATAAAAAAATATCGAATCGATATTGGAACTTTGTTGCCCATGTCCACTAATTTTCAATATGGATCCACTGTGCGCCGCCTCGCCTGTTTGTGGGAGCTTTTAGCTATTCATAATCTGTGCTTTTAGGCACCTGTCCCACCACCGGCGATTAGCGAGGAGCGAATAGATAGTAGTAATATAGTTTGTTTGGCAGATTTCTCGCCAGTGCAGCGGTGGTGTGAACAGTCAGCGATTAAATATTAATATATACGTACCTATCTCTTTCACTGAGACGGAACCTACAATCTTTTGGTCGATTCTTGAGCGAGAGCGGCGGGGTCTGTCACCTCATCCATCCATCACCTACGCCGTAGGTCGCGGGAACGTACAATGCCTTAGGGATCCTACCTCAAGCTCGGCAAATGCGCTTGCGACCCCAAGACCATTATCAAATCAAATGAAATCAAAAGTCATTTATTCAAACTAGGCTGAGAATCAGCACTTTTTGAACGTCAACATCACATAAGATAGTCCCCCCAAAACGCCCGCCCTTCACCACTTTCTAGTGCTTTAGCTGGGAAGAAGAAGTGGCGCAACAAACTCCCCAGCAGCACTGCTGTCTGTTCAGTTAGAAGAACTGGATTCTATACAGTAATAAGTAATTAACATTACGAAACACAAACACATTTATATTATTTGCCATGATATGTCAGCTAGCACACGCTAATATTGAAAACTATACTCAATACTCAAGCAAAATTTTGCGGATGAAGCAGTCACTCAAAGATCGATAATACTACATAAGAGCCCCTAACAATTTCGGCGCGCTACTAGTTTAGGTAACTATCGGAGCGCAGTGTGTCTGTGCGTTCGAACCACAGAACAGATAAAACAGGTTAGAAAGGAAATAGTTCCTGATTTGTATTAGAACGCGTGTCGCCGCTTGTCTCCCACTCCTTAACTCCACTACAAGCAAGAGACCAATACGTACGCGTATTACACACACAAATAAACCACACGCACTTAGATAGTGAGTTTGCTATTGGTTGTCACACTAATACAAACACTGCGTTTGACGTACACTCACTCACGCGCAAAAGGTAATTTATTTCTCACGCATGTTACGGCGACCAAAAGGTCGATTACTTATATCGATAAAATTACTGTAATTTATAAGTTAGCAATTTTTCTCTATATTTCCGGGAAGAGGGGGACAATTAGTGTGGACTTCCTAAATACATATAAATAATTCAAACTCAAAGCATTTATTTCAAATAAACCAACTACAGGCACTTTTGAATTGTCAAGGGTTCGGTCAGTCAGAAAGATGAAGCTAGTTGCCCATTCCAAAGCGTAGTAGGTACCTATGGAGAAGAACGGGCAAGACACTCCATGGACACTCTTTTAAATCGAAATATTGTTACAAAAAAGTGGTTACATCATTCATGTTGAAATAATACATGTGAGAACGATGTAGAAAGACGTGCACGTTAAGTGTCCGTAATAAAAAGATAAAAACCATTCAGCAATTCAAATAAGCCGTGGCAGCTAAGAAATTACCTGTGCCACATTCAAGTCAATGAAAGACGAACCCAGTAAGTTTTATAGTAGGTACATAGTGCTCACACGTGCTATGCAATTATACAATACTAAGAAATTGAATTTATACAATGCAAAGATAGATTGTACAACCTTCATCAGCTCACAATATTTTCGAATGCTAATCGATTCGTTTAGGCGCTCTTGTAGAGCAGGACCAGCGCTGAGCCAAGCATTTTTGTCAGCGATATAATCCCCCAACTTATAATATGCTTGGCTGTATAGTGTGCGTTTTAGACAAGATTTAAAATTTCGTTTCATTCAGTTGGAATATGTGGGGAGGTATTTTATTGTAACGTTTTAAACAGTACCCCATGAAGGATGAATCTACATACTTTAGCCAGTCTGAAACCTGGTTGAACTAATTGGTCCCTATTTCTAGTCCTTTAATTGTGTCTTTCACCTCTTTTAATGAAGATTTAAATTTTTCCTTAATACTGTCAAATTAAGGGGGAACATCTAACATAGCCGCGAAATTCAAATTTTCTTTGGTTTTTTGCTAATTTATTTATATATATATATATATAATGTATAACGCAAGGAGATATATCTATGTACATATATACACAGTATACATATAGCTCATGGGAAGCGTGCGGTGACAATGACGCGAGTTTCACGCTACTTGTTCACCCAAAAAGTACACATATATACATAGTATACATATAGCTCATGGAAAGCGTTCGGTGACGATGACGCGAGTTCCATGATTTTGTTCACCAAAAAAAGTGCTCAACGCGCCTAAAGAAGTTTTCACTTAAAAAATACTAGAATATTTTAAAATTGAACAATAATTTAAACTCAATTTAAATGCTGATTTTATTATTGTCCCTGAAATAATACGAATTTATTAAGTAACATGCGCTTTGCTATCTTTTAAATTCGATTTTTTCAAAATAAAGTGCAATCTTAAATTAATATATTTTCCAATAATAGCCTTAGTTAGGTCTGTAACATGGTTTGCAGTAGGATATAATCCAACCTGATGATTACTAATGTTGCTAAATAATTCAGTTCCGACGAAGCTGCGCAAAATCTTTGCTGTCAACATATGTTTGTTAATATTCCGGAGATTGAAAACCTACTCAGAAACTAAATTAAAAACGCACTATAAACAATAATTGGTGATAGTAAACAAAGTTATTTTAATTATAATATTACCTACTGATAATAATCAGCTGTATCAAACACACATACTTAATATCGACATTATTTACAACTTGGTACAACACTATCGATAAGCATGGATTTCGCCGAATTTCAGCTTTGGCTAGGCGTACGCGACGTTCGCAGTGAACGCAATACATTGCGCGACCACTGATCTAGTACAAGATGCTACCCATGCATTGCAAGCAATGTATAATTTTGCAACTACTGTTGCGATTGTGTCGTTTTTATCTACAAACTACATAATACTATAGTAATAATTACAAATATCACTGGTATTTTAAGGTTTTTGGACTTACCGGTGAAAAGAAATCCCTTCCCGGGCTACACTACACACCTGTCTTCTTTTCCGACACGTTATAATAGCGCAAGACGGCATAATTCTTTGTTTTTCACGGAGCGTCGTACGTTGTCACAATATGAGCGCGACTGTTAGCCCGTGAAACAAATTTCGGTTGACTTTTGAGCGTTTGCTCATAAGTGCGTTCCTTTGTATGGTCAATTTTTAACGTCCGCGTTGCCATCTAGCTCCCAGACCCCGTACTTTTTCGAATGAAAAATGCGTTCCAAATTAATATAATTATATTCATGTTGTTTTAAATTACTGCAAAAAAAAACAGTAATCATTACTTTTTCTTTCTTATTTAATAAACATAATCTTTTTACAAACAAAACAAGTATCAATAATAATTTAGAATAAAACGAACGCATCCGTAAAAATGCACTGTTAGTTTTCTGTCATGGCAGCCATTACGAGACTGTTTGAGACCAAGTGGATGCGTACGCGCTATTTTCTTGTTTTTCTTCAGTTTCGAGTGTATAAGCGATATTTATATTTGCTGACTACTAAGTACGTCGAGTCGAGTGTGTTAACCTCCTCCGGCTTAGCCTTCGCAGATTAAAGATTTCGCTGGTGACTTGTGAGCTTGTGACTCTGTTTTTGTGATATTGACACTATAAAATGCCTCAAAAGACGTGTTGTATTCCTACCTGCGCTTCGTCACTCGTTGCAGGTTAGTACCATAAACACAAAACATTATCCGATACCCTATACTTGGACTTGCTAAGTCCAAGTGATAGCTAAGTACCGTAACTCGGGACAGGTTAGTACCTACCATTAACTTAAACATAATCCGATGCCTATACTGGGCTTGCCGGCCGGTGATAGCTAAGTACAGACGCCAGCACATCAAGTCACTACAATCTGTCAATTTCTTTAATAGATTTTCAACTTTACCTATAAAGCAGGGTTAGTTGAGGAAATCTGACAGTTTCGGGTAGCTTGACCTGCTGACGTCTGTACATGACATGGTATTTACGTTGTAGCAGGTTGGAAAAAGATTGCCCTATCTCACTAGGACACCACGGTAGGTCAAATCAGTTGCTCGACCAACAAAGTGTATAGAGCTGTACCTCACCTGGTGTCCTCCTATTCAACCAAAAAATTTGATGGCTGCAACCAAATCACCTGCTCTACTAATATGTATAAAGCTCTTGCAAGACTCACTCACTTGGCCACAAGTTGAGCAACCTAATGTTGGATGATCCTCTTTTCCGCAAGAGATAAGAAACAAAAAATATAATGCCTTTGCCATTCAAAAACAAAGATGACATTTGAAACTGCATGTTTTAATGCAATGAACTCTTTAAATAGACAAAGATAACATAAATCTCGATAATCTTTTAGTATTAGGAAAAATACATTCTTCATTCACTTTGAACTATCATACAGCATTAATAGTTTCAGTTATTAAAAGATAAATATTATTTGGATTTTTTCATTATCAACACTCCAGTCAACTTGTTGGCTGGACCAAGATTTACGTACATTACAATTTATTGTAACAAGTAACATGAATTTACATCAGTAGCAGAGGGTTAAATTTATTTGTTAAAATATTTTTCCATTTTAATGTCTGCAATTAAGGTTTTAGATTACAATTAAATTTAATTTCCTATTTTATTTATAGGTGCAGTATTACATGCTTTCCCAAACCCTTCAACTGAAAATGACAAGTTTCACACATGGGTTGTTAATGCTGGTCTTGTGGAAGAAGATGATGATTATATATTTAGAAACAGAAGAATCTGCCGTCTCCATTTTGAAAAAATATATCATTATCCGAAGAATAGATTAAGTAAATTAGCTGTACCAACGCTGCATCTTCCAGGTATTGAGCATATTCTTTCTCATGTTATTTTTTTTTTAATTTAAGTTTTTAGGGTTCCGTAGTCAATATAGTTTCGCCATGTCCGTCTGACTGTCTGTCTGTCCGCGGTTTAGCTCAGAGACAGTTAGAACTAGGAAGTTGAAATTTGGCATTGATATAATTATAAATGAATTACGACGAAAAAGTCGTGAAATAAAATCCTGAAAAATATTTTTTTTGGGTGCCTCCCCTACATGTAAAGTGGTGATCAATTTTTTTTTACCGTCTACTCCATCGTGTGGGGTCTTGTTGGATAGGTCGTTTAAAAATATTGAGGGTTTGCTAAGACCATTTTTCCATCCAAAGATCCGTTTGCGAAATATTAAGCTTTAAAGTGCAACCCTCTGCCAGCTCAACGGTGGTTTTTGGAGATGTGAAAAAATTCATGGTAGTAGCATATATAACGAATTTTAAAGGAAAACTATCACGGCAAAGTAGACTTCACAGGTTAATGAGTAATAGTCGACCAACCTGAAAAATCTACTAACTACGGAACCCTACCATTGCGCGTGGCCCGACACGCACTTGGCCGGTTTTGTTTACTGACAATAGCTTTTGTCAGATAAATATGAATATCTTAATCTACTCAATATTCAAAAAAATGTGTCACTACTTGACAGTTTTATTTAATTGATAAGGCTATAATTATTTTTATGTTAACAATGTTTTCTAATCTAATGTATTTATCAAACTTTTGTAGGTGCACCACTGAATTCTGCCTCCAATAGACCTGAGCCCATGGTTGTTGATGATGTACAGCCCACCGCAAGTACCAGTAGCTACAGTGCTGTGGCTAAAAGTAAGTAAATCGTTATATCAATTACACTTAATAATATTATTAACTAGCTATTAGCCGCGACTTCATCTGCATGGTATTATTAAATTTTTCATTGGTTTTTTTTATGTGAAATCCTATTTTTTTTAAATAAAATTAGTATTAGTTACTCTCTGTTACATCAGCTGTCTGCCAGTGAAAGTCCTGTCAAAATCGGTCCAGCCATTTCAGAGATTAGCCAGAACAAACAGACAAAAATTGTAAAAAATGATTTGGTATATGTACTGTGAATATATCCATATGCACTAGGTTAAAAGCGGTTATTTTAATATTACAAACAGACACTCCAATCTTATTTATTTGTATAGGGTATAATTATTTTTGTGTTAACAATGTTTTCTAATCTAATTTATTTATCAAACTTTTGTAGGTGCACTACTGGATTCTGCCTCCAATAGACCTGAGCCCATGGTTGTTGATGATGTACAGCCCACCGCAAGTACCAGTAGCTACAGTGCTGTGGTTAAAAGTAAGTAAATCGTTATATCAATTACATTTAATAATATTATTAACTAGCTGTTAACCGCGACTTCGCCTGCGTGGTATTATTAAATTTTTCAGTTTTAATTTTTTTTTACGTGAAATGCAATATTTTTTTCTAAAATAAAAGTAGGTAAAGTTACTCCCTGTTATATCAGCTATCTGCGAGTGAAAGTCCCGTCAAAATCGGTCCAGCCATTTCAGAGATTATCCGGGACAAACAGACGCAGACAAAACTTGTAAAAAAATTTGTTTTGGTATATGTACCGTGTATACATCCATAGGCACTTGGTAAAAAGCGGTTATTTTAACATTACAAACAGACACTCCAATTTTATTTACTTGATGTATAGACTAGCAGTTGACCACGACATCATTCGCGTGGAACTAGGGGGTGAAAAAATATTTGTCAAATTTTAATTCCTATTCATTTATTTTCAGGTAATCAGCTGAATCAGCTAAAATACCAGTCTGAAATAGAGCTGTATAAAGCGGTTGCAAAAATGCAAAGGGAACTCAACAGATGCAAAAAAGCTAAAACTAGACTTGTCCAGAAGTTAAAAATATCAAGAAAATTAATACGTTCCGAAGCGTACAAAATTGTCGCAAAGAATTTATCTCCAGCAGCGAAAACATTCTTTGATATGCAAATACGGCAGTCAATGAAACACCCCAAGGGACATCGCTTCACTTTGGATGAAAAAATTCTTGCTTTGTCATTATATAAACCAAGTCCAAAAGCATATCGATTGCTAAGCCAAATATGTGTTTTACCGAAGAAAAGCACATTAAATAAATTGATGAGAAACATATTTTTGTTGCCTGGACCCAATGATGTGATTTTTGAAAATTTAAAAAAAAGGGTAAATAAAATGCCCGAAACTCACAAATATTGTACAGTTATATTTGATGAGATGGCCATTGCTGCTAATTTATCGTATGACAAACACAATGACAGGATAAAAGGCTTTTGCGACGATGGAAGTACGCAAACAAAATGTTTTGCTGATCATGCACTGGTCTTCATGGTCAGAGGAATATTTAAAAAATATAAACAGCCAGTCGCATATTCATTTTGTGCTGGAACTACAAATTCGCACAGTTTGAAAAAACAAATAAAAATAATTTTAACAAAAGTGTTAGAAACTGGGCTAAAAGTAGTCTCTGTAACGTGCGACCAAGGAACTTCAAATATAGCAGCCATAAATTTATTGATTAAGGAGACAAAAGAAGAATATTTGAGAAATAACAGAGAATTTAAAGAAGGATTTTTTGAAATCAATGATAATATAATTTATCCAATTTTTGACCCGCCGCATCTTATAAAAGGCATAAGAAATAACCTTATAACAAAAAATTTAGAGTATTATCTGGACGGGAAAAAAAGAATTGCGAAATGGGCTCATCTGGAGGCTCTATATAAAAATGGCCCAGGATTCAAAGGACTGCGGTTAATGCCAAATTTGACCGCACGTCATGTCATTCCAAATTTAATACCGAAAATGAAGGTAAAACACGCCACACAAGTCTTTAGCAAAACTGTTAGTGTAGTAATGGGATTCACAGCAGGTAAACAAAATACCCTTATCATTTTTTTATTTTTTTTATTTTTTGGGCATGTCTGCCGGATGCCGTCCGGGCTATGAGCTCGCATATCAGAAGACTGGAGCTGAATTGGATGGCTTCCTAGAGAAATGGCACAGTTCAGGCTACAAAAGCATTTTCCTTGACATTAAGGCTGGGGGAGTTTGATTCGAACCTGACCACTGTGACATTTTCAATGTCATGTGATTACACTTCTGAGTAAATTGTATGTAATAAATGTGAGAAACCTAATTTGTATCTTTTTTTTTAGAAATTGGCAGGATTCCTAAGGAAAGCACAGACACTGCAGAACTATTGCTATTTTTTGATCGGCTTTTTGATTCCGTCAATGGAAGCTACAGCAAAATTGTAAAGGGCAAAATATATCGGTCAGCAGTCTCGCCAAAATCGCCGCATCACAAATTATGGCACAAGAGCTTACCAATTTTAAGAAGCATGAAATTTATTAGTGACAGAGTAAGGTCGGTTCCATCTATTTCTAGTTGGATAAAAACAATTCAAGCATTTCAGCAAATAACAAAAAAACTATATGGCTTAGGCTTGCGATCTGTACTGCTGCGCAATTTCAACCAAGACCCGCTGGAGAATTTTTTTGGTGCCATAAGAGCTCATGGGCAACGAAATGTTATGCCAAACGTTTCATCGTTTGAGGGATCATATAAAGCCTTATTAATAAACAATATGGTGTCACCTAAGTCGGTGGGGGCTAACTGCGAGAGTGACGATAGTCATTGCCTACAGAGCTTAAAATGTATTTTAAGTCAAAATATCTCCAGGCCCCTACCTAAACCTATAGAAATTGATTTTAATCATTTAAATATAGAACTAAAAAATATAAATGTAGTATTACAAAATCAAATTCCAAGCGAAATTGAGAAGTGTGCAGCAGTAGCATATTGTTGTGGCTGGCTCATTAATTTAATTTATAAAAAAATAACAAAAAATTGCAATGAATGCAAAAAAGCATTAGAAGCGGATAGTGAAGAAACATACCTATCATATCTTAAGTTCATTACTTTAAAAAAAAATACGAGTAAATGTATTCTTCACTATCCCAGTAAATATTTACTGGAATGTGTAATGAATATAGAAATTATTACAATAGACATTTTAAAAACGAATTGTGAATCCAAAGAAATAGTTAATTATATAGAATTGGTAACCACCACGCTTATTTCACTCGAATTTATTAAATGCGACCAACATAAAGTTAATATAAAAGAATTTATTTTAAAAAAAAGCATACTATTACTAATTTTCAATTGGTGCAAAGATGTCAGTAATTTGTTATGTGGCAAAAACACAGTTTGGGATGAGAATGACCAAATTAAACAATTAGCACATAATTATTATGTACGCCATAAATCTAGAAATAAATAAATATTTTCTTGAAAAAAATGTTTTCTTTCATAATATTTTCCGTAACGCATTGTGTATTTAATAATAGGCAGTTTTAATTTCGCTATGTTTATAAAATACAGCATGTAAACCGTAACTACTGGCTATTATTAAATACACAACTAGTAGCACCCTTAAAATTAACAGGTACTGGAATTTGTGTATTTGCCGGATGACTCTTTTTACCGTCAAGAAAATAGAGACTGATTCTAGTGCTCAAATACAACTTTTTCTATGGGAACAATAGAAAAGTTGTATTTGAGCACTAGAATCATCACCCTCTTTATTTTCCTGACGGTAAAGTCATCCGGTATATGCAGGTAGCTTGGTACGATACATCTACGTAGGTATGTATAGATTTGCCACTATGTAGTATGGGGTCTGGGAACTAGATGGCGCTTTATAGCTCAAAGTCGAGAGATGGCTATCTATACGTTAGTACTTATACTTATCTATGCACAAGGCCCTTCTAACCTCTTTATCTGTTCTGTGGTTCGAACTATAGCTGACAATCGTAGTGTGCGTTGTCGTACGGTAAAGCGGGAACAAAATAATCTTGGTCCGTAACCGCTATTATCAGTAGGTACTCCATATTTTTTACTTACTAGGTTCCGTAATACTGGATGGATTTTATTGTGATTATGGCGTGTTATATTTAGGTACCCTATACAAATAGCGCTACCTAGTACGGCATTCACTATCGTAAAAGCAAACTATAAAGTGTGACCAGCGTATATATTAGGTCTTTACCTATGAAATTGCCGTTCAGTATACAGAAAGTTTAAGTAATTTTTAAATAAATACGTTTTATTTCTGTCTGTTTTCTCTACAATTATAATTAACACATTTTAAGATTAGAAATAATAGTTAATTATAACAATTTTCTGAATTAAAATTATTGCAACAATAATTGTTGCAATAATTTTAATTCAGAAAATTGAAAAAAAACGAAAGGCATGTTAGGTAATAATTATTATTACCTAACATGCCTTTCGTGTTTTTTTAACATTTTTCTTTTTACCTTTGATTTTTTCGTGATAATAAAGTTCACTTTTTCGACCCATTTTATAAAAATTAATCACTATTTTACTAATAGTACAATACAAAACATTAATATGTATGGATAACATTTAACAACTCACAAAATGTAAAACACTTTGCATGGATAAAATAAAAAATACTCAGTCTCAAAACTGGTTAGGCCTAGTATAAAATCACGCGCGATTCGCAAGTTACGTCGGGAGCGGCGAACGTCACGGGAAACACAATTCCATCGTCGAGAAGCCCTCTGGCGCGACTACTATACTATATTGTAGTCTGTGGGCGCGACTGAACTGAATGCTTCGAGCATGCCTCGATGCATCACCTCAATTTTTTTTTTACGCTTATTGTTATTTTCAATAAATTTATACGCGTAGACGACGACGGTTTTGCAGGTGCTTTTATTGCGTTTTTTCAACGCGGATCACATGTTTTTTAACGTACTAATTCATTAAAATTTTAAAAAATAAATCGTAGGCTTACTAATATACCATATGCCCAGTATTTCAGATTTTTCTCAGATTGTTATTTGCTACCAGTAAGCTAAACAAGCACTTGAAAAACCAGGTGTTTTGTGCTTACGTGAAAACGTGTGTTAGATTTTTATTTTTTGTAATTTTTATTGAGTAGGTACTTAGATAAATTTAAATTCGTAGACTTACTAGAAAAATATACAGATATCCTTAAAGTTATGGAGAAATTTGGTTTTTAGACTTTGGAATTGGTATGGGCTCTTATTATAATACTTATTTAATTCTATTCCAATCAAATATGCCTACCTACCAGAACGCCTTATGCCGCGGCGGCCAGACTTCGCACTTTCAAAATGACAAAGCAACTGGTACCTACATCCGTCATTACAACATACAGGTCATTACAATAAAATCAATAATTGATTTTATTGTAATGACCTTTCACTGGCTGGCGAAAGGTACTATCAAAACTTCAGAAACTAATTAGGGAGCACGAAATTAACGAGTGGTCGGTACCCTGCGCAGTCAGCCCCGCAGCCACAACGCCAACTGACTTAAACTTTAATTACCACCAGGTGCCAGCATGACACCCTTCATTATGTTTTTCATACCATCACACCCACGAGAGAAGAAAAAATACTTGTATGGTAATGTTTTTTTCTGCATTTCCAGGTGGTGTAACCCCCAGAGGTTGGACTTGATGACGTTTGTGGGCAAGGATATATTCGCCGTAGCCCACGACCTCTACATCATTTTCTTTAACTACAGGACGAACACTGAAACGGTTTATGTAGCCAACACCGAGGAGAAAGGAGATGGAGTGGATGCTTTAGCTGGTAAGCGATGTGATAGCTTCGTAATGCTTACTTATTCAGTAGGAGTAGGAGTTGGTGTTGTTTGGGTGCCAACAATCAAGTCTCATGCCCGATTTCTTGAACATTTCTTAAGCATGAATCCGGAGCTTTGGTAGGTTGTATCTGGATGGCTTTTCAAACTAACTTCCACGAATGTTCGACGAAATCTTAAAAAAATTCAAATACTTGCTTGAGCGTCTTTCTAGAATCATGTGGCCCCAGTCTCCCACAGCGTTTCATCTACATTGTATTTCAGGTCATCGTAGTCAGATGTTCGCCTTCGCCGAGAAGGCACTAAATCCTAGGATATTTATTGTAATGTATCCGTCATTCGTAATCCAGGC
This sequence comes from Brachylomia viminalis, assembly GCA_937001585.2. Classification (NCBI taxonomy): domain Eukaryota; kingdom Metazoa; phylum Arthropoda; class Insecta; order Lepidoptera; family Noctuidae; genus Brachylomia; species Brachylomia viminalis. The sequence goes on from OW443301.2 coordinate 2,696,230, forward strand.
CGAAATCAAAGGTGAGCTTTCCATGCAGAATCGTTTTACCATTGTTTCCTTTTCCCGTTTTATTCTTTGTGGCATTATTCTTAGATATTTGCGACACCCCGACGAAATAATTCAAGTACATAAAATGCAAAAAAGGCATTGTTGTCGTACTTCTGCCACATGTACAATAGTTACACCTCTGCCTAAACCTTCGGATAATTCAGGCGTAAAGTTTTGTGTGTTATTTTCCGTAGATGTGTCGATCGAGACTTAAGGATCTGGTTATTTCTAGAAACGGACGCAAAAAGATACAAAGGAATTTGTATGATGGAAAGCGACCTGATCGCGGGGATCACTAGCTTCCCCGGCTACCTGGTGAGTGTGTGGTGTTGGCGCACCAACCAGCGACTGTACCGCATCGAGAGCGGTGTCAAATGGCGCAGGCAAATCTTCATGTGAGTCACAGCATTAAATACAATATAATAGGACTGGCACTGATTTTTTAATTCATCATCATCATCACCAATGGCCAGCACGGCTATCCTCTTGTGCCAATTTGCTTTTTAATTAGATAGGTACCTATCTGCTAGTACACGATTACGATTCCTTGTAAACCCATCAGTGTCACGAATTCACGACATAATAGTTATTTGTTATACAAGAGTGCAAAGTTGCTTTTTAACCGCGTGTTCAATTTTGATGACCGAGCAAGCGAAGGATTCTAAAATTGAATCACGAGCGCAGCGAGTGATTCAAAATTAGAATCCTGAGCGTTAGCGAGGGAATCAAAAGAGCACGAGGTGAAAAATCTTTGCACTCGAGTGCAACACGTAACTTTTCATTCCACCTCAGCGAGGAAATGACTAAATGCAAAAAAAAAACGTTTACAATCACAAGATAGGTACACTTTTATTTCAGTTTAGGTATTAATTACTACATTATGACAGGTAAGTATTACAGAATAATCTTTAAATTATAACAAAATAATACTAAGGTATAATTAAGAAAATTTTAAAGTAACGTTGCTACAGTTATTTAAATTGAGTGTAATATTTTTGTTTGGTACTGTAATATTGGTGTTAGTCACTTGTGTACTGTTTTTCGGTAAACTATCTGTCATACTTAATAGTTGTACCGATTCATCGGATTCCCTTGGCGTGAATGTTGGAGAGAGAGGGAGATGGTTAGGTGTTTCATAACGGCTTATTTTTGATGTAGAAGGGCCAGTCCAAGGATCCGATTGAGGCTCTTTCAGTGTAATGGCTCCTACGATGCCTTCACATATTTTAGACTTATTTTGGATGGAATCCTCTATGTATCCCTCTACAACTGCATTGGACTTCCAGCCTCCGTGGCGCTTAAGGGACAGGAGATCAGCTCCGGAATCAGCCAAAAGTGTGGCTGAAGTTCGTCGGAAACAATGACCCGTGTACAACAGGGGTTCTGGAAGTTCAAGAAATGTTGCTATTTCTCGTGGGATACTGCCAATTTTATTAGTACCCATAGGCTGTCTAACACACTTTCCATTGCGATACTGTAGAAAAAATCGATTGATTGGAGTGTTAGGCGGGCGTAAGGCTTGATATTTCTCAACAATCGTTACGTATTCCTTGCGAATGACGAAGTTGCGGTCTCTTTTTGTCTTTGTATTAGGTAAATTAATTAATAGTAAGTCATCTGAATGTTTCTCAATGTTTTTGACATTAAGTTGTGTTAGTTCATTAGTTCGACATGCTCCGTTTATTCCAATAATAAGAACAACCTGTAACGTAAAGAGTATTGTAGTAGATAAATGAATAAAATTGATATGAACGCATAATTATGCCTATCAACATCTACTAAGTATACTATTTAATTGAGATTAATATACTTAAGTAGATACTGAATGTGCAACTGACTTACTTTTGCCGCCAAATATACGGAATCGGGTGCTTCGTTAAGAAACTTTTCAATATCAGATACTGTGAAAACCTTCGATTTTTTTGGTTGATGACCAGATGAGGCTCTTTTTAAAAATGCCACTAATTTAGGATAGGTATCGATATGTTTGTCTTTTTTCATCTTTATTGTTGCTTTTAGCATCGAATACGTACTCCATAGAGTGCTTGCTTTCTTGTTCTCGGATAATTCTATAAAATATGCCAGCAAAACGTTTTCTGAGAAAGTTTTGGCTCCTTTTGCTAGTCGCCACGTGTTGAACATATCGTACTGTTTTAAATACTTCTCCCGTGATTATTGAGGGAGAAAGCTCATTTGCGCATTATTAACAGTTTCAGTCAATTCTGTTGGCGTCAAGCAAACTTCCTCGTCGCTAGAATCACTCATTTTAGTTTTTTCACTTGTTTTCAAGTTTCTTGTTTTTAATATAAGGTTTAACAATGACGTGAAAAAATGCCGCGTAAAGAACCGCGTACAAAGCAAATTGAAAAAAGAACACCAAGAAGGTTCCGAGTCTGAGTTTTTAACAAATTAAAAAAAAGTTGTATGATATATTCGGCACCATAGAGGTAGCAGTAAATAGGTTTAATGTTTTTTTTAATTCACAAACTTAGTGCACACGATGTTCTAAATTCAATTTACTTTATCCTCTAGAGAATAAAAACGGCTTTTCCACTCAGATATTGAAGATTAAAAATACTCTTTCCGAGATGGTGGGATGAAAAATTATTTTGCCATAGTAAGTTTTGCTTTTTATGTATTGATTGATGTTTTGTTGAATCGGAGTCATTCATTCTACCCGTCACTGTAATAATTTTTTTTACAGGACCAGACTGGACCTTAACCACAAACATTTTTTTACGAAAACAAGTTTTAAGTATTATAAATTAACTTTAAATATCCCATGGCCCCTATACCATTGCACGCACCCACAATGTTTGCAACAAACAAAACACACACACCCCCAACAGCACAAAAAAACGGACTTAAAAAAAAAACAATCAATCAATGCCTATCGCAGTCGACTGCTAGTGAGAGGCCTAGTCTCCCATGCTGCGCGACACCACCCTGTCCTCCGCCTTCCACATTCAGTCTGTCCCAGTCACCGGTCCATCTAGCTGGGGGGCGGCCCACGCTACATTTGCCGATACGCGGCCTCCACACCAGGAGTCGTCTGCTTCACCAGTCATCAGTCCATCCACAAACAGGGCCAGCCCACTGCCATTTTAGCTTGTTTACTCTGCAAGCAACATATGTATATCGGTAACTCCGGCTCTTTTCCAGATAACTTTTTTTAAATAATTGCTCATTAATTAAGGAACAAAACAAAATATTTAAAACAGAAATATCACAAAAAAACCTCATTAGGTTTATCCCGATGTTGAAACCCTTCTAAGCAATCTTAATACGGTCTACTACTTAATATCAATATATAAGGTTAAACCATAGTATAAAAAACATTGTGAAGTAGTTCGTAAATAATACTAACAAAAAAAGTACAAAAACGACAACAGACGGCGCGGGTCAGAGAGAACAGTTGATGCATTTTCAAAGAGAATCAAATATTTTTTTTAAATAAGATGAGATACACTACTACTACTACTTACACTACACACACTTTTTTTTAAAATAATAATTATTAATTTAATTTTTGTTGGAACATCATTAATAGTGTAGGTTCGGTAGGTACCTACTACCAGTTTTGATTGGGCTGCCATTCTTGTTGCATTGCTATGATTGAATTTAATTTGCAGTTCTTTGTATGAGAACTGTTCTATTAATAACCACTTTCATATTTTAGTGTGTATTGGCAAGATTTAACAATATTTAAAGATACCTGTTACGTCATCACTATCGAGTGTTTTTTGAAAATTTTATTTGGTATTATTATTTTTAGTAAACGAAGTTGTAGGTTGTACATTTTATTCTTCAAAGAAACTTCGGTCATAGCCCGCTCCATAGCGTGCCGAGCGACCTTAAATTTGTGGACCAGCCCATTTGTCAGAGTCCTCGTTTTGGCATCGTACGAGCAGAACGCACTGGTTGAAGAACTTAGTCTGGCATTGCGGGATTGTCGACGAGAACAGCTTGTATACGTGGTTCAGAAGTGAGATGGGTCTATAGTTCTTCAGTAAGGTTTTTTTACCTTTTTTAAAGAACAGAACTCCCGCACCTGTGCTTCAAGCCTCAGGCTTTGTACATTCTTGGATGACGGAGTTGAAGAGACTCGCTAACTCTCTCAGGACTGGAGCCCCGTCCACTTTAAGGAGCTCGGTCGTTATTCCGCCATCACCAGTCATCGCCATCATCGTTCTTTAGTTGCTGGAGAGCCGCTCTAATCTTGCACTGGTCGACATCCGGGATGGCCTCCGTGTAGTGGCGCGTTAATTCCGATTTATGGTCATCTTCACTATTGAGTAAAGTGCCCGTAAAAATCCTCGACTACCTTGAGTACCTATCTCGGACCTCGAAGCCACGATTCCGCAGTTCTTAGTTTCGTCAGGTGGTCAAAGGTGTTCGCTCAGCAATTAGGGTGGTCCCACCTTAATACTTTCAGCTGAGCATCTGGGTATTCAAATCTTTGTTGCCCAGAGCACTGTATGCGTTATTAGAATGTATGTGTGTGAGAGAGTAGAGTAGCCTTATAAAGTGCGACCGTACAATAAAAAACTAACGTGGAGTGGCGCTAGCAGTCCGAAAATTTAAAGTGATACCGCGTGACGACGACGTAGCTCGAAGGAATTGGTATAAGCCGCAGCCGTTTATACACGTCCTATAAGAGCGTTTATACCTTATGACTGGCAACGTCGCAATTTAGTGTCATATTTCGTGGTTTTCAATTTTTATCATTTAATCGGAGCTATATTTTAAAAATCTGTTTAATTAACTTTTTAGAATTACGTGAAAGTGTTTAAAAAATAAGTAACCGTAATGCTTACAGGTATTTTACAATGAAAATAACGCCCTGCAAGTTTCCAATGTATTATTTGCATATAAATAGAACTGTAAACGCAACGATTTCTTACCTTTTACACGGTTTTCACATAATTCTAAGAAGTTAATTAAACAGATTTTTAAAATATAGCTCCGATTAAATGATAAAAATTGAAAACCACGAAATATGACACTAAATTGCGACGTTGCCACTCATAAGGTATAAACGCTCTGATTAAACGTTGTGTCAAATAGCGTTTGATTAAATGTTACCTACTATAACGTTGCTCCGCTCAGTGTTAGGTGAATCCTCAGTTGTAGCCCGCCAATTAAAAAGATTCTTTGGTTTTTGCAAATTGCAGCTCTGTTTTACGTCGTAAGTTGATTATTTTGAGAATTGAGTGATTGTGAAGGAGCGTGTCTACCTAGGTAGCAAAACATCCAGACACAACTTTGAGAAAGAAGCTGACAGACGGATCGATTTGGGTTGGGCAGCGTTAGGAAAACTTCGTCAAGTCTTCTCGTTGCCAATCCCGTAATATTTGCAGACTAAGGTCTTGTACAATCTTACTTAGTTTTATATAATTATGTACAGAATGCGTTCATACCCCCATGAGGGCCATATATGGCCATATAATGGGTCTTTTTAAACCCTATAGCCTATTGCTACTTCTATGGGTCCCCCTTTTTAGAATTTTATAAATGACCAGGGCCAGTCGCACGCACATGTTGATCTGCCAGTGTTGGGGCCACGGCATGAACCTGTGGGAGGTGGCGCGCTGCTACAAGAAGTGCTTCGTGCTCAAGAGGTCCAGGGAGGAAGTCACCAGCTGGGAGGTCTCGGAACCTTCGATCACAGGTGTCTGCTGGAGCCTCGAGGGACAGCTGTATGCTATCGATCCTAAGGCCAACTTGTACAGTGTAAGTCTTTAAGTCAAAGTCAAATCATTTATGTATTTCAGTTAGGCATATGAAAGGCACTTTTGAACGTCAACGTTTAAAATAAAATGGAATTGGTTCTAGTTGTTCTTGTACAAGACTTTATAATTATATTCTTCGCTTCATTGATCTAGAGAACAAGTGCCGAACGTTGGGTCCTGGGTTCGATACCCAGGTCAAAAAAAAAAAACAAGTTTATTGCTTTTTTTAAATAAAGAGTGTGGATTTTGTGTCTAGTTAATGGCAATAGGCTCTCCTCCTGTGCCATGGGACTTGCTTGATCATAGCTGGCGAAACGCCCTTGGCATTAGAAGGCACGGTGCGGCCACGACCTTAAGTGATTATAATGTATTTTTCACTCCTCTTGCTCAAAAAGACCGTCATTGTGGCGTACCAGAGCGAAGAAAAAATAGCAATTCTTCCTCTAGGGGAAAAAGTTTTTTTTTTAATGACAATGAGCCTACAAAAACGAAAAAGTCTTTAGTCATAAGTAGAACAATCATGAATATAGACTCGACTTATTACTGTTTCATAAAAAAAGAACTTCATTTTATTTTTGAAAATGGAACTAAAATCGGCGATCTCTTTGGTAGAATGCATGCAATGCGTTGCGGCTGCAGAAGAAAAATAAAAAAAAAGACATTGGCGCGAAATCTTTATAATTTTTCTCTAATTGCAAATTGAATTGGTACCTAGTGACCGTAATTAATTTTACAATAGTGAAAATGTCATCATCTAGTGAGAATGGAGACCCTAATTTGCAAATAGAAGAGAAAGGAAAAGAAATATTTTTTAAATAAAGTAAACTACATATTTCATATTGTATTGGATTGTTTTATTTTTTCGCAATCGTAGTGAAAAGTAGAGTGTAACACACGGCGCTAAAAACCCATTAAAACTCGGTTTCTATTTACCCCCTCGCTAAAGCTCGGGAGTAAAACTACCTCGTATATAATGGGTCATTTTAGCTCCTTGTATAACAATCTACTATTTTTACTGTTTTGGTAATGTGAAACTACTGAAACTCCTTTCTTTCTGTCCTGTAGATGAATTCCGATGGCGTAGGGTTAAACAGAGTACTGGAGTGGTCAGAAGTGGAAATAGAAGGAAAGCGGAAGACTCGTGTGTGTGCCTTCCTCAGTGGCGTACTTATCTATGGACCCGATGAGCGTTTAAGGGTGAGTTTTGAGAAATAATAATAATTATTAAATTAATAACAATACCTAAGTATGTCCCCACCGCTGTATCTCTACGTTGACGTCGTGGTGGGGCTTGCGCGTTCCGAACTCTAAGTCTGTGCCGGTAGAGTTTACTTTGCCGAAACTAGTCTAGGGTGCAGCTTGCGCAGCTTAGAGTTGTTGGGCAGTGCGACTCCACCACGGACCCTTTCTCCCGGGCAGAATCTGCTTCCTCATCTCCGGCTGGGCTTTATTGACCGCCTGGAGTTGAGATTCGCAAGAGCAAACGTGCTCGGAGGAAGGAAGTATTCCAGTAAGATGCTGGTAGGCATCATGAGCGTACGTCCGGGATTGTCCTGATAGCCGTAGAATACCTCGCTACTCCCTCAAGCACCTAAGGATATGTTACCCCCTTGTCGCTACGTCACTATGTGCTAGCGATCGTTTCCGGGGGCCCATTATTGAGTGTGCAAGTCAGCCCGTGCCATTTTATCCGTGTATTGTATATATAAAACCTATGGGCCTTGTGGCTAAATAATAACAGCCGCTCGGGTCGCTTGATCAGGCTAAGCTACTCTTGCCGCGGTCGGTCCGTGGATGGGTGACCATCTTTACATTCCAAGGCCCCCCGTGCCTCGAAAAGCACGTTAAGCCGTTGGTCCCGGCTGTCATTCTTTGATCTTTGACAGTCGTTACGGGTCGTCTGAAGCCCGAAAGTCTGACAACCAGTCTTACCAAGGTGTATCGTATTACCCAGTAACTGGGTTGTGGAGGTCATATAGGCAGTCGCTCCATGTAAAGTACTGGTATTCAGCTGCATACGGTTAGACTGGAAGCTGACCCCAACATAGTTGGGAATAGGCTAGGCTGATTGAGTATATAAAACATTGGTCAGGCAGGGGCCTGACCATACGGGGTGCATGTTGAAGAGCCTCCTCGTGGCGCACCCTGGGCAACGTCGGCTCCAATTTCTCCCAGTGCGGTTTTGGGGGACAATTGGGGCTGGCGGCTAATCTTCAACAAGCGGGGAAAGGTCACGGTTCCAATCACCGATCATGCTTGATGGTCGGTGAAGGGAACCGGGCTAAAGAGGGTACGCCCACTCCTCCTCTGCTTACAGAGGGAGGTGAGTGGGCGTAGACTGGGCACGGCCGCCGCTGCGGAATAGGCGGTCGTGTCCCGGAGGGATGCAGTGGCGCGCGCGCGGGAGGATGATTCTCTCGCGTGGCGCCGCTCTGGAGAGGGGAGGGGTCGAGGAAGACGCCGGTCTGGTAGTCACCCCCGGCTCCTCCCGGGTGGAGGCCAGCAGGCGGTGGGTGCGGGGGCGCCCTTTGCCTGTATTGCACGGGCCTCCACCAGTGTCGGACGGGAGTGGCCCGGGTGTTCCCGGCCATTCCCGTAGCCCCCCAGTTAAATGGGGGGCATGCGGGGCCCGCCAACTAGGCGGGCAGGCGCCGGGAGGGCTGTGGAAGTACAGGCTGAGCCGATTTCCCATAGCCCTCCCATCACGGCGTTGTGGGAACACCGCTGAGTTTTAGTGGGTATACTGTCGAGTGCGGATTTCTACAGGAGTCCCACATACCCCGTCTCGTCCCCCACGAGCGGGGATGCATAAAGCATTTCTCAGCGACAAAAAAAAAAAAAAAAAAAAAAAGGGGCCTGACCATACAACATCTGGTGGTTATCCTTGAGTGCACTTGCTTGCGCAGTGCATACAGGGATAATCGTCGGCTTGTCCTTCATTTCCTTTACTTATAGAGTAAAACGGATCTCTGCGAGTTGGCTTCCGACCCTCGTATGGCTACCAAAGGTCCGGGAACCTATGGTTCCGAGATATGCGAGAATACCTATGTGAAAAGACGGTTGGTTAAATATGGTTAGATATTTGTACGCTTCGGCTCTTTGACTCCATACCTAACTGCTTTCAAGTAAGAAAGAAAGAAAATGCGTTTATTTGCGGTAAACATGACGCAAAAAATAACACAAACACAGAAAATATGAAAAGGTTGGGGGAAACATGCGTCACATCTACGCAAAACGGCTATCGCTCAGCATTATGCCGCGACCCTATACAAGACGTGGTGGATTTTAGTCACGGCACGTGGCTAGGGGCAAGATTCACAGATTGCGCTTTGTCTTTACAGTAAGCGTTTTATACGAAACCTAATTCAGAATAAGGTTTCGTATGAACACTTACTTTACAACACAATGTTCATATTCGTATTTAAGTGAATATGAGTAAGCATTTCACACGCTAGGCCTTGAATCTATATCTACTTACATCTACACTGTATTACTTCATCAACCAGTACCTACGGAAACAACCGGAGGGGAAGACATGGAGGGTGGAGTGGTCCTACATTCCCGATGACGTGGTAGCTCGTCTGGTCAGCAACTCGTTCTGCGACATGGCGACCATGTGGACCCATACCGGTTTTGTTTACAAGATCACCGCGGACACGGAGGAGAAGATTGATGTTCAACTCTTCACCCTCAAAGTGAGGTGAGGAATTTCATTCCTATGTCAAAAATGACGTTCAGGGGCCGTGTTGTGACGTGTTAGACCCATCATCCTCATACCTTCGAGATAGAGATGGAAGAATACAGAACGAATCATTATCTCTTTTTCGCAACAGAACAATGTTGGCTGTTTATTAAATGTGAAATAACATAGATTCGTAACGTAAAGTCCAAGGTAGATTTTTCAGCATATAAATATTTTATATAGCCCGATCCAAACTTAAGGCGACATTAACTGCCCGCGCCCTTGAGCGAGTGGGACGAGTTTGCGTCGCGCCCCGCGACTAAAGTCAGACAAAGTCAGCGATACACTGCCGCCCGTCGCCCGCCAGAGCCCCGCTTCAACGCGCACCAAGATTATTCGAAAAACAACCCACATTGATTTATCAAACAATACAAATAAAAGCCGTATACTAAAATGGGTCATTAAATTGTCTTTTATATGATTAAAGTTTCATGTAAATACGCCCCATAGTTTTTGCGTGATTATCGTTTTTTTGTCCACGTTAGACAATACTTTACAAATTAATTACACTATGTTATTAAAATATAAAAAATCATTTATCATTTATAATTTCACATTTTCACATATCAAATTATGAATAAAATTGTCTAGTATAACATATATTTTTTTCAAAGAAATAAGACTAGAAGTTTAGACGTGATGTTCAATATAAAATCATTAAAAGTCGTTTATCTGCGCCCTGATGGCGGCTTGGAACATGAGGCGAGTCGCTGCGCAGTAACAAATTCACGTGTCAGCGGTGGGGAGGGGTAAAGTACTGCGCAGCGAGTAGCGCACTTCAGAGCCGCCATAAAGTTTGAATCGGGCTGTACGACCTACTGTAGGTAAGTCTATCAGTAAAAATCTAAGTAATAAATGATTTAAAAAAAAAAATTGATAATACCGCACGACGGCGGCCCCTGAAGATATTAGGTAGGTACTTAAGAACATTGCTAATTTTGCCAAATGACTCGTTTGACAGCAGCAACAACTACATTGAAAATACTTAATTTCGATGATGAACTACAGCTTTTTTATATTGTAGGAACATAATGAAGATGCAGCTGATTGCGCCTGATTTCAAGTACATAGCCCTGATGAATACTTCCGGCGTTTTGAGCATATATGATGTATATAATGAGCATCTTGTGAGTACTTCTTCCGTACCTATTTGCTAACATAATGCTAGCTGTCGTGTTCTTTTCCTGCGTCCCTCCTTCCTGAGAGCTGAGGGTTTTTAAATTCCTCTGTTAACTTCTATTCAGAACTTGCAACACAGGACTATTTTTAATGTACCTACGGTTTTAGACATTTATTTTCTCAAAGGATTTACACAGTCACTTACAGAGAAAATACAATATTATAACTTAAAAATACATAAAGCCGTTTGGCGTAGTGCGTTAGTACTATGACAAAAATTAAATTAGGATTTCGTAACAGTTTTAGTAAAAGAGTAGTTTTAGAGAGAAAAGATGTTCACACGAAGCTAAGTGCACGACCGCGACGCGGCGACGTCGCGCGTCGTATGCGTATCGCCACTGCGGGTAGGTGTGCATGAGTTGAGGGATACAATCTACATGTTTCACAGACTCTATAGAGACATGTTTATTAAGGCACATGACACAGTGATTGTTTCACTGCATTTAATAATAATAATACATTTATTTATTCAGATAACTTTGATTCATACATGAGACATACAATTAGTACAAAATAGTAAGCAGGGACTTGGTCCGCTGCACTAACATCCATGTCAGGGGACAATCGTGCCTAGCAGCAATGGCCTCAAGATGCTGTGGCGACTTCCACGCAACCGGCTAATGAATGACGCGGTTTTTTTGCGCCATAAAGCTGCAAAGCCATCTGTGTGTGCATCAGCAAACATTGGTGATGCGCTACAGAAACGTGGAAGCCGCAACAGCGCCCTGAACGCATTATTAAATTGGACCCACAGAGCATTGTACGCTCGTTGCGTGTAGTTAGCTTACAGACTCCCGGTGTACAGTGAGCTGCAATACGCATTAAATAAGGTAATTTTGACTGCGTCTGTCTGTACACCGGGAGAATCTGCGCGCCAACATATCACGCGCGCGCATCTCCATATCAAAATCATCTTTTAAATCATCGGTCACCCAGTGCCCGAGATACTTAAACTTATAGGTACATATACTCTGTTTAAAGACTCACCAATCAGAGTAAGTGGTTGTAGAGGTGAAGTCTTGGGACCTGATTGAAAAATTAAAAAAAAAATTAATTTAATTAAAAAATTTAAAGTACTTAGATGGTTGTTATAATTGTGTTCATTCATTTATATTTCTAACTTATTTTTGATATGTATTTATGATATATAATTTCAATGTCATATAAATATCGAATAATCTAAGAACAGCTCGCCAGTTTCACACCCTCCAATTTGCAGGTCGTAATGAAATTGGCAAAAGGCAATGACGTGTCGTTTGTAGCAAGTCCGGTGGAACCATTGCTGGCTGTCTTCGGTGAAGTTAACAGCAATTACGGCGTGGTGCTGCGGTGGTTCAGTCCGGACCCGCCGGGGCTGAAGAGAAAGTATCGCATGAGTCTTACGCATCAGATCGTGTCACTGGTGGCCTTCGCACCTGACGGCAAGTTCATGGTCGCCGCTGCAATGTCTGCGGGGCATATCTTCATTTTTAAGGTAAGGTTTTTAATTTAGGGAATGGCAGTTAAATACCACGGGCTCTTAAATAAAATAATATGTAAAATAGTTCTTTCACCGTAAGGTAACTATTGAGTGGTTTTATAAAACTAAATTAATTTAAGATGTCAGCACGTGGCAAATCGGATATATTTGTAAAATAAATATGAGACCAGTAACCTGAATCGGGACATTGTAGTCTGTACATCTGATCTTAAGACACCCTTTGGTTCCAGATCAGCGAAGACTACAAACTAACTCTGATGCGGTACACGGAGCTCGGCCGAGGCTTGGCCGACTGCTTCCTCATGATGGTTGGCAATAACATGCGCTGCTTCAGTCTCGTGCTCTTCTCTGAGAAGTATAGCATTGGTAATACTAGATGCATGAACCTATTTATTCACACTTATATGCGCAGCGTAGAATATTCTCTAGCTAAATAGACCGCAACGACTTTAAAAAGTCAGCTCGGTCGGATTGTATTGCAGAACGCGGAAAACCGAAGGAACTTGGCAGAGGTACCTGTGCCTCGAGTATATCTCTGTGATAGACTCGAGTTGATTGATTAATATAATACGTAATAGCAGCGGGATAGCGAAGTCTCGGGTAGAGAAAGTTTTATTTCTAGTGATGGAAATATTCGATGTAAGTGTATCTGTTACTGCCCAGCATCCAATATAACTATGATTCCAAAGGTAAAAAAAAAAAAAAAAAAAAAAAAAAAAGTCGATTTTATGAACACAACAGTACCTGTGCTGCTCTAAATGGCACATCGAGTTTAAAAAAAAACTGATTTGTATAGCATCAGTAGGGTAATATTGGGCATTCTATGCCACTGTCGGCAAGTAGCTCGGCTAGTGCGCCTCGCTACACGACAGTGGCATAGTATGCCCAATATTGAACAATCGACTCGACTGTAGACTGTCGGCAAGTAGCTCGGCTAGTGCGCCTCGCTACACGACAGTGGCATAGTATGCCCAATATTGAACAATCGACTCGACTGTAGGTTAAATTACTGTACTCACCTAGAGATCTTGCGCATTATACCACTGGCCGCCAATAGCAGGGCGAGTTCGCCTCGCTGCGGATGACGGTATGGGCATTCTATGCCACTGTCGGCAAGTAGCTCGGCTAGTGCGCCTCGCTACACGACAGTGGCATAGTATGCCCAATATTGAACAATCGACTCGACTGTAGACTGTCGGCAAGTAGCTCGGCTAGTGCGCCTCGCTACACGACAGTGGCATAGTATGCCCAATATTGAACAATCGACTCGACTGTAGGTTAAATTACTGTACTCACCTAGAGATCTTGCGCATTATACCACTGGCCGCCAATAGCAGGGCGAGTTCGCCTCGCTGCGGATGACGGTATGGGCATTCTATGCCACTGTCGGCAAGTAGCTCGGGCTAGTGCGCCTCGCTACACGACAGTGGCATAGTATACGACTGGTATTACTGTACTTGTACAAAGATCATGCAAGTTATACGACTGGCTGCCAGTAGCTAGGCGAGTTTGATTCGCTTTGGACAGTGGTGACAACTATTGACACGATCAATGATAAAGATTTCACTTAGTCATTTTGACATGCGTTTCGTGGTTAGAAACGACTTGATGATTTTAACGCTTCAACGGTGGAAACGATTTGTTGTTTTTGTAATGCGTTTCGTGGGACGAAACGACTTGTTGTTTTTGTAATGCGCTTCGTGGGACGAAACGACTTGGTGTTTTGACCTGCGGTTCAATATTAGAAACGACTTGTTAACTCACTGCTTTGAAGTGGATTTGCAAAAAAAAAACAATGTAAGTAGGTACATATTAGGTAGGTTTATTTTTCGTAAAACATTGGTTTTTCTGGAAATAACGTATCTACCGATTGCACGAACTCTTGTAGTTTTCGCCACTGAGGCGAATTCGCGTCGGTCTGGAACTTGAGTCGCACAAGCGCCTTCTTCCACAGCTCTAGGGAGTCGGTGCGGCGCGCGTCGTCAGCCTTGTACACCTTGCAGTCGATGTAGTACTCTCCGTTGATGCTCGCTGCTCGCCGTTCGCAGCCGTTGGCGACTCGGTTAACGAAGAATGATGTTAGACATGTACTCGATGAATCGTCTTTGAGCACGGTGTCAGACCCGTAGTTCTTACTGATAGCGAATACATCATTATCGGTTTTTGTACTGAAACAACAAAAAGCTTCTATTAGTTCATCATGCACTTACAGGATACATTTACAATTTAGATACACACAGGAAAAAATACACACTCAGTCAAAATAGGTACCTGCAGAGTATGAGAGACGTACGAATAAATAGATATCCAGACACTTATAAAGTGATACCTCATAGTAAGCAGACTTGTAACAATAAACGAATAACTGATTATTTTTAACTGGTGTGGTGAACTTAATTATTGAATAGTTTTTTTTACCTCGTACGAATTAAATTCGTTGATGGTGGGTGCGACTTGCGTTTCCTATTGTTGTCCGCAGACGGTTTGCGGCTGCGTTTCGTTTTCTGATCGATGATCGGAACTTCTTGTTGAAAGTACTCGCACTCAGACTCAGACCTGAAATAAAGATACAACAAAATTAGTCAAACATAATTTTATTATTACAATAAGTACATCGGTCAGATCTCTGAACTATGAACCTAGTGGAATGTTTTATACTTACATTTTCCAATTATGTCCAATCGATATGGCAGGCTGATGAAAGCTGGCGTAGTGACTGACGGCAGCAGGCAGCGGTTAGCAATCAACACTGATATTGACAGGATAATGCAGCAGGATCGCAGAGCACTTCTTGAAGATTACTTCCACACTTGTAGACTTCGGTTAGTTTGTACCGAGTACTTCGAAAACATGTAGCTTATAAATCAGAAAACGAAAGAGAATTCACTATATTAAAAATTACTGCAACCGTTCATATAATGTTGTGTAAAACAACTTTTTTTCTTAGACGCATTATACTTGTTCAAAAAGTGTAGACTAAGGATGTTTCAGGTAGCATCGAATGACGACACAGCGAAACGACTCAGGGTTGGCAAAACGTTAACCAGTAGATAACTTATCTACTGGTTAATGTTTTGGAGGGAATATTCTTGCACGTAATTTAATTATTTGACAATCTAGAGAAAATCATAAGATTGGTATTTATCATGTGATACATCCTAGTTTTACTTGTGATACTTTTACGCTCGAGTGAAGTAGGTACCTACAGGAAATAAGTTCACTTGTAACAGTAACAAATTTTAAATGAACTTAATTTTAAATTCTCTTCATAAGGTTAGAAACCTTTAGACTACATTTTATTTATTTAGTGATAGTGTACCTAGTTTCTGATACTTATCCATACCTTAATATGTGTGACAACCTTGACTAAAAAAACTTACTGTTGTGAATTAGCTGACGAGAAAAAAAGAAATAAGGTTACACGTGTAATGTTTTACGCAATAACAATTATTTCAATCAAATATTTTATTGATTTATCGGAAATTGGTCGTATGACTAGGTAGTCAATAACGAATACTCCGTTAGTTAGTACCTAACGTTTAAAAGTCAAAAACTAAAAATTAATTTGACATTATCTCAAAGCCACGACGCTCGGAGTGTAAATCCTATAATCATTTAAAAAATAATTATATGGATTGACAGTGAATGTCGATCTGACATACATTTGGACTACATAAAATTGGAACATTTATGTACAACATTAAGTATCTAATTTGCAAGCAGGTAATTATTGAATATGTTTCATATTTTCGTTTGAAATGTTGATTTTCACTAAAAATAGGTAAGTACTAACCGATCTTTCTTTTTTTCAGAAATACATTGAAACCTAATCAGATTTAAGGAATAAGTAATCATCAAACTAGAAGACGTATGCAGACCTGGTCCAGATTCAACAATATACATTTGGACTACATAAAATTGGAACATTTATGTACAACATTAAGTACCTAATTTGCAAGCAGGTAATTATTGAATATGTTTCATATTTTCGTTTGAAATGTTGATTTTCACTAAAAATAGGTAAGTACTAACCGATCTTTCTTTTTTTCAGAAATACATTGAAACCTAATCAGATTTAGGGAATAAGTAATCATCAAACTAGAAGACGTATGCAGACCCGGTCCAGATTCAACAATATACATTTGGACTACATAAAATTGGAACATTTGTGTACAACATTAAGTACCTAATTTGCAAGCAGGTAATTATTGAATATGTTTCTTATTTTCGTTTGAAATGTTGATTTTCACTGAAAATAGGTAAGTACTAACCGATCTTTCTTTTTTCAGAAATACATTGACACCTAATCAGATTTAGGGAATAAGTAATCATCAAACTAGAAGACGTATGCAGACTTAGTCCAGATTCAACAATTCGATAACTCTAACATTCCGTCAGTGTTCTGCCTATGTGTGTATTAGTCGATATACGAGGGTAAGATCGTTTCATTTCGAGTTTAGCGTCTATATTGGGTGATAATTAATTTCAATTAGTAAAATAATGCCCCACTGTTCGGTTTGCAAAGTATTTGTAGATAATCGACGATGGACGGGTCATTTACGTAGCAATGTTCATAAAAACAAAAGCGCGTCCCCTATTTATGATAACGTTGTAATGATTAATTCTTCGTTTAAAGCTCGAATCGTAAGTTACAAGATCATTGCAACTAGCGAACAAATAAAAAAAATCCCTGAGGTGTTCCTCCATAATATAAGTGAACAAGTTAAAAATCTAATAGATCGATCACTACAAAAACATACTGCTGTTAAAATTAACTTTGAACTTTTTTCTTTTTTTCTTATGTTTAAAAATGATCAACAGGAACTGAAATCATTCGCTACGAAAAACATTATCATTAATTTTAATTACGATTTTGATTTAACTTACAAATTAACAGTTGATTTACTGTTAAACAAAATTGAAGAGTTTCAGGAGAGAGATAGTGGTTGGACATTTTTGTGCAATTCTCATTTAGAAATAAATATTAATAAATATCAACCTCTCGGCGGATCAAATTTTATAACTTTGCCTAAATGTATAAAAAATAAAAGAGCTTGTTTAAACATTCGAAACAAAGATGAGTATTGCTTTTTATGGTGTGTTGTAGCGGCCTTGTACCCTGCAACCCGACATCCCGACAGAGTTTCGTCTTATCCTTACTTCCAGGATGTTTTGAATATTGATGATTTGACATTTCCAATCACATTTTCGGACATAGCTGTCTTTGAGAAAAATAATCCCTTTCTGAATATATTCGTGTATGGTTTAAAAAATGATAAGACAATCATTGGACCTTTGTATACATCAACGAATAATAAATCTAAGAGTATCCATCTGTTGCTTTTAGAAAATAACACTAATTCTCATTACTGTCTTATCAAAGATTTGCCTCGTCTAGTCAGAAATCAGATGACCAAACATCATGGTAAACTATACTTCTGTGAAACATGCTTATTGTTTTTTCCAACGCACAGCCAAATTGAATCACACCTGTGTGGGGGAATTGTCACCGTTTTACCAGAACAGGGATCATTTTTAAAATTTAAAAATTACGAAAGGAAACAAAACATTCCTTTCGTCATTTATGCTGATTTCGAAACATTACTCGATCCGATTTCCGGCGATGATTTCAATACCGCCAACACGTCATACTCACAACGCCACGTGCCGTCCGCGTTCGCCTATAATGTAGTATCATCATTTAATGATAGGGTTGACGGATATAGAAGTTATCGCGGAAAAGATTGTGTTTCAAAATTTGTACATTTTCTGACTGAAGATGTTAAAGAAATACATAGAATTCTGTCCAAAACCGAGCCTATGATATTCACAGAGGAAGATGCTCTCGATTTTAAACGCTCTGTTAAGTGCTACATTTGTGAAAATTTACTTTTGACCGATAGAGTAAGAGATCACTGTCATATTACAGGTCGATACCGAGGCGCAGCTCATCGACACTGTAATCTGCAACATAAAGTACCGAAATTCGTTCCAATATTTTTTCATAACTTATCTGGCTACGATTGTCATTTATTTATAAAAAAGTTAGGCGAAATTCCAGGACAAATAAAAATAATACCCAAGAACAAGGAAAAATATACAGCATTTACAAAGTATATTCCTACTGCTGATAACGAGTATATACAAATAAGGTTTTTAGATTCTTTCAACTTTTTAGGAACAAGTTTAGACAAACTTGCTAAAACATTGCAATTAGAAAATTTTGTTAATCTTCGATCTCACTTTTCTAATGAGAGACAATTTAATTTGCTGACTCGTAAAGGTATATATCCGTATGATTATATGACCGATTGGAAATGTTACGAACAAAAATCATTACCATCTAAGTATTGTTTTCATAATTCCTTGACCAACGAAGATATTAGCGATGAAGATTATAATCACGCTCAGACTGTTTGGTCTGAATTCAATATTAATGACCTAGGCGAGTATACGGATCTATACTTAAAAACAGATGTGCTTTTGTTGACAGACATATTTCAAAATTTTCGAAAAACCTGTAAACAATATTACAAACTCGATCCGGCGTTTTACATAACTGCACCTAGTTTATCTTTCGATGCAATGTTGCTAAAAACAGGTGTTCAATTAGAACTCGTGTCGGACTTGGCTATCGTCAGAATGATTCAAAGCGGTATAAGAGGGGGTTTGTGCATGTGTTCCCATCGGTATGCAAAAGCGAATCATAAATACATGCCAGAATATAATGCATCACAGCCTCCGTGTTTTATAGTATATCTAGATTGTAATAATCTCTATGGCTTTAGCATGTGTCAGTATTTACCGTATTCTAGTTTTAGATTTCTCAGTGAAAATGAATTAACTAATTTTCGTGTTGAAAATGTTGAGGATAACGCTGAATGGGGCTTCATATTAGAAGTTGATCTTTTGTATCCTGATCATTTACACACTCATCATAATGACTTACCATTTTGTCCTGAGAAATGTGTACCCCCGGGAGGTAAAACAAAGAAATTAATTGCAAATTTGTATAATAAGTACAAATATGTCATACATTACGTTCATTTAAAAAAGTGTTTAGAACATGGTTTAATATTACGTAAAGTTCACAGAGCTATTACTTTCAGACAGAGTCCATATTTGAAACAGTACATAGAATTAAACACTCAATTAAGACAAAAAGCAGAAAGTTCCTTCGAACAAGACTTTTTTAAGTTGTTGAATAACAGTGTTTTTGGCAAGACTTTAGAAAATACTGAAAATCGTGTAACCGTTCATTTAGTCAATCAATGGTACGACCAATCTAATCGAACCAAGAAATTAATATCTGCCGAGAGACTTGTAGCCAACCCCTATTTCCATAGTGCTTCTATTCTATCTGAAAATTTAGTTGCAATACAAATGAAACCCGATCAAATTATTTTAGATAAACCTATTTATATTGGATTCACTGTATTAGAACTTTCTAAGTCACATATGTATGATTTTCATTATAATATTGTAAAGCCTTTTTATAAAGACCGAGTGCAGTTGTGTTATACAGATACCGATTCATTTGTCTATAAAATATTCACTAATGATTTTTATCATGACTTGAAGTATAATTTTTTGCAATATTTTGACACGAGTAACTATGACGTTGAAAATAATTTTAAGATACCATTACTGAACAAAAAAGTACCAGGTCTGTTCAAAGATGAAATGGAGGGAAAATATATATCTGATTTTGTTGGTTTGAGATCAAAACTTTACTCTATAAAAACTCCCAATAAAATCATTAAAAAAGCAAAGGGAGTAAAATCGTGCGTAGTCAGGGACTTGAACATAACAGATTATCAAAATATTTTATTTAATGGTGGAGTTATGCGTAGAAAAAATGTTATGTTTAAATCAATAAAGCATGAAATATTTACTCGGAGCGTCAACAAAATTGTCTTATCTAGCAATGACGACAAACGATCGATATCTGTAGATCGAATATCAACGCGAGCATGGGGTCACTCTTCGATTTTAAAGAATGAAGATGTGGTTTTTTAGACTCAGAATGTTTCATAATAAATATTATAGTTTTATATAATTTTTTTTTATAATTAATCACATTTACTTGTATAATTATGTAATAACCTTACCCTAGTTTTAGAAAATAGTCTTATATCTAATTAATGTATGATAAATATAATTCAGGTTTAGTTTTAATAATTTTACTGTTTTGTAAAAACATAAATAAAATTTAAATGATTACAACTCACTTGTTTAATTTACGAGGTATTTATTTTAAGGAATCCTCCTTTTTAAAGTCGGTTAAATAAAATGAAATCAAACCGAGGCTCAAGTTTCATCATGCACCTATATTACTGTCAACAACGTAAATTGCAATATGTACGCATTACACTAAGGTTGATTTTCAAAGAGTTAACGTTCAAGTAAGTAATACGATCATAACGCTGTTCGTCAGAACACAACACCCGACAGTTCAATACCCTCGGCTTGGAGACACAAATGCTTAGTTAACATTTTTATGGTTATCGCGTTCTAAATTCTTTAATGACGTACTCGTAACAGTATAAATAATTAATTGTTTGCTCATTAACGAAATATTACTCGCCTGAAGTACTAGTACCTACTATTTTAGAGTGCATCGTAATCATGTCGGTAAGTGAAATATTTTTAACTCGTTTTTATTTTTTTATATTGTTTCGTAACTAAAGATTGTGTTCCCAGCATTCTTAATAATCATAAACATAACATTACGTTTGGTAGAGGTGTAATAGTGCTAGTTATATTTCTTTAGGGCCTATTGTCACGAATCTGAACCAAATCCAGACTCCAGACTGTCTTTGAAAAATTCCTCGATGGAAACTCTTGGAATGAATGAATGGAAGCGCTTTCGAGCGCTATACTAACTGGTTAGTGTTTTATATTGTGTCTATATTTTGTTCCAGATTTCTGAATCCGAGACTATGTTCAGCCAGTATGCTCAGGACCCTTACGAGGGATTCTCTGAGATGCTTCGTAGCGAACCCGAACACAGCAAACAAGCCACGAAAGAAAAAAAATCAAAACAACGATGCAGGGAAAAGTCTAAGAAGCAAAAACCAACCAAATCCTTCGTTATGAGTCGACTACAGCGACGAGGTATTAAATTAATAAAAATTTCAGTCGTAGATCTCTGTAATAACAATCCTCAAACCATAGACAGTGATAGTGACAGTGAGAACGTTATTATAAATGCTCAATATATTGTGAAAGATGCTATCGACAGTGTCATGGACGAAACTGAGTCTTTAGTTAAGAAAATATCAAAATCATTAATAGATACTGATTTTTAATAACCGTTTGTGTAACTAGTTGGGGAGGTATAGTGTACTTAGTTTATATTTTTTTTCTTTATTAAGATGTTTTAATTTAATTTCGTATTTATGTTGTAATTGTAATTGTGTAATAATATGTATGTTCATTGTGTATGCGTAATTGTGTTATTTGGAGAAGTGTGGGGGTATATAACAAAATAAAATCATATTTACATTATGAGAGATTTTTATTTAAAAACCTATAAACCGAATAACCAAAGTAGGTAAGTATACATTTTATGCCCATTCTAAATACTTCCTTAAACAAAGCACATTTTTAAGCGCACAATGCTTTAGATGTTTATTACAATTAAAATTAGATTTTCCTTCACAGTACTTTTTATGCAAAGCAGAGAAATTAGGACATTGTTCTTCATCAAGGTCTGATACTTTACAATTCACACAAAGATCCTTTATCCACTTCACCTTCTCCAAACCTTTTACAATTATTTCCTTATTTTCTAGATATGGAACGATTATTCGTTGAAATTCTCTATAGTCAATATATCCCTCATTCCAATAAATACCTCTATTTCTTTCCAACCATTTAACCTGTCTCTTTTCATCACTTGTTAAGTATTTAAACAAGTATGGTGGTTTTATTAAAAATGTTTGCGTATAATCACGACCAGCAAAAGCTAATTCTTTTATTATAAAATTATTGCACAGGTCTTTAAACCCTTGAACATCTAATATGATAGTATTAGGATTCATGATATTTTTCTCACAGTATTACTCAGCGGCTTATACTCAATTATACAGTCGTTCAATATAAGACAGTATGCAGAAGTTTGATCCGGTATGTCCGAATCACTCTCAATTTCCACTCTTACGTCCACAACAGGACCTGCCTTTACATTATCAGCTTGTCTAGAGCAATCAATGACAAATAGCGGCGCCAAATCCTTAAATTGTTTCTCACTTAATAAGGGCTCCGGGCGACGTCCGTAATAAGACTGTTGAAATCTGATGTATTGCTCGTATAATAAAGCGATTCTATTGTTCGCGAAACTTATATTTAGGTTTTCATACGGGAAGTAAGTTGAATTTAGGTATACTCTTACATCACGAACATGGCAGTGATCGAACTGGGACATGTCAGAACTTGATTTGTTTTTTCTATTTGTTTGCAGGCCCATAATTATGTATCTTGGTTTCTCTATTTGTGAGGAAGTTTTGATAGACCAGGTATGTTTTGTAGTTTTAGGTAAAGCTGGATATTCATACAGATCCCAATTTCTGAATATCATCTGAAGTGGTCGATCTTTTTCTAACAGTTTCAGCAAACTTATTTTCTCTTTGTCGGACACTTTAACATGCGGTACACGCCAGATGATTTTATTTATCTGAACGTCGTCTACAATTTCACCGGTGTTAAGTTTGACAGCATTCAGGTTAGTGTTACTTCGTAGCAATATCAGTTCGTGCCTACTATTTATCACAACTTTCTTGAAATCTTCCGCGAAACCCATGATGTTACAGAGGGGTATAGAAGCGGAAAAACTACCCCCATTAATATTTTTTATACCATCGATATTCCAGCCCCATGCATTGGATATCTTTGATTCACTTTCATTCATTGATATTAACGATTTCATGGTGCTAGTTATGCCGGCATTTTTAATTCTATCAATTTCCACTCCATTCAACTCGTATCTTATATCTTGGAACAAGTAGAGTAGAGCATTATTAGTAAAATGAACACTAGTGGCTTTCTCTTTCATATCCTTTTTGCTAACGATAACAGTTCCTTCCAAATACAGGGTACTAGCTGATGGAAGTATATACAAGTCCTGTTGGTTAATAGGTATGCGGATTTCATCGTTTCTATTAAAACTCGTTACGTAGGGCTTGTAAGAATGAAATTCGATTCCTTCAACAGTATTGTCGTAAGATGGAGCGGATAAAACGTCTAAGATATTCATTTTAGCAAACCGATCGCTTTGAGGAATGTCTTGTTGTCTTTAGTTAATTTTATTTTCTTCTTAGGGCGAGCTCTTATTTGGCTGGAAGCTTGAGTGGAACTGATATTTTTGATTTGTTGATGCACGTATTTATTGTAGTCAATCATTTTTTCTTCTCAGATGCAAATACAGCTGCACTTCTTCACCGCGCAAATTTATTAAGCGGTTATTTATATCTAACAGTCTGATATGTATACAACTAATGTTGTTTTGGTTGATTGGAAAGTATATTGCGTTTTTCGGGATTTCTATAATCCTATATCCGGGTGGTACGTTGAGTGCAAATTCATGGATAATGTGACTCGGTTCTCCGTTTGTGTACGAGCCACTTACAATATCACATTCGATCCTGATCACTGTTGTAGGTAAAATGTTGACTGGAACCTGTGACACATGCCATTTATTTGCTTTCAAGATTTGTTTATTAAACCCTAACAAGTTCCTGAAAGTGTCTTCTTTATTAAAATTTATGTCTTTTGTACAATATACAGTAGTTTTTAAAGTATTGTTATTGCACTGTAGTTTGATTGTTGCATCTTTCATTTCAGATTTTAAATAATCATTAATATCTTGCAATTCATAGGTACCATCTGGTATTTCAATAACATCGTTGAAACCATAATAGAACTTATTATTCGTTTTGTCAATGTTTGGAATAGAATTAAATGTTGAGAAATGCAATAACGCACACTCATATTGTCCATATAGTTGCAATGTATTAGGATAGTAAGTAGATAAAGTTGACGAGTTTCCAGTTATCGATAGTGTGAGTGACATCTTGCAAATGATTCAAATAAAAGAAAAGCATAAAGTTTATACGTTTTTATTCCAAAAAGCCCGCAGATATTCTAAACATAAGTGTCCACAATTTTCTGTGTTGAATTTCTGATATCTTGTATAATTATAAAAAACATTACAATTCTTGAAATAGCGCATTAATTCTATTGGAGGTTTCAAATCTCCAAAGCTATCAAAATATTCACAATAATTGCATACTTTTACATAAGCTACCCAATGCGTTCCTTCGTTCTTATAATCGTCCAAGTTAACGATAGCACATTCAATCCGTTTTGACTTCCTTGGTAACTGATCCTTCATGTAGACGCCACGAAAGTGAGGGATGTCGCGTGCATGCCTTTGGATGTCTACATTAGTTAGAGGACGATTAGGTAGCTTATTTTTCAGTTTTTTGAAGATTTTACGAATAAACCTTTACCATTTTTATGTGACTTAATGTATAATCCCTGGCCTAACTTTAAAGACTCCATAGCCTTATTATGTCGTTGTGTTTCTCGCAAATTTTGCTGACCTGCTTTGTAATCATTTACAGTTTTTGCAATACCAGCCGCACCACCAGCTAAAGTTCCTAAAGCTGATAAGCCCGCAAAAATAGGAATTAAAGGTAGAATACCTCCAGTCTTTGGTAAGGGTATCACTCGCGGTACTCGAATTTTCTGAATACTTGGAAATATTTTTTTTGCTGCTGAGTAAGCAGCGTTAATTAAAGTTTTACCGTCCTTTGGCTTCAGTTTCTTTATTGTTGCTTTTATTTTTGACACAAAATGTTTAAAAGTTTTAACGCCGGAACCAGATTTCAGTTTGGCTTTCATAACTTTGCTCACTAACCATGAACTAAGTTTTTCACCTTTCCCAGCATCGTTCGATTTAAGTCTTTGTTTAGCCATATTTAGTAGTTGTAAATCAGCTTTGTGACGATTGGGTAAGTCTGTATGGTTTGCATATGCAATGTCGTGATGCATACAAGCTTCGTCTAGCTTATTAACACCTCGGTCACCTCGTAGTAAACGTTTCTGGAGTTTTGTTCCCGGACCGCAATAATTGTAACCTGGTAAATGAAGTTCGAACGGTAGATTATTAATTAACGTATTAACAAGTTCACCTCCTTGCATTGTCCAAAATGTAATGAAAGAAAGAATGCAGAAGTAATTGTTATATAATTATTTTAACCCACTATTGCAGTTTTATCGATCCAACTGTTTTCTTCGTTGTTTAGACCCAACCATTTTACAAACATTTTTGTTCCTTTTCTTTTTAAAACCCTTTCTATCAAATAAATACCAGGATAGTAAGATTTTTGAAGTTCTTGCTCGTAAAAGGTTCCCATTATGGCTTGCTTTCGCTGATCTTCTATGTGATATGTTACTGGTATGGTATGATTTATCTTTTTTATATTAAATATTTCAGTTGACCAATTAGGTGTATAACCTTTCTCAAAATTATGTTTGTATTTACTAATACGAACAAAGTCACCTACTTTGAACTTAGGTTTTCTACGAACAGTTACATGATTTAAGGCTTTTTTAATATTTTCTTTTATAACTGACTCACTAGATTTATTTACTTCGATTGGTTTAAATTTAATAGTACGATGTTTTGTGTTATTATAAATCTTCAACGTAACTTCTAACGGTATACCTAACCACTTATAGTTTCCATTCAGACTAAAATATTTATATAATTTATTTTTAAGAGTTTTAATCAGTCGCTCTACGATTGAAGCTTTTTTGGTAGAAAACGATGAGTAATGGTTGATATTGTACGTCTTCATAAGCGTTTGAAATGAGTTGTTATAAAATTCTGTTCCCATATCAGTTTGTAAATTTACAGGTTTGCGATTGCTGACAATCAGTATTCTTTTAAATGCATTAGTAACATCAAGTTTATTTTTTGATTTTAACGGCTCTGTCCAAGCATACTTTGAGAAGCAGTCAATTACCACTAAAATGTAATTGTGACCCTTATTATATTTTCTCAGGTTTTGCATGTCCATCAGATCAGCTTGCCACAAGTCATCGACCCCCTTCAGAATGACCGGACGTCTAAGGAAATTTTTTCTTGCTGCTTTGTGTATTTCGTTAACAATTTGCTGTTTTGCCATTACGGAGTTTTGTGAAGTAATTTATTATCTACCTCTGCTTTAGTATAAAACTTATCTTGCAAATGAGTTGAATCCTTAGGTATCTTTGCTTTTAAAGCAGCCTGAACTGTAGCCTTTGCGTCTTTTATGATTTGAGAACGCAATGAACCAATCATATTATTAACTTCTTTTAACATATTAGCATTCAATCGATCTACATAATCTTTGTTCACAGCATCGTCTGCTTCTACTGGAGATCTAATTCCTCTCAGTCTTGATGTTTTTAAATCAAAATCTCCGTTTTCTGATTTTAACAATGCATTCTCATTAAACTCAAATAACTCTGATAAACGCATTCTTTTGTGAATGTAGTGTCCAAATTTGTCTACGTTCATGTTTAAGGTGTATTGTATCGGGAGGCTGATAGTAAAATAAACACATTTTAAAATATTTATTTATTTATAACTTTACTTTCATGCAATTCTTCAATGATAGATATTATTTCACTATCTAATCCGGTGTTACCAGCATCTCGAGATGCAATTAATAATTTTAACCTATCCACCAGTTCATTTGGATCGTCCCAATATACAAAATCTACGTTTTTCTTCCACATTTTTGTTAACGGTAGTCCTTTTCCCTTCGATTGATATTCCTGAATTGTACTTTGTAGTTTGAATAGAGGTTTAATAATTTGTAAATATTTTTGTCCTTTATTACTTTTTATTGGTTTACCAGGCTCATAGTCTCGTCGATGTGCGTTTGTATCAAGTAGCATCGACTTATAATGTTTCATATCACTCTCTGTAACCAAGCTTAAATCTACGTTCTTTTTCAGCAGCAACTGTTTTAAACCAGGGGTATTTCGGTATTTGCGTCCAGCCACGATGACATACTCATCGCTGATCGTTATACGAGCAGATCCTAACATCAATTTCCCGCCCTCTACTCTGACACCGAACGGAATATCTGTCAGTGCTTCTGAGGATACTGACCAGGATGACATATCACAACCTTGGTTTTTTTCATCTAATGATTTATATGAAGAGTTACTTTCGATATCAGATTCATATTCGTCTGCATTGTCGTTGATAACATTGCTTTCTTTACTAGTAGGAACATCTTTTTGCAAAGTTTTATCGATAAGCGGAACTTCAGTTTCTTCGTCTTCTGTATTACGCAGTAGAGAAGTCTGCTTACTGACATTAGCAATTAGGTTGAGTGGTTCTGTTACGGGCTTGAAAACTGATTCCAGTACTTGTTGATTGTTAATCTCAACATCTCTCATCTTTCGCACTTTCTTCTTAACAGCTTCTGCAGCATCAACTATTTGTCTTTTCAGTGATTTTTCCATAGTAAAAAATAAACAGTTGGTGATTGATTAAGCGTTGTTTGAAGAATAATAATATCGCGAGGGTAACGGTCTTAAATATCAGTAGTGTTTAATCAAAGACAACAAAAGTATCAAATTTATTTCTGTAACATCCTTTATTTTTGGAGCAATCCTTATTAATTACTACATAATTGAAAGGTTCACTCCATATTTTCGAACACATTTCACGAAATTCAACCCATGTCATATCAGTGTTGACATGTTCTTCATAAATATGTCGTAAATTAATTTCATCTTGTTTAAAGAGTATGATTAAGTTCGCATTGTCTCTTACTAACTGCTTAGGGATTTTACTATATGTTTGGTTTAGATAAAAACAATCAATGCATTTGTGTCTTCCCATTGCAAAATAATCACGCATGTTACATTGATTTTCACAAGCAACATCATCAAAAACAATCACGGAGTTGGGTTTTGCGTCCTGAACGCTTAGTACTTCCTCATTTCCATGAAATTTCTGGAGGGAAATACCAGGCACCAGTTGCAAAACTCTTTCTAAAAAGATGTACTTGGGTTGTTGCAGAGTTTTTGAATAAACATAAACATTTTCAAATCTTAATCCATTTTCGTGTATAAGAAGACCAATCAATAAATTGGTTTTTCCACAATTGGACGGACCGCAAATGATACATCGTACTGAGTCAGGTAATAATTCCCCATGACGAAAACTAGTCTTACACAAATCGTCGCAGACTGTATTAACATGCAGCGATTGCGGTTGTTTTACAAATTTCATGATTACTGTCGGTAATGACCCGATTGAATGAGTGAATGTATATAGTACGCTAACATTTATAAATTTACCGTAACCTCTTTACTGATCGCGTTACTGGTCATTGATCGAGTCGATTGTTCATTATTGAGCATTTTGTACACACGGCTACACATCAAGCTATACAAAACCAGTTTACGCTGGTCTCGCATCGTACGGAAATCCTATACAATGTGAGATCAGCTTATACTGGAAATGTACCTTCAGAGCGTTAGCGAACTCGCATGATCATTGGTCGAGTACAATAATACCCTAGAGAGTCAAGTCGTTCGTTCACTATTGGGCATTCTATGCCACTGTCCGTAGCGAAGGCGAACTCGTCGAGCTACTGGAGGACAGTGGTATAATTCGCAAGATCTCTAGGTGAGTACAGTAATTTAACCTACAGTCGAGTCGATTGTTTAATATTGGGCATACTATGCCACTGTCGTGTAGCGAGGCGCACTAGCCGAGCTACTTGCCGACAGTGGCATAGAATGCCCAATATTACCCTACTAGCATCGTGTCAACACTCAACGTGCCATATCAGCGCTCGAGTATAAGGCCCCGAGCCTTATAAGTGAACCTCGTTCTAAATTCAACTTTGCTCTACAGGCGAGCGCATTATCTGCGTGAACGCAGAGACGGGCAAAGACAACAAATTGGCTGGCAAGATGCAGGGGCCATACACCAGGCTGTTGCCGCTCAGCACCAAGGACACCATCCTCGCCATCCCGCACCTCAGCAGACAGATGCATATCCTCAAGCTAAGCGGAGAAGTAAGACACTTGTACGGGCTTTTGTACCGTCGAAAAATGTTAGGAGGTGCAAAAGTGAATGTCTAAGCAGGTCAAATGATTGGTTTCATCACTTACTTTCATGCTGGCACTGAGTTGCACTTCGTTCTGTACAGTTTGGGTTATTCCGGGATGTGGTCAATGATTGATTGAATTTTTATTTCGTTGATCATTTTGGCGAATGACTTTTTCAATTTTTCATTTCTGGTTTTTTATAAACTGAGAAGAAGGTTAGACAGTATTATGCCCGTGCACCAATCATACATTATTTGTATTCAGAAAGGGACGACTGTATCTGTGAAGATGGGCCCCATCATCGACTCGGGGCACGAGATCAAGCAGTTCGATGGTTTCAGAAGCGAAAATGCGCTGCTGACCTTTGGCTTTGACGGCACCGTCGTACTGAGGACGCCTGATTGTCCTCAGAATTACCGTAAGTCACGATGTCACTTCTATTATGACGGACGCCCGAGATATACCTACTTCAAAAAATATCGACAGCAAAAGAGTGTGTCGAAAAATTACTACAGCTACAATACGTGGTACCTAAGTAAATATGGGACCTCGAATTATAGAAAAAGATTGTTACACATCATGTATGACCGAGACAGAGATGATGAAGACAAAGCCGTAGGTACTGTGTCTAAAACTATGTGCCATTTGGTACCTAGCCTACGTGATGCGGTTACTGAGTAGTCAAGTATTTGACAAGCGAGGAAGCAAGATGCTTCCTCGTACATCTCTCCTGGAAACAGCCTTTTATGGACCATCTGCCATTTGACGACACGTTTGGTGTAGTGGCTACAGTGGCTAAGTGTAGTCAGCGAAACCAAATGGTCCTGGGTTCGAATCCCGGTAGGGGCAAATGTTTGTATGATGAATATGGACATTTGTACCCGAGTCATGGATGTATATTTATAATATGTATGTATTTACGAAAAAAAAATGTATTTAAGTAGTGTATCAACCATCTGGTATCCATAACACAAGCCTTAATTAAGTGCTTAACTTGGAACTAGATGGTGCTGTGTGCAATGTCAGACGATATTTATTTATTTATCTGCTTTACTCAGTTCCTTACTACCTTCGCCTTAGTTAGGTAGACAAGTAAAATAATATGTTTGCATAGATTGTAGGCGCACTTAAATTATGTTGTTGCAATACAATGAGCGATCCCTGTACAATTTACTTTAAATATAAATATATAGGCATGCAAACTTGAATAATTAGTGGATGTGATGAATGATAATAATATAATTAAGTTAAGATAAGCGCATTTATCGCATTGGGTTACCCTGTAATGGTAGATGTAAGAAGGAAAAATAAATAAAAATGCTTAGCGATCCCAAAACGTTTCTTGAATACGACAATACGACAACAATACGACTTTTTATGATTTCGTAACCCCTTTTCCAGAGCTGAAGCTGACCATGACGCACCGCTACGAGTGCGGCACCACGAGCGCGCAGACCGACGCGGGCGCGCGGTACTTGCTGCAGCTCGGTGCCAACAGCACGCTGGCCTGCGCCTTCCTGCGCCAGAGCCACTCCCAGCTGCCCGCGCTCGAGCATCGTCCGCCCAACAAGGACCTCTACAACATCGACGAAGGCGCTAACATTAACGTCTTGAACATCATATACAAGTCCGATAGTGAGTGCTATGTTTACGTTGTTGTTATCTTCATCGACCACCATCCCAATTGCATAACATAAGTCCAATCACAATCCGAAGGATTCTGATGGAAGCGAAGTCATTGCTAATGTCATGTTATATTAAACTTTAACTTAAATTTATTTATTCACAATGATGATATTGATAACGATTTCTTTCAAAAAGCACATCCATTCTAAGTCCTTAGAAAACAGGCATACTCAAATAAGCTTCTACTCTTGGCAAAGCCCTCGACCAGACTGGAAGCCGCAGTAACACGCTTTAAATTCTGTGTCAAAGGTCCGAATAAACGTAAAGTAGGGACATTTCCAATAGAATTATGATTTGCATTGCATGCGCATGTGGAGTTTATTATAAAAACCAATTAGCCCTGTTTGTAATGATATAAATGATTGATGTTGTTCCCCCAGAGAACTACCTACAGTTACAAGAAGATAAGAAAGTGTACGAGGAATCTAAATACTACAAGTATCAACGCGAGGAGGTCCGTAAGGGATTTGCGACGCTACAGGCGAAGCTGGTCGAACTGTTGGAGGAGAACATTAACGAGCGGCCGCTGCATCAGCTCTCGCTGTCAGAGTTCAACTTGCATCAGGAAGCCAAGAAGGAGAGGCTCAAAGCGG
The DNA here is from genome assembly GCA_937001585.2 of Brachylomia viminalis. Taxonomy (NCBI): domain Eukaryota; kingdom Metazoa; phylum Arthropoda; class Insecta; order Lepidoptera; family Noctuidae; genus Brachylomia; species Brachylomia viminalis. Next base: position 2,727,811 of record OW443301.2, read on the forward strand.
TAAGATTATTTATTTTATTTATTTACTAGCTTATGCCCGCGGCTTCGCCCGCGTTTGTTTCGGAAAATATATAGAAAAGAAAGAAAGAAAAGTATTTTATTTGGGACACGCACAGGAAATAGAAAAAATAAAAAAGAATTAATGTGCGACTGGAACGTACTTACTAAATGGATTAAAAAAGTACCCTACCTGTTAATCCAGGTTTTATACTATCTGTGTGCCGTATGTCAAATTTCATCCGAATCCGTTCAGCCGTATTTGCGCCAATCCGGAACATTACTGTTTTGTTACATAATGTATAGATTCTTCAGCTAGCTAACAGTCTAATATCTAAATTGGTAAATTATGAACAATTGGCGCTTACATTTGCCATAATTACAAGCTTCTACAAGGTAGATGGACGTAAAAGTGGGAAAGTTAGAAGGTTTTGTCAATAAAATGATGTCACTGGCAGACGAAAGCCTACACCAGTGCCTACAGAGATTGCAGCAAATTCTTATGCATGATCACAGGAATTTGTGAGTATGTAGAAATCAGTCGAGTTGACCGATTCTACTCGTATCGGGAATCGAACCCGGTACCTAATTTATATTAGATGAGAGTGAAGCGTAGCAGTAGGATGAGATAATAAATGAGTATAGATGAGAGAAGAAATGAAGGATATTATTTACGATTACTAAATGATATTATTTGAATTAAATTACATACAAAGCAAAGCGAATCGACATAAGCAAACAATAAAGCGCGGCGCGAGCCAATGAGTATGGTAGCTGGTCGAGAGTAGACTGCTGCTCGTAGCTCGGCACGCGCGCAGGTAGCTTCGTGTGCACGCCGTCCGGCCGTAGCCCAAGGACATCGTCGCCTCGGCTGGTACAAGTCTCACGCGCTCGGTGTGTGCGCGCGGCGCGTGTAAGTGAGCGGTCATTGAGCCCACGACGAACAAAGGATCACCTGATTTTAGCAACTGGCGCAATTTCATAAGCGGGAGCGGGTTTCTTGAAATTGTAAGGTGGTGGTCTAGGTGACAATTGTTTCCGCCACATACGCGAGCAACTGCAGCCGTCGACACTGGTCGACGGCAACAGTAGACGCGTCGGCGGCTGCCGTCGACAACGTGCCACTCGTGTATACATAAGTACGTGCTTAAATACACGAGTGCTTAAGTAGCACATTCACGATAAATTTACATTGCAATGAATGACCATCTAATGGTATTACGTCGATCGTGAATGTCCTACCTTAGTTATTTCTTTTTTTTATATTTCTTTGTAGTGCCTATTCCTGTTACTCCGGGAACTAAGCCACAGGTGTTTAAATCCAAATTGTGACTAAGCTAAATGTGATTGAGCTAAGAGGGGATCCACGAACTTTTGCGAGCCAATCAATGGTCTTACCATTTTCCGCATGCATTGAGTACGCTCTCAATTAAAACCTATTTTGATGGCCGTTACTTCGAATTTCATAACCACCCGTAGACAGGGTATAGCAATATACAAGTCACTAAATATGAATAATAATGAGATTATGAGACAAGGCACACTTATTACGTCTAGTAAGAGTTAACAAGACATACATTTATTTTCTGTATCTCCATCGCGTACGCAAACCTTTTGTCTACAGCCTTCAACAGCGGGGTAATTGCGTAATACGCTAACAATTGCAATATCTTTCATTTTGACAATTAGACAACATTCATAGCGTTATTCACGTTGTCGAGCTGACGAATTTTTCAAACATATGAAGCAATGTAAGAATGTCCTTCAATATTCTTCGGATGCATGTTACACAATTGGGGTGCTAGGGCCCTACAAAACAGCTGTCACAGTACAATTTCTTTGGAAAGTATTACCCTAACTATCAGTTTACAAGTCACTGCCAACGACTATCGCTTTATCATAAGGTATGTAACGCTGAAAGCTAATCTATACCATTCTCTGTCAACGTAACCACCAATGTTTAACCCACCAGGCCGAGCGAGAACGTGAAGAGATTCGTTTGACTACAGAATCCCGCATCCGCGCACAGGACAAGGTGACCGCGTGGATCAAGCAGACATGCTGGGACTCCATGCTTTCGCCGAGGATCAAGCTCTTCGCCATTCACAGCCACTATCATGTAATTATTACAATACGTATATACTATTAAATAAAGTCCAGCTTTCTTTACTTCATAAAAGATATAGTCTCCACTGCTCCTAAATGACGCGACGATCTACCAGAAAACTTGTTTATCAGTACCTACTTTAATACAAAATTGTCTAAGAACTACTTTAGCTTAGCTACTTATTACATTTACGTCCCTGTTGTTTGCAAGCTAGGAAAATAAATTGCCACAATAGGTAGCTCTTTAGACTTTTGTCTTTGTTCTCACAGATGGTACATTATAGATACAAGTACCTAAGTATGGTAAACGGTTTTCATAGCTCAGCTGTATAGACACCACGAAGTTCGCGGGATCCGCGACCATGTCCATGACAGTGTGTTGTTCTTTAGGTGGAAAACTTCGCAATACTGCCATCGCACCGCAACACGTGGCCCGAACTGCAGCAGATCGAAGCTTTCCGCGGTATCGAGATGGACAACGACCGGGACCTGTTCCGTCCCTGGCTGGAACACTCAATGGATGACCCGCTTAAAGCCGCGTCCGACGCTCTACAGCGGTTGGTGTTCTAGATCATTCTTCTGATGCTATATTTACAGATTAAATTAAGTCACTCCAATAGCAGTACTGTCCCAACCCAGGGCGGAACACTCACAAGACATGACTAAAGTCTTTTCCAAGGCTGTCGTTCTGCTGGTTAGTATCGGTTCTTTAGGTAATTTAACATCATTCCAATAGCCTACTGCTAACTAACTGTGAGAAAAGTTCACCGAAACTATTCTTTGTTATTTATATTATTATTCTTATCGAGAGTGCTGGTTATGTAGTCGAGCCAGGTCAGCCTTGCTCAACAATGTTCCGGCCCGCAGACATTCACTGGACAAATAACAATAATAGGTATGGCGTGTCTTTAATCAAACTTCAAATAATTGCCATTTTGTTTGCTTAAAAATATTATCTATTGAACACTCTAATTATAATGACGCCTCCTTTTGTAAACCTCAAATAATTCCAGTTTTGGGCTCGAAAAAATACTAAATAGCCAAGTAACTGCGAACAACTGTAAAAATGGCCAGAAAGTTAATAAAGGCTTAGGTACTTACTTATTTTAAAAAGTGTGCATCATTAGCTCAAGAAGCTCAAAAAGTTTTAAGACGTTCAATAATTAAAAAAAAAGTTTGTTATTATTAGAAAGTCAATAAATTTTGAGAGGATCAGTAAAATACTTCCCACTATGTATCCTATGTACAGACAAGCAAAGGCTTTTTTTTTGTTGAATGAGGACACGGAATTTTGGGCCCTGGAATAATGATATTCGTTTAATTAAATGAGTGTATGGTTCCGGTCAGGTCAAGCAGCCGCGTGGAGCCAGCGTCGCCGTCGGGCGGCTCCGCCCGCGAGCCGCGGCGCAGCAGCAAGGTCGAGGGCGACGCGGAGTCGGCGGAGACCGTGCTGGCGGAGCCCTACGTGCTGGCGGGCTCCAGTGCGCACCGGTTCGTCACCATCCCCAAGTACATGATCCCGCAGATGGAGGCCTTCAGCTTCCTGCAGATGAACTGGCTCTACGATATTGTCAAAGTAAGTTTTTAAGGTGTAACGATGCCCTTCCATCCCGTACATTCGGGTCTTCTACCAACATATGTTAGTCGAAGGCCCGATAGGCCCGTAATCTGAATTTATGTCTAATTAATGGCATAGTTAGTTAGACACAAATTCAGAGCGGGCTATTACTATTAACAGACCTGACGCTTCTAAACCGGCTTCCTTTTGCAGCTGAATACCCAGAACATGCGGTTGTGGTTCAACAAACAGTTTGACGAACTGTATGTCTTGAAGAAGCGGGAGGTGGGCCTCGTTTCTGAGAGGAACAGCAGGCTGCGCTTCATCATTGAAGGTTATTTGTTTTGTTTCATTGATAAACTAATGAATACAAGTGGATCACTTCAGAGGTATTTACAATAGACAGAGGGTGAATACGATCACACGCTAAATAGTACAATTCTTACAGGATGTAAGGCTAACCGTGATCTCTAAGGCACAAATAGGGACCACTGTGTCACAAGCTAATAAAGTAGAATATAGTAAGAAAAAGTAATATCGAGTTGGATATGAATGCGATAACAATGAATAGGATAGGAACGAGTAATTTTATGACGTGTTTATTTTTTGTGCCAATTAACATAATTTCCATTATATTTTTCTTTCTTTAATGATTAAAATTGATTTGACCTTTTAGAACTGAATAAATTGTCTGACCTGCGTGGCAGCTTCCATCATCTGAAAATAGTGATCACTGATCCTCAGTGGAAGCAAGAAGAACATGTGCAGAAGCTTGTTAAAGTAGAGCCTGAGGAGGTAGGGTTAATCTTCGAAGACTAATAATACCTTAGATTTAAAGACGTGTAGGTACCTACGGCCAAACACAATGCATTATGATGATGATGGGCTTCGATCAACAATACCGACTTATCAGGTCGGCGCAAGAAATACGTCTCGGTAAATAACAGCGTACCTGAGACGTGAGCTCTTATTTTGTTTAGTTCGCTTGAAACACAGCCAATGTAAACACGACTTACTATGTGGCATGGTTGTAATTAGGTTGAACTTAAGGAACTGTTTAACTGTTTTAAACTTTTTTCTTGCGGACAGCATTTAGCTTTGATTTTGTACGAGACCCGTTATCTAGTTGGTATTGTTGATCGAAGATGATGGAACATAATCTAAAGAATACGAACATTTTCAAAAAGATGATTAACTTTGCTGTAGAACTGACGCTTTTTCCTAAAATACTAGGCTAGGCTCTCGCGCCCACCACAAGTAACCTACTTTATTATTTTATAATTTATTGTTTTTACTAATAAACTGTCAATCATTAACGGACATAAAACAGTGATTTTATTTCCTTTACACATCTCGTGTGATTCGTCCATCTACATACTACATCTCAGTGTACGGAACTAGTGCTTGTACAAGGAGGAAGCATCCTTCCTACCACTCAACCACCAAAATTCAAAGTCATTGTGACATCAAACCTAAACCAGGCCCGTGTGGGGTTCTCACAGAGATGAGGCCTGAGTCCTAGCAGTGAGTGAAACACTAGGCTGATTATGCAGTATGATGCTACGTTTACATTCACTTTTTATGACATCCCATTTTGCTTTTCCTGGCTGCGAAAAAGGTTATAAAATCTAGATGCAAACAGATTACTTCATCATCATCATCTCAGCCGAAAGACGTCCCCTGCTGCACGTAAGCCTCCTCCAAGCACAGCACAGGTCTTTAACCTAGTATTAATATTCCTTACTCAGTGTTCGATCGAGCCGTACATAAGCCCGAGTCAGATCGTGATCATCCCACCGGATCCGGGACCGAAGGACGACTTCCGGGAGAGAGCACTCATGGATATGATGGACGGTGTGCTTGAGAAGCTGTGGCACGAGGAGATCAAGAAGCCCATTCCTATGCCGCAGTGCATAGTATGATAACACTACTACTTATTTAAGTACTACTTAGATCAATTCTGATCGGTAAAATCTCCTGTCTAATATCTCTCGTGTGATACAAATAAACTAGGTTTCTAAAAACCGACGGTCTGCATTAACTTTCATTTTAAAATTTTAAATTAAATGTATTTTACATTTTTTGTTGGAAATCTGATCTTTGTTCGACCTTGATCTCATAACAAAAATGCAGAGCCTATTGGTGTGGCGGTCCATCGGCGCTTTGAAGGAATTTTTGTCAGTCATACATTCATTGGCAGATAAATCCCAAACATTTACTTTCACGAACTGCCTATACAGACAGTACCTAAATGTATGTGGATCGCCACTGCTTGTTAAAAATATGTCCAAAACCTGTCAAATTCCGTGTATTTCATGTTAATTCTCTAATTCACCATATTCAATTAGAACCATATAGAACTAACCGTTCCGTGCATATACAGCTGGAAAAAGACCCAGAGAACTACAACGAGGACGATCTTCGGCAAGTGTTTGACTACGAAGCGAAAGTTCGGTTCCGCAATGAGGAGCGCGACAAGTACCGTAAGATGCTTCACGCGGAGTACGCCAAGCTATCGCAGGTGCTCAACGAAGGCATCCTCAAGTTCAACCAGAAGGTAAGACGGGTCTCCAGAGAAATTACACTAAACAACCTGATAATGTAGACGGCTGAACCTAAGTTGTTATGATATGGAGTAACCACCCAGCCGTCAGCATTGCAGCTTTCTAAATGTTATTCAATAAGTTTTATCATTAAGGCATTCCAATTTTACTCCACTGCATTTGCAAGTAATCTGTAAAAATAAGTCATAGTGAGTTGCATGGTGCATGCTGTGGAGGAGCCAGCCATTTTAAATTAAAAGTGCTACTTACATCTGTATCCGTATCTGTCTATCATTTCAGGCTGTATGTCTTTCTGTTTTGGAGAACAGCTTTTCAAAGAGTATTCTATTATTTTCACTTCCAGAAGTAATAGCTCATTGTGGCATGGTTATCAGCTCCCAAGAGGTTTTGTTATTTTTATAGGTGAGAGAGACCTGGCTTTTAAAGATTAGAGTGGACTCTACCATCGGTCAAGAGAATCTTAACCTTTTTCGCTTGCGCAGAACTAACCTGGACCGGATTGAAAAGTCGGAGGAAATAGAGGAAATAAGGTATGATTGAGCACTTGAACTCTTTGCCATGTAGATGTAATCGCAGATTTTAATGTTTATTGTGAGGTTTTTCGGGTCTGCCTTTTGGGTTGGTGTCAGCGTTATACCGTAATTTCTTACCGACGAAACTGGTACTGCTGGATCCTTTACCCTCTCACTTATTTGCACTGACTCTCATGTTTTTGACAAATCAAGGCATGCTCTATAATTTACGTAGACAGTAATTTACCTACTAAAACAGTTTTATGGCATCATGCAAACATTATCTACATGACAAATCTATCAATTAAAACCTATTTCTATATCTGCAGAAACAACATTGCTCTCTATGAGCGACAGGTGGAAGAGTTGAATGCAGAGTTCCTAGAGATACAGGGACAGGGCGTGGAGTGCCAGAGCGCGTACGAGACCCTCATGGCTAAGGATAGACAGATGGACAAGACCTTTAAGAACCACTTCGCCGATATGTCGCCCATCATCGTTGAACAGGCCTATAAGTTCTTCAAGTAAGTTTGACTTTGGGTTAAGGGTTTGTTCAGCAGATCTCAAATATTACTCTACTCGATTTCAAATATTACTCTATTAAACTCAAAGTATTTATTTCAATTAAACCATTAACAGACACTTATGAATTGTCAAAAGAGACGGTCAATCAGAAAGATGAAGCTTGTTGCCTATTTCAAAGCGCAGTATGTAGGTTTCTATGGAGAAGAACGGGCAAGAAACTCTACTCTAGTGCTGGACCTCAATTCTCATAAGTCTTGAGCACATGACCTTGCAATCGTTCAACAAAAGTTTAACCCCAGGTCCGAGAGCAAATCGCACATCGCTCAGTTGTCAGTAGAGTAATTTCATACTTTCCGGGTTCTGCTATCGGATCCGGCGCACCCACAGACGGCACTAATTTCCTATTTTGTTCAAATTTCACAGGGAATACTACCCAAATTGTTCTATTAAATACCTACCTCCGTTGAAATAACTTGAAACACTTAGAATTCGCAAAAAAAAACGACCGTCTGTGGCGTACACAGACCTACACTACGGACGGCTCATTTTATTGTCGCAAAAAAAAACGACCGTCTGTGGCGTACACAGACCTACACTACGGACGGCTCATTTTATTGTCGCAAAAAAAAACGACCGTCTGTGGCGTACACAGACCTACGCTACGGACGGCTCATTTTATTGTCGCAAAAAAAAACGACCGTCTGTGGCGTACACAGACCTACACTACGGACGGCTCATTTTATTGTCGCAAAAAAAAACGACCGTCTGTGGCGTACACAGACCTACGCTACGGACGGCTCATTTTATTGTCGCAAAAAAAAACGACCGTCTGTGGCGTACACAGACCTACGCTACGGACGGCTCATTTTTTTGGTGGATGTTAGAGATGCACAATATACTCAATACTCAATTCTTTATTGCATTCCACAATGTAGGCATAAGTGGTAAATATTTGCCAAAAGAAACAATTATGGACCCTGTCGGGCACAGCAAAAGAAGGATATTTGGAGAAGAGGACTTATCAAGGGCATTACATAACTTATAATCTAACTTATTCTCAACACATTTTTACAAAATAATGATTGTTTTATAATAATAATTTAACATTTAGCTTACGAGTATTATATACATAATTATGTGTTTTAAGGATTTATCATTTTAATATTCGTTGACACTATAATAACATTTGCTTCTTAATAACTTTTTTAATTTGTTCGTGAATAGATGTAGCTTTTTTTTCTTCTCCTATACATATATTCGGGTAACATATTGTAAATTTGGATTGACATAACTAGAGGGCTTGTTGAGTGTATTTTTAGGCGGGATGTTGGTATGTTGAGTCGTGTTTTGTGCCGGAGTGTGTATCTTGTTTGTATGTTTTCTCGTCTAGTGTAAAAGTCTTTGCGTTTTTGTCTTACATCAATGTGGAGAATTGTGTAAACTGATGGTTAATTTTACCGTTGTATTTTAGCTAAGGTAAGCAGAAAAGTGATTTTAGAGAAATGTAAGGCTATGAATAAGAATTATCGTCACTAAACGACTTAAATTGAAGATAAATGAAAGCGCTCACTTTAATATAGCTATTTAAACGCAATATGAAATAAGACAAAGAATAGGAATAAACAGGTAAGGGATAAATTGGAACGAACTCACAGAATGTCTAAACCATCCACAGGATAAACGATGATCGTTGTTCTTTGTCCGTTACGATGACTCGAACATTCGACGGGTCCGAAGTCCGACGCCGGTCGACTTCTGGATGACTTCGTCCTCTGGGCGTGTTGCGGGTGCTACGCGGACCAAGCCCACCCTCGACCATGAATAGAATATTTTAAGGTTTTGGTTAGGTGCCATTTCAGTTAGGTTAGAACTGTGACCATTAAACTTAAAAGAGAAGAATAAATAAATTTATTCTTATTCTTATTATACCAAACATTACACACCCATCGACATCGACAGCCAGAAAGCTAATAAGTAGGTAGGTACTTATTAGAATTAAAAACAAGTTTAATAATCATACTATAATATCTTAGAGCATTTTAATGCTCTAAGTACTATATAATTATAATTAGTACAATTTAATTTAAATATTATGTCTAATAATCATTATGGTGTTTAAATATTATGTCTAATCATTATTATGGCAATTAAAAATATGAAAAACAATACGTATGGCACTCGTATCTTATGGTATCTAAGTTTCGGGCAATTAAAAGTATGTCATATGTCTTTTAGGGCAAACAAAACATTCGGGCAAATGAAATTCGGGAATATGATTATTATGGTATATAAATCTTCGGGTAAACAATAGACAACCGCTTTAATTATTGATTTTTGCAACGTCGCATTATGCTATCTATGCTTATGCTAAGTAAAAATTACCATTTTCACTAGATATCGAAAAATGTGCAACGGTATCAAATATGCCATTTTTACACATTTTAGTATTTTGTATTGCCACCACGAGCTATTTATACAGCTGTTATACAGTTTGCCATGCTTTCCACCAGATTTCTGTGCTTCTTTCAGTTCACGAATCTAGATTGGAGGGGAATTTCGCTGGGCGTACACGTCGTCCCAGACAAGTTCGATGGGCTTCAAGTCTGGGTTGCGTCCTATAGCCACTTCATGCGTGTGATAGCGACATTTTCAAGGTAAACACTATCCGAGCTGTATGGTGAAGAGCGTTATCCTGCATAAAGATGGCGTTCTCGCCTATAATAATAATAATAATAATACATTTATTTATTCAGATAACTTTGATCCATACATGAGACATAAAACTAGTACAAAATAGTAAGCAGGGACTTGGTCCGCTGCACTAAAATCCATGTCAGGGGGCATTAAATAAGGTAATTTTGACTGCGTCTGTACACCGGGAGAATCTGCGCGCCAACATATTCGCCCGAACTGACAACGCTCTGCGTTCCCTCTCTACATCAAAATCATCTTTTTAAAAATAATCGGTCACCCAGTGCCCGAGATATTTAAACTTGTAAGATTCACTATTCATAATAAGTGGTTGTACAGGTGGAGTCTTGGGACCTGATTTAAAAACCATATAAACAGATTTATTTACATTATTCATGAGACCGTGTGAAGCTACAAAAGACTCACAAACTGCGAGTAGCTTTCGGAGAGCTCCGATTGAGGGGGCCAGCAGCACCATGTCATCCGCGTAACTGAAATTGTTGCAACAAACACCGTCCACATAGCATCCGACTTGACATGCATTCCACTGAGGTCCTCAATTAAGGCGTTTACGTACAGGTTGAAGAGCAAGGGTGAGCTCAACCCTCCCTGTCGCACCCCACACTCCAACCTGCTCGTATCCGAAAGTTCACCCACCCATTTCACACGTTTCTCCTGGTTGAGATACCTCAGAAGTGATGATAACTCCGATGGCACCCCAGTCCCTGCTAACTTCTGCTACAGAACGTCATATGCCACTAGATGAAAGGCCTTACTGAGATCCAGGAAACAGGCATACACAGGAGTATGTCTATCCGTATAGTACTTGAAAGTGTGCTTCAAACTAAATATTGCAGTTTCTGTGGACAACCCAGGCCGGAACCCGAACTGGGCGTCGTGCAAATTAATATGTTTGGAGAAATGTGAGTTGAGCACACTGTCAAGTACCTTGGCAGTAATTGTCGCCAAGGAAATTGGCCTATAATTGGTCTTGTCCGCCATATCTCCTGTCCTGTTCTTGGGTATAGGCACCACCAGAGTCTGCATCAGTCCATGAGGAAGGTATGTGTGGCTTACGCACAGATTAAAAATCATGACAAGCACTCGAGGTAGATGGATACCAGCATTTCTCAGATGTTCGACACTGAGTCCGTCATGGCCGGGAGATTTTCCACCTGTCATATTTCTTAAAGCAATTTTGACATCTTTTGCAAGAATGATCGTTGAAATATCTGTATGACAGGCATCAAACTCCCGACATGGCGGACCCAGCGGAGAATTAATGGAGTAATATTCCCTAATCATGTTGTCTATCCCTTTTGCACTAGAGATACCCTCGATACCTACAGGAATACTAGGCTTGGTATTGGCATTATTGGTACATTTCCAAAATTTCTTAAAATCTGACTTAGCATGGTTCTTGGCTATGCTTACTAAAAATGGGCCAACAATCCAACATACCTCATTCGAGATTAAATCAAGTATCTTTCTGCAATTAAAGTGCCATTGTCTATCACCACTACCTCGGTGTGGCTTTCGGAAGAAAGTCCATCCCACACGTGTATGACGCGGATCCACGGTCGCTACCTCGCTACGCCTTCCCGCCAAAAATGTAAGTAACTCATTTCGGTGAATGAGGACAAAAACAATACAGTTTCGGTGGAGCTTTTAACTTGTTTGATGATGATGATGATGAGTAGCAGACGGTCCAATTCTCAAGTCCCCCTCTTTCGCAAGTGGTATTATTCGCGGTCGTTCCCATTCGCAAATGGTCCTATTCGCACAATAAAATCTCTGATTTCTGATTTCTGAGGGGGTACGTAAATGAACGGAGATATCAAAGTTTTATTGGAACGAAGTTCATTAACGCAGCTTGCGGTAGGAGTAAACTGGTAGAAATCTAATTTTGGTGGCAAGATATATAATTTCGCTGGTTCACTTAATCATTTCGGTGGGATTTTTTAAAATTAATCTCAAATATGTCGTTTGTTTCTTAAGATATTTTGATCCCATCTAACATATACTTCTTCATCTTACATACATTCATTTAAATTGACTGAGGGACAATTTAAAAATAAAACCAAATATAAAATCTTAAAATAAAATAAAAACACCGAAATCTCACTCACTCTTTAATTTTTTTTGCAAAACTCACGCTCTTTTAATTTTTTTGCAAAACCCAAGACATAGGTACAATTAATTTCAACGGAGGTATTAAATAGAACAATTTGGTAAGACCAACAGAATGACAAGGTCAAAAAGAGGTGACACTGGGGGCTTTTCCCGCCAAGTTTGAGATGTCATCTGGCCGTTGTAAAACCACTGAGAAATAAGCTTGTTGTTTCGTGACTGAAGTTTTCCCCAGTTTTGTGAGTCGTGTATTAATGTAATACTTACGTTTAACTATTAAGCAATAAACTTTATGAAGAACGAGTCGGTGTTTTCGTATGATTGAACCTCCGACCCGTCAGTACTATCTCCTCGCGAAATTTGAACAAAATCGGAAATTAGTGCCGTCTGTGGCTTGTCACGCGTGTAATCAGCCTAAGTTCCATCCTGCTGACTGGTCTGGATCTGCTGGCTAGTGGACAGGTTTCATATTACAACACTACATGAGCAATTTTTATGAATTTTAAAACATTCTTTGGAAATTGAGACCTGTAGAGCGATTTGCATATTGTGTTGTTGTCAGGAAGCGCCCGAAGTGGCACCAGCGCGTGACGATGGTCCCGGTGGTGCTGTACGAGCTGGCGGGCGCCGTGGGCTCCGGCGTGCGCCCCGCGCTACTGCACGTCGACACACTTGACTACTTCAAAGGGTAAGCCAACTTCATCAGCATCATTTTTCACATTTTTCACAATTGTCCGATGCCATGCTGCGCCGCCTGTACTTGCACTCAAATCGGTAAAGCCGATAGTGTGAAATATCTGAGCATTATCATAGACCGAGCACTAAACTTTCACAAGAACATTACCGTATTGAGTGGCAGGCTACGAAAGTTAATATATGTCTTCAAGACCCTTAGACGGGTGGCTGAGGATAAAGTGAAGAGATCAGTGTATTTTGCCCTCGTTCAATCTTTGTTGACTTACTGCATCACCTCCTGGGGTGGTGCCCCAAAATACACTATTCTTGAATTGGAAAGAGCGCAGAGAGCCATCCTGAAGGTCTCACTGTGCCTCCCTTTTAGATACCCTACCAACCTCCTATTATAAAGAAGCGAAGGTCCTGACAGTGCGCCAACTGTTCATACAACAAACAATTATGAAACAGCATAGCCTCTTAACATATTCCCCCTCTCTTTCACGTGGCAAACGCAGATTCGACCCCGTAGACAGTTATCAAAACCGGCTTTCGACCAAGATCTCTCAACGATTCTTCTGCCACCTAGGTCATTATCTCTATAATAAAACTAACAGGATTCTTCCTATTTACGACCTTAACAAAATTAAATGTAAAATGAAATTAACCAGCTGGATCCAGGACTTAAACTACCTTGAAACTGAAAAAATCCTAGCTGTCTCGGTATAGATCACGATTTAAATAAATTAGTTAATAAATTCACTTTTCACATCAATATTATTTATTTATATGTCCAGGCAACAGAAACTTCTACATCCTCACTCACTACACAAATCCACACTCTACACTTTCCTTCATCTCCACACAATACTAACTATACTAACACTATATAGATTTAGAATCACCTTAATAATTGTTAACTGACTCGCGACCACTGTCTGATTTGGAATATTATATAACCTCAAGGGTGGAGACCAGTGGTGGTGGACACCAGAGACTGGTGTCCTGAAATACAGGCCCCAAGCCTAGTTTAGGCACCAGTCTCCCGCAATATACTTACTGTATCCAAATGTTCCCTAAAAATATGTACTCAATGTGTATTGTGGCGAGAAAATAAATAAATTATTATTATTATTATTTTCCTAAAATACGTCCACTGCTGGACATAGGCTTCCCCAAACATCGCTACGACGACTGCTCCTGCGCTTCTCCTATTATGCAATTTCCCACGATCACACTACCACATAAAAGCCTGTGCGATTGCCAGTAGAGAACCTAACCACTACATTCTGTAATTTCATTTCAATGATATAGAGTGGAACAGCTGGACCAGATCAGCAATATGCCAACGGTGTTGGACGAACATTTGTGGGTCACCATGTGCAAGCTGAGAAGAACCAAAATTGAGAACGAGGTTAAGGTAGGTACTACTATTACTTTTTAATTATCCTTTTCTGAAAGTGGCGCCGGGAACCGAGAAGTTGTTTGAAAACCAATTATATATGGGCATGTTATGAGGAGGAATGAGAAATGCGAATGAAAGTTATAGGAGTAGAAGAAACAAAGACGATTGATAGCTTGCGTGTGTGAGAGAATATAGGGTAAAAAAGGAATCGACTACTGAGATGACGGCTAAAAGAGATGTACATAAGGAAGAAGAAGACGTTCTGAACCGACCCCAAATAAATTGGGAGAAAAGAAGAATGATGATATATGAACGTTTTCCGTAGATGAGAGCACTGATCCAGGAGTTAGCGTACGTGGAACATGCAAACGGCGTATGGACTAAGGCCATCCAGGCTCGACGCACCGGCCTCACCTCCTGCCAGGCCAAAATACTGCACCATCGGGAGATAGTGGAACTCGAAGCCAGGAACAAAACTGTTCAGGTACTGGATTACGTATCTCTAGGTTGACAACGAATTACAAGTAAAAATCATCATAGATGTTAGGGTGGGTACTCAATATTACTAATAAGGCCATGAAAAATATTAGGCCTACGAAATTGGCGTTTTGTAAAATTTGTATGGAAAACACAAAACGATTTTTTTTTTAATGAATTCATTTTAATTAATCATTCAAAGTAGGTATGTACCATTGTTATATATGCACTTTCGCCATTTTACCGGTAGTTCATTGATTCATTTGCTGAAAAAGTTGTGGGAGCGAGAATCAATAAAATCTTGGAAGGCGGTTTTGACACCCTCATCGGAATTGATTTGTTTTTGCTAGCAAGAAGTTGTCCAAATTCCGGAAAAAAGTAGTAATCTGTTGGAGCAAGGTCCGGGCCCCGGGGAGTACGGTGGGTGTCGGAGACGTTTCAATCGCAGCTCCTTTACTTTAGCGACCGTCTGTTGTGCAGTGTGTGGTCTACCGATGTACTGAAGCAGCAGTGGGCTAGAGCAATTGACCAGTCTCGGTTATTTAATGGCTAGCTTTTTTCCATCATGGTTTGCAATAGTTGACCATACACAAAGTAACACATTACACATTATTATTTGTTAATATTAGTAACACATTACATCATTGGCCATTTTGTAATTCCTTACATCATAGCGTTTCTTTGGTATATGTATGTTGGGTGTACGTCAAATAAGACGCTTTGAAACTCAGAACAATAACTAAAGTATTGTTCTGAGCTTTGAAATGTTGCCATAAAGCGTAAAACGTTATTGAGGATGATATTCTCGTAGCATGTCTATTTCCTTTTACATGTCTGTTTAGTACCTATATTCTATAACATTTATATTATTTTTATTTAAGTGCAACGTTCGTAAGTACGCTGTACTGGTACAGCGTCCTAACTATTGTTTGCCTCACCGGTCGACGTCACTACGTCAGCGCCGGCTGTCGCTGAAAACCAGCGCTGGGGCTCTGTCTTGCATAGGGTCGCGGCATAATGCTGAGCGATAGCCGTTTTGCGTAGATGTGACGCATGTTTCCCCCAACCTTTTCATATTTTCTGTGTTTGTGTTATTTTTTGCGTCATGTTTACCGCAAATAAACGCATTTTCTTTCTTTCTTTCTTTCTTATACAGATCTGCCGTAATCGTCAGGCCAGATCTTAGGAAGCTGTAGTGGATGACACTAGCACTGGTCCACCAGACTAAGTGTCTGGTGGACCAGTGATGGTGCCAGTACCTTTTTCTGAGTCAACTTTCGCTTGGGTATGATTTGGTCGGTTCTCCTGGGTTCAACCACTGTGATGAGCTTCCCGATTATCGTACAGGATCCATTTTTCATCACAAGTAACGATACGATTCAAAATCCTCACGTTATTATGACGGTTGAGTAATGTGACGCAGCACTCGACTCTTGTTTGTTGGTTTGCTTCACTCGATTCATGCGGTACTAATTTTTCGAGCTTTTTCACTTTTCCAATTTGTTTCAAGTGAATTAAAATTATTGTTTTATCACTCACAATGAAGCCTGCCGCTAACTCTGACGTGGTTTGCGATGGATCCGCTTCCACGATCACTTTTAATTATTTATTATTAACTAGGGTCTCCGGCCGTCCACTGGGTTTGTTCTGTAGGTCAACATTCCCAGAACGAAAACGTTGGATGGAACCAAAAACGTACCGTGTTTTCTTTTACGGTAGCTTCCCCATACACATCATTAATCCTTCGAGCTGTTTTTGCAACGCACAACAGACACAATTAAATGTCTGGCGTTTTGTGAAACTGGCTACTTTGATCTCAAAAGATCAAAGTGGCCAGTTTGACAAAACGCCAATTTCATATATAAGGACCTAATATACGAAGCCTCGTACTTATTCTAAATAAAAGCTGTAACTTGTCTACACTTGACTAGCTGGTGCTACCAGCGGGACAGGTGGAGATCGTGACCACCGGACACATGCAAGACTTCGAGGACGCCACGCTCATCCCCAGAGAAGACATCGAGAAGATTAACAACCTCATACTGGTAACATTCGTCTTTGTTTCTTTATACTGCGGTAACACGAGCGCGAATTCATGCTGTTTAAGGAAACTAGCGACCCGTCCTTGCTTCGCACGAGTTTTACCATTGGACAAAACATCGAGATTTGTGTATTTTGTTAATATTTTATTTATTATGTACACTCCCAGACTCCTAAATTGAGCCGACGTGTAATTTGTTTTTTTGCATAAAAAGAGTATCGAATAGTTTTTACAAATTTTTAATCCATTCTGACGCTCAAATTATGGATACTGCACCTGAAGTAGCCGCGCAAGCTTTCTTCACACTTTCACTTAGTCAGCGAAACGTAAGTGCACAACTTCATGCAAGTCGTTCTGTCGTTCAAAGAATTTACCATCGATACCTGGAGACTGGCGGTTTCGTGTGCCATCCAGGAAGACCACGAAATCGGGTCAAAATGGCACGACAAGATCGGTTTATCTTTACCACCAACCTGCGTAATCGTCACCTGACCTCAGTACAGGTCCAAGAACAGCTTCGAGACTTCCATAGACTGACTATTTGCGCTCGAACTGTTAGAAGAAACTCGAAATACGTGGCCTGAACCATTGGCTGGCAATAAGGTTTTATTGCCAGCCAATGGTCCCAAACTCAGACGAGCTCACAAAATGGCGCGCCTACAGTTTGCACGCAACATTTGCTTTTGATGATTGCTTATGATGGACGTAGGAAAGTCTACGAAAGACAGGGAGAACGTTTTCGGCAATGTTGCATTGAAGAGAAGGTGTGTGATGACGTTGGGTCATGGACAGTCTGGGGCGGAATTTTCACCGAAGGAAAAACTGGCCTTGAGGTTGTGACGGGACTACGTTTCGTTATTTAGTGGCTAAATAGCGACCGATACATTCACAAATCAGAGCAGGATTTCATTTTTATCCATGATAATGCAAGGGCGCTCACTGAAAGAATTTTTCGAGAATACCTATATGACGTTAGTATCGCATACAATGGAATGGCCAGCAAGAAGCCCTGATATGAATACAATAGAGCCCTTATGGGATGAGCTGAAAAGCCGTGTTCGAACTTACCAACCAGCTCCAGAAACTTTGCAGGAGCTGAAAACTGCCATCTTTGGAAGCACGGGAAAACATTCCACAGCACGTTATAGTGGCATTAATTAATTCCATGCCGAACCGCATGACGGTCGTCGTAAATGCTCTTGGAGGTAACACAAATTACTAAATAAACGTTTTCTCTATGCAATACACTGTTTTCTTAAAAAATGCCAAGCAAATTTTGCACCTGAGAATGCCGCGAAGACAACTTATCGCATTTAATTTCAAATTTGGAAATGATTGTTGCGCCCGCGTCGCCGCGTCAAAGTTAGGTCACGCAGTACCCGCCGCTACAAATATACTTTGCTCGCTTCCCGCCGCCAGCTCTCGCTCGCGTGGCCATTCGGCCCCCCGCTACCCACCTAAGACCGCGCACGCTGCGATTGTGCGACGGACGCCATCCTTTTGGGTTGTAACGCTTGAGTATCCCTGAGGACTGACTGTGTATTAATTGTGCTGTTACCAAATGAAACTGTTTTACCGAGTCCGTGTGTTGTTCATTCCTACATCTCTCGAGAAGAAAAGAAAATACCTACGTGTAAGGGGTATTCCCTTACACGTAGGTATTTTCTTTTCTTTGTACTACCATTATGTAAAAAGGTACGCTGGCGTGATGAATTAGATGCGTTTACGGGATTGGGCGGAGAAGGCAACACACAACGAACAGTGCAAGGTTATGAGGGAGTCCTTTGCCCAGCAGTGGGACAATACAGGTTGCTAAAAAAACACACAAACCTTCCAAAATAAATTATCTAAATGGTGGTGAAAACCCGAGCAAAATTCCTTGCAATGAAATTTGCAATTCATAAAATGCATAGTAATTCAGACTTGAATTCAAAAGGCGGTTCATATTTGCGCAATTCAAAGGCTGCTCGAACGCGATCAGCGCGATGAGACTCGTGTCTTAAGAACGTGACTTTATTTGCTTTGCTTCAAGACACTTCTAGATCTTGCGCACGCGAAAATCGATCGTGCACCGGTTCCAACCTTTTTGAATAGAGACTAAAAGCAAGTTTGGCTTTCATGCTTTTCTTAGGTAGCCTTTAGCTTTTCGAGCAATTCGCTTTCTAATATTTTTGACCATCTAATGGTGTTTCAGTGCCGGTTTCATAATAATCTTATAAAATTAACAGAAAGTGGGCGCCATGAAGTTGCACATGATGCGCAAACAGATGGAGTTCCGCAAGGGCATCCTGTCCAAGGAGTGGGAGCACTCGCAGATGAAGATGAAGCTGCGGCACATGCAACAGGAGCTCTACTCTTACAGGAGGCTCAAGGTACAGAGCAGTTTATATGCCGCATTAGATATGCCGAATATTCAAGGGCTTTGCTTTCATTGATCTCAACGAAACTCATTATGTGTTTGTCTTTTTCCACACATGAATCTTCCTAAAAGACAAATCTACTAAAATATCGAACTATATAATTGTTACGGATTACACATTAAACGCACGCCTTCTTCCCATGGGGGTAGGCAGAAAGTATAGAACGCCACCTGCTACGTTCCTTACATACGGATTACTTGCGTCGATGTTTCTTAGATTGGGCCGTTCATAATGCGCATTGAATTTTAGAACAACCGCGACATTGTATAAAGCGTCTCATTCATTCGTACTTGTGTGAGTCCCTTTCTAAAGCTTGATGTGCCATATAAAGCACCGGTACTTTACTCTCACCAGATCCCAAAAGAACTGCAGTTGTACCTGAAGAACAAAGAGCTTGGCTACACGGACGAACAAGACTACATTCTCGTGGAGAAGGAGAACGAAGCGTCCAAGGCAGGCGCCAACAAGATACTGAACGACCAGATAAATAGGTGCGGGGATCTTGAGGTAAGACCGGGAGATATATTCAGAAAATCTACAAAGAAATCTACTTAATAAAAATCTTAAATTCATTCACTCACTGACAGACAACGCACATACTAAGCCACTGGGTTTAGAAACATGAATTTTTGCACAAAACTTCTATACATATATGTATAGAGAAAGTGAGCATTAAGGTAGGATTTTTAAAAATTCATCCCCTAAAGGGGTTAAATAGGGGATGCAAGTTTGTATGGAAGTGCCCATCAAGCGCACGGCTTGTAATTTTTATAAAACAGGTATTTTAAGATTAAAGGTGCGAATTGCGTAATTCTTGGCAATTGCTTTACAATCGTGAGGAAACCGGCATGTCTTGGAACCTAAAATTCGAAGGCATGCGACTTCCATCAAACCGCACTGGGACCGCGTGGTGAATTATGGCCCATTCCCTCTCATAGAGAGTAGAGCTGAGTCCCAGCAGTGGGAACATTATAGGCTTATTATGCTGTAGGTACTATCTTGGCATCACAGTAAATTGCTCGGTCTTGCGCAATTTTGTTGTCTTTCTCTACTCTTATAGCATTGCCCTCTTTCAAAGCCGGGTCCAGACGTGTAATGTAACGCGAATTCTGCGTGTGGATGGTACTACGAGCATTACATGTAACACTAGTGCTGGCGCTCGCGCTGATCCATCGGCTGTCAGTTTTTAGCGCAAACACAAAGGCTCTTGCAGTCGAACATATACAGGATTCGCGTTGAGTTTTAATGACATCCACACTATAGGTACCTACGCATTACATTACACGATACATAACATTTCACATGTCTGGACCCGGTTTTGAAAGAAGGCAATGCTATAAGAGTAGAGGAAGACCAAACAAACGATAGATGTGTATGTCAGATGAGATGGCTAGAAAAGGGTGAATATTAAAATGAGAGCTGTTGACAGATGTGTGGGAGAACAAAAACGTGCTGCGCAGATATAAATACAGATTTGGAACTTTTTTCAGTTAAAACTGTTAGCAGTCGAGGCAGCTCGCAGCAAGGTAGAGAATTTGATATTGGCACTAAACGTGAAGGTATCTGACAAGAAACTCCACGAGGATGCGCTGGAGCCCATCAGGATCCGACGCGTGTTCAAAAGGAGGTACCTATATCAGGAATAGCTGTAGAATAGTAAAGTAACTACCTACAATTTAAACTTTAGAATCGACGCTAATATTATAACAAAACAATTCTGTTAGTTTCTTAATATTGTTATTATCAACTAATTTGATGATTGTACTGTTTGTACGCCGTTAACGGCAAAACATAGAGATCACTTTTCGATATAGGGTGGGCTTTCAAGACAAAACTGAAAAACAAAGTATGGTCAGGTGGCCAACAGTGAACCACGAAAAAGTTAAACTCCTCTCATGCAGTCATATTCAAATTTAACGTTTATTTTTTTCATTTATACGATGCAGTGTCTATCAGACTTTAAGTTTCTTTATAAATTTCAACTTAAAAACTGTTAGATTAGACATTATAAAGTGTTTAAAAATAATGGGAAATGGTTCACTGTGTACACTATTGGGTACACACTGATCCAAGATGAAGTTCACAGTGAACCACAGTAAATCATGTCATAATAGAACGAAGTTAAGTTATATGTCAACTGTGGCCACTGTGGTAAATCAGTTATCAATCGAAAGCTCATCAATTACAACACAATTTTACATATTTCCAAAAAGATTTATTGAATAAATTATAGATAGATAGAATAGAATAGAACACCGTCACAGGAGGCAAAGCTTGTCCAGATGCGCATACAATGGCAGAAGTCGTAATTAAAATGCCTGTTTCACCACTGGTAATTTTACAAATGTTAAACCTTTTGGTGCTATTAGTAGGTACTTTCTTTGGCTTCTGGGCAGTTGTCGTTGAGGTCCCATCTAAATTATATACCCGCAACCCTACACCGAAGCTAAGATGTCACTGCATAACTTCTTTTAAATTTGAAAACATTTTTCAACGTTGTCCCTGTTAAGGGGTTTGGCACGAGCTAAGCTACATGGCCCGGGTTTTTTAAAGCTAAGATCATTATGTCGTTTTCTGAAAGATCGCAACCAGTCTATTCCAGCTATTTTATTTATGTCCCAAGAAAGTGGTTATTTGATATGGTTAATTTTCACAATTCCGAATGCTACTTGACGCACTTCCTTTGCCCCGAGCCCATAAAACACTAAGGCACATTCTTTAATTAGTCTCGTACATAAAATACGTTTAAATTCAAGTCGCAATCGCATCTCAGCGACAATCAATGTCCAAAAACCTGTCAAAAATGTATGTAAATTGATTGTATTTTTGACAGATTGAGACTGAGATTAGAATGCGAACGGTCTTAAAAATACGGGAATTGCCCCTCTGTTCAGCAATCCGGCAATCCTCCTGATGTCTCCGTCAAAATGGCCCTTCTTTTATACAATTTGCCATAATGATTCTAGGAATTTTACGGTGAGTCATAGGGACTGTTCAAAGGCTCGGCCAACCACG
Organism: Brachylomia viminalis; assembly: GCA_937001585.2. Lineage (NCBI taxonomy): Eukaryota > Metazoa > Arthropoda > Insecta > Lepidoptera > Noctuidae > Brachylomia > Brachylomia viminalis. Next base: position 2,749,923 of record OW443301.2, read on the forward strand.
GCGCAGCGCGATAAAAAAATGCCACATGGTATTTTTATGTTACGTACGACGAAACTTTACCTAACTGAGAGCCGTCGTCTAAAATTGAATATTCTTACATTATCTTATCCTAAACCTATATGAGTTAACACTTATTAGACTAACTTAAGCGCATATTGCTCGGCGTCCGTTACAAATATAATATATTGTACAGTATAATTAGCTGTCACAAAACTCGCACATAGAATAGAACAGTTCACACAACACAATAAAAAACTAGAGTAACTATAAACAAAACAGGACTACTTATAAACTATACCGATTTTGGCGGGAACACCTGAGGGGCAATTCTCGTACTTAAAAAACGTTCAAATTCAAGTCGCAATCTCATCTCAGCGACAATCAATGTCAAAAACTTGTCAAAAATGTATGGAAAATGATTATATTTTTGACAGATTGAGACTGAGATCAGACTGTGAACGTGCTTAAAATTACGGGAATTACCCCTCAGAGCGATTTAACACACGCCCGCACGCACTAAATTCGAACTACGCCAATCGCCTGAGTTTGCAATTTCCTCATAGCGTCAAAATCAAAGTTTTAATCCACATCAACAGTTAATGTTGCATTTCCTGTCAGGATGGAGACGCTGGTGATGCGCAGCCAGCTGATCCGCGAGGTGCAAGCCAACCACTCTACCATCGTGATGCTGCAGACCGAGCTGGAGCTGCTGCGGCTCAAGACTTACCCTACCCTCGCCAGCTTCTGCACTTACTAGAATATAGCTTCTTATTTGAATCTGCCTCGCTTAAGGCCAGCAACAGCCTGCCAGCTCTTCCACGGTTTTGTTGGCTTGCCGGTAGGTCGCTGGAGAATTGTCGCAAGACCGATGGTATTGTGAGCCGCTTTGTTTCGGTAGGCATTTCTGAATGCGTCATCCCAAGTGCCACGAAATAATAGAAATTCTCTAATCGTTAAGTAGAAGTTACTTCTCACAGTCTCAGACCAAATAAAAAAGGTAGACGGAGCGCCGCGCCGCGCTCTCACAGTGAAGCAAGGATAAATGAAGCCAAAAGACAATGAGCAGAAGTGGTCCAAATTTCCACCACTATTGAGGGCTATGTAAGCTTAAAGTCGACTAAATACCATACAATTTTGATTACTAGGTGAAAAAAATATATTCACTCAGAAAAAAGTTACGACTGTTTTAAAAATACGTACCTATTTTTAGTTATTTAACCGTTAATTTTTTTCGCACATACTTAGCGCTTATTAACGCTTTTCATCTTTTAATCGAAGATAACGCGCATGCGGAAGAATATTTAAGAATCATTAGAGAGAGATTGCATGTACCAAATCAATTGGGAGCATATTATGTTACAAATAGAAATATAAATAGAAGGCGGGCAAGTTTTCGAAATACTGAAGCCGACGCCATAGGAGCAGATGAATTTCCTGTTCTGACTCAAGAAGACTTGAGATTGTTTGCACTTGGTTCATATCACATAAAACTTGCGCGTAGCTACTATAGCGAACACGTACGCAATGGCGTGTATCAGATTGAAGTAGCAAGAGATGGAGCATTTAGTGAAATAGTTGATTTTGGCATTGAACCTGAAAACGCTATGTTGCTACGCGCAAGAATACAATCCCGACACGCACGTGCAAGACAATACTACACGTATGTAATGATCCATAATCGAGAAACCATTTCGAACTACTTCTGTTCTTGTCTTTCTGGAATGCGAACTGTGGGTTGCTGTGCCCACGTCATGGTAATTATTTTGTATTTTGGATGGGCGAGACACCAACCCACAATTCTACTTCCAGCTGCGAATCTGGACAATGTTATTGTGGATGAAGACATATGAGATGTATTCTTTTAAGGACAGACTCCACACTGTGAGACAGGAGTAAATAAAACTTGTGTGAAATATTTTTGTGTTTACATTCTTCCCAGTATTACAAATATTTTAAAATAAATATAAGCATTGTAAAGATAGCTATAAGTCCTTTCATTTGATTTGATACCCCACATGATAGGGTTTGATTTTTTTGACGTAGCGAGGTACCTACCGCGACCGGCATATTGTTTATATTTTGGCTCATATAGCTTATATCAACCAGAATAACGTATGAATTACAACGAAATGTCATACACCTAAATCAATCGAGTAGTTTAAAAGATATCGTGAAATAATGAAGCGTAAAAAGGTTTTTAAATTGCAAGTTTTCATGGGGTCATATAACTTTTTACTGAGTAAATATTTTTGGTTGCGGTCTTCTTATAATGATTCAGAACGCAGTGTTCCATCATATGTCATAGTTCTTATTGATGGTGGAAATTTGGACCAAGCTCCATATATTCTTGCCCATTCTTCTTTGAAATAGGAAGCCGAAAGCCGATCGTGTTAGTGCGACGCGCGAAGCCGAACATACTAGACATCTTATCACACACAGGGTCGCGCATGCATACATATCTGTACACGATACTTCACATAATTGAACGCTATTGTTGGCGTACCCTCCAATTACCTTTTTTATTTGGTCTGAGTCTGTGGGAAGTAACTTCTAGATATCTTCACACTCAAAAAATTGACTGAAATATGTGTGTAACCTTGCATTTAGATCCTAAACGGATTTTTGATTGTATTAGGTCCATTTAAGTATTGTTAATGCACTTTATTATGATTTAAATAGTTGATTTTAAGACGGTAGGTAGTTAGTTACTTAACGTGGTGTTGACTTGGTTAATAAAATATGGAACAAAATCTGATATTAATTTTAACATTTTGTAGTTATTAACTCATGGTGCAGCTGCTGTTGTTTTGTTGCGAAGCAGTGAACGAAAATAAACATTTCGTTCACTGTTGCTAAGTCCATGGGTCGAGGTTTGTCGAAATCACAAGACAAAAGAAAACGCTGATTACAAAACTTTTATTTTCCATAAACAAATCTACAGTTATTGTTAAAATACATTCAATTATTAATAGTTCGATACAGCTCAACATTTATAGAAAAACGTAAGAAATTCGCCTAGTCGTAATTTTATTCTTCGATATGGTGGGGAGATTCTGCTTCCCAAATCACGAATATTTAAAATCTGTAAATTCGGAGGCAATAAAGCCTTTTTTTATATCTGCATACGCAATAACGAAGTAATGTACAGTCGTAAACAAACGCCATCCATATTATTCTATGGAACTACTTATCTAAATGTATGATTTTGATTAGCTGTCTGATCTGACACAGTACCTAGGTAAGGTAAAAATCTACAGGATGCAAAAGCTATGCTATCAATATGTAGGAAAAGTGAATTAATTACTAAACGTTTGTCGACGACTGTACCTTATAAAATTTTCATAAAAAAGATAAAATTAGGCCACAATTTCTTTTAAAAAAAACTATCACACAATTTACCATCACAATTTCGCCAATATTTACTCAAAAATAAAAATATGCTATAATTTATGTTTTTATAATTTTGAATACTTATTAATACAAAATCTGTTTGTTTTTTCTTTTTCTGACAATGTGAGAATCGTATCAAAACTGCAAATTACGTAAAATACACTTGAAATGCTCCAAGAAAATCTCTTCAATATCTACTGGCTGGAAGGCTGGAAATGAGGGAAGATATAGATCTAGGTACTCAATCAACTACCTGTGTGTGTTTTACAATAATAGGTACAGTCAACAGCACATCTGTGGTAACAATTTGACATTGACAGCGCCTTTATGTCTAACAGTAAGTGCTGTTTTCGTACCTAGTGCAAGTGATATGTACCTCTTATGTGCGGCTGACGTTGACTGTACTTTTCTTGCAACATTTCAACCACATTTACCTACAACTATGGATGTGCGCATAAACTATGACAGTACAAAGTCAATTACAACGGTATATTACAATTTATAATACTGTATTTTACTAAAAATGTAGATCGGATATGTATAAATATATAGTGCCATCCACGAAGACGCGCCGCACTCTTCCTTCCTAATCGCTTACAGTACAAGTGCAGTACTGTTTGTAAGCGATTACGAAGAAGAGTGGTGCGCGTCTTCGTGGATGGCACTATCTGCAAGATCGGGGTGGGGGTATTAGATGTTACCTTAGGGATTTAAGAGTGTAAAAATTAGTTTAAATCTACCCAGAAAATTTCATCCACATCTGCAACTTTACCACAGCATTTGAGACAGCTAGGGCATGGCAATTACTCTGCCTTCGCATCGTATTAATCTAGCGTAGACACTCGCAAACGCCGCGACTAGACTACGCGACGAAGTTTCAACAATGACAATGGACAATGATGTCTGCGCCACGCTAGTCCAGCGTATAATGTATATACACAGCGTTTTCGCAGCGATTATGTGACGTCAAGCCCAGCGTGAAGATCCGAAGACACTCACTCAAGGCTTCGTTTGAACCCAAAATATTAGGTCGTGAATGGAACATTTCGGGCTGTTGTCTTATCCGGGTTTTTCACATCTTGAGTAGGTACCTAAATTTGCTCAAACCTTGTTAGGTACCTTCAGGGCAAAATACTGACTCGGCTGACAGCTAGAGCTTGTAAGCGATCAAACACACTGTTTCGAAAACATTTCTTAAAGCTCATTGATTCACATATATGTGCGACATTTGTGTCCAGAGGGGTAATTCCCGTATTTTTAAGACCGTTCGCATTCTAATCTCAGTCTCAATCTGTCAAAATTACAATCAATTTACATACATTTTTGACAGGTTTTTGACATTGATTGTCGCTGAGATGAGATTGCGACTTGAATTTGAACGTTTTTTAAGTACCAGAATTGGCCTACAGATATCGTGTTTTACACTTCAGCAAATAGGTAGATACCTTTATATTTCGTTTTCTGGCACATTACGTAGCCTTGCGTTGTGTTGAGCGCTAGTTTCATGTTTCAGCCTTCAAGAAATTTGCTTGTTCAGTAAATTTTGTTGCAGCGCTACTGATCCCATTTAGTTTCAGAACCTGTATGTTCTAGATTATGCTTCATATTATTGTACAATTTATTTTAAGTCTTATTCGAATTCAAGTAGGTAGGTACCTACTTATTATTATTTATTAGTTGACAGTATTCGCAATACTGACAGCTATTATATATACTTCTTGTTAGCGTCTTTTTAAGCGTTTCCTAGTTTAGGCCGTATTTAGCTACGCATTTCAAAGCCTTTGGGTCTTGATGACAAATTAACCCAACATTGGAATTGAACAATCGTAACACATTTCTCATGATAAATTTGTCCTAGTCATTTTGTATATTTGTCTATAACCGCCAATATTATAATTTTCTAATTTAGTTATCTGTTCTGGTCACCAGTATAACGATAAAGTACATTGTTACTGATTGATTAAGCTGATGTAAATACATTTTTATGCAGATTTACACAATTTCTGTGTTATTCTGTTATATCTAGAGCACTGTCCTCTGGTCATAGACTATAACGGCATCGGCATCAAAGAACTGGCTTTGTGACTTACTGAGCGCGATGATGGCCGCGTGCTCGTTGCGCATGCGATTCTTGTACTTCTTGCTTAAATTCACCTGAGAAGTATGTAAATAACTTAAGAGGGCTATCACAAATTTTCTTGTATTTGAGTGTTTGAAGAGTCACGCACTCAAATACAAGAAAATTTGTGATAGCCCTCTTAATTAGACATCACTTGACGGTATTAAAGATTTTGAACGAGTAGACAAAAGAAATAAGCAAACAATAAGACTATGATCTATACAGGGCGTCCCACGGATATGCCACATGGAGGGAAAGTACCTTGAATATTGTAGATGGAACATTTTACTGAAAGAAGACATTATTTGAATTTAAAACACAATTTAAACCGCATTCATAGATATTTAAATAATTACATGGTTGAACCCGAAATCGAACCCGTTACATGAGAAAAATAATCACCCTGTAACTTTATCATAAGGATTATTTTTTGCTAAATAACATAGTGTCACAAATAAAAGGGGTCTTCCCTTTTATTTGTGAATTTTAACATTTGATGTGAAATTTTGTTGACACTATGTTATTTAGCCAAAATAATCCTTATGATGAAGCCTTTCGATCGGTATGGTAAAGCTACAGGCTGATTATTTTTCTCATGTAATGGGTTCGATTTCCGGTTCAACCATGTAATTATTTAAATGTCTATGAATGCAGTTTAAATTGTTTTTTTAATTCAAATAAAGTCTTCTTTCAGTAAAATGTTCCATCTACAATATTCAAGGTACTTTCCCTCCATGTGGCATATCCGTGGGACGCCCTGTATATTATATCAATATATTACACTATGATTATTATGATCCTTTCGTGGTACCTAAATTTGAGCTAAGGGAACGACAGACGGTTGAGATAAAAATGTAAATTATGATGTCACAGCATCTGTCTTTAATCTGAATATCAAATGAAATGAATCCAGGATCTGAGATGCCGAGTGTCACAGACACATGCTTCCTTGACACTGCCGCCATACCTATCTAGGTCTTCTCTGTTTTGTATTTGGAATGGTTCAAACGACGTATAAGGTTATTTATAACGATTACGAATTAACGACTGCAAAAGTAGCTCAAGTCAGGCAGGTATGCTTACCTTAGCATACAGTTGTTGTAGGTCGTCTTCTGTAGAGAGTGGTCGTGGTTTGGGTCTGAGGAACGCGGGCAATGACCTCGTCTTTAGTGCGTCGATGTTCGCCGCATTGTCTATTTCGTCTAACACTGGAACAAAATAACGTGTGAAACAGAAATATTCAATATCCAGTTAATTATTGTAGGTATGTAACAAAGTTTAGGAGGGAGAAGTCAAAATATATTTCTGGAGTGATGAACAAAGTTTGAGAATCGTATTAGAAACAGTATCGGTCTTAAAATTATCCCTTGGGGTACACCATTTCTCGTATTGTATTGAATATATTAAATTATTATCCTAATGCATTAAATAGCTATTGTTTGGTTTGGATACTTAAACATAAGTAGATTTTACATTAGAAGGTATGTGGATACTATTTTGTAAGATTATATTTCAGCTGATATCGAGGTTGACACTGAAAATGCGTTAGACCAATCATCAAAATCATGACTCCCAGATAGTCTCAGTTTAATTTTCATGGATTCAAGTTCACCTTAAGTAAGCTGGTGCGTACTGAACTTATCATCTCATAGAATAGAAATAACACAATGCAAGTGCGTAACACACGACACGACACGACACAGGTGACGACACGACACGGTTGGCGCAGTGGTTAAGCGATTGACTGCTGCTTTACGTGTCGCGGGTTCGATCCCCGCACGGAACAAATATTTGTATGACCTGCAAGTAGTTGTTCCGGGTCTGGCTGTTTGTGTATGTGAGTTTAAATGTTTGTAAACGCACCCACGATACAGGATAAATTCCTAGTGTGGGGTACGTTTAAAAAAAAAAAAACTTGAAACTTGAATCGTACTCAACTACCGGTAAAACGATACTCACTACTGCTCGAGGCGTATTGCACGCATTGCTCCCTCGGGTCAGGCACGCGGTTGACGTAGCACTGCGGCGGGTGGCGAACCTCCCGCGAAGCCCGACACTCCACATCTCCGGCATAGCTGACTGGACGAGCGTGACGCTGAATTTGCACCTAAAAAATATTAGCACTTAAAATTACTGTTGCCTATGGAATTTACATGATTGAGGTAAAAGAAGAGTAAAGTACCATGGAGTTTCTCGTCCATTCTCTTATACTACATCTTGTAATAAGCATAACAATATTAGCAGGATATTTTATTGTTTTAGTGCCTACAAGTGACCCTAGCCAATGACAGACTTCTAATTGAATTATACCCTACTTATTTATTATAATCGATTCATATGTATAACCTTAGTCATTAAATTTTTATAAAATTCTTACCTCAGCATGTTTCATCCTATAATTTTCCTGACTAGAATATGCATGGTTTTCTTTGATAGCATAATTTTCTTTAAGGTATTGTTCATCTGCAAAGCAAGACCAACAATTTAACATCTCGCAGATTTCTATAAAGAAATTAAAAGAAATAGGTACTTAGGTAATTGAAGATTTTCAATAATTTCTCTTGTTCTTCTTTTGTTGAATTTCTAATAAGAATTTAAAACAAATAAGTAGATGATTAAACTTACCAAACGATTTCTGATGACGCGGCATTAGGCGGCAGTAACAAATTATAACTAACAAAATAACAACTCCGCAAATACCTCCTATAAGCCAAGATAACCAAACAATTATAACACGACCCTGCAAATAATCATTTTGGTTTGTAATCATATTCCTGAATAAAATATTGATTAGAATGTGCACTCAACATACCTGCAGAAACATTTCAGTTATTAACACGAAAGCGAAACACGCTTGTTTTTGATCCCTTACTGTAACGTTTTCCTAACATTTTTAATACTTATCTAATACAAATACTACATAAATATAATAAAATTAAGATAAATACTATGAAATTATGAAGTGGAAATGTCCATTTTTGAACTGTCCGCGCCTGCGCGTGTGAGTCAATAATTTTTGATCAGAAATGATAAACATCAAGTTAACAAAAACTTCAGGTTCGTGGTTTCCTTTACCTCTTAGAAAACTAAACATTTGTACATTTTGTAGTAATTCATAATTTCATATTATTTCGAAGAGTATTTTTGAAATAAGACAGAAATTACGAGAGACTAGAATTACCATAACTACAAAGCTTTTCAGAACGAGTAATGCTTTGTCAAAATGACGAATTTGACGTCAACGTTCCGTAATTTTCGGCCGTAGACAGAGAAACTTTCTCTGTCTACGTTTTCGGCAATCCACAACGCTATCGATTCAATAATCTTCTGCAAAAAAAAAACAATGAAAGAATCACAAAATAAAATTAAAGTATACAGTTAATTTTATTTTATTTTGCGATCCTTGAATTGAATTTAAGTGCCGACTAAAACCAATTTTTATTAATTATAGCGTTACTATTGATCAAAAGAAGGGTGGCCTTTGCCCTACAGTGGGACAACACACGCTTGTATTATGTAATACTAAAATATAATTATGTTGGTCAAATAGCAAAACAAACTGAGAGTAAAGTCAGCAATAAAATCTTTCAGTGATATCCAAAAGTTCAAAACGAAACGTTTAATGTCATGCTATGATGGGTACATTCCGAATTGCGCTGTAATCGATTTGAGCATGCTTTCACCCGTTCCGAATAAGCGTGAGCTCAATAATGATGTTCCGTGAATCGTAATAGATGACGTCATGATATGTGCCATCTTGCGATAACGCCAATCATGCCCTAAATTAATATTAAAGTGAGTTCTGACAAAAATTACAGTTGTGCTGTTTTGTTTTGAGTTGCATCATATCTCTAAACTAAAGTGACATTTTCGAAATTGTGCTGTAAAATCTAAGACGATTTTAAACATATTGCGCATGAGTTTAATTTAATCTCATGCGCATTATGTTTAATTATTGTTGCATCTATGTTAATTGTAATCTGTGGTATTTTTCATCAGGATAAATCTTTGCCGGGAGAATATAAATACGCTAATATAAGCACTTTTGTCATCCTCTTCATTAATGGACGAATCGTCGTTCTCAAACTGAAATCTGTATTATAGTCAACCAACAAAATAGAATTGCCAATGAGTTGAAATTCGATAAAAAAAAACTAGTACAAGGTTTGGGGTTGACGTTGAGCGAGCACTATGAGCGCGTTCACGAGTATTCTGAATCGTTGACAGCCCTCAGCTGTCATACAATAAAATAATAATAATAAAATATATATATATATTGTTAGAAATAAACGGTCAGGAGGCGGGGCCTAGTGGCACGTCATGATGACGTAGTATCGCCTGACGGTGGCGAGGCCGGCTGGAGGGGCGCCTGCGGCGTTCCGAGCGGCGAGACTCACTTTTCTTGGGGCATTTGAGCGTGCTGGACGTATTAGGCGTTTATATTTTTGTTGATTAGTTATAATTGTAATTTCATTTTAATTGTCATTTAAATAAAGATTGTTTGCGTTTAACGTTATAAGTAAGTTTCCTTTTTAAAAAATCGCCGCCACTTATGGTTTATATTATCAGAAGTGGGATAGACCACGACATTTATCCGCTAACGGCTATTTTAAAAGTTTTCGTAACTTCTAAATTTAAATTCATTCTGTAACGGTATATTTGTGTTTGTGATTTAAGTGCTAGTTTTGTTTCGATAAATCGTAAATAGTTTGATTTGAATATGTCTGGACGTCATTCTCGATCGAAGAAAAGAGACAGCAGTCCACGTAAACGTTCTAGTGGCTCGCGAAAAGGTCGTGATAGTTCTCGTAAGCGGCGTCGCGACCGTTCACATAACCGTCGCGATAGCTCTCGCAGTCAGGCACTGGATACGATTCTCGGTAGGTTACATGCAATCGAGGATAGGTTGTCCACCACCTCGGGTTCAGTTTTGACATTGCAACGTCCAGCACGTGATTGCCTAACCCCACCGCCTGTGGCTACAGGTAATTCCAGCGCGCCCGGTGAGTCAGATTCTAACTCTAATAAGAATACGACGGACAAAATTGTGAGCGCGTTATCATCCTTGCTACAAGCAAAGTCAATCCACTATTATATCTCCAATTTTGACCCTAATATTCATGATTTTGATGTTTGGTGTGCGGAGGTTGATCGAGGTCGCGAATTGAATCGTTGGGACGACCGCGAGTGCCTGTCGCGCATTGGTTCTTGCCTAAAGGGCGATGCGCGCACATGGCTGAACGATTGGGTATCCAGCGATCGATCATGGTCAAATTTTAAATTGGAATTCCGATCACTCTGCCCACGGAACGTTGATATCGCTAACATTTTGTTTGATGTGATGAATAAGGACTCCAAAAGTTTTGCTACATATGCCGAATATGCGCGCAAGTCATTACTGCGCTTAAATATTGTAAAGGGCCTTTCCAATGATTTAAAAACCGCCATTATCATTCGCGGCATAACAGACCCGCAGGTAAAGGCTGCCGCATCTAATGCTAAGTTACAACTTAACGAATTAGTAGAATTTTTATCCGTATACGTGAAACCAAAAACGGAATTTAGATCTACCCACAATTTTGTTCGTTCGTCAAACGAACGTCATTCCGAATCGCGAAAACGTAACGCTTCGAAGCCGGATATGAAGTGCTTTAACTGCAATGCTGTCGGTCATTTGAAGTCTCATTGTCCGAAACAAAAGAAAACCGAACCAATAAAATCTAATACCATATCTACCGCCCCAAATAAACCGTCTCTAACCTGCACGTATTGCAGCAAGGTAGGACATTCGGCCGAAAGGTGTTTTGCTAAACAACGTGCTGAGGCGGATGGAAAAAAGGTATCCAATGTAAATTTTTGTCAAAGTTTGTCCAAAACAGTAATAATATGACCGCTATCATTAAGGAAATGCCTGTCGATGTTTTAATTGATAGTGGTTCCGATATATCCCTAATTTCTGATTTATTTGTTAAACACCTCAATTGCAATAGGATTCCTACGTATCGTTTAATGCGTGGAGTAGGCAGTCAGGAAATAGAATCTACTTGTTATGTGACTACAGTTATCGAATTCCCTGAGATATCTTTAGAAGTAGATCTATTCGTGGTACCTTCTGACACTATCAGTGCCTCTGTTCTGTTAGGAACAGATGTTTTAAATCATATCGAGGACACTAAAACCCTTGATAGATACTGGGAAGGTGCTTAATTACATCGATGATGTCTTGATTCTGTCGGATTCAATTGATGAAGGATTTGATTTGTTGCGCCAGGTTCTTGTGATTCTCAAAACCGCCGGTTTTTCCATAAATTTAAAGAAGTGCACTTTCCTAGCGACCGAAGTAGAATATTTAGGCAGACTTATTAGTCAAGGTCAGGTACGGCCGAGTCCTAGGAAGGTGGACGCTTTGGTTAATTCCCCGAAACCTACGAACGTTAAGCAAGTACGGCAATTTTTGGGTCTAGCCGGTTATTTTAGGCGATACATATCCAATTACGCAGCTAAAACGGCTTGCATAACTAAACTTATGAAAAAGGGGGAACGTTTTATCTGGGGTGACGACCTAAACGCGGCGCGTGATTACATTATTAGCTGTTTGACCGAAGAACCTGTGCTCGCGATATTTGACCCAAACTTGCCTACTGAGCTGCATACCGATGCTAGCGCGATCAGTTATGGACTTATGGTGCTGTTCTGCTTCAAGAGCATGGTGGTAAACGCAAACGTGTTATCGGCTATTTTAGCAGAGCAACACATGGAGCAGAGTCTCGATATCATAGTTATGAGCTCGAGACCTTGGCAATAGTAAAGGCATTGCAACATTTCCGCCACTATCTGATCGGCATCACCTTTAAGATAGTGACGGATTGTAATTCGTTAAAACTAACCGAACGAAAGAAAGATCTTGTCCCACGAGTAGCTCGTTGGTGGGTTTATTTGCAAGACTTTCGTTTCACCATTGAATATCGAAAGGGTACTCTGATGCAGCACGCTGACTATTTGAGTCGGAACCCGGCAATTGTGTCGCATATTCGCCGACCCAATAACTGGGCTCAAATTGCTCAAACTGCTGACTCTGAAACACAAGAATTGATGGAGAAATTGAGGGACGCACAGTTGGATTCCTCTCGATATGTTGTTAAAAATAACCTTTTGTACTACAAGTACTGTCCTACGGGTGACGAATCTCGACTTCTCTGTTTTATCCCAAAAGGTCACAGACTTAGCCTCTTACGTGTATTTCACGATGATCACGAACATATCGGGATGGACAAAACTGCTGACCTGATTCTCCGTCACTTCTGGTTCCCCAGCCTTAGGCAATTTGTAAATAAATATATTTCCCACTGTGTGGTTTGTCTCTCACATAAACGAGTTCCCCGAGCCCCACATCAGCCCATAGAATCCTGGACTAAACCCGATAGCCCTTTTTCTACCGTTCATATGGACATTTTGGGTTCGCTACCAGAATCAAAGGGGTTTAAATATGTGTTGGTACTTGTAGATGCCTTTTCCAAATTTTCTCTCCTGTACTCTGTACAGGCAGGACACGGAGGATTTAAAACGCGTATTTACAAACGCAATTTCTTTGTTTGGTACACCATCCTTAATCGTGACTGATCGAGGTAGGATGTTTGAAAGCTATAATTTTCAAAATTGGGTATCTGGGTTGGGGTGCGCCACTCATTTAATTACGCCTGAAATGCACCAAGAAAATGGTCAAGCAGAACGATACTGCCGCTCTGTTTTAAATATGCTACGCGTCGAGGTTATCAACAAGGGGAGCAGTTGGTCTGATACGCTGTGGAAGATTCAGTTAACACTGAACATAACCCGGCAGGCCACGACACAGACGTCACCTCTCCAGCTTTTAATTGGGGTCGAAGCTACCACCCCGGTTTTGCGAGCGTTAGTCAGAGATGTAGCCCTAGAAGACTCGCATGCAAATCGCGAAGCAATGGTCACTCTAAGGCGACAACGTGCATCCGAATTACTTAAGGCGAACCAGAGGCGACAAGATCAACATATTAATGAGACGCGGAAGGAACCACGTGTGTACGCGCTTGGTGACTTCGTATTTGTTGGCAAGAGTTCGCAGAGTTCTGGCAAGCTGGATTCCGGTATGCGCGGTCCATACAAGATCGTGCAGCAGCTTCCCCACCACCGCTATGAGCTGGAACTTCTGGCGGGGTCCTACGGCAAAAGGACTCAGGCTGCAGCGGAACACATGGTTCCATGGCGTGGTGAATGGACGCCGGATGCGTGTGCAGCGTTCTTCGCCACGAGCGATGATGGTGAGTTCTCGAGATGCCACGTGCGCTTGCCCGAGGGGCAGCTACCTATGGCGTGTGCAGTATGTCTCGAGGGAGGCTCGTCCTCAGTAACACATGCTTGCTGTTGGCAGCTGTAAGGCATGTTTCTCGAGAAGGAGGACTATCCTCATCAGTGACGCGCGCTTGCCCGATGGGCAGCTACCTATGGCGTACTGGCAGAGCCTCTTATAGGCTTAGGCGTTGCATGGGGGTTGTAATTTCCATTTTATTTTTCCTTAAATTTAACAAATGTTGAGATCTCATGACCATTTTAATATTAAAATGAACTGACAGACTTTAAATTGTATTAAGTTCATGTAGCGGTTTTTAGAGTCGGTCGCAGCTGTTTGAGTGCACGCTTACGGCTGTGATGCGGATCTATTAATCATTATAAGGTTTCTTTCTATCTTTAGGTCTCTGAAACTTTTGCTAGTTGAAAAAAAAAAAAAAAAAAAAAATTGTTGTGTTGCAGATAACGATATCGAGGTTCTTGGCAACTCTAATAACGAGGAGCTGCCCATCCAAAATCAGGCGGTCGAGGACGCCGCGCTGTCAGGAGAGGCCGTGTTAGAAATAAACGGTCAGGAGGCGGGGCCTAGTGGCACGTCATGATGACGTAGTATCGCCTGACGGTGGCGAGGCCGGCTGGAGGGGCGCCTGCGGCGTTCCGAGCGGCGAGACTCACTTTTCTTGGGGCATTTGAGCGTGCTGGACGTATTAGGCGTTTATATTTTTGTTGATTAGTTATAATTGTAATTTCATTTTAATTGTCATTTAAATAAAGATTGTTTGCGTTTAACGTTATAAGTAAGTTTCCTTTTTAAAAAATCGCCGCCACTTATGGTTTATATTAATATTATATAAAAATAAAATCAAATAATTATTGATGTGAGCGCTGTGAGCGACTATGGCTTAATTCGGAATGTAGGGGATGTCATGTCGCGCGGCTGTCTTAAGTTATTTATGATTATCGTGTGATCGCCGTCCTTCGCGGCCGTGTTTATAATTTCTCAATAAATATCACAACACTGTTGCTGACGTAAACGTTGGCCAGTTGACTGTTTACGCGGTTTTTTAACTGTAGTTAACAGTCGTACGCTTGACCCCGCCAATTTCAAGTTGTCATCGTGCGATCCTGCTAGCTGCTACGTCATTGCACACATCTTCAACTCTAATACTGCGCCCTGCGGCAATAGTTAAATTAAAAACATCGACACTTCGACAGTGGTCGGACGTATCGCTTATTGCGTAAAAGGATTTACATAAAAACTGTTTACGCTACTCAATTCTATTTAGAGATCCAGTGTTTATGGAAATGACGAGTATTAAGTTAAGTTTTCTCATACTGTTTACTTACGGACTGCTTGCACGGAACTCTCTCGGTCTTTCGCCTGTTATCCTCAGTGAGTATCGTTTTACACTTATTATTCTAGAATATTCATGTAATTTAGTTATAAACCTCTACATTTCCTGAGTTGCACCGTAATAAGCCAATAAATTGTTTACCTAACAAAAACATGCCTATTTGGTTACATTTACATTTTTTAAAGGAAATCGTACTAAATCATATCTTAATCATAATTAACCAAAAAATGCACCTAACAGTAAAATTGTGATTATTAATTTCCTGATTGGTACAGAAAATATTTAAATTATTTTGTGCTGATAAACAAATATTATATCAGTTGTAACTGTGCATACAATTATTTGAGAATTTTAATTAGGTATGATATTCAAACAATATGTTATCAGACACCATGTTTTGCACAAACATTTGAAGCTAGATTATTTTATAGACCCATAGTCTAAAGTCTGAACTAGCAATTAGTACTTACATATGGTTAGACATATTTAACTAATAATGGATTATGTGTAACAAAGACGACATTTGTTTACTTTGTGTGTATAATATTATGTAATAGGTCTACAATATTTGTTTACCTACAATTTACATATACTTACATAAGCAAATTAACAAAGTGAAGTGAAGAAAACAAAGTGTTTAAGCATATTTTGTTAGTCACCAAAAATCCAGGCCTCTAAGTACCTACTTGTTTTTTGAATCAGGATCAGTACCTCTAACTAAAGCAATACATGAAAACAATGCCAAATACTTAACATAACAAGGATCAAACATAATTACAAAAACATCCTCATCTTCAAAATTAATTTCTTGGTCAGTCAATCAGTCGTAGGACTTTTGGTGAGGTGGAAATGTATTTTAAAGTAAAAATAAAGTCTTATTTAACAGTCCCTGGCGACGGAGGAAACCAGCTTGAGGCAAGACTTAACAAAACGAATGTGGTGCATTACATCTGTGCAAAATCATCACCAGATTACTACAACATATGGCTCAACCTCGAACTCCTTGTGCCAATAGTCGTTGACTGCTGGGTGGATAACTTGAAGCTAGAGTACGACAATGTTACACGGACAACGAAATGTCCCGCTGGTGTGGATATCAGGGTCCCGGGTTGGGGCCATCCGGAGCCTGTGGAATGGTTGGACCCGTCACACCAGAGTTCTGGAGCTTACTTCAGCACGATAGCAGACTCACTAGTCAAACTGGGATACACTAGAAATGTGTCCATTCTCGGTGCTCCATATGATTTTAGAAAGGCTCCAAGTAAGTGAGTTTTTGGTAAATTGTTGGCTCCACTGTACTTAGCACCTGCTCGCGCGGAGGTGCAGAATTTTATAGTGTACATGTGTCTTTATTTATAACACTCGCAAAATTTCACACTGCGCAAATGTCTGGTTTTTGAGAAAAAAAACCTAGTTTCAGAAAATTCAACTCATTTACTTAATTAATAATATTAAAATTTATATTTTACCACAGATAATGTACGAATTTCACTTCTAGGTTGTTACGCTTTACGTTCGGACAAAGTGGCAGCAAATTATAATGGTTTTTAGTATAAATATTGTAAGTTTAAACTTTAATTCATGTTTAAATAGCTACTGCTGCAATGAACTCAATAAAGTTCGTAAAGTTCTATTTTTTAATTGATAATTGTCCTTTTAATTTACTTGTTTTTGCCTATATTTGCCTTTATTTTTGTTTTTTTTTTTAGATTTGAATCTTTGATTTAAATATATAAATTATTTCATCATACTTACCTCCAGCCTCTCCCACCGAGTATTTCATTAGTACTTACAAAATTAAATAAACCCTATTTTGTTTTATGATTATGTGGCGTGCATATACAAAGTAGTGGTCGGGATCATAGTTTAAGTCTTTCGTGTAGATGTTAAGCTTACATTAAGTTAAACATTTGATATAAAATATTCATTGAAAATATTAAATCTTAAGTCCGATCAAAAAAAAAAAGGATCGATCTGCTGGCCGTTTCGCGGAGTATATATATATATTTTTTTTAATCACTTGCAAAAGAATTAGGGCCAATCATTCCTTAGCGGAGATGTAAGACTTTTTCATGCCAGCTCCATAGTAATTTTTTAAGAATAAAATTGTGTGCATTGTTTGCAATGCTATTCCATAATGTTGATGTTTTTAGTCTTCCAAAACATGTTGAAGTAAAAAAAGTAGACATTTGGGAAAAAATTAATGCCCTGTAAGTCTATTTTCAGCCCAATGTACGGTGCTCCGTCGACTACGCCTTAGTATTATTGCTTGGAAGCAAATTAAGACCCGCCAAGTGATCTCCCCCACTCGTTATACTCCCACTATCCCAGCAATCCTGAAAGAAACGTTGGCGATTTTTTTCTCAACACCTATGGTTTTGCGCACTTTGTGGTTTTCAAAGATTCACTAAAATGGGTAGGTATATTGTACCCAAAAAAGAAATATCTAGGTAGGTACACACGGCTACACATCAAGCTATATATTTCCAGTATAAGCTGATCTCACATTGTATAGGATTTCCGTACGATGCGAGACCAGCGTAAACTGGTTTTGTATAGCTTGATGTGTAGCCGTGTGTACTATAAAAAGCGCCGGGTGTTAAAGTACAGTGGTTCCGAATCGTGTTCTAACACATACATAACAACTGTATACCTCGGAAGGGATAGGCAGAGGTGCACCTATATAGTTGCACACCCAGTTTGTTTATCTCATTCCCTTACTCGATGAAGTGCCTGCTCGCGCCGTAGCTGAGCCTGTAGCTTTAAATTCCCCCGTTAATAATAATTATCCAAACTTGATCCAGCCTGTCCCACCCTGCTGTCCTCCCCCCAGCGACGCCCTAAGCCGAGGTCCGCACCCCACAGGGGGTGCCCTTAGCGTGCAGTCGCTTAGTTAATGTAAGAAATTCGCCCCTGGCTGGAGGCTTTGAGTCCGCTTAAGGCAGTCTGGTTAACTGCGTGACGTCATACACAAAAAAAGTCTATTTCACTTGTTTGTTGCGAGGCTCTATACGAGGCCCAACTAGTTTCGGACTAAAACAGAATCTTGGTTTATTATAAAGACAGCGAGGTTTGAATGTTTTATGTTTCGTAAAATTACTTACTACTGTATAGGATCCAGTTCTTCTAACTGAACAGACAACTGTGCTGCTGGGGAGTTTGTTGCTCCACTTCTTCTTCCCAGCTAAAGCACTAGGAAGTGGTGAAGGGCGGGCGTTTTGAGGGACTGTCTTGTGTAATTTGGCTATCAAAAAGTGCTGATTCTCAGCCTAGTTTGAATAGATGACTTTAGATTTTTGATTTGTATGAAAAGTTATAAACTTTCCTTCTTTTTTACTTTTTTAATCTATATAAATTTTCCTGCTAGACATGTAATGGGTAGTTATCTACGTAATAATTAACAAGTGCAGTAAGAGTATTCGATCAACAATAGTATTAGATTGCCGATGAACGCATCAAAAACGGCCGTAAACACAAAATAATGTTGTCGTCTTATTTTGCAACATAGTTTTTTCCACCTTATTGCTTAGAAATTATGTTTTATTTTTCCATAAATATTTTTGTCCTTATTTCAAAACTACGTTTACATTTTAATCGAAGTAGTAAATATATTGCAAACGATAATAAACCTTATGTTCGAGAGTTAAGGTTTATAATCAAGTTACATGCAACCGCGGCCACTTCAGCGATGTGTTTTTGTTCCTAATCCATAGTCAAGTGCTATTGTTGATCGAAGAGTAGAATGAAAGTTAAAATTCCCTATTATAAACAAAACATTTTATTGTTATTCTTGCAAAATAAAAACATTACCTGTGAGGTACTATTAAACAGTTCATAACATAATTAATGAAAAATTTAGTAAAATAAAATATAATTTTAAGGGAAGTAACTCCAGTAACAATGATGATATTTTACTACAAATTCCAAACAATAGCAGAATGTAATGTAAGTAACCAGTCCAATGATTAATCAGATGTTGAAAGTAGTCCATCATTCTGACTAATACTGAAGCCCACTGACCCAGTTTACCTAAGTAATAACCTAAATCATAATGACACGGTTACCCTTTTTTTTTAAAGGATACTGGGCACGTTTTAATTCGTTTCCACCATCTGAACTAATTTGAGTGGATGTCGGTCGACGACATTTACTTGTGTGCCTGAGTCTGGTATTACTAAATAATGGTCATCATCATCATCACCATCACCATTCTCTTGCCCATATCCCAATTTATTTGGCGCCGATGTTGCGACATCTCTATACTTATTCCTAATTAACTTAAAAGTAGGTGCGACATAATCGTATAAAATTAAGTACTTAACTATAATTTTTGTCGAGTTTTAAACAATGTTAATCTGTATGTGACTGCATTGTTAACATTTTATGCCATTTTTCCCAATAAAGTAGCGAGAAACCTGCTCAGGCGTTTCCGACAAAATTAGCTTTATCATTTAAATTCATAGTTTACCCACGCCCTTCGTGCCCACTCCCTCCACCATCCACAGCTTAGCTTTTCCCTTACGCCGCATCTGTGCTGTCTCTATCAGTTGACGAAAGATGTGATAGTCACTGACCAACCTTGGCCTCAGTCTCAGTTACCAGTTTGCCTTGGGCCATTGACCTTCTTCCCTTATACAGGGTGGCGATTTAGTCACCTGCACCCACCCGTCGAGGGGGTGATTCTACCTGTCATACAAAAAAACATTCACTATGAGACTCATATCTCATCCCCCTTTATGGATGTAGTTGAAATAGTCACCCTGTATTTAAATATCCAAAGTTCTTGATGAATAATAAAACCACATTTTCCACAGATGAAAACGATCATTTCTTCGCCGACCTAAAGACACTGGTCGAGACAACATACGCCACAAACAATAAGACCTCCGTGACGCTACTGGTGCACAGTATGGGCGGGTTGATGGCCATGCACTTCCTGCAGCTGCAGCCTCAGAAGTGGAAGGACACTTACATCCGGAGACTCATCTCGCTGTCCACGCCCTGGGGAGGGTCCATGAAGGCTGTGAAGGTGTTTGCTATAGGTATGACAAATTTTATATGAATTCTTGGATATAAAAGTAACTAAGCTTTTAAAGCCACAGGGCGATATTATTATACATTTGCTTCAATTAGACTAATTTACCGGTAACTCTTGTACAGATAACCACACGTCCTTGGTAACATTTGACTTTGGCAGCGCTTTTATTTCGTAGCAATAAGGGCGGTTTTCGTAGCTCAAGTGTTATTTTTGACTTACGGTTGACCGTATATGAAAATGTGTTGGGGTTCGATATAGGCCAGACGACTGTGGAAACCATTTGCACTAACTAACTAACGTTACGTTTAGTGCCAAAGCCACGTTTGAGCTGAGTTCGAACCCGATACTAAAAGGTCACAGAGCAAGATAGACCTCCAAGGTTCTTTAGAATAATATTTGTTCAAAACAGAAGATTCAAAAACATTTTTTACAATGTCATGTAATCAGTTTTACGATTGTTTTGTTTATGGTATGCAAATAATACGTAAAAAGTATCTTGATAAGCTAAGGGTAGCCTCCAATACCAATATTATAATTTAATAACAATGATAACCATGCGGATTGACCTCCTTACTGTGACGTCATGAACGGCCGACATGCGGAAATAACATTGAAACATGTTTATATACAGGGTGTGGCGTAAATAATAGATAACCCTGAAACTGTCGATTGGCCAGATTATCGTCTATCATTTACCCCACTTATATCGCCTACATACGCGTACATTTTTTTTCGATATAGGGGCCCATAATTGCATAATTCCATAAAAAAAAGATCGGTTGTCTGTAAAGTCGGTTTACTGACGATAGTTGAACGTGACAACGTCATAAGAAAATACTGATGGAATGGTTGCATTTTTGAAAAGAAAATTTTAATTTTATTTGCTTGATAGATATTTTGTATGGATATAGAGAACTTATTGTTATAGTTTTGTCAATTATAGCATAACCTACCATCGCTGCACTAGCGGACCGATGCTATTTATTTTAATGATGAAAGCACGAATATTCGACAATATATCACTGAACATATATTTAATATCGAAAGAATCATTCAATCATACCTTTATCGCCGCAATTATCGTTGCTATAAACAATTGACACCACATTCAATTTTCACTGCACTTCATACTTGAAGAAAACATGTAAATGTATTATTAGCATTATAGCAGCTGTCCACGCGAACGCATCGCTCACTCAAGTAGGAGAGAGACAGATGTCGAACGCTGCCGAACGCGGAGGCCGATTGTGCCTCTGTCGCTCGTTCCGCGCTCTCGCTTGCACTTCAAGCCTTAAATGGAACGCCTCAGAGCGAGGTAACGCTGCATGAGTCATGTGTAACGCCGCATGAGTCATGTTTTTTCGTGCGTGCAGCCGGCTCCGTCGAATTATAAGACTTTGTCACGTCAAAATGTTAAAATTTAATAATAAGTATTTTTTGCAATGTTATCTAAGGTTTAATAATACAAATATTCAGGATTGACATAAAAAAAAAACAAAACGAGAACAAGTCACCAATTGTTGAAATAGCAGCTGATTTTGTAAGAGTAAGTACGATATTTATTTAAAATATCAAAAATATCAATATTTTGGTCATCCATGGGCATATGGCGATATAAGTGGGGTAAATAGATAATAATCTGGCCGATCGGCAGTTTCGGAGTTATCCATTATTTACGTCACACCCTGTATATGTATTATATTTGTTACTAGCTTTTGCCAGTAGTTTTGTTCACGTGGATGTCGGAAAATATCCCACGGGAACGTACTACCGGGATTAAAAGTACTCATATGTTAATCCAGGTTACAAACTATCTGTGTGTCAAATCCGCGCGGTAATTGCGTAACACACTAACAGTACCTACGAATGCCTTTCATTTTGACAGTTCATCAACATTCATTGCGTTATTTACGTTGTTGAGCAGACAGATTTTTAAAACACATGAAGCAATGGATTAGCGATATCCTTCAAATGATTCAGATTGTGATTGATAGTGTTACGCATTTAGGGTGCTGTTCAGGCGTTTTCGCGCCAATCATACATACATAACATACATCCAGACAAACAGACAAACGTACAAAAATCTAAAAACTATATTTTCGGCATCAGACTCGTTCCCGAACACATCGTAGCAATTACTTATTTCTTCGTCAGTTATTTATAAAAAAAAAGCGGTTCCATATATTTTGACCGCGTAGGTATTGCAGTTTTCTATGAAACAGCTGTTTTTTTTTTATAACCGACGTGAATTCATTGTTATAGTTTGCGCTTCGATGTACCTGCCACCCTTTATATTGGTAGTGGTATGGTCGACAACGAAAATTGTTTGACACTTATCTAATAATAACCATAATAAAAGTTGTAAGTTTGTTAGCTTCAATTGTAAGTCTATTAAACGATCAATTGATAGCGTCAGGAATATTTGTGAAAGGGCAGACATAGTGGCCCTCCACGGGACACGGCTTCGCCCCTAAGACATTCCCTTTGTAGGAACAATTTGTGAGAAATTTGAATATACCGGTAAGTCGGCTGTTCACGCATCTGCGGGTTTACTGGTAGGAAGGCCACATGGGGGAGTAGCCATTCTCTGGAGGAAGGGAATTTTTAAGGCGGTGTCCATATTAGAATGCACTAGCTCCCGTCTGGCTGCGATCAGGGCTACTATCGGCGGCCGTACTATTATTGTTTTCTCGGTTTAGGTACATACCAACTGATTCGACAACTTCGAACTTCGACAACTTGCCTATTTTTACAGAAGTCCTAGGTGAGATCAGTGCAAGGAGGAGGCGGAACGCGTGAGGGAGAGGCAAAATTCGCGCCCTCACGCCCCTAGCCGCCGCAGGAGACGCCCTGGGCGTCAGGAATCGCAGGCAGATTCCCGGCCATCGTAGACAAGGGCTTGCGAACGGCGAGCAATGGGCAGCTCGCCGTTCGATAAGGATCAGGCCCGGGTCGACGGCGCGTTGTGTTCCACGCGCGCCTCAAAGAGATGTCAGCACCAATAACGGGGTCCGCTAGGGCCGATGCCTGCTAGGGTTGCGGGAAAGTCCGAGAGGGATACCGTGGCCCCTGGCACAGGCAACTGAAGGAACACGGGTGGGTTTTAGTCAGTAAGAGTCTGACACGCGCTCCTGCTCTGCCCAGAGCGGGAGAAGTTATTTGATGATTTCCCACCCTCAAAAAAAAAAAAAAAGGTGAGATCAGTGCAATTGTTGAGAGAGGAGGTGTTGAGTGTGTGTTTATGATGGGTGACTTTAATGCTCATCCTCATGAACTGTTTTTTAGGGAACTTACAAATTTCTGCGCTGACCAATCCTGGATTTTTGCCAATGTAGAGAAGTGCGTGACAAATAACTACACTTTTGTTACCGAAGCTCACGGGAGCAGAAGATGGTTAGACCACTGTGTAGTATCGTTATCAGCGTGGCAAACGATTGTAAGAGTAGGCATAGAAGAGGATGTATTTTTATCTTATCACTTACTAATATACATTGAGTGTGATCTGAATGTAGTAAGGCCAAAGTTGACAACCCGAAATGCTACGCGCTGTAGCGTAATTTTGGATGAGAGGGATGAATCGCAAATTACTAGATATCATAGTCTTTGTAATAACAGATTGCGGAACATTGATCTCCCTCAAGAATTCGCAAGGTGCAGTAATGGGTCATGCAGCCTAGTCGAGCATAAACACGACACTGACGAGTGAGAAAGAAAGCTACAGTCCAAGAAGACGAAAAGTGTGTGGATGGAACAACCATGTTCGTGACGCTCACCGAGAGGCCAGGCTCAAAATGTGGGTATTACATAATAGACCTACTTGTGGAGAAATCTATGAAGAAATGTGTGAGGCTCGAAAAATGTGTAAATCTTACATAGGGACCTCCTTTTAAGTAAAAAATATACCTGTGCTAGGAGATCCAATAATAACAATAACCCCACCCAAGCCCCACCATGATGACGTCAACGTAGAGATACGGATCTCTACGTTGACGTCATCATGGTGGGGCTTGCGCGCTTCTGAACTCTAGGTCTGTACCGGTAGAGTTTACTTTGCCGAAACAGGTCTAAGGTTAGGAGCCAGACCAAGAGAGATACAGAAACCCGCAGGGCAGCATATGGCGAGCTGTTGGCAGTAGTGACCCCACGGACCCTAACTCCCGGGAGAAGTCTTGTCCCTCACCTCTAGCTTGCCTTTATTGACCGGCTGGAGTGAACACTGACGAGGAACAGAGCTCCCACCTCTTTCTTGCCTTTATTGGTTGGCTTGAGAGGAGATTCGCAAGAACAAACGTGCTCGGAGGAAGGAAGTATTCCAGTAAGTGTTTGTAGGGATCTTGACAATCTTCCGGGCTCTGGGATTGCCCTGATAGTCGTGGAATACCTCTCCACTCCTCAAGCACCTCAGGATATGTTGCCCCCTGGTCGCTACGTCACTAAGTGCTAGCGACAGTTTCCGGGGGCCCATTATTGAGTGTACAAGTCACCCCTTGCGATTTTTTCCGTGTACAATAAAACATTGATCAGGCAGGGGCCATAGTCCTTCCATAGTTCTAGGTAACCAATACACTATAGCCAAACCCATAGCCCAATATGTTTTGTTCCCATGTTCTGCAATAGTCCTGCACCAACCGCGGGATGTCCTTGGGTGCACTTGCATAGTGCATACAAGGATAACCGTCGGTTGGTGCCTCAACGCTTAAAATTGTGTAAGGGGCCTCTGCGAGTTGGCTTTGGCTTTGGTTCCGAGATATGTCAAAGACATTTAAATAGTAATAAAAAATAAAAAAAAAACATAAAAACAAGAACACATTGCACAAAAGATAAGTCTTGAAATACTAAACCAGCAAGAATAGTTCTATTAAATGTGAGAAATTCCCATTTTCTATTGAAATTGTAGCCCTTGATGACCCAGCCTAGACTAAATGCAATGGTCTTTCGTGTACCTACCGCTACATTAAATTGAAGTATCTATGTCACGGTACAACCACAAAGATCGCATTGGCAAGCCGTAATAGTTTGTCTACGGATCTTAAAAACAACGCAAGGCTTAAACCAAAGTTACAGTCAACAACCACAGTAAGTATATATATAGTAACGGAAACAAACAAACCACCAAGTTGCATGCAACGCATCATGTTTGCAAAACAACCCATCAAACACAAATGAGTCAACGGATGTCCCGATCATAAACATAACGCTGTCAGGCACTCTCACTATGTCCCCGCGACTCGAGCCCCGACCTCGGTGAGACACTGGTTGATCAGTAGATTGATACCATTACGTCAGAATTCCCCTAACGATTAGGCAGAGGTACACTTATAGTACTCACACATTTCGTCAGTTATAATTAAGGTGAATCCTCAGTTGTAGCCCGCCAAATTAAAATTTTCTTTGGTTTTTTTGCAAATTGCAGCTCTGTTTTACGTCGTATTTTAATAAAAATGCGATGCGCTAACTGTAGGTATGAAATATTTACTGAATAATCATCATCAATTTCATATCAATCGTCTAACTTTGGAAATGTTTTTGTTCCACATATGAATTTTTTCTGAAAAAATCTTAGGTGGAACAAATTACATAAAATTACGTCTAATGGGAGTAGACTCAAACTCGAAACTACAGAACGCCACCTGCTACGATCCTTACATTCTCCTTTTGAGTTTGACTCGTTTAGGTACGTTATTAATACATCAAATAATAACAATTGTTTTTTATTATCTTTTTGCAATTACGTTTACATATGTGTGATTACACTCCCACGGTAAATAATATATTTTTCCAAGGGCAACAGCTTTAGTCCATTCACCCCTGTCAACGATGTGGATGGATTATTCATGAAATATCCTGCTGCATTGCTCGCAGAACAGATGGGCCGATGGGGCTGAAAGGTTCTGGAGTGGCGACCGCGTAGATACTGCAAGACGTAGCTTCGTCGGAAGGCCTCCCACAGCGTGGACCGAAGACCTTGTGAAGGCCGCAGGAATCCGCTGGATGCGGAAAGCACAGAACCGGACGAAGTGGCGATGCTTGGGGGAGGCCTTTGTCCAGCAGTAGTCGTATTTCGGCTGAAATGATGATGATCCTGCTGGGCAATAGGGGCAGAAAAAACGTATTTTGTTTACTTACACACCACATACTTCTTCTTATCGAGTCGATGGAATATGTACCTACTTGTATTAAACAAGGTGGGCCCAGTAAGTAGCTGGCC
The DNA here is from genome assembly GCA_937001585.2 of Brachylomia viminalis. Lineage (NCBI taxonomy): Eukaryota > Metazoa > Arthropoda > Insecta > Lepidoptera > Noctuidae > Brachylomia > Brachylomia viminalis. The sequence goes on from OW443301.2 coordinate 2,776,355, forward strand.
ACGTTAACCGCCGCACCAGGGCTTCTTATGGAAGCGTTGAAAACATTACAGAGGAAGAATGCATGTTCATATTACAATAAACATGTCGATTAAATCTCTGAACGTTCGGCTTCCGTTTATAGCTCTTTAATTGGTTGAAATCTCGATTACAATGTTTTTTTTTGTACTGATTATTAGGAAATACTGATATCAGTCGGAAGCTATTGCTAGTTTGTACGAGATCGTATCCTAAATTGTATTTTATCACCTATCTAAACTAATATTATAAAAGCCTTGATTTTTGGTATGTTTGTTTGTTACACTTTCACGCTAAAACGGCTGAACGGATTTGGATGAAATTTGGCACATGGTTAGACCATGACCTGGGTTAGGACATAGAATACTTTCTATCCCGAGATTCCCACGGGATCGAGACTTATGTGGGTGAAACCGCGGGGTGCAGCTAGTTGCTAATATGCCTGGCGACATGTGTGTGCTATACACCTCTGCCGACCTCTTTAGGGACTATATGCGTAATGTTATGTGTATTGTGCCTGCTAACTTTCACCCGCGGCTTCGCCTGCGTGGATGTCGGAAATATTAAAATATTTGAATTTGAATTTGTATCCCGGCATACAAATTCAAATTCAAATATTTTAATTTGTAGAACATAGGTAAACAAAAGGTACAGATGTACAAATAATCCCACGTAAAGGTACAAATAATCCCATCTCGTAACCCAGCGTGATGTCTGCGTAACACACTAACAGTAGGAATGCCTTCCATTTTGACAGTTCAACAACATTCATTGCGTATTTACATTGTTGAGCAACACATTTTTCGAACATATGAAGCAATGGATTAGCAATATCCTTCAAAACGTTTCAGATTGTGATTGATAGTGTGTTACGCAATAGGGTGCAGGTCATAGTCCTAACTTGTGTACATAATTTCATTGAAATCCGTTCAGCCGTTCAGTCAGGCGTGAAAATGTAACATACAGACAGACAGAGTTACTTTCGCATTTAATATTAGTATGGATAAGTACTACTTTTTCTTTCAAGGTGATGACCTAGGCAGCCTAATGCTCCGTGAGAGCATAATGCGGACCCAGCAGATAACATGCCCGTCACTGGCGTGGCTGCTACCCTCGAAACTCTTCTGGAAACCCAATGAGGTGCTGGTACAGACCGACAAGTACAACTACACTATCAACGACTTCCAGAAGCTGTTCACGTAAGTAAATCTATACTTCTATAAGTGTTATACGAATAGGTATTAGCGAACCGCCCCTGCGTCGCACGGGTGCAATGGCGACATGTCAAAACATCGAGATCTGTGTGCTATAACGCACTTAAATATTATTGTATTATAAGGGTACCTAGGTTCATTGACATTTGGCAAAACACAAAAAAATAAAACAAAGTCTGCTGTTTCATATAAAAGTGCAATACCTATGCGGTACTGAACAGCATTTTTTTTAAATTACTTGGCGAAAAAGTTCAACGCAGGAAGATTCAAAATCATGTACTGAATCCATGGTAACACGTTTGCGCCGATGTCCCTGATCATCAAGTTCTCGGTTCCTTGATAGTCTATCTGAGGGTTTCAACAAGTTTTCGGTTCCTTGATAGTCTATCAGAGGGGATCAACAAGTTCTCGGTTCCTTGATAGTCTATCAGAGGGGATCAACAAGTTCTCGGTTCCTTGATAGTCTATCAGAGGGGGATCAACAAGTTCTCGGTTCCTTGATAGTCTATCAGAGGGGATCAACAAGTTCTCGGTTCCTTGATAGTCTATCTGAGGGTTTCAACAAGTTTTCGGTTCCTTGATAGTCTATCAGAGGGGATCAACAAGTTCTCGGTTCCTTGATAGTCTATCAGAGGGGATCAACAAGTTCTCGGTTCCTTGATAGTCTATCAGAGGGGGATCAACAAGTTCTCGGTTCCTTGATAGTCTATCAGAGGGGGATCAACAAGTTCTCGGTTCCTTGATAGTCTATCAGAGGGGATCAACAAGTTCTCGGTTCCTTGATAGTCTATCAGAGGGGATCAACAAGTTCTCGGTTCCTTGATAGTCTATCAGAGGGGATCAACAAGTTCTCGGTTCCCTGATAGTCTAGATAAATATGTGCAACCGCTTTGAAGTTATGCGCGGACAAACATTTTTGGCAAATGATTTTCTAATGCCCCGGCATGCGTTGCAATGCCATGCGGCGCGGGCGCGCACACAACCACTTACCAAAGTGTCATCGCAATCGGTCGAGGCATTTTCGAGTTTTTGCCAGATTAACGAACGGCAATTGATTTTTATATATGTATAAGATTATAAATAACATTTTAATGTAAAAACAATTCAATCGAATTGAGAACCTCCTTCTTTTTGAAGTCGGCTAAAAATAGTGGTTATCCGGTGTCAGGAGTAAGGTCCAAGCTAACGGTGGTTAGGGCTCCAGAGACAGGAACCTCCTCACGATGCGAGCAGTTTCGAGAAGTACCCACTGCTTTCTGAATGGCCTTGATACAACCGCCTAGCGAAACCCTCGAGAGATGTTGATGGAGAATTTCGGCACAATGACAGCCGAGCTCACAGTCCACATGTCTACAACTTCGTATTTTTATTGTTTTTACAGTGACATGGAGCTCCCAGACGCGTGGGAGATGCGCAAAGACACGGAGAAATACACGAAAGACTTCAGCGCACCCGGCGTGGAAGTACACTGCATATACGGATACAATATAACTACTGTTGAAAGGTAATTAATATATGAATATAATAATCGATGTCTATTTGCAACTTTAATAGAAACTAGAAAACGAAGTACAGCTATGAGATCTCAATACCAGAATCTATTATGCACGGGCGTATTTTAAACTAGCTATTAAAAAGAAATGTGATTTGTATGGCTCATGTAATCTTTAATAAAATACCTGACAAAATTTAAATCTTACTGCTGCAAAAAATTCAAAAACGTTTCACAGAATTACTTGTAGATAAATGTTATTATTCTGTGCAGAATTTCATAAATGATAAATGTTTGTAATGTCTTTCATATCCTACTTTGCATTACATTTCCATGCTATATTAAGGCAGAATGTACATAGATCCTATTATATAATTTAACAACTTATTTTTGTGTACCCACATTCTAAGCAAATAAAGACTAATAATAATGTAAGATACCACGAAGTAGATAGCGACGTAATATGCTTTAACAAAGTACGTGACACGGTTAGGTACTTTGTAATGATTACGGGAACAATGAAGGTGTTATCAATCTACTAACTATTTAAATAAAAATGAAATGCTGTTCGTGGGTAAGCGCATCACTTGAGAATAGATGGCCCGATTTGGCTATTTTTTGTTTTGAAATGTTAATAATAATCGGAATTTGGTTTTTATCGAAAGAAAATATTGAGTTTCCCTGGAAATTTTCAAATTCGAGAAATTCTGGACGTCCTTTTGTCGATGGGATTTTTTTATGAATTATGGTTTGAACAGGACAACGTGTCGGGTCAGCTAGTTACAGGTATATCTTTGGGTGGACATTAAAGTAAATATTAAAACAGGTTACTTTAATATTCTAAATTCATAATTAGGTACTTGCAATGTCTACCAACCCGCACTGGGCCCGCATGACAGATCACAGTCCACTCTCTCACATTGAGGATGACTGAGTCCTAGCAGGGAAAGTACACGATTTTGAAACCCCTTCGTTTAAATTTTTCGTCGGTTATAAAAAAAAAAGACTGAAATACATTTTGACCGCGTAGGTATTGCAGTTTCCTATGAAATAGCGGTTTTGTTTTTTGATAATCGACGACCAATTTCTACGCTAGAATCATGTGCTGAGTTCATGGTTACAGTTTCCGCTTCGATGTACCTGCCGCCCTGTATTAGAGTAAAAGTCTGATCTATTAACTAGTACTCTCCCCAAATTACAGATTGGTATACAAACCAAGAACATGGCTGGACGGCTACCCGACCCTCGCGATGGGTGACGGCGACGGCACGGTTAACTTACGCTCACTAAATGCGTGCGAATACTGGCGTATGCGCAGGTTCCGCAACGGCAAGTCAGTCAAGTCCCTAGCGTTACCTGGCGCTGAACACCTGAAGATACTCCACGATAAGCGGGTCCTGGACTATCTGGAACTGGTTATGAAGAACTGAAGATATTGTGTTTGTGTTGGACTGGGTAATGGAGCAAGGCTTCCATGATTTGAGGAATAAGTAGGTGCTTGTGCAGAATTTCTAGATTCTTTCTAGTTTTGTTTTGTGAAGATATTCTGTTCCACATGTTGCGTTGATGTTCAATGTTGCTGTGCTCTGAGCTGAATGTTTTGGAGCTCATTGTCCATTCCGTTGTGAGCAATATTAGTAACTAGCTTTTGCCCGCGGCTTAGCTCACTTTAATTTAGAATTGGACAATCCATTCGGGTTGTACTCTGTTTGTTGTTTGGCCGTTGGGCCATGGGCTCAGAACAGTATTTTTTTCTGGATGAAAGGTCGTTATTTTTTTCTGTATCCCTGACAACGTATATGCAAAATGTTATGATAATCGGTTCTGCGGTTTAGGGCGTGAAAAGTTATCAAGTAAACAAACTTATTTTCGCATCTATAATATTATAGTTAGGAGGATGAAAAACCGGTCTATCGACACTAAGCTCACAAAATGTATTAGGCACCTACTTAAAATAAAAAATAAAACTTAACACACTACACGTGGCGCCATCTATTATCATAAGAACGTTATTGTTGTTTTCCTCGGGAACAGTACTTTTTTTCGGGATGAAAGGTACCCTATGTCCGTTTCTGCACACCGAACCGCAACCGATCATCCATCCTCATCAGTAGTTTAGCCGTGAAAAGGTAACAAACAAACAAACTTACTTTAGCGTTTATAATATTAGTTAGGATTTATTCGGAATAAATAAAATACTAAGCCCAGACTGAAATCAAAAATGGTTTAAATAATTCTTTACCAGCTCGTTTGGCCCCGACCGGTACGTATGATAGTTAAAAATGTGTTGATAACATCCTGTACTTAGGACGCTCGGATCGCGGCCGATTGCTGAAGCCAATCACCGCTAAAGCACCCTTGCTTAGTTTTGTCATGGCCTCCCAACTCGAACAACGTATAAATAATACAAAAAAAATACTCATAGATGGCGTCACGGGTATCCAGAGAAACATTTGAACCAGTAATCGTGAGGATTGAATGATTTTTACACCTTAATAAATTCAACGTTTCTTAATTATATCAAAAACAGCCTTCTCTACATAAAATAAGGGTATATTTTATAAGTTTAATAAATATGCAGAACAATTTATACTAACTCCACCTAACTCATAACTTTCAAGATTACTTAAGATCTCTCGGTCTTTTCTTTAGATTACTTTATTTTAAGATTACTTTATTGGGTACTGTCATTAGATAACGCCACCACAGATCGCGAAAGGTCTATGGAACCACAGGCTCCAAGCGTTTCGTTTTTGTATATTCTTGTGTGATGCGTAATATTATCTCAAAAATACTACTTTTATATTAAAAACAAAAAAAAGCCTTGATCGTCGCGCGTCTGTTGTCCGGGAAGTCAATGCCATCTGGTGATATCTCAATATATTACCAAAACAGTGGTAGGCTGACAGCGTCATAGCCGTGGTAGCTCAGATACACTGCATCTATTGGTGTAACTACGGGACTAAAATTGACTACATTAGGACGGAACGCTTTTGTTCTATGAGATTTACCCAATCTCATAGAACAAAAGCGTTCCGTCCTAATCTGTCTGTACTTGTATTCTTTGATCTGTGGTTTTGTTGAACAGAATCCTTCATAGAACGTAGTATCGATAAGTTAAGTATATACGTATTTTTAGCTGTCATTATGTAGAATTAAATCAGCATTTGGTTGTTTTTTGACAGAATAACAGTATTCTTTTGTTCTGTTAATGTTTTAATTTGTCATAGAATAATTAATGCAGAGTCGCAATTGTGTGAAACTCATAAAAAACGAAAGTAAAATGAATTTTGTTTTTGTATAAATTAAAACAGCATTTGGTTGTTTTTTGACAGAATAACAGTATTCTTTTGTTCTGTTAATGTTTTAATTTGTCATAGAATAATTAATGCAGAGTCGCAATTGTGTGAAACTCATAAAAAACGAAAGTAAAATGAATTTTGTTTTTGTATAAATTAAAACAGCATTTGGTTGTTTTTTGACAGAATAACAGTATTCTTTTGTTCTGTTAATGTTTTAATTTGTCATAGAATAATTAATGCAGAGTCGCAATTGTGTGAAACTCATAAAAAACGAAAGTAAAATGAATTTTGTTTTTGTATAAATTAAAACAGCATTTGGTTGTTTTTTGACAGAATAACAGTATTCTTTTGTTCTGTTAATGTTTTGATTTGTCATAGAATAATTAATGCAGAGGAGCAATTGTGTGAAACTCATAAAAAACGAAAGTAAAATGAATTTTGTTTTTGTATAAATTAAAACAGCATTTGGTTGTTTTTTGACAGAATAACAGTATTCTTTTGTTCTGTTAATGTTTTAATTTGTCATAGAATAATTAATGCAGAGTCGCAATTGTGTGAAACTCATAAAAAACGAAAGTAAAATGAATTTTGTTTTTGTATAAATTAAAACAGCATTTGGTTGTTTTTTGACAGAATAACAGTATTCTTTTGTTCTGTTAATGTTTTAATTTGTCATAGAATAATTAATGCAGAGTCGCAATTGTGTGAAACTCATAAAAAACGGAAGTAAAATGAATTTTGTTTCAACAATATTGTTTGTTTATGAATAGACATGACAATCGCAAAATAATAAAGTAAAATATGTTTGTTATAAGTAGGTTCTATAGATACTGAGAAATAAAATCCTTATATTTCTTGCCAGTTGCCTGTAATGCTTTAAACAGAGCTAAATATTTTCTTAATTACATTCTACACATAATAATATCGACACCGTTGCTCTCCACAGAATAATATATTTAAAGAAAATCTAGTTCTAAGCTCTCTTAAAAACTAATATTTAAGTAGTAAAATGAACCTTATCACTTTAGTAATAAGGTTAATAATATAATGAAAGGATTCTTTTATGAATACTCCTATAGTTCTATCTTCACGCCTCATTATATTTAAGTGACCAAGCCAAGCTTTTACGGCTGTGATACTCTAACATTTTGTATTTGTTTTTTTAAATAAATTATTTCATTTACCGTGAATAATTTAATTACGTTCCATGACGAGACAGTGCTTTTATATTTCACTTGGTTGCTATTGTATCCGTATACATTTTAATTTAGATATAAAATTAAATAATTTATTAACATTGCTCAAAATCCATGACAACAGTTGTTTACGTGGACTTTGAATATTCAGAATTTACAGAAAATCTATAATTATCTTGTGATGCAATTTTCACCATAATTTAAAGAAATTATTCCGGGGTTTTTATATTTATTTATTTACATAAATACGCTACCATTACAGTCTCCCAATTCGGTAGCGTGTGTTATGAATATAATACATTCGTATTAAACTTTGTTATATTCTAAAAGAAATCTCGATGGTTTGTCAAGTCGTAAAAACCGAGCGAATCAGGGGCCGGTCGCTAGTTATTTATAAATGGCACTAGTCATTGAAATTGCAATTTTAAAACTATCTAACCTACTCTATGAGTAATTTATACAAGTTACAGCTAAAACGTAGCTAATGTGCGCTTTTATAATTTCTAACGTGACAATATTATCGTGGATAATAATCGCCTCCGTACATAAAATGACGTTACGTATTAACGTTAACAGAAATACATGCACGTTATAGCGATATCGTGGACGGAAATTTAACCCTTAACTACCTACCCTTATTTAAGTTACGTAACTACCTACCAGTAGTCTCTGAGACCTGGCGATATATTGCTCTTAATAACAATATCGCAGGAGTCCGCGAGACTCCGGGTAGGTATTTAAGGGTTGAAAGCGTCTTCATATATTTCCATACATTTTACTTCCCTATGTTATGGTGATGCCGTGACGTGGCCGATTCTAAAGTGACGATATTTTCGCGGACGTCCGTCTTCGATATTATGGTCACGTTAGAAATAATTATATACAATATGTAACAAAAACCCTGTTGTTCCTTTTAGGGACGTATACATTTACCTACAAGAACAACATTGATGAAATTATAATTTAAAAAAAATGAGCATTGGCCAGTCGAGAGGTCAATACCAAATAACTATTAAAATCGGCACATTCAAAAAAATGTTTAGAGTATCTGATTTTACAAGTACATCTTTGTTTCGCTAAATAGCCTACGAGTTCGGCGACTTTCTTTGAACCGATAGAAGATGCCGCCAAAAGCTACCGCGGCGCACGTGCGTGCCTACCTACCCCGCGACCCCGCCACCCGCCGGCGCCGCCCGGCGAATCACTTCATTTATCCTTTAGTCTCCCGCGCAACCTAGTTTTGAACGGATGTTATTGTTGACCTACGTAGTGAGTGACTTGTGATTTGTTTACGTTTACCATGTCCTATTCTAACGTAGAATATTTGAATATGCTGATGAGCACGCAGACTCTACCAAGAACGTTTAGCGAGTCTACCATTACCATCGGTGATTGCATTCTAACGTTTGCACGTACGTACAATACCGGAAGTGTGCCCGGACGAGAGCAACATCGAGCTGACGCAGGAAGAGGCAGACCGAGGACTGGAGACATTGACACCGAGGAGCAAATGTTGGACTTGCAAGATCACTGATCTGACGCCTTTAGATTCTTTCCTCTGGGGCAGTGTAAAGCAACAGCTGTTCAAAAACACGTGCGATACGGAGTTCGAAATGCGTTCACAGATAGTAGCAGCATTTGACCACATCAAGTCCGATACCTCCGTTCTGCGGAGCGTACGTAGGCGTTGCAACAAAGGTGGTCATATCGAAGAGCATCTCCGAGTCGTCAAATAGACATCATAATAAATTAATGCATTCAAATAAACATAAGGTTTTATGTGACAGACGCGGCGACTTTGTTTTTTTTTAATGTAGTGAAGTGTTAAATGTAGTTTTAACAATTATCAATTGTGCAAAATACCGTGTAAACCAACATTTTCAAACATTCATTCGTTAAAGTGAAAAACAACAGCTGACAAGGTCACGAACTTTTGTAGCAAAATATGTAGGTAAGTGGCGCCGGTGTACCGGCCGGCGGCACAGATCAAAGAGTGGGCGGGTACGTTCTATTTTTTTCTGGTTCGCGTCATCGCTTCATGCAGAATTGCAGAGGTAAGAAATCAGTTAAACATTACAAATATTAATTATTAAATATTTATTTTAATAATTTTTTTGAACAGTTTTTTATAAATGACTTGCTTTATTACGTATTTAGACCGATTCTTAAAACGTAGGTAAAAGGAACAACAGGGTTTTTGTTACATATTGTATAAGCGCACATTCACGTAAAAAGTCACCTCGAACTAAAAAAAAATGTACTTATACCCATTGTAATGCAAACATTTTTATTGTGAACTCAAATATCTTATGAATTTAAAAATAAAGAAACTCGAACTATCGAAGTTAAATATTCGTAAGGATATACTTACAAAATGTTTGATAAATAAGTACCATGTTGTTATTGTTTTGTTTTAATATCCGATGTCTATTTTTTCATCTCAGTGAAATGTTTTTATATTTGTGAGACTTCCGTTTTACATATCTAGCGAATATAATTTTAACGAAGCAAACGCGTATAAAGTTATAATGAAAGGGTTACTTGCCTTTTACCCAAGTGCCTAAGGCCGCGTCCTAATCAAAGGTGATCGTCGCGCGAATACGCGATCATCGCGTTCATATTATGTCAATTTTTGTTCGGAAAACCGGAAGGCGCCCTCTGTCGGCGCATCACGCGTTAGGACGCGGTTTAAGAAGGGTAAAAAGGTATACCTACTTATTACAAAACACGATCTAACTTTAGCCCGAGCCGAAACCTTAGAGCCAGTTTTTGTATTTCGAACTTTAAGCCGACTTCAGTAAAGTTCTTAATTCAAAATTGACAACCTAAGATCGGACTAAGTTGTCAGTTTTGTAAAAGGAACTGTATTTTGATTTATGTTAGGTTCTTATTTCAAAAACAGGCTCGATGGTTTAAACCATGTCTAAAGAAAAACCTTGTTTTGTAATAAGACCGATACCGTCTTATTACAAAACACGATCTAACTTTAGCCAGAGCCTAAACCTCCGAGCCAGTTTTTGTATTTCGAACTTTATGCTGCCTTTAGTAAAGTTCTTAATACAAAATTGACCACCTAAGACCGGACTGCGTTGTCAGTTTTCTAAAAGGAACTGTATTTCGATGTCTGTTAGGTTCTAATTTCAAAAACAGGCTCGATGATTTAAACCACGTCTAATGAAAAACCTTGTTTTGTAATAAGACCGTGTATGTTTTTCTTTAGGGTTATAAGGTTTTGACGATTTCGTCTGTCTAATAACTCAGATTCATAAATACTAGATGTAAACGTTTATTTATATCCAGTATTTTTCGCGAATTTTATGATCGTAAATAGTATAGGAGTTATAAACTCATTATTTGGATAAAAATAAAAATAAATATTAGATTTAAGTAGAATATTAAATTACATGCTAAACCTTTTTTATTTTTGCAATTTCAGTTAAATTTATACTTAAAAATTTGCAACAGCTGTATTAGACAAGATATACTACTACATAGCGAGTTCGTATCAAAACATCCCATTAATGATTAACGTCATTTTATTTATTAAATATCGATCTAAAGATTAACATATGATACAACGCATTGTTCATAAAAACATTAAGAGATTGTTAAAAGAAATAAACAGAAACCCAAATGTATATTTATTTTATTATTTTGTACCTCGTTCCCGTTCGTATAACCAACAGTCATAACTCCAGACCATTTTCCCGCCTCCTGCAATGTTTAAAAACGAAATAAAAATATCAAAAAGTACATTTTGATAATGCAATGCTATGAATTTGAAATAGTTAGTCTGTGTATGAATGAAGTAGACAGCACCCATCGAAAATCCCCCTATGATGTGATACTACCTGTGTGCAAAATATTGATGGTCGAAGAAAATGATAAGAATTGGTTTCACATGAAGTTAGCCTTTCTATTTTGAGAGGCATAATCTAATCTACGAATAAAACACAGTCATCAGTAATAAACATGTATTTAACTTAGCATTTCATCAATCAGCCGTTTTGACTATACTTCCGTTAACCATGCTAGGGATGGGTTCACAGTTGTACACAATCGATACACTTAATCGCCATGCAAAATGATCTTATTTTATGGCGTTTTTTAGTCGAGTTTTGCACAAGTGTGTTCCTACCGGAACCTACAGCGATATACATACAAAATGAATGACGCTCTAAATAAATACACCTTTCATAGCCCCGATGTAAAGCTTAATACATAATACTAGGATACAGCGGCTGACTAGGTTCGATATTTTAGGCCCTGACGAAAGGATATTGCAAATATGTATTTTTTAAATTATTATATTATACAAAAAACAGTAATTATAGTCGTTATTAACGAAGTAAGTAAGTATTCTCTCAATTTCTTGAAATGATATTTATATAAGTCATGAATTCAGTATCTTAAATATTCTGTATTTTTGAATATCCTTAGACCTGGCAGTCAGCCGCTATTTACTAAAAGCAAACACAAAGACTGTAAATTCCTTGTATTTTCTTTTAGAAACCCTTAATCGGGAACAATTTTGCCTCGCGTCTTGAGAACTACTTACTTTTACATACAGATTCAATCAATCTCACTTGTTTCTCATAATTATAAACCAAACGTTAACAACACTGCAAACAATGTAAACAACAAAAGACAAATATTATAAGATATTTATATATAATTATCAATATTTACATGCGTAAGTTTTTAGGATAAATCGTTTAGCTGCATCCATTATATTATTTGAGGGTCACCTACTGAAATTAATAAACTTCAGTACAGATCGCTAAAAGATTTAGCCTAAACGACCAAAAAGAAAACTAAACATAATCATTAAAGGTACAGTCAGCACAAAATATTTATCACATTGCCTTTAATATTTTTTTTCTCATCTATTTCTTGCAATATAATAAAATTTTGCTCATATCAAAAATGAAAATATTTAAGGGCTCCATCATATTTTTTTTTATTTTTACAATATTTATATTGTTTTCTCATTCCTTTTATGACTTAACCTTAACAAATATTAAGTGTTTCAGTTCTAGAGTGCGTACAATAACAATACATAGTAAATGCTTATATTCCTCTTAACGTCACGATTCAGCACTATTTAGACTGGTCGTGAGGATATACAACTAACGAGGAATGAACAACGTTAACCTAATTATATTTAAATTAAGGAAATATCACATTTTTAACAAAAATTATGATGTACGCACAAATGTAATAATTTACAGACAATTTTTAATCAACAGTTTTCAATCCACTATACAAACAAATTTAGTTTTGGCCTTACTTGTTATAAATGCCTTAACTTATGCCAGGATAGTAACCTAATCATATTAGAAAAGTACGAGAAGATTAATTCATAAAAGATTCCATTATCAAGAAATATACAAACATTAATGAATCTTCTACAACAACATCCTTATAATTACAGCAAATAGGTAAATAGAAATTGATTAAAATAAGATGAGGCATTTATAATTATTTTCTCAAAATTACAAATTCTGAATTTCGAAATAAACCAAAATTTTATAACACACATTTCACAATCACGGCCGTAAACGTCTTACTTAATAAGTTTAACTTTGTAATATTGGTTCGATTCCTACAATATCATCATTTCATACAGTTTCCATACATTAGGTCTCAGGTAGAGACCGCGTAAGAAACTCCTTCACATTTATTACTGTGCACTTTCAAACTACACTGCATTTAAACCGTATGTTTACGTTTTATGCCGACCATACTAACCCTATGTATGAATAGCTCGGAGTTAAAACGTTACAAAAACATTATAAAATTGCGCCTCTAATTTTACAGCAATATAAAAAGTGTTCAGAAAAGTTACGTTGTACAATCAGCAGCAAAAATCATGTTTTTTTTTTTGACAGTAGTAAGTTTCAAATAAATTGTGGAAATAGTTTTTTTGTTTTCTTCCGAAACTCGTTGTTTTCTGACGCCGACTGTACAAGTAGACACATTTATAGAGGCACTATTTAAAACCTTTTTTTATTTTACTGGCACGTTAAAATTTCATACATATTTCAACTACCCGAACCTATTAAGTTAATCTAAAGTATTCGACTGCATTGGTTATATATTTTACACTTACGCTCCTCTAAGGCATTTTTATTAAATAATTTAGTCTTAAGGATAGCATAATTATGATCTTAACCGTTCTAAACTAGCGCGTTTGGTTGAATGTTTATTATTCGAATCTGAATATGAATTCATTAGGTTAGGTTTGGTTGCATAGAGATTTATTTTTTTACTTTAAGGTCCTTAGCAGACACTACTTTTAGCGTCGGCTATTGTCAATTTTGCCATTTAAATCGCCAGATTTTAAAGTGTCCTTATTGAGAAGAGCTCACACATTATTAAATAGGTAGCGTTTCCATGACAGTCAAGTCACTGCGTGATTGTGTGTCAGAGATGTCAAAACGAAACAGAAACGCGACTATCTTTTAACGCGGTGGGCGAATCTAACGATTTCAATCTTTGGCTGCATCGCATTTTGGCGACTCCCAGCGTTCGGTCGCGATTGCTCTAAAGCTGTGTCTGCCAATTTCCTTTATAATTCCAATACGTAGGCAATGTTTTAAGCTGGGCAATGATCTGACTTGCTTACATAGGGAACTAAGCTATGTCTCCCTCGGATGATCTTAGTAACATTACGAAACTTCACAATAAAGGACACGACTGTTTTCCGGCTATTTTGCACACAGATACGAACACACACATGTACACTACGATTACAGAAAGTTTGGGAACAGAGTAAGTTGTGAAACGGTTCACAAACTAATGAGGCGATGACGAAAGGTATTTTTTTTGTAAATAATCAAGCTAAGTTTTTAAATGGGGAATCATAGCAAGAATGGACGCTAAATTTAATATAATTTGAATGTTTTTAAGAGGTCTGCTCTGTTCCTAAACATTACATAATGTAATCTATTTCAAAATTAACTTTTCATGTCATAGCACAAAAAGTATCGAAATACTTCTTCCACGTTTTAAGACTGTGGTGAAATTATAATTTTGTTATGAGTTTTTATGCGTTGTTTTACTCTAGCAAAACCCTTTCAGATGTTATCCTTATTTTGGTTTAGATCGTTTGACATGCAAAGATACTTTTGAAACCAACCATACCAACATTTATATTATCTACCTACCGCACATTAAACATTAGCAAGCGTCCCAATGGTAACACGATACTGTCCCTTATGCCGTACCAGTTACAGCGTATATTGCTCTAACATCAGTTTGTCCGCCGTCTTAGCTAATAAGCGATGACACCCACACTGCCCAAGCACCATGACTTATGAAAGCATTACCCTCTGTTTGAGTCACCAAAGACGAGTAAAAAACGCACTATCGACTTGAAATGATTCAAATATATACTTGAGATAAATCAGAATACTTTGATCCAAAATTTGTTTTTCTTTCATTGTTTGAAACATTATTACAGTCGGTCAAATTGTTGTCAGACCTTTTTAAACCAGATTATTGAAAATCATTATGAAATATATCACCGTTTGAATTGTTTCATTCATAAGTCAATAGTGTGATTACAGTTTTTAAGATAATAACAAAATATAAATACTATGTATTTATGCAATATTTGCATTTTATTATTTCGATATCACAAAACTAAATGATCGATGACAATAAGCATAAATTTTTGCCATAGAGTAATGTTACAGAGAATTTCAAGTTCATTTTGTGAAATCCTTTTCAAGTCAAAACTGCAATTAAAAAAAAAAAGGTTTTCAGTTAAAATTCTCCGCTTTAGACCAAGATGAAAACCATGATCAGTGTACTCTATGACATATTTTTTTTATAAAGAAGCTTACACACTTGATCGATTTGTTCGAACAATAAATAATATTTGATCGCTATTTATGTCGACCGATATTTCGATCAAGTCTGCAAGCTACTAATGATTTATAACAAAGCAGGTTTATGCCGCCATGATTCAGGGTAAGTGTGTGATGTCAACCGGATGCTGCGGGAATTGTTGGAAATATACCCAGATAATATGAGATCAAGGAATATTGGAACTTAATGTACGAAAATAATTGACATTTGGTTGATACATGACTACGAAAATAACAGTAACACAAGTGAATTATCAACACAAGGGATCGATGCAAAAATATTTGATTAACGCAAGATTAAAAATAATAGTTGAAAGTGCACTTAAAAAACTTGAAAAAAATGTACAAAGAAATTGAATATGATTTTATTAAAACTTAAGTTGTGATTCAAATTAATTTCACTCAAATTGAAATCAATAAATCCGACATATTGTGATCTATTCAATATTTCATTAGGTTATACATAAATTATATTTTTAAATTACTAAATTAACTTTTTATTTCAGGAACCCAAGAGATAGTTACAAATACTTATCACTACTATTATATTTTTTCTGTATTTAACTATAGAAAAATTGTAATAGCAGAGATAACTATAAGTTAATGGCACTATCTGGTTACCATCAACTAATTGTATGTGTAAAACTAATTTGTATTTGCGATAATCTTAGGCTAAGATCTATAAATGTTACTGTTATTGTACTTCGGCTTAGCATTATTTCTATCACTGTCGCACATCTGTCAAATTACAAGTGCAAGATAGAGACGGGATTATGTCTAAGGACCGGTTTCTCGATCGAAAATGAATGTGATAAGTTGTAAATTGCTGAGATTGGTTGAATGATGTATCAACAACCAATCGCATCAGGTCACGCGTGTTTGACAATTTGCCATATTCATTTTCGTTCGAGAAACTGGCCCAATTCAAAACACGAGCTAAGAAACATTTAAAGATTTTGGCTTTATACGCTCGCACGTTTCGGGAAACCGATTAGTTTTGTAGTCCCTCTATTCACGTGCCCGATCACGATCGACACATAATATACAATAGTTTTACATAGTACACATATCGCCGGCGATAACCCAAAGGCACCGGATCGCTCCAGAAATAACCAAACACCCCAACGACGGTCCCATAATTCCAACAACTCCAGTCAACATGAGCAACTACAGACGGAAGAAGACAAACCGATAGGCGTGGCGCTACCTGTTGAACAGCAGGTCCGGGCGGTAGTACACGTAGATGCCGATGAGCACGGTGGCCGTGGCGAGCGCGGCGCGGCGCGACAGCGGCAGGCGGCGCAGCGCCGCCGGCACGCAGCGCCGCAGCCGCGCGGCGAGCGAGCCCGCGCCGCGTGCGGCCGCGCCCGCTCGCACGCGGGCGGCTATCTGGCGCCGCTTGAGACGTTCGTCGTCGAGGCGGCGTTGCTCTTCTCTGTAGATTGATCATGGTATTTAGTTGGTGGTAGCGAGAGAATTGGTTTTGATTTATTTGTATGTTAAACTGTATAGGGAGGACTATTAGACAGGCCAAAAATATGAAATTGTTCATAACCAGCTGAATTTTGGTACCTACATATATTCTGTATGTGATACTACATCCTAAAACTCTCCAACCCTCCTCCGCTTGCAAGGGTGCTAGCATGATCTTCGATGTTAAGGTGAATTCTGATATTTTTCAACAACTGACAAAAAACACGACAAATCAAATTACAGAGACAATAATTATTATGATTATACACGAATAATTTTACATCGTTCTGGAGCCGAAACACAGTAACTCCAGACGATTAATAGTTACTATTGGCATTGTTATAATTTTTTTAAGACATCTAATATAGAAGTTAGAAATTTATCACTTTTATTCTGTCATTCGAGTTAAATCTTAGTAGCCCTTCCACTATTTCATTCATAAACGAACAGCTGTGCTATAGCGCGCTCGTGGTGGGTCAACGGACGTTGCTGCAAGTAGGTATTTTATTTCAGGTAGGTACGATTATGGTTGGTGTAAGTTCATTTACCTCCATTATCTCTCGTTTGTATTGGAACCTAATTGGACGCACGGCACGGTGTTTACCACTATCACATCTCCTCGTAAACGAGAGAAGGTAATTGAAATTTCATTCACTACTCTCGCATCACGAAATCACTAGTAATCGTACGGTCTATTACCTCAACTAGACATGACGAGTACGCTTGTGAGTTTTATTTAAGGCCTTGAATCGAGTGTCCACCAATCGAGCTAATAGGTACTTAATAAGCATACAGCTACCTATCATAATAAAATTATGATGAATAAAAATAATACTGCCTAAACCAATTTTTACAATGTTGCTTGCGGCCGCGGTGCGGCGCGGCAGCTTCTACAAAGGCAGGCAATTCAAACAGAAAAATGAATCGTTTTATCTGTCAAATAGAGTTCATTATAAGTTGGTGGTGCCCTTTTCTATGAAAATATTGTACCAAATTAAGACCTTATTTTTATAAAGTTAACCGCTGAATTCGGTTGTGCATCAATTCTGTGGCTTCTCAGAATAATTTTAGTAAACTGCGTACCTACATAACCTTGTACCTAGTTTCGTGAAATTTCTATTTGTTACCGTTTACGGTTAAGAAATAAAGTCTGAATTCGCTTTTCGTATTTTTATTTGTGTACCTATTTATCTATTGCGTGTGTGTTTTTATTTATGTTTAAAGATGTCGGCGCGTAGGCAAAGGAACGGCGATCGGCGACCTCTGTGAACTAGGTACCTACGCATAGATAAAATAGACATAGTACTACAGCCATATGTTTAGAGTATAAATAAGTTTAAATCCGCTTAAATAGTGGCGGTACGTCCAAATGGCAAGCAGGAATTTTAATGTAATAAAAAGTTTTTTTTTTTCAGTAGGTACGTTAATACTAGAAATTTGCTAGCAAGGATATTATTGAGGAACCTCCTTGTCCTCCCACGGTCAAAAAAGATTGTTTTGATGTAGGTAGGTACACAGTGAACAAGAAGTCCACCTTTCACTGTGGTGTTCAGTCACCAGTCGCGGTCATTAGTACCTACTTGCACTTTGTTGCTGTAGACACCTAAGTACCCGCGACAATAATAAATCGTTTGATTCCGCATTCATAACCATTGTTTGATTTAAATTGCGTTTATCTACATACCTATCAGTTAAATAACTCTATTTTTTCCTTCATAATTTCTACGGGCTTAGGACCGTCGCGTCAGTAATAAGTAAGTACTTACATGTTACGTATCTAAGTAGGTAAGTACTTACTTACTTATTTACTTACTTACTATTTTACTTAGAGACGCAAGCGTCGGAGGTGCGGGGAGTTTTAGCACTCTAGCATTCTGAATGTGTATGCAAATTTTTGGCTGGTTATAAAAAAAAACATATCTTAAACCTAAAAATCCTGGGCTATTAATCGTGAAGCAGTAGAACTCTAACGGTGAATTTCACCAATGAACTGAACGCGACCAGCACATCTTAACCGAGTTCAAGAGCTGTCGGTGTCAATATTCCGTAACAATGATGACACTGACAACTCGTGAAAGTGGTTTTATCTCACGAAGCGACGCGCGCTTCACTTGTGGTAACTAACTGTACCAACACGCTGTGGATGTGTGCGTGAACACGAGTAGCATCAGCACATATCACACACACGCACCCACACTTCCGACTTCGCCTTTGTCTCGGGCGGTACCGAGAGCTTCCGCACTTACACACACATTCATAGCATTACCACGAGTAACGCACGCGTCTCTTCGTGAGATAAAAATACTATATATCGTATTTCGTTTCATTTGCGTAATTCGCCCTTAGTGAAAAGGGTCGTTAGCTGTATTGTTTAACCCTCGCTCTGGTCTCAATGCAATAACAAGGATATGAGAGCTTTTATCTTAGTTTTTAATGTTGGCAAAGAACGCTGCTTTTTATCCAGTGGACCGTTGTCAGTAATTTTTTTTTATCCTACCTTGAGTCCCACGGCTGGGCAAATGCCTCCCATTTTTCCTTCCAAACCTCTCGGTTTTGTGCGATATCTGGCCATTATGTCGATCTATTTACTAACTTTAAATATGCGAGAAATTGGAAGCTATCCATGCTCCTGCAGGTCGCAAGTAGGTCCTACCAATAAGCTAAACAGTTTACCATGCTGTAACAAAAGATTTACAGCAGAGATTGAACTTACTCTCTCCTCTCTAGCGCGGCGACTTCGGGCTCGAGATCAATGGGGTCGTTGTCTTCGTACAGCTGCTTGGCGGTCACTAAGATGTCTTCGAACGGTAAGTCATCTGGTAACTATAAAAAAAAAGAAAATGAAGTTTTTTTAATGAAACTTTTCAGGAAATGGCGTCTCTTTCATAGGTATTGCAAAAAAAGTTGTATCGAAACATTCGCATACTCTGTCGTGAGTCATCGAATGGGGAAGCTTGTAATGTAATTTGATCTTATCCTGCCCCTACTTATAACATTTTATTTTAAACAAAGTACATATTTAGGCAGAGTATTCAGTATTCTATTCTCGTTCCCAAATATGTTATTAAAATTAATAAGACGTCGATATTTAATTTTACATGTGCATAATACGGAAGGCTGTTTGGAAGGACAGCTCTAATTTTACTAGAACAAGTCAGTTTTCAATACAAAATAGTTATTCCAATATCAAACTCCTTCTTTTCGGGGTACATCTGTTCCTGCAACTGAGCGGCTCGAGCTCCTAGACATGGAGTTGACATCAGGTCTCAACTTCAGCACCACCATCGAGTATAAAGCTCAAACAGCGGCCAAGAAACTGGACATCCTAAATAGAGTGAAGCGATACTTTACGCCTGGACAGCTTCTGACCCTTTACAATGCGCAAGTCCGATCCTGCATGGAGTATTGCAGCTACCTTTGGGATGGCTCAGCAAAGTACGAAGTACGCAGAGCTAAGAGGCTCATTGGCGACGTAAAACTGGTCGATGTCAAGCTTCACAGCTTGGCTCATCGCCGCAAGGTTGCCTGCTTGTCGGTCTTCTACAGATTGTACTTCGGTGAGTGTGCCCAAGAACTCCACGACCTCATTCCACCGGCCCCCTTCTTCCATCGGTCATCTAGACGCACTGCAAGTTACCATCCTTACCTAGTTGCTATTCCGCCAATTCGCACTAAGCGTTTCCAAATGTATTTTGTAATGCGCACAGCAAACGAAAGGAACTCTCTACCTGCGTCTGTTTCGGAACGCATACAACCCTAATCTCTTCAAAGTGAGAGTGAAAAGGCTTCTTCTGGGTAAGCTCACTCCATCGTCGACTCTGTGTCTGTCACCAGTGACCTAGACTAGAGTCAAGAGCAAACCCATCTTAAATAAAAAAATAAAAACTCACCCGAGACAACAAGCAATGTAACATCGCCATATCACATTCACAGTTATACACCTCATCGGCTCTATACAGCACTATGGCGGCTGTGACGTAGATCGGAAACAGCGGGGGGGCGCACAGGAAGTAGTCGTAGAGGCGCACCACGTCTGTGTACTTGTTGAGACTGTGCCCGAACCACGTCAGGTACCACGGGAGGGCGAACATTGTGCCTACTTGCGCTCTGGAATGGAAAAATTATTACTTGAGAGGTGATCTTTTATTTATGAATAGAGCCCGATCGAAAATGGTTAATTTCTTTCGCCCGAAAACGAAAGCGGGCCTGTTTTGCATTTCCGGCCGAAAACCGAAAACGTAAAGATATTTTGTTGGTATTTGATGGGTTTTTGTTTGTTTAAAATAAAATAGTGTAGGTACATTTTTTTATCATTATATTTAACCGTTTGAACTTAAATCAAATGAAACATCGTAGTCTTCTCAAAGACTTAAATAATTTGAATAAAAAATCTGATATTAAATGCATGATTTTTTTCAGCATGTTCTTAGTTATTGTGGTTGTACTTGTTGTGAATAAATAAATTGAAAGTATTGACTTGCTGGCACTTCATTTCTAAACTGACTATTTATGAACGGATTTTACTGAGCGTAGATAACACTTTTGCTAAATGTTGTGAGATAAGTATTCGTCCTTTATAAGATGCTTTTTCATTTGAAAGCTTAACAACCAATAGGTACAGATAGTATTTATTGGAACATTTACACGTTAGGTATCACAAATCTGCATTCGGAGACATTCAGCTTTTTCTAGTGTATAACGTATTATAACTCAATAATTTTAATGTCCAATAAAGCGTAATCTATCAAACTATACTGCGACTTTATTTTAAGCTGTATTAATGGCAACATTTAGCGTGTATCATGTTCTGTAATTTCGAATATATTTTATGACAATGAGTATCGCCATAAGTTCATCTACAACTCACTTGTCTAAACACTCGGACAGCTTCCTATCCGCCCGGCTGACGACGGGCAGCATGTAGTTGAGCAGGTGCTGCGTGGGCTGCATGGTGGTCTGCATGAAGGGTGCTAGCGGAGCCTCGGGCCCGTACGACAGCCGGCACAGCAGCGGGAAGGAGGCCCGGTCGCCGCACACTAGCAGGAGAGTGATCGCTACGTCGTGGTAGCCCTGGAGACAAGAGGACGGCGCAGTGTTTTACTGTGATACATAAACATAACACAACAAAACATAACGTCACGCCTGAAATCCCCGATGGATTGGCAGACGTGTAGGTCTGTACCTATAGTTGTAAATGTTAAATGATATTTTTTTATTTCTGTAAGTAGATTTGAACAAACACTTTTACACGTCAATCATATTTTAAAAGCTAGATGAGGTCGGCGTTTCCTATCGGACTACTCTGTGAAGAAAGGCCGAAACAAACTCAGAGGTCACAGTCACTTTTAAAATCGAGACATAATCTTGGTCAGATCATGTGAAGACCATGTAGATTAGTGTCTGAAATGGTATTTTGAGGAAAAACCACACAGATTAAGTGTACCTGTCCAGTCAGTGCACGCCTGTGTCAGTAATCGTGCAGTTCAACTCGGAACTTAATTAAGGAGCTCAATGATTCGACAAACAATATCAAAGAAAGGACATTTGGGTAGGCCGCATAAATTACTCAAACTGCCAGATCATGATTGAAACTAACTGAGGAAAAAAAAACAAAAAAGCAATGACCCACATAGTCCTCACATTCACTTACATGTAGGTACTTTAGATACACCTCGGCCTAATCTACTACGTTACTTTTTATAAAATTACGCCTGTATTCTTTCAAAGGGATAGGCGTTAGTTACATTATGAATGAAAATATTTATTTCAGACCAAGCACACAATAATTGATACAAGTCCACATTATGTTAGCAGGTAGATACTTATAGCTATGTTAGTAAAATTTAAAATAATTATTATTTTGGACATGCATGAGCGACCAATGCCTCAGGATTTGGCTGTCCACTCTGCCCGATACCACGCTCAGAAGCGTGTTGGTGCTGCCCTTTACCCGGGACCACAGGGAGGCCGTTCCTTTGCGAAGCACCGCCTGGAAGCCGTCCGTGCTGTGGTCGGCGAACATGTCGGAGGCACTGCACAGCCATGGGAGCCCCAATAAACACCTGAACGCGTTGTTATACTGGACGCGCAGAGCATTGCAGGCTTTTTTAGTGTAATTGCTCCACAGGTTGCACGTGTATAACATTTGGCAATAGCATTTGAATAGTGATAAATGATAAATGTTAAATGATTTTATTTCTGTAAGTAGGTTTGAACAAACACTTTTACACGTCAATCATATTTTTTTTAAACTAGATGGGGTCGGCGTTTCCTATCTGACTACTCTGAGAAGAAAGGCCGAAACAAACTCAGAGGTCACAGTCTCTTTTAAAGTCCAGACAAAATCTTGGTCAGGTCATGTGAAAGCTATGTAGATCGGTGTCTGCAATGGTCTTTTGAGGAAAGAACCACACAGATTGAGTGGACCTGTCCAGTCAGTGCACGCAATTGTCAGTAATCGTACAGCTCAACTTAGACTCAAGGAGCTCAACGATTCGACGAACAATACCTAAGAAAGGACATTTGAGTAGGCCGCATACATTACTCAAACTGCCAGATCATGATTACGTTGAGAAAAATACAAAAATAAATATAAATAAATAAATCAATGACCGACATAGTTCTCACATTCACCATAATTAGAATAATATTAGAATAATCTTTGAGGACCATGTAGATTTGTGTCTGAAATGGTCTTTTGAGGAAAGAACCACACAGATTGAGTGGACCTGTCCAGTCAGTGCACGCATTTGTCAGTACCCGTGTAGCTCAACTCAGAACTTAAGGAGCTCAACGATTCGACGAACAATACCAAAGAAAGGACATTTGAGTAGGCCGCATAAATTAATCAAACTGCCAGATCATGATTACGTTGAGAAAAATACAAAAATAAATATAAATAAATAAATCAATGACCGACATAGTTCTCACATTCACCATAATTAGAATAATATTATAATAATCTTTGAGGACCACGTAGATTTGTGTCTGAAATGGTCTTTTGAGGAAAGAACCACACAGATTGAGTGGACCTGTCCAGTCAATGCACGCATTTGTCAGTACCCGCGTAGCTCAACTCAGAACTTAAGGAGCTCAATGATTCGACGAACAATACCAAAGAAAGGACATTTGGGTAGGCCGCATCAGCTACTCAAACTGCCAGTGTGACTTTAACGTCACGTGAGCATCGCACAAACCTGCGAGAAAGCATATTACTAATTATAGTGCACCCACGTTCCGCCACTTATAAGTTCTAGATAACAGTAGGCCTTTTGCCATTAATCACAAGACCAAAACCTGAGAATTTCCGTAACATTTTGCTCATTCTGTGGATCAAAATTAGGACCTCATTATGTTCAGCAGGCACGCTTGCGACCAGTAGCCCAACATATAATACTTTGCTGGAATTAATTATAATTTAATTATAACTTGCAGTATTGGCCAGACAGCAATGTATCGCAGACTATATCATCGGTATTTTCGACAAATCTATTTTTACATAGAATGTAACTAGCTGGACACCTAATGGCGAGCAATAAATTGGTAATTAATTTATTACGCATTACGAATCTATTTTTACGTATAATGTAACTAGCTGGACAGCTAATGGCAAGCAATAAATTGGTAATTTATTACGCATTATGACTTACGAGGGGGCGTTTTTAAGTTCGCGGAATGGGGGGAGGGGGATAACAATAAGTCATTATCGGGATGGCCACAACTTCAGCCACTAAATATTAGTATAAATACTGAGTTTTATCTTAATTGGATCATTAGTCTTTGAACTATCGTCAAGCAAACAACTCAATTGGGAAGAAAGTGTGAATTATGGAAAAAATTGAGTACCGTGCCGTAATAAAGTTCCTTACCAAGCAAGGAAAGTCAGTTCAAAATATACTGGAAGAGATGGAATCCGTTTACGGGGACTCTTGCCCGGGTAAAACCATGGTTTACAAGTGGCGCAGTCTCTTTAAACAAGGCAGGACCTCACTTGAAGACGACCCACGGCCCGGACGGTCGATCGAGGTGACTACTCCGGAAATCATTAAAAAAGTCGAAAAAATAATATTGGAAGATGCCAGACTAAAGAAGAAACAGCTTGCAGAAATGGTTGGAGTATCGGATACGACAATTTTCAAAATTCTACACGATCATCTTGGCATGACAAAGGTCAGTGCAAGATGGGTGCCAAGAATGCTCACGCCGCCGCCGCCTCAAAAACAACACCGCGTGGAGTGTTCTGGCACGTTTTTGGACCTCTGTAACGAAGATAAGGATGGACTATTAAGTCGAATTGTTACTGGAGATGAAACTTGGGTTCATCATTATGGACCTGAGTCGAAACAAGACTATATGCAGTGGCACAAAAAAGGCACACCACCACCTAAGAAGTTTAAAGTGTCACAATCGGCTGGAAAAATCATGGCAACAGTGTTTTGGGATTCAGAAGGGATCCTGTTGACCGATTATAAAGATAAAGGCGTTTCTATAACCGGAGAATACTATGCTTCTATCCTCGAGAGGTTGAAAGAAAGCATTAAAGAAAAAAGGAGGGGTAAATTGACCAAAGGTGTCCTTCTTCTTCACGACAACGCGCCTGTTCACAAGAGCCGTGTTGCGTTGGCTGCCCTACATAAGGTGGGCTTCGATATTTTAGACCATCCACCCTACAGCCCAGACCTGGCTCCCAGTGATTATTACCTCTTCCCAAAACTGAAAAAAGAACTTCGTGGGAAGAAATTTTCAATCGTCGTACCCGTCATTACAAAATCAGTCCATTAAAACTTTATAATCTGCAGATTAATAAAATGTATTCAATAGTTAACCTACCAACATTAAACAGAGCATCATTTTATTATAATAGCTTGTTCAAAAGAAAATGGTGTATATTTACATTTTGTATACAGAGCGCTTAGATCTTAGATCACTGACCGAGAAAGTAATAAAAGCATAACGTTATGGTACGCTGGTATGCGCAGTTTGTTTGTGTTCTTCACAGGCAAGCTTAACATGAATAAAAGTGTAGCAATTTTAATAATAATTTCTGCAATTTGCATCTGTTTGCTTTACCCACGGAGTATATACAGAGTTGATATGACAGAGGGGCATTAAATTACACTACGTATACTATACGTGTTTAGTATTAATTCGATACGGTATAAAAATAAAAAGAACCAAAAAGGAGTTTTTTTTTCTTCAAACAAACTAAATACCTAGCTTACCTATAAATCAGAGTAATACGCAACCACCCTTTGTAATGAAAGTGCAAGTGTGTGCGTATTTATTGATTCCTTGTTTGCATTGCCATCTTTTTAGCAAAAATATTTGGTTGTACTTGTGACTTGCGTCAGACATAATCAGCTGTTGGGAAAGATATACATCGTGTTCAAACGGGGCAAAAACTTAAAAAATCATTTGCGACTAAACTACTGCTCCTATTTAATTGATTTTTGGTACAGAGCTTGAAAATGGTGCCTAGTATAGGCAGTTTAAAGGAAAGCCCCTTTGTCGTATCAACTCTGAATAGAAAGAATAGAAAGTTTAGAGTCGTGTTACTTAACATATTGAAAAATTATAGTGACACTGTTATTTCACTTAATTTGTATCATTTCTGTATCCTATCTTTTTGTAATTCTTAATTGTTGGTTTTCCCGAATAAATAAAATAAAAATACTGCCTGCATCTCTTTATTTTAATCCAACACGTCATCGTTATTAACCGACTTCATTTATAAACCTACATTTTTATTTAACAGTATTGAAACAGTGGAATATGGACTGGATTTACCATGAGGCAATAAAATATGTATTTCTTTTGCATTCCATCAATAATAACATTACTTTATATAAGCCTAGAACTTGACTCTTGATCACAGTAACAGTTGATATTGATCGCAGCCAGGCGAGCGTACTATTGAAGCATTGTGTAACAAACAGTGTCGCTGATAACAACTGGAAACAAGTTCACACTATCAATGCAAGGCCAGCTCAGTTATCCGCTTTCTTACGTACTTACTGTGGTGACACAAACTCTGTTTGGCTTCTATTCTAGTATCAATTGCAAGGGCTGGCGCAGACCTGGCGAAGCGCAGCGCAGTTTTCAATGGCAAACCAATTTCAACCATACACGTGTTGAAATAAAGTTGAAAATAATTAACTCCCATTAGTCCGAGAGAGTAACAAAGCCGCCGGAGGTACCTAAGCGGTTGAAATTATTTATTTTCGACTTTATTTTAAGAAATGCAATTTGTTTGGCAGGGAAAACCACGCTGCATTACGTGTCTGCGTAGGCCCTAAGAGGTTCCCTTGAAACTTTTCTCGATATCACTGTAACAGAAATTTCCAAAAGCCTGGATTTGAGAATGTTTTGTAAATTTTTCGCGGTGGAATCAAGAATGTCATCGAGAAAACGGTGGTAATGATCCAAGATCAAGGCTATTAGATAGAGCTAGTTTGAGAGAAGTTCTGGCAGTTTGAGTACTTTCTTTGATATTGTTCGTCGAGTCGTTCAGCTCCTTTTAAGTTCTGAGTTGATCTACACGATTACTGACAGATGCTTGCACTGTCTGGACAGGTCCACTTAAATCTGTGTGGTTCTTTCCTCAAAATACCATTTCAGACACTAATCGACATGGTCCTCACATGATTTGAGTTTGTTTCGCCAATTCTTCTCAGGGAATAAAATGAAATTGTTACGTCATTATAAAAAGAAAAGCTATATGGAGTCGATAAGCGTGGGGAGAGGATGTACCATTATTACGATGTTTGGTTTCGGAGCAATCTGTTTATCCAGAGATTAACGCGTCTAATCTATCTCATATGTATTTAAATGAATTCATATTGAATTATCAAATTCAATATTGAGTTTTCAGTGTTATTTCAATTTTGTAATTGATGCGAAAGTTAGGAAAAAAAATCAATTGTGCGGTTTTATAATTTCTAATAATATGTATAATCGTCATGGACGTCTATTGAATTGAATTAGTCGCTTCGTCGCCAGCCGCCACAATCACTAATCAAAGCGATTTTTGACGACTTCGCTTTTATTGGCATCAAGTTCAATACGGGCGTGTGCCTGCATAGAAAGTTAATTTATATGTTTTATAATATAGGAATAACATTAGAAGTACCTACATATACATATCATATGTTCAACATAAATAACTACAAACGCAATAATAAAAGCCTAACAAATTAAGTAGTGTCATACTATCACGCTTACGGGCAGCTCTTTTAGCTAATTGGATACTGGAATTATTAATCAGATCACATAGTAACACCAATACTGTCGTATATGGTTTCTATTTCTTTTATGTGACGTGTATGTACCGAAAATACTTCCCACCTATATTTAGTATCGTGTAATTATGACCTCCAGCCGAAAACGCACGCAGATACGTAGAAGCAGAGACCCCCTTTTAGTAGGTCAAAAGGGATGAACGTTGGAAGGAAGTCCCGACGATAAAGTAGTGTCAAAAATGCGTAGCTACATTTAAAAAGGCGCCTAAACCGTCTTTTTTTCTTCTTTTAAAGGAGGGATGGTTATGTTTTTTTCTTACCGATTTCTTTCGTAGCCGAGTATATAGTGCACGACATCCAATCTTCAATGTATGTAACTATGTACTTATATGATTCTAGACCAAAATCTACAACCGCAGCACCTCGTGATATTAATCACGTCCAATTGTGGTTATACGATACGATACGATATGCGCTAGAAATAAACAGACCATTGCATTGTGGTCATAATTATCTACACTAGGGACACACATTTGTGATTCCACTGGTACATCAAGTTTCGATATATTCCCAGATTTTTTGTTCGTTTTTGTTTCTGCATTATTCCCATTTAACATTTTGTACACATAAGGCGCATTAGTCTTTAGGCCTAAAATACATCAATCAATCAATCAATCAATCAAATTTATTTTCTCACCACAATACATAGTACAAGTTGTTTTACATTGGTCAGATTCGACAATGATACATAGTTCAGATAAGTATACATAAATATTGTGGGAGACTGGTGCCTAAGCTAGGCTCGTGGCCTGTGTTGCAGGACACCAGGACCCTTTGGGCCTTTACATTTTCATTTTTATAACTTATGTATTAAGCGCGCAGAATGTAATAAGGTACCTATTATACAACATTTGATAGTTTTATTTATTTTGACTAATGGAGTGTTTGATTGAAAGTGACTACTTCCTGTCTATTGAGACCCCTCTCGCAGTTTATTTAGACGAACATATGACAAAGTTGTAGGTACCAATCTGGTTGGTTTGTAATTTTACTAAGCCATGTCTTAAGATATTGAGATAGTTGCAAATAAGACCTGAATTCTTCAAAAAACCTAGTTTTAATAAAAAATATTAATTCATTCGAACAAAAATACTTTTGTGGCAACATTTTGTACTTGCTATTGGTTTTAATTAAAATGAATACATACCTTATTTAATTGCATGTTTTATTTGTTAATTTACATTTAATTATGTAGTAAATATTTCCTATAGTAATTTGTATTAATTACTTGATAAGTAACTGGTTCTACAAATAAAAGATTGTTTTGTTTGTTTAAACTATTATTAATTACTGACCTGGTAGTACTTTAAATGCGGGTACTTCATGATTACCCGCAGTATGAGTACTGTGAGCTGGTCCTGTAGCGCCACACGCTGTTCATAAGGAATGCCTGGAGGGAATCTCTTCAGTGACCGGTTGACATCTAACACCACCTAGTCATTAATATTACAAAACACTAATTAAAATCAGCTCGTAAGTCATACTGAAGTGAATGAAAATTCAGATTTGTGTGCACAGACCTCAAACTACTTATGACAGACAAACGGGTAGGTACATGAAATAATACTCTATTCATTGTCTGTGCCAAACATATTAACTTTACTGAAACAAATTCTTTAAGTAAATTATCAAACTATTCTGGTGGAAACTTATATACAGGGTTATTGGTAAGACACCATCAATCTTTTAAGGGGTCGTTGTACTCATCATTATGAACAATATTCACTATGGGACCAAATATGAAATCGCAAAAAAAATATCAGATGTTCCCCACATTTATGTGTGCAGAACTCATCAAAATGTAGGGACCAGCTGATTTTTTGATCGCAATATCATATTTGGTCCCATAGTAAAAGTTGTTTATAATGTTGAGTACAATGACCCCTTAAGAGGTTGATGATGTTTTACCAATAACCCTGTATAATCTGGAATCATAGATACAATGAAGAAGATATAAATAACTATGTAATGATAACATCTGAGAAAAAATTCACTAAGTACGAAACATTGCTTTTGTTTTGTTACATCAATCACTGATTGCGACTTGTCAATGCTTTTGCAAAGTTTGAATACATAAGGTATTTATTCAATCAACCACTTTACCTGATTATATTCAATGTGTGTGGACAATTCATCTAAAGAAGGAGGTTCTGTCAACTCTTCCTGTGTCACACCAACTAACAACGGCCAGATTTTTCTTCTGTAATCATCTATCATAACAAAATGATTATTTTAACGATATTTGCTAAAAGAAAGTAACTTTAGACACTTGATTTATTATAACTCTATCTTGTGATAGCGATACTGTAAATAAAGATAATAAATAGTCTGATAATTATACCAATAATAATGTATCATCC
Organism: Brachylomia viminalis; assembly: GCA_937001585.2. Classification (NCBI taxonomy): domain Eukaryota; kingdom Metazoa; phylum Arthropoda; class Insecta; order Lepidoptera; family Noctuidae; genus Brachylomia; species Brachylomia viminalis. The sequence continues at coordinate 2,806,579 of OW443301.2, forward strand.
ATCATAGATGCAATGAATTGACATACAATAATATTTTTAATTAAATCAAATCACAAGCTCACAAGCGCATAATATGAGACCAAAAACCCAGGATTGTAGTCAAACATTGTTATATCAAGGACTTGTGACCACTAGAGATAATAAACATAACAATTTGCTCATGTTCTTACCTATGCAAATACTAAACTGACACTGACATTAGGTCATCAAAAATAGCTATAACCCGTCGGAAATATCTACGAACCTCGCTGAGAACGAACCTCATTGAGCCAGGTTCGCAGATATTTCCGACGGCTAGTAAACTGTTATACCACTAACAATAATTCTGTGAAAGCTTTATAGATAATGTTTACAAAATGTGACATAATAACCAGTTCCAGTGCATTATCTCTTGTCGTAGATATGGTTGTGCATGACGACAGAGTGAAGCATTGTTCCAAGCTTTACGACGTAAACAAATTGTATGTTCATTCACACTTACCACTGATCAATCCCGCTTTTCCTTTTGCAAAATTCTGCCATTGTTCCAAGTTCACACAGTCCGGATTCTCTAAACATTTCTCAATATCTTTCTTCTTTTCCTTCACTTCGGGGTCTTCGTAGTCAGGTTCTACACAAAATTGTCAATGACATTACCAGTATCCACCTGGGACTTTCACTCACATTTTCCACAATAATATTCAATAAACTTACACAAAAATAGGACTGATTTCACAAAGTAATATATCAAGAATCTATACAGATAGGAAGTAATCAAATTATCTTAATAATTGTTTACAATACCTTCATCGAATTTTAGCTCGGAAGGCGTAGAGATGTCATCAATATTTTTAGCGATATTCAAGTCGAAAGATGGTTTTTTCGGCGTCGGTGAACAGTCGCCATTAGTATTACACTTATCACCAATATCGGCGTCGGTATTATTAGATTCCATGGTAGAAAGTTAAAAATTAATCGAGCGAAAACATTACACCATCCTTCCCCATAGGGCGATGTGATGACATTTGAGAAAAATGTCATGTTCAAAAACTCGTTTCGCAAATCGAAATGAATGTATCTTTGGGTTTTTTCATTTATTCACAATATTTATAATCCAAATTAAGATTACTTAGAACTAGTCAACTGTTTTTAGCATATTGTCATATTCAGAACCATACGCATCAAATTGCAAAATTGCAAAGCAAGAAATTACTTGATTTCATAAAAATCTAGTTTATGAACGCGTCGATAAAGTGACTTGTCAAGGTGCGTTACACCTCTTTTTACGCAGAAAAATACTAAACCGAATGTAACGAAAACTATTTCTGCTTTATTTAGATTGGATAATGCGATCAACACCTTGTAAATAATTATGACTCATTCCAGTAACTCTGGCTCTTATTACTAATCTAGTGCAACGCAAGGTAATACTAAAGAAGAGACTGCATTTTATATAACTATAATACATTTCCCCATTATATGGCTAAAGTCTATTGCATGCACGATTTCTTTTTAAAAGTAAAATAAAAAGTTATTGTCAAAGTAGACCATCCTGATTGAAACAATAACAATATAAAAAATTTGTAAAATAATAAATGGCTAAAAATATTTTTTAAAACAATGGATTTCAACGTTCATTCTCCGAATGAGAATATTAGAAAAATTGAAGACATCATTGATATACAAAAAGCAAATGGAAATTTTAATATCCGCCAAGTGGCCTTCAAACTCCCTTCAGAATCGGAAAGCACGGTTTCTGCTAATATAGCTAAGAGCTTAGAATCTGGCTTAACTAAATCTAAATCCGACAGTGGCAGTAAGAAGAAGTTGAAGAAATTGCGATCGAAACGCCATAAGAGTCCTTTATCAGACGTGATATCATGGCCGAGCGATTCGGACATAACCGTGCTCAGAATGAAATTATGTTTAGGCAGTGATTTAAAAGAAAAAGTGGGTAATCTAATTCCTGGGGATGGACTTCATCAACCCTATAGCTCATCCATGACCAATTTAGCGACATTGATTCGGCAATCGCAACCACCATCGAAACACAGCTTAAGTATTGAAGAGTTTCTGCTGCCACTGACGTCTTGGGAGCGGGAGCAAGATCAGGAACCAGACCAGGAGCCTGAAAAGGAAGAGCCAATTCTTGAAGAGGAAAATCCCAATGATTATGTTGCAAAATACAAATACGAATTGAATGGTTACAAAGCAAGGTGCAGTCACGATCACAATGAGAACTTAAGTTCCAAAGACAGTCAGTCAGGCTACTCGAAGCTGACGAGGAAGTCCAAAATGGCCAGGTTCCTACGCCTGTACTTCTGTCCTTGTTGCACCTGTCTGTACCGACTTGAGAAAATGCGCGACGAGCCTTCGGTGTATTTTTCTTCGAAACGCTCAGAAATTGATTAACGCTTGTACAAAATAAACTTTCATGTTATTTTTTCATTGGAAAACTAAGACATTTCTTGGCAAGTCATATTGTGTTTTAATTGATTAAATTTACGATTCCGGATCATCGTGATTGATCACCATGGTGATATCTACATCATATACCTACCTTCTATCTTGATGTTAAAAGAAAACTAGAGTAAGATCACGTAATCTAAAATAATTACACGAATTTGGCAACTTGTAATTTAACCTAGTTCGTGTGTGTTTAGGTAGAGCAAAAGATCATTCGAAACTACATTATTGCTAATGAAATGATTGCAGGCGTAGTTTTGAAGTCACTAGCTGGAGAAAATGACCGCGCTTTGCGTTTATTTTTCGAGGAGGAATAGACGAATCTATGCAAATATGTAAGTGATAAGGAGTTCTGGTTTTGGCTTTAGATAAGAACTTAAAAGAGCAAATTGTAGTTGTCGTAAAACATACGGCCTTTTTTCGACTTTCCGAAACCGTTTCTGCTAATTAAATAAATATCACACGGGAAACATCATGTTAGGCCATAGGTAGGTATGGTTAGAGCTATACTATATTGTAGTCTGTGGGTTAGAGAGTCTAGCTAGACGGAAGAGAATAAACTAAAAATCAGTGGAACCGCACTTTAAATACCTAACGAATAAGTCGTGAAGTCACTCACCGAAAATACATTGCATGCGAACGATTAGGTTTAATTTTTATTTTCGCGGCAATTTTGACGAAAAGTAAGAATTTTATCTTGATTGATTTCGTATTATCTAGGTATCGAATTTCATGAAGTAAACTAATAAGTAATATATTTAGCAAAATTAGAATGGGTAGCGTGCACCACGGGCCCCCCGGCACATATCGCTGCCCCAGTACCTACAATACCTAGTAACTTGGCTGAAGTACCTACCTATGTTTTGAGTTATTTATACTTTTAAGATTTTGCTGTCACTAATTTATGTGGTGCTAATTTAAATGTGTTTGATTTATTAAAATGATAGGTTAGTTTATTGGGTTTGGGAGTTATTTAAATTTCACTAAGACTAAAATATTTTTTATAATAGTTTTAAGGATTTCAATAAGATAACCTCATGTTGAACTCAGATTAAAAAAAACATATTTTATAATCTTAATGTTGTCTAGTGGTTTATTAAAAATTTATGGAAAATAAACAGACATCGACATAATTTTATGTTAAGTATCTTCTTATTACAGAACATCGATATTTGAGACTGTAAGTTGTGCGAATAAATCCGCGGTAATGTTGGATATTGGGATAGAAAAACATTTATATTCATGAAACACTGGGACACTTTATGGTGTCTCAAGTGTCTCAAACATGTCTATGTTGAGACTCTCAACATAGAAATGTTTTTACTAGACATTTCAAGAAGTCTGTGAAGAAATAAAAGAAAAGTAAAAATTTTCCTGCCTCTGGATATCATAAGATGTCAGAATATTGACCTAGTGTTCGGTAAAAATATGCATACCTAGGTAAATGTCTCAGTGAGATATTGAGGTTTAGGCACTCAGGTTGCGCTTTACATTAGGTATTAGGTATGTAGGCATAGGTATAACCGATTTTTGAATCAGATAGGTACAAGAGCAATTTTTTTACATAAAACATAACGTAGGTATCTCAATTTATGTTTTTTTTATATATTATCTTCCTATTGAACTATGGTAGCGATATACTTAGGTATTTATCTAACTATAATTAATTGGTCGATTTTAAAATTACTACTATACCTACCTGCGTATCTCAATGACTTAAAAAGGTGGGGGGGGGGGGGGGGGATACCTCATACCAGTCTGAAAACCTAAGGCTGAAGGCCTTGGATCTTCGATACAAGGACACAGGAGTATCGAGAACTTTTACTAAGTTGCAATACTTATGTCTAGCACCCTAATTGCGTAACCCACTATCAATCTGAATCATTTTGAAAGATATTGCTAATCTGTGCTAAGTCACTTCATTTTAATTGAATTCAATAGATATACCTACTCTTGCGTCTTTGTCCACTTGCGCATTACCGATAGAAAATCTAGACAAACTATCCTTACGTTTCGCTATGTTGGTCTTGGTATGTAGGTACCTACAAGCAGTCCCGCATAAACGCCATAAACCGTTTTGTCTGTAAGCCACAAACAAAAAACAAACAAAGCCCTCATCATCACATCAAAATGAATGCATAATGACTGGCGGCATGATTGCAACCCGTCTTGGGCCTGCCCACAGTACCCACGCAAAAATAGAACAATGAATGAACTTTTTAATCATTTCTCTGGGCAAGGTCCTTCTCCATTCACTTACAATGGTCATGATCAGTGACTCACATCCAAGTAGATTGATGCTGTGATGATTACGAAAGTGTATCGTAGTCTAAGGCCTTTGGCCATCGAGGGGACAATACCGTTTGATTTATTAAGGTAATTGACGAAGGCATCGCTGATACCTACTTACCTACCTACATTCAAATTAAGTAACTCAAGGTTAAAACTAGAAATCTAAACCGAAATCCATCGGCTGTAGGTAGGTAGCTGCATCCATCGAATCATGAAATATGGATGAAATTTCTGCTAATTTAACAAGAGATTTTATTAGGGTACTATGCTTAGATATACATATAGGTAGGTTGACTAGGTTGGTATGTTTTGTAATAGTCTTAGTTTAGCCACAGTACCTACCTACTCAAAGACTCAAATAATTAATTTGTGCCCGGTTTATGGCAATGGGCTCGCCCCCTATTACTTTGCATAATGGATGTGTAAGTGCATGGACATAGGTACCTACACCTCTGCCTACTTAGTATAAAGCTACCTACATAATATTGTCATCTACTAAGCATGTTATGATTTTGTGATGTAACGTTACACAATTAATTTAGAGTCGGTCGCTGTGAAACGGCTTGTCATTATGTAGAAAAGCGTGAAGACATAAACATACATTAGAAAATTCTACTTAATGTTTATCATACTTAACTTGATGTAGGTGGGTAACATAACATTTTATCGGTTATTTATTGTACATACTATACTTTGATGATACTTTTCTGTTGGATAATAGGTCAGACCAAAGCTAATTATGCTGTGCCTGATGAACGGCGCCTATTAAGTAGGTACAACACATTATTGAGACTGGAAATAATTAATCTTTATAATAATCTAATAATCATTTGTATGCACATAAAAATATTAATCTGTTTAAAAAATACAGTGATATCCATAATATAAATACTAGGAACAAACACAAATTTATTGTTCCTACTACCAGGCTCAAGAAAATAGGTGGCTCGTTTAGATGCCAATGTATACGTTTTTATAATAAACTTCCTAGCCACATTCAAGCACTAAGCCTTAATAAATTCAAATCTTTTATAAAAAGGAAATTATGCCAGAATGCCTATTATACTGTCAAAGACTATATTGAGGACAAAAAGGCTTGGGATTGAGTTGCTCCATTATAGCACAGGCAATGTTAATTTATTTTATTTCGCTAACTATTTTTACTTACAATCTTTGCTATAAGTATCTCTATACTTATTTACATATACAATGACACTAATATTTACTATTTAAAGTATTATATTATTTTAAATTATTGTGAATGTGAGGACTATGTGTGTTTTTGTTGCAGTTTTAATCATGTTCTGGCAGTTTGAGTAGCTGATGCGGCCTACCCAAATGTCCTTTCTTTGGTATTGTTCGTCGAATCGTTGAGCTCCTTAAGTTCTGAGTTGAGCTGCACGGTTACTGACAAATGCGTGCACTGACTGGACAGGTCCACTCAATCTGTGTGGTTCTTTCCTCAAAAGACCATTTCAGACACCGATCTACATAGCCTTCACATGATCTGACCAAGATTATGTCTGGACTTTAAAAGAGACTGTGACCTCTGAGTTTGTTTCGGCCTTTCTTCTCAGTAGTCAAATAGGAAATGCGGCACCTCATCTAGTTTTTAAAATACGATTGAATTGTAAAAGTGTTTGTTCAAACCTACTTACAGAAATAAAATCATTTATAAAGACAGTCTACCCACATTTGGAATAAGTGGGATAGGATTCATTAGGCATGCTAAAATTACACTTTTTTATTTCTATCTATCTATTTATAAAAGCCAGTTATTTTTAACCGTGGAGTTTCTTGCCGGCTCTTCTTTATAGGAAAAGACCAATTGGAACCGTGCACCTAGCTTCTGACGCTTCATTATGTGCTCATGTAGGTATAGGTAAGTATGTGAAATAAAATATTTTGATTTGATTTATTTATTGATCTTACACTTCAACGACTTATTCACTAAAACATACACAAACAGAAATCACTTATAGCTTTAGTGCTGTGAGTATGTACTACAGAAGTGCACAGCACTAGCACGAATGTAAGATACCGTTAGTTGAACTATGTGCCTATCGGTGGATAGGTTACAAAAAAAACGAAAATGAAAATGATGCCTATCTGTTGGATTAAAAGCAAATTACTGGCTCAAAGTGCTGTGAATGCTGTGACAGCAAATTTTCACTTTTGCCAAAAATAAAATGACTGGATTTTTCGGTAACTTTTCTATGCTGATCGATCAGAATTAGAAAGCTTAATAGAATATTTGCTTAGTAAAATTGTATTGAGAAGAGAGAGCCGGTACAACAGTTTCGATTATTTCTTCATTGAGAGTACCTATGAGAATATCGATTGCAAGTAACTATTAAACTCTTGCAACTCTTACTTGTTTTTTTTTCATTTCTGTGAAACGTATTGTCATGATCTTTGAGCTGGCCAAAACTGATATAATTTCCTTTAAAGAACTAGAGATTGCCAACTGATATTCTTAAAGCTTTCATCATAATGAAGATTTAGAGCCTAGAATTATCTAGACCATTTTATTAATTACGTTACCTATAAACTAACTTAGGTACTTAATTACACAGACAGACCATGATTAGACAAAGCATACTGAAGATTCTATTGATCTTTCCAACTGTAGGTTACAATATGCTAGATCTAGAGACTACATTGTTGCTTCTATGCTAGATTTGGATTATCTAACACAGGTAGGCAATAGACTTACCTACGGTTTAATTCGCGGAGTCACTGTGTGAATTACTAAACGACAATGTTGACTCTTAAACCAACCACTTGTGCTTTCATAACAGGTGTAAACGAATTCATACTTACTAGGTATAGGTACGTATGTATGTTGGATTGTATAACTCCAAAAGTGTATTTCTGGGGCTGGCTTATTCATCCTGTGGTTGCAAACACAACTACTGAGCGTGGAGTTCGATAACGGTTGGGCAGTGTAATTTGGTTTGGCCATCAGGAATTTCTCAGTACCTAACATTTAAGTACAATCTGGGTTTGTATCCGATTGATGGTAATAGATTTACCTATATACTAATACACTAAAATAACCTACACCTCTGCCAATCATTTCGCAGAATACAGTCGTGATATCAGGTAGGTATTTTAGGAGGATGTTTGTTGATATCAAAATGCAAGAATGCACGTGGCTTTACCCTGCAGCAAGCAATTAATTAGTGAAACCTTCTAGCTTTTATCGAGTTATGAGTATTACTTGCTATAAGCCATAAGGATGTGCATTGAGTGCTCATTGTTTTATGATATTTTGTGCAACCTTCGCGAGTGTGTTAAATAATATGCCTAATAAAATAAATATTTGAAGTTAGGAGGATTATAATATTTGCATAGCAATCACTTCCCGAAAAATCAAACAGCAACGGTTCAAGTATAGGTCCCTGGTGAACACCTAATTTACTATAACATGGACCATCAATGAAAAGAGTGTTATTAAATCTTCTTGGACTACAGTTTATTAGGTACCTATAGTTCTAATGGTTCTCTGTATGTAGGTACCTCATACTGTGTATCGCTTAAAAAGGGAAATAGGGAATATGACTTGATTGCGTTGATTATTTGGTACCGTAACATACAATGGTTTTTATCAACACTGAAGTAGTTTATTTTGCCATGATTCACGTATAGGCCAAACTTAAAAGGCACTACTCCACACTGAGACTCCACAGCAGCTCTCGGCTACGCTACGCACGGATGCGTGTCTGGCAAACAAATGAACCTGCCAAGATGCTAACCCACTATGGTTCGTCTAGAACATGCTGGCTGGACAGGTTTTTTTTCTGTAATTTTTGGTTCCCAGAGAGCTGTATAACCTGTTCTGACTGCCTAATTTCGTTTTGGTGTAAAGGGAGCCACTTTTACGCGGTGGTTATAGACTATGAAAAAAAATACCTTTTCATACTTAAAAAAAACTATATATTATGAAAGTAAAACACGAAAACAAACAACTATGAGCAATATAAATGCACGTTTACAGATGCATGCTATTAGTCAGGCACATACTCGTAGCAGGTAGTCATAAAACTCTCTATTTTTTTAGCTAATTAGATATAAACAGTAAATATGTAATTATGCTTATATTTAGATACTAATTAAATCTAATAAACTAAATGTATACCACTTAGTTTATTAGATATAATTAGTAATTATATAGGTGATCATACTTTCTAATTCTCGTCATCGCTTATTTCTTCCTCTACTGATGAATCATCAGCAGTATAGTCCAGCAGCTGCATGTTAACAAGGATTTTGAATAGGATTTAAAGTAGCCCCCTAATAATAAATCTAACACCGCAGAAGGCAGGCTACCTGTTTATTTTTATTGGGAACCTCTCTTATGCTGTTTATTAAAGGGTCAGTGTGATCAATAACATACTAAGTAAATCTTTATTCGTGGCAATACGTGATCGCTATCGAGTATTGTGTTCTCGAAATCTTCTGCAATCTTTATTGCGAGATTCCTGAGCTTCCTCAGAAAGCTGCCCAATAGGCAGCAGAGCAGATTGATTGACATCTGTACTGTGCACAAGAATTTTGTGTACAGTAGCAGGCATGTAATAAGTACCACGGATGAAGATTTATATACAACTGTCAGTGCCAAAGATTTACGTTTTGTTAATATCGTAACCGGAAGCTAAGGCTCGGATCATGGTGTCAAAATTTTTCATGAGAGTCACATCTATAGGTACCTTTAATATTAGCACTAAGCTCAGGATTCACAAAAAATCTACGGGTGGTATTTCCATCATTTGTATTTCCAAACCCTGGTTTCGGTTTATCTACAATTAAACCCATTTCAGTTTTGAATCGATTCCGAATGTTGCTTGAACGTTGCTTCATATTTGCGTTATCAGCCGGATCTCGTAGCTGCCATTTTTTACATCTAGACGATAGCTTATATAATGAAGCAAACATTAAAAACAACGAATCCATGCATGCAGTTTAAATGAACCAAAACCAAGGTTATCCCTTTTTACTACATAATCCCTAGAGATTATAGATGGCCGAGGATTCTGCCAAGGAAAGTTACCACTTTCATCGTTCATTTGAAGCGGCACAACAGAAAACACAAACAAATATTCATCAGTGGCTTCATTACTGGAGAATTTTTGTTTGTACGTGCTGTGACTGGAACTGCGATCACAACCCCACTTGCTAATAAGAGTGAAGAATGTCCCAAGAGTTGAAGATTTGAGAATATCATGCTGTGCCATAACTAAACGTTCAACTGTTTTATTTAAAATAGCTTAAAGTTTAATTTCTGCGCGAGTCTCATGAACAAATAAATCTTCCTCCGGAGGGAAACATTCTGTCTTAGCTCTCCTAAGACTATAAATTGATGGAAAGAGCTACTTTATGGCCATCTTTCATACTCCATTTACGCGTCAGCTGGTAGGGGTGGCTTGTTGATTTTGAGTTCACATAATATGCTAAAGCCTCTTCCTTCGTTAAACACTTTGACTGCTGCTTTCAATGTCACTGACACAATTTTTCATCGTTTTGCACTTTTCGGGACTTTCGTTTGCGTCCCTTATGACAGCAGCTAAAGTCCGGTGCCCAGACAATCGCGCTGAGAATTCTGCTGCAGCCACTTACTGATTTGTGTCGCGTGAACTTAGCAGATTGTCAACTCTTCTCCTTTTCGTTTTATCACTGGACTGTTCAAACTCGTTCATTTCTCTCTGACATTTCAGATAACAACCTACTCAAATCATTTTCTTAAGTATTCGCGTGGAATGTAAATTGCTAAGGGTAATCAGTTTACGTACCCCTTTTCTTATAAATACTTACCTGCGACCCTTAACGAGCGTAACTCCAGGTGCATTAACATTCTTGGAATTAGAGGTTCGTGGGTTTTATCTATAATAATAAATTTTCGGCATTTTCGATAATGTATTTTGTCCAGCTAGCATAGTACCTACATAGGTACTAGACGAACCATAGTGCATTCTGCGCAATCTCTCCATGCACATCCTGCGTTACAGTGGACAAAGGCTTTTCTTGGCATTTTACTTATTTCATGTTTATTTTCGGACCAGCCGATTTTATGGTTTTAGTGCACCCAATCTGACCGTTCGGGTCGACCATAAAATGATTCGTATAATCAAAAGTTGTATCTGAAACCGGTTGCTGGCGACATGTGAACTCAAAGGAACCCGAATGATTTATGCCATGCACGGCGAAAATTCACTTTTGGAGCCATCATGTGATAATAAGACTGACGTAATGTACGAGTCAGTAAAATTGTGCCACGAATTACGTTAAGATTCCTTTCTTTAAAGGCGGCGAGAGGGTTAAAAACTTCACGTACTAAACACGTGTTGGCTACGAGTTTGTTGAATAATAACCTGCTGTATAAGTGGGCAATTTGAAACTATGGGGCCGTTGAAAGAACAGTCTTGTACGAATCCTAGGATGTATTTAGGAAGGCCTGCTAGTCTATTCCGTTGTCTTGATGTCCATATCAATTTTCAGCTGAATATGGTTTACCTGATTTAAAAGGACTTTACTGTTCGTGCTTTTAGCACAGCTATGATGTGAAGTTGCTGGAACCGTTTTGCATGGATCCTAGAAAGCATATCAGAATCAAGCATCTATGAATCTGCCTGCTCAATTTCCTTTTGATGTCCATTTCAGTTGACTACTGTACAATATCCTGTTTTCATGAATGTGCTAACGCTATTTGCTCTGATTCCACCAGCCAAATCATGTGTGGTGTTTAGTGGTGAGTGCAGTTTCGGAGCGCATAACTTAAATTCTCAGTCATTTCGCTCCATATATTTAACCATTCAGCTGCATTCAAGCTATATAGGTGCGTAGATACATATACAGATAGGTATAGGTATTATTTAGGAGCCAGCATTGAAATTCTGAAATTCAGTCCAGTAGCTTTATGCTCATGAGAGGCACGAATTTGATATGATCGATGCATTAACTCACCCAGCAGTTATTATAATAATTATGTTAGTCTAAAATTGGCTACTGTAGGTACCTAGCTGGTCAGGGCCCCTCGAAAGATTAGTAGTAACTTAACTAACAATGATCTTCCGCTATCGAGGTAAAACGGATGCAATATACAACTCCAGTAACCTTGAATTTGTCGATCTTTCTGGATAATTGCACAAGGACTAACCAAATAACATTCGTTGTTACTCGGGCTTGCAATTCAATGGAATTTGAATTAATTCATAACTTATGAATGAACCACGAAAGCTGAACGCACAATATTCTTTTTTTAGAAACGTAGTAAATAAATCAATTGATTAGCGTCGTCGCACAGTCACGTCATAAACATTATCGCTTCCGAAACAAATCGCAATAATAACCGAACTATTTCTAGGCGAAATAAATTCGAATTTTACAGAATTCGTTAGTTTCGCGTACAATTGCCAAACAGTTTCATTTCTTCGGCCCCCCGTGCAGCCAGCTCGCTGCAAGTTATAAAGCGCGGAGAAAGCACAGCGGCCGAACAGTCTCGCGAGTCCCGTCCCACCATTGTTGCGTTTCGTCCGTTTCGCGCCCTTTTTGACGTGCAGTCATTTTAGTGTTGCAAATTATTGCGGATATCATTTTTATTTGTGTTTCACAATGGATATGAGGTAAATATTTTTTAAATTATTTTAAGAAATCGACAATTAATTATCGAGTAAGAATAAGCTTTATGACAACTTGATTTATTCAAAGTTAAATTGACCATTGGTAAATATAATCTACCAAAAAGCTAAGCTATAAACGGCCATCAAAAAATATTTCTTATTTTCTACAAAAAACTACAAACACACATTGAATAGATATGTCATGTCACTTATTTTCTATGTAGGTAATCATGTGAAATTATTCGCTTTCTAGTCTCATTGGCAGTAAGTGTAGAGCTATTTGTTTCGTATCTACTCTAGCTACTCGTATGGTTACCGTAATTTTCTATAAACCATTATTCTTACACTCTCGTGGACTCGTGGTACAAGCAACATTCAACACAGTGACTTGTACCTAATTATTGCGCACGCGTAGAGATACTAACGAGTTTGTGTGATTGTGCTAAAAATGGCAACAAACATTGAATGGACAGCAATGTTGTCCGTTACAATTTAAAAAAATTACATGCGTTACGAATTACAAGTGGTGTTTCAGAATCTTATAATAAAATGGCAGCATTTAAGCCTATCGAAATCGTTAACCAATCAATCTGTAGTGACATGTTTAGGCTAGCCTACGGAAAAGTAGATATTTGAAAAAAGTTAGCTAAAGTAGGTATCTACACATTAGTTTAGTTGAGTTTTCAGCTTGCTTAAATGTAAAGTCCTATCCTCAGAGCCATCAAATAAGTATATATAGGTAAGCCTTGGAAGGTATTGGATTCCAGTAGTACGGCACAAGCTTCTAAGTTGCCACACTACGCCCGCCGCCCGCAGCGCTTAGGTTTTTTTATTGCACTTTCTAATTATTTCCATGTTATCTATTTTGTCCCATATCATTTATAATTAACAGAATTAACATGCTAGACCTGCTAGACATGCTAGACCGCTTAGCATAACGGATGATTTACACGTAACCGCAATTTAATTGATAATAATGTTAAATTAATCGGATAATCTCTACGTAACCAGTAACCGGTTCCAAAATATTAGTTTTATGAATTAGTGTGCTAAGTAGATAAGTACCTAAGTTGGTATCTACTACATTTACTTACGATGCGTAGAAAAGTTCAAATGGAATTCAAAAGCATTTAAAGTAGTTACCTATTTTTAATCCATTCCGCTTGTTTCAAATACATAAAATACAATGTTTACAATAAAGCAAACCAATAAAATTACTAATTTAATTTAAAAAAATCTATTTCGATACGCGCAATAAATTGCCGAAATAACATTCACACATTTCACACGAACATATCGAATGCACCGTATGAACTTATAAATCAATGACCCTTGTCCAGTCGCTATAATAAAAAGCGTTATTTTGTCTTGTCGCTTGGTCCGCATATAAAACGAAGGCCCTTTTCGGATATAAGAAAAAATAGAGTTGCCCAAAATGCAAATTGGGTCCGTGAAAAAGGATCGGAGAAAGAATTTTATGTGATTTTAAGGTTTAAAAAAGGTTCCATGCTTTTTTCGGATATAATGGGATTGCATTTCAAATATTTGAAATGCATTTTTTTCCAAGAAATATGATCTTTATCTCGTGTTATTTATGTTATGCAACAGCGGTCACGAGCCTTCGTGACTTTGTTTGCAGTCTTGTGGTCGTCCACCTTACTTCCAAGGGATTTTTCAAGGATTCTTTGAACAATCATTATTTTGGATAACACTTAGGAACATCCTTGTATTATTTAAAGTAGCTACCTCTGAAAATCTAAGAAATTATCTGGTAGAGTTTTTTTTTTAATAGTTTCGGTAATATGAATAACTTATGAAACTACGAATGAAAGTAACTTAGTAAATTATAATAATAACAATAGTGTTAGACGTTACCATAGTGTTATCCATTACTAATCTTTCAATTATCTTTTCAATAAACTTTGTAGGTCAACCATTGATAGCAAGATCAAGTTCTTCGAAAGGTCTATTGTAGTATTTATTAAATATTTTAAAGATATTGCAACAGTTGCATCAATGATTTAATTTTTTGTTTTCGCAATGTACTTAGCATAACAAATTAGCGGGACAATGTTGCGAAATGTCAATAGACTCTGACATTTCTAATGTTGTTCTAGACCAAGGAGTTTATACGAAAAAACTCGGATCATTTGGATGTCGAAGCTTTCGTTTTTAATCGATTTTTCCGTCAAACCTTGATTGTTTCTAAGTAAACCTTGATTAATAAGATTGGCCTGAGAAGCAAGGATATTTATCTAAATCATTAATTGTTTACCTATTATATGTTGTGCAAAGTTTTCAGCTGCGAGTAGTTAGTGATCTTCTTCCTTCAATGAAGTCACAATAATAAGCCATTATTTGGCCTAACTAGGCTAGAACAAAAACAGAGCAAGAAGGCTCCGACCGCAGTGTATATTTACAAGTCAATAGCTGTCTATGTAGGTAATGTTTTCAATGAAGAAAGCGTTTGCGTAACAGCTCATAAGAGTTAACAAGTTCAGCTTTGCATCTATTTCGTATTCAGAGCCTACGCTAGTTGAAGGAGAATACACACTGTACAACGTGTTACAGCTCAAAAGTGCGGAAACCAAAGGAATTTTGAGAGTTTGAGGAGTCTATGCCGCTCGAGCCATCAATCACTCTGCAAAAGCAGTAGAGTAATTTTGTGGTAAATCTACTTAGTTATTCTTGTCTGCACTCCCGGCATGTCGCATATACCTACTGGACACACTGGGTCGTAAGCAATTTGTTACAGTTGTCAGAACTACTATGTATGAGACCAAATGGCGTGAAAGTTCGGCAACCGGCTAAATTCCTGTGGTCCTGGAATTTAGGTTAGAGCTTGGAGGGTGGAATAGTTTTACTTTATTTAATGTTGAGTCTATTAAACAACCAATTCGTTTCTAGTTGGATACTCAGGCCACCCAGTAGATGTAGCATTCTTTATTATGATTTGTAACATTACTAATGAACTACAGACTATTCGAATTAAATTGAAGGACAAAAATGACTAGGTGGACGATAATTGGATAACAGTTTTTGAAATTCCATTAGTAGGTACAATAACTTTAACGAACTTCGTAAATTCATGACCAACAGCAACGACAGTTACTCTAACATTCTCACTGACCGGCAATTTGGCTATTGTAATTGTCTTCGACTAACGTATGCATATCATGAGCACGGCCCCTAACACCTCCAGTATGTGGGCCACGTTCAACCATTGTGTCTGCATGTTGTTTGCATACATGTTGTTATAATCTCATCTTAATGGGTTGTCGGAATAAAACAATTTGTAACCACTTTGTTTTAACTACTGCAT
Source organism: Brachylomia viminalis (assembly GCA_937001585.2). Classification (NCBI taxonomy): domain Eukaryota; kingdom Metazoa; phylum Arthropoda; class Insecta; order Lepidoptera; family Noctuidae; genus Brachylomia; species Brachylomia viminalis. Next base: position 2,822,257 of record OW443301.2, read on the forward strand.
GCATTTATGTTAGTTTAGTAAGACAGAAGAGACTTGAGTGCAATGCTTTATTCGCAGAAATTCTCATATACCTAAACTCATCGAATGCATAAAATCGATCAAAAGGTATTGTTTAATTATAGTCTACCTAATCTCAATGGCAACATCAAGCAATTCTGATGAATCCGATTTGCTAAGAAGTGTAAAGCAGTTGTCCAGATCACTTAGACATGCCTCCTTCATGGTTATTTTATTGGCCAATTCCACGGCCTTTTGTACCCACTAGCGTACAATTTACTCTGCCTACTCAACAAAGAGTTGTCGTGAGGATATTGTGCGTAGTTCCTCTAAAGATAAACGATTAAAGTGATGTTACTCAACCACTTAAATCGAGATGCTGCTCTTATCGTTATGCCGCGATGAAATCGATCCGACGCGAACCATTTGTGACTAATTGAATAGCATTTGCTAAGGCAAATAAGTTTTAGGCAAACAAGCTGAAAATATCTAGAATGTTTGATTCTGAGCGCGGAAATTACACAGTCGTTTTAAGGAATTCTACGTTTGCGGTACCTACATACCTACACTATTTCCTGTTGATACTTTCTGAGGTGATTCTAATTATTTGACAACGCTTAATAATTTACCTTGGTACCTATAAGCTTTTGCTACTCTTCTATTACTATTTCATCCAAGTAACTGGTCCAACCTCTAAATACTTATTATGTTGACACTGACAAATCTATCGTAAAATCACAAATCCATTCACCCGTAAATCTACAATAATCATATTTCCTTTACGGAACTATTTATCCAAAGCCAAGCTTACAAAGCGAGTTAATTTTTATCTCCGTCATCTAGACTGGTCGGGCTACTCTCAGTGTTATAAATCCCGACGGTTTTCATTTTCACACAGACTGCTCGTTGCATAACGTTGTATTACTGCTTCGCCGGTAACGCGGCCACGGTTTATACGGCCTATGAACATCGTACCTACTGTATTAGTTGTATGCGGAATATAGGTACATAGTTATTACTGATATAATGTACGTAGTGTTGATCCTTGTTGGCAGTTACGGTGGGTGATTATGAATAAGAAGAAAGTTTGTGTATTGATTTAGATAAAGTAATTTTTGAGTGAAATAGGTAAAATGTTCGTAATAATCGTAGTTCGCAGTAGCGTTATGAATGTATGATAAATTGATAATAGGGTGAAGGCCCATTATGGCGCCTTGGTGCATACTTGCGATCATGAACGTATATCTTACATTTATTTACGAGTTAGATTATAACCTACGATTCTGAGTTATAGTAAAAAAAAGCTTATAATTTTTGAACCATTGTAGTTCTAAATATAATATTTACAACAAACTAGGCATTTCTCTGCTTTTTCAAAAGCTTAGTCCAAGTCTTGTTCACTAGTTTACATACACTTTGGAATACGCATCACTTTCGTTTTCATAATAATTAGCGTAAAAACCGATAGTATCGTAATAATTTGTAATTATATTGCCTTCCTAGAGTTCCTAGCGTGAGTGCGCTTGCGTGGAACCTGTAATCGTTTAAAACGTAATAATAAATCCGATGTCCGTACTATAACTAATTATTGTTACCGTAATAATTAACAGAATGGCGCTGTCTAAGTTTTTTTTGGCATTTGGTTAAGTTCGTGAAACCTAAGCCAGGCGGTGACTCAGTGACTTACAGTTCTCAAGGATAGGCATGGCATTTACTAATGAAATTAAAGTTATATAGTGTCCCTGCTTAGGTATTGAACACTATTTAATATTTGAAAGTACTTAGGTAACTACCTATAATCGTCGAACTAGCCTTTTCCGGACTATTAAAAAATCACAATTTATATTGATTTGATGATCGGATATGCACGTCGCTACTTCTAAATCTAAGAGCTCCATCCTGATGTCTAATTATAATTAACCTTCAATTAAAAGATAATGGAAAGGAAATCTTCACGCATCGAGAAGGAAGAGAAACTTCATAGGCGGGAAAACGTTCGGAAGTTAGTTCCGAAAATAATAAAAACCTCAACAGTCGAGGAAACGGATGCAGGGAGCGGTGACATGCGATCCAATGTAATTATAATAAGAAAACATTCAAATGAGCAAACATTGAAGTTTCTCGTTAATTTAAGCAGGATTTAGTGGATATTTAGCATACTTCCTGCCCTCCAAGCATTTTTAACTATCTGAAGACACCTACTTCTTCACGAATTAAGAAATAAACTTACGTTGGAAAGGTGGATATAGCGTTTATAAGGAATCTTAGTAGAAGCTGCTGCGTTGATGCTGCTCAACCTGATAAAGACCCTTACAACATCTTGCTGGAACACTTAACAACTTGCTGCTGCATAGAGCCAAAACATCAATAGATTATGGTGCTTTGGCTCCATGCAGCAGCAAATTCTAAAGACTCATGAAACCATTGATATTTGCATGAATAAAGATGCAAATAAAGATGATATAGGTGCATGTGGTTGCAGCACACGTATTAAATCTTACAAAGGTGAATCGTGTGCGATCAAATTAACAAACAGCTGGATCAATTCACGGCCGGTGACACAATGCGCACGTGCTGTTCAAAACTAGAGCTGTATTTGCCAATTGTAATTTGTAGGGTTGTGTTTTGAGTTATACGTTGACTTACAAGGACTAGTCTTCTCATCTACCTTTCCATTGCGGAGCATGATAGTGCTTATCTTACGAGTTGAGTCTTCAAGTATAAGAAGGCCTTCGTAGGCATTCGTAGTGTAATGTTATCCGCTGCTGTTGGTCAACCATCTGTGATATGCTTAATTCTTATTTTTTAACTCACAACCAGAAGTAGTCTTGGTAAATCAAAGTCGGAAGCTACTGGATTTGATACTAAATCATATTTTCTTCCGTTCATCGTAGGCCTTGTCTTCTGCTTCTCTTCTTGTATTCCTCTGTAATGGCCTTCTAAAGTTTAGATGTAAATTTTAGTAGTGCGTGTGTTAACCCTGGCAGTGCACATCTGTACTGTGGTGACGACACTGACACACCTGGCACATGTCACCGAACAGGTTCAACTAGATCTTCATCTGTGTCGTCTATCGTAACACTCGTAACTCTAATGATACCATTATGGGCAGTCAAGTAATGCCGATTAATTGACCGTGATGCAAGTGTATGTTGCTTCATGTCATGTTATGGACAGATATTGTCACTCTTCAAAGCTAGAACCATGATTTAATGGGATATTTTCTCGAATTCAAACAACGCAGCCAGTTTTACAGGTTGGCAGAGGTAACTATTATTATGTCTGTTTTTTTTTGTAGTTATTTAAATTCTCTTTGGCTAACCAAAACTCTAAAGTCTCCCCAAAAACTAATCAGAAGCGATATTATAACAATAATCTAAGCATGTCTATCTAGGATTATTAAGCCCAAGAGTAGTTGGTTTAGTAACATTTTATCGTTCCGGAAGCTTCTATTGCTTGAACACCGTTATTGCTCATCGTACTGGAAAAATGATTATTGGAAACCATAATCACTTGTACTTAATGGAAAAAATATTTATAAGGTATGCAACAGTTTGAAAGCAAGAAAACAAGATTTGTAATCATCGACCTTTTCTAGTCTTAGTAAGTTAGTAAATTTGCATCATTAGATATTTTATACCTTGCAGTATCTTTTGCAAACACATTGACTGCTTGGTTATTAAAAGGCACGCATACGCATGTTACAGATGGATATTGAGTAATTCTATAAATCGTTTCCACGCTATCGGGGGCAGGCGTTGAAATGCTAATATGATGGCAGCGAGTTTTCCTGCGCCAACCCAACGCGAACGTTACGTAACTTAGGGCCACTGCAGATCAATGCAGAGAAAAGGCAGCATTCCTGGGTTTACATTAGCTATAGAATCGCATAATGAAAAATGACTTGGTAAAAGTTTTCATGTTTTTGACGTTAAACTTCCAGGCGAAAAATTGTGGAAAACCTTGTAGGGGAGATACGATCCTCAAAATGTTATGGCAAATTTTTAGAATCCCTGAATTAAGCATTCACGAAGAATCAAGAAATAGCACTTCGGTTTTTAAACTTTTATATTATTCTGGTGCCACTTTTAGTTGGACTCAAGGCGCGGTCGCTCCTCCGTGGTTTCACTATTTCACTAGAGCTAATATTTATACAAATTGTGACTATATATGTAAAATTACTTTAAATCAAAGTCAGTCTAAGTAAATGGCATCAATCTAACAGTGTTCACAAAACGCACAAAATTATTAGCCACTTAACTAAGCAGTTAGAAACACGTGCAATCCGCTGTAATTATGCAAATATTACATTCACCTACATCAACAACGTAATATGTTAACTTATGTTAGGGTTAGCAAAATTTCCTCCCATTATCCAATATAACTGTTTGTATGAAAGATCAGAAGTAGTGCAGAACAGAAGGAGTACCTACTTACTGTGTGAATTTTGTGGTTAATATTCAGGATTCGCACTTGACTACTGCGTGATCATCTTATCTTTTCCATCCTTCATTCTATGCGAAGTTTTAAAACAATCTCTTGAATTTGACATCCGTGCCTTCAACTCACGTGTCTGCAGTGATATCACGTAATAGGACAAACCTTACTTGTTCCGCAACAACCGGTAACCAGTTACCACCATTACATAATTACCAAAAACAGGGGCAACCTTAATGCCCTACACGTGCACTACAGTTCACACTCATGGGTGCGCCCGCGCATACAACGCGTGGTAAATGGATCATACGTGTCTTGCGCACTGTACCTAAAGCCGAGTACTCATTAGCGACAGAAGTGACCTATAACTGTAACTGTCTGGCCGCGCAAACCATGTCCGCATCATTGTATTAGCTATGACTGAATGTAGTTTGCGCGACCACACGAACCCAGTTTGAAATCTACAAACGATACTGATACTTAGCCCTTATTCTGGCTCAGTGTTATTCCTATCACTTTCGCACAACTGTCAAACTACCAAATCAAGATAAAGACGGGAACGGGAACGTTAAAGCACGCGTTAAGTAACGTTTATAGATTTCGGCCTGAGATTGCCGAAACTACAGATTCCTTGGCCGATACCTATCGTGTCTGTGAAGACGCCAATTCATTTTAAGAAGAACGAAGTTTTTTTTTTCAAAGTTCCTCTTTAATGGTACATTGGTACCGTGTTTGGTTATAGCTGTGGTTATAGTTACAGCCCGAGCGAGTAGGTACCCAGCTTATATGCTGCGCATGAGTCTGCGAGTATGTCGTGTTTGCAGTTTATATGCGACAGACTCGTAGTTCGGTGTCAAGATAAATGAGATTAATTGACCTAGCGGTGATTAGATTTAAATCTGCGTTTAAATAGCATAATTTGAGCTCAATGTGTGATGCGGTTGAACTTAATTGGTTCACGCCTTTTTAGATTGGCTGATTCCTTATTTAATTATAATTATAGTTATTTATAATTTATATGAATCTATACCTATAATAAGAGACGTAGGTACAGCTATGAAACTACACCAAACAGTTTTTAAAGAGCGTTTGATTTACCTAGTTGGTTGGTGAAGTGAATCACACTACACACACACTTTAAAATGAGTGTAACATAAAATCCGTTAACAAGATACTACCTATACCAGAGACATTACAAGTCTAGATAAATATTCAGCAGATGAACATTAGGATGCGTCTACTCTTTACATAACAGACCGTTCCACTTCCGAATGCCGAACGTCTAAACATTACTTATCTAATTTTACATTCAACTGCGAATTGTTAAAATTCAGGTTCTAACAACCGGAACACAAAATATGTGATAGAGGTAATGACAAATTATTTTACATACAATAACATTATAAACGAACCTACACACGGTTTTATTACAACAAATGGTGTTAAGACGAGGTCAGACTGTCGTTTATGACGAATAGCGAAATCGATTAATTTAATTATTCGCGATCGTAATTTTTTGTTACATAATTTAGATAAGGCTATTACTGGAATTGCAATATAATATTATTTTAAATTAGATGTAACTAAGTATAGAAGTTGATAGCTTCTATATCGATCGTTTTAATGACTGGTGTATAATGATTTAATAGTCGCTAAACTCGTTAATATCCTGATATAATATGACATATATAACACCTTCAAACGAAAATACTCTTGTTTGGTTTGTAGATGTAGCGCCACAGTTTATAATAATAATATCAGTTTATGGTAGGTATTAGGATTTAGTGACTCGTGAATATTCCTAGGATTGATGCCAAACCACTTTCGTTCTTTAATTTAAAACGGACAAGATAGTGTAAATATTACCACTTTACAGCGTGTTTAATTAATACTAGTTTCTGTCTGCAACTTCGTCTGTGTGAAATTTCTTGTTTTAAGTTTTAGTCTACATTTATACTAAGTACCTAATTACTAATAATATAGCTAAAGAGTTCCTTTTTTTTTAGTTTGTTTGAATGCGCTAATCTCTGGAAACACCAGTCGGGTTTGAAAAAATATTTTTTGGATTTGTTACCCCAAATCTCGAGGAGGGCTATTTAAAATCACGCTAGGACTCATAAGTGCCGAGCAAAACGAAAAAAGGTTAGGTTAGGTTAGTAGACCACGATGACAACAATCTACGACTTTTCTCATTTAAAAAAAAAAACGTCTTCAATTTTAGTCATTGCTTCAATATGATTTATAGTCCTCCCTTCGACTTGTTCCATTCTCATTTTGATCACGCACTGTATGTTCAGTATTATTTCCTCGTGTAGCTGTCACATTTCATCTAGCTAACAGTAAACAACTGTTAAACAAGGAGGTTATTACACAATCGAAAGTGAAATCCGTAGATTGTCATATCAACACGCGACACGAACGCGCTTCTGTTTAATCAACGTAATCATGGGGAGTGACTGAGCGTATTTTGTGGTAAGGGGCCAGCCAATGCAGAATAAAGATGGCTTCGAATAGGTATTGATAGCCGTACATTAGAACCAAGTGATATCTAAGCAGTGGCATTTGTTCTTGAACCGGGAAATAAGGAGCTATGTGATTGGCTGAATGCTTAGCGATTCCTATTCAGCAGGCTTAGTCAGTATCTTCAGAGATTTCAAGCAGAATTTGGTGCAAAAAAACTGACCTTACAAGAACTTTTAATTACCAAAGCTAACATTCGAACACAGACCATTCCTGTACCTGAACCCTATTGCGTAACACACTATCAATCACGATATCAATAATTTTGAAGGATATTGCTAATCCATTGCATCATTTGTTCGAAGAATTTGTCTGCTCAAAGACGTAAATAATGCAATGAATGTTGTTGAACTGTCAACATGAAAGCCATCCCTACTGTTACTATGTTACGCAACTACCCCGCTGCATATTTGTGTCGTAGATAGTGGTAGAATATTTACAAGCTCGATAGTAAATAAAATAAATAACCCAATAAGCTCAATGTAGTGGGTCTAGCTGCGAGCATTTTATATGCTATGAACCTCGGAGTTACCTTAATGGCGTCTGAATCTAGGTAAAATTATTTTATTTAAAGTTCATTCAATGTCATGCCAAATCAGACCCAATGGTTTACTAAACCATGTTTAGGAAACGTTGAGGCAGCAGAATTCATTTGATAAACCTGCCACTGTACCTACCTATTAGTTATTACTTTGTGCATAATATTGCTTATTGCTGTCCCACTGCAGGGCAAAAACCTCTTCTCGAGAAGAGGTTTTTGCCCTGCAGTGGGACAGCAATAAGCTGATATTATTATTATGTACAAAGTAATAACTAATAGGTAGGTACAGTGGCAGGTTTATCAAAGGAATTCTGCTGCCTCAACGTTTCCTAAACATGGTTTAGTAAACCATTGGGTCTGATTTGGCATGACATTGAATGAACTTTAAATAAAATAATTTTACCTAGATTCAGACACCATTGAGGTAACTCCGAGGTTCATAGCATATAAAATGCTCGCAGCTAGACCCACTACATTGAGCTTATTGGTATTTATTTTATTTACAAGGCACGAGCACTGATCACCACGCTGGCTCAAGACGGGAAGTCTAGGTTTCCTCACGATGTTTTCCTTCACCGATGTCAGTAATGTCCAAAATAACACTCAGAAAGATGCTACAAACTAACTGTACATAATTGTCGTATTTTAGTACTTTTCAAAACAATAACAGATCTACCTATTACCTACCTACACATTTATTGCGACAAAGACATTGATTAGTTTAACATCGCATTCGCATCACGTTGACGAGTCTAAGAAGTTTCGTTCGTTGCAAAAGTGTGCACACACCTCAAAACAAGAAAACACCACTCGTGTTGTAACTTTGTAACACTTATTTCCGTAAGATATTAAAAGCTGCCAATTTGTGTTACGAAACCAGACAAACGGCATAATTTTTAATTTCGTGTTCGGCATAATTCGTCGAGTTAATTTTAAGCACACTTTTTGTTATGTTTGAAATATTTAAATTGCCGACTTGTCGGTCATTGAACTTATGACCCCTCTGTTATTCTATATGCACATAAAGGTTTCGCGTCGCTCAAAGATACAGTGTTATAATAGGGGAAATGAGAAAATCATTATTACCCACTGAGATGTCTAAGTTTAAGATGAATCTTACCAGCAGAAGATTTACACGTAGGTAAACAGATAGGTATAGCAGTGGTGGTCCAGTGGTATCGGCCCCGACTTACGAGTCGAACCCAAATATGCACTTTACTTATAGTATTTAATTTCATCACCAATGATCTCAAAACGGTGAATGAAAACATCGTGAGGAAACCGGCATGTCCTAGAGCCAAAAATTCGAAGACAGGTGACATCCAACAACCCGCAATGGGCGCGCGTGGTAGATTATGGCTCATACCCTTTCACACAGAGGAAGCCTGTGTTCCAGCAGTGGGAATATTATAGACTGATTATTTATTCTGATAATAACTAACTTAACTTAGTAAGGCCTTTTTTTTTGGGGTTGGGAAATCATCAAATAACTTCTCCCGCTCTGGGCGGAGCGGGAGGGCGTGTTAGACTCTTACTGACTAAAACCCACCCGTGTTCCTTTAGTTGCCTGTGCCAGGAGCCACGGTAACCCTTTCGGACTTTCCTGTAACCTCGGCACTTTCCCGCAACCCCGGCACTTTTCCGCAACCCCAGCCTGCATTTAAAGTGAAAGTTCGAGAACACATACACAAGAAGTTGGCAGATTCGTCTCAGAATTAAGTTGTTATTGGTTTTCTTGTTAACTCTCATAATGTTTTTAATTTTATTTTTTTGTTGTATGTATGTATATATGTATTTATTCTTATTATTTTTTTTTTTAGTTATAAATATTTTCTAAGTTATTTTTGCACCTACTAAGTATTGTCTCTGCATCACCCTAAGGTAGACTGGTAGAAAATGCCCAAGGCATTAAGTCCGCCTTTGTACAGTTTTTACTTGTGCATAAAGTTTTAATAAATAAATAAATAATAATCTTTTGTGTAAAAATAAGCAGAAATGATGGTAATCATGGTAATCATAATAACATAAAACATCACCCTCGAAGGGTTGGGCACAGGTGTAAGCACCCACATTTCGCCAGTTATGTTTTCGCCAGTTATGTTTAAAAGGGGCGCCTATTGCCATCACCCGGGTATCAATGCAGTCTCCAGGCTGCTACTGCGAAATTCCAGATGGAAAAAGCCAATAACACTGCCCGACCCAGGAATGGAACCCAGGATCTTATGCTCAACAGTAGCACTTCCGACTACAAGACAACGAGGCAGTGTACTCCATTATCATCAGCTACAATTATTGACAAATTAATCCAAATGACTCAATCGTGATCAACCACTTAAAATTGCTCCAAATATCGTAAATTGCTTATTTGCATAACGTTCAAAATATTTGCAAAAATTACAGAATCTGATCAATTGAAGTGTTTATCGTCACGAATCGTAATTAAAAGTGACGAAACGGATCCGTGGAGCGTTGCGTTATACTTGACAATGAAATTGACGCCGCACGATATGCGCCCTCGCCTGCTAGACTACTAGCACAGGGTTGGCAGCAACGAGTTCGTGGAACCAAATGTTAGTCAAAATGTGAAGAAGTCCGATAAACATGGACAAATCTAGTTTTCAGCGAATTAGGAAGGAATAGCAGCGTGTACCTAGACAAAAGAAATGGTGCTTAGCTTGAAAACAATCCTGTGACAAGATATACAAAGGTAATACGGAAGCACCAATAATATGAACAGAATTAACAAGAAAGTCGTATGGTATGACACGGCAATAAAGACACAAAGAAAATTAATGAGTCTTTCATTAAAGCGCAGGTCAATTTGGATAAAGAAAAACTAATTTATTTGCGTTATGCAGCACATAATCAAAATGCTCAAACTTGACTCAGCATATTTTGTCAACAGTTTAACGTATCATGTCATGAATTTTCGACGTAACATTAAGGTTGCAAGAACTGGCAGCCCTAAGCATATTTGAAAACAATGCAAGTCGAGCGTGCGCTGGCGCATTAGAAAAGCTTAGCAACGCTTTAACTGGCCTTCGATGGACGGATACGAGTGATAGTGTAGATTATTACTACACGAGTTCGCTTGTTGGCTGGTACAACAATAGGTGACCTGAAAGGAGTGACAATGACAACAAAGCTGAACCATGGATGGATAATTTAGATGTTTTAAAGGAAGGAAGAACGAATTAATGTCGCGATAGAATCGAAAAAGAGGAAGATCAAAAACAAATATGTATAAACACATAGACCAATTGAATAGGAAAAAACAAATGTAGAGATATTCAAGCAACATGCATAGGATACCGTTCGTCCTATCCTAGCAACTGGGGGTGAAAATTGATACTCCGACAAGACATGACTACGGACATATTGTTTACCTAGATAGATTCCTAGAGATTCTTTAGACAAGACGATAGATAAATAATCTATTTGCAGTACCCGCATTTTCAAGTGAAACATTGCTGACATAACCACGCATTCAGTAGTTCGATAGAACACAAATTGTACAGATGAATTCACTTAACACATTTCAGTACATTCCAAGTCACGAACGCAGGTGCATTAGCCAAATCTCGTCACGGACCAGATCGCAGGTATTACCATTGTCCGGCCAACATCTGATCTACCTATTGCGACTGTGGTCTCAAGTCTCAGCGAAAACCAGCAACCAGTGCGCAAGCTTCCATTTCACGACTCGATGATTTTAATGGAGAAAGCAGTTATCGTTCGCATTTTGTGCGACTGTGTTTCACCCGTTTGATAATATACAAGACGTTTTTCTGGTCTATTTCGTTAGGTAACGGTTTTTTAGGTATTCCACGGTCTACAAGGCTGATAAATTCGACGACAGGTTGTGTGATTTAATACCTAGTCTCCGTTTGATGACGTACGTCTTGAATTCGCGTTACAACATTTACTTATGACTAGTAGTATATCGTTTATCTTTATGAGTATCTGGACATGACCAAACATTTAGAATGCCTTCATGTCCGTACATGACATTTCAGTATTACCGAACTTGGACACACAGTCCCTTGACATACAGACATTCATTTAATAGCTAATAAAATTGATTGATAATTTCCTAATCATATTGTAGTCTCACAACATGCTAGGCAATTTTTCAACAAAATCGCGTATTTTCTTGAACAACGGGGATTTGGCAAGATTATAAAATTTCATCAATCGCTCCTACGCAATTTGGACACTAATTGCTAAAAAAACATTGCAATTCACTTAGTTATAGCCAAATTAAAACCTAGGATGTGGAAACTTTTCAGTTAATATTTAACTGAAATATTTTGTAACATGTAGGTATATCTAGGCACCTGCAATATCGTCCTGTTTTTGTATCAGAGACTCACACAATGCGGAATGTTTTGAGTAAGTATAAATGTGGATGACTAGAAGAGTAGGGGAAGACCAAAGAAACAGATGGACTGAGCAAAAGATGATATGGCTAGAAAGGGTGTGACTACTGAGATGCCAACTAACATAGAAGTATGGAAGGAGAAGACATGTTGCGCCGACCACAAATATATTGGGATACGGGAGGAGAATGATGATGACTCACGAATTTATGAAGTTCAACCAACCAAAGTCAACGATATAGGCGCATTCCCAAGTCCTTTGTTTCTTTCCTCCATTATGTTTAGTCTCTGGCGGCAGGGTTCATCTCGAAATGATCACGAAGTTGGGCACATCACTGAATGGGTGGCAGGAATCATAAAAAATAAACGGCGAACTTTTTGATTATTTTAAACCCGGATATAATCCGATCTGTAACAACACAGCCTGACCGCAAAACAAACCATATTTGAGAAAAATAAAACAAAACATTTGTTACACGTACTGTCATAAACTAAAGGTCAAGTTCTTGATTTTAAATACGAACGTTTTTATTTAACTGCTTCCTTATGGCCGACATTTATTGGAATACTGAAACGTTTATTTAACATTTTTGTGAAATATGTTACTTGGTGCTAATTAACAACTAAACTTAATAGATATTGTTTGTTGTCCAGTCATTCCAAAGTGTGATAGTAGGCTTATGTTTATAGACGTTGATGCTCACAGCCGAAATTACGAAATCATAATTGATTTGTTAAACCACAAATCTAGGACAGCCCTAGAAATAGTCTGTACATTTCTTAATGTAAACTGACATATTGAAATATAAGTTTTCCGATATGGATCATTGATTTATTCATGAGTCCTTATTTAGACGGATTTACACATGATTACGAGAAACTACCAGCAGAAAGTGAAATCTTAGAACGTTGAGCCCACCACGCTGACTGAAGTCGATTAACGATTTCCGTTATCGATAGGTGTCTTGTTGATCTATAGTGCAAAAATTTCATGAATGTGATGTAAATTATGGAAGTCCTTATAGGGGATCACGAACATGATCCTTTGGAGCGCTAGTCAAAGGACAGTGGAACGCAATGTGAAGACTTAAAAGGTAGCAGTCGATGGTTACAGAACACAGAGCGAAGATTCTGGCCCTTCTATCAGAACCATTTAATCTACATATTACATAATTATATAAAAGCTTTACTATTTGACTGAGTAAGAGAGAGTTTTGTGAAGTTTGCCAATATATCGATTCGTACCTCGTAAAGAAATCGCGCAATTTGTATAATATTCATTATGTGACAAAAAATATATGACTAAGTAATTATTATGTAACTTTATATCCTACCAGTGTTTTGACACCAAAAAGAATACATTTTAGCACTGAACAGCTTTCATCACATTTTAATTAGGGACATGAGTAAATGTCGAAGGACCACACCCAAAAGTTACGCCAATATGTAGGTAATGCAACATTCAACTATATAAGTAGGTAAGACATAATTATCTGACGACCTACTAAGGGGTTGGACTTATAACTTTCCTTGTACGGCCAGCAACGATTCTTTTTCCGGTTATAGCCTATCGAATCTCTCGTTTGGAAGGTTATGCAATGAAGAATATGATCAGATAATTAACCTGGCGACATTTCGTTTTGATTGGTGGCTGTTTTTGCATGGATTTTTTGAATCGCGAATGTTGAATACGCGTGTGAGAATCGAAAGTATGACAACATCTGAGGGGCAATTCCCGTATTTTTAAGACCGTTCGCATTCTAATCTCAGTCTCAATCTGTCAAAATTACAATCAATTTACCTGTTATTGTTCTGAGCAATTTACATACATTTTTGACAGGTTTTTGACATTGATTGTCGCTGAGATGAGATTGCGACTTGAATTTGAACGTTTTTTAAGTACGAGAATTGGCCTACAGATTCAATTTAGCTGGTTGCCCAGTTGGGTCGAAGAACGTGACGCACACAAAACCATTGCTAGTGTATGCATCAAGGTGCATGTGTGCTTTCGAAAGTTACCACTTTCAATTGTTTCTTTCAACAAGGGAAATGAACAAAAAAATGCTGTTTTATGACATTTATTTACGTATAAAATTCGGTCACGCTAACGCGACCGTGGCGTGCTGGGCACATTTTGGTTTGTCGTCTATACCTACACGACTGTGGCGGTCAAAGGGTTAATCACAAGAAATGTCACACATGCTTCAAATACTCGATAGGTATATCCGAAGCCAAGTTCATACATAAATTACCTAATCACAAGCTAGAGTTCGTAAGACATTAGGTGTTTTTTAGAAATGCGATACATTTAGGACCGCATTCTGACAGTGCCGTAATTGCGTTCGTATAGTACCATTATCTTGTCAGCTGACTCACTAAAATCTTCCGTAAATTGGAGCGAATACGCAACTGTGGCCTGCGGGGTAGTTGCGCAACCCACTAACAGTAGGAATGGCTTTCATTTTGACAGTTCAACAACATTCATTGCGTTATTTACGTTGTTCAGCAGACAAATTTTTCGAACATATGAAGCAATGTATTAGCACTATCCTTCAAAACTATTCAGATTGTGATTGAAAGTGTGTGACGCAATTAGGGTGCTGATGTCACACCTGCTTTATCATTTAACGTGTGCGAACCAGTTCCGCTGTCATCGAATTAAATCGGCGCACATTACATAACTGCCCTGCGCCTGCGCACTGCAGCATCCATTTAGGAGAAATTGCTACTATTACGTAACGCCGATCTTACCGTACATGCTTTACACTTGATATTTACAGAGATTTATAAAGTTAATGTTGAACGAAAGTGAAATTTAATTCAATTCTGTCTTCCGACAGGCTGGTATGTTCGCTGTAACTAATTGTGAGATGGATACGGGAAGTAACGATCTAGAAACTGTAATGGAATCACAAGCACTCGATTAAACTTGCAAATAAAATAAACTAGCATAAATTGTTGAAGGCAAATAGACCTTTACATTTACTTCGAAATGCATCGGTACCACATTCTGATAGCTCTCTGTTAGATCCTCGTTAGTCTCTTCGAATAATATAACTGAATAAGATTGTAGTTCTGTCTATCATATATTTAAAAAAAACCGCTGGATGCGGGAAGCACAAGACCAATCGTTGTGGCGATAGGTACATACTTTAGGGTGCCTTGTTCGGCAGTGGACGTCTTCCGTCAGAATGACAATAATGATAGAGCTCTTTTTAGAAGTCCAAAGTTTAACCAAGCTGTTCCTTGTTCCAGGTGGAGATATTTGTTGACGTTGCTTCTGCTTGGCGTGGTGTTTGCAGCTGAAGAAGATGACATACCTGATGCAGGAGTTGATGACAGTGATGAACTAGCCCTGGATCAAGAGGTGAGAATTGAATTTAAAGAGAAAAAAGAAAGTATGTAGAAAATCTTTTTAAGTGCAATATTGACTGACCGGCTAGTGCAGTTGGTAGCGACCCTGCCTTCTGAGCCGCTGGTCCCAGGTTCGATCCCGGGACAAGTCAAACATTTGTGTGCATGAACATGTCTGTTTGACCTGCATCTGGGTGTGTATATGTATATAAGTATGTATATCAGTCATCAGGTTACCATAGTACAGGCTCTACCTAGTTCGGGACCTGAAGACCTTGTGTGGATGTGGTCTCATAATATATAGGAATAGAACCTCCTTCGGGTATCAAGCTATGATGAGATTTTAATAGGATGTATTTAGATCTCTTTCCTGCCTCAGCCACATCTACGACTTAATTCACAAATATCATGATCATCAGCGTTTAGCTTCCCGGATATAGAGAGAATATTTCTCGAATAACATCAGTCAAATTGTGAGATATCGATCACGACATCGCTAGCCGACATATCTTATAATTAACAGCTGATTGAGCCTATCTGTTGATCAATAGGTTCACAGCTCCCTTGCGGATTTCTGAGTCACGACTTAGCCTTGCCACTATCGCTTTCTTTATCTAGATCGAAATAAATCTAATGGCCTACGAGTGATGTCTGTAGTCTGTAGCTCCACTATAGGCACTTAAACTTACAAGAAAATCATTTGGTAAAAAGTTTAAAATGTTCCTGTACACGTAGCAACATTTTGCCAAATGATTTCAATTACTTTCATATGGCTGGGACATTATCCATCAAAATGATGGATGGCGGTAATGACCATACATTATGTGGTTGCAATACTGCCTTTATTTGATGCGGTTCATTGCACTATTCAATTTAAGCACTAGATCTTTTTTAAAGTGTTCATGGTCTAAGGTAGAGCTGCACGTTTTACTTTCATTAGTATCGTTGACTTGGATCTAGGCGCTGTAAGAATAGTTCTTTTGGCTCCGAATAGATTAAATTAAAGATTAAGTTAGGTTAGTCCGTGGAAGTTTTAAACCGTACTAGGATACTAGGTTATACAAGAGGAGATAAAAGATGTATCTGAATTGATAACCCTGAGAATAAGGAAGCAAGCATTACCTACGTAACAAGTTGGGAATAAAAAAATTGCAACTTGATATTTGAAACTGGTTAAAATTTTGATTGTTGATAGCTATTTTTTACCTTGCCAGTTATGCACTATTTGCACATTCAATTACCTAAAGTTAAACTTCATAAAAAAATACCATAAAAGCAATAAAAACAAACTAGCCAAAGATAAAAACTCAACAGAATTAGTTTTCCCGGCAAATTGACAAGAATCGTGACCGAAATCGAATGTTACAATATAGCCGTGTTACACGATGCAATTTTTCTAACGCCATTCCGTGTCAATGTCCGTCTAGCAAGGCCATCGCGAGTGAAAGTCGAAAGCTACCTACTCTTTACGATTTTTTCTAATTTTCTTCTTTTTTACGTTTTCCCAACGTCATTTGCGCAAGCCGCCATTTTCCCGTTTTCGGCGGGAAAGTTTTATAAACTTTTTAAAAGATATATGGTAGAGGATAAACCAGTGGCATGTAGGTTTCTAAATTCATTGTAGGTAATCGTCAACATAATCTCATTGTTCCGGAAACAAATATTTGCCTAATGATCTATTTTTATGATACACAGATAGTTCCACATTTGCCGTTCGTTTTGCGTAATCGCGTGAGAAAAATGCAAACATCCCATTATAATGTATTCGTTTGAATTCGTTTAGAAACACGCGTCGGATTGCATGCGCGGAATGCATGAGGAAATACATTCGATGCGTTTCGTTAAAATTACTAATGTGAATTAATTACACGATTGTCAAACACTTAAGTATATTTTAATCACTATTAAATGCGGTACACACTTAAGTATATTTAATTGCTATTAATGCGGATTGAAAAACAATTGCGTGGAAGTCAGCTATTAAAGAAATTGAATCATAATTACTACATACCTAAAGACCACGAATTTGATAATTACTTTCTATACTTAAACAAAAACCATGTTCTAGCCACCTTTCAATAAATAATAGCTCACGTTCCCCGGGGCAATGAATGGCAATTACAGAACTAATGCAGCTGCTACGAACAAAATTAATAACACAAACTCATTAACGAGTAAAAGTCCTCTCTCCCGGATCTAGTAACATGTAACAGTGATATAAT
The DNA here is from genome assembly GCA_937001585.2 of Brachylomia viminalis. Classification (NCBI taxonomy): domain Eukaryota; kingdom Metazoa; phylum Arthropoda; class Insecta; order Lepidoptera; family Noctuidae; genus Brachylomia; species Brachylomia viminalis. The sequence goes on from OW443301.2 coordinate 2,839,707, forward strand.
ACCCGATAACAACACATTACCGTCGTCCCGCACGATTGCACGCTTGTACTCTACCTCGCATTTTTTCCACCAATAATATCGCCGCAATGAAATTTTGCACGCGTCGTCAACAAAATTGAAACTGTTTATAATACAAATTATCCACCGGTAATTGCGTAAATTATGTAATTTTACTGTTACTGCTATACTTACTTCCCCTTTTTTAGTTTGAACTCAAACTGATTATGCGCAGGTTTAATTGGTCGGAAAAATTTGCTGCTAATGCGGAATATGCGGATACACGTGTGAATGCATCGTCGCTTGCCTTGTATTGTTTTATTCTATAATAAAATAGGAAAGCGTCAATAGTCAACGTTATAAAGAGTCATTAATATTTGAATATAGCTCCTAAATTGGGAATTAGAAATGGCCGAGAACAGAACCTTGAAGCATTCTCATTTTGCAATTAAATGTCGCGTCCCTTTTTTATTGTACTTTCAATTGATGAGGTTATTTACATTCAAGCTTCTTTCAAGCGTGCGGCTCTACACAAACGTACGTAGTAGTTCCATGATTGAATCATGGAACTACTATCAAAAGCTTCACAAAAATCAATGACGATTATTGTCCTTGATTTTATTGCTATTTTAATAATATTCATATTAAACAATTTCTTTGAATTTCCAGGAATCCCGCAACCTCCGGCCGCGTGCATACACACCAACAGCTTACAACACGTTGCCCAGTGGGTTCCGGCCGACGCCATCATTGGCCGAGCTGGCAGGCTACCAAAGACAACAGGAGCAGCAGCAGCAACAAGAAGAGCAATATGTGCTGCAACCCAGACCGCAACAGCAGTACATTGACGAGCCCAGGCAGCAGCAGCAGAGAGCTCCTCACAGGAAGGTGAGCGATAAAACATGCATTTTACTCTCAACTTGAAAAATAAAAGATTTTTACGATTGTGTAACTGAACATAGCAGCAATGTTATTATTATGAATCCTTTTATATATATGAACCTAACCAACTCTATAAAACTTTAAGCGCCACCGTTTACGAATTAAAACAAAATTCTAACCAGAAAACTTTCTACAGCAGGACCAACGCCCCGCAAAGCTGCAGCAGAGACCAGTCCAAGAAGTTGAAGAGGAACTAGAAGAAGAAGAGAAGGAGGAGCCGGACCGTCTATCTATGTTACTGCAGCAGTCCAAATTCAACTGTGTGAGCAAACAGACTGGATACTATGCTGATGAGGAGCTTAACTGCGAGGTGTTCCACTACTGCCAGGACAATGTGAAGCACTCCTGGGTCTGCCCCGATGGTTTCTCTTTCCACCAGGTATGTGTATTGTGGCTATTGTGTCGTTTGGTAGAATGAAGACAGAAGTTTTCCTACTAAAATCATCTCAATCTGGGATCTCCAGATGCGATGATTTAGGCAGTATTAATATAAATAACAGGGAGTTGATCAATGCCTTTCCTCTTCCAGGTGCACTTGATCTGCATGCCGCCAACACACGAAAACATCTGCCAGAAGTCATCGAAGTACCACTTCGTGAACGAGTACCTGTACAGGCCAGTAAATGAGGAGGAGGTCCAAAGGAAACCCAACGTATCCCTCAAGTACTCCGACAGATACTACCCCGCAGAGGTATACAGGGACGACAGATTCGACCAGGAGGAAGAAGAAGAGGTAAGGACTTATAATAATAAGAAGAAGGCAATTTGTCAAACGTTCTAATGAAGAGTAAATATTACTATAATATAATAAATATAATGTAATATTATTGGTTTGTAGAAATGTATGTATTTATCTCGGCAGTAGATGGATTCATTAGTGGGTCAAAAGTCAATGAAGAAATGTAAAACACTGGTAAAATAAATCAAGTAGGGTATATAGAGAAAAGATATCAAATTACTTGCAATAGGCTCGCCACCTATTTATTACAAAGGATTCAAACATAACTGGTGAGATGTGGGTGTACTATATGTAGGTACACCTCTGCCTTTGGGGATTACCAGCGGCTTTAGGTTATGTGGTAGATATCATATTATTATATATTAATAACTAGCTTTTAGAGCAATGGTAGCCCGTGGAAACAGCCGCCACTTACGAGCTGTAGGTCGTAGCTTCGAACACAGAGAGGCACTTTAGTTTCTGTAAATTATTTCATCACCACTGCTGACAAAACGGAGAAGGAAAACATCGTGAGGAAACCGGCATGTCCTAGAACAAACATTCGAATACATGTTACATCCACCAACCCGCACTGGGCCCGCGCGGTGGACTACGGCCCTCTCCCTCTACGGAGAGGTATATAACATTATAGTTAAACAAACAGTGGGAACATTTTAGGGTGGCTACATAGAGGCCTGCGTCCCAACAGTGGGAACATTATAGGGTGGCTACATAGAGGCCTGCGTCCCAACAGTGGGAACATTATAGGGTGGCTACATAGAGGCCTGCGTCCCAACAGTGGGAACATTGGGTGGCTATGCTTAAGTTAACTAGCTTCTGTCCGTGACAACACCCGCGTGGAAATTAAAATATATCCTCTGACAATACTGTAGCTTTCCATTAGTCAAATGTATTCGGAATCGGATCATTCGATCTGAGGATTATCTACCCCCTACATACAAACTCACAAATGTTACCTCTTTCTAAAAGACTACCTGTGGTCCTTGGTTTCACCCGCATAAGTTTCAATCCTATGGGAGTATCGGGATAAAAAGTATCCTATGTCCTAATCCAGGTCATGGTCTACACATGTGCCAAATTTCATCTAAATCCGTTCCGCCGTTTTAGCGTGAAAGCGTAACAAACAAACATAGAAAGAATCAAATCTTATCTGTTTAAAATATTAGTTTTGATAGAATAAAATATTAATATAGCTTCAAAAATCGAGCTCCTTGCCCTTACTATATATATTATTAGCTTTTGTACCTAATGTTTACCGGCTTTGCATAGTACCTTCGTACCAAAGTTAAATAATAGTGTGGTCCTAAATGTGACGTAACTTTGCAGGAGGAGCACCAGCACCAGTCGCGCCGCGCGCCGACGGCCGCGCAGCTGCAGACGCACCCGGCGCAGCGCGCGCCCGCGCCGCAGCAGGTGTTCCGCTCCGCCGAGGAGGTGAACATCCCGCTGGTGCAGAGGCGCCCGCAACGCCCCTATGACTTCGACTTCTAAACCGCCTCTCTACTTAGACGCCATTCTCTGGCTGTAAGCTCCTGCTCTGATATGCCAATTCTCTGTAATCTGTTGGATTAGCCACTTTATTCAGTGGTTCTTGACTTTCAGTCAAGTAAGTATAGAAAAAATCAGTGCGGGTTTTTTGTCATCCAAAAAGTTTTAAGATTTTTTGTTTGATGACTTTTATTCCTGATAAATGTTTCTCGTTATAAATGTGTACAGATGCAAGTATTTAATGGCCATTCGTTCTACTCTTGAAGAGCCACTGAAATATATAAGTATGAACAAACCGGTGAGAACACACGTGCGGTGCTATTATTTACTTGACTTTCTTCAGTCGACCCTCGATTGATTTGTACCATCACATTTTGGAATATGTATTTAAGGTTAAGTTTTAATTAAAACTTATTTATGTTTCTGTACAATAAGTCACAAATTAGTTGTAAGCTAGTCTTTGCGTAAACTAGATAAGTACTTAATAAAGAAAATGAAAATTTTGAATCTTTTGTTTAATTATTATTTCGATATTCACCCTGAATAATTATGGGTGGTACTTTCTAACAGAAATACTTTACTTTTTTTTTTTGTTTAGTTGTTTAAATATTTCCATGAGAATCTACGCCCGCGCCCGCCGCCAGCATTAACATCTAAAACAATAAGAAAACGGTTATTCCATGTTATTGCAACGCAATGCGTGCGTGTTGCGCGTAAGGAGCATTGAGGACATTTTTGATATAAATATATTGTTCGACGTAATCACAATTTGTTGCAGTTCTTTACTTTTAATAACTAAGTAAGTAAGTTACCTACATTAAACAATACATTACCTTTGCGATCAGCCATGCAACGACAACCGGTACCGGCTTCACATATTGTTTCTTGGTGTCTGTCTTCCAAGCGTCTTTCCAAACTGTGCGTCTAATAGAGCTCCACGGTCAGCATCGCGGGTTATTTTGTCGTTCGGACGCACACTGTACACGGTTTATGGATTCGCAAGGGGGACTTAGTGGAGTTCGAAGCGGTAGCTCCTCTAGTGAACACGGCGCCGGTGGTGGCTCCTCTGGTGAACACGGTGCCGGCGGTGGCTCACAAGATTCCCTCGAATGTTTACAATCGTCGGGGTTAGTGCAAAATCTGTGATCATTAGGTTCCATAGTTAGACTGAAACCTTGCCTAACAGGTCTGTCTGAACAACTCGATTCCGAAGTCTGCGAATCATCCGGCTCACATACTGATCCCGAAGAGTGTATTTCGCAACGAAATTCAATATATTCACACCCTAGCAGATTTCCTACAGGAGGTTTTTTTAAATCAGTTAAACCGGTTATACTGGCCTTAAGCTCTTCAATCGATTTAGGAGTATGATCTTTAAGAATTGGGTCAATATACACTGGTTTGTGCGATATTACAGGCGACTGCGATGAGCAAGCGCCGGTACAAGAGATAGGACAAGGGTCAGAATCTTCATCAGAAGGCTGTACGCCTTGTGAGTTGTGTATGATGTCGGGTGTATCACAAGATATATGCTCGTGGGTACCCTCTTCTTCAAATGCAGTCGGAGATGGCAGTGTCTCGTCTTCGCATTCGCAAAGCTCAATAGAAAATGAGATAGGTTTGGGGGAAGTAACATTAATAGCGCATGTTTGACATAATTTTTGGCATTCTGTTATTGCCTTCATGCTTGATACGTTAATGCAATAACAACTTGGTTCAGAAGAAGATAACTTTATATTTCCCGGCTTTTCAGAAACGGGCATTAAAATGCAAGAATGTGAGTGCAAGGAGCAGCTGAATAGCGTGCTTTGTTGCTCACAATTTTTTTCATTACTGCTCATTTTTAATGAATGATAAGTAGTGCTATCGTTCCTCCTACAGAAATATAAGATCAATAATAGTATCTGTAGTTGTAAGGATCTTTTCTAAGAACATCTTTTTCAGGAGCGTTACAATCTAAAACAAAAAAAATATTGTTCAATACTAATTTCATTTTCAGGGTTTTGTACCAAAACGGGAAAAATAAACAGTTTAGGGTGCGACTTGGCCCGTCCGCCTGTCTGTCACAGCTGCCTTAATTTTTTTATTGCATCCCGAGGCCAAAAGCATCTGGATCATTTCAGCCCGGACACACCCACTGATTGGTATAAGCTTTGTTTCCTTTCTGACATCATTCCCGGTTCTGTGCGTCCGTTGTCCAGCACCCTAATTGCGTAACACACTATCAATGACAATCTGAATCATTTTGAAGGACATTGCTAATCCATTGCTTCATAATTATGTTCGAAAAATTTATCTGCTCAACAACGTAAATAACGCAATGAATGTTGTTGAACTGTCAAAATGAAAACCATTCCTATCGTTAGTGTGTCACACAATTATTAATACACCCGCGCCGCCCAGTGTCTCCATGTACACGGTAATTACCGTAGATGCAACGTATTCTGGTCTTTTTTTTTTTTTTGAGGATGGGAAATCATCAAATGACTCCTCCCGCTCTGGGTGGAGCGGAAGGGAGTGTCAGACTCTTACTGACTAAAACCCACCCGTGTTCCTTCCTTGGCCCTTTATGTTCCGGGTCAGCGGTACCCCTTTTGGATGATCCCGCTTTCCCGGCAGGCTTGGGCCCTAGTGGACCCCCTCTTCGATGCTGACATCTCTTTGAGGCGCGCGTGGAACACGTACGCGCCGTCCAGCACGGGCCTGGTCCTGATCGGACGGTGAGCTACCCATTACTCACCGCCCGCAGGCCCGCGCCTACGGTGGCCGGGAGTCGTCACGCGGCTCCCGACGCCCGGAGCGTCCACCGCGGCGGCTTGGACGGGAGACTCTCTCCCTCTCCCGTCCCGCCACCTCCTTCGCTAGCATGACTGCTTCGCAGAAGGAGGTGACTGCCTCCCACTCCCTCTCGCCCCGGACCATGGCTTGAACCAGGGCCGGGCGTGAGAGGTCGCCGCCGCTGCCGATCGCCTCTACTAGGACACGGCGGTGCTCCGCCCATGCAGGGCAGGCCCCCACAGTATGCTCCACCGTGTCCTCGACGTATTCTGGTCTTACTCTCTCTTAATCTACTGTCAAGGTAATAAGGTATTACCGTGTCGTTGAAATTACGTTGTAAGTATTTCATCTTAAACTGCGTAAAACTCAGCAATAAATCAAAGAAATTGCAAAAACTGTATTGATTTCCGGCCAAATAACGATACGTTGACAAAAATTAATAAATCCATTTACAAAAAAGATATTGTCGTGCTAGGAGTCAGATTCCGAATAATATTGTGTTAAATTCTTCATGTTTCACATTAAAAATATTTTTTTTTTTGCACATAATTAAAAAGCATAGGGTCAGATGTCCAACAATGAAACAGTGGTACACAATAAAACACTGTAATATTTCTAAAATACGGCGTTGCCAGATCGTGCATTATGTCGCGTTAGGACACTCAAGTGAACCCCCCGCCCTACCCCAGTTTGCGCCGGCGCCGCGCGAAAGAAGAGGTGTCTGCGGAGAAATTTTAAATTTTTCGACAAAAATGTAAGTATTTTCATAATTCTTTATAGATTTTTCATTAAATTATGGTTGAAAACTTCATATTTTTCATGATTACCTAGCATTAAATATATTTCATAGATTAACGTGGAATATATCGTAAGTTAAAGTGTTACAATTTAGTGGGTTTTTTTTTGAGGTTAGTAAAATAAACATTAGGTAGTCAACAATGAAACAGTTGCATAATGGACACAATGAAACAGTGTTTCATTGTGTACTATCTTGTTTCGTTGTGTATCATATAATATCATGGTACTTTCTGTGCAAATTAATAATTTTTGAGGCTAGAAATAAATCATAATTTTTGTTTTTTTTTTCTTTTATTTAAGATGGCGCGTTCTAAAGCTCTAAAACGTAAGAAAGGCGATCATTTAGGGGAAAATATGCTACGAGCAATTCTAATGCACAGAAATGGAAAGAGCTTGAGAAAAGCTGCACAAGAGTGCAATGTATCTTATCCTACGCTGTTTCGATACATAAATAAATATAAGAATAAATATAATTAATAATAATTTATATTTAATATTCGTTAGTCATTGTATTGATGCCAATTATTGGGAACATTCACCTGTGATTTTCGTAATTTTGCGACTTATTTGTCGCTATGTGTAGGTACTTATGTGATATCATAATGTAAAGTGATCTCTGTTAATTTTTATAGATAGTTTGTGATTTTATAATTTTGAGACTGATTAATGAAAAACACAACATTTTAAGTCATTATTGCTTATCTAGAGTTAAATTTAGTAAGTTACTTCTTAGTTTTATTTTTTAAATTGTATGTCGTTATTATCTTAAATCGTTATTACCTAATATAGGTAATCTGAAGAGTCTGATTAAAGTGAAATTAAGAATAAAACCTTTTTTGATTGAACTCAAGTATTTTTTGTCATTCACCTACTCCCTAGGTTACACAAAATATTAGACAGCCACTATTCAATATTATGTTTCATTGTTGAATTTGTGGTGTTTCATTGTGTACGCGACGATGGACACAATGAAACATTACCCATTTTTTAGTTTTTATTTTGTGCTGATTGATTACACTTTAATTTTTAAAAACTTTAAGTGACATCCAATACCCAATAAAATTTCCTATGTACCTGTAAAAAATTAGACTTATATCTATATAAACAAAATGTGTATGAGACTTTGAATTATTAGTGTTTCATTGTTGGACACATGACCCTACCTAATATATTCGGGATTTTTTCGTATGAAAAGTTACACGGTACACTACACTTACACTTACACTTTCGCACGAAAGGGCTTAATTTGCACATTATAAAATACTAGCGACCCTTCTACAGTCGTATAACTATAGAATGGGTTTTTAAACAATATTTAGAGCTATATTTTTCAATCGGAGCATGCCGGCCGACCGCCCGTTTCGCTGCGAGTGATTAATAATTTTAAATCTGTGATATTATTATCTTAATTTTTATTTTAATGATATGCTGTAAAGCAGGGATGCACAGACCACGGCCCGCCGGTCGAATACTGGTGGCCCGCCGACAGCAAAAATAATACTCTCGTATACATTCGAAAAATATTGAATTCTATTCCAGAATAAAACCAAAAAAAATATGTTCGAAAAGTAATTTGAATCTCGCGCGCGCGCTCTTAAGTGCGCTTATCGGTGCGCCGTGCATGCGTCGGTAACAGCGGTCGGTAATGTTCGTGCCGATCTCGGTTAAATTCGTTTTCTTGAGGAAGCGCCGCGGCCGGCGGCGCAGCGACGACGCGATGGCAGCGCGGTGGCGGCTTATCCACGGGTCATATTGTTAGTCCCGAATTCCCGATTGCTCGCGTAGGTAGATACACGAAGCTTCCAGAGTTGGTTTCGAGATTTCTCCAGACAGTTTTCGACTCTATACGCGCGGTATAAAAGCCACGCTAACCGCAGCGACCGACAGTTCGGTTTTAACTTGAGTGAAGTGTCAATAGTTCTAGTGTACTTAGATTTTAACTCGACTAGCCTGTGTCACATATTTTGATCCACATTCAACGTAGATTTCCCGTCAAGTGCCGTGTATAATTGTGTTGTGAAATCGTAATTAAAACTCTGTTATTAATAAGTGTTTCCCTACATATTTAATCAATTATTTTTGGTAATTTAAAAAAGGATGGGTAATTTAAGTAGGTACTGTAATTGTTTTTAGGTGCTGTGTTAATCCTAGCCAGGATTAGAACGCAACATGGACAAGCCAGGGCCTAGTAAAAAACGTAAGGTTAAAGATGAAAATCGGCAGTTTCAAGAAATTTGGACTGAGAAATACTTTTTTGTATGGTCGCATAACAAGGTCGTTTGTTTAATTTGCAAGAATTCTGTTGCGATTGCAAAGGAATATAATGTAAAAAGGCACTATGAAACGCAGCATCCTACTTTTACCAAGTTTACAGGCGAATTAAGAAAGCAAAAAATGTTGTCTTTAAAACGGGAGCTTATTGGTCAGCAAGCTATGTTTACAAAACCCATTCAAGATTCAGAAACAGTTACAGAAGTTAGTTATGAAATTTCTCGAATGATAGCAAAGCGAAGTCGCCTCTTCAATGATGGGGGTTTTGTAAAAGAATGCATAGAAATTGCCGCTAAGAAAATGTGTCCAGAAGCAGCAAAAAAGTTTGAGAAAATTCAACTGAATCGTATGACTATCCAAAGACGAATTATGTCTTTGTCAGGTAATATTGCGGAACAATTAAATGAAAAAACTAAGATCATTGAATTTTTTTCATTAGCACTCGACGAATCCACTGATATTAGTTCCACAGCTCAACTTCTCATATTCATACGAGGTGTTACTCAAGATTTTGAAGTCTTAGAAGAGTTATTAGGAATGTGTTCATTGAAAGGTCAAACCAGAGGAGTTGATATACTCAATGTACTTTTGGATGAGTGTTCAAAAACTGATTTGGACTTATCAAAATTATCGGGAGTTGCGACTGACGGTGCTCCTTCGATGATTGGTGTCAATTCTGGGCTAGTTACTTTGCTGAAAAAGCATCTGCAAGAAAAAAACATAAACGCTGAAGATCTCATGCAGTTTCACTGCATTATACACCAAGAAGCCCTTTGTTCTAAAAAAATTGAATTTCAAAATGTCATGAAAGTGGTAGTTTCGACTGTAAATTTCATAAAATCACGAAGACTCAATCACAGGCAATTCAAACAATTCCATGATGACCTCGAAAGCGAATATGGAGATTTACTGTATTATACAGAAGTAAGGTGGCTAAGTCGTGGATTGACACTGGAACGATTTCTAAATTTAATAGAAGAAATTGGAATATTTCTGGCGGAAAAGCAAAGGGATGTCCCGGAACTTAAAAATCCTGATTGGTTGTGTGATTTGGCTTCTTTAGTTGACATTACAAATCATTTGAATGTCTTGAACACACGGCTTCAAGGCCAAAATCAACAGATATCCCAGCTCTACGCTCATGTATCATCCTTTCAATGCAAGCTGACACTTTTCAGATCGCAATTGAATTCTGGAAATTACAATAATTTTCCGAATTATAAGAAAATGGCTGAAAAATTCAAGAAAACTGCGATTAATTTCAGTTATGTAGAAAAGCTAGATATTTTGATTCAATCTTTTCAAGACAGGGAGTTTAAAAAAGTGAAACCTCTGTTGGACAAATTCACCAAACCTTTCACGATTTCAGTTGAAAATGCGCCAGAGTCAATGCAGTTAGAAATTATCGACATTCAAAACGACCAAGATTTACGCAACAAATTCAACGAAGGAGACTTGTTGAACTTTTACCGCTGCATTGATAAAAATACGTACAAAGAGTTGCGCATAAACGCTCTGAAATGTGCCAGCTTATTTGGTTCTACCTATGTGAAGAAACCTTTTCAATACTAAATAATAATAAAACAAAAAATCGAAACCGCCTTGCAAACGAAAGTTTGGAAGCAGTATTACGTGTTGCTACAAGTAAATTTGAGCCAAATATAAAAAAGATTGTAAGCACTATGCAGTGCCACGCTTCAAATTAATAAATTATTTTTCAATTTTATTACATTATTATCAATTCTTTATTGTCTTTAATTACCTATAGGTACTTCTGGCGGCCCGCCATCAGTTCATAATTTGCCCGAGTGGCCCCTAGTCCTAATAAGTCTGTGCATCCCTGCTGTAAAGGGCAATATTGAACTGAATTAAATGCACAACGTACCTATCTAACGTATTAAATTGTATAAGGATTAATACTGTATTGCTCAAAATAGCTTCGAAAATAACACTTTTTTAGTAGGTACCTAATTTTAATTAATATTATTTATATTTTATTTTAGAACTAAGTATGTTAAAGATAAAAATGGTTGCTGTGGGTTATCCTTAGGAGATAGACATATACCTACCATCGCGGACTTTTCTATATACAATTTCATGATCTATCTCGTAAGGTTTAGCCAGCATTAGCAATGTAAGCGCCCAAAAATATGTTTTTATGATATCATTACAATGTATTACATATAACCTTTCGGAAAAAATTCTCTACATACCTAATAGTGAAAACCGAATCAAAATCCGTTGCTCGGTCTAGAATAAGTAAGTGGAGAAACAGAAAGACGAAAACAGCAACTTTACTTTATACTAGATACTTTGACAAGAGAAGAGATAGAGATTAGAGACTAAACTAAAAATCGAATTCGAAATCTTAAATGTAAACAAAGAAATGTCATTGTCAAAGTGACAGTTCAGGGGTAGTAAACATTTCCCTAGTAATTCAAATTAAGTTTTTTTCTTTATTTATTGTTTTTCGAAGAACGCTAAAGCAGCGTGTCATAATTAAAAATATGATAGCCTAAGGTAAGTCCTATTATTATAGGTAAGGTAAACAAAATAAAAATAAAAGATTTATATTCTTATAAACAAGTTGCTCATGTTTATTTGAAATTATGATTTAAATATAATATTATGATTTATTCATTTTTACAATTTTAGCACTATCTTAAATAATACTTTTCGGCAAACTGCACAATTAAAATTATTATTGAAAATTGGCAACACATTTATTTACATTTTTGATCTCGAATTCGATTTGTGGGTTTAGAGTTATCGTTGTTTCCATTTTGCCGCAAAGCGTTTCACGCAGGTACGGCGACTAAGAATGAATGATATGAATTATATTATTAGATGAATTCTGATACGTAGGTATTGAAAAATACTGATAGAACATACTTTATTATACACCCAGACTAGATAAGGTCCAAACAAAATATGTAGCTGAACATACTTCTACAGGTACTCTCTCAGTACTCATGAGTAAGAACTTACAATAACAACAAGAACAGCTCAGTGTATGAAAATCCGTTCAGGAGTTTTTGAGTTTATCCATAACATTACAAACAAACATACAAAAAATCAAATCTTTCCTCTTTATATTATAATATTTATAATAAATAATATAATATATATATATAGCCGGGGAACGGGTGTAAGAGAAACGCAGGTGCTTAGGAGTAACACTATAATAACTTAGATCAGACAAATCACAATCTAACAGAACCTTTGGGCCATAGAGCAACACGGACCACCGGCGGACCGGAGGGGAGTAGCCATAGCGTGTGTTCCCGATACAGAATTGTCTGTCATTTTTTGGGGGGGGAAATCTGCGCCACGCACACTTTCTCAGACTCCCACACAAAAACAATCGGCTGTCACTACGAAACCCACACTTAACAATTATAACAATACACTAACAATTTCACACACACATAGCTGCATTCGGTGTCATAACAGTGTAATGATGTGACACAACTACATTGACAAGTTGCGAACAGCCGTGGCTGTAACAACTGTCGATACGCATTATCGATAAATTCGTGAACTCTGTTAGGGAAATCAGGTGAAAGTGATACAAAGGTGGATATTATAATAAAGATAGGATTTTATTTATTCATCCAACAATTATCATAGGACAGTTAACTTAATGTTTATATCATTTTGAAAACCAGCGATAGTTTTATCTATCACTGGTTTTTAAAATGGATATTTTTTTTATAAATATGTCGAATACATTTTTGTGGGTTTGCCTTTTCCATTAAGAAAGAAATTCTTGTATCAGTATATTTTTCTATTATTAATCTGGCCAATTAGTTCCAAATTATGATTTGTAAAATCATTGTCATGTGAATGGTAACTGATAGAGGGAAACAAGTCTTTGCCAATAAACTTTTTTTAAAGCTTCTGGCACGATTTGGTGTGTGGTACAAGATCGTGTAGGTCGTCATTATTGTCGTCACTTAAACGATGTCTTATTTCTTTCTCACAAATCTGGCATAAAAAAATGACCTCTTTTGAAGCATACAGCAACTTTCTACTGCTTTTTTGATGCATTTAAGCTTTTTTCATCAATCGGCCCGAGCAAACCTTTGATGCACGTATTGCACTAAATCTTTTTTTGATGTCGAGAAAATAACAAATCCTGCTATGTATTGCACTCTTTCTCGGCAAAAGGAGATAAAAAAGTTAGAGCTTCAATCTTATCAATCAAATCGCCAGTAAAATTGGTAAAGTTGACTTCGTCAGTAGCGTCATTCGTATTGTATTGTCGTACGGTTGAAGCATTAATTTTTTCTAATGCAGATGTGCAATTCAGTATGGTATTTTTTTCCAATGGAATGCAGTTCGTTCCGCTTCCAGTTTGTGTTAGTTCTATGTTAATAAGATTTTTTTTATAAATTGTTTCAATCTGGGAGCTTGAGGCATTGTCGGAATAACCACCATCACTTCTTACAATCGAAAAAAACAGCTCGATGTGATCTTGACTGATCCTGTGGAGGGGCATATATTTCAGACCATTTTGTTGGTTTTGTATAAAATCTTGAAAGATAGACTTTGTACTCTCAATGCAGATCAAAATTCCCAAAAAACCTGTGTATCGTGGAGAATCTAATAATTTCATTTTAGTAGACTCTCCATTGCGTTTTTTTACATAGGTTGATAAGCTCAATAAAATCTTTTGAGCTTCGTCCATTTTTCTAAAAGCTTTCTCATAGTTTTCAGAGTTTATTGCTCTCTTATAACCATTTTGACGTGACCGTCGTTAATCGACGTCGTTTATCAGTAAATTAAACTTTGAAGTTGCAGTCGATCCATAAAACTCCGGTAAATTTAATTCTTTTTCACAAAACACAAGTGCGTCAGCAACACTTGCACTGAACAATTGTGCTGCAAGGCGAACATTCATTATTTTTGTTTTGTAATAAATGTGATTTGCTCTCAACTTATTTGCCATAAAAAATAGTTCTTTTTCTTGGATATTATGTAATGCCTCCACAAATGACCATTGAATTTTATTTCCATTGTCATCGTAAAAACATTTGTAGTCACAAAAAGTGTTTCGAATTAATTTTAACATGTGACTCGGGTCTAAAAAAAGTAAAATTGTTGCCCCGTTGTAGGATCTAATATGGTAGTTTGCAATTTATTTGCAACTAAGCAGCAACCCAGTTCTGTTGCCATCGCTAAATTTGCTCTTGCGCCGTCACATGTTAATGCTTTTATTTCCACTCCAGTTTCATGTATTAGTTCAAATGCTTTAGTTATAAGCTGAGCTTTTAACTTAGCACTTGTGCCTTTAACAAAAACATATAAATATAAAAAATATATAAAAATATTTTTTGTAGTGGAAAAATATAAGCTTCATTTAACAACTATGACTAACCATACTACATAACCAACATTTTACTGGCGGCACGAGGCATTACATCAGGTGGACTAGGTTTTAGCCTTCTCCATGATATAAAAAAACTTACGGAACAAGTACAGTGTGGTATTAGAGTTGGCTTGGTGCCCTCGACCAATCTCCTTCTATTGTTCGCCAACACTTGAAAGTCAGAGGTCTTGAAATTATCTGAGCAAATGACACTGTTTCTTGTAGGTATCTAGGTAAGTCTGTTATTACGAAAGTTCTTCCATATATCCTTTAAACTCGAATCTTTAGAAAAATGCAATAAATAAATAAATAAAAACAATATGGTCGAGCTTCACACTTAGTAGTTTTAATGTAATGTAATAATACTCGTAAGTATTGTATTAAATTTAATTTGACGCAATTTTAATATTAAACAATATCAAAATAAAGCTCACAATATACATAATTATAATAATTAAATCACAAGGCATAATCTCAAAAATGATTATATGCATGAGAGATATAGCTTTAAAGAGTCCTTTGCATTTGCCATTTTTATCGATATCTAACCGGTAACAACACTATCGCTCGGTGACAGCGAAAACACTCGGATCAGTCGCTCGACCGATCCGCATATTGTATGAAGGCGAGCGGCCTGTGTTGGTAGACGAATCCGAAACAACACGACCGTTATTATTGTAAATTATAAGTTTAAAAAGGAGTAAAATGTAATAATTTGATTAAAAATTCCTTACATATGAAAGGTAACGCCATCTTTTTGTAAATTTGACGTGGCAGACCTCTTTTTGCAGCAAAAAACTGAACAATTCGGCATTTTTGTGGGACGTCGATTCAGCCGCGCAACTAGATTTAGTCTAGTGAATGGAGCGGCTGCAACTAGTTTTATTGTACGCATAGGACCGCGTGGACTTGTACTTTGGCAGAGGGGAACGCCTGCGTATGGCTACTCCCCTCCGGTCCGTGTTGCTCTATGCTTTGGGCACATTCGCTCGCTGGTTGGCTGCTTACTTGACTGCTATACTATATTGTAGTCTGTGCTTGACTGAGGATTACAATATTTACAATCCGAACTTAGTGGCGCTTGCGCGGGCGTCCTCTTACGGGCGGCCGGGTAAGCACTCCTAGTGGCCATGACACTGTTTACTTTCTGCCGCACGCTCTAAATATTATTATAATTATACATTTAAATATTACTTTAGATTGTGCCGTCTTACTACTTCCACGTGCACGAAGTCGCGGGCAGTAGCTAGTTACACATATCTACGTACAAAATTCTGTCAGCTTAGACTTGGTTCTAAGCTCCTTTTGTCTTAAGATGTAATAGTTTTTGTGGTACGGAACCCTAAGTGCGTGAGTCCGACTCGCATTTGATAGGTTTTGGTTTCATCCAAAATGTACGCAAAGATGAAAGGTAAAACATAATGAGCCCCTAGTATCTACAGTGCTACAAGGATCTTTGTGAAATTATGATGAAAAAACTTCAGGTTTTGGCCAAGTGCCAAAAACCTTGTAGCTCTATACCAACTTTTGATTAAAAGAACTTTCCATGAACTGATGATTTATCCAGAGTAAAGGCGCAGTGCAAAACAAACAGTCCACTCACACAGCCGCATTCACTATTTAGTCCACACAGAATTGACAAGAAGTCAGGAACAGTAACAGTACCTACGGTGAAACCGGATAAAAATATGTGAATAAGGATGATTGGATGATTAACACTCTGTGTGATTAACTTTGGACGTAAAATAATAGGTACAGTAATACAGGGATATAATAATACTACCTACTTAAAACAATAGTTTACCTTTATCAGGGTGATTACTATCAACACAAGTCACGGAGTTGCCACCGGATTCACATATTTTTTCTTTGCTGTGCACCAGTTCTCTTGGCTTACTGCCAAAATCTTTGTCTAACAGGGCTTCATCGGACTTCTCGCGGCCTCCTGAACTAGGACAAGGTGCTTCCTCCTTGCAAGTCAGTTCTTCTAGATCATTGCAAGAAGTCACAATCTCTTCACAATCATCGAGAGATTGCTTTGAATGTTTACACTCCTTGGCGAAAGACCCTAATGTATGGTCTTTTTGTTCCATAGTTAGACAAGGGCCTAGTTTAGGAGGAGGTATATCAGTTGAACAGATCGAATATTTCGATACCTTTAAATCTTGCACGAATGGTTTTGAGTATTTTATGGTGCTACGAAAATCCACAATTTCACATCCGAGCATATTTCCAGAAGATTTGTCTAAACAAGTTATACCGGTAATACTGGCTTTCAGCTCTTCAACCGACTGTGGAGTTTTTATTTGACGTGATCTAATATAATATAAAGGTTTCACGGACGTTTGCGACCAACAAGATTTGTCAGACATAATATAAGAAGGCTGTACGCCTTGTGAGTTGCGCATGCAGCAGGGTGTGTAGCAAGATTTATGTTCGTGGGTCCCCTGTTCTTTAGATCTTTGGGCGTGCGATTTAGTTCCTTCGCATTTGTAAAACTTAGGGCAAGTAGCAGGTTTAGCATAAGTAGCAGGTTTAAGGCATGTAGGGCAAGTGACAGGTTCGGGGATAGTGACAGATTTGGGGATAGAGACAGGTTTAGGACAGCAGACTTCCTCACCTGACTGAGTTTTTGGGGATTTTGATTGTGACCCGGCGCAACAACATCGTGACTTAGTAGGACTAGGGGATTCTGACATTTTCGGATTATTGGAAGTATTCGAACAGTTGGATAGCACACGCTGTGGTTGACAAGAGTTATGTTCGTTACTCATATTAAAATATCTCCACGCTTGATCGAACACACTTCGCAAATAAGAAGTCGTTGTTTCTTCTGGATTGGCAGAAGTGGGCCGTTTCGAGCAACGTGGACATCGAATCTTGTGGTCAGATGTTATTTTTTGAATATAATCTTTCGTCAGTTCTACCAGGCACTCTTTGCAAATACTAGATAAAGAGTCATTAGAGAAACTGTGGTATAGACTAGTTTTAGAGTTTGGACAGAGGAGTTTAGCGCATGGAGAGGATGGTCGAAGGTTTGGATTAGACGGTTTAGCTTTTGGACAGGGTGGCTGAAGGCTTGGACAGGATGGCTTAGCATTAGGACATTTAGCGTTTGGACAGGGTGCTCTAGCGTATAGACAGGGTGGTTGAAGGCTTGGAGAAGATGGTTTAGCGTTAGGACATTTAGCGTATGGACAGAGTGCTTTAGCGTTTGGACAGGGTGGTTCAGCGTGTGGACAGGGTGGGTGAAGGCTTGGACAGGATGACTCAGTGCTAGGACATTTTGCGTTTGGACAGGGTGGTATAGCGTATGGACAGGGTGGTTGTAAGTTTTTACAAGATGGTTTAGTGTTAGGACATTTAGCGTTAAGACAGGATGGTTTAGCGTGAGGACAGGTTGGTTTAGCATCAGAAGAGGTTGGTTTGGCGTTAGGCTTAGGATGTGTTTTTTTAGCTTTTGGACTGGATTGTTTAACGTTTGGACATGGAGGTGTAGGCCTGGGACAGGGTGGTCTAGCGTTACAACAGAGAGATGACGCTCTTGGACAGGATGGTCTAGCTTGACTGGGAGATCTACCTCTATGACAGGATGTCATACAACTTAGACAGGATTGTTGACAGCTTTCTCTTGATGGTGATGAAGACGGTGATTGCGATGACGTAGAGCTTAGGAAGGATACTATAGAGCTTTGACTGAGTGATTCAACGCTAGGACTAGGTGTGGGTTTTGGATCACAACGTGGGCAACCACCCATATGTGTAGTAATGACTGATTGTAGGTATACCCAAGCTTTCTGTAGCAGAGATTGATGGCATGAATTATTGGTGCCTTTCTGTGGTTGTTGTTGTTCCGTATTACTAACAGTTCCTACGTAACATGAATGTTTGCTACACACCGACCAGTCCCTTTGCTTGCAATTCTCACAAATGCTGTTTTGTTCAGTAGATAAATCGTCAAAATTATAATTGTTGAGGATACATTCGTTTGAAACTCTCTTCGAACATTTGTTTTCTGAACCTGCTTGATTCATTTGTTGATATCCTATGAAATATTTAAACAAAATTAGACGTCATCGCTTTAGTTTATGGGTTCTTAAGTTTTTCAACGAGACTAACTATATGTAGGTACTAAGTTTTATTATGCGGGGGAGAAATCTTTAATATTATTAGATCGCTAGCACTCACTGTAATGATTGTAGCTATTATTCGTCGGATGGTAGCAAATAATGAATTTATAATAAGGGAAATGCTAATATAGGTAACGCTCAGTATATCAACTACGCTAAATGGACCATCGTTAAAACCACCGTCTACCCCTGTTCAAATTCTTATACCTAATATGCTAATATAGCTGTACAAGGATCTTTTGGCGCGTGGCCAAAATTGGAACTAACGTCGCCATTTTGTTTATTCAATACATTTCACAAAACAAAATGCACACATATTTGCCAACAGCGCCCCCCTGTTAACGTCATTTGAGCGCCATAAGATTCTTGTATCAATAATATGTAGGTAGATTGTACGTGTACGTATTGCATATTTTAACAGATGGGTTTTGTTTTGATGTTGCGACGAGTTGGCGTACCGTAGAACTCGTCGCAGCTTCAGAATACGCCGGCAGAACCGGTCGGATTCGCGCCCTTCATCCGGAAAGGTAAATAAGACAAACTTCTCCAATCAAATCTTACTTTTCTTAGTCTGTTATTGCATGGCATGCAATATTGCTGAATTTGGACTTTGGTTTCTAAAAGTACGTAGGTATTTTAGACTCTTAAAAACTTGCTACAGTCGAATAGAATCGGTGTACCTAAAACTTATCCTAAACTTACTAAAGTATGTAATCCGCATAACGAACGAGTGTACGACTAAATGCCGACAGACACTACGCTGCTGTGTCACGCACATCTCTGCTATCTTAAAATAATAGAGATAAGCCTAACCACTGCAAAATTATTTTATACACATTAAAAACATAAAAAAATAATTTAGGCATGATTCAAACATAAAATAAAGTTGAACGAGATTGCCATTACAAATATCTCGAAACTATCTACAAATTTTAAAATTATGTTTTAGTATGATAATAATTTAATTCATAAAAATGTCTGAATACCCACAACATTAAAAAAAATAATAAAAATATAGTTTTGTCATATTTCATGATTTGATAATTACTTACCCTTAAATTAGATGAAAGTATCTACATATATCGTACTGACAAGTTACACTCATCTCACACAACTATTAGTTAGCAGACATAGGTCTTGGAATCACGTAGTAGGTATGTACATTAGTTTATTTAACATTTCAAAGACGATTTACTCAAAACGCTGTTTTTCAAGATAGGAGAGTTGTGCGTGACACGCCAGTACGCCGGCGCCGACAGAATTAACACCGACTACAAGACTTTACGACGGGACTCTTCGCCGACAGGACAACATTTATGTGAGCAACTTGGCGACAGAATTAACACCGACAAGACTTTACGAGGGGACTCTTCGCCGACAGGACAACATTTATGTGAGCAACATGGCGACAGAATTAACACCGACAAGACTTTACGACGGGACTCTTCGCCGACAGGACAACATTTATGTGAGCAACTTGGAAGTAGCGCTCGCCGGCTCCTACCGCGGTACTGCTCACTTCGCTCGCTCGGCTCGCGCGCGGTTTTGTCACAGTTAAACCTAACCTATTTCGCATAATCGATTTCCAAAGTATATAATAATATCTGATTATGTATGTATATTATATTATATTATATTATGCCCTGTCGGCGAAGTGTCATGTCGGCGAAGAGTCCCGTCGAAGTAAAGTCTGTCGGCGTTTAGTCGTACACTTTAACGAACAGCTATAAATACTTAGTTAAATATGCTTTCGTCTTATCGAAGTAATAGGTACATACCACAGGCAGTGGTCCGTCAAAATTGTTGAGAGCTTTCTGAAATGCTCTCTAGTGCTGTAAGTCCTTTCCAAATCCAAAATGTTCTGGAATTAAAGATAATCAAGCAGAATTTAATGTACGTAAAAGTTACCACTGCTTTTATGAGTAAATAGCTAACTAACTAGAACAAAGGACAATAAATTGTAATTTGACTGTGGGGAGACAACCAACATATTACAAGTTGAAAAAGCAATGTACCTACACATAAGTAATGAAAACTCCTCCAAATATCAGTAATGATACTTGTAATACCAAATTTCTAGATGTGACACTAAAGAAACTAGAATCTTTTTCGCCCCTGACTATGTATTTCCGAGCATGATGAAACTTTTTGCGCGGTAGTTGCATGGATAGGTACTTGGTTCTGCTAAAAGTGCTTAAAGTAAAAAGTTACTGGACCATCTTGCTGGTTTTAATTAGTATTTAAATAAGTCTTTACTGGTAGTTGTACCCCATCGTGATATTTTTGCCATTGATGTCAGGATGTCAGAGACATTCGCTGACTAGCTGTCAATCAACTTGTCTGAATTTTTTTTTTGTATTTTTGGATAATTGTAAGAAGGTTCTACATTGATGGTACACTTTTTACTTTCCAATTTACACAGAGTAGGTAGTATCCATATATCATGTGGATGACCTCATTGACATAACTTATCTCAATGGGATGACCTACATACACTGACCTCTATTAAAATACGCTGGACTGGCTATCCCATACAAAATGACAGCTATTTGCTGTGCCGATTCAAAGCGCCCCCAGTGACAGACGTGAGAGTTCTGAGAACTAATAAGATTGCAAATGGCCGTTGTTTGTTGATTTTACGCTAAGTGTCTCTGCGGAATAAAAAGTTTTCTAAAGTGTTTACTGTGATTGTGATATAAATTAAAGTGTTATAATAGTGACAGTGATTGTATCATAGCTTGTATTGTTCGTCCAACATGAAATCGTGCGTATATTGTAAAACACGATACGAAAAGTGGTGGTGTCAGTTTTCACAACTAAGTGAATCTAAAACATAAATACTTATTAGAAAACCGCTTAAACAGTGTATTCTTACAATAACAAACGTAAACTATTCGAGTTTACGGGATTTTACGAACATTTTTATAACCAATAACTTTTGTTAGGGATGTCAAAATTCATATCGATACTTTCGTAATATTATTATGTAAAACAAAAGTCATGCTCATCATTGTTAAAATAATGATACGCACATTATAATGATCTCTAATAATAGCAAAACACTTCAAGGTTTATTATTATTAGAGTCAATAACAAATAATTTAACACTTATGATTCATAATTCTCATTAAGTGTTCTATATAATTATAGATATATGTATATAATTTATATATTTTTACCCATACCTACTTTAATGTTTCCTTAATTACAGGTTCCCCTCCGATTACACTCTCAAACTTTGGTTAAAAAATATGAAGGTTGTCAACTGGACTCCGACAATGTATCAATATCTGTGTTCTACTAAACACTTCACGGAAGCCTGTTTCTTAAAACATCAGTCACGGACTACGTTGAAAAAATGGCTCGACAGTAATTTTTTATTTAATAAAATATGTGATTTGAGAATGCTTTTTTTATTTCCCTGTCCCCCTCCCCTGCGGTAATTAAGTTGTTACAAGTTAATTACCGTAATTACAGACCTAATACAAAGTTATTGTGTCTCTTATCGCATGGCAACATGCGGTATGTGACTAGTAATAATATCTTATTGTGCACTCTTTATAGGAAGGGATTATCTTATTAATTACTATTTCTATCTTAGTAATTTACTATTTAACTGAATTTTATTATTTATTGATCCTATAGTGAACTGTTACCCGATTAAGGAGAACAAGGAAGGAAGGGGTCAACCGGACATGTGATACTTATTATTACAGTCAATAAACAGTACTAGATACTGCTATTTCAAGTTATGTTTTCTACGTAAAATATCTGCTTATTACGACTATCTATAGTTCATTAGTTTAGTTAGGTACTAGTGCAGACATGTCTTTTTATCTGTGTTTTAGTAACATTTAACAAAAATATATGCCTATATTGTTTTAAATCAATTATCTACAATTTTAGTAAATCGTTAACATATGTTATAAAACGTATTTCACGTTTTAAAAAAACATATTACGTATAAAAGACAACACGAATGTTACATGTAATTACAATTACCTCAACCAATTTAATTTATAGGAAATCTGTAACAATAGCGTTGGTAATATTTCTATCATTGTGGTCGATATCAGAAAAGTTTTTATCGATAACAAACCTTTTGTTATACATCACTAGTATTAGTTCCATTCCCCCACACTGCTGCCGTCAGCGCCAAAATGGCGATTTTCAAATAGGCACATGAAATTGATAGCGATAGCCAGTCCAGCGTATTATAATAGAGGTCAGTGCCTACATAGGTCAAGCCTGATGGGAACACCCAAATACTCTGAAATATGTTATTCCGAATTTCGAAGTTCCGATTTTCAAAAGTCCGAATTTCATAATACCTAAGAATTATAATGTCTATTATAAAAAATCACGAAATTTATTTTACCAAAAGCCGTAAATGCGATTTGTTAGTTTTCTGATTTTCATACGTTCGAAGAATCAAATGCTCGAAGGGTTCTCGGTTCGAAAAACGACATTCCGATTTTCTATACTTCGAATAAACTAAAATTTTGCATTTTACCGTAGCTGACGCGGGTTCTCCAATTGCTGCAATGAATCAACACCTGGCTTGTATCAGCGCTTGGGCGGAGTCTTTTGGTTTGCATGTTAACCCAACTAAATCCCAGGCCTTAATCATAGGCAGCAGATTCGTTCGCAATGCGGCTGATGTGTCATCATCACTGATGCCTTTATATCTCGATGGTCTTCTCATTGACTATACCGAAACCGCCAAAGATCTGGGTGTAATTATCGACTCCAATATTTCGTGGCGTGCTCAGGTCAATGAGGTCAGTCGAAAGGTACATTTCTCATTTCATTCGCTGAAATGTCTTCAAAGTCTCTTGCCTTTGAAGACTAAAATTTATCTGGCACAGACACTTAATCAGCCGATTATAGATTATGCCGACGCCTGCTTCTAAGGAGCTATTAAACAAGCTTGAGCGCTTGCAAAACTTGTGCATTCGCTTCGTTTTCGGTCTGCGAAAGTATGACCATGTTTCTCACCTTCGCAAGGAGCTCAAGTGGCTCCCGGTTCGCCTTCGCAGAAACAACTTCAACATCTTACACAACCCGTCTTATCCTTCCTACCTGCGTGAGCGATTTTCTGACGCTCGCACTAGGATACTTAATTTTTTTTTTTTGTTTTTGATTATGCCATATTTATTTTTCACTCCTCTTGCTCAAAAAGACCGTCATTAAGGCGTTACTTCGTAGTGTTATGTCATGTGTATAGTTATGATCATACATTAGTATGTTGCCCGTATGCGTGTGATATGTATCTGGTAATTTGTCTGCTAAGTCTTCACCTATAGATGAGAAAAAATAATTGAACAAGTCACATATTGTTATATACCTTCTGTTAGAAGTCCAGCGTTTGACTTTAGTTTGGGGGCAGCAGTGCTGTCTTTAATTTTATTTAATCCTAAGTTGTTAATCAGGTCCCACATTTTTTTTTGGTTGGTTGCTGCAGTTTTTAAATAAATTATAGTAATAGGACTTCTTATGCTTGTTTGTTAGCATCTTCACTTTCTATTGTGGAATTTCATTCATTCTGGATTTTCCGTAAATCGTCGTTATCTGGCTCTGATTTGGTTTGTTGCCATACATTATTTCGTGAATTCATTGCGTTTATAATGTTCTGATTAATCCAGTCTTGGAGGGGGGGGGGGGGGGTTAGTATTTTAATCTTATCTATTCTGAGATTGTAATCGTAGTCATCATTGCTGTATTTTGCTTCTGTGTAAAAAAATTCATAATCTACTGCCTTATATTTTTTCTTTTGTTATGTTGAGGAGACAAACTTCCTATTTGGAGATATATCTGCTTATGATCAGAAAGATTTGATTCAATTATCGAGAAGCTGAGAGAGTGGTTGTTTATATTAGTACAAACATGGTCCAGTATCGTGTTTGTTGTGGCCGTGTCACGTGTGCTGTATGATTTGTTGATTTTATTTATTATTCTAATAGCCGGCTTCTTGGATTCCATGCTGGTATTTTGATACATTAATGTTTGCACTAAGTAAATCTATATTGAAGTCTCCAAAAACTATCACTCTTCTTCGCCGCTCCAATTGGGATGAACAAGTTTCTAAAAAGTTGTTTACGTTGGTATCCCCCGGTTTATAAATCGCTCCAATATTGAATGATAGTTTGCTTATATATATATCCATACATAGTGGTTTCCGTTCTCGCATAGTTCTTCCGTTATATTGAATACTATCGTGCACATAAATGGAAACTCCTCCGCCTTTACAATTCTGTCTATAGTTATAGATATGATGATAGCTAGGTAGTTGGTATAGTTTCGCATCAGACTCTGAGTTAATCCACGTCTCTGTAAAAATCAAGAGATGAGAATGCATTTTATTTTGTCGAACTTTCCGGGCTTGCGAATAATTACAAATCTTGGTGAAGACGGGTGCAATGGAGTGTCCTCATATTTATTTACTATTTGATGGCATAGTTTCCTAGAGCTATCCGTCGGTTTGGCATTTTGTAATGGGGTACTTACTGGTTCTTTTGGTTTGCAGCAACTATTGTAGGTGTTCCTTTCACGTATTTAATAATGAGGATTTTTTCGCCATCCTGTGTACCTACGCTTATTTAGCTCTTCCTTCAGAGATTCTAACTTGTATTGTTTTTGTTTTGGGGTTTGATCAGAAAAAATCTGCATATTTCCAGGTAGTTTCGTTCTATTTTTTAACAGATATTTTGCAGTCTCGGAGTTTTCGAAGTGAACTTTTATGGGTCGGCTCTTGTTTTGCACATATTTTCCTAGTCTCTTAGATTTAATCGGCTTAGGGCAATCTTCAAAAAGCTTTTTAATTAACTCCATAACTTCCTGATTATCGTGATGTTGTCTCGATTTCCAGTTTTTGTCATTTATTTCCGATATAGCCACAATCACAATATTCTTCTCACGGTCGCATCGGTCCTTAAGTTCTAGGATGAGGTTTACGTGATACTCGACAGTCGATTTTAGTGCCGAACATTTTGTGTGTTGTTCATTTTTGATCTGGCATATTTCGGTTTCTATATTTTTTATTTTGTACTCAGAGGCGATTGTTTTAGCTTTGATATTTTCTATTTCTGTATTTGTATATTCGAGCTGTTGAGAAAAAAGTTCAGTAGTTATTTTTATTGCCTTAATTTCGTTCTTGATATCCGATATTTGTTCTTTAATTTGGTTTAGGTTTTCGGTTTGTATTCTGCCAAAATTGGTTAGGAAGTTCATCATTTCCATGCGGAAGTCCATGAAGTCTTTTTTATAATCACTTTCTTCTGTACGCTCCTTCCGCTTTCTTGAAGTAGGTAATGTTAGTTAGCATGTAAGTACTCATCGCTTAAAGTGGATATGTTTGGAGCAGATCCGTCACCACTCTCGCTGCCGCTTATCAGTGTCGCCTTGTGTGGCGTTCACACGCAATACTATCTCACAATCACCACTTTTTGACATTTGGTAAAGAAAATCTTTTGCACTTTGTTTTTTTTCCATTGAATACTAAATTATGATCAGTGAACCAATTTTGGAACTGCAGTAGGGCGTTATTAACGTCGTCAAAATTTGTAGCACCTCTTTCTACCATAAAAATTAAAGAAGTATCGTCAGCAAATAACACCATTTGTGGTTGATTTTTAAATAAATTGAGTAGATCATTAATATACACTAAAAAGAGGAAAGGACCCAATATCGAGCCTTAAAAGTGAAAAAAAAGAGGTTTTTTTCAGGCAATATACAACGTGGCGCTACAATGGTGACATTAATTTAACACACGGGTAGGGCTAGTGCCCATTCATAAAAAAAATTACTTATAGGTTAATTCGTAAATTAAAAAAATAATTCAACCAAACTAAATAATAAAAAAGCTACTAAAATTGGGATCATCCTTGCGAAAATTCATTAATGAGCTGGCTTACATTAACTCGGAGCGGCAGCGCGTCGATTCGCGCGCTGGCAACCACGCATCGCGTCTTGTACCTACTCGTGATCGGTCCGATTCTTTGACGGCATATTATCAAAGAAACCAAGCGTTGCAAGTGGTACCTATAGCGGAGGTGCTTAGTCAAACACTTATCATATCACCCTCTCTTGTTACTTTTAGTTATAACTGTCATCACTAATCACTGCCATCACAATCACAAGTTTACACAAGCACTAATAGCACAAATAAATGCGTCCGTATCGCAAGAGATCTAAACGTACCTACTAGATAAGAAAACGAAAACAAATCAAAGCGTCTTTATCGCAGTACCATAATCTAATTACTATCCTAATTACACAAAAATAAATAAATAAAACAATAGGTAAGCGTCTTTTTCGCGACGTAATTAAGTATGCGCACTAGTGTGAAAAAGTGCGTGAAGGAAAAGGGCAAGGTAAAAGTGCGGGTGTGGTTCGGCTAGCACTAGAAAAACAAAAGAAGAATTCGATTCGGTGCGGTGTGCTATTTTCTATAATTTTAAATAAATCGGTAAATAATAACGTTTAAATGGAAATACATTTTTATCATGAAACGAAAATGTGAAAACGTTACCAACCAAATGTCACCATTGTAGCGCCCCACGCTGTAGATACCTTGCCCACGGAAGCCGCCCAAGTCGTGGCGTTGCTGGATTCAGGGCATAGTCAGCGTGTTGTGGCTGGACGATTGCATCTTAGCCTCTCTGCTGTCAATAGAGTATCAGCGTTATCGGGAGACTGGTATGTTACTCGCCGTGCAGGATCTGGTAGATGTCATATATATCGATAAATTGCGTCAGTTTCTCTATGAAATCGTCACTTTAACTCTAATAAACTGCAGCAGCGGCTCGGTGAGGTTCGAGGATTGACTGTGACTGATTCTACCATTAGAAGAAGATTGGCGGAGCGTGGCCTGAAATCTCATCAACCAGCTATTGGCCCTGCGTGCCCTAACTTTGCACGTGAGCACTTAAATTGGTCATACCGTCAATGGAGCAAAGTTCTCTTTTCTGACGAGAGTAAGATCATGCTGTATGATAACGATGGAAGAAATGTGTATCGTAGAGAGGTAGAGCATTGTGCACAGTGCTGCATTGAAGAAAGAGTCAGTTATGGTGGCGGGTCATGGACGGTTTGGAGAGGCATAACAAATAGAAAAACCGAACGTTTGCCTTTGTATTTAGACTTCGCTTTCCGTCATTAAATGGGTCACGTTACATCAAAGAGTGTCTGGGAGCCTCATTTGGTACCCTACGTACATTTTATTGGTGAAGAGCTGTTCATTTTAATGTAGGACAATGCCAGTGCTCATACCGCAGGCATTGTAAATGAATACCTGAGCGAAGTCGGTATTACGGTTATGGGCTGGCCAGCAAGAAGCCCGGATATGAATCCCATAGAACACCTATGGGATGAGTTGAAGCAACGAGTCAGAGCGAGAGATCCTGCTCCGGGGACGCCCAGCCATCTTAAAACAACTATACAAGAAGAGTTGGATAACACACCACAACACAAGATTGTGAATCTTAACCGTCCCACATGGAAGCAGTCATTAGAGCCCGAGGAGGAAATACGATATACTGAATAAACTAGAGGGTAAAAACATACCCGTTGAACAAAACACGATAGCTAAAGACATTTAATTTTAATTTGAAATATTCGTTTAACGATACTTACCTTAAAATATCCGCAATTAACAGGCATTTTATTTTTGGTTTAATGTAATTAAAATACATAAAACTCTTTTATAACCAAACTTCAGAGGTGTTTTGATTTTTTTGTTGAGAAGTGTACTTCTAAAATAAAGATCACTAGAATATTAATACTTAAGCAAATATGACAAAGTGGAAAGAAAGTGTTCTTTCACTCTTCTTTTAAAAATTGCAACAGTTTGGCCTTAGAATAATAACTAGTTTGGCAGTCCCTAATATCAGGCGGAAGTACCGCACTGCGTGCACAGTGAAGGAGTAGGAGTAGAAGTCGGTGGAGTGGGGAGGGAACTTAAGGAGGTATCTAAGATGCGGACCTGCAAGGCGCATCTGAAAGTTGGACGTACATAAAACGATCCCGCTTTTTAGGATTGTGAAGGTGGTCTAATAGCAGACACAATACTTGAGTAGGTATCTTGCGAATGTTGGATACGTGATCCTAACTTTTAAGGTTAAAAACAAAACGAAAACATATATTTTGCAAACGCGCAAGTTTATTTAAAAGCTCCTCGGTGGCATCCAAATAACAGGCATCGGCGTAATCTATATTGGGCTGAATGATAGTTTGACCAAGAGACTTTGGTGTTCAAGGGCAAGAAACTCTGGAGACATTTCAACGAATGGAACGTGTAGTGCATTTTGTGACTGACTTGAGCAACATGGGCAGTCCACGATAAATAGGAATCCATGGTCACTCCCAGGTGTCTTCTTGAATGTATTAGGCTTCCTGAGGACTCACAACAATTATCCATCTATTACAATGTTTAGGTACAGACGCCAGCACATCAAGCTACTACAATCTGTCAAATTTCTTTAATAGATTTTCAACTTTATCGCTAAAGCATTAAGGTTCAAGGTTGATTGGGAAAATTTGACAGTTTCGGGTAGCTTGACCTGCTGGCGTCTGTACATCACACGGAACCATCTCATACAGGCTCAACTACAAGGGTTTCTATGAAAGTTGCATTATACATACGAAAATGGGCACAGATCACCTATCTAACAGCGATGCGGGTGGCCGCAGTGAACCGTCATGCATGACATACTGGGTATACTGTATTGTAATATCTCGGGGCTCTGTGGCATATGTCAAATCCGCTAAAAACTCCAAAGAAATTACTACTCTGTGCTGATGCTGTGACATTGACAGAAGATTGTTTAGTTTTGAGGTTAGAATGCAAATAAATATTGTTATTTATATTTTGGCTGGTGAAAATGTTAGTGTAGAACACAATAACTAAACGACACCTTTCTTCTTCGGACTGAACTTCTTTTCGGTGAATTATAAGTGATAAGCCATTGTGCCAGATAATTTTTGCGAAGAGATTAAACTTATCAGCATTGAATCATAAAACTGCGATGAATGCGACAGAATACAAGAAATACCATGAATCCTTCATGCAGAACAACCATGGCTCTACAGCAGTCCACACGTGTGCCTGTATATTGTTCACTGTACAATGTACTATTTACATCGCCATCAAATCTAGATTTCCACTGTGCTGCCAGTATGCTTATGAATACCTTATGATTGTATTACCTATGGTCATCGCTCACACCATACTAGCGGAATATATATATGTACTAAACATTATAATCTTTATCCTTTTGCAAATCAATCTTTTGTTCTATTATCCAAAAACAGTCAAAAAGTTTATGCAGAAAAATATCTTTCAAAACAATAGAATAGCTTTAATATCTTGTCTAAGAGGACTGACGTATCTTATTACAGCATTATGTATCTTAGCCGTGGACTTTCAAGACTTTCCTAGATATTTAGCCAAAACAGAAAGATATGGTTACAGTTTAATGGATACGGGCGTTGGGTTATTTGTCATAGTAAGCGGTCTAGTCCATAAAGACCTCCGTCAACAAAGATTTAAGGATATAATAAAAGGGAATTTAAAAATTATATCTATTCTTGTTGTTCTTGGAGTTGGAAGATTTGTATCTGTAAAACAATTAGATTATCAGGAACATGTTACAGAGTATGGTGTTCATTGGAACTTTTTCTTCACAATAGCTGTTTGTAAAGCCCTTTCAACCATTGTTTTATATTTCTCAGATCAAGCTTCATTACTTTGTGTCCTTGCTTTAGTTTTCCATGAATTCGCCTTATACATTGGTCTACAAGACTGGGTTTTTAGTGATAGCCCCAGAAACTCTCTTATCTCAGGCAATCGTGAAGGGATTTCTTCCTGCTTAGGATACGTGTCCATCTACATATTTGGTGTTGTTATAAAAAATATATTACTCAATAGAAATGTCACCAAATATGAAACACAAATAAAACTAATTTTCGGATCAATGTTAATGTGGACGTTAACATATTTTGTGGATATAATTCGACCCACATCCAGGACATTAGCAAATGCTGGGTATTGTATTTATGTGGACACTGTTTTAATAACAATGACAACTGTATTATACTTTGTGTCAGTATTAGTTGAAGACAAAGAAAATCGTTTCCATCTCCCCATTATTTTGTCCCATATAAATACTAATGGCTTGTCATATTTCCTCATAGCAAACTTGTTAACTGGTGCTGTTAATTTGTCAATTACAACTTTAGTAGTGCCTAGTGTTGTTACTTTTATTATATTAAATATCTATATGGTGGTCACATTAGCTCTTTTAATTTATCTAAAAGTATTAGGTTTGAGAATATAAGTACCATCTAGCTCAGAGGTCCCCAAACTATTTTGTCTCATAAACCAGTTGCCCTGTTTTTCTGTTTTGGGTAGAGAGAGGTGCTTAACTAAAACTTATTGCATTTTTGAAAATTCATCAACTTCAAATATGTTTTGACTGATGTGTACTTAGAGCATTAAACCAACGATGTGTAACTGTAGTGAGATGTAAAAAAAAATAACAACCTACGACCTACAGTTCGTCGTCGACCCCTGGGGGTCGATGTAAACCACTTTGACTAGCTAGATAGTACACAGACTTGTTTTGGTTTAATAAATTGCTTAAAATAAAAAATGGGAATTAAAATACATAATAGTTTAACAGAAACTCCTTTAATAAAACACTATAATAGGTAATTATTGCAATCCATAATACATTCTTATAACAACATTTAACAAGATATAGAAATATCAATCAAGTATATTACAGTACTAGGCAGAACTGGAAAATACCATGTAAGTACTATATATATTATAAGTATAGCAAGTTATTTTTATAAATAAATATAGCAATGTATGCATTCTTATCCCTTTTTCATAAACAATAATAGATAAGTTTCAATTAAAATTTTGTTCAATTCCTGTATTAGTGAGTAAGTAGGGGGGGGGGGGGGGATGCATACTTACATAATTAATAGGCTATATGTATGTATTATACTTTGATAGAGTCTATATTTTTTATTATTATTTTAACGTAAGAGATCAAATACAAGTACTTGGGTATAAGTTGTAAATAAAAATTATATAATAATGTCATGTTTAAATATAAATAGGTAAGTAAATACAATAATTTGTAACATAAAATTCCTGTTGTTGAACGATGCTGGGACCTATTTCACTTTAAGTTTAAGAATTTGTAAATGCATTAATTAATTTAAAAAATATTGTAAAACATATTCTACTCGCATTCCATACTATTGTTAATTATTTATGTTTTTCTACATAAAACATTTATTTATTTATAAAAAAAAATTGCACAAGTAAAAAAATACTGTGCAAAGGCGAACTTCTTGCACAAGGCATTTTCTACATGTCAACTTTTGGGTGATGCAGAGACAAAACATGGCAGGTGCAACCCATGCAACATTAGGGATAGATAACTGAAAAAAGAATAATACTAAAACGTACTTAGAACGAAAATAAACTTAAGTCACGAGAAATAACGATAGGTAGAGGAAAATATGAATCCAGCAAATCAGCACCGGGATGATTCTGCCAACTTCTTACGAATATGTTCATGTACCTTCACTTTAAAGGTCGTGATGGGAAAAGTCGGGAGCTTCGTGTTGACCATGTGAGGAAACTAGGGAAGGAGAGGTTAGGATCGGGTCAAGCCAAGTATCATCACCAACTATATTATGATGAGTGGGTTGGAGAGGCAAATCATGTCGACTGGCTGACTCGATTAGATGCAAGAGTTTATGGGACCGAGGGGAGTTGTGAGCAAGGATATTGGTATTAAAATCCCCCATAACAATGTGATGTGCATACTCCGAACCCAAAGATTTAAATACCGATTCGAATTTAGTGAATTCAGCAATAGACGACACCAAGAACGGTTTTAGCTCCTTTGACACAAACCTCGAGTAAAAGAAACTCCGCGCATTCATTGGAAGAATCTAGAATTTTAAATGGGAAT
The DNA here is from genome assembly GCA_937001585.2 of Brachylomia viminalis. Taxonomy (NCBI): domain Eukaryota; kingdom Metazoa; phylum Arthropoda; class Insecta; order Lepidoptera; family Noctuidae; genus Brachylomia; species Brachylomia viminalis. The sequence goes on from OW443301.2 coordinate 2,872,215, forward strand.
TTCTCACGAAGGTAGATGGATAACCCCCCCCCCCCCCCCCCCCTTATTCACTCCGTAGAAGAACGAAACCGGGGAGCGGGTGAGTGTTTGAAGGCAGGACAGGTTTGAGCCAAGACTGAAGTCAGGACGGCGTGAACGTTGTTGTCGGAAAACGTATCGTACAGTTTGTTGTAGTAACTGGGATTATGTTTTACAAAATATATATTTAATGTTGCTACTACAGTCTTTGACTTTAAATGCCCACCACAACCTGACAATAATGTTGGTACTTATTCAGAACTTAGTCAGATAAATTAAATCGAATACCTACTCAATTAAAAAATAACAATTTAATTTAGGTAAATACATAGATACCTACTCTAAGTACATTTTTTCTCATGTCAAAGTGGCTAGAACATTTATTTGCAAGTGGAAGTTTGCCTAACAAATTATATCAGGAAGTGGTTGGAAAAGATTTCAAACCCACAACAGTTATTTAATTCTAGATTCCACAGGCATTACGACTTTACTATTAGACTGACAGACATTACGAAATATCATAAAAATATTTAAATATCTACCCACAATGAGTCAAACTCAAATGCATGTATAGGAAGTGAGCACATATTATGAGCATATCAATGTGTACTACTACTGTACATTGTCATGTCAATATTCCTGTTATAATAGTAAAATTATTGCATTTATAAGGCTCACTGCATATTGGTGATTTTAACAATATTGATTAACTTAAAAAAGATATGACGATCAGAGGACATCATATCATCAAGTCTGTATACCCCAAAGGGTACATTAAGTACTCACACACACGCAACGCCAGATAACCCACAACGTGAAATATGGTGGGCCTCCATCTCCGGGCTACGACTGAAAAATTCCTGAAAACCCAAGCTCAGCTGCGCAATTGCGTGGCAAGTCACACATTGGTTGGGCATGATCACTCAATAAAAACATACAGTATGCGGTCAGCCTTACTTACATAACAACTAAATTAGTATCTAATTAATTTAAATTTGTACATGGTTAGTAAATTAAAGCTTTTGTTTAAATTTACAGTTTTCTGTTTAACAATATACAATAATTTAGAACACTCTACTGGATACTTTGATTGCAACATTTAAGATATAAATATTGTTCAATTCAATTCCTTACAATTAATTAATTTAGGAATACATATAATTTATTAAGTTTTTAACATAAATATTATACTAACATCGACGGGGTTATTATTAAAGCACAGCCAATGTTGCAATTTGGGTTTTTAAAACCATCACTGGTTATATTTTAAAATGGGGCAAACAGTGGAGCAGTTCAATTCAATTTTAAAATTTATCTATCAATTCACTGGTTAAGTACTAAATTCCAACCTACCCCTGAACCAATTAAAAATCTCAATTCAAGTTTTGTTCAATTCCCTCGATTTATAAATATGATTTAAATTAAGTCATCAACTGTCCCTAAACATCTATTTTAGAAGTACTAATAAATACAACCAAACTGAAGCATCTAACTTGCTTTTTGAGACCACTAGGGAAAGGAGAGGGCTAAATTCTTTCCAAGAGTGGGGTTATGTCCGCACTCTTTGCCGATGGTTTGGCCTTCCTGTAGAATAGTCTGGCAACACAGAATACTAGGCAATATACCAGTAAAATAATCAATATGCCAAGGTACAGGCATAAATATGGAAACCTTGTCGGCGACCAGAATACTGTGTATCTCATGGTTTTGTGGTTGTTTTCTGGAAAAAGAAAATAATTTTTGAAGTTAAGGCCGAGTCATATCATTAGATGGCTCATTTTATAATCTAAGGGTCGGATCACATCTGACAGAAGATGCGTCGCGTATTATCGGTCGCGTAACGCCAGAACAGACAACAAAAAACAACACAACACAACTTGAGAAAACATTCAACCTTTCACACTTAACCGATGATGCGTTCGTGCGTCGAGCGTACTAATTGGATGTTAACGAAGTTACGCCCGACGCATCTTCCGTCAGATGTGAACCGACCCTAATTACGGAAGATGCGTCGGGCGTAACTTCGAAGTAGTTTCGAAAACACGCGTCAGATCTTTATCATACGAATGTGGCCTTATTCTCATTTACATTGTACGTGTAAAGCACCTTGGATGGAATTAAATTCAATTAACTCATTTACTGTCATTAACTTTTCATCGCAGTATATTTGTATAGTTGGATAGGCATGCCTCTGCATGATGGCGTCAGTTTTTGTATAGATAAAATCTGGATCTGGGTGGATAAAATGTTTAAGCACAGCCTCTACTTTATGGAAAAGTTGATCCTAACTATTGAAGAAAAAAACATGTTTCTTACCTAAAACTGCAGCACCATAACCAATATTGCTTGTCCCCATTCTATATGAGCAGGTTGGCACATAGATCTCGTACAGCGAGTCATCGTCAAATGTGATGCTGAGCGTCGACTTGGGTGCGTTGAACCATGTCGTCACCTTGTGCGTTAGGTCCTTGTGCTGTTTCACGTACTTTGACTCGTGGTCGTGGGCGCAGAAGAATATTTGAGGATTTATTGCATTCATAATCTGGGGAAATAAATATTTCTTTGATTATAGAGTAAAATAATAAATAAGTAAAATAAAATAGTACCTAAGTAAATTATTCTTATTCTAAAAATGAGGCCAAGTCACCAGTTTTTGGCAAAGACTGTTTCTATTATGTAGATCTCTCGAGAAATTAGCTTAATTTGTTTCAGGTGCTTTTATACAATACAGAGGGCCTATGCTATGACGAACGCGGGAAGTAAACGTAACGTAAATACAACGGTTCAAAAATTACAAATAGGTACGTCTACTGTAGTCGTTTCGCGCATATTAATAGGTCGGGGAAAAAGTTTGTTCCTATTTTATAGGTATAGTTGCATTAAAATCTCTTTGGCTGTACTGTTTGTACCTGACTGGTTTTGACCATTCAACACATGACGTTAAAAAAAAAAGTAAAAACGATTTCCCGCCATTTTTTTACTGTTTTTCTGTCCACCAACATGAGTGAATAACCCGTAGGAATAACCACTAACGATTGCCAAACTACATATTATCATCAACGACCTCATTTGCTTCTGTGACACAGACGTAGGTGACTTAAATCACATTTTTTTTCCTGTCCCTTATATGACCGTTCTTCTTTTCTTTGTAACCTCTTGTCTCTCCGTATTCCTTTTCCTACCTCAATAGTTTCTTTACTTTGTACAAATAGCTTCCCTGTATATAAATGTATTAGTCTCATTCATCACATTAAATAATATTAAGTTGTAATTTGTCGTCATTGTAATTTGCTCATTATTCACTAATAGTATTCACCTTTATAAAATACACTGATCCTATAACTGTCATTAACTAATCAATCCTAAATCCAGTTACAATTTATCATAAATATTTTATACTTTTTTCTTTCGTTTCCCTACCACATTGACATGACATTGGCTAAATGCACAAAACGTGCGAAGCCAAAAAAAAAACCACTAACGAAGAAAAGAAATTCGATACATTTTGAAGTTTTATTACAAAAAAGGGAAAAATGCGACAAAAACCGCGAAAAAATATTTTACGTTTATGGACATAGCGCAGTGTCAGAAAGAGTAGCACAAAGTTGATTCAAGCGTTTTCAGTCTGAGAATTTTGATTTGATGTCAGATGCAGCTCGCTCTGGTCGCCCTGTTACGGATAAATTCGATGACATTTTGTGGAGCAAGATCTTAGTACTTGCGGTTGCGACATAGCTGAAGAGTTAGAGGTTGACCAGAAAACAGTTTTGACCCATTTGAAAAAGTCTGGGTATACAAAACAGTTCTATATTTTGGTGCCACACAAGCTCTTAGTCTTGAATTATTATATTATTTAAGAAGTTCGTAATAATTATTTTTGCCGCTTGAAACCAAAATACAATAGGGCAGTGTTGTATTTTCGATAAAAAATTCGATCAAATTTACTTTACGTTTACTTTGAGCGTTTATGCTAGAACTACAGATGCTATCTCACTCACAAAGCTATAGCCACGGCAATCCCAAGCGAGATGATGATACATTTAGAATATAAAATCTTAAAACCCTTCTCGAAAATTTTATTGATAGGTGGCATAAAACTTATCTTACCATTTTACTAAACATTACTCTCATTGTAACAGGGTAATGAGAGACGGCAATCTTAAAGTGGTTATCAGTGCCTGGTGGCTCTTCAGTCTTCTGGGGGAATGTATGTGTGATAGCATTCACTTTGTATATGGATACGTTGGAGTAAGTTATGATGGACGGTTGCGTGAACACTTTCTCAAACTCTTCTATCTTGTTGCGACGGATTGGTTCGTTCTCACCGCCAATATCATTGTCACCTGGTATCCAGACTTGCTGAAATGTTATGAATTGATGATAAATAAATAATCATAGTTTTTTTTTTTCTTAATCTATTCTGTCCCACTGCTGGGCAAAGATCTCCCTATACTTCTTCATCCATCTTTGTTTGCCTTCTTATAGAAAGAAAAGTATTCACACCCACACACAGAATTTGTATCACACTTTTTACTAACTTTCTCACTTACTGCAAATGAAGTAACTTCAAAATCCATGTATTATCTTGATCTAAAGACATATTACAAGTTTAAGGGTAGTTCTCGGCTTGTAAAGCATATTATGAGCCTTTAATTTATATTTTAAATATGATTCAATCTTACATTGCCTTTAGCAAATAAATTGTGGGAAGAAAATGTGAAAAACAACCACTTACCACAGCAGGATAATCCCAATCAAATATACTAGCCAGTCTCTTAACATAGCCGTGGAACTGCGGTAACGTAGATATGGAGCCCTCGTCCATGAGGTCACCCAAGTACACCAGGACGTCAGGCTTGAAGTAGTCTGCTACTACATTGAAAGTTGACTTTAAGTACCTGGAAAGTAATATGAATTTCTGGTTATATTTTTGATGGTTCAGAACAGTTTTGTTTTGTTGCTTAGAGCTAGTTGACTTTACCTGATAAAAAAGAACTGGTTTTAGTTTTCTTCCAATAATTGGAGAGTCTTCATAAGCATGTATAGATCTTCTCATTCATGATTGCAACTATGGGATAAATGTTTCCTAAGCTTATCATTAATTTATTATATATATTCACAATAAACTTTATTTAGGCATTCCTTCTCATCAGTAGATACTTACTTTTACAGTTTTTGGATTAGATAACTAGTTTTGAATTCAATATTTTATCTTACATTCTTAGATACCTAAATGGAAGACAGAAATTAATATGATAAGAAAATAATGTTGTATGAGTTGCCTAAGAATATCTTCTACCTATTTGTTGTACATACCGGTCACTATCCCAATTAATGATGTAGCTCAAAGGAGGCGGGACGGCTTCTTCCCCTTGTATTTGAGGGTCAGCTATAAACAGGATCCTGGTACAAGTGGAATCATGTTCACTGCTACAATCCAATTCTGTCCAGTACTGCTGTTGAACGAGGTAGGTGAACCATTCGCAGTAGATAACAGCCCCACAGAACGCCGCTAAGACGTATTTTACAGTCGTGCTACAGTAAAAAAGCCATAAAATCAACCATGTGTAAACTTCAACGAGTATAAGTATGATTTTTTACTCAATAAATTGTAGCTTTCTCACCTTCGTCTTAAGTACATTCTTCCCAAAAGTTTTTCGTATATTCGTATTGTAATTAAATTAAAATAAGTACTTCTGGTTCCATCTCAAAAATTTAAAATAACACTGAAAATATTGGCCTCAAAAGACAAGACAAGTCATAACAATATTGTGGGCACTCCATTTTACGATAAGTAAACATCTAATGATAAGACAAAAGTAATATAACATTTAGCATAGATGTAAAATTAAAATGAAATAGAATTTATTATAAAAGCTAGGCTACTAAATTTATTACAGGTACCAGTTATATTTCTAGTAGCAAATGATCAGATATTTTAACTAGAGTTTTCATAAATATTGAGATGCAAAAGCTAATAGAAACGGAACGTTGAAGATAAATGATTGTTGACATTAGTTGAGATGCATTCTTAATTAAGGAGAACAGATAAAAAGCCTTTTATAGCGTTTTAGGATAAAATCATATTTGAATGACCTAAATTGCGCATGCACATTTTTTTTTATAAAGCTGGCAAATATGCAATTCACATTAATTTAATTCGGATTACACCCATAATCGCCATAAAATCTGACGGCTTTATTATAAAAAAATAAACATGAACGCTTCTCTATTGCGGCGATTTGACAGGTCAGCTTCGAGCCACTTTTTAGCTTTCCGAGTAGCGTATTTTCATTTTATTTTGTGTTATCCTTTCATTTACGCGTAATATATAACATGAATGTAGTTGTAACAATAGCGTGATTAGTTAATTAGACTATTTGTAAGTGCACTTACAGTGTTACATAAACAGTAGAGGGCTAATCGTTTCGGCAATCCCGATGCATATAACTACATAGTACGTCAGTGAACGAATGGTGGCATTAAGATAATGGATGTGGATGCGCCTAACATATTAAAAAGGTGCAGCAGTGCACCCTTAATCAATGAGGCTGCTTCTACGACGGCCACATCGCCCACGACGAGCGTAGCGCCCAGGTAAAGTTATAAGTATGGAACACGCCTCCTACGGCTGTGCTAGGGTTGTTGCTACGCTGCTTACCTATTTTTGACAGCTGCTGAGGTCGCCAGTGGGTGCTGTGCCCGTATTTAGCGATGTTTGTGCATTATTCACAGTGTATACTATAATATTATCGTTACTGGTTGGTTGTATATTGTTATGGTAAAAGTGCAGTAGCTTGGCATCATTTTTCAGTGTTGAGTTGCAGTGTGTTGACAATGTATAAGTACTGCAGTTAGTGCTGAGCTATCAATTTGATATTGTCCTATATTTTAGTGTTTCATGTTTTTATAACTTACTCTTAAAAATTTTAATTGCCTCATCTATTTCTGATAACATGTTTAATTAATTAAGTTTAATTTGGTGATAAAAGTGCTAAATACTGATTTAATGTTTCATGTATTGCTAAGTTGTTGATTGGGAGTTATTAACCACAGGACTGCAATAGGTAATGTGAATAAAGTACCTACATTAGTACCAGCCACATTCACTCAACAGATTAATAATGTAAAACTCAACAATGATTCACAATATTTTAAATTGCTCATTCTAGCTTCCATATAAGATGTTAATTAAAATGCATTTTAACTCATCAACACCTACACTGGCCACCACACAACTCAACTATAATATGTTTTTTTTTATTGTTTCCAACAATGTAAATGGTACATATTTTGAAAGGCATTATTTCAACAAGAAGTTTATAGAAAAAATAACATGTTTATGACTTCAATGATTTTGAGATTTGAATGACATTTGTTTACATAGCTAGAACTTAAAAAAAAAAAGTGTGCCCCGTTTTTGCGCTCATTAACTGTAATCTACAAAACTATTCAACCACTCATGATAAAATTATACCGAACATTTGTCTTGCAGCCTAACGTTTCATAATTATTATTAGTAATAAATATAGAATCATAATGTAAACTATGAATCTCTGACTATACTATCAGAATAAATTTATTTTGATAAGTATCAGATTCTCTGATAAATTGTTTAGTGTAATGTTTTAAGATTGTTTAGACTATTATCATTATACTTGGTATTTTCCATGAAAAATTATAATAACTACTATACTTATATATTTTTGTGGACTTACTAAACTGCTCAGAAATGTACTGCCAATTCATCAGGTTAGTAAAGTATAATGTTAAACAAGACAATGAGTTTAGTATAACATGGTTATAATAGAGCACAGTTTCATGCTTTGCATACAATGTTTTCTTTTTCAAATCAGCCTTCTCGGGTTTTTCAAAGTTTCAAATTTCAATGTTACCCAGTAACTGGGTTGTGCAGGTCAGATAGGTAGTCACTCCTATGTAAAGTACTGCTATTCACCTGCATTTACTAAGACTGGAAAACAATCTCAACATATTTGGGAAAAGGCTAGGCAGTATGACAATGAATACCTGACTAACCATAATTGCTGAGTCACAAAAAACATGGTTTTAATACAATAAAACCATACTTGCTTGATGCCTATGCATCCATAATTTTGTAACTTGTCTAGATTGAAAGATATCATTCCAGTTCTTGATAGAAAACCCCTCTTACCTCATGTCTTATTTCCTACTTAATACAAACGATTAAGATATAATTATAATAATTAGATTTCTGTACCTTACACATTGAAAACCATGAAGCATTATATTTTCCTTTATGCAGCATGCATTTATAAGTTGTTTATGTTTCATACAGTACCATTATGGACTAGTTTGTTGTATTAACCCAGATACTGCGACAGGGATTTTAAAAGAACCAAAAAAATAATTAAATATATCTGCATTTTTCGTATTTATTCAATTAATTGACAAAGATATTTATACTGTCATGTTACTAAGTACCTATCCACCTTTTATTTAATGCAGTTACTTGTATGATTGGACACACATTTTAATGTAAATTTTGTGTTGAAGATCTTGGAGATTTTTTTCCCAAACAGCTGCACAAAGGTAAGCTTCATTTTATATTATATGCGGAATTATTTCACCTTGATATTTGATTTTAGATATGTTCTCAAAAAATAAACCTTACTAATTTGTTTCGAAACACATGATAAATATTCTTTGTTTACATTGAAATTGATGACGTTTTAAAAGTCTCATTGGAACATAGAAGTTCATAATTAATCATGGTTTCCTATTTAGAACGCAACCAGTAAAAACGCTCAATCCCAACAAAATCGTTGATGGGTATACTTTGTTGCCGAACCAAGTTACTATTGTCCTACCTGAGTAGAGTATGCCGCCAATGATGAAAACTGGAGCTCATCTCTAGTTTCGTTTGTTGTTCGTTCGTATTATTGTTTATAATTTATTTTAGGAGTCAATGAACTTAAGCTGCCTAGTTTGTATTATGTATTAACATTATTAATACCATACTTTTTATTTTAGGGCCTCAACTAACAGCTGAGGTAATGTCTTGTGAGAGTTCTGACGAGGAAGAAGCCTTTAAAAAACTTGCCAAAATGAAGACATACGATAAACACGATTGGTGATGATAGTAAAGTATTTGTGGTTTCTACATCTATATCTCCTACACCACGGTGTATTCAGCCAATCGTTCCTCTCCGAAGAACTACAGGCAGTGGAATAACAAGCAATAGTCTACAAAAGTTACAGCCACGGGCCACCTAAATTAAAACTACTATTTCTGCCACTGCCTAGATAGGGCTGTACCTACGTAATGCGTGGCAACTATACAAGCCGACCGGTGAAGAATGCGGTCACCTAACTTTTCGTAGATCATTAGCAAAGGGTTTGCTCGAATCCCAACAAAGGTCGATAAGAGGACTCTCTTATCGCTCTGTCCTACTTAGGACACAAGAATGACACCGAGATGATTTTCGATAGACCAGACCTGGTGGTGCCACTTAGAATGATTTCGGTATGATGGGGATGATGCGAAGAGAAATTTGTCAAAATTATAAAATTCATGTAGGTAGGTACCTACATAATAGGTATGTTTCACCCCGGTTTTTTTTGGATTATCACAGTCAAACTGGGTAATGAACGTATTTGTATGTGTTTTTCTTGATATAACTCCGTAATTAATTATGTATTTATTGTCATCAAAATTGATTAAAAACTGATCCCATAATACTTTGTTTCCTTAGTGACCACCAAAATCAAAAGTCATTTATTCAAACTGGGCTGAGAATCAGCACTTTGTGAACGTCAAAATCACATGAGACAGTCCCCCCAAAACGCCCGCCCTTCACCACTTCCTAGTGCTTTAGCTGGGAAGAAGAAGTGGCGGAACAAACTCCCCAGCAGCACTGCTGTCTGTTCAGTTAGAAGAACTGGATACAGTAATAAGTAATTAACATTACGAAACACAAAAGCATTTAAATTATTTGCCATATGTCAGCTAGCACTGCTAGCACACGCCAATATTTAAAACTATACTCAAGCAGAAATAAATAATAAAAACGCAAACAGAAATTAATACATCTTAATAAAAAGCCTCCAGGCATAAAGGGCGCGCCCGCTTACTTATGCAATGCTGCATTATGTTTATATATGTAGCTGTAACTTGTAGCCACAAATGATAAACTAGGACCTTCGAAGTAAAATAAAGAAACAGTTAATTACTAATAACAATAACAAAACCATAGTCAGCAAGATGACCTGCAACCACAAGCAGCACCCGTTCACGAGCATAACGCAAAGATCAGCCATTACCCCCCTCGCCATATTATATTATACATGCATACGACCCCTATAATACGACGGGCCTTTTAAAAGTTCACCTTTCCCTGGTTTTCCCGGAAAAGCTGTATTTTTTTCATGGTTCTATTAGGAGTCACTTAAGTCTTAAATCGCGATGATCGGAGAAAAAAAATTGTTTCATTAACATTTGGGCTATGAATAATTGTTAGAGGCTGGCCTATCACCTGTAGGGACAATAACCTTAAGATTATAAAAAATGCTGTTGAGACCACTAATATTACACATTTATTATACTAAAGTATGTCTTGGGTTTGTGGAAGAGAGGCTCTTTTAAATTCAGAAGAAAAAAAACTGCTATTAGATCTCCCCTTCTTACCCTCGACGAACAAGTATTGGCGATATGCTGATAATCCTTACAAATGTCATGCCAAAGTCAGTTTAAAAAGCAATGCCTCTGTGTGTTCATCTTTATCTATCTATCTCGCGTTTATGCGACGATATTATCGTATTGTCTAGATTTAACAGTAGGTATCTTTAGGAGTCAAGCACAGACTTTGTAGTACGAGTCAAGTGGAATGCCAAAATGTGGTCTTTCTGGAGTATCAGTAAATTGGCAACATTTGATGGCGCGGTCACGTAGATACTTAGTATACGTATTTCATGCTAAAGGCAGCTGGTCCATCGATTGGAAGATATTTAGCCGAGTCTGGCTGTCTGTGCATATGATTTGTGAGTGCAATCGCACCCACGACCCGTCAGTATGTTCTAGAGTGGATCGTGTATATCAGATGAGCCGGCGACCTTTCATTGCATAATACAATGAATAAATTATCGTCTTTTAAAGCTCTGTCGCACCGAATGCAGCACGATTGCTTGTGACATGTCTTGTGTATATGGTGACTAGAACGTAGCTCTTTGCAAAAATCGGCGAGCGATTTTGTACTTACGCACCATACGTGCATACTGCGCAGACACCCATTGATTTACTGCCAATGTGATAAATTCCATGCGAAATTGCATACTGTACATCTATGCGTAGTGTGTAGGTACTTATCCACTCGTAAAAACTAATGGAAGTGCGATAAATAAGTATTTGCACCTCTAATATGGGGAGTATGACGAATAAATAAAGGGTGAATCACAGAAAGGGACAGTGGCGAGTGCGGAAGTTTAGGGTAGTTCGAAGGGATCAGGAGCTATACATATTCTGCACTGTAAAAAGTTTTACGACACTGGGTAGTTTAACGCCGGAATCTCCGCAAAATGTAGCCCCAGGTTCAGGAACAAGATATTCGGTTCAACCTATCCTATTGCCAAAGTGGTGAAGGTCTGATGGCAGTTGTTGTCTTTTAAACACTGATGAATAGACGTCGACCTTACCACAGTAGCGAAAAGGCTAGTCGTGTTGCGCTAACCCCTCCCGCTAATTATTACCGTGATTTCACGCAAGTATAGATACCGCTGTCATTCAAAGATCGTGATGGATAGCACACTCTACAATAATAGTTGAAATGAAATAGTATTATAAACACTGAGTAATTGTTATTGAAGCACGCAACACTGTCCATGTTATTATTGTCTCACGACGAGCGCAATATTATGTATAATGTTATGGTATAGGAATAATATAATTACGTGTTTTATAAGCAAGCGTGTTTGTATCTCGCTGTTTATTCAGAGCTAGTTTGGTTAGTTAGTTAGGAAATCTCCATAAGTTTGGAGTCTGAATTTAGGCACGGTTACTGGCAACAGACTCGTCCCCATTACGTGGTATTTAAACTTAACTGGCAAAATATGGGCATAGGTGCACCACATACACCTCTGTCTATCCCTTCGGGGGGATTACAGGCGCTATGTTATATATATTTAAATACATCATTGGCTTATCACCATAGGCATCGCTGTAATTTCCTAGTGTTTCTCATAGGATAGGGGTATTCCGCTGTTAAATTTAATGATTGGAGACTACGCATATTAGTCTAATATACTTAATGACGGCACATGCAAGACTTTCCAGGAACTGATATTGCCACTTTGTCAGCCTGTTTGAGCGGACTTGGCTATCGTGTCTGCCAATTTATAGTGTGGACGCCATCTATTCAAAGTAAATGAATTTAATATCATCAAAAGTTTATAGAGCTTCTGTAAGAAAGACTAACACACTTTTTCGATCATCCTTTCAACCACATTTCGATACTTGCGTGATTCATTATTTGCTTCGCCTCGATACTCTTACTTAGCTACAAGCACTGCTATTTAGGTCATCGGTATACTTTGTAGAACACTTGCGAGTTCCTCCATAAAAAGAAAATCTTGGACGCTTCCCTAAGTAGTAATAAAAAATTCTTAATCGAATGCCATAAAATTTATAGCCAGAATACGGATAGGTAGGACATAAAAGTTTCAGTTATGGATACTTTACTTTACAAGTTACGTCTACGAACTACTATAATAATATCGGCTTCGTCTACTTTCGACTATCTTCGTCATGAGCGAACTCTAAATCTGTTTGTCTTTCCAGGAGGCAGTAGATACTATAATTCAATCGGGTTGTCTGCGCGGCTTTATTGCCTAACAGTTGCAAGTAGCTGTTACTCTGCAGGGTAATAGTGTTCTGCGGTTTCGAGGTAGCCTAACGTGGTTTCGATACCGTTATATACTTACCTACACTTAAAAATCATCATTAGTTAGGTAGTGTTAGTCATAGTGAGAAAGGGCTCATTTTCTTTAATGGAATACACATCACACAGTACTGAAGATAGTATTCTTCTTTCGTATTGAGATGATCTATACAAGTATTGGCGTCAGGCGTGGTAAATGAGGCTAGCCAAGCAAGTTTTGAACGCGGCTGGTCAGTGTACCTACCGGAAGAACGCATAGACGAGTGAAGGTATCAGTCGTGCAGGCTCTTTTATTGCACCTACGTCTTCGCTAATTAATAACAGGGACTATCTTCATAGTCAGTCGTGTCGAAATATGATTACGATACATCAGGCGCATCAAAACGCACAGTTCCTTTCCTCTGGGGGGACGAATGCAGTGCCGTAAGGCCATAACGTAGACTATAATTTGGAGGAAACATAATGTGGACTTGTCAGTTGAACGATCGTAATCGCATGAGAATAGAGGGGAGTCTAACCAAACCATACCTCTATAGATATTCCTACCATATTGTACTATAGGTACAGTCGACCGCACGTCGGCGGTAACACTGTCCTTGAGCTGGCCTAGCGGAGTACGGAGTTTCAATAGATTAAGAGGCCAGCTTATACTAGTGTTGTTACTTGTGTTCCTTCTTCATTGCAATTTATTCTCCTGCTCTCAAAGCGTCTCGGTTCGGGAAGTCTCGGTTTTATATTCTAATTGAGTGTGCCGCCACCGATGCGTTGCTACTCGCTCTCAATTGATTCCAATTCGCTTGCAGTGTGGTAGCGTGCAAGATTGCACAAAATTACCATGAAGTCAACACGCCCCGGGAATGTTATAGCTGTTCGTTGTGTTAAACTTCGCAAAAGTTAAAGCATTTATTTCGTCGTACATTTGTAGGTAGTTATTGAGGAAATTGTTTTGCAATGCCTACGGGATGCATTGCTTTGAATTAAAGACAGAAAGAGACGAGATATCTACATTTGGAGCTCGCAATTTAATTAACATATTAAATGTAGATTGGAATCGATAGCCAGCTTAGGTGCTAGCGGCGGTGGCGGGCAAATAACCATAGGATCAAATCAAAGCACACCTCAGTTCCCTTAGACGTTAAGTTCAGTGCACAGTGCACACCATACTGAGGAATGGAAGCGGTCATTGGGTCTTCTATGGGGCGGAGTTGAATTATACGCTTAGGCGCACTATAAGCAGCAAAGAAAAAAATATATATTTTTGGGACAGAGTTTTTTTTTTTTTTTTTTCGGAAATTTCCTGTTCTATTGCAGTATCGGGTTAACCATGATCATAGCAACCATGTAGATTCTGAGAGGCATGGCCCTACTATAATAGTAAGTCCAGCGCCCCTTTTTTTTTGAGGGTGTGAAATCATCAAATAACTTTCTCCCGCTCTGGGCAGAGCGGGAGGGCGTGTCAGACTCTTACTAACTAAAACCCACCCGTGTTCCTTGAGTTGCCTGTGCCAGGGGCCACGGTATCCCTCTCGGACTTTCCCGCAACCCTGGCGGAAGTCCAGCGCCCCTAAGGCTACATTCAACCCAAGGAAGCAGCTTCCTTTCCTTGTGACGACGAAGTAGCTGCACACACTTTGTCAGTTGAAGTTTGTTCGTTCCCTACCTATCTTATCATAGTTATGCCTATCATAGTTGTAACCCTCTCGCTTCAGCTAGCTTATTGATAATATTCAGCTCTGAAATCTAACCCAATCAACAATATTGTTTCAGGAACACGTCGATCTTCAGTATGTTCTCCAACAACAACCTGACGCGCACGCGCAGGCATAGTGGTACCTTCGGACCTGTCACCTCCCCGGTTAACGTAGCCGTGAGTATCGTTATATGCTTGACAATTTAAAATGATTTATTGAGGAAGATTGACGCGAGGTCAAAGGTTGAAATGCTGCATCGTAACATTCGTAACTAAAAATAGTTTGCAACAAATATTATATTTGTTGTTTTTTTTACTATTATCAAGTACCTAATATGATATCTGCAAAAAAGGATCTTTTTGTTGATTTTGTAGTAGTGTGTGTGGAAGATACGCTCTAATATCGCAATCTTACTGGGTGTGATGCACAACTACGTTCAACGAAACTCGTACATCTGTGATCACAGTTGCATACTTGCAGTTACCGATAGACAAGGACAGAGATAGGAACTGACACAGTCGTGCGAGCGCAATCGCGTTAGCCGCCGAACTTTGATAGTACGTATCACGCGAGAGTCGCGCGATGCAATCGCATCGTGTCTCTCACGCCTGTTTTGTATCATCTATCTGGCTCTCACAAAAATGGCCAACCAAGCAAACAATAAATAAAATTATAATTTTCAACAAATTAACATTTTTGGCTGTGCTTACGCGTGATAAGGAATCCCGTGTGTCTTATTTTTCTATCCAGAGTGATTTGAACATTTATTAAATACACAAAAGAAGGCATTTTTATGCGTATTTATTTATAAACACTGAAATTATTAAGCTGTATCGACATGCGCTGTTTAGACGGTAGTCCTCGTGTGACTAGAGTGTCACTGTGTCCATTGGACTTGGTTCAGTAGGACCGCGCGCTGTGATCAAGTATCATCCCCTTTAAATTTACCTAAGTTGTGTGTATTTTGATATACCTTGGTTGTGGTTTTCGGCATACAATGACCACCCTGCCCTGCTAGGTGCTGTAAGAGAAGATTGTGGAAGTATGAGAACCTTAAGAAGATTTTTGTGCTCTTATAAAAACATTCAATTAGACAATTTTTTCTAAGATTTCTCTTCTATAACAGGTGCTTATTTGTTGCTACAGAGCTCATGGGCGCGAATGACACCTCGCGTCAACCAACTGCGAGCCGAAGAGTGTGCGGACGTCAGCAACACGCGCGAGGTGGCGCACGAGAGGGAGATACACACGGCCATGCAGATGGGCCAGTCTTGTGAGGACCTGACGCTAGTCGCCGGCCTCGCCAACTCACCCACTAGGACACCTAGGTACTGTGTACATATAAATACACCTTCAGATTTCCCAATAAAAGTATGCGCTTCGAGGATCATCGTCTATCTTCGGAAATACGAACGCGTGATGTGTTACAACAACGGAAGTAGGTACGTGCCTATGTTGTATTACCATGATTACAAACACGTATAATAACCACGGAGCAGAAACAAAGAAGAGGTGTTGCAATCAAAGTAGTCCATCAGCCACCAATGTAGTCGTTACGTCATACGGTAGTTGCACTACTTGCGACCAGGTGGCGCTTTCGTCAGTACAACTGTCGTTGTGAAGCGGATAGGTTGTCATGTATTTGTTTAGTCTTTTAAACGATTAAAAAGTATTCCCGACCCATACTCATTGCATTAACATGAAGTGCTGTGTTTTATCGTGCAGAAGTTACACGGATCAATCAAATTCAAACGGAATAAAGATATCTTTCCACTCGTAAGTAAAATTAAAATTAAATTTATTTCTTCTCGAATGTTCGGTAATTGCCACCCTCTATCGGCAAGTAGCGAAAGTACTGACAAATGGCAGGTCCGGACTCAGACTTTTTTGATAAGCACATACCTACATATATGCTATATGAAAAGTGAAGTCTAATAGAACTGTGTGTGAAATCTAACGGTGGCAGATTATATTTCTCAGGGAATACAGTTCAGAAGAAAAATTTAGAAGAGGAGAGGATATAAAGATAAAAAAAATATATGATTTTAGAAACGTTTTCTTTATTTTTCCCTCAAACTTGTTAATTTCTGGAAGTTTCGGTTTCGGCCGAATCTGAAACCGCTGCCGAAATTCGGTTTCAGTTTCAGTCAAAAAAATTATTTCGGTCGGACATAATAGAAATAAAACTATATCGATATATTATAAAACTATTAAACCTGAATCCGGCTCCTCACAATAAAAGCGACACATAATGAAACATAGCAGAACTCTTACGACACCTTAGGACATCTGTCTAATTTGCCTATGAGCTGATTTTGCTACTAACCACTAGATGGCTTTCTGCTGTTTGGGCTCTCCCCGCACCCCGCGAGTCTGCGACACTACTTTTGTATGAAGAATGACTTTACAACACCTCCTCTTTGTTTCTGCTCCGTGATAATAACAAATTTATGCAGTACCAAAAAACTTTTTAAATCTTTTGAGTGACAAATTGTAATCCGCCATCATCATTTCCGAGAAAGACAAACAAACAGCTCAACAAATCTTCAAGGGAATTAACATAATCATCATAATTGGATCACTCTACCTTGGTTATAAGGCGAAGGAAAAGAGAACTTTGTAAACAAGAAAATTAGAGACTAGCAATCTACAATAGAAAAACTTTTCACTTATCACACACGACTTTCTTACGACACGTTTGGTGTAGTGGCTACAGTGGCTAAGTGTAGTCAGCGAAACCAAATGGTCCTGGGTTCGAATCTCGGTAGGGGCAAATGTTTGTATGATGAATATGGACATTTGTACCCGAGTCATGGATGTATATTTATAATATGTATGTATTTACGAAAAAAAAAATGTATATAAGTAGTGTATCAACCATCTGATACCCATAACACAAGCCTTAAGTGTTAAGTGCTTAACTTGGAACTAGATGGTGCTGTGTGCAATGTCAGACGATATTTATTTATTTATCTGTAAAGACTCACCCCCACGCTGCCTACACTGCCCTCACTAAAGCAACTGAATTCCAATGGTCATTCCTATTAAGAGTCTTAGATAACGTAATCCAATTCTTCGAACCACTGACAAACACACTGCGTACCAATACCACACTACTAGGAGGCGATAAGTCACCCTTGGAAGCTGACTTATTCTCTCTACATGTCCGTTTCAACCGCGCGGCCACCTCATAGTATTTGATGAAACTTTGCCAGGAATTAGTGTTAATTTGTTACTTTACACACTTCTTTTCGTGAATTTGTTACAAAAAAAACTAAGACACTATGACAAAAAATAGTTGGCCGCTAGAACCGCCACTTGCCGTAATCATCGCCCGTGATTACACAGAAACTATATAATGCAGATAGACGAATGATGGATCAAAAGAAAGGCCATAATTTGTTCAATTTGTTACAAAAATAAAAAACGTCAAAACGTAAATAAACAAAAAGTTATGCAATATTTAGTTTTCAGGTTATGAGTAGGTAGTTATGTCACCATAAATATCAAATTAATAGAGGCTAATGTGTATGGACAATTAGTTACTAATTTGTTACAGCGAATAAACAGAAAAAATATATTAGAAAGTAGGTTCAATAATTTGTTAGAGTCGATTTTAGTTGGCCGCTCGGACGGCAATATGCCTAAAATACAATGGCGTTTATCTCGTTATTAAAAGTAGGTTTAAGCTTAGTTAAAGTACTAAGCGACGGGTAACGTAACCTAGTTTGGATAAATACGGCGAATATAACTGCAGCATTCATATTTTAAAAGATATTTACAAAAAACAGTAGTATGAAACCGTATGAGAGTAGGGTGACCATGATCACATTAGTACAAAGGCATGTTTTTAATGTTGTACTCTGTTTGAACGAATATGCGGTACGTTTTGCGGCCATATTGATGTCTATTGTTCTTAATTCTTTGAAGTATTTACTGATAAGATTTTCGTTTCATTGACTTTCCGCAGGTGTTTTATGATGGGAACGATTCCAGAAAAAGGATCTCTTTTGTTCCCAAACTATTGTTAAAAATATTTGTCGCACGGGGTTTAAAAAGCCATAATTTTTTGTTGTGAATATTGTCATTACTGTGCTGAATTTTGAAGTGTGTGCTCGTACGTATTTAATTCCCGTGATTTTCATACTACTAAGTTACTGAGACAATTAAAACTAAATTCAGAAGTGTCTAAAACTGCTTAGCTATGAGTTGTGCCCACTTATATATTGGATTTGTTAATGTAGAACTCACCACCAAAAAGTGTATTGCAGACTCAGAGGGATCGAAATCGACTGCGGTAAGTTTAATTTTTACAATTTTATGATGAGTTGAATAAAGTAATGAACTGTAGTACGTATCATAATATCTTCGGAAATAATTATTAAGTATCTTTAAAAAGACATGAAATTCGTCTCTGCCACATTTTAATGTGATTTCACTTCACTTTACGCGTGGTCATATCGAAGAAGTCTTAAAAATATTCTTAGCTTAATAACTTACATTAATTTACCTGTATAATATAATTGTGGTAACCACACTCCTTTCGTTATTTAAAAAGTAATATTCGGCGCCAATTTCAAATCGGATAATATAGAACAGGATAAATCACGGCTTTTAAGTATTCTTTTTTTTAAACCAATGGCAGAGCTCTATTTAAAGGGCTCTTAAGTTCTGTCCAATCGCAAGCCTGCTTTTATATATGCGTTTCCCGCCAATTGTCTAGGTATAGTAAAAGAGTGACAATTCAGCCCACCCACGTTTCGTGTTTTCAAACAGTGAATACGTAAAATTTAAATTAACAAACTTATTAACTGCTATAGTGATTCCCTAGGGAAGAATTAACTGATAATTCACTTAACTGTGAACATTCTGTGTGAAAGTGCATCAACGTGCATCTTGAATCTTGAGACCTAGATCCAGGCAACCCCTAGTGACGAGCGTAATATCCAATGTAAGGATTTCTGTCTTAGGGACAGATTCTTAAGCGCTATAACTGGTCTCTACAATCCGGTGGCTGCTCCCAAATGAAAAAAATCTCCTTTTAAAAATTTTATTAATGTATTGTCGCTGTTAAATGACTATGGGGAATAAAAAAAAATGATATCGTTAATATTTACAAACATCAAAGAAATCTTTTTAAAATAACTCGCTGCATCAGTAACGTCGACTTTTCTTAATTATAGAAAGTTCTTGCCCTTAGTATGTACTTACATAGCAGTAATTGGTAGTACCTATGTATATTTTGTGTGTGATGCAGTCAACGGATGTTTGACCTTTGTATTCATATTATCAATTGTTTTATTGCAGCAAAAATGGGTAAAGCTGGACGAAAACCTATTGTTGAGAAATCAAAACAGAGAGAAGTTTTTATGAAATATGCCGACAAACTACTGGATGTTAAATTGAGAGACCCTATATTTGATACAATTGCAAGTGATTTGGATAATCTTATGACACCGGCAGCCCTTTACATGTCACTGAAAAGGAATTTCAGGGAGTTTCTAAACACTGAATGTAAGCAGCAAACTGTATGTCTGTCCTCGTCATCTTTATCATCATCCTCAAGCAATAGCCCGAGAACCTCATCCAAAATATCACATTCTCATGTCGAGTCCAACCAGCATCATAGTGAAAACGACACAAAGAACTTCAAGTTTGAATTAGATATCTATGACTGGAAAAAACTGCAACCATTAAATGTCTTGTATAAAAGAAATGACTTGAGAACATGTACTCCATTTAAAAAATATAAAATACTGCCTAAGTACAAATGGGTGGATATTTTAAGAGAAAAGATTTGGCTTATTTCTAGATTACCATGCACATGGAATTTCAAAAGTTACAAAGTGGAGTCTGAGCATCATATTTTAGTAAAAGGTCAATGCAGTCAATGTAGCGCTTTTACAAAAATAGCGTGTCAAAAAATAACAGATAATATTATTGAAGGACAATGCCAAATCACAGTCGGAGAAAAAAATAAAAAACATGATCCGAGAAAAAAATATAGAATGAATGCATTGGTCAGACGAAAATTAGCTAAAAAGCTCAAACACGATTCAGCTTCTTTGGTTCATAAACAACTGGCAGCAAAAATGTCTAAACAAGGAATTACAGATACAGCACCAGTAATCCCAACACTCAATGCATTGCGAAAAATTAAGTACGAAGAACGAAAAAGAATGTGGTTACACAATAACGTTATTCTGAGCATTCTTACGATGGCTGTGACCAAACCAATTTTTTTACGTGATATACACTTTTTTCCTCGAATTCACATTTATTACTGGACTGATGAACAACAACAATACTGCCGTGAATATCAATCTTGTTTTCAAAGATTAACTATCACATTGGATGCTACAGGTTCAATCTTTCAACCTCTTAAATTACCAAATGGTTATGAATTGAGTAAGAGACTTTTCTTATACGTAATAATATTAACCTCCTGGATTCCAGAAAAAAAATTGTTGGATATTATTAGAAACTTGGGTTTTTTGGTCTAACAGGGGTCTGTACACGTCTAAAAAAATGAAAAAAAAAATGTTTTTTTTTATATATTGATTTTACTTATGTCATATATATATGACAATGGTTCTGTTTATGAAACTAGTACTGATACTTATGTCATATGTATATGACACTGGAATTAAACTCCAAATAAAATCAAAGTATATTATTAAATCAATATACATTTATTATTATTATCACCTCTAGTCAGTCTTTATAATCATTTTTATTAACTAACATAATTATAATTTTGGTTTATAAAATAACTTTTGGACATAATACTTTTCATCAACATAACAAAACGTAATTAAAAAGGAACTGCAATGCTTACTAACCATGCTCACAAGAAATAATAACTTGGAAAATAATTATCTTCTCATAAACAACATAATTATCACAAAATATAATGAGATACTTCTCAAATATAATCAACTCCTTACAACAATACTTATCTATTTTTTATGAAATCTAAGATGGCAATTTCTTTTCGGTGTGCTACATAAAAATATATTGCATTTAGTGCAAAACGCCGTTGTAGTCTTAGAGCATTTTGGATTGCGGCATCTTTTTTGAGTGTCACTGTAATCAACCAGATGTTCAGCCTTGTGATGTCTTACCACTTCCGATGGTATAGGAGTTATTGGCACTTTCCTTTTTTTGTGCTTAGGTTGCAATTTTTCATTCTCGTCAAGACTTTCTGAATCAGATAATAAAGAATTTTTCTCTATGAGACTGGTACCTAGATCCAGTTTGAAAGTGCGTAACTGTGTAACTGTAACTGCTGCTTGACGTGAATGTCCACGGGTACCTCTAGTTCCCCCCCTACGACCAGTTGGGCGGGTGCGGTTTCGGCCTCGGCTCCTTCTTCCCTCTACTACAGAAGATTGCAGAGATACTTCTGATTGAGAATCTACTTCCTCATCTGAAGAGCTGGAAGACGAAGTACTGGATTCTTCGTCTTCTTCAGGTCTTGGTGTAAAAGCCGTATCCTCATCTTCATCAGCATCAGAGAGATCTATGTCTGATTCTTCGAGTTGTGATAAAAGTTTGTCATCGCATAAGACTGTAAAAAAACTCTTTGAGAACCAATGTAATATATTTATGACATAAACAATAAGTAAATTTTCATACTCAGAACCATTGTAATACCAGTATGACATTAAAAAGTTTCGGATCACAATGCCCAGAATACGTGACCATTTGAAGAAATATTCTGTTTATTAGTTACGTGGGTATGTTATTAGTACAAAACAAGCATAGTTTTTCCGACAAATAAAAGTGATTCAACAATCATTTTCGGATAACTTACCGCGTGCATTCGAGCGACGTGCCATCTTCCTCGCGCCGCCTCAAAGAGAGAGTTTTTGACGTGTCTGTCAAACTCAAAATGACGTTTGGTGCAGTGTAGCTAGTTTACTAAGGTTACACAACTATCATAAATCGATTAGTTCCGAACACAAATCACAGATGACTTTAGAACGAATTTTTAATTCTTTATGTAATATAGGTATGACGCTGGCATCCAGTAAATCAATTCGATGTGTGTGTACCTTTATGTCAGATGATAACCGATTCACATGACACTGCGTCTGTTTCTGCATGGTTATTACAGTGGTTGAAAAATGTTCGTTGTCATCCTGACGAAGTTATAACAGACGATTCTTCTGCGTTAGTAGCAGCAAATGTTAGAACATTCAGTGATTTTACATGTGTGAAAGACTATTTACTTCGTTGTTTTAGTATTTTGAATGGAAATAAAGAAGAACTACCAAAAACATTTATTAGATTAGATACCAGTCATTTTATAAAGACTCTGTATAATTTGAATTGCTTCGAAAATGTTGACACAAAAATTAAAATGTATTATATTCATTGTATCCGCTACATTAAAGAATGTCAAGACTTTGCACTTGTAAAGGAAATCATTACAAAAATGATAAAACTTTGCCTACATCAAAATGATTTTGAAAACGATGATTCAGGTTTGAAGGAGAGCAAGCAAAACCTTGACAATTTGTTAAACAGTCATAAGTATGCTGATTTTAAAAATGTGGATCAAAATGAAGAATTTGAATATGATCAAATTGTCATTGATGATGCCGGCGTTCGAGACATTGTCGCATGGTTCGATCTGTTGGTAGATAATGAAAAAAAAAGTAACCCTGCAAATTCCTATGTTGGTAAAAGTAGTTCATATTATTTACCACTTTTCATCCCTACTTTAAAAAGATTATTTATAAAACTTCCTTTGTGGAGCAACGTAATGTGCTCTTATTTCAAATCGGAAACCTTAAACGCATCGTCTTCATGTGTAGAAAGCTATTTTCGCACTTTAAAACAGTTAGTTTTTAAAACAAAAATAGCGAGACAACGAATTGACGAATATTTGCAGCATCATTACGATTATATCAAAGGAGAATTGCATTTAGCATTAAATCAATTAAAAAACTTAGGTTCCACTACTTTACTAAAATCTAAATCACGCCGAACTAGGCGTGCCATGACTAAAAATATTTATAAAAAAGAAAAGGTAAATCCTAAAAAACAAATCCAACAAAAACAAAAAGAATTATATTTTTCCAGTGATTCTATATTTAGTGATAGACCATCCTATTTGGAGAACTGGCGAGGAGAATCGAATACACATAATCGCCTGAAAAAAGATGATGAAATAGTAATTATAAGAAACGGGAATTTAGCTTTGAAGGAAAGCTCGGGTTATTTCAATACATGTGCCTTCGATTCGGCATTTTATTTAATAGGTCAAGCCTGTATTAGAAGTTCTGCTTTCAAAAGCTTTTTGAGTGAATTAAAAGGAGATTGTGTTATTAATTACATTTTTATGCTTTTGAACGGAGCACATGATATAGAGCAAATTTACAATTGTAGATCAGAAATAACAAAAACTTTTTTCCAAAATAAAGACTGCAGTTGCAATGTGGCTTACATATTTGAAAAAATATTTATAAAATATTTTACAAGTGCTCAATACTTGAAAACCTGTACAAATTGTAATTACATACAATTGAAAAGAGACCATGTATTTATTTTAATTAACCTTGATATTTTAAAGTTATTTGGAATATCAAGTTTAGAAGAAGCAATTTGTTTCGATGAAAAAATTAACACAATGTGTCAGAAATGTGACACACAGTTGAAAGGAGAACTTAAGTTAGGCGAGATCATAACATTTGATTTAAACGGAGCTGCAGACTCAGTCTTACTCACTGAGCTGCCGATTACTATTAACATTAAGGATAATTACTATTTCTTAGTTGGTACTATAGAATTTATACCAGGCACAAAAATAGGCCACTATAAATGTCATTTTTTAAATAACAATACATATTTTTGTTATGACGACAATTCTTTTAAAATCGACATAAGTACCTCTAAGAAAATTTGTCTACATTCTGTGTCATATATTCGAGTCAGTTAATTTATAAATATTATGTTAGTTTATAAAGTTTTTATATTTATCTTGTTGACTTTAATTACTTGATTGTTTTGCCTTTGTGTTGATTTTGAATAAAGAAATTTTAATCGATAACTGACTTTTACTTTTATGAAGTATGCTACAGGATGCCTTAACTTAAAATGTATTTATATAAGCACTCGCCCTAAAAAAATAAGATATAAATATCGAACATTACAACAGTCACTATTCAGTCTCACTTCATTGTGAAAATGCATGGTCACCCTACTCTCTTAAGGTTTCATACTACTGTTTTTTGTAAATATCTTTTAAAATATGAATGCTGCAGTTATATTCGCCGTATTTATCCAAACTAGGTTACGTTACCCGTCGCTTAGTACTTTAACTAAGCTTAAACCTACTTTTAATAACGAGATAAACGCCATTGTATTTTAGGCATATTGCCGTCCGAGCGGCCAACTAAAATCGACTCTAACAAATTATTGAACCTACTTTCTAATATATTTTTTCTGTTTATTCGCTGTAACAAATTAGTAACTAATTGTCCATACACATTAGCCTCTATTAATTTGATATTTATGGTGACATAACTACCTACTCATAACCTGAAAACTAAATATTGCATAACTTTTTGTTTATTTACGTTTTGACGTTTTTTATTTTTGTAACAAATTGAACAAATTATGGCCTTTCTTTTGATCCATCATTCGTCTATCTGCATTATATAGTTTCTGTGTAATCACGGGCGATGATTACGGCAAGTGGCGGTTCTAGCGGCCAACTATTTTTTGTCATAGCGTCTTAGTTTTTTTTGTAACAAATTCACGAAAAGAAGTGTGTAAAGTAACAAATTAACACTAATTCCTGGCAAAGTTTCATCAAATACTATGAGGTGGCCGCGCGGTTGAAACGGACATCTCTCTACCCGTTCACAAAGATGGTATAGGAATCTCCGCTCTATCACAAACGGTAAATATAAACTATGTGTGTTCAAAAAATGGTTTTGCAGTCCTCTCAATTGCTTTGATAAAAAATACACATTTGGATCCCACTCTAAGCAACATAAATCCCTTAAAGATGCACAGAAAGAAAGCCGAAAAGAGAAAGACTCTCGATGACGCCCTCTTGGATACCGTCTTGGCCAAACGCTCGCCTATCAAGAAAAGAGCGAGTGAACGATAAATTTCGACAAAAATGAAAACAAATTCCTCCAACTGGCTATCTATCATACCGACTAAGAAAGACCATTTCGATCTTTCCCCGTTGGAGTTCAAAGACGCACTTGCATTACGTTACCACTTACCACAGGTTACAAGTCTCTACGCCAAAATCATGTGATGGCTGTGGCTGCGATGAATTCAACGTTGACCATGCTCTATGTTGTAAAAAAGGTCGTCTAATAACACGTCGTCATACTGAAATTAGAGATTTATTCTGTGACTTATGTCAACATGCATGGGGAAACATAGTCAAAGAACCCATCATTTCCGAAGGAGACTGCGGAGTACAGGTTTCTTGCCGGGGCGTTTGGGATGTTCAGCGGGAGGCGTTATTTGATCTCCTTATATTTCACGCCCTGTCGCCTCTGTACTAAAATCCGCCGAAGAAGAAAGAATAACGAAATATTCAAACGCTTGTGAATTTACCCCCCTTGTTACATCCGTTGACGGAGTCTTCGCTCCACAAATGTCTACCTTCGTAAAACATGTTACATCCGTTGACGGAGTCTTCGCTCCACAAATGTCTACCTTCGTAAAACATCTGACCGCTGGAATAAAGTCAAAGTCAAAGCATTTATTTCAAATAGGCACATAAACGGCACTTTTGAACGACAACATTAACATTTAAATAGAATTGATTCTAGTCGCCCCTTCCAAAAGGTAGTTTCGTATGGAGAAGAATGGGCAAGAAACTCCACCGTTACTCTTATATAATGTGTTACAATATTTTGTATACATTAATTATATAATTATATGTGAAGACGATGCACCTATAATAAAAATTACCCTACCGCAATAGGTAAAAAGAATTTAATAAACGTAGCAATGATAAATAAGTTAATTAAGTGATAGATACATGGTGTTCACATATTATTTACAAACATTGTAGGTTCAAACACAATAGGTTCTTTAGCGTGGTGATGGGTTGGCTAAGATCAAGAATCATCATGATCTTAATAATCCGTGCCACTAGTACGGGCAATTTAGACCAATAGCCAAGTTATTCGGCTTCGGCTATGGAGCAGCCCTACCTAGACAAGAATGATGTGGATGCGGCCGACGAACTGGCAAGACGTCGATTGCAATAAATAGCGATGGATAAATGAGCTTATTTTATTAGTTAATTAATCAATAATTTGACAGTACTAAAGTTATAGATCTTTTGTATTGTATTTTATTAATGAATAAAGACTGTCCACAGAAAATACAATTTTAGATGTCATTGTCAGATAAAAACCCGATGTTTTCGACTAGATAAGTGAATTATATTGTGTTGATCGTAGTGTCGGTACTTAAAAGCCTTGTTTCGTCACTTTCATTGTTAGTGCCTAGTACCTAACGTGAAATATATTATTTCTGACTTTAACCGGTCAATGTCACGTTATCTACTTCCAATAATCTAGAATCTGTAGCATTGATAAATAGATAGGATAGGACAGTAGTTTAACTTTGACGAAATCAGCCATTGACTGCTATACAATGGTTTTGGTCAAGGTTTCGACTTCACTTCATTACTATTAGAACAGTACCTAGGTCCAGAGTAGTCCGATTTCGCCCACACGTCAAAAGAACCTCGTAGCATTATAATTAATGCCTTAGACGAAATCAGTTACAAATTAACAAACATTTCTATCCTTTCCAGGTTTTCACCAGTAGTGTCCCCCTCCCCGACGCGAAAGTACACGACGCGGCGGAGTTTATCGCCCATCGCGATCCGTGCGTCGAGCTTCAGCCCAGTTAGCCGCCCCAACATGCTGCCTGGCAAGCGGCGCTGCGACGAGGCCGACTCGCCACTCTCCAAGCGTATGTGTACCTCCGACAGACTCACTCCCTCCACCCCAGGGACCCCGGACTCAGACTCACTCGAGTGCACCTTCCGCCCTGTCTCGCCCCGCGCACAACCCATGAACGAGTGCTCACACGAGTCCACAGATGTCCGAGAAAACCACAAATCTTCAAATCCTAGCTAATAGTGTGTAATGTTTATACCGACAGTTGAAACTTTTGCGTAAATAGTTTCGTTAAGATATCTCTTGCCAACTTCTCCGGATTTAGTCCAGTTTTATTATTTGGACGTTTTTTTTGTATAGCGTTTAGAATTGTAGCTTTTATAAAAATACCATTAAGATCTAATATTCGTCGTGGATAGTTTTACGCAAAAGTATTCAACTCAAATTCTTAAACTATGGGTTTTAATAGCTTTCCTATATTGAAGCGTCTTTTAGTAATGTGCGTGAAAATATAGCGAGCTATTACAAACCCAGTTTTACTCTTCATAGGGTTCAAATTCGTGTATTTGTTCCGATACAGTAGCCTACCACATTGGTTCCTAACGAACTTGAAATTATTAACATAGTTTTATAGGAATGAACTGTAAAGCTGGTCTCTTATGGTGCTTGTTCCACTGTTCATGCCCAGATTTTTGTATCACAGAAATACTTTATACAATAAACCTACTTACGTTCATCTAAAATGTTGTCTTAAGGCTGGCTGGCGTCCAAGTCAACTTTTTAGATCCAGTGAAAATAAAAACTGCAATCTTTTTCTCATACCATAACAAGGCATGTATCTAGTAAGTGTGCCAAGTACCTTATGGGACAGACTTAAGCGAGTGCCCTATTGTTAGCCAAAGCATCCAAAACTTTATTGTAAATATAACTAGAAGCGTTCACGTGTATAGAACGCGTAATGTATATAATTTATATAGTAAGTTAGTGTAGTTCGTAAGTCAGCGTAGTAACACTCGAAAGCGTGTAGGTATTATTGCAGGAGCGATATCGTCGTGTAGTTTTGTTTATAGTCATTGGTATATAAATATTGTATCTCGTTCGCGTTGCGACAATAAGTTGCGTGCTTTACATTCGGTAAGAAAATAGCTGGTTTTGTTTTTTTGGTCGATTTTTGTACTTTCGGAGATCAGTCGAATATTTCTGTGATTTGAAATTTATTGTCGTAATGTGAAGCGGTTTGCATGGGTTCAGAAACACGTTATTTGCTCATTCGCATTTTTCTGTATGACAATAAATATTATTTTTGACATCAAGGAATGAATTAATCCAGGCATTTATTTTACGTTTTTCATTGCTCAATCACTATTTTAACGCTCTTTTCAACAGTATAGACTATCATAATTATTCACATCATAAAACGGTTTGCTGGAACCATGTCGGCCGCATAAATTAATGATGGAATTAATCCGCCGATTGTAATTTAAGTTATAACCAAAACAGTCACCATTTTTGACGAAGTGAACGGACTTTTTACTTATTGTGTCACCTCATAAGTTTTAAGGCATATACTAATAAAAAAAGGTGGACTCACACGTTACGGTTTGATAGAAGTGTCTAATTTAGAAATTTAACAAACTATGGCTTCCTACATGGGTACAAAGTTACAAACCCAGTGTTATAACTACGAGATAAAGCAGCGAGTCAGAATTTTCCTCACGTCCCTACGATGAAAGTGTAAACTAATCCTGTTCAGGGTTCAAATAATCAAATCAAAGGAATCAATTTGTAAATGGCACAACAAATTGGCATCCACAACTCAGGTACGTTTTCTGATCCATTTGTTTACAATGTCATTAGATACTTTTGGAACAGACCAGTTAATTTATTTTGGTTGAAGCTTGTAGAGACTGACAAAAAGCCTATATTTTACGACACATGTATCGAAACGAAAACATTGCGTTCATGATAATTATTACCTATGATCCGCTTCGCATAATTTTGACAAGCGGCTTTTCTATGCTTTGCGTCAAAGATTGACACTTCTATTGTTTTAAATCCGGCCATGCGTTAGTGTGTCCGTACGATGTGCAATATTTTATATCAAGTTTAATCCTCCGATATACCGTAACGTGTAAAGATGCCTAATCATTGCCTTATCTGATTTTTGATATCTTAGGAAATGTGATCTACATATTTTTAGCTATAGATGACTTAACTGTTATTTATACGATTTAGGGGGGAATATAATTATGGGAATTGTAACTAAGGGGGGAAGTTAAGATAAATATGTATAAACTACAACTGTATTGTTGGAGGCATTAGTAGTCCAGTGTTATTGAGAAATATATGTATAGTCATGATTTTTATTGATGTCTTCTCAATATGCTTGTTTTATCGTCACCTACGACGCGGGCGTAGCAAACACTGTCAGTAAACAATTCCTATAGGTACCGCGGGTCTACAGATCGTAAGTTAACATATTGTAAGGCTGGTTTTCCACCAGGGTTGTGCGAGAAAAAAACGCCAAAAATGTTTTGCTTCATTTTCAAGATTGGCGAATGTTCTGGTAGTTTTCACAACAATTTTGGTGGAAAGCCAGCCTAGTGTGATCTAATAATCAAAACCTCGATATTACTATCATTTTAAAATAATTTCCATCTCAATAATTTGTAAATACGTTTCTATATTGATGAGCCCTCTCGGCACCAGAATAATAAAATAATTTATTGTGATAAATATTTGATGTATCAAATTGTATTTTTGTTTTATTACAAAATTTCGAAAAAAGAATCCTGTCGGAATTTAATAAATTTTCTTGGAATACCTCACGGTTGCGGTCGTGACCTAAACATGCATTTTGTTAATATAGTCTGTGCTATGTATATAAGTTAGACCACGTTTATGCCCACGACACCTTGTCCCGAGCGTGATTATGATTACCTATGATTATAAGTAGGTATTGTTTCGTAAATTTTTTGTATGTATTAGTCAAGACGGTCAGGTTTGACTGCTGGAAAAACCATTTTGTTTTCCAAGTGTGATTAAATCACATGAATAATTTTCTTTGTTTTATTTCAAATCGCATGATGTATCTGTTACGACTGGTATAACGCGCTGTTCAACTTGTGCACGTATAGCGTATAGCTAAGGAGTTTTCTCGTTCCGATATAAATCAAAAACATATTACCAAACCAAAATCACTTTTATTTACAAGTCAGTTTTACATCAATCTTGTATAATTAGACGACAATTGTTATCAAGTAGAAAACAGTTTTGTAAAACAGTGAAATTATTCTAAAACTTATTATTAAACGAACAACATTATTATAACATTCCAATATTTTGTACTCTTTAAAATGTGATAAATTACAAAACTTATGACAAATGATGCGAATATTCTCACAATAATTACTATGTAAATTAATTATATTAAAACATTACAAAAATCCATTAATAATAATTATAATTAAAAGAGTATTAGCAAAGCTTGCTAAGAATACGTAATATTATGTATAAAATCGTTTTCACATCCGGCGCTCGTTGAACCTACACAGTACCGTCGGGGACATAAGTGTTACTGCAACTACGGAATATAACCTAATATAAAATCTAGAATGATGAGACTATGACTAAAAAACAGTAATAATGAAATTCATTTTGAGCCATGACGATTTTATGCATAACACTTGTTATCGCAACTGTACAGTCCAGGCTTACGATCCCTGAAGATCAACAAATCCTAGGCATACAATAATCCTTAGCATTGCATACCTATCGTAAAAGCGAAAGCACTCGTGTACAGAATATACACTGTGACAACTTTCATACTAATTACGCATTGAGAATTCTAATCTCAGTCCCGGAAATTATCTATCAAAGTGTAACAGTACTTGTAAATTTTTGACAAAATATACATTTTACATTAGCCGATTAACACCCATAATTCACTATAGGAAGACAGCGTTATTCTAATTAAATAAAAAGCAGCGAGGCTGAAGTAAAACAATATTGGAATGTGGATTTTAGGCATTGATTTTTGGTAAAAATTCTATTGAGGTCAGACAGGACATGGTGAGATTTTGGTTTGAGTCTTTTATTCATTTATTCAAACGCTTGTTGTGGAAACTTAGTTTCACCGTTTAACTGGTGTTATTTATAGAGGATTCATTCTCTAGTCAAATGTTCCGAGGTTCACTTGCCATAGCAGTATGGCACATATTTGACAAATTAAACTAGTCAGGTAATCCTGACGCTCCTTTCGATCATGTCACCAAACATTTCAGTCTTTAGTACATTAATTTACTGTAAGTAAATAAACTTCGCATAAACAACTCATACCGTAGTCTTCAGTGTGGTCGGAACATTGACGTCCGAAAATAAAATTTTGATCCCTCGTATCGTGGTGTATCCGAATCACCCACCCCCATGTATGTTCCGCGACTTTTCATAGTTTTCACGTTATGATTTTTTTTCAGATTTTTGAGAATTTTCGACCTGACCAACGTAAACATTTTCATAACTTTTATTAAAGTTACGAAGGTGATCATTTTACGCATAAAAGTAAAACTCATGAAGATGCAGTTGCAATAAAAAAATCTCGTAGAAGAATTTTTCGAGTTTGTTCGGTCGAAAATTCACAAAAAATTCATAATTTCATTCCCACGATACAAGGGATCTTAATTTTATTTTTGGACGTCAATGTTCCGGCCACGCTGTATGACACTTAACAATTCGTGCGCTACACAAATTCATCATTAATCTAGTTTTTCCACTACCTACACATTCATCAACGGCAGTGTTTTATCCACTTGGGTGGTTAGTCCAAGGAAAATTGTCTAGTTTAGTCAAACTACTTAAAAATAAAATGTAGCACTAATGAGCCAATGTGGCACCTTACATTTCACTGGTCTCTTTAGATGGCTGTCTTTGTAGCTCGCCACAAGGGCTCGAATTTTGTCAGTTTTGATTAATGTCTCGTGAACGAGCTATACGCAATATTGGAAGCGTTCACACATCTCATAACAATAATTAAGTAAAACAAGTTATCAATTGCGAATTCTTAGTCTACGGCAGCGTGGACCGAGTTCAGTCTGACGCAAGATCACTTTTGAATTTGTTATTTAAAAATATGTCTAATCATAAACTCTAACTCTCATAAATTGTTAATTAGATTAATTAATAATAAAGGCACTGACTTTGTCCGTAAAATTCATAAACCTTTCATTGATAAAATTAAAATGTTAATATCCAATAATCTAGATTTACCAATTAAATCTATTCACATTCAATCACAAGCGAAGCAGTTGTGCTAACAATTAAGAATAGGAAACTTTGATAATAAAGCTAGAAAATTAAACAACAAAAGAAATATAAATACGAACACAGAAAAAGCGTGAATTTTATGTACATTGCAACTTGAGTCAGACATCGGTCGTCCACTAGCCTCCAAATAATATACACATGACTTTACAAATGTATTTATTAGACAATATTGACCCACCTTAGTATAGTCTGTACAGCATGTAAAGCGCCACGCGGTTTTCCTCAGCTGGAGAGCACGGAGTCATCGACGAGAGGTACCTTGGCTACTTCGAAGAAGATCGTGTGGGAGTACTTGTTTCTGACTGTGCTGATGGCCGATTTTGGCTTCTTGTGTAGCGTCGCGTTCTGGGCGATCGCGATGGGGAGGATGTCCTTGACGGCGTATCCTGCGAAACAAAAGATCGACAGAGTTCCAGTCCGAACCTTTCGTTGCACTGCCACAACTTAGTTAACATTCAATAAATGATCGGTCCAACCAAAAATTGCTAAGGAAATCCCAGTCTGTTTCTTTGGCCTTGACCAGCACACATTTTTCTGCTAAGAATGCAGACAGCAGTTCACATAATACTGCCGATTGACTGACTGCGGTTGTTTATCCCGAAACTGCAAACTATTTCAAACAGGTCATCCTTTTAGCCCAGATGAGCTAGTTCTCAGTGTAATATCATAGTATCTATTGCTATTAACGGTCAAATTCAATACCTGTATAATACTGTAGGGTAGGCGTCCAGTGTCCGATGGCCTTCATCCTGAGCGCGAGGTAGAGCGCGGCGGCGGCCATCTTGCTGTCGGAGTACTCGAGCAGGCTGTACTCCAACAGGCACTGTTCGAGGACGAACCGCGCCAGGGTCAGCGTCGGCATCGACACTCTTGCGCACTGGAGTAGAAAATGTGACAATATAATAACTGATTATATAATAACTCTTTTACTGAAGATTCGTGCTCTCACTCAACTTTTATTTGTCCCAACCAGGGCTTAGTACCAGTACCAAAAG
Organism: Brachylomia viminalis; assembly: GCA_937001585.2. Classification (NCBI taxonomy): domain Eukaryota; kingdom Metazoa; phylum Arthropoda; class Insecta; order Lepidoptera; family Noctuidae; genus Brachylomia; species Brachylomia viminalis. The sequence goes on from OW443301.2 coordinate 2,906,045, forward strand.
TTCAGTTTCTGTACCGGACTTAACGGTTCTTGCCATTTCGGTATCTAGGTACCGGTTCCAGACGGACTGGTACTCCACCTCACAGCAAGTACCCGGCACATACCATAAATTTCGTATTAAATGTACCTTGAAGATATTTTTCTAATGCCTATTATCTATCCTTTTTACTTACTATATCTGTTTTCTCAATCTAAATTACGGAAATATTTGTCTGGTACCGGTTCCCAAAAAAAATCGGTATTTCAAGCCCTGGCCCCAACATCAAATGAAGCTATCGTGATAACGTGACGCGGCGTTTTGCGAAAATCTTAAAACATAAATAATAGGTAATGCTCCAATAAAATTTACCTAAACTCACTTGCAGGTAATTAAAAAGAGCCTGATCAAATTATGCCTCTATGAATGGCCCACCAAAATAAGAAACAAACATTTAAGAAGTGTTTTGCCATAATTTCTGAATGCTTGAGCCTGACTACTATTATTAATTGACGGCACGGTTGGCGCAGTAGTTAAGCGATTGACTGTTGCGTTACGTGTCGCGGGTTCGATCCCCGAACGAAACAAATATTTGTATGATCTGCAAGTAGTTGTTCCGGGTCTGGCTGTTTGTGTATGTGAGTTTAAATGTTTGTAAACGCACCCACGATACAGGAGAAATTCCTAGTGTGGGGCAACGTTTAAAAAAATATATATATATGTGTTACAGGATAACCAGCAATCTCAGAAATAGGTGATATTTCTGAGATTGCTGGTTATCCTGTAATTAGCGACGGCGTAAGTCCGATGTTGTTGATACCTATAATACTTAACAAATATTATATACAGAAGCTGTTGGTGTACCTCTACATACAAATAAGTGCTTTCTGCCCGCGACTCCACCCGCGTGAAATTTCTTGTTCCCCCGCCCCACCCCGTCGCATAGCATCGCCTGCCCGCGTTAGTACTTTCAGCGTTCTTTCCGACTTTTTTCTTTTTGCTCGGCTCCTAAGGGTCCTAGCGTGATGTTAAATAGCCTACAGCCTTCCTCAAGAATTGGGCTATCAAATGCAAAAAGAATGTTACAAATCCGACCAGGCCCTGCAGTCTCGACATAGTTAGCAATCGTTTTCGGTTGCTAAGTCCTAACAATCCAGATGTAACGATATTTGGTGGTCTCCACACTCAAATTTATCTGTTGTTACTGGTATTTTAGGTAGGTACCGGTAGGTAAAAACCGATAAATTTGAGTGTCGAGACTACCAAACATTTACATCAACATTTACATCTGGATTGTTAGGACTTAGCAACCGAAAACGATTGCTAACTATGTCGAGACTGCAGGGCCAGTAGTTCCATAGATGGGATTTTAGAAACTGAAAGTATGAAATCCATATTTATTGAGGCTGCTTTTCCTATAGCTACCAGTACCTAATGTTGGTTTTACTTACCCTGGCGTATCTCCTGAGGAAGCGGTAGGACAGAGGGATGCCAAGGTCGAAGTCCACGACGCGCAGGATGTTCATCTCCATCTTGAGCAGTTGGCTCAGTGTGTACGCGCCGTCGCAGATGTACAGGAAGTCGTCAACAAGAGGGGGGATCCGCTCCTGTACACATAAATAAATATTTGGGCATGGCAAAACTCAGAAAATGTTTTCATTGCACTATTATAGGCATAATAGAGTAATGAGATGGACTGACGACCAGGAATTAGTGACGTTTGCGGGAGTAATTAGCAGGAATCCGACAAACTTGTGGAGGAACTTCAGCAGCGGGTCTTTCAGTTGAGATGATGTCAGGATTGTCAGGCTTTGGCAAATATTTTAATATGACCCTGTTATGGGGGTTATATTGGATAAGCTGAAGATGTAGTGCCAATATTTGTGATTCATAATACTTCATATACTAGTTCTCGTTACCCGTCGCCCTTAAGGGTGAGGTAGTTACATCTGAATGAACGCCAACTTAGACAAGCCTGGCCAAAACTGGCTTCCCTTGAGGTGACTGACCCCTGAGTTCATAATACTTGAATGATATTAGTTCTATATATTAAACTAATAACTTACGCAAACTCAATAGTTAAAGAATTTCGCTAGAACTATAGAATATACTCACGTCAAACTTAGAAGCAATAAACAATGCAGAAGCTCCGAGCAACTGCAGCTCTTCCTTCGTGAGATGGTCCTTCTCAGGCTGCATTTTGGTAGACCGTGTCAGAAATAGGTCCACTAGCTTCACAGCCAGGTATAGAGTCTCGTGGTTGAGCTCGAAGCTCTCCTGAACCTCCACCATCCAGTCCACTAGCAGTGCCCGCATCCAGGAGGTGATCCCTTTCATCCGTTGCAAGTAGTCGTCGATGGGGAAAAGGCGCTATAAAGAGAAGATGAGAGTTAGATGCTGGTAATATTCACACTCGCCCATGCAAGCGCAAATTAGTCTTCGCGACACGAGTTTGCTAATTACAGCAAACTCGTGTCGCGAAGACGCATTGCGCTTGGGATAGCTATTAAGCTATCCCTTATAGGTAGATTTTTTATTAAGTCACGCCCGAATCTACACACGTACGTCGTTGCGATTCAAAAAGTTTCGTCGGAACGCGACACGTCTCATCTTATTTATCACTACTCGGAACTCCAAACTGAATAAAAAAAAACAGTTACCGAGTTTCGATTCGAAACCCCATTAGCCCCCTCCCCACTCCACCGATTTCTACTCCTACTCCTTCGTGGTGGGGTTGTGGAATTTACTTCCGCCTGACATTAGGGACTGAAAAACCCAATCCCACACAAACTTAATAAATACATACCCAACTATGATTGCGTATGTATTTATTCATTTAATTACACTATAATTATTAATATTCTAGTGATATTTATTGTTTAAGCATGTATAGTAAGTGTATTCTCATAATATTTGTTTTATTTTTAACCGACTTCAAAAAAAGGAGGAGGTTATCAATTCGACTGTATTTTTTTTTTTTATGTTTGTTACCTCATAACTTGCGACTGGGTGAACCGATTTTCATGATTCTTTTTTTATATGAAAGCTGGTGCTTCCCGTGTGGTCCCATTGTCACCATTTCAATATCTGATGATGGGATCTTGTAGAAATCGGGGGAACTCTTCAATGAATAACAGCAGATTAACCGCGATTGTTGCTATAGCATATCTAAGCATTGTTTACGCCATCACACAACATAATATCACGCCTGTACTCACAAAGGCTATAAAAACTATTTCGAAAAAAATATATGTTTAATTACCATAAAGACTCTTATCATGCGCGATTTGTTACAGCTGTGGAAGGTAACTGGGGTATAAGGATTTGTAACTACCTAATCTTGACTTTTGGGACCAACACAGGTTAATGTATGCGACTGAGTTTGAATTGAAATAGATACTTATTAACAGACTTCAAACAAGGAGGAGGTTCTCAATTCGACTGTATGTTGTTTTTTTTTGTATGTTTGTTACGCGATATTTCCGGCAATTGTGGATCGATTTCGAAAATTATTTTTTTAATTGATAGGGTATGCTTCAAGGGTGGTCCCATATAAATTTTACTAACTTTGCTTTGGTAGTTTTTCAGTTAACTTATCTTTTTTCACTTCACGTATTTTTTCCACTTAGTGTATAATGATGAAGTTAAAATAACTTCCTCTCACTGTTATTTACATAGCTAGTAGAGTGTGTGGTAGGTACCACAACTAAAAAGTGAAAAATAAAAATATTTTACAAAAAAAAACAACAGACTTCAAAAAAAAACACTACAAAGTGCAAAATAACTTTAATTTCGGAAGTCGGTGGCAAAAAACGAAAATACAAAACCATAGACAACGACTTCCGAAATTAAAGTTATTTTGCACTTTGTAGTGTTTTTTTTTTGAAGTTGGTTGTTTTTTTTTGTAAAATGTTTTTATATTAAGTGAATTGTTTTAATTTTATGTATATTATTTTCTCTTTTACTCTTACACACACTGTCTACATCCCTTTATCTACTTTCCTATCGCAGGTATGCTGGAAGAGATTTCTTTAGAAATAAGCATCACCTTTGTACCTATGTTGTGTGTATTTTGTGTGTATTTTTTATGTGTATTTTTCTGGCCTATTCTTCTTGTAATTTTGTATGTATGTATATGTGTTTAAATAAATGGTGAAATAAAAAACATAAGAGAAGTGGAATGGATTTGAAGATTGCAAACAATATTGGAGGAATGAAAGCTGCAAATATGCATAGTACAAGGATGTACTAATACTAATGGTTGTGTAAAACTGTACCATAAAATAACCAGAATTTAACAGATACCATACTTACTTCTCTGCTTTTCAAATAGTTGAATATATCCATAGCATAGTTGGAGACCTGGTAAGGGTCATTCCAGTTCTCCTGGTCGAAGTCTGGAATATCCTTGGGGGCTTTGTGAGGCACCTCTCTCTCTTCGTCCAGCGACCGGACTGTGTCATCAAGATTCACTTTGTCTAGTTTCTCACTAATTGTCTTGTACTCCTCCTTTGTGGTTTCTGCAGAGCTGCTACAGAGATAGCAGTGATCAAGTATAAGTTAGACAATGCATGGCAAGGTGGGGAGGTCAGTGCCCTTTAGTTTGGAGACCGAGCAAAGCTAGTAGGGTTTTGAATCACATTTTTTAAATTGATAAATAGAACATGACAATATTGAATGTAGGAAGTGGTTTTAATTCAGCCAGCAAGATTAAACCCATACATACTAACTAACTAATTAACAAGGCAAGTTAAATAAAAGCTTGTAAAAACACCAAAAACTTCTTTTAGCACTATGCATAATTGTTATGACAGTTAAATACTTGTTTTTATTGGGACCAAAATCACCATGAATGTGATTGTTGGTAAATGGGTCAGTCAATTAAGGTCATAACATCTGGAAAACAAGAAACAAATCATCACAGAAGTAGAAGTTATTTACCAAGATTCATTGTGCTTGTTCTAAGACTGAACAATGTGAAAACAACAAATGCTTGTAGCAAAAAGTATCTCAAATACACCCGTACCTATACTTTTACCTTTTGTCATTTACCTAAATGTAATGATGAATTAGAGCTGCCTATTAAAATTATAAACAAGAAAAATATGACAATAATATTATGCCTCTTCTGTATTCATAACAAATACCTTGGAATACAACATCAGAGATTGTTATTTAAACAACAATACTAAATTCAGACACTACTGAAGACATGAAAATATACTGTTACTGTGTAAATAATATTAACCAGTAACATATAAACATCCAGCGTAGAACATAGGCCTCCTGAAAATTGTTACAGTACCTTTAGTAAGGAAATACTGAACATCTTTTGGCTAACAGCTGCGAGGTACAGCAGTTTGCTGTAAGAAGCTGGTGCTTATCCAGGTTTAAACACCATGTCTCAAATATAGTACACAGTCCCTATCCCCAGGAAGGCAGAAGTGTTCCTCAGCCTCTGTGTGAAATGGGACTAGTAAAGAACTGGCTGTTAATAAAAAATAAATAAAAACTAACATAGTCTCTAAAGCTGTCACATACAGCGATGGTTCAGACACATCGCTCCTTGCAGACTTTGCAGAGTTCTGGCTCTGGTTCTGATAGACATTCTTGTCTTTATTCTCCACAATGTTCTTGAGGATGCCATTGTGAGCCCGTGTAGCCACCGGCTTTGGAGGGTCCTTAGCAAAGTGCTTCTGAACTGCATCTATGGCATTTGTGGCCACTCTCTGCAGTGTTTTTGCTTTGGAGGTCTTACTGTTCAATGTAGTTGTCTGTGGTTTGATGCTCTAAAAGTGAAGGACTTTGTTAATTTTGTTTTACATAAAGAGAGGATCAGGCAATGATGTAAGTAGCTTCTTTAAAAAAAAATTATGTGAAAGAATGATAACTATTCATACTTGGAAGCAAAAATGTAGTTTTATAAATAAAAAGTCTCATGAAAGTAATAGAAAACTTTGTAGTCTTCTTTCTTGTATAAATAAAACAATTACAGGAAGTGTTTTGTAAATTTAGTTTAAAGTTAATAATAAAGTATACAGTTTAGTGGTTATCTCTGCACAACATTTGGTTGACCGTGGCCCTATTTGCTGAAGTTTTATTAGGCACATAATGATTTACTCAAAATGTCGAGGAAGCTATCTACTTAAACACTTTAGTCAATAAGTCACCAAGCAATTACTTAAAATGAAACATTCAGCAAGCAACAAGTTTTGGAGGGAAAGTTCATTGACCCATAGAACACTTGCAAATTACATTGTTATTATTCGAAAATTAAACCACATGGATTCTAACGAGTTATCACCATCGTAAACGATTTTATTACAAGGGGTAGATGTACCCTCGACTGATAATTGTAAAAAAAATTGAGTAAAACCTTAACAGTTGGGAGCATTTTGCTCTCCACAGTAACCTTCTTAAGCCCCATGACTTTGTCCTTGTCCTGGAGCGCGCTGGTCTTGTTGAAAGCATTTGTGATGTCTCCAAACGCCGCCCGCTTGGCCATAACATCTTTCAAAGGGCTATCAGCTTTCCTTTTATTTGGAACTTTCAGAATGTCCTTGTGAGTCTTCAGAGAAGCTAACTGCTTACTCCTTGTCGTAATACCATGGGCCAGTAATCCATTCAAGTTCTCATTGACGCCGATCGGCTTTGATGCCAACCTTGTTGGCGCCATTATGGAGAAACTGAAACAATCCCACAATTATCACGTGCACTCATTAACGTGGTAAAATTATTATTATTGGCTTAACAATTATCTAACGGTCCCTCATAGATAATTACGATGTAAACGTAAACAAGCGTTTCAAAATCGTCACGTCTAACGACTGAAAATGGATGGAGGCAAAACAAGCGAACATCGACGCAGCGTCAAACGGTTATCTAGCGTTATTCTTGTACTCACATTTTATTAAACGGCGGTGGCCGTTTTGATTGAATTGTGATACTTTAGAAGTTGCACGGCCTGATATTAATTTCAAAATGATAATTTATAGCTAAATTTTAAGATAAATTCAACAAGACACCGGACTGATGAAACGTCTTCAAAAACCGTTGAATTACTTTGAAATGTTATTGGTCCAACGGTAAACCAATGGGGAGGGATGATGCAAATTTGCGTTCCGTTCTACTTTTACGTTCCGGAATGATTTGGTAACATAATACTCTATTCTTCTGTTCTGTCTTCAAACTTAATTCGGTTTATAATATTAGACAGCTGTTATATTTTTATTTAATTGGAACGCATGCACTATAGTATTTATGCTGAAATCAGCATGGGAATATAATATACAGGTGGCGATTTAATCACCTGCATGCATCCGTCAAATTCTCTGTCTACGGTCAAGGGGGTGATTTCACACGTCACAACTTTCGCTCATTCAACTCATTCCCGAATAATTGTAAAAAAAAAACAAATGCATCGAAACCGTAAACCAAAGACATTAAATTATATTGCTATCAATTTAATCTCTTTGCCGTAAACAGTCTGTCTACTATTATAACTTTAATTTAACCGTAATTATATAACAGTATGTGTACAGGATTTTGTTTTTTTTTTCACGAATCGATTAAGAGCGTAGACCGTAGACAGAGTAGTTTCTCTGTCTACGGCGTAGACAGAGATAGTTTTCTCTGTCTACGGCGTAGACAGAGAAACTAAGTCTACGGAGTCACCACCTTGACAGATGTGGGTGACTATAATAATTATATAATATTATATATAATTATAAATCGCCATCCTGTATTTCGTAGGTATTGTTTGGACATTACGAAATACATTATTTGATGAAATCTCTTCCTTCTTCTTGACTACTTGGTTGGTCTCGTGGTCGTAAGCGTGACTGCAGAGTTCAGGGTCCGCCCTACCGTCTTGGGTTCGACTCCCATGTTGGGCAAAGTGTTATTGGTTATTTAAGTATATGGTGCTTCAGTAGTATGGATTTGAGCCAGGTAACTGGCAAAATATGGGTGACTTATACACATTTGCGTATCCCATTGGGGAATACAGTTGTGTAGTGTTTATTATGATAAGTAAATACTCTACCAGGAAATTAATTAAAAAAAAGTCGATATTATGTTGAAGTACTCGTCACGAATAATTGTAGACAGAGCAATGACTAAAGAATAAGAATAAATAATAAGTTCTCAAAATGGAAAAAAACTTAATATTTAGTCGCACGATAACGCCAAATGACACTTCATGTTGTACACTCTGAGAAGTACTCAAAACCAGAAACTAAAATGGCGAACCGGCCGATGGGCAGGGCTTCCGTGACGTCATACTTCAATATTGCAATTTTAGAAAACTGACAAAATACGGTTTTCTCTTTTTGACACTTGCAGAATTGCATAAGTTAGAAAGAAACATGTATATTTTTTTATTTCTGTATAGAATTTTATGATATTTCCATAATGTATAATTTATATAGATCTTTTAGTTCATGTCCTCTCTTATTCTCTAGTCATTGAGACAGAGACTGTCTACGCGAATAATGGAACGTAAAAGTCAAAATACTAAAGTGTCTGCGACGTTCCAGTTCCTGCATTTAAATTTTAGCATAAAATATTTTTATGTGTTTTAGAATAATTTCACATAATTTAAAAATCCATCTGTCTAGTGCTTTATGTTAAGGGTAATTACGTGATAGTTTCATAATAAAACTTGAAATTAACTAGTTTTTAGGTTTAATAAATCTTCAACTTAATCATTTTCAACAGTTTTATTATTAGTAGACTGCGATGATAATGCTTGATGAAGTAACACTGTTTCACGTCGAAACACGTTTGATAAGTTGTGGTCATTGTACTCTCTGTTTTGAGTTTTTAACAAAAATAATATAGTGATAACAAAATTATTGTTTTTATAAAGTCAGGAGACCTCATGAAAGTATTACAGGGCCTGAAATAAAAATGTTGGGTGGAGTCAAACTGAAAGTAACGTTTACCCACGAAAAGACTTGCTTCGCATATATCAGTCCAAAGTACAGCACAAACAATGAACAGGTGAGTATTTTGACCATGTATTGGTTGGGTTTAAAAGCCTTGACCTTACTGTGTAAATTTAAAACACCTTAATTTAATTAGGTAATGCCAATCATTGAGGTTAGAATGTTGTTTACTTCTATAAAAATATTTCTTTTGTTTTCATTGTTTTTGTTTTAGCAATGTAGTGCAAGGAAAACATATTCCACTGATTATAAATCCGTGCATGGCGTGAAGAACTTGATAAGTCCAAAATGTAAATTTTACAGGGCCGCAATTTCAATGTTTGACATTTTCTCCAAAATCCGATTTTACCTTGACCTTGTCTTTAAAGCTTGATTTAAGGATAATTTTATGCAATCATTTAAGAATGTGATATCTTTAATTACACACTCAGGGTGATCATGATCAAATTGTCTCATGTTCTGTGAAAGCTATGTTTGTTAGCTAAATAAGTTGTAAGTTGTTATCATTTTATTTTATTTTCTTTTTTTAAAGTTATTGATAAGTATATTTGATCTCCGACTTGTTATTTGTTTTTGTAATAAAACAATCCCTGTTGACGGAATGTAGGGTTTATTCCACATGACATAAATAACTAATGACCAGTGATCGGAGTAGGTAGATTGATTTTTGGTACTTGTATCATAAATGCACACAGAAAGAATAACATGGATAAGCCATTTTCCCGGAAAGTAATTCCGGTATTTCCGGATTCAATTAAATATTGTTAATGTTGGTAGTGATATTATTCCTACTCAATTCAAAATTTAAAGGAAGGTATCAAAACTAAATTAATTCATTATTTATCTGTTGAATAATAAAACAATCGAATTCCGATCGAAGCTTTAATTTTTATTTTTTTATTTTTAGCCTTTTATGGCTAGAACTTTTATAGATAGACATAAATTGTTGCACTTAAATTTAAATATTTTCATAGTGGTCATGGTAATTTGCATTAAGGGTAGAATAAATGACGGGGCCCCATACAACATCAACATTGTTTATTGTTAAATATGTACATTTTACATTTATTCACATTTTTAATCTTCATCGATTACAATGTCAAGTAACGTTTTCACAACCCAGTAACAAACAAAGATGCGCACTCTACGAACCGAAGTAAACGAGTGAGCTACCTGGCATGTCGTCGGCGGGCGTACGCATTGTTCTGATAACCGGTTATTGTACCACCCATGATCCTTTGTTCTGATTGGTTGTTGGGTTTTGTCAAATCGTGACTGTGTGCTGTTAAAAAAAATATGAAGAATAATAAAGAATAATATTGCTAATTTTATTACAATTCCTACCTTTTTTTTGAGGATGGCAAATCATCAAATGACTCCTTCCACTCTGGCAGAATAAAATTCCTACATAAGTTCCGGTTTTTTTTTAATAATCCACCAATTCCGGAGGAATGTCCATATTAATATAATATATTAATATGGACATTCCTCCGGAATTCGACGTTCTGAAAGAAGCAGGCGTCCGCCAACTCATCTGCTAGACTACGAAACAAATTTATGAAGGGGAGAATGATGTAGGTTTTATGTTACCTTTATACTACCTTCTTGGTAGGTAGATTGAAATGGGGTCATTGATCCTAAACGTATAATACGTTTAGGATCAATGACCCCATTTCAGTGTCAGGGTCAGGTGGAGGAAGTGAAGGAGATTCTTTGGTGTCATGAAATTCCGCATCTTCAGAGTCTGAAGTTTCGCTAACATCTGCGCCATCGCCTCTTAACGCCAAGTGTCTGTTAGATACCATTATTTCTCGTCCACTTGCAAAACGCACCCTGCTGCTCATTGGTTCGATCATCTCAACCTCTTCCACCAGTAGATCATACTTGCTGCGTACATGTTTCTTCAGAAGCACTTTGTCGTCCTTGAACCATGATAGCAGTGATTGTCCCGAGGATGATCGCCTTGGATGGACAAACATCCATTTGTGTGGAGTCATGTTGATTGCGGTGCAAAGAAGTGATCGAATGCTGTGTAAAGACTGCGTTAAAACATTCTCCCACATTTCTATAGCCATGTTCTTTGTTTTCAGTGCAAGACGTATTGTTTGCCATAGCGTTCCGTTTAAGCATTCTACTTGTCCATTACATTGAGGATTGTACGGTGCTGACCGGCTGGTAGCAATTCCTTTTGCGTTTAAGAAGTCTTTTAATTCTCTGGACATAAAAATGCAGCTCCTTGATCTGTACGTATCATACATGTCATTCCAGACATTGAGAATAATTTGGTTAAGCTTTTGATAACACTGTCTGAGCTTGTGTCTTTGCAGGGGTATGCAAATGGGAATCTCGAATATTCATCAATTATCGTAAGGATATATTTGTTTGAGGTGGAAGATGGTATTGGCCCTTTAAGATCTAGAGATAAACGTTCGAAAGGTGCTGTTGCTTTTATCAAAGTGCCGGTTAAATTTCTATTGAATCTTGGCTTTTCTTCGGCACATACTTTACAAGACATGACTACGCGTTTTACCTCTTCCGCTGAATAAGGAAGATTTTTGCATCTTACCCAATGTATCATTCTTATTATTCCAGGATGGCACAAAGATTCGTGTAATCTCAAAACTTCATTATCATTTGTATTAGCACATACAGCTTTAGTACGTGACAGAGTATCGGCTACAATGTTTTCTTTTCCGCATCGATATTTAATATCTATCTTATAGTTAGCACGTTCCATACGCCATCTCTGAATTTTTTCATTCTTTATCTTACTTGCATGTCCATTCATCATAAACGCCACTGATTTTTTATCAGTTATAAGGTAAAATTGCCGTCCAAGTACGTAGTGTTTCCATTTCTTCAGGCTTTTAACGAGCGCACATGCTTCTTTCTCAATAGACGGGTATTTTTGTTCACTTTCACTTAGTGTCCGTGAGAAAAATGCAACAGGTCTTTCGTTTTGAGTTAATGATGCAGCTATTGAATGTTCTGATGCTTCAGTTTCGATTGTGAATGGCTCCTTTAGATCAATAGCCGAAAGAGAAGCTTTTGATATGATTTGTTTCATGTTCTTAAATGCTGCGATTTGTTTATCGTTTAGTGGATAAACTTCTACTTCAATTAATGGTCGTAGTTTGTTTGAAAAATCTGGTACCCATTTCGAATAATGTGAGAAAAGAACAATGGTACGTCTCAAAGCAGCTGAATCATGTGGCACCGGCATTTCTAGTAAGGGAGCTAAACGATCTTTGTCCGGTTTAACCACTCCATCGTTAATGTTATATCCCAGAATGTTGAGGTTCTTCACTGAAAATTCACTCTTTTCTTTGTTGATAGTAAGGTTATATTTTTCAGCCATCTCCATGAATTTGGTCAGTTTTAGATCATGATCTTCCTGATTTACTCCACAAACTGTAATATCATCTAAGTACGAGTAAACACTATCCAGGTTTGACAGTTGCAGAATCGAATCAATCGTTCTTTATAATCGGTATACGACAAAATTGGTACAAATTCCCCGCTGCTTCAAAAGCCGTCATTGGCTTATTCTTTGCAATTAGGTATCGGTATTTGATGGTAAGCTGATTTTAAGTAAATTTTGCTAATAGCTTGAACTTGGATACCTTCGAAACCAAATCTTCAATATTTGGGAGAGGGTAGGCGTCTAGGTAAGTGAATTTATTGACAGTTTGTGAGTAGTCAATGCACATTCGTTTCTTGTGGTGGGCGCCGGACGTAACAAGTACTTGTGAACGCCATGGAGAAGTACTCTTTTCTATTATTCCGTCTGACAACAGTTTCTTTATTTCAGTTTCGATAAATGCTTGGTCATCAGGTGTGAATCTGCGAGATTTGATAGCAATCGGCTTACAGTCAGCTGATAAGTTCTCAAATAAATTGACAGGTTCTATGTTTGCTGGTCCCAATGCACTCAGTCTGAGCTTGGGCTGGGTTCCACCAAACTCTATGGTCAGCTCGGCATGATGCTTTAAATTGTCATGACCCAATATCACTTGAGTGCATAGATCCTTCATCACTCGCAACGGAGTGTTTGGCATTTCGTGATCGTTTATCTGAACAGATGCATAACATATTTCTTTTATATCTTCCTGTAAGGTCGAGGATGCCATCAAAACTTTTTGGTTCCATGGTTTTGTTTGCAATCCATACTGTCGTATCACGTCCTTGTCAATAAAACTGGCGGTACTTCCAGTGTCTATTAAGGCTTTTAATGGTACTCCATTGTCGTGAATTGAAATGATACATTTCTGAAAACCAGTTCTTGATGCCAATTGGATACATGAAGCGGTGTCATCACCCTTTTGAGTCGTTGAAGTAGTTTGGCTTCTGCAAACTTTTGCAAAATGTCCATTTTTGCCACATTTTAAGCAGCTAGCATTTGCGGCAATTCATTATGAATAAATAAATGTCTACAAATTAATTTAATAACAATTCTAATCTATTTAAAAAAAAAATAAGTTTATGCCCATTTACAAAAGTTGTACAATATTGTTGTAGCTACATGATTTTGTACAGCTAGAAATAGTATGTTGCCAGCAACACAAAATCATGTCCATGCATTATTTTTGTGCAACTTTTGTAACCTTGAATACTAAGTTTTTGATGTCAACATGTACTGTTTTTCTATAGAGAGAATTTATTTCTCATTCTCATAAAACTTAAAACCTTTCACTTAAATGAGAATAATATTTAAATACTTATGTAAACAAATGACTGTAGGTACTTCGAAATAATTATCGTATTTTATAACATTGTTATGGATTAATTTTTTCCAGACTCAATGCGTTCAAGTCCTCTTCAAAGACAAGCAGATCCTCCTATGGGTGGTGTTCAACAGTGGTGTCCCAGAGGGGAACATAGCCTGCAACCCCATATACAGTCGTATGGTGGGGTTAGAGGAGGCAGCAGACGTGTTTGTGTCTCCATATGCTGATGTAAAGGTGCTGGAAGAGCTGTATGTGGAGACTGATAGTCCTGATGATCAGGAGATTTTGGTAAGTTAAGCATTTGTTTCACTACACTCACTGATCAAAATTCTGTAGCGTTACGTCGAACAGGATATGTAGTGATAGTTGTTTTTAAATCTCATTTGAATATACAGGGTTATTGGTAAAACACCATCAACCTCTTAAGGGGTCTCTCTGATGTTTTTTTCGCGATTTTGTATTTGGTCCCGTAGTAAAAGTTGTTCATAATGATGAGTACAATGACCCCTTAAGAGGTTGATGGTGTTTTATCAATAACCCTGTATACTGTAGCTATCAGGATTAAGTATCAAATTATCGTGTAAATTGATACTTAATTAGTTTTGGGAGAAGAGAATGCTGTGTGACAGACTAGTTTGTCTAGTGATCGCTAGCGCTGCTGCTGACCATGAGCACCTGGGTTCGATTCCCAGGCCGGGCAAAGTGTTGTTGGGTTTTTCCACAGAACAGATAAAGAGGTTAGAAGGGCCTTGTGGGCGGGGCAGGCACGCCGCACTTATGAGCAAACGCTCAAAAGTCAACCGAAATTTGTTTCACGGGCTAACAGTCGCGCTCATATTGTGACAACGTACGACGCTCCGTGAAAAACAAAGAATTATGCCGTCTTGCGCTATTATAACGTGTCGGAAAAGAAGACAGGTGTGTAGTGTAGCCCGGGAAGGGATTTCTTTTCACCGGTAAGTCCAAAAACCTTAAAATACAAGTGATATTTGTAATTATTACTATAGTATTATGTAGTTTGTAGATAAAAACGATACAATCGCAACAGTAGTTGCAAAATTATACATTGCTTGCAATGCATGGGTAGCATCTTGTACTAGATCAGTGATCGCGCAATGTATTGCGTTCACTGCGAACGTCGCGTACGCCTAGCCAAAGCTGAAATTCGGCGAAATCCATGCTTATCGATAGTGTTGTACCAAGTTGTAAATAATGTCGATATTAAGTATGTGTGTTTGATACAGCTGATTATTATCAGTAATATTATAATTAAAATAACTTTGTTTACTGTCACCAATTATTGTTAATAGTGCGTTTTTAATTTAGTTTCTGAGTAGGTTTTCAATCTCCGGAATATTAACAAACATATGTTGACAGCAAAGATTTTGCGCAGCTTCGTCGGAACTGAATTATTTAGCAACATTAGTAATCATCAGGTTGGATTATATCCTACTGCAAACCATGTTACAGACCTAACTAAGGCTATTATTGGAAAATATATTAATTTAAGATTGCACTTTATTTTGAAAAAATCGAATTTAAAAGATAGCAAAGCGCATGTTACTTAATAAATTCGTATTATTTCAGGGACAATAATAAAATCAGCATTTAAATTGAGTTTAAATTATTGTTCAATTTTAAAATATTCTAGTATTTTTTAAGTGAAAACTTCTTTAGGCGCGTTGAGCACTTTTTTTGGTGAACAAAATCATGGAACTCGCGTCATCGTCACCGAACGCTTTCCATGAGCTATATGTATACTATGTATATATGTGTACTTTTTGGGTGAACAAAAAGCGTGAAACTCGCGTCATTGTCACCGCACGCTTCCCATGAGCTATATGTATACTGTGTATATATGTACATAGATATATCTCCTTGCGTTATACATTATATATATATATATGTATATACATATATAAATAAATTAGCAAAAAACCAAAGAAAATTTGAATTTCGCGGCTATGTTAGATGTTCCCCCTTAATTTGACAGTATTAAGGAAAAATTTAAATCTTCATTAAAAGAGGTGAAAGACACAATTAAAGGACTAGAAATAGGGACCAATTAGTTCAACCAGGTTTCAGACTGGCTAAAGTATGTAGATTCATCCTTCATGGGGTACTGTTTAAAATGTTACAATAAAATACCTCCCCACATATTCCAACTGAATGAAACGAAATTTAAATCTTGTCTAAAACGCACACTATACAGCCAAGCATATTATAAGTTGGGGGATTATATCGCTGACAAAAATGCTTGGCTCAGCGCTGGTCCTGCTCTACAAGAGCGCCTAAACGAATCGATTAGCATTCGAAAATATTGTGAGCTGATGAAGGTTGTACATTCTATCTTTGCATTGTATAAATTCAATTTCTTAGTATTGTATAATTGCATAGCACGTGTGAGCACTATGTACCTACTATAAAACTTACTGGGTTCGTCTTTCATTGACTTGAATATGGCACAGGTAATTTCTTAGCTGCCACGGCTTATTTGAATTGCTGAATGGTTTTTATCTTTTTATTACGGACACTTTTAACGTGCACGTCTTTCTACATCGTTCTCACATGTATTATTTCAACATGAATGATGTAACCACTTTTTGTAACAATATTTCGATATAAAAGAGTGTCCATGGAGTGTCTTGCTCGTTCTTCTCCATAGGTACCTACTACGCTTTGGAATGGGCAACTAGCTTCATCTTTCTGACTGACCGAACCCTTGACAATTCCAAAGTGCCTGTAGTTGGTTTATTTGAAATAAATGCTTTGAGTTTGAATTATTTATATGTATTTAGGAAGTCCACACTAATTGTCCCCCTCTTCCCGGAAATATAGAGAAAAATTGCTAACTTATAAATTACAGTAATTTTATCGATATAAGTAATCGACCTTTTGGTCGCCGTAACATGCGTGAGAAATAAATTACCTTTTGCGCGTGAGTGAGTGTACGTCAAACGCAGTGTCTGTATTAGTGTGACAACCAATAGCAAACTCACTATCTAAGTGCGTGTGGTTTATTTGTGTGTGTAATACGCGTACGTATTGGTCTCTTGCTTGTAGTGGAGTTAAGGAGTGGGAGACAAGCGGCGACACGCGTTCTAATACAAATCAGGAACTATTTCCTTTCTAACCTGTTTTATCTGTTCTGTGGGTTTTTCCATAAGAAATTTCTCAGTAGCAGCCCAAAACCTGGACGTGTGTCCGGTTGGTGGCAATAAGCTGCCCCTTATTACATGAGATTTAAATATAACTGGCGAACTGTGGGTGTACTATACGTACTTACACCTCTGCCTCACCCCTCGCGGATCACAGGCGTGTTGTTATGTAATGAATGCTGTCATAACACTTTATGAACTTGTGTTCTCTTTAGATCAATTGTTTACCTTTACTGATAATATTTTTAGATACAATATTACATCATATTCAATAACAAAGTAGATAATGGGATTGTTTGGTTGATTAAAATGTTGATGTTGAGGGTTTTCATGAAAATTCACGCCACCAGTTGGCGCCACTTTGACAAGAGGTCTTCCATTTCGACAATGAATGTGAAATATATGATGACGTCCATCATTCGTTTCATTCATTCATACGTTCATCATTCAGTCACAACTAAAGAAATTATAGGCGCTTTGACACTTTTGACAGGTGCCCGGGCCTGACGTCTTAGTGCTGCCACCTAGTGAACGTCATTTCAGAAAACCCTCATTAATACATCATGTATTTTCAGGAACACAATACAGAACTACTACAAATGCGGATACTAGATCAGCTACGTCTAGTAGTAGCCAATCAAAAGACAGTAGTTTGGATATCAGCATCATTACCAATAGTGTTCACACCAAAACAGACAGGGATTCTAGTTAACCATAGCCAAATCATAGTCAAAATCGATGCTTTCAACAGCATGCATAAATACCCTGCTCCAACTAACAGTGTCCCTAAAGAAACCGAACATTTTAAAAACATTGGGACTATTAACAAAGGAATGCTGGCTCCGTACTTAAATGTACCAAAAAAGTTAGTTCTAAGAGCAGTCCCTATTGACAGTGATGGTAAAAAGAACTTGATACATCCCTATACAGTATTTATCCACGAAGACTTTATTGAAGAAAAATTTAAAGACTTGACCATTATTTTGTCTACAATGGCGAATATACCGTCTATCCTAAATCTAAGTGTTGATGACAATGAGAACAATAATATAGTAATCAATGATGTTTGCGTAGAAATCGTTCCAATAGATTCAGTTATATACAGGAGTTTGTGCCGAGAAGTACACAACAGATACATACCAACAGTACTTATACCAAAATCTTTGAATGCCATAATTAATATTGAGAATGGAATGAGAATAATTTTCACTCTAATAGGAGATAGTATAGACCAACCTGACCACATAGATATAGTGACATATTCAGACCAAAACCAAACAGACCAGGATGTGATAGAGAGCTTCAAGAACTGTGTCATAAGTAGCACACATTCTGGAAAAAAGTTCCTTATAAACAACGGACTGATAAAACAGAATACCGAAATTAGTACTGGCTTTATACAATTTAAGTTAAAACCAGAGAAATTGAAATTCACAATGTTGAATTCGGAATCTTTTAGAAATTGTACCATAGCTGCTAAATGTTTGAATGATATGGACATGGTTTTACCAAAGGCGATGATATCGAAGATGGATTACGATTATAAAAAATTTTGTAGAACAATGAAATCAATGGAGTCTTTGATTGAGAAAGTATTGTCACATGTGAATTTTGAAATACATAGAGAGGCGACTTTTAAAGGTGCTTCTGAAATTAAGAGTAATGTTTTAATTACTGGTAAGTCTAACTTTCTATTGATTCCTTTTATTATTTTGCAGAAAAATACTAAGTTGCTACAAAAGTGTGTTGTTTATTTCGGTTATCGTAATTTCCGGTTTAGCAAAGACTGATGATATTTCTGGAAAAAACCTCGTGAAAGAGTTAATATTATTTTACCAATTTAGTAATTTGTCAAAAATTATAAAACCCTACATACTTTTTTCCCTTTTCCATTTACTACTGTATTTACAATCGGTCGTCACATCAGACCAAAAGCAAATTCGTTCAAAGATTAAATAAATGCACAATATTAAAACCTCTTTTTCACAGGTCTAAGTGGCACAGGAAAATCATCATTCTGCCAAATAATCCAGAAGGAGCTGACAGTTTGGTCCATTATTCTCCACTGTCGGTCCCTCAGAGGTCGTAAGGACATTCCGGAAGTGCTGGGCAGGGCTATCCTGATGTGTCAGGAACGTAGCCCAGCTGTGCTGATATGTGATGATGTGGACTCGCTGGTGCCGCCCAATGTGGAAAGCGCTACGCCTCAGGATATTGCTTATTATCAGAGGTAAGGCTGTCAGGGATTTAGAGTGTAAATGAGGTTTCTTTCCTGAGAATTCGGAACTCTAAATAAGTGGCTATAAGCCAAATTCTTGATGCTAAGAATTTGTTTTCAATCTCATTAGCCGCCCAGAGTTCGTATTTATGTCCGGGAAATAGGCTCACCTTTTATTACGTTTAACCGGCGCCACTTCGCAGTTTTAATATTATCGATGTCTAAACACAATGAAACAAATAAAACATACGATTTTTTAATTTTAACGGGGCTCTCAAACCTTAGTGGCATATCCGACCCGCCGCCGCCATTTTAATATAATAATAAACGATTACCTAATATATAACATCTTTATTATGTGTTTTGTTTTGGTTTTCACCAGTTATTTAACGTTAACAGTTATGGTGTAAGAGTACTGGAGTAGGTATACTTTGACGAACAAAATAGCGTTTCTTTGCGATGTGGTACGTTTTAGTATCTTATGTCTCTAATTATAGCGGCTTTTTCGGGCAAATATGTATACTGTTTTCTAATAAATCGTAAGAGCAACCTGGGAACTATTATTTGAATACAACGGAATGCATAAACACACATACATAATATTATGGCGATGCTTATGATATCGGAAACGTGACACTAGGTTACCATATTACGGTAATTTTTTATTTGTTTATGTGTCGCCTACCCATATAAACTACTTTCATCGGGCGCAACACTTTGAAAAATAAAAATATCGCGGCGGGTAGATATGCCAGCTTCCATAGAAAAAAATATTGATTTTATTTTTAAAATGTTCGAATCCCTTTCAAGTAACTACACAAATTATGTATTTAGATAATAACGATACCCATCACATCTGTGAAGTTTCGCCAGTCAATTTGTAGGTGCTAGTAAAATGTGGGTGTACAATAGTCAATGCACCTTTGCCTTCCCCTTCACAGAACACAAGCATAATATTATATTATGTTCTCTGCAGGTTAGCAGTAGTAATAAAGCACCTGCTACAGACTTGTGCTGGTGTGTGCGTGCTCATGACGTCACTGAGTATGAAGGATCTACACCCAACGTTACGGCAGTTCAGCGGGAAACCACTGTTCACTGCTCAGTTTGATGTGCCGGAGTTAGATAAGGTTAGTCACAAGTATTTATTAATATCATAAAACAATGATATAAAGGCCTCTCATGCACGAGGTTGTGGGTTCCAATCCGGGCAAGCACCAATGTGACTTTTCAATTCATATGTACTTTCTAAGTTTATCTTGGTTATTACTGACATCGGTGAAGGAAAACATCGTGAGGAGACCTGGACTTATAGTTAATATAAGTCTGACATCGCTAGCCCGTCTCGAGCAAGCGTGGTGATCAGTGCTCGTGCCCTCTCTGTATGAGAAGAGGCCTTTGCCCTACAGTGGGACAATAATAGGCGGGTATTATAATGGTTTAATGCGAGGTGAATCTTTCAGATGCGACTGAGGGCGAAATCCGAAAAAGATTATTGGTCACATAGGTTCGTTTGTGAACCATTATATAAATAAATGGTTTATTGATACAAAATACAGGTGTTACATACATAATTGAAGCCTTGACTCCTGAGCTAGGTAGCGACCTGTGTTACAGGAGCCAGAGTCTTCACCCGTTTGTGGTACATTCATAACATAGTCTGTGCAATAAATTAATTAATAAAACAAAAATGGTAATATATAAGAAATGAAAGATGCACGCAGCTCTTTTGGTATGCAACTGCCATTACTAGACAAGCGGTTTTTGAAATTAAACTTTGCTGTTTGTTTTCGTTTCGACGGTACATCTATGTTACTAAGGGCGAATTCCACCAAACTTTTATAACTGCAATATTTATTTATTTATACATATATACTTTGTTGTACACCAGAAAAAAAATACATATAACACTACAAAACATACAATGGACGTCCTTATCGCTTTCTGCGATGTCTTCCAGGCAACCTTGGAATAGACAGTGATTGCGTGGACATAAAAATGAGGTTGTCAATGGTGCAAAATAATAAATACCAATATAGATAAATACACTATAATAGACATATACATAATTATATATGCCATATAATAGATACATAAATATACTTAATATCTAAGCAACGGAATAAAATGACGACTACAGATTATTACAGCTACGAGAAACAAGATCACAACAACAGGTAATGTTCCTGCACAAGTCTCTTAAATACAGGTAACGATTGAGCGCGTTTTATTTGAACTGGCAATGCATTCCACAAACGAGCGGCCTGTACAGAAAAGGAAGAATAAGTCTAAATTTTGAACTTTTGACAGTTTCTCCACACTAGAATTGTCAGACGTCATCTTTATTCCACGGATAAAAAGTATCAGACTTTGGTAAAATCAGCCCTTAGACTGTTAGGGCGCTAACCTTTTAGTTTAGCCAGCAACCGAACCAAATCTTTTGTGCAAAAAAAGAACACCCTGTATTAGTATACCCATGAATAGAGTTGTGTAACGTACATCGATATTCTAAGTAATCACTATAATTATTATTTTTAGTTAGAAAGAACAGAGTTATTCAAGTATTTACTGAACGATAAAATTCGTCAAGAGTTCGACATAGAAGACGATGACGTTGTCAAGCTAGCGATGGATACCGCTGGCAGTAGTGCCAGAGATATCGTCGATTATTTGAACAAGAAAATATTTAAAGCTCTGAAAAAGAAAAGTAAGTGAATTCTTTATTCTACAATCCAAGTTGTTATGTTATTAAATTAGCACTTTGACACACTCGCAATTTATATAGCTCTCAAAATGAAAACAAGTAGCTGGATCTCAAAACTGATTTATTATTTCCTTCATTCATTAATTCATTTATTTGTTAAAGCAAATTCCTTTTACATTGGTCTCAAATAAAACGAACGCCTGTTTTAAGAAAGGCTTTCGTGCTGGTGGTATGTTTCGCGAACCCAAAAAGAGTTTGATTGTATTAGTGTTTATTCACTGAAGATTTCGTTTTTAAACTGACACAAGTAATTGACATGTTTGTCAAGATTTATACAATATCATTTAATATCTTGTAGAATCCAACTCAAACGATCCAAAGCCTCGCCTAGTAGAAGACATAACGAAGGACGAGGAGAAAGCAAACGAGTTCGATATCTGGGGACCTGTGGGGGGACTGGAGGACGTCAAGCAAGAACTTACTGAGTGTATATTTTGGCCGATTATGGTAAGTGAGAGAAAGTACAATACTTTTGTTGGATACATATTAAATAAAGCCAGGGAAATTAATTGGTATGCAAATTGACTAACAACTTAAATTGTCCAATCACAACTGTCATTCTTTGACAGTTCTATGAAATGGCTATAACATCTGCTTCATAATTAATTTCCCTGACTGTCCATAAAATAATGTGTAGTTAATTCAGCACCAAAACCCCCAATTGAACGAAATCACATTTTTGTTCACAACAGTGTACAAACTGTGGGAACCTAGAATCAAAATAGTGACTTTAAAAGCAGAAATTGAAGTCGCTAACTATTTAAATCTAAATTAATAAGCTCAAACAATTTCTAAAATAATTTATCGATGTTTTCGTTTTCATTTTAAAAATCTTATTATCTGACAGTCATCTTCCTGCCCTTATCCCATTTTACTTGGTGTCGGCGCAACACGTTTTCTTCTTCCATTCTCCCCTGTTAGACGTCAAGGCATCATCTACTCCCATTTCACTCATATCATTTCTCACACAATCCATCCATCTTTTCTTTGGCCGTCCTCTTCCTCTCCCTCCATCAACATTCATACCCATCACTCTCTTAGTCACATGAGTGTCATCCCTCCTCATCACATGTCCATACCAAGACAGTCGATTCCCTTTCACTTTTTCTGTCACAGGCGCTACTTTCAAACTTCCTCTTATATACTCATTCCTTACTTTATCCATTCTTGTCACTCCACACATCCATCTCAACATCCTCATCTCCGCTACATGTAATCGTTTTTCATCCATCTTCTTCACAGCCCAGCATTCCGATCCATACAATACGACAGGTCTAATCACAGATTTGTATATTTTCCCCTTTAACTTGAGGGGCATCTGTGGGTCACAAGTTGTTCCAGTGACCTGTCGCCATTTCATCCATCCTGAGTTGATCCGGTGTGTTATGTCCCGGTCTACATCGCCATCTCCTTGGACAAGCGACCCGAGGTACCGGAAGTCGGAACAGATTGGTATGGGCGTTCCAGCAAGAGTAACAGGCACAGGACTGGAGAGACCGCCAAAATCGCAGAACAAGTACTCTGTTTTGGTTCTGCTAAGTTTCAGGCCAACATTCTCCAGTCTTTGCCACCACATCTCCAATCTGTTCTGGACCTCTAGACCGCTCTCGGCAATCAGCACAATGTCATCAGCAAACAGCATGCACCAGGGAGCCTCTTCCTGTATGTCCGACGTCAGAGCGTCCATTACCATCAGGAAGAGGTAAGGGCTGAGAGCCGACCCTTGGTGCAAGCCGACAGCCACATTGAAGCTGCCGGTAATGCCCGCTGTAGACCGGACTTGGGTAGTGCATCGATTGTACATTGCACGGATCAACTTGACATACTTCCCTGGCACACTTTTCTCCTTTAGGGCCCACCACAGAACCTCACGGGGCACTCGGTCGTATGCCTTTTCGAGGTCAATGAACACCATGTGCAAGTTATTGTGCGCACCTCTGTATTTCTCGCATAGCTGGCGGATAGCAAAGATGGCATCCGTCGTACCCCGGCCAGGCATAAAACCGAACTGGTTCTGTGAAATTTCGGTCTCTTCTCTCAGTCGCCTTTCAACAACTTTCTCCCAAACTTTCATGCTGTGTGACATTAGCTTTATTCCTCTATAATTATTGCACTCCAGCACATCACCTTTGTTTTTAAAAATGGGCACCAGCGAACTATTACACCATTCGTCAGGTATGGCTTCTTCCAGCAACAGCTTATTGAAGAATAACGCTAACCACGTCCAACCGGCCATCCGCAATATTTTCCATACTTCAACAGGTATTCCGTCCGGTCCTAATGCTTTACCATTCTTCATTCCGCTTACAGGACAGTGACAGTGTTAAATCAAATTACGTTTAGACATTTTCGAATTGTAAAAAGCTTTAGGCCGGGCCCCAAATACAGATTGATATCAATATAAGTTCTACAATTTCACCTTTTTTTCCCACCAGTACCCAGCACTATTCCCGTCTCAATCCTGCGGCGTACTTCTCTACGGCCCGCCCGGTACCGGCAAGTCGCACATAGGCTCTTGCCTGGCCCGCTTGACCAATATGAACATGATCACCGTGAAGGGACCCGAGCTGCTGTCCAAGTATATCGGACAGAGCGAGAAGGCTGTCAGGGATATATTTGACAAGTTAGTATACTCAACTTTGTTGTGGAACGCGTGGATAACCTGTTGATAGGAGCTAGTATATTCTACATTAGACTATTTCTTCGTTCTTAACCTAATACATAATGAAAGGTCTTATAGATACTTTTTCTGGGCAGTGACAGCCCAGTGGTAACGGCCCCGACTTACGAGTTGTAGGTAGTGGGTTCGAACCCAAGCAGGCGCTTTACTTGTGTGTGAATTATTTCATCAAAATAATGAAGGAAACCAGCGTGTCCTAGAACCAAAAAAACTAAAACATGTAACATCCACCAACCTGGCCCGCGTGGTGGATTATGGCCCACTTCCTCTCTCAGAGAGGAGGCCTGTGTCCCAGTATTGGCAACATTAAACTTAGGCTGATTATGTATACTTTTTCTGGGAGCCAAAATCGATCAATCAATCAACTTTATTTTCTCACCACAATATACATAAATTATTTTACATCGGTCAGATTAGACAACGATACAATCTGTTCCTGTGTCGCGTAACCAGTTGGATACCATATTAAAGCCTAGTTGTCCACGCTCATAGACATCTTCCCACGAGCTCGCGCTGAACAAGAGGGCAGTGTCATCAACATAGCTCATGATTTTTCCATTGGGGATAGTGAGCGTACTTAGATAGTTGATATAAATGAGGAATAGTCCAGGTCCGAGGACACTACCTTGAGGCGTGCCGTAGTTAATTATTTGTTCCTCACTGATGAATTCATCTATCTTTAATCTCTGTGTACGCTCACTCAGGTACTTTTTAAAGAGGTCCAATGGAAGTCCTCTGATTCCCAAGCTTTCCATCTTACATACATGAATTGGGACAGAAACCGTGTCGAAAGCCAAAAATATGGCCATAACTTTATCCCCATTATCCATGTTTGTGACCACATAGTCTGTTAAGTCATGGACCGCGTCAGAGGTGGATTTGAAATTTAGTTGGTAGAAAATGTCGCAATATAATTATAATTTGTACCCAAATAATATTTTTTTTTTCGTAGACTTTTATTACACGGAGTAAATGTTTCTTATAATTCT
The DNA here is from genome assembly GCA_937001585.2 of Brachylomia viminalis. Taxonomy (NCBI): domain Eukaryota; kingdom Metazoa; phylum Arthropoda; class Insecta; order Lepidoptera; family Noctuidae; genus Brachylomia; species Brachylomia viminalis. The sequence continues at coordinate 2,931,505 of OW443301.2, forward strand.
TACTGTGGGACAATTTTGACAAGTCAAAATCTCATTGATAGGTTTGATATAATGTAACTAGAAAAAAGTTAAATACCGAAACCGAACCATGAAAATCCTTTCTAAAGTGTTAGGTCCTGTATTAATTTGTATGTTTTATTTTGCAACAGAGCGGACATGAAGCGGCCTTGCATTTTATTCTTCGACGAATTCGACAGTCTCGCGCCCAAGTAAGTTGCTATTGTAAGTGTCCACCTCGCTTCATATTTAGTACACATTTTCATTTATTTATTTATTTTTAACGCCTATTAGGAAATGCAGTCACGAAATAAATTATAACCCTGTAAAATTTTATTTTTCGTATTCGTTGAATTGTAGCTGGGTACAACATTTATGTAAAACTGGTGAAACAGCCGATGAGCTAGACTTTTTAGGTCAAATAATTATTTGCTTTGAATTTCTGGATATATTTGCCAATGCTTATACATTTGTATTTATTTTGACACCTATTAAAATAGTGTGTTTATCAACCGCCTTAGTTTTTAGCAATAATGTTCGAGTGATTTGCAGTTACATTAGTTACCATTATACATTTTTGCATTAGTAGCCAGCCTCAAAAATCACGTCATTTATCAGACTTCATTTCATACACTTATTAAATACTTATTAGTTTAAGTATGCATAATACATAGTACGTTATTGTACAATAAATTTATATATCCCAAGTTTTCCTCTAGCACACAATACACACACACACAAACGCAAACACATACACACCCACCCACACACAACACATCTACATATGCACACACTCAAACGCATCATTACACTCCCCAGCTCACACCATTTACCTGTTTTTATTTTTTACTTTGTCAATTTTAATTCTAGTTTTGCACCTAAACAGTCCCTAATTCTTGTGCTTAGTATAAGACAATATAAAATTCAACTTATTATAACTAATTAGTATTTAAACTCATCTAGATATTTCAATTTATTCCTGTAATTATAATACATATTGTATGCCTTATTGATCATCGGCTATGATGATAACGAGGGGGCGCTGATGCCTATAATTACAAGATATTACCACAGTATAAATAAAACGATACAGTAGGACGATGCCTTTGATATCGTGGTAAATGCCGATAACGTCTAGGCATTGTCGGGACAGCTAGGGTTGTCTCAAGAAAACAATATTAATTTATTTATTTGAGATCAACATCGTCATCAACATTATTATTATTATTATAAACAATGATTAAAAATTATCAAAATATCGTATTTTTGTGTATCAGCGCTTATCTATGGAACTGTAACTGTACATCTTTATAAATGGGCGACTGACAAATATTTTCGGTTTTTAGATTTACTGGATTTGAAATTTCTGTTCTTGAACTTACATATATTATAAAAAATCCTCATCCTAATAAATAATTTTATCAAAAGTCGAAATCGTCAACCCTGAAAGTCGTGTCCCGAACTACTAACACGGCGACAGTATGCAGTTCGGGCTCGCGCCTCCCGCATCTCGCCCTTCACACCCCGCACGATTGCCCTGTCAAGACGTCTTCGTCGGACGACTCTATGATGTTGACTGTGATATTACGTTATCTAAGCGGAGGTATTGGCTGCCACTCAAACATTCAACTTAACTTACCTCAGGCCTATTTCTATTGTAAACTATATTTTTGACTTGAAGGTGAAAATAACCTTTTTTTTACCTATATGGTCTTGTGAAGGTCGCAGGAAACTGCTGGATGCGAGAAGCACAGATGCGGTCGAAGTGGCGATGCTTGGGGAGGCCTATGTCCTGCAGTCTTCGATCAATAATAGTACTAGATACACAATCCCATACAAAATTTCACTTTGAAACTGTCACCAATTATTGTGTTTACGTAGGTCTAGTTGAAATAAATATATATTAATGTAGATTCAACCTTAAATGCAAAGCTTAAAGTAGTATTCACAAAGCTATGTACACAAAGGAATACATTTTTACGACCGAAGCCCGCTGGTCAACATACATCAAAACAAATTCAACCTTACACGCATGTTTTAAAATCAGAATTACAAAGTGCCAAAACGAGCAATAAAATTTTACGACTGTGGTTCGCAGCTTGGACAAGAACTGAGTAGAGTCGACTTGTCCAATATTTTTTTTTTGTTTAAGGCGTTAATTTAATTCCTTCTGTCATCGGAGAAAGGTTAAAAGCAAAAAAATTAAAATGTCGCTTGAATATAAAAAGTAATTTTTATGTAAGTACAAAAATATTTATTCTAAATTAAACCTTAAAATCTAAGCAATAGGGTTAAAAACATTATGTTAACAATTTCGTGCTTACTCCATTTTGGAACTAGACGTAGTTCTCGGTATTACATTTTAATGCTCAGTATTTCATGAAAAAAAAATACAAGAATAGTTTACTTATTGTTACTTTCGAAGATGGAATCGATTGGCATTCGAGGGATTGCACTAGATATTTTTCGATCTTACCTTTCCAGCCGAACCCAGTGCGTTAGAATAGGAACCTACACAAGCTCAGAAACGTCTCTCTCTTGCGGCGTTCCGCAAGGGAGTGTTCGTGGACCCACCCTCTTTCTTTTGTATATTAACAGCTTGTGTTTAAAAGTTCTTCCAAACTGTAATATTATTACGTATACCGATGACACTGCTCTAATTGTGCAAGGTAATGACTGGAAAGAGGCTCAGCATTATACAGAGCATGAGATTAAGGAAACTATGACCTGGCTTAATGATAACCATTTGACACTGAATGTTGACAGGACCAGATATATCACTTTTACTCACCGTGGCAATACTCCGCCTTCACCAGAATTCGAAGTTAGGGTACATTTTTGTGACTTAAAAGAAAATTGTGATTGCCCTAAACTAACTCGTACTACCAATATAAAATATCTTGGTCTCATTACAGACAACTCCCTAAAATGGACTGCACATATAACTCAGTTAATTGGCCGAGTGAGAAAGTTGATGCCAATCTTTAGAAAACTCAGCTGATCACGAAACTTTATTGTGTGTGTATTATGCCCTTGCTCAAACTTTACTGCAATACTGTGTCGTTGTATGGGGAGGGGTAGGCAAAACTGTCCTTCTTCCCCTAGAGCGTGCACAAAGAGCTATATTGAAGGTCATGCTTGGACGACCACGAAGGTACAGCACTGATCTTTTGTATAGTGAGTGCTCTGTTTTAACTGTTAGACAGCTTTTTATATTGTCAACAATACTCCGTAAGCAGCATAAAAACATTGCATATATCCCGATTTCAAAGCGAGACAAAGCAAGAGTTTGCTCAGGGACACCTCACAGAACGGTACTTGCTAGACAACAGTATTATGTTGCAAGTAATATTTTATAACACGTAGGAAACCGTTTGAACAACATTTATGCACTTCCGAATAATAAATGTAGGGATGTAATACGAGAATGGCTCCTACGATTAAACTATAGTGAAACTGAAGAAATTACTAAAAGTTAAACATGTTTAAAGAAAGATGACCAACTCCTCTACACCTACTTTACATGCACACCCTCACACACATTACACACCCTCACTCCTTATCAATCATACTACACACACATTCTTCACTCATTATTGTGGTAACGTACTTATTCTAAATAGTTTGTTTTCCGCGTAATTTTTATTAGATTTTATTAATTTTATTTTGCAATATTACAGATATTGTGCTTAAAACAACGAATTGTGGTTGTAATAAAATAGTGTGGAAGACGCTGACGACTGTGACACAGTTTATACCAGTAAAGTCGTCGACGTAATCTCTTATAAATATGTATTTATTGCCATGATTTTGTACATAGACTAAGAGAAATTTGTAATTTTAGGAGTGAAAAATAAACTATTATTATTAAACTTCATAAAGGTTTTAAAAACATTACCAGATTTGATAAATCATTCGTCAATTATGAACATGTTATAGCTCATTACAGTTTTAATGGTCGGAAAATCTTAAAAAAAAAACATAATCAACTTAATATTTTATCAAAACGTTATATTATTCCAACTATGTATTTAAGTACTTTATGATGATGGCAATAAACCTGCAATTTGGGAACCGCTGTTTTTAGTCATCTACGCTTTTATGTGTTTCCAGTTATGTCTAATATATCATAATAATTTGCACACCAAAGGATCATGGCAGAATTTGTACAAAAAAATTAAGATATTTAGAGAAGTTGAAATTCTAGCTCTTGTACTCTTGGGTACCTGAAGAGTATCTTCAGGAATTTACAATATTTTTAAAACCCCGCAATAAAAATATAATGTTAAAAGTAAATAGTTTAACTAGGAGCTCATTATTTTAGAACGAAACAGCCGTTGTCAGTGTAAGACCGCCGGACCGCTTTTATTTTAATCTATGGGACAGACTATCTTTGATCCTTGCTCCATAAAACTAATATTTAAAAATAAAAATTGTTCCTTCTTGCTACTAGTTTAGTAATCTGTGCTTTGATCGTCGACTGTCATCGACTGTCTTGCGTGTATTCTTGCTTCGTTGTTATTTTCGCTTTCTCTAGCGGTTTTTAGCTACTTTCTTGGACGTTTGATTTCTGCTTTACCCTGAAAACTCGGCTTCTACCACGGACTTTTGAATTTCACGCTTATCTTTGACTTTGTGCTTATATTCTCGACACCGGATTTTGATTTACACATTGGACAATGAGGTGTATCAATTACTGTGACCTCGATCTTCACCATTCCCGGCGTATACTCGTTTTAGAAGAGTTAGACACAAGAACAATCTCAATGATAGCAGAATGGATTTGTCCTGTCATAGTAAGTACCTACCTATTTTCATTTATTCACATAGTTCCCCACGTGTTAGGTAGGTATATGTCGCGATGGCTCGCCCCCTATTACATGGGACTTAAACATAACTGCCGAAATGTGGGTGTACTGTAGGTACACCTCTGCCCAACCCTTCGGGGAAACAAGGCATTTTATGTTATATATTGTTATAATTGTTGTAATGTTGCAGGTAACTGAGATGGACTGCATTTAAGTGTTCAGTGCTGGGAAACTGCTACTGACAGTCATCCATCTGAAGCTAGCTCTAGCAGCATAAGCCAGCCTCAAAGAGTTATTGGACACTCAAGAGTCTGCTTTACATGTGGGCGCTCTGTTTTAAGGATTCCAAGTGAACTTGTAGTGCGTACAAACCCAATTGCAAGGCAACAACAAATACAACTATTGATCTCAAACAATATTGCACCTCGTCAGGTTAGTTCTTTACATAATTATAAATAGTAGTAGTGTTGATTCTGTACTTTATGCTTACCACCATGCAAAAGGCGTGAATTTAAGCATGGTATGAGATTATACTGATCTAAGTACACATTTATAGTTATTAGTAAACTATAGTGGCAAACTATACTTTAAAGGATGTTGGTCTTTTGTTTTGAATTATTTCTAGGTGAATCCATTGGATCGCTTGTGCCACAACTGCTACAGAGCAGCTGGATGTAATGTTGCCCGGATGCCGCATCAGATCCCGATCCTGAGCAGAGCAGAGCCAGAGCAGCAACCGCAAGAAGATACAGTTGTAGTACCTGGGGCCGTACTATGAGCTGTTAACATCATCATGATTCCGTTGAGAAAAAGAGATAGTGCTATCGGTCATGTATAGCTCCGTCTCTCTTCCACGCTGGAACAATGATGGAATTAACACATCACAGTACGGCCCCCTGCACTGCACTTAATTTCTGATCAGGAGTTGTCATCACAGCCCAGCTCTCCGCCATCGTCAGGTTCAGAATGGATACCTGCCAATGTACCAAATGTACCTCAAGAAAATACGCCTACCATTCTATTACCTAATTACAAAAGGGCAACCGGAAGCCCATATAACTGTGCACTACCACAATGCAACAACATAGATACTCACACTATATCAGAGTCATTGAGTATTAGGTTGCTACAAGATATTTCCAACCCATATTAGGATTTGTAGATTTTGTAGTACTCATCTTATAACCAATGAGTGGGATGCACTGTATAATTCCAGTACTTCATATTTCAACTCGCAGCAAATTGAGCACATATTTTCTTATATAAATCACAATCAGACTTACAACTTTGAAGAAATTCTTAACATAGATGACAATTTGTTGCAATATTGGGTTGGGTTGACAAGACAAAACTTTTTAATTTTGTTGGACCTGGTTCCAAGGCTTTCTGAAGAAAATATGAAGACAGGTTTATCGGCCCTTTTAATTAAATATAGAAGTGGTGAATCTGATGAAAGAATAGCAAGCCTCATGAATGTTCCGAGGCGTGCACTTGAGGGCTACATGAATAAGGTCAGGAAAATCATGACAGAGGAGTTTGTTCCTAGACATTTAGGTCTATCCCATATTACCAGACAACAGATGCTATCACACAATGTATTAATTCCTAATGGCCTTTATGGCCATAACGTTAAACCCATTTTTATTTGGGATGGCACCTTTTAATTTTACTTACAAAAGTAGCAATTACAGCTTTCAAAAAGACTCTTATTCTTTGCATAAGTATAGGAACCTATGATGGTAGTTTTATGTGATGGATATATTTTGGATTGCCTGGGTCCATACAAAGCTACAACCTCAGATGCTGAGATTATGTTGTCCCTTTTTAATGATGAAAATGATGCAGTAAGAGCCTATTTCAGAGAAAATGACGTTTTCATTTTGGATAGAGGTTTTAGGGATTCAATAACGTTATTAGAACAGTGTGGTTATGAGCCCCATATGCCACACTCCTTAATGCAAGGAAACAATCAATTAACCACACAACAAGCTAACCAAAGCCGTTGCGTCACTATTTGTCACTGGGTGGTAGAGGCGGTGAATGGTCACATGAAAAGAGACTATAAATTATTTAGGCATGAATTTAATAATAAAGCTCTGCTACATCTCATGCAGGATTTCAAGATAGCAGTGGCTTTGTACAATAAGTTTGCTGTGCGGTTGAAAGATCGTAGTGGTGCTCAAAATATTTTAAATGTTATAAATGAATGATTTCAATTGCATACTAACTTGTCAGATGTGGTGGTCTCATTGAACCTTAATCTGACTTTATAAGTATCACAGCTGATCGGGATAATATAATTATTCTTCCCCCGATTGGCCTATGATGATTTAATATGATGATGTTTGATATTTGGGATGGGCAAGGTATCAGGATAACATTTTATTACCAGCTCAGCATTTGAATCATTTTTTTGTAGAAGAGGAATAAAGACATTAATCAAGATGTTGTTTTTTATTTTATAAGATGTAACCTGATGTTATTTACATAGATAATTTTTCATATGAACTTATTACACTTTCAACAGATTAATGCCCATCAATATTTACACAAGCTTGATATTAATTTGACGTCTTCTAACGGTAGACATAATATATACAATATCAATAAGTGCACCCTCAATGTAGACGGTTGGTGTCGTAGGTACTGCTGCTGCGGCTGGCTTCTTTCGTCCTTATCGCAGTTTATAAGTTAGTAGTGTGCCTAATTTGTCTGTCTTGACTCTTGGATGCCCCGTAGCCTTCATCACAGTAGTCACATCCTTTCTACTGATATAATGATACTTTTTCAACTCATAACGCCACTGTAAACGTTATATTCTGTAAACAAACTATTCTCTGCTGTTCCGTAAACAAACTATTCACATGACTCATCTGAAGTTGTCTGTCAGTTTGACAGATCCGTCATTGTCACGTCGTTTTTTTTTATAAATACAGCAAAATGGGCAACGAGATTGAAACGAAAAACTGATATTTTCATTTCAAAATATTTTAATTATGCGGGGTTTTAAAATTATGATAAGTAGATCAATCTACTCCTCGTAATGTATTCTCAAAATTGGAAAATATTTTGAACCCTCTAAATGAATTCATTTTTTTGTACAAATTAATGTACGGACCTTGCCATGATTCTTTGCACATCAATATTCGGCACACCAAATTGGGTCGCTAGGAAATCTACAAACAAAAATAACATACAAAATAACAATACTACTCCATGCATTTCCTGTTCCAGAATAGTCGATGTTTGTCATAATAGTTAGCGCGCTGTCGCAAACATTGGTCAAACAATCATAATATTTGCTGATTGATTTATTTTTACTATTTAATTGTTTTTAATTTATGAAAAATACTAATTTATACTATAAACTTAACGAGAAGAAGACATTCCTTCCAAAATCTTGGTGTTACGGAGGTTATTTACACAATTTTAGAACGCGTACTGCGCCATTTTCACGACTTAACGTTGGCTATGATTGGACCATAATTACTTTACTCTTTGGATTGGACCAGACTAATTTGAAATAAGACCACAAAAGTATTTGTGCTCTTATTTTTCGGGCCGTTTTTGGAGCGCTCATCGGGAATCTAGTACTATTATTGATCGAAGCCTGCAGTGGACGTCTTTTGACTGAAATGCTGATGATGATTTCATACAAAACCCGCATTTTGATTATCAATATTATCTTTTTCCCAGACGAGGCCACGACTCAACAGGAGTAACAGATAGAGTAGTGAACCAGCTGCTAGCGCGCCTGGACGGGGCCGAGGGCGGCGCGCGGGGGCCCGTGCTGGCGGCCACGTCGCGCCCCGACCTGCTGGACCCCGCGCTACTGCGGGCCGGCCGGCTGCAGCGACACGTGTACTGCGGCCTGCCCGACCGAGTGAGTACTACATGTTGTGGCACTGGGCCGGCTGCCAGCGCGCCACCTGCTGGACCCCGCGCTACTGCGGGCCGGCCGGCTGCAGCGACACGTGTACTGCGGCCTGCCCGACCGAGTGAGTACTACATGTTGTGGCACTGGGCCGGCTGCCAGCGCGCCACCTGCTGGACCCCGCGCTACTGCGGGCCGGCCGGCTGCAGCGACACGTGTACTGCGGCCTGCCCGACCGAGTGAGTACTACATGTTGTGGCACTGGGCCGGCTGCCAGCGCGCCACCTGCTGGACCCCGCGCTACTGCGGGCCGGCCGGCTGCAGCGACACGTGTACTGCGGCCTGCCCGACCGAGTGAGTACTACATGTTGTGGCACTGGGCCGGCTGCCAGCGCGCCACCTGCTGGACCCCGCGCTACTGCGGGCCGGCCGGCTGCAGCGACACGTGTACTGCGGCCTGCCCGACCGAGTGAGTACTACATGTTGTGGCACTGGGCCGGCTGCCAGCGCGCCACCTGCTGGACCCCGCGCTACTGCGGGCCGGCCGGCTGCAGCGACACGTGTACTGCGGCCTGCCCGACCGAGTGAGTACTACATGTTGTGGCACTGGGCCGGCTGCCAGCGCGCCACCTGCTGGACCCCGCGCTACTGCGGGCCGGCCGGCTGCAGCGACACGTGTACTGCGGCCTGCCCGACCGAGTGAGTACTACATGTTGTGGCACTGGGCCGGCTGCCAGCGCGCCACCTGCTGGACCCCGCGCTACTGCGGGCCGGCCGGCTGCAGCGACACGTGTACTGCGGCCTGCCCGACCGAGTGAGTACTACATGTTGTGGCACTGGGCCGGCTGCCAGCGCGCCACCTGCTGGACCCCGCGCTACTGCGGGCCGGCCGGCTGCAGCGACACGTGTACTGCGGCCTGCCCGACCGAGTGAGTACTACATGTTGTGGCACTGGGCCGGCTGCCAGCGCGCCACCTGCTGGACCCCGCGCTACTGCGGGCCGGCCGGCTGCAGCGACACGTGTACTGCGGCCTGCCCGACCGAGTGAGTACTACATGTTGTGGCACTGGGCCGGCTGCCAGCGCGCCACCTGCTGGACCCCGCGCTACTGCGGGCCGGCCGGCTGCAGCGACACGTGTACTGCGGCCTGCCCGACCGAGTGAGTACTACATGTTGTGGCACTGGGCCGGCTGCCAGCGCGCCACCTGCTGGACCCCGCGCTACTGCGGGCCGGCCGGCTGCAGCGACACGTGTACTGCGGCCTGCCCGACCGAGTGAGTACTACATGTTGTGGCACTGGGCCGGCTGCCAGCGCGCCACCTGCTGGACCCCGCGCTACTGCGGGCCGGCCGGCTGCAGCGACACGTGTACTGCGGCCTGCCCGACCGAGTGAGTACTACATGTTGTGGCACTGGGCCGGCTGCCAGCGCGCCACCTGCTGGACCCCGCGCTACTGCGGGCCGGCCGGCTGCAGCGACACGTGTACTGCGGCCTGCCCGACCGAGTGAGTACTACATGTTGTGGCACTGGGCCGGCTGCCAGCGCGCCACCTGCTGGACCCCGCGCTACTGCGGGCCGGCCGGCTGCAGCGACACGTGTACTGCGGCCTGCCCGACCGAGTGAGTACTACATGTTGTGGCACTGGGCCGGCTGCCAGCGCGCCACCTGCTGGACCCCGCGCTACTGCGGGCCGGCCGGCTGCAGCGACACGTGTACTGCGGCCTGCCCGACCGAGTGAGTACTACATGTTGTGGCACTGGGCCGGCTGCCAGCGCGCCACCTGCTGGACCCCGCGCTACTGCGGGCCGGCCGGCTGCAGCGACACGTGTACTGCGGCCTGCCCGACCGAGTGAGTACTACATGTTGTGGCACTGGGCCGGCTGCCAGCGCGCCACCTGCTGGACCCCGCGCTACTGCGGGCCGGCCGGCTGCAGCGACACGTGTACTGCGGCCTGCCCGACCGAGTGAGTACTACATGTTGTGGCACTGGGCCGGCTGCCAGCGCGCCACCTGCTGGACCCCGCGCTACTGCGGGCCGGCCGGCTGCAGCGACACGTGTACTGCGGCCTGCCCGACCGAGTGAGTACTACATGTTGTGGCACTGGGCCGGCTGCCAGCGCGCCACCTGCTGGACCCCGCGCTACTGCGGGCCGGCCGGCTGCAGCGACACGTGTACTGCGGCCTGCCCGACCGAGTGAGTACTACATGTTGTGGCACTGGGCCGGCTGCCAGCGCGCCACCTGCTGGACCCCGCGCTACTGCGGGCCGGCCGGCTGCAGCGACACGTGTACTGCGGCCTGCCCGACCGAGTGAGTACTACATGTTGTGGCACTGGGCCGGCTGCCAGCGCGCCACCTGCTGGACCCCGCGCTACTGCGGGCCGGCCGGCTGCAGCGACACGTGTACTGCGGCCTGCCCGACCGAGTGAGTACTACATGTTGTGGCACTGGGCCGGCTGCCAGCGCGCCACCTGCTGGACCCCGCGCTACTGCGGGCCGGCCGGCTGCAGCGACACGTGTACTGCGGCCTGCCCGACCGAGTGAGTACTACATGTTGTGGCACTGGGCCGGCTGCCAGCGCGCCACCTGCTGGACCCCGCGCTACTGCGGGCCGGCCGGCTGCAGCGACACGTGTACTGCGGCCTGCCCGACTGAGTGAGTACTACATGTTGTGGCACTGGGCCGGCTGCCAGCGCGCCACCTGCTGGACCCCGCGCTACTGCGGGCCGGCCGGCTGCAGCGACACGTGTACTGCGGCCTGCCCGACCGAGTGAGTACTACATGTTGTGGCACTGGGCCGGCTGCCAGCGCGCCACCTGCTGGACCCCGCGCTACTGCGGGCCGGCCGGCTGCAGCGACACGTGTACTGCGGCCTGCCCGACCGAGTGAGTACTACATGTTGTGGCACTGGGCCGGCTGCTAGAGCGTTAGGGGTATACCAGCGAGATGACCAAATATAATTGCCGTGCCATTTGCACTAGCATTACCACACATAAGTTTTTTACCTTTATTTCTGTCTGAAATCATTGTTTTAGGTTTTACGGAAACTAAAAGTGGACAAGGGTGGAACAATATTACAGTAGACCCTTTTTCTGCTACTCGCCCGCCCCCCTTATAATAAAATTGTCGACAATGTCGGTCGTCAGTGCCTCGTGAAATCCTCAATTGATCAAAAGCAGGTTGAAATCCGTTTTGGCAAAGCTGGTTGTTATCCGCCACATATGCAGTGTTACAAGTCTCACTAAAATACGGACGAGTTGGCCTGCTACATTAAAACTCTAAAAATATTTTAATTATTTACTCTAATACCAATCCGAAGTAATAATTTGTCAATTCGTCTTCCTCAGCAAGGTCGCTACGAAGTCCTTCGAACATTAACGAAGAACGTGCTAGTAGACAAGGCAGTAAACCTTCAAGAGTTGGCGGAGCAGACCGAAGGGTACTCGCCCGCTGACCTCAAGTCCATACTCGTTACTGCCCAACTGACCAGGCTGGATATACAACTGGTAAGAAAAGGAGCGCTTGGAACAGAAGACGATGATGTACGAATTTAGACTAAATGTTTCGAACGTGGACGAAGCGTTTTGAAAATTAAGTGTAAAGTCATGCCGGTTTCCTCTTTCTTCGCTGTGCTCTTCATTGCTGGATTTTGTTCTCTATTTTACACTTTTCTTTGCACTGAGTTCTGCTATTTTTTAAAAGATACAGCGTAAATGCTGTCACTGTGGTAAAACCTGGTATCGACGTGTATAGAAAACTACTCAGACCAATATTATGAGATCCCGCCCTCTCTCATTTTTTAAGAGTTTAATATACTTCTAGTTCGTCAGGTATTGCTTTTTATATCATAGAAAATGTTTTTGAACTTTATACGGGCATGAACTAAATGTTACTTTAATTAAAATTCTACTAATTTAAAAAAAATGCAAAATGCAAGTGCAAATAAATGAATCTATCTATCTATCTACCAAAGACTGCTTTATTAACTTTTTTTATAGTCGGCAAATGAGGAGAAGACAATGGAGTCAGTGGTGGTGTACAAGGAAGACATAGAGAGTGCCTTGGCAGAGACCAAGCCTTCGCTTTCCAGTCAGCAAAAACAGTTCTATGATTTGATGTAAGTTTTACCTTTTGTAGTTTGTATATTGGTTAAAGTCTTACTTCCCAGTAACTGAGTTGTGGAGGTCAGATAGGCCGTCGCGCCATGTAAAACACTGGTATTTAACTGCATCCGGTCAGACTGGAAGCTGACCCCAACATGTTGGGAAAGGGCTAGGCAGTTGATGATATTGATGATTGTCCTGTAGGTTTGATACTTATTTAAATTTTATTAGTTGAATTTTGACAACGATTCGAATCTATTGAGAACTCGGAAAATTTCTAGCGAAGACTCATGGTCTGAAGCTGGCGAAATTCTATCAGTTGTACTGTTGAGGTACTTATAGGGTTTATTTTTCGCAACATTTACTTAAGTCAGTCTAGATAATAATTTGTCGGTTTAAAAGTTATTATCTATATCAAAACAGTTCGAATAATCCAAACCGTGTTCATAATTTTGTAAAACCTCTTTTCAGATATAAAAGATTCCGAGGTGAGAGTTTGACGCCTGAACAAAAGATGATATCGAGTTTCCAGCAGAAGCAAAGAGTCACGCTAGCGTAGAAGTTGTGCCAAACATTAAATAGCGTAGAATTTCTATAGACTGGAGTAAAACAGTAGATGATAGATCAGTAGATGAACAGTAGAGTGAGAGTAGAACAGTAGATAAAACATTATATAAGAAAATAGGGTATTTGACTACGATTGAAAATACACATGAATGAATTAATAAATATAATACTTCAGGAGCGTTTATACCTTATGAGTGGCAACGTCGCAATTTAGTGTCAGATTTCGTGGTTTTCCATTTTTATCATTTAATCGGAGCTATATTAAAAAAATCTGTTTAATTAACTTTTTAGAATAATGTGAAAACTGTGTAAAAGGTAAGAAATCGTTGCGTTTACAGTTCTATTTATTTGCAAATAATACATTGGAAACTTGCAGGGCGTTATTTTCATTGTAAAATAACTGTAAGCATTACGGTTACTTACTTTTTAAACACTTTCACGTAATTCTAAAAAGTTAATTAAACAGATTTTTTAAATATAGCTCCGATTAAATGATAAAAATTGAAAACCACGAAATATGACACAAAATTGCGACGTTGCCACTCATAAGGTATAAACGCTCTTAAGCACACACATGTACAGAGACGTACTTAATGCCATAGGTATTTTCACCATTCAACACATTGGGTGATGCAGAGACAAACAGTGCTAGGTGCAAAAGCTAGAATTGGGGAATAATCCCTGTCATAAAGATGTTACGGAAATGACAATTTACTGTGTCGTTTCTGAGTTATGACGTCAGATCACAGCAGTGCTGTCTCTGTCTTACAACGACTTTGAAGCGCTTAGAACTTTGCTATTTGAACACTTTTTTACTGTTACATATCTTTTGTCAAAAATTCGATATAAATCTTAAAAAAATCCTGTCAAATACTCTATTGGGCTAATACAAGTAAATTCAATGTTCAATGTATTCATCGTTACTTAAATAATAGAACTAATGCTGTCGCGAAACCGAGCGTGGTCTACTCCCTAAGCGCGAAATCCGTAGTTTCCGCTGAAGTTACGGGCATTTCCTACTCCGTATTATTTACGAATTCGATTAGTTCGAGGCCCGACCTAAGAATGAACGACAACACGATTTGACAGCTGTCCCTAACTCCGACGTGTTTTTGTTTGCCAGAAAAATTTAATTTGTCGTTTGTTTTTACGGATAACCTACTTTCGGGCCCGTATCTTCGTTGGCGGATTTAGAGAGTAGACCCCGAGATCACTTTCAAATAAGTGACTCCTAATAAGCTTATATTTAAACATTTTTGCTTACTATACCGTGTATTAATGATAAAAAGTCATACTGTACCGACGAACATGCTGGCTGTCCATTGGACAGACGAGACTTTTTTATCCAACTTCAAAAAGGAATCAGGATTTTTTTGTTTCTATATTATTCATGATTGTTTTCGTTTCTGTGTATATAACTGCTTGTCTCAAACTGGCATTTCTCAAACGATTTGAATTATATGTTTTAATAGAAATGCTATCACAGAGACAGAGCTTCTACGACACTAACGCCTGGATTCGGGAACGAAAATCAACACTTAAAATTAATAACAAATGTTCAAGGCATGCCAATCTACTTAAATATTACTTTACATGAGTTTAATTTTGACACGTCGTTGATTTTCATTTCAGGAAACGGGTTTTAGAAGAGTGTACATTTTTTTTCATGATCTGACGAAGCATTTCGGAGAAAATGGGTACTGTTGAAAAAATATCAATTTGCGACGGACAGTCAGTGTGTTTATTATATATTTAATTAGTGCTATAAGTTTTAAGCTGTGATGTATAAACTAGTATAAGTAGGTGCTAGGGCTAATAATAATCGAACATACATATAAGCTGGGTTGTTTTGTATATTTTGTTGCGAATTTTGTATTTAATTTATTATTTTTTATGGATAAATCGGTATGTTACAATTTTGGAGGTTTTATTTTATCCTTCCTGTGACTTACTGAAATTAGACGTACCTACCTAATAACACTCGCATGGACCTTGAAAATGTTTGTGAAATAACAAGTTTTTTACTGAAAAAGGTATTTAAAGAACAAACGGTACGGTACTAAAATACATAAATAAACATTATGTAACTGAATTAATGCTCATAACGAAAGTAGTTTGTTCAGAATCGTTTACTGAATCGAATTGTCATTTTGCATATTGGAATTTTTTTTATCCAATAATTAAAATTACGTAAATTACAGTCACATTTCCGTTATACAGTCAAAACAAACCAAAATAGACGAAGTACCTACTACGCCAGACCCCACGTGTAGGGCACGCCACGATAGCGGCGGTAAGACCCCTCTTTAGCTAGAGAGGCGTCACGGCGTCCTCACCTACCGCCTGACGCAGGTCCTCACCGGACACGGATGTTTCGGGAGGTTCCTGCACATCATAAGGCGGGAGGAAACGCCCGGTTGTCACCACTGCGATGATCGCCCCGAGGACACGGTGGAGCATACGGTTGGGGCCTGCCCTGCATGGGCGGAGCACCGCCGTGTCCTCGTAGAGGCGATCGGCAGCGGCGGCGACCTCTCACGCCCGGCCCTGGTTCAAGCCATGGTCCGGGGCGAGGGGGAGTGGGAGGCATTCGCCTCCTTCTGCGAAGCAGTCATGCTAGCGAAGGAGGTGGCGGGACGGGAGAGGGAGAGAGTCTCCCGTCCAAGCCGCCGCGGTGGACGCTCCGGGCGTCGGGAGCCGCGTGACGACTCCCGGCCACCGTAGGCGCGGGCCTGCGGGCGGTGAGTAATGGGTAGCTCACCGTCCGATCAGGACCAGGCCCGTGCTGGACGGCGCGTACGTGTTCCACGTGCGCCTCAAAGAGATGTCAGCATCGAAGAGGGGGCCCACTAGGGCCCAAGCCTGCCGGGAAAGCGGGGTCATCCGAAAGAGGTACCGCAGACCCGGAACGTAAGGGCCAAGGAAGGAACACGGGTGGGTTTTAGTCAATAAGAGTCTGACACTCCCTTCCGCTCCAGCCAGAGCGGGAGGGGTCATTTGATGATTTCCCATCCTCAAAAAAAAAAAAAAAAGACCCCACGTGTGCGATTGTGTGCGTGCGTAGATTTGTAATGTGACTACAATTTTCTTCCACAATCAGTAAAACTAATTTAATTAAATAACAACGTTATATACCTAATAGTAAACATTCTGTGTATGTATTATGATTTAAAAAAAAAACACTCCGGACAATAATATAGTCCAATTTGTTAGTAAAATACCTTATCACTAGTGTTAGTAGTACACAAACAAGGAGAAGAATAGTAGGAGACTGAGGCAGGATGTGCATAGAACTATAAAGCAAGGAATAAGCTACCTGACCATTCTTCCCACATAGTGGTGCCGATTCTCTTGTCACAAAATTCTCTAAACTAGACTAAAAATCACCAAAATTTAGTTTATTCCTGTCAAACGACGATTTCCCATTCTGAAATTGACTAAAGTGACACAACTTATCTATATTTTAGTTTGACAGCACTAAGATGGCACTGAGATTATAATTTAGTGAAAATGGCAATTTTGCTATTCTGAATTTTACGTTTTTCACCTAAAATTTTGATTGTCTTAACTAAATCTGACTATTTTTAATCGCGATTAAAAAGGTGTGGAATAAAATTAGTTGTCATGAACTAAAATTCACACCAACACCTCGACTTCAGATGCAAAAACAGTACTGTATCTTTTTTTCTTTTCTTTTGCTTATATCTCGAAAACGGTGTGTCGTATCGCAAAAATAATGAAAATTTCGACCCCCTTTGTGAAGCCTTAAACCTATAAATCTCAACGTGTTGGTAATATTTTTTTATATTTTCCATACAAAAAGTAAAAAATTCCATACAAAACAAGTCGAGGCCGCACATAATGCGCGCCCACGGCTCTAAAAAAAGATCACGTGGTACGGCAAACAAGTACCACGTGGAGTCGCAATAATTGTCAAATTTGATTTTAGATGTGTCAAAATTATTTTTAAATTTAGAGATTTTATTTTGCAGAATAGCGTTAAGATTCTCATAGCCAAAAGTAAGGAATTTTAGTGATAGTTTAGTTAGTTTAGTTCGGTGTACAACAGAATCGGCACCACTGCCTCAGAAAAGGGGAGTAAGGCTCTCCACCACTGTTTTAAGGATGCTATTGTCACTGACCCGAGTTCTACGCATCAGTGATGCGATTTTTTTGCGAATCACTGCATGGAAGCCGTCGTCAGTTCGATTCTGAGTAAACATCTACGATGCGCTACAGAAACGGAGCGTATGTTGCGTGCGTCTATCCCGTATGTTGCACCTGCCATGGTATATCTCTGCATCACCCTAAGGTTGACTGGTAGAAAATGCCTCAGGCATTAAGTCCGCCTTTGTACAGTATTATTTTTTTACTTGTGCATAAAGTTTTAATAAATAAATAAATAAATAAACGGGCCAGTTTCAACAACATCCTAAAACATTATGGTACTGGATGCGTAAGACATCTAGCGATCTTTTGGTGTAGCTGAGCCATAGACCCGCGCGTACATACCTTGACAGAACGCCTTGAACAGGTTGATTTTGACTTGGTCCGCACAACGAGATAATTTACGGGCCAACATGTTCCCTCGGACCGCCAGTGCTCTACGTTCCCTTTCGATGTCTACATTATCTAAGGTATCTATCTAAGTATACTAAGGTCGTCGGTAAGTATGTGCCCTAAGTACCTACTTAAATTGGAAAAACTAGGTTCATGATTAGGGCACTTATCGGCGGCCCCAAAGACCATTTATTCACATTTACGGCCATTGTACCTACACAAGGCCGTGCAAGGCAGCATACTGCTCGCAGACCTTCAACATTTCTCTGATAGATCCCCGAGTCGGGCCCAGCAATAACATGTCGTCTGCGTAGCTGATTATGACTTAATATTCTAATTGCCGTTTGAAAGAAAGAAAGAAAGAAAAATATTTATTTAGATATACATACCTACAGTCTTAATACAGGTTCAGGTTTATTTGTACCTTAAACCAGAAATGGTTTAAGGTTGGTTTGTATTGACAAACCATTTATCTTTGTAATTATTGAGTAGTGTTGTTAAAGCGAATGTGAGTACATTCGCTGTAACAACAGTACTCAATAATTACAAAGACAATACGAGTACACACGGCTACACATCAAGCTATACATTTCCAGTTTACACTGACCTCTCATTGTAAGTAAATCCTATACAATGCGAGATTAGCTTATACTGAAAATGTATAGCTTGATCTGTAGCCGTGCGTACAAGCTAATAATGTAGGTACATGAATAATATTTTGCACGTAACTATTTAAGCCGTAAACATCTATTAGTAAGTATGTACGTGAGTCACATATAATGTTTTGAATCTGCGCCGCTTGCTACTGGGCCGCTCATTGGAAGCGGCTCTGGTATCTCAGCATGATGCTGCGATATTTAAACAAACAAATACCGCAGCGCTGGTATTCTGATAGGGCCCGTTGTGATGCCACGGACACACCTACGGACATAAAATAAATCCCACTAAAGGACATTATTTTTTATAAAAATACTAATAAATAAAAATGTTGTGAAAAAAACTAATAAATAAAAAATTATTGGTGGTGTAGGTACATTAAATCCGGGACATGTTGTGTAGGCTCATAACATACAGTAACATAGTTCTGACATGACATAACATCACGCCTGTAATCGGGTAGGTTAGGCAGAGGTACCATATTAATCAATGCAAAATACAGAATATTGCCTTACCTACATACTATACAAAGTACGCCATTACGAAATACCTTGTCTAACACAATCCTCCCGCCAAAATCTCAAGTCTACATTCCCACAGTTTCCTAAACTTCAGATATACCAGCTAATAATGTTGCCAGTTGATGGCTTAACTTTTATCAGGCGGCGTTAACAGCGCCTCAAGAGGCTGTTAATTAGCGCCGCCGACTCCCAGGAGATTGAATATTGATAATATCTAATTGATTGCCTCGCGAAATGCAGCGGAATCGGTATGCGATTAGTATCTACCGAAATGTTGTGGAATCTAAGTATTAGATGTAGGTTTTGTTTAATTAAAACCCCGGCTTCTATGGAAGATTTATTCCAATTGGCAGTATGTGGTGATTTTTTTTGCAGGCTTCTATATTCTCTGTAAGGTAACGTTATTACGTCGGATAAAAGCATTGGTACCTACAAAGAAACCTGGCACTAGGTAGGTACTTCTTGTGATTTCTAATGATAGGTAGCGGTAGCGGAGGATGGCGGTCCTCGCTGTTCTTGAACGGAACTACTAACTATGTATGTTTCCAATAGATGGCGCTACCAAGTAACTGGATTCATAAGGTGTTTGAGGCAACGCTGTTGGAATACTAAGTTTGCCTTAGGTAAGTATAAAAACTTTGCTTCGGGGCAAGTACCTACTTATCTTACAATATTTGGAAACTGCCTTTTCTCACAATTCTGACATTTAAAAAAATGAAATAATCATATGTATGTACCTACGTTTAAGTTAGTAAGAATGTAGTTCAGCAATAAATTACAATTACTATTTCGTACTTAGCTTCCAAAATTGTTTAAGTTAAAACTTTTTAAGTCTGTAATTAGCTGTTTACCTACACCAGCGCGGGAGATAAGCATGTTTTATTGAAAAACTTAACCGCTGGCGCAGTTTTGATTAAGATTAGTTCGTAACTTGCACAATAATTTAGATTGAGCGGTGATTTGGAACGCGACGTTCGCGGGATGGCGCGAAATTTCGCGGTACATGGATCTGTTACGATTTTGCTGGAAAAGATATAAATATCAATATACGAGCCAATAATGCTCATATAGCAAAAGTACGTTTATGCGTACCTTAATCACTCTATTCAGTCGTAACTAAAACTCCGTCACGTGATAATGTGCGGGTCGATCATTAGATACCTAATAACAATACAATAAGTGCATACCTTGAGTAAATTTAAACTGTTTCCATAAATAAACTATTGAACTTAACAGTGGTTTGGTGTGAACTAACAAACTAGGTGCCTATCTACAACAACTAGGTACCGGGGTATCCGTCAACGACGAGAAAACCATAACAACCTACCAAAGTATTCCTTTTTGTAGGTAGGCATAGGTATAGGGTTCTTGATCAAAGGCACTTCTACCAATTTAAATAAGCACCTTTTGCCCGTAGCGCGTAGCCACTTTTTGCAATGTGAAATTATTGTTGTTTCTCTTTACCAACTTGTTTTACCCATGACGAATTTGTAAACATCCTGGCATAACAAATATCAATCTTCTATAACGAAGTACAATTTATATTAAAAGGACTGAAGATGATCATATGAAAATCATAGGTACGTAAATTTCCTTAAGATTTCCTACCTACGACCTAATTATTATACTTACAGGGTAGCGAGGCGGTCATCACATTCATTAATGAAACCACGTATCCTACCTACATGACGTTTTTTGAATAGTCGCGGTACTTGGGTACCTTATTGTGTCATTAGCTGACAAGATCATGTTCATAAATTAATTCATGTACCTATTATTTTTTTTTGTAACTGCATAGAGATATATTACCTGAGAAATAGCTCTCTGAGAATAGTAGGTTGGTTAATGACGCGTGGCCGGCGAAGATGATTCAAAACGTTGCCATTCCGAATTAATTCTCTATGCGCAAAATGGGACGGGGTGACGGGGGTGAATGTTGTAATTTTTACTTTTAGTTTGTTTCAGTCCCGTACTTAACAATATCTACATACATTGTGTTCAACCGTCAGATAGTTTGACTCATAAAAGAAAATACTTTTGGGACGAGGATACTAGCCAATCTATTCTAGAATATTACCTAATAAGAACTTATAATACATATACCGAAATACCTATATTACTGTCTCATCCAGCACCAACCACGCTCCACATCCTATCTCCGTGTACCACCATCTTGTAAACTTTGAGCGTTGGTTAATAGCTTAACACGCGTTTGTAACGAGTTGGTTAATGAATTAAATCTGTATTAACTGCTTCTGCCAAGACGGTATATTTCACTTGCATGCGCCGCGGTTTGAGATAAGTGATCTTGTAAATAAGTATCTACTTATATCCTGGTTCTAAAGCAATTTCCGCACTTCGTTTGAATAATATTTACCTATTTGGTTTTCTTAATCTGATTTGCCAAAGCACATTATTGTGGAATAGGTATAATAGATATAAATATTGACCAGTCAGCAAGTTATTTTACCTCTTGAGTTTGCATCACTGTCAAAATAACAGTGATCTTTATTAAGAGCGTTTATACCTTATGAGTGGCAACGTCGCAATTTAGTGTCATATTTCGTGGTTTTAAATTTTTATCATTTAATCGGAGCTATATTTTCAAAATCTGTTTAATTAACTTTTTAGAATTATGTGAAAACTGTGTAGAAGGTAAGAAATCGTTGCGTTTACAGTTCTATTTATTTGCAAATAATACATTGGAAACTTGCAGGGCGTTATTTTCATTGTAAAATAACTGTAAGCATTACGGTTACTTACTTTTTAAACACTTTCACGTAATTCTAAAAAGTTAATTAAACAGATTTTTAAAATATAGCTCCGATTAAATGATAAAAATTTAAAACCACGAAATATGACACTAAATTGCGACGTTGCCACCCGTATGGTATAAACGCTCTTAACGTTGTAATAAGGTAGCTGTTGGGTTGCTGCAATTGACAAGTCTGTCAGATTCACAATGCTCTTTATGATCGTTAATATACTAAGGTTGCTATTGGGTTGGTGCTGTCAGAGGTAAAATAACTGTGAATGGACTGTAGTGCGTCGAATATGTCTACTACTCCTTATTTAGGTATTCATTTATTTATTTAAATTACAATTACAACACCTTGACTGACACATCCAAGGCGATGTTATAAGTCACAATGTCTAATAAGAAGGAAGGGTACACAAATTTTCAAAAAATAAAATGATCCGTGAGCAAAATTAAAAATAATTGTATAAGTAGGTACTTAATAATATAACAATTAGTATAAAAATTACAACATTTATAATATGAAACCTCCCTCAATTATTATAGGTATTAGCCACTAGGTACCAGGGTAATAAAGGGTACCTAGGTTTATACAGGGTTATTGGTAAAACACCATCAACCTCTTAAGGGGTCATGCACTCATCATTATGAACAACTTTTACTATGGGACCAAATATGAAATGGCAAAAAAAAAAATGTAATGGCAAAAAAAAAAAATCTGCTGTTCTCTACATTTTGACGAGTCCTGCAAACATAAATGTAGGAAACAGCAGACTTTTTTTTCGCGAAGTTGTTTATAATGATGAGTACAATGACCCCTTAAGAGGTTGATGGTGTTTTACTAATAACCCTGTATATCGTCACTCATGGAGACTCTATTTAACTCAATTCTCAACGTAATATTCATTAACAAAAGTAGACATTATCTGAGCAACATGACTACTTAAAAAAATATATATCTCTGCACCATCACCAAATCATTTGCTAGGCGCGGTGATTACAACATTCTGTCTTCATATCTGAGATCCAAGCAAATTAATAATTCAACGATAAATCAATCAAAAAACTGTCCCCGGAAAACCCATCATCTACATCCGTATAAACGTCGTCTTCCCATCTAAATTCAAGGAGAATCGTTTCATAAATAAAGGAAAATAAAGCCTCTTTGTAGGTAAAGGTCCACATCAAGTCAGGAGAGGTGGCAAGGTGGAATTAGGGCCCTTGTTGAACCGAAGAAAGCAGTTTTTATTCTGCCTAAAGTAATTATTGTGTTTTTGTGAAAGAGTTTGTTAGCGGACCATTCAGAGTCGAGGACACGGACGCTTTCTTGATGGAGGGACGGATTTGGGAGACGGGAAATGCGATATAATGATATTCGTGATGTTTTTTCATAGAAATGGTAGTGATTTTTTGGTTTTTCGTATTCTAAAATAATAATAATTTCTATATAAAAGACTTACAAAAATGCAATACAATAACTAGGTAATGTTACATTGTTTTGAATCCTTTGTTTGACTGTCGACCGGTTTCAAAAAGCATTTTGTAGCTAATTAGCGTAGACAGCAGCTCGTAGACTGTCGTAGACGCTGCTACGAACGTAGGCAAACTCCGTAGACTGCTACGACAAACGATCTCTTTCTCGGAGTTATGAAAGGTTACTTAGCAAGTCAGCACACAGCAAATTGCTGATCATAGTTTTATTTTATTATATTATATATTTATTACGTCCGCTTAACTTCCCTTTCGCTTAGTGTAATCATTATGTACATCGTTTAACTTGTTTACACTTTTAATTTATTAATGTTATGCAAACAATGCGTCTAAAAATGATTAGGTACCACTGTAAAGTTTTATATAAGTAACGGAAGCTGCTATTCAACGTCCACTGCTCTACTAAATTAACCAATCCAAACATCTGTCTACAAACTAGCGTCACCCAAGTCCGTTCTCGTTCATTGCCCGGAATATTCTTGTTTTCCTCGAGTTTTCTCAGCTTTTCTTCGCGTTTTCTTTCGTTTGGTGCCTTAATTAGCTCATTCAGTGGCCCCTTCTCGCCGCGCCCCCCACCGCACCCCCTAAATTATCTTATTTATTGAAAGCACTTTTATATTACATTTTGACAACCCGAATGGAGTATTTAGTGAGCATTTAAGGATCGGTGAAGCTCCCGAAAGGCGAATAAGGTGATATTTTATTGGTTGGGGCGATGAACTTTATTCATACTTTTTTTTTTGAATAATCAAATATTTATTGGTTTTCAGTTTACGTTACGTTACGTATCTTTATTTGGTGTCGTTGAGATGGTGGTTTTAAAATGCATATCTGTCAATTATTTAGTAAGTGCGCTGAAGTACGATTTCCTGATTTCGTTATGTACCTATTTTAGCCACAGCCAATGCCTTCAGACTTCCCATCTCGTTTGCAGTAAGACTTAGTATTGTTCTCTTTCTCCGTAGATGCAGGCTTAAGGATTATGAGAATCAATGCCAGTGGCGCTAAGCATCGTTAGGTCGGGACCTCAGTTATAAGAAAGAAGATAGATCATGCTATAGATATTGCTGTTTTAGACTACTGTTTTAGTAGTCCGGTTAGTTACTTAATAAAAACTGTTCATATGAAGTAAGTACCCGGGCGTACCTATGTTTTGTAATCAGTAACATCTTACTATTAGCAATCATTTTATATACGTATCTTTTTGTCACGATAGGCACTTTCCATTATTTGCTGTCTTTTATAGCATTCCTTTCAGTAGACGGTTAAAGATGAGATGAATCTTAGCATATTAAAAGCAGCGACACCTTTGAAACCTTTGTTTAAAACCAAAAATAAACAAAACAGTAAAAATTAAACGAAGAAAACGTGAAACTGAAAACACTATCTCCACCTGAGCCAGACGTGACCGTAAAAGAAAAAGGGGCGAAGTCTTGGCGGAAGTGTCGCTGATAAGCCGCCATAATGGCCACCGCTGATAACGACGCTCCCGCCTTTTTCTCCCGCCAAAACAGGGCGCCATTGTTGACACAGAATGGCGACACAAAAGCCACTTCGCGACACAATGCGTCGCACTCACACAGTGAAGTAATAAATTTTTTGTAGTCTATTCACAGTTTTATGCCATTTTTATGGGTGGTTTAGGCGAGTTTGATTTTTGAGGTCGTATATGGTAGGTTAATATATATTATTTTGATATTGGGTGATGCTGGCTCTGATGCTAATTCTTGGATGAAGGTTAGTGAATAATAGGCAAAGAACAATAAAGATTTGTTTTACCCTGGTGGGGCCTCTGAGGTTTAAATGCCAGTACTGTTTTTCTCTACTTTTATTATAAACCATGTTTTTGTATAGACCGTTGACATGATTAACATCATGTCAACGGTCCATTACATTTTATAGTTTCATTTGTTTCTGTTTTTTAAAGCTGAAATGGTCCTAAAATATTTAACTAGAGAATGATTCAATAATAATGTTTACAATAATGTTTCATGATTCAGTTACATGAAGTTTTATCGAAATTACATATTATTAGGTTATGAGAGAGAGTCTATTAAATATTGATATATTGATAAAGATGACTTACTATACCTTACCGTACCTTTAAATAACCATCTCCCGATAATTATTTAATTGAAGTAACGAGCTTTTACGTTGTACAATTAAGTAATTGTAAAACCTCTAAAACCATAAAACCTTTTAAATATACACTGTGTCGTAAATTTTCTTGGCAGCAGGATAATAATCTCATATTAAAGCATCGCCATTATTAAAATATTAATAAACCGTAACATACACACTCAAGAGCATTCAATTTGTGGTTTTAATAAAATTTTAATTGACACGTATTAGGTTTTCAAGTAAATTATAAAGGAGGCAGAGTGGCCGCTTTCCTTCGCCACTCCGCGAACATTAGCGACGGGGGTGGGTGCTGGGACAAATTTTTGTTTTTCACTCGCGTTAGAGACAGCGATAATGGTAACACAGTGTGTAAGAAAGAGACAACAGCAGGTGCACACATTGCCTTTGTTAAAGAGCAAAAATAATAGAGAGAACGGTCGTTTATCTCTTTTTATGGCGGGAGCGCTATCTTCCCGCCGACGTTATTATGGAAGACAATTTTGGCGCGAAAGAAAACTGCTTATTACTTCTTATTCGTGGTGGCTGGTTTGGCAAATTTTTCTTTTTTTTTAAATCTGGTGAACGTCAAGTGGGTCTTTAGAGTTCCGCTTTCGTACTTCTGTTGTTTGTGCCTGATTTAACAGTACCTAATTAGGTGAGTAAGTAACTGTCCTTTGAGGATATTGACAATAATTGTTACATAGGTACTAGATACAACATTATTTTACTGTCATCAATATTTTTAGGAGTACGTCATAACCTGATTTAAGAGTACCTAACTAATTAGTTGACTAGATAACTAACTGTCATTGGAGGATAATGAGATCAATTATTGTTACCTACTTGATACGAATTGAGATACTGCCACGTCATCAATACTTTCAGTAGCAACTAATAACTTTTCAAAAATTATTAAGTATCTTGTTCCTATCCGTACTTCATAAAATATTTACCAAATATTTATCTGTTACTACGCATAATTATCTTTTCCTTAACAGATTGTTCTCCTCTCCGTATCTTTGGTAAACCAACACTGAATGAAACGCCTTATTTTCTCTCACAACAGATAATTATTTCCAATAGCTTTGTCTCATCCCAGTGGGATGTTGGCTCTGTTCTCAATAAACCGAATTAATTGATCGCTGACACTTTGTGGTGTACGAACAATGGATCAGGAGAAGGCGCAATCTTGATACTTTAGTTCCCTACTTAAGAACTTTTTTGATCGAGGGAGTTTTATCATCAGTCATTTGATTAGATTGTTTTACACCACGTTTTGTGCTGAATCGAGAATTTCAATAGGCTTATGATAGTATTTGCCCCTGCAACCCTGTAGGTGAAACGATACCGATTAGATTTTTTCTCTTTTTTCAATCCCTAACTATGCCACAGGCGATTTATTACTCATATTTGTCACATACTGATTGATCCAATAGATTGCATGTACGTAGCCATTACCAATGTTTTTATTCACAACAATCATAAATGCTTGATATGAATTACGAACTAAACTTTTTTGAACTCGAGAAATGTGGGTTTACCTATTATAGGTACACCATTCGGGGAAAACACGCGTGATTATATGTTATGTTATGAATTTTATTGTCGTCGGAAAATGCACCTCATTTTCCAACTTCACAAGTATCAAAACTTGTCGCACCTCTCTTCCCTGGCTCTCCGCTTCCATTGTCGCGCCATTCTTCTCATTTCTTATATCAGTGAATTAGATCGTTCCCGCAAATGGATTAAAACGTTAAGTATTTATTTATCGCCCACTTTATCTAAGATCCTGCGGTTATACCAACAGACTGTTAAATTATACGCTTTGTTAATGTTATAACGAGGGTCTTACGCTTGATTTTGTGGTCGATTTTTAAGTTTGTACAGCTAAGCGATGACGGCTGGTGTAATTGTGTTTGTTGGGGGCTAGTGTTGTGAGTGGTATTGGATTATTAGTTAACGCGTAGTTGTTTTCCTGTAGGTTTGTTTCAAATTTGGGAGACAAAAAAAGTAAAAAGGTTTCTAGAAACATTACTCAGGACATTTTTTGTTTTTGGGTGCTAAGTCATCAATAAACTTCTCCTCTCTGGGCGGCGCGGGAGGGCATGTCAGACTCTTACTGACTAGAACCCACCCGTGTTCTTTCAGTTGCCTGTGCCAAGGGCCACGGTAACCCTTTCGGACTTTCCCGCAACACTGGCAGGCATCGGCCCTAGCGGACCCCGTCATTGGTGCTGACTCTCTTTGAGGTGCACGTGGAACACAATGCGCCGTCGACCCGGGCCTGGTCCTTGTCGGACGGCGAGCTACCCATTGCTCGCCATCCGCAAGCCCGTGCCTACGGTGGCCGGGAATCGGCCTGGAATTCCCGACGCCCAGGGCGTCTCCTGCGGCGACTAGGGACGTGAGGGCACGAATGTTGCCTCTCCCTCACGCGTTCCGCCTACTCCTTCGCGAGCATTACTGCTTCGCAAAAGGAGGTGACGGCTTCCCATGCCCTCTTGTCCGTACCAAGGTCTGGACCAGGGCCGGACGCGAGAGATCTTCACCGCAGATCGCCTCCTCGAGGACATGGCGGTGCTCCGCCCAAGCCCGGCAGACCTGCACCGTATGCTCCACCGTGTCCTCCGGGCGATCCACACAATGGTGACACCCGGGCGTTTCCTCCCGCCTTATCCGGAACTGGAACCTCCCGAAGCAACCGTGTCCGGTGAGGACCTGCGTCAGACGGAAGGTGAGGACGCCGTGGTGCTTCTCTAGTCACTCCTCAAAGAGGGGACTTATCACCGCAATGTGGCGTGCACAGCACTGGGAAGCGACGGTCGCACTCTCCATGTCGCCATGAGATTCCGCCGGAGCTCTGTCCGCTGTGCCGTGATTTCTCGCGGCAGTGGAGTTACGCCCCGGCGTTTCGCCTCCTCGCGCCACTCCCATATGTGCACGAGGACTTTTACCTCCTGATCCCATGGCGGCAATCCGGCAAAGAGGCTCGCTGCCTCACCGGAGACCGTACGATATCCCAGGAAAAAAAAAAATTGAAACCGACCCACAATCATCGCGTAACATACGCGATATCTCCGGCAATTGTGGGTCGGTTTCAAAAATTATTTTTGTTATGTATAGGGATGTGGGGGTGGTCTCATAAAAATTTTATTAACCTTGCTTGGGTAGTTTTCCAGTTAGTTTCAATAATACGTATTTTTTCCACTTAGTGTACATACATTGATGATATTATATTAACTTCCTGTCACAGTTATTTACATAGCAAGTAGCGGTATATGAATTTGTGTGTGGGGCAGGTAAATAAAACGTGGCGAAAATACAAAAACAAATACACCGACTTCCCAAATAAAAGTAATTTTTCACTTTGTAGTGTTTTTTTTGGAAGTCGGTTGTTTGTTTTTGTAAAAATGTATTTTTTTTTATTTATCCTACTTCTAACTGTATAACAGAGCTTTGACGGCTTTTGAACTCTGAAGTTCATCTACTCATTTTTACCAATCTACCACCATTTCACTCATACCCTGAACCACAAACCTCCAGCTCTACGAAACCACTCAGCCAAACCGAGGCAATCATTGGAAGTCCCGTTACTTTGCGTTCATTCAGCACCCTGTTGACACAGCCAGTCATTAGGCGAGACGTTAGCTTCCAATTGTCGAATATAATCTACTTTTTAATGTCGTTATCTTGGATTTTGTTTGATACTTATGTTATTTTGCTTGTTTGAATTGTACAGTGGATTTTTTGATTGATTGAATGGATTTAAAAGTGTTGCTAGGAAACCCTCATACGCGATAAATTATTATGTTCTACATTATAATACTTGAAACGACTTTCCTTGAAATCTACAGTTGTTCAAAGTACGATCAGTAAATCAAGTTGTATTTCAGGAACGTTTAGTTTCTATTCCATAACGTAAGCTGAGATGGTGGAACCAGTGGAACGTAGCTGCGTAGATATGGGTGAATATGTAAATGGCGAACTTCTATACAATCTTTCATCCCCTATTTAACCCCTTAAGGGGATGGATTTTCGAAAATCCTTACTCACCTAACTCGTTCTATATAAGAAACTAGTGTGCAAAATTTAAAGCTTTTAGAGACAGCGACTGTGCGCTGTTTGTAAGTTAATTTAAAATTTGTATTATGTAGATAGTCCGGTTTTAGAAGAATAAAACAATGCACTGTCTGAAACTCACTCGCCAAAATCACACCGATCCGACCTGCTTCTGAATCATATGACTGCATTTCTAATTTCCGGTCGATAAAAAAATATATTAAAGAAATAAAATAAAACAGTTTTATGTCTGGAAATGTTCAAAATAGTAGGTATACTTAAGTATTGCAAATTAAACTACTAAGATTAAATAAATAAGTTGAGATGCGACTGTTCACGGTGACGAGGCATTTGGTTTCGGGCGAGGTGTCAGATTGAACTCAATTTAATTTGTACAAAATGGAAATACCTCCCGTCTGCTCAATCTCAGGGGAGTGTGTTTTTTATTTAATCTTTTTTTCTATATAAGAAAATTTATTTGATATCAC
Source organism: Brachylomia viminalis (assembly GCA_937001585.2). Classification (NCBI taxonomy): domain Eukaryota; kingdom Metazoa; phylum Arthropoda; class Insecta; order Lepidoptera; family Noctuidae; genus Brachylomia; species Brachylomia viminalis. Next base: position 2,961,508 of record OW443301.2, read on the forward strand.
TGGGGCCCGCGGTCGCTCCCGAAATCATATCATTCAATTGTTATATACCTATGGGGAGACCAAGGGTGTACTTGAAAAACAGCATATTTTCAACTCTTAACCTGTCCTTTGAAGCCGGTTGCTCTTCTCATTGTTTTTCAGACCTCCTTCAAGCATCCTTCATCTATCTATTATAATAATAATAATAAATATTACAGTCGCTTTTCGTGTCTGTCTGTGTGACCGTGTTGTTTTTCCAAACTACGCAACGGATTTAGATACAGTTTTCACAATCATTTAAAGAATAGGTATACTCCGAATGGTTTATGTGTATAACACCTTAATATTGAACTTACAAATAATAAAAAAATCGCGATATTTTGTCATGTCATGAAAAACCGTGCGAAGCAGGGGCGGGTCGTTAGTTGATTCATTTAAAAATACACCAATATGATTGGATTTCAAAGCGCGAAAAATAAAATTGTTGTCCAATAAGTAATGCCATAATATCATGGCATTACTTATTGGACAACAATTTTTGATGCAAAAATAAAATGTATCCCTCATGCAAAGGCAGGCCTCTCCCCATAACTTCCAGCTCTTTCGATCCGGGGCTAATGTGGACCACATTAGCCCCGGATCGAAAGAGCTCGAAGGTTGTTTTCTCCAGCTCATCCCTCCATCTTCTACGGGGTATGCCCCGGGCGCGACGCTTTCTGGCTGTGTCAGGGCTTGACATAGTTGTTATTTTGGCCCATAGCTCATTGGGCATACGCCAGACGTGGCCTGCCCAGCCCAGCTATTTAGAAAAGTAGTCATTAAAATATCCATTTATTGAAACTGGCGCGAAAACAGCGAGATTCACACACGAGACAGAGAATCGATCGGGACGTAATGTAATTTATAAGAAAACCTCGGCGTCTCACCGTTTTATGCGAAAAGTAATGACACATGGTAGATCAACGCAGAAAGCCCTCTCCATTTCATAAGCTCTCATAATGTTTACGTAAAGACACCGGTCAAAGATACATTTTTATTACCTAGTACTTAGCTAGTAGAGGTTCTTGTAAAGGAACTCGTGCAGGGAAGTAGGTATTGGGTAGGTACAACTACTTATTCTTGGAAGTAGACAGATATTCTGCCACCAAGCAGTGTAGCTGTGGTTCAGTTTGTAGGGTGCCAGTGTAATTTCAGATAGGTACTTATGTCTCACATGAGAGGTGTCACTTGCATTGACTCTGGGATGTCCACAAGCGGCGGTGACGACTTACCATCAGGTGGGGCGTCCGTTTGTTTCGAGAGTCAGATACATTTCGGGCTGGGAACCAAACGGATCTTCTGAATTTCCTTGTTCAGTGGTAATGAGGTGTGTCGGATCAGACAGAAATCGTCTTTATCACCACAATTGTGGTTCTATTTTGCGCACGATTCATTTGAATGCTATACCGAACGACGCAATTCATAACCGAGTATGCTTCATGAATTGAATTTAATATTTTTAGAGATTTTCAACATCAGATGCATATTTTGTTTTTAACTTTACGAAATTGTGCGGTTGTAAAGTTTCATTTTAAAATGCTGCTGAGTTTAAGTAACTCTTAATTTCTTCTCTTCTTTTCTTCTTATCATAATTTTATGTAAATAATTTATGATGACCCTCCGATCAGGGCTCATTATAAATTATTTAGAATCTACATAGTTAAAATGCTGGCCTGCTATATTACAATAGGTATAGGCCGGCACCGTGGTCTAGTTTTTCCATCCATAGAGACGGATGGAGAGACTAGACACGTTGTGCCACGCTGTCTTTGAGAGTTTACCTACTTAGCCAAAACGTATTTTCCATGATTGATTTTGCAATAGTCCACGTATGTTTATATAGGTCCTAGCTTTATTTTATTTACGATTAAAATAAACTATCATCAAACTAAACATATTTTTAAATAAATATCTTGCTTAATTGCATTTCATAAGCGCAGGCTGATATAAACTAAACTATGTCACCCAAAGACGACAGAATTACTAGCAGACAGGACACAATTTAGCGAGACCAAGCGGCTGCTTCCAGCGAAATTAAATGACGCTGCATTCGCAAAGAAAATGCAATCACCGCCCCGGTATATTCCCCGATGCAAATCTCAATTTCCGAGTCAGTGTGCCCCGCTATTCCTTACGCTAATAAAACGTGCACCAAACTGAGATGCTGTTTCGCTCGCTGATGAACGCCAAATGACGTTATGACAGCGCACGCCGCCATTTAACGCCTATTTGGTTCCAATTTCAAATCTCCCGCGCTCCCCTGCGGTTCCGGACACGAACGGAGCATAGATAATAGCGTTTTGTTTTATAAGTTTAAATGTTTTTCGGCCAGTAACGGATATTAGATTAAGAAATGCACTGAGTTTATATTCGGCTTTGCAAACTAGATTTTTAATTAAAACAGTGTTCTCATCAAAGTTTGAAACATAAACCGCTTGCATAGGAGTTTTATCCAAATGAAATTTGGATGGACTGCTGTATGTGAATGGCGGACAAATAGGAATAAAAATGGTTCGCTTTGGGCGGAAAAAGAAAATGAAAGAAATCAATATGGCCGAAACAGAGAGGTGTAAGCCGCTAGCTCTTCGTCGTACCTATTGATACACCAGGTATTTTGGAAACTCGGAATGAAAGTACTTTTTGCGTGACCTTTTTTCGATTTTGGTTTTGTATCTACCTAATTGAGCCATGTAAGTAGGTACTAAGTACTTGTTCGAATTTAGGTTTTCCGAGAATATTATGTAAGAAGATCCTACCAATACCTATGTTACTTTTTCAAAAGTATTACGAAATGGTAATGCGTAAAACTCTATTCGGTATTTCGTTATGATAGCATGTTTATTATTTATTTAAAAGCGAAATAAAAGGGGGAATATTTAGCTGATTGCTGAGTACCTACTTCTCGATACAGTATTTCGATTTTGAAATACGTATTTAGTCAATTAAGATAACATTTCAAGCAATTCAATTTATCCTGATTGGCGTTAACAATTTCTGGAGTCGATTTAATTACGAAGTACTTGGTCCCATGCTGGGCGCCAAAACTTTTTCAAGATTAACGTATGTCAAGTAAACAAAGTAGAAGTAAAATGTCTTGCCTTCCAAACAAATAGAACATTGTCTATAACGTTTTCTTTCATTCGTAGCGCAGCGATCGCGTTTCGAATCCCGATACACGAATATCCGTTCTGCCATTTTGGCGCGCGGGCGGCCGGAAACCCAAGGATATAAAGTTTCGCGCGCCTTTCTGCCCGCCATGACACTTTTCAATATTTTTACTCTTATTTACCGCTATTATTTATGTGCGCCATTCTTCGGCGAGGGAAACCGACCGTCTATATTGTCTGTTGTTGGTTTTCTATCGCTGAGTCCTTTATATTTTGTTTGTGTTTGACCTCCGATATTTTTGTTTGGGGCGAGAAAAAATGTTGGGAATAACTTCGTTTCAGTTTTTGCGGAAAATTTAAGGTCTGAATTCAAGTGCAATTTGATCGTAGTATGAATCGTTTTTAGTTCAGCCCAGTTTCCGTGTCAAGAGGCTTCATGTAACACTCTGTTAAAACATTATAGGAGTTTTGTGGGTTTTGCTAAAATATCTCTGTGAAATTCAGGGATATCTACTGATTTTCTAAGTTGAATAATTTATATATCTGAGGGGTGTAGCAACTTTTCCAAAGCGACTATACAGAGGCATAGCAACAAACAGATAAATAGAATAGATAGTTATTTAAGATAGTTTAATTAAGGACCACGCTACCGCATTAGGATTTTCCTGTAATGATAGCAGTGATTGTGATAAATAAACAAATAAATAATTATACTGTCAAAGGAGTCAGAATTTCACACTTTAGATTAAATTACAGATACCTTGAATATCAACTACCCGCAACTACATAAATCGAAATACAGACATCTGTCAACTTTTCCAAAAGATTCCCTTGTCATTCATGATACGTAATCGCTAGAGATTTAAAAAGCTAAGTTGCGTCCCCAAACTGGTCGGTACGTTTTTTATTCGGACAGAATGGCTCTTTTCACATCCATTGCGGCGTAAGGTGGTCACTTTGTTGAAGTGTGGTTGCTAGATGTGGCATGACCGTAGTGGTTGTCGGTGTATTGGTCGTCATTTTGGTCTATTCGACACGTCGAAATCAAGAAAATAATTGTTTTAGGTTAGCGGTAGTTTCCGTAACATTTTCGAATCGCAGTATCACATTGTTTTGTTTCTATCTTGGGGCGACATTCACATAAAGAGAATAAATAGATCGTCTATTTTTCTTATTTCGAGCAGTGATTATGGGTAGGTAGTCAAATATGAACTAGGGTGTGAGCTTGTGAGCCATCTGTGAAGAATCAAACCTAATCACAATTTTTGCCAAAATGAGACATTTTGTTTTCCGTTTCGTATCAAATCGAACCACAAGCTCTCAATAAATTCGTAATCTTCCTGTAATCTCTACATCCTTGGCCACAAGCAATGGGATACACAAATAGGACTACGAACACGAGACTTTTATACGCTCATCCGATTAGACTGTCGTATATGCTTATGAGCTCTTTGTCGTGCGTTTTTGTGATCGCAGTTAATCGCAGCGATCGTGCGCAACCGTGCGGCAACGCTTACGAGTCCTCAAAGCGCTGCTACAATGTGCGCTTTATGTTATTTTGTATCGGAATGTTTGGGTGTTCGGTGTGACGTCATCGGCTGAAATGTATTGAGAATTGGAAAATGTAGATCTTACTTTTGGAAGGCATTTACGAAGGATAGAGATGGTACTCATACAATGGATCAAGTAGCTGCAATTGTGACAACTGACATACCCAGAAACGTTGTGTATATAGTGAGTAACAATTTTTGGACTCTCTTACTTATACTCTCTGGTTTCTACATCGTTCTTACATGTAATTTCAACATGAATGATGTAACCACTTTTTTGTAACAATATTTTGATTTAAAAGAGTGTCCATGGAGTTTTTTGCCCGGTCTTCTCTATAGGTACCTACTACGCTTTGGGATGGGCAACTACCTTCATCTTTCTGACCGACCGACACCTTGACAATTCAATAGTGCCTGTAATTGGTTTATTTAAAATAAATGCTTTGAGTTTGAGTTTTGGTAAACGTTGCTTAAAATTAAGCGACGTTTTAACACCAACAAATTAACATTACTTAACTTTAATCAACGTTTATAAATAAGGAGGTTGGTGACTGCGTAACTATGGCTAATACATAGTCGGGAAAAGTAAGATGCGCCCAACGCGAAGTACTAACAGCCAAGCAGGTAATCTCAAGACTATCACGACCTACTTACTACCTCCAAGCTCCAGAAAATGTGAGTCCTCCCTATAAACAAAACTCATTTAGTAGCGAACTAGATTTAAGGGGAGCTGGAAAATAGCCCAAATTAAAATGCTTGTCTTGTAGGTAGCTAACTATAAATTAATATTATTACTAGTTTTCAACACCATTCCTGCTTAGACAATAACGCCTGACGTTCGACTCTGAAACTTTTAACCCCACTGAAAATTCCGTTAACATAAAGCGACACAAAACCCAACTTAAAATGTAAGATAGCACTCTTAGAATAATAATCTAAATATGTATATTACACAAAAGAAGTGGAAGGAATTATAGGGCATCAAAACATTCGTCCGCATCGCTGTCAACAGGAAAAGAGCCAGATTCTTGTGTACATAATAACATTATTATTTTAACTTATATATTATATACTGTGTAACCTACTTTGTAATACCTACTTTGTTAACATTATGACGAATAAACGTTTCCAAACCTTAAAACATCTACCTCCTCATCAGCCTATAATGTTCCCACTGCTGGGACACAGGCCTCCTCTCTGTGAGAGGGAGTGGGTCGTATTCCACCACGCGGGCCCAGTGCAGGTTGGTAGATGTCACACATGTCTTCGAATTTTTGGTTCTAGGACATGCCGGTTTCCTCACGATGTTTTCCTTCACCATTTTGAGAGCTATCTGGGTTCGAACCAACGACCTACAACTCGTAAGTCGCGGCCGTTACCACTAAGTAAGTTATTTAATTGCTGTCTTATTCCAGGTACTATTTAGTGTGTATACACTTATTATTAAATATCTACCTACAAACAGCTAATTAACCACATATCAACAAAACAAACACGACTAACAAAACAGTGGGCAGTAACTCAATTACGCGCCCACAATTTTTAATAAAAGAGCTTTTATCGAATTACGAAGCGTTTTGCACCCTGCTATTATGCGAAGAATCGTCACAAACGAAGTATTGTTAGGGACACTAGTGCCATTGTCTGTGTTATCGCTCCACGTCGGTTTTTGCCGTCTCTCTCTCTTCCGTTTAGTTAGGGCTTGAAGAGATGTGGCAGTAGGTAGATTACTTCCTTACTCGTAGATGCGTTTAGCTTGGTGATGTGAGTTATTTTAGTTTGTAAAGTTTTTGATGAAAAAGTTTGGTTTCTTATTTTTGCAACTTAGTTAGGTATCTAAAGAGGCGTTATAATGACGACTATAGGCTCGCACTTATTCTCAGTTTGATGTGGATTAAAACTTAGAGGACTGTCTATGCATTTTGATGTTCCATGAGCCTGTGTTGGACTAAAGTCTGACAAAGCTGTAGATGACATACAAAATAATAGAACAAACTTTGGTACATTAATAATGGAGTCTGTCTGATGTAAAATACCTCTCAACCTCACAAAGGCTACAACAGCATAGGCAGAAACCTATAAAGCCTATCCCATTTTCCCCACTTTTATTCAAACCCGTCATTGATTGTCGACCTAACGCCCTTACAAAAACTTATCGCGACGTTTGTTCACTTTTTATTTTCACTACGATATACACCTTTACAAACATTATGATACATTTAGGTGCGACACTTACAACTCTTATTTTGAAGTACATAAGGTTGATTTTCCTGTTGCTTTTTGTTTGGTATATAGAGGTGTAATGTGGGTTTCTATAGGCAGAGTTGCAACGGAAATAAGCTCCTTTGTATGACACTATCGTATCGCATCGTCAACCGCTTCCTTTCCGAAGATTATTGTAGACGCCAGAGCAAATAAAAGTTATCGGCCAATGTTTGAATATTAGTTTTTTTTTGGGTTTATGCTGGTTCATGTTAGGTGTTTTCTTTTGTATGTACAGCTGGGGTGGAGAATTGTTGTCTTCAAGTTTTTGAGTGTAGATTTCAATGTACTACGTAAAATTATAGAGGAAATTGATTCCACATGCTGACATATGGACGGGTTTATTAATATGTGCTTTTTCAATTTGATTTATGTTCTTTCATAGTTATTTGAATTTTATATAGGTACTTAGGTACTTCTGGAAAAAAAAAAGACTTTTATGAAATTGGAACTGAATTATCATTTAATGGCAGGTGCTTTGATATTATTTTCTGAACCAATGAAGTGTAAAATGAAATCTGTATCCAACTTTTCCAACAAAACTTAAATTTATCCTTAACACATAATACACCAAATAATGCAACATTCGGGAGTCGAGCCCCGAACCCTTTGATTCGCATTCGTGAGTACCTACGGGCCGCTCGGGGCACAAACAAATAACCCGACAAAGTGACTACAGAAATCGCTATGATTGAAAGCGAGTGTCTATTACGTGTCATCATAGACGATAGTTGATGATTGTTTTTCCTAAGTTTTTCCTTGTGTTTTCCGGACCCTTAGCAAGTCCTATTTTCTGTACACAGTTCGCTTTAGTATGCAGGTAATTATCATGTTAGAATTTGTGGTTAATTAAGGGTTGGTGCGTTGCTTGTTTTTTTTCAACCATTGTCGACATAATCCTCCTTGTTTGTACATCCTACTTTTATTATTTTTCTGTTCCGACATCGCAGTTAGTAAAATTTGGCCGAGTGATAAGATTCATAAATAATTTAATGTTGTAATGAAGCCCTCTAGATTGCAGGCGAGACTTCAGAAGTAGCTTATTGTAAGACATCTATTCAACCACATGCCCAAAGCCAAAAACGGTGTTTTTGGCTCAGGTTTAAGTCTTTTACCCTGCTTCTTTTCCATCTATCACAATCCAATATCAACCGAAAGCCACTGTTTCCCATTCCAACACGTTATCCAACATTCAGCTAAAATGCAGGTCACGCACGCGGCCGTCCGACACAAAGGCGTCAAATTTGCACGTCGGCGGCCGTTTACGCGACATCTCGCATTCATCGCATTGACGCTGTGTATACGAAAAATTGCCATTATGCGCCCCCGACGCCATGACACCCGCTGACGGCTTTTTTTTCTCGTTTGTTCTTTTTTTGAATGTTTTTTGTTTGTTTTTGATGTGACGTTGTTTATGGCGGCGGGGGAACATTGCACTGCACTAAATGACTGAACTACTACCCTCTTTTTAAGCACAGACTGTCAGGAATGATCGAAGCTGCAGCTGTAAAAAAAATTACTTCATTGTACGGACGGATTGTGTTAAATGTAAAGTTGCCCCCAACAATGATGGCCTAATGATGGATATTGAAGGATGGTTTGTTCTTTCTAGCAGACAGAATGTGGCTTTCTAATTCTTTGTGTGCATCTCATTTTCGGAGTATACATCACCTTTTACCAAACCACAGAAGAAGAAGTAGAATCACACGAAAGGCTTAGTGGATACTCTAGTTATTTTTTTTTTTCCAACTTACGCCTATCTTTACAGGATAACCTAATGCGTTAGTGTACTTATCTAAACTCTTATCCTAGTACCTACTTAGCTTATTATTAAGTTTTAAACTTTTCGCATATCTCGGGATCATTGAGTCCCTATATATAATACCTTTGGTATTCTGCGACAGTACCAAGTAGTCGTCTTGCATCTGAAAAATGCAACTCAATCTGTGCTTTTATGTCAATCCACAGTCGTAATTCGTTTGAAATCGCATCTATCACTTACCGATCATAGACTATGAACGGCACATGAATGGCGGTCGTTCAGGTTGATCTGAATGTCTGACTGTCGGTAAACGGTCTGGGTGGCCGTCGGCTGACAAATGACTGTCATTGTCAGCATTGTAGGGTTACTTAGAGTGTGTGCTGCACTTATTGAGATGACAATGGACCGTATTTATGATAATATACAGGGTTACTGGTAATTCGACGTATATCCGTCAGGGGCTGATAAGGGGCCCAAAATGCAACAAATTGAACCCCCCATATGTATGGCCGAAATTCAATAGTTTTCGAGATATTAGAATTTTAAGGGTTTTTCGATATTTACTCAAAATTTGACATTTCATTCCAAATAAAAAAAAAAAACTACATATTTGAATGGGTACCATTAAAAATGATGTTGTAGCTGGCACTTCAATTAAGCTATGGACATAATTATTTAAAACTACTTAATTTAACAAAATAATGAAAATAATGAGCGATATAAGAATAATATCTTACCAATATTTTCATTTTACGCTTCAAAAATGTTGTCTCGTCACAAAAAATTCTATGACATTAATCGTACAAATAACTAAAACAACTTGCTTATTCTTTCTACTTTTATAGCTTTCCAGAATGCTATAAAAGTCAATTTTAAAATACATAATTCGTGCCAAGGCATGTGTTTGAATCGGCGCGGGGAGAGAAAGGGTCATTTGTATTTGTATGAAATAAAATGCATAAAAAAATGTACATCAAATTTTATTACAAATTTTACACATCTTGTTCAAAATGAGCCCCTCGATTACGAATGCAGGTTCGAATTCTCTTCCTAACTTCGGTTTTCGTCACTCTTGATGTGAACGTTGTTCTCATCTGTTGCGCCGCGTTTATTATTCGCTGTCGAAGTTCTTCGACTGAATTTATTGGGGTCACATAAACTAATGCCTTCATATGACCCCAAACGTAAAAATCAAGTGGTGTGATATCAGGGCTTCGTGCTGGCCACGGAATTGGCCCTCCCCTCCCAATCCGTCGGTTTGGATATCTCTCGTCTAGTCACTGTCGGACAGTAATCCGGTAATGTGCTGGGCAACCATCATGTTGAAACATGAGGTTGTTTTTTATTTCTTCGGGAACATCCGCCAACAAATCGTCTAGGTTGTTTCTCAAAAACTCCTCGTAATTTTCGCCGTTCAAATTTTGGGGCAAGAAATGAGGGCCCACCAAATAATTATCAACGACACCCATCCATACGTTCAGGGAAAATCTCATTTGCGACGCAGTTTCTTTTAGTTTTTTTTTGGATTCCTGCCTGCTTTAGGTGCCCAAAAATGTAAGTTATGGTAATTCGTTATTCCATCCCGGTCAAACTTTGACTCGTCAGTCCACAAAATATTTCTTAGGAAATGTTCCTGGTCAGCGTCAGCGTTTAACATAAACCGAGAAAATTCGAGTCGCCTGGCAGGATCTCCCTCGTGCAATGTTTGAACAGGTTGATAATGGTACGGGTGTCTACCTGATAGATGTACTACCGACCACACTTTCCACTGGGACATACCAAGCTGTCTTGCAACAATGTTCGTTGAGATGTTTGGGTCATCAATAAAACACTGAAGAATGGTGTCCTCTTCGTCAGCCGTGTACCGTCGAGGTCTGCCAGCGTTGAATTGTGCTCTTTGAACACTGCCAGTTTCAGACAATCGTCGATAGGTGCTCCCGAAAACAGTAACGTGGGGAAGTCGACGATCGGGAAAGCGGCGTTGGTATTCTCGCCGAGCCGCAGCCGCGTTTCCATCGGCAAAACCATAACAAAACATTATGTCTGCGTATTCGTTATTAGGATACGAAGCCACGTTATCCGAAATAACAATGATAACAAAAAGAATAACAAGAGAAACAAGAATTAACAATAATGATCGATAACAAATTAACGGGATGAGAGATTGGTAGCAAGATAACAACACACGTGCTTGCGCGGCGGAGAGTCAAAACTTACTAAGGAAGGCGACGCGAGCGCAGCAGACGCCGTGTACTCCCCCGCCCGCACACCCCGCCCTCACACCCCGCCCCATCGCGAAGAATTTCGCCATGAAAATCGGTTGTTTTAGCGAGGATCATAAACTAAAAACACAGATAATTTCTCTCCCCGCGCCGGTTCAAACACATGCCATGCCACGAATTATGTATTTTAAAATTGACTTTTATACCTTTCTGGAAAGCTTACAGGATAAGCAAGTTGTTTTAGTTATTTGTACGATTAATGTCATAGAAATTTTTGTGACGAGACAACATTTTTGAAGCGTAAAATGAAAATATTGGAAAGATATTATTCTTATATCGCTCATTATTTTCATTATTTTGTTAAATTAAGTAGTTTTAATTATGTCCATAGCTTAATTGAAGTGCCAGCTACAACATCATTTTTAATGGTACCCATTCAAATATGTAGTTTTTATTTTATTTGGAATTAAATGTAAAATTTTGGGTAAATATCGAAAAACCCTTAAAATTCTAATATCTCGAAAACTATTGAATTTCGGCCATACATATGGGGGGTTCAATTTGTTGCATTTTGGCCCCCTTATCAGCCCCTGCTGGATATACGTCGAATTACCAGTAACCCTGTATAATGGTTTACAATGGTAGCCCCGTGGTAACCGTCGCGACTTACAAGTTGGAGGTCGTAGGTTCGAACCCAGACAGGCGCTTAACTTTGTGTAAATTATTTCATCACCACTGCTCTCAAAACGGTGAAAGAAAACATCGTGAGGAAACCGGCATGTCCTAGAACTAAAAATTCGAAGACATGTGATATCAGCCAACCCGCACTGGGCCCGCGTGGTGGATTACGGCCCACTCCCTCTCACCGTGAGGAGTCCTGTGTCCCAGCAGTGGGAACGTTATATGCTGATTATGCTTACAATGTACTGGATTATTCAGTGATTACCTTATTTTTTTGTAGGTGTATGTGAATTGGGAGGCTTCTTAGGTGATGTTGAGCTCTCTCGCGTTATTGCAACTGCAACACCTCTCACATTGTATTTGTCAACTACTTGTAGCACAATTGCTTAACAATAAGGAAAAATTTTAAAGAGTTACCATATTTTAAATCAGAATACACCTATTGCTGGGCGGACTAGGTAAGTAGCTATAGAATTTCTATAGATTACAGTTTTCATAAGGAGAAATATATAATTCATAAAATTTCGGTTTAAATACTTAGTATAAAAGGAAGTAGGTACCTTCCTTCTTTTTAAATACCATTTTTTTTAAATCGCCTGACTAAACTAAAACCAATTTCAACTCTTAGAATAGACTGTGCACAGTACTGACTTTTCAAAAACCTATAAAGGCAGATCTGTTCTCGTAAAGGCCCCCGCAAACAAGCGCGACGCGACTCTTGTAGAACAATTTTCATGAAGTTTTTACAGAAATTATTCTACTAGAGTCGCGTCGCGCCTATTTGCGGGAGCCCTAAGTCGTAGATTATTACTTGATATAATTCCGCTCCAGTATAATTTTCAATCTGTCCGTCTGTGGCCGCCGGCGAATTGCATTTTTCTTCTAGTTTTATTTTTAATCTCCCAGCTTAACCGCGTTTTAATATATTTATTTTATGTCAGGATCGTACAGCGAGGTAGAATAGGTACCTACTACATATCAGGTTTGTAATATACCAAAGCGCCTTATTCAAACTAAGCAGTAATCAGCACTTTTTGAACGTCAAAATTACATAAGACAGTCCCTGAAAACGCCCGCCCTTCACCACTTCCTAGTGCTTTAGCTGGAAAGAAGAAGTGGCGCAACAAACTCCCCAGCAGCTCAGCTGTCTGTTCACTACTGGGTCCTATACAATATTAAGTAATTAATATTACGAAACACAAAACATTAAATTAAAATATTTGCCATTTATGTCAGCTAGCACGCCTATTTTGTTAACTAGTTTTTTTTTTGACATTCTAGTTTATTAACTAGAATGTCAAACGTCCTACGAATGACAGCCGGGAACAACAGATTAACTTGTTTTCTGAGGCAAGGAGGGATCTCGATATGTAATGGATGGTCACCCATCTATCAGGCGACCGCGGCAAGAATAGCTTAACCTTAGATCGTCCCGTGCAGCTGTAATTATTTAGCCAGGAGTCCCTATCACACCTACCAACCACACATTAAAATACCAATAACTCCAAAACGCCATAACTGCGTGTACAATAAAACGGCGTAAGTACATCTACCACAAATCTGCAACAGGGTGATCTGGTAAAGCCACGGATTTATGGTGGATGTAATAGAGATCGCGCCACCTCCGCAATTAGCTGCTAAAGGATGTTTGTTTGTGGGGTTACGGGGTGGCCATGGTGTAGCGGGGAACGGGATAAGTAGGGATAGATTTTGCATTTTGTTTCAATATGTATTACATAAATTCCTTATAATCCTTTCACAGTTATTTTGAACTAGCTTTTGCCCGCGGTTTTGCTCGCGTTAATTTATAATTTGACAATCAATTCGGGTTGTACCTACTCTGTTTGTTGTTTGGCCGTTGCACTGATGGGCTCAGAGCACTACTTTTTCCTGGATGAAAGGTGGGTCTTTATTCTGTATCCCTTACAACGTATATGCAAAATGTTATGATGATCGGTTCAGTGGTTTAGGGCGTGAAAAGGTATCAAGCAAACAAACTTACTTTCGCATCTATAATATTATATTAGTTAGGATACCTCTGATTTTGCATCACTGGCAAAATCAAAGTGCTCTTTATACTGGTTGCAATAAGGTTGCTAGTGGGTTGTCAAAGTCAAAGATAAATAATTTATTTCAATTAAGCATATAAGAGGTACTTTTGAACGTCATTGCTGCTTGGGTGGCTGTCAGAGGTAAAATTCTTGACTGTGTATGGACTGTTTTTTTTAGGATGCGAAGATAAAACGGTTTGATTTATATGTAAAAGTTATTACCCAGCAAAATTAAAATAATTTTATATTATAAGCGAGTAACGTCTTTTCGTTATGCCGTTTTATCCTTCTCCATTTTTTTTCCATTCCCTTCTGTGTTGCAACATTCCATCGGTTCAGATACATTCGTTAATTTTAAATTTTCACACACCCAAACTCACACTCGGCCATCCTGAATCACTGTCTGTAGTGTCTGTCCTCTGACACCACCAATTAGTCATCTCATTAATTCTTCACAACAAAATTATAACATTAGACTGTACTACATCTGTCAGGGTTGCGGGAAAGTCCGAAAGGGTTACCGTGGCCCCTGGCACAGGCAACTGAAGGAATACGGGTGGGTTTTAGTCAGTAAGAGTCTGACACGCCCTCCCGCTCCGCCCAGAGCGGGAGAAGTTATTTGATTATTTCCAACCCAAAAAAAAAAACAAAAGACTGTACTACATTAAAATCTTAAATTATACTTTAGTGTTATTTTCATTTCAAAGTTTTTCATACATGCTTAACTGTGCTGGGGCGGCTGCTGCAGGTCCGGAAAACCTCAAACGGCGCAAATATTCAAATGTTATTGGAACTTATATGTTCGAGCCGTTTGGGGTTGAAACTCTAGGGCCACGGGGTCCTAGTGCCCACTTAGTTTTTCAAGACATTGCCAAGCGGTTGGTCGACTCTTCACGTGACCAGAGGGCTGGCCTATTTGTTGGCCAAAGAATCAGCATCGCCATACAACGTGGCAATGCTGCCAGCCTTTTGAGCACTTTTCTTGTTGACAACGATGCGGGGGAATTTTTTGATGCCCTATGGTTCTTTCCCCTTCCCTTTTTATATACTTGTACATATTATTATTATTATTTTTACACTGTTATCTTTTAAATTATGTAAATAAAATGTAATTCCTTGACTAAAACATGTTTTACTTATTTTCGGAGCCCAGTCCTGTCATCATGCTTCATGGTCGTCACCCTACAACCAGTAGCATCACAGGGCGCCCCCCGCCGCGCTCGCGCCTCTAATCGCCCCCGGCCGATACATAAACTGTGATTATTGTCTTTTTATTGTACATGAATAAAATATTAATTGCCGATAACTTAAATGTTCGCTCTATCTCCCATCGATGGCACTTAAACGGGTTTTCTGCGAATTATTTTTTTAGGATGGTTTATACGATTTGTGAGGTGGTTTTTTTTCTCTGGTTTTTGTCCGTTGCAGGTAATATTATCTCGAGTAAATGTTAAAAATTATTAGTGATGTATGAGTAGGTACGCCATTGCTTTATTTAACCAAATAGGTAATATACTTTTGGATACGGGTTCACGACCCTATTTTCCGTTTCCATGATCGGATGTCTTTTTGGTCATAGGAAAAGTTTCGTCATAGCATTTAGGAAATAGATACAAGAAGAGGTGCCTGAAATAGGTCTTAAACCACACCTATCGGAGATTCGTGTCCATGGAGTTTCTTGCCTGTTCTTTTCCATAGAAACCTAATACGCTTTGGAATAGGTAAACTAGCTTCATCTTTCTGACTGCCCGTTCAGAAGTGACTGTGATTATTTTAATTGAAATAAAGGCTATGAATGTGAGTTTAACTCCATCAGAAACTGTCTTCTTATCTTTTACGACTTCCACATAAAAACTATCACTTTGTCCTCCAAACTCCATAAAACTAAAAACCGTGAAATCCACCGATTCCCCCATGCTGCCATGTGTCCCCTTATTGTTCACACTCGAGTGTTTATTCGCCGATAATTGAGTATGTACCGTATTTAATCGGGAGCCCCCTGAGCCCCTCTGTTTAAAGAAATACTCGCACCGCTGACTTTTTGAGTGGCTCGTGAACACATGGCGATTGGGAGTTTAATCTTTTTGAAATTGTTTCGGGAAGTTAATAAAATGTTAAGTGTTTTGTTTGTAATTTAGTTTTATAAACTGTCTGGCTGTTTATAACTTTGTTTTGAGGATTTTGTAACATCTTGTTTCAAAAAAAGTGTGCATGGAGTTTCTTGCCCGTTCTTTTCATAGAGATCTACGTTTTGGAACGGGCAAGTAGCATCCTCGTTCTGAATAACAGTCAGATATTTTGATAATTCGAAAGTATCCAGCCCAAATGTTCTTTATAATGATCAAGCGTTTGTTCAGCAGATTTGTTAAGTACTTTGAAGTATTCAAATTATTCTTTGTTTCATGTCTCAGTGATTTTTTTTGGCAAAAGCAATAATATTATTAACATCTGGTTAGATTGCTGAATTCATTTTTTAGCTCGGAAGGGTGTTGGGTATAGGTAGTAACTACCTACTTGAATTTCGTGAATTTTTCTTAGGTTATTATAAAATCAACCCAACTTGTGATTTTTCATGTACCTTTCTTGTAAACACAAACCTGAGAGGTGCTTGAAAAAGTCTGTCAATGGATTTTTTTTTCCCATTACCTATAAAGGGTAAGTACTAAAACAACATGCTTTATTCTGATGTATCGTTTATTATTCGTATCATATAAAAATCAAACATTCGTTGAATACAACTAAAAACTTCAAGAAATAAAACTTAAATTACAACAATAACATAATATCAACAATAATTAATTAGGTAATTGTAATATATACAAACATTATTTAATAACTATTAAATTAGACCAATTAACTATGTTGTCATTTAAATTGATCGGTGGGTAAATTAAACATTAATTGGAGAAAATTATTATAAATACCTCTACTAGTGTCGTCGTATCTCTAACGTTAATTTGTAGAACATTTTAGAGATGTGCATCGGTTTCGGCGTCCGAATGCACAAACAATTCTACGACGAAAAAAGGCCGAATAAATGTCCCCATTCCCCGTCTCAGATTTAGACACGAAATAGGTACATTCATACATACATAAACTCACGCCTTCTTCCCACGGGGGTAGGCAGAAACCACAAACCGCCACCTCTACGATCCTTACATACTTCTTTACATATAGGTATATTCATACAAAGATTTATTGATTTTAGTTGTTAGGTATTGACTTATTAATTTACCATTCGCATTATTTTATTGTGTAAAACGTAAGCTGTTTTCTACAAAATAACGTTACAGCCTATCAATTAGGACAACGATCTGTATCAGCTTGTCATACCTTGCTCTCAAATGTTAACTTCTAAGTTTAATAAAAACCATTTCTAAACTTAAAATAGAAAATAAATCAAATGCTTAAACACAACGTTGAGAGAATGCTCTGCAGCCTGCAGGTATAATTCTATGATAAAAACATATGCTAAAACTTTAGGTTGACATTGACAACGACCGACATCGTTATACTAAACGACCAATTCTCCAGCATAGATCCTGGCGTTTCTGAAAGCCAATCAAAATAAAACAATCTTTTGTTAAATCACATGTCACCTATTGCTTGCTGTTATTTTGGCCAATGAATCACACGATAAGATGTCAACAGAATAAATGGTTAAATTATGATTAGACTTTCTGGAACTGGTGGAAGCATAACAAATAAAAAATATTTGAAAACGGAATAAATAGATACAAGATTTTATAACAAAATGTTTAAAAAATTTACTTGATAATAAGGTACGCTATAAACAGTTTAAAAACTAAAATATAAGTAGAGACTATTTACAAGTGCTATTTACAATATGTGAGGTTTTATTTTATCTTAATTCACACTATTCTCTTCAATATTACGTTCTCACACTATCGATAGTAACAACATCGAATCGAATGCGTATCGAGAATATAGTGTTAGATTGTCGCCTATTAATTAATTAGTATAATGTTGTATGTTTTTTGATTACATAATTAAAGTATTGCACTACAATTTATTAGTGATTAAATACATTTAATGCAATAGTGTTGAGCTACATTTATAGACAAATCCGGTGTCGATACCAAGAGAGTTTCAAAAATACAGTGAGTTTATTTGAACAAATAAAAATTATATGACAAAACATTAAAAATATTTATGAAAACAGTTATGAACAAGAACCACAACTTATTAAATTTGATATCGGTGAGAATGAAAACCGGTTACACGTCATACAAGTCTTTACACAAAATTGACATTAATTCACCTAATTAACGTCTATTACATAATTACACATTTGAAGAGTAAATTCTATGATATGTTATCTATTCAAAGTGCGAGGTGCTCCTCACGAGAAAACTAAAAGTAGGTACATTGCACATTAACAGTAACATTGATTGCACATTCATTGAAAATTCATGTCACGATCAGCACCATTCCATCATTCAATATTTAATTAAACCAAGATTATGGTTACATTTTTTTCACTGTCCACAAAAAAAACCGAAACCCCTTTCGCCGAAACTAACACATCGGCTGAAACTGTCCCATCCCTATACACACTGTCCATTGTAAAGCAATAAAAGTCAATAACCTTCCATTCAGTCTTACACGCTGTCAGGTGAGCTGGTCTCGCGCTCCTGCACAGAGGTGGAAGGTCGCTCCCAATGCGAGGGCCAGACCCTCGCTGGGAGCGCGACCGGCCTTCAGATGACGTGTTGAGGCGGTTCCTCGTCGCTCTTCATGAGGACGTAGGCCACGGGGCGCTTGACGTCAGCGGGGGGAGGGGATGGCGTCCGGCGAGGTGGACAGCCGCAGGGGGATAAAGCGCTGCTGTAGAGGGCACTGCTGTATAAAGCGCCGCCGTATAGTGCCTGTGAAGAAGATGAGAATTTAGGGCACATGTTTTATCTTGTCAGCAATTCAAAGGGAATTTAAAATAATTGTTGCATAGGTTTTTCTCATAAATCTTTCTGCTAACTGACCACGCCGATCAACAACTTATAAAAAATACCATTTTACGTGTCAGATTGAAGACTCTAGTGTAGTCAGCCAGAATTTCTATTGATATAATTTTCGTTGAGTCTATAATTTATAAGAATCAACTTAGTGTTAGATATCGTTTTCTTTTTAAGGTAATACAACAAAATAAAACTTAATACTCGTAAATCAATACCTTATTGAAGATTACCTGCAAATGCGCCAACTCGGCTGCCAGCTTCCCATCATCAGACGGTATCTTCGCAAACGGATAGAATGGGTACGGTAGCGGGGGGAACAAAGCTCTGCTTAACTCCGGTTTATCCGCGAAGTGGTGTGGCATTGAGTGCAGCTGCGGATGTCCCGGGTGTGGTACCGACGGCGTCACCAGTCTCGGTACCGGCGCCATCAACCCGTTGATGCCGAAACCGAATTTCGGCTCCTTTTTGACAAGTGGTTTCGGCTTTCGTCGTGGTCGGTATTTGTAGTCGGGGTGTTCTTTCATGTGCAGCGCCCTAAGGAAGAAAATTAAAATGAGTTATGTAGGTAGGTAACTATTGATATGAAACTAAGTTTAATTTGGAATGCCAAATTGAAAGTATGCAAAGTGAGTAATTATATAATTCGGTTGCCGGCGTCAAGTAATAAAATGTGACCCGGTGGTACATAATGGAGTCATTAGATCTAATAAAGTCAGGTTGTTAGAAACCACAGTAATAATATGGAACGAGCTTAGTAATTTGGTATTGTGTGTAGGTGTAAACTCCGCTTAACGCCATGATTTTACTTTTTCTTCTACTTTGTTGGCTTGATTCCAGCGCCTGATTTCTGAATAAACTTTATCTTTTCGCTTCACGATTGTTGGCTCTCACGTCGACCTCTCTGTATCCCCGCCGCTCTCGATCAAACATCAACACTTCGAGAATTATCGGCAAAAACAACGCGGAAGATATCCGATACCTCTGAAATCGAAAGCATAACTCAATTCGCTCCACAATACTATAAGTTTAGCGTCAAAATGCCACAATGAAACGCCGCTGGGCGATATAACATTATTATTTATGCAATAAAGCGTGCAATTGTCGCGAACGCCTGGCCGCCCTTAAAACAACAATGTCGATTCAACAATGCGCGGATTATTGCATTGTCCCAGTCACAATCGGGTATCTGTGTATACTACTGCACTATGTGCATTCGAAATGTAAGCAAAATTGAATTATATTGTTATGGAATAGAGTTGAATTTGGGATGCGGGTGCATGTGTTTACGACGTGTAGTGTTGGGAATGAGTCGACACAGCGTCCGATTATGCGAGCTTTGTGATAGAATCGCGATTGTCAGCGAGTCGATTGTAATTATTCGAGTGGACCACGCTGGCGGATGATAGTTCGTCATTGCGCTGAGGTTTGAATGCGAATGTTTGTTGAGTCTGATTGTGTAGCAGATTTAGATTTATTTTTTAATTTAATTTGCGATAAATGCTGCTGTGTTTACAGTTATTTGACTTGAGCTACGTTCTTAGATTGTAGTGACAATAGGTATGCTCTAGCATTCTGCGGATTCCATGATGTGCATATAGCATGAGCATATGAATGTAATATATTTTATTCATTCAAGCTGTTTTAGAACAAAGAGTTACTGCAGCGGTATTTGGAGAAGTCGTCGTCGGCGGTGTTTGATAACATGATTGATCTGAGCAGTGAGTTTTCATTGGCTGTTTAGTTAGGCAAGCTTTGATTAAAGTGTCCAGTGGAAAAAATGGTAGATTTAGCCCCTTGCCTCGTGCACTATTAAAGTAGTATGTAAATATATAAAAATCTGGAAGTTATAGTTAAACATTAGTAAGATTAGACCCAGTTATAGTTACGAACGATAATATTTCACGCCTGGCTTTTGCTTGAGATAATTTCCAAAAGTTTGTCACGACAGGAAGCACCTACTTACTAACTTCTGAATTGAAAACGCCAGTAACAATTATCTGGTATCTCAAAGTATAACATAAAATATTCAATAAATCCTATCACAAAATTTTTCCATACACAAGTACTTAGCTACCTATTCACACCAAACACTTTTATCAGCATTGACAGAAACTGTCCTATCTTCAAAACCAAAAACTGAGGTCGTCGAACCTGACACTATCACTTCTTTCATTACAGTTTGTTAACTAAATAAACACGATATCGCTAAGGAAAATAACACAATAATCTTTGGTCAAGAAAAAACCTATCGACGCATTTTTATCTGACACGTTTTGGCGTATTTTTTCTATGAGGCTAATCGAATTCGGTAAATATCGATATATTTATATTATGATTCTCGATATCAAGCATCGCTTGTATATTGAATTTGGAACGTCAATAAGAAGTTATTGGGTTTTTTATTAATGCCTTTTTGGTGTAGAATTTGTAGATAGTGTTGTGCGATTGTGGTACAATTAAAGTTTTTTTTTCTGGAATTTTGCGATAAATCAACAAAGGGGCGAATGGGTGAACTGCTCTGTATTATTATTATTTAAATGTCTTTGGAATATCTCGGGATCCTAGGGTCCCGGACCTTTGGAAGGCGTACGAGGGGCCGAAGCCAACTCGCAGAGGCCCCTTAGACAATATTAAGCGTTGAGGCACCAACCGATGATTATCCCTGTATGCACTATGCAAGTGCTCCCAAGGACAACCCCAGGTTGGTGCAGGACTATTGCAGAACATAGGAACAAAACATATTGGACTATGGGTTTGGGTGGCTATAGTCGATTGGTTACTTATAACTATTTATGATTGCCCACATTTGTATTGAAGACTATCTGCTAGGCGTTAAATGTTTTAGGGTGGCTGGCGTCTTCTAGTCGCTCTATGTATGTAAAATACTGGTTTGCAACTGCATCCGGTTATACTGGAAGCCGACCCCGTCATAGATGAGAAAAGGCGCGGTAGAAGGAGAACATGATGGGAGCCTTCTCAAGTCACTGCTTCTGTTACATTACTTGATTCAAGCTGTTCATGAGATTTTACACTTTTAAGACTATCTTTGGAAATTGGATTAAGTACGAAGGCAAGTACGTATTCCATTTAATGGAAAAAAAAATGGCAGAATGGGTGTTGTATCACTAAAAGATTTTGTCTGAAGTTTGACCTAGTGTATCTAGGTATAAATTATTCAATGAATACTTACAGATTGCATTTTGATAATATCACGGTAACTGGCAAATTTCCACTTAAAAACCACAAAAGTCCTCACATAACACAAAATCAATATCCCTCATTATTGAGTGTTGGTTTAAAAACACTTACACTTGGAACATCATGGAATCCTTATCTGTCAGTACAATGCAATGGTGTTGGCACGCCTTAAATTCATTTTGATTGGCATTACTTACACAAGACCGACGGACACTAAGTAATAACAGCCACAGCCGCACGGGTCGATCGATCAGATTAAGCTGCGCTTGCCGCGGTCGGTCCGTGGATGGGTGACCATCTTTACATACCAAGACCCCTCCGTGGCTCGGAAAGCACGTTAAGCCGTTGGTCGCGGCTGTCATTCGTGGATCTTTACAGTCGTTGCGGGCCGTCAGAAGCCCGAATATTTGACAACCAGTATTACTAAGGGTATCGTATTACCCAGTAGCTGGGTTGTGAAGGTCAGATAGGCAGTCGCTCCATGTAAAATACAGGTATTCAGCGGCATCCGGTTAGACTGGAAGCCGACCTCAACATACAAGTTCGGAAAAGGCTAGGCTGGTGACTTACTTTTATTCATGGGTATCGTATCAATATAAAAAAATATTCTATGTAATATAATCTCTACTTTCTGGTGTACATATCTATCTAAGAATTGCAATGTTGAAGGTCATGTAACGCTAAGTTTAACTTTCAATAGTACCTATTGTAAATTGCCAATAAAAATCAATAAAACATTCCACTCCCTCACTATTGGTCTAAGTTGCACTTACGTAGTAACTATTATATAATCTGTGGTTTCACTTAAGGGGGAAGCGCCAGCTTAAGCCGTGAAATTCAAATTTTCTTACGGTTTTTTGCAATTGGCAGGTGCATGACTAAGTATTTCATGAAAAAGTAATTCAAAGGGATTATACGAACTTAAGGGGTTGTATTGATGATTTTAATGATTATAATTCTGTAAATACCTACATACTTTTTATGGTCGCGAATCATATTTTGTTCAACATACAACATGACACTGTAAATTGCCTCGCTTGCCCCTTACACTTGGTACATCATGGCGTCGTCTCATCCTTATCGGGCAGCACATTGGTGTAAGAACTGCCATTAATTCGGCTAAATGTGATTTGATTGGATCGGTGTCACTTTAAGTACACTTTTGTAAAAATAATTAGAAAAAAAAAACAAATACTTATGCAGTTAATTTAAATCTCTGAACTATATTATAAATTTAGCCAATATAACTCAAATAGCATAAGTAAACTCCCTCACTATTAATCCATCTCAATCTTAACTAATATTATGAATGCGAAAGTAATGTTGTGAGTTGGTTTGCTTTTGCTTTCACGCTAAAACGGCTGAATGGATTTGGATAAAATTTGGCACATGGGAAGACCATGACCTAGGCTAGAACATAAAATACTTTTTCACTCCTCTTGCTCACAAAGACCGTCATTGTGGCGTACCAGAGCGAAGAAAAAATAGCAATTCATCCTCTATGGGAAAAAGTTTTTTTTTTTAATTTTTGTGTGTCAAATGACAATGAGCCTACAAAAACGAAAAAGTCTTTAGTCATAAGTAGAATAATCATGAATATAGACTCGACTTATTACTGTTTCATAAAAAAAGAACTTCATTTTATTTTTGAAAATGGAACTAAAATCGGCGATCTCTTTGGTAGAATGCATGCAATGCGTTGCGGCTGCAGAAGAAAAAACAAAAAAAAGACATTGGCGCGAAATCTTTATGAAATTAAGTTACCGGGAAAAAACATCTCGTTAAATATCCAGAATTGTACAAATTGTACATTTAATTTTTAATAAAATAAACTACATATTTCATATTGTATTGGATTGTTTTATTTTCTCGCAATCGCAGTGAAAAGTAGAGTGTAACACACGGCGCTAAAAACCCAATAAAACTCGGTTTCTATTTACTCCCTCGCTAAAGCTCGGGAGTAAAACTACCTCGTATATAATGGGTAATTTTAGCTTCTTGTATAACAATCTACTATTTATCCCGATATTCTGACGGGATCGAGACTTATGCGGGTGAAATCGCGGGGCACAGATAGTTTACCATAAAATCGAGACTACTCACTATTGATCTAAATTTTAAGTCCACACTTAAACTTGGGACATGATGGTGTCTCCCATCGTTATCGGTCAGCACAATGGTGTAAGGCGCGCCGGTGTTTGCCGCCATACTTACTTTATCACTTGTTTGATCGGCCACATAATCGGAGGATTCAATAACGGTCACTAAATAACATTCGATAGTCTGTCTGGGTTCCACTGAGCAATCATTTATCGGTCATTTATAGAAAATTGTATATGTATAACTTCCTGTTGTCTTTAAAAGTTTGAAACTATGTTACGGACCATAGAACCATGGTTTGAGCATGTAATGCGAAGGAGTGGCGTGAGGAAAATGTTGTGAGGAAAGTTTTGAATATGAATGTGGAGGGGAAAACCAAAGAAACGATGGATGGGCGGTGTGAACGATGACATGGCTCGTAAGGGGGTGACGACTCAGATAACGACTACCAATAGAGGAGTTTGGAACAAAAAGACATGTTGCACCGACTACAAATAAATTGAGATAAGGACAAGAGAATGAGAAAGAGGACCATTACTTTCTATTATTGGCAATAACTAATTTTAACTAATAAGTCTGATGAATTATTGGTTAAAGTTAGTGGATGATTCATCAACCACAGCCCGACCTCATTCACGGCTGAGCAAAGGCCTCTCTATTCTTGTGCCAATCTCCATGCTCCTGTGCCAGCCTCATCCACGTTCTGCTCGCAATGGCAACAATATCGTCCGCCCATCTCGCCGCCGGACGACCGACACTACGTCTTCCAGTCCTTGGACATCATTCGGTCACAGCCTTACTCCACTTGCCATCACTGCCAACTCCATTTGAGTTCCATAACTCGTTTTTCGATATCGAAAACCTTCGTACGTCGCTGATAATTAGTTAGATACAACAGTTAGCCTGTCAGCATAGTGGTGGCTGACTGCCCGGGGCGCATCATTTTATTTATTTATTTAAGAACGCACAAAACACTTATATGAGGAAAATACATGTAGGTTGAAGACCACAAAGGTTTTAATAAGTTGCAGTAAAAATCTACTTCTGAACACCTCATGGTTATCACCGTTGCCAATATTTTGACAATTTTTATGATAGGTTTTTAGAAAGAAAAGAAAGAAAGAAAATGGGAAAATGCAAAATCTGAATTGACTTACTAACCTTTTTTTATATGCATGTGTTTGTGACAAATAATAGTAGATTGTTGCACGAGTGCATTAATAACTCACTTTGCATGGTGCGTAATCAATTTTTCTTCCAACTAACAATCTACCTACCGTGATAAAAATATTACCTACTCAAAATAAAAACTCAAGTTGATGAAAACAAAGTTTAATTCATCTTCTTCTCAAACATTTAAAACTTACGATTATTAAATGTGCAGTTTTAAAAGTGATATTTGCACTTTTACTTGGAACATTTATTCTAGTAGGTATTTGTTTGGTTTATTTGTGAATAATAATTATTCTAGAGTTGAATTCATATCGCTATCGCCGACTATTTCCATTTTTTAAAACTTTTCTTGCTAAATATGAAGTACCTATCAAAGTTTTACAATGGTACAAAATGCGCGCCATTTGTTTTTTTTTCACCAAGTCGGTTTTATTCAGCCGATTTGTATTTTCAGCCAGTACCTTTTTGATCTAATGCATACATTTTATATTAAACTTAATGGGATACATTAACCCTCTGTGGTAAATTTATATCTAAATAAAAAATGTGCATTAATGAAAAACTGTGCAACCATGAGATTACATATAACATTTCTGCATTGTTTTGGTTCTAAGCAAAATATACGTCTTTTGTGATCGGTTTTGTAGTGATTAATGATAACATTACTACGTAGATGGAAACATATTTTTCTTTCTTTTTGTAACAAGAGCAGATTACTAAGCAATCATTGGTTTGGAATTTGGGACACTAAAGGTAAGTTTTTCTACCTTTTCCAATAAGTTCCTGTTAGGTATTCGTCTTTTTTATAAAGAGGATTCTGACTTAAAAGTCCTTTGTATTTTTGGTACCTATTAAAAATATTTTTTTTGTTAAGATTTCATCAGGAACGTATCAGGAATGCAAGAAAAATATAAAAAAATCAGGCATAAGTTTTAATGATTGTGGTCGCCGATATAAATGTAGAAATTTTACATAGGGTGACACAGTGGGCGGTCTTATCGCTAAAAGCGATTTTACAGACAACCTTTGGATGGATTTAAGGGAGAAGGAGAGACAATACTGCCGGTAGTGAGTGGCGTATCATTTATATATACCATAAATACATACCTACATACATAAAACATATACCTACTTATCTACTAGAATAAAGATGAAACAAGAGCAAGGAAAACATATGTAGGTAATGCTGATTTTTAAAGAGAGAGGAAGTGTTTTCTATCCAGAATTTTAAAAGTGGACAAAGATTTAGCACGCCTTTTCGACCCGGGCAAGGCATTCCATAACCGTTCTGCTGGAACTGTAAAATTCCAAAGACATTTAAATGTACCTGCTTATTTTATTTGTTTCAGTACTTCTAAAGTTGAGCCAATACCTACAGAGTTTACGCACGAACATCGGATAAAAATTCGGCTGCAACGACGAAGACAAAAAATATCTCTTCACACGTCTTTTCACTTACTAAAAGCTTGATATACCTACCTCGAGCAAATACTTCATAAAATCGTTCCTTAATTTATAAAATACAGTCTCTTTACCTAGTCAAACAAAGTGGAAATGCAGCTAAAAGCTTTGGTGATATGCGGGTGTACTAAAGCCTACACCTCTGTCATCTCTCCCACTATCGGGGAAGCAGGCGTGATGTTATGTGTGTGTAAATGCTTTGGATAGTCACGAATCAGATAACCCATATTCGTCTTCCCCACGTGAAAATCAAACAAACGTCTCAACAATACCCTCTATACATCATTTATCATTATCAGCACATATTGTTATCACTGACAAATAAGTTAAAATAACTGTACCCTTTACAAAGAACGCTTTATACCAACCAGCGACATCACTTGCTATTGATTTTAACAATGAAATCATTTGATTGTCAGTTATCTTCAGTCAATGGTAGGTTAAGGATTGTTTGCTGAAGATGTGTAGGTACATTATGTACTATGTGTTACAGGGTAAACGTGATTTTTCATGATATCAAGATGTTTTTTCATCGTTTCATGTTTCATGCCTTTTTCATCTTATAATCTTGTATAAATAAGTCCTCTTCCTTCAAATTTCATTGTGGAAATCATCCTTCATTCCTTCCATCTCTTCCTTCATTGTGGAATGCAATAAATGATTGAGTATTGAGTATTGATATCGATGCGCAAACCGAAACCATCAATTGGGCACATGAGTCTAAACCCCCCTAGGCGTAGAAAAAAATCATCGCTTATCAAAAAAAAACTGAGATCGTAGAAAAGTGCAATAATTACGCGGTAAAAATGTACGGCAGGGCAATTTTTCTTTTTCAGTTCAGTTCATGTTCGAATAATTTGTCTGCACAACAACGTAAACAACGCAATGATTGTTGTTGAACTGTCAAAATGAAAGCGATTGCAATTGATAGTATGTTACGCAATCGTCCGGGTCTTGACTTACTTGGGTGACCGTTTAGAGCTTCTGAGCCCTTCCAAATTTTCAAGTTTTCAAAGCTGTCAACTTCAATGTGTTTCTAAAATATTATTAGATACCATTCTGTGTCCTTCTGTGGGATAAGGCACAATCAGACGGAAAAGGAGTGAGCATTCGAACTAGCTAAGGGCGATCACATACCCTGGAGGCCATGGTCTCAAAAACCTATTGCTTACGAAAAAGACCGAAACCAATGTCATATAAAACTTCTTAATGACCAGTCGCATCCGATTAGAAAACTGACTTTAACAGAAACGTAAAAATAAATCTATAGATAATTTAATATCATATTCATATAATAATATTAAAGCCCATCGTACAATAAGCGTTTAAATAAGATATAATATACGTAACAAATGAATCCTGACGTGAAGCGTGCGCCGCCTTACGCCCCGCTAATAAATTCAACCCTTACAAATTAATTCTTACTGTTCCAACTTATATAGAAATGTTCATACGACCGAATGAATTAATTGTAGGGAGTAATAGTTTTATAATAATAACACAAAGTTTCAAGAAATGTAGTGCGACTCTTTGTAAATAATTAGGGCAATCGTTTTCATTTATTTGGGGGAAATTAAAAGCTGTATTCTTATACCGCTCACGCAAAAGTGTGTGTTCATGAATATAGTGTTATTGAAACACCAGCTGATATAAATAAAATGCTATATAAAATAAACGGTATTTATGAGAGACATTCAGCGAAAGCAAGACGTTGTTTTCAGTTCTATTACAAAATAACTTTGTTTTAACAGAGAGCTTTGTCATGATAATAACAACACTATTCTAGTTGTGTTTACTTCACCTCATCAGGGGTCTTTCTCAATCAAAACCCAATTAGAATTTTAGTTTAATTATTCCCTTTCAAAACTACACAAACTCAAAGTCTGCTGGATGCTGGGAAGCAGACAATTATACCCGAATTTCGCAACAACAGCTCTATAGTCTCCGTACTCGAGTTAGACTAGAAGCATAAGCTCATTTTTATGGTCCTGCCGACCCCTGATAACGCGCGCCCCAACAATGCAAGATATTATTACAATGAATAACAGATAATTGTCGCCTCTCTCCGACCTCTATGGATAGATTAAATTGATTTGTTGCTTATTTGTGATGCGTAGTTGCGTTTGAGTAGTTTTTTTGTAAAAGGGTTGTGAGTCGACTTTTTTTGCGAATGAGGTCGTAAGTACGGTGGGCTGCATCAATTGGGTACCCCAGTTGTATTAAAATTAACTTTGAAGGGGGGTACCCACATCGTGACGCTGACTGTACCTAAGTACCGATTTTTAGAAGATTTCTGCTGCTTGTAATTATATGCTGTATTTAATTCAGAATGTAACAAATCCTAAGTAATATTATAAATGCGAAAGTAAGCTTCTTTTGCTTTCACGCTAAAACGGATGAAATTTGGGACACGAGTAGACCATGACCTGGAGAAGGACATAGAATAGTTTTTATTCCGATATTCCACTGGGACCGAGACTTATGCGGGTGAAACCGTGCGGCTCAGCTACTCAATAGATAAATTAATGGTACTGGAAATTGCATAATTACGTCGTTTTGTTTTAGTGTGGACTAAAAGATATCTGAAAAAGTAGTAAAGTAGAATTTTGTGATTTTTGTTAAGCCTCTAGTTTTTTGATTCTTAATTAAAATTGTTGGAGACTGTAACAAAAAATTACAAGGAGCCGAAAGAGAGAGAGATTGACGAATAACTATACAATCCTCAGGATAATATGTACCTACAAAGGTAGGTGCCTAAGTAGTGAACACTTTGTCTGATTAAGTTAAGGTTAAATAAAACCAAAATAGAAAGTTGTAACGATAGTGATCTTTAAGAAAAATATTTTTAATATTAAGAATAAATAAATAAATATAAATATAAAAATAATAATTAAAATAATTTAATAATAAATGAATACCGATATTTTGTTACTGAATCTATGTAATTTTAATCTATGACTATGCCTCTTATTATAACATTCAATAGGGTGTGGTGTGGTATCAACTTGTTAAGATTACAGTTAAGAATACATGTAAATACTTTATGATGACTCATCTTGGGAATATTTTATATTATACCTTTGTACTATCAATTCAATTCAATTTTCATTTACCTACCATGACCTAGACCTACCTACAAAACTGTTTTAAGTGAGCAAACCATTTCATAGCAGCCGTTATGGCCCCTGGGAGATGGTCTTTGTTACACATTAAAATAAACCGATCTTTATAAGTTATCGTACTATTATAAACTAAAATAATAAACTGCCACATAAAACCTATAGTTTATTATCTTCAGAAAGAAATATCCCACATATACATCTAATTAGTAAGAGATAAGATCGTCAACATCCGGAGGCACCGTTCTGTTTACACATTTTATTGTGTCGCTAAACGTCAGTTGATTTTATAATTATTATCTTTAGGACCATTTTTTAACAAGTAACTAAAAGGCTGAACAGATTTTTCCTGCTTTTTGAGTAGATAGCTGACTGTTCGACAGCAATAACAAAATACTTGTAGGTACTTCACTTAAATCGTCGTACAGTGATCAACCATCTCACAAATTATTTTCTTCTCCCGTAACGGAATTTGCTGATTTGCATGTTTGAATGATCAATCCATTCACAGAGTGTTTAAGATAAGATTATCAATACATAGGTACTAAAAGAAAAGTCGTGACTCACTCACTGATTAACTCATCAACGCCCAGCCAAAACTGTTGGTCCCAGAAAGCAGTAATTTTGCACTAAGGTTCCCGTTCTGACGAGGAGAAGGAATAAAGATTATTCAAAAATTCTCACGAGATAAGGAATATAGGGCAGACGAAGTCGCTGGCAAAGAGCTTGTTTTTTTATTCATATGAACACTGAAAGTCTGAATTCACAATTTTTTTTTGAGGAGCCTTTGGAGACTTCGAATTTTTGTTCGAATGTCACCGCGTAGGTTAATTATTAATTGATGTTGATGACAGACTGTTATAATAAGGCTACATTTTAACGGCTGTGTAAGTGTGTATCAAAGGACCAAAATCTTTACTCCTGCTGTTCTTACTAACAATGACTAGGTACGTTCATGCAAATGAGATAGAATTTTGTATAATAATATATCATTAGCGAGGATCCTAACTAATATTACAAATGCGGAAGTAAGTTTGTTTGTTTGTTTCACACCAAAACGGCTTAACGGATTTAGATGAAATTTAGCACACAGATATACCATGACCTAGGTACAGACATAGGCTATTTTTCATCCTGGATCGCAGACGAAGTTCTATATCTCTTGAAAGTTAAGCTAGCTCGGCTCCTGTTATGAAATTAATTTCTCCTCACAGGAAACTAAAACAAATAGGTAGTGAATTAAATAAAAATAATTCTAAAACAATTAAAAGCGCGGTGACAGACGCCTGGAGAAATGGTATAAGTGTTTAACTAAACAAATACAGCTTTTTGTTCCACAGATAACGCAATACAGGTGTGCGGCTTTTGTTCAATGTTTGCACACAGATATGAAATTAAAAAGATAATGAACGAGACTCGAAATTAAAATACTTTTGAGTCGCACTGTTTGCTTTACAAATGAGAGGTTAGCTGTGTGTGGTGCGTTCCTTTAGTTTAATTATCTTAGTTTTTTTGTTAGAGAAAGACATTTGGGTTGATGACAAATATTTGTTTTGTTCTTGATGAGATAAGAGGAGGCATGAGATTTAAAAAAAATCGTAATTAAATAGCTAGATAACAATCTTGCAATCAGAAAAACTTTCGTGCTTTTAGGCCCTATTTTGATAAAGTTTAAAAGAAACCGCATGGAAGCTAGATATAGGCAAGAGTAGAAAGAATTTTAAAAAGCAATACAATTTATATAAAAAGCAGCACTATAAAATCATAGGTTGCCAAACCTTAGGTACCTACAATGATTGCATTAACTAATAATAATAATAAACTAATAATAATAATTAACTAATAATAATAACTCTCATCACTTGTGATGTATGATAAGCGCAAAATAACAGTCAGGTAAAAAAAAACTTGCTTGTACGTTTACAGACAGTCACTGTTTAGTTCTTTATAAGGATTTCAATAAAAGTTTCAAAAAATCATCTTTCTAGATAAATTATAAAATACTTAAATGGTACTTGTATACCTACCTATAAAAATTAATGTAAAAAAATGATAAAACATGTCAGTATAAAAAATTGAATTAATGAAAAGAAATGCCTGAAGTTTTCAATGAGTTTCTTTAACTTTATAACATTTAAGTATATTATTCCTGACTTTCTTTGTAACACTTTTTCAACGTCAGACGATCAAACTTCCCCACGAACTTTTTACCCATTCTTTGTTAGGAAATGAATTGGGTGCCAATTTGAGACTCACCTTAATCTCTTAGCCTCATCGATGAAGGGCCTCTTCTCCATCTCGGTCAGCAGCTTCCACTCCGCCCCCAGCCTCTTAGAGATCTCCGAGTTGTGCATCTTCGGGTTGTCTTGCGCCATCTTCCGGCGCTGGCCCCGCGACCACACCATGAAGGCATTCATAGGCCTCTTTATGTGGTCATTGGGCTGTTTACCCAGAGACATTGTTAGATCAATTTTGACGGATTTTAATAACAACTTTTCAAAAATCAATTTTCGCCACACCGAAACTCCACGCGCATTATTTTCCAAACTTTACTTGTAACAGTTCCGTTTCTGATAATTATTTATTTTGTATTTAAATTTTATGCGTTACATTCAAAATTCTAAATATCGCAAACCGATTAATTCCCGCGCGCGTAGTGAAAAGCTCGTCGAAAGCTCAATGCGGCGCTTTTCTTGCTTGTGTCATGTTAACGGCGAACTCTGCCTTGTCCCCCCTCGGATTTCCCCCCTCTAAAGTAACTGGCCAATGATGGTGGGTCGTGGGCGGCCGCTGGGCGCTGATTGGCTGAGGAATCGTTTGTCTCGCGCGCTTCAACAGGTAGCCACCGCGTTCGTGTTTGCATGTTTATTAGCAAGATTAAATTTCTTTTTAAACCACAATCTTGGGGCAAAAAGAACGCGCCTGTTCGCAATCGAATGCTGATTCGATTCGGAGAGCGCGACCGGTGATTTGCACAAATTAATTGTTGACATTAGACCGAGTTCACACTGTGTTGGAAAAAGTTAATTCTTAGGTTGTTGATTTTATTGATGTTGATTTGTGGATATTGGATTTAAAGATGTAGGTAGATGTAATTAAAGATATTTTGGAATTAATGTTATTTTCTTTTCCATATTTGTTAGTACTGTGTCATGAATATAATTGTGATTTTTATTAGTGTTTTAAATACTCGGTAAAATATTCAGATCTTTAATTAAGTAGCTGGCTCCCGAAATACAGGTACCTACTCTACCTAGCTCTGGAGCCAGGGTCTAACATTTTTCTGTATCCAGATTTTATGGCAAGAAATTTATTATTATTATTTTATTATTATTAGCAGCAATTGCAAATTGCACTAACTAGAGTGCAATTTGCAATACTTTTTGTAAACACTTTCACTGGCACTGTTTTGTTTCAAATTAGGTAATTGAAACTTATGGTAATACCTATAGTTATTTTGATGTTTAGAACTTTATTTCTGTATTTTTCTGTAAAAAAAAGTGAAACTGTTTTGAAGGACCAATAAAATGACTAATTCACTGTTGCTGGTTTTCAGTTATGCTTAGATACCTACACTGGGCCGCAAAGAAAGCGGGTCGGTTATAAAAATGCGATAACTTTCAAAATATTTCAGCAATCCGTTTAAAATAAAAAATAAATTAAAGGTTATTTCAGTATAAATATAGAAAGAAATAGAACCTCTTTATTTCGGTGATTGTATTAAAAACCATAAATAAAAACAAAGACGATTTTTTAAATGTGAACCAACAAGTTTGAAACCATTTGTTTTACTTTTGCTTCTGTTTATGACTATGGCATTTGTTGTGCAAATAAATCATTATTCTGATCAAATTCAATTAAAAACATGCCACTAACGGCACGAACCCCTGAAGGGTGTACCTACCAGAATTCTGACACTCCTTGAAGACGTTCAAGACAGTCAGTGTTATACAGCCAGAACTGTTAGTGTGTCGCTATCAACCGTTCAAAGAGTGCTTCAGCGATTTGCAGACACTGGATCCAATATTCGCAGACGCATTCGCAGAGTAATGTTTTCGGACGAGTCGAAGTTCATGCTATATAAATATAAAGAGTCTACAGAAGATCAGGAAAACGCTATAACCAAGCTGGCATTGAAGAAGTGCTAGTGGTGATTGAAAATGGCATTTTAACTGTAGAAAGCTACGTAAATGAAATCTTAAATGAGTATGTTGGCCTATTTTTAGTAAACATGGGCGAGAACGCCATCTTTCTGCAAGACAACGCTCGTCCCCATAAATCTCGCATAGTGTTTGACTACCTTGAAGATGTCGCTATCACACGCATGGAGTGGCGACCACGCAGCCCAGACTTGAACCCCGTCGAGCATGTCAGAACGACGTGTCATCCAGCGAATTCCCCTCCAATCACGCTTCGTGAACTGAAAGAAGGACTGATAGAGGAATGGGAGAATATTCCTCAGCATTGACTGAGAAATCAGGTGGAAAGCAAGCCAGACCGTATAACAGCTCGTGGTGGCACTACAACATAAGAAAATGTGTAAAAATTGCTGTCTACCGGGTCTGAATTGAGAGAAGGCTGGACTTTGCTCAAACATTAGTTTGTGTGTGCTTACAGTATCACAAAACAAAGTATATGAGTACAGTAAAGTAACAAGACATAGTACAGTTTTTTGCTGAATGATTAGTTGATTACCTTCTATTCAGCAAAAAAATATACTATGTCTTGTTTATTAAAAATAACTTACTATAAAATTACAACAATATTTTGCTTGATTGAAAAGCTGTTGTAAACCTGTGAGCTCATTTTGGCCTACTTATGTATGCAATGGGGTTAAACATTGACAGCTCGGCATAGGTGGCAGCACTGCTGTTAATCAAGAAACCGTTATTGTTGTGTTTATGGTTACTGTTGTGTCGACCGCAAATGAAACGGAAACTAGATAAAAAAAACAACTTTGAGTACTTATAGCACAATTAATAGACGAGCAAAGGAAAAGGGAAACGTCTACCACAAGTAAAAAAGCAGCTTCAGTTGAAGTGTTAGTAAATTTAGTTTTGATTAGTTCAAACACATCATCAGCTCATCCCTGAAGTGCTCTATTGGATTCATGTCAAGGCTACTTGCTGGCCATTCCATTACTGCGATACTAACGTCATGCAGATATTCTCGAACAAGTCTTGCAGTGAGCGCCCTTGCATTATCATGCATAGAAATGAAATCCTGGCCCACAAACTACTACTATTTATCTCTTAATTTAACTCTGTTACTGAATAATATGGCTGGTGTAATGCGCACCCCCCCTAAATCACCTAAATCTCAGAATAACAACATGAGCCAGTCCCAGACCCAATCTGAGATAGACATCAATTCTGCTATAACAGAAAGTGAATATGTTAACACCAGTAGATCTACACGCTCCCGTCACAACAAAGCATTGAACAGCTCGCCGCAAGATGTCGCTGTTTTAAGTTCACAAGAACTTCAAGATCAGCTTGAAGGTTCGAAAGAAGAACAGAACACCACTATAGCGAAACTGTTAGCGGATCAGACTGCAGTAATATCCAAGTTAGCAACTGATATTGGGGAAATTAAAACACAAAACACCCTGATACAAGTGTCAAATGCGGAAATATGCAAAACGAATGAGGAGATCGTGAAATCAATGTCTTTCATTAATTTACAATTTGAAGAACTGAAAAGAGAAGTAGAAGATCTAAGAAGAGAGCGACTGGAACAAAAGTTGTACATAGAAAATTTGGAGAAAAAAATACAAGATCTGCAATATAAGTCGAGGTCATCCGGGATTGAAATCCGAAACATACCGCAATCAAACTCAGAATCTGGCGACAGTCTCATCAAAACAGTCTGCAGTATAGGCAAAGCTGTTGGTGTTCAGATAGCGGAGTCTGAACTGCGGGATATTTATCGTTTACCGGGGAAATCCCCCACTACTCCCGCCTCTGCACGACCAATAATTGCGGAATTTTCTTCTGTAATAAAAAAGCAGACATTGTTGTCTGCCGTCCGATCATACAATAAAGAGAAAGGAAGGGGAGACAAAATGAATACTGCACTCATTGGTATCCCAGGAACGTCTCAACCAGTCTACGTCGCGGAACAACTGCCTGCTAATACCAAGAAACTTTTTTACATATCGCGTGAGTTTGCTAAAAACAACCACTACAAATTCTGCTGGATTTCAAACGGCAATATTTTCTTGCGGAAAAAAGAGGGTGACAAGCAAATACTAATACACTCTGAGAAATGTCTCCAGGATACCATAAACTCAAGCATGTGACTAGTAGATTTTTTAAGGAACTATGTTAAATCTGTTTTTAAATGTTATTTTTATTCCCTGTGCTATTCACACACATACTCACACATAGGACTTTACACACAAAAAGATTCCATGCAAAACACACATTACAACAACAAATACAGTTCTCCACTACTTACACAGCAACATACACACAATAATACAATTATGACACTCAAAACTCATCTGTCCCAAAACACATTTCATAAATATACAACCCAAAAATACCCCTACACTACTCGTATACCTGCGACACACACATACCCACCAGTCTTCATAAATCAGTTTTCCAGTACTTACCAGTTCCTCACCACCTTGCTTTCAATGCAGTCCAGTACCGTGATGTTCATTGTTAGCAATAAATACTCGGAAAATCATATACTAATACTTGGACCGCCTTTTTTGTGTACAATCGTAATTATAAATGGCTAACATAATTGAATTAAATGAAGAACTGGAGTCAATAGAACGGGCAAAATCATTTAATTGCTCTCCGGAGCAATGTAGTATATATCTACCTAATCATAGCAAGGCAGTACAAATATTACATTTGAATATAAGAAGTATAAATAAACACTTTGACGAGCTAACAGTACTCTTATCTACAATAAAAATCAAATGCCACATTATAGTCTTAACGGAATGTTGACTGAGTAAAGTATGTAAAATTCCTATATTAGATGGTTATACGTCACACTACACTAAAAACACTAGCAATCAAAATGATGGTATAATCATCTACACTGATGACACTCTAAACTGCAACATAACTGAGCCAGTATTCACGGATGCTAACTGTCTGATTTGCTGTGTAGATCAGAAACTGGCACTTGTCACTATCTACCGCTCACCGTCTTATAGAACTAGGCAACATTTTGATAATTTTCTCGATAGTCTAAACAGTGTATATGACAAATTATCGGAGTATAACAGTGTTGCCCTCATAGGAGACGTTAACATAGACATTAAAACGGATACTCTGGACGCGCGTTGTAATGACTACCTTGTGGCTAATGCGATACACGGACTCGTACCAACCCATACTTTGTCTACTAGACTTAATAATTGTCTTGATCACATTCTGCTGAAAACTACACTACCTGCCACATCGTTAGTCATTGAAACATATATTACAGATCATACGCCAGTGATGCTTTCTTTAGAACACGTAAGTCCAAAACATAAAGCGAACAATGTAGTCACTAAAATTGACTACCTGGCGATAAAAAGTGAACTAGAAAATATGAATTTTGCCGAAATCCTTCAATCCCTAGATGCAAATGAAAGCACTAATAAGTTCATATCCCTCTTGATGTCTGTAATAGATAAACACACACAGCTTATCAAAGTTCCTAGAAGAAAAAGAAACATAAAGCCGTGGATTACTCCAGGTCTCCTAAGGTGTATTGCACATAGAAATGGACTACACAAAAAATTATCTAAGACCCCTAATAATCTAATTCTAAAACTAACTTATACGCGGTATCGAAATTTTTGTAATCGCCTTCTACGAAGGTTAAAAAGCGAGTATGAAAAAAATCAAATTAAGATAGCAGGAAGTAATCCTAAAGCCTTATGGAATGTTATCAAAGACATAACACATACTAGAAAAATTAAAACTTCGCCTTCAGATTTGCTAACTAATAATCCTAATTTAGCTGTTAACCATGTGTGCACATTTTTTACAAATATTGGTCGGAACTTAGCAAACACTATACTTTCTTCGAATCTAAATACGCAGTCAGAGCCATCTCAGAATAAATCGTCTCCCCTTGTTAATTCCTTTGTTCTCATGGAGACAGACGACACTGAGGTTGAATCAGTAATACTGCAGTTGCGTAGTAACTGTGCAACGGGTTGGGATAAAATATCTTCCAATCTGCTAAAGCAGTGTAGGAACATTCTGGTAGCCCCCATTACACACATATTTAACCGATGTATAAACACGGGTGTTTTCCCTCAAGCTTTTAAAAAAGCTCTGATTCACCCAGTACATAAGGGAGGGGACAGAGACTGTGTCAATAATTATAGGCCAATATCAGTGTTGTCCGCACTATCTAAGATGCTAGAAAAAATCATGAATACCAGACTAAATGGTTTTTTAAACCGATACAATATTATTGCAGATAATCAGTATGGATTCCGCAGTGGTATATCCACTGAGGATGCCGTTCTGGACCTGACTCAATCCATTGCAAGACATCTGGATAGCAAAAACAAATGTCTTGGCATCTTCTTGGACATGGCAAAAGCCTTTGACACGGTCTCTGTCCCCATCTTACTGTCCAAACTTGAGTCCATGGGTATCAGGGGAAAACCTCTTCATATGTTTAAGGACTATTTGACTAATAGGACTCAACAGGTGCGAATTGGTTCCTATCTCAGTGCTGAACAAGTTGTCAATTTTGGAGTGCCGCAAGGCAGTGTTTTAGGTCCAACACTATTCAAAATTTACATAAATGACCTCTGTAAAATGTCCACACCAAATGCAAAAATTTACACGTATGCAGATGATACAGCTATTGTGGTACATGGTTCTAGTTGGGCTCTCATAAAGCAAATAGCTGAGGATTGCCTTAGGAGAATAATGTGCTGGCTCAACTCCAATCTACTGACACTTAATTTAGACAAAACTAATTACGTAGCCTTTAAAATAAGAGCAAATAACAAACAACCTGATGACTTTAATATAATTGCACACACTTGTCGAGATAAAACACAAAACTGTAATTGTAAGGCTATAACACCTGCCAGTGTTGTCAGATATTTAGGAGTACAAATCGATGAACACCTAAGATGGGATAAACAACTTAAAAAAGTAGTAGCAAGGTTGAGGAACATGATCTTCTTGTTTAAAACTCTCAGAGAATCTGCATCACAAGAGCTTCTTATAAAAATCTATATCGCACTGTGTCAATCTGTCATAAACTACTGTATCCCAGTGTGGGGCGGTGCCTCAAAGACGATATTTTTAGCCCTGGAGCGAGCCCAAAGAGCTGTTCTGAAGGTCATAAATAGGAAGCCTTTTAGATACCCAACTAGACAACTGTACTCAGAATGTCAGGTGCTAACCATTCGACAGCTTTTTGTACTCGCATCCACTATGAGAAGACATCGAACAGTCCTCCCGCCTGTTGATACTGGAAAACGCAGAAATCCAGCACCTTGTCCTAGAGTCCCACACAGCACACAATTTGGAAAGCGACAACACTATGTCTTAAGTTCTATTATTTATAACAAAGTTAACGAAAAAACGAATATAATAAATCTTAGCAGCCATGAAGCCAAATCTAATATAAAAATGTACTTATTGCAATTGGATTACGAAAACACTGAAAAGCTAATGACCCATCATGTATAATCATAACTAACACACACACACATTTCCTCACTTACTTCACCACTACATCATTCACACATCTTCTTCCATTACACCATTCATATTTACACACATGCCCACATCCATAACTCATAATCTTCTAACTCACCGACAAACCCTAGCACTCTCTAATGGTACTTACTGATACGAATTACACACAAATGTCCTAAGGTAATATTAGAATGACAATAGCTGAACACTATCCCCTGAGATACAGGTTCCCGCCTAGTTCAGGGGCTAGGGTCAATACTCTGTGCACCTTATTTTGATCACCTAAAAATGTTGAAATACCTACTTGTACACTTGTACCTAATTGTATAGCTGTAAGTTTAAATGGTGAGAAATAAACAATTTTATTATTATTATTATTTATTAAACTTAGCATATGGCATCACATGAGCCTTGATGAATGTATCGGTTGCTATGTAGTGGCGGCAACCGTGGTCCCGTGACAAACAACAACCATAAGGCCCGTTTAGTCGTCACTGGACATTCCGCCCCAGACTGTCCATGACCCACCGGCACAAGTCAACTTCTCTTCAATATAACATTTCTGAAAACATTCGCCATGAATTCGGTAGACTTTCCTACGTCTATCATTGCCATACAGCATAATCTTGGTTTCATCCGTAAAAAGAACGACGTTTGACTCCATTGACGTTCAGTCCAATGCAAATGTTCGCCTACAAACTGTAGGCGAGCCATTTTGTGGGCTCGTGTCAGTTTGGGGCCATTGGCTGGCTTATGAGGTTTCAGAATACATTGTTTGAGCGCAAACAGTATGTCCATGAAAATCTCGAAGCTGTTCTTGGACCTGCACTGAGGTCAGGTGACTATTACGCAGGCTGATGGTAAAGATAAACTGATCTTGTCGTGCTGTAGTGACCCGGGTTTGTGCTCCTTCTGGACGACACACGAAGCCGCCAGTCACCAAGTATCGATGGTAAATTCTTTGAACGGCTTGCATGAAGTTGTGCAATTACGTTTCGCTGACTAAGCCCAGACTGAAGAAGTACCACAGCTTGCACAGCTACTTCAGGTGCAGTATCCATAATGTGAACGTCAAAATGGATAAAATTTCAAAACTCTTTATAAGTACGCAAAACAAAACTAATACCAACATATTGATTGACTAGATGTTCTAATCAAAGCTTGTTGCTTCTTTAAGAGCGTTTATACCTTATGAGTGGCAACGTCGAAATTTAGTGTCATATTTCGTGGTTTTCAATTTTTATCATTTAATCGGAGCTATGTTTTAAAAATCTGTTTAATTAACTTTTTAGAATTACGTGAAAGTGTTTAAAAAGTAAGTAACCGTAATGCTTACAGTTATTTTACAATGAAAATAACGCCCTGCAAGTTTCCAATGTATTATTTGCATATAAATAGAACTGTAAACGCAACGATTTCTTACCTTTTACACAGTTTTCACATAATTCTAAAAAGTTAATTAAACAGATTTTTAAAACATAGCTCCGATTAAATGATAAAAATTGAAAACCACGAAATATGACACTAAATTGCGACGTTGCCACTCATAAGGTATAAACGCTCTTAAGAGCGATCAAATTCCGATATCCTTCTCTTTTTCATATTCGTGAATTCAAATTTAGAACAATAGTGATACCGCATTGATGGCCAGTAAGTCAATTTAAAAAGTGCATTAAAAAAATCTGTGTGTTTTTTGTTTTAGTTTAATTTGATGTTTTAGGCCTTTAAACATAAAAATGCACGGAAGCTCAATTTATGAGTTTCTAATGTACTAACACCACAACAGTCTGTAATGAACACAGACATGGTTTTCTGTTTTATGAAAATGAGCATCACTTGTTTACGAAGTTCTCCCATGAAAGACTTCGTTTAAAATGGATAGCATATTGTCTCGACGAATTATCTGGTTCACATTTTTTCTTGGAAGGGCTTTTCTCTGCAGTTTTCGTCTTTTAAGAATTTTGGGAAATACACGGGCCCCCGAAATTTTGCCTTCAACAGCTGAACAACGGGGCATATTAATTAATTAAGACTAAAATAAGTCGCACATTTATAAAACAAATATTAATAGTGACAGTTATCTGTCAAATTCTTTGACTAATGATATTAGCGACATCTGAAGTGAGCAAGGAGCAGTTTTTATTTCCACATTTCTGAGATGGATACATTCATGTTAAATATTATTTCGCGGTTTTATTCACGTAGGGTTTCATTCTATTCCACAATTAGTAGACAAACGTGACCACACTACCTTATTATGTGAAGGGGTTGTGAATAAAGCTCTAAACAGAATAAAACAAGATCCATATTTCTAGTTACCATTCAAAACCCACCTACAACCCGGC
This sequence comes from Brachylomia viminalis, assembly GCA_937001585.2. Taxonomy (NCBI): domain Eukaryota; kingdom Metazoa; phylum Arthropoda; class Insecta; order Lepidoptera; family Noctuidae; genus Brachylomia; species Brachylomia viminalis. Next base: position 3,003,222 of record OW443301.2, read on the forward strand.
AAACACATGACAATATACACATGATGCACGTTTCGCACCATACTTCGCACGCAGACGGTATCCAATTTGCATGAGACAAGCCGCGGGCACAAACAATTCCTGGCTGAATGCGGCCTAATGGTCACCTCTGTTCATAATTGTGGGCATACGGTCGTGTCCCTCAAACTACTCGTATCTGGCTGTGTGGGTAGTCTAGTGTGGGTTTGTTTATAGTTCCAATGGAAATATTTGGTGAAATGGCACTTGGTATAGACACTTTTGTAACCATTGTCGCTCTTATTAATAAACGAGGAGTAAAATTAGAATAATTTTATTCCGTTGATTTAGTCCATGTATTGTCAACGCACCACTGGGGTGTCGTTTACATTTTTTTTGGTAAGTGCACCACTGCCGACTATTGATACGTTACGTGTAATAAAACAATTTATAATGTTTTAATTTTAATTTATTATTTAATATAATATCTTAATATTCAGACACATGTATAGTCCATATTTTTAAACAACGATAGCGTTCGGAAGGGTTGTTACTATTACACAAAAAATACAAATAAAAGGTGTTAGTAATTTGTTAGTAAACGAGTTACACAATAATGAGGTACGTAAGTCCTATTTCTGTGCAAGCGTACACCTGCCCAGTACATATTAAAAGGACTGTCGATCTGGCACTTATTATTGATAATAAGTAATAAGATGCAAATGCCGAAATTGGGCGAGTTCACCAGGGATTCGAAAAACATAATAGTTGTAATAAGTTTAGTATTAGAACTTCATTGCGTGGTTTATTTGACAAAAAAAAAATGTAAACGATTTGTTGTAACGAATTGTTTACAATTCGAATACATGATTCACATGTATTGATTGATTCGCACCATCAATTTTATTCAGCTCGAAATGGATATATTTACATGTCACTATGGGTCTGGTGAATTCGCAAAAGTACTATTGTTTACACTACTTATGTTTCAAAACAATGATCTTTATGACCTTGAGGTGTATTTTGTGCTTTATTTTTAATTTTGTGTGTGACGTGGCTATCGCATTAGGTTAAGATTTGTAACGGCATTTAATAAATAAATAAATGATTTAGTAAATATTAATCAATTTAGTTTTTTTTGTCAGCTGCATGACCGTGACCATGTCGGGCACGGTCATGATGTTGCTTTTAAAAGATTTCTGCCTCTCAGTGCATTTTTCTCCACGGGTTATATTGGGCACACAGATTCATAAAAAAAAATACTTGGTATTGGTTTGACTTATAATTTTTAGGGGAAATCTGACTGTATAGTCCTGCTTATCACTCTACTTTCACGTCAAAAAAAATCAGGAGCATAGTTTAACAGGGTTTCAGTTTAAATATTACCCAAATATTGTAAATTAAACACATACAGTCTTATTACAAAAAACTAAATAAACCTTGATTTAAACCTGTGCTACGAAGTCCAGGCTTATCTGCAGAACCATGGTCTAAATTTGTCCGTATTACAAAACTTCAAAAAACCGTGGTCTTCTTAGTGCCGTCATTTGAACCATTGTCTTTGTAACAACCACAGAGTAATACAAATATTATTCGTTCACCATGTTATCATTCTATTGCAACGTTCCGTATGCTCAGAAATGAAAACTTTTTGTTAATACGCTAATGATTATTATGATGTTTAGGAGTGTTAAAAATATTGAGAGTGTTAATTTGCATGGAATATTAGTTATTTCGTCGATTGCAGTTTTGTTTAGGTTTAAGCACATGACTTAATGTCGTATTAAGTACTAATAATACATCTAGGTACGTGTAACGAAACGTAAAATGTTCGCGCATTATATGAAACCATAACATTAAACAAAACCATCGCAAGTTGAACAAAGTTCATTTAGCTTTGGAATTTTTAAGTTATCGAAGTTTCTAATAGAACAATTGCCTCTTTGTATAGTATTACCTTCTATACCTAGTAGGTTATTTTAATATCATATTGTGATGGACCAACAAAAGAAAAAACGATCTGAGAATTGGAGTACCGAGGAAAAAGTAAATAAACATAAATTACTTCGATTAACTTGAAATCAGTGTTTAATTGATTCAAATTTAATTTTAATTTATTTGACTGATTCGAACACGATTTATGTTGTGTCGGCGTGGCGTTCTCAACAACTCAGCGGCTTCAATATCCTCAATATCAATTAAATCAACCATGTTAAGATCCATTTTCGGGTAAAAACAACACAACACAATGAAAAAGATGCTATAAAATACAAGAGAAATTTTGACTGGTACGATTTAGACCATAGTTTGATCGTTTAAACTAGGGGCCGCCGAGGTTTAGCGTTAGACCATGATATGGTCCACGGTTTTTCGAAAAACCACGTTTTGTAATATCATTTTGGTTTAAACCGTAGTTTATAGAGCTTTAAACCGGGGTTTTCAGTTAAACCGCTTTTTGTAATAACACTGATATTGTTTCACATTCTATGTTTTAATCTTCACAAAGCGAAGCTGGGTCTTGTATACAGGGTGGCAGGGATATCGACGCGCAAACTGAAACCATGAATTCAGTACATGATTCTGAACCTCTGTAAGTTGAAACTTTTCGCCGGTTTTGAAAAAAAATCTGCTGTTGCATACAAAAGTGCAACACCTACGCGGTCTGCAATGACCGACGTTAAACTTTCTACGTAGACGGGCTCAGAATCATTTTTTTTTATTTTACTTTATTGGGACATAAAACAGATACACATTCAAATTTAAGGGTGACAGAATAGATTAAAAACTACGTAACGTGTAACCCACACCAATATCCGCGAAATAATAGTTAACAGATAGATTAATGCGTGCGTTAATTATACAGAATAGCTATAAAGTACTCATATGTATTTTTAGAATATTAGGTATTAGAAGGCTATTTTAGGGATTCAATAGCCATCTTTTTGAACTTAAAGTGAGTAAGCGCGAAAATGTCAAATTCAATGAAGTGTGTGTTATATGTATCTACAATGCGTCGGGGAGGCGCCCGTGCACCAGCATGAGTTCTGCATCTTACAGTGTGGAACAGCCGGGGCGCATGCGCCTCTCAACGCATCACAGTTCTGGGTACAATTTAACATAGGTTATTGGTCCAATCTGGACAATCGAACCTGTTATTACACAGACCATGAAGCATCATGACCATCATTAAGCTGCGTCTTGACTCCAAGCTTTGAAGTTTATACCTCTTTAATAAATGAGTGTGGTAATTTGGACTTAGTGCATCTGTAGTGCATAACACGTAATAATATTTTTTTTTTTAATCATTTCAATTCGTTTTTGCTATACATCAAGAATGGGACTCTAAATCGGTACTGCGAATTCCAATTGAGATCGCACCAAAGCTTTGTAAAAAATAGAACGTAGACGGTCTTTTAAAGTCGTTTGAAGAACGCATGACGAAACCAAACATACGATACGCCTTACTAACGATGTTATCAATATGAAGATTGCAATGCAATTTCGAGATTCGAGAGGCATGTACTGAATCCATAGTATTCGGCTAAGCGTCCATGTCGCTGCCACCATGTATATCACAGTGAGCCAATCAGGCATTCAAGAAATACACACATAAAGGGTGTGGCGTAAGTAGTGGTCCACCGTTCAGGATTCGATAAACCAGATAATTAACTATAATATTTTGTTTTTACCATTTTTACCCAAGGGTTCCGAAAATATTTCCTTTTTGTCTTTTATTTACGAAATTTCTACCTTTTATTACAAATTTGTTTGTGGTTTCAACAAAAACCATTATTTTTTCATTTTGATTTCTGTTAATTACTGCTGAATACTAGAGCTATCATAATAAATTATGATTTTTTATGTAAATTCAGCTCTTTTGAAGAAGAAGTTGGTTCTTCTCTAATTTTAACCTTAATTTTTAACACACCATCAAGTTCAAAAGCGATTTTTGTAAAAAAAAACTTACTACATTGTCAGTGCCCATGCATTTGTTAATTATCTGGTTTATCGAATCCTGAACGGTGGACCACTACTTACGCCACACCCTGTATACATGTAGTCTAGATGTATGCTTATGAGTCTGCTATGCGGCACTGTTGCGGTTTCATAATTGCTCAATAGAGGCAAGTTTCCAGTATATTGTTTTAGTCATATTTGACTTGTAAGAGTACGTAGCTGACTTGGCATCAAAAACACTCCTAGGCTTTATTTTATTTTTTATATGACTACACAAAAACCACTACAAAGTGATATTAGGCACAGCTTCATCTAAACAAGTTGACCTGCCCTTACCAACAGATTACTTATGATATAATGGCTTTTCTTTCTATTTACTTAAAACATATCAGAATAAAAATATCCCATGAATCTGATATAATTTCCCACAGAATGTCATTATGGCGGCGCGGCGTTTGATTGGGGAGCGCATGTGAAATTGAAACAGAGCGGCCGGCATGATTCGGTTACCGTCAGGTCACTGTACAGGCGGACACAGCCTCTGAAAATGAGGACAATTGCTGCAGGGAAACATTGGCTAGCTTCCTAGTGTAACTTCCCAGTGAGCCTAGCAATAATACCAGCATGGTCATCACGGGTTTTATCCTTTATCATTTGTTAATAGATGCCACACCCACGGTAAAAAATCGCCTAACATGTTGCATGACACTTTTCTGTAGACGGAGTTGCAATGCATACATAAACGCCTGCCTTTTTCCCATGGGAAGAAGAAACCAGGAAGAAACTGTTAGAAAATGAACATTCGTGCGCCGCTGGTGGCCACGCGCGATCACCTGAGCTACCGCTTGCACCGGTCGCACTTACACTGAGCTCGTAGTTATTTGCTGCTACCCCCTATTTTGTATAAATTAAATTATTATAATAGTTTACCAATTAAGGTGATCCTAGCCTGTAAAACTGTTGTTATTACCTATAAGTGTAGCTGTCACTTTATTTTTAAGTTCTACAGCTATGTATATTTTTATGTAAATAACGATTTTTTCTGAACTAAAACTAAGATAATGAATATTAAAGAGGATCCTTATTGCAGACAATATGACCCTTAGGGAAAAACACAATTTACAAAATACAAAGTAATTATAATAGTAGTAGTCATTCCTCACTTCACGAAGATTGTGACAGTTCTGTCACCGACAGGGTTTAGTCCAAGACTGACGCATTCCAATCACAACATTGGAATGTGACGACGACTGCTAAGTCGTCATACCGGTGCCACCTTACAGTTCGTTTATATTTTTACTTCTTAATCTGTCTGTCATCACGACCCGGTCGTCACTGGCATTCTGGAAATACAGCCATAGTATTTGTAAAACGTGTTCTCATAATAAAATATTAAAAAGGCCCTTTCCAAAGTATTTTGATCGTACATGTACAGTAAACAATCCGAAGTGTCGCCCACAATATCGTGTTATGTACCGTTTTGCCGCGTCACTGCGCCGGCCCCGGGCTACAGACGACCATCTACCTACCAGCTACCTCTGTTCTCCACAATACCGCTGTTTTATCCGGGTTTAAAAATAGGATATTTTTGTTTATGAAGGTTTTAACGTGTTTTTGTGATGTTACGAGTAACTAATTATTCTCAGTTGGTGTTGAAACAGACTAAGCATTGAAAGTTAAACTAATAACAGTTCTTTTGAGCGAGTTTTCCTATGTACTCTGGCATTGTTTCTTCAGTACCAATGGGTCACGTCATCACGTGTTTACAAACGCAATTTTAACCCACATGCACAACACCCAGACTTGGAACAACTAGCAGTGGGTCATACAAATATTCTAGCCAAATGTTTAGACCCTGCCGTCAATGTATTTAAATTCTTTATTTTTCTCTTATCAGCACAATCCGAAATGGAACAATAATTCATACCGTGGTAAATATCAAAATACATACTCGCCGGTCAGTAAGAAGGTAGCGGGGCTAAGGTTCCACCCAACGTACCTACATTGAAGTAGGTATTTTGGAGGCTATTTTAATGCACCCCATTTGTCAAATTGCTAATTTGCAAGCAACATTTCACCTATTGAGTAATCAGGGTAATTAACTAACATTTCCCAGCCCAAAAATCAAGTATATCGACCATCTGTATCCAGCTGTCATGACGTCTGCCATCGAAATAATAGCGTTTGATGCAGCGGCGCGTACAACACTACGCGGCAATTTTGTTACGCGAAACCCGCGCTACACTATTTTGGTATCGACAGATATTACATGGATTTTCACGTGGATTTTATAAAGGTCAGAGATACGGCTAACTGTGTAATTTCAGTATCTAAAACTAGCTTCTGTATTTATTCACACAAAAGTAATTTTCTCCCAATGATTTATTAGGATATACTAATTGATTTGAGCACGTGTACGATTATGCTTAGAAAATATTATTACAAGTAATGGCGTCATGGTCGACAGAAACCTTAGCAGTACAACGATCCGACCATGAACTTGAATTTTCTAAATGCAACACTCTCTTATTTTAAAGAAAAATAAAATTTAATTTTAATGATTACGGTCAAAGAAATTTATTCCTCAATAAATAATTACAAAGATTTCACTAACTTAAAATATAGTATTATAACAACTTTGACACACCAACTAAGCAGCTATCGTTTTTGTTTATAGCAAATTATTTAATTACGTAATAAGGTAAATTATTAATTAATTAAGAAGAAAATCTTTGATAAATATGTGTAGCCAAGCCTACAGTCTGCGCCATAAAAATACAAGGAGGAAATGCAAAAAAAAATATCTGCAGACAAAACACACAATTAAGATAGGCTTTCTGTAGAAAATAAAATTGTTTCACAAAACCAAAGATAGTAGCAGATCCGAGCGATTCATTACAATCAGTATTTCACCACCAAAACCATTTCACTATGTAGGTAATTACTTCATTTACAATGCCATGACGAAACCAAGAAAGGGCAGAATACCACGTAAACAATAAGTGAATACCCTGTACGTCCAGCCGTGGGCCTGTGGGCATGTGGGTCACGTGGACCATCGTTATTGTGGCCCGGGGCGAAGACGTACGTGTCGTGGGCCGCGATTGACGCTAGATTGTGTTATTGTGGCAGTGTGGAAGGGCCTAATTGCTTTGTAAGACTGTGACTTTGGGTACATTATTGTGAAGTAATATATTAAGTGTTATTTCTCGTAATACTACGGGATTATTAGGAAAACATTGAGAAATAATAAATACAATGTTTTTCTTATCATCGGACATAAAAACGTTATTTATATATTTCACAACAATATAAAAATGAAAGATTTAAATAATGCATTAACATTTTTGATAAAAAAACAGACTACAAAGGTCTCCAAAAATATTAAAAGTCGTCCGTGAAACGGCGTAGTAGACAGTGGCTACGAGAACTCGTAGCCACGCCGTAGCGTCTCGTAGCTTGGTAGCATCGTAGAAGTTACAAAACAATACATATTACTTAGTGGCAGGGTGCTCATGTTCACCCCACTATTTCTTCCAATTCCCCTTAATGATGAGTATCTTCTATTATATTAACTATTTACATAACTTTTCTACCGATTTCCATAATAAAACTTTCACTTAAATCTATTTCAATTATAAAAAGCTTCATCTCAGTACTTATTCTAGTTATTATAATATGTTATGATACAAAGTGTTACGTTAAAGTTGTATTGTGTGAGCTCGATCTCGCTCCAGTATTGAGCGGCTAGGAAATAAAAATATCGCATCAATAGCGACATAAAAGGGACTGTTGTTGGCTGCACATGAGATGAAGACCCGAGGATATTGAAATATTAGTTTCAACCGCTATAAGACATGATTGTTTAGTGGTGTGTCTTTAGATTTAGTAAGGTTAAAATTGCAATTGTATATTAAAATTACTGAATTGCCAACGGCTTTTGCAACTATTGTGCAACAAATATGAGTCCCACCTAATTTTGTTTTCAGTTTTCTGCATATTTTTTTGCCATTTTCTGTTTCGGTCGAAAATAAATATGTTTTTTGGCAGTGGCCGAACAATTGAATTCCGGAAAATCAATACTAACAACAAATAAAAGCAGAAAGAAAAGAAAACAAATCCATTTTCGGTTGGACTCTAGCAATTAATATTATTGAGTTTGTCCCGATTTCTGAAAGCACAATCAAATGTGTGACTAGTAAATCCTCTGTCGAAACTCGTGTTAGTCATTTAAGCTTTTATGATGAAAGTAAGAAGAGCTACTTCAACGAAAAGACAGTTGACCCTCCTCCTTTTTGGGTGATATCAAGCTGGTAAATGATAATAGTTATTTGTTATACAAGAGTGCAAAGTTGCTTTTTAACCGCGTGTTCAATTTTGATGACCGAGCAAGCGAAGGATTCTAAAATTGAATCACGAGCGCAGCGAGTGATTCAAAATTAGAATCCTGAGCGTTAGCGAGGGAATCAAAAGAGCACGAGGTGAAAAATCTTTGCACTCGAGTGCAACACGTAACTTTTCATTCCACCTCAGCGAGGAAATGACTAAATGCAAAAAAAAAACGTTTACAATCACAAGATAGGTACACTTTTATTTCAGTTTAGGTATTAATTACTACATTATGACAGGTAAGTATTACAGAATAATCTTTAAATTATAACAAAATAATACTAAGGTATAATTAAGAAAATTTTAAAGTAACGTTGCTACAGTTATTTAAATTGAGTGTAATATTTTTGTTTGGTACTGTAATATTGGTGTTAGTCACTTGTGTACTGTTTTTCGGTAAACTATCTGTCATACTTAATAGTTGTACCGATTCATCGGATTCCCTTGGCGTGAATGTTGGAGAGAGAGGGAGATGGTTAGGTGTTTCATAACGGCTTATTTTTGATGTAGAAGGGCCAGTCCAAGGATCCGATTGAGGCTCTTTCAGTGTAATGGCTCCTACGATGCCTTCACATATTTTAGACTTATTTTGGATGGAATCCTCTATGTATCCCTCTACAACTGCATTGGACTTCCAGCCTCCGTGGCGCTTAAGGGACAGGAGATCAGCTCCGGAATCAGCCAAAAGTGTGGCTGAAGTTCGTCGGAAACAATGACCCGTGTACAACAGGGGTTCTGGAAGTTCAAGAAATGTTGCTATTTCTCGTGGGATACTGCCAATTTTATTAGTACCCATAGGCTGTCTAACACACTTTCCATTGCGATACTGTAGAAAAAATCGATTGATTGGAGTGTTAGGCGGGCGTAAGGCTTGATATTTCTCAACAATCGTTACGTATTCCTTGCGAATGACGAAGTTGCGGTCTCTTTTTGTCTTTGTATTAGGTAAATTAATTAATAGTAAGTCATCTGAATGTTTCTCAATGTTTTTGACATTAAGTTGTGTTAGTTCATTAGTTCGACATGCTCCGTTTATTCCAATAATAAGAACAACCTGTAACGTAAAGAGTATTGTAGTAGATAAATGAATAAAATTGATATGAACGCATAATTATGCCTATCAACATCTACTAAGTATACTATTTAATTGAGATTAATATACTTAAGTAGATACTGAATGTGCAACTGACTTACTTTTGCCGCCAAATATACGGAATCGGGTGCTTCGTTAAGAAACTTTTCAATATCAGATACTGTGAAAACCTTCGATTTTTTTGGTTGATGACCAGATGAGGCTCTTTTTAAAAATGCCACTAATTTAGGATAGGTATCGATATGTTTGTCTTTTTTCATCTTTATTGTTGCTTTTAGCATCGAATACGTACTCCATAGAGTGCTTGCTTTCTTGTTCTCGGATAATTCTATAAAATATGCCAGCAAAACGTTTTCTGAGAAAGTTTTGGCTCCTTTTGCTAGTCGCCACGTGTTGAACATATCGTACTGTTTTAAATACTTCTCGCGTGATTGTTGAGGGAGAAAGCTCATTTGCGCATTATTAACAGTTTCAGTCAATTCTGTTGGCGTCAAGCAAACTTCCTCGTCGCTAGAATCACTCATTTTAGTTTTTTCACTTGTTTTCAAGTTTCTTGTTTTTAATATAAGGTTTAACAATGACGTGAAAAAATGCCGCGTAAAGAACCGCGTACAAAGCAAATTGAAAAAAGAACACCAAGTAGGTTCCGAGTCTGAGTTTTTAACAAATTAAAAAAAAGTTGTATGATATATTCGGCACCATAGAGGTAGCAGTAAATAGGTTTAATGTTTTTTTTAATTCACAAACTTAGTGCACACGATGTTCTAAATTCAATTTACTTTATCCTCTAGAGAATAAAAACGGCTTTTCCACTCAGATATTGAAGATTAAAAATACTCTTTCCGAGATGGTGGGATGAAAATGATTTTATTTCTGTAAGTAGGTTTGTACAAACACTTTTACACGTCAATCATATTTTAAAAACTAGATGAGGTCGGCGTTTCCTATCTGACTACTCTGAGAAGAAAGCTCAAACAAACTCAGAGGTCACAGTCTCTTTTAAAGTCCAGACATAATCTTGATCAGATCATGTGAAGACCATGTAGATTGGTGTCTGAAACGGTCTTTTGAGGAAAAACCATACAGATTGAGCGAACCTGTCCAGTCAGTGCACGCATTTATCAGTAATCTTGCCGCTCAACTCAGAACTTAAGGAGCACAACGATTCGACGAACAATACCAAAGAAAGGACATTTGGGTAGGCCGCATAAATTACTCAAGCTGCCAGATCGTGAAACTAACTAAGAAAACAAAAAAAGTAATGAACCACATAAAGTCAAAGTCAAAGCATTTATTTCAAATAGGCACACAAGGCACTTTTGAACGTCAACATTTACATTTAAATAGAATTGATTCTAGTCGCCCCTTCTAAAAGGTAGTTTCGTATGGAGAAGAATGGGCAAGAAATTCCATCGTTACTCTTTTAAAATGTGTTACAATACTTTGTATACATTAATTATATAATTATATGTGAACACGATGCACCTATAACAAAAATTACCCTACCAAAATAGGTAAAAAGAATTTAATAAACGTAGCAATGATAAATAAGTTAATTAAGTGATAGATACATGGTGTTCACATATTTACAAACATTGTAAAAGTATACGATTTCCCAAATTATGTAACCAATTAATATGTCAGTGTGTGAGTTAAAGTAGTCACAGAATAATCAACATAATCTTCACATTCACAATAATTAAAATAATATAATACTTCACAAAGTAAATACTCATGTCATTGTATGTATAAAATTCATCAATGTCAATGTGTATAATAAAAGTTCGGACATAATCTTTGAGGACCATGTAGATTGGTGTCTGAAATGGTCTTCTGAGGAAAGAACCACGTAGATTAAGAGGATCTGTCCAGTCAGTGCACACATTTGCCAGTAACCGTGCAGCTCAACTCAAAACTTCAGGAGCTCAACGATTCGACGAACAATACCAAAGAAAGGACATTTGGGTAGGCCGCATAAACTATACATAAACTACTTAAACTGCCAGATCATGATTAAAACTGAAACAATGATCCACATAGTCCTCACATTCACAATAATTAAAATAATAAATTGTACTTCTCAAGGTAAGTATTCAAGTCGTTGTGTTATAATAATAATCAATTGTCAGTGTATGTAACAGAAAAAAAACACAAAAAAAACAACATTAATTATGCAGAACATTGGAGCAACTCAATCCCAAGCTTTTTGTCCTCAATATGATCTTTAACGGTATAAAAGCCTTTCTGGCACAACTTACATTTAATGAATGATTTGAATTTATTAAGGCGTAGATCTTGAACGTGGCTTGGAAGTTTATTATAAAAGCGTATACATTGGCATCTGAACGAGCCACCTATTTTCTTGAGCTGTGTTGTAGGTACAATGAAGTTGTTTTTGTTCCTAGTAGTATTTATATTATGGATATCAATGTATTTTATAAACAATTTTATATTTTTATGGGCATATAAAAGATTTTAAAGTTTGGATGTTCTAGAAGCAAGGTTATTCATAAACCATCCCATTAACAATGCTAACTAAAGCCATCGCCCCTATCCTCAGACGTATCCTAGGATATCGTCCCTCGCATACCAACACCCGTTGTATTATACAGGGTGAAGGAATGACATTTCACTCCTTTCTACTCGCCCGCATTATTTATATTTGTTTGTTTGTCTGTCCGTGCTTTGACTGCCGGCTTCGATTCCTCTTTATGTGAGAACTGAGAAGCCGCCCTGGTATGTATATTGTATAGGTTTTGTGTGAAGAGGATCTTCTTTATGTTAATGCTACAGTAAGAGGGGGACGCATATACGTTTACAGATAAGCATATATACGTCTTATTGATTGTTACAGTAGGTACATGTCCATAGTACCTACGTGTAATATTTATTTATTTAACACTTTAAGCAAACAAATGTACAGAGGCGGACTTAATGCCATAGGCATTTTCTACCAATCAACATTTGGGTGATGCAGAGACAAACAGTGGTAGGTGCAATTTATAATGATAATTTAGGAATATTTTTTTTTAAATATAAAGACACGCATAAACATATTAAGACTATAAATATAATATATATATATACCTACCCAATTATATGTAAATATAAGTACAAATAAATGTACATAAATACACGAATATACTAAATACAAACAATTATTATTGTTCCAATAATGAAGGGTCGAAGAACGTTTTCTTGACACTTAATTGGATCAATAATAATAAGAAAAACAAATAATAACTTCAGTAATGTTCACCGTTTTTAAAAGAGTTTTGTCGAAATTAAAATACTTATTAGATGAATAATCCAGTTTTGTCACAATTTTAAGTAATAATGAAGTTCATTGACTTAATTCCATAATTGTTTTTATCTTTTTATTACGGACGCTTTTAACGTGCACGTCTTTCTACATCGTTCTCACATGTATACTTTCAACATGAATGATGTAACCACTTTTTTGTAACAATAGTTTGATTTAAAAGAGTGTCCATGGAGCTTCTTGCCCGTTCTTCTCCATAGGTACCTACTACGCTTTGGAACGGGCAACTAGCTTCATCTTTCTGACTGACCAACCCCTTGACAGTTCAAAAGTGGCTGTAATTGGTTTATTTGAAATAAATGCTTTGAGTTTGAGAGTTTGAGTTTGACGCAGTTTCGGATTTTATGATTCACTTATGAAAATATCCTTTGAAAAGAGAAAGCGCACTTAGCACTCAACTCCGTGTCACTATATATGTCAAAATGTGCTGAAAGTTAGGAAACACCTAGGCCATAAAAGGCACCTGCCTTACAAAGCAACAAGAAATTATAAACACTTCACTAACACACAACCCCAGCATCTTTCTCCATCTTATCAGACATCGTCCACAAACTGACCGTATTTTATCATTAGAGCCTTAAGTTCACCTCAAGTGTCCTCAAATGACGTTATTTCTTGGCCAGGCGCCAATAAATCTATATAAAGTAAATAGATGCAGGCCCGGCCATCCTCACATAAAACTAAGGCTTAAAACTTGCAATAACAATAAGTTAAGACTAAAAGGAATCTTTAAGTTGGGCGATTTTAAAATGGCGTGCGACGATCGATCGTAAGTTTCGGATACGACTTGTGAAAGGTGTTTTCATTTTTTTTGTCTATCTCAGGTTCGTATCGGTTGATCATCTGCCTACTATTTTTTATATTTTCCCGACTATCTTGGGGTTGGCTTCCAGTCTTGCCAGATGCAACTGACTAACTGCAAATAAATGAAATGAAATGACTATCTGTATTTTACATGGACAACAACCCAGTGACTGGGTAACACTATACTCTTTGGAAGATAAGATAAGATTTTTATTTGCTTAAACGTGTGTGTGTAGGTACATACATAGAAAGTGCATACAAGATGATAAAGTTAATTAAGTGCAAACATGTTTGTCACTACGTGACGTGCAAAATAATAGATTAAAAAAAATATAAAACATTCAATTTTTTTTTTTTTACAAAATATGAAAAGTTGTCATACTTAATTACTAATGGGTTATTAAAATTAACGAGTAAATCAACTTTATTATACAAGTAGCTCCAAATAAATCGAATTAATTACTTATGTCAAGATAACGCTATAATTCGCTATAACGCTATAATATTGCTCTGGCGGTCAAAAAGTAAGAAGTTTATTTTTAAATATAGATTGAGATAGTTCTCTCTAACTTTTAGGTAATTTGTTCTAAATGACTGGAGCCATACAGTATACACTTTTGCGCATAGGGTCGTCTTAGCGGATTGGAGACAAAGTTGACCACTAACGAACTGGGTAATTTGTTATTGTTATGTATTATTAATCGCAAGACGATTAGAGAATATTACTCGTACATTTTTGTATTATACAGGGCATTGTAGCAGTCTAAAATTAATTTTCTTGGTTTATTGACGAATGAAGAGATGTTCTTACATTTCAATTTATCTAGTGCAGTGAAACAACAGCTAGGTTTTTGGATTGTTGCAGTTTGGTGGGTCAGTGGTGAGAATGTTGAGAGTGCCTTAGTTGTATCTCGTGTTACGGCAATGGAGTATTTAGTTTAGGGTAGAAATACTGAACAACAGCTTTTTAAAATAATACCTACTATTACTGCTCTTACGAGGCAACAATGGTGCAAATAACCTCCACGAGTGGCGATGGCCGAAATTGAAAATCGGCCTCCTTCTAACATTTTGCTGACTATTATAACTAGTATTTTTACTAAAGTTTGTGCCGTTTTGAGAGAAGAAGGCACATATTGTATTGATTCCGTTGCTTACCTTCAGTATAAATGGGAGTGGCACAAGAAGAAAAAGATGCATTCGGTACTAAGTATTCTTTCACAACAAAGGCGAGTTATATCAGTATTAAGAACAAGTGCTGTTTGACTTCAGCTAGAATTCATGTTTCTTAAATGCAGAACTTTGAATCCGATCAACCTGTGAGAAATAATAATGAAGAGCTTAAAAAAATGTTAAGTACGTATATAAAAATCGTTTCGCTGTCGTATCGTATTATCTAAACCGCCTCTCCCCCGCCCGCCTTACGACGGTCGGGGTGGGCGCTTTTTGTATTTTCCATTATGGCGCCAGCGGTCTTATTATCATAAATATGGCGTTAAATACTCCCCTTTATGTCGCACCGTGATTTACAAAGTCGCCTCCTGTTGGAAAGGGATTTATCGCGTGATTCTCAAGTGGGTATTTATTTCAGTTTGTTTCTGTGGTTTGTGTCTTTGTTGGTGTCATTTTCAGTAAACATACATTTTTTTAGATGTTTTTTCTTCATATCTTATTTCCACCCCCATTGATCATGGGCAAGAATAGAATTTCACAAAGTTAACAGTGACACCTATAAGTACTTTGCATACAAAAGGTTGCAGTAATGGCTGGGTATATCCAGTTGTTGTATCACATCATATCTAAGTAAAAAAAAAAAACAAAAAGCCAACGTCACGCGGTGTTCCCAGGCGGTCACCCATCCAAGTACTGACCGCGCCCGATGTTGCTTAACTTCGGTGATCGGACGAGAACCGGTGTATTCAACGTAGTATGGACGTTGGCGAATGCCATTCCGAAATGTAGGTATACAAAAAGCAGGTATCAATGTACGTACTTTAAATGGCACTACTCATCTACTTCTGTGCATTTTTATTTATTTTGTTTATTATTTTTCCTACTAAATAATTTGCTGTAAACTTTAGGGTTGGTCAAATACCGTGTGATGCCCTAGAAAAACTTTATGCCTTTGTGTGTTTATGACTTCTGTTGCTTATAAAAAATAAAAATTACTACCTGAAAAGAAAGCTAACTAGTAGCGCCATCTGTATAAACATTTTGTCAATGAAACTATACTATTGTGTTCCCTGCCGCTTGTGGCGGCACAAATAGCTGGCCAACTAACTAGTATTAACCAGTATTGCATTTAGTACTACATTTTGTAACTAGGTGGCGCGCTTATACATTGGTGGAGCTTGAAGAAAATATCTTAAAACTTGTTTGTTTTCTACAGGTAACAGTTTTTAGTTACGGTTTTAATCGAATTAGATATACTTAACTATTTTTACGAGGCTCATTTTGTTAAGGGACTAGAATTGTCTTATTTGGAAAATCTGAAAAGGCTTTTAGATCCTAGGAGAAGACTGGAATAAAAGACTAACAAAGTGGTTTGAATAGGAATAAAGAAAACATACTCTTAGTGCCTGTAAATACCATTCACATTGAAACCTATATGCTCAAACCAGTTAAACCAGTCTTTTGTAACCTATTGACGATAAAACGAGTTGTATCGATCAATGGCCATCAATTCACTATTATGTTACAAGGATTAGCCGCTCCTCAAATTCATTCTGAGTCCCAACAATGCACAATCACATTCACATACAAAGTACTTAGTTTCTCTATTCGCATTGAGGGTTGCAAAATCTAAGGTGTGGATGAGAACGCGTAGTGAGTAGCGACATCTAGCGAAGTTTTATGTTACTTATTAGGGAACAGAGAGGGTTGATGCGTAGGGATGGTAAGCGAAGGAAGTCGTATTAGCCCAGAAACCAGGTGTTGGAAGTTGGTATTCGCAGATTTTTAATAACATACAGAGATGTCGTAAGCTTGTGTATTCGGGAACTTTCTTTATTACGTTATGTATCAATGATAGGTATATATTTGTAACAACTTGTACCCTGTATCCACACGAACTAAGTGATCGTCTGGCGTTGTCTGGCAAGATTTATAAAGTTTCTTTTTTAAAGATCTTGGTGTCAAGTTAAAGTTTTATCTTGTTACACAAATTGTAAGTACCTAATGTAAAGATATGGTTTACAATATGGTGCTACAGCGCCACTTAGGTACCTACGTAATTGTTAAGGAAATATCGTCAAAACGTGCCCAACATATGCCTCCGTTCGGGTGCTTAAAATTCCCCACAATTTCTCCCATAGACACACAAGTGTCTGCTTACCCCTTTTTAATCCTGATACTGTTCAAATCATGGTCGTGAAAAGTATCTTGAGTTAAGCCACTTGAAAGCCACTTGTAAGGTACGGTTTGAAAAGAATACAGATTAAAATATTTGATTTGTGATGAAAGATTACATAAACGAGATTCTTCAATTTCTAAACGCTGTTAAATAACCGTATCATCAAGGTAAGTATTGCAGCGAAAAAAAAAATAGATTCACCACATAAACATGCACATACACCGAAAACACAGCAATATAAAAAGAAAAAAAAAGAAAATTTTAAGGAAACAAATCAGAAAGTTGCAGAAAGTGTTGTCGATATGACTTCTTATATAAAAAAGTAATATGAGAAAAACTTAAGACGCGCAAGATCGATAGTACCTTTAATCTGCAATACGTCCCTAAGAGCCCGATTGCAACCAGTATTCTAGGACGCGCACGTTCAATATAAGATTTGTATTGTCTAGGAGACAGGGCAAAGTTAAACCGTAATCATGGTACGGACTTACGAACATAGATATTAGAATTAATAAGGTATAATTAGCTGGAAAATTCTACGATCGTTGTGGCAGCCGGGACGGGAACAAGGATGTAAGTAGTGTGTAGTCTCGTTGCGAGTCGTGAGGTTAGGTACTTATTACGACTCACAGGCTAGACCATTAGCCCGGCGTTAAGGCCGAAATTCGACTTGATAAACACGGTCTATACCTAAGACAATAGGTTAATAGACAATAGGAGACGAGGACCATGTCACAAGCAGAATTTATAACAACAAAGAAGGTGTGAAAAATTACATGCCGTTTTGTCGAAGATAGGATTGATTCTTATTGCTTTAAAACACTCCAAGCAAAGCGTTCACTGAACGTTCCTATGACAAAGAAATAGAATATTCTGTGAAGACTAAGAAATAGAGGTTTCAATAGTTTGAACGAATAAGAAATAATGCATACCCAGTTTTTAACGAAATATTTAATAACCACACTGGGGTTATCAGACTGATTACGGTTAAATCCACATAAATATTATATATCACTACAGGAAATTTTGGCATAACAAATCATGAACGACCTATCAGGCTTTAGAAATTTTCTGCAATGACAACCATTGTAAGAAAATGTTGCTTGTCAAAACGCAGAAAATCAAAATTCCAAAAAAAATCTAGAAAAACATTAATTACCGGTCTAGAAAAGCTTAAAACAGGTTGATGTATTGTAAACAAAAAAAGGCATATTACAAAAAACAAATGCAGGTATAATATGTATAATCCTACAGTATACACCAAAGTGTTCTCGTCGATAGATAAAAAGAGAAATGAAATTGTAACAAACAATAAATGGAAAGTCAGTAGATATTAAAAAATTACGGTAATATTGTTTTCAATGTCACATGACAAGCAGCGTCATTACACTCGTCTTTTCATTCCGCTGCCAATACATTTCACACTCCAATCTTCTAATTTGTAAAAAAAAAACTATTCGTACCAGCATTTTTTGTGCACCGTACAGTTAATAGATAGCGGTGCGCGGGCGCGGCTTACACAAAACATACGACGAGTATCATTTGACAATTTGCGAGCAATCAATGCATTGTCACCGCTCTTTATTCAACTCCAAATAATACATGGAAAATTGTCCATTCCAATTGTGATCGGACCATTGTTGGTCTAATGACACGATTCAGGCTTAGCTCGCTTTGAAACCGACCATCAGTGCATGTTCGGACGTGTTAGAGATGAGTATTACAATATTCTTATCTCGTTTTGGTATTTGAGATTGTTTCTCCGTAATGTGAATGTCTACGTAAGTGTTGAAGAACCTAAAGCCCTTGCTAATCTCACTGTTTAGTGTTTTGGAGTGTATAATATAAATTTCGGCCATGACAAACTACAAGAAGCAAAGAGAGTAGAAATCTGACATAACCCTAAAATTTGCTGACTACTAAAGTGTATACTCAACAATCACATCATTTTACGACGGCAAATGACGTAACATCAATGGCATATCAACTGGAGCAGCAATCAACGAGACATCTACCAAAATTATCAAGACACTCCAATCCCTACCATATAAAGAGACCCATGAACGCTTTCATGGTATGGTCGAGGCTACAACGGAAGAAAATCTCATTGATGAACCCGAAACTACACAATTCAGAGATTTCAAAACGCCTAGGACTTGAATGGAAGAGTTTGGACGAGTCAGAGAAGAGGCCATTCATTGATGAAGCGAAGAGGTTAAGGATAAAACACATGCAGGACTATCCGGATTACAAATACCGTCCAAGGAGGAAGAACCGGCTGGATACCGCGGCGTTTTCCAATCCAGCGCTTTACACAACTAGGGAGACTTTCGTAGAAGTGGAACCTCGTCCAGACGCAAATTATCAAGCGCTTTCTTACCCTGACCAGTTTGTGTACAACAATATGATCAGCTATACAGTGCCTTCGATTCCACAGCCGACGTTTGTCCCAACTTCTATGAGGCCAAAGGAAGAGGCTTTACCGAGCTTGGATCTGAGGCCTCTGCCTTCAATTGAGAGCATATCTCCGAGGCCATTCGCAGTCGTCAACCAGCAGATGATGGTGAAAGCTTACCAGGACCTGCATTATGTACCCAGTGACGTAACTAGGATCTCTTATCATTATCCGTTTGGGGTGCAGTAGTCTTTTTAATTATAAAGTTTTTTGAGGCCATAATTTATTGTTTAAGCCGTAGTTAGAAGTACAGCTAACAAATGTTGTTTATTAATGTTATTGTATAGTGTTTTTACTTTAAATAACGGTGTAGAAGATGCACTATAGTTAGCTTATCAATAAGTATCTACCTATGTATGTGTAAAGTTTTTGTACCTACATTATAAAATGACCAGTATCTTTCGCACATGTTAAATGTATGCACTATTTGTCCTATTTGTCAAATATTATAGTGAAAGCTTACTACTAAATTGGCATTATTAGCGTTGGTATTGTAATTAGCGATGTATGTAACTAGCCTCACACCTCAGTCTAACATACATTGATCAGTTGTTCAGTACATTTTGAACTTAAACATTGTTTAGTTTAGAGGCTAATTATCATGGGTCATTGACTGTTACATAGCACATGAGGCAATATTTCTCATATAGTATTCAAAATTATTTTGTAAAATATTATACATTACCCAAAATAGCATTATAAAAGCACTAAATTACATCTTCTCTACACAATGTCGATATTTATCAACATTTCATTCATACTTATAATAATACACTCATAAAATGAACAAAGTTGTATGCTTTTAACATTGGAAGAGATATAATGTTCATGGAAAATATTATAATTTCGAATAAAATAGCGTTTAATGGTAGATAAATGGCACAACAATTTGCTGCATGGTGTTGTTTTGTTGCAAGTGTCCATGGGATTCAAAGTATAGTATGCTTGAAAAAGTCATGTTAGAACTAATATTCATAGTAAAAATATATTATTTTGAATGAATTGTTGTTGATTTCCTACAAACAAGATACTCTACAGAAGTCTCAATGTCGTCGGCGACCGCAAATTAATTTAGACAAGGGGCAGTGGTGTGTACAGAGGCGGAATTACCAGCAGGCTGAGTAGGCTTGAGCCTAGAGCGGCAGATTTTTGTGGTGGCCAGTTTGGGAAAAGTTTTTAATAAACCCATCTTTCCGATGACTTTTTCATCTAGTGAGAAGAGTAATTGCAGAAAATATATTTTACACTCATCCCACTACTCACTCATACAAATCCAACTACCGGTTGGCTGCAAACTCTAGTTTTCTGTTCCACATGGTATTGGATTCTAGAATGAAAAAAAAAAAAAAAACTGGTGGTAAATGACGTAATTTATTTACTATAGGTAATCGATATTGATGCATTCATTATTAGAATAGAATAGAATACTCTTTATTATGTACACCAAAAAATTACAGATATAAATGTAGAAATTTTGCATAGGGTGACATAATGGGCGGTGTTATCGCTAAAAGCGATCTTTTACAGACAACCTTTGGATGGATTATAGGGAGAAGGAGTGGTGTACTAATTACATATACAATAGCATATATATACTTATCTAGACATATACTTATCTACACACATATACAATGTGGAGACAACAATATGACAATAAATGAAAACAGTGGCAATACTAATGCATAGGAGTATTTGGAAACTATCAAATTAATCCTAACACCGAAATAACAAAAGTGATTTTTTCAAACAAACTAAATAGTAGTGATGGGGCGACTATGGGTTTTACCAATCTTTGACTAGCTATAGTGCCTAAACTATTGGATATATTTGATTGAACTTTTGCATGCAGGCTGGGAACATCATTAGATATACGCAGTTTAATTTATTGTCGTATTGTCGTCTCCACCTTGTATCTACAATAATAAACATGAAACAAGAGCAAGGAAACCATATGTAATGATGATAATTTAAGAAGAGAGGTAGTGTTTTTTAACCAGAATTTTAAAAGTGGACAAAGATTGAGCACGCCTTATCGACACAGGCAAGGCATTCCATAATCGTACTGCTTGAACTGCAAACGACTTGTCTTAGAATACCCTTAGAACAATCGAAGTAAAAAGGAATAAAACCGTAGATATAACTACAGTAAGGCTTTAGTTTCAAAGCTTTAATAGATTATGCCTTGAACATATTTCTATAGCTATACTTATTATTGTTGGTGGTTTTGTCTTGAAATTTGTTCAATAGCCATACTTATTATTGTTGGTAGAAATTATACAGGGTGTGGCGTAAGTAGTGGTCCACCGTTCAGGATTCGATAAACCAGATAATTAACTATAACAATTAAAATTTTTAACCATTTTTACCCAAGGGTTCCGAAAATATTTCCTTTTTGTCTTTTATTTACGAAATTTCTAACTTTTATTACAAATTTGTTTGTAGTTTCAACAAAAACCATTACTTTTTCATTTTGATTTCTGTTAATTACTGCTGAATACTAGAGCTATCATTTTTTGGTATACCGCCGTTTACCCGAATTTTATTTGCCCTAATATCATTTGCCATAATAGTCAACGAGAGAGAGACAAAATAAAACAATCCAATACAATATGAAATATGTAGTTTATTTTATTAAAAATTAAATGTACAATTTGTACAATTCTGGATATTTAACGAGATGTTTTTTCCCGGTAATTTAATTTCAGTCCTCTGTGAAGATGAATGTTGAGTGGTTCTTTTCATTTCTCTTCTATTTGCAAATTAGGGTCTCCATTCTCACTAGATGATGACATTTTCACTATTGTAAAATTAATTACGGTCACTACCAATTCAATTTGCAATTAGAGAAAAATTATAAAGATTTCGCGCCAATGTCTTTTTTTTTTGTTTTTTCTTCTGCAGCCGCAACGCATTGCATGCATTCTACCAAAGAGATCGCCGATTTTAGTTCCATTTTCAAAAATAAAATGAAGTTCTTTTTTTATGAAACAGTAATAAGTCGAGTCTATATTCATGATTATTCTACTTATGACTAAAGACTTTTTCGTTTTTGTAGGCTCATTGTCATTTGACACACAAAAATTTAAAAAAAAAGAAGAAAAAAAGGCGGGAAACTGTAAAAGTGTAAAGGCGCTCTTTCTCAAACAACATTTCAAAAAAATTCATTTATTGTATTATTAACATTTTTCTTTGTAAATATTCATATTAAATAGATAGTTGATAGTGTACATAATGCATTAGCACCCCGAAATGGGGAAAAAAAGGCGGAGGAAGGACGAAATGTCCTATCCTGACTCGCAGCAGCAGCAGTCCCTTGAGTCTTCGGATTCTGATTCAGCGGAGTCTGAACAGACAGTATTAAGCTCCAAACACAATGACAAGGACGCAAAGGATAAGTACGCCATTTACAAGGTAAAAGGTTACACACGTAAATATCCCGAGGAAACTAAACAAACGGACCTCATTGTATTTTTAACACGTGTCGAAGACAATGTGTCATTTAGCGATAGGGATCGTATGGCCCTATCGAAAGGTTTACGGGAGCATGGCGTTTCAGGCGTCAAGCATCTACGTACCATTAATAAGTATAAAGTCGGCATAACATTTGACCTTCCAAACAATGCAAATATGTTTTTACAGAACAAAAAGTTGCTAGATCAGTTGTCTCTTAAGGCAACTATACCGGCTGGAGATACTGAAGTAACGGGAGTCCTTACTTCGGTTCCCACAGAAATGTCCAATAAGCAAATTTTTTCATTGATTGGTAGTTCAAAAAATGTAATTCAAGTCAGGCGCTTCATGCGCAGGGTCAGAAGTGACGCTGGCGTAGCTTTCGTTCCTACACAGGCTGTTGCGGTAACCTTCGCCTCCACTATTCTTCCTCAATACATTTATTTGGACTCATGGCGTCACGAAGTGAGTAAATACATACCACCAGTAAAACAATGCCTTAAGTGTCTGCGGTATGGACATATTGCTAAGTTCTGTCGCAATATTGAAGTATGTTCAATTTGTACATTAAATCATAATTTTAAGAATTGTCAGGTTGACCCAAAGGATGCTAAATGCGCAAACTGCAAAGGTAACCACGTAGCTATCTCCTCATCTTGCCCAATAAAAAAACAAAAAGTGGAAGAAAACAAAATTAAGTCACGAAGCGCCACATACTCTGATCTTTTCGACGTTAATGCATTCCCAGCCCTAACTGCTCGAACTTTAGATATACAGATTAATAATTTAATGAAATCCGATACATTTATAAGTACATTAGTAGAAACGATTACAAAAATAGTTAGTAATAAAGATGTTCCTATTAACTCATCATCAATTAAAGAGGTTTTAAAATCAACTTTAGTTAAAAAATTTCCTTTATCCTCATAATGGATTTGTCAAACTTAAATATAGTTCAATGGAATGCACAAAGTCTTAATAGCAATAAACATATACTTATAAATTTCCTCTATACACAAAATATACATATAGCAATAATTTCTGAAACATGGTTCAGACCTGATCAATCTTTTAGAATAAAAAATTACAATATTGAAAGGAATGATTGTGGTAACAAACACAATGGAGTTGCAATTATAATTCATGAAAGCATTACATACACTAAAATTAACACCTATTTTGATAATTCTTTACAAAACATTTGTGTAAAAATTACAGTTAATAATAAAGAAATAAGTATAGTCAGTTTTTATAGCCCTCTAAACTCTAATCCCGCTTTTAATAAAGGTGATTTTGATTCATTGGTGAAGTCTATTCCTGGTCCTTTTATATTTGCTGGCGACTTTAATGCCCATCACACTTCCTGGGGATGTGTTTCTGACTCTTCAAGAGGTAGAGAAATCTTAGAAGTCATTGACGAAAATAATTTGGTTCTGCTTAATGATGGTCAAGCAACAACAGTTGGTTCTCTAACATGGCGTCCCAATGCACTGGATTTATCTCTGGTTTCATCATCGTTGGCACTTAATTGTGAATGGTCTGTACTTGATAGTCCTCTTGGTAGTAGTTATCACATCCCTGTAATAATAAAAGTAATGGTTAGCAGAAATAAAAATAATGATGTTTATGGGATTTGTTTGAATGCTAAACATTTGCCCATCTACCCAAATTATAAACTCGTGGATTGGCAAATGTATAGCAATTGTGTCGAAGAATTGTTGATTGATTTTCAAATAGATAATAAAAGTATTCTTAATTCATATTTCCAATTTTGTACTATTTTGCGCACAGCAGCTGCAAATTCCAAAATAAATTCCAATAATTTGAATTGTTATGTCAACACAAATACCACCAATCACACATGCCATAGAAATAACATTAAAGGACCTTCCCTTCCTTGGTGGAATCAAAAGTGTACAGAGGCTGTACAAAATTTCAAAACAGCATATATTAATTTTAAATATAATCCAACAGAAGAAACCTATCTTCAATTTAAAAGGCTTCGGGCAGTGAAGAAACTCATTTTAAAAACAGAAAGACAAAAAAGTTGGTTTTCTCTTTGTGAAACTTTTAATAGATGCACACCATTATCTGTTATATGGAAATTTATGCGTAAATACAATAAGACATATAATAATAATATTCATGAAAATGATGCATGGGTTTTAGATTTTTTAAAGAAATACACTCCAGACTTTGTGCCACATACTTCAAAAACTTTTACTGATAGTATTAATTCCAAAAATAGTTTTCTACTTAATCCTTTTACAATTAATGAATTAATATCTGCCATCTCCTCTCGAAGAGATACTGCTTACGGTCTTGATGGAATACCATACATCTTATTTAAAAAATTAAGCATTGCCGGTTTAGTAACATTTCTAGAAATAATTAATTTACTTTGGGAAAATAATATTATACCTCAAGATTGGAAAGTGGATTGTCTCATACCAATTTTAAAACCAGATAAGCCAAAGTTGTGTCCTGATTCATATCGTCCCATAGCACTTACTTCTTGTATTGGAAAATTATTTGAACAATTGTTGAAGCAACGTTTAGAGTTTTATGTAGAACAAAACAATATCTTACCTTCTAATCAATTTGGTTTTCGTAGGAATCGGTCTGCTAGGGAAAGTGTTTGTCAATTACAGCTTGATATTCATAACTCTTTCTTGGCAAAAAAAAATTTGGTTGGAGTTTTCTTTGATGTTGCAGGAGCTTTTAATAGTGTAAATATAGATGTTCTTTGTTATGAATTGTCGCAAATAGGGATTCCTGTAAAAATTATAAATTGGATTAACAGTTTTTTGACCAATAGAGAAGTATTTACTAAATTTAATAGACATCTTTATGGTCCTAGACTCTCGTCAAAAGGAGTCTGTCAAGGAGGTATACTATCACCTTTAATATTTATATTATATATACGAAGATTAAATCTTATTTTAGGGTCTCAGGTCAAAAATCTACAGTTTGCAGATGATTTGGTTGTTTATACATCTGGGAACAATTTATCACAAACAGTTCAAATAGTCAATGATGCATTGGTAAATCTTCATGAATATTTTTCTTACCTTGATCTAAATGTCAATCAGTCCAAGTCCAAAGTTGTTATGTTTGGTAAACAGCGTCATAATATTCCCAATGTGCAATATAATAATTGTGCATTACCCATCTCACTTGAGGTTAAATTTCTGGGGGTTCTTTTTTCATACAATTTAACCTGGAATAATTACACAAAACATATAATTAGTAAAGCAAATAAAGCTTATAATGTACTGAAATCTCTGTCTGGCTCATATTGGGGTGCAGATCCAAAAATTTTGTTACTATTGTACAAATCATTAGTTCGTAGTCATTTTGAATATGGTTTCTATTGCTTCGCTGCAGATGTTAAAATTGTAAATAGTTTAGATGTTCTTCAAAATAAATGTCTGCGTGTAATAACTGGGGCATTCAGAAGTACTCCAATAAATGCAATGCAGATTGATTGCAATGTTCCACCATTAAGCATTCGATTTAATTACCTAAAAGAAAGATTTATACTAAAACTTTATAGTATATCTAGAAACAGTCTTCTGGTCAATTTGTTACATTCAGTAACTCCTTCAGTCTCTAAAGCAATTTTTATGTTACAAGGTCTTCAAAGTTTCGTAAATTTTATTGAAAATTTAAATATTTATCAATCCAAACATATTTTGCCTTGCTATGAAGGAACTTTTACTGGTAAATTTCCAGCTATTAATATAATTTTAAAGAAAAGAAGGGACTTGTCCACTAAAGAGAAAGTAAATGCAATGTTATTAGAGTGGTCAGATCATAAATTTGTTTATACAGATGGTTCCAAGAATGATAGGGCTGTGTCTTTTGCCATATATGAGCCCTTTTCAAACATAGGCATTGGTCGAAAGATTGACAAAAATTCAAGTATTTTTACAGCTGAAGCTGTCGCTATCTTGAGTGCTTTGAAACATATTAAAAATTATAATTCAGGACATAATAAATGGGTTGTGGTAAGTGATAGCATGAGTGTTCTGGAAAACTTGGCAAACAACAAATTGAATGCTAACACGAATTATATAATTTATTTAATAAAACAGTTATGGGTGGAATTATATCAATCAAATATTGTAGTTTGTTTTGTGTGGGTGCCTTCACACATTGGTGTTGTAGGGAATGAAAAGGCAGACTATTTGGCCAAAAAAATTGTTGATTTAGAAGAATTAATTCCCAATTCTGACCCTGATATGGATGTTTCCATACCACCTACAGATGCAGTTAGTCTTCTAAGACAGCGCATGTGTCAAGAGTGGGGAAGACATTCATACCAGTGCACTCAGGTTGAAAGTAAAGGTACTTGGTTTGCTACCTTAGATGTTCAAATAAACTCCATACCTTGGTTCTGCAAGAATAACAAATTCATAAATAGAAAATTTTATTCAATCATCAGTTGTATGCGTTTTGGTCACTGTCGTTTAAATTATCATCTCCATCGCCTTAGAATGGTCAATTCTCCTAATTGTGAGTATTGTCAATCACAAAAAGTTCAGTCACTGCATCACATCTTCTTCGAATGCTCGTCTTTCAACATTCAGCGCCTTGTGTTGTCGGATGAGTTGCTTAAAATTTATAATAAGCCTGACAAGGTCCCGCAATGCATTCAGGAGCTACTTAAGAATGCCTCAGCTTATTTATACTTGTACAAATTTATAGTAGAAACTGTAAATGATATTTAGTTACTTACGTATTGGGTTTTCGTGTTATTAGTAATACTAAGTTTAGGTATAATTCATGTAAAAATGTAAATAAAATAAATAAATAATAATATGTACCTACATGAGGAGATAGCTCGGAAAATAACAATACTGGTATTGAAGAAGAAATAAAATGAAAACAGTACTCTGTGAATGAAAACAACGTAGACAGGTCTACGGAAAACAATCTAGCTTGATTGACATTGACACTGACAGTAAGCAAAATGGCATAGATAAAGAATCTGGATTTGACAAAAATAAAATGAAAATAAAATAAAATGACTAAGTTTAAAATGGATTGACTACGTAAGACTTAATAAACAAAATAAATAATACAATGATTTTAAAAACGAAAGACGTTATCTTCGCAAAACTTACCACGTAAGAAATTCTGTACGGAAGACGAGGCGGTATGGTCAAAAGACTATAGCCTGCCCTTTTGGGCGAATAAAAAAAAAAAAAAAAAAAAAATTAAAAAAAAACTTTTTCCCCTAGAGGAAGAATTGCTATTTTTTCTTCGCTCTGGTACGCCACAATGACGGTATTTTTGAGCAAGAGCAGTGAATTTTTTTTTTATTGTTATAGTTAATTATCTGGTTCATCGAATCCTGAACGGTGGACCACTACTTACGCCACATCCTGTATGTAGGAATGTGGATAAGTTTACCTAAATTAAATCATTCTAGTGTACACCTTTTCATAAACTTTGGTAACAATTCTAGCAGATCAACATTTAACACTACAGATATCCTAACCTCTACACCCGTTCAGAAGTAGGTACACAACCTATTGTTAAACAAACTGCGAGGGAATCCAGGGATTCCCTCGCAGCTGTTTAACAATATTTTCTTCTCAAATCGCATCCATCCACTTCGCCCGTCATTTCCTAGAGACGGAGACGTCGCGAGCTGCCGTCGGAAGCTGTGCCAGAGATAATGTGAGAGCAATGACGCGACACTTCCTAGATTGATGATCTCGTCACAATATTGTAATTGATTCATATCTTGTGGAGGCGCCGTATTTTTTTCGATGACGTTTTTGTGAATCATTATTTTTAAGGTTTTTGTGATGGTTTGTTTTTCGCAAATGGAAATTGGAAGAAGTTCGTTCAATGCTTGTAATTTTTTAAGTTATTTTACATTTCATATATTATTATTATGTACCTATGTGTGTAGCATATTTGTGTATCTAGGTGCCAAATTGGTCCCGACCAGGATCACTGACGAACGGTCATCTAAATATTTGGTCAACTTACTTCTTCTCTTAACTATAGTATACTCTTACATATTCTATATTCTTATATATATACGAACAGTATGATAAATGTGTATTATATATATATACATATTTTTTTTGATGCGCTTTTCACTATCATTTACAAAATTTATTCCGTATTGTTTGTGTTTAATAAATTAATAATATATAAAATAAGAAATCTTCATGTTTTGCCAAGTGGTAATACCAGGCGAAGCAAGGGCGTGTCGCTAGTAATATTATATATGAATTAAAGTCTCTTTTCATGTCTGTCTGTGTAACCGCGTTGTTCTTTTAAACGACGTAACGGATTTTGATGCGGTTTTCACACGGATATCTATGGGTTTTCACTATTATTCACAGAATTGATTGTGGCATGTTTACATACATATAATTAAGAAATATCGATGTTTTGGCAAGTCGTAAAAACAATGCGAAACAGGGGCGGGTCGCTAGTACACCTACTATAATAGAATTTTACCTCAAAGATCTTCCATTCACATAATCACATTGCCAATTCGTTACATCATCTTAAGGAAACCCAAGATTGGGAGTCATTGTAAAGACTGCTACGTACCTAAGTCCTATGGGTATATAAATTACCCAAAACAAAGAATAATAACCAATCACAAATTATGGAATTTCGATGTATTCGACATCGTACGTTTTAAATGATTATTAGCAATTTAATCGAAGAAAGATCGCAGGGTTACATAAAAGGGTGTTTAATTAATTTTATTATTGCGCACCCTTCTCCCCCTGTGTTGGGGGGCGAAACGATGTTTCTATAATAAGCTTTCCATTAATTGAAAACTTAATTGTTGAAGAGTTATATGGAGCTGATGATCTGCAATTATTTTGGCTCGCATTTAATGTCAATTCGCATTATGTTAGGTGCTCGTAGTTAATCTCCCATAGTTTGGGTATCAGCGCTTTGTAAAAGTCTGTGGGACTGGACTTACAGAAGTTCTTCCGATGCTTCCTCATTTGCCTGGATTTCTGATAAACCAGAAAGAAGAATGAGACGTATCATATCTCCGTTAATAACTTGTCTAAACGTACACCACATTTTATAAGTAATATGTCAAAGAGTCAAGAGAGTCTTCACTTACAAAAATCTTACATTTATAACCTAAGCGATTCATTACAAGTCTCGGAATCGAGCAGAACCAAATGTACCAAGCTTCAACTGGTAACAGCAGCTCTATATCACCTTCAGCCTTTGAAAAAGCGTTCAGTTATAACTAAAATAGTAATTAGAGAAACCTCACCGGTGCAGTGGTAAATTGACATTTTGTTTCTACAATTTAACCCCCAGTTCAATAAACAACCCGACATTTAACCACCTCGGAATATTCCTATATATTTTACAAACGGGGTCTTTCACTGTTTTTGTGGAAATTTCTAGTAAATTCAATGTAAGAGTTACATATTATTTTCTTTGTAAACTGTTATCCTCAATGTTTTCCTGCTTCTTGTTTGGTTCGTTGTTACTTATTTGTTTGTTACGTGGCGTGATTTTTAATTAAAAGTTAATGATTCATAAATTATTTTGTGAAACAATTAGGTAATTATGTATGAATCACCTTTTGCAAATTTCCTTTTATTTATTTATGAAGCAGTGTTTAGTTCGGCTGTGTCCGTCTAGGTTAGTTCTAGTCGATCAAGTGAGGAGAACCTTGTAGACAGATTAAGAACATTTCTACTGAGTCCGAATCAAGTCAAGGCAATACAGAAATCAACACATGAGCAACATAAAAAAAACGACCTGCCTAGGAATATGAAGTCCAAGGATAAGTATTACCAAAGCATTGCCGACCATGGACCGAGAAGGGAAGTCTCAAGAGCCTCACTGGCACCCTAGCTCTTCAATGAAAAAAAAAAAATCGAAAACTGCTGCTTGGCCATCGAAAAGGCTGTGGCGTTAGTATCTACCCCGAACAGCATTTTCAATTTATATTAGCAATCTACTACTAAAGCTTAAGTAGCACCGCGTCTCATGAAAAAGCTGAAAACTACGCTGGCCTGCAAAACTTAGTGAAATACACAAAAAAATGTATAAACAAAAACACCCCCCCCCCTTTTCAAATTTTGACTATTTTGTTTCTGTTTTGGTTTTCACATTTATTTCTTGATCGATAAATTTTGATTCAAAAGCCTAGGTGTCTACAGCACGTTAACTTTACTTATCCTCTTTCATCTTAAGAATGTGCAAGAATCATGACCTTTCTGGATCTAGGCATCAGTATACCTCGTACTGCAAGAATGCAACACAAGAGTGCAACATTGCAACTGCAAGAGTGTAACATTAAGAATGGTCCGGCAGGTGAAGCGAAGGTACAAAGAAATCGGAAACCATCCCAGGAGACCTTGTAAGGGCAGACCCAGGTGTACTAGTACCCGAGAAGACCGCTATATTGTCTCCACTGTGTTGAGAAATCGCCACCTCAATGCAGTTGAAGTCCAGCAACAGCTTCTTCAGACCCGAAGAGATTAAATTAGTGACAGTGCAGTGAGAAGAAGACTTGCTGAAGTAAACCTGAGGCCCCAAAAGCCAGCTTGTGGCGCCAATACGGAGAGTCCAATACGGTGGAGGCTCTGTACACGTATGGGCTGGCATCTCTTCAGAAGGTCGCTCAGAGCTAGTGGCCATAAGAAAAGGTAACCCTAACTGGGCAAAGATATGCTCAAGAGACCCTTAAAGAGTATACAGGGCCATATTTAGTAAATATGGGTGATGGACCGATACTGATGCAGGATAACGCCCGGCCACACACCGCTCGGGTCGTAGAAGAGTACATTCAGGAGGTTGGTATCAACTTGATGGCTTGGTCATCAAGAAGTTCTGATCTCAACCAGATCCAGCAAAATCAAAATCAATACTTTGTTTAAAAAAAATACTTTGTTTCCTTAGTGACCACCAAAATCAATAGTCATTTATTCAAATTAGGCTGAGAATCAGCACTTTTTGAACGTCAAAATCACATAAGACAGTCCCCCCAAAACGCCCACCCTTCACCACTTCCTAGTGCTTTAGCTGGGAAGAAGAAGTGGCGGAACAAACTCCCCAGCAGCACTGCTGTCTGTTCAGTTAAAAGAACTGGATTCTATATAGTAATAAGTAATTAACATTACGAAACACCAAACATATTAAAATTATTTGCCATATGTCAGCTAGCACACGCCAATATTTACTTATATTTACAATATATACTCAAGCAGAAATAAATAATAAAAACAAAAATGCAAACAGAACTTAATACATAATAAAAAGCCTCCTGGCATAAAGGGCGTGCCCACTTACCTAAGCAATGCTGTAAAACTTGTAGCCACAAATGATAAACTAGGACCTTCGAAGTAAAATAAAGAAACATTAATTACTAATAACAATAACGCACGCCTAGGATGAGCTCGAGAGGCTGGTCAGAAGCCACAGACCACCTCTCATCACCCTCAGGGCCCTAAAACAGTACCTGATGGAAGAATGAGAGATTATTCCCCTACATTGCCTCCGAAACCTCGTCGTCAGTATACCAAATCGGCTCGAAGCTGTAATCAGAGCCCGAGGAGGCAATACCAGTTATTAAAATGTAACTATGGCGTAAAACATACTTATAAATGTAGTTTGAGTTTATTGCCAGTAAGATAAAATGGCAATTGGTTGGTTTTTATCTTTTTTAAGGTAAAAACGTTACTAAGTTATAATAAACTATAATTTCAAAAAAGTTGATTGCATTTTTTGCTCTAAAAGGTTTTTATTTCAAAACTCTGACTTCTAAAGTTTAGGAATTATTGCATATTTAAAAGTGTGATACTAAGTTTTGAAGGCCAGTAGTTTTGAAAAGCGTAAAAATCTACAATCGGTAGGTATACGTCAACTGCCTACCGTTTTTGACGTCATAAGCTAAGACAGACTGAGAGCAGCGGTGGCCCAGTGGGAACGGCTCCGACTTACGAGTTCGAACCCAGGCAGCCACTTTAATTTGTGTAATCTATTTCATTACCACTGCCCTCAAAACGGTGAAGGAAAACATCGTTAGAAAAACGGCCTGTAAACCTTGAACCAAAAATTCGAAGACAGTGACATCTACCAACCCACACTGGGCCCGCGTTGTAGAATATAGCCCACTTCCGCTCGAAGAGAGGAGGCCTATGTCCCAGCAGTGGGAACATTATAGGCTCATAATACTACTATACTAAGCTAATACACCGTCATCCAATCAATATGAACCTGGATGAACCCAACCAGAGCACACCCAGGATCAATCAACCCAATCGTCATAAAACATTAAAAGCAATGACGTTATCGTAATACGTTACGTTAACTGCCACCGTACTACAAACAAAATGCGTATTGTGACGTCACACCCAGGTACGCGTGATGCCGAAACACGTTTTGGAGAAAAACGTGTTAAGCTCAGGTTCGAACTAAAAGTTTAACAAGTTCACGAAAAGTTTCGAAAAATCGAAGGGGTTTTTAATTTCGTAATAAAGGACTAAGCTACCCCTATAATACGTGGCTCATGTAATAATTTGTTTTCAGTGGAACACTTAATATTTTAAGTCTACACCTGTATGTGGTGTAAGTTTTCGATATAAAAAAGTTAGTTGGGTAGATTCAATTTTTCAATAGAGCTGCCAGTGTGATAATGTAAATTATTGTGTCTAAGCATTAATTTAGTAATTAATCCATTTGGGCTTAGGAAGAGTGCAAACCGTCTTTGGTAACAGGAAAAATAACATCTACTTAAAAACAAAAGCTTCTAAACGTATTTTTCCGTTTTTTTCATTTACCTCGATGACTTAACAGTTGAACAAACAATCCTTTTATTGCTCAATACTTAAAAGTTTCGCCTTACCTAACCTTTTAGCAACAATGCGGCAACTGTTACGTCACAACAACATTACTTTGTTGAGCACTTGACAGAACCGTATCAGCTTTAGATGCAAAAACACTGCGTATCCTTTTGATACGTATCTCTTGTTCACAAACATTCATGTCTCGCGTCATTCAATATCATGCGACGCATTCATCCAAAACATCTCTGCAAGAGCCAAGAACAATGCTAGACAACTGTCTAACACCTATCTCACTGGGCTTAAGCACTATCCATGTGTTAGTGAGAGAATTTCGACCTTATGCGATAGAGGAAGAGTTTGAGTTGGCGTGGTAAAGCCCACGAGATGCAATTCTGACGAATAACTGCTACGTATTATCAAAGCTTCGTTACACTTAAGTGTTATACTGAAAAGGATTTCAGTGAACTTTTTACGTAATCGAATTTTGAATCTATTCGTTTAACTTTAAAGTGGAAATTTGCTTGTGAATATGAGTAAGAAACGACGTTCCAAAATGGAAACGCAGCACAAAACTGTTCAAAGCACAACAAACTTAGAACGTTGCACTGACAATCAAAAAACGCATTTAAAACAATTGTGTTAAAGGCGTCGTCGCAAGAATTTGCCGTTGTCACACCGAAGCGCACGTCATAATCGTCACAGACGTCTTTCACACCGCACATGAAGAATGAATGATGGATGAATCGTAGCATGAGAATCCAGCTTTTTCCATGTATGGTGGAAACAAATTGTCGTTTTCCGGTCAAGAAGCCGTTCTTCATGCAAGTTTAAACTTTATTACCACAGTACGAAGGGATGCTGAGTTGTTTGAGGGTTGCAAAGTAAGTTGGTCAGTTAGATATCTGTGTATATTCAAACGAGTCACAAATGGGCCAAAAGTTGTATGCTGAATGTGGGACGGTCTCCAATGTAAAGAAGTTTGCAAAAAATGATTTGACTGGGTCTAGAAATGTTTGGGTCATACTGATTGTTTGACCTTTTGATGGTCACTGTAAAGAGAGGCTACTTTCCTTAACAGAAACAGTGTCGCATATCGATTGAATTAACAAAATTCAATAATATCTAACCACTTAAGGCGTGACCTATAGATTTTCGATATCCAGTGAAAATCACGTCATTCAACTGCATATAGTTCTCAAACTAGTTTCAGCGATGAATTACCAATGTGGCCGGCAAAGAGATCCCAACGTGGCTTTCAATTTGTCACACAGAATAATTAGGCAGGCAAAATATCTTGATCACACAATTGACTTTTTAAGTGTAATCTGAAAATAAACATCATAATCAAACCTGGGCGTATTTCATTCATTAATGGGTCTGAAATTCAATAAAATTCAGGGGTCGGTATAGTGACGAAAATTAATTGTTTATTAAATTGACTACCAACTCAAATTGTCCGTATTCACATCACACAGCTTCAGCATTCTTTGACTAGCAATAAATAACACGGCAAAAAGACTAAGAGCGTGAATTTGAAAACCAATTAATATCCCTGACTTTATATACAAATTCCGGCTATTCTGATTTTATCAACAAATGACTTGATGAGTGATCGAGTCACCTCTTAAATAATAAACAACATTTTTATTTATGCTTTAGTTTGTAAAAAATGGGTTTAGTGTTTAGAGCTTGCTTTTACGCAAACAATGCCTGTGTTAGGAGACTCCCGTGTTCCATAGTACTAAAATACCAATCTTTCGGCAGTTTCCAGTAATTCCCACATTTCTGATTCATCACCGCGACATCCGGTTATCCTCATATATTCAACTTACACGATATTTTTATCCGTTTTTCATCCGTAGATAATAACTTCGCTACGCGTTGATATATTGTCGCAATGGAGTGAAATGTTCCTGAATACGATGTTATTCGCAAAGGCTTTCACGGTACAATGTGTTTAAGGATTGTATGTATGTGAATGTTGAAATGTTAAGTGTTTATTTTGTTTCCAGGAAAATGTGTGGGTTTCTGCACTAATGTTTGCTTGGACATGTTTTGTATATTTAAATCTCTCTGTTCTTTTCGGTTTGGTAGGCAGACGTGGCTAAATAGTGCTGGTTGAATATCAACATTATATAATGCAGTATGATTGACATTAATTTGATAAATTTTTGATGAGCTGAAAAGTTTATACTGTTTTCTCTTTTAAAATGTCACCTGCCTACTAAACTTGAGGTACCGATCTTCGTATTTATCGCCTAAACTACGTACTAAGTAACTAATTTGACCTCAGAATTGAATGGATAGTCATTTTCTTCCTGGCCAAATCTACTGAGATGATTTTATAGTCGCGAGGAAACCGGCATGTCCTAGAACCAACCATTCGGAGACATGTGACATTCGCCTACCAGTGCAGCGGGGCGAGCACGGCCTACTATGATAAGCTTGAGTCACACATTTTTATCACACTTTGGGAGCAAAAACCGTGATAAAATGCGTGATTCAAGCCTATCACAGAGGCCGTGCTCGCCCCGCTGCACTGGGCCGACGTGTTGGATAACGGCCCACTCCCTCTCGCCGAGAGGGGGCCTGTGTCCCAGCAGTGGGAACATATTAAGCTGATAATGCATTATGCTGTATAATTGTATAATAATAATAATAATTCATAATTGAATATACTTTTATAGATAAAAAATATTGATGTTTTAAAAAAAAACGATTGTTGTTGATCTTTAAAATTTTGCATGCTATGTTTTATCCTAGCTAAACATGTTTGTGCCTCAATTTGTGTTTTTAACACCCTTGTATACCGTGTTTTACGCAAATAAATATTCTATTATATTCTATTCTTAAGCGGTTCACAAACCGCTCGTTTATGTGTTCATTTTGCTCAAAACACTCTCAAAAAGCAATAATAAATATCCATGTCAACCTTATTTGTCATAAAAGCTATTACAACTTCCTTAAATCAATTAATTAACATAAACCATTAATAGTTTGTTGCACATTGGGTCCGATATCTAAATAAGTCGCCAAATAGTGCTCTTAAGCATTATGTCCCCTAATAATGAGCGGTCTAATGCTCGCACAGTGCGCAGAAACGACGCCCTTGTGTACGAAATGAATTGTGTACGGAAACGTATTAACGGTGTGTCAAATGACTCGGAACTAGGGTTGGATAGTTCGCCGGGATTTGGGACAGTCTTTTTTGCAGATATGCAGTATTTTTGCGTAGAACCGAATACTTCTTGTCTTGATTGATGCTGGGTTTCGTTGACTCGAAGACAATTTCTCATGTTTGGTGTAGTTAAGGTTACTAAAACTTAGGAGTTGGTTATGCAAAAGAATGAGTGAGATTCCTCTTTTCTACTTGTCAAGATAATGCGTATTGAACACCACATATTATTTGGTATTCTTCTATAATATAAATAAGGCTTCGGTTAATTTATTATAATAAGTCAGTCAGTTCTTATGTTTCACTGTATTGTAAGTATGTTTTATATAACACCTTTATAGTCCCGGAGTTACTAAAACCCGGGAATCTCCGCAACTATCCCGCGCAAAAAATCCCGTACTACCCCATCCCAACTAGAAACTTATGTGGAGTGCCCGGAACCTCGGAGCATGATTTTTGTTTCCATGTTTGTGCCATCCTATGGGGGATAACTATGATGTTATTTATAGGACCTCTAAAAGGGTGGCTGTGTCTTGTTCTCATATAAATATGGTTCATGACCCGTGACGCGTGTTTAAGAAGCTGAATTTAGTATAAAAGTTGAGTTGAGTTACTTTAGTATTTTAGTGACGTACTTTACTAAACAATGAGGATCTACGGATCATAGAATTAAGATTTTTGGAAATAGGATTTGATTAATGACCGAAGTTTCGGATGTTAACGATCCTTATAAAATCAGCCTGTTACAGTTGCAGTTCGTAGAAGAGGCTCATTGCAGTTCATAAAGGTCCTAAGTCTTCACACATCTCGTTTACAACGTAATTCAAGGTGTACGTGGTTCTCGCCGTTGTAGTTTAGTGTCTCAATTGTAAAATAGGTGACATGTTAGATATCAAAGAGTGCATTAGGCTAGCTTTTGTACACACAACCTGGCGCTCAAAACTACCATAACTTATATAACTTTAAATTCCAATTATCGTTTACTAAAATCCAAGTATTTCATCAATCCATTTCACTTACATCACAATAAACAAAAAACGCCCCACAACAACATTACAGACAGACAATGCAATTTAAACACAGTGCCCAGCGCGCCAGATGTTCAAACATGGACAAAATCAACACTAATTCTATCGAGTTACGTTCCGTATGCTTTCAATTAGCTCGTTTTACATTATTTATTTCACACCACGCGATTGACGGAGCTTTCGGTTTGATGTGTAATCGTTTTTGGAGTTTTTAGGGTGAAGTTATCTGAATAATTACATTGATTTGATGTGTAGAATCATGGACTTAACAGTTGATTTGTCGACTGTTTCTTTAACCCTTTATCGTGATAAAAACTTTGGACGTTTAGCCTAAATATTTAAGTGAAAATATAAACACGAAATATTAAAGGGTCTCTTAAAAATATTTGTGATCTCATGCTGAACACATTTATTAAAATTAGTTGCCATATAGAACACAAATTATAGTGTTATAATAATATATAATAATAGTATATAATAATAGTGTTATAATAATAGTGTTAAGTGGCAATTTGCTTTTATCCCATTGAACAATGTTCAATGGGATAGAAGCAAATTGCCACTTATTTTTAAAAGAACAGCATATTTCACTAATTGACCAAATTTTTTATTGCAAAAAAATACCACTTCAATTCTAAATTATACTATTTACGATACAAAACAGCCATTCTCTCTACCCTTCGCCAATAAACACAAAATATTCACAAAGGGTACGAGGCGATGGGAAACCCATTTGACCACCCAATCGATTGGAAAATTGTATTATTTTTTCCAAATCATTACGACTTTCGATTCACTGGGTCTCAAATACTAATAGTTATTGGAAGATTAAGTTTGTGAGTAACCAAGTAAATAAATACATTTGCCGCATGTATGAAAGATCATCACTTGAGAACGGCTGGACCGATTTGGCTGTTTTGTTTTGTTCGTAGTTGTCAGAACAAGGTTTGTATGGAAGTTTTTTTTTGGAATTTCCACCTTAAAAGTGGGAAATTACTGACTGACAGACAGAGACATGAAAATCAGCCGGGCGACGCCGCGCCGGGCACGAACAGCTAGTAATAAAAAAGTTAAATAAATAACTAAGTATTTTTGTGTAAATAAGTTAATGGATCGTTGAGTAAACTGCGATAGTAAACAGACAAAATGGCCGTACTTTTGTGAAATATTGTGTTTTTGTATCGTTTAGAAAAGTTTGTTCGAAACGAAAACGTTTTAGTTGTCGCTGTTAGTGTTAGTTATTGCAAGTGTTGTTCGAGTTTGTGATATTTAGCTTTTTTCTTGTTTTTTTCTTTTTGAGGGTTCGAAATAATCAATTAACTTCTCCCGCTCTAGGCGGAGTGGGAGGGCGTGTCAGACTCTTACTGACTAAAACCCACCCGTGTTCCTTCAGTTGCCTGTGCCAGGGGCCACGGTAACCCTTTCGGACTTTCCCGCAACCCTGGCAAGAATTGGTCCTAGCGGACCCCGTCATTTGGTGCTGACATCTATTTGAGGCGCGCGTGGATCACAACGCGCCTCAACCCGGGCCTGGCCCTTATCGGACGGCGAGCTGCTCATTGCTCGTCGTCCGCAAGCCCGCGCCTACAGTGGCCGGGAGTCGGCTTGTGATTCCCGACGCCCAGGGCGTTTCCTGCGGCGGCTGTGGGCGTGAGGGCGCAAATTTTGCCTCTCCCTCACGCGTTCCGCCCCCTCCTTCGCAAGCATTAATGCTTCGCAGAAGGAGGTGACGGCGTCCCAAGCCCTCTCGCTCCATACCATTGCCTGGACCAGGGCCGAACGCAAGAGAACGCCACCGCTAATCGCCTCCTCGAGGACACGGCGGTGCTCCGCCCAAGCAAAGCAGACCTCTACCGTATGCTCCACTGTGCCCTCCGGGCGATCCACACAGTGGTGACACCCGGGCGTTTCCTCCCGCCTTATCCGAAACCGGAACCTCCCGAAAAACCGTGTCCGGTGAGGACCTGCGTCAGGCGGAAGGTGAGGACGCCGTAGCGCCTCTCTAGGCACTCCACAAAGAGGGGACTTATCGCCGCAATTGTGGCGTGCCCAGCCTGTGGGTACCTAACTTTAATACACAGCTCTGAATTTATAACCATTCTATAAATGCCCATTGAATATGGAACTGCTTCTTTGGTCTAGGGTTGCAGGCGCTACTGGTGATCATAAGGTCCGATTCGCAGGTCGGGCATAGGGTTATTGGGTATTTATATCTGGTATTTCTCAGTAGCACCCGGAGTCTGGCTTTGTGCCATATTACATTGGACTTAAAACATAACTGCCACTGTTTGTCTCTGCATCACCCAAAGGTTGACTGGTGAAAATGCCTATGGCATTAAGTCCGCCTCTGTACATTTGTGTGCTTAAAGTGTTCAAAAATAAATAAACTGGCGAGTGTGTGTGTACTACAGGCGTCCTGAACAAACCTTTGGGGAAACAGGGCATGAAGGTATGAATATGAACATTTCTAGCAACCATGATCGATCTACCATTACTTTAGCAATTGCTTTAGTTTCTGCAGAATATTCAGATGAATTATTACATTTTAGGTAAGTATCATTCGCGCCCATTTGTTACAACTTTTTTTTTATAAAAGTGTTGCTCCACACTTTGGGAATTTCTCCTGTATTGTCGGTGCGTTTACTAACATTTAAACACACATACACAAACAGCCAGACCCGGAACAACTACTTGCAGGTCATACAAATATTTGTTCCGTAACGCAGTTGACATGTAACGCAGCAGTCAATCGCTTAACCACTGCGCCAACCGTACCGTCAACTCTGCGTTCGAATCACACATTTTATCTAACTGCCTAACAACAGGTTAGACTCCTAGCCTGTGGGTCACTCCGTTACATCATTATCATCTGCCTAGCCATGTTGGGGTCGGCTTCCAGAGTAACCGAATGCAGCTGAATAAGTGTTACATGGAGCGACTGCTTATCTGACCTCCACAACCCAGTTACTCTGTTACATAATGGAATTGTTTATTCTATATTATATGTTACCGGAATCGAATTTAAAAGTCAAATTAAATAAAACAATAAGCTAGATGTCGTCGACATTTCCTATTTGACTACCCCTGAGAAGAAATGGCGAAACAAACTTAGGTGTCAAAGTCTCTTTTAAAGTCCCGACATAATCTTAGGGGCGTGTAATACCGGCCGCACGCGTCGATCGATCAGGTAAAGCTACGCTTGCCGCGGTTGGTCCGTGGATGGGTGACCATCTTTAAATACCAAGACCCCTCCATGCCTTGGAAAGCACGTTAAGCCGTTGTGTCATCCGTCAATCTTTGACATTCGTTGCGGGTCGTCAGAAGCCCAAAAGTCTGACAACCAGTCTTACAAAGGGGTTTCGTATTACCCAGTAACTGCGTTGTGGAGGTCAGATAGGCAGTCACTCCATATAAAATACTGGTACTCAGCTGCATCCGGTTAGACTGGATGCCGACCCTAACATAATTGGAAAAAGGCTAAAAGATGATGACGTAATCTTAGTCAGATCATGTGAGGACCACGTAGAATAGTGCCTGAAATAGTCTTTTAAGGAACCACACAGATTTCTCATCTCAGAACTTAAGGAGCTCAACGACTCGACGAACCATACCAAAGAAAGCACATTTGGGTAGGCCGCATAAAGTACTCAATCTGCCAGACCATCATTAAAACTAACTGAGAAATAATAATAAAAGTAAAGAAATACACTAAAAAAAGTTTGAAATTCCGACAAAACTATCAAGTAAAGTATGTAAAACTAACCAACAATGTAAGCATGCACAACCACAACAAATTTACTAATAATAAGAATTAGAAACCTTTTAACGAAGTCCTCTAAAGCGTCCAATAAAACCTAGGGTCCCTCAACACTTATCTAAGTGGCACAGACAATAGTATTCAATGTATAATGCAAATTATCCCTCTGGGAGGGCCGGAGGACAACCAAGTGCCTTCAGAATATTTTAGACGAAGTGGATAAGATTCAGTGGTTATACAACGGTTGGATGAAAATGGCGTGCGATAAGTTTTACAGGCTAAATTATTTCAGCGTATGGAAGTTTATTGATGATCTTGAGTCACCTAGTACTTCAAGATGATTTTCATTTCAGTGTTGTGATAATAATCACGTTTGGCAACCGGGATGATGATTCAAGTTTGTTAACACTACTATTTTGAGCACTGGTTACAATCAGTCAAATTGGGAACACTGTCAAGAAAAAATATTAAAGAAAGAAAGAAAGAAATATATTTTATACTACACCTGCTTGGAAAGTACCTTGATACTTTATCAAATTTACGGTAGAAAGTACGTCATTGCATATCGAACAAATATGCGGGGAGAAAACGCATCTGAGCGGGAGAGAAAAGTGTATGAAAATCCATTTCTTACGTGGTTTTTCTTTTTTAATTTTGGGTAAGACTATGCGCCGGTAACCTAAATATCAAAAGCCAAAAAGTTTTTACAGTGAGTTTTTATCTCCAAGTTCGCAAAATGACACTGGTCACTAGCTGTGTGTTGGATGGTGTCGGGCTGGCAGTGCGACCCTGCGGCGGCAGGATAAACAATTTGAAAAAAGAACATGTGAAAATTGCAGACGCCGTTGGCGCCATTTTCAATTTGTGTGTTGTTTGAAGATTTAGTTTTTATTTTCCTCGTAGGTGTAGTATAAAGCACTATGTATCACTCGAGAGAAAGTGCGATTCCCGATCTCGGGTGTTTTAAAGCCCTCGCCTACGGCTCGGGCTTCAAACGACACCCTCGACGGTAATCGGTCACTTTCTCCTCTCGGTGAATAATGTACTATTATTTTGGTACACGCACAGGAAATACAAACAATAAAAAAAGAACATGAAATCTAACAAAGTCATGAAAACAATAAAAGAAGAACATTCATATTTTTAGTTATTAGAGGCGAAAGATAGAAAAGTACCCATTCCGCATCCGCATCTCGATGCAAGAACTGTTACCGCGTTCTTGGTTGTCCTGCAGAGGATATGACATTAACAAGTTTTACTATTATATGACAACGTGACTGGAATAATGCCATGTCTTTCCTTGTGAACTAAAACAGAGGTATTTTTAAGAAGCAGCCACGCTAAGTGCCTTTATATAACTGTTAACTTTCCTTTAACAGATTCCTTAGCAGATTGCTGTAAATAAAATTGCAGGCCATT
Organism: Brachylomia viminalis; assembly: GCA_937001585.2. Classification (NCBI taxonomy): domain Eukaryota; kingdom Metazoa; phylum Arthropoda; class Insecta; order Lepidoptera; family Noctuidae; genus Brachylomia; species Brachylomia viminalis. The sequence goes on from OW443301.2 coordinate 3,046,204, forward strand.
TCAACCCCTCCCCACTGTACAGTCTAGAGTCATAGAAACAAAGTGATTGAATTGGAAGAAGCAACTCTGTCTTAACCCATTCACTGTTACGAGATTGGTAATAAACAGCATTTTAGTCCGATGAACGTTTAAACCCGTTTAGTGCCGATGGCGGCTACAATGTGGCTGCAGTTAAATGTTAGTACTACTTTATTGGGCTTTATAACTATGTTATGTCGGTATTAGATTGAAAGGAGTTGAGTAATTGATTTTTAAATTAAAAGAATTGATCGCTTGGTTGTTCATTTGACATGAGACCTGCAGGGTAATTGCATAACACACTAACAATAGGAATGGCTTTTTTTTGACAGTTCAACAACATTCATTGCGTTTTTTACGTTGTTGAGCAGATAAAATTTTCGAACATATGAGGCAATGGATTAGCAAATATCCTTCAAAATGATTAAGATTGTGATTGATAGTGTGTTGCGCAATTAGGGTGCTGTCCGACTGAGTTCTTATTCCAACGCGTAAATGCTGACGTAGGATTGGCATAGGATTTTGATTTTGACAGTTGGTATCATTGTCGGGGATACAAAAACATACAGTCCATTCACAGGTATTTTCCCTCTGCAAGCAGCAACCCAATACCTAGCTACCTTATTGTAACGACTATAAAGATCATTGTGAATTGGCAGACTTGTCAATGGCAGGAACAAAACAGCAACTTTATTGCAACGGCAATAAAGATCACAGTGTGGCAAACTCGCAAACTCAGAGGTAAAATAACTGTGAAAGGACTGTACCTAACTTAATCATTAAGTTTTAAGTTGAGCTGCACGGTTACTGACAAATGCGTGCACTGACTGGACAGGTCCGCTTAATCTCGATATCCGTGGCTTAATCTGTGTGGTTCATTCCTCAGAAGACCATTTCAGACACCAATCTACATCGTCTTCAAAGATTATGTCCGAACTTTTTTATACACATTGACATTGATGAATGTTATGTATACAATGGCATGAGTATTTACTTTGTAAAGTATCATATTATTTTATTGTGAATGTGAGGACTTTGTGGATCATTGCTTTTTTTTCAGGTAGTTTTAATCATGACCTGGCAGTTTGAATAATTATTTATGCGGCCTACCCAAGTGTCCTTTCGTTGGTATTGTTCGTCGAATCGTTGAGCTGCACGATTACTGACACTTGCGTGCACTGACTGGACAGGTCCACTCAATCTGTGTGGTTTTTCCTTAAGATACCATTTCAGACACCAATCTACATGGTCTTCACATGATCTGACCAAGATTACGTCTGGACTTTAAAAGAGACTGTGATCTCTGAGTTTGTTTCGGCCTTTCTTCTCAGAGTAGGCCGATAGGAAACGCCAGCCTCATCTACTCATAGTTTTAAAATATGATTGACGTGTTAAAGTGTTTGTTCAAACCTACTTACAGAAATAAAATCATATATCATTAGTGTTCAGAGTAATTTTGTTATTGGTCTAATTGACTAGTGTCTGGCTTTTGTATCAAAAATATTTCTTCGTTACATGCAGGAAAACTTCCAATAGGATGATTATCTGACGATTTATTATTATCTGTTAAAAAAAAGTGACAAAACGTTTTGGTAAACGCAAAACAGCTCTATATATATTCTAAAATTGCACCATTAGCTGTCCACAAAACCGAAATTCACGTAGAAATAAAGCAACAAAAACTCTTGGATACTAAACATAATATTAATGTGGGGGAACGCATTAGGGAGCGGAAATGGCGGCATACACATTCAGTATTGTGCTCGGGGAAAAATGATATAATATCGTAACATCCTTTTGTGACCATTACTGGGCTTGCCCGCCCTGACACAGATGGGGGTGGGCAGATGTGTTGGTGTAGGATTAACAGTTTGTGCCTATTTTGTGGAAGCCTCAAAAAATATGTAAGTACAACTTCTCGGGAATCCGACGAGATACAATAAGATACCAGTAGTGCTATTCTATAAAAATATCACCGTGAAAACTTATGTGAAGTGAGCTTGAAGTGAACTAACATCCCATGTGATGTTTAGGGATTGATGCTATTGACAGCTCAAGCTCACATCACCTCAATTCTCACGGTTAGATTTTTGCAGAATAGCACTACTGATGCTAGGGATTGACACTATTGAGATGCTAGGGATTGACACTATTGAGATGCTAGGGATTGACACTATTGACAGCTCACTTCAAGCTCACATCACCTCAGTTCTCATGGTGAGATTTTTGCAGAATAGCACTACAGTTAACTTCAAAAAATTTAAAATGCCATTTTACTGGAAAATGGTTGACATTTTTGCAAGGGTCATAAGGGTAATTTGGTTGCAAATGACCTCTCCTACATCCCCTTAATAGATTGCAGTCGTATTACAAATTACCCTGTATACACTGTCCCGGACAAACAGACACGTACAGACTCGTGTCCTTTTCAAATCTAAGATAATGTTGAGATCACATGTCTGTCCAAAAGTACCAATCTGATGAAAATGTATACAAATGGAACAGAAAATGTACCTGTGGATGCCAATTTGTAGTGATTTCCCATTTGAATATTTGATTACAAGGTCTTATTTAACTTGCCTTGTAAGTTAGTTAGTTAGTATGTATTGGTCAAATCTTGCAAGCTGAATTAAAACCAATTCTTCTTATCTTATGAAGTTGAAATTTTACATGTTGTATCTGTTTCAAAGACAATGCATTTTGTATGATGCATGACCTGATTCTAAATCCAGGATTAGCTCCAAACCAGGGAACTCCTTACTGGTCAACAATTAATTAAGACACAACATTTTATACACGCAATTCTAATAAATCAACTATCATAAATGGTAGTTTGTTCTAAAGTCTACTATGACCTGGATGTTGCACCCAGGATTGGCTCCAGACGAGAGAACTCCTCAACGGTCAACAATACAGACACGAAAAAAATTATACGCATATATTTATGATAGTCCGTTCTAAACTTCACTATTACCTGGCTGCTGCATCCAGGATTGGCTCGTGACGAGGGAACTCCTCAACGGTCAACAGCAAAGGCACACAGTTGTATATAGGTATTTAATTATAATAGTCCGTTTTATAGTATACCATGACCTAGATGCAGCACCCAGGGCTAGCTCCAGACGAGGGAACTCCTAAACGGTCAAAAGCACAGACACAAAATTTTATCTACGTATTCATACACCATGACCTGTCTGCTGACCCGGGATTGGCTCAATACGAGAGATCTCAATTTTGTATACACATTCAATTATGATAACCCGTTCTAAAGTATGGCATGACTTGGATACTGCAACTCGGTTGGCTTCACACCATGACCAACAGATGATGTATAGACATGTTTGGGTTCGTTGGATTTGCCTTTACAAGTACGCACGGCTACAGATAAAGCTATACATTTTCAGTATAAGCTGATCTCGCATTGTATAGGATTTCCTGACAATGAGAGGTCAGTGTAAACTGGAAATGTGTAGCTTGATGTGTAGGCATGTGTACCTTTCAAGTAACGGTGTTAGATAGAACAGATTTAAACAATTTCTAATGCTAAAAAGTACAAAATAAAATTGAAGTAACATAGAACTCATATTTTCTTAAAAGCTTGAGGCTAATCTAAGTGTAAGAGGGACGTTCACGCCTGAGGTTTATAAGAAACTATTAAAGTACTTTTGAGTTAATTAAAAGCTAATTTTTAAAAAGGTTTCTACTTAATTTAATTTAAATCCCTTTAAAGATTTTTTTTTTCATTTGACAATTGAGGTTAATTTTGTAACATTCGTCGATTATTTTTCAATTACAGTTTAATGACCAAACCTTATTTGTTGGAAAAAGCGGTAAGAGATCAATCAAATCAAATCAAAATATTTTATTTGACGTAATCCTACATAGGCAATTAAGGAACATCAGAGGCTAGGTGCACGGGTCCAATTAGTCGTTTCCCATGGAGAAGAGCCGGCAAGAAACTCCACGGTTACCTACTCTTAAAAAAATAATTGGCGCTTACAATGTTTTCAAATTTCAGTGTTTATAGGTATGGGAGGACAGTGTAGGCCTGTCACAGGTACCTGGTACTTAACAGGATAGAAAATGGTCTACAAATCGTAAGTTTATAAGTTAGGCCTACAACATTCTTACATTCACAAAATACAAAGAATCTTTATAAAGTTGTAACCTTCTAAATCCTTTAGTGAGTGATTGGGTAAGAATTTAACCTGAACAAGGTTAGTTTTTTGTTTTTGTTTACTTGCATCACATACTTTTGGAACAGACTATACCTACTTTTTAACAGTGATGCTCAAAATGATGTGTTGTGTATTTTATGTGAATGAAGCCTATCTCAGTAGTGGTCATTGGTATCGTAAGGTCAGTCTCATCTATGTTCAAAGAGTAACTTGAGTATTACTCTTTGCCCTCGCCGCCCTACACGAGACAAATCGTCCAGTTGGCCATTTGTCAAAAAACCTGCATCCGCCCAATGAAAGCCGTCTTTGTCGGCAACACAACCTTACTTAATCACTTTCCTTTTCCTTAGCACAACTGCATAAGATCCAAATTAACGTTAATCACCCGTAAATGATTAACAAATCCGCAACGTTTTCTAAGCAGTTCACGTAGATATTATTACAATGTTATAAGGTTGGTTTAAGCATAATCAGTGATAATGCGGTGGTATTTAATAAGAATGGTCAATGTTAACAAAGGTTTCTTTTTGAAGTTTTCTGTTAAAAATGCGTGCGGGTGTGTCTGTTTGTCATAATGATGGCTTTGTGATGATATTTATTGTGATAGAAATGATTTCATCGTCGTCTTCATAATTCTACAGGGGTTATGTTGTAAGTAGTTTACTTCGTTTCTAGGATAGACAGACAGTTACAAACACATACACAGACAGTAGAGACAGTTAGTTAGAAGGAGAAGTTACAAAAGCAAGAAATTAATGTCACAAGTATAGTGTCAATTAATTTCTTTAATTATGTTAGTATTTTTTTGTTTTTTTGCACCTTGTTTATATTCTTGTAATTTGTTATAATTTAATTGTGCTTTTGTGTGTTGTGCTTCGTCTTTTGTGTGCACTGAATAAATGGTTTAGCTATCTGTCTAAGTAGTTCTACTATAATTACTGCAAAAAACTTTTGGTTGTCCTGAATTTCAATGACTTTTTCTTGGAGTCTTTTATTCATTCATCAGTTATCATATCACAGAACACAAATTGTATCATGCTTTTTTGCTGGGAGCAACGTTCTGTTCTTCACAAGTAAGCAACTTTGCTCTTACTTTTTAAGAAGGAGCAACACTTCAAGTATTGAACTTCTCTGGTTCATTGAATGAATTTAATTTTGCCTCAACACAAACAGACTATCGATAGCAAAAACATTAAAACACATTCATTATCCATCACTGTGCTACAGATATAACACAATACTGCTTACTCCTGTTCGCTCAATCGGCTTGAATATACGTCGTTCGCAAAAGTTGGCTTATCTGTGACGTCACGGTTTTACGTCAGTTAATATCGGGATTCATTTCAACGTCCACATCTTTCTGCTTCCGATGCGTCCTTTTTGAATGACATTTTGTTTTTATTTTAAATAAATAGTTTTTGTCAATGGCGGTACACTAGAGCCATGGAAAAGCTTTGTGGTGAAATGAAACTTGTTGGAGAGTTTTAATAGATGAATAAAATACAACACGTTTTGCGGTATGCAGAAAAATGTTTAATGGGCTAATTTAATGTTAATTTTTGTAGTATCGAGTAGGAGCTATTTCTAAAGAGAGAGCACGTCCAGGGAAGTATAAATTCTAGGTGCTTACAGTAGAGGCTGGAACCTGACATGGGTGTAGCATACAACCTCCGCGAGTCCGTTGTAAGTAGATGGCACAAATACGACACAAACATTTATTTATATTAGAAGGCACAAAAACGGTAGGAGTCAACAAAGAGTACTTTAAGCAGGGAGTCAGTTAGCTGACAAGCGAAGTCACCAGATAAAAAATGTATTACACGTACATCTGTTCTTAGGAATAATTATGAAAGCTATTCGACAAAGTAAACATTCATTTAATTTATTCATCCTGGTACCGAGAGCTCTCGGTACCGGAATGGTCAATTTTACTTAACCTACTTTTATTCAAAATATACTTCATAATCTTGAACTTTTATGACATTGATTTAAGGACTTTAAAATTGTCTATAATATAGTTTTTATTTCATAAGTACTAATATTTTGGAAGTTACTTAGGTTTTTGTTACCGACCCGGTTTCTTTGCGGCCCGGTGTATATTTTAAACACGTCTTTTGACATACGTGGATGGAAACTTTTTCTTTTAAGAATTGCATAGTTGTCATGGTCATTGTTTTCTTTGTATCATGTCACTGCACATGCAGGGGAGGCACAGTGGTATGGCCTGAATTACGAGTTGTAGGTCGTGGGTTTGAACCCAGGCAGGAGCTTTGCTTTGTGTAAATAAGAGCAGTGGCGATGGAATCATCACCACTGCTCTCAAAACGGTGAAGGAAAGCATCGTGCGGAAACCGGCATGTCCTAGAATCAAAAATTCCTAGGCGTATGACATCTACCAACCCGCACTGGGCTCGCGTGGTGGATTACAGATCACTTCCTCTCGAAGATTGGAGGCCTGTGTCTTAGCAGTGGGGACATTATAGGCTGTCACAGCAGGGCTTGAAGTATTAATCACTTAATTGTGTTTCAAGCTTCCATTGCGAGCGGAGGAATAGAAAAAGATGTCATACGGGGTATAGCCTTCGCAAAGTGTGTTTTGTTGACACAATTGGTTTCTGTTGATGATTGAGGACCCACAGTTCAGTCAATATGGACTAGTAGCAGCAGTATAAAGTTGACTGTAGGTGATTCATTTTTTAAATATTGGAGTGAGTTTATGATTTAAAAATAGATGGCACAAATATGAGACCAACATTAATTTATATTTGGTCGGGAAAAAACGGTAGGAGTCAGTTAGCTGTCAAGCGAAGTCGCAAGATAAAAAAATTAAAAACGTAGATCCGTTCTTGGGAATAATTATGAAAGTTATTCGACAAACCTTCGTTTACTTTAATTATCCTAGTACCGAGAGCTCGTAGAGAGTTTTCAGTACCACCATTCGCCATGACTATTTCTGCGACCAAGAATTGTTGTTGTGTATTGCTTTAAAGGATACCTATAATGTTGTGCCATTGAAGTAAATAAATAAATAATTCTTTATACTCACAAAAAAAAAACCACATAACAATACACAGACAAGTACTAGAAGATTTGATAGTTACACACAGTTTGTTGGACTACATGACTACAATTAGTATTACAGATCACCATCAATGTTAACGCTGCCAAAATTCTACGCTTTTCTCAACACGTCAATCATCAGCAAACTAACACAAAGAAAATCAAAAACTAAAATCCGACTACTGAAAAATCACATTCTAAAAAGTATAAATAAAACAATAAAATATTCTCATCTGGCATTGTTATTCAATATTTATCGTCTATTAAATAAACAACATACCTACATGTAATATATTTTAATGTATTTAATATATATTCATAGTGAGGTTCAGAGGATAGCCGTGGACGATCAAGACGCTTCCACGGATACCTCATTTGTCAGATTATGATTAGTAGTTTAGAAGTTATGAGGGAACAGATGAACATACATGCCCACGTCCCACATAAATACTTACCGGTCAAAATCATAACTCACCTTTTTGGTTCGTCGTAGTCGGGTAAAAACAAATTCATAACCATCATAACATTAAAATTTTGCAAAGCAAACAGCTCATAGAATCCCATAGCGCAAGTCAAAATTCACACAAAGTCAGTCATCTTAAGTCACCCCTAATTAAATTCGTTAGCTGTTCCCAATATCGCTGGCACTTGAAATGGTACTTGAAACTTGTAAGGGTACCTTTACACCACTATGGTGACCGAACACAATGGTTAAACTGAGGCTGGAAAACAAAAAAATGGCGCGATTACATCTTTGAGTGGTTTGGTGGTGCGTGTTTCTCATGGGGCTATGTTTTGGTACTGACGCTAGAGGGAGCCACGGGGAGTAGGATGGTTGAGCGGTTTGTGGTTTAGGAGACAGTCCGACAGATATGGTGATAGAAACTTTTTTTCGGCTTTGTCCTTTGCCTCAGGCATTTTCATGATCCAGATTCGTTTCAAATTCAAACTCAAAGCATTTATTTCAAATAAACCATCACACTATTGAATTGTCCAGGGGTCGGTCTGTGAGAAAGATGAAGCTAGTTGCTCATTCCAAAGCGTAGTAGGTACCGATGAAGAAGAACGGGCAAGAAACTCCATATTTTATTGTTTTTGTTTATTTGGGTGATCAAAGTAGTATGTGTCATTTATTTTATGTGCTGAGGTTGTGGTCAATTCCTAGCTGGCTGGTTTCTCAAAGCTTAAAACAATTGGTATTTATCATGAACAAATAGGTTAAAATTATGTGAAACATGAAAGACATAATTAAAAATCCAATTTGTGGAATTGTTCGAAATGAAAAATAATCATGCAATGATTTCTGTCGAAGCAATTATTACAACGATGCAGTTTTAACGAACGCGGACTTGAGATAATTGCCTTCACATCCCGGCCCTCGTTTGTTGGATCATTTTTAATAAAATATAATGTTGTTGGACTTGCAGCGATGATCTGATACTTACTCTCGTGGAGTCTTGTTAAAATAATGACGTTTTGATGAACAAAGATTAACGTAAATTACTGTTATTTCTGTTTATTCATGGCATTATGTTTAATTACAGCTCATCATACGGTCTCGTTTTGCTATTTTATTTTAAACAAAATCCTTTTTTAGTTTATCAACTATAAGATCTAAAAAGATAATTTTGTAGATATTTTTTTTCTAACATAAAGGTATTCTGATAACTCAGGTATAAAGTACAAAAATGGTAAATCAACGTACGGTATTTACTTCAGACGCTGCTGTTTGAGGTAAGTAGGTATTATTTCTTCTAGTCTTACTTTCTTTATGTTATTTTATTTTACGATGTTTTCAAAACAGTACCCTTCTACTGCCTATGTCATTTAAGAAATAGTACGATCAGTGTTTCTATTACCTATTTCCTGGATAGTCTCGTCTATCCGTACACAATGGTCTCCCTACTACCTACAGACGTCTCACAGCGGCAGCTCCCACGGGTGTGGTGCTCAAATTAGTGCTCAATTTGCTGCATGATTCGATTTGCCACCCGACTTGGCAGTCAGCTGACCGACTACGACTGCCATTTAGGCTTTCTGGCGACACTTTTGTGATAAATTAAGACAAATGTAGGTCGGTGCAGATTTTACAGAGACAAAGGTCCTGTCCTCATAGATACATATGATTATAGTGAGAGAAAGGTCCTGACTAGATACTTTACGTGTTTCAGCCATAGATCTTTCCAAATATTTGAATTAATAATAAGAATAATTTATTGGTTCATTTTTACAAAATAAATTTCAAAAATAATGGTATTGTATGCTGACTGTAACGAGAATATCTAACATAGTTATTTGAACAGTGGTCCCCAAACTAGGCACTGCCTGTATCTTGGGGGCCTGATATATATTATATTTGTCGAGGTGGACTGTATACTTGAATAAAACTTCAGACTTCTTGTTGCTTCTTTCTTGTTTATTTACCAGGATAGTGAGCTGCTTGACTGTTGAGTGACGACTGATGACTGATTCAAGACTGATTGATTTTGCAACTCACTGTCCTGTTTATATTTATTTCTTACATAGCGCAAGTAGTGGGTGGGGCGCGGTGATAGAGAGCACGACTCGTCAATTAGAGCGCGCTGTTGTGGGCGCGAGTGTCTAGCGTTCCCGACAGGTTTCGACTTGTTCAGAATCGTGTTCTCTACCATCTTACAATAACATACTTATGTCTAGGGGGTAATAAAACAAATCATAATCGAATTATTACAGTTGTCAAGAATTTCCCTACTTTCAAATCGTCTTTATTATACTTAATACTTAAATCTAAATCCTTAATTAGTTTATTTACATATCATTCCTAGTCTACATAAGCTACGTCGTCCGTAACAATATTAAATTATTTAAACTATTCGAGTTATTTATTTTTATATACATATATCTACAAGCTTCTGCCCTCGGTTGCTAGCGTGGATTATCCCACAGGACCGTGCTACCGGGACAAAATTGGCCTGTGTCCTTCCCCAGGATGCCATCTATCTGCTTGCCAAATTGTATCGAATCCGTTCAGTGATTTAGGCGTGAAAAGTTGTATATGTTGGATTTAATGGGCTTTAGTTTTTTTTTTAAACCAAACCCTTATTCTTTTTTTAAAATAACAGTAGCCAAAGTTACAAACCATGATAATAATTGAACTTGGACAATAACGAAATCTTTACGATTGCATAACACTAACCTACATATCAACCACCTTTTAAACGACAATATTACATAAACTACCTACCTATATTTACGCGGTACGCCTCCGGTTTCCTTTTTGCGGTTTACATAATTCACTTGATGAAGTAACTGAAGGGTGGCATTCGAAGAATTGTAAGTAGAACAAATATTAAGTAATCGTCGGTATTGTTGCCACCTACATTATATTCAATGTTATAACTCAAAACATTACACCCACAAAACATTTTAATAACAGGTAACATTTATTTAAATTACATTAACAAGTGGCAACACTCAATAAACTCGTTTCTTTTATTTGACTGTAAACATTCATAATACCGTTTCTTTGTACAGGAGTAAAACTTTAACATTACTTTTTAAATCTTATCACAAGATCTAACAAAACAAATAACATTACATGACCAAAGAAACCGACTTTACAAAGGTATATTAACTCAATTTCGGCCACTTGAACTATACATTTTGTGCTAAGGAATAATACGCCTTAACTTAGAGACATATAGTTCAGTTTTCCTTTGCTTTGAAATTGTTATAAGACCTTTTAAGTTTTATCTGTCATTCAAAAATCAACTTAGTGTCTAGAAAGAAAAGGGTTGATTTTTCCTTAAGCGGTGTAAGTATATTTTTATTTACATACAAGCCTTAGTATAACTGTTATCTTCGGAATCTCACTACAGTTAAACAATAGGGGTGAAAACAAAACGGGTAAAGTATTTCTCGAATAGGGGTGAAATACAATGTACTCGAGAACTCGAGTCGAGAGCACTCGAGAACTGGATGTAATCGATATTACGATTATATCGACTCGATTCAAGAAACAATTCAACAATTGCTGGACGAGTGTGTAATATTATTTTATCGTGTGAGTTTTTTCTTTAATTGAAATACGTAGGCACTTCGGATTTCTGCAGTTGCAGGTTCGTAATATCAATATCATTTGTAAAGGCAGTGGGAAAATATTAAATGGCTTTTAAATTTTAAACAAAATCGATTCTCGTACCTACTGTTTCCAAGGGAAAGGTTTAGGAAACAACAAGAACAATAAGATACTTTATTTCCTCACAGGGAATCATTGGGTCAAGAAAAAAATCTGTATGAATCAACATTAGTAGAAATCAAAGATTCCTTTACTTCTTGAAGTAAATTTATCACATTTTGTGATTGAATTACTCGTATAATCAATAGCTGTACCAATTAGCTAATTTACTGCTTTGACCGCCATGCCGTTATGCAAATGGCCGCCATAGCATCAGGAATTATGTTTTTTTTACAATTGGTGCAAACAATTTTATAAAAAAAGTGTAAAAGCTTGAAAAATTGCCAAGTTATAAACGTTTTAAAATAACTGCTAGACAAAGACGACAACTATCACAGAATGACTACGTAATTTCATACCAGCTGCAGCGCCCTATATTGTCTATACCACGCGACAAGGACTTATCTAAAGCTTCGCCAAATTTCCATCGATTTTACAGATTTTTTCGATTGTCTCATTTTACTATTCAATTCAATTTATTTGTTCAAGTAATCATGACTCATATGTTAGTAAACTTATCCTATGCTAGTCATTAAGATAATTTTTAACTAAATCCTAAACAAATTCCTGTATAATATACACAGCGGCCAGTAGGTACTGTCGGACGCTTCACCGCGGCTGCACAATTCCATGGGAAACGGCGCAGCAGCGACTCACGTACGGACAGTCCAGGCTGCTCGAAGTTAGTGACAGGATACTGTTGTTGCAGCTCCTCACCCCGCGGACCAGGGTCGCACAGCGCTTACGCATTGTAGCCTAGAAACAATACACATGTGCGTCCGCGAACATCTCAGGTTAAAATTTTTAATTGTTACAGTTAATTATCTGGTTTATCGAATCCTGAACGGTGGACCACTACTTACGCCACATCTTGTATACAGGCTGCCGATTTAGTCACCTACATCCGTAAAGCGGGTGATTCAACACGTCATTCTAAACAACTTTCGCTATGAAACTCATAAGTACCTGAATTGTAAAAAAAAAACAACAAAATTTCCTCTATGCATTTTTTAGTTTAAAATAACGGGTAGAATCACCCCTTTGACGGATCCAGGTAACTAAGTCACCACCCTGTATTGTGACCAAACCTCAACAAATAATAATTACTTCTTCCGTCATGTGAATATCACCAATCTCAATCGGCGTAGCAACGTCAATAATGCATGAAAATAGTCGTAGCGACGGCTACGCTCGTAGCAGTTGTCTGGTTTACTCACGTCGATGCTCGTAGCGCGTAGCACGTGTAGTGAAATCAAGAACAAAAGAACAATTTCATTGTTTTATTTTAAAGTTAACAAGGAAAGAGCTTGTGGTAGATCAGTTACATTGTTTTACTTTTAGTCGTATTCTGTATACGGTGCTGATTGGATGTTATTAAATTAATTAAATCTGCGCCATATATGATGCATTCCAGAGTCGTTTATAAAAATGGCGATTAATAGGGGTTGTTAATGGTGCCGATTCCCTTGTTCACCAAACTAAACTAAATTTAAGTTGAGTGCGTCTTTTTCTTTCTATTTCATTATGAAAAGGACAGAAGATAAATATTAGTTTAGTCCTGTCAAATTAGTCAGCACCTGACGTAATTTGATGTAATTTTAGTTGTCAACTTTTTAATCACGTCTAAACTTGTATGGAGTAGTGTCAGGCGCTGATTAATTTGACAGGACTAAACTAAAATTTATCTTCTGTCCTTTTCTTAATGAAATAGAAAGAAAAAGATGCACTGATCTTAAATTTGGTTTAGTTTGTAAACAAGGGAATCGGCACCATTAGCTACCTTAGCGTCCACTATATTTTGCACACAATAAAAGCTATAATTTCTGCCCAAACAAGGGTGCCTTGACCTTTATTCTGAACAAAAAGAAAAATAAATAAACATTAAAATCGAACAATGAAACCGTTTTAAAAACAGTAACAAGAAACCAGGCATTAGACTTACCACACACCCGCGACACAAAGGCGCAGGCGCGACAATGGCGGCCGAAACAAACGCGACAGCTAATTTGAACCGGCGACGAATCTGATCACACGTCTAAACCGCAAGTAGCTATTTGTTGTTGCATACGCCCACGTTGTGCGCGGGTACGTTGATGCGTGTAATGTGGTACGGGATTTCTTGTTTGAAAATATTCAACTCCTTTCAAGACCCATAATAGAGTAGCTTTACTTGTGGGTACTGCAATTAGCCAAAATAGGCTAAATGACAGTAAGAAGAATACCTTATGAATTTGGCAGTGTCGAATGGTTATGAGTTAAAAATATCAACATTAATATTGTAAATGATTTTAGATTAATTTATATTTTTGACACATAGGTAATTGCGTAAAAGAAAATGACGCGAATGCGATTGAGAGCGCGACACGTCACGATTTTCAGACAGTTTTTATTGTAAATAAAAACAAAGTTTATACGTCAGACATAAAGTTTCTTTTGCAATACCAATAGACGCGTAAGGAATGGTGTTGAAAGGAACACCATTGATTGGTAGCGTGCCCCTCTCACAAAATGTCGCAGTGTTCATTTTTCATCTACTAAATAAGGATTATTTTGGCATATTTGGTGTATCATAGTACCAACGGGTGTAAAAGTAGACATTAACATAAATAATTATTTGTCTGCTTTAAATATTATTTTTTCTATAATTAAGTCTACCGAATATTATAATATTCCGACAGAAGCAATAAAATATAGTATTCAAGCAACCATCACTGTTAAAAAAAACTCTCAGATTTGACTTGAGCCGCCTTGACAGAATGCCCTGTTTTAAAATTGTGATAGAAAGAAAACAAATTATTAATTTGTTTTATTTCAAACTTTTTAGTTTAATATTTTATTAACATATATATATTTAGAATTGACTCATTATTAGTTTTTATTTGATACCAATATTGTTATAATTTATTTTAAAAAAAAAAACGCTTCCCCTCCCATTTTTTGTATTTCCAGATACAACATAATATAAATATTATATAGCCTATGTCACTCCCACAATTAAAACGAATCAAAGGAAACCACAAAAAAACCCTTACCCTACCATTTTCTTTTAATTTTTTTTTAATTTCCAGATAAAATATATAAATATTTTATAGCCTATGTCACTTCCACAATTAAGACGAATCAAAGGAAACCACAAAAAAATAATGCCCTGTTAATGTAAACATGTATGACTTACGCCCTGAAATATTTATATTTTGAGGTGAATAAACCACAAGGAACCTTAGGTACTAATTGGTTTTTAAAAACCCGTCAACTAGCCACTTCCCGTACAACAACGCACCCGCTCTCTTCTAAACATCGTTTACCAACATGTAATCATTAGCAGATTCGTGTGAAAACAGCCAATTTTGTCGCAGCGTCGCGCAACTATTGTGACGCCCACGCTGTTTGATTCGTCACCAGTATTAGTCGATACGTTTGCGTTTGACTTACGTTTGCGGAATAATTGCTGCGACTTAATTACATATTGGCGTTGTAGCTTGTATACTTAGTTAGTGTGATTAGATTTAGAATTATTTTTTCATCGTAAAGAGGTCGTAGATAAGTTTAGCGGCTGCTTTCGTGATGTTTAACGCCTATGTTGCTAGCTGAGATGCTAGGCGTTGGTTGTCTATGAACTTCATAAGAGTATTTTCTTCAGTTTTGCAGATTTTTGGTCAATTGTTGCGTTATAAAACTTTTGACCTTTGACCTGGGCGTCGGGAATCGCAGGCCGATTCCCGGCCACCGTAGGTGTGGGCTTGCGAACGGCGAGCAATGGGCAGCTCGCCGTTCGATAAGGACCAGGCCCGGGTCGACGGCGCGTTGTGTTCCACGCGCGCCTCAAAGAGATGTCAGCACCAATGACGGGGTTTGCTTGGACCGATGCCTGCTAGGGTTGCGGAAAAGTCCAGGAGGGTTACCGTGGCCCTGAACTGAAGCAACACGGGTGGGTTTTAGTCAGTAAGAGTCTGACACGCCCTCCTGCTCTGCCCAGAGCGGGAGAAGTTATTTGATGATTTCCCACCTACAAAAAAAAAAAAAAAGGCGTCCATTTTGTTTATTGCAGCATATTTTGTCTTTAATACCCATTTCGAATTCTAATAGTTGATTAAATCCAATTCCGTCGCTCACAAAATCATCATTAATTACTGAATTTACATTTACAGTGGCTAAACCAATCTGTCCCAGTTCTAGTAACTAGTTTTCACAAACAAACGTACCTACGTACCTACCTATTATTGGCAAAACTATATCACCGTGATAATTAGTTACTAGCGAAATGTTACTGACGTGACTTTAGCAAAATCCAATATATCCCGAACTAAACGGTGACCACATTCATCCGTCCACTTGTTCACGACAATGCGTTCGCGATGTTGATCCACTCGCCGGATTCAGCTCCATGCCGGATCCCGCCGGACCCGGCCGGATTTCGGCAGATTTTAGACCGGTTACATTCGGATTTCGCCTCGATAGATACACGCGGTGGTCCGACGTCCATCCAGCGTGTATTTAACCACATTTCTAAGCGTGTCGTGTTAGAATTTCAAATTTGTTTGCATACGGATTAGAAATTTCAAGTTGGAACATGATATTTCCGATTTTGGATTAATGTTATGAGATGAATTTTGAAATGTATTTACGTTGGTATGGAAATGTGTATGTTATTAGTCTGTTTTTATTGCTTGGGTATAATTTTGTAGTTTGCTTATGATGCCTCGTCACATTTGGTTGGATGGTTGTACACATCGTCGCTTGAAGTAATAACGTTCCAAACATTTTGATTGAAAATCTTAATTATCTATTAGCAGTGATTTGTTGGTAGTTTGTGACGTGTAGTCACATTGCCACATCTTTCCCACAGTTTTTCTAATGATGGCCGTTGGTCGAGTTTGATGCTTGACATCATTACAAAAACTTTGTGGAAAATCCGTCGATCTTCATACTTTGAGTGAGCACATTTTAGGAAATAAGCATCAGCTTAGCCTTGTCTCCGCCATGTTGGTATAAGAGTTACCCTTCTTGTTACCTGTAAAGACACATTCACATCCAAGTCACACTTATCCCAAAATCTAACACACACACAAAAGTGAGTGTGTGAGTAAGTGAGTTACTTATCACATAAAAGTGATCAAAATCGTCGCCCCTAATTTAAATTACATTGCATGTCCAAACTCCAACTTTTAAGTCCTTATATTTCGTCGCTGTCCACTTCAGCCCAAGTTCAAAAGAAACCTCCCTATTTCGATCCCTAATGAGTAAGTATTATTAACTAACAGTCTTCCACAATCAAGGCGCGACACCGGAAAGACTCAGGGCTGCCACACTCGGCCCCCGGCGTACACTAATTGTCTAAGTGCATAATGAACTTGTTGTCAACCCTAGAATCCAACTTTGATATCAGAACAGCACACAGACGTTGACTTTGTTTTAATATCTTAGAGTTAAATTTTGTTTGACGAATTCTCTTGAGCGACAACCCTAACAGTGCATCCCATATGCGATTTTTAACTTTGAGACGTGGGATGTAGAGCTCATATTAGATTGTGGAAAAAAATATATATTAAGGGTTATACAGTAGTCGTCACCCTCAGTCTTTCTGTATGTGTCGCACTTTCTATTGTCTCGTTGAGTTAATTAGAAAGTTGTGTCGCGCAAAAACGGCGGAGTTCCAAAGAAATGTAACATTGATAGTTTGATGCGAGGAATATTTTTTATGTTTTTTAAATATGTAACAACATAATCAGCCTATAAAGTTCCCACAGCTGGGACACAGGCCTCCTCTCGGTGAGAGGGAGTGAGCCGTAATATACCACGAGAGGCCAGTGCGGGTTGGTAGATGTCACATGTCTTCGAATTTTTGGTTCTAGGACATGTCGGTTTCCTCACGATGTTATCATTCACCGTTTTGAGAGCAGTGAGTGGTGATGCAATAATATACACAAAGTAAACTGCCTGTCTGGGTTCGAACCTACGACTTACAACTCGTATGTCTCACTCAAATGTCTAACTGACGGTGGCGCGTGTGTTGGATCATTTAGCTCCCTTCAAAATGGTTGAGCTGAATGGTGCTGATCCATGCGTCATGTTCGTAAACGGGCGCTGTCAGTTGGGACTGGTCATCTCTTAGCCGCCACGGCTTATTTTAATTATTTTATTTATGGATTGTTTTGTTTAAATTTATATTTGCTGTACTCTGGACACTCAACGTGTACGTATATTCAACGTTAGTGATGTAACTTATATTTATGTAACAATATAATTTAAAAGAGTGTCCATGGAGTTTCTCGACCTTTCTTTTCCATAGGTACCTACTACGCTTTGGAATGGGCAACTAGCGTCATATTTCTGGCTGACCGACTACATTCAAAAGTGCCTGTAAATGGTTTAATTGAAATAAATGCTTTGAGTTTGAGTAAGTCACGGCCGTTACCACTATATTATTATTTTATTGCTGTCTTATTCCAGGTACTATTTAGTGTATAAACACTTATTATTACTGCAGAATCAATAGCGAGAAGGCATAAAAATGCATTTGTTTTTTTTGACTCTAACGTTGTGCACGTCTTTTATCGCATTCTTTTCATCAAGATTCTTAGCTTTGTTTTTACTTAATATTCGTAACTCTATCAGCTCTGACTGATTTTATTTATTTATTTTTATTGGTTCACCAACTATTGTTCACACCGGTTCTATGCTAAAGGTTACATGCGAAAGTGTGTATGCAACAGTGCAGCAATCACTTACACAGGCAAACTCGCACGCATTAAGCGTTGAAATGTTAAAATTCATGTTCTTTCTTTTCTTTGTGACACTATGTTATTTAGCAAAAAATTATCCTTATGATGAAGCCTTTCGATCGGTATGATAAAAGCTACAGGGTGATTATTTTTCTCAAGTTACGGGGTTCGATTTCCGGTTCAACCATGTAATTATTTAAATATCTATGAATGCAGTTTAAATTGTTTTTTAAATTCAAACAATGTCTTCTTTCAGTAAAATGTTCCATCTACAATATTTAAGGTACTTTCCCTCCATGTGGCATATCCGTGGGACGTCCTGTAGGATCCGCTGCTACACTGCAGTAAACAAAATCAGAAAAATGATATCCTTCAGGATATAATATATGCTAGTTAGATAGTGTGTTGAAAAAATAATACAACTAATTTGGTACGATAGAAAAAAGTCACAAAGATACCTCTAAACAATATACATGCAATCATTCTGTTTTTTTTCAGATTGTTCTTCAAGCACCATATTATCGTGATAGTGTTTTCATTTTTAAGTCCAATCAATAGATTTTTTGTAAATAGAGAATTGCTTCATATTTTGCAATAAATTACCAGCTTTGTGTCATCGCGCTTCTCTTTCTTTTCTATGCAGTACGACAGTGACCGCGCTTTAGCGAAGTTGTACAAAATAATGATTATTATTCTAGTTTTAAATTACTTAAGTATCTAAAAGTATAAATAATGACAATAACGATATAATTTAACAATATAAGGTATGTATTATATATGTAAACACACCCATCTATCTAGGAAGTTGGCTTTCAACTGGCCCAAACTTTCAAACTGCACATCTACCTATTTGAATATCATGTGGCGTCATCATCTCAATTGTTTATTTTAATTACCAACATTTTATTTTTACTAGTAGATAGATTCTGCCAATTTTGTCTTCCTAATCAAGTATTTTCCCATGACATTGTCTTCTCAGCCCATTGTGATGTTCAGATAGGGTTAAAATAACTGGTTCACCGTTCGTTGTTTCCTTCAAACAGGGAAGAAGCTTGTTGTATGCGAACTCTGTGTTGTACTTCCGTAACTGTTATGGGAATCCAGTTTTGACCCCTGTATGATACAGTATTGGAGTTCTAATGATTTGATTTAAAAAATTATTTAACCGAAATGTAAGCTTGTGGTTATTCATTTAAACTTTCAGAAGTGTCCTGCTGTTAATTTTAAATTACATTTAAAGCATTTATTTCAAATAAATTCCTATAAATGGCTTATTTCAGTTGTCAAGGAGTCGGTCAGTCAGAAGTCAGAACCATGAAGCTAGTTAACAAATTGTACAAGTATTAGGTACCCAGTACACATAACATTTGAATCAGTAAGAGATTCTGCTTGTGCTGTGCTAATAGAATTATTATCTACATTATTCTTGCCTTTGTCACATTTCAATGAATCAATAACAGTTCCTTCAAGCTTTAATTTCACAAACAAAGCCGCGGTTAAACGTGATTCCCAAAAACAAAGCAAACTCGGGTTATTTCTATTTAAAGTTCCCTTTCTGACCTCTGGAACGAATCTACTAATATCCTTCATAAACAAAAATTATCCAGTTATTACCTACAATAGAATGTTTGACTCGAGACATTCTGGGAATCGAACGGTCTGCCTTTAGCACCACCGCCTTTACAAAAACACGAAACGGTTGCTCATTGTTTTGATGTTTGACAAAACTCGAAAAAACCGCCGGTCATTTATGACAAAACTTTACCATACACGAGGCGAAATAGAATCGTTTGATCCGAAAATGTACTTTGGTTTTCAGAAACCGTTATTTTGGAAACAAAGATATTTATTGGGGTTATGAAGACATCTTGCTTGGTCGTTTGTCGGCGTTCATTGGTTTTAAATGTTTTTGTTTTTGTATTGTTCGATCGTTATTTGTCTGATAATGTGGGTTGCTTGAAAGTTATTGTACTTATTGTCCTTCGAAGACAATTAGTTGTGTTTTTAGTTTAATTTTTATGACGTCAGTGATTATCGTTGTACACGCGCGACTTTGAGACTTTTGGAATCAGTAAGAAGACGATTGGTCTTTATTTATGAGAGATTTGTGCCAGAATCTGACTGACCTTTATTGGTATATTCTCTCGTCCCTTTGTCTATCTAATCTGTATCTTTCATAATTTTAAGTATTTACTGCACGCTTATCATGACCACTATATCTTTTCTATGAAGAATAGAGATATCCTTGTCTATACAAAGTGAGCGTTCTTTTGTTAATTATTGTAGAAATTCTTCTACGATTTGTCAATTTGTCATTCGTTTCATCCGTTTCCACGGTGCCGGCTATGCTACGCTCGCTAGTATTGGCCGTATTGGTAATCCGTGGCGTGGACATTACCATAATATGTATAAGAAAATTCAGCCATACAGTCGCTTGTTACGACATATAATCATTTCTATGAGACAGAGAAAATTCAATAGCAATATAGTTTCTAATGGTCGTCTTATCAACCATCATAATTAAAATCCAATCAAATATACTACTGACCTATCACAACTTTGCAGCCAAAACTGAATCCAGCCTTAAAAAATCATCCATCAGATCAACATTATCGACTACAGCCGACATTACATCACACCTACATAACTCACAGTTACTAATCTGAATAAAAAAACACCGTACGACCGTTCATTAGTTTATTAAAAACCTATCTATAAATGAATTTTCGTGCACACAATGCGAGCACTATGAAGATTGCCTGCGCGTAGGCATCACAATGGACCATTATCGTTGGGAGGTCATTAACTGAGTGCATTCTTGGTGAAAGATAATAGATTCTGCAAAAGTAACGTATAGGATATAGGATACAGGAAGGGTCGGTGGCACTGGATTAACGGGAGCTTAGGATGCTGGGTTAAAAAATATGTTGGTTTATGGTATTTAGTCGTTGATGGTGTTAATGGGCTCCGGAAGTCCGGACACAATACCAGTGCGAGTCAGTTCAGTAAATCGCGAAGACTTCTTACTAACTGAACTATCATCAAATGTTGTTGTATTTGAGGCCAGTGAAAGACAAGTGACTGGACTGTCTCGTGAACTGGCCTCGTGTCTTAGTAATGCAACGATGTTGGAGTGTCTCTAGTCACTTTTGTTAGCAAAAGCTGAAATGTTAAGCTTAAACCAATCAGGCCTTTTATGAATAATTCAAATGCCTTGTTGATCGTAAAACTTAAGAGCTTTGTCCCATTGTTTTCCTGAGTTGTCTGTCTGTGTGTGCTGTCTTAACAGTTTTTATTCTATTTCCACGATCGGTAAAGTAGACGATCCTTTTTTGGACACAGGAGCTGTTAGAATGAAAGTTGTCATATTATCGCGGAGAAAATGAGTCTGACCAGTGAGTTTCGTTAGCTAAACATGACTTTGAAGCTACAGCAGCGTGGGCGCTAAAACAAGACAATTACAGTTAGGTAGCAGACAGATGACTGAACGTTATAATTAGTTACAACTGAAAGAAAATCAGATTAAACCCCCAAATTAGTGTTAACCGTTGATTAACCTAAACTAACCTCGCCAGAATCAACCCGTCCTTTAAAAAAAAAGCAGTCATAATGGTATGTCGGGTGAAGTGTCATGGGAAATTTGCGTAAATTAAAATAGGAAGATGGAGCGAATAGGCTTTAAGCCTATATTGTGCTCACCCCGCTTTTGTCACTATTCGAAGCTCAACGGCATTCGAAGACTAACTAGCTAATATTTTCCTCTCTCTCTTGATTCAGGGGTTGAAGGGAGATGGCGACACCCAGGTCATGTCTGCAGGCTGCTATATTGTGGCGGTGTTGGGAAATAAGTAATTAGGTGCGATGTTTCTTTGTGATATCTTTTTTTAATATCTTGTTATGTATTTTCCTTGTTGAGGTTTTAATTAATGGTGTCTATGTGCTGCGTATGTTGGTGAGGGGATGTTTTGTTTAAGTTGTGATGACATTTTTTTCTTGGAAAATATGTCTTGTTTTTTGCTAGGCGTAATATTATTAAAACTAGAACAAAACTTTTAATAAGAAAAATATTATTTTCACTATTCCTTTCTTTAATATTTTTGAATCTGGCGACATTATTATTAAATAAATTCAAACAGTAAGAAAGTTCTTCCATATGAGGAGATTCTTAAGCTTCAACAATGCTTTTCGGCATAACCATTGGGTACCTACCTACACAAAATGCCAGAGTCTTATCAGTAATATTTTGACTCACCTACTTATCCGATTTAATTCTCTTACCTAGCAGTAAGGTAGTGACACTGTGCCACCATTTTGTAAATTGCCTGCAATTCTAGATGGAAACTGCAAAACTTTTATTTGACTTAGTACCTTCTTAAATTATTTTTAGTCAGTGTTCTTTTTTCATTATTTTTATATGACAGCAATCGTCGAACAGTTAAGTAAACAATTTCAGCTGTTTCATTTTGTTGTTTTATTATTTTTACTGTTAGGATTTTTATTATTCTAATTTTGGCACAATGTGGTGATAAAATAAGACTCACTTTTATTGTATTGGGATTTAGGTACTTTATACAAGCTTTTTTATATGTAGGCTCGTGTTGTTTTGTAGCGAAAATGTCTATAACATTAACTACTTTTTGAACTGCTGGGTGAATATAGATTTATTATATTGCCAGAATTTGCCTTGTTCAATAATATTGGCACTTTTTGAGATAGGTGTCTACTTTAATAGGTTACGTTTTATAAAGCGAGCGCCGGCTGCCCTCCAGAAAAAAAACACGTCTGAAGTTAGTTTATCCTCTATAATGCATTTATTTCTGTAGTGTAAATTTACGAGTGACTTAAAAGACCTAGAAATAAACATTTCATTTCGTTCCCTATTTTATATTTTTTGTTTATTTAACCATTTATGTACCTACACACGCAGGTGTAAACAGACAAGAAGAAAATAACAGAAAAATACGTACAAAGGTGATGTTTATTTCTAAAGAAGTCTCTTCCAGCATAACTGCGATAGAAAAGTAGATAAAGGGATGTAGACAGCGTGTGTAAGAGTAAAAGAGAAAATAAAATACATAAAATCAAAATGATTGTACTTATTAAAATAAAACAAATAATATGAGAATATACTTACATACATACAAGCAAACATAAATACAGACTTCTAAAATAAATATTAATTAAAAAAACTAGAATATCTAGAAACAACTTTAAATTAACTAGAATAATATTAATTAAAATTTAATTACTAAATAATAAATACATACCTACGCAATGACGACGAAGTGGAAAGCTAGTGTTCTTTCATTAATTTAAAAACTGCAACAAAGTGCAACTGCCCAATGGTTTCCTAAATAAATATTTCTATTACTTAACTATTTGCAAACTGACGAAAAAAAAATTGTGTTTACCCTGAAATGACAACGGCAAGACGGAAACAATTTCATTCAAATTAAAATTCCACGTGACTTGGTCATTGATCTGAAACAAACAAAATATTATTAGGTTTTTGAAGCTACGTAAAACCGTTTAAAAGCATAAAATGACACCACCAAGAGCTGGTAAGTGCAAGAGTTCGCAGTTTACGCGTGGCAGCAATAGAGGGCGTTAGCAGTACCATATCGCCGACCGCGACTGACGTTTTATTTTGAAGCAATTGTATTGACTTGTGAGTTAAGTTAGCTAGTTCTGTTACCGTTTCGGAGTGGCTATTTGTATGACTTAATTAGAAACTAGCGACCCGCCCCTGCTTCGTTCGGTTTTTGCGACTTGACAAAATATCCAGATTTCTGTAAGAAATGTCAGTTTAATATTTATTTCTTTAACACACAAACCTTCCGGAATAAACTCGTCGCATACTTTAGAAGAAGAACGCAGTCACACAGACATGAAAAGCTAGTTTTATTTATAATACACACGTCAATAGTGTCTAGGGTTCACGCACGTTTTTGCTAATTACTAAAAATCTGTTTTTTTTTAATATATATCAGAGCCGCGGGAATGTTGGGAGCTGGATCTCGGCAACGTGATGTGGCAATCGCTCTGGGCACTACGCAGAGTGTTATAAGTTGACTTTGGACACGTTACCGCGTCACTGGTAGCGTGACAGAGCGACATGGAGGACGAGCTCGCATCACGACACGCAGACAAATCATTACATACAAATTACCTACTGCTCGACGAAATCGTACAATGCCTGTGATGATGTCGGTTACGAGGCTTCATAGCTCTTCAGGGATGTTAATAAGCGATCAAACCGTAAGATATCGCTTGCATGGAGTTAATATCCGTTCCCGAAGGCCGCTACGAGACCCGCACGTACCTACTGAGCCCCACAATCGCAGAGCCCGTTTACAATGGGCTCGTGAACAAAGAAATTTGGCAGAAGAAAAGTGGCGTTTTGTGTGTTTTTCTGACGAATCGCGCTTTGGTGTGGAGCCAAATACTACACTTACTCGGTATTGGAGGACCCCTGGATGCCAAGAACGCTGAAAATCATGCAGGAAGTCCATAGACCCTGCACGATTTTAAATGCATACAATGGTAGAGCAATCATAATATGGGCGGGTATTCGGATCGGCGAAAGTATAAAGGTATGATGAACGGGGTGTAAAGTCATACCTGCAAAGAAAAGGGAGGATCCTCCGACCAGACGGGTGTCATGTCGGGTGGGCAACTGCCCGACGATTGATGTCGGAACGTTGTATATAAATGCTAGTTGCGCGGTAAACTCTGCTTGCGCGATGTAGGATTTTCCGTGACGTCAGGATGATGCGTAGTTCGATGTGGTGATGGAGATACCGCTACAGAAGAACCGAACTGATTTGGATCAGAGGCAATCTCAATGCATAGATTTACGCTGAAACTATTGTATCAGATGTTGTCATTCCTTTGCGGACCCAATTTACTGCTTCATTTCTGCTTAAGCGTGAGAATGCACGTCCGCACACTGCTAGAGTCATTGGAAACATACTTGCCGCAGCTAATATCAACGTCCTAACATGGCCTGCTCAATCGCCAGACTAGAATCCCATTGAGGACGCATGGGATAAGCTTCAAAGAAGAGCTCTGCCAAATATGAATGCCGTACACACACCAGTCTTTTTTGCCGGTCCCACGGACGTGGGCGGCCATTCCGTAACGTGATTTGGATGAACTCATATTGAGTATGCCGAATCACTGCGATTATGTTATACGCGTCGACGGCGGTAATACGGACTACTAATTGTTTATTTTGAGCAATAAAACCCTTTAAAAACTTTTGTTTTTATCACATTTTACTTACTTTAATGTCGGGATTAACTAAAGTGAAAAATCCAGCATAAGCTAAATTCTTTGAGAGTATGTACCTACTTCGTCGATCTACACATACCTACAAAAACATTTTATTTAAGTAATCAATCTAAATAGACATTTTTAATTAATTTCAATAGGGCAATAAAATATTTTTCGTACCACTTGCTCAAAAAAGTGACATTCTATGCCACAAAAAGCGAACATAACAATAGTCATTTTTAATCTGTTAAAAACAGGGAAAGAAAATTGTACTGAATTTCATTCATCCTCTAGGGGGAGAATGTGATTTAAATTTGGAATAATAACTTACCGAAATTTATACTGAACTACATCTGTGTTTACACCATTGAGTTTGTATATAAAGCATTATACATCTTTTTGAAAAAGGAATACGCATTTATTATGCAGTTATGATTATTAAATAAAATTACGAAAACCGACGAGGCCGTATCAGCTTGATGCCTTTGCTTTTCCGACAAAAAAATATTAGTCTAGGAATTTGCCGCGTTTTTGTTTTCTTCAAATACATAAACGTTAAGTTTATTTTAATTTATTTTTATAAATAAGTTAATGTTCTAAAAATACGTTTAATTGTCATTATTTAAAAATGATTTTTAATAATTTTATTTTAAATGCTTATCTTATATTATTATTGTGTTATTTTTTTCGCAAATGGTACGAAAAGTAGAGTATTTTCTTCGGTGATAAAGCTGTCTTAGTCTTGGGTGAACTTAAATCCCTCGCTACACCCAGGACTCGTCTTAAATCCCTCGCTTCGCTCGTGATTTAAGTTTTTAACACCCTCGCTACGCTCGGGAGTAAACCCCGAGTCCTTCATTGCGCTCGCGATTTAAATCGTCACCCGCGACAGAAGACACTGCTTTATCCCCTTGGTTAATAATCTACTATTGTTTAAATACCTTGATCCCTAGACACTTTGATGTCGCTTCAATATCTAGTAAAATAAAATAAAAAAACTTTTTTTTTGTCCTTTATAAAGTGCCTAGATTTCATTATCACACAGACATTTACCTATGCATTTATTTACTGAACACCTAGTTCAAGATTAGCAGATCTTATGATATCTAGAGTCAGGAAGGCTTTTACTTTTCTAAATAACAACAAGTGAATTAGTGCGAGTAAAATCTTAAAGTATAAATAACTTTTGTTAAATTTAAGATGGGTTTGCTCTTGACTCTAGTCTAGGTCAGTGGCAGTGGTCACTCAGTGATGACAGAGACCGAGTCGACGGTGAAGTGAGCTTACCCAGCCCAGAAGAAGCCTGTTCACTCTCACTTCGAAGAGATTAGGGTTGTATGCGTTCGGAAGTACTTAGACGCAGCTAGAGAGTTCCATTATTTTGCTGTGCGCATTAAATATTAACTCAACAGATACTTTGGTCAAGATACCATAGTATTGAACTAGGGCAGCGATGTATTAGATATAGAGGCCATGAGAGGCCGTTTGCAATTAAAGCGTTTGGGTAATGAAGATAATAGTAGTGACATAATTTAAAAGTCTAAGATAAATAAATAAAGAAACTGTAGGTATGCCGAATTATAATAATGGAGAAAGCAGAATAATCATTAAATTAATTTCATATAATCATTTTGCCACGAAAGGCCGTGATGATGTGGCGTTAGCTGACATTACAACATGTCGATAAACAGATAATAGTGGTGAACGTTTATTTTATTTGTATGTGTTTTCCTATTCTGTGTGATGAGTAGGTAGGTACATTCTACCATTTCACAATGCTATAATAGTATTAAATTAAGGTTTTCAGGGCATCTTTACTTCTTGTCAGAATTTATATTGGAATCTATCTACTCACATCTATCCCTATAAACAAATATTATATTTCCACGTTAATCAACTATAATATTGTTTATTTTCCTCTCAAATGTCTTCACAGCAATTAAATAAAGCCAAGTAACTGTTTTTGACTATAAAAGGAAAATTTTAATTTACATTAGCCATTAAGTTTTACGACTAAGCTGAATTACGAAAACTTTGATTGCTAATAAATTTTTAATAACACGCGAACAAACTAAAGTCGACTATAAAATACAGAAATTACTCACAATCAGGCTTGTTATTATTTTATTATCAAAGACTTCTTGGAAGTACTTTCAGATCTGGCTAAAACAAAAGACCATCTTGTTTTTAGGCAACCCACATCCAAAAACCAACTCTACATTCTCAACAATAACATTGAAATTTCTTTAGCAGAAAAAAGACTTAAGTTTTAAAAGGTGATAATGAAAAAGTCGTTTTATGATTGTAGAATGTGTTTACGAGCATAATCCTAGTTATTGGACAGCGCAGTGTCGCCACAAACAATTTCTATGAAACAATGGCACAAAGCATGGCCGATGCGATCCGTGAAACGACCATTTTACGACCAACTTATAAAGAATCGATTTAAAGTTAAATCTGTGAAAGGTTTTCTAGTGTTCCTGTTTTATGCGATATAATATATTGTGTGGTTTATAGTGCTGTGGTACTGTGAGCATTCACCCATTGATTGAGTTTAGATTAAGTTTTTCTGCTTAGCCTTAAGGATGTTATCTCTATGATTTACAGCTTGGAATACATCTGTGCGTGCTTGTCGTTTCCTGATGTGATTTGGTGGCGTTGGTGATGGTGGTTTTGACATAGAAGTAATAGAATATTGCGTATTCGTTGTACAATTAAGTAGGGATCGTTTAACGAATGATACGAAGATATATTCTTATCAAACTATAGATATCCTCTGTATAAACTCATATCTACTTTCTAACTAAGTCAACGTAGGACACGGCCAGCTAGCTTGGTAGTTTTATCCAAAACTAGAACTAACTATGGCAAAAAAAATGCTTTCTTTTGGAGGAGCACAGCTTTATTATAGAATACCATCTTGGTAAGAAATGAACACTCTTTTTTTGTTAAACGTTGCCGCACACTAGGAATTTCTCCTGTGTCGTGGGTGCGTTTACAAACATTTAAACTCACATACACGGGGATGCGGGGATCGAACCCCGACACGTAACGCAGCTGTCAATCGCTTAACCACTGCGCCAACCGTGCCGCCAATGTATTCAAAATTCAACTTAGTCAGTATATGATTGCGGATCGATTACTATTGGAGAAATAAAGGCATTGAATGGGTGTCTAGTTTGTAACTGATGACGACGAACTTTGAGCAATTTATGTATGTTCTAGTAATGTTCTCAAGTGAGTATGGTCTTTATTGAGAATAAAGTTTCTTCAAACCTAACTAGAACTTGTACTTTTAAATCTTATTGGAAAGTTTGAAAAATATATTTTATTTTATAGTGTGAAACAAAACAAAACGTTTTTTTAAACGTAACGGTCTTGTTTTATATGGGGCTGACTGGCGCGGCCGGCTTCATGTAGGAATGTCAACTTATTCGAAATATTCTGCAGTATTGATGAAAATAAAGACAAACGTCGTAGGATTAATAAAAACGTTAGTTTATTTTTTAAATGACATATTTAAAAATCATCAAGTCTCACTACAATATTCCGTTTTCATGTTCCTAGTACCATTAGTATCTAACATTACCTGTTACATCGTGAGGAAACCGGCATGTCCTAGAACCAAAAATTCGAAGACATGTGACATCTACCAACCCGCTCTGGACCGGCGTGGTGGATTACAGCCCACTCCTACTCATAGAGAGGAGGCCTGTGTCCCAGCAGTGGGAACATTATAGGCTGATTATGTGTTACCTATTACATTATCACTGAATATGTACAAGCTCGTAACTCATAACCGTCTAAAACAGAAAGTCACCGCAGCCGAAATCGGCTTAGGAACATAATATAACCTATTATTCCGAGAAGGAAACTGCCTTCACATAAACGATAAGCTAGAAAGAATTAGACAAATAAGATAGAGCCATAAATAAGCACAACCGAATACCTCCGAGCATTAAAATCACTTTGAAGCTATTAGTCAAATAAATTCCCGACTGCCTGCATATAGATAGCATGAGATATTCCTAAACAATAAGCTCCACCAATTCTCTCCGGAAATAAATAGTACTGTTGATCTTCTACTCAATGACAAGCACACCTATATATATATACCTACATACAAACATAACATGACATACCTACATGCCCAAAACGTGCTCAAGGTCAAAGCTATACTTGAGATTAGGTCAAGCTTGTAATCTGCAAACCGTTGAGCTTAGGTGCATACAGTCGGGAAATCCATTGTTTTGCAGTGACATTACTACATACTGAATAAACTAGCTTATAAGTACTTAGTTAATAGCGGATACAATCATTTCTGTTAACAAAGATACCTAAAACTCCATATCCACGATGTACATTTTCTCTCCTGTGGCATATCGACCATAAAATTGAAGCAACAAATGACTTCGTCTAAACACACGGTGACGCTTTTATTGTTGCTTCTAGTTATGTAAATCAAACTTAAGGAACCACCAAATTTTTTTTGTTCTGTAATTTGGGTACCAAACTGAAAATAAGTATCTATTTTTAATAGACTTCAAAAAAAGGAGGAGGTTTTTATTTCGGCTGTATTTTTAAAATGTTTGTTCCCACTTTACTCCGTCATTTATAAACCGATTTGAAAAATTCTTCTTTTGTTTAAAAGGATATACTTACTTCCCGACTGGTCCCATATAAACCTGGTCAAGTCCCTGTGACTGTTATTTACATTGCAAGTAGTGGTTGGTATACGACTTTGTTTGGGGTAGGTACCTACCATCACCAAAGAGCGAAATAAAAAAACTTTTTCACAAAAATCCACTGACTTTAAAAAAAAACACTGCAAAGTGAAAAATAACTTTAACTTCGGAAGTCGGTGTCTTTGGTTTTTGTATTTCGTTGTTTGCCACCAACTTCCGAAATTAAATTTGGTACTCGGTGGTTTTTTTGTGAAAAAGATTTTAAACAGACCTTTTTCTCGACTTGGAAATCAATAACAAGATCGTTATAATTTGCATTCAAACTTGGTGCTACTAAACAGACAGGATGACATAATAATACCTTAGCAATAAAATCAGCTTTAAAATAAAGTTTATCGGTTACAGCATTGTATGATTTGTTAGCAATCCTAACAGCATCATCTTGCCCTTATCCCATTTTACTAGCGATCTCCGCAATTTCTTTTTTTACAACTCTTTACTTGAGCTTTTATTCCATACTTTTTATGATTAGTCAACCTTAGTAGCTTCTTCTATCTGCCCTTTACCTCAGGCACTTTGTCAACCTGAACGGTTAAAATCAAATCAGCTGATTGGTATATTTTATGTTTTAAATCCCGACCATGATCAGAGTAAAAGCTCTTTTATGATCATTATGATCACAAGTACAATAAAGTAAGCGTCTGAGCAGTATACGTTCTATTATATACATATGATACCAATAGAGGATTAGGTACGTCTTACGATGTTATGATACGAGGATTACGGACTAAATAAACATTAAGAATGAACCGCTGTATTCGAATGGTCTCTTTAAACGTTTACCAGCCAATAAAAGTGTATAATCGCTTATACCTTAAAAGCTCAAACGTTTTTATTATTATGAGTACGAATATGTTGAGTTTTCGCACAAAAAAGGTGACATTCAAACGTTCACTCGTGGTCTATTTATATCAACCATTTATTTGGTACACAACCAAATTCCACAACACAAGTGTGTAAAGTATTCTATTACTATAGTTACATCATGCATTGAGCCGCATTCAGTCGCTGACATGGCTCCGAACAGCTGCACGCCTGTTCCGCGCCACGGCACGCCGCTCTATTGTTGCGACAGAGAGAGACCCGCACCCACCCTTTGTGTGCGAGAGCGAGACCAGCATAGCGCACGAGGTGGGGCACAGGCTGTACTCACCGGTCCCTCATTGGCCCGAGCGTCACCGCCCAAAAACCCCACCCCCCGCACTTCGATACCCACAAGGCCCCGATACCGAGTCGTCAGTCTATCGTCCGTCTCCGACGTGACACAATCACCTTCTCGTCTGTGCTCATTCACCGCTTTGTGCCATACATCACCATAGAGCTAATGCTCTAACAGAACTTACGACTAAGTAATTAAAGTTTAATCGCTATGTCGACTTTGAGTCATCACCCGTACGCGTTCTCTATGCACCCGGGCATGTTACCGGAGTATCCCAGCATGCCGCAGCCGCTGCCGGCGACCTCGCCGCAGTCCGAGGGACACATCAAGAGACCAATGAATGCGTTCATGGTGTGGTCCAGGCTGCAGAGACGCCAGATCGCTAAGGACAACCCGAAAATGCATAATTCGGAGATCTCCAAGAGGCTCGGCGCAGAGTGGAAGTTGCTATCTGAGATGCAGAAACGGCCGTTCATCGATGAAGCCAAGAGATTGAGGGCTCTGCACATGAAGGAGCACCCGGACTACAAGTACAGGCCCCGCAGGAAGCCCAAGCCCCCCACGCAGGGAGGAGCGCCCGGCGCCGGTGCATTCGCGAGCTTCCCGCTGCCATACTTCGCCGGCCCGGCTCACGGAGTGGGTCACCTCGACGCGCTATCATACTCCGCAGTGCCGTCGTACTTCCCACACCAGCTGGATCACCTGCAGTTCTCCAAGCTGATGGCGCCGACGGAGAAGTTGCCGACGGTGTCGTCGTCGGCGGCGGCCGTAGTGTCGTCGTTTTACTCGTCGCTGTACACGTCGCCGACGGCTCCTCCGAAGCACTTCCCGTCGTCACTGTTCCCGCAGTACGGCGCTGCGCCCTCGTCACCCGTGTCCCCCATCACCCCCTCACAACACAGCCCGCATGATGACCAGCTCAGGCGGCCCGTATCCGTTATATATTGAAGACCAACCTGCCTTCCTTGAAGGATGCCCATCTTTCGAGGTTCGGCAACCCCGCACGAGACGGATCCAGCAGTGTAAGTGCAACAGACTGTGAACAAGAATGTATTGAACATTATTTATTTTCTAGAGTAACAATTGATGATGTAAAGTGAGTCTCATATCAGTGGCTTGTAAATATGTTAAGGTAGACCCGCGAGGGGACGAAATGTGTTTAACTGTGATTTCTTTTGTTTTTGATGCGTCTATAAATATTTAAGGTAAAGTAGCGCCGGTTCGTTAGTTATGTGAAGTGAGATTGGTACCAAAAAGAGATTATTTTCTATAGGTGTCTCATGTAGCCGAATAGTTAAGTCTCGTCAACCCTGTATTTTGTTTTAGTGCTAACCTATCGTCAGTTTGTTGAGTTATTTGTTGCTTACTCATGTCTTCAGGGTTGGCCCGCTTTACTTTTCCATGTATAATTTATTTATTGGTTCCAACTGTAGATGTAAATTTAAGAACTAGTTGTCTTAATCTTAAGTCATTAGTACATCTCAAAATGTATATAATAGTGTATTAATTGAATTATCGATGTCAGTACCAACGATGTATTATAGTATTTGAGAAAATAACTTTGTTAAATGCCATACAAAATAAACACTAAATTGTTTTTATTTTACTTTATCGTTTTAATTGACACCCTTTTAATTTCGTTTGACGTGTTGAGAGGTTCGAAGTGAAATAATTGAATTAATACTCACTTAGGTGATTAGTTTGAGGAGTCATTGACTTCAATGATGAATTGACTGCAGTGGATGAATGGACAGGCACATTCCGAATTCCGGCTTAGAACTTTCAAAACATTATCTTCATCGTTAATTTCTCTCCTTTTTGATTTATTCACATTTTTATTATTTGTATCAAATTCCACACGATTGGATTTATTTTAATAACACCTGATAATGTCATCAGTTATTTTGACAGTTTTAGTGTTAATTATGGCTGCTCCGACTTCCGGGCACAGAGCAACTCTTTGAACTTTAATGTCGTTACATAATTAAATGACATTCAGTTCCTATTAACGATAATTGGTATCAACATGATTTAATTTTGATAATGTTTTGAATAAAGAGTTCGTTGTTCGTCATTTTATATTCAATTTAGCTTATAGTTTGGTGGTGTTTGAAGTATTACAAATAAAATTAATAATTTATTATTGAATGAACACAGTTGAGTGTTGGAAAGCTTTATTACGAATTCAATAGTTAGTATTTATAATATGAAACAGTTATTAATACATTTAAAGATAGAGACACAAAGCAAACATCACACAATCAAAAGGTTTAATCATGCAGATGGTCATAGTACGAAAATTTAATTTGAAAATGATAATTATCAATATTCTAGCCCTTCAATTAAACATTATTCCGACACTTTAGCCAATAATGACTAAAAAATAACAATTAATAATGTTTACAAAGATAAATTAAAAACTACCAACAAAATGGGAGTTTTAATTCCGACGGAAACTTTTGAGGTAGGTAAGCTTTGTGCTTAACATCAGTTTTCATTGTTATTTAATTTAAAATCTTAATGAATTGCAATAAAGCTCAACTTTGAAACCATGTGGTTTATGTTTGGATGGTCCCTTAAGTTTACAATCAAGGTCAAAGGTCCTTTAATTTGGTAATGTTTTTCATCACAATATACAGCGTGTTTCAAGATGTCACATTTTTCTGTTTAATTTTTTTGTCGAATGCTCTCTGTTTAACGGCTTTGTAGCTATTACATAATACACGTTAAGGTCTCTTTCTACATTCAATTAATTAATTAAGTAATCTTTATCATTCATTTAAATACAAATTAATTTACGGATTTTTTTGAAGGTTTTGGTATCGGTTTAGCAAAACTACACTTGAAATAATATTTTCCTTAATCATTTGGATTGGCATTCTCAGTTACCAGGCGTCTTGAAAATCGTTTTAACAGTCTTATTGGCGGTGGTGGTGATATAGTGGTGGCTTATGGTGGTGGTATATAGTGGTGATGGTCTATATAAAATTCGTACGGTGTACATAATGAACAGTATTCTATTCTATGGTGTAAAACAGTTTAATATACAGCATTATTATTACTCTTTGAGAATAACGGATAAGTTCTATACTATACCTACATATTTTACATTATACATTTATGTTCTTTGTATAAACACGTCAAGTGTCATTGCACTGTATAATTAATCATGAGTATATTTATTTTAGCGATTCAATATTATTTTAAAGAAGGTTTTAACATGTACGAACCAGCTTTGGGTTTTTTGCCAATACCAAAATTATTTTTCGGTAAAGATCAGACAATAAGATTAATAACTACACAAAGGTGAATACTTATGTCATATTTTATGTTGTCGCGATTTTTGAGAGTACATTTTATGCGACATAAAGGATTCCTTTTTTTTTTGTTAAGAATTTAGGTACCTACAGAAAAATTCTCAGATATGTAAATAATATTGCATAGTTTTTTTGTACCTAGACGATCACAGATCTTTCATTATACTTAGGTAAGGTTTTTAGAATTTACCAGAATAAAAAACTCGTGTAGCGTGACCGAGCTTTGCATATTGCTCCTCGCCACCCGATAGATGGCGTTGTGCGCTTACTTTGACAAAACTTACGACAAAAAACGTTGCCCCTTCCCTTAGCAACTTGGAAACAAATATTAATTGAGGATTTAATACGAACTTTGTATAAAATTGGAAGTAACTATATACAATACAAACTAATCCAACTAAATATAAAATAGATTTATTAACAAACAATAGAAGTTTATCCTACTTTTAGATTTCTTACTACCTACCTAAGAAATAGTTTATCAAATAAATTCATAGGCACAGATATAGAAACAATTATTCTAGATTAGTTTCTGTACAACTTGGGGGATCCATTCAGTTCCCGGCCCCCTTGATTGTGAGCATAAAACAGGGTTTTCAATTTAATAATTAGGAACCCTTCTATGTGCGGGGGCGTTTTTCAAATCAATTGTTTTATTTTATACCGTTCTTAGCTTTTTACTGTGGAGCTATAAAGTTAGCGGGGACTGTAGAAGGATATCTTTATAGCAGTAGGTATGCCTACTTATCTATAGTCGTGAAGGAAAAGTATTTTAATTTTACAATTATTTTTAAAAGCTGATTCTATAATCTAAGTTTCAACTTTTTCAGTGACTAGGTACCTATGTTAGTCATTTTTAAAAGGTAGTTGATTGACCATATAATCATCGATTTATTATTCTTAGAAGCTAACGTAGTCACTGCTTTTAGAAGCTTAGTGAACTTACTGAACGATAGATTTTTTTAGAAGGTATCAAACTTAAGTTGTTTTTCTTCTTGTGATCACAAAATAAAGGAAATCTGATGATGGGAGAATTAAAGAAGGTTGGACAAAAGTAATGTTCAGAAGAAAAAGTTAAATTGATGTAGTATACATAGAAATTATATCTTTAGTATCTGAAACCGCCTTTTCTCTAGCCCCAAATTGAAAGGAATCCAACGACTTTTGAATTAATCATTAGTTCGGTAGGTCATTGTTTAGATCTACGGTCCTTAAAGGGTTTCGGCGATTTCGCTGTCGAATTCGTCAAGTGGATTTGTCTGTCGAAAAGTAAATTAATTTGTCAATTAACGAAGTATTTGTGTTAATTTGATATTTAAAGGACTCGAAAGAAGGTTAAGTTTGGTATAAAGAAGCTTATAATTATTTATTGTTGTATTAATAACGAAGTATTGGGGTTTTAATAATTATTTTTTAGACTTGATTTGTGATAGAATTATGATGAGTTTTGTGGATGATTTGCCACCGTGTAAATATCCTGCTTTCATGAAACTACAACAGCTGAAGGCTTAATAATAATAAATGAACCAGAAAACATTCTATATTCAAAATCATTCTATATAAACCACGCATCATAATTGGTCGGCCCCGGCCACCGACACAAAGTACCCAATAATATTCAAATTTTCAAAAATGGAATCACGAATTAAGCCCGAGTGTTGCCAGCATTCGAGCATTTTCTCCCGTTCGAGTGTGCCCCATTTTCCCCGTTCCCAGCGTGGGTATTGTAGTGAAAATATATTTTGTATGGAGACGGCATCACAATGAGAAGTCCGTGTTATTTATTTAGATGTATTTCATTGTGCGGACCGGAGTTCGATTCCGGCGTACTGCCAGACGGGAGGCAATCGAGTCAGGACCACTGTGCCCGTACAGGTAACGGATTGGCAAATAATTGAAATCTAGCCCCTGCTATTGTTAGAAAAATCTAACGAAAAATGTATTTGTGCGTTCTTGACTTAGAGTAGGTAGTGTACGAAGATGGAGCACCCTGTATAGAGTAGTGCGTCTTTGTTACTCATGCGTTATTGAAATGCATAATATCTGAATTGATTTCAAATAAGACAGAAACCAATTAGGCATCAATTTGCAAAAGGTATTTGAAGCTGTAGTCTTAATAACAAAATAATTACCTACTTGCAACGATATCAAAAGAAAATTATTTTTCACTTCCACGTGTAACTATACAGAGTGGCGCGTACCTTATCACATTAAATTATACCACCAATCATATCATCATCATATCAATCATATCACCATCAGACGATAGGTATACAAAATTTGAATGATATCCATTCACTAAAAAAATCTGCTGTTCCATACATTTTGTTACACGTAGCTCGACAAAATGTATGGAACAGCAGATTTTTTTAGTCAATGGATTTCATTCATATTTTGTATATCGTCTAAGTATACCATTTAGTATAATTTAATGTGATAAGGTACGCGCCACTTTGTATATACCACTAGACTTTCAAGGTGAAGTTTTGCTTAAGTACAGCGATGCATTAGAAAAGTATAAAATGCCACTATTACACTAGATAACTACACACCAAAAAGACCAATATCAAAACAAAAACCTACCATATTCAATCAAAACCATCCATCACGAAACACTACAAAATTTCAATAAAAAAACCAACAGAATCATTTCAAAATGATTCGCAAACATTTTACTTGTCAATGCCACAAACAAAACGTCGTCAAGACAAAAGCTTTGATGGCCAGTGTTGCCAGTTATAAAATAAACTGCAATAATGGGGCTCGATCGTGATTCGAAATTTCTCGCGTCGATACCTATTGAAAGTGATAAATGATATTTATATGGACAATAGCGTTGTCAAGATTAATTAAAGTTAGTGTTGCTTAAATAGTTAGTTAAGCAAAGACCGGGTAGCTTTTTGTGTTCTATGAAAAGAGGTTGCATGGTATGGAAGTCTTTGTTGCTGCGTTGCCTTGTGGGTTTGTTTAAAATTGTTCAGTTTGTGGCTAATCGTGTTACGAAATAAAAGCTTTTTGTGTAGATTTTACATATTGAATGTATTCAGTAGATATATTGATTACGTAATTCTTTATTCTTTAATTGTATAGGTAGGTGAGACAGTGCTTAAAATTGACACGAAGAAGCAAACGGTTAATAAAAATAAGAAGAACTTTACTCTTGTAGAAATATTGTTTTCAGGGTTATTTATTTCGACATATCTCTGTTAACGAAGTGTCATTGTGTCTTTAAAACGTTGCATTTCCATTTTAGTTTGCACAACTTTAAAGGTCGTACTTTAAGTTGGTGCATATGAACTCATATCATTTTGAAAGAGCATATAATATATGAAAATAGTATTTAGTTCATGTCAGTTTAAAAGTTTCTGAAATAACCACTACCTTCCATACATAAACCAAATCAGAAAGCTCAAACGAGAAAAACAATCCTAAAAACCCTTAAAAGTAATACCACAAATAAAAAGCAAAAAAATGAGGACGTATTAACATTATTTTCCGAGAAAGCGAACACACGAGCGCCAGGATTACTCCCCCTACGAAAGAGAGAAATAAAAATAAAATACAGTACATACACAAATAAGGCATACGTTATATTGTACGACAACCCTTATCTCGAGACTTGTGCTTTGAATTTAATACCATCGATTTTCTTCCAAGGAGGTGCGTGTTTGATTTTTGTCACGAGAATGCGTAATGAAATTGAATGGCTTGGTGGATTATTTTCATGGAATATGGAAATATTATTATACATTTTATTTGTGGGTTGTAAGAAAAAGATTTTCTTAGTATTAACGTTTTCATCGTTGTCTATTGGTGTGTATTTCTGATTGGTTTTTGAGCTTTTAGTTTGTTGAGACCTTCGAGAGATTCTTACTTCAGTATCAGCGTATTCTTTAATGAGCTACCCTACTAAGATATCTTCATAATTGTATTTTTGATAGCTTTTGTTGAGACTGACACTTTTGCTTTTACCTAAACTTCCTTGTTTTGTAGTGTTCTTTACCAAAATTTTCCTGCATGATTAAAAGAGAAGATAGATTATTTCTTATTCCCACTTGTGTATACCAATGTCTAAAATCTACAACCAAGTACCTATAGAAAACAATTAAACGCTAAATGAATTAAGAGCAAATAATATACAACACAAAACATCAAGGCAATGAAAGTTCAATTAAAATGTATTATTCAATCAACATTTAGACAAACCACAATAACAAATGCATTGAGCGTAACAAAAAGCTTTTGTCACCACCAACGATTAAACTGCCGCGAATCGCATTAGTGCCGCAAATGTGTCGCAATGAAAAATCGCAGTCGTATCATTGTGCGCTACGATTATAATAATAAAAAGTGTACCAAACGCTTCCCTTACTCGCTTTTGTTAAACAAAAATAGCCCTAAATGCGTTGTTGTCAAACTCACTAACCTTTTACGTATAACCAAAATGAATATGTCATTCAGGTAAATCTGTACTTTGTCTTTAGTTGTGTTGGGTTCAAATTCGTGTACGTTTCCTTTTTTCGGCTGCTGACCTTTGTATATGAATAAATTAATTTGTAGTGAGGACCATTGTGCTATAGTTTCTATTATTGGACGATGTAAATTGTTAAAGTTCTCGGCTGACAGTTACGCGTTGGGTTAATGGGTATACCGTGTTTCAATAGTTATTTATCCCATTGTAACAATGTTTTAGGATGAATAGTATTCACCGAATTTGGGTCTAGAATGTTACGGAGTTCATTCAGCAGTGAGTGAGTGATTGACCCGGACTCATTTTGATACTCAAAAGCTCTTACGTGCATTTTAACAGTAGTTATTATAATGGCCGTTTTGTAATCTATGTTTATTGTCTTGATCTACAATTAGATTTGTAAATGTATTTGAATTGAGTTTTTCATTGTTTTCAGTGGGATTTGCATAATGGCTTTTAGTTTAGTCATGATTCAATATGAGGTTTATTTAATTAAAGCAACTTTCAATTTAATTTCATCCTCTATGGTTGGTACTATATTATTTCTAAAGTCTGTTCATCTACGTGGAATTAAGTAACTATCAATCCAAAGAAATAGTTGTCATTTAAATAGAAGACATTAAATTATGTTATGGATTTTCATTTAAGCATATCCGTCGTTTTACTAGTTTTCTCCAACTACCCTGAAAATATGTACTGTGTGAACGATATTTATGTGCAATATGCCTAAAAATTCATTATTTTAAGTTACCTCTTTGATGCAAGAAGATAAAGCCATCAGAAAATCAATTTTTACTCGGAAGACCATATTATTATTAAGTAGCGATAATAAAATATCGTTTATAATTCTTTCAGCTTGTCACATAACACATCTTCATCTATACAGAAGAATGGCGAATTTAAATCAACAATAGCCAATAGAAACTTTGGGAACAGCAAAACCAGCAAAATGTACTATTGTTGGTCCAAATAAATATTCATAATTATGTTTAATGATAGCACCAACATTGTGTTCCATTCATACACCAGGACCAGGATGTGTGACGTCACACGTGTCCACATCGCCATAAACGTCACCACCGTGTCTTGTATGATTTATCTTTTCAACAATCATTTTTACAACGTTTCCCTCCTTCCCCCCTTCGCTGTGATTAATGATGGATGAATTCCTGAATAATTACCAAGACTTTTAATATTCAAGTGATTTCGTAACATCTCTAGCGAGGCAATTTCTACTCTGTGTCGTTGAGATAGATTTCATTTTGCATTGAGATATTCAGATGACCCTTCAGAAGATGCTTGGTTTTGATAGGATTTTTGTGACTGCTGTTGTAGATAATGATTTTGTGTTGTAAAATTAGGGTCATACAGTTGGTTATTGCTTGGCAAAGTTGAGAGTAACCAACAAAAAACGTGAATACCATTCAATGCAAATCTCACTCGAGTTTTAAGGGTAGTGTGCGTAATTTGTTATAATTGTCCCCCATACTCATGTTTGTTCGCATGTGGCATTTTTATTGCGAATTAGTCGCAATCATTAATTTTGTTTTTCTTTTTACAAAGTTAATATATCGAGTGCTCTTATTGTGGTAAATATAATTAGAATGATTTTTATGATCGTTCTTTGTGCGGTTCTTGAATGCGAGCTATCGTTTACAATGAGTTTTATTGTTAATTGTGTAGTTGATTTTTGTATGAAATATGAGGTATTTTGCTGTAGTGTGTATTGTATCCGTTGTAAATACTGAACTATTTGATTGTGATTCAGAATTATTCATTTCTTTTCAAAGTGTAAAATGAGTCGTTTTTCTTGAGGAATTTGAATGATTGTTGGTATTGAAGCAGTAATGATTACAAACATTTAGCTTGGTATTTCTTTGACTTCAACATGACAATCTTCAGGTTTATTAATCGAATCTATGTTTGGAAAAGGGTGGCATTGCCCTTTGTTGTTAAATACGTTGTTTTTACCTGTAGTTCCATTTTTCATGTTAATAACTATAGTAATGTCAAAGATGAAGACGGAACGACTGATTCTACCAAGCACATCGTTCCTTCTGCCAAATACCACAATAAATAATATCCAGTTCTTTTATCTAATTGCGAACATCCCCATCCTCTTGAGAACCGGATACCACCGCTTCTTTACGCTCGGTTGGACCTCTATACGGACCTCTAATATACGTTGTATATCTTTTTAATAATATAATAATAAATACATGAATGATACCCGCTCAGGAACAAAAGGTAACAATAACGATACCTATGTGTGTCCGCTTGAAAATTCAATGGATTTTTGAGTGGTCTCGTTTGGTTCGCATTGTGTTCTGAAAGCGATATTGTGAATTAAATTATGGAATTTTTTGATGTGTGAGTGTGTGTTTTTGAAGTTATGCGTCGAGGAGAGCTGGCTAGTAATGTCAGCTTTGTACAGAGCTGTTTTAAGCAATTTTAACTTGTTATAAAAAATCTTTTTGGGTCAACGTTGGGAAATGCTGATGAATTGGTGATTTATTCGCCGCTGTTTAGACATCTTAATAACGACTGGCACAGTTTAAGATAGTGTAACTATAAGATGAAGTATGAATAGAAAAAACATGATGAGTTGAGCAGTATTTAGTACACATAAAACAGTTACAATATGGTCCTTCAACGTTACCAACATACTGGTCTCCTTTTTAAATACTTGTACAATAACACATAAAGGCGTACATACACGAGCACATAGGTTTGTTATTCAGTGGCACTTAAGCGGGGCACTTGGTGACAAGTCGGTCGTGAACAATTTGCGGTGTGCCCCCCTCCTTGGGTCGTTAGCGTGATGGTACGAGGTAATGAAGCCACTTCGGTGAGGCATGAAATGGTCTCGAACATGGTGGACGACTTGAGGTTGCCTGGATTAGATGTAGCTGAATGGGGCTAAAATGTAAAAAAAAACTTCTTAAGCTGCAAAGTCAAATCATTTATTTCAAATAGGCACAAAATTTACAACAAAAAAAAAAATATTCATTCGTTCATTCTAGTTGCCCCTTCCAAAAGGTAGTTTCGTATGGAGGAGAATGGGAAAGTAACTCCACCGTTACTCTTTTAAAATGATTTACAATATCTTCATAAACATTCATAATATATGTGAAGACGATGCACCTAGAATAAAATTAGGTACTATAGTCATCTTGCTGACTATGGTTTTGTTATTGTTATTAGTAATTAACTGTTTCTTCGAAGGTCCTAGTTTATCATTTGTGGCTACAAGTTACAGCTACATATATAAACATAATGCAGCATTGCAATGTAAGCGGGCACGCCCTGTATGCCTGGAGGCTTTTTATTATGTATTAAGTTCTGTTTACGTTTTTATTATTTATTTCTGCTTGAGTATAGTTTTAAATATTGGCGTGTGCTAACTGACTTATGGCCAATAATTTTGTGTTTCGTAATGTTAATTACTTATTACTGTATAGAATCCAGTTCTTCTAACTGAACAGACAGCAGTGCTGCTGGGGAGTTTGTTCCGCCACTTCTTCTTCCCAGCTAAAGCACTAGGAAGTGGTGAAGGGTGGGCGTTTTGGGGGGAATGTCTTATGTGATTTTGACGTTGAAAAAGTGCTGATTCTCAGCCCAGTTTGAATAAATGACTTTTGATTTTGATTTTATACCACAATAGGTAAAAATATTTAAATGTAAAGCAATGACAGGTAAATTAATTATGTGACTGATACACGATGCTTACATATTTAGAAATATTGTAAAAAGTAGATGATTTTTCTAAAATATTGACAGGTACCTAATAATCTAGTGCGTGAGTTAAAGTATTTACAGAATGTAAAATCAATGTCATAGAAATGACAAATTATACAACTTAATTAGCAACTATTTTTGTCTAGACTCTAGATGGTCCTATGCAGCAGGACCAGCATGTTTCCAAGCATTATTTTCTAGGATATAATCCTCTTATTTTTGATATGTTTGTTTACAAAGTGTACTTTTACTACGATAAAAAAAAAATCTTTTAATTGCAATATATCACAAGGTATTATGTTGTACCTACCTACGTAACATTTAACACAGTAATAAAAGATGTATATACTTTAGATAATCTGAAAAATGATTGATATATTTTATCTTTATTTCTAGTATTAACATTATTTCTTTACTATCAACGGATTTGGACAATGGAACTACTTTACTGTGTTTCATAAGATCCGGAAATACTCCTTGGTCTACACTGGTGTTAAATATGAAAGCTAAATAGGGCGCAATGGTTTTGATAAGAGATTTGCCGACTTTTACAGACATTCCCGGGAGATCTTCTGTTAATTTAACTTTGAGATCTTTAAAAACTTTTATAACAGCTTGGGGGTTTGTATGCTGAACCTAAACTCCAAAGGGCATGTCTTTACATTATTATTAGCAGAAAGCGCAATAAAGTTTTCAAATTCCTGAGATTTTTCTTCATCAGAGTTGATGGGTGTATGTGCAGTCTCTAATTTAAATTCAGGATAACGCTGTTTTTTACAACCTGTTTTAATATTTGTTATTAGCCAGGTAGTTTTTATTTGATCATCAGCTGATTTTATTTTATTGCTAAGCTAGAGACCTTAAGCCGTTTTGCTAACGCTTTTAAAAGTTTTTGAATATTTTGCAACATACGATAAAAAACTTGTATTACCTATTCTTATTTATGTTGTCGGTTGTAGGCGGAGTTGTAGGCGATTGTTACGAATACCTGGAATTGCCCAATCATTAAATATTTTTTTTGTGAAAATGCTTTTAGTCTATAGTGGAAAAGTGTAATTAAATTGCATATTTAATAATAGTAAAATAGTGAAAAGAAGTCGGCGTAGAACTAATTTGGGTCACCATTATAATTAAAACTCTGATCTTATAATGTACTGGCCAAAGAATTATTTAATTTCTCCAAACTTTTACATGTAAGTAACCTAAAGTTTATTTGATTTTTTTGTAAAGGCATGTAGAAGCAAAATGTTATTGTTTGTCCATTATTGTGACCAGATGGCAACTTGTTTTAATTTTTTTTTGTGTAAGTAATCAGAATCACAGTTGTAAAAAATATTATCTATACAAGTGGCAGAAGAAGCTGTCACTCGGGTTGGTTCAATAAAAACATTTGACAAATCAAATGACCCAAAAATACTTAATAATCTGACAGTATTCGAGTTATTTTCTTATAAAATAATATTAAAATCAACACACATGATTGTTGACTTACTACGAGTAACTTCT
This sequence comes from Brachylomia viminalis, assembly GCA_937001585.2. Taxonomy (NCBI): domain Eukaryota; kingdom Metazoa; phylum Arthropoda; class Insecta; order Lepidoptera; family Noctuidae; genus Brachylomia; species Brachylomia viminalis. The sequence goes on from OW443301.2 coordinate 3,090,609, forward strand.
AAGTTTCCTTAACACATCTTCCATTACAGAATCAAACACAGATAGGATCTGGTAACTTGAAGGTCTGTATACGCAAACTATAACATACGTATCAAGCTCAACACAGGACAATCAATGGTGTGTTCAATAGACAAAAACCAATGATGACCAATGATGACCAATGATGTCTTTTCGTTCTTTAGATTTACTTAATTGAATTTTTAAATAACATTGATGGCCCGACTTGTATCATACGTTTTCGGCTGAAATGGTTAAGTACGCAATCATTTTAATAATTTTTGACATAACTTGATGATCTTTGGTTTCCTAGAACAACGGCAGTCGGACGGCTGTCATGAAAATTATGGCACCGGGGTTTGACTTTACGTTGTCAAAAACGCTCTCTAGACACCAACCTCTTACATCAACTTACTTTGTTTCAGCGTTTCAGTAATGTCATTCGACGGTAAATTGCGAACGTTATGTGGCGGCTACCGCAGTCTTAGGACACCCTTGTTTTAGTGATCTTCACTTAGCAACGATAATATGGTTGTGATAAGATGATCATTTTGTGCCAATAGGATTGTGCCACGGTTCGTTCTAGGCATCAAAACAACTACTACCAGACTTTCATAAAGCTAAAAAATACTCCTGGAATACACCGGCTTGTTAATAAAAATATCGACAAGTAGAAACCACCATCACTTTCCCGTACAGACACAAAAAAACATGCTATTTGTCAATAAAACGAAAACGACGCGATATTTCAAACCAGTAATGGAAGCACGAGTTCGAACTATAGAACTAACCCTTACAAAGGAGATAAAACCCGCCATTTACTCACGAGCTATCGACCAGCATCAATTATATGGTGGCAAATACAATTAAGCAAATAAACAGACATTCGCATATTGACGGTGACATCCGAGGGGCCCACGATTCTTATGCAAATGGGCCCAACAAGGGGGTCCCGCTTGTGAGAATAGCAATAAAAATTGTTGCACGCCGAATTAATCTTGCAGCGTTGTTTTGAAATGATTACGTCTGTTAATGATAATTTTTATGGTTATTTGTACAGTTTTGATGCAATTCATATTAATGTTTTGGTTTCATTTAATAACTTTAAGGTGGTAATAGGTATTTTTATAATTGGTATTACCAACCGCGGTCCTTTTAGAGATGTTGAGGCCTGTTTTTATAGACTTACCAAGTCAATGTTTATTAAATATCGCTCTTCACCTATCCATACAAATATTTTAAATTCGAAAATAACTCTCGTCTGTCTGTTACCCTTTCACACCTAAACCACTGAACGGATTTCGATTAAATTTGGCAAGCAGATAGATGGCATCCTGGGTAAGTACATAGGCTATTTTTGTCTCAAAAATAATCCTAAAACGGGGTAAAATAGGGAGTGATTATAAAAATATCATGATTATTGAAATTTTTGTGTAGGTACCTCTTTTAAAAAAAATTAGGTAATTGGAAATATAGTCAGAACTTGTATCTTGAGGTATTGTTTATTTTAGTATTTATTTAATTTAAATCAGTTCACAATCTTAGTTATAAGTTACAACTTATTACCATTTAAAGTTATAAAATAATTTTGCTAATAAGTAGGTAATACGTGGTCAATGGCGGCGCCAGAGTATTCCAAATTAATGATGATAATATTAAAATAAATAATTATTATTTTTAAGTTAAACATTATTTAGAGTCATAAAATTCAGAGTAATAAAAAAATGACAATTTGCATTTATTATCTGTCTGTCTGTTACTTTTTTCACGCTTAACCAGCTGAATGGATCTGGATGATTTTTTTATTTATTTAAAATTGGTTTGCTCTTGACTCTAGTCTAGGTCAGCGGAGAGAGAGACAGAGTCGACGATGGAGTGAGCTTACCCAGAAGAAGCCTCTTCACTCTCACTTTGAAGAGATTAGGGTTATATGCGTTCGGAAACACAGACGCAGGTAGAGAGTTCCACTCTTTTGCTGTGCGCATAACAAAAGACATTTGGAAACGTTTAGTGCGAGTTATTAATAAGTTAATTATTATTTTAGTGATAGGGAAGCACGTTCGCGTGAGATAATTTCCGACATCCACGCAGGCGAAGCCACGAGGAGAAGCTAGTCTTCAATATTTAGTACTTGAGAGGTTTCTTGCGTAGCAGTTATATTGAAACTATTGATATCAGCTGTTACCTAAGTACAGTAATTGCCTGCTACAATACTAATACATATTATTTTACCATTCACCTGTGGTATATTTATGTAATTCTCTTCTCTCATACTTCCCACTTCTATGAAACCACGGAAGCATAGCTACACTAGCTAATTATATTACAAATCAAAGCGTTCAGTTTATTATAAGGTTTCTTCAACACTTGGCGTCTGCGAACTACATACATTCATGATCACGTTTATATGAAAATAGGTATGGTGTGAATGTTGATTAGGTTTCCTAAGTGAGACTTAATGGGAAATGTGTAACTGAATGCTTAGAACTAAGTTAGGTTCTAAGCATAGCTAGTGACGGAACGACGTGAAAACTCACCTTTCACTTCGTCAGAACAACGGACATTCAACAAAAATATTAGAATGTTGGTACGACGCGACCTCTGACGCGCGACGTGCAATACACGCACAATAGAGGAAGCAATTCAGCAAAATTTGGTCGAAAATATTCGTCCAATCACTTGGGAGGATCCCGGAGCCAAAGATCCTTTCGGAAGTCGAAAACTTCTACGGCCAATTGTCGCATCGCATACATCTAGACCTGATCCGAAAACAAGGATTCCACTTTAATCCGCCGTTTCACGAAAGACCTGCCAGAAGTCAGCCAGGACGAAATCGAGGCGGCTCTTAAACAGCTTAAAAATGGAAAAGCCGCTGATGAGGACGGGATTACGACTGAACTCCTGAAAGCAGGAGGAAGTTCTGTACTGAAAGCTCTTCAACTCTGTTGTGTTCTCTGGGAGAACTACAAAACGTGACGGAGGAGCGTGGTCTTTCTCTTCTTTAATAGGGTGATAAGACCCTTTTAAAGAATTAAGGCACAAGTGCGTATAGCCGACTGCAGGCAGCATCAGCAGGCGACGTGACGCCGCGACACTACTGGTTTCTATGTATTTCTATGAAAACGACGTGTCGCTAGCTACTGAAGGTATTTTATAACCATTAGTGTTGCCGCTACACGTTGCCTGCTGTTTCTGGTTGCAGTTGGCTATGGAGTTGTACCTTTACAGACCCATTTCGCTCCTAAGCTACGTATATAAGTTGTTTTCAAGAGTCGTCACGAATCGTGTAGCGCGAAGACTTGGCAAGTCTTAGCTACCAGAGTAGGCTGGATTTCGAGGAGGATACAGCACCATAAACCACATCCACACAGTGTGTCAAATTATACAGAAGTCCGAAAAAAATCTGCCCCTGTTTCTTGTGTTTGTGGAATATGAGAAGGCTTTTCACTCTATCGAGACCTGGTCTATTTTGTAGTATCTGCAGCGATGCCAAGTCGATTGGCGATACATCCAAGTGCTGAGATGTCTTTATGAAAACGCGACAATGACCGTCCTAACTTAGGACCAGCGAACCGAACATATGCCCCTGCGCCGAGGTGTGACGCAAGGGGATAAAATTTCCCGGAAATTGTTCTCTAACGCATTGGTTGATTAAAGACACGGAACTGGGAAGGACACGGCATTTACATCAATGGCAAGTACTTCTCACAATTGAGATTTGCAGATGACATCGTCTTATTGGCTGAATCGCTGCATGACTTCCAGCAGATGCTGGACGGCCTAGTTGATTCTTCTGTACGCATTGGTCTCCGGATGAACTTGGACAAACCCAGGTTATGTTGAACGAAAACGCTATTCCGGGACTGATTGCTGTCAAAGGCGGTGCTCTCGAGGTTGTACGAGAATACTTACCTCGGGCAAACTCTGCAGTTTGGTAAGAACAATTTTGAGAACGAGGCTAACAGAAGGAAGAATTCGGCTGGGCTGGGCAGCATTCGGGAAGCTTCGGCGAGTCTTCCCGTCACGTATTCTGCAGAGCCTAAAGACTAAAGTCTTCAATCAGTGCGTCCTGCCTGTTATGACCTACGGAGCCAAAACGAGGACGCTTACGGTACGACTGGTCCATAAATTCAAGGACTCTCAGCAAGCTATAGAACGATCTATGCTTGGAGTCTCTCTGAGGGATAGAATCCAGAATGAGGTGATCCGGTAGAGAACCAAAGTTGTCGACATAGCTCACAGAATAAGCGAGCTGAAGTGGCATTGAGCCGGTCATATTAGTCGCAGAACCGATGACTATTGGGTTAGACGTGTTCTTGAGTGGAGACCGCGAATCCGCAAACATAAGGTAGGACGCCCTCAGGCTAGGTGGAGCGATGATCTACCCAGAGTGGCTGGTAGCAGCTGGATGAGAATTGCTGAGAATTTATCTGAATGGCGTGCAATTGGAGAGGCCTTGGCGAGGTCCAGCAGTGGACTGCTGTAGGCTGATAATGAAGTTAGGTTAATTCTGTAGGTTCGTTGATTGTTAATTTTGTAAAGATACAAAGGTGGAAGTTAAAAAATGGAGATGTAGGTGGAATGACGCCACTTGAAAATACTTATAAAAGCTTTGCCTTTTTCACATGAGGGTAGGTAGAAACTAATGAACGTATTAGTTGATTCCCACGAATTCACTCCCAAAAAACGGGAGAATCGACATTTTTAAAATATATAAGTAATTTGCCTGTAGGCGATTCGCACGAAGTTGATTTAGTGTACGAATCGACAACTCCTGAAATACGTATTGGGCAATTGGCACATTTAGAATTTTATGCAAAAAAGTACACTAGCGCAAAGAAGTGATAAGTATTGGATATACAGACTCTATGTGTATATGAAGTGCTTATGAAGTAAATTTTTAATTTAAAATTAATTTGTTCTGAAGTTCTGATGTACTGTGTAAGTGTGTTAGTCTGTCACAAAATTTTATGAATATATTTTTCTACGATCTATTTCTCCCAGTAATTTATTTTATCTTACATTATTTATGGGCCCAGACACCGAGGCACCCAAAGTACGAGTTCTAGGGTGGATAGGAATAGCGTGAATTCAGTAAGAAGTCTGGAGAGTTAAGTAAGGAGTAACATTTATTTGTAAAGCAGCGAAATAATTATTTGTGCAAAGTCGCGACGATGAGCCATATGTATAGGATCGAGCCCCTGAACAATAATTATTATGATAGCGAATACGGATGCAGGCGATCCTAATAAAAAATAGATGTTACTCCTTACTTAACTCACCGTGTTTCGATTGCCAGTACGACGACCTGACAATTCTGAAGTACATCACTAATGAGGTCAGTATACATATACTATGTCCTTCAACGACGTCCCCTCCTGACGGTTCTACTAAAATCCATCTACTCTATTACTTTTGTCCTAACCAAACCATCCATACCACCAAGCTAGGTCAGCAGTCAGCACTGAGAAACCATCACTGATGTTTGTCTTATATCTACATCATAATAAAGCAGATTCTAAAATGGTTGCCAAAACAGCTGTTACTGTTTCTCCGAAATTCTCAACAACAGCTTCACACTTGTCTACAACCAAAATACACACTCATGGTCCATCAGTAGGAAACTTGGCTCATCCAAACAATTCTGGGCTATCACAATACAGATCCTAATCGAGGCTCACACCCTAACAATTTCCAACTATGCATTAAACGGTTCTGTACCCTGGAGACTGGACCGGCGTGACTGGCCCGTTTATCCCTAAAATTCGAGCGCTATGCAAAAAGGGTCTTTCTGAAGATTGATTGTTTAACAGTTATATCAAGAGGTACAGTTGGGTTTCTTAAAAGCCTGGTCAGTGAGTTTGATTTACATTTTAAGTGGGTGTTGGTGGGGAGTTTGTAGAGTCATTGTTGTTTTGCATGTGTGGAAAAGTGTGTTTGAATATCGGAAAATTGCGGAATCTATGCTCAAATAATATTATTTTATCGAAATCAATCATCACGCTTAGTAATACTGATCTCCAAGCTCAAGGATAACAATTTCACCCCTCCTCAGACCTCTAAAGATGTTAGTCCTATTTGCGAAATTGTATATCTTCAAAATGTGTAAAAAAATTGTTTTCTACAACGAAATGAATGGTGTTTTCTAGTACAAAGTATGTTTGAAAAATTGAAACGTCAACTGAAAGAAACTACTATGCAAATTGGCCTCTAACAAAGTGGAAATCTGTTAAAGATTACAAAACTCCACTCAAAGGTACTATTGTGGCCAAAAAATATTGTGTCCTTTGTGCTAACTACAAATGAGGTATACACGAACTGAAAAATCCACAAATATTATTCAGAAAAGCTAAACGCGGATGTCATAAAGCACTTGACAATGAGGCTCGTGTCGGCCGAGTTAGCGCACTAATTACTAACGAAGTGAGCCTTGACAACGTTAATATTACCGACGATAATTTACAAAAAGTCATTATTGCAATTCCATAAGGTCTAAATTAGAAGCCCGAGGCACTAGAATATTTGTAATTTGGACAATATTTGACGAGCGTGTTCGACAATTTGTGTCAAAAAATACGCTTGTTATTAATGTCGTTATTAGTTAAGTTACGTAAACTTGGGCCTGACGAATCGCCCGGCCATTGTCGCGACCCGTAAGTGTTGATAATCGGCTATTGGAAAATATTAGCGTTGGCAACTGATACCTATATTGTTGTTACGATTTTGAAGCAATTAAGCAAATGAGTCTGACGTTCACTGTGCGAAAACTCGATTATTCACAAGATTTGTAAGTGGAGATAATTTCTAAATATTTTTGGCACGATAATTCGCTTCGAATACTTTGACAACTTTGTTATTGTTCGATTTGAATATTCATCAGACAGCTTATTATGAGTTAAAACGATCTGAGATATCTGTTTGATAAATTGAATGAGAGGATAAATCTAATAAATCAAGCATTGAAATTGAATTATATGTTAAAGTAGACTATACACTTCTATTGATGGTAAGAGGCTTACAGGTTAAACACTTACAGAAACTATAAATACCACATACTTTATTTCATATAAGCAGTTCACGTGTAAGTGAATTTTCATTTAAATGAACACTTACAAAGTCTCACAAATACCACTATAACAAAGTTTCAAAGGATTATCACGCTCTTGAAAAGGATAATTGAAATTGCCAACATCCTCCATGTTTGTATGGTCACTGTTGAATGTCCACACGACACGCAATAGCACATATTATCAGCCAACAATTATATATTGTCGTCAATAGCATATAGTACCACGTTGATGTTAAATACTCCGCCATGTGTTAATATGATAGATTTTTTAGCGTTCATTGTTAATCACCACGAAAAGTAAATGTGACAATTTTAATTTTATGTTTCGAGGCCGCGGGTTTAGTTTTGAGATGTAGAGGGAGAATCAATGTTGAGTTGAGTTGAGATGGTTAAGAACGGAAGAGGGCTTAGATACGAAGCTTATATCAAATACTGCGATATGCCTTTAAGAAAAAGTAGCGTTAACCAAAAGCATTCATTATTCGTTTTTGTTTGTGAATGTTAAAAGAATAGTTGGAAGTAAAAAAAATGCCCCAGGCCTTAAGTCCGCCTTTGTACAGTATTTTTTTTACTTGCACATAAAGTTTTAATAAATAAAAGCTCTAGCTGTAACAGATCATTCAAATGACCTCATAAAAATCTCTTTAATTTCTTCCGTTGTATGAGAATTGGTTGATTAGAATCCGCACAGTTCAGTTTTTACACATTGCGCTTCAAAAACACACTCCTCCGCTGTATCTTCTAATATTGCACCACCTCCTCAGTCGTGTCCACCGAAACCTTTGCTTTTATCCGTCGATTTGCATCGCCCGCGTTATAATGGGGCTGTTTGCCACAAAAGCATACAAGCGACAATGTCATTTAGCGACACACCACTAACGCGACTGTCATTTTGTCAAAGTTATGTAAGATCGAGATTGTGAACTTGTAAAGACTACAATTGTTGTGAATCTAATGAATAGCTGCCGTGCTAATTTGTAATTTGGATTGTGATTTTATTCAATTACATGAATGAGGATTTTGGTCAGTCATCTGCTTGCGTATGCAAAGCTTACCCCTTGAAACAAAGAAACGAGGTACATATTAGTAATAGACTGACAAAGGGTTTTCTCTTGCCGTGGTTGGTCCGTGGATGGGTAACCATCTTTATATACCAAGACCGCTCCGTGCCTCGGAAAGCATGTTAAGCCGTTGGTCCCGCCTGTCATTTGTGAATCTTTGACATTCGTTACGGGTCGTCAGAAGCCCGTATGCCTGACAACCAGTCTTACCAAGGAGTTTTGTTTTACCCAGTAACTGGGTTGTGGAGGTCAGATAGGCAGTCACTCCATGTAAAATACTGGTATTCGTCTGCACCCGGTTAGACTGGAAGCCGACCCTGTTTTTTTTTTTTGATGATGGGAAATCATGAAATACCTTCTCCCGCTCTGGGCAAAGTGGGAGGGCGTGTCAGACTCTTACTGACCAAAACCCACCCGTGTTCCTTCAATTGCCTGTGCCAGGGGCCATCGGCCCTAGCGGACCCCGTCATTGGTGCTGACATCTCTTTGAGGCGCGCGTGGAACTCAACGCGCCGTCGACCCGGGCCTGGTCCTTATCGAACGGCGAGCTGCCCATTGCTTGCCGTTCGCAAGCCCACGCCTACGTTGGCCGGGAATCAGTCTGCGATTCCCGACGCCCAGGGCGTCTCCTGCGGCGGCTAGGGGCTTGAGGGCGCGAATTTTGCCTCTCCCTCACGCGTTCCGCCTCCTCTTTTGCGAACATTACTGCTTCGCAGAAGGAGGTGATGGCTTCCCAAGCCCTCTCGCTCCGTACCATGGCCTGGACCAGGACCGGACGCGAGAGATCGCCACCGCCAATCGCCTCCACGAGGACACGGCGGTGCTCCGCCCAAGCCGGGCAGACCTCCACCGTATGCTCCACCGTGTCCTCCGGGCGATCCACGCAATGGTGACGCCCGGGCGTTTTCTCCCGCCTTATCCGGAACAGGAACCTCTCGAAACAACCGTGTCCGGTGGCCGACCCTAACATACATAGCTGGGCTAAGGCTAGGCAAATGATGCTGACTGATAAAGCATTGTATTGCGAAGAAAAGGAGGAAGATATGAAAGACTGACCTAAAGTATAGGAAGGAGGAAAAAGTGAGATCAGGGAACTGTTAGCAAAGCTTTATGATTCCTCAATTATGATATATAGTGACTTAAGTACCTTGCAATCACAATGCAGCAAGACTACCCATTCTAACATACATTTAAATACATCACTACAAAGCTAGTATCTTAATATGTATTCCGATCCATTTCAATCGATCAGTGATTGACGTGGACACAAAGGGACACTCCTTGCTCCAGCACTCTTATCGGTATCAAGATTATACTGGCTGCAACGAATGCTTTAACGAACATATTTTACTGTTCGATGGAGGTCTACAGAGCTTGGTATTTGGGAGAGAGTTGGAGCTTTCCCGTTGTAGTTATGTTGGTTTTAAGGTGTGAGCGTCCATGTCGATATAAGCAGGGTTGGATTGAGGATCAAAATGATTTAATCAGCTGGGATTGCTATTGAAAACAATAGCTTAGTTATGTATCGTGTATGAACATCGTGTGGTAATAGACGATGATGGATAAATAGTCTAGAGATTTGACCAAAGCCTTTGATCTCCTCAAGGACTTAACTTTTTGTTCTCAATTACTACTATGATCCGGTGTTGAATTAAACTCAAAACGAATTGATAATTGTCTCAATTCGATAATTATCTGGCGACAGAGATATATAGCATGTATCAGAAAGGTGGCTCACATTTAAGGGTGTGGTACCTACTCGACCCAAATGTATGGGACGGCTGATAATGTTGTCGCGATTACGATGAAAGACTTGACTTGACGAGAAAGTTGTTCAGTTTGATGCTCTGTATCACACCCTTAAATATGCCCACACGTTTCTGATACATGCTGTATGGTTGCATATTAAAAAATCAAAACTTTCCTGAGCAAATTTCAAAAGAACAACGTACAAATCAACAAAGTTTAAAATAACGATGGTCATTTGATCAAAAGTTCAGCTGACCAAAGTCTGGAATATCAATGTTTAAATTATTTATTACACTATTGACCAAATCGTTTAAAGGTCAAAATGGATTACTGGATAAATTATTAATTATCAAATGGATTAACTGAAAAAGGTAAAAATAACATTAATTTTAGCGAATAGCGCCAGTCTGATACAGAAAGCCTTTGGTCAAAATACCTAAAATGATGCATCACCTGCGAGCTATTTGTATGAACCCCGAGCGTAAGCGAGGGGCCACCCAGGGTATCAAGAACCTAGCTGACAAAAGGAGCGAGCGCAGGATAGCGCGAGCGGCGACATGGCTGACAGAAAACGAGAGACAATTCAAATGCGAGCGAAGCGAGCGCGTGCGCGACGAGCGGAAACTATAATCTCAAATCTTGTCAGGCGTAAGTGATGTAGTATAGTTTCGAAGCAAGTTGAGATATATATAGATTTGGTAGGTACTTATATTTACATCTAGCAAATTTGTGATTATGTAATTTGATTAGTAATGATTTGATATTTTAAAATTACATCTAGCAACTTTTGATCAGTCGTTCATTTGATGTCACATACATTGGGATTTTAAAATTTTTCTAAATAAAACATTTGGTCATTAAAATTTTGTTATTTCGTTTATTGTTCTTTTGAAATTTGCTCAGGAAAGTTTTGATTTTCTAATATGCAACCTGCTGTATTACCAAAATAAAGACTAATGATGAGAACGTACTATAGTTCTGTGCTCGACATAATTTCTAAACGAAATAATGTTAAATATACAAACTAACAACGAATACACTCTACATAGGTACACACTACAATTCCGAGCACAACAGTCACACTTTCCAAATCCATCCCTGTAAATATGACAAGTGATGGTCATCAGGTTAAGACGAGTATCGCTTTAATGGCGCAGTCCATCAGATAAGGACATATTTTTTGTTTCCTGCCCTTTACGGAACAATGGCCGCCGATAATTCTGTTATTACGAGCACTGTAAGACAAATGAGAGTGACGGCTTGGTCGCCATTTATCTGAGAGTTTGATTATCAGCTGTTCGTATTGTTGAGTAATTGTTATGAATACGTAGCTGCTACCGGGAATTTTGGACTTTTCAGGATAGCACACTTAGTTGTTCGAGATTGTTCTCGTGAGATTTCACGATGTAATTTTGCCATAGTTATCACACAGAGCTGACGGATTTATCAAGTCCACAGCTTAATTTTGTAGGAAGGTGCTCAGCAGATAAACTAATAACATAGTCGTGTCTCAACGTTGTTTTGTAGATAACACCACCTTTTCGAGACACACATAATAGTATTGTTTGTAACCCAAACTTTAATCTAATAGAACACCATTTTACGACTTTGCAATCCATACAAAACTAATATTGGCACTAATTAATCTAACCCTCCAAACGCGATGAGGGTCTCGAAGACCACGATTTAATAAAAAATATATTTCGTGAAGTTCTTAACGCAGTCGAAATAGGGGTGACATTAGATTGCATGTAGCCCAGTGTTGGGCATAATGGACCATACAGTTAATATGAAGTACAAACAAACAGTTAAATATTTTTATGCGATATCGCTCGTAAAAGTTGATTGAAGGGATATTTAATGGTTTTTCCACAATGATAGGTCTTATTGGGACCTAAATGTGTGCCCTCTATGGACGTTACAGCTATAAAGGTGGTTTTTGGTTATAGTAATAATGTTAATGGTGATTGAGTGGTTGGTTATTAATCAACAAGTGGATAAATACGGGATTAAGTAATTTGATGGCACTTTATTTTTTAAGAAGGATATAGACATAACATTGGACAACTTACTGCAATTCAAGAAACATGCTTTATATGTAATTATCGTTTTATAATGTCATAAAAATACGTATATAAAAGATGATAAAGATATATCAGTAGAAATAATTAGTGGCTATTTCCACTTTTATAGATGTGGTTGCCATTAAACTGCTATTTTGTAGCCAATTAATGTTAAACAAAGCATATTCTCCCAGTACTATATTCATGAAGTTTTCATTTATACTGAGGACATCTGGACAATTTCTCTTACCAATCAAACATACAAACATTCTCTAGCACTAAATATAAACATGGCAGACAAAACCATGCACGTTTTCCTTAACAAAACGACCTGTCAATTCGAATCTATTTAAAATCAAATTCACATAAACGTCAGTCATGTCATAACTTAAGAAAACACGTCACGAGTATTTAGAATCAACATGATTTACTTACCCCTACAAATCGATAGCTTTGTTGTCCAGAATAATGCATGGGAATTTCAATCGGACATCCCTGAAACAGTTGCGACAATGCACGGTGCTCCTTCAACTGGTTTTAAATAATACGTATTTTAAATACATGTGTCCTTACGTTTGTGTTCACATTATTGATATTATATGATAGTTTATTTTAGCCTCTTTGTTCGACGAAAACAGAAGTTGGACGGGTCAGCGTTTGGGGGTTGATTGGGTGTATATGCATTTGGTTTTTATGGGACACATTTTTGATAGAAGTAATTTTTCATATTGTTAGTCATTTTATGATAGGAAAATCATCTTAAGTTTTAGCAATGTCGTTTCAATATCATGAAAAGAACATTTAATTGTATGGCAGTAATCACATTATGTTTTTACTGAAACTGTACATTTAAGTACATTTTTGTAACTTTTTTCTTGTCTTAAATTAAGTATTATCATATGGCTTTATTTTTTAAATTTTGTCTGATTTTTTTTTTAATTTTTTTTGGCTGCTGCGGGTCTTGATTTAAAACTGGTTTGAGAAAGATACGTTTTAAGCAGTAACTTAAAACGTTTCTACTTATCTAGTGAGATTTCGTCCAATTTTATACATGTTCACCTCCTGACCACTCATCTGGAACAAAATCCTTGGTCACCCTACACCTTAGGGTAGCTTCTTTCAGGATTCTAATGCATTGTGACGGACGTCGTGACGACAAAACAAAGTAAGGGATTTTGGTCTACATAGTTAGTTTGGGTCATCGCGCCCCGATGCGATTTTGGACAACTTTTGACGGGTACGCGTCACTTATTATTATTTAAACTTGATTGACAACCCTAGTGACGAGTTTGTGTAGGAATGATAATAAGAAAGCAGGACCTTTTTATTGTATAATCCTCCTGACCGATTTCGGTTACGGTGACTAATCGCAGCAGAGAATAGCCAGATAGGCAGGAGATGTTAAAGTGTGCACATGTCTGTGCAGGCACAGGTGCACTCTCTCTTTCCTCGCTCTCATCGTCCGATGAGACGGCCATTCAACACGACCAGAGAGATCAGGCGGTGAAACACGGAGCCACGTGCTCTCCGAGACAAAAGAGGTTGTCACACCGCGAGCTTCGCTACACACAAATGATCATCATCATTATTATCATTAAGTTAAAGGACGTCCAATGCTGGATCTATATCCAGTAAAAAAAAATTAAGCAGTTAAGTTATTATGAATTGTGGGTTCGCTGTGGCGATGCCCACCTTTCTTGTTGACCCACATTTCTTGATAACTTATTCGTTTCTTGTAACTAAAATCATTAAATATAACGATGCGTTTAGTGTTAAGCTCTTTTGACGAATAAAGCTTATACTGACATTTATTTGTTAATAACTAATACAAACATCCTAACGTCGCAGATCGTTTGGAAAATCAATTAGCACCGACGCTATACATGAATCTTTGTAATGGCAGGAGATTCAACTAGTGACGATATTCACTAAATCCGGCGCATCCTCACTGACAGTAGACTGAGAATCGCCACTTTTTGAAGGTCACACGCTATAAAAACCAGCCCCAAAAAGCCTTCACGATTTCCTCACTTCCTAGCATTGATGGTGGGTAGATGAAGTAGTGGTTACTCTTTCTATAGTAACCTTAACTTCCTGTAGGTCTCTGGTCATGTATCTACTATGTAATACTTGTAAAATCTGTCAATCTAAGACAGTTGGACTCATTATAAACATTTAGCATACCCATGAGTTGACGACATGAGTCGACGGCATGGTTGGCGCAGTGGTTAAGCGATTGACTGCTGCGTTACGTGTCGCGGGTTCGATCCCCGCACGGAACAAATATTTGTATGACCTGCAAGTAGTTGTTCCGGGTCTGGCTGTTTGTGTATGTGAGCTTAAATGTTTGTAAACGCACCCACGATACAGGAGAAATTCCTAGTGTGGGGTAACGTTTTTAAAAACAAAAAAAATGAGTACTTTCACTCCCTTCAAGGATTGCCAATAAATTCGATATCATCCTGTATACCCAACAAACCTTAATACTCAAACATTATGTAACAACGAGTTTCATTTAATTAATAGTAGTATTTAACGTCACGTTTTGTTAAAGTGCGTCCTTTTGTTGCGTTTCAATAAACGCATTGTGCTGCGTTGTGCGTTAAATCTTGCGTTGTCGGACGTGGCGGGTACTGTTCGATTTAGTGGCTGCCATCTATCACGGTGGAATGTGGCGTTAATTATTTATGTTGATTCTGTTGAAGGTATATCTAGGTTATGTAGTGTTAGAAATATTAATGGTAAAGTGAATTTGCACAAGTTGGAAAATGCAAGAAACGTTGAGGATAGCCTTTCACTTCTTGGCCATTGATTGAGAAAATGACGGTGAGCACAAGAAAGATGATGTACACTCCAGCTTTTGTTTTTAGAGGGTTGTTCAATCACGGCAATTGATATGAAATGACACCTACAATACAATGGATTGACTTACACTAATCACTGCCGTCACGACAACCATCCAAATAGAGCAAGTGTCTATATTTTAATAAAACGTTTGTTTTACATTGCATACCAAGTACGGCGACACGAAGCCTAGTTCGAAACAACCCCAGTGATGGATTATCACCAATCGAATGCAATCAGATCATAATACAAGTATTGCTCAACATGTTACATTCAAAGCCGCGTTTGTTTAGCACTATTGACATTTTGATGACATCTGTCAGTCGGCCATTTTAGAAAATAGTCGTGGGAATGTGTGGGTGATCCGTTATTGTAATCTTTTGTGGAGATGTAATTTGATTGTTTGTGTTACTGGACAGATATTGTTGAAGGCGGGGGATTTAATTTGTATTTGCTCTGATAGAAAGGTCTTTGTGCCTTATTAAAGAACGGAGTATGCCATGAATGTAGACGTGTTCTTGAGTTGAGACCGCGAATCGGCAAACGTAAGGTGGGATGTCATCAGGGAGGGTGGAGCGAAGATCTTCGCAGGGTGGTTGGCAGCAGCTGGATAAGTGTTGCCGAAAATCGAGTTGAATGGCGTGCAATAGGAGAGGCTTATGTCCAGCAGTCGACTGTTGTACTCTGTTGATGAATGCCATGAATGTAAACACGAAAAACGAATTAAACAAACACTTCGAATCTTACGAATTGAGGATTCCGATGTGAGATTGAGGATTTTAGCGTATAGCAGCAGACCGCGTGGAAAGAAAACTTTTTCTTGCTCTAACAGACAAAAAGAAAAGCAGGATCCACCGAAAGGTCGATCCAATACTTTCGGTGTTTTTCTAGCAAAGATTTTCATGCCACTAGAAAGCGGCTCACAATCATAATTTGGTCACACATTTTATAAACAACCCCAGTCATATTCTTCAAACACAAACTTAAATTCCACTCTCAATTTCAACCACAATCTTCCAAGAACACAAAAGCTCAGCTACCATTATTACCCACCGATCCAATACTTTGTTTGTCCGTCACATTAAAACTGGTTGTTAAGGCATTATAAGACAAACAGACTTGCCGCTAGTCTTGTTCTTATTGTGACACAAATATGTGGAACTGGATAGATATTTAGGTCGATGGTAAAAATGTGAAGAACGGGTTATCCATCAAGAAGAAACATAATTATGTAAGTTTAAACATGACCTAAACGCAAGTTTTATAATGCCTAAAAGTATATGATCCACTGCAGTAAACAAAATCAGAAAAATATATTATATTCCTCAGGATATATGCTAGTTAGATAGTCTGTTGAAAACATAATACAACTATTTTGGTATGATAGAAAAAAAGTCACGAAAATACCTCTAAAAATTTCTTAAATAACCATTAAAATCCATCCATACATGCAATCATGTTTTTTTTTTCAGATTGTTGTTCAAGCAACTTAGTAACGTGATAGTGTTTTCATTTTGTGGTCCAATCAATAGATTTTTTGTAAATAGAGAATTGCTTCATATTTTGCAATAAATTGCCAGCTTTGTGTCATCGCGCTTAAAGATAAAGATAAATATATATAAACAATAAGATATATAGATTCTTTTCTATGCAGTCCGACAGTGACCACACTTTAGCTGTTGTCAGCCCCTTACGTGAACATAAAAAGGGTTATCTGTCCAGGAGCAGACTGAGAAGAAATAGTTCTGGCTAAAATTGTTCACAGTAAAATACACTTTAACGTGAAGCAAATTGATCTAAGCTAAAGTTTTCAGCATCATACTACTTATTACATTTTGGCTTCATGACACTACAAAAGTGCCCCACAATTTTCACTCACACATTTTCTCACCACCACATTGCATCATATATTCCAAACTGACAAACACTCTCAATTTCAATCAAGTTCCAAGAAAACAAAAGCTCAGCTACCAATATTACCCACCGACCAATTTTCTGTTTGTCCGTCACATTAACACTGGTTGTAAAGGCATTATAAGACAAACAGACTGGCACGCTGGTCTTGTTCTTAGTGTGATAATTGAACGGATAAAGAAACGAATTAGATCTGGTGAAGTTAACGCTTCTTGAGTGTTAGAATGTTGGCTGTTGGTTTTTAGGCCATCTTTGAGTGGATTTAGGTGAATTTTTGTAGACTATGATTAGGCTGGTTTGTTGTCATCGTCATAAATAATAGGCTGGCATGGAGCTTGTTATAAGTAGTGGATAGCGAGCTGACTTTTAAGATTGATAGTGTACATCCGATCAAAAACGTCAGGACATTAATAGCTAGACCGACTTTAGATTTAAAAGACATCGGTAGTGGTCCAACGTGTCTTATCGCAATTAATATAGAGCAAGCAATAAAAAGCAATGTTTTTTTTTTTTTTTTTTTTTTTTTTCAATTTTCAAGTTCATGAAAGCAATTGATAAAGCAGTATTTCGATGATATCCGCCATATTGCAGTGATACGGAGATGAACTAATTTCGCGAATTTATTTCGATTTTATACCGGTTACAGGGTAAACTGGTATTTTCATAACTTTTTCTATAATTGGCTATTTTACTATTTTCGCATCGATCTTATGATTAAGAAACCTAACCTAATGCCATAGTGTGAAGCTCATGGTCCAGCGAGTCGAAACCTTATTCGCCCTATAAGGCAAAAATAGTGTTAAAATTAGGACTACAGAACTAGAACAAACAACTCCTAAAATACAGGAAACTAGGGTGGACGGGGCTATGGTTAAAAGTGTTAATTTGGTCAAATAATGATGATAAACCTACTTAGAGGCTGTGTGACGCTTCCGAGAAGGACACACGTTTACAAAATAAACGACGACTTCTGTAGTACGCGCCACCGAAGTATTGGATAGAGAGATGGAGAGGTCTTTGACAAAACAAAATTTTTATTTGTAGGACTTGTTGTCGAGTAAGATTTGTTTAAAATATTGTTGTCATACTTTTTGGCTTGTATAGCATGAGATGAGTTTCAAAAATTTTTGATCCATTTCTATCATTTCATTTGATTTTATTTATTTATTCATTTGCAAACATTGTGTTGAACATTATATATTAAATACAATAAATTATTACATGCAGACACAATACATTTAAGCCTAATTAAAATTGATTTGAAATGTCAATTCAAGAATTAATTTATTTAAAATATGTTATCAAAAAAATTCAATATCAAAATATTAAGAGTACCTACGACTTCGTCAAGGTCCTAAATGATGAGCACAATGAAAGAAATCTGAAAAAGAAAAAAAAAAGATCAAAACAAAAAAAAGGAAAAAAAAGAGAAGAAAAGATCTGATTGACTACTGCAGGACAAATGGGCAAGCATACTTGGAAGGATTGATATTTACTACGCTTGCTCAGTTAGGGTACCGATTTCAGGTCAGACCATTTTTAACCGACTTCTAAAAGGAGGAGGTTATCAATTCGGATGTTTATACATGTTTTTATGTATGTTCGGGCATAACTCCGTCATATATATACGGAATTGCAAAATTATTTTATGTTCGAAAGAAGTTTATTCCGAAATCGTCCTATTTAAATTTCATATGGATCTGATGATGAGTTTCGGAGACAGACAACGGAACTCTTCAAAAAATGACAGCAAATCAACCGCGATTGCTGCTAGCGCGTATATTGCATTATTTACGCAATCACACAACATAACATCACGCCTGTACACTCGATAGGGTTACGCAGATGTATTCAGTATATCAGGGTACACCCACAGTTTCTATCAAAGTTAGTAGTAATTGCATATTTTTTCGCGACTGGAAGCTGGTTGTAGCACATGCATTCCAGCTTGATTTATACAAAATTACATAGCAAGCAGTGGTATACGAATTTTTGTGGGGTAGGTACCGCAACTAAAACTTTTTTTTGTAAAAAAAAAACAACCGACATCCAAAGAAATAAAGTTTTATATAAATCCATGTTTCCTTACAAGTTTTCCTTCACCGTCAGTTACCAACGTCTAAGACGAAATTACGTAAAAAACTACTGTATAAATGAAACTTGGCATTGTAATAAGTGAACCTTTACACCAAATTCTTAGCAGAGTAAAGCCCTCTCCACACATGCCTCTATCTCGTCACTGCTCCTGGCATAGTCCATTACTTAAACAAACCGGGGATTGTGTGTAGTGGCCACTTTACACCCACGTGGGCCTGTTTGTCTGTCTGTCTGCCCTCAGGTCGGAAAATGACATGATATGAGTATCACTGAAGATTGTCTTCATTATCCTTTGAGATAATAGCATGATCTTGGTTCTAGCCTTTTGTGAATTAAGTAAAATTTCCAGTAAAATTTAAGTCTTGTACTTCCTGCGTTTTGTCTTCAGTTAGTGATGAATTCTCGTTCAAACTGCTGATTCATCATCTGTCTTTTACCAGCTAAGTTGTAGTCAGCTTCCACTCTCACCGGATGCAGCAGAATTGGTATTCAGCATAAAATTAAAGCAGTATAATGGTGTATTTTACACGAAGCAACTGTCTATCTGACCTCCGCAACCCAGTTACTGGGTATGACACGCCTTGGTTAGGCTGATTGCTGGCTGACGACCCGTAACGACTGCCAAAGATCCACGAATGACAGGACCAACGGCTTAACGTGCTTTCCGAGGCACGGAGGGGTCTTGATATGTAAAGATGAACCGCGGCAAGCGTAAACCTGATAGATCGACCCGTCCGGTTGTTATTACTTACTTAGCTACAAGCCCCTCTAAAAAACTGCTGATTGTGTACCGTATTTTCATGAACAAGGTTCACGGTCATTGTTTAAACTATGGTTTATTAAGTCCTTATCTCTGGCTTATTGAGAGGCTTTGCTTAAGCAGGATAACGATTATATTTCAGCGAATCAATTCTGATGAGCAATTCTCTTACCTGGGTAAATTCGTTTAATTTTTTCCTTGTCTTAAATATTTCCTCATAAATCAGTAAATAAGGGCCAATAACTTCACATTTCTCAACATTAACGTATCATATATTTTACTAGCACATTATACTTCGTGACAAGTTTTCCATCTCATATCAACAGCAACAAATGAAACCTCAACTTTCACAAAACCACAAAGCGGTGTTGTCCATAGACAGCTATTTCCAACTATCTATATTATTCGACGTGAGCACAACTATTATTGTCCCGTTTATGGAAAGCGATATTGACCGGCGCTTCGTGTGGGTACATACAAGTTATTTAATCAGTATTTTGGACAGGAAATGCGTTGTTGACACGGCTGCTGTGACTGTGAGGTGGCTGAGGTCGACCAGTGGCGGCGTTTAAGTCTCCTTCAAATATTAGGACATTAGTTCAATGTCATTTTGGGCGGAATATGTGGTGCCGACGGACAGTGGGAGCGTAGCGACGTGCGCTGGACTCGCGATGTGAATAGCGCTACTTTCATTTAAGGATTCTCAACGACGGTTAGTAGAAATAAAAATACTTGGCACGATTGACTGATTTCATGGAATTCAAATGCTAAGTTTATTGGGGAAATTAAATTGCCTGCAAAAGATTAACAGAGAACGGAGAAAATGGAGTGTTTGTTGAATATTTTTAACTAAACTACGAAGTATTAATAATTTCCCTCAAACGTGACAAGACCACAAATAACCAGATCGTCTCCAAATAAAACACAGCATACCAACACCATATCTATCTTCTACATGGCTCTCACTACACCCAACCTTTACCCCATTCATTGTCAATACATAATGAACTCAATAATACAACAATACGCGGACGGGGAGTACACTACAACTAGTCCCGAAAAAGGAAATCACGACATTTTCCAAGATGGCCGCCGTGTATTTTTGACACGTCGCGCCCTGTTCAATGCGGTGTTTGTTGTAGATACATGTCACTACTTACACCTATTTAGATGTGTACCTATAGTTATTTGGAATAATAATTATTTAAGGTGAATTTGAGTAATTTTGGGAAGTAGATGTTGTGGTAGGTAAAATTGTATTTACCAAACATCTATGAACCTTTTCTCATCGATACGCTAAGAAATGGCGGACAAAATAAGTATTGCTATGAAAAACTCTTACATCGAATAGAAATATTAAATCAATTTCCAGGAAAGACACTGCACTACATTGGTTTGTCCGTATTTTAAAATGTTTAATTACATTGTTCATCTTGGTTTTCGTTGCAAACATATTATTACACTGTTAAAATTAATATTCAAGTGACTTCACTTTGCCATAATAAAGGTTAATCGTTAAAACGATAACAACACATAGGATCTAACTGTATCAACACAAAATGATTAAAGATTCAAATAATTTACCTAAGTTTTACACTTAACCCAATAGATAGTCACTCAACTTTTGATCACACATAGTGATAGGTTTAATAGTAATCTCGGCTAGTGTCCGAATAGAAGTCACTTCACCCAACAATTATATAAAAATGTAACCTCCGGCTAAAAAGCGCTTGAACTCAGACAGCGCCTCAGTACTAAAAACTTAATTCTCTCCGAAACCCTAAAGAGTTTATAGCCTCTAAAGAGTTGTTAGGAAACTGACTCTGTGCCCATAAAGCACTGTGTTTATGCGAACCAAACAATGGTAGATAAATAATGAAACTTATCGAACGTGTTGGTTAACAAACATGGGTGTTTGTTGCGGTTTCAAATGTTGGTGCCAATGTTGGTGGTGGGATGAAGAAATTGATGGTGCTGATGTAAGTGTCAATATCTTGTTTTACATCTTAGACAATATTGTGTACCTACTATGAGCGTTGAAGTAAGTGCTTTTATAAGTGCATTTTAGACAGTTAAATTTATTGATCTTTTGAAATTACGTGCCATTTTTATAAATTATTCGTTTTTGCCCGCGATTTCGTCTGCATGAAATATCTTGTTCCCCGATTCACCCCGACGCTATTCCTTCGGTTTTGCTTTCTTACTTTTTTCTTTTTTTTCGGCTCCTATAAGTCCTAGCGTGATGTTAAATAGCCTTATAGCCTTCGTCAAGAATTGGATTATCAAATGCAAAAAAAAAACAATCTTATCCGACCGGCAGTTCCAGAGATTACCCCCTACATACGAACAAACAAAAAACAATACCTCTTTATAATATTAGTATAGATTTGGTGCAGGCGATTCCCCTTTGACAGCACTAAATTTACCCCTACAGTGAAAATTGCCGGCGGCATAACACGAGACAAATTCAACTACATCAAAAGTCATACTTCACCTCCGTATTGGCTTTTCATCACTTTCCATAGCTGGCATTGCATCGGCAACCAAAGCGCACAACAATTTCAGCTCCGCGAATCAAAGCCCATTACCGAACAAATTATTGACACCGATCGCTTCGTTCTATTAACGGCAACCGAGGATAAATAGCTTATCCCCGTTTAAAGCTATTTAAAGCCATTTACGGCCGTTTATCGGTATTTACGGCCACCTGACGTGGCTGGCCAGCTTCGGCCGTGTTTATAAGCCCGTTGTCCGCGGACAAGCAACAATGCGCGTATAGATTTATGTCGGCATTGAGTGTTTTTCTTGGTATGGTCTGGTGAGTTGCACCGTGGTTGATGTTTGGTTTTTGAGCGACGCGACGGTTAGCGTTTAATTTTTGTGTTTATCGTTGTGGTAGGGATGTCATTGATAGTGCAGGTGCCTGTTGTTATGGTTGTCGTTGAACGTGGCTAGGATTTGCCTGATAGATTTTAGTACATAAACTCTTTAATTTGGCGGTTAAAGTTGTTGAATTACTCGGTTGCTTTTGATTTATTTGAGCAACATCAAAGCAATGCGTAGTAAAGTAGCTCTAAAATTATTTTGAGTATCTGATAATTATTTCGTTGGTTCACATAATACCTAATCGCTCACAGGTGCAGCTAACTACAGTTAACGAAACCCTAGGTTAACATGCAAATCTCGATGTAACCTTTCGTCATAGGTTTTTTGTTTAACGCCCGTCTCCCTTTGTGGAGGAATAAAGACGAGTGTGGGGCGGGGGATGTCATGCTCGGATTAGCACTGATTTAGTGCCCATGCGCACAGGACGTACCTTTGACGGTCGGCTTTAGACTCTCGACGGTCTAAACCTTTGGACCTTTTGGTGTTTATAGTTCAGCTCAGATTGAATACGGTTTTAGGAATCGGTAGAAGATTTTGTTTAGCTGCAAAGGATTTTGAGCAATTGATTGATCGTTTGAATCTTGTGAATTTGGATTTGAGTTTTGATGAATCATGGCAGTGTAAAATATGTAAATAAAATACCTATGTAAGCATTTTTTAGATGTATTTTATAGAATGAATCGTGAATAAATTAGATTTCTCATTTCCCTATTGATATATATATATATATATATATATATATAAGTGTATCGGTAGGTGGAAATGTTGACAATGGCACCGTAAGATCATTATATATGTGATAGAAATGATCAAGGTAACAATAATTAAAGATCTACACAAGGATTGTGTAGATCTTTAATTATTGTTAATGTACTCGTGTAGTAGGTTGTCATTCCCCACGACATTTACCTTTTGACATAACGGTTGTAAAACGTTGCCACCTTTTTTCTTAGAACAAATATCTAACTATCTCAAATTCGTCATTCTTTAGCCTCAGAATCATCTCAATAAGACATTACGTTAGCGCCAACTCGAGACCAGTAATCATTTATCACCTAAAACACATTTGTTGAGATTTCGAAACCTAATTACACCCACAAACCCGCACCACATTGGATTATACGAATGGACAACGAGATAACCCCTCGTAAGCATATTGAAATATTGTGTCGTAAAAGTCGCATCCCCGAAGGCTCGTTCGGGTTAACCGACCGACGCGAGATTGACGCTTTTGACGAATGACTTCATTTGTCTGACTTCGATAAAATTGTGCAAACTGAATTTTGCAGCATTACCTTTGCTGGAACTCCTTAAGATCTAGACAGTAAGGTTGATTATTGTGTAGATTTTTGTTTCTGGGTTTGGAAGATTCTGCAAAAGGATGTTTTCAAGAGCATCTTTTTCGACCGCAACGCTATGAGATCTCCCTTAGAGCTTGAAAACAAAGATGCTTTCTGATGGGTGCTCGTGATTTAGTGATTTGCGTTTCGCTGTATATTTTCTGGTGGATTGCAAAACAAAGGTTTAAGGTGTAATAATTTAGGCAATGGCCCTGTTGTGTTGTCTGTTTTCATTGATATTGCTTTTTTTCGATTTTGATGTATTTGTTCGGAGATATTTTTGCAATGAATATCGTTTAAGTATTGGTTATTGAAATTTTTAATGGCAAAGGTTAAGCTATGTCAAAACTAGAGTATCGTCTGTTATACGTACTTCATGGATCCAAAATCAACTGACTTCTCATCTGCGTTGTCTAGAAATTGATTTTGCGTGACGCTTTAATCACATACCTTTTCGTTGTTTTCTAAAACCTCTTGTATTTATCAAAGCTCAATCGCTCATGCATTTGTATCTTTAGCTTCATCTTCACTACCCAACTTAGCATAATCTAATTAAAACTTAGCAATTTGCACGATGAACATTTCAATTATAATAATTGAACCATACGATGCGATGCCAAAAGACGTTTTTAAAGCAGCATTTCCTTTATTGCCTTTTACAGTCAAACCCATTTTGGGGTTGTTACCACATTTAAGTGATTAATTATGCATTTATTAAAAGTTTTCTCGTAAAACCGTCCACAACTTTCCACCAACCCATTCCCCACATTATCATTCTTTAAAATAAGGTTGATATTTCTCTGTGTCTTTATGTGAATGCTAGGATGTTTTCAAATTGTGTTGTTCAGGTAATAAAGGGCAAAGTTAGTATTTGGCTCTTAGATTTATACTGACATGGCACGGGATTGCATTTTTGTTCATCCATTGTTATGGAGCAAGTGTACTTTAGGGTTTTAGGTCTTCAATATAGTAACTTATTGAAGACCAAAGGTATTAACCCATTATTTGACTCGAGCTGGAAGATACATTCGTCGTAATATTTCTCATAAGACTAAGAAAGGTTTAATGGTGTGTTCTTGTGAAGAATAAATATTTTCCAAGAATAAGGTAAAATTGATTGCGCATACAGTTGTATTGTAATTGGTGTCGAACTTTTGGTCATCTTAAAGTTTATAAAAAATCACAATTTCTTTTATATACAGTTGTTTGAAATCATAATTAACTGACATTCATTCATGAAATTGAAGTAGAATATTTGGAATGCCAGTTTTTTTACATAATATGTACTTCCTAGACATAATCCAGATTTGTTATAGCTGTGTTGGCATACATGTCATTTGGTTTAAATAGGCTTTTATTTTTTGTTATTTTATTTACGTTAGATATATTTTAGAGATTCTTTGTATTTTGTGAATGTGAGAATGTTGTAGGCCTAACTTGTAAACTTACGATTTGTAGACCATTTTCTATCTGTTGACAGGCCTACACTGTCCTCCCATACCTATAAACACTGCAATTTGGAAACATTGTAAAAGCCAATTATTTTTAAAAGAGTAACCGTGGAGTTTCTTGCCGGCTCTTCTCCGTAGGAAACCACCAATTGGATCCGTGCACCTAGCTTCTGACGTTTTATAAGTGCCCAGGTAGGTTTATTTGAATTAAAAAATTTTGATTTTGATTGTTCGGATCATGGAACCTGTGTTTTCCACTCGTAACATTAACAACAATTTAACTACGTAAAATCCAATTACCACCAGAATCCTTACCATCAACATCATAAACACCCAACAGAGCCTACAAATCCTCGTATTCATCTATCACTTACTTCCAAAGGTATTCTCCATCTAAATCATTATTATAAATCTATTTAGCTACAATGATTTCTTTAGCAGCCATCTCTTCGGATGGCTGCGTGCCTGGTAATCACTATTGCATGCTAATTCCTGCCGGGGGCCATCACGGGAAGTTATCGTAAATTCTCGCAGTTCCTTATCGAGGACGGTAGCCCGCTGGGAGCTTCGGGTCAGGCAGAAATGTTGTAGAAAAGTAGCAAACATTTTTGTTTTCTGGATCAGGTGTTGGGGTCATTGACCTGTGTGGTTCAGGTACAGAGGGTTTCATAGACTGAGTGGAGTGTCAACGATTCTCGTCGTAAATGCTGTGACTATTGTCTTATGTCCAACAACACAGAGTCAAATTTAATTAGCTAGCGAAAGAAAGAAAGAAAGAACATTTATTTGTAAAACATGCGTTTACATAAACTGACCAATCAGACATGCAAGGTATTGACATGCAAGGCGAAACTCCGCAAGCATTATGCGTATCGATATCTAAACACGATACACGATACGACCCCTTGACAATTCAAAAGTGCCTGTAATTGGTTTATTTGAAATAAATGCTTTCGGCCTTATTACAAAACAAGGTTTTTCTTTTGACATGGTTTAAACCATCGAGCCTGTTTTTGAAATAAGAACATAACTGAAATCGAAATACAGTTCCTTTTACAAAACTGTCAACTTAGTCCGGTCTTAGATTGTCAATTTTGTATTAAGAACTTTACTAAAATCGGCATACAGTTCCAAATACAAAAACTAAATCGAATGTGTAGGTTGGGGCTAAAGTTAGATCGTGTTTTGTAATAAGACGGTTTGAGTTTGATAAAACCAATCATTTTTTTTCTGGGGTTAAAAACCACTGGTAGTGTGGTTACTTGAATAAGTTTGGTCAAGAGTGCTTAGATATTGATACCCATCATGTCTGTAGAGTTTACACAGAACAAACTGATTTTGAAACTGATATTTCAAGTAACTACAGTCGTTGACCCAAGTTTTTTTTTTTAATAGTTTTTTAGTTTTTAGATATCGATACCCATCACGTCTGCGGAGTTTTGCTAGCTAATTTAATTAATAATATAATAATAATAATAAAAATGTTTATTTTCCTTTAACAAATAACACTTATTAACAAAAACAATGTTCATTTGTGGGAGACTGGTGCCTAAACTAAGCCGTGCCTTGTATTCCAGGACTTAATTTGACCCTTTAAGCTGCCTTCACTTTATGAAGTGTATCCAGAGGTCTATTGGCTAAGTTAATTGATAATTTGATGTTATTGCTTTTATTTAAGCTATTTATTCGAGTCAACGAAGAATTCAAGCTTTATTTGTAACCAGTTGTAGTCTTAGTACTTAACTTAACATTTGTTTTTGCTATCCCTCTGAATACACCTGAGATAACCCTTTGAACATAAACAGATATGCAGCAATTGTTTTCTTCATAATTCCCTTTTCATTTGCAAATCACCATGAAATTCACAAACAAATGCAACCAGTTTGATTTACATTAAAAATGATTTGATGAGGCGATAAAGAATTAATTCATACAAATCTCATTCACCCTAAAACTCTGTATAACAAAGGAAACAAACAGATATTTTGCTAAAATGCGGCTTATTTGAACTCTCATATTGGGCCATTTATCCAACATAACTTGGACTACATTGAGCCTATACATGTTAGACATCAAAGACCAGGTTACAATGGACATTTACCAGTATAAGTTGACCCGCCCTGCCCCTCAATTTGCTCTATAACCAGGGACTATAAAAGGAGTATAGGTTATAGTGTAGATGTCTTGATATCTTGGTCAAGTAGTACCCTAAATTCATGATTGCTAACTAATAAAACATACACACAATCGTTTTGTAGTGCGCACTTTTTGGTGTATAAACTTTCTGTAGAATTTTATTTGTATGTTTCGTTGTGTTCCAGAAATTGTCCAGTAGATTAAAACCACATTCACGGTGCAAAATAATTCTTCTTTCATAAGCTCGTATGTTTTAGTACATTATTTTTGCTTGATTTACTATCTCCCTCACTTAGATATATACATAATAATAATAATAATACATTTACTTATTCAGATAACTTTGATCCATACATGAGACATAAAACTAGTACAAAATAGTAAGCAGGGACTTGGTCCGCTGCACTAACATCCATGTCAGGGGACAATCGTGCCCAGCAGCAATGGCACTCAAGATGCTGTGGCGACTTCCACGCAACCGGCTAATGAATGACGCGGTCTTTTTGCGCCATAAAGCTGCAAAGCCATCTGTGTGTGCATCAGCAAACATTGCTGATGCGCTACTGAAACGTGGAAGCCGCAACAGCGCCCTGAACGCATTATTAAATAATATAACATAACATACACACATACATAATCAGCCTATAATGTTCCCACTGCTGGGAGACTGGCCTCCTCTTTTTGAGAGGGAGTGGGCCGTAATCCACCACGCGGGCCCTGTGCGGGTTGGTGGATGTTACATGTCTTCGAATTTTTGGTTCTAGGATATACAGCTTTCCCCTCGATGTTTTCCTTCACCGTTTTGAGAGCAGTGGCGATGAAATAATGTACACAAAGTAAAGTCCATGCTAGGGATCGAACCCACGACCTACAAGTCGTAGGTCACGGCCGTTACCGCTGGGCCACCACTGCTCCTGCTCCTCCTTAGATATATACAACTTAGAATCTGAAGTTTAACCTAACTGGCTATAAAACAACAGTAATAATAAAACTTGTGAGCTTCATTCTTACTGTATTCTTTCTTTATCCACTGCAACGTTTCGACTTCACACACAAAATATCATGCCCTGGTTGGGCAGAGGTAGGTATACCCATAGTACACTCACGCCAGTTATATTTAGTTTTCGACTTCATTCTATACATATTTCATCTCTATTCTCTCCCCACACTCTCCATTTACTAATACGTTCCCTACGATTGCGTCCGTCGGCTCGCGTCATGTCTCGCAGTATTAATTTTACATTCATGACGTCACCGACACGAGATACTGTAATCCTCTTCCCATGGCCGGTACTTACAGACAGCAGAACAATCTAACGGAAATTATAATAATTTTAAATAAGAGACTTACAATTGTTTTTAATAAAATTGGAATTAAAGAAAGTGTAATAGATTTGTGAATTTTTTATACCATAACTTATTTTATAGTTAAGTATGTACAAAATAACTTGTCTTTGCTGAAGATGAAAATAAAAAATACAAAAAGAAAGATCCTTATTGCAATTTAAATATTTAACTTTAAATAAGACGGATAGCAATGATTGCGATACTTTTGTCCAGTGCAGTGGCCAAGAAAAAATAAATGTCCATTTATTCCTTACTTGTCTCAGTATCAGTTTCTCCACACAACAGCTTCCAGATAATTAATATTCTGCTAACGCTCCAGCCAGTTGCAATCACCCTTATCTGCGGACCTTTACATAAACAACACTATTCGTTCATTGTTGCAAAATGGATACTTTAAGCGCATCCCTATTGTGTGCTGCGTGAGTGACAGCTAAACACAGTGCCATTGTGCGCTTGATCCAGCGATCACGTTTGCACACAAATTAAACGGTGAATTATTAAAGAAATGTAGAATTGTTGAACACCTTGCTCTGAAGGAAGAAAAATATGTTGCATACCAGCTGCTTGTAGGAAATGATGAATGTATTGTGCTGTTGGCAATTGGCTTCTACTGGATATATTTATGGCAAAAAACAAACTTGATGACATTTAAGATAAACTCCTGTAAAGTTTCTCAGTATCTCTTTGGTACGCTAGATTTGTTGATGAAAAGAAAGTATAAAAGTTTGTTATTCTCATGGAATTCGAGAGGTAAATATAAATAAAGAAGTAGTCCAGTGCTACATGAAAGGCGACATACAAGAAGCATATATAAGGCAGATGTGAGTCGAAACGCCGGGAGGACGTATAGTGACGTTATCGGTGATGTTCTTCAGAAAGATCAGGTGGGTAGTACTTGCAACCGGTGTGCTTGTATGACCAAATGTATTAACGTGAACGAGGCAAAAGGAGAATGTAAGGACCGTAGCAGGTAGCATTGTGTAGTTTCTACTTACCCCCTGGAAAGAATACGTGACATTATGTTTGTAAGTAGCCCAGATAAAGAAGATTAAGAACACACAAGCAGGAAGAACACAACACACCACACCAAGCATCAAAACAATATCAACCAACAATTAGCCTCAACAAAATCAAAATCGATAATACAAACAAGACAACATACAAGCAGATGTGAATACCAAACACTCCATAGAAGCACAAGCTAGAACATGTAGTTTTACTGACAATATACAATGCCACCTATATTCATAACAAACAATGAAATGAGAATTGAGACGTTCGTGGACAAAGTCACTCATTAATTTTCAAAGTCTGTAACGAGGATGGCGACGCTAACTCGGGTAGCTGGTAGAACAAAGAGGCAAGATTCCGGAGGACACTGTGGAGGAGATGCAGTAGACCAAGTTGTTAATACAACTTGGTCCCAATCACAAGTACTTGTGATTGGGGCTAAGAAGTGACAGTATTATTGTCAGTTCTTGAGCTTACTTAGTCATCAGGCTGTAACGTCAAGGGTACTTAGAATAGAATATAATAGAATACTCTTTATTATGTACACCAAAAAATTACAGATATAAATGTAGTTTAATCTACCACGTAATTCCGACAGACAACATCACGATGAACCCTGGACCCACAGTTTACTTTTTCGACCAGCAGTAGACCGACTTGCCTTGCTGTGAGCAGACAGCCAATGCTTCGTTCGAGTAGTGATGCAAAAATATGCTGAAATCAAATAACGATAATTTGTCTTGGCTTAAAAATTACTCTCTATTAATCAGGAGTAGATTTATCCAATAAGCCAGTGACATACGAGATTATAATAACTTTATCAAGGATCATAATATTACATAGTTACCTATTATGATGTTGCTAAAAATAATGAGATAATCTTCCGATCTAAGCTGAAATTCAATTTCTATAATCATTTATAATACAGAACATTTTGCTAATGATTGATGCATATCATTTTATTAATGTAATTGTACTCCAATTGGATGTGCTGAACGGCTCACTGTATGATCAATGTTAGATAAATCTATAATTATTTCTGACTGGAATTCAATTCTCCTATTATAGACAACATCATCATCTGCTTAGCCATTTCCCAACTATGTTGAGGTCAGCTTCCAGTCTAACCGGATGCAGCTGAATACCAGTATTTTACATGGAGTGACTGCCTATCTGACCTCCACAACCCAGTTACTAGGTACGTAATACCCCTTGGTAAGACTGGTTGTCAGACTTTCGGGCTTCTGACGACCTATCACGACAGTCAAAGACCCACGAATGACAGCTGGGACCAACGGTTTAACGTGCTTTCCGAGGCACGGAGGGGTCTTGGCATGTAAAGATGGTCACCCATCCACGGACTAATCGCGGCTAGCGTAGTTTAACCTGATCGATCGACCCTTTGCGGCTGTTATTACTAAGCCACAAGACTCCCACTATTATTGACAACATCGGTAGCATGGTACGGGGGTTACACTGACATTTTTAGAATAGGTCAGTAAGCAAAGCAGCGAATTAAAAATGTATTTAAATTTCGAATTAGGAACTCTTTGGGAATCTGTAGCTGTGTAATGAATTCATATTATGTCATTTGTTTTTACAAATCGGCAGCGATTTAAAAAGTGTCTGTCGTGCGTCGAAATGGATTTGACAAGAAAAAAAATTGTGCAATGATTTATTACGTCTTTCGTTAAGGTCTTACTCAACAACAATGTTACGATAGAGTTCGATTAGCATTACATGACAAAGCCCTATCCCGTGCCACTGTTGAATGAGTTTAAACACCACAACTGGTTGAATGAGTTTAAACGTGGTCGAAGTAAACTCACTGATGATTCGCGAGAAGGACGTCCTTCTACGGCGACTACTGAAGATAACGTGAGTGCTGTGCGGCTTATGATAGAAGCTGATAGAAGGGTGACATATTAACAGATTTGAGCAGTTTTAGGCATTGGTATGAGTCAAGTACAAAAAGTCTTACATGAATATTTGGGCGTCAGAAAACTTATAATTTGACGGAAGATCAAAAACATCGTCGACTTGAATGCTGTATATGTGTTTCGTCACAGGTGATGAAAGCTGGATATATTGTTACGAACCCAAAACCAAAAGACAATCTGCGCAATGGATGTCTAGATTCGAAGATTTGCCGACAAAAGTAAAGAAGGGCAGAAGTCAAGGGAAAAAGATGATTGCCTCATTCTTTGAACGGACGGGTCATTTCGCAACAATTGTCCTAGAAGATAAAAAGACTGTTACTGCAGATTGGTATGTCAGTCATTGTTTACCAGTTGTCTTGGAAAGTGTTAGACAGCAGCGCCCAAGAAGCAGGATCCTTCTCCACCACGACAACGCTCCAGCTCCCACGCTCACTCTGCCAGACGGAATATCGAATATTTGTCTATCGAAAGTGTGGAGTTAGTAAGTCATCCTCCTTACAGTTCTGACCTGGTTGGTTCTTTACTTATTTTCAAAAATAAAAGATAAACTTAGAGGGATTCGTTTTATGAACCCTGAAGATGCCATGGCTGCATTTGAAAAAGGCGTGAAACAAATCCCTAAAGAAAAGTGGGCCCACTGCTTCAGTCAATAGTTCCATCGTATGCGACGGTGCTTAGAAAGGAACGGAGACTACTTCGAAAAGCAATAAAAATATTAACCGGCTTCTACATCTTGCCGTTTTTTATTTTCATAAAACTTTCAGTGTGACCCACGTATGTGTTTTATTATGTTCAAAGGTTTTTGATACTATAATTTTTGAACTCATTTTCATAAAAATAATTTAACTAAATTAACTTTAAGTGATAGCTTTCATAGGTTTAGATCTAGTCCCTTATGATGTTTGAGTTTTTATTTTCTTTATTTGATCGGCATTAAGAGTATTCTATACAGGCTGGTCCGTATAGATAGGCCAATAAACTCAAACTCAACTCAAACTCAAAGCATTTATTTCAAATAAACCAATTACAGGCACTTTTGAATTGTCAAGTGGTCGGTCAGTCAGAAAGATGAAGCTAGTTGCCCATTCCAAAGCGTAGTAGGTACCTATGGAGAAGAACGGGCAAGAAACTCCATGGACACTCTTTTAAATCAAAATATTGTTACAATAGAGTGGTTACATCATTCATGTTGTAAGTATACATGTGAGAACGATGTAGACAGACGTGCACGTTAAAAGCGTCCGTAATAAAAAGATAAAAACAATTATGGAATTAAAATAAGCCGCGGCAGCTAAGAAATGACCAGTGCCTACTGACGGCGCCCGTTCACGAACATGACGTATGGATCAGCACCATTCAGCTCAACCATTTTGAAGGGAACTCAATGATCCAATACACTCCACCACCAGCGACACATTTGAGTGAGCATGACAAATGATTCCTCATACCTAGGGGTATACCAAAAATGTCCGATGTATGTTCCGCGATTTTTGATAGTTTAGGAGATATATTTTTTTTTTTGGGAAATTCTTCGGGGACATCTTTAAAAATGTATAGGTAACAAATGTGTTAGGTTTTTCTAGTAATTTTTTTAATTGAAAAAGATAATCAACTTTTAACTGTAAGAATGTAAATTTCTCACTTTCGATAAATAAAGTTGTATCTTGCACTAATGTTAGGAAGATATTTTTTTTATACGTGAAAGTGTATTTCATAATAGTCTCATCACAAAAAAAAATCAATCAAAGAGCTTCTCGAAAAAAAGTTATACATTTTTAAACATGTCCCTGAATAATTTCCGAAAAAATAAAAAAAATATTCATATCTCCTAAACTATCAAAATCATGGAACACACATGGGGTATTCTAATATGGGGTATGAAGGAATCTAACATTTTTTTATTGATATTAATATTTGGACCACCCTGTATACCCAACTATCCATGATATTTTGCCATCCATTTACATTCAATCTTCATCTCAATTCGGTGTCTGCCGGGTCGTTACTAAATCATTAGATGATGATCCATTGTCTCCATCATTCCGTTCCCTGGTTCCAAATCTAGTCCCGAGTGCCTGACACGAATACATGAAGTAAACGTAACGTAAAATTGAACAATTTTAAATTTAAAAATACTCGTATCACATACTATTTACTTAGTTTTAAGACTTTATTCATATCTACGGTTGATACTAATTATGCTTGTCGCCATTGTATTTTCGATTAAAAAATCGTTCGAATTCACGTTACTTTGACGTCACACATTCGTGCTAGTCTGTTCTTCATAACTTTGAAACATAAGAAAATTCATTACAAATCAGCTCTTACCTACTGTCTCCCACCAACAGTGTCAAGTGATTGTAATGACAAAAGATAGCCGAGCTGAGCCGCGTTACACGCTCGCATAGCCTTTGTCATTCAGATGTTATCGCCACAGACCACAGATGCTAATGTCGCACGTACAACGCCGTGAAAGCCTTTTCTTGGTTCAATCAACCACTCCTGACCAGTATTGTTGCTTGAAGTCCGATGAAAATGAATTTTAGTGAGTCACACTGGAAGGACACGATTTTGCTCTCTTGTGAATTGTTAATAGAGTTATTTGCTAGTTATTATAGTTGCTAGGGATACGTTTGGGAATATTATGTTATTATATATAAATGTTTGAAATATAAATACAAATAAATAAAATATAGGTATAAATGTTATGGGTACAATTCTGGAAGGATTGACCTTAGGGAGAGATCTGTAGGAAGATCAGAAGTTCGGATTTAAAATAAGTAAGAGATATTTTATTTTTATTTTTATAATAGTCTATTTATTTTACGTGTGGTGGTTTTCTGATATTTTATAGTCTTATTATCAAAGAGTAAAAATTACTAACAACATTTCTGTTGATTTTCAAAGTTTTTGATGGTTTTTCTTTATTTGAAAATAATACAGTCATCATTATAATAATAATGAATTTCGTTAAACGTTCAATGCGTAGCCATTTCTTTGAGGCCTAAAGAAATTGTGCAATCCATGCCCATAAGATCTCTTTTGTGTACACGAAGTTATATGTAGGTACTACCATTCCAGCTACTAGCTCAATTACCTTAATTTCCCAAAAGAACAAATCCTCAAAAAGATTATTTCTTAATACGCTCCCATTATTTTTGTAAAGTTACTTCAAATTACTGACCGTAGTGGAACGAAGGGTCTTAAAAAAGTCGTTTAGACACAAAAGGATGGACACAATATGTGTCAAACTTCTGTTTCGGTAGTGAGTAGTCATATAGTAGCAAGGTACTCTAGACGTGCACGTGAAAGAGGCACGTTTGTCATAGTCTTTGTTTTTAGAGGTATCTACATGACAGGTGCGTGCTACGTTTTTAAGCAAACACTTTGTTGAGATATTTGGAGTTGTAGTTGGGGATTTTTGTTGAAATCGATGGCGGTCTTCAGTAGTTTGATAGTATGAATTTTTGCAATGCAAATATTTTTCTTGAAGGTCTGAAGCTGTCGCCGTCTTTGCATAGTTCAGACGGCAGATAATTTGCGAAAATTGAGATAAAATGTCGAGGAGAAATTGCCTAATAATTTCAGACGGCACCTCAGAAGAATAATCTTGAAAAGGAGCTGTTAAAAGACAGTAAACAAAAAAGAAGAATGGATTACAGCCACCGGCAACCTTGACCCTCAAAAGTCCCTCTCTACTCACTAAACCTCAAAATCGATATCCTCCTCTCGATGTTATAATCGATTGCCAACAAACATAAGGGGCGTATCACACAAAAATCGCTGGAGGACCATCGAAATCAGTTCCAATTGAATCTTCACCCCTTAAAACGGATTAATGCAACTCCCTCATGGAACTTATTGTGTGTTCGACTCATCAATGAATATATTTATTTGGTTGCGTTACATTACTGGTCATGTCCGTGTATAAAATGTTCATCAAAATAGAAATAATTTCACTTTAACTAATATTTTTTTCTTGTGAGTCAACGATGACCTTGTGAAGGCCGCAGGAATTCGCTGGATGCGGGAAGCACCGAACCGGTCGAAGTGACGGTGCTTGGGGAGGCCTATGTCCAGCAGTGGACGTCTTTCGGCTGAAATGATGAGGATATTGCGTTGATACGAATAAACGTACCTAGGCGAGTTATTTACAGAAGATTTGCGACTTTTAACTTGTGCAGTTGGTTAACAAAGGAATTTTGATTTTTTCTGCTTATAACATAACGAAGAGTAAACACAGCAGCAGGTCAAGTTACCACAAACTGTCAAATTTTCTCATTCGATTTTGAAATTAGCCCTCAACATTTTAAGGTTTAAAATGATTGAGAGAAATTTGACAGTTTCGTATAACCTGATGTGCTGGCAACTGTACATTGATATAAGTGCATTGAATATTGATGAAAATTGTCATTTTAAACCGATCTAACGAAACACATTCAAAATGTATTATTATATATTTTATTTCTGCAGACAAAGTTCCTTCAAGAAAATATTTGAGTTACATAGCCAGACACCAATGTAATCAAAACACAACATAATCATCACAATATATTTAAAGACCCCTCAACAAAGGGGGACTATCCATTATTGATGGTAACTTAAACTATGGTCCAAACAATATGCTTCTAGCTTCGTTAAGCCCACAAGTGGGACCATTGAGGGGTAAGCAGTGAGCGTGGTGATAACTGGCTTGTAAACGATTTGTACGGAGCTTTTTAATTAATTGGTGGAATCTGTTTTGGGCTATGAGTCAGATGATTTGAATTTTTGACTTTTAATTATGTTTGCTGGTTTGCACTTTCGTTACAATGTTATAATCTAGTATCATTATGTTGATACCTAGGTAGAACTGAAGCTTAAGGGTTTCAAGATGAACATGCCAAATAAAAACAAAAAAACCTTTTTGACCTGCAACTCTTTTTTCCAACTTTATTCCATTTATTTTTTCAATAAATCACACTCCTTCGTTACATTTTTGAGAACTATCCAAACTAATTACGTGTTTCCATGCAATAAAATAATAATACACTGATTAGTATTACACTCCCAACAAACAAAATCACCCAGCGAATAATAATACCAGCACCAAACGCCACTTCACACTCGTATTTGTAAAACTGCAACGAAAAACCACCCCCGATAATACGCGGTAATCCATCGCACTGTGTTTAATTTTATTTGCGATTTAATTGTCCGCCAGTATACAGTGCGTGCCAAATAAACTGGCTCGTTGAGTCGAGAGCGGGTGGTGATGTTCAAGTGTTTGTTGTTCCTAATGAGATTAGATTTTAGGTATATTTTTCCTGCAACTATGTGTAATTTGGTGTAGTGTAGTGCAAATAAATTGGTGAAGTTTAGAGAGTATGATTGTGTAAATGAAAATGTGTATTTTTATTGTTTGGTGAATAAGAAAGTTTGTTTATTGTTCTGTCGATTACTTTTCGGAGTAGTGTCGGGTCAATGTTACGTGAAATGCCACTGTTTCTCCTTCTATGAATTTGTGATGTCAGATGAGTGGGTGACAAAATCGTTGTCTTTCAAATAACGCTCTGGAAAACAATTATGCAATTTTAAGTAAACCAGAACCAAATGAATAAGCTTAGCAACTAATTGAGTACCATTGAAATCATGACGTGCAAGTTTCAGCATGTGACTATAACCGGTGACTACAGATATTTGTTTCGGTTAGCTAACAATAAACAACAAAATCTATTCAACTTTTCTATTCTCTATGACGGGAATCTAAGAATAAGTAACCGGCCAGAAAAGAAGTGAACCTAATTAAAAATATTAAATAGTCCACAATCTATTTTAATTTACCGTACAATCGCGAACAAAAGTGAAAAATACGCGTCATCATTCAGCCTAGATTACGTGCAAATAGCGCAACATCAACGGTTGACAAAAAAGAAAGAAAAATAGAAAAAAATATCACCGAAAAATAACTCATGACAACAATACTTCGTTAGTTAACCCTTTATAAGCAAATGAATAGTTGAACACAATGAGATAGAACGCATCCTTCCACTTACTGTCTCACGTTCATGTTTACATATATAAATCTTAGAAAAGTACAATTGTAACAAAATGCATGTGTCACCTTCGTAATAATATGTTAATTTATATGTAATGTAATAAGTTCTTGTGTGAATGGGCCCGGGCGAGCGTAAGGGCCTGGTACAGTAAGGGCCCGGTATAGTAAGGGCCCGGTAGAAACGTAAGGGCAATTCAATTGCGTTAATCCATTTTATTGCGTGTCACGAGCAGTTGGTTTTTTAAGTTATAAGTACAGTCGTAAAGTTTAGTGTGGTTGGAAAGGTACATAAAATCGGACACAGCGGTGAAAGGGTTGTATAGTGCGTTCATTGTTTGACCAGTCAAAATAAAATGTGAAACAAAGTAATTTGATTCAACAGTCACTTGGTCAACCGCCTAAAAACGATTTATTTTCTCATATTTACCTACAGAAACAAAAAATTGGATTAAATATCTATAGGTAACAATACGGTTGACATTATTTTTGCATCATGACAGTTGCTGAATTTAAAGTTCGTGCAATTAATATTATCCCACAACACTTTCGTTACCGTCTGTACAAACTAGACACCTCTTCCTATCCACGGTCCACGTCCAGGATTCCGGTCACCCTAAATCACTCTCAATTGTCCCCAAAAAAACCCATGCAAATGCCATAAAGGCCTAGTCGAGATTAGTTCAGTATGAATCGAGTAATTAGGAGATTTATATGCAAAGTCCTTTCTGTGGTGCACATTATTAGTTCATAAAGGGCTATGGTATCACGGCTTAATGTAAGTTTGAGTACGCCATATTGTGGGACGAGATGGTCACTCCCGTTGTCCTAGATTTATGGCCCGTACTGATTTAATAACTGTATGATAACGGATAATATTTATGGCCCGAAGTGTACTATTCCCAGGATAGTCCGTTGGGCCAGCATCTCATTATTCAACGAATTTTTAAAGATTTTTAAGATGTTTGATATTCGTATTTCTTTACGTTACTTTTAACGTCAGTTAAACTCTTAACGAAAGGAAAACCGTTATTACAGTTTTTTTTTTATTTTATTGCGGATCTATCGCCGTTGGTTCCGAGAAACCTTGACTGCGTAACCGAACCGGGCGTCGCGTCGTCGGGGCTAGAAGGGTCTCTCGCCTAGTAAAAAATATAAATACAAAACAAGAGTAGCACAACTAAGGTGCTGTTTGTTTCGCACATACACATACACACCACGCCTATTCCCCCGAAGGGTTCGGCAGAGATGTACCATCAACAACGTCGATGCATGATCACTTTTAAATATTTTTCGTTTGCACGAAGTGACCATGCTCAGTCCCCCGCCCACAATTTTGAATTAAATTGATAAAACAAAACATGTTTTTTTATTATAAGAAACACACGTTTTAACCTTTTGCCTGCACAAAAATTATTTGGTACTTCCTTCCTTGATTGGTTGGTCAAATTGGTTATGGCGGGGGTTGGGTCTAGTCGCTGTAAATAAATAATTATAAGGCTTAAGGTGGTCATGCGTCAACTTTGTTGATAGTACCTATAGTGCACCCACACGTGTAGAGCGAGCTTATTGTCACTAGCTGTTTCTTTAAATTCGTAAAAAAATACAAGATCATCTTCAAAATCAAAAATCAAAATATTTTATTTCACATAAACCTCCATGGGCACATATGAAACGTCAGAAGCTAGGTGCACGGTTCCAATTGGTTGTTTCCTATGGAGAAGAGCCGGCAAGAAACTCCACGGTTACTCTTTTAAAAATAATTGGCTTTTACAATGTTTCCAAATTACAGTGTTTATAGGTATGGGAGGACAGTGTAGGCCTGTCAACAGGTACCTGTTACTTAACAAGATAGAAACAAAACAAAACAAACAACAAACCATAAGTTTCCAAGTTAGGTCTACAACGTTCTCACATTCACAAAAGTTCATTTAATGTATTTATTATTAACGCTAACAGGTTTTGTGTATAATATAATTATCTTAAGTACAAACAATAGCCTTGGACTTACACAGTCGCCAATTACAGGATAACCAGCATTCTCAGAAATACGTGATGATAACACATAATGATAATAAAACTAAAGACTCTATAGAATTTAGAAGTTTTTGCAAAATACTTCTTAAACTTAATATTAATAATAAAAAGGAAAATAAAATTACAAGACGAACAATATTGCAACTTTGTCCACTTACTTATGGCTAAGACATATACAATATAAATAGAAATATAAGTGAGATCAAAATGAAAAGTATAGCTTCTAAAATAAAGTATAAAAAAGTGAAGAGTCTC
The DNA here is from genome assembly GCA_937001585.2 of Brachylomia viminalis. NCBI lineage: Eukaryota > Metazoa > Arthropoda > Insecta > Lepidoptera > Noctuidae > Brachylomia > Brachylomia viminalis. The sequence goes on from OW443301.2 coordinate 3,130,600, forward strand.
CAAAATATACTAAACTATCAGATTGCGTTTTTCTCGACTTCAGTATTCTGGCTTTAAAGAATTTTAAGGAATCATGGTATAAGTCGACATCATTCTGGTAGGTACAAATTTTATCAAAGAATTAATTTCTCTACTGAATCTGTTTAGTGGCGAATTTGCCCTATTATTTGTCTTGGATGTTTGAGTGTGAAATACAATAGTTACAGGATATCTGGGTATTTTAGGAACTTTTATTCCAACACGCTTAACTAATTTGTCACAGTCTAATTTATTATTGACTAATTTGTAGAGGAATGTTAGATCCTGTGTCAGTTGACGGTCGCGCAGAGAATCCATATTGTAGCATCTATATCGAACACGTTGTTCATATGGACACCGAGGAGATATTTTACCGAAGGTATACGCTAGGTATTTTGTGAAGGCCCTCTGAATGCTTTCGATTCTTTGTGAGTGCACAGCATAGTGCGGGTTCCAGACTACGCTCGCAAATTCAAGGTGGCTCCGAACTGCATTATATAACACAATTTTATAAAATCCAAGAAATCCAAGTAACGTGACGATGCTATCAATATGACTTCCGATGTTAACTTTGTCATCCACGATGGCACCAAGATCTCGAACTTCATTTACAGACGTTTAATGCTTCTTTTATATTGTATGAGACAAAACTTTAATGATTGATTTGGGAAGATAGAGCATAGAGCTTTTAATAAACTCATAGGCATTTCACTGCTATTCCCTCGAAATAAAAAGCACTCAATATGATTTGAACTAGCTATTTTATTAAATTGTTTAAGTCTATTTCAATGTATGGAACTGCACATGCTCTGCTAACAGCTAGCTATTCTGTATTGTAATCTGTGGATAACGTCTTGAGTAGTGTATTTGTTACTTTTTTTTGCAAGTTTTATATTGTATGCCTACTGTGTAATATACTGCTGTTTGTTATTCCTAACAAATAAAATAAAATAAACATAATTTCTTGACCTGTTATTTTTATTTTCAAAACAAAATCTAAACAATCGCACTACAGTTCCTTTTGGACTTATTTGACCTCATTTAGTCACCGCTACCCTATAACCACTAAACAAGCGAGTAGATTAAAATTAGTCCTATTCATAATTTTATACTCTCATTCATATCAATTTATTGTTCTCCGATTAAGACTCACGCAATGCATGATAATCGGCACATTCATATGTCCAACATTATTAAACATTGTCCTTGTCAATTTTTTTCTAACTGAATTCTTTCCCTTTACCTTTATTTTACTATCTTTGTTCCAAAGCGCGAAGTTGTCTTTTTTGACAAAAGAAGGTCGGTTCCCTATAGTCAACAAAACGACCTATGAACTCAGCTATTGTCTGGTTTCCAAACATTTCATTTTATTTCTATACACACGTCCACGTCAATCAAAAGTTCCCGTGTCATTTTTTTGATAATGCGAATTTGATATAAGATGCAAACTCCTTGGGGCTGTGAGAAGATTGCCAAGCTTGGGGACAGAATTAAAGAGTATTCATGAATGTAGGGTACACAATATCAATTGTTTGTTAGTTTTGTTCAATCAGATACACAGAGCTTCCTCAATGATATATATTACCCTGTATAACTAACCAGCTATAAAAAATCGCCATGTAAGATTTAGCAGCCAGGGACATTATGGTAGCAGGAAAAACGTGGCTTAAAGATGAATTAAATATTCCAGAGAAAAAAAAAAACAAAAAGCAACCTCTTTTGTACAAAGTTCATGAGTCATACAAATACGTTATATGAGAGAAACTTCGAGTGCCTTTAAAGTTTTAATCCTGACCAAGCTTACGCTAGCGACGGGAAACCGAGAAATTACTTGTAAGTCACGAGCCTTGAGATTAGTAGGCATCCTCGGCCGAATATAGGTTTATCTCCTAAGAAGTTTTATTCCACCAACCAAAGCATAGCAATATAGTACGGGATTTCTGAAGAACCAATCCGAAAGAATCGATGGCTGTTCAACAAACTTCTGGAACTAAAAAGGGTTCGATCGAAGTCCACGTTTTGCTGGCAACAGTTTCCAGCGAAACCAATGTTTATACAGTAATTACGAGAAAAAAAAGTTTTAAACAAAAATTTGTCCGAACTCGGTTTGAAGTTCGAGAACTTTGTCGTCAAGGCTGTTGTTGTTGGTCAAAATATCGGACTGTGGTTTCAGAATACTTCGTCCAACTTCAGACAAAGGGTCGTACTTAAAATTAAAGGTATTGTCCAGGAGGACACTGTGTGTCTCGTCGCGGGTATGTGACTGTCTGGTATCATCTGGAGCATTGAAATAAATAAATAAAAAATTGAGAAAAAAAAAATTGATTTGCAGAAATCGTTTGGGATAAGGATGTTTTTACGAATCAATTATACCGATTCAAGTTTATCGATTGATATTGCTGTGACATGAGGTTGCTTGGGGCATTATTGAATATCTTGAATACTTGACCGTTATTGACAGTTGAGAAAACCGGAAGCCGTTGCGTTGTTAATTAAAATTCATAAATATTGGGGACGTTTTTGGGATTCAGGTTTGCACGTAAATCGTGAAAACATCATCCGTCGGTACTTGTATGTGGTAAAGGAAGCTTAAGTAGTTACTTGAACCCTGTGACGTGTGTGTGAAGTGACCATGAAACTGTTTCCTTATTAGGTTGCTTAGGCGCATTTAAGCCCAATCCCTTTGATACTTCCCACCCAAATTCAAACTTCAATCTACACACACCATAATAATCACAAACTAACCGTCGCTCGTCCTAGTACCTACTCTCCCTATAGAATCTAACTACTTGAGCACGTTAGACGAATCGAGACACATCAAACACTCAGTTTTCAGATCTCCTTTACCCCACAATACTCTAGGACTGTTTGGTAAACGTGTCCAGTGTAACATGACCCGCGTATTTCTATGACAAGTCCCCTCCATCAGTTGGCGGGTGGATGGCCCAGAAGGGGATGACAGGTCGTTTGACAGTGGTGTTGTTCGTGTATTTGTCTTTAGGCTTAGACCGGCGTGCACGCTGTATCTGAGACAGGAAATTAGGTTTCGATGTTTGAATGTAGACGGTATCTGGATGGTGTTATGCTGTGTGTGGATGACGAATTCTGTGGGGTATTAGGAGCTCGTTTACGATAAAGGTAGCAGAGTTAAATCAGTGTTGGTAAATGAATGTTTGTTTATTTGTAGCTAGCTGTGTTTTAGCAGTGATCTTTATCCACCAAATACTAAGCGCTATTATTATTTTTGCACAGAAAATTATTAATATTTACTTGGCCATAAGCCTTTCGTCGTCTAGACGTCTACCGAATACTTCTATAGTATTTGGGTATTCACTTGTATCTTTTGAAAATTAAAGGCTCATCTGTTTCTTTATTTTTCAAATAGTTTATTTTACACTACGTAATGCATAATTGGACAAACATCTATAACAATAGTCACAATGTCTGGGCTTAAACTTTCTACTGAAGACATATTTATAATACTTAAAGTTCCTATTAAAGTGACTGGTTATTTCCAACATGAACTGGTCACATCATTGGACATTCGTCATCTTTCAGCACAACAATGTTTTCGGAGATAGTCGAGTCGGATTACAGACGGACTACATAATATATGTTGTTTCAATTTATACACTTTGTTTGTGAACATAAATTGCGTTGATTTATGGATACTGTTGAACGTTTAAATTACACGATGAGTTAGAAGAAAAATTTGCATATTATTATGATATATATGTATACATACATATATGATGGAGCAAAACATTATCTTTATACGAAATGTCACGAACCTTTTAGTAAACATCAAGCCAGTGGTAGAGGGACTCATTATCTGCTATCAATCCAAATTGTATGTAATGTATCTATCAAATTGTGAGCATAATTATCTTGATATTAATGAATTAAGAAACACTAACATATAGAATATCATAATAATAAATAATGACGCGATAGACGATGCCAGAGCGGTCCGTCTGTTACCGATTTGGAAATCACCGGGACCGGACGGACTATTTTTTGTTGAAATGGCTAATTAGTTCACACACTTGCCTGGCATCTAAGTTCCAGTCATCCTTAGAGTCTGGGTCGCTACCGCAGTTTCAAACAACAGGCGTTACCCACCTGCTTCATAAGTCAGGTAGTCTGGCGGTACCCAAGAATTATAGACCGATCACGTGTGTGTCTACGGTCTATAAACTTCTTACATCCATTTTGAGAGCGAAAATTAATATGCACATTGACAGTAACTCGATTATGTCTGTCTCTCAAAATGGATGTAGGAATGAGTCTCGCAGTACTAAGGAGCTACTCCTCATCGACATGGCCGCTAGTTAAAACAGGTTCTTCGCTACCGCAAGGATCTGTCGACATGCCAGATAGATTATAAGAAGGCCTACGGCTCGGTGCCACATACATGGCTCATGTAGGTGCTGGAGTTCTACAAGATATATGCAACTGTACGCACCTTCCTTGAGTCGTGTATGGGGCAATGGAGGACGGTCCTTCACTATCCAGGATGTCGACAGATCCAGGGGAATGATAAACCTGTATGGATTAAACGGGGAATATTACAGGGTGACACTTTCAAGGTTCTGCTTAGCCCTGAATCCTCTAAGTACGCTGCTGGAGGGATAAGGTCTAAGCAATTGGTTGAAGAGAGGTGGTCAGGTCGTATCTCACCTCCTCTACATGGATGACTTGAAACTGGTTGCCCCAACAAATTGCGGCAAAAAGTGCTACTAAAGGTAACTGAAAGTTTCAGTAACGCCATCAGGATGCAATTTGGTGTGAATAAATGTGCTGTCATGCATATAAAGCGAGATAATATTATAGAATCCAAAGTTCAACTTTCGGATTCCATATACACCTTTGATCCCTCTCTTCATCCGAAAGCTATAAGTATTTGGCTATTTCGAAGCGTTAGGCATCCAAGACCTTTATCCAGGATGTTTAGGCTGACATGAAGAAATCGTTGAAGGAGTGCTTCTTAGGTCGCCCGAAGAAGGTATTCATTGATATTGTTTCAGGCGGAAACAAGTTGAGAGTCCTGGCGGAAGAAGCGGTGTCCCGGGGCGGGGTGATGTTGGCGGTGTCCTTGGACATCTCCAACGCCTTCAACACCCTGCCCTGGAGTTGTATTCGAGAGGCACTGCGCTATCATCGGGTGCCTCCCTACCTCCGCCACATCGTTGGGGCTTATCTGTCGGAGAGGTGTGTCACCTACGTGGGACATGATGGCGAAAACCAGCGCCGCATGTCGTGCGGTGTTCCGCAGGGCTCGGTCCTAGGCCCGCTCCTGTGGAACATCGGGTACGACTGGGTGCTGAGGGGAGAGCTCCAACTGGGCGTAGGCCTGGAGGTGGCCCTTAGCAACTCGGGGGGGGGGGGGGGGGGGGGGGGGGAGTCCACCATGAAGTATTTAGGATTGTGCTCGACAGCCGGTGGAACTTCGAGCCCCACTTCCGACGGCTGGCGCCCTGCTTCCCAATCTGGGGGGCCCGAGCGCCGTCTGTAGACGGCTCTACGTGGGGGTCGTGCGATCCATGGCCCTGTATGGGGCCCCGGTGTGGGCCTCTGACCTGACGGCCGGCAGCATCGCTGTTTTGCGAAAGCCACAGAGGGCGATGGCCGTCAGAGTCATCAGGGGGTATCGCACGATCTCCTACGAGGCGGCTTGCGTACTGGCCGGATCCCCGCCCTGGAACCTCGAGGCGAAAGTACTCGCGTCGTTGTATCGGTGGCGCGAGGAAGTGAGGGCGCGGGGCGAGGGACCGATGCAGCGACACATAGAGCTGCGTCGGTCTCAGCTTCGCGAGGTCCTGGTGGCGGAATGGCGGGACAGGCTTTCACGCCCTACCGGCCTCGTCACCATCGAGGAGGTCCGGCCGGTGCTCGAGCGCTGGCTCGGGAGGAGGCACGGCTCCCTGTCGTTTCGGGTGACGCAGGTGCTCTCGGGGCATGGTTGCTTCGAGAAGTACCTGTGTCGCATAAACAGGGAGCCGGACGCCCGCTGTCACCACTGCGTCGACTGCCGGGAGGACACGGCGCGGCATACGCTGGCAGAGTGTGCCGCTTGGGAGGAGCCGCGCCGTGCCCTCATCTCAGAAGTAGGCAGTGACTTGTCGCTGCCGGCCGTAGTCGAGTGGATTGTCGGCAGCGACAAGTCCTGGGACGCGGTGGTTTCCTTCTGTGAGACAGTCGTCTCGCAGAAGGAGGCTGCGGAAAGGTAGAGGGAGATCTCGTCCACTCACCCGGCCCGCAGAAGGCGCACCGGGCGTCGGCGGAGGGCGGACACGTCGCCCCCCACACACCAGGACCCAAGGTGGCGGCGCGTAGTGTTCCACGCGCGCCTCTCTTAGACGTTGCGGGGGGAGTCAAACACCTCACTCCCCCCCCAGACCCGAAGAGGCCCGCAGCGGCGGGCCGGCACCAGTCTGGGGTTGCGGAAGGATCGTACGTTCCCGCGACCCCCGGCGTTGGTGTGAGATGGAACACCGGGGTGGTTTTTAGTCAGTAAGAGTCTGACAGACCCCGCCGTCCGCCCCAGGGCGGTGGACATCCATGAGGATTTTCCACCCCGGAAACAAAAAAAAAAAAGGCGGAAACAAGTTACGCGCCTTCAACGCCCAACCGTTGACATGCCGGTTTTGATGTACTCTTTTGGCATAGTCAAATGGACTCAGACCGAACTCGACGCCCTGGATAGAAGGGTTCGTACACTGCTGACCGCAAACCAAATGCATCACCTATGATCATCGGTGATGTGACTGTAAATACCGCGGAGGCTTTTTAAATGCGAAGACTCTCCACAACCGCGAGGTGTACAGTCTCAAGGAAATATTTTTTTTAAGTCGAAGTGGGTATGCACAGTGATTAGGTTACATTGGACAAGGGGCTCACCCCGTTCTCTGTGGCTAAAGAGAACTGGCGCAAACCTGTAGTACGTACTACCGATGAGCGCAAGGAATTATGGTAAAGCAAGAAGCTTCACGGGCGCTTCTATCGTGCTCTTCACAAACCTGGTGTAGATTTCTTAGCGTCCGTATCCTGGCTAAGTTTTGGTGAAATTTTCGGGGAAACTGAAGGTTTCGTTTGTGCAACTATGAACGAAGCTATCTTGACGAATAACTACCGGAGTAATATTATGAAAGGTGGAACGGTTGACGTGTGTCGGGCATGCCACCGTCCCGGTAAGTCCATCAAACATATCGCACGCTTAATAGATTATTGGCTTAACTCAAAAAAGTCGATTTCTGGGAAATCGCCGCTTAATGTTTTGCTTTCGAGGTCTAGTCGGCTTATTAGCAAATTATATAATGAGCAGTTATATATAAATAATCCTACTTTTCGAAAAACGATTGATTTAATCAATGTTTTTTAGTTTCTGCAAAAAAATTTGCAGAAATCCAAACTTTGATTCAAGCTCTATTAGGTCGGTATTCTATTAAGCATGCGATATTATCTCTGGTTGTTCTCGTCTGGCTAACGGCAAGTACCTGCACAGGCATAAACAAGTGGCCAGGATTATTCACCGGCCACTTGCTTTAAATATAAACTCGTGGATTCTGAGATACCGCCATACGGCCATGTCATAATGCCATATGACCATTGCACGTTGTACTGGGATCGTTCTATCGGCAGGACTGTTATCGCCAATAAGCCTGATATAGTGGTGATAGATCAATTAGCGCGCCGCATAATGATTGTCGATGTAACCATTCCACATGACAAGAACCTCGTGAAAGGTGAGAAAGAGAAACAAATTAAATATCTCGACTTAGTACACGAGGTTGTTGACGTGTAGAATGTGGGCTCGGCTGTCATGGTGCCGATTGTCGTATCGTCCAATGGCCTGATGGCCGAAAGCCTCAATCAACATCTCTCGAGGCCCTCGTTAGGCGGTTGGAATAAGGGCCTGATTTAGTAGCCATTCATTCTCCTCTTCGATACGGCTCGCATCGTGAGGAGGTTCCTGACTCTGGAGCCCAAACCATCGGTAGCTTGGACTCTGGTCCCGATACCGGTGGAGCACTATTTTATATTTTGTAATACTTTATTTGCTTTTTAAAGAAATATAAAAAATAAAAATAAGTAAGTATGAAGATAAATAAACGAAATAATAATACATTTCGAATCCTACTTCTCTACCTCAATCAAAACTGTGCAGCCGGTATAAACGGTACAATTAGTTCGCACATTTTGGCACATTAGCAACTTAAATCTGAATCATAATTTTAATTATCGCCTCCAACAAAAAAATCACAACAAAATCTATCAAGGCGATAAAATGGCGCTTCTACTACCATTTTAATAACTTTATAATTTCCGTGAAATTATATATCGCCTGCTAATTATTGTTCGAATAACACATCAGAACAATGACGGTTGGTTAGTGCTTCGTCATTCGGCTTATTACATTTGTTTGCTGGTGTTTCATGATAAACGTGGTTTTGTTTTTAAAACTTATGTTTGTAATTTTAAGATCATTTTTAGACGTGATACCGGATTTTTTCTGTTTCTTTTCTTTTGGCTTCGCACGGTTTGTGCATTCAGCCAAAGTCACGTTTAGTTTCTTTAGTACGAAGAAAACAAAGGTAGGGAAAAGGAAATATTATTATTATTAATTATTTAGGTTGGTTATTTAGGATTTAGGTTGGGACGGTTATATATATAGCATCAGTATTTATAACGGTGATACCATATTTCGAATTTTATGTCACATTTTTATTGTGTAGTTTCTTTATAAGCTGTGAGTGCTATTGGTGATGTGACAGTTAACTTATTTTATAAGGTGTGCATTAAAACATATTATTTTGGAGAAAAGTTTTGCAGCTCTCAAGAATCGACAAATTCCATTAGTAAAAACGAGATACTTTTATTTTTGTAGAATCATTTTCCATTTTAAAACTTCTTTTTTAACATAAATAATTATTATTGCGAAGTTCACGCCAATTATGGGAACGCCACCTGTTTAAAGAATATCTGAAATATTCCGATACTTATAATGAAGTATTAGTGAAAATATACCAAGTCATGATACTCACGATACACGCAAATTACTCGATTCTCTATGTTAATTTAACGGTCTCATGGGGAGGGCATGGGGAACAAATTCGTTTTGTTGCGCGTTATTATACCCAGTGAACAAAGGTATCAATTATAGCAAAAAAATGGACAAGAGCAGATAAGAAAAAAATATTCTGGCATGTCTAGTAAAATTAGCTCATCTTTGATAATGTTAATGCTAAAACAAAAACTATAAAAACATTCTGCTACAAAATCAATTAAACCGGAAAAATATTGTTCATAAACCACTATTTTTATTACATTTTTAATGAAATAGTTTTGTTGATTTGACGTTTTTATTTCATTTTATACATTTAACAACATAGATTTCAACGAACCTTCATATTGAATAGATACAAACCACTTAAAAACCTATAAAAAGGTATTTACGTATGCTCAGTCGAATATTAGAATATCACCCCGATTTCATTAATCACACTAATAACAACTCTAATTTGGAATTTGGCACTAGTGTTGTCCATATCGGCGTAAAATGACACTCGTCGGCAATCAATGGCCCTGCAGGGAGTCCCACGTGGATGCACCGACTACCGGGGATGTAAGCATCCACGCGAGACAATCCGCCGATTGTCAAGAATCCAACTCATCTTCATAATAATCAACTCTATAATCGAGACGATAAAGTCGACACTGAACTGAACCCAATAATAATTGCTACGAAGATGAATGTACATCGCACAGAGTTTTCCGCTAATTATCATGGTAATACCCGCTTCAAACCCCCCGCTGAGCTGAATTTTAATTTAATGAAGATTACTTATACTAGTGTAAAATATTTGTATAAATTAGAATAACTTACCAATACATTTTAATACAAAATATAACCATTAAAATTCGTATGCGTATTTAATAGCTTTTTACCGAAATACGTCTTTTATAAGCAAGAATAAAAGGAGTTCCGAAGCATTTCTGCAAGTAACGCACCTAATAAACTAACTGATTACTATTTTGCTCATAATAAAGGGAGTACAATATAAAATAATCTTTTAGAATAGAGGGGAGTGAAGAATGCTATTCATGATACAATAAAAGCGTGTATCAGTCTCAGGCCTACCGTTACAACAGAAGCAATCCAGATAATTCTCATTACACACATTTCACTATTCGATGTTTCTAATATACCATTATGTCGAGCGGCGGGAGGTCTCGATTGTGGCAATCGGCGTCTTTGTTGCACATCACTACCGAGTGAACGGATCCTGCTAAAATTTAAATGTCATCGTTCCAATTCGAAATTCAATTACGTGTAATTAATGCGGTGTGTTCCAGTGGCGGAACTGGATCTGTTACCGATTTGAAAACAATGGTTCGAACGTCGTCGGCGACTCAAAGCTGTGGAACGCAACTCATGCCGCGGTTTTTTTTCCACGTTTTTGTCGGTGATAGCTTTTATTATTATGATAAATGTATAGGCGACTTTTTTGTGGCGTCTTTTTGTATTAATAAATCTCAATTTATTTAGCGCTTTCATTATCTAAAATTATGTATGTATTTCTATTCATGATGTCGACAACTTTAAAGAAATTCTGCTATTTTACGGTTCGCGTTCAACGTGATATTACTTATTATAAATTAATTTGCATAGAAATTAGGCTATCAAATAGTTATGTATAGACAAACAACGACACGAACCATACATTATTTATTACATTTAAATTAAGTAAACCAGCCCGTATTTTTAATATTATTTCCTTTGATTATTTACTCTCATCAAAGATTATTTCTTAACTTTCTTAGTTCCTTAAAGATTTCGTTTTATATTAATTTTCGTAATAATACCCTGGTTTCCAAGGCAACGGTAGCCGGAAAAGTAATTATTCAACAGGCTCGGCCGGAATAGAACTATTGAACAGAAGTTTAGTGTTGTAGACAATGATTCATTGTGTGGAACAGGTATAGGGACGCGTCTCTACTTATGAACACCATCATTTCATAATAGGTGGGATAATCAGCTAGGTAAAGTTATCCTTCGATTATCTCCAATAGTACGTGAATTTGGGAAGTATTTTGAACATTGTTCGATTGAAAAGGAAGGAGAAGAAAATAGCAGACACCATAACTTTATTTTTATTAGGTAATTTCATTAAATTTTCTTAATTTTCCTAAATATTCATTTATTACCCATGTCCATACTTAATCTTACATCTTAGCCTAGTCCGGTGATTCTAATCATTTTCATACGGGTGTTACTGTTATTTTTTTTCATAATGCTATCTGATCTCACCTAGATGGAGCTGCAACTTCAACTTTAGAAATGTCAATTTCTTTTTTTTTCGTCCTGAAACAGAAACTGTACCAAATTGTTTACAATTTTCAGTCGCACTGAAGAAGATACTTTATAATAATATTTTATTAATGGGAGCACGTATCTTTCTAACCAAAATCCCAGATTCTCCAGCCCCATAGCCCCCCTAAGCCAGTAGGATCACATATTCTAATAATTCCGTGCCGTGGGTGTACGAGGTTCAAGAGTGAACTGGTTATAACTATGTTTAGAACTAAACAATTGAGGGGCGGTGCTCCTACCACATCCGTCCGACACAGCGAGGTGTTAAAACTATTGTTCCGACTCTTTTTAGGCAGTCCGACACATTAATTATAATAGTTAAGTGAAGTACTGGTTGTGGTTTTGGTAGTGGAGCTGATATAGAAAACATCCTTATCGGAAAGTGAAAGAGTCAAAGTGAGACAGAGTCAAAAAGAAAACTGACTGTGAATGTACTCGTAAGTACCTTGCAGGCTAGATTTAATAAATGACTTTATAACTGTCTGGCGGGTTTGCAGATCTGGTAGCGTCGTGTGATGGCTCGTTGAGCTCCCTAAAATAGGGTTGAGGTACACGATGACTGATGCATGCATGCCGTCTGTTGGGACAGGTCAACTCAAAGCTGCAATGGCTCTTTCTTCAAAAGGTTTTTCCAGACCCTGCATTGCTAGACTCACATAAAATTCTAATTATATAATATTTGGACTTTAAAAGAAACCATGACCTCTGAGTTTGTTTCGGGATTTCTCCTCAGGGATCAGTCCGCTATGAAATGCCGGCGCTATCTAGTTTTAAAATATTGACCAACAAAATATTGATGCGTAAATGTGTCTTTTATAGATTTCAACTTCAACTTTAAACAGCAAGTAGTTGTTCCGGGTCTGGCTGTTTGTGTAGGTATGTGAGCTTAATGTTTGTAAGCGCACCCACGATACAGGAGAAATTCCTAGTGTGAGGCAAAGTTTAAAAAAACATCTAATTTAATTACAGTTCATTTAATTAAATTTCAGTTAATTTAATTAAATTTCAGTTATTTTAATTAAATTTCAGTTAATTAAATTAAATTTCAGTTAATTTAATTTAATTTCAGTTCATTGAATTTCAGTTAATTTAATTTAATTTCAGTTCATATAATTTAATTCCATGTCCATTTCTGGTAAGGTCTCATTATCATCCTCATCAGCCTATAGTAGTCCACTGCTGGACTCAGGTCTTACCAATCTCACGCCATTCATCTCGATTCTCGGCAACTCTCGTCCAGTTGCTACCAACCTGGAGGTAAGCTCGCAGCAGGGGAAATTACAGACACATCAGGCATTTCGACTTTGTCAAAAGAGTAACACAAAAGAAACGTGGTGGACGTGACTTCCAAAATATTACATTCATTGAAAAGAGTAGAAAAGATTACGCTTAAATTCACTGAAACCGTATGAAATGTGGAAATACTTACTCACGTTGAAAGGGAGGTTAAAAGGTCTCCTACTTCTCCTCAGCACATGGGATTTCTTTTGAGATTTATAGTAGAATATACCGATGGATATGATAATCAATATAGATAGGTAGTCAGCCTCGCTAGAAATAGTTTCGAAAGACTAATTAATTCCTAAGGCATGAGACATTATATTTCGTACTGTTATAAACGAAGAGGATTGTAATTATAAATCTATCACCCATATATAGTCTTCTCTAAGGTTAATGCTTCAGACAGTTCCCACCAGGTCAAACCCCTGTCCAGCCAGTCAATGAACGTATTATCTGACTCTCCAAAGTCAATTTAATACTACCCTCGTAAGTATTGAATGAAAACTTACCACAATCGTATTGTTTCTACTATTATACAACCACTTCTACGTCTTCAGGCAATATTCGTCAGGTTGTATGACCTCCTGTGTCAACGTACTAGGTGCTAAAGACTTGCCCTTTGTCAATAGGAGTTCATGTTGACTTGAATTAGTACACACGGTTATGTATTTTAATTCTTAAGTGGTTACGGTGATTTTTGCGTGGGACTGTTCAGCACAGAAATGGGGGTAGGTTCAGATGTTGGTTGTGACGTAACATTTTACGACAGATAATAAAAGGCTGGTAATATTCGCTATGGTGTATTCGTGGTATAATTCGCTCTTAAAATTAATAATGGTTTTATTGGTTCTTGTAATGAATGACCATTGTGGACGTTTTATAACGTCTGTAAATGGGGTACTCACTTACTATAGGTACATTAAATGGTATAATTTTGCCATTATTAACTCAAGGTATAGCAGGTAATTTGTTAGAAGTACGTTCACCAGCATTTTGGATAATTTAATTTGTGATATTGGATTTACCTAACCACCGTTTACCATTTACCAGTCAGTACGTTCACCGTTGATAGATCAAAATAAGTCAGATTAGATAAGATCAGGTCCGTTCGGTTGCAATTTTTGCTAATGTTATTTATAACAATGCCAAACTGCATAACAGTTTGTCGGCAGTTGTTCTCGTCTAGCAATGTATTACAAAAAACAAAAAAAACTTTGCCAAAACTGAATAATAAACCTACAGTCGAGATCAAAAATCTCATTGTTTTACAAGGGTTTGTTACAAACATAGACACTATAGACACAATCAGAGATAATGTTTTTACAGAACTTTTTTAAGTTCGTCCTTGGACTTGACATGCGTTACCATTTTTGGCTTTTGGAACAGCAAGTGTCTTCTTTCAGTGTGTTCATGACATTATTGACAATACTTCTATGCACCTAAACCAACACCTACACTAATAACTTCTCCTAGGTATTTTCCCCGTAACAACAAAACTCCGCAGCACCACCAATAAAAAAAAGCTTTAATTGGCCTCAAAAGGAAACAGCCAACTTACAACACCCCCAAAGAACAACGTTTACATTTTACAAGATGGCGCACATAAAGCTGGGTCGACACGACACTCTTCTTTCAACGTGCGAGTACGTAACACCTGCATCAAAGTGCCTTATTACGAGTTTAAGGGTAGTGTAGCTTATCAAGCTTTGAGGGCAAAAGGCTCGGTTTTAGTAAAAAAAAAAACATCAAAGCTGGTCGGGAATGTTTTCAGTCGGGCTTTCGCCTTTTTTCAATGGCAATTAGTAAGCGTTTCTGCCGACGCTTCCACTCGCGCCTTGTGCAATTATAGCGTGGAGTAGTTGAGCTGGTGACGACGAAGACTGCCAGATGAAGGCGGTATTTTTTATAATATTCTGCTGCCACCAATGTTGTCGAGAGCACGCGCTCTCAAAATTCAGCCTTTGAAAAACTCACGAGTAGTAGACTTCGGTAACGAACACGGCAACCATCAGAAATAGCATCGAGACTTCACAGTGTGTCTACGACGGCTCTTCGTAATCCAATTTAACAGTAGCAACTACTAAGGCCTTACTTATAACGAGATAATAAACTCATAAATTGGTGGTAACACCCACTGCAAGAAATAGCCTCGTCCCATGATGAGATGCATTTAAACGTGATTTAATAGAACGATACCACTAAATCATTTCTTCTAAGACAGAAAGCACGAAACTCCACCAGTCCCCACCATGTAGCCAAAAATAAAAATACTTGACACATCTATAAAGTAGAATGCTCTTTTTAATAAAGCTCTTAAGGACTAATTAGATAGTAGATATTAATCATTTCATGTCACCGTATCCAGTGCATACCAAGTACGCACACCTCCCTTTATCGCTCCACAACCGCAAAGAGGGTGTCTTAAACTAAAAAAATATTGATATTAAAACCTCGTCGCGTTAATTAAACTTTTCACTGGTTTAATTTTTTGCTCAGTTAACCACGGAGTTTCGGTTAGTGCTAATTTATTTCATTAATTAGCAATGGTTAGTTTTGATTGGCCAAGCGGTTAGTTAGCAAAAGACTGTGTTTACGTTCGTTTTGTAGGAAATTGTTTATTAGCGAGAAAGAAAAGCTAAAGTCCAGCTTTCTTTCGTCTTCTTTGGTACTAAGGTTGTTGCGTTTAGCTACATTTGCGTCTGAAAATGGCAGACCAGTGATGTGTAGCTGTAGAAGCTAAAGGAACCCGTTGAGAACTAAGTACTCTTCTTGAAAAATTATAAATGATTTTATTTCTGTAAGTAGGTTTGTACAAACAATTTTACATGTCAATCATATTTTGAAAGCTACATGAGGTCGGCGTTTCCTATCTGACTACTCTGAGAAGAAAAGCCGAAACAAACTCAGAGTCTCTTTTAAAGTCCAGACATAATCTTGTTCAGATCATGTGGAGACTATGTAGATTAGTGTCTGAAATGGTCTTTTGAGGTAAAACCACACAGATTAAGTGGACCTCTCCAGTCAGTGCACGCATTTGTCAGTAACCGTGCAGCTCAACTCAGAACTTAAGGAGCTCAACCATTCGACAAAAAATATACCAAAGAAAGGTCATTTGGGTAGGCCGCATAAGCTACTTAAACTGCCAGACCATGATTAAAACTGAAACAATAACCCACATAGTCCTCACATTCACAATAATTAAAATAATAATATTATACTTCACAAAGTATGTTTTTATGTCATTGTGTATAAAAAATTATCCAATGTCAAATAGTATCTATGACAAAAAAAAACAAATTGAGTATGCAAAAAATTGGAGCAATTCAATCCGAAGCCTTTTTTTCCTCAATATAATCTTTCACAGTACAAAAATCTTTCTGGCATAACTTACCTACGTTTAATGAATTATTTGAATTTATTAAGGCTTAGATCTTGAACGTGGCTTGAAAGTTTATTATAAAAGCGTATACTTTGACATCTGAATGAGCCACCTATTTTCTTGGGCCTTGTTGTAGGTACCTACAACAAATTTGTGTTTATTCCTGGTATTGATGTTATGATATCTTACTCTTCTTCTTAGGTTTTTCTAGGAGAATATATGCATGACCTACGGGCAAAACTAGAAGCGATGTGGTAGCTTGGTTTAAAACTTGAGCAAAAATGTGACAATTACCTAACACAAAAGTTTTTGAAATTATTTCATTAAATTTTTTAACAGAAAAGGTTTGAAGTACCTAAATAAATGGAGCATGAACCATTACACTAAGATTTTTTTTGTTAAAGTTGTAATTAAACAACCCTGTAAAACCTTTGCAGTTTTGAATAAACCTCAAAATCAGATAAGAAAAAGAAAAGTAGTGACAATTAAATTGTACCCAACACCATCCTAACACTTCCCATTACCTCGTTGTCTACCCAAAATAAAGGACACGACATTTTTACCAAAGATAAAATCTCATTAAAATCCTACAATCTAACCATTAACTAATTGGTGGAGGCCCTTGTATTATCCACGTCGGTAGAGACAGACATCTTTCCGAAGCAACTTCTAATTAAACAGGACACTTCTCAATTTGTTCTGTTATCATCTGCATCAAAGTTGACAAGAAAACCTCCAAACCAATTCCAACTTTAACATTCACATCATAAGTTATAATTTTGAAAAGAACATTGATCAAGTCGTTTTAAGAGTTTCGGCGAAGTGAAATTGCATCGTCGGCTTCGAACAAAAGTGACTTGAAAAGGCAAATGAGCGTCTTCACAAAGTTGAAGCGATTAGCGTTTTAGGCGAGAAAGTTTGTGGCGGAGGGTGTAAAAATGAGGGTGTCGAGAGTGTGTAATCAAACACCATAAAATAAATGTAAGAGAGAAAAGAAAAAGGAAAACATTAAAAATAAGTGGACAACATAATAAAGTGAGTAGTTTAAAACAGAAGATAAGGTAAACGTCAACTAAGTTAAGGCTGATTTGAAAAATAAAATGTGGATAACCTTAGCATAACAAATGGGATGAAATAACAACAAGTAAAGTGTTTATTATGCTGCAATTGCTAATAATGCCTGCAGTTTTTAATTTAAGACAAGACCCACACAGATTTAAAGTAATTTAATATAATCTATCGATGAGTGACCAAAGAATATAATTTGATCGGGATCGTCCTATGATTTCGAATGAATGAATTCATACCAAAAACAAGAGCAACGATTGAAAATGACGTTGGTTAATTCACATCTAATTGTATTATATACAAATAATCAAAACATGTTTCTCTCCATAGCCTTCTTCAACTCAAAACATTAATAATATAATTGTGGACTTTGTAATCACACCCACTCTTTTCAAACAAACCATTGAAAAATTATTTAATATGAGCATAACTTGAACGATACGATTAAAACTTACTTACCAAAGAGTTGTGAAAAACAGAAAGAAACAGTGACATTTAGCGCCACCAATGTTAGCGACGACGACGCCTAAACCGTTGACAATAAAGAAATTATTATGATTCAACAACTCGCAATGTTGCATAAGTTACTCCAAATTTTTACAAAAAACTCCTTTCTTTCGTTATGAAATTCGTGTAACTTTTTTGTTTATTGTACAATCCAAAAAGTAGATTATCGCAGGCTGCGTAATACAACTTGAAAAAATATGGTGAACCCTCCCCCTTTGTAATGAATAAGTTCCAGAAAGCTCAACTTTCTTAATTAAGTCATACCGAGTTTTGTTTTGTGTTAGCTAATTGTTTTCATATGTCATTGTTTTATTTCATAAGGAAAGTAACTGGTTAAAGGTCAGATGTATTGTTTTATAAAGAAAAAAGTTTCGAGTTATCGCATTCTCCAAAATATATAAGTTAGTTGTTACGTGAGCCACCACAGCCGCTTTATTGAAAATATCGCATAAAATAACATGGAATTCAGCACCCTAGTTGCGTAACGCACTTTCAATCACAATCCGTGGGTATTGAAGGATATTACGTATCCATTGCTTTGTAGGTTTGAAAAATACATCTGCTCAACAACGTAAATAACGCAATGAACGTGGCTGAACTGTCAAAATGAAAGGAACTGCTATCAATTGTCACTTTATTAGGTGTGTTACGCAATTACCCCGCAGTAGGAACAATGTCAGATGAATAATCTTAGCTGTGAAATTCACTTTTAAAATATTTAAACATACAGGTACACAGTACAGCAAATAGACACGTCAAAATCTCTTAGTCGACGGCGACGTCTAGAATTAGCAAAGCACATTCTGTGTACGTACAAATATAATAACTAAACTTTAAAGCAGGACAGCACAAAGAGTGATTGTACATTATTTATTTATCCAGCTATGTATTCGAGCAGAAAGTATTAGAAGCCTTTTACAATTTAACGGTACATTCTAACAGAGACATGAATAAGTATAATTACACGCGTAACTATAATGTGATTACACACTGTTCCGGGTTCCGTCCGATCAGTCACGAGCCATGAATAGGCAATTTACTTCTGTATGCTGTCTGCCTCCTGAGGTCTTCATTCTACTAAATAAACCAAACCAATCAACGTTTTCAAAACGCCTTTAAAATACCAAACAATGTTGCGTGACTTCATTACAACAAACTTTACATTTGCTGCTTCAAAACTCAAAATCTCCGAGAAAGCCAAGTAAATGTTAGTATAGAGAGAGACGAGGAACAGAATGCATAAGTTGGTACTAATGTAAGAACGCGCCAATTCACAATAGAGACTGACAATTGAAAATTTATCGTTTATAAAAACATCAGACATCGCACATAGCTTGAATAGAAACGTCAATAGTAAAGAGCATCATTTGGAAGCGTGCGCGCAAACCCTACTTACCAACCTCTTTTTACTTCTGGGTAACTGCAAACGAACGTTACTTCTTCAATGATAGAGTTCAAACTCCCTTAGAATTAACTTTTGAAGTATGCAAATAATATAACATTCGCCTGTAACGGCTGATTTATGATGTGGTTCGGACACCCAAGGAACAAAAACTTGGTATCAATAGAAACAAGAAACACAAATGAATGCCTGTTACAATACACACTGTAATTGTTTAGACAAAAGCATTAACTTCGAATCCATTGTGCATAACTAATGAACTATTGTTGAATGACTTTGAACCTTAGGGCAACATCAGAGAGCATAGATTAAGGGTGGATGAGGTAGGGCATTACGATGTTAAAGAATTCACACAAGTAAAGTAATATCTTGAACCATCAAAGCTTTCGCCGATGGTTCTTAAGTTAATTTTTATGACATCTAAACACAATAGAGGAACATTATGAAAGAAAGACATTCCATGGCCGTGTCAACTATTCTTAACTGTTGTTTTAAGGTCCTTCGGCGTTTTCACTGTATGCTATTGAAATTTTTGGTGACTACATTATTCCTTCATTGTTTTCAACAAAGATGTTTGTGGACATTTAATTATTCTTTCTTTCTTTTATGTTTCGAAGTTGGAGGTCACAGTAGACTGCAATTTTGTCAGTTTCGTCCACAGGAATATGTGTATTATTGTCTGTTGTTTTGAAAGCATTTTCGGTTTTATTTTGGAAATCTCATGCTGTTTCGGAACCACAGTAATGAGTATTGTATAAATTCACTGGCGACATTATGGAAACGTTATGGCCCACAGACAATAGCTAATTGCTTTTGTTTCTGGTAATTTTTTCGGTTAGTCTCGTTTTAACTGTGCAGGGTGAAAAAATTGTTGGCAGTTTATTTGAGGATAATTTATTGAAACCTCGTAACCATATTATTTCTTTTTGTTTGGTGAATGGTTTTTAGTGGCATACTTATTAATTTTGGCAAAATAACGTTCCCAACACCACCGTTTTGTTTTATTTGTGTAACTAGAAACCATTATGAGCAGGTTAGCAAAATAGTGAAAAAATTAAAAACCTTTTCGTATCGTTACGGCTATTTTAACAAAACTATTCTTATTTTGTTTCGCTTCTGTTCATTAACATAAAGGTTTTCCCCTAAACAAGATTGTACTTCAGAAAATCGTTTTCAAATCACATGAAAATCATAAATCCAAGCCAACAAAGTCAGATCAATATAAATCTATAATAAAAACTGAAATCCGAACTATTTTTTAGCGCACAGATAACACACAATAGGTCTGTTTTCATTTGCATATTTCCAATCTCGATTTAAATAGGTGAATTCCCAATCATAACTTTGAGAACGGACTGTGAAAGCGATTTTTAAATTTCCCGCCAAGACGGAGGGAGGGAAAAGAGAAAATAGAAAAAAAAAACAATCAATTAGGTGAACTGTCATCGGCAGTGGCAAGGGAAAATGATAAAAGTCCAAGTTTCGACAAAGATGTTCGTTATGGCGGCCGATATCATTGATTATATGATTTGTTTGTACTTTGTGGTTTATTCTGTATTGTTGTATACGTATGTGTAAGTAATTTAGAGATAGGAATGTTTTTGTATGAATCAGTTTTTGTGTCTGCTTTCTATATGTTGTCTATAGTTTGTTGTTTGGCATGGTTACATACGGATTCATGTTTTTATTTATAATCTTGCCTTTAAATTTCAAGTCACAATTAGGGTTTTTAAAATTATTCATAGGAATGATAAATGATAAATGACTTTATTTCTGTAAGTAGGTTTTTACAAACACTTTTACACGCCAATCATATTTTTTTTTTAAACTAGATGAGGTCGGCGTTTCCTATCTGACTACTCTGAGAAGAAAGGCCGAAACAAACTCAGAGGTCACAGTCTCTTTTAAAGTCCAGACAGAATCTTGGTCAGATCATGTGAAGGCTATGTAGATCGGTGTCTGAAAATGGTCTTTTGAGGAAAGAACCACACAGATTGAGTGGACCTGTCCAGTCAGTGCACGCAATTGTCAGCAATCGTGCAGCTCAACTCAGAACTTAAGGAGCTCAACGATTCGACGAACAATACCAAAGAAGAAGAAGAAGAGGAGATAATAATCATATATTTAATCAAGAACGTATTCAATGTATGAACTAGGCATGAACGTAAGTTCATCCTTTATCCCTACAATATGTATCGCCAGTAACAAAATCACACCCCATAACACTCCCCAACTACCAAAGCGGTTAAAACTTCAAAATCAATTTACATCATCTTCCCTACTTTTTTACATCAATAATCCGTGCTGTACATTCACACTAAACTATCAGCTAATTGCACAAAACATCCCCAATACAAACAGACACAAAAACAACAAAAGACAGATTACGGCACATCCAGATCGTATTTAAGATAAATGAGTATTTTTGCTAAGCGCAGCTTTAGATCGAAGACGATAAAGGGCAGATGTGTACCGGCCTTATGTGACGTCACGAAAAGATATCGGCTCTTTGTTGTGTGATATAGATAGTTACAACATTTGTAGAGACGGGACTTTTAGGACCAGCCGTAAATGCAATAGTTTGAGTGGGTTTCTATCATCTCAATTTAGACTTGACACGAGATGAAAAAAAAATACATGATTGCCAATGATTTCGGCTAATAAGTTCTTTTAGAGAAAAAACACGTGCTGAAAAATCTCCTCTTCTTCATATAATATTGCGCACATATTGTTCGTAAAATATTACGTAAACGCAACATTGTGCCCGTTACAAACATGACACAAATTCTAAACACAATAGCACCAACATTTTATTAGCACAATAAAGCACAAACGCTCTTTATAATTGAGCTAACAATGGACCAATAGGATTAAGTCTTTCGATACACTTCACCTAATTGGTAACAATGAACCGCCACATTGGAATCGATTTGAAGTTTAAATTTGGAATTTTGAGGCTTACGTTTTTAACGGTTGAAAAATGGCGCCTTGCAACTAGTACCTATATTTTTAAAACAAGCGATAGCGAGATAGAAAGCGTTTTTGAACGGCAAAGATAAAGATAATGGTGCCGATTCCCTTGTTCACAAACTAAACTAAAATTAAGTTGAGTGCATCTTTTTCTTTCTATTTCATTATGAAAAGGACAGGAGATAAATATTAGTTTAGTCCTGTCAAATTAGTCAGCACCTGACGTAATTTGATGTAATTTTAGTAGTCAACTTTTTAATCACGTCTAAACTTGTATGGAGTAGTGTCAGGCGCTGATTAATTTGACAGGACTAAACTAAAATTTATCTTCTGTCCTTTTCTTAATGAAATAGAAAGAAAAAGATGCACTGATCTTAAATTTGGTTTAGTTTGTAAACAAGGGAATCGGCACCATTGTCCATTTATTTGTCCCTGTTAATATAATATGTTCAAACGACTAGCTTTTGCCCGCGGCTTCACCCCCGCGGAAGTCGGAAAATGTACCACAGGAAAGTACTGCGGGGATTATGTGTTAATCCAGTAGGTTTAGCATGACGCTTTCTATTTCTACTCTACTGTAGAATAGAAATCGCTTGTCTACCCTTCTTGAAATGTCTTCTTCCCGAGCACGAGGTCACTCCTAGACTCGGGTTTCTTCGTAGACAGTGACTTTTCTAAAGCAATGCAATGGGTTTAGTAGAAAGTGATGTGTAACTACCCAATTTTACCGTAGCAAAGTGTTTTGAACGAATGGTTTAAGTATTTGTTATGTCATACCTAAATGTTGATTTAAGGCTGGTGCGCACAAAATATAAAACCATCAACTATGTTTTAAAACACATTATTTTGTGTGTATTGCGTATCTAGTGCCATAATTATACTATTTTGATGGCGTCACGCAAAAAGTAAGTAGGTATTTTATTGTTATTTATTGTTGTTGGTATCCGTTTATGTAAAATTATATCACTTGCTTTTAGATATTTTATATAATAGTATAATATCCATTTAAAACTGAATGTAGTCAGTGTAGACGATTTTGACTCCTAATAAGTTGTTTTATATTCCCTGTGAATGTATTTTTATTAATAGATCAAAGTTAGAGTTAAGTGTAAAGACTGTAGAATCTTTTGTTGTTCTTAGTTTATTGTTAATACCAAAAATCTATTATTTACAGCCTTAGAAGCCCAGCAAAACAAATAGAGTTGTTGGTGGACTATACAGGGTGGTATTGGCAAGGACATCGACGCGTAAAGTGAATCCATGAATTCAGCACGATTCTAAGGCCCCCCCCCACCCCCCAAGCGTAGAATTATTTGCGATTAAAAAAAACTGCTGTTTCATAGAAAACGCAGGCGTTCAGGATCATGTACTTACTGAATCCATGGTAACATGGCTGGTTGAGTGTCGTTGGCTCGATGTCCCTGCCGCTCTGTATGTCTACTCATCAACACTTCGCCAACGGGGAGTTTTCGGGCACTTTTCCCATCTTCGCTCAAGTGTTTAAACAATGTTTTGTTTTTAAAAACTTTAATAATATCGGTGATTTGAACCCAACATTGTTAATTTCAGCCTATTACATATATGATAAAAGCAACAAAGCACCGCCTGAAATTACTCGCCTTAACGAAAAAATCACTAACGAATCTTTGTCTAGGTCCTATTTTATCTAGACTATTTTAAATTTGTGCGTCATGCTTGACGTTGTAGACAATAAAATGGTCTAGGGTAGTGAAGGCACTTCTGTTTATATTTAATTTTGTTATCGCCACGCTAAAGACAGTAGAAAACTTTCCACTGTCTAAATGTGCTCTGTGCACTGTCTGTAATTTTTGTCTACTCTTTCGTCGACAAAACGCTTCTCTACGGTTCTCGTGCTAAGCCTGCGGGTTATAAATCAGGACCTACGCGTTCAATACAATAATGCACTGAGAGTACTGCTGCGACTGCCACGGCGTTGTAGTGCATGAGGGACGTTTGCAGATAGAATAGATGGAATAGATGTGCATCCCTGATGACGCGTGTTTGCGGCAGCACCAACAGTATTCTCAGTGTGTTCGCAGATCGGTGGGATTGCCCGATGATGAGGAGGCGGATGCAGCTCCACGCTGAATTTTAAGTGTATATCTGTAACCTACTAACACTAGAAGTTAAGTAAAATGGTTACTAACCCTATGGACTCCGGTCTGAAATAAAAGTATTCGATTCTTTTCTATAAACAATCTGTGTGCCAAATTCCATCATAATCCGTTCAGCAGTTTTATAAATTGATAGTTATGGAATTACGCTACGTTTTAATTATCAATGAGCGGTTATAGGCCTAGATGGTTGTGATGGTTATCTTGATAGCTCACTAGTATCGTTATCATTTCAAATAGTAGTCTCTTGAAGATTCGCCTCAAAACAGAGGTAGACATAAGTAGTTCCAGTTCATAACTTAAGTGCACCAGAATACCTCGTTAACTCCACTGTCAAGCAATCTTGTACGATAAACGTTACTCACGTAGAATCTTTACAAATCCAGTCTGAATCATAATGAAAAAGCCTTAACAGACGTATAAGCTATCAAGAGCCATTATAAAATAATTTAAGTTTCGCTTTAGATACCTTTAAAAGCGCTTTTCTATCGTGTATCATGAAAAGCCGTGACCAAACAAATTATTGAGTCAAAAGTTGAATACGTTTGTTCGGTATCTCTTTCCCCTTCTCCCATATAGCTTCATCTCTGTCGTGTACACTGGCGGACACATTAAGGGTACATGTATAAGCTGCTTATTGTATTTTTATAGTTATTTTGATCGTCGCACACAGGGTTTATTGTGTGGATTATCCTATATGAATACGGAATGGGGTATTACATTTATTGTATCCCGATGTACACAGCTGATGTTTTTCGAAACAATAGCTTGCCGTGTTTGCGAATCGCCGGTACAATCTTTTGTTAGCATTTTTATTTTTTTAATAACTTGTAAATATGTTCCATTTTTAATTGAAAACGTATTTTGCATTCGATTTGTTATGTGTATTGTTAAAATGTTTTGTTGTCAATAGGGTATTATTGCGATTGGCATTTGTTTTATGTCTATGTAATTACCGACACAATGCATAAATGGGCCTTTTTGCATTATGTTCTGTTATGTTAATGTCCAGGTGTAGATCTGGATAGTCTATGATGAAACCTAGAAGAAAAAGTTGTGTGTAAGTGAAAAAACCGGCCAAGGCCACGCGCTATGAATTCAAACTGAAACTCAAAGCATTTATTTCAAATAAACCAATTATAGGCACTTTTGAATTGTCAAGTGGTCGGTCAGTCAGAAAGATGAAGCTAGTTGCCCATTCCAAAGCGAAGTAGGTACCTATGGAGAAGAACGGGCAAGAAACTCCATGGACACTCTTTTAAATCAAAACATTGTTACAAAATAGTGGTTACATCATTCATGTTGAAATGATACATGTGAAAACGATGTAGAAAGACGTGCACGTTAAAAGCGTCCGTAATAAAAAGATAAAAACAATTCAGGAATCAAAATAAGCCGTGGCAGCTAAGACATGACCAGTGCCTACTGACGGCGCCCGTTCACGAACATGACGTTTGTACATGATGAAGGGTTTCGCAGTGGGAAAGAATGTATACCAAGAGCAATCCCATGCATTACAACTGCAATTGTATATTTGTACACACAATATTGAGAGTTTAACCCTGTTGTAATAAGAACATAGACTCCTTATAGATTTTCCTGTATTCTATAAGTACCTATAGAACTGCCTTCTGTATTTATTTTTCTTATAGGTATGTAGCGTCTGCCGTTTCGGAGATAAGGGGTGCGGAATAGTAAATTTTCACTTATTTTCTTAAATAACTTAAAGCATATTTATTTTAAAATTATAAAAAATATATTTGAGAACCTCACAGTAAGCCCTTTCATTTGATATGTCACACGGTACAGCAGGGCCGTCTTTTCCATTGGTCACTCTGGGCAAGTGCCCAGACCCCCGCGATTCATGGGGGCCCCTATTTCCTGCCAGCGTCATAGCTAAGTGGCTGTCGGAAGCAGGGTGCTAAAAATTTCGAACTCTCTTCGCTTGCTCTTGCATCCTAGATTCTCCAGGGGCCCCAGAATCATAAAGTGCTCAGGGCCTCCAATAGGTTAAAAACGGCCCTGCGGTACAGTTTGCAAAAACTTTATTTTTAACCTTTTTATTTGCCTCCCAAAAGTGACCCCCGTATTCAAAATTCATTTACTTACGTCACGCGTCCGTGTTTGGGTCACATACATTTATATGTGTAGATATTAAATTTCAACTTCATGGTTCCACTAGATTCGGAGAAAATTGGCTGTGGCAAACGGATAGACAGACACACGAGTGATCGTATAAGGGTTCTATTTTTTCATTTGAACGTAAGAGCCTCTACCTAAATATTAAATATGTGGACGACTTGAGAAAATAGAGACAACGAGAATAGAAGGAAGCTGGGAAGATAAAGCAAGGACGAAATGAAAGAAAAATCCAATTTCAATGTATTTATTTGGATAGATTAATATAAAAATTGCCGCAATAACATCTGTTATTTTTAATCAATTTAATAACACTTTGATTTATAAGTTAAGTAATCAGAACCATATGACGAATGTTAATATTTTGTATCAACAATTATTTTCTGTAGTTCAATCCGAGTTCAATCATTCTTTTAAGAAGGGCACTAAAAGTATCAGCCCAAGTTTTTATTTAGTGACTTGGCAATTAAAGGACTTAGGAAAAGTAGGGAAAGACTTTTCGAGCTGTATGGCTTTAAGACATATGTAAACACGGAAACTTTTAATAAGTATGTTGCTACTTTCTTTAGAACTTTTAAGAATACTTGTAAGGCAGCTAAAGCCATATAAATTAGCAACAAGGTAAAATCAGCAGACAATAAAATAAAGGTGGTTTGAAAAATTATTAATAATGAAACGAATAGGAACAAAAAAACAATTCTGATTACATACTGGAGACCTCACGTGGTTTAATTTGCGATCGCAAAGAAGTTGCTCAAGAATTTTGATATTTCTTTAGCAGTATCCCACTTAAAACAACTGAAACCTTAAATTCCTCGACCTTCGAATATCCATTAAAGTCTGTCGTCATAATTGAGGCTATAGCAACCTAATTAGCCTTCATATTTAATTTAGGTGTGGATCAAAGTCTTCCCGGGTTTAATGAAATACATTATGGTAATACCACTTTTCCAATCCGGGGACTGTAAAGACACCAATAGTTATAGATCCCTATCCGTATTTCCGGTTTTCAGCAAGATGTTTGAAAAGATAATGCTTAATCAAATGTTTAATAATTTTAACACGAATAAAATCCTTCACGATCAACAGTATGGTTTCACCAATGAGCGTTGTACGACTGACACCGGTGTAACTTTATTAAAACACATTTGTAATACGTGGGAAGAGGCCCAAGATGGCATAGGAATCGTTTGTGACCTCTCCAAGGCATTAGATTGCGTCGATCACGAAATCTAACTCTTGAAACTTGAGAATTACGGACTTGGAAAACTTGCGCTTAGTTTAGTAAAATCGTATTTAAATGATAAACAGCAGCAAGTTCAAATAAATGGTGTCAGTTCACTCGATTTAAAAGTAAAAATGGGTGTTCCACAAGGTTCGATATTGGGTCCATCCCTCTTTTTAGTGTATATTTATTATCAACTCAATTTATTTAAAAAAATACCACAAACGGTGTTATTTGCTGACGTACTTACTTAATTTTTAAGGTAGATAGATGTGCTACAATTTTTGACGACGTAAATAATGCTCTACTGCAGGTTTAACACTGGTTCATTACTAACAATTTAGTATTAAATAGAAAAAAAACTAAATGCAAAACATTTTCTTTGCCAAATACCAATGGTAGTGATGGTAAGCTATTATTGAATCAAGAGTAACTAGAATTCGTCGATAGAACTGTTTTCCTAGGTATAACGCTTGACTCAAGGCTACAATGGGGTCCTTATTTAACATCTCTTGCAGGAAGGCTAATTACAGCAGCATATGCTGTCAAAAAAATCCATAAATTTACTGATGTAGATACCCCGAGGCTAGTCTATTTCAGTTACTTACATAGTATCATGTCTTACGGTATTTTCCTTTGGGGACGGGCTACAGACATCGAGTCTTTTTTCACTCTACAGAAATGAGCCATATATAATCTCCGTAGGCGCGATTCGCTAAGGGGACTGTTAAGGGATATTAACATCATGACAGTACCTTGTCAATATATCTATGAAAACGTCGGATGTAAGAAAAAAATTACATCTTTTTAGTAAAAAGAGGTGAAATACATAATTATAGTATTAGAAATAGGTTCCTATTAGTTAAACCAAGTTTCAGACTGGCTAAAGTAGACTCATCTTTCATGGGGTAATTTTTAAAATATTACAATAAAATACCTCCCCACATACTTCAACTGAATGAGACGAAATCCAAACCTTGTATTAAATCTTAGAATAATAACATTATTCTAAGTATTAAATACACACAATGCAGGCAGGCTTATAATATATAATATAATAAGTTAGGGAATAAATTCAAATCTTTTATAAAAAGGAAACTATGCCAGAAAGCCTATTATACTGTCAAATACTTTATTGAGGACAAAAAGGCTTGGGAGTGAGCTGTTCCAATAAATTTACACAGGGAATGTTGATTTATTTTATTGTTTTTTTTGCTAACTATTGTACTTTTAATCTTTGCTATAAGTATCTATAATTTTTTACATATACAATGACATGAATATTTACTGTATAAAGTATTATATTATTTTAATTGTTGTGAATGTGAGGACTATGTGGGTTATTATTCCAGTTTTAATCATGTTCTGGCAGTTTGAGTAGTTTATGTGGCCTACCCAAATGTCCTTTCTTTGGTATTGTTCGTCGAATCGTTGAGCTCCTTAAGTTCTGAGTCGAGCTGCACGGTTACTGACAAATGCGTGCACTGTCTGGACAGGTCCACTCAATCTGTGTGGTTCTTTTCTCAAAAGTCCATTTCAGACACCAATCTGCATGGTCCTCAATGATTATGTCCGGATTTTATATACACATTGACATTAATGAATTTTATATACATATACTATGACAAGAGTATTTACTTTGTAAAGTATTATGCTATTATTTTAACTATTGTGAATGTGAGAACTATGTTGGTCATTGCTTTTTTTTTTGTATTTTTACTCTTAGTGTAATCATGATCTGGCAGTTTGAGTAACTTGTGCGGCCTACTCAAATGTCCTTTCTTTGGTATTGTTCGTCGAATCGTTGAGCTCCTTAAGTTCTGAGTTGAGCTGCACGATTGCTGACAATTGCGTGCACTGACTGGACAGGTCCACTCAATCTGTGGGGTTCTTTCCTCAAAAGACCATTTCAGACACCGATCTACATAGCCTTCACATGATCTGACCAAGATTCTGTCTGGACTTTAAAAGAGACTGTGACCTCTGAGTTTGTTTCGGCCTTTCTTCTCAGAGTAGTCAGATAGGAAACGCCGACCTCATCTAGTTTAAAAAAAAATATGATTGACGTGTAAAAGTGTTTGTAAAAACCTACTTACAGAAATAAAATCATTTATCATTTATCATTTATCGCTGATAAAAATGCCTGGCTCGATGCTGGTCCTGGTCCACAACAGCAACTAATTGATTAACGCTTAAAAAAACTGTTGGAGCTGCTGAAGATTGTAAGACTATCTTTGAATTGTATAAACTCAATCTTCTTTGTAATACATATACTTGCATAGCACAGGTGTGAGTACTTACTTTGTACTTTAGAGCTACCACTTACCGGGTAACATGTCTTTCATTGACTTGAATGTGCTCTGGCGGCTGATAGTCATGCTCACTCAAATGTCTCGCTGACGGTGGCGCGTGTGTTGGATCATTTAGCTCCCTTCAAAATAGTTGAGTTGAATGGTGCTGATCCATGCGTCATGTTCGTGAACGGGGGCTGTCAGTTGGGACCGGTCATCTCTTAGCTGCCACGGCTTATTTTAATTATTTTATTTCTGGACGTGTACGTCTTTTTCACATCGTTTTCGCATATAATTATAAGTTCAACATTAATGATGTTACTAATATATTTGTAACAATATCAAATAATAACAAAAGAGTGCCCATGGAGTAGGTGTCTACTACGCTTTAAAAAGGGCAACTAGCTTCATATTTCTGACTGACTGGCCAACTCCTTGACAATTCAAAAGTGCCTGTAAATGGTTTGATGAAACTCAAACCATTTGTTTCAATAATATGAAACAAATGGTTTGAGTTTGAGAAACACAGCCAAGTTTTGGATGGACGGGGACTTATTATAGGTTTCTCAATTTGAGTATAATTATTTTTTATATGTTTGTATTTCTGCGACAATAACATACATTTTCTTTCTTTTTTATAACTTAAAGAGTGAAAAGCACTCCTGGTAGTTTTTTTTATTCAAAAATCTTTGAAACGTGGCAAACAACACTTCGTCTTATGCATAGTTTCAAGTTTAAACGAACTTCCGAATTTAAACGCTCGAAAGCCCCAACAAAACAATGATTTCACATCTTTCACACCTATCACACCTCTAAAAGCCTAACACATCTAGAGACTCAAAAAAACCCTTTAGCGGCCATAAATCGAACGCAATAAATGCCACTGCCAACAATACCGAATTAAATGTAAACCCACACGTAGGTATACAAAAAGTAATAGATAACGATACAAATAGAAATATTCTCTTTACAAGCATTCAACTATAGACAATTGGACCCTATAAATCATAGACTTGACAAGAAAACACGGTTGTACAAACTTATAAATTCACCACAGAAACTAAAACCCATTCAATTTTCAACCTTGATGAGTAAAACATAAGGATTATAAAACCAGGTGAGGGTGTAAATTGATTCTATGTACGCAACACGCATTCGCCGCCCTAGCGTTTAAAAACGACTTCAATCGAGTTTCGCGTAAATTATGGGACAACCCTGAACAATGTGAAGAAAAAAGCTCCATTCGCTAATGGATTTTGTTCTTAAAAATTAATTTGGGGGTACTTGACAAAACTGTATACACCCAATCAGATGTCACTATAACTTAGGGTTGAGCTTTTGTGGGAGAATTGAAAAGGTTAAACATTACGCAAGTTTTGGTAAAAAGAAACTTTTCGTTAAGTAACAGTTTCCTTGTTTGTTAATTGTGTGTTATTAAGACCGCATTGCGACACTGTTTTTGTTTGGTTTTCCCGTTTAAAGGATAAGAGGGCATGGCTTCACAAAACCGCTTTTTGTTTCTACTTTATTATTATTTAAATCCGGTACAATGAAGGGGAGTTCTACGTTGTTGTATTCACCAGAAAACCACATTTACGTACATTAAGTATGGGAATGTTCTGTTCATGGCCTTAATCAAGTTATTGCAAGTATCGATACAGAGAACTCATAACCTATAAAAAAAATCAAATTTAGACTACTTAAATGAAGCACCAACTATGGAAGTGACAAGAAAAAGAGACGAAAAGCTATTTCGCAACTTTCCTCTTAAACAATCCATTACAATAGCAGTATTTCAATTAGGTTTGGTTCCATTTATAAAATGGAATGAATAAATCCCCTCAAAAGTATTTTCATTAGTTCTTAATTTATAGCAGCCCTATCCACCCTTATTACCTAAGGGCGACAAAACTTAGATCTCTGCTAACAGGGTGAAGTGGCATTGTTTCACAACCCTAGCCAGCTAACTTTTTAATTTATTAACGAAGGGGTTGCCACTCGTAAAAATTACTTTTATTGTTTGTAACGACGTCTCGGCCTACGTGATAACAATGTATGTTATAATTCACTTTGAGAACGGTGTTGTCAGCTGCCAGTATTTCTTGAACTGCGTGTACGACCTATTTAGTTTCTTTGATGGGTATTTTGGAGTGGTTGATTTTATTAAAGACACCGCGTGTGGCGTATGTATATAATGTCAAGTGTGTTTTGTTATTAAGTTTATGTCCCGCTAAAGGTTGAGACAACGGTCTATGAGGTGCAGAACCTGTTTGTTCCAATGAATCGAGTGATTTAGTGCACTGGGAATCCTTTTTAGTGACGTCTAAATGTGATAGCTAGAGAATGGTATGTATGGTCATGAATTTAATTTAGGAGTATTTATAGATGTAGGTTTAAACCTGTTTAGGAATATTTTTTGCAGCTTGTTATTACAGTTACGTGAAATTAGGTTGAATGTTGATTACAAATACAGCGGTTCTGCTGATGATAGAATAAAACGAAGCAAGACTATAATTTTAGATAACCAGCTTTGAGTCACTTTCAGGTATTTAAAAAAAGTTCGTATAATACGAAATTTTCTACAAAAAGAAATAAAAGCTGAGTAATATTGATAGGATGAATGAACAGACAAAATTAATTTCTACACCACCCTAACCTAACCCACCAGCCAAAATGAAACCAAAACAAACAGTATCATAGAAAAAAACTAAATAAAATTCCGGTATCTACAAACCCTTCACAAAATAACAATCTCTAACTTTTCCGGCGTTGAATTGAAAACGGGAACTTTGGTAAACCGAATTTTACTCCGTATTCAAACGGGTCTAAGAGGGGAAGACATTATCGACACGGCGACACCACTCCACCGAGGCCCACTGTTGATTCTATCAAAAATCTACTCGAAATCATGCGCGCCTGGTAATGTATGGAGATTTGATGGTGGAAAGTGCTGTAAGAATAGGAAAACATGTTTTGTGATGGAGACAGTGAAGTGACGTTTTGTTTTGTAGTAAGTCTTTGTTGTAAAGTATGCATTCGTTGGACAAAATTTATTTTCTAATCAACTCTTTTTTTCTAGCTAATCTTTATTTTTCCTGTCCTGTCTCCAAAACCAACATTATATTAGCCTCGTTGCCGCTTTCTGCTTTATTGTCAAATAGAGATGTTCTCAAGTTCTATTTTAATTTTCTTCTTTTCGAGTCAATGGCAAAAGTAAAAATATTTTATTATGATATATGAGTTGGGCCCAGTAGGTGGCCAATCGCGGCATCAATGGCGTCTATCTTCATGATTGTCATATCCGTCTATACTTTCTTGCTTCCTTGTCTTCACTTAGGTCTGCCTCTTACTAATAATTATTGATGTATTCAGTATTGGTTATTAAATTTTCTCAAAAATTGGATTTGTTTTATTATTGTGGTATCCAAAGCCATGGCTTCAACGGAAGTGTGGGTCATCTGGTCCCAAAAGTAAAGGTCTATTTGGGAAAAGGTCAGGTTGATGTGAAATATATTTTTATGTAAATGTCGTGCCGATGTCGGCATAATGCCTCTGTGGATCTCTGTTTAGTGGTGTCCCACAATAACCACACGAAAACTCATATTTAAATATTATATCAGTTATATAAGTTCTGAATGAGCAGATTACAATATCTACTCAAAGGGTGGACAAATTTTACTTCGAAAAGTCATCTGTGACCAATTTATGTCACCTTGACCACTTTTAAATCATAACAATAAGGTTCAGATCACTTAAATGCTAAAGCAACTATTTCAACCTATAAACAATTACTATATGACGAATAAACTTTCTCAAAAATCCTATCACCGATGCCGTCAACAGTATTCCCAAGAGACGATCCATATTTCGCAACGAATCGGCCGTTCCAATTGTAAGGAAAACCTTGCCAGATGTAAATAACATAGGCAGAAACCTGTCCAATTTAAATTGACATTAATGGGGCAACACCGCGTTCTGAACAAGAGGTCAAGTTAATATGGTCCTTCTACGGTATTATTCGGTCCAATTTAAATTGACCTGAATATCATGAAGATTTTAACTCAAGAGGGGGTCAAGATATCCTAGTTGGAGTCCAGGGTACTTCGTGGTCGATATTTTATTCGTGCTTGTTAAATTTCATTGTGCTTGTGAGATTTTTACGTGCTATTCCTAAGGTTATGTTATTTTATTTACGCGTTGAGAATTTCTGTGGAAATGGATATTTTAAATGCGGATTCCCGCTTATGTAACTCAAAATGCAGTAATATTCTGATTTTGTACAATCATGTTCTAAAGATGATTATGGCATGGAGTAAAACCACTATTTTATTGGTTGCATAAAAGTCCAAACTTTTACAGAGCAATGAAGGTCACGTCTGAGAAAAAAATACTACAAAAAAAAAGCTAGAATGAAGAAGGCTTTGAAGTGATTAATGTAAAAAAAAACCTTAAAATATGGTGATCAAAATTGCACTATTCACTATTCTAATAAAATGGTAACTGGATTTCTACTAACAGCCGAAAGTCCAACCACCCGAACAGAACTCACATAAATCAGAACACAGCGATCAACAAAAGTGAAACTGTCCAACATATTGCGCTTGCACACATTGAATCTGCGCGCGCGACTATTGTTGTACTAATTGTTGTAGATCTGTATTGTTTGGATGTATCTAAGGGTGCACCTTTCTTTTTGATCTGAAAGTGTATTGCATTTGCAGAATCAGATAAAGGAACGAATTATGATTCTAGGTCTTTCAGAATTCTAGAAATGCACTTGAAATGCGAATTTTGCAACCGTGCATCCCTTCAATTGGTATGAGCATCATAGTTTTATAATCGGACAAGCTGATCGTGAAAGTTCCTTTTTAAGGATGGGCACGGTGCTTTATGGTAAATGGATATTCTATAGTTAGAGATGTGAGCAAAGTGGTGCAAGGACTGACATCATCCATGCCTCATTTTAATTACGTTATGTATAATCTTTTACTAGCTAAGGCTTATCTCGTTAGCCGTAGTGGCAGTGCTACTAAGTAAACTAAATTGCGTGTCTTTGGACAATTGACATTGTATACTTACAAATAACAACTTCAAGGCATTAAATAATACAATGGTGTATTAAATATTGCTGGTTTTATGGTTTAACTACTAGGACTCCCTGCTAAGGTAGACAACCATGACGATGTATTTACAATATTTTGGTTTTCTACACAATTTAAACACTGATTGTGAAACAAAACAAAACAGTTATACTTTCTTTCAAACACAAACGTCTCCCACAGCTATGTGTCGTAAAAATGCTTCAACAATAGCTTTAAGGAAATCAGTAAAAATCGTATACAATACAAACAAATTGTGACCAAAACCAACCCGCTGTGACACCCGCATCTGATGGGTAGGCCACAAAACTAAGCACTGTAGGTTAGCGGAAGCCACCCTTTTGTACAACACAATACATTATTTTTGTATTACAAACGACACCAATCGCCGTATCCAGAAAATGTTCGCAAAACAATTGTCGATGCACCCCGCGGATCTAGCCGTAATGACTAGGAAAGGTGTGGAAAAATTACCGTATTTGCTGTTGATGCTGAAGCATTTTGAAACGTACACCCTTGAAATAAGAACGATAGAGCATGTTGATAAGTGCGTTTAAAAGTTTGTCTGAATTCAAAATAGTCAATGCAGTTTTGCAGACAGATAAAACGGAATATGAAATCTGTGCTTCGGGAGATAGGGTTGAAAATTAAGGATCAACTAGTAAAATATATCAGGAATAATGTTTTGTGTATTTATTTTTATTTCTTCACTTGTAAAGGATCATTACCGACCATTGTTGGATAATTTCACGCGTTTGGGCGACACTGCGGGCGTTTGGAGTGAATTTAGCGGGAATTCCATTATAAAGGTTTGTATGAAGGTGTGTATTGTCCAACATTTTTGTTAACAGTGGCATTTGGTTACTGTGAAATTCACAAAGGTGAATGGAGTCATCATTGAAACCTGTATGAAAATAGAGCAGCTATTTTAGTGGCAGAAAAGGACCATTTATGCTGTCAGTGAGTTGTTTGTTGATTACGGTGAAATTGCTGGTTCAATTGTAATGAAGGTAAAATTATGAAGCTTTCTTTATCACGCAAGAATTGTATCCACAGTGCATGCCGAAACTGAGTTTATTTATGAGTCACGACTAACCAATGCATGGCTGATGAGAGAAGAATACAGATCTCTTAATATTCAAGACATTATTTTTGGAATTGGGCCATATGCTAAATCTCTTAAAAGGCATTAAGATTTAAAACTATTTCTTACAAATCATCAATATGATTCAGATTCAATCAATGAAGAATCAAAACATAAACCATCAAAACATCATCCATGTACGCATATCTCATATTAAAGTTGAAGCTGGTAAAACGCTAAAGCACACTCCATATTTATGCCGACATGCCGAGACAGGAATTATGCGTGTGAATGCATATTTATGCGAATTTTGCGTGGGCGGCTGTGTTGGTACACAATACCTGTGAAACTTATAAGGATTAATGTTTGAATTAGTAAGTTATTGGCTGTATAACATTTTTGCGTCATAAATTTTACGTAGTGATAATTTGTGAAACGATTTTTGTCATCTTAATTTTTCGTATTGTGGTCCAATGGTGCTATTGAGGCCTTCTACAGGTATAGTTTATTTATAATCCGGAGTAAGGTTTAATCATATTCAGTTTTTAATCTATCTATGGTGATACCTCATACCATCTTTTCTTTAAAACTTTCAAATTGTAAGAGCCGTTTTAGACTCTATCATTGGATAATTAAAACAGAGACTTAAGTCTAATTCTCGCCCTTTGAACATATAGCCGTCTAATAATAAAACTCGTCCAATTTACCTCAACTTGATAGTTTTTATCCCAATCCCGAACCACAACATAAACCTTATCTTTATGACTCACAACTAGGAACCAATCGGATTGCTGTTATAAATTCTAAATTCAAACACCTCTCTGCCTCCCTGCGCGCACGCATGTGTGTGTGCGGCGACGGTGCGTCTGCGCGGTCGCGAAGGAATGCAGCCGCGGAGAGGGGGAGGGATCGAGTCCCGGTTTGAGTAATGTCAACGATTTCTTAAATGGTTTTTTGTTACGGTTCTGATGGTCTGATTTGGTTCGGGTTGGATGGCTTTATCTAATGCAGATCGGAGGTTTTAATAATTGGTTTTGATTTAAACAGATATATTAGAAGAATGCTACGGAATAATGCTATGCTACTACAAAGTATCTCATCAAATGTTTTATTTGTCATCCACTTCTTCCAAATTAGCCAGATTTTTATTAAAAAGAAGATAGAAAAACAAAGTGTCGCTTTTGTCACAAATCATCTTATTACTCCATTGCATATTAAGTGGGATTCAAATGACCTCTGCAAGTATGGACCTGCCGACATCGATTCCTAGATTCTGGTGAGAACATACGAGTTTCCAATACTTTCCATAGTTGAAAAATGTACCTTTTTGAGGTAAACCTAAAAAAGGAAAACTTTTCAACAATGGCTCTGCTTTATAAACATCTAACCATCAACCTTCCCAAATTAAATCATAATTTAACGTAACCCACCTCTGGACACTTAAGAAATGATTATACTCTTTGAAAATTTCGTATAAGTAAATTATCTGCTTTGTGAAGTCGGCCAGGTGACATACACAGCGTTTGACTATCCTATGTTACAACTTTAATCTCGGCTTGGACCACAAAATGTTTGTATAGCTTAACTAATAATGGTTAGGGTTCCGCGATGCGGTGGGACCTCAGGCATATATTGGGAAAGTATTTATTTATTTAACCATTTATGTACACACTTATATAAACAGACAAGAAGAAAATAAAAAGTAATAGTGTGTGTGTGTGTGTGTGTGTGTAGAAGTAGTAAGTAATAGTGTTCATTGTAACAGTACCTTTCTTCCCTTGCCTTTCGTCCTTTTTTATCACTTGGTGCATACAATATTATACCGTAACGCTCAACACTATCGACTTTATCGGATTCATGTTTAAGCCGTATCTCGATAACGTGTAGAAAGATATAATATTAATGAGATTTGAAATGTTGACATATCTTAATGCTCTCCGTGAATGAGATCATTTTGTATTTGTATAGCAAATGCTGCCAACCAACAAATTTAAACTTCAACAGGATTGCCAAGATAATCCAATTTATATCCTCCACATCGAGAACCCTTTGAACCAAAATGTTCACACTTGACCGGTTTTATTACAATAAGAACTTTACGCTAGCCCTCCACCAACAGAATGGGCTATGATCACCAGCCCACTCGTTCCAAAGCCTCGAATAATAACATTATCATGAGAACCACCACTTCTTTCTTTTTCCCGACCCTAGTACCAAAAATGCAATCAAAATCCAACCTTATGTTGATAAGGATAAAGTTAGGAGAGGTTAAAGTGAAGGGAAAATTTAACTTGGTGTATTAGAGTACATTTTTAAGCGTCTTTGTCGTTTGATCACTGCCCGAAGTGCCACAATACTTACTATAGACGCATTCAACCTTTTTGGTAACAGTTCACCTTATAAAACGTCACAGTGCAGTGAAAAGAAATAAAAGAAAAATCCCGTATCCGAAATATTAGAGTTTCAAACTTATTTAACCACAATAAGCATGTTTATTATGGCGTGATTTAAAATAAATAGGCATTTTATCCGGTTTTTATGCAGTTGGGAATCTGTTTTTGAGAGCCCCGTGTTAGGCTTTTAGTCATTTAAAATGATTTCTTGAAATTATATTACTCTCGTTATTTCCATTAAAATTCTTGATGTCTTATTTACGAAATCTCCCAGGTTGAAATGTCCATTGGCTCGTCTTATTAAGTACTTACTAATATAAAGAAAATAAAACATCAATTTGATTTATCTTGAGAATCTCTTTAAATCTGTTAAAAGTACCGACCAAAAACTAAAGCCTTCGCGCCTAAAATCACTATGACAAATAACTCTCATATTCAAAAAGATAATGTAGATGTAAAAAAGAAACGCGATGAGACCCTTTTACATCTAACCGAGATATTCATATAAAGGGGATCGATAAAACAGATTTCTGTACGAAACAATATGGCACTAAACCGAATCAATGTGTCGACTTACAATTGTTTTGGAAATAAAATCGATTGTCATTGGATAGTATCGTTGCATCTCACGACTGTCATAATCTTAGTGTTGCGATCGACGCAAAATATTTACGAAAATAATATTATTATAAAGGTTGGGCAGGACAGCAATGCTGCGGGAACACTTTTGATCTTGTTAAGGTGGAGTTTCACTGCGATCGGATTTGCTTTAAAAATATTATGATCGAACAAATAGTAGTATGTACCTACTATACATAGTACATAATAAAAGCTTGCTTTGAATACTGAAGCTGATATTGGGGCATAGAACCATTAAAAATCGTTAGTTCTAATTCTAACTGTAAGTAATTAATTGGTTATGAAAATTCAAGTCGTGGACGTGAATTTTCATAAACAATTAAGAAGATTGGGAGTCAATTTCCATAGGAATAAAGGATTCCATTACATACCTACAGAAGGACATGACTTTGTACCAAATAAGAATGATAAAATTAAAAACTACAGTATTAGAACCCCACCTGACTGTATCCGTGATAGCGTTGATAAGGCGAGCGCTTAAGATTCACTTATTGTTCGATCAGCTTTTAAGATGCGGCTGATAACACGCCCGATGTTGACAAAAGACACGGCCGACACCCGCTTTGTCATAATTCAGGGTTCCTTATTAAAATATACAAGGTTTGTGATCGTTTTGACTTTCATGCTGGTGAAGATAGACTTTGATAGAAGTCAAAACGTTAGGACTAAAAGCATTATCATCAAGTGGATTTGCAGTGCATTTTTGAGTTGTTGAATTGCCTTTTATTTCTCTGTTATTCGGCATATGCTTGCGTTCAATGTCAGTCTTCATACCGACTATACCTAATTCTTTGAGAAGTGAGATGCTTGTAAGTTCTTGTAAATAGAAAGACAATATTCCCATTTCTCTGTAGATCCATTGTAACTTTCAATTAGATACGACGACATTTTAATTCTGTCTTTATAATAATATTTTTTCTCTCATTCACAGGACATGTCAGATCTGATGAATTAATTGAATTTCTATGAGAAAATTACGTTCTTTTTAACCATATCTTTTTATAATAAATTTGATTGTTGTAACAGTCACTGAAATAATTAAGTTTGCCAAAAAGCTTTGACACGTTTTGTGAAGGACAAATAATAACGCATTCACTTCAACTCGGCGGATTAATTCAAAATATTCAAATCACAATAAACGTAATCCACTCCATTCAAATGATTGCAATAGTAAGATATCAGAAACTGGCTTAGAATAAAAGCCTGCAGCGAGTACTTAGTGCAATGTAGGAGAGGCGAGGACGTAAAAGTACCTACATTGTGGCGAGTTGACCAAATTGATTGACCAAAATTTCTATGCAGAAAACGATGAACAAGTTTTGATCTACTAACATACTGAACCCCTTCAAAAGTCCACGTCACACCCAAAATCTTTGTCTTACTGCCGCCATTATCTCACCACGGACTAATAATTCACCGGACACCTTATGATCGTTTGATTTATACGTGTTTGTCTTTGTTAGTCTACCTGTTTCTGATTCGTTACGCTTTTTGTCCTCGAGTATACATTCAAGAATTGTGACATGAGTGTGAGACACTTGCATTTTTGTAAGCTCTATTTACTAGCTGCAAATTAATAAAGGTGTGTAATATCCAGTCTCACTTTTAAGTAATGTATGAGTGACTTGTTATTATGAAGGTATAGTCAACCGCACATCAGTGATTAAACTTGCATTACGAAAATCGCCCTTACTGCTACGACATAAAGGTACTGACAATGTCATATTGTTACCAGTTGACTTTTATTTGGCTTTTGGTTGGTGGAGTTGGCGGTTGACTAGCTGTACTATTCTTGTCAACTGTTCGTGCTAGAAGTAAGTAGTGTATAAGGCAATAGTTTAACGTAAGGGGATCAAAATCAATACCTCTCTATTTTCAGCTCACGTTGTAATCGTTTCTAGTAGGACTGTTTCATCTCGGAGCCCTATTTAATATAACTGACAATGCAACATATATGTCAAAAAAGTACAAAATTGACACATTTTCAAGATGGGTGCTGTTTAATAAATAAATAAACTATGAACATTTGATTTATTAAATAGCTCCTGCTGGCAGGCTTTAATGGCTGGAGCTAAATAGTTGACTATCGATTCGAACTATACGGAAAGCAATAGCTACCATTGAGTCATATATTCATTTTGCTAGGATTTAACGAACTTACCACGCAGAGGATATTCTTTACTGTCAAATATATCATAATAACTGTTTCTGCATCTAAAAGACACAAATATGTCAGAATTGGTCCAAAAATATCTTTGTCGCCATCCCTCATTTGTCTGCGACAGGCTAATAATTCATCACACACTGTATGACCGATTGTGTCGGCTGATTTATAAATGTGTGTCTTCTCTCATACCTGTGTTTTGTCTGTCATTTGTTTAGTGTCGTCACGGTGCGTTGGTAAAGTGGCCTAAGCAATATGTTAGCAGTCAGGTATTTTTGTGTCCTTTCCATCTGTCACAGTGAATATTTTAGTTCATAGAGCTGTTTTTGTTTCGTTCCTCGGACTGCACAGGACACTACCTACTTACCTAACCTATCCAAATACTCCATCACATCTTCTTCATCTAATAGCATAATCGATCTATAACGTTCCCACTGCTGGGACACAGGCTTCCTCTCTTCGAGAGGGAGTGGGCCATAATCCACCACGCGGTTGGTGGATGTCACTTTTCGTCATCTAATATTGTTCATCTATTAAGTAGGTATGTCGTAATAGTTGAACATTACTGTTTCCTCGTCAATATAACGTTTCAATTGCCTTTTTTTCAAAAATGATCATTGGCTACCGACCAAGCGCACGATACATTTTATTTTTCTTCCAAAATGTAGCAAGCTTCTTGTTTTACGCGGATCACTTGCCAATAACCATAAATCATTTAAATCGCTAATATATTATCTAATGTGGTCTCTACCTTAATTAAAAATTACTTGGTCATAAAATTAAGTTATTCTAGCCCAGGAAGACGATTTGCCGACATTCCTGCCGCATTCAATATGAACCATGGCTAATAACCAAATTATTATAATTCAAGCGGCTCAACGATAACCCATAAATCGTTTACTATGCCTTCTATAAAATGACAACCCTTTTCATTTGGATTTTTTATTTTAACGCCAAAACAAACCACACTGTGCCCTTGAATCGTTATGACTGAGATTATAATAAACTAGGTATCCGTCCCGGATTCACTCAGACTATTTTGGATTGAACCGCAATCGATCTTAGATCTTTCCCAAGTTGAAAATTCTGTACTATGTAGTACCTACTTCTCGACCTCGACTTCTCTACGTTGATTCGTCCTAAAAATGCGCATGTTATCGGAAATATGAGCATTTTAAGACGAACCAGACTGTATGTCTAAAGCTCATCGAAGTTGGTGAAGATAGATGAGACTCATGTAGATTTTCAAAAGTGAAAATATTTGTGAAATGTGTTCGTTTATTTCCTGTGTGCTATGAAAACATTAAAAAAAACTTACGAACTGTTCGTCTGTACCATTCTTTGTTAGTGTTGAATATTCAAATAAAAGCGAATCTTATGCGTCGTAAAATTTATGAGACGTCCGTAGGTATCAATTTTTATGACGAAGAGATTTCACGCGGCCTTATTATTGAATGTTTTCGTAAGCGAATTAATTAATTTCCGTTCATTGTCGGTAAGCTGCTTATGTCGATCAGTGGTACAGTAACACTAAAGAAATTGGTGTTTGATACTTTTGTAAATTATACATACGTGTCATTTATTTGCACCTGCATATGTCCCTGAAAACTTGGAAGTAATGATCTAATGTCTATGTAAATGTAAATGTAATTATATATGATTATATAATGTACTAAGTAGCTGCGCCTCGCGGTTACGCCCGTATAAGTCTCGATCCCGTGGAAATATAGGAACAAAAAGTATCCTATGTCCATTAGGACATTAGCATCAAGCCATGGTCCACTCATGTGCCAAATTTCATCCAAATCCGTTCAGCCGTTTTAGCGGGAAAGCGTTACAAACAAACATATTTAAAAAAAAATCTCTTTTTAAGCAATATTAGTTTAGATTTGATAACCTGTGATTTGTGTTGTCCAACGTGTCTTATGAACGCATCAGGCTACGAATAAGTAAGGTATCTACCATATAATTATGTATTTGCTCCACCACCACTAAAAATAATCCCTAATCTAAAAGATAAAACAGTCCTACCTACCAGCGGGTAATACCAGATGCTTCAAATAAAAATCACTTCCAAAGAAATAATTTATTTATTAATTAAATCAACTCCATTACCAAAACGAAAGACTATCCACATCTACATTCCAAAGATATTCGACATTTATATCGATTCGCTTCACTAGTCATCAAGCGTAGTTAACAGAATAGGGCCTTTAGACGCGAGCCATTGATACCGACTTTACAACAGGAGGTGTTATGCCAAGAATGTCCGTTCGACTTCTTGTAACAATTAATTTTAATATCAAAGCTTTATAGGCAACGCTTAATATGCGGTTTTTGTTGAAAAATATGTAACATTTTAGATAAATAATATAGGTGTATACTTACCTACGTATCTGCTGATGTAAAAATGTTAGATTCTGTTATGATTGTAATTTATTATGATTTCTTTTTTATTGTTAGTTTATTTATATTATAGCAGTTTAATAGCTTTGTCGTTTCTATTAAATGGGTTTGCTAGACCTCCCCGTAACATGGTGTGGGTGTCTTATGTCGTACCGACAAAAATACCGATATTTTGTGGGTTTAAAACTCATCATCATTATCAATGAACGGTAAACGACGACCTACTCAGCAAATGCTAGTTTGACAATCACACAATGGTGAAATACGATGTCTCTAACATGGTTGAATAGTTATTACTGCATGGTGCAGGTATAAATGGTACCTACTCTTGTAAAAAAATCAAGTCAAGTTATAAGGCAAAAAAATATTCAAAGACATGTTTATCTTATTCGTTACAAAATTCTATTGGTTAGAGATTTTATTATTGATAACTTTTAATTGATATCTTAAATTAAAAGGCTTTCCAAAAAACAAAAACACATCAATCTTTACTTATTAATGTAGTTATTAATGCTTTTATACTTTGCTGTTTCTATCACTACAATGCTACATTCAAAACGATTGATTGTATTATCAAAATCGATAAACTATTATAACACAATTCAGAAACTCGGCTCCAATGGTCGGTCTGTCGGGAGGATGGGGGATGGGGGATGGGGACCACAAGACTGGGATATAGACCTTACCGCTATCCCGATACCACCCTGAAAGTATCAGTCTCATCCCCCTGTTTTGCCCTATTTTGTGTTGTACTATTTTAGGTGGCCTAGATCT
This sequence comes from Brachylomia viminalis, assembly GCA_937001585.2. NCBI lineage: Eukaryota > Metazoa > Arthropoda > Insecta > Lepidoptera > Noctuidae > Brachylomia > Brachylomia viminalis. The sequence goes on from OW443301.2 coordinate 3,174,948, forward strand.
GTTGAAATTATTTTGGAACTAAATTAACTTTCGAAACTACAGATTAAAGTTAATAAATTGTCACAATTTAAAGACTAAGTATTTCTTGTTTTTTTTTTATGAATTAGGTACCTATAGCCTTGTCTTGATTGATACAAATGAATAAAACAAAGTCATGTAATATAACTCTTACAACGAATGAGAGCAGTGGTGGCCCAGTGGTAACGACCGCGACTTATGAGTTGTAGGTAGTAGGTTTGAACCCCGACAGGCGTTTTACTTTGTGTAAATTTTTTCATCACCACTGCTCTGAAAAAGGCGAAGGAAAACATCGTGAGGAAACCTACATGTCCTAGAACCCAAAAATCGAAGACATGTGACATCTACCAACCCGCACTGGGCCCGCGTAGTGGATTACGGCCCGCTCCTTCTCACAGAGAGGAGGCCTGTCTCCCAGCAGTGGGAACATTATAGGCTGATTATCCTTATCCTTACGACGAATGCGTCCTGTCCCAATATGAACCAATAGGTAGTACGTTTATCCTGCTCAACTATTAGGTACGATTGCCTTTGTTACTAGCCAGAAACTATGAATTCAGGGCGCCCCCAAAAGGCTTTGGGTTAGGTTGGAAGGGGATTAGGTACTGGGCCAAGTGAGCGGAGGATGATCAGAAGCAAATGACAGAAAAACGCACCGCTCTTGAAGTGTGCAGTTCCATAAATTAACAACACTGAAATACCTATACTTTTTTTTAATTGTACTGCTTGGATTGCAAAATAAATCTTATTCGCAAAAGGCTCTTTGTACACGGCACGGTTTTATTACGGCGTATACTTAAAGCGCGCCGTAGAAAAAACGTGTTTGTGTACAAGCTTTCATAGTGATCTATACAAAACTAACGACCGTGCCTACACACGGCTAATAAACAGTGGTTTTTCACGGCAAGAAAAACGTGTGTACAAAGTACCTGACACCCACGACAATGAAATTTCTCTTTTCTTCCTAAACTCTCAAGCTTTTGTTTATGACTATGACTTTCCTTTACAAAGCACTTTAGAATTGATATATCTATTGAAATATCGTTTAGTGAAGGCTTTTCATATCGCCTACGCAAGAGGAAAGCCATATTAGGATAGTGCAACACACATAACAATTCATCACAATCACACATCATGATTAATACCCAAAATCAAGATGTTTGTCCCTACACTGTGTTTCTATGTGTCATATAACATTCGGTCAAAACCTCACGGTCGTGAAATAAAAGAGTATTCACTTGTTTTTAGAATTGACATTTATAATTATCACTGTCATTGTTCGAGTTTCGAAATGATGTGTTGTGAACTAACTATTGTTTCTTGTTGTCTTATATTCTAACAGATTATATCTTATAACAGATTGGGGATATAAACAACAAGGGGCTAGAAAGACTTGAAGGTGTTTCAACAACCATATACCCTAATTGGTCGATATAACTCGTAAACAGGCAGGCGATCATCGCTTTCAAAACCTTAATTAAAAACTGTTTACTGCTACCTATAAATATGTCCGAATGATATAAAGGCTCTGTGAAACTTGGCGTTAGAATAGCCATTTTGAAATAATTATTATAACCCGTGTTGGAGCGAGTTGGAAATGGGTGCATAAGAAGTTATTCTGTTGCTAGTGGAAAATACCTTAACATAAAAAATATTACTAAAATACTCCTAGTTTTATAATATTTTTTTTTTATTCAGAAAATTACAGGGCATAAGAATAAGTACAGTTCTGCTTTTATTCTCCTAAGATGTATGTGCCTGAACTAGGTAATCCTGTGTTTCAGGCGAGATGAGCTTTATTTGTTATAACTTTAAGTCTAATCTAGCATAGCTAGATAGTCAGGTTAGTTAGTCAATTTACAGGTCAACCTATTGATGTTTTTAGTACTAAGTTTTGACCACATTTTAGCCTAAAAACCTAATGCAGAATAGTGCGACAAATTGAATAAATAACGCAGATATAAATAATGACTGCCTCGTTGGTCTAATGTGCGCAAGCGTTGCTGCTGAGCCTGAGGCCCTGGGTACGATTCCCAGTACGGGCAAAGTATTATTGGGCTTTTCCATCTGGAATTTCTTAGAAGCAGCCGGGAGTCTGGAATTTGTGCCCGGTGCTGGCAGACAGCAGGCAGGCTTATAGAGGTACAAGGAACAGGCTGTAAAGTTCACTCATACCTCCATAGAAAAGGGAGGATCCTCCGACCAGATGGGTGTCGTGCCTGGTGGGCAACTACCCGAGGATTGATGTCGTTGTAAACAATGCTAGTCGCGCGGTAAACTCTGCTTGCGCGATGCAGGATTTGCGTGACGTCAGTATAACGCGCAGCTCGCATGTGGCGATGTAGATACCGCTATAGGCTCGCCCCCTATTACAATGGGACTTAAATATAAACATAACTAGCGAAATTTGTGTGTACTATAGGTACACTTCTGCCTAACCCTCCAGGGAATCAACGCGTGGCGTTACGATATGTTACAATGAAGTTTAAAAACTTTTAGCATATTTGGACAAACGTCAACTCTACCTCTTCCTTGGTCTGCTTGGGACCGCCGCCGCCGGTAGCCGTCATTAGTACGGCCGCGAACTTACGACACCAATTTAATTGGTGCCTATATATCATTCAGTCAGTCCGTCCGTCTGTCCGTACCGTTTTATTGTTGGGCACAGTAGCCACTATAAACATGTGAAATGATTGTTATTCTGTATGTCGTAAATGAGTTGTTCAAGTTTTTTGGTTGATATAGCTGGTGCTGAAAATGGGAATGTCTTCATGTGTATTCAATGGGTGTGTGATATGCACTTAGTTTTAAATATGTATATCTTGGAATTTGCTTAGTCTTGGGAGAGAATGTGAGCGTGGGTGTGGATACCTTTTTTGCAAAATACAGAGTCACAGTTACAAAAATAGTAATGACAAACACACTCGATCATACAACAATAACAATTGTAAAAGCATTCCCTGAGCGGTAAGGCAGACCAGAGAAGCACCTATAGAACACCCTATTTTCGCCAGTTATGCTAATGTCCCATGTAATAGGGGGCGAGCCTATTGCCATCAACTGCTATTGCCATCAACTGCTATTGCCATTAACTGCTATTGCCATCAACTGCTATTGCCATCAATTGATATTGCCATCAACTGTTATTGCCATCAACTGTCATTGCCATCAACTGCTATTGCCATCAACTGCTATTGCCATCAACTGCTATTGCCATCAACTGCTATTGCCATCAACTGCTATTGCCATCAACTGCTATTGCCAACAACTGCTATTGCCATCAACTGCTATTGCCATCAACTGCTATTGCCATCAACTGCTATTGCCATCAACTGCTATTGCCATCAACTGCTATTGCCATCAACTGCTATTGCCAACAACTGCTATTGCCATCAACTGGGCACAAATCCGCATTACGGGCTGCTATTGAGAAATTCCAGATGGAAAAAGCTAATAACACTTTGCCCGACCTGGAAATCGAACCCAGGAACTCATTCTCAGCTGTCGCACTTGCGACCATTAGACCGACGAGGCAGACTGTAATTGTAAAAAGTTTGGGTTTTTTGCTTATGCTTGGGATGAAATGAAATGTTTATTTCTGTAAGTAGATCTTTTTAGACAGGTTTATACGGTTTTATTTTGTTGGTCAATATTTGAAAACTAGATGGCGCCGGCATTTCCTAGCTGACTGATCCCTGAGAAGAATGCCGAAACAAACTCAGAAGACATCAGGTTTATTTTTATTTTTTATAAATGTTGCCCCACCCTAGAAATTTCTCCTGTATTGTGGGTGCGTTTACAAACATTTAAAACTCACATACCTACATAAACAGCCAGACCAGGAACAACTACTTGTAGGTTATACTAATATTTGTTCCGTGAGGGAATCGAACCTGCGACACGCAGCGCAGCAGTCAATCGCTTAACCACTGCGTTAACCGCGCCATCAAACTTACCTGACTTAAACTGCAGGGTCTTGAGATGCTCGCTGTGGCAAACACTAATACATTTAGTACCGATATTATCATTCATCTTCTCACCCAAAGCAATCAACAAAACCACACCTCAGTTCCACTCAATTCCTTATCTTCAAAACAAAAGTGTCACAATTACAACATTGTTACACACAATACTAAAATACTTCATTATAAAGTTGGGCACACATGCGATAATACAGCGTGTGCATCGCTTGACACAATGTCTTATTAACAGATAGCATCGCTTTCGATTAACATTCCAAGATGGCTTCCGGATGCGTCAGAGTGACGTAAATGTCAAAATGCCATTTTTGTGCCAGCTCAGGATCGTGAGAGCGGGCCGGTGGTCCCGCAGATTGGTGCGTGATAATGAGGCTTTATTTTTATCCTGAACAGATGTAATTATGAAATTAACAATTATTTTTGTTTTGAATTGGCAAAATGCCTGATTTCCTTTTGATAACTTTAAAAATATTCTACGTGAAATATTTATTTTGTAAAATACTGATTCAGTAGAAATTAGTCAAGAAAATTGGTGTATTCTTTTATTATTTTAATACTTTTAAAATTGGATCCTAGTCAGTTTTTGTTTCGTTTCTTATAAACAGGCCTACCAAATTAAATTGCCGAAATTATGAATAATAATCTCAATAAATTAAAAGGTGACAGAACATTGGTCAGAAGTCAGAACGAGTATTCTAAAAATGTCGCCTCAAATCCATTCCGTGATTAATAAACACAAAGCCGTGCAAATTAAATTAGGTTTAGATGCAAACTTAATTTTACTGCTGATAAAACATTTATCACTCATAACACTTTGCAAATAAGGTTGAATTTTCTTTTTGATGACGGCAAATTAACTAAAAGCTTAGGTGTGAACTTTTTTCAGGTCTTAAGTAAAACAGATTTATGTCATGCTGAGGTGTAGCTTAGTTATAATGTTGATTGCAAATACGGAGGCTTTTGATTGCGCTGTCAAAAATAATATGTAATATAAGTAATACTAATAACTGAAAAGGAAAATAAAATGTAGGTACAGCAATAAATACAGAAAAAAATACTAAACTGTCAGTTTACTTCAAGTTTTGATTTAATACTTAAATGGTAGGTAGGTATTGTATCAATGTTTTTCCTCAGATCCAAATCAATCGTGGAAATCGACTAAAAGTAGGTAGTTTAGAATCATACTTGCCACATTCTAGCTTAGGAAATATAGCATTCGGAACTTCGGTTGCTTGTAAATTATGTTTGTTCTTCTAAAAGATCTTGACTTCTTTATCAAGTTACATCTAAAAAAGTCTTGCCTCCTGGACCACCTGGTCCAAGCTACCGTGTTCAGTAATGACGTCATGATACCAGTTGGTTGTATCAAGAGCGACCCGCTAATATGTCCCTGTCCTCCGCCACGAATGATGGCAAACCGCATCATTATGGAGCCATGCGTAAAAATATGGATTTTTTGTGTTATTGGTAAAGGAGATTGTACATTGGTAGTTACGTTGTGGTGAAAAATTGTGAGTTGGTTTCGGGTGTAAAGAGACCGGGGTATGCTTGAAGTCTTTAACTCCTTTTCATTTTCCTATTTCCAGTGGTAGGCTATGTAGTCTGTCAGAGAGATAAATACGAAACTGTATCTACATAAACAATACTTTTACAAATATTGTTTTCGAAAGTTGGCTAGTCCAATATTTTTTTTAGCTTTTTTTAAATAAACAGGGGTCATAAAAAAGATGACGCTATTAGCGAGAAGAAACTAAACAGAATTGGTTTTAATTACGAACATTGTATTAGGAAGAAAACCGTAATTATATTTTATTTCAAAACACCGAAAGGGACAGACACTATAAATCACAGACTATTCTCATAAAGCAATATGTCATAAACGTCATAATAGTTCCCAAAACACAACATTGTTTCAACGTTTAAAACTATTTCGAAAAACACACAACACATTTTTTTCTATCCACCATTTCGCACTGGTCTGCGGCCTCCTTTACGTCCATACTTATTTTATTTGTCTCATAATGGCCGACCTAAGGCGAGGAGCGCACGCACAGCGGGGTGGCTCGAAGCCACTACAACCGCATAAATTCTACATTTGTCACGGCATTAACACTCGAAAAAGGGTTTTTTAACGTGTCACCCCTGTATCCGGTAATCTTAAACTGATATTATGAATATTTTTGCTTTTTAAAATATGCTTTTGTTGTTCGCCGTGGAAAATGGTGACGGCTTATTTTTATTTATTTTTAATAATATGTTGCTTTTAGTTTATTATTATTATATATAATTAAATACACTTTCGATAATTATCGAAAGTGAAAAGCTGCTTGAATTCAAATGGACTGATGTTTTGTTAAACAGATTTTTGTTTTTTTTTCTCTCATTCCTTTGCAGCTTAGCCTGCTACAATTAAAAAGCTTCAGCCAAACATGAATGATAGATAGCCAAAGAAAATAAGTAAAATAAATCAAACACCGAAAACCTATGAAACAGCAACATTTAATAAATGCTCTCAATACAGATCGTGATTTATCGAAATCGGGTAAACACGACCATTAGCGACCATCTGTATAATAAAAATAATCGAATTTACACGCCGGCAAACTGATATAAAGCTTAGTACAACTAATATTGTCTATCGAACAATAGTATGAATGAACGCGTTAAAAATCGCGGAAAAAACTGTCGGATCGAGTAAAGAGCGATTGTTGTGCAAACTTATTCGATACGGTTAAATGGGGCGTTGTTAAACGCGACGTCATTTACCCGCGCATGTGAACCATGCTTAATGATTTAGAAGTAATATTTTTCGACGTTACATTCGAATTTGCACTTTAGTTTTAGGATATACGATAGAAAATCGGTTGAGATTTTTTTAAGAAATCTAAATTTATTATAAAAATTAAATCACGCTTTTGTATAAGTAAAAAAACAAGTTCCTATCTACTTTTTTTTCGTAAATATCGGCGCTATTGATTGTTAAATTACTTCGGATGGTTGGAGTCGGTTTCTTTGCGCAAATCAACTCATGCGCATACAAGTAGGGTATTCTGGAGTTATGGATCATAATAGTTTCAGGATATGATATGATATTTCCGTTTCATAAGTGGCGGTGCCTTTACGGGCATAATTATTTATTTCCTCTTTGAAATATTATATAAAATCTATTATAATATTAGAAAAGTTCTTTTGTAAGAGATAATCTGTTGAATTGCCTGTTGTGTAGGACAGGATAATCCTATTTTTTCCATTATAGATATTTACAGGTTTACATACCAAAAACGATTCATTTTAAGTTCCAAATGGGTTGGTTACTGCCAGCCCCCGTTAATATTTATTCGAAATATTAAACAATATAATTCAAAGTATTCAGGTATCTAAATCTAAATATCTTTACAACATGCCACAACAAGCGGCAATCACTTTTAATTACCCAAAGATAACGAACAAAAGAAAAACGCCAAGAAATAATCCATCTATTAAGTTCTATAACACCCATTTTATTGAGATACGATCGAACTACTAAAGATAGGGCATACATACGCAATCAAAAGGAATGCGCCGCTCACACATAGGAAAAAACATATGTATCTAATAAAAACAAAATAACATTAAGTAGACAGAGAAGAGAAAAAACCTTCATTGAGCAAGCGACGTGGACATCGCTAGCTTACAACCAAACTAATAACAAACAAAACCCAACTCAATCATAAGACGTATTAAGTCCAGAATTCTATATTGTCAAAGCGGCAACTGCCTCGTACACCTGTTAAAAACCTTTAAATCCTTTACATATTTTTATAACGCATTCTTTCGAGCGCATTCTTTGTGTTTATTTTAAAAATGATTTGAAAAGAGGGTAGGATGATAAATAACGTATGATATTTGATTAAAATGACACAGCAGTTTGGCGGTGTTACAATGGAACGTCCCGAGCTTCCGAAACAGACGACAATGAGCTTCATCATTTATTTCTTACTGAATTTCTTACTCTCAATGATAATAATAATAATAGTATAATACCTGTTTATTTGTAAGAAAATAAAACGAATCCTAATGAATCTACTCAATTAACTAATAACTTAAGAAATTCTTTTATAGAGTATTAACTATAATTTAGTTTAGGTTATAATATAAATATCCATTGACGGAGATGAGTTTCAATTTGTAACAGAAGCAGTAGGACCAACACAAACTAAATCGGATGACGATCATATTGTGCAGGGGAATAATAAGATAAATAGTGATGAACTGAACGGCATTCTTATATATTAATAATAATAATAATATGAGACAACATCCACACAAGGTCTTCAGGTCCCGAACTAGGCAGAGCCTGTACTACGGTAACCTGATGACTGTTACACATACTTATATACACATACACACCCAGACACAGGTCAAACAGACATGTTCATGCACACAAATGTTTGACTTGTCCGGGGATCGAACCCGGGACCAGCGGCTCAGAAGGCAGGGTCGCTACCAACTGCGCCAACCGGTCAGTCAGCAACACGGCAATAGACAGCAAAACGTGAACATATAACCTTATCAATGCAAAAAACGAATTTGAATATATCAAAACTATCAATCATTGGATTAGACTTATGTATTTTCGATTCATGAAGCGCTAATTGAGAATACAGAATCAGCAAACTTCATACTTAATGATAATGAACAGTCTTATAAATATTCCTACTCAAACTCTTTAAGCTAGCCCAGGATTTTGCTCAATCTATACCTTAAATGCCAACCAAGAAAAGAGCGCATACAAAACTCAGCAAGGATTGAAACCTCAATACTCCTAAATGTATCGGAGCGTGTGGCGACGATCAGTCTGGTCCGTTCCTAAACTCGTTTGCGCTACAATACGTTTATATAACTGGTAACACTCGTGGGCTATTGATGTCCCTTTTTGTTGCACAAGAAGCTTGGAGACAATCGTCTAGTGAGCGATTGTTAGTGATTATGTATGTATTGTTAGGTATGGTAGGATTGTAATTAGGTTGACAAAGGTGATTGTGAAATGATAATGATTAAAATAGTTTAGTTTAAGAGATAGCCTTAATAAAAATTCACAACTCCGGTTGTCCTCCAAAATCACTCACTACTCCGGTTGAATATAGTTAGAGCACATGAGCTTTTATTATAATAATATGCGTTGTTATGCCATATTCGTAAATATTGCATGAGTAAGATTAAATAGTATCTATCTATTAGCACAGTTGGTATCAAGCCTGTGAACTTTGATTACAGTCAAAGACTCACCAGATTTAATTAATAACCACGGTCCCATAACAAATAGATGAACATTATGTAATGCCATATTATGTGTAGGTACTTGGCAATGATGATTTCTAAATACAATAAAGACTTAAAGAGATTACTTAAACGTTTTTATACAATAAAAGTTTTCACCACCCAATTATTCACTCCCACTAATGAATATATTACATCATACATAGACTAAAACCAATCTTCCAAACATACTTACGAAAATAACAGAGTCACCATTTTAAAAAGACGAAAAACATTATTCAAATTATAATACTGAACAGTAGGTAGGTACAACCGATGTAATTACTGACGGTGAATACGAACAACCAATTTTTAGGTCGACAATTTATCTGACATACTAAACGTCAAATTTAAATAACGTATCTTTCATCACAATGACAGCAACCCTGTCGGATTCATCTCTTCTCACCCTTTTTACAGCATCATACGGTTCAGAATCTTCTTCGCCAGTGGTATTGGTATCTTTGTCAGCTACTTTACAAGTAAAGACTTTTTCTACCCGAGCCCATTAAACAGTAATGAGTGGACTATGAAGTGGTACTTTGCGTACCACGTGCCACTCACAATGTACCAAAGAAACCAACTACCGTTCGTTTTAATACAATAGTTAAAAATAATTGTACAATTAACGTCTTGGATTGTAAACGAGTGGTTAATGCCTCTTGAGACAGTCCCGTGTATGTAATTGGAAGTCAAAACCTTTTTTTCTTTTTGAAATATTAATTTTAGTTTCAATTATAATAACTCTTTTAAAGTTAAGATGTGATTGGAAGGCGTTTCTATTGAAGCTTTTGTGTGTTGCTTTTTATTATTTGTATCGCTAAGTTCATCTAAAGTTTGCCTTACCCCTTTTTATTCACAGAAAATAAGACGGCTAGAAAAACTTTTGTTCTGTTTTAAATCTATCGTCACAATATCATATAAATTATTTGCTACAAGCATAATTGCACTGATATTTGTATTTTAATTATGTTTAGTAGTTTAGAATTTTGAATTCCATAAAAGTATGTCAAAATTAAAGCTTTCATTTATGTGTCAGCCCAAAACATTCTCAAAATGGGACTCATGTGGATCCCATCTTTAGTCCCCTACTCAAACCATAGAATCAAAGTTAAAGTCCAAATTAAAATCCCATTGAAGCCCCTTTGTTATCTGACCACGATCGTAATAAGACAAGAGAAGCTAATTCTATAAAAGCAAAGGGTGTCATACAATAGATAAACGATAACGAAATACCAGCACTTACAGAGTAACAAAAAGATGAAGATTCAAACAAAACTGACCCTTACGAAGACGAGAAAAGAGCTAAACTAAATTTTGATGACGGCAAAAGACCCGTGCAGCAAAAATAATTCCGTATGTTTTGAGATATAGGATCAGTTAATTTTTCTAGTCTAATGCCTTTTCTGAATTGAATGATATAGTTTCACACTAGGGGTGTCTGATTCTACGGATATTCTCACGGCGAATAACATTTTTTTTGCTGCCAAACCAATAAATAATACTGTTCCGAATACGTCATCCAAATAAGCCTGTTAGCAATGGTGACAGTGAATTAAAACTCAGACTTAATTTTAGTTTCCCACAAACAACTTTTAAGGGTTTAATCTGATCTTCAGAATTAAATTTCATTTACTGGCTGAAATCTTCTGTTCGATGTAAGTGAGGATAAAACATTATACTTCACAAACAATAGTGTCATAGCTTTAACGAATGAACTTAATACATAGAACGATCATCAGAAAATGGTGGCATACGTAGAAGCACACAAAACCAACAGCGTCATAATTGCTCATGTTTATATAACAGAAGCCATTCACAAACCTACAGAAGCCGAAAGGAGATTTTAAACAAACACACCTTAGAATTTCTTTACATAGCCGTCTGTACAAAGAATGCTTCAAGTGGCCAGGCCGGCCAGACACCACAATGGTGGCCAGCTCGTGAAAAAACTAAATATTATCACGCACAGCTTGACTCGAGGTTGTCGCAAACAATACCGGTGAAAAGCTTTACTCCTCTGATAATACAGGGTACATTATCAACCTTTGTCGTTGAAACAAAGATGCTGTAAAATTGGCCAATCATTTTAAGGTCACGATTCCGAACATCTGCGCAAGACGAGAAAATTGTGCGCCCCGAGCAAACTTCGTTAGCGTACAGAGACAATTCCAGTTTCGCGAATTTCGATGGACACAATAAGACTTCAACAATTCCTTTCGACAACAATAGAGTTATTGTCATAAAATAGCCAATAGGTACGAAAATGACGGGTTGCGAACGGCTTTGTGCCTACCGAACTTTCGGCTATTATGATGGATTCTTTGTTACTGGATATCCTCGGGGAGACGCGAGACAACGTCCATAATAACACCGTGAAACGTATTTATAAACGTTATGATATGAATGGATAATATGCGAGACGCCATTGTGTTATTGTCGCACGACAATGGTGGCAAATCGAGGCCTTGAGTTTGTACAATTATGAGATTAGACACTCGACGAGCAAGGATGCTGATTTGACACCAGATGTTTTGAGAATTGACCCCTTTGTGTGCTAACATCACAATGATGTACTAAACGAATGTTCGCACTAAACATTATTAAAAAAGACGCTTATTATTCGCTGTAAGTATTTTAGGTCAGTATAACTTGTATGGCCAGTCATCAAAGCACGTGTAGTAGTCAACGGTCAACGTTTCTCACAGTTCTAACACTCCAAATTCTTTTTAAACAGTTTCACATCCTACATATTTGAAAATTAGTAGTACTTCCGTGTGTTTACGTTGATACATTGAGTAAGAATAAGGTGTTTTCGATCCATGAGTTATCATACTTATCATTGGTTCATAACTAGAGATCGGATATTCGGATGCATATTCACCTAAAGTTGAGATGTTGGCTAATAAATAAATACATAAATTTAGGTTTTTGACTATAGAATCGGAAATACCCTATATTTACTTACTTTCAAATGTTGGCTTATTTGAAATGCACTTTTGTATCGATCGTAAAAATCCCGCGATTCCGGAATAGACTATTTTAGTGTTTTTTTTCTGACTATAGAATCGGATAATAATAATACTCGAACTTACCTAATATTGTAAAGTAGATACCAAACTGCCAGAGCAAACAACGTCAAGATTAGATAACGGAGGGGATACGAGGGGGCGTTTTTAAGTTCGCGGAATGGAGGGTGAGAAGTGAAAATAAAAATACTAAATTAATTTTCTTTTTCAATATATTCACCTGCTACCCTTATACATTTTTCAGATCTTTCAATTAGCTTATGTATACCTTCATAAAAAAATGCTTTGTCTTTGTCCGAAAAATAAGCTGAAACCGCGTCCTTCACTTTTTCATCAGTTGAAAATTTCTTCCCACGAAGTTCTTTTTTCAGTTTTGGGAAGAGGTAATAATCACTGAGAGCCAGGTCTGGGCTGTAGGGTGGATGGTATAAAATATCGAAGCCCACCTTATGCAGGGCAGCCAACGCAACACGGCTCTTGTGAACAGGCGCGTTGTCGTGAAGAAGAAGGACACCTTTGGTCAATTTACCCCTCCTTTTTCTTTAATGCTTTCTTTCAACCTCTGGAGGATAGAAGCATAGTATTCTCCGGTTATAGAAACGCCTTTACCTTTATAATCGGTCAACAGGATCCCTTCTGAATCCCAAAACACTGTTGCCATGATTTTTCCAGCCGATTGTGACACTTTAAACTTCTTGGGTGGTGGTGTGCCTTTTTTGTGCCACTGCATAGAGTCTTGTTTCGACTCAGGTTCATAATGATGAACCCAAGTTTCATCTACAGTAACAATTCGACTTAATAGTCCATCCTTATCTTCGTTACAGAGGTCCAAAAACGTGCGAGAACACTCCACGCGGTGTTGTTTTTGAGGCGGCGCGTGAGCATTCTTGGCACCCATCTTGCACTGACCTTTGTCATGCCAAGATGATCGTGTAGAATTTTGAAAATTGTCGTATCCGATACTCCAACCATTTCTGCAAGCTGTTTCTTCTTTAGTCTGGCATCTTCCATTATTATTTTTTCGACTTTTTTATTGATTTCCGGAGTAGTCACCTCGATCGACCGTCCGGGCCGTGGGTCGTCTTCAAGTGAGGTCCTGCCTTGTTTAAAGAGACTGTGCCACTTGTAAACCATGGTTTTATCCGGGCAAGAGTAAACGTAAACGGATTCCACCTCTTCCAGTATATTTTATAGTATGAAATATATGTATATATATATATATGTATAAAATGTATACTAATATTGAGTGGCTGAAGTTGTGGCCATCCCGATAATGACCTATGATGTCGTGTGCATTCTTTCATAGCAAAAAAATTACTTTAGGTAAATATGCATCTGAATATCCGATCTCTGTTCATAACCCAGATTGGTACCTCAAAGTTTTGTGTTCGTCTTGTTATTCGAACAATACGTGGAAGGTATGGAATAGTCAGCTTAGTTTTTGACATTCACAGGTGTGAAAACATAACATATTTTTTAGCTCAGCCGGGTAATAAAACTCAACGCCCTCCAAAAACAAAGTGAAAAACATAGGTAAGTAAAATACCGCGGGCACAGCACGCCGCCATTGTCCACAGAATAGAATAAAAGATAAAAGAAAAAGGTAAAAAAAGTTTGTGTCGTTTCTGTTTGAACAATGACGGTTGTCAGAGGCAGCCATTTTGGATTTGACGCGCGTGAGTCTGACAAACGGGATCGCATTCTAAATATAGATGCAGTTATTGTAAAATATATTGTTTGTTGTTAAGATTGTTTTCGTTTAGGGCCTACTTACAGTGTTTTCGTATGTACATAATGTAATCAGCAAGTTCATGACCAAAGGGTTGGAAAAGCTTTTGAAGAATATGATTAATCATCATAATCAATCTTTAGCAATCCGCTGCTGGACAATTAATTGTACGCCAATCAGCACGATTCTTGGCAAGTCTCATCCAGCTTCTTCCAGCCACCCTGCGAAGATTATCGCTCCATCTACCTTGCGTTTGCCGATTCGCGGCCCCCACTAAAGAACACGTCTATCCTAACAGTCATAGGTTCTACGGCTAATACGGCCGCCCCATTGCCAATTTAGCTTGCTTATTCCATGAGCCATGTCGACAACAATCGACAACCAAAGTTGTTGCGGATTCGATCCCTCAAGAGACGAGACTCCAAGCATAGCCCGTTCTATAGCACGCTGAGCGTCGAGCCGTACCGTGAGTGTCCACGTTTCGGCTTAAATATGATTATCATTATGAAATGAACAGAACAGCAGTGCCTTTAGAAACGTAATCGTCATTGAATGTGTAACTCCACATTTGTTAAAAGCTTCTGGATCTGCTCCAAAACTTAAAACTTGATCCGTGGCTGAAGCTTTACGTTAGTAAGATTTATTTTGAAGTTAATTTCATTCAATGTCACGCCAAACCAAGAAAGATTCTTTTTTTTCCAATCTTGAGAATGCCTTGTGTTATTTATTATAAAAACTAGGTATTTAATCTTAAAAAGTCACTGATAGTTCTATACAAAGAAAAATAGCATTGAACGTAATGATGTAGGTATGTTTTCTTTTGCATCGTTGTTATAAAGCTCTTGTTTGAGTACAATGGCTTACGATTAAGTATATTGGTCGCCCATTGCTTCATTGGCCTGAGACAAATCGATATAGGTACGTTCTTACTAATGCATCAATGGATACTCAACCAATTGTTGAGTATTTGAAGTCAATAGATTTGGTTTGTTTTTACCAAATATTTATTTATATAGACCAGGTATTAACTTTTTTTGCTAGAAACAAAAACGTCGTCTTCAATCTGTCTGTTTCGCTCGGACAGAAAAATCAAAGAACGTGTTTCACGAATTTATAGATTTACGTTTAACTTCCACTTCGTTAAGCGATTTCGCGAAAACGAATGTTGGTTGAACACGATTCATGTTCTTTTCATTGAATGACATTTAACTTTACCTGTATTTACTGCTTTACTTCGTGGCATTTTTCTGGATAAGACACGTGGTTAATTAATTCTATATACTTAGTCCCATGATAAAGGACTGCAGGCTATGCTTGGCTATTGATTGTCAACTCGTTTATAGGTACTCATTAGGATTTCTGATTTGAACAGAAATAAAGCTTCAGACGACGAAAACAAGCCAATGAGAATATTCCAGTCCAGTTATCGTGTAAGGCAAAGTCGAAGTTGGTAATAGTGGAAATAAATAAAGGAAAGATGATGGTGAAAAAGTGTTGTGTTAGTTGTAATGAATGGGTGGCTAAATTGATGAACAAGGCAAGTGATGATCGCGTAACATAATTATTGTAAGAAAAACCGAAAAAATAGTGTAAACCCCAAAATCGATTATAACACTGTAAAAATGCGTTATTCACCAAATCGACACGAGATACTGAACACACATGTGTATAGTTGGTGAAACTCAAAATTAGTATCACTTATTATTTCGTCTTCTGGACACGCCAAGATTTTTACGCGTGTTCACATAGTGAAACTTAAATTAAATAACTTTTATGTTTTTGCCAACTGGACACACTCAGTTTTCATATAAAAGAATGGTACAGCCAGGTTATTAATCGCCTCGTTCATTTTATAAAAAAGCAGCCTCACTTTTTTAGTTGAAAAACCTTATTAGAAAAAACATAAATTTTGAAATCAAATATACTTATATTTGTTTTATCTCTTGAAATCGCCTCGTTCATTAATTCAATGAACGAAGCGATTATTAACCTGACTACCATGATTTTGCAAACAAAAAAAATGTATGTGGACACGGTAAAAATCTTGGCGTGTCCAGATGACGAAACAATAAGTGAGTACGTAAGTACTTATTTTGAGTTTCACCAACTGGACACACGTGTGTCCAGTCTCTCGTGTCGAGTGGGTGAATAACCCGCAAAAATAGATGAATGCCTAATTCAAATTCTCACAGTAGCTTTTCTACCAAAAATAACTCACGACATTGTGTCGCCATATTGGATTCTAAGATTGCGTGCACAAGCCTTTGTATCTTTATTCTTTCTTTTATATTTTTAGTGACAAAGAGATTTGATACGTCGTCGGATTTCAATGAATGGGTTTTTAGTTTTTTTCTTCAATTTTGACACCTGAATACTGGCATCCCTTTTGGAGTAAACTGCTGATCAATTTTATTTCTTTTGTTGGTAAATTGATGTTTTTTTCCGGATGCAAGGCTTTGGTTTACGAAGGAGTATCTTTCCATTGATACCGAAGATGGTTAGTTATCATAGCAGCGTTGAAAGGAAACAAATTAAATATTTTTGTTAAAATGTCGCGTCTGTGTGTTAAGTTTTCATTGCATTCATTGAAATTATTTCCTAAGATATGTAAAATATTTGTTATACAACTCGTGGCAAACTCGTTTCACACACTTAGTTATTGGTTGTAACTGTTCAAGCTAGATTCTTACATAAAATAATAATAGTATTCATATAAAACGATTGTTTTGATTGGATCTATCTAACATCTGTTCCTGCAACAGATGTTAAAGCTTATTTTAAATGCTTTCCTCACATGAATTGCTTTACAATAAAAATATTTTGAATTTCAAAACCTGGGAACTTACAAAACAAGCCTTTCACACTTTACCTTTTTTTCTCTAACAACTAATTCATTACTTCTCTATCAAGCCGCCCATTTTTCTCATGAACTGTTATTGTTTTCTACTTAACGTGTAACTTGACTTCTAAGTTAGCATCAACAATGTTTGTTACTGCATAGTCCTCAATCTTCTCTGCGTGAAGATACGCCTACTGAAGGAGAGGCGTTGGTAAAGTTGCAAGTTCTAACCAAGAATGGGGGACGCCCCGCTGTCTTCTGTTCAATGGGAATTGTTGTACATTATTAAAGTTAAATTTATCGTTTTAAGTGACGAATATATTAATAATATTATGGCTGTGATTATGTGTGATAAGGGATAGGTTAGGTAAGTGGTTCTCAATTTATTTCCTTTAACTGGTACACATGTAATTGAATGACAAATGACATAATTTGAGATCATTGTTTCATTGTGTGTTTTCATTTCATAAATTATATCCTGTTTTCTTTTACACCATTTTGCTTATTGTTGAAGCGTCCTGATTTAGTATAATGTGGATTTATTTGTCACGGAGAATTACTGACGCCTAAGACGCAAGCACCTACACCTAGTTTAGGAGTCAGAGTATTAAAATTATTGTGACCTAGTTATAAGCCTTTTAGGCTCTTAGTCTTTGGATTTTGTAATGTGATAACTTTTTTTTGGTGAAATAAAGAATTATTATTTTATTTATTGTTTCTGTTACTGATTCTAAAATAATTAAGATTTAAATTTCCTGTTTTTTTGGTCCAAACTTTTCATCAAAACGATAAATACGAAATCATATGTGATCTCTTTTCAATAGACCAAATTAATAAATATAACTAAGTATTCATTGTTCCCACAACTTTAACCTAATCTACAACTAATATTATGAATGCGAAAGTGAGCTTGTTTGATATGCTTTCACACTAAAACGGCTGAACGGATTTGGATGAAATTTGGCACACAGATAGACCATGACCTGGATATGGACATAGGTTTTTATCCTGGACGCAGACGAAGTCGTGGGCAACAGCTAGTTTAATACAATACAATACCTATCAATTGTTGTAGACCAGCAACTCGCAACACACCTTTCTAGATCCTTCCCCTTCACAATATTTTCGTAGCCACCTTCGTGTCACACCCGCCACTGCGGGATACCATGGGAGTGGTGTGAAGACCCACCCAGGTCGCATACTGCAGGAATGTGACCAGGAGTGCATGGGAGCGTGGAGGTGAGGCGTTCTGATCATGCTGGGCGGCCCGCCCATCACTGGGCCCTAGGAGATTATATTCACACGATTAATTTAGAGAATTGGATTGAATTTACGGTGTGGGAAGTAAGTTGTTTGTAAAGTATAATGTAATTGCTACTTGTAAAGTATGTGAGTGTGTCGGGAGTCTTAAATAGGGTTTAAATATATTTTAAAAATTGATGAAATTATCATATTATTATAATCTAAGGGGTTACGGTTGTTTCATACATAAGCTTTCCAGTGTTATTATTGAGTCTAAAAAATATAAGTAACACTAGCAGAATCCACAAAGAATGATTTTGTCCTTGCTGAAAAAAGCAAAAAACAAACAAATTGTCCCCTGTTTAATCATAAACCGTTTAGTTTAATTATGCATAATCCTTAATACAATTAAGTATGCTACTATTAAGAACCAGAGTTCGCCAAACGAGTCCAACCTAGAAAAACCATAAACAAAATTAATCCCTAATAAAAAAAATATTTAACAAAAAAACTGTCATAAAACGACAATCTAAATCAAATAATCCTGCTAATGCAATCACTCCGACACTCACCCATTCAAATTCCCATACAGAACTCACTTCCATACAAAAATTATACACCCTTTGTAGGGAATTACACTATGGAATTACCATAGAGCATAATTAGCTGTATTATAACCTAGTTAGTACGGTGGGCAGTTATTTTAATTAAAAAATAGACAAAATGGGACACAATACTTTATGTTTACCTACTGTATGAATGTATAATTAATAATGATATATTGGTGTGGTCATGAGAAAATGGAGAGAGAGGAGATTACATTAGGTTGAGTGCACACAAGTGTTGTTGCACGCCCTTTTGTGGAAGCTATGTAGTCGGATATGCACGTGGCGTGCGTGCTATTAGACAAATAGGTGAAGTCTAGAGCGGGGTGAATAATAATCTAGAAACGACGGAACAACAATGGAACAGACTTCAGGATAGTTATTGGTAAGTTTAAAAGACACTTATTTGATCATCTCGCGCGCGTTTTGACACATTTCTGTCCTAACCTAAACCTTTTTGTCGGGGTTCCCTAGCTTAGTTCCTGCGACCATTTTTAGGAAAAGGCCAGAAAGTTGAAAACAGGCTCATTTATTAGATTTAGGTTTAAAGATTTTATTCTCAAGAAAGACATAAAGTCACTTACATGAGAACAATACTTAAAATAAATAATAAACGTAAAGTTCGTCAGAGACGTCACGGTAACAATATGATACACCCATCCAATGCACTCATATTTTAGGAAGGCTGTTATTTGTGATTACATATTCAGCTAATTGAGGTTTGAATGCATTGAATTAGTGTAACTTCCTTATACATTTTGTTGTATAATTGTTTAGTGTAGGTAATTATTAAAAACAGTGTATATCATTAGAAACAAAAACGTTTTTAAAAGTCCAATTAAATATTTCCTATTTAAAACTATTACTTATATTACACGACGGAATGTAAGCCAGAAAAGCCTGCCCACTCATAAAAAAATAGGTTAAATCTCTGTTCACCGTTTGCCCATTCGACGATGACATGCAGGCTTGCTCTTATCACAATTACGTAATTTCAGAATGTTTAAAATTGCCATAAAAACGGATGAAGACAAAATATGAATTACAATAAACAATAAATTAAATCACACACTCCACCTCCCCTATAAACAATTTCCACAATGCATTAAAAACAAGAAAACGTACAAACGTAATCGTTTATTCCAATACGTCACAGCTTCACGCCTTTGCCGTAAGAGTCCAAACAGCAGACAGGATCCTGAATTATGTGCCACAGAGCATGGCCCAGCATGGCCACACAATGGATGATCAATAACAATTTGAAGACGAAGACGGAAAGTGATTTGTTGTTACACTAAAATGTTAGGACGAGTGCATACTGGAGGGCTAGGTGGTTAATAGGTCGCCTATTGAGGAACAATAGACCAATAGTAATAGAAGAGCCTGTAAAAGTGATGGTAGTTATAAAAACTGAGCGTTCATCAGCTGCATTATTAACCTCCTGACTGGCTAATCTTTTTATTATGGCTTAAGCCAATATTCTTAGTATAAAAGTATTTGTCCATGCATTTGTGAATAATGCTCGTGTTTTGTCGTCTAGAACAATAAATAAAATAAATAAACATTTATTTCAGAATCACTTCCATATTTGTTAGTAACCATGTAAACGTATAAACGAGTGTTAGTAACATTTATTCTAAGCAATACCTACATCAAATTAGCAATTAACATGTAGCTTGACTCATTGGTTACCTGGGTGTGGAACCCCAGGTGCTAGCTTTTCATCATTGCAGTACTGGTTTAAAGTTAACCACAATGGGTTAATCACAACTTAGTTCAATATTCGCAAACAGACACCAAATAAAGGCAAAACAAGTTTCTTATTTTTCTTAAAATCTGTAAGCATAAATAAAATTGGTCGCGCTACGTTTACAGAAACACAAATTGAATTAATTCCTAAACCTCATTCAAGATACCAAAGGTAGATCCCTCACAATACTTAAGCCTATAGATATTTACTTTACAGTCAATATTATTTATGTCCTGCCATTAATTGCCGACGCATATATCAGACGCGGCCAGTCAACGCACTTGACGTAGCGACTTGTGACTTTGCAACCAAGCTCGCCTGTGTGCACAGGGCTTTAGGAATTGAAATTTAATTCTGCGTTATGAGCTATGATCCTGAAAGTAAAGATGAGTGCATATTATTTTGTGAGGAAATCTTTCATGTTGACACGGAAAAATATTGATGCTTAACAGATGACGGCCCCTTCACGAAGTTATGATGACTTGTCACGGAATTGGAGAAACTGCTCAGATTTTTTATGCGTTACCTACTTTACGATTTATAATAAAGGTGGTGACCTAAATGGTGTAACTGAAATAGCTTGAAAAATATTTAATCCTAATGCAGAAGCACAATTTGGTTAGAGAAAAACATAAAATATCACAAAAACTAAAAGAAATAAAAACCCTGGAAAGGATTATATTTATTTAACATGCTTAAAATCATACATCAACCGCGGAACCATAAAAAAAATACACCCAATAGACTCCGAGTACCAACATAAACTTCCAACTATTTTTTACATGGACTTACATAATTCTTTCCCATTTTATTTCCCACGTCAATATGAACACTACCGAAGAATATCTCGGGCTATCTGGCCGTACCTCAGTAAATCAGGATTAGCGCGCGTCCAAGCAGTCTCATTTGTGCGTTATTTATAAAGTAAATCCGCGCTCCACGCAACGAGGTCACTGCGTGCGGAAAAATGAATAACTTGGGATTTTTACGATGTTCTCTCAGTGTGCTTTTTGTTTTTGGAATTTGATTAAGTTTTATTGGATTGAAATGGTTTTTATTTAGCTGCTTGAGTTATGTAAGATCTGGGTATGTAAGAGTACATATATTATGTTATGATTATCAGTTACAGTTACTAAACTTTACTTATAGTGAATTCGTATCACCTCTCTACAAAATCAGTGCGTGCGGTTGAAACAATAATAATAGTTTTTGTGTCTTCTTGCAAAGATTTGCCATTTATATGTTTGCCTAGTATTTTAATATCAATAAAAATCAAGTGTTTTTTATTTTTTTTTGAGGGTGGGAAATCATCAAATAACTTCTCCCGCTCTGGGCAGAGACAGGTAGGAGTGTCAGACTCTTACTGACTAAAACCCACCCGTGTTCCTTCAGTTACCTGAGCCAGGGGCCACGGTATCCCTCTCGGACTTTTCCGCAACCCTAGCAGGCATCAAGCTGAAACTATTTTTTCGCAAACAATTCCTCAGTATCAAGTGGCCGAAAAGCAATGTGCAAGGAGTACGAACACTAGCCCTTTGAAAGAACCTATACGATCTGCTATGATATTAAAATAAATATTATTTATAAGTCCTTTATGGCCCGTGTTGTTCCAGTTGTATTAAGAAAATAGCTTCGTTTAACAGAGAAGGCCCTAAGCGGGAATTAGTGAGACAAAATAAAAAGCATATGGCATCAATATTATTATAAATATAAAGCAGAAACACTTCAATTGTTTATTGTGTGTGCAAATTGCTGTACAAACTATTGTCCAGCGAGTGTGTGTGGGTAGTTCAAGGTATGAGCGATTAGCGAGTTGACTCAAAGTCACTCTGCTATCTGCTTGCACACTATTGTTGAAGAATTTGGAGGCTCTGGTTGCTGTTGTACCTTTCAAGCATAAACCAATATCGTGATAAGAATGAGGATAAGAGTAAACGGACTTTCATAATTATTATAAATTTAAGCAGGTATTTTTACTCTTAGTGTAATCATGATCTGGCAGTTTGAGTAACTTGTGCGGCCTACTCAAATGTCCTTTCTTTGGTATTGTTCGTCGAATCGTTGAGCTCCTTAAGTTCTGAGTTGAGCTGCACGGTTGCTGACAATTGCGTGCACTGACTGGACAGCTCCACTCAATCTGCGTGGTTCTTTCCTCAAAAGACCATTTCAGACACCGATCTACATAGCCTTCACATGATCTGAGCATGATTCTGTCTGGACTTTAAAAGAGACTGTGACCTCTGAGTTTGTTTCGGCCTTTCTTCTCAGAGTAGTCAGATAGGAAACGCCGACCTCATCTAGTTTAAAAAAAAAATATGACTGACGTGTAAAAGTGTTTGTAAAAACCTACTTACAGAAATAAAACCATTTATTAGTATGTATTTTGCCATTCCAGAATCAGCCGAGTATCCCTTGATATTTTGTGCTGACACAAAAATCTGTATCACCAAATTAAGAGCCATCGGCCAGCATCGGCATCGGCATCGAGCCAGCGAGTTCAGCGCTTCAATCGCTTCCGCTCCTAACTCACACCGAACACTACAAGATGCCCCGAAGCCCTACACATGGCAACTTAAAGCGGATAATGCCTTTTTACACGAACAATACATACAAACATACGACGCAAGAGTTTTTCTAGTAATTGTGTAAAGCGATGTTAATTGCAATTATTTTTTTACGACATACTTCATTTTGTTTGTTGAGCGAGAAGTTATCATTGGGTCTTGGAGATAATTACTAAGACGTCTAAAGACAGCCATTTTTTTTGAATTGTTTGTTTTTGTCGTAATTTGTTCTATTATAGCACTCTACTAACATAGCTTTTATTTTAAAAGTTTTATTGGAATTGATGAAGTTACTGTTTATTTGTGATCAGATAACGGTTTGCATTTATGTTTTATTTCGTATGGAAGACTGTACGAATCTACATTTGTCGTGTTTTATTTGAAATGATATTATATTTCTTTTAGAATAGATAGTTTGTAACCATTTAAATTTAATTGTAACATTTAAACTAGTATTCAAACGAAACAATGAAGTGAAATCATACTCAACATGAATTCAAGTGAATACTCTTTTACACAAAAAATTAATTTCATTGATACGAAAATTTCTTTCATAGATCGAACAATCGAATTCTTGAAAATATAGCGCGGCGGTCGAAATTCAAAATTTCTCGTCCTTTGTGCAGCTAATGTCCGACAATTGGGCCCATCGAGCCACGTTGAGCCCATATTTTGCGCATCTCTGCCCCCGTTTGTGCCAGCGGGAGTATGGCCGATCCGCATGAAAGGCCACATTGTCAGGCGACAAGTAGTTTCGGAAAAATATACCACCCCGTAACTGGCACTAATATGCACAGGGACGGCTTTAGGTAGCACGTGTGAGTGATTCCTTTCGTGGTCTAAATTGGTAATTTCGTTTAAATTATGTGTTAACTTCTGAAAGTTTTGTTGTAGTTGTTAGCTGTAATTCTTTAAAAGTCTTTGAGTTATTATGTTTATTTTGTAAATTTTTTGTAAATATATTAGAAGGAATTTAAATACTTACTAAGCAAAGTTTATATTTGAACTGCTAAACAAATTTGAGTAGTAATGTACTATTGTTTAAATTCGACTTCTTTGCTTTATTTATGCGTCTTACAAAGCTTGTGTATTTAACTATATATATATATATATTACTCTGTAATATTTAAATAACACACTATTTGAAATCCCCCGAATCCGTCACTGCATACCAAGGTGCAACCCGTTGCAAAAACAGACAGAAATTGTCCAAAAGTTCTAAACGTGATCAAGTCATTGTGCGCGCACACCCGCCACAATGGGACACAATAGCCATCCTTAGCCACTCTTTATTCGCAACAATGCCACTTTTACTAACAATAAAAAAACATTCAGTACCACAAAGCCATTTGTCAATTCCGAAATTCGAACAAATATCGACTTTCAAATTTCGAACATAGATATTGATTTCGGAATTTCGATCGATGACTTTTGCGACGTTTTCTAAATGTTTGGTGTCCATCGCGTGTTTGCCATAGTTGTCATTGTTACCTACACCTATTGTAGCATTGTTCGTGCTCTATTGAATGGGATCAATGAGAAACATTTTAATATTACTAAATTATAAACGTCTTCCGTGATTTGTGCGAGCAGGAAATCTATGGAGTCGCCGTTGCGTTTAGTCTTTTTCTCAAATTGGTATTTTCAACTCTTACACACAAGTTTATGACAATCTGCTCACATGTGAAAACTCCCAGTGATTTAATTTCCTTATTTTTATCAAATATTATAATAGGTGCTCCATTTTACAGCACCACCATCCTACATAACACCCATGAGTAGCATACGCCGTTAGAAAAATTCGTAGTTTAACTGATATAGAGACAGCCCGTTTAGGTAGAGTATACTTTAGTTATTTTTATAGTGTAATGTCGTACGGTATTCTGTTGTGGGGAAATGCCGCCGGTATTCAGTAAATTTTTGATTTGCAAAAAAGGGCTTTTCGTTCAATTTATAAAATTAAGTCCCAGACGCTCCCTCAGAGACAAATTTAAAGAGATTAATATAATGACTTGAAAATATTTCTTATGCACATAAAAATATTAATCTGCTTAAGAAATACAGTGATATGATATCCATAATATAAATACTAGGAACAAACAGAAATTTGTTGTTCCTACAACCAGGCTCAAGAAAATAGGTGGCTCGTTTAGATGCCAATGTATACGCTTTTATAATTAACTTCCTAGCCACATTCAAGAACTAACACTGAAACTGTGTAGTTCTTTCCTCAAAAGACCATTTTAGATACTGATCGACATACATGATCCGACCAAGATTTTGTCTGGACTTTAAAAGAGACTGTGACCTCTGAGTTTGTTTCAGCCTTTCTTCTCAGAGTAGTCAGATAGGAAACCCTGGCCTCATCTGGTTTAAAATTATATATGTTTGACATGTATAAGTGTTTGTACAAACCTACTTACAGAAATAAAATCATTTATCATTTATGAATATAACAAAATTGTTTTAGTAAAGGAGGCTTTTATTTTTACCGTTAGCTGCTGTATATTATCTTTTAAAATGTAATGTTTGTTGCTATAGGTACCCACTACCTACCATAAAAAAAGGGTATTTTAGGTTAACAGCTACTCCACCTATTTCTGTATCCGCCCACGCAAACAATTTATTGCAATTCGACACTGTCCCCACATGCATTCATACATCAACGGCTCAAACATTATCCCTGCACGACACATCCGTCCCAAACAACACCATACAACCCATGCGATATCTTTGCATCATCTTTATTCCGTTTCATCACTTTGTTACCATTATAATGGTTACTCTCATTTTCTATTTTGACACTATTATCACCTTAAACTTCCACACTTCAAGAGTCACATTCCTGTGCATAGCTTTCACCATAATCATCATCCCGTCAATATTTCCACTGATTGCACAATTGAGTCTTCTTCTGCCGGAAGTTAAGTGGTTGAATTAAGGTGGTTTGTATGGACACTAAAGTTACAAAGGAAGGACTATTTGTAGTTCCATGAAATTAGCTTGCATCGTTGACAGATGTTTCAATATAGGTGTTGCAAGGTGTCTAATGCATCTGTTAAGTCCAAGAATGTCTGAACCACAATGAATTCCAACGAATTGATTATTCGTATATATTTCTTATATCCTAACTGAACGGTTACCAAGAGACGGTAGAAGGAGTGTTGGTAGACCAACAGCCAGATGAGTGACATTCACAGGATAGCGTAGGAGAGCTGGTTGAGACTCGTACATACAAGGGAAGCATGGCATAAAACAGAGTAAGCCTAAGCCTAGCTAAGCAGTGGGTGGAACAAGGCCGCCGATGGTAACGATGAAAGGCAGTTTCTAACAGTTTGTTGTAATAATATAAAACACGAACAGATACTTGAAGCGGTTTTCTATTGTGTTCCCTAACTTTTTTATCCATAATCTAAAGTGCCATATTTTTTTTCTCCTAATCATCATTTGTCCGAATGATAATAACTTGCCCGAACTTAATGTCACATAATATCACATGCCATAAAATTGAAATCCCTAAATACAATATGCCCTAAATTTGTTTGCAAAATATTACAATCAATAATATACCTACAAAAGACATAAAACCGTTTTCAATAAAAGTTATAAGTTCTAAATTAAAATTATTTCATGTTTATTTAACCTAATAATATTTTTTAAACAAATTTGTATTGCAAATAAAACACACACTCAATAAAACAGTTGATTGTGAACATGGGGTTTTTATTTCCCTGTAAGCATGCTAACAAGCATACACCATGCATGCAGCAAGCATGCAGCATGCAATGAGCAAGCAAGCAAGCATGCAGCATGCAAGCGAGCATGCAACATGCAGCAGGCATGGTTTCTGTCACGGCTCCAGCGCTGCAGGGCTCCGGCGATCCCACGCGAGCTTATCGTCGCAGATGGTTTAACGCTCACCACCGCAGCTTCGTATTGCTGGCCATTTCAGTTACTTTCATAGTATCATGGCTTACGATATTTTGCTATGGGGACGGGCTGCAGATATCGAGTCTATTTTTATTCTGCAGAAAAGAGTCATCAGAGGGATATAATATGGCCTGTTATTGTGCAGGTTGTGGGAAACACAATAAAAAATGCGATGTATGGAAATATTAAACTTTGTAATAAAAGTAAAAAATACAAAATTAAGAACGTAGTGACGGCGCGGTGTACGTATTTGCTTGCAATGGCCGCCGCGCGGGCGCCGCCGCGCGGAGCGGCCACACGGCGGCGGCGTGAAGTTAGCGCTGGCTCCCTTCCCTTACCAACTTCAAGCCTCTGGTTGGCATACAGCGTTAACATCCTCCACCCCCTTGGAAGCCGTGCTTTCAAGAAGCTCTGGATCATCAACTGGCAAGATGCAGACTTTGTTTAGCGCTCGCCGGAAGATTCCTTTAGTTGTGGTTATATCAGCGACTCTGCATAAACCGTCTGGTCCAACAAAAAGTTTTTCCACTCTTCCCAAAATCCATTTCATTGGCGGCAGCTGATCGTCTTTGATTACAACGACATCTCCAACCTGGACAGGTTGGCCACTGGATCGACGCCATTTGACTCGCTGTTGTAGCTCGGAGAGAAATTCTTGCGACCATCTCTTCCAAAAATGTTGCCTCAGTCTTTCTAAATGCTGGTATCGATTGATCGACAATTTCTCCACGATAGGAGATGCTAGTGACGTCAGCGGACGCCCGATCAGGAAGTGGCCGGGTGTTAATGGGTTAAAATCTGATGGATCCGATGACATAGGTGTCAACGGACGCGAATTCAATATTGCCTCAATTTGCGCAAACAGAGTGGAAAGTTCTTCAAATGTAAGATTAGAATTACCTGCGATTCGTTTCAAATGGAACTTAGCCGCTTTAACGCCAGCTTCCCAGATCCCACCGAAATTGGGTGCATAAGCTGGACTGAATTTAAATTCAATACCCTCGCTGGCTCCGAGCTCAGTCACGGGCTCATTGGCAGCCTTAAGCATTCTGCCCAACTCGTTATTTGCCCCTACGTAGTTCCTACCGTTATCGCAATAAATTATGCGAGGCTTTCCTCGCCTGGAAATAAACCTACGTAAGCACGAAATAAATGCATTGGTACTTAGCTCACTAACAACTTCAAGGTGCAAAGCCTTGGAGGAGAAACAGACAAAAAGGCACAAGTAGCATTTACTAGTTCTAGCGCCACGTCCTTTCCGATTGGAAATATGGAACGGGCCTGCGAAATCGGTGCCACAGATCTCAAACGGAGATGAGGGATTTACTCTAGGATGAGGTAGGTTACCCATTAAAGTTTGAACGGATTTACCCTTTATCCGTACACATTTGACACATTTGTTTACAGTTTGTGTGGCAAGAACTCTGCCACCAACGGGCCAGAAGTTCTCACGTATAAGACTAAGTAATTGCTGAGGACCGCAATGTAGTAGACGCAGATGCTCCTCTGCAAATAAAAGTTTGGCAAATGCATGCTTGGAATCAATTAAAATGGGATGTATTTTGTTATAGGGTTGCAACGCACCTTGAATGCGTCCCCCGACTCTTAAGATATTTTCATTATCCAAGAATGGATTCAAAGATAGAATATTAGATTTACAATTTACAAGCCCTGTAGTTTTTAAAGAATGAATGTCCTTTTCAAAGGAATAAGTTTGTGATAATTTAGCTAATGTTTTTAATGACGTTTGTAATTCATATAGTGTCAGATTACCTTTCAATTTTTTATTTGTATTTTTGCAGTTGTATATAAAACGTTGTACAAAGCTTACAACTCTCTGTAGTTTAGATAGTTTAGAAAATTTGTCAAATGAAATAAAATTCTGATTACATTGTATAGTTAAACTAACCTTCATTTCAGGCAATGTGTTACTTTGTAAGTTAATATTGTGCTGAGGCCACTCACCCTCAGGTTTAGTTAAAAAAGAAGCACCGTGCCACCAAAGATAGTTACTCTTAAGATCCTGCGGCTTTACTCCGCGTGAAGCTAGATCAGCCGGATTATCCTGAGTTGGCACATAGCGCCATTCATATTGAGCGGTAAGTTCGCGAATTTCTTGTATACGATTGCATACAAAAGTTTTTAACGTTTTTGGCTGGGTATTAATCCATCCCAGAACTATAGTTGAATCTGTCCACAAAACAGCACGTGAAGTTTCAAAATTTTTATTACTCCATGAATGTAAAACCTTTGTAAGCAATCTAGCACCTAATAGAGCACCCATTAATTCAAGACGCGGTATAGTTAGTTCCGGTTTTAAAGGGGCTACTTTTGCTTTGGCACAGAAAAGGTGAACATGTATAGCGCCTAGTGTGTCCATTGATTTTACATACAAACAAGCACCGTACGCAGTCTGCGATGCATCAGTAAAACAATGAAATTCTACAATAATTGGTGCTGCGCACACTACATGCCTGGGTACCTCAAGAGTGGAAATATAGTGTAAATTTTTAATGAATTGTTCCCATTGTAGTTTGATTTTATTTGGGACTTCTTCATCCCAATCGTTTTTTAACAACCACAGTTGTTGCAATATTATCTTTGGAATGATTATAGTTGCTGATAATAAACCCAATGGGTCAAAAATTTTAGAGGACATAGATAGAATACTGCGTTTAGTAATTTTCGATTCATGTTTGAATTCTGTAGAAAATTTTAAAGTATCTGTTTGTGGATACCACTTTAAACCTAGAACAGTAGACTCCTTGCTAAAATCTTGACAGATGTTTGTAATAGGAAGATCCTTTAAAACATCTGGAGCATTAGTCCGGAATTTACGTAACGGAAAGCAGGCTTCTGAAAGTTTATTTATGACTTCATGAACAACATTTCTCAAATCTTGTTTTGAATTTGAACCCGTATTCAAATCGTCGACGTAAAAATCATGCTCAATAACATGCTGTACGTCGGGTTTATCAGCGCATTCACGTGACAACTCTAACAAACATCTCGTGCTTAAAAATGGAGCCGAGGCCGTGCCGTAAGTTACAGTGTTCAGCTGTAGTACTTGCAACGGCTTCGTTTCTTCATCTCTCCACAGAATCAATTGAAGGTTTCTCTGAGACTCGTCAACTAATATTTGCCTGTACATTTTTTCTATATCGGCGGTAACAACAAAAGCATTTCGACGAAACCTCAACAAAATTGACAGAAGATCGTCTTGTATAATTGGCCCCACCAGTTGGATATCGTTAAAGGATTTTCCAGAAGTAGATTTGCACGAAGCATCGAACACTACTCGTACTTGAGTAGTTTCACTATTGGGGCGTAGTACAGCGTGGTGGGGTAAAAAATAACCAAAGGAAGGACGATCAATTAGCGAAAGATGACCCAAGCGCTCATACTCGCGAATGAATGATTTGTACTCCTCCTTTAGAATAGGTGACTTGTTCAGTTTTCGCTCTAAATTAATAAATCTACGACGCGCTACATTGTATGAGTCACCGAGAGCTAGTTCTGGAGATTCAGTGAGTGGGATTTTAACTAAAAAACGACCGTCATTTAATCGTTTAGTATTTTCTATAAATATACTTTCACACAACTCCTCACATTTAGAATAAAAATGTTTTTTAACAGGAAGCAATTCTTCTATTTCCCAAAACTTTGTTAATGTTTGTTGAATGCTTTGAGAAAAGTTGCATACAATATTATTATGTTTAAGTTTATGACTGATATCAACACCAGTAGGCCCGGATATTAGCCAGCCTAATTTAGAATGTTGCAAAGTAGGTTTGTTCGGGCCAAGTTTGATTAGCCTTGGGTTTACAATATCCCAAAATATATCTGCACCCAACAAAATGTCGACGTCAGAAGGACTGAAGAACTCAGGATCAGCCAACTGAATATTGTGAGGTAAGTTAAGTTGCGATGGATCAATGCTCACGCTTGGAAGTTTGCTTGTAATTTGTGGTATGACAAGACATGACACATTGACACTAAATTCGTTTAATCGAGATTTAAATTGTAAATCGCAATATTGAGCCGTATTTACAACAGCATTATTGATGCCACTAACAGTTACTGCATTTCTATTAGTGAAATCTAATTTTAATTTATTTTGTAGGTTTTTTGTAATAAAGGAAGACTGACTGCCGTTGTCAAGCAGCGCCTTCGCAAGGTAAGTATTATTTTGTTGATCGATTATCTCGACTAGGGCCGTGCATAACAACACCTGGCTCGCCATCACGACGGATAACGACACTGCAGGAGCGACGCTAGAATTTGACCCAGAAGTTGAAGGTAAGTTGGAGTTTTCAGTATTATTAATTTGCTTTGATTCTTTACTTTCATGTAACAATGTACTATGTTTTTTCTGACAGAATTTGCAAGGACCTCTGAAACAACGGTTGACATTATGACCACCGCGAAGACAATTGGGACAAAGCTTATGCTTAGCAACCTCTTTCAGGCGCAAGCCAACACTTAAAGTTTTGAATTGTTCACACTCATGAACAAAATGTTCTTGCTTGCAGATGGCACATTGTTTACTGGTCGACCTTTCTGTACTATTTGAAGATACAAAAGATTTAGTCTGCGAATATGAACGCTGAGGCTTAGCATCTGGTTTACTAAACTGTACCGTTTCTAGAACATCTGCTCTGTTCCGCAGAAATAAGTAGAATTCATCAAGAGTTGGGCAAACCGATAAATTGTTTCGATGTTCTTCCCATTTGCGACCTGTGGCGCCATCTAGTTTAGAGGCCATCATGTGAACAATAATTGTGTCCCAGTAGTCGGTAGGTTCCTTTAATAAATTTAAAGCACGTAAGTTTTTTGTGAAATAGTCAATCATGTAACGCAAAGATCTATGTGACTCCTTTGTGATTGTTTCAAAGTTAAATAGTGATTTTAAATGGTTATTTATCAATAGTCTCTTGTTGTCATATCTATCACACAGGAGTTGCCACGCCAGCATATAGTTCTCAGCAGTGAATTCAACCGATTTTATAACAAGTGCAGCACCACTGTCCAATGATGACCGAAGGTAGTGGAATTTATTAATGTCTGGAATAGACTTATTCTTATTAACTAACGAGTCAAAAGTGTCACGGAACTCGAGCCACTTCAAGTAGTTACCATCAAATTTTGGAAGATTTATAGTTGGTAGTTTAATATTAAAATTATTTCTACAGGATGAACCGCTGCACTCGGACTTCACATCAATATTATTGTCACCATGAATAGCACCGCTTTGAGGCTGTGATGAATTTTCAATTATTAGCTGTGCATGTGAAATTAAATTACAAAATGTTCCCTCGAAAGATTCTCTTTCATCAAGCTCAGTTTCAGGTTCAAGATCTAGCGCTTCAATCTTAGATTGAAGTTCATCGAATTGAGAAAACAATGCCTGAAACCTTTCTAACTTTAATTGTAATTCTGTAAGTTGTAATTTTGTAATTTGACTTGGATCAATTGATTTTAACATCTCAATATGTTTTTTAAATAGTGTAATTCTACCTTTTATACTACTACGAAGCTGCCTAAGCTTTTTGATATCGTCCGACATTATTATTTAGTGAGGTACCTATGTGAAATACGAAGAGGCAAATAACGTTCAAACAAAATATAGCCAATGAACAATATAGGTACAATGAAATGGTATCGACAATCCAACCAGAAGAACGCGGAGCTCAGCGAGTGCAGGCTGATGGCGTCAGCGTCACCTTCAGTTCAGCTTACTCTGCTTATCACCCGCCGCCGCCGCGTGTGCGCCGTAACGATCGCACGCACTCACGCTGCAGCCGCGCAGACCTCACGTTCCGGTGGGATCCCCGGGTCTGGAATAGTCGGCGAATAGAAATGAATAACTGTGTATATACCTATCACAGTATGGAATGCCGGGAAGTTGGTATAAATAAAATTGAATAAGTTGTAGGTAGAAGATTGATATGTTTACCTACGTTAGAGTATTAAGTAGGTAGTTACAGTTAGGTACTGTGAACACTAGAAGTAGGGTTTGTATTATTAAATTAGGAATTATTTCCAACAGTTTGAACTTCCTTACTTTGTTAAGTAAAGGAGCAAGATCGTCTTTGCTATGAGTTAGATAACAAAGGAGTTAGATTACACGACGTACTAAGAAATAGATAATAATGTAGGTACCTATAATATCGCAGGACGCTAGACAGAAGAACAAGCAATCATAGCGCAGTTAGGTCTCCAGTTAAAATAATGAAATGTAGGTATTTATTTAGCAATGTAATGACACGCAAGTAGGTAGCAATGTCATGCCCAATAGATCGTGCGTTCACTCGAAACAAAATTAGTGCAAAGCGTGCAAGTAAATTACGTAGCAATATCTTGCAATAATTGCTTATTTTTTCGTAACTTTTAATGTACCTATAGCTAGGCAAAAACTCAGCATGTGGGAAGAGTATAAATCGAAATGATTGCAAAAGAAAATGAGAAAACACCGTCACACAAGAGAAGGCAGAATTGAAGTTCGCAGCGTTATAAATTGAATAAAATTATTACCTCGAAAATGGCTACCTACTTCCTGTCGAACGACAAAGGACGATCACCTCACCACACTTTAATCAGCACTTTTCTGAAATTTGGCAATTTAGATGATCAGCTATTCCAGTTGTCGTCGTGGAAATTCGACCGGTCCAGCAGGTACAGCTTGTCGCGACTCGTTCACTGGTCAGTTCACGTTGTTTGCAGCAGGCGACGCGCACAATGAGTTTGCACCATTCGTAGAATTCGTCGACAATGACGCGTTGCAAGTCTCGTCGGATTGTGTTTTATTACGCTTCTCGCCGCAGTAATCACGTCGGGGTCACCAAATGTTATTGTGCAGGTTGTGGGAAACACAATAAAAAATGCGATGTATGGAAATATTAAACTTTGTAATAAAAGTAAAAAATACAAAATTAAGAACGTAGTGACGGCGCGGTGTACGTATTTGCTTGCAATGGCCGCCGCGCGGGCGCCGCCGCGCGGAGCGGCCACACGGCGGCGGCGTGAAGTTAGCGCTGGCTCCCTTCCCTTACCAACTTCAAGCCTCTGGTTGGCATACAGCGTTAACATGGCCTCCACAGGCGGGACTCTCTAAGGGAACTGTTTAAAGATATTAACGTCATGACGGTACCTTGTCAATATAACTAAGGAAAAGTTTTAATCTTTTCGGTAAAAGAAATGAAAGACACAACTATAGAAATAGAGTCTAATTATACAAATCAAAAGTATGTAGGGATCAAGGTATAGGTCATGTTGATACTGGCCATAAGTGGCACTAGCAGAAGCATTAAACTGGTGAATATGAAGATACATGACAGAGATTAGAAAAGTTAAGAGGTACTAAAGCAAAAGTTGACCGAACCTTACTAGTAAAGTAAGAATTTGTACAAATAATATAAGAATACCAAGGGCTTCGACCTGGTGATATGAAACTAATAGTTTTTCCTGAATTACCATAAAGGAAAATGTTTGAGGCAAGTAATTGGCAAAAACAAAATGTCTGGTATCCCGAAACAGATAATTTACTAATTATCTTACTAACTTAATTTACTAAATCCAAACTTATGTTCCGGTTCTTACTTATGTGGTGGTTCTTCCAAAGAACTTAAGCTAATTTGTAAGCTAGTTCAGGCACAGATGTCACTTCAATTAAAAGACACGCAGGATAGAAATTGAGTAAAGTAGCTAAAGCATACATAGAACTCAGTGGAAAATAAGACTAAATATCAAGTAAAGTAACAAAAACGATGAGTGTACATTCCTTGGTATTCTCTCCGCAACCTAGTACTGCCAAAGACGATTCATATCCAGATTGGGGGCTCAATAGGTGGTACACGTAGCGGCCTTCGGGAACGGAGATCGATTTCATGCGGGCGATTTTTTATGGTTTGATCGCTTATTGAAATCCCTGAAGAGCTATCGTAACCAACATCGTCGCGGTCATTATACGATTTTGTTGAGCAGTCTTTTGTATGTAACGATCTTGTCTGCGTGTGGTGATGCGAGCTCGTCCTCCATGTCGCTCTGCCACGCTGCTAGTGATGCGGTGACATGTTCAAAGTCGACTTATAGCACTCTGCGTAATGCCCAGAGCGATTGCCACATCAAGAACCAGCTTCCAACATCCCCACAGCTCTGATCGTTTCTTCTCGGCTCAAATGACATCTTCTCTCCATAATAACGGTATTTTGTATTGATTCCACTCAGAAGTATTGCAGAAATTTTAATGATTTGGCCTCAAACCCGTTGAAGGTATAATATATTGGAATACGACGTGACAGAAAATCTTGATTCTTGACCAAAATTCAAAGACTATTTATTCCATTTTCAAATGACGAAATTTACTAAAAAAAGTATCCATAGAAGGTAAAATATATATATATATAAAAGCATGTTTTTGTAACTGCAAAAACGTGCTTGATTCCTACACACTTTTGATGTGTGTAGTTCAACCAGGTTTCAGACTGTCTAACGAAGACTCATCCTTCATGGGGTAGGTACTGTTTAAAATGTTACAATAAAATACCTCCCCACATACTCCAATTGAATGAAACGAAATTTAAATCTTGTATATAAACGCACAATCACATTATAAGTTGGGGGATGACATCGCTGACAAAAATGCTTGGCTCACGCTGGTCCTACTCCACAAAGACTCATAAACTAAGTAATTGATTACCATTCTAAAATATTGTTGGAGCAGCTGAAGATTGTAAAAACTATTATTGCATTGTATAAATTCAAGCTCTTAGTATTGTATTACATAGCACATTCAGAGTTAGCACAATGTACCTACTATAAAGCTACCATTTACTTGTTACGTCTTTCATAGACTTGAATGTGCCCTGGCGGCTGAGAGTATGTCATGCTTACTCAAATGTCTCGCTAGTGGTAGCGTGTGTGTTGGATCATTAAGTTCCCTTCATGGTTGAGCTGAACCCATACGTCATGTTAGTGTACGAGCGCCATCAGCGGGGACTGGTCATCTCTTAACTGCCACAGCTTATTTTAATTTCTGAATTGGTTTATTTTGTTTTAAACTTTTTTAATAAGGACGCTTTTAACGCTCACGTCTTGCTAAATCGTCCTCATGTGTATAATTTCAACATGAATGATGTAACAAATTTGATGTAAAAATATTTTTGATTTAAAAGAGCGTCCATGGAGCTTCTTGCCCGTTCTTCTCCATATGTACCTACTACGCTTTGGAATGGGCAACTAGCTTCATTTTTCTGACTGACCGACCCCTTTTTTTTTTTTTTTTTGAGGATTGGAAATCAACAAATGACCCCTCCCGCTCTGGGTGGAGCGGAAGGGAGTGTCAGACTCTTACTGACTAAAACCCACCTGTGTTCCTTCCTTGGCCCTTTATATTCCGGGTCAGCGGTACCCCTTATGGATGATCCCGCTTTCCCGACAGGCTTGGGCCCTAGTGGGCCCCCTCTTCGATGCTGACATCTCTTTGAGGCGCGCGTGGAACACGTACGCGCCGTCCAGCACGGGCCTGGTCCTGATCGGACGGTGAGCTACCCATTACTCACCGCCCGCAGGCCCGCGCCTATGGTGGCCGGGAGTCGTCACGCGGCTCCCGACGCCCGGAGCGACTGACCGACCCCTTGACAATACAAAAAAGCCAGTAATTGTTTTATTTGAAATAAATGCTTTGAGTTTAACTTCAGTAATATTCAAGCGTATTCACAGCTGTAAACAAATTAAAGCTCATGGCCCATTAAGATCATACTTACTAGTAGGTTAGGTTGACACACAAAGCTGTTTTAGAACTTTGAATTCAAGTAAAATAAATACAAAATTTGCTCCACACTTCTTTGTAAAATTATATTTTCAGCTACGACTTGTTTTATTCAAAATGTTAGTTATTGTTCTGTAAATTAAACTTTTCCACCTCACGTCGACTTTTGTTACCCTTCGATTTGTTAGGTTTCACTTCAAACAAACAAGGAAAAATATAAGTTTTAATATTAGAACTGAATTTACTGTGAAAGTTTAGAAATTATAATAAAGAAAAGTAAACGAACTTTTAAAGATTTTGGTAAAAATTTTCACAAACTCCACTAAGAAAAGGGAAATCCCATAGGCACTCATATACATATTGCGTTTTGAACAATTGGAGGCAAATGATTCGGCCTACTGTCTACGCATTATTTAAGCATATAATGTTACAAAAACACATCGAATGCAGTAATCATATTGTGTTGGTCCACGAACTGCTAGCCGTTACTTTTCCATTCGTTTCTAGATAACCACAGAACTACTACTTACCAAAGAAAGCCGAAAATAACAAGGAATTGCTACTTAGTCTCCTCATCCAAACCCAAAAATTATTTAAGCCTTCCTCTGCATTGTTAGCGGCTCATTTGAAGCACTACAAAAGTACAGATCAGAGCTTTAAGAAATCCCTTATCTGAATTTCATTCACAAATATTTACAAATGCGGCTTAATTTGTGACAATAAATGAGACCGTTCCGCGGTTCATTCATGAACTTTACGTTCAGTTTCATTCATGTTTGTCCAGGATCTAAATGTTGCGTTCCTGTAATCCTGGTATTGTCCGGTCGTTTGTAGATTCATTCATTGAAACTTGTATTTGGATCAGTTATCTGTGTTTGAGATCTAATGAGATCATCTGCTTCTGGGTATATTGTGGTTGCTTGTGTTCCTGATTCCATTTTAGCATCGTTGTTCCGTATATATCGAAAACGGAAAAAAAGAGATCTCAATAGCATTACATAGTGTAGGAGCGCCAAGAGCTTACATTTTTTGATATTGTATGTATAGAAAATCTTCGCATCTTCTGAAAATCTGAAATTGACTTTATTATCAATTACTTCGTTTCTTAGATACCTAAAAGTGCAGTCGTAGTCCCGTTAACGTTCAGGATTAATTTAACCAACTTAAGGTACCTACACCTTTCACATTCTATTATAACTATACTCGACTCTCAATACATGATCAATAAAACTGTTATTCTACAACTCATTCATTAATTCCAAATCTCTTTTCATGAGACACCTTTCGCAGAACATCATTATGTAGAAGCACTTACTATTCAGTTGCAGTTTTACTAAAAATATCATCGGCTTCAATTCGTTTGTCTGCAGCATCAGACATAGCGGCTCCAGGCTTATCCTCATTGTTATCTGGAGTTTCATTAATATCCTCTGGGATATATTTTTTATTCAAAACCTTTATATATTTGTGTACGTTGAAGTGTAAACTTTGTATTGTGTGCAAAGTCGGATGAACGACGTCCGTTTGAGTTGTTTTTTTTTTCGTTTTACTTTGAGCTACCGATATGTGTCAAAGAGAATTATGGAATCCAAAGTTATACATGAAAACGAAGCTGTTAGTGGTGTGTCATTAGATTTTCATAATACGGAGATTGTATTAAATGGACTGTGTTTAAAAATTATAAAAAGTGTGGTAAAATGGATTTACCTATCTACTTATTTATTTTCAGTCCAAACCTAATGCAATGTGTACTACATTCCCTGGAAATCCCTCTCGCAAGGAAATAAACTAAAACCTTTAACTAACAAATGTAACTTAATCACTTTCAAAAATAAAATCGTAATGAAATTAAATTAATTTTCAACGGTCTACAAAAAAAAAGAACACTATTGACAAATAGCTTATCCACATCCTATACACACTACCATTTTGTGTGACGTCATTCAGATCTACCCACGCGTGATCATCTAGTCGAGTGACAAAATTAATTGGTCAAAGCCACAATAAAGTGCGTTACACACGATACAGGGACAATGACGCTATTGAAACCCGGATTAGTCGGTTCCCGCAGCGACCAATTTTTCGCTTGTGAGAACACAGCTTTTGAACAGTAGCAATTATACTCTTATAAGAATGTACTCCTAGTTTGATTTTTAGATTCCGTCAAGATTTTAATTATCTAATTAGTATATGAATTATTTTGTAAGATTTTCTTTTTAATCACATTATGTCCAATTTGACAGCAAATGAACAACAGATAAAACATTGGGAGAGTGTCTGTCGTCCTTGATTTGCAAATTATAATGTTTATCGATTGGGCACCGCTATACACGATATCTATGCCGCTATACAATCTTTTACTGAAATAAAAAATAATTAGGGGTGACACTCTGCGCACATGAAACCGAAGTAACAAAAAACTAATTTAATGCACATAAGCGTGTTGGGTTTCGTTGGATCCCACAATAAAAATATGACGCTATTTCTTAGTGTTTTTTTATAAAGTTAATATTTTTTGTGAGTTATGAGATGTTTTCGGTTACAATCTTTGAAATAACTTTATTTTTCATAGACTTTTCTAAAAAATAATGTGCAATACAAACTTTTTTGCGGTCAATTAAATCAATAATGTGTACATTTTTATCCCAAGTACTACGTAGTTACAGTAAAGGGTCTAGGCCTAAGGGAAAGAGATTATTTTTTTTCAAGATGAAAAATAATCGTATTCTTAAGATCCATGAGCGATTAACCTACTATTAGAGATCGGTCCAGTCGTGTACAGCATTGCTTCAGTCTTTCTTGAGAGGTTAAAGAGCAAGAACGGCAGTCAGGTAACCTGACAATCACTTTACTAGCATCGAACTGACATGGTCCTGTCTGAGTATCTTGGTACAGATAGTCATTCTCATTATCAGCCCCACCTGCCTGAATGAGGTACCTGAAAAAGACGTCACATTAAATTTTGACTCATCGATGTGTCGTGGGGCGCCTGAACGATGCCGTAACAAGAACCCGCAACTGTTTACTATAGTAACCAACTAATCGGAAAACGTTTGACATCCAGCCGCCATTGCATGCCTGGTTTGTTGTATCACAATCAACAATCTGTTCTAAATCTAAATGCTGTCCGTAATATACTCGTAATGTGTGAATATGAGGCTTTTGACAACGTTGGATGTGTATAATTTTAAGTCTCTTTTTTATTATTTTTTTATTTGTAATGTGCGTTTTGTTTGTGCAGAATAAACCATTTTTCTTTCTTTCTTTCTTCTTTAATTGATAGTAATAATAATAAGTTCCCCACCGCCGTATCTCTACGTTGACGTCGTGGTGGGGCTTGCGCGCTCCAAACTGTAGGTGTGTGCCGATAGGGTTTACTTTTCCGAAACGGGTCCAAAGTGAGGAGCCAGACTAAGAGAGAAGAGAGAGAAACCCGCAGGGCAGCATGTGGCAAACGATTGGGCAGTAGCGACCCCCCGGACCCTATCTCCTCGGGAGAAGTCATGTTCCTTACCTCTGGTTCGCCTTTTTTGGCTGGCTGGAGTGAACACTGACGAGGAACTGAGCTACCACCTCATTCTTGCCTTTATTGGCTGGTTTGAGTGGATATTCGCAAGAGCAAACGTGCTCGGAGGAAGGAAGTATTCCAGTAAGATGCTGGTAGGGATCTTGACCGTACTTCCGGGATTGTCCTGATAGCCGTGGAACACCTCTCCTCTCTTCAAGCACCTCAGGAAGTGTTGCCCCCTTGTCACTACGCCACTATGTGCTAGCGAGTATTTCCGGTCATGTCACCCATCCACGGGCCAACCTCGGCAAGCGTAGCTTAACCTAATCGACCGACTCATACGGCTGATCTAACTTAGATTAACATGCTGAGCCTCCGATATAGTAAGTGTTTTAAATGTTTGTTTTACCAAAAACAGCGTCATCCTGCGCTCCGTTCAATCGATTGACTTTCTCAAGTTCACTTTGAATATTTTGAACCCAGCCAGCTTCTCATTTTCGTGTCATGTATTTGTATGAAGTTCTCGTCGAAGTGTAGTTCCGCGTCTTCGAGTGCGTGTAGTGGCACGGACCGTATGGAGCAGGCAGCAGATATGCAAAGCGCACACAAAAACAAAAAAAACACATTTTCACTCCAAATTATGTTTGCAACAAAATATGTAATACGCATAGAGCAACACGGACCGGAGGGGAGTAGCCATACGCAGGCGTTCCCCTCTGCCAAAGTACAAGTCCACGCGGTCCTATGCGTACAATAAAACTAGTTGCAGCCGCTCCAATCACTAGACTAAATCTAGTTGCGCGGCTGAATCGACGTCCCACAAAAATGCCGAATTGTTCAGTTTTTTGCTGCAAAAAGAGGTCTGCCACGTCAAATTTACAAAAAGATGGCGTTACCTTTCATATGTAAGGAATTTTTAATCAAATTATTACAATTTACTCCTTTTTAAACTTATAATTTACAATAATAACGGTCGTGTTGTTTCGGATTCGTCTACCAACACAGGCCGCTCGCCTTCATACAATATGCGGATCGGTCGAGCGACTGATCCGAGTGTTTTCGCTGTCACCGAGCGATAGTGTTGTTACCGGTTAGATATCGATAAAAATGGCACATGCAAAGGACTCTTTAAAGCTATATCTCTCATGCTTATAATCATTTTTGAGATTATGCCTTCTGATTTAATTATTATAATTATGTATATTGTGAGCTTTATTTTGATATAGTTTAA
This sequence comes from Brachylomia viminalis, assembly GCA_937001585.2. Classification (NCBI taxonomy): domain Eukaryota; kingdom Metazoa; phylum Arthropoda; class Insecta; order Lepidoptera; family Noctuidae; genus Brachylomia; species Brachylomia viminalis. The sequence goes on from OW443301.2 coordinate 3,216,440, forward strand.
TATTAAAATTGCGTCAAATTAAATTTAATACAATACTTAGGAGTATTAATAAATTACATTAAAACTACTAAGTGTGAAGTTCGACCATATTGTTTTTATTTATTGCAGTTTTCCTAAAGATTCGAGTTTAAAGGACATATGGAAGAACTTTAGTAATAACCTGGATAACTACAAGAAACAGTGTCATTTGCTCAGATCATTTCAAGACCTCTAACTTTCAAGTGTTGGCGAACAATAGAAGGAGATTGGTCAAGGGCACCAAGCCAACTCTAATACCACTCTGTACTTGTTCCGTAAGTTTTTTTTATATCATGGAGAAGGCAAAAAACCTAGTCCACCCGATGTAATGCCTCGTGCCACCAGTAAAATGTTGGTTATGTAGTAGGTTAGTCATAGTTGTTAAATGAAGCTTATATTTTTCCACTTCAAAAAATATTTTTATATATTTTTTATATTTATATTTTTTAGTTAAAGGCACAAGTGCTAAGTTAAAAGCTCAGCTTATAACTAAAGCATTTGAACTAATACATGAAACTGGAGTGGAAATAAAAGCATTAACGTGTGACGGCGCAAGAGCAAATTTAGCGATGGCAACAGAACTGGGTTGCTGCTTAGTTGCAAATAAATTGCAAACTACCATATTAGATCCTACAACGGGGCAACGAGTTTACTTTTTTTTAGACCCGAGTCACATGTTAAAATAAATTCGAAACACTTTTTGTGACTACAAATGTTTTTACGATGACAATGGAAAAAGATTTCATCATAATTTACATCATTTATGGAGGCATTACATAAAATCCAAGAGGAAGAACTATTTTTTATGGCAAATAAGTTGAGAGCAAATCACATTTATTACAAAACAAAAATAATCAATGTTCGCCTTGCAGCACAATTGTTCAGCGCAAGTGTTGCTGGCGCACTTGTTTTTTGTGAAAAAGAATTAAATTTACCGGAGTTTGGATCGACTGCAACTTCAAAGTTTATTTCACTGATAAACGACGTCGATAAACGACGGTCACGTCAAAATGGTTATAAGAGAGCAATAAACTCTGAAAACTATGAGAAAGCTTTTAGAAAAATGGACGAAGCTCTAATGATTTTATTGAGATTATCAACCTATGTAAAAAAACGCAATGGAGAGTCTACTAAAATGAAATTATTAGATTATCCACGATACATAGGTTTTTTGGGAATTTTGATCTGCATTGAGAGTACAAAGTCTATCTTTCAAGATTTAATACAAAACCAACAAAATAGCCTGAAATATATGCTCCTCCACAGGATCAGTCAAGATCACATCGAGCTGTTTTTTCGATTGTAAGAAGTCATGGTGGTTATTCCGATAATCCCTCAAGCTCCCAGTTTAAAAAATGTATAAAAAAATTCTTATTAACACAGAACTAACACAAACTGGAAGCGGAACGAACTGCATTCCATTGGAAAAAATTGAATTGCACATCTGCATTAGAAAAAATTAATGCTTCAACCGTACGACAATACAATGCGAATGACGCTACTGACGAAGTCAACTTTAACAATTTTACTGACGATTTGATTGATGAGATTGAAGCTCTAACTTTTTTATCTCCTTTTGCCGAGAAAGTAGTGGAATACATAGCAGGATTTGTTATTTTCTCGACATCAAAAAAAAAATTAAGTGCAATAGGTACGTGCATCAATGGTTTGCTCGGGCCGATTGATGAAAAAAGCTTAATGCATCAGAAAAGCAGAAGAAAGTTGTTGTATGCTTCAAAAGAAGTCATTCTTTCATTCCGGATTTGTGAGAAAGAAATAAGACATCGTATAAGTGACGACAATAAACCTACACGATCTTGTACCACACACCAAATCGTGCCAAAAGCTTTAAAAAAGTTTATTGGCAAAGACTTGTTTCCCTCTATCAGTTACCATTCACATGAAAATGATTTTACAAATCATAATTTGGAACTAGCCAGATTAATAATGGAAAAATATACTGATACAAGAATTTCTTTCTTAATGGAAAAGGCAAACCCACAAAAATGTATTCGACATATTTATAAAAAAAATAATCCATTTTAAAAACCAGTGATAGATAAAACTATCGCTGGTTTTCAAAATGATATAAACATTAAGTTAACTGTCCTATGATATTTGTTGGATGAATAAATAAAACCCTATCTTTATTATAATATCCACCTTTGTGTCACTTTTTAAACCTGATTTCCCTAACAGAGTTCTCGAATTTATCGATAATGCATATCGACAGTTGTTACAGCCACGGCTGTTCGCAACTTGTCAATGTAGTTGTGTCACTTCATTACACTGTTATGACACCGAATGCAGCTATGTGTGTGTGAAATTGTTAGTGTATTGTTATAATTGTTAAGTGTGGGTTTCGTAGTGACAGCCGATTGTTTTTGTGTGGGAGTCTGAGAAAGTGTGCGTGGCGCAGATTTCCCCCCCCAAAAAATGACAGACAATTCTGTATCGGGAACACACGCTATGGCTACTCCCCTCCGGTCCGCCGGTGGTCCGTGTTGCTCTATGGTAATACGTTATGTACTAAATTGCAATCAAACTATTTAGCAAAGAATTTAAAGAAGACATAAATGTGCATAGTTACGAAAGATAAGTCATGAATTCATGAGATAGGTAGATAAGTTAATTAGGTGCGGAGGCACGTGCAAGGTGTATGACACCAATATTCAATTCAGCTTTGCTCGGGAGCTAAACTCACACTTAAGATGATAATATTCGCGTTTATGAACGTGATATTTTCTGACTAGAAAAAGAGTAAGTTATTAAAATTGAAACTCAATAAAATTTTAAATATTTATTTCGACTTGGATCAAGTCCACAATAAACATAATAACTAATCAAAACAAATAAACAATTTATATAATTATGTATTATTAACGTATATGTACGATAAAAGAAAGGGAATGCAAAGTTATATTTTTGAGGTAATAAAAAACGGTATAAAAATAATTCTTTTCATATTTTCCAAACGATAAGAGTAATTGCCGCTTATTTAATTTATCACACGGGTATAAATGGCTTAGATTTTTCTTTGCTAAACTATCGTAGGGTCTGTCTTTGTTTGAGCGATGTCACCGTTGTTGTTTTTATTGTGTTCTTATTTAGCGGCGCCTGCGGCGACCAACACCGCACCCGAGTTGTTCTTGCGCGAACATAAGCTACACTTCGAACGCTTCATCCAGGAACACAACAAACAATACGCCAACGAAGAAGAAAAGCAAGCCAGACTCGAAATATTCAAAGAAAACTTAGAAAGAGTTAACGTTCTGAATCAACAAAGTGAACATGCTGTATTTGGTAAGTTAATCTATCTATATACTAATAATAAAGGTGATGCGTGTGTTTGTTTGAACGCGATAATCTCTGACTACCAGACGGATCAGAGAAAAAAAATTGCATTTGATAGCCCAATTCTTGAGAACCGTTAGGTCCCTTAGGAGCTGTGCAACATGAAAAAGAGTAAAAAAAAACGCTATGTGAAAATAAAGTATTGCGACGGGGTGGGTCGGGGGAGCAGGAAATTTCACGTGGACGAAGTCGCTGTCAGAAAGAAGCTAGTAATGAATATAGTTTTACTTCACATTTTATTATTAAAGAAAATTATTGGTGCTTAAACATAATTAATTTCAGGTATTACAAAATTTAGCGATCTAACTCCTGATGAATTTGTCAAGCATTTCACTGGTTTGGGAGATACACATCCTTCAAATTTAACTGCGTCTGGATGCACCGAAGTATTCGATGATCAGGTTCCACATTACAATGCGCCTGAGTCGTATGACTGGCGTCAACATAACGCTGTCACTCGCGTCAAGGACCAGTACCGATGTGGAGGATGCTACGCTTTTAGTGCAAGTGGTCAGTATATTATATTTATTTGTGACGAGTTTTTTTTATTTTTTCACCTATCAAAGCAGGGTCACAATTTTCAATATAATACTTACCTTCTAAAACACGTAGAAAGTCTTTACCAGGACTACTTATACGGGAGAGGGAGAGAGTCTCCCGTCCAAGCCGCCGCGGTGGACGCTCCGGGCGTGGGAGCCGCGTGACGACTCCCGGCCACCGTAGGCGCGGGCCTGCGGGCGGTGAGTAATGGGTAGCTCACCGTCCGATCAGGACCAGGCCCGTGCTGGACGGCGCGTACGTGTTCCACGCGCGCCTCAAAGAGATGTCAGCATCGAAGAGGGGGCCCACTAGGGGCCCAAGCCTGCCGGGAAAGCGGGATCATCCATAAGGGGTACCGCTGACCCGGAACATAAAGGGCCAAGGAAGGAACACGGGTGGGTTTTAGTCAGTAAGAGTCTGACACTCCACCCAGAGCGGGAGGGGTCATTTGATGATTTCCCATCCTCAAAAAAAAAAAAAGGACTACTTATTTGTTTCTAGTTTTCAATTTATTGGTTTGCTGAAATATGAAAGTCTGATGACAGTAGTAATGTAGGTAATATTTGGATGAATTCATTTTGCAGGAAACATCGAGGGTCAATACGCAATCAAGCATGGGAGTCTGATAGAATTATCTGAACAACAGACTGTTGACTGTGATAGCAATTCAAATGGATGTCGTGGTGGATTTATGTCTAGTGCTTTTCGGTAAATACATATTTTCCCAGAGGTCTCGGCTATACAGACAATTATGTTTATATAATCTGGCATGTTGTTTTCACCGAAGAGGTACCTACTACTTAGTACTTACCATAAAATAACACAGAGTTTCAAGTTTACTCGCATTTCGCCAGATATGTTATAGATAAATTCCATTCAATGAGGGGTGTTCCTATTGCTATTCCTTGCCTCCTTCTTTCTCAGTCATTGTTTACTTTTTGCTGGGGAGTTTTTCCTCATCAAGTTTTGGCCAACTATATATAAGGATATAATATATCGCCAGCAGGGATGACTCGAAACTGATGGCAGATGAGGCTCGAGTGGATAACTAGAACCTGAGTGCTAGTTATCCACTCCAGCCTCATCTGCCATCAGTTTTGTGACTTATATGACCGCGCCCGCCATTTACTGAGCACAAATCCAGATTCCGAGCTGCTCCTTTGAGTTTTATAATGATAAAATCGAACACGGACGGACACGGGAATCGACGTTCAGTAGTCTCATTTGTGACTGTCTTTATGATATGCTATAGCTTAAATAATATAATTAAATAAGGCTACATAGTTACGAATAACAAAGATGCAAGCCGATGTGGGATGGTATAACAAAGTGAACTTTAAAAAAAAAATAACTTGTTCACAGATCAATTATTCAGCAGGGTGGTATTGAGGGAGAAACTGAATACCCATACGTGGGTCACCAACAAGTCTGTCAATTTACCCCAGGCAAAGCAGTGGTAAGGCTTACTGACTGCACCTCGTATAACATTGCTTCGCAAGAAAAACTAAAAGAAATAGTTTACCAGGTCGGACCTATATCCGTTGGTAAGTGACCACAAATATAGACAAACAACCGACGTACATACGTCATACGTAGACGTTAATTTTAGCACGAAATTTTATTTATTTCTTTTGCTTTGTCTGATAGGCGTCAAGTCTAGCAATTTTCAAGCTTATCGTGGAGGCATAATGTCAGATCAATTGTGCGATGTGGGAAGCGTTAACCATGCTGTTCTACTGGTGGGCTACGGTACAGGTATGTTGTGATGTTATAATGTCTTAATATGGCCTCCCACAAGGTGGACTTGTGAAGGCCGCAGGAACCCGTTGGATGCGAGAAGCGCAGAATCGGTTAAAGTGGCGATGCTTGAGGGAGGCCTATGTCCAGCAGTGGACGTCTTTCGGCTGAAATGATGATGATGGTATCCAACCTATTTAGGAATTAGTAATTTATTACACCTCACCGTTTGAGTGACCGGTTGGTGCAGTTGGTAGCAACCCTGCCTTCTGAGCCGCTGGTCCCGGGTTCGATCCCCGGACAAGTCAAACATTTGTGTGCATGAACATGTCTGTTTAACCTGTGTCTGGGTTTTTATATTGACCTGTGTCTGGGTTTTTATATGTATAGTATGTATATCAGTCATCAGGTTACCGTAGTACAGGTTCTACCTAGTTCGGGACCTGAAGACCTTGTTTGGATGTTGTCTCATATTTTTATTATTTATTACACCTTACCATAGGTATAGGTAATACGGGCTGGTGTCCGCATCTCAACGTCAATGCGCGTATTTTGCGTACGGGTGGGAAAATAGCATATTCGATCCAGCTCCTCGAGGAAGGCCAGCAACGCCTTGGTGTTGCTGACAATCTCACGTAGGGTACCTGGGTTACCGAAGTACTTTGCCTTGTATGTGGCCACCACCGGGCAGTTTAGAAGCACATGAGCTGCTGTCTCGTCGTCCTCCATGCAGGCCCTGTACAGCGGACTGTCTGTGACTCCTGAAGAGGTGTTTATTAAATGACCCGTGGCCAGTTACGCCTGTTGTGACTGTACGCAGCTGTTGTTTGCTTAGTCGGAGAACCTAGGAAAATCTAGGACCCAACATAATCTTAGATAAAGAGGTGCTTGCAACTGTAGACTCGGCAATATTTCTGGGCATAACAGTTGATGCCAAGCTTCAGTGGGGATCACATATATAATGCGTAGCGGGAAGGCTCAGTTCGGCCGCCTATGCCGTCAGGAAAGTAAGACAATACACTGACGATGATACAGCTCGGCTAGTCTATTTCAGTTATTTTCACAACGTCATGTCCTACGGCATTCTGCTGTGGGGCAACGCCGCTGATATTCAAAATATATTTGTTCTTCAAAAACGAGCTGTTCGAACAATTTATCAGCTAGGTGCTAGAGATACTCTGGGAGATTTTTTTATAGATATTGGTATTCTCACGGTGGCCTCACAATTCATCTTCGCCAACATCTTATGTGATATTCATAATATTAACACTATAAACAAGGACAAACTACGTGCCCCTTTCACCGGCTTCATAAGGTCCATAACACATTTGTTGGGCTTGGTATAAAGTTTTATAACAAGCTTCTCTCTTCTTTGTTAGATTTGCCTTGTAATGCGTTCAAAACTAAAGTAAAAGCCAATCTTTGTTCAATGGCATACTATTCTATCAACGAACGATAAAAATAGTTGGTCGCTGTGATTAACTCAAGACAATGTTTATGTTCTTTCTCCAGAATTAGCTTACCTACTGACAAGTTTGACTATACGTATATTAGTCAATTTAGTTTAATTTAATTTTTATTTATTATTGACATAATCTACCCATTTCAATGTTTTTTTATGAGTTGTATTGCAATATATGGTTAGCTAGCGACCTCGACAATTGATCATATTATTCTTTTGAGCAACCGGCAGCAAGGTCGTCAATTAGATGTCAATGCTTGCGGTAACGTCGGGGGTCGGGCTGCCTCCTTCCCTCAAATATGGCGAGGGGGGTAATGGCTGATCTTTGCGTTATACTCGTAAACGGGTGCTGCTTGTGGTGACAGGTCATCTTGCTGACTATGGTTTTGTTATTGTTATTAGTGATTAACTGTTTCGTTATTTTACTTCAAAGGTCCTAGTTTATCATTTGTGACTACAAGTTACAGCTACTTAAATAAACTTAATGCAGCATTGCATATGGAAGCGGGCACGCCCTTTATGCCTGGAGGCTTACATTATGTAGGTATTAAGTTCTGGTTTCCTTTATTTGTTTCTGCTTGAGTATAGTTTTCAATATTGGCGTGTGCTAGCTGACATATGGCAAATAATTTTAATGTTTTTGTGTTTCTTTAATGTTAATTACTTATTACTGTATATAATCCAGTTCTTCTAACTGAACAGACAGCAGTGCTGCTGGGGAGTTTGTTCCGCCACTTCTTCTTCCCAGCTAAAGCAGTAGGAAGTGGTGAAGGGCGGGCGTTTTGAGGGGACTGTCTTATGTGATTTTGACGTTCAAAAAGTGCTGATTCTCAGCCTAGTTTGAATAAATGACTTTTGATTTTGATTTTTGAGGTGCTGGTGGCACTCGAATATTAGCGCAGAATCAACTGTGTGACTGTTCAGCGCTTGCAGAATGGCCATGCTGTCTGAGAGTATGCAGATCGAGTGTTCTTTAACTTCTCTGGCCATGATGGTTGAGGCGGCTAGAGAAATACCCATGCATTCGGCCTGGAACACTATGATATGGACCCTAACAATGGTGTGGAGATGCGTATATGTTGAAGTCCTCTGAGAAGATTCCGGCACCTGTACCACTACCTGTTTGGATCCATCCGTGAAGATGCGCAGCGCTGCAGGGTGCAAGCCCTCGCATCGGCGATCCTCATCTCAACATTCTCTACATCTCACCATTTATTACACCTCACCATTTATTACACATCACCATTTTATTGACTGCCTCGTTGGTCTTGTCGTCGCAAGAGCTACTGCGCTGAGTGTGACGTCCTGGGTTTGATTCCCGGGTCGGGCAAAGTGTTATTGGGTTTTTCCATTTGGATGTCGCAAATTATCCCACGGCAACATGCTACCAAGACAAAATGGTCCCACGTGAACGTGCTAACAAGACAAAAAGTCTTTGTCCTTCCCCAAGATGCCATCTATCGCCTTGACAAATTTTATAGAAATCCGTTCAGTGGTTCACGCGTGAAAAGGTAACATACAGAGTTACAGACCAGACAGTTATTTTCAAATGTATAATATTGAGTATGTACAGTCACGAGCACGAATATGTATACACTTAGCAACTTCTAAATGTGATTTTCTCCAACTGTATTGATGGTAATTTTATGTTGTTACGAATATAATATTTTGGAACCTATACTGTTATGAAATAAGTTTTATTTCAAAATAGCAATCAATATTCCACGAGAACATCGCTTTTAAATTTTGCTAAGTGTATCTTATTAGTGCTCGTGACTGTACAGCTATTGTGTGGCTGTTTGATTTTTTTATTATTTATGGTTTATGGTGACTGCCTCATTGGTTTAGAAGTAGCAAACACTACTGTTGAGCATGAGGTCATGGGTGCAATAGCTGGCCCGGGCAAGAGTTCTTCGGTTTTTCCATCAAGAATTTCTTAGCAGCAGCCCAGAGTCTGCATTTGTGGCCAGTTGATGGCCATAGGCTGGTCACTTGTTATGTGGGACTTAAACATAGCTGGCAAAATGTGGATGTACTTCTACCTAACTCTTCGGGCAATATATGCGTGATATTGTGAATTTATCATATGATTCTTATGATTTAATTTATCAGAGCTGCACGGTTACTGACAAATGCGTGCACTGACTGGACAGGTCCTCTTAATCTGCGTGGTTCTTTCCTCAGAAGACCATTTCTGACACCAATCTACATGGTCTTCACATGATCTGACCAAGATTATGTCTGGACTTTGACTGTGGCCTTTGAGTTTGTTTCGGCCTTTCTTCTCAGAGTAGTCAGATAGGAAACTCGTAGTTTTTAAAATATGGTTGACGTGTATGTGTTTGTACAAACCGAAATAAAATCATTTATCATTTATTACAAATATCATTTCAGAAAACGGCTTGCCGTACTGGCTCATTAAGAACTCATATGGCGTCAGTTTCGGCGAACAGGGCTACATCAGAATACAACGCGGAGAAAGCGCTTCCTCGTGTGGAATGATGAACAATGGATTCATGGCATCATCTACAGTTATGTAATATATTATTGTCTCAAAGCTTAGTAAAAACTTCAACTGTTCTTTTTTTCAGGCTTTTGGGTTATTGTTAAATATATTTACTGAGCAATGCTATTTTGGTTTCATTTTATTATATAAATCACACTTAACTGTCGTATCGTTTACATATTAAATAAGAAAGCATTTCGACCGTAGCAATTAACATTGTCGGATCTACATTTTTGCGATTTTCATTTTATTGCATTAAAAGTCTTAGAATAAGTTTATAAAATGCCCCGCAAAATTAATAAATTCTTAAAATCAACCATCTTTGTTTTTCCAAGTGGAAAAAGTAGTAAGTGTTCAGTGCGCACGATTAATATTGTCGCATAGTACATTGAGACATTAGCGGCGGGGCGCGGGAGGGGAACAGACGCGAGCGCACGGCGCGGATCTGCCACTTCGGCCAATGTAATTAAATAAGTGGTATCTATATCATAAAATATTTATATCTTACAGGCAAAAACGTATTAAGTGGCACATCCAACATAAATGAGATTTCAAAGTCCAGCGAATACCGTGGGTTGTGCCACATCCGACCAAATTCAGAAATTGTAGTTCAGTTAATAATGTCAGATCTGTCATTTCCGACAAAATGTTGTATTATTTAGCGGTTAACAATGTTGCTTGTGCAGTTTCTCATATTTCCGATACACTTTTGATAAACTTGCATATACTACTACGTCAGGTAATTAATATTTATACGTCATACCAAAATTGGTTGAGGTACATTGACTATTGTTCACTTTATACATGTTTAAAACTTTGAACGGCCGTACCCTAAAGTAGCGATTTTTCACATACGACTATGTTAATTGCTACGGTCGATTTTATTAATACAATGTTACCTGTATTAAACATTGCTATCCATCTTCAGAATGAGTAAGAAAGAATAAGGAAGGGTTGATGATGGAACCTTGAGGTAGACCTATTAATTACTATACAAAAATAAAGATTGGTGACATTACTGTAACAAGCGTTTGGTACTTATAATAAAGAAGAATATAAACTTGCTTCGCGGTTCGTTATGCACTCCTGTCATCTGGTACTTAAATATTAGACGAGCAAGTTTTCAAGCAAGTCTCAATTGTGGAGTCAGCATTTAACCGGATGCAACCGAGTACCGGTATGTTACATGGAGTGTCTGCCTTCATGACCTCCACAAATCGGGTAAATACGATATCCATAAATAACGATTGTCAATCATCTCAATATCAAAGGTGAGGCGATGACGTCAAGAAGTAGAAGCGACAAGAAGGCGGCAGAAGCTGATAAGTGTGCGATGAAAATATGAAGTTAAAATAAATACTCTGTGGCTCATGCTGGGGCAACGCCGATCTGGTGCCGAGCTGATATGTATGCCCAGACCATGATTAAATATATTTTTGTTAGGGGTATCATAACTAAAATCTCTAGTACAGGATTGTTTGGTTTTTCCTGGTGGTTCCGATTATTCCTGGTCCAGTTTGGCTTATCAGACTAAACTTGGGAAAAGGATTCGTTTTTTACAGCCATTTTCATATAAGTAAACAAAATATGTGACGAATGGGAAACAAATAATTTATATTTTATATATTTTAATATATATATTTTTTTTAATATTTTATAATGGCCAAATAAAGCCCGGTCATACGATATGCTCGATCGCCTTCTAAGGCGAGATCGAAGTCAGGAGGAGATTTCCCGTTTCCAATGCAATCAGAAATGTTCACGCGTAACAAACGACGTTTTTCAACACACTTGCCAGGAAAAATTTAATAAAATTTCACAAACTGAAAAACTAATGTGAAAAATGGCTCGCGGAGTTTTTTGGAACGAAATTCCTTATCGTACGTTATACTGTGCACATTTGGCGAGTGAGTACAATTTTAACGGTCAAAACACGTACCTACATAACAAAAGTGTCGTGACGGTCAATATGTCACACTGTTTTCGGTCTAGCCAATTCGCCAAGTGTCAGTGCCAAGGTCATTCGCCAAGTGTGCAAAAGCGAAATGAACATCGTTTCAACCGGGTATCCCACGACACGTCCTCTCAACTGTTTTTACTTCGTGCGCCGTGCCCTGCATTTTGAAGGAGAGGCACTGATACCCGACAAACACCCTGATGATAAAAACACCCTGTTTTTTAATCTGAACAAAAACAAACATCACATAGACTACATCCACTTATTCTGTACATCAAACTGAGTAATTTAATATTGAAAAATATTTGGTGGGTAACTACTTTTATTTTTTGGTTGTTGAAAAATCGTAATTATAAATTGTACTTCAAATATTTCCTTGATTTTATATGCTATTTCGATGTGTAAGTTGTTCTATATCAATGGTTTATTATGACTTAAAAGACTTCTACCACAAACAACGATTCTAGACGAAAAATAGGTAATTATATTCATTCATAAGTTATGATTTGGGTTTTGATAAGACAAAACCCAAACGCCCTAACCCTTAGTTTAGTCCAAGAGATTAATGTGATAACAATACTTTATGCTAATGTAAAAATGTGTTGATAAAATACTTTCAAGCTGGTTGCCAGTTTTGGAATGGACCACAAATTTTCTAATTAGCGTATTTAACTGCCAAGCCAAAATGAAATACATGCCTAGTCTTGTCTTTCTATGTTTTTCTTCATAAAATCCTTTCCTTACACACCATATGCACAGGTTCTTTCGTACACAGTCAATAACTAATAACCATTGTAAAGGGATTAATATAATGACTGTGCCATCTCAGTATATTTATGAAAATCTTTTGTATGCACATAAAAATATTAATCTGTTTAAAAAGTACAGTGATGTCCATAATTTAAATACTAGGAACAAACACAAATTTGTTGTTCCTACTACCAGGCTCAAGAAAATAGGTGGCTCGTTTAGATGCCAATGTATACGTTTTTATAATAAACTTCCTAGCCACATTCAAGCACTAAGCCTTAATAAATTCAAATCTTTTATAAAAAGGAAACTATGCCAGAATGCCTATTATACTGTCAAAGACTATATTGAAGACAAAAAGGCTTGGGATTGAGTTGCTCCAATAAAGCACAGGCAATTTTAATTTATTTTATTTCGCTAACTATTTTTACTTTTAATCTTTGCTATAAGTATCTATACTTATTTACATATACAATGACACTAATATTTACTGTATAACTATAAAGTATTATATTATTTTAAATTATTGTGAATGTGAGGACTATGTGTGTTTTTCTTCCAGTTTTAATCATGTTCTGGCAGTTTGAGTAGCTGATGCGGCCTACCCAAATGTCCTTTCTTTGGTATTGTTCGTCGAATCGTTGAGCCCTCTTCGATGCTGACATCTCTTTGAGGCGCGCGTGGAACGCGGACGCGCCGTCCAGCACGGGCCTGGTCCTGATCGGACGGTGAGCTACCCATTACTCACCGCCCGCAGGCCCGCGCCTACGGTGGCCGGGAGTCGTCACGCGGCTCCCGACGCCCGGAGCGTCCACCGCGGTGGCTTGGACGGGAGACTCTCTCCATCTCCCGTCCCGCCACCTCCTTCGCTAGCATGACTGCTTCGCAGAAGGAGGCGACTGCCTCCCACTCCCCTCGCCCCGGACCATGGCTTGAACCAGGGCCGGGCGTGAGAGGTCGCCGCCGCTGCCGATCGCCTCTACGAGGACACGGCGGTGCTCCGCCCATGCAGGGCAGGCCCCCACCGTATGCTCCACCGTGTCCTCGGGGCGATCATCGCAGTGGTGACACCCGGGCGTTTCCTCCCGCCTGATGATGTGCAGGAACCTCCCGAAACATCCGTGTTCGGTGAGGACCAGCGTCAGGCGGTAGGTGAGGACGCCGTGACGCCTCTCTAGCCACTCCTCAAAGAGGGGTCTTACCGCCGCTATCGTGGCGTGCCCTGCGCTGGGTTGCGACAGTCGCTCATTCCATGCCGCCATGAGATCGCGCCGGAGGTCCGTCCGCGCCGCCGCGATTTGCCGCGGAAGCGGGGTTTCCCCCCGGCGTAGTGCCTCCGCGCGCCACTCATACAGGCGCGCGAGGACTATCGCCTCCAGATCCCACGGCGGCAGTCCGGCAAGGAGGCTTGCCGCCTCGCCCGAGATCGTGCGGTAGCCCCGGATCAGCCTTATGGCTACCACCTTTTGGGGCGCGTTCAGTAGAGATAGGCAGCATTAGTCTTAGCTTGTGTATCAGCCCCTTATGCCAAACTCTATCAAAAGCTTGTTCCACGTCTAAAAATCCACCTTATTTTTTATGTTCAAGCATTCTCTCAATAGCACCCGACACCTTCAATCAGCAGCCGACGCTCTCGAGCAATGGTTCAAAAAGTGGAGGATAGAACTAAATCCCACTAAAAGTGCTGCTGTGCTATTCGTCAAACGAGGCAAAAACAGCAAAGCACACACCCGTACCCGTCCGATCACCATGTCTGGCCAAAAAATCCCTTGGGATAAAAAGGCCAAATACCTAGGGGTCACTCTCGACAGTAGATTAAAATTCACCGACCACATAAGGGACGTTCGCAACCGTGCCTGCTTTGCGCTCGGTCGCCTCCACCCCCTACTCAATACACGTAGTAAACTAGCCCTTAAGGCAAAAGTCCGCATCTACACTACGTGTATACGCCCCATTATGACGTATGCTAGCGCCGTGTTCGCACACGCTAAGCCGTCACTTCTAAACAGACTACAAGTCCTCCAAAATCGATTCATGCGCCGTGCCACAGGTAGCCCCTGGTACCTACGCAATGAACAATTACATTCCGATCTAAATCTGCCGACCATCAAGCAGTTTATTAAAAAAACGAGTACCAAATTCTTCGATTCTGCTACCACACACACAAACCCTCTAGTGAGAGCAGCTACCCAGTACACACCGTCACGCATATCCCGCATACGCCGCCCAAAACACGCACTGCTAGACAAAGACGACGACATAACTCTGTTTCAACAGAGTCAAATGTCCGCTCGCAAAACAGCCAACACTATAACACAAAACAGACTAACTACATTCCGTACCCGCCGGCGAGTACCCCCGCGAACTAGAGTAGCTAGACAACCCCCCCGACCCCTGACCCCGCCCGCCCGTGTGGAGCCTGTAATATTAAACAATGTCCCTAATAATAATAATCACTCAGATCCGAGTCTCACGACCGCTAGTTCAGTGACCAGTAGCGCGCTAAGCCCAGGTTCGAGCCCCACTATGGGGCGCCCTTAGTGACGCTACTTAAATTAAATTTAGTTAGTTAACCTCTATTTTCAAGGCGAGAGGCCCTTCTGGCCCCGCCGACGCTAGGTTACGCAGAATAGGTTCCTCGGAGCCAACTGCAATAGGTCCGCATCAAAAAAAAAAAAAAAAAAAGCATTCTCTCAATAATGTAATGCTAGTGTCTCAACTCCAAACGGCTCCAACATATAAGTTCCAATAAGATTGGAACATTTGCGCCGTTTGAGGTTTTCAGGAGCAGTGGTGGCCCAGTGTGGATACACACCACAATACCATCTACAACAAAAGTTGTTCAACTAAAATCGATCCGTGTGATCCCGATATTCATCACGTCAGGGTCGGGTAGTGGCTGATCTTTGAGTTATGATATGTTCATTTATTTTCATCTATGTTAGAGCTTGAACGAGCGCAGAGAGCCATCCTGAAAGTATCTTTATTCAGACCTTTCCTATACCCAACGATTACGCTATATAAGGAAGCAAAGGTGCTGACTGTTCGTCAGCTATTCATTTTGCAAACGGTTATAAAACAGCATGGCCTCACTACCTTCAACCACTCACTCTCCCACAGAAGTAGACGATTTGATCCCATAGACCGCCACCACATCCGGCTCTCGACTGCTTCATCCCGTCGATTCTTTTGCTATCTTGGCTGCTTTCTTTATAATAAAATAAATAGGATACTCCCAATTTATAGCCTCTCCAAAATCAAATGCAAAACTATACTATGTAGCTGGCTCCAGGAGTTAACTAATGAAGAAACAGAAAAAGTACTTGTCGTCCTAAAATAGCCAATGTGAAACACCCCCCCCCCCCACACACACACTATCCTTACACATACACCTTACTCATTAAACAAACACACAATCATACAAATACTAATAAACATACTAACACCAAGCACCAATGATGATTGCAACTAATTTCCTTTCTTTATTTTTGTATTTAATTTTTGTTACTTCTTGCCGCACTGATTAGTACACTAACGGGTTGGAGACCTGGTGACCTGAAATACAGACCTCACGTCTAGTTTAGGCACCAGTCTCCCACAGTATAATTACTGCTGTTACGTATTTTGTATCGATACCTCTGTAATGTAGGTACATATATTGTGGTGAGAAATAAATCATTGTTATTATTATTATACTGTATAGAATGAAGTCTAACTGAACAGACAGCTGTGCCGCTGGGGAGCTAAAGCACTCGGAAGCGGTGAAGGGCTTGCGTTTTCGGGGACTGTGAAGTTTTATGTAATTTTGGCGTTCAAAAAGTGGTGATTCTCAGCCTAGTTTGCATACTTATATGATATTTGATTTTGGTTTGACATTTTAATTATTAAGTATGCATAATCGTCATTATATACCAGTAAAACTACACCTTCACTTTGATGAATATTAATAGATTTTGATATGAACATTTTCTTTGTAAAGTATTTTAATACTTTATTATTATTATTCTATTATTATTGTGAAAGTGATATCTATGTGGATATTTTTTCTATTAATATGTTTTTCTTTCTCAGTTAGTTTTAATTGTTAGCTGTTACCCAGTTACCCAGTAACTGGGTTGTGGAGGTCAGACAGGCAGTAGGTTCATGTAAAATACTGGTATTCAGCTGCATCCGGTTAGACTGGAAGCCGACCCCAACTTAAGTTCTGAGTTGTGCTTCAAGATAACTGATTGCACTTAGTACCTACTGTTTGTCTCTGCAACATCCAAAGGTTGACTGGCAGAAAATGCCTATACGCTTCTATATGTATATATATTTTTTTTAAAACGTTGCGCACACTAGGAAGCTTGAAACATGTTTGTGTGCTTAAAGTATTAAATAAATAAATAACTGACAAATGCTTGCACTGGCTGGACTGTTCCACTCAAATCTGTGTGGTTCTATCTTCACAAGTCCAATTCAGACTCTAATCTACATAGTCCTCACATGATCTGACCAAGATTATGTCTGAACTTTAAAAGAGACACTGACCGCTGAGTTTGTTTCGCCATTTCTTCTCAGTGGTAGTCAGATAGAAAATGTCGACTCGCTAGCAAAATTTTTTTTTAATGGCGTGTAAAAGTAATTCCGATATCCTATTCACAAAATAAACAATTTCATTTCATTTCATTCATGACCAGGACGGCCACCGGTCAAATGAGTGTTCAGACAAGGCGCATTTGGGAGTTGAAGTTCAGGTATGTCTGTGCGAGCCTTAATATTCCTACACAACAGATATGAAAGTAAATAACTTTCATAAAATCAGCGTTATACAAGTAATTTTGAGTATGCATAGTCAAATATTATCGAATATTTTAAAATGTTGACATTGCTCAATAAATAGTAGATACCTACCTAATAGATAAAATTGTTGTTTATCTTTGTTGCAATGAATTATTTTTAAGGAATTATTAGTACATCGGTCGTTAGAACTTTTATTTACTAACCATAAAATTCAAATACTTTTCCAAGTGAATGCCAACGTTTAGAATTCTTTAGCCCAGAAGCATGGTATATAATAGAGCGATTGTACTGTTAAGGAATACTGTAGGACGTGATTGTGAAGCAGTGTTCTCATTAGTAACTATCATGGCATCAATGTTGCTATTATTGTGTGTCAGTTGGATTACGCTCGCGGCTGCGTGGTCAGCCGCCCCTGCGCCCGCGCCGTACGCACTCGAGGACGCCGAACTGCACTTCGAGCGCTTCATACAAAATTATGAACGAAACTACGCCGATGAAAACGAGAAGCAAGCCAGGTTCCAGATATTTAAAGATCGTTTGAAAAAAATAAACAGTTTGAACGAGAATAGCAAACACGCTCTTTTCGGTAAAATTTTTCGTATTTTTTATTATTTCATCTGTTAAAATTTCATTGTATTTCATTTTGGTATATATATATTTAAATAACATTTCGAGTTTCTTTTAGGTATAACGCAGTTTTCGGATCTGTCTCAAGAAGAATTTAAATCAACATACACCTGTTTGAGAAAATTACCCGATGCCCGATGGATTGATACCCGTGAGAGACAGTTTTGCAAATACTTCTATGATAAAGACATCGACGGTAATGATGCGCCGGAGTCGTTCGATTGGCGCGAACACGGTGCCGTCACCCCCGTTAAATATCAAAAGTCTTGTGGAAGTTGTTATGCGTTTAGCACAATTGGTAAGTGCGTTCCATTCAGCAATACAATTGTCTGTAACCTTCTGCAATAGTTAAAACTGTGGATAATAAATATGTATATGTTTTACATATTTATCACAGGTAGTATCGAGAGTCATTACGCGATAATACACAAGGAGCTCATAATATTATCTGAACAGCAGATTGTAGACTGCGACAAAGAAGATGCAGGATGTAATGGCGGATATATGGACACTGCAATGCGGTAATTCTAATTATTTTTGTGATTCAGTATGTACTCACCTAAAATCAAATTTTTAAAACTGATTTTCGTAATTGTATTGTCATTATGGATAATCTGCAACAGTGACTAGATTTGAATGACTCTATTTTGTAAACATTGGGGAATTGGCGATAAAATAGCTAAACACTTGAGTAAATGTAAATTTAATATAACAAAAATTTGCAATTAAGATGTTCTGATAGATGATATTTCTTAAATTACCATCTCACCGTTTTTTATTTATGTACACACAATAAAATACATGAGATAAGACATAATTATAAATTGAGTACAAAGGTACTGCTTATTTCTTAAGAAATTTCTTCCAAGAGACCTGCGAAAGGAAAAGTAAAAAAGAAACGTAGACAATAGTGCGTGAGAACAAGAAGAGAAAAATATGAATGTGTGAAGTCTAAAGCTAAAATATATAAGCATATATATATTTATATATATATATAAATACTCACAGTATAGAGGAAAGGTAATGCTCTTTTAATCGAAATTTAAATAGAGAAATAGTATTTAAATCACGAATGCTAGGCGGGAGTGCATTCCACAGTCTTACAGTATGGACAGAGAAGGAATAAGAATAGTAACTGGTTTTGTGAGGCTGAGATTTAAGGAGGGATCTCTGGTGTGATCTACATGGTGCCGCACTAGAGCGAGCGTAAGAAAAACGCTCACGCGGGTAGGAAGGATAAGACGGGTTGTGTAAGATGTTGAAGAGGAGACATAAAATCCGAGTGTTCCTGCGAAGGCGGATTGGGAGCCACTTGAGTTCCTTGCGAAGGTGAGAAACATGGTCATACTTTCGAAGACCGAAAACAAAGCGAATGCACAGGTTTTGCAAGCGCTCAAGCTTGTTTAATAGCTCCTCAGTAGCATCCAGGTAGCAGGCGTCGGCATAATCTATAATCGGCTGAATAAGTGTTTGTGCCAAAGAAATTTTAGTCTTCAAGGGCAGAAGACTTTGAAGGCATTTCAGCGAATGAAAAGAGAAATGCACCTTTCGGCTGACCTCATTGATCTGAGCACGCCACGAAAGATTGGAGTCAATAACCACACCCAGATCTTTAGCGGTTTCAGTGTAGTCAATGCGAACACCATCGAGATATAAAGGCATCAGTGATTTAACATCAACCGCATTGCGAACGAATTTGCTGCCTATGATCATGGCCTGGGATTTAGTTGGGTTAATTTGCAAACCAAATGACTTAGCCCAATCGCTGATGCAAGCCAGGTCATGATTCATTGCAGCAATTGCAGAACCCGCGTTAGCTACAGTAAAATGTCGATAAAGCTGCAAGTCATCTGCATAGAGATGAAAACTAGAGGAGATTACTCTGGTAACAGAGTTTATGAAAATTGAAAAAAGAAGAGGAGAGAGAACGCTACCCTGAGGAACACCCTCAGTGAGACTACACCAATCAGAGAACGAATCCTCCAGGCGAACACACTGAGAGCGTCCCCGAAGATAAGAACTGAACCAGGCTAAAGTGGAAGTAGAGAAATTTATAGATTTAAGGAAACCTAGTAAAATGTCGAAATCTACTGAGTTGAAGGCGCTACTAAAGTCAAGCAGTACAAGAACGGTAAGGGATTTATTCTCCATAGCCCAGCGGATGTCGTCAGTCACCTTCAAAAGCGCGGTTACAGTACTGTGACCCGAGCGAAAACCGGATTGAAAAGGGGATATTATCGAGTTTGACGTCAAGAAAAATGTTAATTGTCTATGAACTATGTGCTCAAAAACTTTAGAGAGAAATGGGAGAATAGAAATAGGTCTAAAGTGTGTTAATAAAGTAGGATTCTTAGTTTTATGTAAAGGTATTATGTGAGCCTGTTTCCAAACTGACGGAAAGGAGCAAGAGGAAAATGAGTGATTGAAGATGTGAGTGAGAACAGGAAGTAATGAAGAAAGGATAAGAGTAATCATTCTTGAACACAACTTATCATTACCGACTGCTGAGGAAGTGATCGCAAGTATAGACTTCTTAACATCATCCTCAGTAACATCATTAAACTTAAAGAGAGAATATTGTGGTAACGGCAAATAAGCAAGACTCTCTAGTGTCGCAGCCTTGACAGACGGATCAAGAGAAAAGGGAAGGATAGAGAAATGCTTATTGAGAGCGTTGAGGTTCACATCTTTACACTGATTGGCAGGTGACTTGCCTATGCCTACAGACTTGAGAAATTTCCATACATCGGAAGAACAGCGGTTATTGAGTTGGTCGTGGAAATAGCGTCTCTTAGCATCCCGACACAGATGACTGCAGCGATTACGTAGAGATTTGTAATAAGAGAGATTCAAATCTGAAGGTCTGCGCTTATATCTGCTCTTAGCTTTATCCCTGCGAGCCATAAGCTCTTTAATTTGTAGCGTTATCCATGGTGCAGGGTTATGTCTAACTTTGACACGTCGGATAGGAGCATGCTGATCATATAAATCGAGAACGGTTGCGTTAAAACAATTCACCTTATCGTCGATGTCATCGATCTCAACCAGAGGGGTCCAATCGAGATCGCCGGCATCACGCTGCCAAGCTTCCATATCTATACCCTTGTAGTTACGGAGATATAAGAGCGGGGACTTACGCTTGGGAACACGTATGCGATACGAAAGATAAATGAGATCGTGATAAGAAAAAGTAGCCGTAAGTTGACCATGGTAAGAAACATTACTAGGAGAGGAGACAATCATAAGATCTAGAAATGAGGGTGTACAATTCGGAGAGTAGTGAGTTGCAGAAAGAGGCAAAACTTGAAGATTGAAAGAGGACAATAGTGAAAGCAGTTTAAGGGAGCGAGTGTCATTTTTAATCAAGCAGGTATTAAAATCCCCCATTAAAATAATGTGCTCATACATGGGGCAAAGATCACTGAGCGTGGAGTCGAGAGAATTGAAGTAGTCAATGTGTAGATTAGGACTGTAGAGCACTGCAAGCAAAACTTTTGTGTGATTGACAGTAATTTCAAGAAACAAGTATTCAGCCGACTCAGAATACCGCGAGGGAGACGAACTGACCACCCTGTAGGGTAAATCAGCACGCAGGTACATAGCGACACCTCCTCCACCTTTGCCGGTTCTATCGTTGCGGATCAAGACGAAGCCAGGGAGTGAGTACTGAGTAGAGAGGAGTGATGGCTTCAAAAAGGATTCCGTTTTTTCGTCAAAAAGGATTTATTGTATTTGTTAAAAAATTACTTCGGCCGAAATTATTAAAAATAGGAAGTATTTATGGTATGAAATATAGTAAACAAATATTTTACTACAAGGGTTCCATTTAATGATTTCGGATGATAATCCATATCAAACACAACAATTAAATTACACTATAAAAAGAAAACGGATGTAATAGGTAGATTCGCTGACAGTGACGTCGGCGCTGTCTAGGGGCCAGAGTCTGTGGTGCCAGATTTGTGGGACTGTTTGATGCTGATCGCGATAATACATAGTTGCAATTTTTTTTTTATGTGCAACGCTCTAGTCCATTTGTAAGCGAGAGCTTACTGAAGACCATAGGGTCTTCAGTGTCTATAGATATAGATCTATAGACACTGTATTTGATGGTTATGTTGACAGGTCGGTGATCAAGCAAGGAGGATGTGCGTCTGAAGCTGACTATCCATACCAAGGAACGGACCACAATGATTGTCGTTTTGATGTAAACAAAGTGAAGGTCCAGATAACCGACTGCCGCTCCTATAATCTTACCTCACAAAATAAACTAACAGACTTGCTCTACCATGACGGACCCATCTCAATTGGTAAGTAAATTAACTTGAATCTTATAGTGAATCGGTTTATATTGTTGCATCTAAATTGAATCGAGATTACCCATGAATAGAAACAAACTATCAAAAGATAGTCTATTTATTTCATAGGACGTATGCGGTCTTGAAAGCCAATAACAGCCAAGGTGCTTGACAGTGCGTGACAGTTGAATGGTAATCTTATGAGGCACGCCGACTTGCAGCACCTGCAATTTGGTTTTAGAGCCGGTTTGTCGACCAAGAGCGCCATACTCTGCCTGGAACATACTGTCAAGTACTACACAGAGAGAAGGACACCGGTATACGCGTGTTTATTCGACCTATCACGACGTGGAGAATGGAGAAGCTAGGAAGCGCGGGTGTACCGGTGGAATGTACCTCTCTTCTCAAGTACTGGTACTAAAATCAGAGAAATCAAGTAATATGGGCCGGTACTTAGTCGGACGACTATAAATTAGAATGTGGTGTAAGACAAGGGGGGTTAAGTTCGCCAATATTGTTTAATTTGAGCTGATTGAGCGGCTCAGTATCACTCATTTCGGCTGCTTCATTGATGACAAATGTGTTAACAATGTTAGCTATGTAGATGACATGGTGCTGCTGAGCCCCACAATCACCGGACTAAGGAATCTGGTGTCTACTGAGACAACAGATACTGATGATATGCTTCTGATGAGCCCGTGCGATATCGCAAATACCTCACACTGGTGAGGTATTTGCGATATCGCAAGGGCTTAAATACAAATCCAAACAGAGGGAAGTACTAGTATTTAGAGCAGGTACATACTACCCCGCATATCCTTCGGTCGCCCTTAACGGTGCAGCCTTAAAAGTAGTGGACAGGTTTAAGTATCTAGGTCACATAGTGACAGGTGACCTTAAGGATGGCGAGGCCACAGAGAGGGAGCGCAGGGCTTTGGCGGTGAGAGGCACTATGCTCGCTCGCAGCGCCTACGAGGTGAAGATAACAATTTTCTTGCTGCACCGTCTACGAAGCAGCAGCAACAGCATTCTGAATGCGATTGCCGCCCGTTTTCACTGACCTTTCCAAAATCAGTGGATAAAGACAGCCATAGGCATCGGTTAGGTACCTACAGGTACAAAAATAAATTTAGGTACAATTTTTGTTACTAATACCTACACTAATCATTTTATGTTTCTTGTGATATTACACTAATATAACTTATAAGAAGATTCTCGTAAATAAATAAATAATAAAATAAATAAATAAAGCCCTACCTACCCCTAGAAGAAACCTTTTTGTCATTTTTCAAACAGTCATTTTGGGAAAGAGGTTATAATTGTTAATAACAATCATGCAGATCGATCAGAGATGAGAATGAGATTAGTCTCCAAGGTTCAAAATTAAGTCTGATGTGCCAGAGTGACTAGGGTAGCTAGAAGAATGTTGGAGCACGAATTCAAAAAATAGCATAGTAAAAATATGAGGAAATCAACAAAACAACTTTAGATGGAGGATACTGCTCAGGGTGTCGATAACACTTTCAATCACAGAAAACCTTATAGATAGTTTTGGCTTTAGTTACTCATTTAAGTCGTTTTTCATAATATCGCTTTTATGACTTTTCAAATAAAATTATTACATATATTGATAACAAGACACCTGTTTCTGACGTGTATTGTGATATGACGCTAGCTTTTGACTGTGTTGACCAAAATATTTTAGGAAACACACTTGACACCTGTGGTATGAGAGGTAACATTCAGGACTTATTAAGCACTTACCTTAATAAGTCCTGAATGAAATTCCAAAAGGAAAAAATTATAACAGACTTAAATTTAAGGACTAAAGAAGACACATACTTCTCCAAAGAACTTGACTGACCGGTTGGTGCAGTTGGTAGCGTCTCTGCCTGCTGAACCGCTGGTCCCGGGTTCGATCCCCGGACAAGTCAAACATTTGTGTGTTTGACTTGTGTCTGGGTGTGTATATGTATATAAGTCATCAGGTTACGTTACCTGAAGACCTTGTGTGGATGTCGTCTCATATATTAAGAACGCACAGTATAATAAGGTGTACCACTGAGCAGTGTTTTGGTTCTTGATTTTAATGACTTCATTAATGACCTGCCCAAAACCTTACCATAACTTCACTCACTCACTACCATAACACTCTTTGCTCACGATAACGATACCCTTGAATTATATGAATCTGATGTCAATAACGCGGTCAATTCATCAATCTCTTGTCTTGATAATAATAATTTAAGAATGAATCTTGGAAAACCCCAAATACTCGTATTGCACTTTGGTAAAAAGAAACCCAGTTCGAAAATGGAGAATCAATACCAAAGTAACAAAATTCACGTCAATAGTGCAACATTTCTAGGCTTGATTATTGGCAGGCAGCTCAACTGGAAGGATCTCATTGGAACGCTATGTAAGAACATTACTAGTCAATCCTATGCCCTGTATAAACTTGCTCCAACAGTTAAGACAGACGCACTACTCACAGCTTATCATGGTCTTGTGGCATGATACGGATTTATATTTCGGGGTAAATTTACAAGCAGAAAAGCCGATTTTAAAGTACAAAAGCGATCCATCAGAGCCATGTTTGGACTAGTAACGGACTGTTTGAACAATACTTCAAAAATTACAAAATTCTGACACTACTACTACGCTTTGCATACTTATGAAACTGCCTTATTTGTTAAGTTAAATACACACTTATTTTCTCCCCACCTATCAGATACTATTATACGTTACTGGTGAAATGATAATAATATATTACGCGGACGGAGAGCCATAACAGCCCTAATTTGGAAAAGCATATTCTGCAGAGAAGATTATAAAAAAAATCCAAAATCAATTAAATTTAAATGATTACTTGAAAGACACTTTGACGTACTAAGCAAATTGTCTGTTTAGAATAATATTTTTAACTGACATGCCTCAAATTGTAATATCGTATAATAATCGTAGGTAATTATGCTATCAATAATGTTAATACTGACCTAAAAATCTCTGTCTTGTAATTAATGTACGTACCTAATATTTGCACGCCACACTTGGCAGAATGTGATGATACCATTGAGTTAAAACCATATAATTATGTAATGTACCATATTTTGACAATTATATGATTATCATTATGACTTGTGTGTGTCTTTCTTGCTTAAAGCTGTCCAGGCTGATGCTTTGATGAGTTATCACAAAGGAATCATATCCGACGAAGAATGTGATTCAGGACCTCTAGATCATGGAGTCCTACTGGTTGGATACGGATCAGGTACGGTTTACGTTCGTTTTACTTTATACGCTCCTGTTTGGCCACTGTCTTGGCAGATACTTCGCGATGATGCAGATTACTATGGTGCTTGTCTGAAATTAACCTTCGTGATTTAAATACTCCCAAGCTACTTATAGCTAGAGTGCTATTCGGGATTTCAGTTGTCATTTAGTATCTACCATTAAACGTTTCATGTTCCATTACATATCTCCGAATGTGTTGCTAAGATTACTTTTGTTTCAGAGGGTGGTGTGCCATTTTGGATTGTCAAGAACTCTTGGGACACAACATTTGGGGAAGAAGGCTACTTCAGAATGCGCCGAGGTGAAGGTGCATTATCATGTGGCATGATGAATGAATACATGGCGACACCCGTAGTCGCATAATGCTTTTTATTGTGTACATTTTATAACATATTAAGTAACTTTTGAACCGGCCGATGTTGAATCCTGAGCTTTAGGCTGCATTTCACTGTGTATTTTCCAATCTGAAAATATTAAAAATATAATCTTGATCTTGGTATTAACTGGTTTTTTTTTTGTTTCACCATATACCGACCTTCAACCGATTATCCTTTAAAACTAAAGTTCGCGAGCACATTCGCAAGAAGCTGGCAGTATCGTCACAGCGATAATGTTTTCTCATTGCTTGTCCTATGTATTTGTTTTTAGCATATTCGTGTATTTATGTACCTACATTTATTTGTGCTTATATTTATATATAATTAGGTATATGTATTATATGTATTTATAGACTTAATAAGTTTATGTGTGCCTTTATATTTAAATATGTATTCCTAAAATATAATTTTAAATTGCACCTAAGTACCACTGTTTGTCTCTGCATCACCCAAAGAAAATTAGGTTAGGTTATTATTATTAGGTTGACTGGTAGAAAAGGCCTATGGTAATAAGTCCGCCTCTGTACATTTGTTTGCTTAAAGTGAATAAAATAAATAAATACCTAAATAGACCAACTGCTGCAGATGGCCGTTAAATGCCACTGCTAAACATTATAATCCATGTTTAGTCTAAAATCCTCATAGATACCTTCTGCCTAAACCATATTATAATTAAATGATATTTTATTTCTGTAAATTGATTTATAAAAGCAACAGTATAATTACATACACGACAACAACAATGCATGCTTTAAAACTCTTTTAAAATTGCAATTTTTCCTATACAATAGAAGTCAGAGTTTTGAATTAGTAAACGTTTTATAGCAAATTGTATCAACTTTCTTTGAAACTTTAGGTTATTATACATTAGTAATGTTTTTAACTTAAAAAAAAGATAAAAACCAAAAAAATGCAATTTTTTAACTTACTGGCAAAAAACTCATACAATATTTTTATAAGTATGATTTACGCCTTATTTACATTTTAATACCTGGTATCGCCTCCTCGGGCTCCGATTACAGCTTCGAGCCGGTTTGGTATACTGAAGACGAGGTTTTGGAGGCAATGTTTTGGAATATGCTCGCACTCTTCCATCAGGGCCTGTTTTAGGGCCCTGAGGGAGAAAAAAGGTGGTCTGCGGCTTCTGACCAGCCTCCCGAGCGCATCCCAGGCGTGCTCGATTGGGTTGAGATCAGGATTTCTTGATGGCTAAGCCATCAAGTTGATACCAACCTCCTGAATATACTCGTGTACTACCCGAGCGATGTGTGGCCGGGCGTTATCCTGCATCAGTATCAGTCCATCACACATATTTCCTAAATATGGCCCTGTTCAGGGTGCCATTTTCTATGGCCACTAGCTCTGTGTGACCTTCTGAAGAGATGCCAACCCATACGTGTACAAAGCCTCCATCGTATTGGACTCTCTCCGAGAAACAGGCTTGAATGTATCGCTCACCAGGTCGCCTGTACACTCTTTGCCTTCCATCGGAAGTGAGTAGTGAGAATCGAGACTCATCAGTGAACAAAACTCTTGCACACTCTTCTTCACTCCACTGTATGTGTTCACGGTCTTGCTACTCGATGCCCTCTCTCGAGTTTGAGGCCACTTGCTGGCATTTGGGGCTTCAAGTTTACTTCAGCGAGTCTTCTTCTCACTGTACTGTCACTAAAGTAGTATCTTCGGGTCTGAAGAAGTTGTTGCTGGACTTCAACTGCATTGAGGTGGCGATTTCTCAACACAGTGGAGACAATATATCGGTCTTCTCGGGTACTAGTGTACCTGGGTCTGCCATTACAAGGTCTCCTCAGATGGTTTCCAGTTTCTTCATACCTGCGCTTCACCTGCCGGACCGTTCTTAATGTTACACCCACCAGTCTTGCAATTTGACGCATACTAATGCCTAGTTCCAGAAAAGCCATGATTCTTGCACATTCTTCAGGTGAAAGAGGCATGATAAGTACCTTTTACGTGCAGTAGACACCTTGGCTTTTGAATCAAAATTCATCGATCAAGAAATAAATGTGAAAACAAAAACAGAAACAAAAAAGTCAAAAATAAGACAGCAATTTGAAAAGGAGTGTTTTTGTTTAATTTATTTTGTTTTTATTTAAAAAAAAATATTTTTGTTATCCTTTTTATTTCTAAAATATTTCGTGTGTACTTTAAAAGTTATTGTGTACTTTACACGTTTTGAAGTTTGAAGGCTAGTGTAGATGAGGTCGGCATTTCCTATACGACTACGAGTACTCTGAGAAGAGAGACTGAAACAGAATCAGGGTTCAGTCTCTTTTAAAGTATGGACTTTAGACATGGCCCTGATAAAATTCATGTCCATACATGAATTTGATCGGGGCCATGTGATGTCTCTGAGCTGGTCTTTTGGGGAGAGAACCACAGAGATTTGGGTAGACCTGTCTAGTCAGTGCACGCATTTGTCAGTAATCGTATAGCTCAATTCAGAATAGGAGCTCAACGACTCGATGAACAATACCAAAGAAAGGACATTCAGGTAGGCCACATAAAGTACCAACTCAAGCTGCTAGCTTACCATGAAATCTGAACTGAGATATAGAAATGACCCACATAGTCATCACCTAATAGCATCATATTACTATACACCCACCAGAGTACCTCAGTGTGTGTGTATGTTCTTAGATTTGAGCAAAGCTTTTGACCTGGTGAATTATGAAATCCTCTGGGTCAACCTAAAAAAGTCACAAGTACCTCACCAAATTGTAGATCTGTTGAGGGTTTGGTACGGGGGCCAAACCAATCAAGTGAAATGGGGTGACACTCTATCTAGTAGTTACAGGTTAGATTGTGGTGTTCGCCAGGGAGGGTTGACTTCTCCGGACCTATTTAACCTGTATATCAACGATCTGATTGCGGAACTCAGAAGAGTTGGCTGTCACCTAGGCAATGTCTGCGTGAACAGCTTGAGCTATGCAGATGACATGGTTCTTTTGAGTCCCTCGATCAAAGGCTTGAGGAAACTTTTGTATGTATGTGAGCATTATGCTGATGCTCATGGACTGAAATATAATGTTCTCAAAACCGAATCTATGGTATTCAGGTCTGGAGTTGGTCCGGGGAATATACCGAGTCTATATTTGAATGGTGCGACCATAAAGGTCGTAAAGCAGTTTAAATACTTAGGGCACATTTTGACGGACAGGCTTCAGGACGACTGCGACATAGAAAGAGAGCGTAGGGCCCTCTCAGTGAGGAGTAACATGCTCGCGCGCAAATTTGTGAAGTGCACCAAAGACGTGAAGAACACCCTGTTCAGAGCTTATTGCTTGTCAATGTACACCTGCCAACTTTAGTGCAACTTCATAAAAAAGTTGTACAGCTCATTAAGGGTCCAGTACAATGATGCTTACCGAACCCTTATGAAACTGCCAAGATACTGCAGTGCCTCGAGTATGTTTGCTGAAGCGAGAGTCCCGGACTTTTATGCCATCATGAGGTCGAGGGTCGCGTCTTTTTGTCTGCAACCTATCAAGCCATGGGGCTTGATAGGTTGCACAAATATGGATTTGTGCACTGGATTTCTGTTCACTACGGGAATAAAAAATTACGAAAGACTATGTTGTTTTTTTTAAGACTATGGATACCTATTACATACCTCCATGTTGTAATTTTTAATGTTTTTTCTTTGTTTTTTTTTGTATATGGGTATCTTGCCTGCAATAAAACACTATTTATTTTTTATTATTTTATTTATACAGCTCGCCCGTCACGAAAAATGTCAAGGCGAACCGTAGGCCATCATTGTGTATGCAGGGTCAAATTAAATTAGCTAGTGATACTCCGCAGACGTGATGGATATCGAATATCGCTAACTAAACATGATAAAACAAAAATAAAAAAATAAAAAAAAATAAAAATTGTGGGATCTCGATGATCAATTGATCACACAAAAAAAACATACTAATTTCCCCACCGCCATATCTCTACGTCGTGCATGTCTATGCATGGGTATTTCTCTTGCCGCCTCAGCCATCATGGCCAGAGAAGTTAAAGAACACTCGATCCGCATACTCTCAGACAGCATGGCCGTTCTGCAAGCGCTGAACAGTTACACAGTTGATTCTGGGCTAATATACGAGTGCCACCAGCGCCTCAACCAGGTGGGCAAACTCAATAACATAACCGTTCAATGGATCAAAGGACACAGCGGTTCGCTAGGCAACGATGCAGCCGACGAACTTGCCAGAAGGGGGTCGAACGTTGCACCAGTGGGTCCCGAACCCATCGTGCCACTCCCCTTCGGGTACATACGCACTCTATTAAGGAAACGCATCAGGGACCAACATCACAAACTATGGGTGGACCAAGGTGAGTGCAGGCAGGCTAGGGAAGCACTCCCCACAATCGATGGCCGCTTCACGAAATAGGTTCTCCGACTAACCAATCAACAGCTGCGTACAGTCACAGCAGCCGTAACTGGCCACGGGTCATTTAATAAACACCTCTTTGTCTTAGGAGTCACAGACAGTCCGCTGTGCAGGGCCTGCACGGAGGACGACAAGACAGCAGCCCATGTGCTCCTAAGCTGCCCGGTGGTCGATACATACAGGGCAAAGTGCTTCGGTAACCCAGGTACCCTACGTGAGATTGTCAGCAACACCAAGGCGATGCCTTCCTCGAGGAGCTGGGGTGGATTGAATAACCGATTTTCCCACCCGTACGCAAAATACGCGCATTGACGTGGAGTTGCGGACACCAGCCCGTATTACCTATTACCTATCTCTACGTCGACGTCGTGGTGGGGCTTGCGTGCTCCTGAATTCTGGGTCTGTACCGGTAGAGTTTACTTTACCGTCTAGGGTGAGGAGCCAGACCAAGAGAGATACATACACCCGCAGGGCAGCATGTGGAGAGTTGTTGGGCAGGAGCGATCCCACGGACCCTATCTCCCGGGACAAGTCTTGTTCCTCACCTCTTTCTTGCCTTTATTGGCAAGCTTGAGTGGAGATTCGCAAGAGAAAACGAGCTCGAAGGAAGAAAGTATTTCAGTAAGATGCTGACCGTACTTCCGGGATTGTCCTGATAGCGCTGGAATACCCCTCCACTCTTCAAGCACCTCAGGAATTGTTGCCCTCTTGTTGCTACATCCCTATGTGCTGTCGCGACCGTTTTCGGGGGCCCATTATTAAACGTGCTAGTCACCCCCTGCTATTTTATCCGTGTAACAGGACACACATAACACGCATAACATTGATCAGGTAGGGCACATAGTCCTTCCATAGGTCTAGGTAGCCACTCCACTAAAAACCCATAGCCCAATGTGTTTTGTTCCCATTTTCTGCAATAGTCCTGCACTTACCGCGGGTTGTCCTTGGGTGCACTTGCATAGTGCATACAGGGATAATCGTCGTTTGGTATCTCAATGCTTAAAATTATCTAAGGGTCCTCTGCGAGTTTGCTTCGGCCTCTCATACGCCTTCCAAAATACCCCAGATTCCCGAGATAATAAATAAATGACTAATGATTTTATTTCTGTAAGTAGGGTTTACACGTCAAACATATTTTTTTTAAACTAGATGATGATTTTTAAAATAGACGTTTCCTGTTTTAAAGATATTTAAATAATAATAATTTACTGACTGGGTTCAAACCTACGACCTACAACTCGTAAGTCACGGTGGTAACCACTGGGCCACCACTGCTCACACGAATCGAATACATAGCAAATAGATATTCTACCTCAAAAAAGAAAAAGAGTTGGCACGAACGACGCAATTACAAATTAATAAAAAATCCTATTGCTGGCGGCCTCTCAGGCGATGATTAGGTGTACTCCAGGGTGTGGATCGCTCGGAGGATACGGTGGAGCATACGGTGGAGGTCTGCCCGGCTTGGGCGGAGCACCGCCGTGTCTTCGTGCAGGCGATTGGTGGTGGCGATCTCTCGCGTCCGGCCCTGGTCCAGGCCATGGTACGGAGCGAGAGGGCTTGGGAAGCCGTCACCTCCTTCTGCGAAGCAATAGGCAAAGCAAAGAAGCTGCTGATTTGCTGTTTGCAAAGAAGGAGGCGGAACGCGTGAGGGAGAGGCAAAATTCGCACCCTCACGCCCCTAGCCGCCGCAGGAGACGCCCCGGGCGTCGGGAATCGCAGGCCGATTCCCGGCCACCGTAGGCGCGGGCTTGCGAACGGCGATTAATGGGCGGCTCGCCGTTTGATAAGGACCAGGCCCGGGTCGACGGCGCGTTGTGTTCCACGCGCGCTTCAAAGAGATGTCAGCATCAATGTTGGGGCCAATCAATCAATGGTTGCGGGAAAGTCCGAGAGGGATACCGTGGCCCCTGGCACAGGCAACTGAAGGAACACGGGTGGGTTTTAGTCAGTAAGAGTCTGACACGCCCTCCCGCTCTGCCCAGAGCGGGAGAAGTTATGTGATGACTTCCCACCCTCAAAACAAAAAGGGATGCTTTACTGAAAGTTTTTTTTATATTCATGATACTATTTACCCGTAAAAGTTTAGCCGGGTATTTTGTTTGGACCTTATATTTAAAAATGGAGTTATTTTAACTGCTTATGAAAATAAATATCGCATGTCTCCATCATTAAAGCGACTATAGCACCAATAATATAATTATTATTGCTACAAATAAACAAACTGTATATCAAACCTTGCATAGCAAAGAAATACAAAAAACAAATCACTAATACTAATTGCACATCAAATTAACCAACTGGACTTACTAGTCCAAGAGTGAGCGAAGCGAGGACGGGAAGGTGCAGGCGCACTTAATCAGCGCGTGTTTCTCTCCTTGAGGAGTAGTCCTCGAGGAGAGAACTTTCGGCGGGTTCGCTGAGTCGGGTCGGCCGGACAGCGAACGGAGGCATGTCTAAGGCCGCCGCCGGGGGCTTGGCTTAATTGCCTGGCCCAGAGGAAGGCTACCTCTAAGATTAAAAACCACCCAATCCTAAGCTTTGAAGCGCGGTGAGAGGATGAAAAAACAAAAAACGGAATTGCCGATCGTGTTGGTCGAGCAGATGGGTGTCCTGTCAGATGCGGTGTCAGACTCTGACACCGCATCTGAGAGGATGAGTGTGGAGAGTGTGGCGAGCGTAAGCTCAAAGCGCTCGCGGACTGAGGAAGAGATGGTTGAGCGTCCTTCCAAATTTTGGAGGAAGTGCTCACACAAAGAGGACGAGAGGCGAGGCCTCTCTTCTAGCGAGGAGAACCTGCCAGCCAAGGCGGGCAGAAGAGGGCGAGGTCGCGCAGTTAGTGGAGCGTCAGCTCCTTCGACGTCGCGCGACTCTCTAGGGCGCTTTCTCAAGCGCCCCGACACGCCGGCACTCAGCGGAGGATGCGACCCGGGGGCCAAGCAGGTGGAGTGCGCTTCTAGCCTAAGCTCCACCTCTTTGGTCACCACAAAGGGGAAGAGCGACCTGGAGCCCCTGGTGTCGAACCTAAGCGGGGGCTCCACTATGTCCCTGCTGGGAGCCAACAGAGCGGAGGCGCGGATCGCGTCGTCCATTGGGCGCAGCAAAATGATGACGTGTCATTATGTGATTGGATGATGAAAAGCAGGTAAAAAAATTACACGGTTACATTTGAAAAACAACCATCCTCAATACATTGTTACACATCGTAATAAACGCACTATCCTATCTCACATTTTCGGAATACTAATACTATTTGTTACGTAAAAATGTTCGATTTGGTGTCAAATATTGATATTGTTGTGCTATTAAAGGAAAATGGAAGTTTTAAAAATAATACTGTTTTATATAGTGCTATTAAATCTAGATTAGTCCCCACTGTGTTAAGTGATGAAAACGATAAAGCGCATAGCAAAGAGGAATTGTTTAACAACAATAATAGCGAATGGTTATCATCGGAAATAAACTGGCCTGATTTCATTGTAAGTGCATTTGAAAGAAACCAAGACTCTGTTCCTAGTACATCAAGTGAACATAAATCTCCAGCAAAAGTGTCTACTGCCACGTCAACGAATTTAAGTCCAAGAAAACCTACCAAAAGACCTAAGCAAAAAAAGAGACGTACAGAACATATTCATACAACTATGACTACAGAGGAAATATCTCATGCATATATTATGAAATTACGAGAGGATGGTAATCAAGGAATAGCTGAAATCCTCGAACACCTACTTAAAAATCCACACGATGTGCAAAAAGCCAAAGATAGTCTTTTAGGTAAAAATGAAAAACCTAAATTTACTCCAGATGAGGCTTTGGGACTTGTTTTGTCCCTTAAATTAACAAAGTGGCAATACAATACTTTAAGAAAAAGTATCAAAGAGAAAAATGTCGACATGTTCCCTTCCCCAAAAGTAAAAAAAGTTCCGCCAAAGGATTATATCACCTTAACAGATACAACTGCTAGAATAAAATTGCAGCCTCTATTAGATATAACCGCCAAAAGGATATTCAAAGCAATCAATATTGATAGCACAGACTGTAAGGAGTTGACAATGATAAGCAAATGGGGTATGGATGGTGCCTCGAATCAAGCAAACTATAAGCAAAAAATTACAACGGATGACAAAGAGGACAGTGCTTCGATAGATGATTAAAGTATTTTTATGGGTAGTTTAGTACCAATAAAAATTGTTTCCGAGGAACAAATTATCCGGGAAAACGACTCACCAAATTCAGCATATTGGTGTCATCCAATATTTTTCAAGTTTGAAAAAGAGAATAAATCAACGATTTTAGAGAGAAAACCGAAATTGAAACGGAGATAAATGAATTGAAGGAAACAGAAATTGGAGAAATAAAAGTCTCACATTCATTATTGCTTACCATGATAGATGGTAAAGCAACATCAATCCTCTGTGAAACTTCAGCTCAACGATGTGACATATGTAAAGCTGTTCCTACAGAAATGAATAACTTGTCTTTGTTATTGACTAAAAAAATTTGTACCGACTTGTACAAATATGGTTTATCATCGCTACATATATGGATACGTTTTATGGAATGCATTCTTCACATAGCCTATAGACTGGATTTCAAAACATGGGTTGCAAAAGGTGAAAACAAAGTTTTGATAGAAAATAGAAAAAAAAGCATTCAGGAAGCTTTTAAAAATCAAACAGGCCTTTTAATAGATGTTGTAAAGCAAGGACATGGAACTACTAATGGCGGGAATACCGCTCGAAGATTTATCTCAAATACAGAGATTGCTGCTGCAAATACTGGTGTCGATGAAAACCTAATAAAACGGTTTTCAATCATTTTAGAAACAATATCTTCAGGTCATAAAATTGACACAGTGAAGTTAAAAGAATATACGGAAGCCACCATCAACTTATACGTAGATTTATATGAGTGGTATCACATGCCCTCCAGTGTGCATAAAGTTCTTGTTCATGGAGCAGCTATCATTGAAAACTTGGGATTAATTCCGATTGGAAAGTTATCGGAAGAAGCGGCTGAATCTAGAAATAAAGACTTTAGGCGATATTGCCAACAGCATTCAAGAAAATTCTGCAGAAGAGCTACTATTGAGGATATTTAAATAATTTAATAATTAGTTCAGATCCTTATATATCATCAAAACGTCATAAAATGAATGATACGGAAACACAAACCATTTTCAGAAGAAGCGAAAGCCATGCTTCTGTTATCTCCAACATTTGAAGATGATGAGCGGGAAAATATAGAATTTGTAAATGTGGAACATTTAGAGAACGAATCTGAATCAGAATCTGATGAAATTGTCTAAGTGATAATTTTGTGAGTGCGTGTGTGCGTATGAGTGGATTATGCCTCCTGGGGACACCACTGATAAAAAAACGCGCTTAGTTCTCTACCTCAAGGGTGGTGTGGAAAAAGGAATGAAAAACAATTTTCTCCAATATCGAAGAAAATCGAAGCAAGTGCAAAAATAGCACAATCGAATACCGAAAGCCGTTTTTTTAGAACTCTTGAGAATTAAAAGTTATTCATATAAAATCAAATTTCTCCATACAAAAATAAATTCAAATCGTTATAACTTTAAAAATATTAGGTATATACAAAAATCGCAGAACAAAAATGTCTTGTATTTAGTGGTAGATTGCAAAGCCCTTATTATTAAAAAAAAATTGCTCATCAATTTTCGTGAATCCCTAAGTCTATGAAAGCTTGATTTCAGCCCACCGTGCAGCGGTGGCGCTCAATCGCCAAGTTTTGGACGGCGTGGATGTCATCCTGAAGGTTGCCACTAAATCGGGTAGCTCTCAAAGCCTCCTGCTCCACTTCCTCCGCAGCCTTGCCGTTGGCTTCATCGGTCCTGTTGTCGACACCTGCACTTACGGATGCGGAGATCGAAAAGATCGCGCGCATCTGCATGATGCAGTATGGAAAGATGGTGGGTGCCCGAATGGAGGGCATAGAGGCAAGGCTCCTCCCGGCTGAGACCCTCCGCCCACCGCTCGCTGCGGACAGGCGGAAAAAGGTGGGGGCAAGAGACCCGCCGAGGGGCCCAGAAAGCCCATGAAGCGCACGTCCACGCCCACTTCCCGGACGGCCGCGCCACTGGCAGTCGCACCCCCACCGACCGCACCCTCGGCCACCGCGCCCGGGTCTACCAAGGAGACCTGGACGACGACTGCTGGAGGTGTCGGGTGCCTCTAGCGGCGAAAAGGCGGACATCTTGGCCGTCAAGCTGCGAGAGATCGTCAACCCGGAGGACGTCCGGGTGTCCAGGCCGATGAAGACCGCTGAGCTGCGCGTCGATGGCCTGGATGACTCGATGACCCCGGCTGAGGTCGTGGCGGCTGTCGCCCGAGTCGGGGGATGTCCGCCCAATGACTTGCGGACGGCCGAGATTCGCGTCAACGCTTCCGGGCTCGGCGAGATCTGGGTGCCTCTGTTGGTGGGGTGAGTGGCAGCGAGGGTGAAGCGGCTGTAACCCAGGGCCTTGCGGTGCTACCATTGTTTCGACATTGGGCATGTTGCACCGCCGAAATAGACCGCAGCAAGCAGTGCTATCGCTGTGGTCAGGCCGGCCACAAGGTGGCCCAGTGCTCCGCGGCGCCAAACTGCAGCCTCTGTACAGCTGCAGGGAGGCCCGCCGGGCACAGAGTGGGTGGAAAGGCTTGTGGCGCGCCCGCCAACAAGAAGAAGAAGAGAAGGTCTGCCAAGGCTGCCGGGGGCTCTTTAACCCCCCCTCCCTCAGCCTGGCTGCCCTTCGGCCGACTCCCGGCCTGGAAATGGTGCGGAGGGAATGAATTGCGCATAATTGCGCTCTACCATTTCCTCCAAGGCAATATCAACCACTGTGCCAGAGCTCAGGATCTCTTGCTCTGGATCATGGCAGATTGGTCGATTCACGTGGCTGTGGTCGCCAAACCGTACTTTCTCCCCTCCAGGGATAACTGAGTGGGAGGCCTGGACGGATTGGTAGCCATCATTGTCGGGGCTCTTGTCAACCCGTCCCTAGGTCATGGCTGGGTAGCCGCCCTCGTGGACGGCATTGGTATGGTTGGGGCGTATTTTTCGCCCAACAAGAGTCTCGCCAACTTCGAGAGGTTCCTAGGGTCCTTGTCGAGTTGGGTGCCGTCGTGGGCCGACTCCACCCTCGACCTGTGCTGTTGCTGGGGGATCTTAACGCCAAGTCTGTGGCGTGGGGATCTCCTGTGACCGAACCTAGGGGCGAGGTGCTGGAGGAGTGGGCGGTCACGACTGGCTTGACCGTCCTAAATTGGGGCTCGGTCCACACGTGCGTGTGGCAGCGGGGCGGCTCTATAGTGGACGTCTCGTTCGCTAGCCCCGCTGTCGCGACCCGTGACCGCGACTGGCGTGTCGCCGTGGAGGTGGAAACGTTGTCGGATCACCGATACATCCGTTTTGACGTCTCCGCCCAGACCAGCGGCAGCCGCAGTTCGATGGCCCTGCGAATGGACGGTCTGCGCTGGGCGCGTAAGCGCATCGACAGGGAGCTTCTCGAGGAGGCCGCTATTGTCCAGGCCTGGTTCCGGGAGTCGGCAACGAACGGACCCGTCGATGTCGAGCAGGAGGCACTGTGGTTCCGCGGGGCGATGACGCAAATCTGCGACGCATCCATGCTTCGGGTCCACGCACAGTCAGCAAGGCGCCAGGTGTACTAGTGGACCGCCGAGATCGCGCAGCTGCGCATCGCGTTCGTGGCGGTTAGACGCCAGTACACCCGATACCGGAGGTGACGTCGTCGGGTCCCTGACGAAGAAGCCGCGCTGTATGAGGTGTACTCTCACTCACTCCCCCCCCAGACCTGAAGAGGCCTGCAGTGGCGGGCCAGCACCAGTCGGGGGTTGCGGAAGGATCGTACGTTCCCTTTCATGGCCCCCGGCGGGCGCCGCCGCCCGGCTCACACATCGTGGTCGGGGGGGCTCGGATCGCTGTCGAGTCCACCATGAAGTATTTAGGATTGGTGCTCGACAGCCGGTGGAACTTCGAGTCCCACTTCCGACGGCTGGCGCCCAAGTTGGTGGGGGTCGTGCGATCCATGGCCCTGTATGGGGCCCCGGTGTGGGCCTCTGACCTGACGGCCGGCAGCATCGCTGTTTTGCGAAAGCCGCAGAGGGCGATGGCCGTCAGAGTCATCAGGGGGTATCGCACGATCTCCTACGAGGTGGCTTGCGTACTGGCCGGATCCCCGCCCTGGGACCTCGAGGCGAAAGTACTCGCGTCGTTGTATCGGTGGCGCGAGGAAGCGAGGGCGCGGGGCGAGGGACCGATGCAGCGACACATAGAGCTGCGTCGGTCTCAGCTTCGCGAGGTCCTAGTGGCGGAATGGCGGGACAGGCTTTCACGCCCTACCGCCGGCCTCGTCACCATCGAGGCGGTCCGGCCGGTGCTCGAGCGCTGGCTCGGGAGGAGGCACGGCTCCCAGTCGTTTCGGGTGACGCAGGTGCTCTCGGGGCATGGCTGCTTCGGGAAGTACCTGTGTCGCATAAACAGGGAGCCGGACGCCCGGTGTCACCACTGCGTCGACTGCCGGGAGGACACGGCGCGGCATACGCTGGCAGAGTGTGCCGCTTGGGAGGAGCCGCGCCGTGCCCTCATCTCAGAAGTAGGCAGTGACTTGTCGCTGCCGGCCGTAGTCGAGTCGATGGTCGGCAGCGACGAGTCCTGGGACGCGGTGGTTTCCTTCTGCGAGACAGTCGTCTCGCAGAAGCAGGCTGCGGAAAGGGAGAGGGAGATCTCATCCACTCACCCGGCCCGCAGAAGGCGCACCGGGCGTCGGCGGAGGGCGGACAACGCCCTCTTCCAGCCCCCCTAAATGGGTCCAGGGGCGACGGACTCGGGGACGTCCGTCACCCCCCATACATCAGGATCCGAGGTGGCGGCGCGTAGTGTTCCACGCGCGCCCCTCTTAGACGTCGCGGGGGGAGTCAAACACCTCACTCCCCCCCAGACCCGAAGAGGCCCGCACTGGCGGGCCGGCACCAGTCGGGGGTTGCGGAAGGATCGTACGTTCCCGCGGCCCCCGGCGTAGATGTGAGTTGGAACACCGGGGTGGTTTTTAGTCAGTAAGAGTCTGACAGAAACCCCGCCGCCCGCCCCAAGGCGGCGGACATCCATGAGAATTTTCCAGACCGGAAACAAAAAAAAAACCCGGCAAGGAAAGGTTAGGTGCGAAGCGGATGACGTCAACCCCTTCGTGTTAGCTTCCTTTAGTCCCTACAGACCATTTAGGAATCAGCCGAAATATGACATTCGTAAAAGTTTAATAGTTGCTTTCAAATCTAACCAGATAGATATTGAATTTTTGCAGTGTGTCAAACAATGATTTGATATGCAAAACTATTAAGTAAAATAACCATCGCTTATCTGGATGATATTGATGGACTTGAACGCGGAATTATTTCCACTGCAATGAAAGTAAGTAACAAACTAATCAAATCAGCGATGCACATTAAATAAACATTTTAAATATTAATATAATTTTGAAATGCTGATAAAGACCGGAAAAAAATGACTTACTTTTGTTATCTTTGTTCTAATAAATTCCTTTTCTTATGGAATTTAACCATACTCCGGTCGTTAGAACATTTAATTTTATCACACACTATAAAATTCAAATACTTTTCAAGTAAATGCCAAGGTTTAGAATTCTATATCCCAGAAGCATGGTATATAATACTGCGATTGTACTGTTAAGGAATACTGTAGGACGTGATTGTGAAGCAGTTGTTCTCATTAGTAACTATCATGGCATCAATGTTGCTGTTATTGTGTGTCAGTTGGATTACGCTTACGGCTGCGTGGCCAGCCGCCCCTGCGCCCGCGCCGTACGCACTCGAAGATGCCGAACTGCACTTCAAGCGTTATACAAAAGTATGAACGAAACTACGCCTGCGTCGGCGTAGTTTCGTTCATACTTTTGTACGACGAGAAGCAAGCCAGGTTCCAAATATTCAGAGAAAATTTGCAAAACATAAACAGTATGAACGAGAACAGCAAACACGCTGTTTTCGGTAAATACATTTTAGTATTTATTTGATATCATCGGTCTTAAATTTATTGTATTTCTTATTGATAACGATATAACAATAATTCGAGTTTATTTAAGGTATAACGCAATTTTCGGATTTATCTCAAGAAGAATTTAAATCAAAAATCACCTGTTTGAGAACTTCAGATGACCCTCATTTAATTGAAATCCATGATTCTTGTAAATACTTCTATGATAAAGACATCGACGGTAATGATGCGCCGGAGTCGTTCGATTGGCGCGAACAGGATGCCGTTACCCCCGTTAAAGATCAAAAGTCTTGTGGAAGTTGTTATGCGTTTAGCGCAATTGGCAAGTGCGTTACATTCAATAATTGAGCTTCTGAAATAGTTAAAACTGTGTATAGTAAAAGAAGGATTATTAATAAATCTTTTGAATATTTACCACAGGTAGTGTTGAGGGCCAGTACGCCATCAAACACAAGGAGCTCGTAAGATTATCTGAACAGCAGGTTGTGGACTGCGACGAAAAAAATACATGATGGATGTCTTGGTGGATATACGGACGTTGCACTGCGGTAATTAAACATCCTTTACGGAGGAAAGAGGAGAAGGACTTAGAGCATGAGAAGGAGATGTACTGACCTCAAAAATAATGTCACCGTTCTGGATCTTCTTACTTCATACTTGAATAATAGGGTTCAGAGCGTTGACGTTAATGGTAGAAGATCTCCCGGATCTATAGTAACAATGGGAGTCCCACAGGGCTCAATTCTTGGTCCTTTTTTGTTTCTTATTTATATTAATGACTTGCCTTACCTCATAAAGGATAATCATGATATAGTGTTGTTTGCGGACGACACTTCACGTTTGTTTAAACTTAAACGTGAGCAGCTGGTTACTGACGATGTAAATAGCGCGATCTCAAAACTAGTTAACTGGTTCAATGTTAATAATTTACTACTTAATGAAAAAAAAAACAAATGCCTTAAGTTTACGCTACCTCACGTTAGACAGGTGTTAACTAATGTATTGATAAAGGGCAGAGAATTGAATCCTGAAGATAGCACAGTATTCTTGGGCTTTACTTTGGATGCTAAGCTTCAGTGGGGCCCACACATAGATCAAAAAAAGCTTAGTTTCGCAGCATACGCTATTAGAAAAATCGTAATTTAACTGACATAGAGACAGCCCCTTTAGTGTACTTTAGCTGTTTTCATAGTGTAATGTCGTATGGTATTCTGTTGTGGGGAAATGTCGCCGACATTCAGATTATCTTTGTTTTGCAGAAAAGAGCTGTTCGATCAATTTATATATTAAGCCCGAGACACACTCTCAGACAGAAATTTAAGGAGGTTAATGTAATGACTGCCCATATGATATGATGATATGATATGATAATGATATGCCCATGAAAATATAAACTTGTTTAAAAAATACAG
The DNA here is from genome assembly GCA_937001585.2 of Brachylomia viminalis. Classification (NCBI taxonomy): domain Eukaryota; kingdom Metazoa; phylum Arthropoda; class Insecta; order Lepidoptera; family Noctuidae; genus Brachylomia; species Brachylomia viminalis. The sequence continues at coordinate 3,257,992 of OW443301.2, forward strand.
TGATATCCATAATATAAATACTAGGAACAAACACAACTTCGTTGTACCTACAGCAAGGCTCAAGAAAATAGGTGGCTCGTGCAGATGTCAATGTGTCAATGTTGTTTTATAATAAACATCCAAGCCACGTTCAAGATCTAAGCCTTAATAAATTCAAATCATTCATTAAACGTAAGTTTTGCAAGAAAGGCTTTTATACCGTTAAAGATTATATTGAGGACAAAAAGGCTTGGGATTGAATTGCTATAATTTCCTGCATACTGAATGTTGTTTTTTTTTTTGTGTTTTCTTATATTTGTGTTACATACACTGACAATTGATAACTATAACACAACGACTTGAATACTTACCTTTTTTATTTTTTTCTTCCCCAATCTACATGGTCTTCACATGATCTGACCAAGATTATGTCTGGACTTTAAAAAAGACTGTAACCTCTGAGTTTGTTTCGGCCTTTCTTCTCAAAGTAGTCTCATAGGAAACGCCGACCTCATCTAGATTTTTTAAATATGATTGACGTGTGAAAGTGTTTGTACAAACATACTTACAAACTTAAATCATTTATCATTTAATATATCTTAAAATTGCTAATTATAATTTAAAACTACTATACTTACCGTATTTATCTTTGTTTATTTCAACGGTAATTATGAAAATAACATATATATTATATACAAAATACACATTATTATATTTTAATTTGAATAGTTGATTTAATACAAGAAGTTTTTGTAAATATTGAAATAAAAAGGTGGTAACTTAATATTATATGTGATCATATGGACCCGGTCGGGCCACACCAAAAATAGTAGCAGAGAGAAACCTTTGCAATCATTTAACTATATTCTGAACATACATTCATAATTAAACAAAAATAAAATCAAGTCAAATAAAATCAAATATGAACGTTAAGATGATAATTTAAAGTATGTAATACTGTACGAAATAATGTATGTGCAAGTGTGTGAATTTCACTCGAAAGAATTTTAGTAATAATTTAGGATCTTATTTTTTTCATCTGATTCGCCGCCGACAATTTGTGATAAATGATAAATGATTTTATTTCTGTAAGTAGGTTTGTTACAAACACTTTTACACGTCAATCATATTTTAAAAAGTAGATGAGGGTGGCGTTTCCTATCTGACTACTACTACTATCTGACTACTGTGGGACTGTTCGATTCTGATTTTGAATAAAGTGGTACCTAGACAATTTTTTTTATGTGGCGACATCACTGCATTTGGGCCTTGTTTGGCAGTGAGAGCTTACTGAAGGCCTTATCTATTGAGTCTTATCCTTATTTATTTGATGTTCATGTTGACAGGTCCCTGGTCAAGCAAGGAGGATGCGAGTCTGAAGCTGACTATCCATACCAGGGATCTAGCTTAGATAGATGCAGTTTTGATGCAAACAAAGTGAAGGTCCAGATGACCGACTGCCGCTCCTATAATCTTACCTCACAAGAGCAACTGAAGCAACTGCTGTACCACACCGGACCCATCTCTATTGGTGAATCATCTTATTTAATTTGTATTTGATAGTGATTAGATCTTATTGAACTGTTGCCTCTAAATTGTATCGAGCTAGATTATCCACCACTAGTCATGAAATATCACTAGATAGTTTAGCACGACGTATGCGGCTTTTTAAGCAAAACTGACAATATATAAAAAAAAACAAACTGACAGTATTTCGAGTAACGCATAAACTACTTTATAATATTATAATATACTAAGGATGGACGGGCAACTTATGCATTCCTTAAACAGCGCCCTCTAGTTACCAGGACATACACGTAAAAAAAACAAAATATTAAAACTGGATTATAGAATCTAGATTTGAATTTTTAGGTTTAGTTTTACTACAACAGAATTTTCAACCATTCTAAATTATTCTACTCGGTTAATCTAATTCGATATTACACTAAACTTGTTGTTTCTAGGATAAATAGAACAAATTCCAATTTTGGATGTTCATATTTATTAGGTAAAACAAAACATTGTTGTATTACACAAACACTTAAATAATATGGCCCAAACTGCAATTCCGTTCGATGAAAACACGGAGGAGCACAGGGCTCTCAACTCGATGTGATTTAGAAAGTAGAGACACGATGGGGACGTATATCTTCCAAGATTTTGAGTAAATACGGCGTAGCGAACTGAACTCGAAGTAAATCACACACAAAGTCGGGAAGCAAACGAAATAATTACAAAAGTATGTGCAACCGCAGACATTTTTGCAATGAATTAATGTCATTAACGTGTGGCCTGTTTTATGTTTGTAAATTCTACAAAAAGTTTCTTTTTTGAACAATATAAACAGAATATTAATTATATACTATGATTGGAGAACATTTACAAATGCAAAAAAAATACGAAAAATAATAACTAGCTAAGAATCAAAATCAAAGATTATACGACACTAAAATATACTACTAATTGCTTCATGGATATACGCTGGCAACACTGTTCATTTATAATTGATGTATTGGTAGATAGATGGCGCTGAATAGCAAGAAATTAAAATGTATACCATTTGCCACCCTGTGAGAGTAACGTATCGAAAAATTTGTAAGGTCAGTTTGAAAAATCACACTCATTTTGAGAACGCTTATTTTGAGAAATGCTATTTTGAGAAGTGCACATTTTGCGTCATACCCGTCCAAACCTGTAGGTCTAGCAGAACGCGCAGAATAATAGTAACCTAAATTCGAACGATTTTTGGATTGAAAATACTTGGTTCACTCATAATTTTGATTCAGTTTGAAGAGTTTATTCACATCTATGGGTGGTACACGTAGTTGTCGCCTAACACTATTTGAATTTAATACTGACCTAATAATCTCTGTCCCGTAATGAATGTACGTACCTAATATTTGCACGCCACACTTGGTAGAATGTGATGATACCATTGAGTTAAAACCATATAATTATGTAATGTACCATATTTTTTATGATATTTGATTATGTTTATGACTTGTGTGTGTCTTTCTTGCTTAAAGCTGTCCAGGCTGATGCTTTGATGAGTTATCAAAAAGGAATCATATCCGACAAAGAATGTGATTCAGGAGCGGTAGATCATGCAGTCCTACCTATTGGTTGGATACGGATCAGGTACGGCTTACGTTCGTTTTACTTTATACGCTCCTGTTTGGCCACTGTCTTGTCAGATACTTCGCGATGATGCTGCTGACTCTGGTTTACGCTTGCCTAATCTACGTGATTTAAATACTCCAAGGCTACTTATAGCTAGAGAAACATTCGGGATTTTAGTGGTCATTTAATATATAATATTAAACTGTTCATTTTTATTCATGTGCTGCTGAAATTACATATATTTCAGAGAATGGTGAGCCATTTTGGATCGTCAAGAATTCTTGGGACACAATATTTGGGGAAAAAGGCTACTTCAGAATGGTCCGCGGTGAAGATGCAATTTCTTGTGGCATATTGAATAAGCTCATGGCATCAGCAGTCGTCGCATAGTGCTTTATGTCTTCATCATGTCAAGTGTTTAATTAAACTTTACATATTGTCACGTTTGAATGAACTATGTTGAATAGAATACCGGGTTTTTGGCTACATTTTACTAAGTTTTTTCTTCATTGGTTCCTTTGGTATTTTCAGAAATTATTAAAAAGGATAATCTTTATCTCGACAATAACTGTTAGTTTCTTTTCTGTTTCAACAACATACCTAATGACACCAACTATTGCAATAGTCGCCAAAAATCACTGCTATACTTTACCATCTATTTACCTTTTGCTTGAACGAGGCGTTAGCAAAATAGTGAAAATTCTAACTTTCATAATTAGAATAATTATATGAGTTAGAATTGTATGCCATCCACCATTATCATTGCATTGACGTCATTTGACGTTTAAGTCTGTTTTAGAACAGAACGAATTTCAAAGTGGTCGTTTTTATTTGAATTCTGTATCAATTTAATTTTTTTAAGACGCGCACCGAGGACTGTATGAAAAGAAACATAATTTTCCGCTTTACAAGCTAAAAGAGACAGCTTAGCTCGTTAGTGGTGAAATGGACATACCTTTTCCAGTATAATCATTTCTGTATCTCAATCCTTGCACACATACAAACCTGGTATTTAGCAATATTTGACCAACTTTTTAATTAGCTAATCAACATAATATCGATATGGACTTCTTGAAGACAACCTTTTGATTTCGGAGCTCGAAGAGAATTAAAAAACTAGGCGATGCCCCAAACATCATGATTATTTCCAATCCGATTCGTTACAAAACCAGTACTTTTTCGGTAACTGTCAAATGAGATACTATTAAACTTTATGACTACACTGATACATAAAACATTTGAGGCAAACCACATACTTTCAATTTTATATTTAAAATCACTATAAATCTTATTAATATTTGGAAAACGTGGCATTAGGCCATCCGACACTGTATTGCCTCCTAGCACAAACACAACAATCATACATTTTAATTTTTTATTTACTTTTACATGACATTCTTGCTTGTTAATTATAGAAATTAAAAAATGATAATAAATTCCTGTCAAATATACAAAGCATTGCAATACATTCACTTGAACATTACAACAACAAAACTTCAAGTACCTACATTATATATGAATATACAAAGCATGACAATGCATTTTACTAGAACCTACATAATTAAGAATAGATAATATTTTATTATATTAAACAGATATTTAACATAATTTATTTAGCTAATTTCGCCGGAAGTCCAATGCTCTTATATATCTATCGTTTGTATATTTTATTTTTGTCTTTTTTATATTCATATTCATTTATTTGCGTTCCACATGGTAAAAGTTAGCTTTACATGGTCAGGTTCTATCAATCGCAATGACAGTTTTATAAGGTTTGCCATTCTTAGTAAAACCTCTATTATTATATTAAGGGACATCTATTATTCTATCACGATCATTGCCTAGAATTTCAGTGACTTTGTAAATCCCAAAGAAGGAATTACAACCAAAAGACGAATGTAATGAGTTCACTACTGTCTTATAGAGCAAAATGGACATCGTTAGGCTTTCGACTACAACGCATGCAGGAAGTCAAAACCTTTATCGGTAATAGTTTTAAATTAAGTTACCCCAGATCTCTCTCCCGATCATCAAGGATTATATTCGACTGTGCAAACATTAAACTTTTAAATTAGCTCTTATCTTCCATTTGTATTATACCCAAAATAAAAAACAAAGGCTGTGCAACATAATTATCTAGCTAATCTAAAATACCCATAGGTTATGTTATGTTATATATATATAATATATCTTATGTTACTTGTTATGTTACACATGTCCTAAATTTAACAGAAGTTGATATAAATAAAAACACTGTTCATAAGTACCTACAACATCAATTATTCAACACAATAAGTCCACTTTTTTTTTTGAGCGTTGGATATCATCGTTTAACTTCTCCCGCTCTGGGCGGAGCGGGAAGGCGTGTCAGACTCTTACTGACTTAACTCCACCCGTGTTCCTTCAGTTGCCTGTGCCAGGAGCCACGGAAACCCTCTCGGACTTTCCCGCAACCCTGGCAGCCATCGGCCCTAGCGGACCCCGGGAATCGGCTTGTGATTCCCGACGCCCAGGGCGTCTCCTGCGGCGGCTAGGGGCGTGAGGGCGCAATATTTGCCTCTCCCTCACGCGTTCCACCTCCTCCTTCGCAAGCATTACTGCTTCGCAGAAGGAGGTGACGGCTTCCCAAGCCCTCTCGCTCCGTACCATGGCCTGGACCAGGGCCGGACGTGAGAGATCGCCACCGCCAATCGCCTCCACGAGGACACGGCGGTACTCCGCCCAAGCAGGGCAGACCTCCACCGTATGCTCCACCGTGTCCTCCGGGTGATCCACACAATGGTGACACCCAGGCGTTTCCTCCCGCCTTATCTGGTACAGGAACCTCCCGAAACAACCGTGCCCGGTGAGGACCTGCGTCAGGCGGAAAGTGAGGACGCCGTGGAGCCTCTCTAGCCACTCCTCACAGAGGGGAGCAGCAGCGAGCAGAGTACTGAGAGGGAAAGGTAACTAAGAGGGAAGTCACTGGGTCACGATTGGCGTCGAGCATCTGTTACATGAATTGAAATTGCTAGAACCCGGTAAATGGGGACCTCCCATTTACCGGGTTCTAGCAATGTTATATGCGTTTTACATCCGTCATACCTGTCTTCCAATGGAGCTATTGGAAATAGTGGTGGTGCCTGTGATTAAAAATAAAACAGGTGACATAGCGGCCAGAACCAACTACAGGCCTATCTCTTGGGCCGCTGCAATTGGAAAGGTATTTGATGGTTATTTTGAGCGCCGGCTTGGTGAGTATTTAAAGTTGAGAGAAGCTCAGTATGGTGTGAGGAAAGCTCCTGGCGCTTAAGCAGACGGTCAGGTATTACACAGAAAGGGAAACGTCAGTATATGCTGCTTCTGTCGACCTGTTCAAGGCTTTTGACTTGGTTTGTTACGACAAGTTTTGGTCGAAGCTTAAACTTCTAAAGCTGACTGAACTGCTGATTTCTTAAAAAAACTGTGAATATTACTCCCATAATATTTACATAAACATCTGGCGGCTCTGTTCTTTCTGGTTCTTTTCGGCTTAGCAGACTTCGTAAAGGGGTGGTATTTTAACAGATATTTTCCAAGTAAAGTGATAGAATATATATATATACGAGTACCTACCTATAGAGGATGAAATTAAATTAGCTATCGAAACTCCGCAGACGTGATGGTATCGATATCTCAACATGAGACATGAGAGAGGCTTCTACATGGGGATGTTATGGGAAGCCCTTGGAGAGAGGCTTCTACATGGGGATGTTATGGGAAGCCCTTGGAGAGAGGCTTCTACATGGGGATGTTATGGGAAGCCCTTGGAGAGAGGCTTCTTTCTACATGGGGATGTTATCTGAACAGCAGATTGTAGAATGTTACGAAAAAAAATTTGGATGTTATGTTGTATAGTATTTATGGACGTTGCTCTGTGGTAGTTTAAAATCTTTGAAGGAGGATAGAGGAGAAGGAGATTTAATGGCCTTGAAAATAATGTTATTTAGTACAGAATTGCGTTTAGTGTGGTTGTATCCGCAATCAGACCCTCAGATATTGTTTATAATTATTAGGGAAAATAGAGCTAATAATAATGTAAAAATGACTAAACTTACGTATTTGTTTCAACGGAAATTATGAAGAAAAAAAAACAGAATAAAATAATGTACAATATAATTTTTGTGCAAGTGCATGAATTTTATTCGACAGAATATTAGTAGTGATTTAATTTTCAATCTTTTTCTTGCCCTGATTCACCGACAGCGATGCCGTCACCGGCCGGGTTGGCTAATGGATCTGTTAGATTCTGATTTCGAATAAAGTTTTATAGTATTTTTTTTCTGATGTGGCGACACCACTTAATTTTGGACTTGTTTGTCAGTGAGAGTGTTAAGGATAAACGGGGGTCAGGGGATGTAGGCGGAGGTGATGGTGTTCCCTTGACGAGTGCGTGAATTAAAACCAGGGTAATCAGAGGTAAAACCCTTGTAATCTCTTTCACACACGATAGTACATGGAAATACACACAGTTATACACAGGTGGTATCACACAGGTATATAGAGGTGATCAAGAACACATGCACATCGAGGAATCATATAATTTAGAGACACAGAACTTATGAGCACAAAAGTACGAGCACACAAAATAGACAATAAAATAGAATGGAATTTGACAGACACTTATATTTACTTATTACTGTACTGCTGTTTGTAGCTTACTTGAGTGATGATCGCTTTTGCTTACTGAAGTGATGATCGCAGCTAACTGAACTTCACATTTTTTTTTTTGTGAATGGCATCTCGCAGTTGGCCTTGAGAGGCCATCATTGCTTAACCGGTCTTTCCTGTAGTGCCTTTGAGATAACTCAAAGGTTCCAGCCAGGGGTTGAACTTTCCAAATTTTTATATATAGGGAAATATTCCCGACAGGTTTCAGCCTGCTCCCGGGCCATCGGTTTCTTTGCATGCGACGCATGGATGAGTATAATATTAGCGAGTTGTGTGTGTTTGGTACGACTATAAAAAGGGGTTTTGGATTATTACCCGACTGCGCCAGAAGGAGGGTTATGTTTTTTACTTGAACTATTTGCATGATTATTTACAAATTAGTTTTCATTGAACCTACGTTCATTTGGACTTCGTTTACAGAGACCTTAGCATAATCAGCCTATAATGTTCCCACTGCTGGGACACAGGCAGCCTCTCTTCGAGAGGGAGTCTGCTGTGATCTCTCACGCTGGCCCAGTGCGGGTTGGTAGATGTCATATGTCTTCGCATTTTTGGTTCTAGGACATGCCGGTTTCCTCACGATGTTTTCCTTCACCGTTTTGAGAGCAGTGGTGATGAAATGATTTACACAAAGTAAAGCGTAAAATTGTAACGTTTTATTTACAAAACTATCTTGAATAGCATACCGGGTTTTTGGCTACATTAAACTAAGTTTTTTCTTCATTTGTTTCTTTAGTATTTTCAGAAAATATTAAAAAGTATTAATCTTTATCTCGACAATATTAAATGATATTTTCTTTTCTGTTTCACCAAGGTACCTAATAACACCAACAATTGCAATGGCTTCGGGAAGTACCTGTGTCGCATAAACAGGGAGCCGGACGCCCGGTGTCACCACTGCGACGACTGCCGGGAGGACACGGCGCGGCATACGCTGGCAGAGTGTGCCGCTTGGGAGGAGCCGCGCCGTGCCCTCATCTCAGAAGTAGGCAGTGACTTGTCGCTGCCGGCCGTAGTCGAGTCGATGGTCGGCAGCGACGAGTCCTGGGACGCGGTGGTTTCCTTCTGCGAGACAGTCGTCTCGCAGAAGCAGGCTGCGGAAAGGGAGAGGGAGATCTTGTCCACTCACCCGGGGCGCAGCAGGCGCACAGGGTGTCGGCGGAGGGCGCACAACGCCCTCTTCCAGCCCCCCTAAATGGGTCCAGGAGCGACGGACTCGGGGACGTCCATCGCCCCCCACACATCAGGACCTGAGGGGACGGCGCGTAGTGTTCCACGCGCGCCCCTCTTAGACGTAGCGGGGGGAGTCAAACACCTTACTCCGACTCTAGACCTGAGGAGGCCCGCAGCGGCGGGCTGGCACCAGTCGGGGGTTGCGGAAGGATCGTACGTTCCCGTGACCCCCGGGGTAGGTGTGATATGGAATACCGGGGTGAACTCCGCCGCCCGCCCCAGGGCGGCGGACATCGATGAGGATTTCCCACCCCGGAAAAAAAAAAAAAAGTTGGAACTGTTAGCAGTTATTTGTTAGTTATTCAGTTAGCACAGAATTTTAATGGAGCTTGGGTATAAACATAATATTAAATAAATTGCAAGATACGCGTACATTTTTTTTTTCAAAACTCTATAATTTATTCCCTTCGATCGTTCGGCATAACCTATAAACAAACTGTCTCTCCTTAATACAGGTTGCTCAGCTACGTAGCTAGGAGAACAGTAGTCGACCCCGTACAAATATTTGTTATTTTAAGTACTACGCTTACTTATTTACAGTTTTGCTGACTTGCAAAGCTGCTGTCAAATGCCGGAAGAATTTAAGCCGCATAACGTTACACTATCACGGGCCATTTAGCGCAATTCTCGGCAATTGTGGCTATGACGTCTTGGCAACACCGGGCAATTAACTGCGATGCCAAGACTGTAATTTTTTTATATATTTTTATATGTGTTTTATAAAAATAGTGAAAATGTATTATACTGATGGGAATGTGTTTAAAATAAAATAAAATAATTAATAACAATATCCTCCTGACCGAATTTCGGTCATGGCAGCCAATCTCAACGGAGGTTTGCCACATACGCAGGAGACAATATAGTGCACAACTGTGTGCGCAAACATAGGTGCACGCCCTCTTCACTTAGTCTCATAGACCGATGTGAGGGCAATCCGATACGACCGGGGAGAGATCAGGCGCAGGACCAGCAGCAAGAGAGGTGGTTTTTGTGCTTTCCGAGCCACGGGGGTGTCACACTACCAACTTCCGAATGACTGGCAGCTACTAAGAAATTCTTAGTGGGAAAACCCAACAAAACTTTGCCAAGCCTGGAAATCGAACACAGAGCCCCAGCTCAGCAGTCGCGCTTGCGGCCACGAGATCAAGCGCACCTTAAAGTTATATTGTTAGAATTAGAATTACAAGATACTTAATTGCTTTTACAGGAATAAATAAAATGGATTGAAAGCAGCAAGCATAATTTAGAAAAAAGAAGAAAAGTTGCATAAAGTAGGTTTCTAAAACTTTATTCATATTTTTTTACCCGACTGCGCGACATCAAAGACAGGGTTAGGTTTTTCATTATTTCTAATTACTGATTCTCTTACAAAATGACTGACGTCGCCATATTGTCATTCAACATTTTACACGAAGCAGCGTCTTCACCTCTCTGCATTCTGAAGTATCCGTCTTCACCAAAATCTGCACCCCAAGAATTCTTCACAATCCAATAATCCTTTCCATCCTCTGAAACAGTTACCCTTTACTTATAAACGTTGCTTAAAGTTAAGTAATGATTAACGTTTGCTTAGCCATAATTTTTTGACGTTCGTCGTAACTTTAAGGAACGTTTCGTATCTAAACTGACTACTGTGTTGACGATTTTTATTACTTCTCTTTGTTAAGGAGCTAGGGCAGGGAAGTACTAGCACTACATATACGGGGCCAAATTAAATTAACAGCCGATCTATCAGTGAAAATCTCACCGTCAAAACTTAAGTGAAGTGAGCTTGAAGATAGCTGTCAAATCTGGTGCATCTGGTGGAGTGACCGCTCACTTCCCCAAAGTTTTTACGTTGAGATTTTAACAGAATAGACCGGCTGGTGTGGATCACGTCTTTGAAGTGTTGATAACTAATTTGATTTGACCCTGCATAGATAGACCAATTCAACATACGTGTACCGGTTTAAAGCGTGTGTATAAACGCGTAAGGTACCGTGCACAGCTTCGCCGGATGACGACTAGTGTTGCCGATGTATTCCTTCCCCGTTTTAAGAGCAGCGGTGATGAAATAAATTACACTAAGTGGTTGCCTGGGTTCGAATCCCGGACCAACGACACATAAGTCGGGGTCCTTACCACTTGGCCACTACTACTTGCCTGGCTAGCTTGCCTGGATTGCTTGATAGTCATTCTATACCTAAAAAAATTGAACCGTCGCGGGACGCCTGGAGATGTGAAAAATCGAAAAAAATTCTAAAAGAAAATAAATATGGCATAAAGAGCTCCTGTGCTGAGGCATATCATGCGAAATCATTGTCCGCATGAAATGCCTCGTAAGTACATGACTCATTAAGAGTTTCATCCCTAAAGTTTGTTACTAACCCTAGTGTATAAGTTGTAGTTTTTAAGGTGTGTACTAACAAAAGTGGTTCCTATGTTGTTCCAAAAATAAAACTATTATTATTATTATTATAATCAAAAACCAAATATTCAGTTTTTTTTAAAGAAATAAATAATTCTTTGTTTAAAATATAGCGTGGCGACGCGTCGCCATGGCATGCGTCGCCACGCCAACAATCGGTTTTACGTGCGGCTATAGATGTTTCACATAAAAAAATAATATGAAAATAAAAGAATCGCACAGTCGCTTGCGCATGGCGACGCGTCGCCACAGCATGCGTCGCCACACCAGCAATCGGTTTTAAGTGCGGCTATAGATGTTTCACATCAAAAAAACAATGATATTGACAATCATACCAGTTCCGTATCCAACGAGCAGCACAGCGTGGATGACGTCATAGTTCCCGCAGAAATCATCGCTAATTATACCTTTCACATATTTCCGGAACTCGTGAGAAGCGACGGCTGTAAATATATGTTTTGTAACACTGGTAAGCATTCATTAAAGCATAGGAACACTTTACTCGAAAAAGCGTACCTAGGTACCCTCAAGCGTCGATTTTAGTTACTAACCTACTTGTATATGTAGCCTGCCAAAACCCATAAAATTTTTACTTTTTTAGAGACGGGAGCTTTTATCGAAATTGGTATTTATTTTACAAGAACATCATACACCCCCGAATCCCCGAAGGGCGAGACATAGGCGTATCTAGGAACACCAACAACAGGTAAGTCTCATGTAAAAACCAAAATGTTTAATTATCAAAAAAATATAAAATTGCATTACCAATCGCGAGAGGTCCAGTTTGGTATAGCAGTTGCTTCACCTTCTCTTGGGATGTAATATTATATTTATAACAATTGCTTAGTTTGACCTTCACTTTGCTTTTGTCAAAATTGCAAGGACCATGAACTGCCTTGTAGGAATAATCCGCTTCGGACATAGCTCCACCCATTGTTATGAGCTCCCTGAAATAGTAAACTGTAATTAAGTAGCTGAATATTAAATTAAACGCCCGTTCCATTATATTACCGACTGTCACCAGTATAACTGTCATTCGTTTATGACGGAGGTCAAATTGTGTGTAATCTTTTTGTGAAATTCAATGTCAAATCATTTACTTCAATAAGACCATTTACAGGCACTAAATACTGAACAAAGAGATTTGAAATTTGTAAGAGCAACTATATTTTTTAAAGCTCTATAATCCTCAATTACCTAAAAGCCTGGGATGCTGATCCGCCACCACAGCCTAACATATGCCCGCAGTCAACAATCTGTTGCTCAGAAAATTCCTGTAGCTTCTTATACTTCAAGGCGTACTGACCCTCAATGTTTCCTGAAAGATTACGAGAAAATGTTACTATAAGCAACACTATAAATGTTTTAAAAAAAACTTATAATAAGACATTATTTAGAAAAAGAAAAATGTTAAGTAGGCATTAAAGAAAACAGCAAATCGCAATCACATCCCTTTTTAACCACCGCCACTGACGGAATTAAAAAGAGGGGTATCTGTGTGTCTTTGTGTCCTGCGACATCGTAACTCCCAAACGGCTAAACCGATTTAGAATTAGTTAGTTTTGATCAAAAATTGAGTTCATAGAGAGCCGTTTAAAGCTTATCTGCTCTTTTCTAGTTGATGAATGGATGTGAGCATCTGCCAGAAGTCTGATCGAGTAAAAATTTGGTATTCTGTTACTTCAATGATATTAGAATATAGTAACCTTGAACTGATGCTGCAGCATAACATGGAATTTTCAGGATTCCCAACTCCCTTACCAAGTTACAGCAGAGGTATCGTGTTTGGGCTCATTGGAATGGTCTCAATGAATAGGTTATAGATAGGATTGATGGTGATCAGGCTCTGATGATGGAGTAGGAAAGAGAAATGGAGGTATATTAGTAATTAGCTACGTGTGGAAAAAATACGTACAGCTGCGCAGATTTAGGTGAGACACATGTTGATCGTAGCGTGTCTACTAGTAATATTATGTATATTAGTAGGTATATGTATTATGTATAAAGTTTAAAAAACAGGAAATCATTTTACTTTTTATAAACCCTAACCAAATAAAGCGTCTAAAAAGTAAAAAAAAAATATTTGTATTGGGCCTTTAAGTTTAATATAAGGTGTAGATAATGTTTTGATATGAGCGTCGCCGCGTGGATCAAAATACTACCTAAGTACAACTAATATAAGAGTCAGTCAGTGAGAGGACTCTACTCTGAAGGTGAAACTGTGTTAATTAGCGAAGCGATACCAATAACCGTATCGATCACACCAACAAGAAAAAAAATTAAAAAAATAAATATGTGCCATTTGAGTTGGACCAGATCGAAATATGTACCCAATAATATACAAATGTAATTGTTTCGCCTATTTGAGCTTCATTTTAATACTTTATCAAACTCATACAAACCAATTGCAGTAAAGGCATAACAGCTTCCACACTGATGCGTTTGGTTCTTCACACGAGTGACGACGCCATGTTCCCGCCAGTCGAACGACGCCGGCGCATCTACATCAGTGACGTCACTATCAGTCAACAGGTCACAGTCGTCATTAAAACCCGGAAAATCATTGTCATTGAAGGATCTTCTCAAACCAGTGTAAGTCTTTACAAACTCTTCTTGGGTCAAATCCATAAATTTTGTAATACCTGAAATGCAATTATTATGTCATGGATTCGTTTTTAAAGCAATAGAAACAATGCAAAATACTTCGTCTATTTGCTTAATTGAATTGAATAATTTGCCTTAGGTATACCTAGATCAGATATTCTATTTTAAAGAAAATCTTCCAATTTTGCTATCAAAGAATTCATGACAAAATCTCTTTTATCACGTTTTATATCCTATAAACTTGAAATAAATATAAGTATAAATAAATAATTGAAATTGAAAATATAAATAAATAATTGAAGCAAATAAAATAGGTAAAAATAAAACCAAATATTTATCCTGAAAACAGACAAATAATATTATGAGTCAGTAAAAGAATTTTATTCAATGTATCATTACCAAAAACAGCATGATCACTTTTCTCGTTCATATAATCGACATCTTCCAAATTTTCTTTGAATATTTCGAATCTGACTTGCTTCTCCTTTTCACTAAAGTACTGTTTGTTATGCTCCTTTATGAAGCGCTCAAAATATACCCTGACATCTTCATGACCATACGGTTTTGCTGACCAAGCAGCCGCGAGCGCCATCCAACACCAAAAAAGCAATAACGACATTGTGACAGAATTGAATAGGAAATACCAACATTTTGCTAGTTTTATAACATGAAGAATTCCACGAGTATCATGAAAAACACATAAAATTCAAGTTATGTGGATATCTGAAATTGCGTCTATTTAGCGTGCTATTTTAACACGACACGTGTCTGGAACAATTATAAAAAAAACTGTTTGTTTGTGTAGACATCTAAATAAAAAAAAATCTGAACGCTTATAAAACTTACTGACTTGAAATGTAGGTCTGACTTGAATGTAGGTCAAATAATGTATACCTATGGAATCATCAGAGTTTTAAAAGCGAATTTTTGCTGTTTTATTGTATCAAATGCTTCACCTTAAAATAATTAAGGTAATCGTGTTTTTAGTGCTGGAAATTTATCCTACATTTGCAAGCTATTCCAAGCTGGTATAATTAATTTAAAAAATGGGGAATTTTCACAGACATCTTTGATTTTCATTTATACCTCGGCTTTAGCACCCTCAAAAATCATGAAAACTTTATATTATCTCTCTCTCTCTCTCTCTGTCTCTTTCTATTATATACAATAAAAAGTCGCATGAAGGCACGAAGTTACGGGACGATTTCTACAACTTAACTCTTACCGCAAGCTGCGTTATAGAACTTCGTTCCAATAAAACAATGTTGACAATACTAAATAAAAGAGTAAAAATGCGTCTCCTAATGATTACTTTCGAAAATATAAATATGATTGACGATGTATCGATCGATATCTGTTGACGATGAAAATATTGGTATTATTTCGGTTTACATTTTGCCTCACATAAGTGGTTTGGTCCAAGGCAATGTTCGATCTTGAAAATGCTGAGCATCACTTTGAAATCTTCGGATGAACATAACAAACGCTATGCCAATGAAGAAGAAATGCAGGCTAAGTTCGCGATATTTAAGGAAAATTTGGAAAGACCCATTCAAATGAACGAAGAGAGTGATCATACAACTTGTGGTAATACGATGAAATTAATTGCTTTTTATGTCTGCAATATAAGTTTTAAAGTCTGCGTCTGTAGCTACTTTTAAAATGACAACAGACTTATTTTGCAGCTTAATCATTTTGAACGCAATTTATTCATAATGTATACCAAGGAGAAGTTCTGGTATCTGTACCTTTATAAGCTACCTCATTATCAGAATATAATACGGGGGTCACACTGAAAGTTTTTAGAATAGGCCAGTAAGAAAAGCAGCAGATGATTTTTTTTTTTTAAATTTCGATTTATGAACTCTTTGGGAATCTGTAGATGTGAAACGAATTCATGTCATTTGTTTTTTTACAAATTGGCGGCAATTTAAAAAGTGTCTGTCGTGCGTCGAAATGGATTTGACTAGAGAAAATTTTCGTTCAATGATTTATTACGACTTTCGTTGCGGCTTTACTCAACAACAATGTTACGATAGACTTCGAGTAGCATTTCATGACTAAGCCCCATCCTGTTCCACTGTTTACAACTGGTTTAGTGAGTTTAAACGTGGTCGAAGCAAACTCACCGATGATTCGCGAGAAGGACGTCCTTCTACGGCGACTACTGAAGATAACATGAGTGCTGTGCGGCTTATGATAGAACATAATAGAATAGAAGGGTGACATATCAACAGATTTGTGCAGCTTTAGGCATTGGTATGAGTCAAGTATAAAAAGTGTTACATGAATATTTAGGCGTCAGAAAGCTTTGTACTAGATGGATACCTCATAATTTGTCAGAAGATCAAAAACGCCGTCGTTTGGATTAGTACCGCTCAATGCTTAAAAAGTATGTCGGAGGTGTCTTGAATGCTGTATATGACATCGTCACAGGTGATGAAAGCTGGATATATTGTTACGAAACCGAAACCAAAAGACAATCTGCGTAATGGATTTTTGAAAGAATTGTTTTATTTTTTTCGAAGTTTTGCCGACAAAAGTAAAGAAGGGCAGAAGCCAAGGGAAAATATGATTGCTTCATGCTTTGGACGGACGGGTCGTTTCGCAACAATTGTCCTAGAAGATAAAAATACTGTTACTGCAGATTGGTATGTCAGTCATTGTTTACCAGTTGTCTTGGAAAATGTTAGACAGCAGCACCCAAGAAGCAGGATCCTCCTCCACCACGACAACGCTCCAGTTCACCCCGCCAGACGGACTATCGAATATTTGTCTATGGAAAGTGTGTGTTAGAAAGTCATCCTCCTTACAGTCCTTTTTTTTTTTTTTTTTTTGGGTGGGAAATCATCAAATAACTTCTCCCGCTCTGGGCAGAGCAGGAGGGCGTGTCAGACTCTTACTGACTAAAACCCACCCGTGTTCCTTCAGTTGCCTGTGCCAGGGGCCACGGTAACCCTCTTGGACTTTTCCGCAACCCTAGCAGGCATCGGTCCTAGCAAACCCCGTCATTGGTGCTGACATCTCTTTGAGGCGCGCGTGGAACACAACGCGCCGTCGACCCGGGCCTGGTCCTTATCGAACGGCGAGCTGCCCATTGCTCGCCGTTCGCAGGCCCGCGCCTACGGTGGCCGGGAATCGGCCTGCGATTCCCGACGCCCAGGGCGTCTCCTGCGGCGGCTAGGGGCGTGAGGGCGCAAACTTTGCCTCTCCCTCACGCGTTCCGCCTCCTCCTTCGCGAACATTACTGCTTCGCAGAAGGAGGTGACGGCTTCCCAAGCCCTCTCGCTCCGTACCATGGCCTGGACCAAGGCCGGACGCGAGAGATCGCCACCGCCAATCGCCTCCACGAGGACACGGCGTTGCTCCGCCCAAGCCGGGCAGACCTCCACTCCTTACAGTCCTGACCTGGCACCTTGTGACTTTTATTTATTTCCAAAAATAAAAGATAAACTTAGAGGAATTCGTTTACGGAACCCAGAAAATGGCTGCGTTTGAAAAAGGCGTGGAAGAAATTCCTAAAGAAGAGTGGGCCCACTGCTTCGGTCAATGGTTCCATCGCATGCGTCGGTGCTTAGAAAGGGTACGGAGACTACTTCGAAAAGCAATAGAAATATTAACAGGCTTCTACATCATTCCGTTTTTATTTTCTGAAAACTTTCTCAGCGACTCAGTGATAACGCAATTTATGGACCTGACTATCTAAGAGCTCTTGAGTATGCACACCGGTCTAAGAAGGCGAGAACACCGTATCGAAAGATCGTTAACGCAAGACACTGACCCATACATACCCAACGTTAATGCGGGAGTCGGTTTGATGTGCGAGAGTACAACGCGGGCACTCCATCAAGGAAACCAGGTGACTAGAAGCTGTTACGCATTCAGTGTAACTGGTAGGTAAAACTTAAATTTATGGTAAACGTTATACAGTAATATTTGAACATGAAACAAATAACACTTTTGAACCTACTAATGAGTGAAACTCGCGTAAAATCATATTTAAAGCTTATGTTGGATTTCCCGTTACACTGATGTGCGGGGCAGGATGGTGGAGGACTGGGCTCTGGAGACAGGCCTGGTCGTCCTAAACCGGGGTTCTGTTCCTACGTGTGTGCGGATGCGGGGTGAGTCTGTGGTGGACATCTCGTTTGCCAGCCCCGCTCTGTCACAGCGTGTCATTGACTGGCGCGTCATGGAGGAGGTGGAGACCTACTCCGACCACCGGTATATCCGGTTCGACGTCTCCGCCCAGACCTCTAGCGCGCCGGTCCAACAGGCCCCGAGTGGTCCGCGGTGGGCGCTGAAGCAGATGGACCGGGAGCTACTCCTGGAAGCCTCGATCGTGCAGGCCTGGGTGTCATCACCGGACAGGCCTGCCGATATTGACGATGAGGCGGAGTGGTTCCGGGAGGCCATGTCCGAGATTTGCGACGTGGCAATGCCCCGAGTCCGTCCAGGAAGCGCCCGACGTCAGGTGTACTGGTGGTCGCAGGAGCTGGAGACGCTACGCAAGGCGTGCGTCGCAGTGCGACACCTGTACTCCAGGCACCGTAGGCTCCGCATCCGCCCTCCGGATGCGGAAGCGACGGAGGCGGAGCTGTACGAGGGATACAGAGCGGCGAAGACCGCCCTCCAAGAGGCTGTCCAGCGGGCCAAATATACGGCCCGCGAGGAGTTGGTGGATACTCTGAACGGAGATCCATGGGGGCGCCCTTACAAAATGGTGCGGAATAAACTCCGCACCTGGGCCCCCCCGCTGACGCAGAGTCTCCGCCCCCAGCTGGTGGAGGAGGTGGTGAGCGCTCTGTTCCCTTCACGGGGGGAGCATACTCCCCCGCCCATGGCTCCGCCGCTCGCGGTGCCTGAAGCGGACCACGCGGACGACGACGACACCCCTGAAGTGACCGGGGTAGATCTGAGAGTGGCGGTAGGTAGGCTGAAGGCCAAAAATACCGCCCCAGGACCCGACGGCCTGCCAGGGAAAGCCTGGGTCCTGGCCTCGACGGCTCTTGGGCCTCGACTGGAGGCGCTCTTAAGCGCATGTATGGAGAGAGGCCAGTTTCCACTCCGTTGGAAGACGGGGAAGCTGGTCCTCATTCGGAAGCCAGGGCGCCCTGCGGACTCTCCGTCCGCATACCGGCCCATTGTGCTGCTCGACGCCAGAGTATACGAATGGACGGCGGGGCGGAGGGCGAGAGGAGAACGCCCCGCCCCGGAAGAGCGGGAGGCCGTCCGGCGGGAGGCGAGGGACGCCATCGTCGTCCATTGGACGAGGGACCTCGCCACCGCAGCCTTCGGCCGCCGAACCCTCGACGCGATCGGGCCGGTCCTGCGAGACTGGCTCGATCGTTCGCACGGGTTCCTCTCGTTTCGTCTGGTGCAGGTGCTGTCCGGACACGGTTGTTTCGGATCGTACCTGCACCGAATCGGACGGGAGGAGACACCGTCGTGCCACGACTGTGGCGCGGCGGAGGACGCGGCGCAGCACACCCTCGCGGTGTGCCCGTCGTGGTCCGGGCCGCGCCACGGTCTCACTGCGGTGATCGGACCGGACCTCTCACTCCCCGGTTTGGTTAACGCCATGCTGGACGATGAGAGGTCCTGGGCGGCAGTGGCCTCCTTCTGCGAACACGTCATGTCCCAGAAGGAGGCGGCGGAGCGCGCGCGGGAGGACGACCCTCACGCGGCGACGCTCCGAAGACGGAGGAGGGGTCGGAGAAGACGTCAGTATGACGGCCATCTCCGACTCCTCCCCGGTGGAGGCCAGCAGGCAACGGGTGCGGGGGCACCCTTGCCTGTATTGCACGGGCCTCCACCAGTGTCGGACGGGAATGGCCAGGTGTTCCCGGCCATTCCCGTAGCCCCCCAGGATGGGGGGAATGCGGGGCCCGCCAGCTAGGCGGGCATACGCCGGGAGGGCTGTGGAAGCAGAGGCTGAGCCAATTTCCCATAGCCCTCCCATCACGGCGTCGCGGGAACACCGCTGAGTTTTAGTGGGTATACTGCCACTCTGGCAGGGAGTCCCACATACCCCGTCTCGTCCCCCGACGAGCGGAGATGCGTAATGTCATTTCTCAGCGACAAAAAAAAAAAAAAAAAAAAAAAAAAAAAAGGGGCGCTCGACGGTGGACGCCATCATGCGCGTTAGAGCCCTCACGACGGGGGACGCGGTGTCTCGGGGCGGGGTTGTTGTGGCGGTGTCACTCGACATCGCCAACGCATTTAACACCCTGCCCTGGAGTTGCATTGGGGAGGCACTCCGGTATCACCGGGTGCCAACCTACCTCCGTCGAATAGTCGAGGCATATCTGACGGACAGAGCCGTCATCTACCCCGGTCGCGATGGGGAGTGGAACCGGCGAGAGATGTCGTGCGGCGTCCCACAGGGATCGGTTCTAGGGCCGCTCCTGTGGGACATCGGTTACGACTGGGTGCTGCGGGCCGACCTCCCTGATGGCGTCAGCGTGGTGTGCTACGCTGACGACACGCTGGTCCTGGCGCAGGGGAGGTCGCATCAGGCGGCGGCCGACGCGATGACACGCGGGGTTGCGATAGTCGTGGAGAGGATCCGGCAGTTGGGTCTCGAGGTGGCTTTGCACAAGTCCGAGGCCATGTCTTTCCATGGGCCCCGGAACAGGCCACCATCGGGATCCCAACTGACGGCAGGAGGGGTTCACATCGGCGTCGAGTCCACGATGAAATACTTAGGACTCGTGCTCGATAGCCGGTGGAACTTCGTGGAGCACTTCCGACGTTTGGCCCCCAAACTGGAACGGACTGGGGCCGCCCTCAAGCGGCTCCTGCCCAACCTGAGGGGTCCAAACGCCTCCTGCCGGAGGCTTTACGCGGGGGTCGTGCGGTCCATGGCTACATATGGGGCCCCGGTGTGGGCGCGTTCACTGCGGCGGAGAGCCGCCCACTATCTGAACGCGCCCCAAAAGGTGGTAGCCGTAAGGCTGATCCGGGGCTACCGCACGATCTCGGGCGAGGCGGCAAGCCTCCTTGCCGGACTGGCGCCGTGGGATCTGGAGGCGATAGTCCTCGCGCGCCTGTATGAGTGGCGCGCGGAGGCACTACGCCGGGGGGAAACCCCGCTTCCGCGGCAAATCGCGGCGGAGCGGACGGACCTCCGGCGCGATCTCATGGCGGCATGGAAAGAGCGACTGTCGCAACCCAGCGCAGGGCACGCCACGATAGCGGCGGTAAGACCCCTCTTTGAGGAGTGGCTAGAGAGGCGTCACGGCGTCCTCACCTACCGCCTGACGCAGGTCCTCACCGGACACGGAAGTTTCGGGAGGTTCCTGCACATCATCAGGCGGGAGGAAACGCCCGGGTGTCACCACTGCGATGATCGCCCCGAGGACACGGTGGAGCATACGGTGGGGGCCTGCCCTGCATGGGCGGAGCACCGCCGTGTCCTCGTAGAGGCGATCGGCAGCGGCGGCGATCTCTCACGCCCGGCCTTGGTTCAAGCCATGGTCCGGGGCGAGTGGGAGGCAGTCGCCTCCTTCTGCGAAGCAGTCATGCTAGCGAAGGAGGTGGCGGGACGGGAGAGGGAGAGAGTCTCCCGTCCATGCCGCCGCGGTGGACGCTCCGGGCGTCGGGAGCCGCGTGACGACTCCCGGCCACCGTAGGCGCGGGCCTGCGGGCGGTGAGTAATGGGTAGCTCACCGTCCGATCAGGACCAGGCCCGTGCTGGACGGCGCGTACGTGTTCCACGCGTGCCTCAAAGAGATGTCAGCATCATAGAGGGGGCCCACTAGGGCCCAAGCCTGCCGCGAAAGCGGGATCATCCAAAAGGGGTACCGCTGACCCGGAACATAAAGGGCCAAGGAAGGAACACGGGTGGGTTTTAGTCAGTAAGAGTCTGACACTCCCTTCCGCTCCACCCAGAGCGGGAGGAGTCATTTGATGATTTCCCATCCTCAAAGCTTATGTTGGATATTTATTTCCAGACAACATAGAAGGCTATTACGCCATTAAGTACAAAAAGCTCATAGAGTTATCTAAAACAAAAAAACGTTGATTGTGATGGAACGGCAAATGGATGTGGAGGTGAAGATCTTGCTGCGCCTTTGCGGTAACGTATAGGTAGTGAAATTCTTTATGAGCTTAGTAAAATAAAACCTTGTTGGAATAGGAATTAGGTAGTATTGCTGTTTGCAGACTTTGATCGAGTTCATTATAAGTTCGATCATGAGGCCGCGGTAGACCACGAAAGAGATGGCGAGATGACTAGCACCCTAATTCAAAATCCGAGGAATTTTGAAGGACATTGCAAATCCATTGCTTCAAATACGAGTACATTTATGTTTGAAAAATTCGTCTGCGCAGCAACGTAAATAACGCAATGAATTTTGTTGAACTGTCACAATGAAAGGCACTGTCCTTGTAAATGTGTCACGCAATTACCCCACTAGAGTTCTTCCTTTAGAATAAGAAAGAAGTAGCGCAGAATCTTGATGGATTTCTATCCGTCAAGATTCTGTGCTACTTTTTTCAAAAATAAGTACTTCTTTAAGAACTTACTTCATCTAATACTTCTTTTAGGAATAGATGGAGAACTTTACCTATTGTCCCGTACCGTCTGTACGAAACAAAACGATAAAATAAAATTCATCTTATCGAAGTCCAATACACCAAACCCTTTACCTCGCCATTCTGGGTGGTACGTCAATCTGGCAGTAAGCAACTGGTGCACACACGGCAGAAGGTACCATGGTACTAGAAGGTATCATGCCTCTTAATTTTTCGTCTAATATTGACTTTCTACATATATGTGGTGGAGGTCAGATAGGCAGTCGCTCCATGTAAAATACTGCAGTATTCAGCTGCATCCGGTTAGACTGGAAGCCGACCCAACATAGTCGGGAAAAGAATTGGCAGATGAAGATTATTGACTTTCTATATGAGTGTTTGTTTTCGCCCAGATCCATAAGCTAGTACAGATGGAGTTGAAACTATTTGCTAATTCGATGAGAACAAAGTGACAGTCAAAATTGCGGATTGCTATTCGTACAATATTACTTTAGCAGAAAACTCAAGCAACTGCTGTTCCTAAATGGACCTATTTCTGTTGGTGAGTCAACTATGTTAAAAATAATTTGAAATCAGTAACAGTACTATTAGCATATAAAAATAAATATTAGAACAGTTAGGAAAAGTACTTGCAACAGTGCAGTAATATTGAAAAGTCAATTGATTGTAGATGCTGCAAAAACAATTTGATAGGATTATAAATATTATTGTTTATCATTTAAACCGATATAAATTGCGTCGGGCGTGGGTCGATGACTCATGTACATACTTATTTAAGGTTTTTATTTACTATTATTATATATAATTTTCTTTTTGTATTCCCCTAGTGGGATTTATAGACGTCCGTAGGTGTGTCCGTGGCATCCACATCGGGCGCTACCAGAATACCAACGCTGCGGTATTTATTTTTAAATATTGCAACATTATGCTGAGATAGGAGCCTTTTTGGACTCGCACAGGCCTTTTATTTTATATTTTCTTGTTATCGTTATTTTAATGTTAATGTTGTTAGTTTTAAATGTTCTTTTATTTTTTCTTTTTTTTTGTATTATTTTTTCTGTTTATGTTGCCTGTGCGTGTCCCAAATAAAATATTTTTCTTTCTTACATATCTGTTTAATATCAGGGTCAAAGTATTAGGCTCTGTCAAACATTTCGATACCGTTTCAATCAACATAAATCAAAGAACAGTGCTTTACTAATGTATACATATTTTTGATTAGGTATTGTTCGACATTCCTCAAGCTATTACAAGGATGGCCATCTTACCGATGAAGATTAGAGATGAGATGTAGATGATTTTATAAATATTGTTTATTTAAAGACTTAGAACTAGGTATTGTGTATTTATTTTATTTATTGTTGTATTATTTTATCTTAGCGTCTGCTACACCGGTTGACGACATCACGTCAGCGCCAGCTGTCGCTGAAAACCAGATCTGGGGCTCTGTCTCGCATAGGGTCGTAGCATTATGCTGAGCGATGGCCGTTTTGCGTGGATTTGACGCATATTTTCCCCCAGCTTGTTTTTTTTTGTGTATATGTTCGTTCTCTGCGTCATGTTTACCGCATATAAACGTATCGTAACATCGTAAATTGTAACATCACGCCTGTGTTCCCCAAAACTGTAGGCAGAGGTGGTGTAATAGTAGGTACCAACATTTCGCCATCTAAATGGCAATTGGCTATTTTGAGGGACGAATCTAGCCTTCGGGCTGCTACAAAAAATAGCTAATAGAATTTATAAGTCTGCAGTTTAAATTCATCTTTAACTATGAAGACTTGCGGTATCTAATTAGCCCCATTAGGACGAGTCATGACAGCATTGACAACTACACTTAACAAGAAAATAGTAACCGAGTACTTAATTTGTTTTTATTACAGGGAAAGGAATGCCATAATCGGTATTAAGGATGCTCAAGGGGAATCGTTTCGTGAAAACGGCTTCTTCCGAATCGAACGTGGTGAAGGTGTTATAACTTGACGAATGCTTACCAACTTTATCGTTATTGAAAGTTCAATAAAATATAAAGTTATCGTTTATATTTTAGGGATAAGTATTCCCTAAATACAAAATTAAAGGAAGTAAGAGATCGATAGGACTGCTCATTGTACACTAGTTCTAAATATTTTACTCCTTTTTGTATTCTGTGGTGTGGTTAAAGTGCTTAATTAATCAATATTGTTTCCATAGCACCACCATGGTGTAAGTGTGTCATGAACGTATACATATCTCTTTTAGTTAAAAAACTAAACAGGAGAATAGCTAACTGTGATTACCGCCTATACAATTTATATTCAATTATTTAAAAAATCACAAAGTATATAATATCCGTTTCATTTGTCCCAGTTCTTCAGAATATTGTATATCTCCAACCAAAACTTAACAAAGTAACAACATCTAATATAATTTTCGATAGCAATTCAAATTATATCAAACACATTAAAATCGAGACAGCATTATATTACACAAAGTTTAATTTAACTCACAATACGTTTTCAAGCGACAAACGCCATTATTGGCTAAACATCGGCCAAAGAACCCGCTCTTGTGTCAGTTTCATTTGATATTTCCATTAAATTTCAATTTCGAGACTCATCTCAGCTGACAATGGAATATTCGACAAAGGTTTTCGGCTGCTACTGTTGCACGTATAGTATTTGTCTTGGATGTAATGAGAGAGTGGGTACCGAGAAAGAGCAAATTTCACGCCAGTCCATGTATGGTGTAAATCCAGAATTTCTGAGCATCGTATTGTTACTCGTTCATTGATGATTTTTTTTCCGCTCCGCCCCACCGGCTATTGTGGGCAGCGATGGCGGTGGAATCAAATTCCCTCACATCTTTGGGGTTCTGTAAGTAGAGGTTCCATTACAAATATGATTAGGTATGGTGGAAATATTTGTTAGTCGAATAGTGCAAGATAATCATATTGCAATCATTACTAAGTGGTAGAGGTCCAAGAAGATATCATTCGACTGGCAAATTCTGCCCATGTCATGACCACTGCTGAATCCAGGTTTCTAATCAGTAATAAATCGATTCTTTTGACGATTCTGTTGCTTTATATTCTCCCAATTAAAACTAAAACAAATACCAGTTTATAAGATTAAAGTATTAGAAAATGAAAGATTAAGAATTAAATAAGAATACTGAACCTTCGACACCCTGAGCCCATACCCGCTGTTTCTAACAATGCCTTTCCATTGTTACATTTGTATTTTAATACACACGACAAAATCGGTATAGATAAATAATGTTTAGTTTTTTTGGTCATTTGTTAGTGAATGGTCGGTTCCAGCGAGTCTGGCCTGACCGCCAGACTGACGTTCATTCATCATCAGCAGAAATATATCCGTCATATAAAGTACCACAAAACTCCTTTGTATCTATTTTATTTGGTCCATATGTATTGTGGGTGTTTTTGGAAATGATTTGAGTCGAGTGAACGGTCTTTTGGAATTAGTATCGATTAGATTCCTTGTTAAAAGTTATTGGCACTCTAACGAAAGGGAAAGAAAACAAGCATATCATCCAGTTATAAATACGTGTACCTTACTACGTTTACGTTTATTTCCATTAGTTCTATCTTTTAATTTAAACTACGTACAAGGATATCAAACAAGAAAAAGATCCCGCATCTTCCTGCTATTGATAATGTCAAAAATAACGTCTCAAAATCGGTATTAAATTCAATCGCAGGGTGTGAACCTCCCCTGTTCATATCTATATTATCATACACATCCGGTTCCCGCCCACCAGTCGCATAAGTAATGTTATCCGAACATTACTCACAACGTGTTATACCTTACGTTTTTTGTCCACGTAAAACGATATTGTAATCTGCTTTGTTATTGTCGAGTCGGTGTTTAATAGGTAAGGTGTTAGTTCAGTCTTCATA
This sequence comes from Brachylomia viminalis, assembly GCA_937001585.2. Lineage (NCBI taxonomy): Eukaryota > Metazoa > Arthropoda > Insecta > Lepidoptera > Noctuidae > Brachylomia > Brachylomia viminalis. The sequence continues at coordinate 3,284,463 of OW443301.2, forward strand.
TGAATTGTAATCGATTTCGTTTTGGTAATCGTTTTCTGTAATCCTAACTTTTTTTGTAATAATGGCTGTTACTGCAGCCATTAGGGAGTTTTGTTGCTATATTCTGTAAACCAGCTATCCCCTTTTTATTATAATATGGTGGGAATGTCTAAATATTTTTGTCCAGTATTACTCAGACCTTGGAGATGGAACACAATGCTTCACATTTTGGCATAACAATAATCTTTTGTTACCGTCACTAAGCAAACTTTGACTTCTAATAATACCTCCACACAACAAAATCAAGTTTATTAAGAAAACAACGTTATACGTAAAAGGGTGCTTATCATATTTATCAATGTCTGGTCACCCCCTTAAAGATAGGCGTCGGACCGTGTCAGATCCTAACCAAACTGCCCGCGGCAAAGATTAGGAAACGAGTTATATCTACCGTCCTCTTCTAAATTCTCTTAAAAGAAAGAGAGAGGTAGATCCTGCGACAGGGTATGAGCAGGTTTCGAAAAAATCCAATGTTACTTGTTCGACAGGTTATAACAAGGAACGTGGGTGCCATTGTGCATTTAGTAACCGATTGTTATGGACTTAAGGAATTGAGGGTCGCCCTGAATGGTGAAGGACATTAGGAAGCATCATGTGAATGTAACAGAAAATTGTTCGGTGTGTATGTAGATGACTTTCTGACCTTCATAAGCATCTAAATTGTAGGTATTATTGGGAATTGGGAAGTTTCTCGTGAGGTTGGAATGTGGTGGTCCGTCTTGATTCTTAATACGGATATGTTGGGATGGCACAAGTCTTTTAAATCTACAACTATATCAATAGTTGACGCTGTTTAACTTTTTTTGTAATTCGAGATAATTATTAATTTTTATAATTACTCATAGCAGTGTATTTACTCAAAATGATTGAATTGTAGTTTGTATTGTACCTAATTCATTATTCAAAATTATAATTTTCATGCAAGTGAAATCATCGACCCTAACATACCATAATTGCTTATAGAAAACATAACTAGCCTTTGAAGTTTACACCTTTACAATCGGTCCAGCGACTCCAAAACGACTGGACACCAAACCTCAAGAGCCCTTAAGTTCAGAGAAGGGGAGCTTGTTCCAAATACCCCATAGATTTTCCATATAGATCAAAAGCCTATATGGAAAGCCACTTGGCTTTAAACGCCACTCATACAGCTTTGATTTGCTGAATGGAGCCTATTATGGCAAACGTTGTTCGTGTGTTATTTCAATTTGGTCGTTTGTAGGTCTTGGGAATAAAAATCTATTTTCAGTTGGAAAGCCTTGAGTGGGTGTGGTTATTATTAGATTAGTTTCTAGTCATATAATCAAGTATATATTAGTCTTCTACAAAGGTCTTATAATGGATAACGTAATATTTTTCTAAATAAAATATTTTGTTACCCACACAACCAAACAAATCAAGCTCGCTCTGGTTGTCTATTTTGCGACTTACTTAAGTCTAAAAATAGAATATTGATCACATTGGCGACAGTAATCCTTTTCCTACAATATTCTTATAAATAAAAATAAATTACTGCCACTATAATTCTTATTACATTCATATGAGCTTTGAATGTTGGATAACAATATTTTCGATACGAAAATAGACATTTGTGTGATCGTATCAAAATCAAACAGTGGCATATGGTGCGTGACGTCACGGTCGCCATTTAATTTGTAATTTGATTACTATTGTATTACCTTAGGATGTCACCGTTTTGGGTTATTGAAGCCGCGTTTAGTGACAGTTGCAGTCATGCATGGGTAATGTTACTAATATTGATTGGTGTATTTAGATGATGAATGTTGTACTTCTCTTATGCTTTGGGCATTAATGATCCACACTGTTTCTATGAAACCTTTGAAATGGTGACTTCTTTTATTCTGCTCATCCAAAGCTCACTCCAGAACGATTTTTCAAGCTTAAGGTCTTTCCTGTTTAGTTGCATAGACGCTGCCCTTTCAAGTTCTCTGTATGTGCTTGAGCTAGTGATAGCTACAACAGGCAAACAAATTAAAAAAATTAAATCTGCAAAAAAACAAAAGTAAAACCAACGATCAAGACATGCGAATTTAAGTATACGTAGGTACTTAAAACAATTTTGTTTCTGATAAATAATAAATATTTCCAATATAAATTGCAATTAAAACACTCATATTACAATCCAATTAATAATATCATAGATAACACAAAAAAATATTCCAGAGTTTAAATCCAAATGTTGGTGCCATTCTGTCTACCGTGGCAGACGTTACGGCACCTACCTGGCTTCCAATCCCTCTTCCATCCTGCTTGCACACACACGTTTGTTGTATGAGTGAGTGAAACAACAAGACATCATTCCTTTCATTTGAATGAAAAAGTGAAAAAAACCATGGCGCGAGTACGATTTTGTTTGTTCTAGCCGCCCGAACTGACCCACGTCATTATAAAGTGTTATCTCAGATGAATATATTTTTAATGCAGGTTTTTTTTCTTTTTTAAATGTGTGAGGAATGATATTTCTGAATATATCGAGTATGAAGTACAGTATATGTAGAGTTTTAAGACAATACAGATGTATGTTGATGATGCGTGGCTTATTCAAACTTTTGCAACGTTTTTAAGTCGTCAATGGTATTTTGCTCAATCTAGAAGGTCAAGAAAGTCGTCGACCAGAAGGTTTATTTTCAACACATTTGTGTTGAAAATTAACTAAGCTTTTTGTAAGTAGCATAAACCACTTTAAACACATAATCAGCCTGTGTCAGGCCTCCTCTCTTTGAGAGGGAGTGGGCTATAATCTACCAAGCGGGTCCAGTGCGGGTTGGTAGATTTCAAACACAGTTTACTGAAATAAGATGATTCGAGAATTTATTCTTCATAACTAAGATTCAATCTGTTTTGTTCAAAAACTGTTACTGTAAACCTTCACCCTTTGAAAGATTATTATAAGCTCTTACAGAATTGCATTCACATATTCATGGTAATTTTTCACATTTTAATAAGCTTTTTTATCTGATGTTGTTACATATTCTGCGGCCACCAGCGCCCGCGCATCGCAAAGTGATCAAACTCCATTTTATTAAAGGTTTTATTAATGTACAAGGATGGTCGGAGGCATTTTTATATCCCTGCCTTGCTCCCGAACGAGCTGGCGTGACGTGGGAACTGTGAGCGGTGACTTTCCATTTTTTTTTGTTATGTAGATAATATTATGTCGCGTTTTTAAATGTGAGTCTGAACTAACAGACTGAAATTTAAAAACGCAACATGTTATTACTACGAAGCTAAACTACTAAGCTTAGACAAGAACCCACAACAAGCGGTAGATAGAAATTCGTAGTTGTAACATGCATGAGTTCAGCATAATGAGGATTTAGAAACAACAATTTTATTTTGAAACAAATGGGTAATTCTTTTTTGTATATTGTAATGTAATTATCATTTAATTGTGCTTTTGTGCGTTGTGCTGTCTTCTGTGTGCACTGAATAAATGTTAGTTCTATCTAACCTCCGATGTTTATAAGATTATGTGTATCTAACTATATATCTTTCAGGAAACTCTAGAATTGACAGTCTGTCACACAAAAATGAATTAAAGATATAATCGTTATTCATTAACAAAATACAATACAAAATAATCTATATCAAAATATAGTACTGTTAAAGTATTGAATAAAGAACTAATTAAATAAGCTCCTTAAATTCCATCGTAATATATTGCAATCGACGTCTTGTCAGTTCGTCGGCCGCATCCACAGCAGTCTTGTCTAGGTACAGTCAGTGACATTGAGTAAGTTGACTGACTGATTGTAAAATCATTCATCTGTGTTGTTTTATATCGCTTTCATTTGAATTTTATAGAAACCTTTATTATCTAGGTGTGAACCCTTTAATAAAGAAGTGAATACCGGAGTGAATGTACACCATGAAACTATAAAATCACGCAATGATTTACAGTGCCAACAAAATTAGACCTAGGGTTGTCACTATCATTTTGTCACACCGAGGGGCGGCACCGACCATGTCAAATTAAATTGCTCCACACAAAGCTACAACAATGAATAATAAGGTAAATATTATTTATGATGCGTGTTTTAAATCTTATTTTATGGGAAATGTGGTCGGAAAGCTTAACGGCAGCTTAGCAGGTGAGGGGACGATGTCCTGTGTCCGGTTCTGTCCGGTTTACCTAGATAAATCATTAGGGGACTTTTTGCTAGGTCATTGTGATGTTGGAATTAGGGAAAGTTGGTATTGACGACATTGCTGGAAGGAGTCGGGTTCTTTTTGCATTGATGGGATCTGTGTCTTCGGTTTCGTGTTTGAGGGGGTGTTAGAGGTTTCGTTAATGTTAGGTTTCGACTTATGCAAACCTTATTTCTTAACCATAGAATAATACCAAAACATTCCTTAAGATTGCATCCAATGCAAGACTTACGTTTGAAAAAAGAAAGCGTACATCGACATCAGTTGAGTAATATAGTGCATTGCATTCAAGGTGACATTAATTTAAAATACTTGAGCATACCTAAGACATAGTATAAAACTTTATGTACCGACGTAGAAAGTACCGTACCGTATCAAACTAAAAACAGTTTTTAATAAAACTCATAATTTACACAAACAGACGCACCGTCTGCCGTGGTCATGAGTTCGATGCTGTTAACGACAACCTACCAATTATAGAAAATGTAGAGTGATGATACAATGTACAAGCTGATGGCGATAAAGGCAGCTCCTAACTCCTTACAAGAGGAATTAAGCATAATAACAAAGTATCAGATGATAATTGCCTCAAAAATGTGGTAGATCTTGTAATAATAGAATCGGCTATGGTTTCACCATGAATTAATTCGAGAAAGTGGGCTGGATAGCTGAAACTATTGAATATTTCGGAATAAGTAAAACCTTAATTATATCACTTGTTCTGACTACTGATAATAGAAATCTGGCACATAAGATACAATTAATAAATACTCCGCTGTCCTTTATAATATAGACTCGTTTAAAAAAAAGTGTTATCCTCTACCTGCAGACACCGGTTGATATTTACGACTCTAACCAATAAAGTATCAGTTGTTTATGATTTCCAAAAAATATGGATTATGTGTGACTGTTGAAGATTGCAGTGCTAAGTAATAATGTTCTTAATCGAGTTGAAATTGAGTCTGATTTCGTTAGTCTGTGTATGAACAGGATACCGTAGTGTGGTTGAGACGGAAGAATGGAATTCATTAGTAGATTGTGTGAAAGACTGTGTTTATTTAATTAGCCAAAAAATATTTAATTATAAATCAAAGTAATAAAATATACAAATAAAAAGTATTATTGATGGTTATCCTAATCATATATAATGAAATGATAAAACCTCTGATAGTAAAATTAGAAATAGGTAAGGAACCGTATACAGTAAATGGGCTAGTACCTACTCTTATCAGAAAAATAGAACATTCTTTGGACAAAGGACAGTAAAACTCTAACAAGAATCGGAGTCAATTAATATACATTTTCTGCAAAGAGGAGACTTTGTAAATAAAAGGTTGTAAAATGAAAAAAATATACCTATATAATTCCAGCTTAATACAGTGTACGTTGTTATTTGAATGGTCATGGAACTTTCAGAAATGTGATGTTTGACGATATTAAGAAGAAACAGAGTCACGTGGTCGTAAGCGTTTATTCTCCCTCTCCTCTGTTTTCTCCCTGGGTAACGAGAATGACACTATAGAAAATATTATTTTACGATAGAGAATATAAAAAGAAAATGTATATATATGTCTATCACGGCGATGTTTGTATCTTGTTTCCCAAAATTAGTTTAAGTAGGTACTTTTACGCCAAAAAACTAATCATAGGGATATACCAGTGATAGATATACATTATATCGTAAAAAAAATACTGGCTCTTGTATTCGACTATAAAATGACACATAATACAGCTACTCGTACATTTCATTAGAAACATCTGTGACAAATTACAAACGCATGTCGCAAAATTTAAACAAATCCTTGATTAATGATTGGATAAAAATATGATTCTAATAATTGAATCATAGACAGAATTTATGACTTTATACCACACATTAAAATATTTTATCTTGATCCTGCCTTACAAAGTGGTTCACAGTATAACATATATCAGACAACTATATCTTCCACTCGATTTATTAAAACTGACATTATGTTACGCCCACTTTAACCCTAACGTGGTGCAAATTTACTAATAGTTACCCTTTTACTGCAATTTTATATGTCTGTCCTTATCTAATGTATGGAGTAAGAGTAAGAGGTGAACATATCCCATGAAGCAATAAAGTTGTCAGCGCACAGTCACAAATTTGACGTTTATTGCTAAATTATACAGGAGCACTTCCTATTAGTTCTTTTGTTGATTTGTGTTATTGATATTGTACTTGAATGTTTTGCGTGGAGTTTGGATGAAGTAGCATAATATGGATTGTTAACATCTAACTTAATTCAAACCAAACCCTATGATGACAAACTGGACCCCCAGAAATACATAAAGAAAGAGAGGCAGACGTATCAAAAGGTGGGAAGGACGAATTTGCCAGTTATTTAGTTACTGGACGAATGGAAACATTTGGAGGAGGCTTATACCTCCTCAGGCGGTCTTTTAATAGAGGAAACAAACATTGAAGATACTTACACATAATACAACAAAAAAAATGTAAACATTTCTATTTCATGTATGATCTTATCCTTAACTCATGTAACACCTTTGTATACCATGTTTTACGCAAATAAATAAATATGAATTGTTATGAATGTTTCTTGTACTCTAACGAAAAAATCTCATAGTTGTAACTGTAAGGAATTAAGGCTCTTTAATAAAGGTTTTTTTTGCAACCCTTTCATGATTATAATCATGAATGAGCATCTTCAGTAGGTGGGGTCTAACACATTACTTATATAAGTAATGTATATTGATAGCACAACTAAGAAATTATATAACAATCATAGAAAGGGTTATCGTACGATGATACCATTGAGATGATGAGATTCTTACTTCGTGTTGATTCAGTAACTCTCCTTATCCTAGATCGCAAAATAATTTCTGCCCTTGCTACCACTTTACTAAGTAGTTGAATTCTATGAGAACTAATACAGATAAGGAAATAATCAAACCAATGATTTTAAAAGGAATGATGAGCGTATCAATATCATCAGATACTGGACCAAAACCGGATCTGTATCCGGAAAATCAAATGAACACAAGTCTCCCAAAAAATTAATAATTTCATCATGTCATTAAATAAAACCACTCAAAACCACAGATCAAGTCCGATGAAAGCAGAATACTAACAAACATAGAGCAACACGGTCCGCCAGTGGCCCGTGTTGCTCTATGCTAACAATGACAAAAATAGAGAACGTCATGACGAAATAAATTATGTTAAACATTACTTATAAGTCTGTCTTAAGCTGGGATTAATAAAAGTATACTGCACATTACTTTTACTTTATTTGACTGAGAGTGAAAGTGTCAATATCGATTTTAATTTATTTCAGTTTATTGCGTTTAGTTTCTGGCTTGATTTGACAACATTGACCCTTTACCTTGTTGATTCGAATCGCTTTTGTTTTGGTCATCATCTTCGATGGCTTCGATAGATAGTTTACATTACTTGAGGTCTAGCTTTTAGACTTGCACTGTGAATTTACATGGAGCACGTTTTAAAATTATATTTAGCTAAAGATTGGTACAAAATGTGACAGTTTCAATCCTAGGTTCATGATTAATTTCAAATTACGCAATTGACTAGCAGCTTCCAAATTGTGGATCTTCATGTTAGCGGATCGATGGTTGGAATTGTAGATGGAAATGACAAGATTTTTGCAAAATGAGAACCCAGGTAGTTCTGTTTTCCGCCGTAGGAGACGCCCTGGGCGTCGGGAATCCCAAGCCGATTCCCGGCTACCGTAGGCGTGGGCTTGCGGACAGTGAGCAGTGGGTAGCACGCCATCCAGTATGTACCTGGCCCAGGTCGACGGCGCGTTGTGTTCCACGCGCGCTTCACAGAGATGTCAGCATCAACGACGGGGTCCGCTAGGGCCGATGCCTGCCAGGGTTGCGGGAAAGTCCGAAAGGGCTACCGTGGCCCCTGGCAAAGGCAACTGAAGGAACACGGGTGGGTTTCACCCACAAAAAAAGAAAAAAAGGTAGTTCTGGGAAGGAGATTTTAACAGTAATTTGCACTTGATGAAATGGGTAGGTTAGTCCTACAACTACACTTTCTATTGAAACAAAACTATTTAAATCCATTTTTTATCATAATTATTCAAATGAATATGCGATATAAAAACCAAGAATTAACTACTTTCACTGGTTCTAGACAAAAAAGTAAGCTAACTCTGATAATTATATAAATAAAAACGATCTATCAGTTCTAAATTGGGTTAAATAAGTAGCAGGATTTTATTATTCATTGAAAAATTAATATGACGATCATTTGAATATCTTTCCGTAATATATGGGACCGCGTCTAGAGAGCAATTCTTTGCATTCATTTGGAATATGTTGTGAATAAAAACGTATTCTGTATTCTTGTATAGTATCGTTCTATTTTAATATCATCAGATGAACTGCTGGCTTGTGGATAGGTAATAACAGCCGCTCGGGTTGATCGATCAGGTTAAGCTACTCTTGCCGCGGTTGGTCCGTGGATGGCTGACCATCTTTACATAACAACCCCTCCGTGCCTCGGAAAGGACGTAAAGCCGTTGGTCCCGGCTGTCATTCGTGCGTCTTTGACAGTCGTTACGGGTCGTCAGAAGCTCGAAAGTCTGACAAATAATCTTACCAAGGGGTGTCGCATTACCTAGTAACTGGGTTGTGGAGGTCAGCAGCCGCTTCATGTAAAATACTGGTATTCAGCTGCATCCCGTTAGACTCGAAGTCGATCCCAACTATCCAAAAGCAGATGGATGGAACTGCTTCCAAGTTTTTGATATAGAATTGTTTTCTACTCTCATAACATAACATCACGCCTGCATTCCTGGAACACTACTATCATTATTACTATTTATTTATTTATTTATCCTCCTACTGGAATGCCATACAGCAATAACACCAACAGAGCAAAAAAATACTTCGTGTGCTGGTTTCCATCCACCCTGTGCGCGGTGGACATCGAACGGGCGGCGATGGATCACGCACGCTCACGCAGCGTCAAGACACTTATCCATAGTTCTATGACTCCATTCATATTGCGCACATTCTTTGCGATCTAGTTGAGAATCAATGAATTTTCAAAATATTTACACTAAAAATTCAAAAAAATACGGAAAATTTTGATGTGGCGTCCTGTCTGAGAGAATACTATAATAGTTTTAAAAAAGATGTAGTGACAACATTTCAAATGTGTATGCTTGGATGGTTTGTTCATGTTGGGAGGTTCAATGAAATGCGACTAACAAAAGGTAAAAACACGAGGCAGATGAGAGTGGCAACGTCGGGAGGGGGACTATGAGGACATATAGTGACCTTATTGGTGATGTTCTTCAGGAAGGTCAGGTGCGTCGTGCTCGCGACCAGCGTGCGTGTGTGATGAGATGGCGGTGGTGGCGTGTGTATTGGATCATTGACTTCCCTTCAAAATGGTTGAGCTGAATGGTGCTGATCCATACGTCATGTTCGTGAACGGGCGCCGTCAGTAGGCACTGGTAATTTCTTAGCTGCCACGGCTTATTCGAATTCCATAATTGTTTTTATCTTTTTATTACGGACGCTTTTAACGTGCACGTGTTTCTACATCGTTCTCACATGTATAATTACAACATGAATGATGTAACCACTTTTTTGTAACAATATTTTGATTTAAAAGAGTGTCCATGGATTTTCTTGCCCGTTCTTCTCCATAGGTACCTGCTACGCTTTGGAATGGGCAACTAGCTTCATCTTTCTGACTGACCGACCCCTTGACAATTCAAAAGTGCCTGTAATTGGTTTATTTGAAATAAATGCTTTGAGTTTGAGTTTTGATGTATGAACAAAAGGAGTATGTAAGGATCGTAGCAGGAGGCGTTCTCTAACTTCTGCCTACCCCCGTGGGAATAATGCATGAGTTTATGTATGTATGTACTATAATAGTAGGTACATCCACATTTCGCCAGCTATGTTTAAATCTCATGTAGGTAATATGAGGCGAGCCTATTGCCATCAAACGGGCACAAATCCAGACCCCAACCTGGTACTGAGAAATTCCTGAAGGCAAATCCCAATAACAATTTGCCCGATGTCCTTCTACTCTCCTGATATACTTTAACGACAAAATGAATAAATAATTAACTAGCAAGCTTGAAATTGTATAGTGAAATAATTGATTTCCATAAATATTTACATACTAGGGCCTTAAACTAGAGGTACTTATTTAATAATTGCATCCTACCTTAACTAGGAATAATAATAATAATAATAATTTATTCAAAAATAAAAGGACTAACGTTAAATACAGTTTTTCTTAAATCTATGTCAAGTTCACCTATGATTTGTGACTGAACTAGGTAATCCTGTGTTTCAGGCGATTGGAGGTAACATTAATTGATTAAATAATCACATAATTATCGTATATATCTTATTGGTACCTACTTATCATGTAAAAAAGTGTATAAACTTATATAATATGAACAATAAACCTGAATAAACCTGTATATCATCTATCTCACTCAATTGCCAATTGGTAGGTCCCATCGTCAATCCGCTAGATAACCGAATCTATGAAGAAACAGATATCCATTCGTAGACTTAGTACTACTTTTTAGTCACTAAACAACTAACTCTAAGAGCCATCTTATCCTTTGATTAAGTAACAGTTTCAACTACAATGATGATAATATAATACTTACTCATTTCAAAACAAACTATATAAATGGTTGAATGGACATAACTTATATGACATTAAAGATTCTTTAGCTTGAAAATATTAAAAAAAAATATTAAAAAAAAACCAATAAAAAATATGCATAATGGTAATAAAATATGCATGTACAGGTATTAATGAATATGTTTGTGATGTATGGTCTAAATGACTATTATTGTATTACTAATTAATCTACGACATTGTATAGTTCACCTTTAACTAATGTATTAATTGTTTTGCACGCAATAAACACAATATTCTCTAAAGCTAAACAATGTGATTGTGAACATTATATCAAGCCAGACTGTCACAACTTTATACCTTAGATTTAACTAACCAACAAATACTGGTTGATTCTTTTTAATACTTAAGAGTAAGTGTGATAATTAACGTAGGGCTAATAAGGTAGGTGAGGGAGAGAGCACCTGTGTCTGCGCAGACACTTGTACACTATAAGTAATATCTCCCGCGCCGAAGGCTAGTCTCCGTTGAGATTGGCCGCCATGGCTGAAATAAGTACGGGTTGGAGGAATATAATATAGGCCAATATTGTTCGGAAACTTTGTGACTTAGTAACTCCGGTCCGCCGGTGGTGGCCCGTCTTGCTCTATGCTTGGTAAAATATATGATTGCTTAACTGACTTTTGACTAGAGTTTAAGATTTTAGTTCTAGTCTGGTTCGTTCATAGTTTACTTGGCTTTTTCTTGAATATGGTTTCATATAGTATCGTTTCAAGGAAGCGTGAACACATGAGGTCTTCGGCAAATTGACTGTGACGCATGTCCACTCTCAGTTTCCTTTACCTACCTACTGAAATCCTGTGAATTAGATGTTAATTGCTACGACTTGTTAACAGTTAGCTAATCGTAGCAACAAATGTGAGATTTATAACCAAACAACGACCACTTTAGGTAGGCACTAGAAGGGTTACCTACATACGTTTCGCCACTTGCACAGAACCGGCTACAAACTCGATCCTCAAGCATCTAAAATACAAAACAAATAGCCTTCCCGTCGCAATTATACAACCGATCACATACATAAGCCTTAAGCCGTCTTCACACTTTCGCTCCCACCCGATGATTTCTCCCGCTATGCCTCATAACGCATAATCTTAAGTAAGCAGCGAACCTATTAACTTTTATGGCATATTAACGAGCCAACATAACTACAGATTAACCGAAGATTAGCGTTTATGTAACGGAGGATTAAATGCTGGTTAATGAAGTATCGATTTAATGTATGGCGATAGATTTTTTTAGTGTTTCTTTGATTATGGAGGCTTGGAAGTGGTCGTGAATTTGTTTATAAGGCAATATCCCCAGGAATTCATTACCTGAGTGTATTTTGCGATCCTATTCCGTTAACATGCTCATTTCCTAACGGCAGTTAGCCCACCTTAGGAAAATCAAGTTGCTTCTCGAACCAAAAAAAAAATCGTTTAGTTTATTGAAAATGTACCTATTTGACCCAAAAGGCTGATGTTTGGCTCATATATAAGCTGCAGGACTAGTGTGGATAGATTTTACGATAATGATCAAACTCATCTTTGACGACAAACATATTGGTAAAAGGGTAAAAAGTACAATAAATAACATACAGTACTTGAGAATTGTATTAAAAGAATACTAGCCGAATGATGTTGAACAACCATGAATCAGGGATGATTACCTTTTATATACGCACGCCTCAAAAAGGGTGAAAATCACAGAAAATTGTCATTGCGATTCTCCTTTTTTTGCTCAAATACAAAGGACAAATAAGAAATTGAGGACAGATGCGATTGTACGTAAGATCCGACAATGTGCAAAGACAGACAAAAAATCGCACAATCGCAAAGACTTCTTTGTGTTCCCCCAATCGAACTTATATTAAATTTAAAACCCTTTTAAATACAATCGAATGATATTTATTGCGTTTTTTTTTTCGAATCGATTCGATTTCATCGTGTAATGCTCCAGATATGGACAATTGGAAGAAAAAACGTTCGTAAGGGTGCGTTATGGGTAACTTGAGGTCAAACTTGCTCACACCCCTATACTTCCTGTTTCAAGACAGGGCTGCCACTAATAGTTTTCTGTACTTATATTATGGTAATTTAATTTAAAAAACATTATAGTTTTCAAAGGATAAATAAAAAAAATACAACAGATGTTTACTTTTTTATCAACTGAAAAGTGAATGAAATACTACTTTTATAAGGCTTAGTGAAATGTAAAAGTAATCATTATTGAAAATGTTGTAAAATCGACAACATAAGCCTTTAACATAGAAAAATGATATTATTATCTCGTCTTTAGCAATATTAAAAGATTCCCATCTCTGCAGATTTTTCTTTGATTACACGTTTTATTAAGCCACAAAGAGATATTATATTTTTTCTTTCTAGCAATAATCTCATTTATTCCCACAATACCTACTCATCAAAAATAGTCTGCTGTAGTTATAAAAACGTCATTATATTTAAAAAAAATATATAATATCATAGATGTTAGTATTTTACGACCACACAATCTTCGTATCTATCAATGATATTAAGTTTATTAGTGAAAACGAACTCAAACTGGTTTGACACTTGAGAAGATGAGACTGTAGCATAAATCAAAACGGATTTTATTAATTATAGTAGAATGGAATACATTCTCTTTTGATATAAAAGACAATTTAAATATTAATAAGAAATTATCTGAGGTTTGTTTTTGGGAAATCAGATTTTTTACTTTGTTTTTTCTTTGTGGGATTAATAATTAATTAATTTCCAATTATTATAAATAAATATCAAAATATCTGTGTGATTTACAATTACTAAAAGAACTTGTTATTTTTCTAAATGTTAAATGGCTACCTACCTAACGCCTTTTTTAACTTCTAAAATGGTTAAACTTATTTAGCCAACCCTAGCCATAACAATCGCATCGCAATTCGCAAGTACAGTAATTCCGCGACAGGTCACACATACATACGACAGCTCGTGAGAATGCGCGTACGCAGCTGACGGAGACACCCGAATCGAACCGATGACAGGCGTAGAATGATCCGCATTGTTCGAATTTTAATAGTAATTTTGTTTATTTGGTAAATGGCTTTCGATTATTCCTTGAGGAGGCAAACAGAAGATTATATGAATGGTCTCGTAATGGAAGAAAAATATAGTTGATGATACAGCTGCTGTTAGTCAAGTTGGAGTTGAAAGAGTCAACTGATTGGGTTATAGTGGTGTTTGCATAAGGATATCAACTTGTCTTTGCTTTTGCACAACTATTAGTTGATGCGTCTTATCCCAAGGTGTCTTCGCTCCGTCAATCCATTCGGAATGTTTTTTATAATTTTTTCTTCCTCTGACCATTCAGTAGGTAATCCTTAATAAAACCCATTGTAGTAATATCCTATCGGCAGTCATAGCCGAAGCACATATCTCAACTTGACCAGAAGGCTGATGTATTTTTGGTGGATGAAACCCATCATCATCAGCCTATAGCAGTTCACTGCTGGACATAGACGCCATTTAGCTCGATTCTCGGCAACTCTCATCCAGCTGCTACCAGCCACCCTGCGAAGATCGTTGCTCCACCTAGCCTGAGGGCGTCCTACCTTACGTTTGCCGATTCGCGGTCTCCACTCAAGAACACGTCTACCCCAACAGTCATCAGTTCTATGGCTAATATGGCCGGTCCATTGTCACTTCAGCTTGCTTATTCTGTGAGCTATGTCGACAACTTTGGTTTATTTATTTAACACTTTAAGCACACAAATGTACAGAGGCGGACTTAATGCCATAGGCATTTTCTACCAGTCAACCTTTGGGTGATGCAGAGACAAACAGTGGTAGGTGCAATTTATAATGATAATTTAGGATTAAATAATTTTAAATATACAGACACGTATATACTTGTTTAGTCTATAAATACATATAATATATATACCTAATTATATATAAATATAAGCACAAATAAATGTACATAAATACACGAGTATGTTAAAAACAAATAGGACACACAATGAGAAAACATTACCGCTGTGATGATACTGCCAGCTTCTTACGAATGTGCTCGCGAACTTTAGTTTTAAAGGATAATCGGTTGGTTGCCATCCTGATTTCCTGGGGGAGTGCATTCCACAGAGAGATAGATTGAACAAAGAAGGAAGAGTGAATGAAGTCTGTGCGGTGAGTGGGACATTGAAGAAGACGATTGTGTGAAGAACGTAGATTTCTATTGTGGTTGGCGCAAATGTACTGAAAGTGGGGGGCTAGATAACCAGGGGAAGAGGGAGAATCAAGAAATGAAAACAAGGTAGTCAGCGCCCTTTGCTTTGGTTCTCTGCCGGATCACCTCATTCCGGGTTCTTTTCCTCAGAGAGATTCCAAGCATAGCTCGTTCCATAGCTCGCTGAGCGACCTTGAATTTATAGACCAGTCGTACCGTGAGTGTCAGTGGATGGAACCCACTGATGCCCAAATGCTCTGTTTTTTGCACGTCCTTCCTACATACAATATTTTTTTATACAAAGAACGTAACCTTCACACGCCAAACTTCAATAGTGTCTATTAATATCTACTATTTACTTATGTAACTAAACTTATCACAGTTATTGAACTCTATAACCGATACATTTGACCGGACGACAGTTACTGACCGACCCTGACTGTAATTTGAACTGAACTTCGGTAACATTGTTGTGGTGACCGGTTAAGAACATTATGACCGAAGATGTAAAATATTTATACTTATATAGATAAGTTTGGGGCGATGCTTCGACCTTCCATCATTATACTCTACCTAACGCTCTGATGATGAAATATAATGCTGACGGGCGGCTGAAGGCTGAGGGTTTTTTCTTCTTTCTTTCTTGCATCAGTGCCCATTCCTAACATTATAATGTTTGTGGACAATGAGGGTTTTCATTAAAATTCACACCACCAGTTGGCGCTACTTTGAAACGAGGTCTTCAATTTCGAGCATAAATATAAATTATAATATATGATGACGTTCATCATTCGTTTCATTAATTCGTTATCATTCAGTCACGACTAAAGAAAAATATAGGCGCTTTGACAGTTTTGTCAGGAGCCGGACCTGAGGTCTGTTACAAATTATTTTTGTTGGACGTCCGAATTTCGAAGTAGGGGGGCCTTCTCCCTAAGCACGAAGTCCGTCGTTTCAGCCGAAGTTACGGACGTTTCCTACTCCGTATCACTTACGGACATAAGATTAGTCCGGGGCCCGAACTAAAAATAAATGACAAAACGTTTTGACACTTCTCCTTACTCCCGATGTGTAGGTATTTGCACGTCCTGAAAAGTTAATTAATCGGGAGTAGGGTACACTTCTAAGTATCGAACTACTTTCGGACGGGCCCGTATCCTCGTTGACGGACTTAGAGAGTAGGCCCCCTGGTGCAAGACAGTTGAATTATTACTTGAATGAATCTGGACTTGTTGTGCTTCATTGTCTCGGCAATTTTCTAGTGGTTTCTATTTAAGGTGGACTGTGGCTTTCGGGAATTCATTCAGAACTCGCAATTAGAACTAGACTATTTTCATCCACTTCCATGAATTGAAGTCATTCTACAACTTATCAAGTACCAGGCGCATAGGAACGGTAAGGAGTCCGAACAATTCCGAGAAGTTCCTTTTCAGACACCGGAACATCTACTTACAGGGAACAGTGAACAGTCGGAACAACTGTAGGTACTTCAAAGACCTCAAAACCTGACATCCGACATTCTTGCCACCATTGTACACCTCTCGACTAAATATTATAATATCTACTCACCCACTTCCGTTCACAGCGTTATACTAACCATGTACAATGACTTTCTCGTTACTGCCCTTGAGCCTTCCTGATAGATTTTGTTACGCTAAGGAAACTAGACTATATTTGCAGCGCGTAAAGTTGAATTTCAAATGAGTCAAATCTGGATCAGATTCCAGCACTTGTAAAGGGAATTTGGAATGTAAAATAAGGAAGTTAAAGTTGAATTTAGATTGTTGGGTGATAATTTGATAAAAGTAGATTGATGAATTTCCGTTATTTTTTTCAAGTTTTTTAATATATTTTTTCTGAGTTGTACCTAAATCTGTTAGATTGTATCTATTTATATTGAGTATTAAGGGGTTTTGTCAATAGCGGTTTAATAAAGATGTTGGTAAGGGTTGATCTTCTAAAGTCTGATGGCACAATAGTAACTCATGGTTCCGCATAATTATTTTACTGTGTCCAATATTCGGACGATCCGCGTGATAACATTCCCCATATTTAGGGTTAGGTACGAGTGGGTACTGTAGTAAAATAAGTACCTACCTATGTCCACATTATTTTTCTACAAACCTTAGGTAGGTAGGTACTTATAGCTTTACAAAACGCAGCTCCAAAAAAATATTGCTTGAGGAATAAGATGAAATATAAAAATAATTAACAACAAAAACATAAAAAAAACATTCTGACGTTTAACTTAAATATTTTATTTAACAACTTCAGAATTTAAAACATAGTAGCAAAAACATTTCATCATTCAAAATCTGAATATTCAGAGTTCACACACAAACACACAAAGTGAACCAGCTGTTCTACATTGCTGTAACAATACGCAACACCATGTATACCGTCAAAGCTGCCGATACAAACAAAACCTATGGGAATCTTTAACGAAAATCGGACATCGATAATCCTCCCAATGAACGAGGACTTTTCCCAACTTATTTTACAGTTAAACATTGGATATTCAACCTTATACTTAAAGAAAAACCGTCCATTGTAATGTTAAAGATATCTTTGGTACACCAAAAGCTCAGTAGGAAATTACAAACTTTTGTTATTCAGTTGTTAAAACATTCCCCATTTAAAAATCAACCATAAATCTGCGTAACAAGAGTTGAGGCATTGAATGAGAAAGAATGAGTAAAAACCAGTAGTCGTCCATCAATAGAATGCAATCCCGCAAATCTGCATTCAAAATTAGATTGTTATCTGTTAATGTGGCCGGTTCTACAATATCCGGTTGGAACCAGTTATTGTTGGTAAATTCTACGGTAAATAAAATCGGGATTAACGAAAGAAAGTCCTTACATTTTTATAATGAAGTACTTAATCTTCGGTTAATTGAATTGTGCGAGTTAAGTGATGTCATCTGCCCCTTTTGGAGTACCATTCACCTTACGACATAATGAATATAAAAGGTTGCTTGAATAACATTCTGAAGTCGGAAGTCCTGAATATATAGAATATAGAAGAAAGTCCCATTCATTAAGATGGTCAATTCTTAACAGATTCATCTTATTTTAAAGGAATCACACGCTTGGTGACCACATTTTGTCGCATTTCAGTAGTAAGTATTTAATTCTTCGATTCAGACAAAAGTCTGCGACTAATCGGAAGATGAATGGTGCATACAGCTTGAGTAACTTTGGCCAACTTTTATTTTCTTTATGGGAAATGGACAGATGGACGATGGCTTATTGTAAAGTATTTAGGTCATGAGAAATGGCTAACAGATGAGAGTTTTACTGCCCATCGAGCATTAACTTCATTATTAGCTTTGTGATTCTCCTGTTTTTCGATCCCAGGCAAAGGCCCTTTCCTTGTTTTCGAGATTTACTGTCTGATAGAGAAAGGAAGTATCTTCTCATGCATTAGTATTTTTCATAGCAATGATTCTGTAATCAAAATGAATGCCAATTAGCGTGGCATTTAAGAAAATACGAGAAATCTTGCACCTACTGCCCTGTAGGCTACCTAAACTATCTAGCGTTATTTTTGTAAATGAATACGTTGAAAAGAAGACAAAAACTCTTTGTTTTAGGAAATAGAGTAGGTTTGAGTTCGACGTTTGACTATAGTGTTTACGAGTACTAATCCAACATCTCCATGTATTTATACTTCCTGCAAATTACCTTGATTATTATTTCTAATTACTCTTTGGGCTGATTTCACTAAAGAAACTGAACGCAATCAGCACCTTTAAACCGCGTTCCAGAGCTGTCACTATCATCGTTGCTAAGGAATATTGACACTGACAGCTCTTGAACGCGGTTTAGATGTGCTGATCGCGTTCAGTTTCATTGGTGAAATTGGTCCTTAGTGTGTAGCTAGTAATGAGTTGTTGCTATCAGATTAGTGGAAATAAATGTCACCACAAATACTTACGAACATCAATGTTACATAATCGGCAACTCTTTGCTGTTGACAGTCAAGCAATATAGAGATTCATTTTTTGCGACAGTTGACATCTATCTCAGGGAGATAAGCAACCAATTCTATGGTTTCCTTAACCCTCTGATCAGCATACATTGACATCAGACAGGTTTCGGTACCAAAAGCAATCTTCTGCTAGATTTAACACGGTACAATCAAATTCATTGGACTATTTGATCTTATCATTGCACCTAATCAAATAGAGGATGGTGGCTATTTAAATTGAGATTGAATCAAAATGATTTTCGACTGTATTGTTAGGTTGATAAGGTTGAGGTCTGTGGGTTGGTTTAGTGTCAAGAAGGTGAAAAAAATGGCTCATTATGTCATTTTATTACCGTGTAGTGTGGTCTAATTACGAGCTGAAGCGATTTATTTTAAACTATTGAATTAAAATCAATTTTGAAAGGTATATAAATTATTGTCACTAGAACGTAGACGTAACTAGCATGCATATAGGGAAGGTAAGTACTACTAATCTTAAATTAGCAGTGATAAAGACCTCATAGAAACTTCTGGATACCTAGTCCCTGAATGACTTGACATATTAGTCTGAAGACTCCCCATAATATCATTCGTCAATGCTTCTTCTTCATAGTGTCGGTGGCACGACAGTGTAATAAATTTTGCTGACCCTTCTTCTGCACTTAAACGGCGTCTTTGGTGGCAGCGCAGAGGTCGCTATGGCTACATATTTTGGGACACAGAGGGCAGGATAGGAGATTGGACATACTTTGCACCACAGCTCGTCATCCGCACCCTGCTCGTATAGCCTTACTTTGCGAGGGTCATCAATGCTAAAATCAAATGTTATCTACTTGTTAATTTGAATGCTACGCTCATATTTTCTCACTTACACCACACCACAACTTTGCACATCCAAATGATCAGCACGTATTCAGTACAGATTACGAGTATGTCTCAGGTCTTTCGCTCGACGGAGTGCGAATGCCCACTCGATCGAAGTCCCATAGCCCATTGTTGTAAGGTAAAAACGATGATGTCTGCGAACTTTTGTCGCATTGTTTGCGCACTGATCGAATTAGTGATGTGCCTCTGTGGGCTTTCGCAGTGCGGATTATGTCAATGTCGTTTTATTGGGCTTGGTTATTAGAGCGTTTTGTTTGAGGTTGAGGTAGTTCGGTTGTCATTTGTTTGTTTTCAGTTTGGGAAAGATCTAAGCTTTTTTTGGGTCGTGGAGGGTAGATGATTGATTAATTACTTTGCTTAAGCACCTACTTTTGTATAGAATCAAGTTCTTCTAACTGAACAGACAGCTGTGCTGCTGGGGAGTTTGTTGCGCCACTTCTTCTTCCCAGCTAAGGCATTAGGTAGTGGTGAAGGGCGGGCGTTTTAGGAGACTGTCTTATGTAATTTTGACGTTCAAAAAGTGCTGATTCTCAGCCTAGTTTGTATAAATGACTTTTAATTTTTTATGATTTGCTTTGATAGCTAATAGTTTTGTCTTGAATCCCTATTAAACTCCATTGCTTTAATAAATGTTTTCACCATTGGTTTGCACAGCACTCGAAACATTCACATCACCCACAGCCATCGTGAATCTGACATAATTACACTCCAACAGATCAGACAATAAAAATTACCCACCCCAAAAAGACGCGTCGATAAGTATCATCAATCGAATCAATCAGACGCACGTCCACTCGACGTACCGCCATTGTATCGATAGGTAGCTGATGGCGAGCTTCGGTTGTGAGACGCAATTGAGTGGTAGCAGCTTGTTAAGCTGCGATCGAGTGTTTTGGTCTGGGTACCTAGTCATATCTAGATTTACATTTTTGCTATTTAAAACTACTAGCCTATTTATCCACGAAGGATTTATTAATCGAAATAACATTTTCTAATGAGGCTATTAACTGTCATCAATTGAATGAAACAGACGCACGTCCATTCGACATAACGTCTTTATATCGATAGGTAATTGATAGCGAGCTTCGAGTGTGAGACGAAATTGAGTAATAGCGTAAGAGGTAGTGTTTGGTATAATCTGTGACTAAGTGTTTCGGTCTATGGTTTGACTCCGTAATCTCTTTTACAAAGGATTTGATGAGAAAGTAAGGGCATGTGACGGACGTAACCCAGGAAAAGGGAACATAATGTGCAATATACAAGACGCAGATAACACGCAATAAAAATAATAAACATTGTGTTCAACCATTTTTGCCACACAGAATAGAATATCCTAATTTCTTTTATCAAAATGACAACCTTCTTCAGTAGCCATTAATTGATTCCAAGCGTGATACTGATAATCCAGTCAAACCGTATCACGTACTTATTTAAATATCAATTAATCAGTAACAATAACGGATCGATCACTTTGACGTTTGATCTTCAAACTTTTGCATAAGAAAGCTCCAATCAATCAAAAATTCGCATTCTGAATAAACGTTTCTAAATTCAAATTTCAAAAATAGAGCGATACGTTCACGCCCGTTCATGCACAAAGGAACCATCGTGTTGTGTCGATTTTAAATTCGTAAAAAAAATATTAGCATGAAAATATCGATATAACGGATTTGTTCGTAGCACAATCTGTGACAAATACGCGAAATTGTATCCCTTTGTAAACCAAATAAATTAACATATGACACTGTGTCATGTGCATAGGCAGTGTACGATATGCTAATGATATTTTATAGTGATCGGTGTGGTGAATCGCTTAGGCATCGAAATTATTTGTTGTTGCGCGATTTCATGGAAAATCTGATAGCTTTACAACTGACTTATGGCGTATTACGAATTTCTTGAACAATAATGTGATACCTACTACTATAGTATATAGTTACACAGTTTTTTTTTTTTAAATGAAATTAATTATTTTTGCGGAAATGTGCAATCATTTGTATTTTATGTTATTGGTGGCATGAAAGAGGGTTTAATTAAAACATTTATTACTCTTCCAATTTTCGACGTGGTCAATTCTCAATTCCTACTTTATGTGAATACATACCAAAGAGGAGTACCTATTACGACCAACATTTTGTTACTAGTATTTTTATTAAATTAGTTATTGTGTGTATATTCACGATAATACCTACTCTCAGTTACGTATAATATTTACCTACATGACTATTTTTTTGCTGGGTTTTTCTCATATTGCGAGTAGGTATTCTTGAATCCTCGATAAACTGATGAAGATAAACACTAAACTACTACTACTTCACGACAAACTATACTTCATCAACGGGTTTTTAACGGATATCGAAGAATATTTATGAATTTATTTGCTCTATTATTGGAGAATTGGCAATTCAAGTGTAATCTTTATTACATGACATATTAGTCAAAATCTAGACAGATATCTATTGATCAAATCAATAACATGTTTTGTAAAGACGTGCTCACATACATTTCATGCTCCAATAAAAATTTGCTGATTGAATATTGGTATTATTAGATTTAATACATATTATCATTCAAAGAGTATTTCATTAGTGGACCATTTGCCTATTACTAAATTAAGTATTTATAGCACTTTGCCAATAAACGAATTTGTAACGGTCTGTTGAGTTCCGTTGTGCATCGTATTATGCAATTTAAATCACAGTAGCCGAAGCAATAAAAATAACAAAGCTACCTGCATTTACACATGTTACAAAATCTGCATACATACATATTTTCGTGCCCCAGTCATATGTAAAAATCATTTATCGACATTTTAAATTCTTTTATCAACGGCACATGTATACTGCGACGCGAATCGCTCAATAGATTTTTTATTGCCAATAAAATGTGTACGTAGTTAATTTGCGTATGTTGCATTGTAGACCGCACATTGTGCGTACACGTCACTCCGCCGCCCTAAGGGCGCGACCCGCTGCCCTCGTGTCGCCAACATTTCACACAACGTTACAATTCAATTATCGAACGCTTTCATTGTGTCATATTCATAATTTTAAATGGCCTTCCACGTTTTGGTGGCCATGTCGATTTTTCGACAAAACCTCATTTGAATTTTAAGCAAACGGATGACATTTCTGAATTTTTTAGTGATTTCGATAAGGGACATCTTGTATCACTTACGAATTTGCATTTAACTTTGTATTGTAGTTATATTGGATAATATCGTACATGATAGACATATGCTAATCCTCATAGAAATTATATTGATCCTTAGCCGTTGGAGTTATTGCCTCCTTTGATACGACAGAATGTTATTCTTCAATCTAGCTTCCGTTATGATTTCTATTGATGTTAAAATTGCATTATTATGGATCGATTCTTGACCTTAAAATATTCCAACGGTCTTATAACTTAGAAATCGATACGTTATTGTGTTTTTTGAGTTGATATTGTGTGAAAAAAATGAATTTATATTCTATTCAGTTGATATGCTAGCGTTTTTTAAAATATTCGAGTACCTAAAGGTGGCTTGCCATTGAATAGTAGAAGGAAAATCTTTGGATGTGAAACGGATCGTGGCTAAAGACATAATCTTAACGTCTTACCAATATAATAATTTAGTGAAATATTAAGCTCGTCTTTTAAATATATAATTCCGATCGAATCAACACGGAATATGTTTATTTAAATTGATTAGTATCTACTCAAATTACTATGAAGTAAGTAGGTAGGTACTTATCAAGCTTCATTATTATTTACCTATGTAGTTAGGTAGTTGTTAATAAAACCAAAACTGATTACCTAGACCTTATTTGTAGTAGGTATTTTTTGCTTATTTTTGCATTTATTTCAAATAGGCACATATAACGCACTTTTGAACGTCAACATTTTATATTAAAATATAATTGATTCTAGTCGCCCCTCCCAAAAGGTAGTTTCGTATCGAGAAGAATGGGCAGGAACTCCACAGTTACCTACTCTTTTAAAATGTGTTACAATATTTTCTATACATTAATTATACAATTAAATGTGAAAACGATGCATCTTTAATAAAACTATCCTACCACAATAGATAAAAGGGATTAAAAAAATTTGCAATGTCAAATAGGTTAATTACGTGATAGATAGGTACATGGTGCTCACATATTTACAAACATTGTAAAAGTATACGATTTCCCAAATTATTTAAACAAGTATTAAGTCAATATGTGAGTTAAAGTAATCACAGAATGTACTTAAATCAATGTCATAAAAATAATAAACTGGGTATACAATTAAAGTAACAACAAGTTTGATTTTTTTTAGACCCTAGATTGTCCTATGGAGCTGGACCAGCATGTTTCCAAGCATTCTTATCTTGGATATATTTCTGATGGAAAAACCTAATAACACTATAACCGACCTGGGAATCGAACCCAAGACCTCATGCTTGACAAGAGCGCTTGCAACTATTAGACCGGTGAGACAGTCAACACCTCGTGAAGTAACTAAAAAAGCAATTACTTAAATGAAAGAAAATATAAAACTCATATAAAAAGTTCACTTTGTAAACAAGGATAATTATTACAAATTAGTGGATTATTATCATATAATCCACTAATATGAGATAATACTCGTAATATGAGTTTTAAATTTTCTTTCATTTAAGTAATTGCTTTTTTAGTTACTTCACGAGGTGTTGACTGTCTCACCGGTCTAATGGTTGCAAGCGCTCCTGTCAAGCATGAGGTCTTGGGTTCGATTCCCAGGTCGGTTATAGTGTTATTAGGTTTTTCCATCAGAAATTTCTCAGTACCAGCTTGGAGTCTGGATTTGTGCCCGGTTGATGGCATTAGGCTCGCCCCCTATTACATGGGACTTATACAGAACTGGCGAAATGTGGGTATAGGTAGGTACTATAGGTGCACACAAGTGTAGGTACTAACCCTTTGGTAAAATACCTACAGGTGTGATGTTACGTATGTATTTGAATTGGTATTCGAATCGGAAAAGGGCATATAAAAACATCCCGAAACAAAGAATAACAACCAAGAACACTACCAACAATAACAGATAAGATAGGGTTTATTTCTCACCACGATAGGTATTACAAAATCCATATTACCTACATGGTATCAGTGTCAGACAACATTTTAATATTGTGGGAGACTGGTGCCTAGACTAAGCTGGACCTGTATAATTCAGAACACCAGCAGCGCGATTCTGTAACCATATCACCGTGAAAACTTAGGTGAAGTGAGCTGACAGTGTCATCTCACTGATGCTAAGGATTGACCAAGCTTTATTTTAACAATCATAATCAAGATTTGAATTATATTTTTATGCTAATTCTATTGATCATTTTATACCTATTATTTCATAGTGTTTAAACATTAGTTTTCTTTTTTTTAATAAAAAAGCAAAACAAGCAAAAAAAACACACAACTAGGTACTTAAAAAACCAATTGAGTTTCTGACTGAATAGAAATTCAGCCAGAAACTCAATTTGTTTTTTTTTTTCCTTACTAAAGAAAATGCACATGGACATTGTTTGTTATTAAGGGCCCATTGTTTACTGATTAAATAAATGCAATCCCAACAAGGCCCAATCAGGTGGCTGCTATGACGACGAGGATCGGGTGCAGTCCTTATACCAGGGTGGCAGGGTTGTACCCTGTATCAGGACTAGCTTAACAAAAAAAAGAAAAAAAAAATTATCGAGTTTCTGACTGAAACAGACAGACTCTTAAATACTAGCTTTGAAATAATATAAAATGATCAATAGAATTAGCATAAAAATATTATTTAAATTTTGATTATGATTGTAAAAGTAATTAATGCTCGGTCCATCCATAGCATAAGTGGGGTGACACTGACAGCTCACTCCACACTTACTTCACCTTAAGTTTTCACGGTGAGATGGTGACAGAATAGCAATGCTGGTCTCCCCCCTTTTACAAAATGATACATTTCATTTTGTTATGTCCCTACTTGTACACGGACAACCTAAAAGATAAAAAGGCAACATTATAAAAAGATTGGTGGCTCGAGTGAAAATGTTAAACTTTAGATACCTACATATCTACTCGTAAGTACCTATAGGTAAACGAAACTTTTTTAAATTAGGTTATTTGTTTGTGGAAATCTTTGTGTGTGTGTGTGGAGTGGTGTTGAACCGTGCGAGTGACGTGTGGGTGTGCGTATGTGTCTTAGGCGCTTTTTTGGGCGTACGTGACCGAGTGATACTGTTATATACCTAGTAGATAGCCTATTTCATTTTCTGCGCAGCTCTTTGAAATAAGTCACCAAAAACTACAAAAAAAAAAGCCGCGTGCAGTCATAATATCACACAACATCACGCATTGTTTATGAAGTGTTGGGCAGAGGTGTAGGTATCTACTTACCTACCTATAGTAGATAGGTGCCTTTGGGTATCGGTACTTTTGGTTGCAGCTGAAAATCAGCGTCAAAGTGGTAGACAGCACATCTTGTGTTGTCATCTGACATTATGCTGAGCTGAGGCCCTTTTGACATAAAGTATAATTTTTGTTTATATATGTTATTTTAATAAGTCTTTTCGGCAAGTTCCCTGGTGAATCTTGCAAGAAAATTGATTTACCTACCATTTTTTTTTTCCACTGTCTTATGTAGGTACCTAAACCTTCATTATTTCACCGACATCAAAGAAGGAGGTTGTAGGTATATTCTATGATTCATTCTAGTCATCATTTATAATGTATATAGGTAGGTACCTATAAATGTTTAATAATGGTAAAATATTGAATTATGGATTTCTAAGTTATTGTGTGAGTGTGATACAAGGAAAAAATATTATTTTCTAGACATAAATCTTGTTTAACATAACACCACCGTTTTGTTCAGCTTGACATAAAGTTGCCTTCTTTGCTTATTGCTGATCAATTACCTCTCTATAGCTAAGTGCTTATATAATTTACAGGGTCTTGTATGTGACCTCGCTTTAAGCAATATATCTTATTATTATAGGGAATATTATGAAACTTAATATGAGTTAAGTACCTATCTACCTAAATTAAATTTTTAGACACTACAGACAAGTTTTATATAGGTATTAACGAATTTTTAATTGAAAAAATCCTTTTTATTATTTTATTAGTTAAAACCATTTATATAAGTATCTTATAAATAATATTAAGTACCTCTCGAATAAAACATGTGAGGTTACCCACGCTAAATAAAATGATACAACATGCATAGATATTAAGAAATAAACTAAATATTGGTCGCCTGCTTTGTTTTCTCAATAAGCAGTACAACGAAATAACGCTAAGTGGCCATTGAGTGGTTCAGGTGAGACGACCGCGGGCTGTCATAAGAATTTATTCTTGTTTCATACACCAACTCATCGTATACAAAAAGACGAAGCATCAGAGTGAGACCGCGGCGCAGAACGCGCGCAACCAATTTGCATTGTACGCCCGGCTAGTAAACGTTTAAAATTCTTATTTCGAACTGTTGGTCTCGTTCTGCATAATAACATCCGTAAGGCAATGGCAGTTACTTGGCCAATGGGGAGGCGCGGCGCGCACTCGTGGGCGTAGTGGAGCGCGCGGATTGGTCCTCTCGCTCGGGTTTATCACTCGATTTGTCGGTAGCGGCGTCACCGCAGTCGCGGCGCGCGATTGTCGATTGTCGCCATTGTGTCGAGCGAGCGACGGACGCGCGGAGCTCGCGCTAGTTTGATTTGCAACACGCGATACGATAACGCAAATCGAGTAAATCGATCGTGCATTAACAGTTACGTACACAATGACAACAGTTTATAATTATTGAGAATTTTATCCTAGTTTATTTTTGCGAAAAAGATTTGTGTGTGCAGTGCCGGCGGGACTTTGTTTATAACACGTGATTGAAAGGCTTCATTCTGGATCTGGAGTTACACCAACGTGCCAGCGGTCACTTTATGAGGTAAACATAGTTTTCTTTGTAAAAACCTGTGGCCGAACGTTTTAATGATGGCGGCTGCTCGCTGAGGTCGAAACACTGCTGATGGTCGATGAACTTGTGACCAATCGATTTGTTTTGCTGTTTGTTCCACGATTGTAGTTTCCTGCTTTTTTGTCTAGTAAGTAAAAATACGCTCGATCATTTTTCTTCGTAAAGAATGTCAAGGCCGGCAAAGAGTTCAAGATTATTACTTGCTGAAACTGAATGAAGTAAGGTAGGTATTTTATTATGATTTATTTTATTGCACTGCACGCGTCTGTGTTCGTTTTTTTGCTTTATCATTCATTTTACCCTTACTTTTGCCATACATGAAGGGACCTACCTATAGATAGGTACTTATGTACCTACGCTAATCAGCTGTAGGTACAGTAACTTTTCGGTAGGTACAAACATGTAGGTATTTTACCTACTTAGGTACCCATATCATTTAGTGAATCCCATTTCTCGGTAAAACAAATAAAAAAACATCCATTTATTTGCGAAGGACGACCCTTCCACATTAATTTAATTCAGGGCGTGTCCACTTTAATAAATTTTGTTAACAGCGGCTTGTTCCCGTATTTTTAAGAACGTTCACATTCTAATCTCAGTGTCAATCTGTTAAAAATTGTATAGCGTTTACCTACATTTTTGACATTAGACTGTCGCTGAGATGAGATTGCGACTTGAATTTGAACGTTTTTAATTACGGGAATTGGCCTTCAGGTAGGTACCTAATCTTATTCTTATGTTGGTACCTACTTAGGACCTACTTTATGGAATAAACATTATAAGTACCTACCTATAAGTCTGTAAGTATTTCTATCCGTTCTTTAACCGATTCGTCCGATCCGTAGAACTGAACAACTGTGGCCCGTAAAGTTCCAGACAGCTTAAAAAACAGGCGTAAGTAAAACATGTGATTTTCATATTAAGTTCCTATGTAGGAACGAATATAAGTAACCTTAGTAGTAAGTACTAAGTAGGTAGTCGAACTTGGTCTGCCCGTGTTTTTAAATCTTTCACCCCCCTCTAACTAGAGGTCGTCCCAGAGTTGATTCTCTGACCCTGACGTTGTGCATTTTTTCTTAACACTACTGCCCCTAAGTTAGTTACCGTAGATACCTAGCTAACTAGGCATATTGTAGGTATTTACGGTAGGTAGGTCGGTAGGTAGGTACCATAGATATTAGAACGAACACCTAGGTAGGAAGAATATTAATTTCTTTTCCTTATTATCTGTATGACAAGAGGCTTTTGCGGTGGAACAGTTACCAGGCTGTTGTCGATGTGACGTAAGTCTGCTTACCTAGGTACTTCCCTACCACCTAACTCATTTGAGAGTTAAATTTCTAGCATTACTTCTTATAAGATAACTGCCTACGGTAGGTACCGACGCCGGCGCCGGCCGTCGTGATTTTCGATGCACAAATTGGTGCCTAACATACCCCTTGTTCTACCTAATTGTCGACGCTCGTTCCTTCCCTGGAGCAGATAGCAGAAGAAGCTGAATGTTAGGTGCAGATCGACGTCGCAGTCGACAGACGACATTGATCTTTATCAAATATTGTTTTTCCCGTCCTAGGTACTTACAAGATTCCAACTGGTAGACCATGAACATCAAAGCTCCGCGACGCGACGCGGCTCTAGTAGAACAATTTCTATGAAGTCTTCATGGAAATTGTTCTACAATTGTAATCCCAATTAAATTGCGCTCGGCGCCGCCGGCGCAACATGTCTTTGTCTTCCATACCTACTTCTCTATTAGTCGTCATCCCGGTAGTCATGCTCTTTCTAGCCTTAATTATCATCTTCCACAAAATCCTTCCATCGTTTCTTTGGTCTGGTAGACCATCATGTTTTTTATTTCCAGTTTATCAAGAATCTCGTACTTCTTCTAGTCCTAGATCGTGCAAAGTTATTGTCTAGCACTGGCACGTGTCATTTCTTTTTCTTTTGTATTTTTAGTAGAATATATAATACCTGCAAATATTTTCCATATTTTTATCGTTCTTTACTGTTGACAATCGATACCGTATAGGTAGGTACTATAATCGACTTGGTACTCACCTAGATAGGTATACCTTATTCCTGCAAGCTAGAGATATTTTTAATGTTTTCGGTGTTGAAACTCATTTTTTTCTTTAAAAAAATCACCTGTGTCACGGGAAAATACAATTAAGGATCGTCAAAAAATCGACTATATCCAAATTAAGTAATAAATGGTTACCTACTCCATTTACTTTTTTTGGGAATTATCACCGATACTAAAAGACAATGGCAAACACTAACAAAATGGCAAGCGCGAATAGTAGATTATTAACCAAGGGGATAAAGCAGTGTCTTCTGTCGCGGGTGACGATTTAAATCGCGAGCGTAACGAAGGACTCGAGGTTTACTCCCGAGCGTAGCGAGGGTGTTAAAAACTTAAATCACGAGCGAAGCGAGGGTTTTAAGACGAGTTCTGAGTGTAGCGAGGGATTTAAGTTCACCCAAGACTAAGACAGCTTTATCACCGAGGAAAATACTCTACTTTTCGTACCATTTGCGAAAAAATTAACATAATAATAATATGAGATAAGCATTTATTAAAAATAATGACAATTAAAAGTAAAATTAACTTAACGTTTATGTATTTGAAGAAAACAAAAACGCGGCAAATTCCTAGACTAATATTTTTTTGTCGGAAAAGCAAAGGCATCATACGGCTCATACGGCCTCGTCGGTTTTCGTAATTTTATTTATAATCATAACTGCATAATACATGCGTATTCCTTTTTCAAAAAGATGTATAATGCTTTATATACAAACTCAATGGTGTAAACACAGATGTAGTTCAGTATAAATTTCGGTAAGTATTCCAAATTTAAATCACATTCTCCCCCTAGAGGATGAATGAAATTCAGTACAATTTTCTTTCCCTGTTTGTAACAGATTAAAAATGACTATTGTTATGTTCGCTTTTTGTGGCATAGAATGTCACTTTTTTGAGCAAGTGATGCGAAAATTATATTTTCTAGCGGGTTCTAAATCGATTATTTAGTTCTTCAATTAATTCCAATAGGTATAGGTACTATTAGATTCCGCTTCTGGAGTAATCATTCTATGATATATTAAGGGATTGAATATTATTGAGCAAGAAAAAAAAAACAATAAGAACAGGGATTCTGAATTAGACAACGTAACAGCATAGGTAATTGCTAGATAGATTCGTTGGTCAACTTGGCCATACAGTGGAAGATCCTCCAAAATTTTAAATCAGTTTAATAAAGAAATTCATGATTTAGCTGAGCGTAATTGCGTAAAACGCTAACAATTGCCACGCCTTTTCATTTTAACCATTCGAAAACATTCATTGCGTTATTTACATTGTCTAGCCGACGAATTTCTCAAACATACGAAGCAATGTATTAGGAATTTCTTTCAAATTCCTTCGGATTTTGGAAGAAAGTGTGTTACGCAATTGGGGTGCAGGTGCCTTGGAGCGTATAGGAGTCAAACGTGACTGAAACTTCCTTTGTCTTTTCTCACCAACCTGTAGAAGCGAATATGAAGAAGAGACAACTGCATCAGCATCAATAACAAAAACCCCCTTGACACATTAACTGGCCCCTACAAATCGGCAATGTTTTACAAAAACCAATTAGTGCCTGAACTGATGTCCTAATGAGGCCACAATCGCCTCTCCTTTACAGCGGGTCGTAAAGACCCCATATTTACACGTTTACAATGGTGATTACCCTTTGTGGCAGGCCGACGATTTTTATTCTGTTGTGAATTATTCAGATTAATATGTTGGTGTCTGTTGTGGAGGAATGTGGGGAGTTCTTGCTTTTGTTTGATTGATAGTGTGATGACGTCACTGGGACATGAGGAATTGTCGAAGACGCCTCTGAAGTGAGGACGAATATTAACTGCTTTAAACAGGAGAGTGTTTCATTAGCGGGGCCTCAAATACTTTATTTTCCAAGATGCTAGCAGCATTCGCAACTACGCAATAAAAGCATAGCGCACAAAATTCAGCTGTAACAAAATGGAAGAATCTGGCCTCACTATAGGTACTAAATTGTTGGCGTTCTTTCTCCTAAAAACAAGTTCAGTGTTCTCGGCCGGACCTTTGGTTCTCCAAATCAATTCTTACCACATCGGAAACATAAAGCCTGTCATGTCTCGTTATCATACAATTACTTAGTACCTTCAATGACATAAAGACCAACTTCAAAGGCAATACTCAATCGACCACTAATTCTGATTACCACCTCTTCGGAGTCGGTTACATTTTAACATGAGCTTGTGTTCTCGCCGCCAGCAAACAGTAAATCATGCGTGCGTTTGCGCATCCAATTAGTACCTCTCAACGAGCGCCGATTTCACTTAGGTACTACGTACCTTCTGACAGTCGACTGTTTTTTTTTTCTGAGACAAAAGGTCGTGGTTCTTTTAAGGTTACTTGCAAGGAATGTGAGATTCGATGTTCGTAACATTGTTGTCTTTTTGATCCTAGTTAGGTTGACAAAGGAGTTTCTTGTACTGCCATTATTGATAAATTCATGACTGAATTTCATGAATGGTCATGTCAGTTCGACAACGACTAACTGATGCTACTCTTGTGTTTGGAAGCTGTCACACTTTTCCAAATTCTTGATGAATTTATAAACAATGGCCAATGCATCTTGCGTTATAATAGTAGGTCTACATTATATCATAAATGCAAGCATCAAATTCTTGTCAAAAAGTGAGCTTACGATGAATGGCGTACTTGAACGACGAAAATCGATCTCATTGTCAAAATCAATACAAATATCAGTCAATCCATGAATCATATTTCCCATAAAGCTTGAAAAACCGACGGAACCATCACAGTCATCACACAAAGAATGTAAGCACATTTTTCAAGCGTCCAAGCGAAATCTTAAAGGTTCGACGTCTGGTCGTTAATTGTCAAGACAAATTCTTTCGTTGTTTGCAGCGGCGATGTCTTACGAGTCGTAAGTAGTTTACAGTAGCTTATTTGTTCACTACCGTGGTTTAGTTTGGTCTTTCGACAGGTTGTTGAAAATAAACTTGGGGTCTGACAGAGTTATTCAGAAAACAATTGATTAACGATAAATTATGTTTCCAAGAGCCAGTTTAATGTGTCTAAAACACTATTCACTAAATAAATTTAAAAATGGAACAGAATTATATGAAACGTATCGGCCCAGTAATTTATTGGAAACTTATGAGTGGTGAAACAGATCCTTAAAGTCACGCCTTTGAGGATCCCGGAAGGAGCCTAAACACTTTTCGATAGAAAGTAAAATCCAGAGCTACCTATTCTAAATATTCTAATTTGATTTATACAAATACATCCAATAATCTCGTGAAAATGGCAGACGTCAAAAGGAAACTCCTGGCTTGCTAATGAGCGGCAATGACAGGTTAGTTGTCAGAATCACACCTTATTTAAACCCTCATTATGGTTCTTAAATTGGCACGGGGATGCAAAATGTCGAAAAATTACAAATGCTTTTGGAAAAGAAGCGAGTTCAATGACAGAGGGATTGCAGTTTTCAAACTTCCTTGGTGAACCTATTTGGATGTTATATATAGCCTTATAGGCTTATAGGTATCTTCAACAGCCACCTACAGTAGCTACTTATACGTTGATTTTCAATGTTTGGTGACATATTCACGTGCTACTGTCAAATCGTTAGCCTTGCAGGAAACCATTGGCGTTTTGTTTCGTAAAACAAACTATAGAACGACGTACAGTGGGTTAATATTTTAACAAATATTTTTAGGTTGTGGAATTATTCTTCTGTGTTTCTTTAGGCAATAATAGCATGGTAGATTTGTTCAATTCATTCATTGGACTGAAGCTGAGATTAAATCTATTACTTATTTGTAAAAAGTTACGAAGTCTTACTGGATTTACGGTTCAGTGATTATATCTTTCTCTACTTGGTACAAGTTTGTTTTCTCACTGAGTATGATGGAGGCAATGTTATGGTCATATTTTTATTGTATTAACTATTTGTATACTCACATAATATCATTATTCTATTGTAAAAAAAGCCTTTGACATCAACATCGATTGATAAAAATGTATATATGGTTACTGCTTCTTGAAAGACACTGCTATTCATATTATTATAAAGGGTTGTATACCTACGCTGGCCCTGAAACAGGATTGCAAGTAAACAACACATCCATTAAACATTTTAAAACATACATAAGGAAACTATAAAACAATACAGCACGCAATCACCATCAAACGACGTTAAAACTAGAAAAACAATCCTGTCGTTACGCTAATTGCCGTTAAAACCCCATGATGGCTTCTAACAGAGCGTCCGGAATTAAGAATAACATAGCCAAATAGCAGCCAGTAGCGCACGGTTGCACGGTGACAAATATTGACACATTCCGCGGACAAACACGCAGACACACACCCTTTTTGACCCAAATACAGCTTTCCAGGAACATGGAACGTTGAGTTTTAAAAGAAAAACGTTCGAAGTTTGAAATAAAGTTCGATCGGTTATCCGGGATTTGAATTTCATTAAGTGGGTCACCCTAGTACATACAAGTACTTAACGCACACATTAATTAGAGCGTGCTGTTGGTGTTTTCCTAATGTGACACTGTGTTTTTCTTGACTATGACACTTTGTGTTTTGATAAAGTGTCAATGTAGTTACGGAAACGCATGTCATTATTGTGCCACGGTGTGACGTCTTGTCTTGTTATTGCTAGTGTTCATTAAAATAGTGGTGCAACTAGCAAGATATTATCTGTCGTAGAGTAGATACCTAGGCCAATTTGATCGATTGAAACAGAATTTCTTTTATAACAATCATATTGTGCGTTACCTGCTGAAATGAAAATGGCTATGGAACAACGCAAGGACGGTTCATTATCACTTATAAAAATCCTAAATAAATAAACACATGTCTTGTGATGTGCGGAGATTAGCGAAGTCTTTTCTTTAATAACTTATCCATGTCTATTACCTACTGTAAAATGATAATGACATCGTGCAGCCATACCATACAACATCTGCCCCATCACGCAATACAGGTAAGACAAACAAACGCCATCTACCTTCACCTAATCGTACCAACCTTAGCATTCGGGTGACCATCAATTGTGTCGGACGAACGACCTATACATTTTATCATATACGCCCGATATAAATGATTGTACCACCCTATGTCACAGGGTTTTTGGTTGCAACTGTTCTCAAAACAATCCCTGAATTGATTTATAAAATACAATCGTTTTGTTTTTATCTGTTTACGAGGAGCAGTGAAAGTGAGTGTGTTAGGTTTTATGGTAATTTGCTGACAGTGATGTTATGTTAGTACCTATTTATTATTATTGATATTTAGTTATGATTCACGGTGCCATAATAGAGCTTTGGGGGTTGATTAACGGTCACACGTCATAGGTTTAAAAAGTTAAAATGTAATTAAAATGTTCGATGTCAACGAAAATTAATCTCTCTTGGTTACTAACTAGCTAGCAAACTTAGTAAAATCGTCATCATCTTTGGATAAAATCGCTTTACTTAGTAGGTATACAGTATTTTACTGTATATTTTAATTCACATTTAAAACGTTTTCTTCACTCGCTTTCTTCCTCTCCCACCCTTAACAATATAAGCTTTTCATTACTTCCACTGCGCATTTCACTTCTTACCGTCTTACTTAAGGAAACGACTCGAGGGGAGAGCCAATCAGGAGCGAGCTCTTTAAAACCATCCCCGCGTCATAAGCCATTATAACACCCTCCTTAATATTAATATTTTCCACATTTTTGAGCACGATAATTGTCAGCTATATTAAAAGTTCGAACGAAACACGTGGTGGACCGTATGTTGGGGTACTAATGCTCGTGTTGTAACATGGAAACGTTTTTTTTTTTAGGGTGTCACTTTAATTTTTTTGTTATTAATAACAGGATTTTGTAGTTATGTAGGTACCTACTATAATAATTGTGTAGATATACGGGTTGTTGAGGGTGATATAGACTAATAAGCAGCTGTATTTTTTTACCAGATCGTCTAATCATTAGTTTGGATAAAGTGTTAAAGACAACAGTTACACTTACACCCCACAAAATTATTCTCGTGTTTCAAACAATATCAATACAATGTCTTGTTCTATTTGCCTCATACAACTGCCTGTGTTTTCTTCAACAACTTCGCTGGGTGGTCAGAAGCCCTAAAAACTTACAACTTCTATAAGGAACCTTAGAATATGAGAATTGTCCAGTAACTACTTAGGATGTGTGTAGTATTCAGCTTTCAGGCTGCATGTACATGCACAAAACAGTCAATTTTGTTAGAATAGAATCCCATCCCAACATCCAAACGGATCATTGCATTTCATCAACTTAATCAATAACCATTTTGCTTCCAGTGCCGCTGGGATGTGCGACCGAACCGGCTTCGGGTCGTCCATGGGCCACTTCCCCATGGGGCCCATGTCAGCCATGGGGGCTATCGGGTCCATGGGCTCGATCTCCGCCATGAATGGGCCCCAACAAAAGAAGGTCCAGGAGGAGCACATAAAGAGACCCATGAACGCTTTCATGGTGTGGTCGAGGCTACAAAGGCGGAAGATCGCTCAGGATAACCCAAAAATGCATAACTCGGAGATTTCGAAGAGATTAGGTGAGTGTTTCTCATGATTTTTCTATACTACTCGTGTTCCTTTTAACTAGCTGATGTTCTCAGTTTCCACTTAATGGTCAGGACTTTCACACCAGGGTATTTTACAAAGCAGACAAGGATCCCACTGATACAGCACTGGAAAGATGTAAAATGTAACCGTTTGATTGTTTCAGTAATAATAACATGTTTTTTAAGTAAGGACAAAATGGACAAAGTCTCAAGCACAACACTTAGTTTCTGGGTCCAGTTATTTCTTAACCACATAAATAATTATTCGGTTTTGTACCATTTATGTTTCATCTCGGCAACCAATACAAAGAATTTTGCTAAATATAGTAAATAAATATGGACGTGTTTCAACGCAAGTGAAAAACTAACGATGTTTGATCATCACCACAAACACAGTGTACGATGTGTACTTGTGTACTAATCTTATTTGAATGTAGATCATAATATATAACGGTTATTTTAGAAGGGGCGAGGAGGGGGACTGTTTCAGTACTGACTTAAGTAAATTTGTCAATGTAAATTTATTGTGTGTGAATGATAGATGACTTGTTAGAACACAACCAGTAACTTTATTTCGTTAACCCCAAACCTCAATTTAAGGACCTCCTGTAAAAGACTTCAGCTTTAAACATTCAAAGACCAGACGAAGAAGATATATTCAATTATAGCACAACCGAATCAGATCAAACACAACCGTAACACTATGGATTTACCGTTTCTAAATTAACGTTGTGAGTAACAAAACACCTTTGTGTTATAACTATAGTAATATACGATTACGTCACTCCTCTAAGACGCCATTGTTTTGCACAATCCATTCAATTCGGCACAAGTAAATTACTATTATGGTAAGCGATGGATCCCACTCTGTAGTTTGTAAAGGGCTCATTTTGATTGCAAATTGATCATTCTGGGATCTCGTCTGGATTATGATTTATTGAATCAATTTAATATTAATTTATGAAGTGAGAAGTGGTTTCGTAGGTGGATTGTCTGACAGTATTGTCTAGCTCATTGTCGCTATTGTGTTCCTTGAGCTAAGTTAAGATGACAAGCGCTTGACGGGGTTGCTATTTCATTGTTGTAAGCTGATAATATCAAAAAATACTGCGTTATTATTTGTAAATGACAGTACAAACGTGCCCGAGCAAAACGACAACGAAATAATACCTGATTTAAATTATATATGCTCACACCAGCAACCTCATGGTAAAGTTCAGAGCACTACCAAAAACAGCTTGAAAACAAGTTAAGCCCGACATCCACTCGCGAACAGTCCACCACCCTTCCACAGCAACGAGTCCAAAACTCTGAAGCACAAATCAAAAATAAACTTCAACCTAAAGACGAAAGAAAAAAAATGGCCGCAATCAGCCAACAGAAGCTTACACAGCGGGGGTATATTCCCGAAAATAATCAACAGCTCAAATGTAAGCACAGTTTCGTATTCGAAATTTAAAAACGCCCAGAAATAGGGATGGGAGGACACGAGCGGAAGAGTATGAAAATACGAGCAAAACCGGCCACGGCCATTCTGGCGGTGACGGCGAGAGGAAACGACATTTTCTATTTTTTCCCCCTCGGCTTTTTTCAACTCGGCCCGTGCGATGCGGTGTGTACTCGGTTTTAGACACCTATTTGTTAATATTGAAGATGGGGGTTTTGTATACGGTACGGTGTTCGAATTGAGTGATTATATTTTTAATAGAAGGATAAAATCATAATAGTCTTTCGGCGTGATTATGGACTAAGGATCAACGATAGGGATCTAGTTTTTCTAAAGTTTTTTCTAAGATCCACAGGCTGCTGAGCTAATTTCATACAAAAATGTAGGTGCCTAATGCTTTTATTAGGAAGTTAAGGACCATGGTCAGCCGTCAAGGTATTTCTGAAGCGTGACATTTGTAACAAAAATATTACCGACAGTATTTTGAACTGCATTCAGACATAGTGAGACATCTTCATTCGCTTCAATTAGTATTACGACCACATCCCTCTTCAAAATTCACCGAACAGCCAACGCCATCTATTGTCGAAAGAAAACAACGCGTTCAATATTAGTTTTTCCTTTTGCAAGTGAAGCGAGGGCGACAAGGCTTTACGTAAAACTGGTATTGTCCTGTTCAAATACAGGGCATGCATTATTCATACTAGCACGTTTTCGTCTTGCGTTTTGTGTCGTATGTTTGGATTTTAAAGGGTGGGGATTAAAACGTAAGTATTTTCCTTGTGACACCTTGAAAACTATTTGATACTTACTAAGTTTAGCTAAAGCGAATAAAAATGAAAGATTTTTGAAAAATATCGTAATATTTACAGTTTATAAAATTAAAAAAATATTGCAAGTTATTATTTGTAATAACACTTTATCCTTCTGTCGTTGTTCTCTTGTTATTATCGCCTTAAATAGGTACCTAGTTGGAGGACCTGTTTTTTAATCAGAAAACAATTTGCCACACGTAGGTAAGTTTTGAACTTCTGACATTTCTCATATTGTTGTTAAAATTATACGCTTCGACATCTAATCAATCACTCCAATCAAAAATCTTTTCTACCCCTCAATTGAAGACAAAACACACAAAATACGAGATATCGTATTCCCCAAACATGTGTAAACGCATCTGCGTTGTGCGTTGTGCACAACCTGTCGACAAACGCGCATTGTTTACCGATCGCGCACAAATAAGTGCGCGTTTTGTACTTACGTCAAATCAATCGTTATGTCGATCGGTAGGTACAAAGGTACGGTGCACAATGGCGCGAAAGTTTTAGCGTGGTTCAGTGTGTCGATGGCTGGCGAGTGGGATCGCGAACTTGTTGGTTCAATGTGTGGGACTTTATGATAGTAGTAATAGTA
This sequence comes from Brachylomia viminalis, assembly GCA_937001585.2. Taxonomy (NCBI): domain Eukaryota; kingdom Metazoa; phylum Arthropoda; class Insecta; order Lepidoptera; family Noctuidae; genus Brachylomia; species Brachylomia viminalis. The sequence continues at coordinate 3,323,873 of OW443301.2, forward strand.
TTAGGTAGTTGGCATCACAAATTTGATAGGTATATATGTATTAAGAAAGCTTTAAAACACTTGAAAGGAAGTCATGTTTGTGTTGACAAGTTTTACAGCTTTTCATTTAGATGACATATTTAAAAAATGTTATAAAGTTATCACCTAAGTAGGTACACATTATGGTAAAGCAATAAAGATATTGAGTATTGAGAATTTTAGAAAGACAGACAAAACCTGTGTTGTCTAGGGACTACTAAAGTACTGAGACGTTTGGTGAGTAAACGTTGCTGCTAAAGATATTGATCTTCCTATACAAGGCAATACTTATTGTGTTTATTGTAGCTGACTTGTTTAAATTGGCAGCTCATACTCAGTATATCGCAATTTACTGCCGGACTCTCTCTTTCCAGAATCCCATAAATGTCTGTAGTTAATAGAAGAAGGAAAACGGGTTGATGACCGCTGGGCCATTCTTATCGCACCGCTGAACCTCGTTGCTAAGGAACTTTTAATAGGCTTCATAACTTCTTAGCTTTAGTGAGCCATGTTTACCTTCTCTCACCTTCTAACAAGTTGCTGTATGTATGTAGAAGAAAATTTCATATAAATTCTGGTTCACTTTTGAGTTTATCTAGCAGATTTCCTTAGCAGGTCATTGTGGAACAGGCTTATCAACATCATACCTACCTTATTATTAATTTGTACGATTATTAGTATACAAACTTTGATTCCCGGATCGGGCAATGGGTTTTTACACCTGCAATTTCGCAGTGCTGAAATGAAGGCCGATGGGCCTTTTGAAGAAAGAGTCATTGCAGCTTTGAGTTGACCTGTCCCAACAGACGGCATGCATGCATCAGTCACCGTGTCTCAACCCATTTTAGTGAGCTCAACGACCCGTCAAACGACTCTCTCTACCAGATCTGCAGGACATTTGCGTAGCCCATATATAAAACATCTAACAGCAGCCAGTAGCAAACCGGAGTCTAGATTCGTGCCCGGTTGGCGGCAATAGGCGGCCAATACAGGCGTGATGTTCGATTATAAAATGAAGAAGCGGTTTACCGTCATTTGTTTTTACCACACAACATGTCAAATTAATTGCTCACCATCCAACAACCCCGTATGTCACTAGGGTTTGTTTTCACCAGTGTCTGGTGCATACCCTTAATAGTTTACACGTAGGGGCGTTGCAACCCAGTTAATATTAATTAAGGTAGGGAGTGGGCCATTGTGTGATGTGTAATGGGGGTCCTACTATCGCCTGGTGTCGTGTACTACTTGATGACTATGTAATGCATATTAATTGTAAGATCTAAGTCACTTGTGATGGTTGGTGGCAACGATTTTGTGTTGAAAGCCTGTTACAGTTTAATTTGGTACTGAAAATGCTGCAAGAACTGTATCAAAGTGTGAAATTGGAACTGTTGAGTGTGAATTGGCGTCAAAGATGGCCATCATGCTACTGTTTGTGGTAAGCAGACTCCATTGAATTTACAATGGTTACGTTAGAACCTACATTTGCTGAGCTGAGGTAGTTCTCAACATTACCATAGAGAATCAACAAGGAACAAGATAATGATGAAAAATAAGGAGGAAAATGTTGCTTAAATGCTTTTGAATGTCGCTAAGAATATTTAATTCATAAGAATATATAATAATTTCAATAGCCAAATACCCAATTATATTCTCTCAAATTACACGATCATCATATAAATTCTGTATAAAAGCGCATGCGCGTATGCTGTACTGTAACGATTATTAATTAACTACCGTTGCATCGACGGGAAACCACAAACAGTCATCAGATAGAGTCAATTATTAAAAAAACGTTCCAATTATTTCCACATCCGCCATTTTGTGAACAACGAGCTTTTACACGAAGACCTTTCCGTCACCTCAACATAATTAAAGACACACATGACATTACCGCCCATTCCCCATCTTTTAAGAAATGCATACCACGACAGATGCGCCATTGTATTACATAACAACAACACTACATAGCTAATACCTAATTTACGTCGATTTTCCTCGCTCCAACTATCGTAGGCGTACCGGAGTTTTTTCCACACTTTTTTGTTTTCAAACCTTTTTTTGTTAGATGCAAGTAATTACAGAATTCTATTGGATATTTTGGAGCGAGTACAACAGGGGCACGGCCAATCGTAGAACCGTGACGAATCTCCACAAAGAATTCTCTTCTCATATAAAAGTTTGACTTTTTTACTGACAAAACAGTGCATAGTCCGCACAAATAACCTATACTCCTTATAAAGAATCTATTAAAGAAATACCTACTATAGTAAATTTTGTGAGAATGACTGTTCCGTTTGTAGTCCGGGAGCTCATCTATTATAAGTAACTGATACAAATTGCTTAATACTTTTTTATTCTGTCGAAAAAGGATGAGTTATTCATGTCTCGACGGGTTTTGTGTTTAAATTGATTTAAAAGGTTATTGTACTTTTGATGTCCGGTATTGATGCCGTCTTTATATCTGATAGGAGATGCCATGTTTTTTACTAATTAACTACGAGATTTTTTGGTCGAATTCGAGATTTGGATGTTAATCTAACGTTATGACGTTCTTCTGTAAGGATTTACACGAGCTTTTCGTTTTTTTCGTACATTACTTCAGTGAAGCCTTGTATTTTTTCCTCCCATTTTGTTTCATTGATCATAATCATGGTTGCTAAATTGAATTAAAGCTCATTTCAGCACGTGGCTTAATGGCTCTTAGTGCCAACCTATCTACAACACGTGTTCGTCTGTTGGAAAATTCTTTAAGTACTCAATGTTTTTGCTCTTTTCATCTTCGGAAATAACAGGAAGACATTAGGAAAAAGTGTTTACAGCTAATATCAGTTGTCATAAAATTGAAAAAACTTGATTGGAGTACGTATTTCATTTCGTGTCAATGCCCCGTGAAATCTCGTTTCTCAAGAAGAGCAGTACTTACTTGTACAATACATACGATTTCTTATAGAGCAATGGAAACATTTTGTGTAAATGTCTGTAAAAAGCTTCTAAGTTTTTATTTACAAAAACTTTTAACATATAGGTTCAGTTTTATGCACACGACCATCATTCAAAAGGTTTTATTGAAAATATTTACACCGGTGACTGAATATTTACCTACTTCGATAAAATATATCTACGACTTACAACAAAAGCATTCGCAATTAACAAAACTAGGCACGTTTTGGTTATTATTTATCAAACTCAAGAAGAACACACATGACACATGATGAACATGAAATATCAAGATTGTATGGACCTGTATGCCCGTAATACATATTATTTTTTCATTTGATTGTTACTTGTGCTGTCAAAGTTAGACCTTCCCTCGTTTCATAAAAATGAGACAACACAACAAAAAGGACTTTCTAAGAAAAATTGCCCGTACTTAAATCCTACTTTTCCATACGGGAATAACTCATAACAATATACCTACTTCAGCCTAACCAGAGATTGATGTTAGTTTAAAAACGCTGTCTAGTACACACGTAATACATAGTTATGTGCTTGAAACGGGGCGCTTATCGCTCCGTCGCAGGCACTCCGCCCTGCCGGGGGTGTTCGCAACAAAAATACTGTTGTTTCCTTATTGTTGCCGACTGTTGTCGACTGTTGTCGTTGTTGCCGGCAAGGGCCCCCGTTGTTTGCTGTTGTTTAATTACCAGCGTTTTTGTGACGCTGTATAAACGATGTTATATTTTTGTTGAGTTGAGCTCCTGGTCTAGTGGGTTATTCTTTTTGAGGCTTAATTTGTTGAATTATGTAAAGCCTCCATGGTGTCTGGTTGATTGTCGTGTAAAGCCTGAGTTTTTATATCTGATGATGAAGATGAATGAACTCTATTGATAGGTACGAGGTACAGTTACGGTAAAACTTAACCCTTACGTACTAACTACCTTTTAACTTATGTAACATGACGTTATATTCAACGAATGAACTCCTGAAACTAGCGCAATACCCGAGCTCGATGCAACAACGTCACAAGTTTAGTATCCCAACAAAAGTACAACTATCAAACATAATCCTTCAAGCAACACCCCTCGAAAAAAATCTATTAACATTTAATAAAATCATGACCTAAATAACGTTTCTTACCATTTCAATTTTACGGACGAAAGGGTGGTGGGTGCTCCTTCGCCATGCGTCTTTGTAAACCGCCCCCAACTCCTGGTTCTTCCTCCCTCCCCGTCCTTCTCCCCCCGTTTCACCATTGTCGCACGGCACACAAGCTTTCAGAGTAATGAAGAGCATTTTCGTCCGATTCTGAACACAATAGCTCTTTAATACTAGGTAGAGAGGAAAGTTCTTTGTTGACGAGAGTATTGTACCTACCGTGTGTGTTTGGTGTATGCTTTGTTTTTTGTTATGTTTGTTCGCGTGATTGTTGCTGACAATGCTGCTATGTATGATCTGTCTAATGTTAGGTATTTGATGTTTTGTGCGTGTCCTAAATTTAGATGTGCTATTGTGTAGGGGTATAATGAAGGAAAATGTATGTTTTCTGTTGAAATTTTAATTTGTTTGGCATTTGATAATAAATATAATTGGTGTCAAAAATGTTACACCTAGTCCCCGAATTGCCCTTTTTACTAAGTACTATAACTAGGGTATCCTATACATTGATAGTTTTTTAACCATTATTCTATAAAAATATGTAATAAACAAGCTTTCCATTTGGTTTCAGAAAAAGCCTTTTTTTTCTGTACAATGAGAAGAGCCGACAGAATCATGTTTCTTTCAATGAATATAAAAAAAGGAAAGGAAATCAATAAATATCTGTCACATGATAAAATGACCAATGTTTTGTGCAGTTCTTAGAAGGTATGGTTTTTCTAATAACCCCAATTTTCCTAACATACTGAAAAACCCTATCACTATTTGTATGGAAATTGTATTTATTCACCTTAAAATCAGATTCATTTACTGAACTGAGATAACTGAAAGCTTTAACGAGCATTAATTTTAAACACATTTCCAATATCTCAATTCCAATTAAACACAAAAACTAATAACCATTTATACCTAATTTCGCTACTGAATACCGGACAATCATTGTTCAGTGTTGCCATCCCATTGCCATTGTTTTCCCGTAACGAACGGGAGCTGTAGGAAATAATTATTGTGTAGTGGCAACACTTTAGTAGTATCGACACGTGCGTATTGTTGCTACGATTGTTAGTGTTGCCGTTAATTAAGAATAAATAAATACCTGCAGGGTTGGCAGAGCGAAAAATGTGGGAATTGAATTGTATAGCAAGGATGTCTGTATTGTCATAAATATGAACTGGCTTTTTGTGGGTGATTTTGAAAGTATTAGTAACGGTTATATTAAAGTTTATTTCGTGTAAGTGTTTGTTGTGATGATGTTCGATATTGCCTGAAATAGTGATGTAATGAGGGATAATACACATATTTCGAACATTACTGGGTATGTTTATATTGAATAGTGTTGACAGTTACGTGTATTTAAATAATTTAATTTGTCATTTTATGCTTCGTCGTGTCGATGGCACGACAGTGTATAACATTTTGTTAGTCTAACTTTACCACGTCCACGACATCTTCAGTGGCAGCGCAGAGGTCGCTACGGCTGCAGTTTTTATTAAAATAGCGTCACGGAAATGTAACTACACTTCAGAAAGCGGCAAAAGCATCATTGGTCCTTGAATGAGAACTTATAATAATGACTGTCAAACTAACAAAAGTGATGCAAGACATCCAGCCTATTTTAACCATTGACATTCGCAAACACCTCAACAACTATAACACTGTAAGCTCGTCAGAAAAACTTTCACGAAACATAAGAATTACGTGTCGAACAACAAAAACATTCAGTAGCTATTTACATTATAATTTAGCATTGTCTTAAAAACAATACTTAGGTAACAAAAAAAATCTTACCCTATACAGCTTTCAGACACAACGTGCACAGTGTTACCAGTAAAGAAATTGTGACACTTGTGAGCACAAAATGGAGGAGACAACCGTGCACTGTGGGCTGTTGGAAAGCTACTCGATATTGACAAAAGTATTTGTTCTACTGTGTTGAAAGGTTTGTTTTTCGCTTTGTCGTATGCAAATGAATGATGCAGTTGTAATTAGCTAATATTGAATGTGTGTTTTGCGTTCAAAACTGGTAGGCAATTGAATAAATACAGCATGGAATTTGTTATTGTTCGAAGTTTGTGTTCAACGGAAAATAGTGTCACGTTGCTGGTTTAATTAGTTGGTTAAATTAGTCTACGAGAGAAATAGAAGGTTCTGTTATTTTTAACCGACTCCAAAAAGGAGCAGGATCACAATTCGGTTGTTCTTTTTTAATGTTTGTAACCTCGGAACTCTGTTATTTTAGTCGATTCCAGAAGATTATGATAAGATATGCTTATAACAATAAAAACCATGCTTGAAAAAAAATATCCAAACAACATACCGCTAAAAAGAATTACGAATAAAAACATATCCATGACCCTAACTGAGCCTTATCATAATCTGAAATCTTGTTCAATAATTAAGCAAAGTTTTGGACATCAACGTACTGTTAATAACATTTATAAGTAAACCTTGAGGTTTCTCATCAATGTATACTTAATTTATTCATTAATTAAATTACATAACAGGTCGCGTAATTACAAACGCCCACCAGACGAACTTTTCCAACTATTGAATTTGTGAAAACCTATTCGATTCGAACATAGACAATGCTTGCAATGCCCGGTCACAACCGAATAGTATCAATCATTGTTCTCGACGCTTTGTTTGAGACCCAGTTAATCGACCTTTGCGAATTCAATTTATATTTAGATCGAGCTCTTTAATGTAAATCTGCACGCTCGGTTAAGATTATGTATGTTTGTTATCATAAAACTCATATTTGTAGCACTTAATTTTGACATCGACTTTTCGTAACGAGGCACACTGCGACTTTTCTAAAAATGATTTCCTGCTAAATTTATGGTTAAGGATGCGTAAACGCTTAGTATATCCTACACTCAAAGAAAATACACTGAAGCAATTTCTACTTATGAGACTAATGCGGCACTTTCTTCCCACCAGAAAAAAATAAAGCCGATTTTTCCCGAACAATCACGAAATCGTCAACGTAATTTTAATAGAACATTAGTCGTTTATACCATTGTCGTTAGTAAGCACACGATCCTATCATCCGCGCCGACAAAAGATGCGAGCCCACCCCAAAGTATCGACATAATAATGAGGAACCGGGAAAAACTTCTGTTGTGGAATGAAAAGCGCAAATTCGTCATTAGGCGGCGCTTTCCGCCATTGTTGTTCCTGTCTCATTCAGTCTTAGCGACATTTACCCGCGTGAGAGAGAGACTACCGCTGGTCCTCGGAGCCAGATTGTTCCTTTCTATGTTAGCGACATTGTTTTCGCTTTTATACCCGGCTGAATTGGGATTGTCTTGTCTGTTTGAATGGACGATGGCGCCCCTCCACGGTGGATGAATACAACCTTCTATAAATGGGGGGAGACAAAGGGTTGGTCTCTTGAATCGCGCTGGGAGACAGGTCGTTGGTGCCTTCGATTATATTGTATCGATTCAATGCCATTGTTTCAGCAATGAAGGATGGTTAGGGCAAATTACTTTTCTGTTTTTGTTCTAAGTTTTTATAGTTTATGTCCGTTAATGTAAAGTATAATAGGTACTGTTGTCATTAACAACAGTACCTATTATACTTTACTATCAAATATCAGATTTCTTTCCCTTTTTTTGTTAATTAGATCTGGTCACGTACCTTATTTTATTAACACGCCAATTTGGAAATGCAGATAAAAACGATCTGGACTTTGCTCGACACGCTTAAAATATTGGCATGAAATATCGATGTGACATGGGTGGAGTGTTCATTACGTCTGGTCTTCAATTTGAACTCTTTTCATGGTATCTTTAAGGCATAGTTTAGAATTCTCATCGTCTTCTTCTTCTCGAGTCGATGGCGAATGAAAAAATGTTAATTATTATGTTAGATGAGTTGGGCTCAGTTGGTGACCACGCCAATCGTGGCATCAATGGTGTTTTGTAGGTCCTCAGAAGTGGTGGTGTGTGGACACATTAGTCACTCAAACATACAGGGTTGACACCCTTGTTGCGCGTCCATGTCCCTGACGGGACATGGACGCGCAACAAACAATGGATTCGGTACATGCTTCTGAACGAAAAATTTCTACGCAGGGGGGCGCTGAAATTTTTCGTAGGTTATTTAAAAAAAAATTGCTGTTCCATACTACAATTTTGATCGCGTAGGTATTGCACTATTCTACATAACCGACGAAAAATGTGTAGGTACGCTAGGGGGTTTAGAAACATGTGCTGGGAGTTTCGGCCGAAGTAACGGACGGTTCCTACTCCGTAAGTGTACGGAGGCCCGAACTAAAAATTTATGACAAAACGTTTCGACAGTTGTCCTTACTCCCGATGTGTTTTTGCCCGTCCGGAAAAGTTAGAGTAGAGTTCAGTTTTATGTTGGAGGTGGCCCTCAGCAAGTCGGAGGCCATGGTGTTTCATGGCCCCCGGCGGGCGCCGTCGCTCAGCTCACACATCGTGGTCGGGGGGCTCGGTTCGCTGTCGAGTCACGCGTTGGCGCGCTCACAACGCTGCTTCCCAATCTGGGGGCCCCAGCGCCGCCTGTAGGCGGCTCTACGTGGGGATCGTGGGATCAAAGGCCCTGTATGGGGCCCGGTGTGGGACTCTGACCTGACGGCCGGCAGCATCGCAGTTTTGCGAAAGCCGCAGAAGGTGATGGCCGTCAGAGTCATCAGGGGTATCGCACGATCTCCTACGAGGCGGCTTGCGTAGTGGCCGGATCCCCGCCCTGGGACCTCGAGGTGAAAGTACTCGCGTCATTGTATCGGTGGCGCGAGGAAACGAGGGCGCGGGGCGAGGGACCGATACAGCGACACATGGAGCTGCGTCGGTGTCAGCTTCGCGAGGTCCTGGTGGCGGAATGGCGGGACAGGCTCTCACGGCCTACCGACGGCCTCGTCACCATCGAGGCGGTCCGGCCGGTGCTCGAGCGCTGGCTCGGGAAGTACCCGTGTCGCAAAAACAGGGAGCCGGACGCTCGGTGTTACCACTGCGTCTACTGCCAGGAGGACACAGCGCGGCATACGCTGGCAGAGTGTGGCGCTTGTGCGCACTGCTACTTCTACGAAACAGTCGTCTCGCAGAAGAAGGCTGCGGAAAGGAAGAGGTAGATCTCGTCCACTCACACGGCCCGCAGAAGGCCCACCGGGCGTCGGCGGAGGGTGGACAACGCCCTCTTCCAGCCCCCCTAAATGGGTCCAGGGGCAACGGACTCGGGGATGTCCGTCGCCCCTTACTCATCAGGACCCGAGGTGGAGGCGCGTAGTGTTCCACACGCGCCCCTCTTAGACGTCGCGGGGGGAGTCAAACACCTCACTCCCCCCAGACCCGAAGAGGCCCGCAGTGGCGGGCCGGCACCAGTCGGGGGTTGCGGAAGGATCGTACGTTCCCGCGATCTCCGGCGTAGGTGTGAGATGGAACTCCGGGGTGTTTTTTCGTCAGTAAGAGTCTGACAAACCCCGCCGCCCGCCCCAAGGCGGCGGACATCCATGAGGATTTTCCACCCAGGAAACAAAAAAAAAGGGTTCAGTTTTATGTATCGAACTAATTTCGGACGGGCCCGTATCCTCGTTGACGGACTTATAGAGTAGGCCCCTAAATTCAAGGTAACAGTTTGCGCGTGGAGTCCCTGCCACCTTGTATGTTTATATATACCACCTTGCCGCGCTTGACTCGGTGGAACACAGAGCTAAGAAGTTCATTGGCGACGTAAAACTGGTGCGGTGGTGCGGCTGGCGATGAGCCAAGCTTCACAGCCTGGCTCATCACCGTAAGGTCGCCTGCTTGTCGGTCTTCTACAGGTTGTACTTCGTAGAGTGTGCCCAAGAACTCCACCTCATTCCACCGCCCCCTTTCCATCGGTCATCTAGACTCACTGCAAGTTACCATTCTTACCTAGTTGCTATTCCACCAATTCGCGCTAGGCGTTTCCAAATGTCTTTTGTTATGCGCACAGCAAAAGAGTGGAACTCTCTACCTGCGTCTGTGTTTCCGAACGCATACAACCCTAATCTCTTCAAAATGAGAGTGAACAGGCTTCTTCTGGGTAAACTCACTCCACCGTCGACTGTGTCTCTGTCACCACCTCACCACTGACCTAGACTAGAGTCCAGAGCAAACCCTTCTTAAATAAAAAAATATGGGAAATGGTTTGGTCAGGAGCACCGCATTCGCACTTGGTGTCGGTGTGGTCGATAATCCCCCATTTTGCTAGATTGTGCTTGCAGCGGCCTACTTGTGTCCGCAATTGATTGATTGCTTGCTTGATTTCTGTAATCATCAATAAAATATATCTATTCCAAAAAATTATAGACTCTTTAAAATCGTGGGGTCGGTAACAAAACAGAGAAGTTTATAATATCTAATGTTCAAATAATAAAGAAGATGAGTGCTAATGGCAATATTACACACTGTGCTGTGAATTGGGCAATAAAAGACCAGGTTTCAGCCATTTGGAGACCTGTTAGTGAATAGCTAGTGAGTGCACGGACTTACGAAACGACTTAAAAAATGTTACGTAGGTGTGAAACTTTTGGTTAGCGTAGTGTAACTAGGTTCAGAATAGTTTTCGACTGAAGAATAGGTACTGTTCTCTCGCTAGGTATGTGAACCCAAGTACCTACTACTACCAGCCTACCTACAACTTTTCCGATAAGGTACGGTATTTGGTGTGTGTGTATCAGAAGGTTCGGAAAATGAAAGGGCGTGTTCTTGGTGGAAAGTTTACTGAACGACTGACGTTCTATACAGAGGCTGAGAGGACTTAGAATAAACTTACGAGCTACGTCATACATTGCCTAAGACTAAAGATAGGTACTTAATATGCCTACGCGCTATAATGGCTGTTAGATAGTGTTGAAGTACAAAAGTTACCTTTTAACGGCCATTTAAAAGAAGATTAAATGGAATCATACGTGTAACTTCAGCAATAATGCGTTGACACGTAGGTAAATAACATGATATAAGGATCTTTTGGCGCGTGCCCAAAATCAGAACTAACATTTTTTCGATACATTCGACTAAACAATTTCACAAATATTAACCAACCATTCCTGGCCAATGTCAGCCAAGCGCCAAAAGATTGGAGCACTGTAATTCATCACGAACCTCAGGATATACAGGGTGGCAGGAACACGCAACGATGACATCAACACGCTAACTGTAACCATGAACTCAGCACTCACGTAGATCTAGCATAGACATTCTACAACGGTTATCAAAACAAAAATCGTGTGTGTGTACCTAACCTACATACACCGATAGCCTACACTATACTGAAAATTATTTTGAAGCTACAATCTGATGGAAAACACATAGTTCTTCAATGGATTCCATCACGTATCGGATTAAGAGGCAACGAGATCGTTGATGTACTAGCTAAGCAGGCCATATGTGATGGAATGCCTGTTAATTTTTTCCTTACTTTACCAACTTTATACCTAAGATCAAGCGGGATTGTTATTCGCTTTGGAAGGAGTACTTCAATAAAAGATCACAAGAAAAAGGAATCTGGTACAAAACGATCCCACCGCATCCATTGAACTCACCGTGGATAGATAATCACTAATCAGCTGTTGAACAGAAGTGATACCGTTATCGCACTAAGACTTCGTTCCGGACACATTCCGTGTAATAAGTTCTTATACCTAATGGCAAAATCAACAACGAATGAGTGTGAGTTTTGTATTAACTCTGTTGATGATGTTTATCACATATTAACCGAGTGTGTCCGCAACGAGGAATTTAGAAATAGTTTAGATTGTAGGATTAGAGAAATAGGTTACTGTAATAGTGTTCTGGCTGTGCCACTTTCTGATGCAGCCAGAGTACTTTACAAACTAGCTATGCTAAGGCTAGGTTAAATAGTAATTAGTATGATTTTGTTAAACCAACCAGGGCGGCATAATCGCATGTGCGACAAAGCCCTTTACTTTAGAAAAAAAAATCGTGTGTGTGTACTTATGTACGCACGGAAGAAGTTATACTTCTTTGACGAAACTGAACAAAAATAGCTAAAGATTTTCATCCCGTATGCCATGCCATAACTCTTTGTTTGTAAAAGGAATTATAAATTAATAAAATAATTTATAATGTAAACAAATAAATACTTATATAAAATATAATACATACCGACAATTAACCTCAAATCTATAAATACACTTAAAAAGCTTTTTTAAGACGTAAGTCACTTTTATCACGAATTTTTACAATGGCCTATCATTCACCACCAAATAATTTAAAATCACATACGAGTACCTACACACATGTATATTTCTGAATATCTTTTTTTCATTTCCACTGATATAAAACACATGTTGTAGATTTATGAATATTTGAGAAACTACTCTGAATACCTATAGTTATGAGGTTTCACGAAAACTTGAGAGACAGTTATCAGCTAACTTCATCGTGTCGCTATTTGGCTGTCGGTGTGCGCGCGCATCGCAAAAATGTTACTCTTATATTTTTTTCCAAACGCGCCAAAAGAAGTATACCTAACTTCAAAAAATTCACTGTTACATACAGAAGTGCTAAAGGTACCTACGCGGTCAAAATGTATGGAACAGCAAATTTATTTTTTTATTGACCGTCGAAAAATGTTAACGCCGTGTGGTACAAAATCATGTACCTACTGAATCCATGGTTACAATGCATAGCGCGTTGATATCCCTGCCGCTATGTTTAGGTATCCTACTTAATTCTCGATCTTGAAGTGCTTGGAACCGGTGTATCTATCCTGAGGTATACGGGGTATACCTTACCTGTGTATTTCTACAATAAATGATAAGTCTTTACTTTAAAAGAGACTGTGACCTCTTGAGTTAGTTTCGATGTTTCTTCAGAGTACGTAGACAGTTAAAAAACATCGACCTCACATCTAGTTTTAAAACCTTCGATCAACAATAGCACTAGATTAAGGATTAGGAACAATAAATAATTGTTTAAGAAAACTAAATAAACACGCTTTTGTAGATAACCGAAGTAAAAACTATGTAGAAAATAATTTTCAATAAGTTTAAATAAGAACAGTGTTTATCAGATATTTTCATGATGACGCTAATTTTACAAATATGTATTCACAAAAATATTTACAACAATTGACATCAAGCACCCCACGCTTAATCCTGAGGATCCTGACAAGGATAATGGGACAGACTACCTATTTAAATTATTGCATTGTCATCGGTCCTTGATTAGTGTGCGAAGTTTCAAATCAATCCGACGTTTTGAAGGGGATGAAAATCGAGATCAAAAATTCCGTTACATAGATACATACCAAGCTAAAAAAAGCTTGTTAAAACTTGTCGCTCAAGTGGCCGCGATTGCATATAGCTTGATTATAAACCTTAACACTCATGCATAAAGTTTACTATCGTTTGCAATATATAAATTGCCTTGATTGAAAAGTAAACGTATTTTTAAAGTAAGAACAAACATATTTAAGGAAATATAAAACATGATTTCTAAACAATAAGCTTGAAAAAACGATGTTAAACTAAATAAATTATGTAAATAAGACCACAACATTACCTACCTAATTGTGGTCTTATTTTTCCGGCCGTTTTCGATGCGCTCATCGGTAATCTAGTACTTACTATTGTTGATCGAAGTTTAAAACCTTATTTATTTTTGATGAATTCCTAAAAGTGTATTTTTCAAACCTATTTACCTATTATCATTCATAGGGCGTTAGAGGGGGGAGGGTCGTAGTCAGAAGCTTGAACGTCTGACAACCAGTCTTACCAAGGTATCGCATTACCCAGTAAGAACTGGTTTGTGGACGTCAGATATCCAGTGCTCCAGGTTAGACTCGATGTCCACCTCAACACAGTTGGGAACAGGCTAGATGATTTGTCATTAATAATAATAATGTTTTGTCTCCTCCAGGTGCCGAATGGAAGCTTCTCTCCGAAGACGAAAAGCGGCCCTTCATCGACGAAGCCAAGCGCATCAGAGCCATGCACATGAAGGAGCACCCTGACTACAAGTACAGGCCCAGGAGGAAGCCGAAGACGCTGAGGAAAGAGGGGTACCCCTACTCCATACCGTACCCCAGCGTGCCCATGGATGCGTTGAGAGCTGGTGAGTTTTACCACCTTTTGTTTAGTCCTGTTTTAAAATGATGGGGCTCCTGTAAAGCAGTCTCGGAATTGGTCGTCTGTGAAGAGATTTGACAAAACTGAGTAAAATGTGCTGGACATACATGATGTTGTACGTAACTAAGTATGTCGAAAATAATGGACACTAGTCGGTAAATGCGTAACACTGACAGTAGGAATGCCTTTCATTTTGACAGTTCAACAACATTCATTGCGGTATTTACGTTGTTGAGCAGGCAAATTTTTCGAACATATGAAGCAATGGATTAGCAATATCCTTCAAAATGATTGAGATTGTGATTTATCGTGTGTACGCAATTAGGGTGCCGGCTAAGACCTCTTCTCGCACATGACTGCACTTCTTCACTTCAAAGCTGGAAAATTTATAGGTTTTCTTATCCGTTATTCTTGTCAAAAGAATAGTTAAATTGTCTAAAAAAATAACATAGTAAGGTAGCATGGTCACGCATAACCTGTTACCATGGATTTAGTAAGTACCTACCTACATGATTCTGGACTTAACGAATACTTATGAATGTTATTGCCGCCAATAAAAAAAAATGCTGTTCCATACATTTTGACTGCGTAGGTGTTGCACTTTTGTAAGAAACAGCAGCGTTTTTTTAAATAACCGACGATAAGTTTCAGTGCAGGTTCAAAATCATCATCTGTTTAGCATTTTCCCAAATATATTTGGGGTCGGCTGCCAGTCTAATAGGATGCAGCTGAATACCAGTATTTTACGTGGAGCGACTGTCTATCTGACCTCCATAACCCAGTAACTTTTTTTTTATCGTTGCCCCACACTAGGAATTTCTCCTGTATCGTGGGTGCGTTTAGCAAACATTTAAACCCACATACCTACACAAATAGCCAGACCCAGAACAACTACTTGCAGGTCATACAAATATTTGTTCCGTGCGGGGATCGAACCCGCGACACGTAACGCAGCAGTCAATCGCTTAACCACTGCGCCAACTGTGCCGTCAAAACTGGGTAACTAGATACTTGTACTGAATCCATGGTAGTGCGTGGATGTGCCTGCCACCCTATATACTGCTGCGCTAATTAGAAGCGCAGTAATTAGCGCGGCAGTATAATATCCCGTGTGTGCGCGTTTACAAAGTGCAGGTCACAGTATTTTCGACTACATGAACATTGACTTCAACGAAATTCCGATTAGATTGATTTCTGTTCCTTAAGTTCCCAAGCACCGCTTTAAAGTTCCAAGGAACAAAAAATGAACCCCATAATACCTACTATAGTCGCACACGATCCAGCAACATTGTCGTTAATTACGAACTAATCGTCATTGTGCCCAACAGAAAGTAATATTTTGTCGAGAGCTGTCATTATGTATTGTAAAACCTTTGTTTATTGCATTTTATTGGTGCCGCGGCCTGATGGACGGATAACACGATTGTTGTACCGTTTGGAGGTTTTATATTGGTAGGCTGTGGTACAAAATGTTCGTGAAAGCTGTAGAAGTGAGAACTTAAAAGAGTGACATGTATTTGAAGCTTGTTACACTGACTTCGTTAGACTGTGTCTGTTTCGGTACGAGCTTAGTTTTTCTTTGTGAGCTTTGTTTTTCTCGCGTTTATTGTGACTCTCACATCGCTATCTCGAACAATTGCAGGTTGATGTAGGTATATGGGGACTTTATAACGCGACCATGACCTTCTTGTTAGATCCGTATGAATAAATGACTGTTGACTACAAAAAGGCCGAAATATTACAACAAAATAAGATAACTTCCTAAAGCACACTGGTTACGTAACCCTGCAGCTGCAACATACTAATATCACAATACCACAGACCACCGGTAGGTACTTCCACCATTTTTTCCTTAATTACTTTCCTCCTATCACCGTCCTAAGTTACGCATTCATTCCAAAACTAAATCAGTCAAAACCGTCGTTCCGCGCCGGTGCACAATCCAATATCGTATTCGAATTTCGAATATTTTTTTTCAAACCGAAACAATTCTGTTATGCAGTGAATGTTATAAAACTTTCTGTACAAATAGCTACATAGAAGGCTGGCTACAAAGGGCTGGTTGTACTGACGTTATCAGCCTATTCATTGAATGTCATCGAATCCGCTAGTCGAATTGGGATTACACAATTGCTGTGCCTCGTTTTGACGCAGTGGACGAGATAGTGGATTGAGTCGAGTAGGTATTTGTAGTCGCTTTTGTGTGAGCCTAAAGAATGGTCGTTGTTAAAAGAAATTACTGTTAGTGTTATCGTTAGTTGATATATTTTTTCAGCTTACATGGGTTTGTTCGTTATAAGGAAAGTATACCTACGTGTAGAAACGTGTAGGTACCTATTTGATTTTAGTCCACCTGCTTTGCTTAGATTGTTACTTTGTAGGTACGAATTACATTTAAATTATTTCAATCCAATAGATAATCGTCTATGCGATTTTCGGCCTTATAAAATAACTGTTAATGTTAAATAAGTAATGCAGATTTTTTTTTTAATTTGCACCTAATTTATTTAAGTAAAAAGATAAACGATTTACTTAAATTCTAAATAAATTGTAAAGCAAAATGCAATTTAAAAACGAGAGACGGGACAGAGACAAAGACGGGTCGAAAAATTAGGAAGACTCACCAATATTTTCGACCACCAACTTCCAGTAGCAACAATTACTGTCAACTGGCTTCTAAACTACCTACGGAACGCAGCAAGCAGGTCAGCCGCCTACTCCTGACAAAAAACTACGCCCACAATCACGATCATATCTCGTGAGTCCTAAAATAAAACGAGCAGACGTAAAATGTTTACACGTACACTACCTATATAAAACCTTTTTAAATCAAAACTTATATTTGATACGCTATTTACTCAAATAATGTCGATACCAACACATAAATATCGTTATTTATGACGCCTCGCGATAGTTTTTGATTCGACGTCATCCAAAAGTTGTAACGTATTATTAGAAAGTTTTGAAACGTCCTTTCAAAAGATGGTGTTTGACAAAAATGTTTATTTGTTGTCATCAAAACACATAGGTACATAACATATCAAATATGTTTCATTGGTTGGGAGTTTGTAATGGTGTCGGGTGCTTTGAAGTTTGGCGGCCGTAGGTAGTACTATAGCGGTATCTACATCGCCACATGTGAGCTGCGCGTCATACTGACGTCACGCAAATCCTGCATCGCGCAAGCAGAGTTTACCGCGCGACTAGCATACATACAACTTCCCGACATCAATCGTCGGGCAGTTGCCCACCAGACACGACACCCGTCTGGTCGGAGGATCCTCCCTTTTCTATGGAGGTTCATCGTATCTCTATGTACAGTAAGTACTTAGTTCTTGTTCATGTTTTTGACTGTAGCGTTTACTATAAATATGGTCCCTCTGTTCTGATGAAAGTTTGGAACGCATTTTACTTTACTTGTCGCTATCGTAGCAGACGACATCATAATCGACAATACGATTTCTATTGGTTGATACTTTATTTTTATTTTTGTTTAATAAAATCTTCACAATATGACGCAAGAAAAAGCAATATCGTAAGCAAAACAATTTTTAAACACGCCACACTTGAATAAAGCTCCGTAGGTAGGTATACATAATCGAAAAAGCGCTTACGTCGTCACATAAGAGCGCCCGCCGAGCACTCAACAAAAGATTTCCAAATATGAAAAGCGAAAATGGAACGCATAGTTTAAACCGTCTTGGCTGCTTTTGACAGTTGACAGTTTTCACTGTCAATGTGAAAGTGACAATAGGGTTAGTTGGGGTGCGTCAAGCTTCGTCCGTTTGGGGTTACCCCATTGACATGCGATTAAAATTATTGAAAGATTTCGCTTTTTAAACGATATGTGTGGGTTGTTATTGAATTTTAAAGGGTTGTTTGTGGCTTACTTTGTAAGTTTATAGGGTTTCTTAAGATTGAATTTGAAATAAAATTCCAAGTGAAAACTCAAAAGTTGTAAAACTATTACCTACGAACTTGATTAGTGTGACAAAGGGTACTTATTCTTATAAGAAAAAAAAAAAACTAAAATAAATAATTATAACAGAAAATAATTGAACAGAGTTCACTACACATTCAGAGTCATATTTATTTCGGTAGGATAAATCACTAAACGCTCTTTTAGCTACAAATTAAACAATTAAAAGTTGTTTTTAAATTAAACACAATCATATAGGTCTTACAATGGTGAGCAAGTCAGCAGCACCGTGCCAATCTCCTCACATTTAAATCTAATTCTAATTCTGTTATTAATATCTCTTTGACATAATTTAATCTTTTTGACATTTCCATTTCTAATATTCGATTAATTTGTAATTTAAATGTTATAGGTAGTAATTTATTTAATTCAATATTTTAACTAACAAACTTACCAAAACCCTGAAAATGTATTTGTACTCTGGAAACGGCAGAATATTATGAACTTTTAAATCTATGTAACAACTCTGTACCAATATTATGACAAATAAATGGACTGTACTATACTATCAAACAATGTAAACAAACTGTAAATGTATTCCTCTTCCTCCAAGTTACCCGTCTGTCATCCGTTTAATTGACAAAAAACAAACACCATTTTTTACATAGCATTCGTAAATTACCCATTTCACTAAATTTTTCACTTGCCATCGACATTGCGGTCGCCGAACTAAACGTGGGCGGAGTCGCCACGTGTGTCGTGACCCTTATTTAAGGGTCGCGCCATACTTTGCACTAACATGGCTTTTAAGTTAATTGCAGCAGTGTATTTATGTTCTGAAATAAAACTGGGGTGAATAATTACTTCGCGAGTTCGAAATCATTTTTAATTCGGCCGCGGATGTTTTAATTAGTAATATTTTTTGTTTTGTGTAAGTAAGTACTTCGAAGGTATTTTTTTTTACGAGTTTAACTAATTAAATATTTGAGTTTGATGAATATGAGCATGTGGTTTCAGTAGGGTGGTCATTGTAAAAAAAAAACTGGTAAAAATGCTAGCAGACAAATAAGTTTTACACACGACAATTTGACAAATACAAATCTACGCATTTATTTACTTAGCTAAAATAATATGTTAACAAGGTGTAATTTATGGTATTTTATTCCCCACGTAACCATGTATCTTGGTTTTACATGAAACATTTATTTTAAAGGACAACTAGCTACCGTAAAGTTTATTTTTCTCCTGTTTGTCACCAGCTACAAATACAATCGTAACGACCATTACCAAAAAGAAAACTCACAAAAATATATTTATCAACTAAAAGCCCTTTAACTCTAACGCCACGCGGCCAGCACGTGACGTCACTGACATTAGGGCTCCACACTTCGACCTAAGAGCCTGCGCACGCGTCGGCCCGCCCATTACTGGGTAATTTAACCAAAACTTGATAGGTTCCTGTTGGTGATTTGGTCACAAATTGTGGCAATTGGTGTGATATAATTAGAGTTGTTTGAAGGTTATGGTTACGCGTGTTGGGTTCAAACATTGGTATCAATGTTGGTTGGTGGTGGTGTTGAACGTTAATTTGACCACCATTATTTGTTTTAAGAATAAGCAATGTGTTTGATAGATTATTTCATAAGTTAAGTTAGAAAGCAAGAAAAAGCTCCTGGCTGTAGTAAAATTGTGTAAATTGATTATAGTTTAAAAATATATAATTTATTTATTTTAAAGTATATTCTTTAGTAATGACCAATTTATATTTACAGTTTGCACCACACATACAAGTTATCGGTTAATATAAATAGGTACCTACACATAAAATCATAAAATTGGTTTAAACATGTAAAACTAGACAAAATCAGATATCATTTGACAAAATTAGTTCGGATTAGAATAAAATGATTAATAACAAGATACGGTGCATTAATATTTAAAGACCTTTGTCTACACCTAAGAGGATGTTATTAAAAATGGCTTATACACAATAACCAATAAAGAAACAATGCGTTTAGTAGACATGACAGTTAGAAGAATACATAACAAGAAAAATCAACATGCTATTTACTATGTAGGCATAATAAATTATATTAAATAACCAATGAGAAGCGTCTACCGAAGATATTATTACTGAGACAAATAGTGACGTAGGTGCGATAAGTTAACGTTTGTTTTTGTTTAAAAGTACGGTTTACAATACAGTGTTGAATTTACACCCTATATCTACAGCATGTAGCTTCTTTTTAGCGTAGGTATCGATGGCAAAAGGTTCAAATATGTTTGGCCCGAAACTTAGTATGTAGCGGATATTGATAAACTAGATCTGACCTGAGGATCTAGATAAATGGCAATCGCTTTCAAAGAAATAAAATACGTTTAGTCGCGGTAAACATCAGGAGGAACACAAAAAAGAACAAGTTGGGGGAGAATGGTGCCGATTCCCTTGTTCACAAACTAAACTAAATTTAAGTTCATTGCATCTTTTTCTTTCTATTTCATTATGAAAAGGACAGAAGATAAATTTTAGTTTAGTCCTGTCAAATGAATCAGCGCCTGACACTACTCCATACAAGTTTAGACGTGATTAAAAAGTTGACAACTAAAATTACATCAAATTACGTCAGGTGCTGACTAATTTGACAGGACTAAACTAATATTTATCTTCTGTCCTTTTCATAATGAAATAGAAAGAAAAAGATGCACTCAACTTAAATTTAGTTTAGTTTGTGAACAAGGGAATCGGCACCAATATCCGTCACATCCACGCAAAGCGGCCATCGCTCAGCATAATGCTACGATCCTATGCGAGATTGAGCCCCAGCGCTGGTTTTCTACGACGACTTTCAACGGGATTGACATGCCTTAAATTTTCGGTACCTACTTAGCTTATGTCAGTCTCATACATTTTTGACTTTTCCATCATCGTTAACGCTGATAGAATGTCGCTTTCTCTAGACCCTTCGGAAGAACGGGTTAATAGAGCCCATGGATTCATGTGGAAAAGTCTGAAGATTTGATCTCTGCCTGAGCTTAGACAAGATTCTTTATTTTCTGTTCTTCTTTTGGTGAAGGAAAAGGGTACATACGAAAAACCAGTAAATCAAAACCAAAATATATTATTTCACATAAACCTACATGGGTACTTAAGAAACGTCAGAAGCTAGGTGCACGGTTCCAATTGGTCTTTTCCTATGGAGAAGAGCCGGCAAGAAAGTCCACGGTTACTCTTTTAAAAATAATTGGCTTTCACAATGTTTTCAAATTATGTGTTAATATGTATGGGAGGACAGTCTGTGCAGGCCTGTCTACAGGTACCTGATACTTAACTTGGTGTTATTTGCAGATGACACATCATTGATCTTTAAGATAGACCGACGGTCACAAAATCTTGATGACGTGAATAGCTCTATTCTTCAGGTCCAAGATTGGTTTACGGTAAATAATTTGGTACTAAATGGGAAAAAAAAACAAGTGCATTCAATTTAAATTACTAATGTTAGAAGTAGCGAATGTGAAATATTGAATGGGGAAAAACTGGAATTTATTAATCACACGGTTTTCCTAGGAATCACGCTAGACGAGAAATTACAATGGGTACCTCTTAAAACATCTCTTGCGGGACGGCTAAGCTCGGCCGCTTATGCTGTTAGAAAGATAAGAAAGTAATTAACAGATGTAGAAACCGCGTGTCCACAGCATTATGTCGTATGGCATTTTACTGTGGGGTCGGGCTGCTGACATTGAATCCATCTTTATTTTGCAAAAGAGAGCTGCCCAGAGCCATTTATAATCTACGTCACCCCGAATCTCTCAGGGGACTATTTAAAAAGATTAATATTATGACGGTATCTTGCCAATTCATTTATGAAAATATTATGTATGTAAGAAAAAATCTGCAAATAAAATAATTTAATAAAATAAGTGATAGACATTTTTAATAAAACGTTAATACCAGAAATAAAGATAAAATAGATCAACAATTTTTCAGATTAGTTAAAGTACATACCATATCTTTTATGGGGTACTATGTTAAATGCTACAACAAAATACCTTGTCATTTAATGCAATTAACTGAAAGAAAATTTAAAACTCATATAAAAAGTTCACTTTGTAAACAAGCATATTACAAATTAGAGGATTATATCCAAGATAAGAATGCCTGGAATCATGCTGGTCCAGCTCCATAGGACAATCTAGGGTCTAGACAAAATCAAACTTGTTGCTACTTTAATTGTATAGTTTATTATTTTTCATTACTCATACTCGGAAAGTAGGTCTGAAGTTGCCTGAGGAACGGGTTGAATGTAATACTTTTCAGCCCTAGGGAGAATCGCTTTCAACTGACACCTGTCAAATTATTAAAAAAAAAAACTTGTTCTGTTTTCACACTTCTATTGAACCATGTTCCAACTTCCTATATAGCCACTCAATTACAGCGCGATGTAAAATTGAAATAACAAGTTATGTATTAAGTAATTATAGAATATAAATTTTTAAATGACTATATAATTTACTTTCAACTATTTCTTTAAAATAACATAAATTTGGGCAACATATTTACCATTTTTGCAATGATGGAAATTAAAAATAATGGCTGAATAGTTAAGAGCCGGCTACAGAAAAAAAAAATTGGCGGGAAAGCGGCAATCCAGTCTTCATTTGCACATTTGTTTTTTCGAGTTGTAGAGTTTTGTTTATACCTCCGTATAGCAGCAATTTGTATTAACACAACGAGTTCATCTGATTCAGATATGAGTTAAATGGATTTAACGCCTGGCTTAATAAGAGAAGAGGCAAATTTTTTCTTTAGCTAATTTATGTTTTTATTTTTACTTTCCTGGTATTCGTAATCAAAAGCACAGTGTTTACGTTGGGTTAAAGACTTATTTAGTCACTCGTACTATTGGCGCCCTCGCTACGCTCTGGCGCCAAACCCCGTCTCAGGACTAAATGTGTTACTTTCACCCCTTTTTTTGAGGGTGGGAAATCATCAAATAACTTCTCCCGCTCTGGGCAGAGCAGGAGGGCGTGTCAGACTCTTACTGACTAAAACCCACCCGTGTTCCTTCAGTTGCCTGTGCCAATGGCCACGGTATCTCTCTCGGACTTTCCCGCAACCCTAGCAGGCATCGGCCCTAGCGGACCCCGTCATTGGTGCTGACATCTCTTTGAGGCGCGCGTGGAACACAACGCGCCGTCGACCCGGGCCTGGTCCTTATCGAACGGAGAGCTGCCCATTGCTCGCCGTTCGCAAGCCCACGCTTCGGTGGCCGGGCATCGGCCTGCGATTCCCGACGCCCAGGGCGTCTCCTGCGGCGGCTAGGGGCGTGAGGGCGCGAATTTTGCCTCTCCCTCACGCATTCCGCCTCCTCCTTCGCGAACATTACTGATTCGCAGAAGGAGGTGACGGCTTCCCAAGCTCTCTCGCTCCGTACCATGGCCTGGATCAGAGCCGGATGCGAGAGATCGCCACCGCCAATCGCCTCCACGAGGACACGGCGGTGCTTCGCCCAAGCCGGGCAGACCTCAACCGTATGCTCCACAGTGTCCTCCAGGCGATCCACACAATGTTGACACCCAGGCGTTTCCTCCCGCCTTATCTGGAACAGGAACCTCCCGAAACAACCGTGTCCGGTGAGGACCTGCGTCAGGCGGAAGGTGAGGACGCCGTGGCGCCTCTAGCCACTCCTCAAAGAGGGGACTTATCGCCGCAATTGTGGCGTGCCCAGCGCTGGGTTGCAACAATCGCACTCTCCATGCCGCCCTGAGATCCCGCCGGAGCTCTGTCCGCTGTACCGTGATTTCTCGCGGCAGCGGTTGTAATACATTTTAAAAGAGTAACGATGGAGTTTCTTGCCCATTCTTTTCCATACAAAACTACCTTTTGGAAGGGGCGACTAGAATCAATTCTATTTCAATGTAAATGTTCACGTTCAAAAGTGCCTTTTTGAAATAAATGCTTTGACTTTGACTTTGAACAAGATGTCGTCCTGGTAACGGGATAGCAATCATGTAAAGGTCACCTGACATTCGATTTTACTAGTCTTCTTTGTCTTTACAATAACAACCAAAAACAAACACATACGTAGGTATTCCCAACCATAATCAGTAATTGTGCACAAGTAGCGAAGCAGGGAGATTCCTTCCATCGGTCATTGTTGTTGGCACAATACAGACAGGGACGCACGAATTATGTTGAACGCAGCGGTGGAATTTCTTGAACAAATAGTATTGGGATGTGGTCAGTGTGAAGGCGGGTCACGGGATTTTAAAAACCTGCATCCTAATTGCGTAACACACTGTCGATCGCAAATTAAATTTTTTGCTTGATAGGTTTGAAAAATTCCTCTGCCTAACAGTGTAAATAACGCAATTACCGTGGCTGAACTGTCAAAATTAAGGGTATTGCCATCGATTGACATTTGTGTTCTACGCAATTTCCCCACTGGTCGAGGTTGTTGGCTGTTGTCTTTGGATGTTGTAGAGTAAAGAGTAAGAGCATCTTAACAACTTGCTGCAATGTGGCTTCATAGTGAGGATGATGATAAATGATAAATTATTTCATTTCTGTCAATGATATTATAAGTAAAATTACTTATAATATCATTGATTTCTGTATGTAGATTTGTACAAACACTTTTACACGTCAATCATATTTAAAACTAGATGAGATCGGCGTTTGCTATCTGACTACTCTGAAAAGAAAGACTGAAACAAACTCAGAGGTCTAGTCTCTTTTAAAGTCCACACACAATCTTGGTCAGATCATGTGAAGACTATGTAGGTAGATTGGTGTCTGAAATGATCTTTTGAGGAAAGAACCACACAGATTGACTGGAATCGTCCAGTCAGTGTACACATTTGTCAGTAATCGTGCAGCTCAACCCAGAACTTTAAGAGCTCAACGATTCGACGAACAATACCAAAACAAGGAAAGGGTAGTCCGCATAAATTTCTGAAACTGCCAGACCATGGCTAAAGCTGAGAAAAAAAAACGATCGCCCATAGAGTCTTCACATTCACAATAATTAAAATAATATATAATAGTTTACAAAGTAAATATTCATGTTATTGTATAAGTAAAATTCATATCAATGTCAATGTGTATATAAAAATCTGGTAATAATTTTGGTCAGATCATTTGAGGACCATGTAGATTGGTGTCTGCAATGATGATGATGCCTTCTTGCCGATCTTGGCCACAGCGACAACTCTCGATGAATTTTCATCAGGGTGGTTGAGAGCTTAGATGTGCTCTCATGTGACTAGCATATCCAACATTGATTTCATTATAGGTGTTCTCGGTGTCGATGGATTAGTCTAAAATCTTTAAGATACAAGGCCTTAAGATTTTTTAAATCGCTGTATAAATAGTGTAGATACTTCTTCTATTCTGCCGACCTACATGACATACCTCATGCCGTGGTAAAAAGAGCCGGTTGAGCCGTTTGGCAGATTGGTGGCGTAGCTGACTGCACGTGACTGAAGTGTTTGAAGCATCCACCACACAGCCCTTCTTGAAACCTGAAGCACTACAACTTAACGAATTAGAATCAGTACTTAAATTCAAGTTTTAGTCCCTCGACTGATATAGATTAGACCAAGAAAAGCATTACATACAAGATTTGGTAGCTGTAGTGAAGCTTTCCGCTCTCAGTGAAACCCGAGGTATACATGAAACCTACATAAACACAAGGACAATGTACAACACGTGTTACAGATTATGTAGTAAGGAACTGCTTTATCAATTAACTCAATGAACTCTTGGTTAGTTTTGAAATATTGAATTCAAAATAAAGCTTAGCGGTTTTTATCAGTTGCAATACTAAGCTTTGGTAGAATATGACGTTTTAACTTGACGCTCATC
The DNA here is from genome assembly GCA_937001585.2 of Brachylomia viminalis. Lineage (NCBI taxonomy): Eukaryota > Metazoa > Arthropoda > Insecta > Lepidoptera > Noctuidae > Brachylomia > Brachylomia viminalis. Next base: position 3,349,865 of record OW443301.2, read on the forward strand.
TATACATAATTACAATATAAATAGTAACGAAGTCATGAATAAACATTGAATATTTTTGAAAAAAAAGTAATTACGATTAATTACGTGGGAACGGGCCTGATCCAGAGGCTAAACAGATTTAGATGGAATTTAGCACACAGATAGTTTATAACCTGAGGGGCAATTCCCGTATTTTTAAGACCGTTCGCATTCTAATCTCAGTCTCAATCTATTAAAATTACAATCAATTTACCTACCTACATACATTTTTGACAGGTTTTTGACATTGATTGTCGCTGAGATGAGATTGCGACTTGAATTTGAACGTTTTTTAAGTACGAGAATTAGCCTACTGGATTAACATATAGGGTACTTTAAATACCTACCAGTAGTAGTTTTTTTTTCCGATTCTAATATATAAAACAATATAACTATGTTGCTGTTTCTAAAATCAGATCCACATTAATTATCATAAGCATTTCGTGCGTGGCTAGGGGGGGCGACGATCTTCGAAGTGTGGCTGGTAGCAGCTGGATCAGAGTTACCGAAAATCGAGTTGAACGTGTGCAAATAGGAGAGGCCTATGTCTAACGTGATATTTTTTTTTTACCAAAAACGGTACTTCTGTTTATTTTATTTATTAGTAGGGCCGATTCCTAAAGGTAACTCAATTATGAGAATACCAGCTTAGGACACATAGAAAAAAAAATTGTTTAACCATTTATGTACACACATATACACGGACAAGAAGAAAACAACAGAAAAATAGGTAGCAAAGGTGAGGCTTATTTTAAAGAACTCTCTCCCAGCACACCTGCGATAGGAAACTAGCTAAAGAGACATAGACACCGTGTAAAAGAGAAAATAAAATACATAAAATCAAAAACAAATTCATAAGTAGGTAAGTACCATTTAAAAATTAAACATGATTTTTTTCTGAAATGACTTTTATATTTGTCACTAGAACAAATTTGTTTTAATACAGCTGGTGATGCTTTTAAGTAAGAATAACATTATTGGCACGTTTTTTTTTTATATTCACCTTAGTTATCAACCAGTTGACTTAGTGACCAGAACTTGTAACTGGGCTTTTTCAGACGTCCACTATTAATTCGTTAAAGAAAGGACTTTCTATTGGTGCGATTGAAATAAAATACTTATATTCAATAAAAAATACAGGTTTTCATGTTTAAGGTTGTTGATGTGAAAGTGTTGGAACATTTCCACTCAACAACTTTCCGTCGAAATGATTATTTTTTTCCCGATTATTCCATTCGGTTAATTTTTGCGACGCACATTGGTACAAGGGCGGAAAAAAGTCCTTTGTTTCAACCTTGTTTAAAATGTCTACAATTTGGTACACACATACTAGAATGTTAGTAGAAACAAGTCCTAAAATTAATACGGATAAATAATTATACAGTATTTAATTATATGATGCCAAAGTAGGGTGATCGAGAATTTACAAATTTCGTGCAAAAAATATTGTTATTTCAAGTATGAATAGAACCAAAATACTATAATTATCAACTTTCATTTTTAGTTTAGTCATAAGTTTATTGTGTGTACTAATAAAATAGTAAACATAATGTTATAATATAATGAATAATTACTTACTATTACATTTTTAGTGAAGAAGGTCATTTGGAACCTTTTGTTTTCAATCATGAGATCATAACTAATCTCCGTTATCGACCGATACGTAATAATATACTTTCGGAGATTAATTAGACCCTATAGATTAAGAATACATTAGTTTTGGCTGCGATAACCTGCGATCTTGGAAATACCAGGTCCTTAACTAATGACGCTCTGTAATTAAGAAAAAGTGCATTATATTAATAAGTGTTTCTAATGAGGGTAATTAACATTTTATCATATCGTGTAAGTATAAATAGCATTGAATGGTAGTTTTAACTTCACTTACAATTATTTTCTCTTACGATAACAGTGTTATTATAGTGATGGATAGCTTTACTATTGTCTATGCCGATTTAGTGGAAATCATAATATCAAGTAATCGTGAGATACATAAATGCCTCGAAAATTTAAAACTTATGTATCCACAGCTTACAGAAAGTGTTTGGAATCAAGTTTATGAAAAGTTAAGCCGTAATTTTCTACCCGTATTTACAAAAAAGTGGCAAACTGCAGCGAGAAATAAAAATGCTTTTATGGCAAAAAATGAACAGTGGCTGAAAAATATTTTTACCGTTGAGACATCTTCGGTGCAGACTGATGTGGTGAATTGTGACAGTAATGTTCCAGGGCCATCAAAACGCTCTCATAGAGGACGACCAGAAAAATCATTTGATGAATGTTGCGATCGAACAAAGCGATATAAAGTTAAAAGATTGTGTGAAAGCGTTCCTGAAGAAATGATTAAGAAAGCTGCCTCTAAGGTACTCGTACAAGAAGGATCATCGGATACTATCAAGTTTACTCCAGAAAAAGCGTTGGCATTATTACTTGATGCATCACTTTCGAAACATCAATATCAAGTACTGAGAAATGCAGCAAAAAGTATTGGTTGTGATATTTTTCCCGATTATCATAAAGTACTTGAAGTAAAAAGGCAATGCTACCCCACGGATATTGATGTAACGGAAAGCTACGCTTGTGTAAGTTTGCAGTCATTACTGGATCACACAACCAGAAGATTATTTGAAGTAATGTCTGAAGACGACCTTACACAGATTAGTGTAAATTCAACGTTTTTACACAAGTGGGGATGTGACGGATCATCAGGTCATGCTGAGTACAAACAGTCATTTATCGACGAAAATGTGTCAGATTCATATATGTTTTTGACATCATTAGTTCCACTGCGTCTGTATGAAAAGGAAAATAAATCTGTTGTGTATTGGACAAATGCAACTCCTTCTTCTACAAGGTGTTGTCGCCCGGTACAATTCCAATTTCAAAAAGAAACTACAGAATCTACGAAAAATGAAATTGCTAGAATGGAGTCTGAAATAGCAAACTTAAATGAAACTGTTATTAGTTTAAAGGAAAAGACTTACAAAGTCTACCATAAACTTGTGTTCACAATGATAGATGGCAAAATAGCGCAGACAGTTACGGACACATCATCATGTGCAGTGTGTTTTATATGCAAGTCAAAGCCATCAGAAATGAATAACCTTGACCAAGTGCGAAATAAAACTGTGGATACGGAGGCTCTCAAGGTCGGTTTATCCCCGCTTCACGCACGGATTAAATTTATGGAATGCATATTACATATTGCGTACAATATGTCATTTACCAGTTGGAGAACGAACGCAACTACCAAACAACAAAAAGATGAAGAGAAGAAAAGAATCCAAAGTGAGCTGTTTCAACGTTTAGGTCTAAAAGTGGATTTTGTAAAGCAAGGAATGGGAACATCTAACGATGGAAATACGTCTAGAAGATTTTTCAATAATGCAGACATTGTAGCTGAAGTCACAAGAGTCGATAAAGAACTTATTCATCGGTTTGGTATAATATTGCAAACAATTAATTCTAGTGCATTAGTTGATTCGGATAAGTTTGGTAGTTATTGTTACGAGACTGCTGAACTATACGTAAGCCTGTACAGCTGGTATATTATGCCAAATACTGTGCATAAAATCTTGCTGCATGGCAAAGAAATAATAAGTGTTGCTGCCTTACCTATTGGGATGTTATCTGAGGAAGCTCAAGAAGCGCGAAATAAAGATTACCGCAATTATAGGTTAGGTCATTCAAGAAAATGTTCTCGTCTATCATGTAATGAAGATGTTATGAATATGCTCTTAGCTACCTCAGATCCCCTTATCAACAGTTTACGTGCAGTACCGAATAAAAAATACTATCCTCTTCACGATGATGCCAAAGCTTTATTAGTGGATAGCACCCATCTCTCAATCAATGTCTTCTCTATTTAATATTTAGTTTATTAATTTTTATTTATTTAAAAATGCTGATTTAATTATATGAAATTCATGTGAAAAAATTTGATGAATATTTTCATGTTAATAAAAAAAAATACGTGTTATATCTTTCTCTTTGTAAACTGGTACATCCATTATATCATTTTAATAAAGTATTATGAAGAAACGCAACGTCTTTTCATTTAAAAATAATATTTTCCGCATGCCCGTACTACCTGCACCACTGTGCGACGTGCCATAGAACTTACAAACTAATGAAAATTCATCGAATACTTCTGTATCTTTGTTATTACCGGCAATTATCGCGCGGTTTCTGAAAACGGGTCAATTTTGCGTCCCCAGGTTTTTTCGGGGACCCCGGGACGAAGAACCGAATAAAGAGACTGTCCCGTTCAGAACGCAAATGGTCACGGTACCCATGTCCAGTAGTAGGCTGGACTGCTGTGGGTTGATGTTGATGATGATGATGATTTCGTGCGCAGCACTGTGAGTGTGCAAGGATTGGAAAATGTATCAATCATGATTCTGGACATTTCCTTACTTTTTAGCTTAGTACTGGTGGATAGCCAGGCCTATCCGGATCGAAGGACCATTTTTTTAATGCATTGCTATTGGTAACTAAGTAAAAATTCGTTTACAAAATCAGTATTATCCAATTGCCTTAAAAATCCGTAAACTAGCTGGTTTTTCAAGCAAACCATTCGAATTGACTCAGCTGTATTGAATTATATGCTTAGACAATGGTGTCATTATTTTATATGCTTGCTTTTCATCGCTATTACAACAATGTGTACTCACTTTTTTGATGAATTGAAATTGCTTTTAAGTCTCTTTACACTTGAACATCTTCCTGAAAACTGCCTCTGCTTGTTTTTTGCTTTAAAACTCTTTAGTCTTTGCCAAAGTAGTTACGGAAACGCTACCACGCGCTATTTACCGTCAATCAGCTGCAAAGAACTCAAAAAGCGTTACTTACAGGTTACTATTTAGATACCGGTTGTCAATTTGCAATTCAATCGTATCGAATAAACTGCCATCTTAGATTTAAACCCTAGGTGAGTAGACAGCAGACGTCAAAAAATGGCCACATTCTATACTTAAACAGCCTATATCTTGCTGTCATTGATTTGCTTCGGCAGCCTGTTAATTTGTTGTCTCCTTCTCATCAGACAAGCAAATCCATCAAGAATCAATACTAGCAACACCTTTTTAAAATTCTGACACAGACATTAGTCTTGTGCTACACAAACAATATGAATGACGAAATGGAATAGCAAATAATTCCTGACAAGCATTACTTATATTTTAACAACTGTGTGTATCAGCCTTATTGTCACATACAGCGTGTTTCATAAAATTAGTCTGTTGTGTCGCAACGCCCATACATAAATGCTTTATTATATCTACAAGTTAAACTATATTAATTGTTATGTAAATTAGAATATGACAATGCCATCTTTTCATACAATTTACGTTTACATATTGGTTATATATGTTTTTCATTTTATTGTTTCGTACAGCTATTAATAATGCTAATAATAATTGACGCAGATATTCAACTGTTCTCTTGTTTGTATCGGACGGGTGTTTTCTTGGCGGTAAATAGTTGTCATAGTATCTGTATTGTTGCGTCGTTTATTTGTTATTGAAACAAATAATTTTCCATTGACACATCGACACTAAGAAAGGGAGGTGAGATTTATAAAGAACTTCGTTTCGTAGGCTTTTTTTCGGTCTACTGTTAAACCCTGTAATTGTTCTACTGGACACTGATAAAAAAAAATGACAGAAGAAGTCATTTGTACATCTGAAAAGTTTATAATAATATTTCAAGAATAATATTACAGCACTAATTAACACTAACAGTAATTAATAGTTAAAAATTTGCTTAAGGATTATGGTTCTATCCAAGCATTTAAAGTTCTGTTAAAATTATGGATTTTCGCCATATTATATTTACTTATACCAGTCAGAATAATACCACTATGACAAAAGAATTGACAAGATTTAGCACATTTTAGCTCACAATGTCGGTCAAAAAAGTTCGCCAAGTCCAATACAAATGTTTCCCTTTGTTCTCAGTTTTCATAATTAAAAACCATGAAGAGCCTTTTTTAGCAAACGATGGGAGACTTTTTTTTTGTTCGGTGATTTTATTTTTCTAAGAAAATTCTTGTTTGTTCAGCTAATGATGTTGCGTTTTCCTTAACTTTGAGTGTAACAAATAAAATAATATACACGATTTGTATCCTTTTCCTCGCAAAAATGACTCAATTGCACGAGTTATCTTAATTATGTGTCTAAAACTAAACTGATAAAATCTGGTTTATTTTAGGTGGTAGTTTAGATATTGGATTGTCAAGGTATTACAAAAAATGTGCTAGTGTTACGGTAAATTAATTTAATGACAATAATAGTTCTCGGTACTGGTAACAAAAACTGAGAACAATATTTTTTTAACACACATTTCTACAAGTACCTACCTTTAAGCAATCGTTTTTACTGAACTTCCGTCTCTTGATTGGTTGTGGCAGAAAAAACATGTTTAGGTACCTACTGCAACGTAGAAAAAAACGATTACAATAATTAAATTCATACACAATGAAATTTTAATTGGGTTGCAGAGAAAGTAATAGACGCTACTTAAATGACGCACAAAGCGTGCGAAAGATTATAATAAAGAAAAAGCTATGCAAAAATGTTGGATAAAAATAACATTTTAGGAGTTTTATCTTCGTGTAAGGTACAACCAAGTTCCTGTTATCGCCAAAAAATCCAACCTAATCCTCACTTACAGGCAAAACAGGCGACGCTAATCCATACAATAATCCAATAAATTGCTTATTCATGATTAGCATATTATATACCAGCAGTTTGTTACCGAACGGAAGTGTCCAATCGCGTGCGTCGCCGGAAGACCCTCCCCCCGCCAAACTGCTTCCGGTCACGTGACGTCATTTACATGACAGTTGAGCGCGGGACGTTAGGGAGAACGGACGTGTGGAGCGAGAAATTTTTGTTTATGGCTCTAGGAAATGACTCGCCGTTTTGTTTATATTTTTGCTTTGATTTTTTTGGGGTTTACGACACATTGATGGTATATACGTGAGAACGTTGTTTTGTATTATTTTATGTTAGGTACAGAACAATAGTCTATAAAACGTGTCTACTTACTGGTACGGTTTGAAAATATTATTATCGTTTTACTACTTAACTCCAAGAGACGCTTAGTTTTTAACTACAACCCAAACTATTAGTACTCAAAACATACGACACGCCATATAAATTCATATAAAACAAGTTACAGCAGCCTTTATGAATCCCTTCAAATGTACATTATTACCATAATCCCAACGAGATAATTCTATCACTTAAAATCCATATCACTTAATATCCATAACTGCAAACAAGCAAAAACGATGATTTGCACAAATTGTGGCTAATCTATCAATTTAACCACGGCTTGTTAAGTACGTCTGCGGACAACCCTCCCCATGCTATGAAACGGCGAAAATATACCCCTTGTCATTTGTTCCGATCGTTTTTGAAGGATAAATGGAACTGCTGAAGGTTGTTTTAGGGTTCCACGGGATTATGTTATGAACTTGTGATCTGATTTTGTTAGGGATATTGTGTAAACAAATAGGTTTTTATTTTATGAGCAAAAGAAAAAATTGCCGAAATGGAAATTGTTGTAAGCTTATACGGACATCTTTACAACTAAGTCGAGCTTTAGTTGCAGATCCTTATTATATCTAGTACCTACCTACTGTGTTAGTATCGAATGATATTTTATGTTGAATTTTGATTTTATTTTACTACTTCGATCCAGAGAACCCAAGAATAAGTCGAACAATTCGGCAACCCAAAACTCATTTCAACAAAACTTCTGAAATAAGCCACACATTCAGCCATTGATACCATCTAAGGTCACTCTATAAATCACCTTACCCACCTGACGGGACAGAAAATAAGCATTTTTCCGAGAAATTTAACACATTCAAATATAAAGAGTGGAAAGAAAAAACGGGGGCATTGAAAAGGAAACCCGTACGAAAATCCCATTTAGCCCGGTGTCCGACCTTTCTGTCGATCCTTACAATGCAGGGGCTATATTTACATATTCAGGGGCCGGTCGGAAGATGGTCGTTATGAATGATATGGATTGTGACGGAGGTGAATCGTGTCAGAAATTACATCCATTGTAGGGTAGCTTTTAATTTTTCTTCGATTGACGAAAAAGAATTGTGAAAATAATTATTTTGTATGTTCATGCATGTTTTCCTTAAGCATTCTAATAGGTACTTAATATTGCAGGGAATTATGCCAGACTGCTCCCGCGTGAGATTTGTAACTTCTAAGCTGATTGATGCATTCCTATGTTTTCCACGTGGAAGTTTTTCTTAGAATTTCCCGAATTTTTGCACAATTTATTTTTTTCTCTATTCAAAGTTAACATTTATAACCAAGGCAGGTTGCTTTTCTTTTACTTTCCAAACTTCCACAAAGTAACAGAAATCGCCTATTTTAATAACCCCTTTGAACCCTTTCGAGGACTTTTTCAACTTCCAAACCAAGTTTCGAGTCGAAAAAGTCCCACGTAACGACTACTCTTCAAGGAAATTTTCGTTTGTTTTATTAATTAAAATTAGTCATTTACAGTTTTGATGTCGCATTTAAGCGGTTTCTGTATAAACCGTTGGTAGAAATTAATTGGGTTTTTGTTGTCGGCCTGTTCGAGCAACAGTGAGTTAATTTAGGGTTATGTGCAGCAAGCAGCAGCCTTTGATGAACTTGTGAGGGTTCGTTTCGAGAAAATCTAGTGGAGTTGCCACGTGAGCTAAAAGATTAAGTATCAATGAAGCCTTGTAGTTTTTCTTCGTCGAAGTTACGAGGTAGATGGGTAAACGTTGCAGGGTTGATGTAACTAACGTTAAAAGGCAGTGAGCCTTTTACCTGAGTACTGCGAGCCAGCTGATTCGATTTAGAGGTAGGTACATTGTCCATTATATTTCATGGCTAAATTGGAAAGTCCATCCAATTTTCATAACTTGAACACCAAATCTCGTCCCAAACATAGTAAAGTCGTCAACATAATACCACATGATACGCTTTCTTCCGTTGTCACTTGCGCCATAATAAGCATTTGTTACCCTGTATTATTAAAGCGTATGCTACGCGTGTAAATGGTCGTTTAGCTATAATTTATAGGCACGGTTGAATGTCAGCAGTCACTACCAAGCACCTCTTATGTCAGTTACATGTAACTGATAATTTCCTTTGAACGAACCAGCATTTATACTTGAATAAATCTGTCATTTACTAAGGAATAATTAATGAGGGCCGAGCCGTCAATCAGAGGCATTATTAGCAGTCAGAATTCATTCATATTTTCTACGAATTAAATGAAAACTTGGAAAATATGAAAATAAAAATCCATCGCGCGAACGCCAATACCAGGAGGCCAGATACCTAAAAGAGATGACAGGGAATTTAATTATAAATATAATAAAAAAATCTCGATCGTCCCTTTCTAAAAACCTTGACGTTGCCTATTTGCGTTCCTGAAAATAAACTCCTAAGCGATATCGCACCTTATTGCTTTGACGGAGAACTCATTGTCCTTTTAATAGACTTTTTTTATAATTTTGCTGCGGTTTATAATATATTGTAGATTCGACTGACGTCACCACAATAGGGGTGTCTCATATTTTTTTTATTTAAATTCTATATTCGAATATTTCACGCGGGACATGAAGTGTATTTCGATTTTCACGTAATAGCATTACGAGTGGTTAGATTGTCGTGACATCCTAATTTGGTTGTATTATAAATATTTTTCGCCGCGAGATTTGACAGTTCCATTTTACCTCTCTGACGTGGATTGCTGACGTAATTTATAGGTTTTAATTTAATCAAATAATATGCTGATCCCTCTTGCAATAATAAATGTGGTGAAATCAATATTTAATTAAAATTGAATTATAAGGTATCTTGCGACAATGTGTTTTATTTTATGATCTACATAATTTATGTCCATATATAGATCAGTAGAAAAATCACATTAAAAATTTAATAAAATCAGATTTGTACCTAATAAATCAGTCGCTCTAAATTAAATTCCTAATCCGAATTCATTAGTTATCAATAAGCGAGTAAACTAGTCCCGTTGAGGCGTATTTAATAAACACGTCTAAGGAACTGACCGTTAGTTAATAGCACTCGAGGGCGGGATTATTCGTGGCACAATGAAATAATTAATTGGTGCTCGAATCAGAGTTCCCGGAGCGCCATTATGAATGTGCGTCGGTCTATAGAGTACTGTCCATTACGGCGGCCACTTGCCTACTGGTGTGAATTAGACATTCCGTTCTAGCGTCTATGAAGGTTTTGAATTAAGAACTGTTGTGGAATTTGTTTTGAATAGTTCGTTCGGGTTGGCCGTCCGTTCTTGATGCTGTTGGGTTGTAAACTCAAAAATGGGTAATAATGACTTCGTAAAATGATTTAGCTTTCAAATTGTAGTTAGGGGTTGCTGAACTAGAAACACAACAAGACTACAACTATTACAGCTATCATGCACACAAAACAAAACTTTGCCTTATACAAGTCAGTCAACGTTTGAACCTTTGTTAACTCTACGTCTTCGTGCAAATAACCCAAACGCGACTTTATTAATTGCAAAGGAAGCACAACAAAGTTTCAAATGAGGGCGAAACTATGAAAATGTTGTGTAACAATAAAGTCCTACACCTTTTAAAGCCTGCGTTGACGTCACTACAGATATTGTTTTATTTTTCCACAGGTATGGCAGGTGGAGGCATGGGTCAAGCGATGGGAGGGTACTATGGGGCTGCGTATGGGCCACTCGGAGCCAGCATGGCGGCCGCGGCAGCTGCTGCAGCTCAACAGAATGCTATCAATGCTGCTCTTACGCCTAATCCACAGGTAAGAAAGTTTAAGATTATAGTTTATCAACATGAACTTTGGAACAAGGACATACGTGGACGTAAACATCTTGTAACATCCCTTGTACGCATATATAGCGAAGTAAGGATGTTTTTAGGTTACAAAGACGTCTAGAATTTGGCTCAAAAATCGATAATGTGTCAAATCCTTTTGGAGATGCAAATAACCAAATTCAGATCCGTTACCAGATTTAACCGGTTAAATGTATGTAATAGACAGGCCCTTCACATTCCATAAAACCAGAACAACGATGATTGCCGAATATTACCGAGAAATGCCGAAGCATCGCCCAATTTAGGCGCTAATTATATGATCACCCAGTTAGCGCGAAGGCATGAAATCTATAACGTTTTGCTTAAAGCTATTAAAACCATGAAATAGAAACACCGTGCGTAGGAACTTACAAGAAAAAAGTGCTGACACATCATAATAATGAATCGTACCCATAATAATTAATAATTTTATCTAATTTTCGAAAATTTGCTACTCGTTAAGTAGTTAAAAAACTTCGGAGGTGCTAAATCAGCGTATAATATGCTTGGAATTGATAAACCATATTATGGTCTAAATCGAAATCGATAGTTTTACGAAGGATGAGAAATTTAATTTGTAAGGGGTGGGTTTTTAACACCATAATGATCAATTTGAAATCTAATTTTATCGGTGTGTTAACAAGGTCAGTTTTTATGTAGGCAATTGTAACTCTGCCTTGATATCAATGTCTCAACCTCACCCTCTTCAACGAAACTTTTTTTAAAGACACATTGGGTCTAGAACATTAAACGGACTTATTCTATAACGTAGGTATAATATCGGGTTGTAATCCTGCTGCTCTTATCCCATTTTATTTAGGGTCAGCTAAAGTTATTTAATTTCTCTCAAAATTACTCAAAAAGATTTCTAGACCATTTTCTATCTTGTTAAGTACCAGGTACCTGTTGACAGGCCTACACTGTCTCCCATACCTATAAACACTGTAATTTGAAAACATTGTATAAAGCCAATTATTATGCAAAGAGTAACCGCGGAGTTACTTGCCCTATTCTTCTCCATAGGAAACAACCAATTGGATCCGTGCACCTAGCTTCTGACGTTTCATAAGTGCCCATGTAGGTTTATGTGAAATAAAATATTTTTATTTGATTTGAATGAAATAAATTATTGAAAGTTCCTGTAGAACTGTAGAGAAGAATTGCAAGAAGAAGAGAGACAAGGGAGAGTCATAAGATTCAACATAACACAACGTTACATGACAAAATTAATTAAAACATAACAGGTACAAAGATTAATATCGCACCATTGAATCGGATTCCTCCCGTCACACCGTAACGTGGGTTCCTACCTACCCCTGTGTGTAACAGCGGGTAGTCGCGAAATAATTAGTGGTCGAGGGGTTGTTCTTGATGTTCTAATAAATGGAGATTTGTGTTAACATGAATTGGATTGGATATTTATACTCATTTTAGAAGACCAAAACTAATATCCTTATCTATAAAAATCAATGCCACTTTTAGTTGTAATTTTATAACTCAAGAAGAACGGATGGACCGATTTTGCTAATTAATTTTTTAGAATATTCCTTGAAGTACGAGGACGGTTAGTACCTACGGAGAGAAAAAAAAAATAAAAAATGTTAGGCTGTACGAAGTTCGCGGGGTCAGCTAGTTTATTATACTTTCATGGAACAAAGATTTGGCTTGCATTGTTATGAAATTTTCACATTTGAGGGTTATCCCTATTACTAAGTTTTATAGGTACCTATGTATATTTTAGTAAAAACATATTTATAAAAATTGAGACGTAGCGGGACGCCTGGCATATGTGAACCATCGACACTATCTTAGACTAGCTTTGCCCCACGGTTTCTACCGCTTACTTCAATTTCCCGCAAGAAGTCAGTCAGTAAGTCGGTAAGTCAGTAGGTGTCAGTCGGTAAGTCGGTCGGTAAGTCACTCGTTAAGTCAGGAGATAACAGATATCTACATACACTCTAGTCACGATTTTTTGTGAAAGTACAACAACATCAACAACCTAGGATTTTTATTAAAATTTGTAGAATAGATACAGTAGGCGCGCGAGTTGAGTTGATGCAGTAGGTACGTATCTGTCGTCTGTAGTACCTACCTATTGCGCCTGCGCGAGAAGAAAATACTGCCGTCACGTCAAGTCGTCGTTGTCATTCTAAATCCCATACTCTCAACTAAAAAAATCGAGTTGTAGGTTAGGTAGACTCTCACTGCTGGCCTGTGCATTTTTTGTAAACACGCCTTTAGATCCTGGTATCGATGAACTGCAAACATAAATGGTCTTATTACAAAACAAGGTTTTTCTTTTGACATGGTTTAAACCATCGAACCTTTTTTTGAAATAAGAACATAACTGAAATCGAAATACAGTTCCTTTTACAAAACTGTCAACTTAGTCCGGTCTTAGATTGTCAATTTTGTATTAAGAACTTTACTAAAGTCGGCATAAAGTTCCAAATACAAAAACTAAATCGAATGTGTAGGTTGGGGCTAAAGTTAGATCGTGTTTTGTAATAAGACGGAAAAAGTTTTTATTAGAAAAAAATATCTTTTACTTGTGCTGTGCTTTTGCTTGTGCTACTGTTATGTCCGTAAACTGTAATATTAAAAACGAAAGTATCAACTTGATTAGGTATAGTTAAGTACTTTGATATTACTATAATTGTAAACGTAATGTTACCAGCTACTGCTAGTAGATACTGTGACGAAAGCAAGTAGCTACCTAATTACCTATACAACTACAATATTGCTCTGTCGCATCGGTTTTTATGGGTTGTGTTATTTCATTACCACTGCTCCCAAAACGGTGAAGGAAAACATCGAGGGGAAACCGGCATGTCCTAGAACCAAAAATTCGAAAGACATGTGACATCTACCAACCCGCACTGGGCCCGCATGGTGGATTACGGCCCACTCCCTCTCACGGAGAGGAGGCCTGTGTCCCAGCAGTGGGAGCATTATAGGATGATGATGATTCTTATAAACGTCATTGCCTATTTTTTGGGAGCAAATGTTTGGTCTACATCAAGTACGACCTGAAAAATGATCAGAAACTTCCCAGTTTTCACGATTTTATATATTTAGTGAAGTTATCGTATTTTAAACCATAGAATAATCAATAATATTTATTTAAAATACAACATATATTTTTATCAGATTTAAACAAAGAATTTTTGATTGTTTAATGTTGAATCAAAAATTGTTCGATTCTGAGAGTCCTGGCCTTAATCATTCTTGGCTTTAGGATATCGGAGATCTTATCATACAAACCAAATCCTTGCCAAATCTAACTCTGAACAAACATTTACACCTCACATACGTCCAAATCGACTCACATTTCGCACACAATTCTGCCTACGCAAACAACGAACCCTTTTTCAATCAAATGTCAAAATAATAAAAGATTACATCCAAAACGCCTACTTATTTAGCACATCTCATTGAATCTCGATCTCTTCCCCCAATTTTCTCCGGTAGTTGAAAATGAACACCCTACAAACAATTCGCTCCCTAGAACACATTCTGGCGAATTAACAGAATACTTGACACGTAAGCACCCTGTGAGCACCCCGTAAGGATGACGCCACGTTATGATGAATGTCTGACCCATTTTTGGCCAAATATTTCTGTCAATAATCTTTTGCTGGGTATTTTTGTTTTGTTTCATTTCTCGACAATCTTAGTGGTAGTTTTGTCATTGAATTATTCCTCTTTTTGTCTTGTGTGGAATAGGTCGTTATGCGCGACCAATTTCGGTCTTTAAGTAATTCCTTGATTTCAAACTATAAGACAGACAGTCATCAATTTTCAAAACTTGCCACATGGTGTAAAAATGCAGCGTCAAGTTTCTGCAGGTCATTTTTATTGCTGTAGCAAAGCCTACCTATTAGCAGTTTCCAAATACCCAATTGTAGATTCGCTCTACCGCATGAAATATGGTCGCATTTCTGCTTCGTTTTGACACCACAATGTCACAGAGACTTACTTGGCTGTCATGGAAACGCCATTATTATTTTGTGAGTTTACTCTTCTCAATAAAGACCCTTTTCCGCGATATAGTTCGATGAGAGCAAATCTAGCGACAAAATCTTTGCCAAAACCACGTTTTTCTAAGTTCAGATGATCATTTTACAGGCTTAAGAACACTTTTTTCAGTGACGTTCTACCAGAAAACACGGCACAAAATTCGCAATCTCCACCTTATTATGACAACACCCTAATCGCTTGCCCCTGGGACTTTGCCCTCCGATTTAAAAACCTCCTTCCCCCTCTATTTGACGTTTAATCTTGTGAAAGTGACGTCTATGTCGGGGGCGGAGGGCGATCGTTGTTTCAGCTTTATTGCATTATGTCGGGATTATAAAATTATTTGTTTGTAAGTGCGTGATTGAATTAGAGATGCGGGGAGAAAATTAAGATGTGGTCGATATGATTGGATGAAGAAGTGTTTGCACTGTATAATGCATGGAAACAGTTAGTGAGATCTAACTAATAGAATCACTAGTTAAGTGCTATGAGTAAAACAAGACTGTTCGCACAAAATTAATTAATGAGGTAGGCGACTTACAAAAAGTATATACAAGGCATATGCGAGTGAAAACGCCGGGTGGGGACGCCCTAGGAGGACATATAAATAATAAAAGTCTTTATTGCAGACCACAAGATCCATAAAACAAACACAATAAAAAATACAAAATAAGAAATACAATAATAAATGGCATACATCATTTTTTTTTTTTTAAACACAAACATGAACTCACGCCTTTCCTCTCTTGCACACCAAATAAAAACAAACATTTATGTGGCTATTTCCAACCACCGCTTGTAGGTCTTGGTAGCGTACATTCAATGGCCTTATTGGTTATGGCAAAAAACAACACAAATAAATGAAACGTACTTACTTAAATACACAAATATATTAAAAAGAAATAAGACAAACAATGAGACAACATTGCTGTTGTGATGTTCTTGCGAATGTGCTCGCGAACTTTAGCTTTAAATGAAAATCGTACCATATATACCTATCATGTATGACCAGATGTATGAAAGTAAACGAAGCAAACCGAGCATATATATAGGTAAGGATCGTATCAGGTGCCGTTCTGTAGTTCCTGCCTAACCCCATGGGAAGACGGCGCGAGTTTATGGATGTAATGATGTAGATAGATATTAATAGATCAATTGAACTCAGCTGCCTGCAAGCGTACAAAAGTGAAGCCATTCATTTGTTTTAAGCTATTCATTCACTTCAATAGAAAAGCCTACGTAACAATAAAAAATAATTGATTTCCACTTTGATTCTCTGACTAAGCTGAAATCTAAAATCTTGATGTGTTGTAAAGTATTCATTTGTTCGATCTTAATTTTACCAATCATATTAGTTACAAAACTGAGCTTCTGTTTATACATAGGCTACATATTTTTCTTTTCTTTTAAGTTGGCTGTAAACTGTAGGACATGTACCTAGGCTTACAATTAACATAATTTAATTTAGTGCATGTGGTGTTTACCTTTAAGTAATTGTTACACTGTTCAAAGTTTTTTTTTAAATACTTACATGCTATTTTTTGTCAAGATGTTAGTGTAAACAATTGTTGGTGAACCAAATGAATAAAGAAAACAGCGCTAGTAAGTACTACCTAAGTAAGGAAAAAACTTGAAAAAGTTACCTTAAAAAAAACTGGTATTCTTACTTCTTACGACACAACATCATTCTCCTGCCCTTATCCAAATATATTTGTGGTCAGCGCAACATGTTTTTCCTTCCATACAGTTTGTCTAATAATCGTCATGTCGGTAGTCAACTCCTTTCTAGCCATATTATACAGGGTTACTGGTAACTCGACGCATTCCTTGCACGACGTCATAGTAGGGTTAAAATGCAACAAATTAAGCCACCAAATGTGCTACAGAAGTTCAGTAGTTTTTGAGTTAGTTACATTTTCAGTATTTTTATGAAAAATCCCAGATTAAATCATTTGGCTCAATTTAAAAATGAATTACAGCGCGACTTTACTGAAATTTAGCTTAATATCATAGTAGGTACATTTGCATTTTAACCCTACTATGACGTCCTGCAAGGAACACGTCGAGTTACCAGTAACCCTGTATATCATCTTTACTTCTTACGACACTTAAGTCACATTTTAACATGAATCACTTTTAAGTGAAAGTACCGATCGTCTTGATAACTGTTGTCTGTACCGTATTCAATTAGTTGATTACATTAACTGATAACACGTGTTTGGGTAAATGCTTTTAGCTCCAACATAAGCTTTCTTGAAAGTTGTAAGTGATTGCTGTAAGAGATTGTTTTTAAATCTTTACAATCAAACTGTTAATGTTTTCTTTCATATTCATGATGAGAATACAACATACACGATGAAGGTTGTAGGTTTTTTTCTAGGTTTGTTCAATCCCTGCTTTCGGCTGTATGAAGACGACAGTGATTTTGTCGTTTTTCGACAAATAAATTGTTGTGCTTTAAATATGACATATTAAGCTGTGTGATTGGGGCCAGTACCATATTCCCTAAATTCAGTTATCAATCACCAACTCCCTTCATTTTTATTTTTAGGTTCTCCTCGTTTCGTTTTCTTCCAATCAGTTATCGTCTTCTTAATGCCAATTTCTTTCTTAACCAAACCATCTTTCACACAATCCATTTATTTCATGTGCTTTTTTTCTTAGGTATGGAACTGACGAACCCACTCACAACTCAAAACATTTCTATCGTTTTTATTTGGTAGCGGCATGTGCTTAATAAAATTGATAATGGTATCCATACAGTATTATGAATGCCATCTATACTTATATTATAAAGAGGTAACACTTGTGAGTTTGTATGTCACCGTAGGTATAATCATGAAAATCGTTACTTTATAATTTATCTAGAGAGATTATAAAGTATCGAAAAATTGTGGACCAACTTGCATGCGACGGATCGCACCTTGTGCTGATATGTACTATATAGCCAAGTAACTGCGACCAACATGGAAGTAGCGCTCGCCGGCCGCCGTTCGCTTCGCTCGCTCGGCTCGCGCGTGGTTGGTCACAGTTGTAACTTTTTTTTTTTTTTGTTTCTGGTGTGGAAAATCCTCATGGATGTCCGCCGCCCTGAGGCGGGCGGCGGGGTCTGTCAGACTCTTACTGACTAAAAACCACCCCTGTGTTCCATCTCACATCTACGCCCGGGGGTCGCGGGAACGTACGATCCTTCCGCAACCAACGTAACTCATTTGGTCGGGGTGCCCTGGCTTAGTTACTGTAAACAATTCGGCTACCGCTAAGACCCACAAATCAGGGACGGTTCACAATTTGACGGGTGATAAAATCGGATAGATTGTGAACCCTGTCGGTAAGTGCAGATCCGTTCAAAATTTTACGGTTAACATGTATAGATTAGAAACTATCGAAAATGAATACTTACGTTATATAGTAAGCAGTTACATTACACAGTACAGTACAGTTCACAATTTATCGACAGTTTACAATCTCGCGAGATAGATTATAAAATAACGGTGTTCACAATCATACGGTGACTTACATAATTACATAATTATATGGGGTAATCTTTGGAACTACTGATCCAATTTCGAAATTTCTTTACTAATGGAATTTTCTACGGTATTGCCGAGTAGGTATCACAGGATATATTTTATGTTCAATCGAGAATTTCATCCGAACGAAATCGCGGGCACAATGAAGCTAGTGGTAAATAAAACACATGCTGCTACTGAAAAGCAAACTTTTGAAAACTTACAAAAAATTTAAAGATTAAGAATTTGCTACTAACAAAGAAATAAATGAAAAGAAGACTGACGACGTAGTTAATCTCACCAGTATTGAGAAATAATTGCTTACCGAAATAATTGGAGACAAGAAAAGGCTGAATCAATAATGATTGTCATTTGACATTGACACGAATCTGCTATTGACATTAAATTAAATGAAGCGTTGATCGAAAATGTAAACCTATTTAGTGATTGTATTAGGTTAGTTGTCATTTTGTTAGGGATTGCTTCTCATTATTTTAGAATATTATGAAGCTCATCATCTACCTAGCCATTTCCCGACTATGGTTGGCTTCCAGTCTGACCGGATGCAGCTGAATACTTTTTGCGTGGAGCGACTGCCTATCAGACCTCCACAACCCAGTTACTATCAATACAATACCCCTTGGTAAGATTGGTAGTCAGACTTCCCAAGACCCGTAATGGCTGTCAAAGACTGTGTGAAGTGGCTGTGTTGGGGTAACTCTACTAACAGAGAATTTGCATTCAAAGCCCAAAAAAAATGTATGCGAAGTATATGTGGGCATAAACAGACCGATTCATGCAGAGCAGAATTCAGAAGACTAAAAATCTTAACCCTAGCGTCAATGTATATATTGGAAGCAGCCTCAATGACAAAGCGAGATATCAGTAATTATGAGACAATGAGAAGTACAAGATATAAAAATGACCTTAAGGCAGCTAAGAGTAGAACAGTTAAGTTTAAATCAAGCATATTTGGTATGGGTGTGAAAATTTATAATAAATTGCCAGACTTTATTAAAACCACTGAGACATTAGCTACTTTTAAATACAAACTTAAAAAACTACTGATACAGAAAGTATATTATACAATTAATGAATTCTTTAATGACAAATATCTAGACTGAAATTTATTTAATGGTATTATGATAATGCATAATTATGAAAAGTGTTAGTTATTGTTTAATTTATTTATCTGTAATGTAGTGGTAATGAATATTATATTGCCTTGACTATTTTGTATGCTTGTTATGACGGTTTATATTCTTTTTTTTCTTTCTTTGGACATCAATTAATTCAGTGACAAATGTTTTTACTAAAATTTATTTAATATGACGATAATGATGCAATAATTATGACAAATACCAATTGATATTTATACTTACATTATTTTCTCTAATGGTTATTAATGTTACTTGAATGATTTTATTTTGTTTTTCTTTTGACATGTAATTGTAAATTTTAAAGATTGTACACCCCATGGGTATGTTACAGTGATACTTTGTTATAATACTAATTTTAAGAGCTGAATTTCCACCTGTGACAAACAATAAATAAATCTTGAATCTTGAAGAACTACAAATGACAGCCGGCACCAACGGGTTAATGTGCTTTCCGAGACACAGAAGGTGCCGTGCGCATGTTATTATTTAGCCAGAAGCTATTCAGTTATTATTGCACAATATCTTTCTAAGCGGAGCAGTGGTGACCCAGTGGTAACGGCCGTGACTTACGAGTTGTAGGTCGTAGGTTCGAACCCAGACAAGCGCTTTACTTTGTGTGAATTATTTCATCACCACTGCTCTCAAAACGGTGAAGGAAAACATCGTGAGGAAACCGGCATGTCCTAGAACCAAAAATTTGAAAGACCGCACTGGGCCCGCGTGGTGGATTACGGCCCACTCCCTCTTACAGAGGAGGCCTGTGTCGCAGCAGTGGAAACATTATAGGCTAATGATCATGATCTTTCTAAATAGCTATGAAATCGATTTCTTCATATATACTTGGTGTATATTTTATATTCTTATAATGTTATTCTCAGCCTGTCATCCCACTGCTTGTCAAAAACTCCCGTGTCTTCTGGTCATTCCAGTATAGACTTAGCGTAAAAATACGTATGACATCAAATCACCAACCAATCGGATGCCTTCAAGGGTTAAAACGGTCAATCAGCCTCAGCACTATAAAAAAAAACCCTTTAAATATTTGTAACGTCAGTAGAAAAACATCTGAACATCATAACTCACACATCACACAAAAAACCTAACCTTAAACTGCCGAGGTGTGACCAAAACATTTAATTAAGCTTGCACCCGTCGGCATCGGTCTTTCGCACCCCCTTAATAGACCAACTATTGGATGATACCGCAGTTTTCCGATTACCGTGACGAATGCCCATGATACCGATACCGGTACCGGTAGTAAACAATATAATCAGCCACTATTCATATCAACAACTGCAACTTTACCTGTGTTGTATTAAAAATAGTGATTGGGCGTTTTCGGCTCTTTAGGGTTGGCTGCTTTGTTACAAACAAAATAGTACTCAAAAGTAGGTATTTTGTTTTAGTTTTCCTTAAATTTCATTTAATATTCCTGAAATAAAGTCTTCATATGATAATTTCCTCCCAGCTTTCCTAGCCGAGTTTTTAAATACAATGACACTATAATATATTATGAGACATTGACAAAATAAGTGCGCACACATTTGGACTGTCTCCAAACGTCAAAAATGCCGTTTGTCTAATAATATAATTATAATATGAGAACATCCACACAAAGTCTTCAGGTCCCGAACTAGGCAGAGCCTGTACTACGGTAAACTGATGACTGATATACATATACACACCCAGACACAGGTCAAACAGACATGTTCATGCACACAAATGTTTGACTTGTCCGGGGATCGAACCCGGGACCAGCGGCTCAGAAGGCAGGGTCGCTACCAACTGCGCCAACCGAGATCAGAGTGGTTCTAGTCGGTAGCAGAACTGTTCCTACCTTACTCCACACAATAGGTTTTAATGAGCCAAGCCGCGGTGGGCACCTTTAAAAAAAGTCATCGGTAGCAGCCCTGCTATTCATTTCCTACCGCCAAATGTTGAGTTCTTTAACGAACCATTGTGATTTCAGTATTCGATTATGTTGATAGATGATTAATGCATGGTTATCGACGGGTGATATGGGTTACTTTCACGGTTGCTGGCCGGTTGCTGTCGGTTGGCGACTCATTAGTGACCTGATGCAGTGTGAAATCACTTTGAGTTATTTGCTAGTCTACTACTATTGAAGGAAAAAATGGTCTAACGTTTCTACCGTGTTATTTTTTTCGGGGTTTGACTGGTCGTAGAGTTTTCTTTAGTCTCTGAAAGCTCTCGAAGTGAAATGGAATCACATAAGATTTTTTTTAAAACTATGTACCTAATATAGTTACTATAGTATACAAGGTGTAACAGAATAAACGCAAGTTCTGAAAGTAGTTTGCTCATAAATTGACTACTGCAATACTGACTGCCGATTGAGCGAAAGAAAATCAAATCTTATTTCAAGGCAATAAGACTCAATTTTAAATGCATAAATTAATGCATAGTCAGCACGATTTTCTTAATAAAAAAAATAAGTTTAAATGAAAACTGTTTTGGTCATTGTATTATGCTTTTAACTCAATACTCTAATTGGGGTGTATGAGGTCTTGCGTTAATTATGTCACATAGTGTTTAAAGTGAGTATTTTGAAACCATGAAATGCATACGCACGAGCGACATGCGTCAACGGTAGAGGCAACTACAGCCGTCGACTCGCCGGCGACTACCATCGACGGCCGCCGTCGACAACATGCCGCTCGTGTAATTGAGCAACGTAGGTACTCAAATACACGAGCGGCATGTTGTCGACGGCTGCCAGTTACCTCTGTCGTTGCTGCGTCTTGCTAGTGTGTATAAGCACTAAATAGTTTTTATGGACCGACTTTGGGTTTTGCCGATACTTGATTAGCTAAAGATTTGATTATATATTTGACCAATTTTTTGTAAGCAGACCGGGAACGTCAAAACATTTACGAAGTTCAATTTATTGCCGTATTGTCGTATCCACCATGTAGGTATATGAAAAATGTCCTGTTCTGTACAAAATCACCCTATTTCAACATTGATAAACGCCGCATAGTTTTCCAGAACAAAAAACCGTGGCTCATATATAACTGGCTTGCAATAAAATAGCCGTAAGGGCGGGCAGTAAACTGCGTGCATGATGCCTGGGCGTCGGACTAATCCTGATTTAGCGCTCTAGAGCTGTGACCGGCCGTCGTATGTTATGCGCAAGCGGACGCTACACACGGTCGGGAAGATAGGCTAGCTTGTGGGCGAACCTGTCGGCTTTAGAGGGTTGAGTTGGGATATTTTGAGTGGGTTACCTTTGCCTTTTGTATTGATTTGATGACGGAGAAATCCTATTGTTAAGATTTATATGTAAATATAGGAATCCTTTACATTTGGGGGCGGAGAATGAAGATTAGTGAAGGCCTTTAAATAATTTTATAGTTTTTCAATAGTTCGTTGTAATGTGTGGATAAATGTCAAATAGGTTGACTAATCCCATTTTATTGTGATAGTGAAACGGTCAAAAATCGAATCAGAAGAGAGCCTTAAACTTTTTTTCGTCATTAATCACCGAAAGAAAACTATTTCTTTTTAAATTGTAACCCTATCCGATACATAAAACCATATTCTTCCTAAGATGCTTGTCAATATTAGCATATGGTAGAAAGTCCACTACAGTGTTGCAGCTACATGAAGTATTAACGCTACAAAATGTATCACCTGTCGAGCTCTGTAAGTTATAGTGCACGTAACTTCAACCTGTATCCTTCCTTTGTTCGCCGAACAAAGTGTTCGTGTGTGTTACGTCCAAACGATATTTTCCTCACAATATTGTGTAGGGCCCACTTCATTAAAAATTTTAAAATTCGAAGCTTTATTCGATTCCATTGTTACGTGTGATTTGTGTGTCTGAGCGTGTAAAATACAGTACTGCATTACGTTTACACACATCCGCACACAAATTCGAACCTTATATTTATTGTATAAAGTAGGTTATTGATTGTGAATAAATTACATGTAAATTGTTGACGAAAATTCATATTTAATTTCAGTTGAATTATGTTGCTTGTGAGTAATTCTTGTTAAGATAGATAGATTATAGTTTCCTTACAAAGGTTGTATGAAAAGGTCTCGGTGTGCTGTTGACTTGTAAATGTTGGGCAATGCCTCGATTTATGATTTGTTTGCAGCCGATTCATTATGCATTCGATATTCAGTAGTTATCCGATATTTATGATTAAGATATTGAAATGAAGACTTTATTCATTCCGCTGCATTTCTCTTGAATTCTGACTCTTGATAAGGTCATTCTTAAGTTTCGTTATTTATTGAATGTATATTTATTTTTAACTGCAGGTAGGTAATCATAAACGTAAATAGTACCTATTCAAATAAATATAATTTACTACCTGATTTAAAATGGCCAAGTACCTACGTATATTCAATAACTTACCTACAATTAATTAAAAGAAACACGCAGACTTGTGTCCAAAGGGTATTATTTTATTGAAATTTACAGAAACTATTCACACGTCAAAGAAACATCTCTCTTCTTTATTTATTTTCTTTTTTTTAAAACGTTGCCCCACACTAGGAATTTCTCTTGTATTGTGGGTGCGTTTACAAACATTTAAACTCACATACACAAACAGCCAGACCCGGAACAACTATCTGCAGGTCATCAAAATATTTGTTTATGTAGGTAATCGTTTATTCTAATTACAAATAACTAATTGCTCTGTTTGTTCCAGGTCGGCTCCTCAATGGACATGTCGAAATACTCCATCGAGGCGGAGAAGTACCGCAGCTACGGAATGTACCCGGACCCTTCCCGCGGCTACCTGGACTCAGCCGCGCTGTCCAAGGCTTACATGTACATGGACCAGCAGCAACAACGCTCCTACCCGATGGACATCAGCAAGATGTACTCGGAAGCGTCGGCTGCCGCCATGGCAGGACTCAGCTCCGTCAACTCAGCTCCCTCTAGCCTTTCCCCGCGATCCCCCGCTGAGTCCCCCGATATGACGCCCAAAGCACAAGACAGGACCGAAGGTAGCTCATCATCTGGCTCAAATCCTTCACCCTCCCTTTCCTACTACCAAGGATCCTCAAGTATCCTCATGCCACAGTACCCCGGACAGTACCCACAGGCCACACAAGGAGGGCCGGAGTTCAGGCGACCTCTCACCGTCATATTCTGACCTGAAACCTAGTTTGTTGTTGTTGATTTTTATTTATTCGTTTATTTTTATAGGTTTTCGACTGCGAATTATTTGGAGGTTAGTTTTGTTTCGAATTCTAGGAACGAAAAAAAATATGTTAAGAGACAAAATTCTATATTATTATTCATGTGAATTTAAAATTGTAAATTGATTCTATTCTATTAAAATAAAAAGATTATTATTATTCCATTCAAACGATAAATGTTTTTTTTTTTTATATGTCAATGCGACTTTTCACGGACAAAATTTCGTCAGAAGTTTTCGTCTTTTAAACGAGTGTCGGACTATTTCTTAATTTTATGTTGTGCTCCAAAGTTCCTTCTTAATTTCTTAGTAAATAAATTAAAGTTATTAGACATTACTATGTGTATAGGTATATGTACGTATTTGTACATTGTGAATATAGTTAGTTGATAAAATAAGAGCTGTTTCTTTGTCGATGAAAAGTTTCAGCTAAACATATTTACATGCAGCGTAGGTGGCAAAAAATTTTTCAATTTATTGCAAAGACTTGTTGATATCAATTTGATACTCGGAAAGCAGCGTAGGCATTTTGGAAATGCTATAAATAACTCGTCGATAAAATAATAGTTATACTGCCACGAGTTTCACATTATATCACGTCTACGTTGATCGTCAGGCGAGATTGGTTTATTTGTGCACCGTACACGTAATTTAGACAAAAAGTTAATAGCTGTCAGCTGAAAATAACTAACGCCGACAAAAACCAAAAACTCTTTTATCGATAAAGAAATATTTAACTTAATTATTGTAATAGTAGCATAAAAATAATTTTCATAATAAATTATTATTTTGAAACTTAAAATAATAATTTATTGAAATAATAATGGTGTTATTATAACAATAATTTATTGGAATTTAAAAGTCCAAACTTAATTACAACGACTTTTGGTATTATTTGTAAATAGAGTTAAATAATTGTTATATTTTTGTCTTTAGATTCGTACGTGTCATTTTGTAAATTAAAATGTTTAAATGTCGAAACTGCTTTAGAATAATGTGGACTTTTACACTATAATTACAAAAAACGGGAGTACCCTGCTTTTTAATTCCCAATAATAAGTAGATCTGATTTTGATAGCTATTTAATTGACAATTATTGACTGATTTGATTTTGTTTTATTGCAAAAAAACGGCTTTGTAATTACAAAGCTGCTCTTTTGTTGTTTAATGAATAAATGTTAAACTAAAGTTGAATAGATGTTGTTAACCCGTAGTTTTTAGGACAGATTATTTTAAATAGCCTCTAATTTAATAATATTCCTGTATACACCAACATTCCATAATTTAAATTGTATTCATTTAATCTGTCGTTTGCAACTATGGGCCCAAAGCTTACATTCCATCTAATTTTTTTTATAATTATAGTAAATAATTGCAATTTCTATAATTAAATAAATAATTCAATTACTAAGGACTTTTCCTTTGGCCATTTGTTTTCAATTTGCATTTATAAGTTGCCATATAAAATAATATTTTTTTGCATTATTGCAACCCACATTCGAGTAAAATATATCCTGTAAGTTAAAATACAAAATAACTTTTTAATCATTATATATTTAGGACATAAATTGTAATTTATCGAAAAACTAAGCGTATTTGTAAAAATATGTTGTAAACTATAGCCGATTGTAATGATGGGACTATTATCTCGATTAAAAAATATTATACGTAATTAAAATGATTAGAAATTTTAATATAGAATTTTATTTTACCAATTAATAAACCCTCAACACCACCCATATACATTTTAATCAATCGACCTTTGAAGTTGCCTGAAACTTGAAGCTAAAAAGAAAATAAATATTACCCTAATTAAGAAAAAATCCCATCCACATACAAAATCAACATATCCATTTTTGAATAAACAATTTATTTATTCAATCATTATCACCACTCAGTACACAATTTTAAAATTTATTAAAATAATAAAATGCCCTACGACAGTCACCAAATTATTTTGCACTTCCAAAACTCAAATATCTACCTTATTTCTGTCAGAATAAAGTATATTTTTGCAGTGAGGGTAACTGTATCGAGTAGCAATCAGTATAAAATTCATGAAGGCGTATTTCCCCTATGTTTTTTAATAAAATATGCGCTCTTGATAGATATCATTGCGCACTAGGGTAGTGATTTGGCATAAAATAAACAACCGGGCTGTCTTTTGTGCGCCAAATACGAAGGAATAACATAAACAATGGGAACCCTAGTAATTGAAAGGTAAAAAAATACAGGCTGATGTTAAAACAAAGAGTCGTAGAATAAGTTTTTCTTTTTTAGGTTTAACCAACAATAATTATTATGATCGGTGCGCAACACAAGTCACACAGTGAAAGCAATGCAGAAGAAAAACAGGACCCAATTATAATATTGTGAGTACTATGTAGATATATGTTTATACAATTACCTATATGTAGGTATGTAGGTGTTGTAGGTATCAACTAGCAATTGAGACATTCTCGGCAATAGGTAGGTATACCCTTATTGTAACTTTATACATTAATTATATTACGTAGAAATAAACGCGAGACTAAAACGTCTGAACGGATTTGGATAACATTTAGCACATGGGACCATGACCTGGATTAGGACCAAGGGTACTTTTATCGCGATATTCCTACAGGATCAAGACTAATGCGGGTGAAAACGCAGAAATTAAAATACGTAGATATACCTACGTAATAATACGCCTATAAGCACACAGCGTAGTAAAGCCAATCTGCCTTCAGAATATATTATCTAGTGTACCTACTAGTAGCTTATTACTTGCTTGATGTTACCTCACCCGTTCCTCGGTTCAGTCGTACGTCGTACGTGGGAAGTTAGCTGTGCATGCACTCTTCCGAAGCTTGTTATAACCGTATCTGATTGGTAGTTCGTACCTAGTAGGTATCTATGTTTTTGATACCGAGAAAGGTAGGAGTGTTTGTGTACCGACCTATGATTTCTTTGTGAGAATCAATCTGCCTGCCTTTTAACGACAATGTTAAAGTAGGCTTATTTCCTTTTGCGCACAGCAAAAGAGTGGAACTCTACCTGCGCTTGTGTTTCCTAACGCATACGACCCTAATCTCTTCAAAGTGAGAGTGAACAGGCTTCTTCTGGGTAAGCTCATTCCATCGTCGACTCTGTTTCTGTCACCACTGACCTAGACTAGAGTCGAGAGCAAACCCATCTTAAATAAAATAGTCTCACCGGATGCAGAATACCAGTATTTTACATGGAGCGACTGCCTATCTAATTTCCACAACCCAGCAAGTGGGTAACACTATGTCGATTTCTTTTCGATGTAGGCATTCCTTTTGAGAATAGTTTCCAAATCTGATTGTTAATTATTAACTAGTTACATTAGTTTTTTAGTTAAAATAATATGTGATTATACAATCTTTATAGAAGTTAATCATTCTAAATCCCATTTATTTACTTGGTGAGCCAGTTATTTTTTATGTTAGGTACCTACACTAAGTTTTAAAAAACATGCTATGCTAGCAATCATTTTATATTAAAATTAATGAAAAAAGAAGTCGGTTGTTAATAACCACACCTTGTACACAATCTACACCCCTGCCAACACCATTACGACCAAACGAAGGAAAATAAACAATCAACGCGTCGGATGCAGTTCTGCTGCGATTGTTTTTAGTATAAACAAAATCAGCATTAATATAAAATATAGTATTTATACGATATAAAACTTTAAACCATATCGAGGGTCTTCGCTCCTACTTCAATTTGATGGGAATGGATAAAAAATTTGGTGTTGTTCGAGTGGGTCCTTATGATGAAGTCTCCTACTGTTTTGTTAGGGAAGCAAAGGGTTTTTGCAAAGTAAACAGTAACATCACCCTGTGAATTGTCAATTGCTGATCGTCAGGGTTTAAAAAAATATATTCGGACTCCCAAAATTTTTATTTATTTCTTTCACAATAAAGTTGACTTTACAGAATCCGTCAAAGTTTTCAAAACTACCTACATTTACTACCATTCGTGATCCATTAGTTAGGTGCTAAGTTTTGACATTTTCTTTCCTAATATCTACTCTAGTCTATAACTACGTCTAAGTGTCCTTTTGTTTTTGTATTTATTTATCCTGTAGGTAGTTAGTTAGTCATTCTACCTAGTTAACTGTAATTGTCAATTTAATACTTAAATGATAAATGATTTTATTTCTGTAAGTAGGTTTGAACAAACACTTTTACACGTCAATCATATTTTTTTTAAACTAGATGGGGTCGGCGTTTCCTATCTGACTACTCTGAGAAGAAAGGCCGAAACAAACTCAGAGGTCACAGTCTCTTTTAAAGTCCAGACAAAATCTTGGTCAGATCATGTGAAAGCTATGTAGATCGGTGTCTGCAATGGTCTTTTGAGGAAAGAACCACACAGATTGAGTGGACCTGTCCAGTCAGTGCACGCAATTGTAAGTAATCGTGCAGCTCAACTTAGA
Organism: Brachylomia viminalis; assembly: GCA_937001585.2. Lineage (NCBI taxonomy): Eukaryota > Metazoa > Arthropoda > Insecta > Lepidoptera > Noctuidae > Brachylomia > Brachylomia viminalis. The sequence goes on from OW443301.2 coordinate 3,379,078, forward strand.
CTCAAGGAGCTCAACGATTCGACGAATAATACCAAAGAAAGGACATTTGAGTAGGCCGCATAAATTACTCAAACTGCCAGATCATGATTACGCTGAGAAAAATACAAAAATAAATATAAAAAAACCAATGACCGACATAGTTCTCACATTCACAACAATTAGAATAATATTATAATAATCTTTGAGGACCATGTAGATTTGTGTCTGAAATGGTCTTTTGAGGAAAGAACCACACAGATTGAGTGGACCTGTCCAGTCAGTGCACTCATTTGTCATAAATATTTAACAAACTTAAATGTGCCAAAGAATAATATTACTTATTAATAAATGTTTGTCTTAAATATTTAACAAACTTAAATGTGCCAAAGAATAATATTAATAGATGTTGTCTTATATAATTATATGGCTAGCTTCTGCCCGCCACTGCGTCCGAGTGAAAGTTCTTGTTCCCCGACCCAATCGTCGGCGTCAGGTCGCATCGCATCACCTGCGCACGCTATTACTTCGTTTTCGCTAAGCGTTCTTTCAGACTTTTGTCTTTTTGCTCCGCTCCGAAGGGTCCTAGCGTGATGTTAAATAGCCTTCCTCATGAATTGGGCTATCAAATGCAAAAATAATTTTTCAAATCCGACTTGTAGTTTCAGATATTAGGTACCCCCTATATACAGACCTAAACAAACAAATACCTCTTTATAATATTATCGTAGGTATAGATGAAAATATATTGACGTAAGAACCTTTACGGTATAAAGCGATAGGTACAAAATCCAATGAAATTTATACGGTGTATTTTCTTCATAAATTTGCCACAGAAAATTATCTATAGTTTTCCTGTAATTATACGCTGAAACCATACCTACCTAAGTGCAATCTTAGAAGTGTAACAGCGTTCCAATGAAAACAGTTATTACGGCTAATAACAGCAATTACCTACGTTACCGTTAATTGCTAGAACAATTTTAATAACGTTCCTACCGTTATTTGCTAGAACAATTTTAATAACGTTACGAATGCAGTGGAAACGTGTCAGGTGGATAATAGTGATAGATTCTTAGAAATGTTTGTTGTTGATAGCATTTATTTTCATGTATTTAATCGAACCTCTAATAACTTCCATTCCACGTTCCTAAAAATATTATTGAACACTCAAATATAATGATGGCGCCTCTTTTTGTGAACTTTAAATAATTCCTATTTTGGCTTCCTAAAAATACTCAACAGCCAATGAACCAAGTAACTGCGACCAACTCCGCAGCATACGCTGTTAGAAAAATTCGTAATTTAACTGACATAGAGACAGCCCGTTTAGTGTAGGTAGGTACTTTAGCTATTTTCATATTGTAATCACATACGGTATTCTGTTGTGGGGAAATGCCGCCGACATTTGTCCAAGGCATTCGATTGTGTTCTGCATGAAACATTAATCAGGAAACTGCACCACTACGGAATCCGTGGCACCTCTCTGGATCTTCTTACTTAAGTGATAGGATTCAGAGAGTCGATGTTAACGGAAAAAGATCACCCGGATCGTTAGTAAGAATGGGGGTCCCTCAAGGCTCAATTCTTGGTCCACTTTTATTTCTTAATTATATAAATGACTTGCCTTACCTCATAAAGGATAAACATGATATAGTGTTGTTTGCAGACGACACTTCACTTTTATTTAAACTCAAACGTCAGCAGCTGGTTACTGAAAATGTAAATAGCGCCCTCGCAAAAGTAGTTAACTGGTTTACCGTTAATAACCTTCTTCTTAACGAAAAAAAAACTAAATGTAATAAGTTTACGATACCACATGTTAGACAGGTAGAAACAAGTGTTCTCATAGAGGGGGAAGAGTTGAAACCCGAAAATACCACAGTATTCTTAGGCATAAATTTAGACGCCAAGCTACAATAGGGCCCCCATTTAGATAAATGTCAAAAAAGCTTAGCTCTGCAGCATACGCTGTTAGAAAAGTTCGTGGTTTAACTGATTTAGAGACAGCCCGTTTAGTATACTTTAGTTATTTTCATAGTATAATGTCGTACGGTATTCTGCTGTGGGGAAATGCCGCCGATATTCAGACGATTTTTGTTTTACAAAAAAGGGCAATTCATTCAATTTATAACTTAAGTCCCAGGCACTCCCTCAGAGACAAATTTAAAGAGATTAATATAATGAGTGTGCCTTCTCAGTATATTTATGAAACTCTTTGGTATGCACATAAACATATTAATCTGTTTAAAATATACAGTGATATCCATAGTATAATTACTAGGAACAAACACAAATTTGTGGTTCCTACAACCAGGCTCAAGAAAATAGGTGGCTCGATTAGATGCCAATGTATACATTTTTATAATAAACTTCCTAGCCACATTCAAGAACTAAGCCTTAAAAAATTCAAATATTTTTTTAAAGGAAACTATGCCAGAAATTTTTTTTTTTTTTTTATTAAATTTTAATAAATTTATTATTTAATTTTTTTAATTTTTTGTTAAATCTATTATATTGTCAAATACTTTATTGAGGACAAAAAGGCTTGGGAGTGAGCTGTTCCAATAATTTTACACTGGGAATGTTGATTTATTTTATTGGTTTTTGCTAAATATTGTACTCTTAATCTTTGCTTTAAGTATCTTTAACTTTTTACATATACAATGACATGAATATTTACTTTATAAAGTATTATATTATTTTAATTGTTGTGAATGTGAGGACTATGTGGGTCATTGTTCAAGTTTTAATCATGTTCTGGCAGTTTGAGTAGTTTATGTGTCCTACCCAAATGTCCTTTCTTTGGTATTGTTCGTCGAATCGTTGAGCTCCTTAAGTTCTGAGTCGAGCTGCACGGTTACCTACTGACAAATGCGTGCATTGTCTGGACAGGTCCACTCAATCTGTGTGGTTTTTTTTCTCAAAAGTCCATTTCAGACACCAATCTGCATGGTCCTCAATGATTATGTCCGGATTTTTATATACACATTGACATTAATGAATTTATATACTATACTATGACAAGAGTATTTACTTTGTAAAGTATTATGCTATTATTTTAACTATTGTGAATGTGAGAACTATGTTGGTCATTGCTTTTTTTTTGTATTTATCTCTCTTAGTGTAATCATGATATGGCAGTTTGAGTAACTTATGCGGCCTACTCAAATATCCTTTCTTAGGTATTGTTCGTCGAATCGTTGAGCTCCTTATGTTCTGAGTTGAGCTGCATGATTACTGACAAATGCGTGCACTGGCTTGACAGGTCCGCATAATCTGTATAGTTTTTCCTCAAAAGACCGTTTCAGACACCAATCTACATGGTCTTCACATGATCTGACCAATATTATGTCTGGACTTTAAAAAGAGACCTCGAGTTTGTTTCGGTCTTTCTTCTCAGAGTAGTCAGATAGGAAACGCCGACCTCATCTAGTTCTTAAAATATGATTGACGTGTAAAAGTGTTTGTACAAACCTACTTACAGAAATAAAACAATTTGTCATTTATAACTTGGATGTAGCGCTCGCTCGGCTCGCCTGTGGTTGTTTACAGTTCTAAACTAACCTAACCCATTTGGTCGATTGCGATTTTGCGATCGATTGCCCTTTTATGTGTGTTACGCAATTACCACGCTGGTTGCCTATCCCATAGTGACATTCTTGAATCACTGCATCAATAAAGCAACGGGGTTAAACAAAACCGCATTTAACAATTCAATTCTAACAATTTTCTTGTCACCACCAACCCTTGTGGTCAAAAGTCAATTTAAAGAACAAAAACTTGACCGTTCGCTCTCTATTGTCAATTTTGACAGTTCCCGACATGTCAAATATCAAAATGGCACGTGTCGGCGCGTGCGCTTTAAACTTTTATCGGATTTTGACAGCGTCCTGTCAAAATGTGATCGTATTTTGAACTGTGGGTGACGGCGCAGGATAATGATTTTGGTTTGTTATTATTGTGTGGTGTGAATTAGAAATGGTATGCAACAACTATGAATCACAGGATAGGAAATTAGGGAATCGTTTAACTAAATTGTTGAAAGTTTTTGTCGTTATTTCTGTTTCTCTTTGGGAATGTTCGCGGAGGCTCTCACAGGTGGTTTCCATGCCATCATGAGGAAGAAAGCGGCCTCCTTACTACAGCGCCTGCATGGTAGTGACAACAGCATTCTAAAAATGATCGCTGCCAGACTGGACTGTCTCTTTCAGGGACACTGGGTGGGGACAGTCATAGGTCTACATAAATAAATTTAGTTCGTGTAAACTAACAATACTAACCTACTTTAAGCACCATTGTTACTAAAACCAAAATACTAACAAAAATATGGACCTTAGTCTGAAATAAAGTTTTATTTAATTTAATTTATTTTAATTTTTGATTAAATTGCTCGAATTATGTTCAGGATAACAGAAACCAACTGGTATTTTTTAAAATCAATACAAGAAATTGGGATACATAGATAGGTATAAATACCTAAATGAAAAAGAAATTGCACCTACCTACACACAGCAGCAGGTCAAGTTACCCCAAACTGTCAAATTTTCTCATTCGATTTTGAACTTAATCTTCAACATAAGGATTAAAATCATTTGGAGAAGTTTGACAGTTTGGTATAACCTGATATGCTAGCGACTGTACATAGGTAGTGTGAAACTTTTTAAAGAAAAAGAACGACTAAAGAATACACTCAGCAAAAAGGTTAGCCAAAAATTTTATTTGTAATGTTTTGTTATCTTGAAAGCTATATTTACGATAGATATTATTTAGGCCACACCAAAACTGCAACAAACATACATCCATTCCACCACCTTACCCCGCGAACCTTCCCGCATATTTTAAACAAGAAACACAATAAATCTATGAATCCGAAACTTGGTAGAACTTTCGGTACAAACACATAATTTAGGTGCCGTCTGACATGTATTGTGCCCGCCCCTCTGTCACTCTGAAAAACATCCTTTGTACGAACCCTCAGAGGACTTTAAAAAACCCTCTTTTCTACCTTAAAGATTGCCCCTCTAAGATTGTTATTGATTATGATGAGTGATATCAAGTATTGACGTGAGTACATTGTTCTTTGTTTTTTTTTCAATCTGAACGAAGATTGGAGGCAGGGCAGATTTTTTTTTTTTTATTTGACGGGAAAATCATCGTTGCTTTTCAGCTTTTTGCAGCTGTTTTGGACAGTAATAACGTGGGCTCGTGGGTAGTTCAATTTTATTTGAACAGCTGTTTCCCAGTTTGAAATATGAAGCTTCAGGTTTCGAACAAGATAGTTAGGTAGATAAACTGTAACTTCAATTATTTTCAGCCAGAAGGAACACGACTGTCATAATGTCACTGTCTGTTGTACGAGTAATATTGTTCACCGAGAGATACTTATCTAGATTTTTTGTAGAAATTATTCTTCATCTTTTGATTTAAAAATTTCCAATCCCAGTGATCCAATTCCCTACAGACACCATTTTTAATTTGCTTTGTTACTCTAAAGAACAAACAGTAAGTCGAAATATGACCAAAATGGGCGAATGTCTGTAAATATACAAATTTCAATCGTTATCATTTCATCACATTGTCACATCACCCCTTGATTATTCACTCCACAGACACAATAGCCACACATTGTCGACTAGATCCATAGTATCTCCCACAGCCAGACAGATAGATATTATCTTTGAGTCTGTGACACAAAAGTATTTCATTATGAAGCTTTTTATCACGCCTCGCGCTGCTGGGGAGTTTTGAGTAGATAGGTGTTATTGTGGTTTCGATAATATGGAGCAAAACAGTGAGGGGAAGGAAACTGTCATGATGACGGTACGTTCATTTTTCGTTGATAGTTTTATTTCTAAGCAACCACCTTTCATCATCATCAGCCTATAATGTTCTGCTGGGACACAGGCCTCCTCTCTGTGAGGGGGAGTGGCATCTTCCTTTAGATATATTTAATCTCGGGTTTCAAGATGTGTGCACAGTTTAATATTTTCTAAGTCGGGCCGAACTTCATAGTCTGGACGCTTTTCTGGTTGATCTTAATTTTTAACCGACTTCAAAAGAGGAGGAGGTTCTCAATTCGACAGTTTTTTTATGTTTGTCCACAGAACTTTTGACTGGGTGAACCGATTTTGATGATTATTTTTTTATTTGAAAGGTGGTGCTTCCCGCGTGGTTCCCTTTAAATTTTATCGAAATTGGTTTAGCGGTTTAAAAAAATCAGCAATAGTATATTTTTAAATAAAAAAAAAAACCGCCTTCAAACGGATGGGGACGTGTAAGACGATCGTTTTCGAATTTGTGTGGGGTAGGTACCATAACTAAAAAGAGAAAATTAGAAAACTTTTATATAAAAAAAAAACCCAACTTCCAAAAAAAAAACACTAAGTACTTTGAAGCACGGCACTGCACGGTTGGCGCAGGGGTTAAGCGATTGACTGCTGCGCTGCGTGTCGCGGGTTCGATTCCCGCACGGAACAAATATTTGTATGACCTGCAAGTAGTTGTTCCGGGTCTGGCTGTTTGTGTATGTGAGTTTAAATGTTTGTAAACGCACCCACGACACAGGAGAAATTCCTAGTGTGGGGCAACGTTTTTATTTAAAAAAAAAAAAAAAAAAAAAAAGTGAAAAATAACTTTAATTTCGGAAGTCGGTGGAAAAAACTAAAATACAGATCCAAAGACACCGACTTCCGAAATTATAGTTATTTTTCACTTCGCAGTGTTTTTTTTTGGAAATCGGTAGGTATTTTTTTTTACATTCTGAGTTTTACGATTATATTTTCCGTTTGCTCGTAGTTTGGATTATATCTTTAGATCTAGGAACATGAAATAGAAACAAACACATGATCATCTGATCATCAATCATGATCGTCATACATAATCATCTGCCTATCTGCATGCGTCCATGTCTGACCATTCAGACATATTTGTTTAGTACCTACGTATAGGTAACATACCTACTAACTGAGATTCGTTTCAATGGAAAATTGATTTATGCATTGGCAATCCATCTATACAGTTCGTTACCCTAATAAGCCTTGCACACTAAACAAAATACGTACAGCAAGGAATTTCTCTACATTTAAAATTACCTTCCTACGACATACGCAACGATCCTGCTATACAAACTAGAGGCAATATATAACTGTCTTTATCTACCACAGTATAACGTGCATTTTCGTCTAGCAAGTCAGAATCTAATGTCACCCGACTCCTTTATTGTGTCCCATACACACTATTGTAGAATGTTATATGATACTCATGTGTAATAGGTTTCTATGCTGAGTTCGATATTAAAGAAATGCTTTAACTTTTCGTCATCTTCATTATTTTGTTAAGCTTGGTGATTACCTATTTACGGCTAAAATAATGCTGTATAAAGAAGCTCTTGAGCTAGAAGCACTGATTGATTTGTTTTGATAAAGCGCTGTGAAATCGATGGTCAGTTTGTCCGTGACGATAGTACCTACGTAAGGAAAACTATAGGTATCTACAATAAAGCACACGGAAGACAAAACGATCGCGCCGTCGATGCTTGCCGAACGATGTCAGTCGCGATCATAATGACCGCCGCCGCCGTCTGCAGAGCGTCTAAGAGCAGATACTAAACCGACACCAAGTATGCTGATACTTAATCAAAAATTTTGAATAATTCTGTGAGTTTCAAATGTCGACACACATGAAATATGGAACATTCTCATTTAGCCCCAACATTAAACTCAAACTCAAATCATTTATTTCAATGAAACCATTTAACAATTTACAGGCACTTTTGAAAAACTCCATGGACACTTGCACGCCTCGTAACACGAAGCTATTGAGGTAGTGCTTTACTTCCGACTCGTCACGGACAAGCAATTTTGTGATCTTCAAATGCCTCTATCACAACTATATAGAATAATATGAGTAGATGTACCTACATCGAGAAAACACTTGACTTAATAAACCATCTTATACTTTCTTAAAATCATTATAAGTTGCTACTTTGAAAACAAAACGTTTCGAAAAAAAATTACGTGGGCATCCTGATTTCTGTACGCTGATTTCAACGAAAACTCCCGAAAAAATTTATATATCGAGACCTGGCTTTTTTATTGGTTTAGAATTCGGTGAACTGGTGCCGTATTTTATATCAGTAGCCGAATTTTTATTAAAATTCATTATGAATACACACGTACAAAAATATAACAACTTTACTTGCATACATGTTTTTTTTTAATATTACAAATCAATAAAACGATTTATTATTTTAATAAAATAAATGAGTGTTATGAGGCGTATCTACACTTTTAGATTTTCCTATCTTTTTAAACTTTACAAACAAAATTATTAGTTACGTCATTAATGTGAACTTATAATACCTATATGTGAGAACGATGTAAAAAAGACGTAGATACCTACACATTATAAGCGTCCAGAGTACAGCAAATAGGAACAAAAAAAAAATCAATCCAAAATAATATACCTAATTAAAATAAGCCGTGGCAGCTAAGATATGAGCAGTCCCATCTGACGGCGCCCGTTCACAAACATGACGCATGCATCAGCACCATTCAGCTCAACCAATTTTAAAGGAGCTAAATGATCCAACACACGCGCCACCGTCAGCGAGACATTTGAGTAGATAAGCATGACATCTATCAGCCGCCAGGGCACATTCAAGTCAATGAAAGACATTACCCAGTAATGGTAGCTCGATAGTACATAGTACCTTTCCTTTGCAATCATATAATAAAAAGGAGATTGAGTTTATACAATGCAAAGATGGTCTTACAATCTTCAGCAACTCCAACTGTATTTTCTAGTGTTAATCAATTAGTTGTGGTTGTGGAGCAGGACCAGCATTGAGCCAGGCATATTTATCAGCAATGTAAGTACTTATTCCCCAACGTATAATATGCCTGCCTGCATAATGTGCTTTTTATACAAGATTTGAATTTCCTCTCATTCAGCTGAAGTATGTGGGGAGGTATTTTGTTGTAATATTTTAAACAGTACCCATCCATTAAAGAAGGATTGAACAAGTATAATAAAAATAATAGTTTACAAAGGCCTTCGGTTTCAACAATTCCAAAATCCCGTGACAACTCACGTCACTAATAATTGTCCTTATTTCGGTGATCCGGTGTTCGGTGTTTCAGTGAAAACAAATTTTCACAGAATCACTGTTCGATCTCGATCAGTCCTTCAGAAACCGTCAGCCTTAAACGAAAAACAATTCAATTATACACCACAAACTAAAACAAAACAAAATTTAATTAAAAATCGAAATCTCTCGAACGAAGAAGCCGATGTCGTCGGTTTTAATTATTGGCCTATTGAACCCTGGCCTGCCTCTGACGCCGGGTTCAGTACACCACAATAAAACTTGGTAGCGTTGAATTGGCCTCTATTCAACATAATTGGACTGTGTACTGGGCCCAAGTGGAGCCAATCAAAGTTCTGCGGCGACAATTGTGCTGAACTCCATCTAATTGGCTGTAGGATTGATAAAAAAATATATATAGGTAGCCAGTGTTTTTCTTGTTGGTAGATTTTTAGTGCATTGTGGGAGTTCAGGGCTGGACTTGAATGGGGACGGATTTCTTTAGGATTTGGGCGTGAATGTGAATGAATGTAATGTATCTTGCGAACAAGGAAGAGTACCTATATAGGATTTCTTATCCAGGTGCATTAAAATTGTTTCCACGAGTTGCATTCAGTCGTTCAAGTCCGCCCTGATCGGTCCTAATACCACCTTGCTGACTAGCTGATTAATTATTTTAATCACGAACTGTTCATACCTAGAGTTTGTGTCGGTAGGAGAGAAATAGAAGAAGAAAATAGAAGTACTTAGGGAAACGAAGATAATATGATAATGGTGTCATCATCGAATTTTAATCTGTGGCTATTTAGCTATTTAGTAGGGTATCTACTTCATACTGCATCATATAGCCGCACAATAATGACCACTATGCTTTTAACTTTTCAGCTACAAATGGATCTATAATACAAGACTACAAATCTATCGCAGTTGTCAATAAAAAAAAGGGTCATTGATGGGACGGTGGCAAGGAATTCCCGGCTCCCATGGAGTTTTTATGGTGTTCTCTGTCCGTAACTAAATGTCCTTGTGAGGCTCTGACTCAGCAAAGTAGGTGCTATTATTCCTTTTTTAAATTAAGTACCTACTTGTTGAAATGGTATTGCGGTGGTCGTTAGATATTTTTTGGGATTTAATTTATTGTATTTTTCGGGAAAGCATTTAGCAAGCAGCAAGAAAGGATTTTGATAAAAATAATGATGAAACTTGTCATATAATTATTTTCTAAGTAGTACATAATTAGACCTTTCTTAATACTTATTTAATATTCGACGCCAGTATCAGAATGATTTTATTTGTAAACATAGGTTTTATTTTGTAAGCAACCCCTACAAACAAATGACGATCATCAGCATCAATTCACCTGCCTATCTGCAAATATAATTAATGAATTATTGTTCTTATCAGAATAATGACATGTAAAAGAAAATGAAATATATAAAATCCGGTGAGGGTAAAGGTAAGGCAAATTCAGTTAACTAGTATCACAGGTTGCTATAGTATTAGCGGATTTCAAACAAAGAAAATGAAATCCTCTTCCATAGATCCAAATATCAAAAATCGAACGCGAATCCCACACAGAACCGAACGTTATGAATGAAAATTAAAAAAAAATAAAGTCAAGTCCAAGAAGTTTTATGGTGTCAGTTTCTAAGGGGTTTTTATCACTTCCTTTCTATTCAAAACGGGGTGTTTTTCGATATATTTATAGTGGATATAAAGACGCAGGTGCTAAGTTATAAAGTTGCACCCTTACACCCAGTGATTAGCCAAACGGTTGGCTGTTTGTCAATGCACCTCTTTAGGAACGCCGCTCGACGCCATGTTTTTTCTAACCTATAAACTCGGCCATTCATGTAAATGATCGGTTGTATTTTTATATTTTTTTACGTAAGATTGATTACAGTGTTTTTGTGTGGGTTGAGTAAGAATGTGGCATCTATTTTATTTATTTTATATACGAGTAGGTAAAGGGAAATAAAGTAATGGAAATAAGGTTTATCGGAGGCAGAGTTAGAACTATTGGCTAATATGTCTTCAGGACTTTTTTAACCTTCTGAGAATACCTACACGAGTGATTGAGTGGCGAAGGTACAAGCTACTCATCATCTCATCTAGACAGAAGCTAACACTGAAATAGCTGAGCAGAGGGTAGACAGTATATTCTCAACTTTTTGGGGTTGGCTCCCAGTCTAACCAGGTAAGTACTTCGAAAATATTTTTTTTACGAAATCAGTGAGTTGTAGGTCTACTTACTTACTAATTGAAAATTATGAGTTATTACTTCTTGTGATAGAAATTATGTCTAAATTAAGATAGGTATACAATTAGACACCCCGCAGTTTGGGTCTAAAAAGATTCGATTGAAGAGCATATTCTAATACAAAGCATACGTTAAGTAGGTACCTAATATAATATAACAAGAGCTATTCATTTAATGAAACATTGATCACATTCCACGCACAACAAGCTAAGACGCTGAAACAGCAATGGCGTAGCAATGAAAATTTTAAATTTAATTAATGGCAAGTGGCGACAGACGATTATATTATTACGCGGGGGCATTGTGTGCCAGACGGGCCCGGTCTCCCCGCTAGGGTGGCTGCGCTGTGATGGAATAGGAATACAGGATAGTCCAGGTACTTTGAGGTGTGAAGTTAGAAGAATTACAGTGCTACGAGGATCTTTTGACTCCTGGATGACGTTGATAGGGTCTTGGTAAATATTTGTGAAGAAATTGTATTGAAAAGAGAAAATGGCGGCGTTCATTCCGATTTTGGCAACTCGCCAAAAGATTTTTCTATTCGGTCTACCTATCTATTGTTTTTGAAGTTTGAAAAGAACAGATTTTCAGCCTTTAGATGTTGATTTTGTTCTTGGTTATCTTCTTGCGAACGCAATATTATATATTAAAAAGCCAAACTGTAGCTTTTCCTAAGTACTACCATACATAGCAAATAATTATTGTCAAGACTCGGTAGGTCTTCCGTAAACCGTGAGATCACTCAAATAAATCCCAGTTTGTGCAGTGGTTTGTACCTACTTCTAAATCGAACGCTGAAAGCTCCTACCTACCCAGATAACGGGTCATTATGATCTGTTCTGTTGCAGTACCTATTATTATTTGATGTAATATGGGGTTTGCCTGAATTAAATTATTTTAATTTTTATTTATTTACAGTGTACCTAATCACCCTTTACTTATATATCCAACTACTGGAACACTGGCCTGCTCAGTCTGAAGGGAGTGAGCCATAATCCGCCACGAGAACCCAGTGCAGGTTGGTGGATGAAGGCTATAGGACTGCAAGTGACCTGAATCCACTTTCATTGTGCCAAGTCCGATTTTCAATTGGACGTCTGTCTTCCTGCTGAAACCATGGTCCTTCTAGCACAGTTCGCCCCCACCCGAGACGCGTTAGGCGTCGCATTGTTGAGCAAATCCGAGCCAAGCTTGTACCTACCACAGCTTGGCTAAATTAATACCACTGATAAGTGATATCAAGTAGAACAGTACCTATTCAGCATCATACTGCATCATGTTGCATAGTAACACTGCAACTGGCTTTGGACTCTAGAGGGCTTAGTTGCGATGGAAAATAAAGGTTTTATTTGTCATATTAATTTCTAAAATACTTAGGTGAGGTTTCTTGAGGAAGTTAGGTGATGGTTGATAATCCTTTCTTTCTTTCTCTCAAAGTGTAATAAAATAAAGCTAAGTATTTTATTACACTTTCGAAATTAATAATGCCAATGGCCACTTGTGGAAGCCCACAAGTGGCCATTGGCATTATTAATTTCGTCACACTGAGCCTAGCTAAGTGTCACCTAGCTGACCCGGCAATATTTTGACAAGTCGGCAACGGGATGAGCTGTTCTCTAACTTTTGAACTAAGTTTATATTCAACAGTAGCTGCGCTTCACCCGCATAACTCTCGATACCGTGGGAATATCGGGATAAAAAGTATCATTTCACTTAATCCAGGTCATGGTCTATTCATATGCCAAATTGCATCCAAATCCGTCCAGCCGTTTTAGCGTGAACATGTAACAAACCAAACATACATAAAATCAAATCTTTTATTTTTAATACCTAATATTAGTTTAGAATTGACACAAACAACCTCTAGAAGTGTGAATGACATAATATGATTTGTATCTACATACCTACTAGAAAATGTGTGAAGACTTTTGCCTTTTAAGTCCAGATCATAATTGATGGTTATGTTGACCCTTGACTTTTTTCTCACGACTAAAGCACATACAGTGGGGACTCGGGCCGAAAAATTCGAGCTTTCGATCAAACTTGTACCTACACTTCCGAATTTTTCGAATTCGAGCCGACGTCGCTGTTGGAGCAATCTATCACTCCGGAGATCCAACGTTAGTAAAATAACTACAGATAGCCGGCAGGTACATAGGTAGGTATCTTCTTTAAGATTTAGTTTACAAATGTCTAAAGATCAGTGCGGAAATGGCAAACTTAATAGAAAGAACCCATGATTGGTCCATGATAAACTATAATAATATACATAAGTATGTTCGCGCAGAGTCCTGTCTATCCTTCTCCTTGAGTCCCTGTAGCCTGTAGGTAGGTACTACTTATCTGTCTCAATATATTCAGATTGCTCCATCTTACCAATTTCTAGGAAATGTGTCCATTGTCTTAGCGTCCATATCTCAGAATGTATCATGAGTCCTCAGAATAGTTAGATTATAAGTTATGTAAATGATAAGTCCTCTTCTCCAGATGTCTTTCTTTTGCTGTGCCCGACAGGGTTCATGATTGTTTATTTTGGCAAATATTTACCACCTAAGCCTAAGAAATGCAATAAAGAATTGAGTATTGAATCATTCTGAAACCAAATCTAAATACAGTCACAACGAAATTACTTTTCTTCTCCACAAAAAGGCAGGCTATGTACCTATAGTATGATAATAACATCGGTATTGATAATAGAGGTAATCCGTTCATCCCAGACGGTCAGTCCATTCAATCTCGCGGCCTCGGGAGGCTGTGGCTTATAAAAACGGACAGTGGGTAGCTGTGAGCTTTCTACCTTCGTTGAGTAGGCAGAGTTGCAGGTCTCTTAAATATAAAAAGTCGTTTGTTTGAAAAAGGTTTTTTAAGATACGGGCTGTTAAACACATGCCTGTATTTTTTGAAGAGCACTGATGAAGTTGTATTATAGCAGGTACCTACACCATTTCGGTAACTCACGATACCCATTGCCTCATTAGGTACTTATCTAACTTCTTAAAGACAATCACACAACACTCAACAGATCCCAAAAACACTTTTGTCAAATAACCATGAGTTAGCCATTCTCGTTTCACGTCACCGCAACTCGACCTAAAAACAAAACACTACACAGACTTCCAAAATTCAAAATAATCAATACGACAACAACACAGGTGTACTGTTGTCGTGGGGTATTACCCATTGAACGTGTCACAATACCCCCACGCAGCCCCATACAACCCCATACAACCCCATAGAGCACTATAGAGCTCCATAAACGGCGAAGCGTGTCGGCTATTGCATTATTAATATTTTGTACCTCTCCACATGAGTGGAGGTGAATAGGTACCCCGATTGATTTAAAAAGGATTAGTACCTATAGTGGAAACTCTTTGGGGAAATGTCTATCAAAAACTCTTTTTCATTGTTACATAGGTGGGTACATACTTTTATAGTTTTCATGTTTAAATTGAAACGCTTGTGTGTATTTAATTGCCGTTTTCTTTTTCTCATAAACTATGGGTGGACCAAGGTGAGTGCAGGCAGGCTAAGGAAGCACTCGCTACAATCGATGGCCGCCTCGTGAAACAGGTTATCCGATTTGTACAGTAACAGCAGCTGTAACAGGGGGTCCGTTAACGAGGATACGGGCCCGTCCGAAAGTAATTCGATACTTATAAGTGAATCCTACTCCCGATTAATTAACTTTTCCGGACTGGATAAAACACATCGGGAGTAAGGACAACTGTCTAAACGATTTCTCATTCATTTTTAGTTCGGGTCCCGGACTAATCTTATGTCCGTAAGTGATACTGAGGAGGAATCGTCCGTAACTTCGGTCCCCTGGCCACGGGTCATTTAATAAACACCTCTTTGTCATAGGAGTCACAGACAGTCCGCTGTGCAGGGCCTGCATGGAGGACGACGAGACAGCCGGTCATGTGCTTGGAAACTGCCCGGTGGTCGCCTCATGCAAGGCAAAGTACTCCGGTAACCCAGCTACCCTGCGTGAGATTGTCAGTAACACCTAGTCGTTTCTGGCCTTCCTCGAGGAGCTGGGATGGGTCGAATACTTGTCGTGGAGTTGTGGACACCAGCCCGTATACCTACTTATATATACTACTTGTCTTCTTCATTCTTCTCTGGTAACGCGCTTTGCAAGAATAGCTCACGCCATACCTAAATTAGTCAGCTACGAGTACCTAAGTTCGTTGCGAGGCTGACTATCCAAGGTATTCTCCCGTAAAGGCACTTAGGTACCTAAGTATGTAGGTATTTGTTGTATATGTAAATGGTACACCACTGACTACCTGCAGTATTGTCTCTCCTTCTCCCTTTAATCCATCCAAAGATTATCTGTAAAAGATCTCTCTCAGCGATAAGACCGCCCATTGTGTCATCCTATGTAAAATTTCTACATTTAAGTACCTATATTTGTAATTTGTATGGTGTTGTAGCGGTATCTACTTACATCGCCACATGCAAACTACGCATCACAATGACGTCACGCAAAATCCTGCATCGCGCAAGCAGAGTTTACCGCGCAATTAGCATATTATAATACAACGTCCCGACATCAATCGTCGGGCAGTTGCCCACCAGACCTCCCTTCACTATGGGTTATGAGTAAACTTTACACCCTGTTCCTCATACCTGTATAGTGTACATAATAAAGAGTATTCGATTCTATTCTATTGTATTCTTTTATCTTTACATACGAGTTAGGAAAAGCAGGCTTCTGTTGAGTTATTTAGCATCAGCTGTCAAAGTCAAAAATGTCATAATCAACTCACTTGGAACACGATTGCTAAGTATTAGATACCAGCGCGGTATAGTTGTGCAACACACTAACAGTAGGAATGCCTTTCATTTTGACAGTTCAACAACATTCATTGCGGTATTTACGTTGTTGAGCGGACACATTTTTCGAACATATGAAGCTAATGGATTAGCAATATCCTTCAAAATGATTCAGATTGTGATTGATAGGTAGTGTTACGCAAGTAGGGTGCTGGTCAGAAACCGCTGCTGCGTATTTTTTATCCTCTTGAGGTAGGTAATCCATTCGTACCTATCTATAGTCAACATCCCTTTTTTTTTTTTTGAGGATGGGAAATCATCAAATGACCCCTCCCGCTCTGCGTGGAGCGGAAGGGAGTGTCAGACTCTTACTGACTAAAACCCACCCGTGTTCCTTCCTTGGCCCTTTATGTTCCAGGTCAGCGGTACCCCTTATGGATGATCCCGCTTTCCCGGCAGGCTTGGGCCCCTAGTGGACCCCCTCTTCGATGCTGGCATCTCTTTGAGGCGCGCGTGGAACACGTACGCGCCGTCCAGCACGGGCCTGGTCCTGATCGGACGGTGAGCTACCCATTACTCACCGCCCGCAGGCCCGCGCCTACGGTGGCCGGGAGTCGTCACGCGGCTCCCGACGCCCGGAGCGTCCACCGCGGAAGCATACCTAGTCAACATCCCTTGGATTGGTAATCACAGTTTCTTCTTATAGGTATCTACCTACCTACTTATTTAAATCATTCCATTTTAATTTGTAATTTTACTTCTGGATAGCTTCTTAACAATTTTTATAATTTTTGCGTGCAGCCTATTTCCAGGCAGAATGTAGGTAGGTACCTACCTACATGGCTCACTTCTATCTACTCCACCTGTATTTAATGTAACCTACATTCGTTGCAAATAAATGATTGATTGATTGATTAAAAGACAAGACCTACGTACTTACACAATAATTGTGGAATCCCTTAAACACTTTCTACGACATTTACAGCTTAGAGGGGCTCGATCTAATCTATTCGTACTTAGTCGCCAACATTTACGAGACCAGTGACAACAGTTTCAACTTGTTATTTTTACACATTGTTTACACAACTGCAGTAGAATCCTCGGATTCTACGACATCTTCAGTTTATCCCAATTGTTTCAGAAAGGTATTTAAAACTACAACACACTAACGCGAGGCACGCGAGGTAGCGTGCCGCGTCACGCGTCACGCGTCGCGGTGTCGCGCTCCGATCAATAACATTGTCTGGCTGACACTCCGATTGTTACGTCACTTTTATTGCTCTGTAGCGAGCATGGAGCTGGTTTGAGGAATAAGGAGTTGGGTAGTTATGTGTGAACTAAGGGCAGGCACTAAGATTGCTGGGAGAGTTATGAAAAATATATTGGCGAGAGACGAAAACTACCGCAGTTGAGCAATCGAATAAACAAAAGATCACGAGTAATAATAGCTTGGAGGAAGATTGTGGGAGGGTCATCAAGCGAGGATAAAGAAAATATAATTAACAAGAGAATAATTACAGCAGTTGAACTTATTGGAACCGAGGATGATGACCGTAATCTATACCTAGGTATACCTACTTGAAATGTAAATAAAAGAAACTGCAGGAAAGCTTACACCTTGATGAGATTAAGTCTCCAATTCGTAGGTCACTTACAGGGCAGTGAAATGGAATGATGAACCAACTGGGGTAAAAAATTCTACCCCTAGCTGAATAACCATACCTACCTACCTACCTATATACCTACCTAGATACTGGCCGCTACTATAGTAACCAAAGTAAGTGTTAGGGGTAACTGAGGAGAATCGGGTTGAGCTGATAGCCTAGTAACTACTAAAATGGATAGAAACGCGAGTTTTTTTTTCTTCTTTAAAAACAATGCCCAACTCTAGGAATTTCTTCTGTATCGTGGGTGCGTTTACAAACATTTAAACTCACATACATAAACAGCCAGACCCGCAACAACTACTTACTTGCAGGTCATACAAATACTTGTTCCGTGCGGGAATCGAACCCGCGACACGCAGCGCAGCAGTCAATCGCTTAACCACTGCGCCAGCCGTGTCGTCATTTAAACTTGGGATCTTTATTGATGTACTACCTACTTGCTGTTCGACCATTTTGATAGGCTATATCTATAACAGTAGGGTCGACATGTTGAAATTCTAAAGTCTACCCCAAACTAGTCTGTGTAGATCTAACTAACGCTTTCGAAGTGTTAGAACAGAGACACCCACTTCATTTAATCGCCACTTGTTTTTTACCAACCGCCACCTCCCAAGACACTTTCCCATCACACCAATCAAAACATACTGACTTTAGGTAAAAACGAAATTTCAGCACATATCAGACTCGCCCCGCCCCCCTTCTCTGCCTGCCAACCACACAATAGACGAACAATGCCCCACACAATGAGCACAAAGGGACCAACTGTCATCCCATTGTGGGGAACAAAGAAAGCCACGCCCCCAACAAAGGCGGCATTGTTTCATCTCAAATACAAAGATTCTGATTGGAGGAGAAAACGCTTGTGTGTAGGCCACCCGCGGTCAAGAATGTTTCGGAAAAAATATCATGCTACACACTTGGGAGCTGTATCGATTGATAGTCCATCTTGCGAATTGGAAATAGAGTTTATTTTTGTATGGTATGAAAGAACAGATGCTTTTAATCGACCAGAATTTGATCCGAATTAAATTGACAGCTCTCTATAAATAGTATTTTTTTGAATGCGTTGTTGTTTTCGACAGGGCATTCTCAACTCTCACTTGCGTTACATAGGGAGGCTTTTGGGTCGATGGGGAAATTGACTTCATTTTTTTCAGTTTACGACTGGGTGTATTGGTGGCTTGGTAGCCAGTTGTGAGATTTTGATGGCAGATACACGGGAGAGGTAATTTATAACTTAAGAGTAGATCGCTTTTAATTAGGTAGCTGTATAATTAAGCAATAACTTATCAATTTGGTACACGTGTGATATAACTATGGCCAACGATATCTTAACCTACAATATGTTACAAGGAACTACTTGACTGACCGGTTGGCGCAGTTGGTAGCGACCCTGCCTTCTGAGCCGCTGGTCCAGGGATCGAGCCCTGAACAAGTCAAACATTTGTGTGCCATCAGGTCACATTTCCATTCATTCAACTATTCTATTAATATTTTATACCTATGCAGGAAGGTATATCACACCAGTAGCCCTCCTAAGTGATTAAGTTAGAGAGCCACCGGTAGCTCAGACTGCTTGGACTAGACTACCTACTGTAGTGACTAAGTATAAAAAAGGCCACCAAAGGGACAAGAAGCAAGCCATTGTGTGATCCGTTCTAGATTTCAAAACTACATCCTACTGTTTTTTTTGTTTTTTTTTTTTATATGAGACAACATCCACACAAGGTCTTCAGGTCCCGAACTAGGTAGAACCTGTACTACGGTAACCTGATGACTAATATACATATAAACACACAGACACAGGTCAAACAGACATGTTCATGCACACAAATGTTTGACTTGTCCGGGGATCGAACCCGAGACCGCAGCGGTTCAGAAGACAGGGTCGCTACCAAATGCACCAGCGTGTCAGTCAACCTCAGTCAAGTCATTAAACCAGTGGGTGATCGTTTTGATAATAGGTAAGTAGGTACCTATAGGTTAAGATAGTGTAGGAAGATATATAATAAGTACCTAGGTAGGTATCTACTTACACTTTTTTTTTTTCACCATGCATAACAAACAAACAGGCAATGAAAAATTTACGGAAATAACTTAACATTTAACTTAACAAATCCTATAGGTAGATAGGTGGGTACGTCTACCCACTACATTTTCCACCGATTTTTACAAACTGATGGCAAACGTACCTACTAACTGTAGGTCAGGGCAAAATCAATTATGTAGGTCAATGAACAAAAGAAACTAAAAATAACAAAACAAAACTCTCGTTTATGTAGGTATCTACCTATTGCATCTTACGAGTCCTATAATATTATTAATATTTTACTAAAGCATACGGTTTTTACTGCTGATCCCTAAGAATTTTAACTGGGAAAGTATACCTATCTATATTATTTTTTAAAGTATTGCGGTTTAAGAAAGAAGTGTCGATTTCACTAAATCGCTTACTATACGTGTCGACTAAGCGGTGCAGCGGTGAGCGCACACCAGCATTGAATTAACAGAAGCTAGTAGCGTACAGTCTCCTGGTGCGCACCTCTCGCCCATGCACAGTTCGAGGAGCCAGGTTACACAAAACTGTCCACCAAGGCATCCCACATTATACCTAGGTATAGAGTAGGTAATTGTCTCAGGCAGCGGACGTCTTGACTGTAACGTATTGACGAAGGTTTTATATCCAATGTGTGTAATCTATCTGCCCAGCCTTGTCCCAACTTTGTTGGGATCGATTTCCAGTCTTACCAGATGCAGCTGGATACCAGTCTTTAACATGGAGCGACTGCCTATCTTTTGTTCCTTTATTAATAAGAACTAAAGTTCTTAATACCTACTTTATTACAAGCTAGTCTAATAGACAGCATTGCTACTAGATATTAAATTTATTAAATATTTAACTACTTATCCTACACTACACTAACTCAAATGGTTTGGTTCTCTTTAGGCTACGCACTATGTCTGTGTTCTCTAGTAGCTGAATTGGCTCGACATTCACATGTCGGTGAAGTCTGGATTTTTGGATGACGGTGATGATGAGTTCCTTTTTAAGGTCACGATGAAGGTCGTCCCTGCATCATCCCTGAGTAGGTATTGCATTTCCCAGCATCTGTGAGTATTGCATTTTGGAATTGTTCATTTGTTGGATTATTTTAACGGTAGTTCGTTTAGTACAGCCCCAAAGTTGGACGCAATACGTTAAAATTGACATACCTAGGTAAGACTGCCTATCTGTAGCACGATACCCTTTGGTAAGACAGCTTGTCAGACTGAGGGCAGACAGAGGGCTTCTGACTACCAGTAACCGGATTTCGAACATCTACGAATGACAGCCGGGACCAACGACTTAACGTGCTCTCCGAGGCACGGAGGGGTCTTGGTATCTAATGGATGGTCATCCATCCACGAACTGACCGCGGCAAGCGTAGCTTTACCTTTGTTAGACGCGTGCGGCAGTTCTTATTTAGCCATGAGCCCCGCATCCTATGTGTGTTGTGTAGGTAATTAGATTATTATATCCTATTGACTATGTGTGATAAATACCTAATAGAATAATATATTTAAAACTAATGTGCCCTTCCTCCTCCCCTTCTTCGTACTATATTTACGTTCATCTGTAACAGCACAATAAGACGGGCCAAATAAAATCACGACAAGACATACCTACCTACATAAGTACCTACTGAAAGTAGTTTAGAAACTAGTAGGTACTTACCGATAAAGAACCTAAATAATAGCTACCTACCTATATGACAGTAAAATCAGTTACTTACTAAGTTCTAAAATAGCCAAAATATACGTACACGACTTACACTGTAAGCCAAATAAACGGATGCCACTCGAGAATGGCAAAATTGCCAAGTTGTCGTTAAACGTCGAGGGCACGTACCTAAGGGGCAAACACATTCGTCTAAGTGTTCCAGGGACTGGCAAATTGGCACTCAAGGCGGACGATGGTGCCAAGTCAATGGGTCGAGCTGCCTAATGATTTTGGCCCGAAGTGTATTTGGGCTTCTTGAAGACGGATTCTGCTACATTTCTTTAGAAAACCGGTTTATTGGGACAATAATTATTACAGCAGGTAAGATAGGACCTTACTTATGTATAGTTTTTTAATAAGTATAGTAAAACTAGCTTGGTCTGAGAAGATCTAGCAAAATAAAAAAATAAGCATTCACCCAATAGATAAAACTGTTTTATTTTCGATTTAATCGGATTTGAAAACTAATTGGTATGTCTTGATTCAAGACAGAGTTGAGCAAAATGTGCAACACCATGTAATAAAACAGATTTGAAACAAAAGAATAAAGGCGCGCATAGTGCCATCTAGCGGAATATTGAAACAACTTTTAGCGCCATCTGTTCTGTGTCACTAGAACTTGTTCAACAGCTTGCTATCAACCGAACTCCTGTTCGAGAGTGATGCCATAGCTATTCTTATCCAAATAGTTTGCATAATAACGGATAGATGGCGCTGTGTTAAAAGTTCTCAGAATTATTGTACAATTTTTATAATATAAAAATTGTACAATAATTCTGAGAACTTTTGAGTAAAATTATAATATGAGTAAAATTACAATATTATTGTAATTTTACTCATTTCTTACGTACACGTCCATGCTTTGTTTTGAAACATGACCAAGTCCTACATTAAATACCAAGATTTATCCACCTACATGATTAGATTACATCGGAAGTACCTGTGTGTGTCAATTATACCTATTTACCTCAGTACGAATGATAAACGAGATTAAATAAAATGATTCAGTGGAAAGGTAAAAATAATAAGGATTTTATTCTACTTTTGCCTTCTTTAAGAATTCACAGGTGTTCTTTTCTTAGACAGATGAATATTAAGTTATTGCTAAGTAGGGAAATAAATAATTATTGTTAAAATTTTATTTAAATTCAATTATCCACAAAAAGGTGACGGATCGATTAAAATGTGAATGTGAATAATAATTTTAACCACATATACAAGGACCGTGTGGCCTAATGGATAAGGCGTCGGACTTCGGATCCGAAGATTGCAGGTTCGAGTCCTGTCACGGTCGAAATATTCTTTTTGAATTTATTCCGTTTATGTGCAGACTGAACATTTTAGTTTAATGACATTTTTTTTGCAATGGTAACCAATTCCACAGCCACATATAAAAAGAATCGATCTAGAACAGTATTTCTTAGTGATTTTTTTAATCTTCACAATAAAAAAATCTGATTAGGTTAGTAACTACATAGTTAGTTACCTACTACTTATCATCAAGGCGATTAACACACGGCACCGCGCTCCGCCGCGGTTGGCGGTGAATCGAAAGGAAAATCCATTTTCAAAACCGTACGGTTGAGCGGTGTACGTGTGTTAGGCATCAACGGATTACATACATGCCAATGCAACGTAAGATCCGCTTCACCGCCGACTGCGGCGGAGCGCGATGCCGTGTGTTAATCGCCTAAAGTATGATTTTTTCAGCCATTGTGCGCTTTTATAATAAAATTTATAATAACGTGACGATATTATCGTGGACGTCCATGTCGGTTTTAAACCAGAAACCTTAGAAAAGCCCTAAGCGGCCCACCTGTAGCGTGCGATGGGTCGTACAAAATCGTTTATCCTAGTAATAGGATATACAACATAGCTCCGAGTTAGTAAAATCTTCAACTTTATGTAATTTTTTTTTACTGCAAACGTATGTATTAAAACATCCCTGAACACGATTTTAGTTTTCAAGATAAGAATACTATTGATTAGTTCGATACCTAGTCGTTATTGTCGCACAGACGTTCAAAGACAATTCTTATTAATCAGTTTGAACTTAGCAAAACTGCTTTCATCCAGATGTCGCTGTTGTTATCGGAAGGTTAAAAATAATATGTAGCCTACTTCAGATTTCAAACAGGATTTAAGACAATTTATTGTAATGTCTGTCTATTGAAATCTGAGAGTTAAAAGGACCGACAATAAAAAAAAAATGGTGGTGTAGTATATCCCTGGATCAACTAGGAAAAAAAACGTATCTATTTGATACTTGAATATTTTTATGCAGAATATTTATTTTGTTTATTACTACTTACTTCTTAAAGTTTTAGGCATTGTTTTACTTGAAATACGACTAAATATACTAAAATTTGTTTTCGTAAGAGATTTTTTATACAACAAGTGACATTTTCAACAATGTTGTCAATTTCTATAGTTTCAACTTTCCTAGACCGACTTTAGTTTTGTTATTGTTCATAGAGATCCTATGGTTATTTTTTTTATTTCTCAATAAGAAATTACAAAGATGCACTTACTTGAGAACATTTTTAAAACTTAAAATATATTAATATACTTAACAACTTTGACACACAAACTAAGCAGCTATCGTTTTCCCTTACAGCAAATCATTTAAGTAACGGTCAAACGGGGTGAATAGGAATGCAGGGGTTAATAGAGACTAAACTTTAAAAGGGATTTTAACCTTGAAATAATATAGTTTATTGCCAAAAAGGACTCTTAATGAGTTTACTGTAATATAATTAACGATAAAGTGCCCTTGTTGGCATCAAACTATATTATTTCAATGTTAAAATCCTTTCTAAAGTTTCGTCTCTATTCACCCCTGCATCCCTATTCACCCCGTTTGACGGTACGTAATAAGCTTTAATTTCGTAGGCAAATAACATTAACGAACACAAGGTTTCGATCCACCCGCAAAAGAAATAATTACCGTGATCGCATAATTCATATTGGCTGAGGAGTGCGAACCCGATGCCACAATATAGCAACGCAGCAGTAGGGCAAGTATTTTTATGGTAGTAGTGTTTGATCATCTATAATATGATTTTTTAATTTAGTTTTGAAAGTAGCAAACAAGTTCGAGATCTTCTGACGTGTCATTATTGTATTGAATATTTAGTTTTCCGGCTTCCTATTTTATCAACTCATCCAGTCGTACTTACCTACCTAAGTCTTCGAACATAATTATTAGGTGCTTACTACGATCATGAAGGCTTAGAAATCTTTATTGATTTTTTTCAATAATTATTGGAACTCTGAAAAAAAATATTAATATCGAGAAATTTATTTAAAATTCATATTCTATAATATATAATTATAATTTAAAAATATAATAATATAATTTTGTAATATTTATATTGTGATTTTTGTGCCTACTAACATAGTTTATAAGTTTCAATTGTTACTAACCATACTATGGATCATTGTTTTCTGACAAATAAATTATTATTATTATTATTATATTCTCCTATTTCTGTTTTCCTTCCTTATGTTTAGGTATGTGCGTTCTTTGTTGCAAGACGCAAGCAACTGGTCAGATTTAAAACAAAAGGCAGCACATTGCGCCGCGCAACCTTTTATTTTGGGCTTGAAATGGTGATAAGCTGGTATACCTATACATATATTCATTTGACAGTATTGTGATTGTGTACATGCTGTCTTTTTTTTTCGTAAATTAATCAAGTAAAAAATAGAATGCATCTATACGCAATAAATATCGTCGATACCGGTGTATCGGCAAAATCAAAATATTGCCGATAATATTATCGGTATCGGTATCACCCCTAGTAGGTATCAATAAACTTTTTTGTGTTTTGGTTAGTGAAACTTTTAATGTGTGAAACTGTGATTCACCTATGGATTACTATTATATAGCGCTGTAAGGTGTGTACTGTGTGTAGGTACCTAACGCCTAACATTTTACGTATATTTGCTTACACATGTCCGGGGACCCATATAGCTTGGGGGCCCCGTATCGTTGCTAGTGCATAAAAAGAAAAAGCAAAAACCACACTAAAATAGGTGTATTTGTCACAGAAACATGTGCACATGAAGTACCTTTAATACATAATGTAAAAACAAAAGACAGCTGTCAATACGGCGGTAAGCTAGTGTAGCAACGTCACTGCCTAAAAGGATCCCATCAGTTTTGTTTTTCTTATGGCATCTCGTAGTTGACCTTGAGAAGTCGTAACTACTTAACCGTACTATCCTGTCGTTGCCATAAGTAAACTCAAAGCCTCCAGCCAGGGGCATAATATTACCTACAAACTAAGCGACCATGACCTAAGGGCACCCCCTGTTGGGTACGAACCTATACCTATAGGCTCAGAGCGTCGCTGGGGAGAGGACAACAAGCAAGCAGCTGGATCAGATTTTTATTATTTTAGCTTGATGAGATCGGCGTTTCCTATCAGACTATTCTGAGAAGAAAGGCCGAAACAAACTCAGAGGTGACAGTCGGGAATTTAAAGCTGTGGCGCGCGCTGGCGCTTCGTCGAGCAAGGAGGGGGGGACGGACACAATTACGTATTACGGAATGATGATTTGTGTATTTTGTGCACTGTACTGGTGGCCCTACTGCTCTCCTGGAGGAGGGTTATGAGGTCATCGAGGACATGCCTTGGGCGGCGGACTTGACTAATTTTGGAGGGGACATAACCTGCGGCCCTGACAACCAGAGGGTTGCGATGGTTGGCGGCGGTATCGAAGAAACGCTTGGAATTACGATTCATGAATTGATGGATAGTGGGGATTTTGAGGTGAAGATACTTACAGGATTTCGTTACGAACTAACCAAGGCGAGGCTGTTGGCAGGAGGAAACGGCTTTGGAGGGTCTTCATTCTATGGATGTGGTGGGGCTTTGCGTGTGCGAAGACTGCACAGACATAGGTCATTATTGGTCGAATGCACGCTGTGTAAATGAGCAATTTACACTTGAGGGACAGTTTGCTACGTGCATCAAACTTAAGAAGCTGCCATCTAGCGACATTTTATAAAACTACTTTTCACGTTCTCTACCACTGTACTCACGGTTACCATAGTTCTCAATAACGATACTAGATGGCGTCGACTTTAATTGTCTAGAAAATAAAATTGATTATGCGTCGTTTTGCTGGAAAGGAATATTAATAAACATCTGGGACATTGTTTTCAATGCCACTGAGCTACGCCTGTAAGAAGTGTGATTTTTTATTAAAATAAATAAATATACTATGTAAATATTGCGCCTGAAATATTAGCGTTAGCAACTGGTATTTGCATATTTTGCTGTTCGTGTCGTTTTTGCTAAACGGACTCTTTTTTTGCAATTTTTCTCAGTTCACTGTTAATGCCTAGGTTAAAATTAAGTATCTTTTCTTATTTATTAACAACTAGATGATCCAACTAACGTTTTCCTGTAAATTTTTGAATAATACTTAGGTACCTACATAGAAAAAAAGACGTTCAGTGTTTCTCGGATTGGAAAATTATCCGGGAAACGTTTCCAGCTTTTCTTTCCTTATAAACCCAATTCAGACTAATAAGAACATCAAAAAAAAAGACAAGTGGTGCCGATTCTCTTGTCACAAAATTCTCTAAACTAGACAAAAAATCACCAAAATTTCGTTTATTCCTATCAAACGACGATTTCCCATTCTGAAATTGACTCAAGTGACACAACTTAACCAAATTTTAGTTTGACAGCACTAAGATGGCACTGAGATTATAATTTAGTGAAAATGGCAATTTTGCTATTCTGAATTTTACGTTTTTCACCAAAAAATTTGATTGTCGTAACTAAATCTGCCTGTTTTTAATCGCGATTAAAAAGGTGTGGAATAAAATTAGTTGTCATGAACTAAAATTCACACCAACACCTCGACATCAGATGCAAAAACAGTACTGTATCTTTTTTTCTTTTCTTTTGCTTATATGTATCTCGAAAACGGTGTATCCTATCGCAAAAATAATGAAAATTTCGACCCCCTTTATAAAGCCCCGAAACATCTTAAATATTTTTTTTTTTTTTTCATATTTTCCATACAAAAAGTGAAAAATTCCATATAAAACATGTCGAGGTTGCAAATTATGCGCGACTCCGGCTCTAAAAAAAAATCACGTGGTACGGCAAACAAGTACCATGTGGAGTCGCAATTGCCAAATTTGATTTTAAATGTGTCAAAATTATTTTTAAATTTAGAGATTTTATTTTGCACAATAGCGTTAAGATTCTCATAGCCAAAAGTAAGGAATTTTAGTGATAGTTTAGTTAGTTTAGTTCGGTGTACAACAGAATCGGCACCACTATTCAAATAGGTCTAGCCGTTCTCGAGTGATGCGCGTATTATCGAACAGCATTTATCATTTTTATTTAGACCTCTTAATACATATAATAAAGCTTAGATTTTCATTAGAAAAACAAAAAAATAATAATTATTCATCTTACTTTTTTTTAAAGTAATTAACTGATTAAAATACGTGCGTACTTCTTTTTAACTAGGTTATGTCTCCTTTTCGGGTTCGGGCCTCCTCCAATTTTCTACAGGATTCCCTATTTTTGGCTTTGACCATCCAGTCTTTACATAATCTTTTGTTGAGTTCATCTACTCAGCGTTCCGGTGGCCGTCCTCTGGGTCTTCTTAATGTTGGTTCCGACCATGTCGTGGTTCTATGGGTCCATCTTGTGACTCGTAGGCGTACTACATGGCCTGCCCATTTAGAAAGAAAGAAAATGCGTTTATTTGTGGTAAACATGACGCAAAAAATAACATAAACACAAAAAATAAGAAAAGGTTTGGGGAAACATGCGTCACATGTACGCAAAACGGCTATTGCTCAGCATTATGCTGCGACCCTATGCAAGACAGAGCCCCAGCGCTGGTTTTCAGCGACAGTCGGCGCTGACGTAATGACGTCGTCCGGTGGAGCAAACAATTGTTAGGACGCTGTACCAGTACAGCGTACTTACGAACGTCCCACTTAAATAAGAATAATATAATTGAATTTTAATGTGATAGATTATACCAAATAGAAATGTAAAGCGAAATAGATATACATGCTACGAGAATATCATCCTCAATAAACGTTTTACGCTTTATGGCAACTTTCAAAGCGTCTCATTTGTCGTACACCCAACATGCACCAAGGAAACGCTATGATGTAAGGAATTACAAAATGGCCAATGATTTAATGTGTTACTAATATTAGATAAGCAAAAGATAAGTGTCTGTTAAGTTATTTCTTCTACAGACGTTGGGTATGGTCGAGGGCGTCTAGAGCATTTTATTTAGGTATATAACTACTATAGATAAATAGATGTCGGCAGACACCCTATAAAAAACCAAAAAAACCGAAAGCAGTCCCGTTTACCTACCTATTTTAGACTAAAAACAAAAAAAATATGTTTGACTAAAGACCAGGATTTAGTAAAGTCTAGAAGCCCCTCTAGAAACCCTTTATTCTGTATGCAAATAAACATTAGTAACGTAGCAAATATCACAAAAAAAAACCCAAAAATATCTTACCTAAACGACACCAAAAATAAACAGCCAGCTTACAGCATTGACTGCTCAGTGCTTACTATGGGTACTTTATGTACCTATATCTACACTCGCAGGCAGGATATAACTTGGCCGGTCAAAGGGCATCTCATATCCGGGCCTTTATATCCGCGCCAGACGTTGGGGTATAAGCAGAGAGGGTGGTGAATGCATTTTACTTCCTATGTAGGTACCTACCTATGTAGTTGATTTTTTGTGGTTTGTTGTTAGTAAGAGTTGGTTTTAGGGAATATTGGTAGCAGAAAAGGAAATTTTGGTGTTTCTTTTTTTTATTAATTTCGTTGCCGGTTCAAAGAAAGTTCAATAATATTTCTAGTAGGTACCTGGTAGGTACTCGTCGGTTTTGTCTCGCCGCTTTTAGGTTGGTCATCGTAGTAGGAAAGTAGGTACCTAGATTCTGTCTTACCGGAGTTGTGGTGCTTGGGAAGTAAGATATCGTGGCGGAGTTGTTATTGCGTCTAAATATCAATTGGTCAACATTTCACTTTCGTAGATACTAATATACATATAGATAAATACTTATATATAGATTTGCGTTCGCTAGCACTATCCACTTACATAATATCCGTACAATTTTTATTCAATAGATAGATAGAAATTCATAATAGACTTCCGAAGAAAATTCTATCGCTTTTACTCTACATAGAAAACTATGATCCATACAAATGACGTGAGCTTAGACAAGAAGCGAAGACACTTTATGCAAACAGTTTTCAACTCCCAAACGAAACGAGCCTATAAAACTTTATCACCAAAAATATCTTTAACGAAACCTCTTTCAAAAGCCACAGTATACCAATAAAAATGTATGGAACTATTCTATTCTGTGGCACCCAGTATTTTTTTTTCGTATCAACTCAGAGTTGAGAAATGGGACGATTAGAAAATTGATGGCGAAGTCTCGAAGACGTTTATTGGTGAAACGATAACCGGGGAGCTTTTTAGAAATATATTGACATGATTTTTTATGTAGAAAGGGATGCGATTTTAGGAATCGGTTTTGATGAGTGTCAGCGCCATCTATCAGTGGGAAACGGAAGTTATTCTAGTTAGAAATTAATAGCGGTACCGATATTAGTTGGTTCGAGTAAGCGGAAAGAATTAGTAATAGAATAAAATAATAATGATGACGAACCTTCCTACCTACAGAGCTAAGTTCAATTCCGTAGATAAACTTGGTCAATATTGAGGAGTTTAGTAGTTACTGTAAGTGTTTACTTAGCTCCTTGACAAATCTTAGTTAATAGGTACCTACTTAATACCTATCTTTGTGCATGTTCATTTGCAGTGGGTAGGTATCTAAGTTAGGAACATATTCTTATATGTTCAAAGTCGAATTAGCATAAATAAATTAGCCCGTCAAAAATAGCTGCGCTAACCAAAAATCCGAAACGCGACACCGAAAATTAGGAGAGAAAGTTTTTCTAAATGAAAATGAAGGTTCTATAGGAAAATTAGACCGAGCCTCCCTTTAGGCGATCACACCCTTCATAATGAACTTTAAAGCTTATAAGGAATATTTCCAGTAAAAAAATCCCTTGGTAGGTATTATTTGCCCAGAAAGGTTTGATAACATAAAGAAATTTCGCGCCATTTGTAAACAAACGACGCTTGTGTACCAGGTTTTGCGCAGTAGTGATAAAATGTATGAAATGTAGTTTCGCCCTTTTTCGTGTTGCTCCATTGTGTAGGTACTACCTAAGCGGGAAAATTGAGAGATTTTTATTTAAATTTTCATTATCTTGTATTGTGGCTTTACTAGTAGGTACCAAATGGTGTATTTTGAGCGAAGTTTATCCTCGATCAGATACTTAATGGATCTTTTAGTTATGAAAACAAATTTAGAAATGGACAATTTATTTTTCCACTCCATCGGGCTGCCAATAAGTGACGTATTTTGATTAGCTGTCAGTCCATCTAAAAATTTTTTGGGTTTTTATTTTTCAACTCACAACTCACATAAGCCTGATTCTTAATAATAAAAATACGCTCATTG
This sequence comes from Brachylomia viminalis, assembly GCA_937001585.2. Taxonomy (NCBI): domain Eukaryota; kingdom Metazoa; phylum Arthropoda; class Insecta; order Lepidoptera; family Noctuidae; genus Brachylomia; species Brachylomia viminalis. Next base: position 3,410,164 of record OW443301.2, read on the forward strand.
ACAATAAAACCTTCATGTTTTACAAGTAGGCAACACGGAAATACCCAACACTCCCAAGGTCATAAACAGATAAATAAAAATCCAACTTTAAATTAAAAAGCCTCTTTTAAAGGAAACCGGACCGACATTTGATTTACGTAATATTTTCCGCGCCGCCGCCATAATATGCTCGACCGGCCCGAGCCGGATATAGAGCCTTTTGACCGGCGCACGGATCAGCGGGCTTGTTCCCGTTAACCGGCCCTCGATGATAAATAGGGATAGATTACATTATTTTAAATAGGAAAACGATTTTAAATAAGAAGGGGACAAGATGATTGTATCGAGTAACTTGCTTTGATGAAATAATTATGCGTAGGTCATCAACCTTGTCAAAGGCTGTTGATTGCAAACAATATGGATAGATATCGCGTACAATCATCATCATTCAGCCGACAGACGTTCACTGCTGGACATGGGCCTCCATCAAGCGTCGTTATCACGACCGGTCCTGTGCTCTCGTCCTTCGGATCTCCTCACTTCTGATTCGATGATGCAGGAAACCAACGAAGAGGTTTGCATTATTTTGATATCTCTCCTCTGAACGCGATACCTACATCCTATTAGTTGCTCACGACTTACGGGACATCTCCTTTCCTGTAGAAATCAGGGGTAAGGCTTCCCGCTGCGGTGGTCATGGTTGATAGGATTAAAACAGCTATAAAAAAATTGAGCCGTCGCGGGACGCCTGGCAGATGTGAAACATCGAAAACCATTCATTCTTATTTTGCTATACAAAATAGTATAGTAAATAAGTATGAAATAAAAGAAAATAAATATGACATAAACAAAATCCAAATATTCAGTTTTTTTTAACGAAATAAATTGTTCTTTATTTAAAATATGGCATGCGTCGCCACGCCAGCAATCGGGTTTACGTGCGGCTATAGATGTTTCACATCAAAAAAGATCTTCAAGCCCAGAGATGGGTGAGATGCTAGGTATAAAAGGAGAATAGTAATAGACGAATAAGATATTCATTTTACGTATCCTTCAAAGGCAGATCATAGACCTTTCTACAAGCATAAATGCTATGTGCTAACAGATTGATATTTGGCTGTCGGCAGGTTATTAATAACCCCATCAGGCACCGGCTGATACGGAAATACGTTTGCACATCTGTAATTGATAAATTACCACTAAATAGTTCTAATACTAGGAACGAGATGTCAATTAGTTATTAATTTCAGAGTTGATGAGGTTCCTGGAGTTAATAAAGTTGAAGATAGGCGTAGTAGATACGAGTACCTAGTCTTTGATAGGTCTAACTCAATTACTTTAGAAATAGACAACTGATTTCTGCTAAATGCCTAAATGATTTCAATGTCAGCATTCAGATCTGATACCACTACCTATAAAATAAACTTATTAATAAACCAACTTCATTTTCTACGAGTATTCCAAATACAGCAATGTCTCTTGGAAACTAATAGTTGTTGCTGATAAGTTCTCTAATCAGCTCATTCATAATAAGTACCTAGTGCATTAGATACCGTCAACCCATATAATTTAATATTTCACGCAAGCTACTTTTCAATTACTCAAAAGCAAAAGATTTGCTATCTATTGTTATTATTTTATAAATTTACATATCTCGGGACCACGGGGTGAGGTCCTTTGGAAGGGGAACGAAGGGCTGAAGCCAACTGGAAGAGGTCCCTTACACAATTTTAATGAAATGCAGCACCAACCGACGGTTATCCCTGTATGCACAGTACAAGTGCACCCAAGGGCAACCCCCGGTTGGTGTAGGGCTGTTTACAGGATATGGTCAAAAATAGGTATTGGACTATGGGTTTGGGTAGCTAAAGTGGACTGGTTACCAAGAACTATGGAGAGAATATGGCCCCTGCCTGATCAATGTTTTATTATACACGGAAAAAGACTTGCACACTCAATAAAGGGCCCGCAGGAACTGTCGCTAGCACATAGTGACGTAGCGCCAAGGGGGCAACATGCCCTGAGGTGCTTGAGGAGTGAAGAGGCATTTCACGGCTATCAGAACAATCCCAGACCCCGGAAGGTGGTCCAAGATCCCTACCAGCACTTACTGGAATACTTTCTTCTTCCGAGCACGTTTGCTCTTGCGAATCTCCACTCAAGCCGGCCAAAAAAGGTAAGTAAGAGGTGGGAGCTCTGTTACTCGACAGTGTTCACTCCGGCCGGCCAATAAAGACAAGTCAGAGGTGAGGAACAAGACTACTCCCGGGGGATAGGGTCCGTGGGGTCGCTACTGCCGAACAACTCGTCACATGCTGCCCTGCGGTTTTATATATCTCTCTTGGTGTGGCTCCTCAACCTAGACCTGTTCCGGCAAAGTAAACTCTCCCGGCATAGACCTAGTTTGGAGCGTGCAAGCCCCACCACGACGTCAACCTAAAGCTACGGCGCGGCGGTGGGGTTAATATTATTAATAATTATTTAGTTAAACACACTAGCAATTTATTAGCTTATGCATGTGTATCAAATAGCTTGGAGATATTGAATCTGTCCAGTCAATTCTTAAAGCAGTTCGCGTGGGAGCCGTCACAACATTTTTTTTTCACCTTTTTATCATGCAAGCTAATTGCATGGTCAATCTGCTTACACCCATATTCTATAAGTAGTATAGGTACCTATTAATTTCATACAATTTTACTACATCATGGAAATCCCAGCAAAATACTTCAAATAACCGCAAAAATACTTGAAATCGATGCAAATACTTGAAGTCCTTCGTAAAATCACTTGATCTGTAATGCGGTTGGTATGATCCCAGCATTTGGACCGTGAAGGCATATCAGACGGCTTTAAATAACTATTCGGGAAAGATTTGTATGTTTATTGAACGAATACGGAAAATATTTATATTGGATTGACGTAATAGGCTGGTGCGTAGGGCTGACTTGGTGATTTTTTTTTGTCCAATTTGGAATTGTCGGAGCTGTTTTGGAGCTCAGAGTGAGCTGAAAAGTAAACAGCGAAATATTTACAGTTACAGCGTTTGTTAAGAAAGTAATTGATGATCAGATAAAATATAATCACGTCTGTATTCCCAAAAAAAGAAGACACAGGTGTGTAGATAGTTTATAGAATACTCTTTAGCAAATTCTTTATTTACATTGAGATACAATGGGCGGTTTTTAGGATGGACAGACACATATTACACTTAGATACATATATTATGCCAGTTATTATCCCTTTGAGCTTGTGGCTAAATCATAACAGCCACACGGGTTGATCGATCATGTTAAGCTATGCTTGCCGCGGTTAGTCCGTGGATGGGTGACCATCTTTACATACCAAGATCCCTCCGTGCCTCGGGAAGCACGTTAAGCCGTTGGTCCCGGCTGTCATTCGTAGATCTTTGACAGTCGTTACGGGTCGTCAGAAGCCAGAAAGTCTGACAACCAGTCTTACCAAGGGGTATCGTATTACCCAGTCACTGGGTTGTGGAGGTCAGATAGCTGCTTAACACCACACCATGTAAAATGCTGGTAAGTATTCAGCGGTTATCCGGTTAGACTGTAAGCCGACCCCAACAAAGTTGGGGAAGGCTAAGCAGATGATGATATATACTTGGTCAAATGAGTGTGTATCCGGTGTATCGTAATACCCACACACTTCTGCATACCCTTTCAGTGAAAAGCTTGATGTCTTGGAAGGATTATTCAAACTAGAGCCATCTCCCTACATAATGGCTTCACCATCAAAGATTTACATTATCAGCGTGCAATGATAATTTTATTCATAAGGAGCGCTGGTAACCACTCGTCGGGGCCAGAGCGACTCCACATTATTATAGAAATTTCGGCGATACATGACCTTGCGGCGTGAGGACTACTATGTGAATGGGAGTTTAGTACGGCGATGTAATTTTTCAAACATTTCTCTGGAATACTGTATAGATAGAGAGATGACAAAAGTAAGACAAAGTAAGACTGGATGTTTGGATGGAATGTCTCGTTTGATGGTACTTGGAAGTAAGTATTTTTTAAAAGAAACCGGCCAAGTACGTGTCGGACCACGCACAATGAATTGGGTTTCGTAATTGGGATGATATAATCCCCTAAACAAACTTAACATTGTAGTTGAAAAACATGTAGATCGATATACGTCACGGTCAATTCTCCAACTGCAAATGTAAGTTTGTAATCGCAAAACAATATTTTTTTATGTGAATGAACAAATTAACGATTTTACCTTTTCTTGTACTGTGACAACTTGCTTCTTGTTAAATTTCATGATTCTAGGTCAACGGGAAGTACCCTATAGGTTTTGATTTATTTGCGAAAGCAAAATTATGTCGCATTTAAATACTGAGAATTTTTTATTACGTTGAATATGACGCTGGATTTTTTTAGAGCTCCAAGGGAACGTAGACCCTACGTATTTGGTATTAATTTCAACTTGATACCTCCACGCGTTTCTAAGAAAAAAGGTCTTGGCATACTGACTGGGGAGTTTGTTGCGCCACTTCTTCCCAACTAAAGCAAGTGGTGAAGGACGGGAGTTTTGGGCGACTGTCTTGTGTAATTTTGACGTTCAAAAAGTGCTGATTCTCAGCCTAGTTTGAATAAATTACTTTTGATTTTCATTTTTTGACAGACGGTCTGTCAGACCGACCAACGGACAACTAAGTCAAAGTCAAAGTCAAAGCATTTATTTCAAATAGGCACATAAAAGGCACTTTTGAACGTCAACATTTACATTCAAATAGAATTGATTCTAGTCGCCCCTTCCAAAAGGTAGTTTCGTATGGAGAAGAATGGGCAAGAAACTCCATCGTTACTCTTTTAAAATTGGTTACAATATTTTGGATACATTAATTATATAATTTTATGTGAAGACGATGCACCTATAATAAAAAATTACCCTACCACAATAGGTAAAAAGAATTTAATAAACGTAGCAATGATAAATAAGTTAATTAAGTGATAGATACATGGTGTTCACATATTTACAAACATTGTAAAAGTAAACGATTTCCCAAATTATGTAAACAAGTAATATGTCAGTGTGTGAGTTAAAGTAAAAATAAAGTCATCCTAGAAGGCCTCCGTTTTTACCTATTGAGGTAAGGAACCCTAAAAAAAGAAAATATATTTTTGATTTAAGTAATCTGTTATCGTATTCGTCGCAAGTTATGACAGAAGCTATACGAGAACAGTCCAACCGCAAAAATCATGCTAAAAAGTCACAGGCGTTGCTGGTGTCTAATTAGACTGGCTGCCCAAGACACCCGGAAATGCTCTCCCTTCCCTCCCCTCTCTCTTTTCTCACCTCCAAAAATGACAGATTTTCATCGACTTCCATTCGTGTTATCCTAGTAGCTCCTGCTACCAACGCTATACTTCTGATGGCCCCCGAGTGGCCGTTGCGTGAAGCTCCCGTATCCGCACGATAATGACTTTATGTCGCCCGGTATACGTTTATTATTCGCGCTGGTTACGTGAAATCGAGGCTTGCCAACAGTTTTGAAGGTATGTATGTCTAGATTTTCGACTTTTCTTGTCGAATAATAATACCAGCTTATTACTGGCCCACTGCAGCGCAAGGCCTCCTCTCATACAGAGACGGCACATGCGTAGTTCACCACGGTTGCTCATCACGAAAAAAAAAACAATAAAGAGACAAAAAATTCGACAAGCCTCATAATTTAAAATTATGTTTTTTAGAGATCTTATCTAGTTGGAATTCTGGTGAAATTCGGAAAAGGAGTCATCAAAAGACAACAACCTGCTTAGATGGAGATTCACAGATGACACCGCCCTTTTTTTTTTTTTTGAGGATGGGAAATCATCAAATAACTTCTCCCGCTCTGGGCAGAGTGGGAGGGCGTGTCAGACTCTTACTGACTAAAACCCACCCGTGTTCCTTCAGTTTCCTGTGCCAGGGGCCACGGTATCCCTCTCGGACTTTTCCGCAACCCTAGTAGGCATCGGTCCTAGCAGACCCCGTCATTGGTGCTGACATCTCTTCAGATTCACAGATGATACCCTGGAGTGTAAATGTGATGCTGTCCAACAAACAATGGGGCACTTAATATCGTGTCCAGCGCGTCCTGCTGTCTGCACGCTACAGCTGCAGCTGATGGACACTACTGAAGGTGCCAGCTCGTAGCCAAATTCGTGGCTGACTCTATATAGATGGTCATGGACCCGCTAAGAAGAAGCAACAACTAATTTTTTCTTGTAAAAAATGCTCTTTAGATTTTTATAATAACATCTTACTCAGTACGTTCATAGGTACTTAGTACAAAGATTCTGAATACAATTTCACCATCGTCAATGCAGGCATTTAATGTAGCTGTAGACGTTCCTTACGGTAACTAACACCTTCTAAGGTGCCGCCTGGGGCCACTTACCAACACTCTACCCCTGAAAAAGAAAGAATATTTTTTAAAAACTCTCAAAAGAAAGCCGTAAGTAAAAATTTACGCCGAAACCCACTCAATTCTACACCAAATAAATAAAAAATATTTGTCTATTTACAAAAAAATCTAGAAAGCATTTCAGCAGTCCGAAACAGCTGACAACAATCTTTGATAACGAATCCTGAACAAATAATCTATGTGCCTATGGGTAACAGTTGAGGTACCAAGGCGAGGCCATACGGTGCAGTAACTCGTTTAACCCCAAATATTACAGAATTCGTTCACGTATTGGCGAAAAATTCGCCTTTCTCGGATCAACAAGAGATCTGGCTGAAAATCATCAGAGCAGAAAAACTCACAGGATTCTGCGGTTAGCGTATGGTGTGAGGTATGGGAGGAGTGGATAGCGATTAGGAAATATTTATATATTGTCTAGGTTATATAAATGTAGGTTAAGTAAGTTAATTGAACTTGTCCTATCTGTGCTATTCGCCTGGACTGGGAACTGAGTTGAAAGATCTTCTAATCTTGTAAAAAATCAGCAGGTCCCGTTTTAAACAGTGAGCTTCTAGAAATTGTCATTTGCGCCAGCGAAGTCCTTGTCGCCTTTAGGCAAAAATTAAATTATTGTGTACCCTATTATAATCCGAACTAATATTATAACCGTGAAAGTATATGTATCTGTCTCTTCCCTTTTTACGTCCAAACCACTGAAACTATCGTTATAAGAGAGACAGCTAGCCTAGGATCTAGTGAACGACAAAGGTTACTTTTCATCTTTGGATTTTAATGTAGGTATAATAAAACTTGCCCGTTCTTCTCCATAGGTACCTCCTTCGCCTTGAAATGGGCAACTAGCTTCATCTTTCTGACCGACCGACCGCTTAAAAATTCAATAGTGCCTGTAATTTGTCGGCACGGTTGGCGCAGTGGTTAAGCGATGGACTACTGCGTTACGTGTCGCGGGTTCGATCCCCGCACGGAACAAATATTTGTATGACCTGCAAGTAGTTGTTCCGGGTCTGGCTGTTTGTGTATGTGAGTTTAAATGTTTGTAAACGCACCCACGATACAGGAGAAATTCCTAGTGTGGGACAACGTTTTTTAAAAGAATAAAAAAAATGGTTTATTTGAAATAAATACTTTGAGTTTGAGTATCAGCTTATCACTTGCATCTTCCACAACATTTCTATGATTCTTATCACGTCGGCAAAGGTATCCCTGTCAAAAAGTTAACTCGTGCGTTGTCGACACAGCCCCTGCAAACATTCCTTTGAGAAATCATGAGTCCTTTTACTTATATACCTTCTGTTCAAGAGTTTACGGTAAAAAAAAATACTTTTTTGATGTTTACCCCTGAATTAGGGGTGAGGCGTGAATTTTAATAGACAAGTTGGGACATGTTGGGGTTTTCATTGGTAGGGGAGTAATTAAGGAGTCAGTTAAAATGGTACGGTGTGTTAGTTTTTCTTTGTGGATAATTTTAGTTTTAGTAAAGATTTGGAGATGCTTACGGATATCTCAGCGAATAATTAGAAATTTTGCCATCGGTATAATTACTATGACGCATCTGCGAAAAATATGTTATAGAGTACAGAGCTTAGATGTTACTGAAGGAAGCAAGTACCTCTCATTAAACATGAATAAATAAGATTACCTTAAGGGGACTACATGACCTAAACGCATGTTTTATAATGCCTAAAGGTATATGATCCACTGCAGTACATAAAATAAGAAATAAAAAAATATTCTTTAGGATATAAGCTAGTTAGATAGTGTGTTGAAAACATAATACAACTAATTTGGTAAGATAGAAAAAAGTCGCGAAGATACCTCAAAAAATTTATTTTAACGATTAAAAACCATACTAATATACATGCAATCAGTCTGTTTTTTTTTCAGATTGTTCTTCAAGTAACATATTAACGTGATAGTGTTTTAATTTTTTAGTCCAATCTATAGGTTTATTGTAAATAGAAATAGAGAATTGCTTCATATTTTGCAATAAATTACCAGCTTTGTGTCAGCGGGCTTCTCTTTCTTTTCTATGCAGTCCGACAATGACCGCACTTTAGCTGTGGTCAGCTCTTAAGCCAGACCTGATAACACCATGTCCTTAGCCAGCACCTACAGAAGCGTTACGATAAGTTACGTTTATTAGCCATCGGGTTAAAGCATTTAAAAACACATTAACTACAAGCATATTTCTTTTACTTCAAAATCACAAAATAAAAGAAAAATCGTGTTGCAGGTCAACACGAAATGTACAGCAAATTCCTTTTTATGCGCATTCCAATGCGGGGTTTACTCCAAAGTATTTTGACATTGATTAATGACGTTACAGAGATGGTGCAATGGACTGTTAAACGATACACCAAACTTCTGGGTCGGTATTTCGAAACAAGTTTCAGAGGAGAAATAAATATACTGAGGAACTTTGCGTCACACTTGTTAAAGATGCCTTAAAGAGTTTGGTCTCTATCGTTTGTAAGATTTTGCTGATATTTAGTTAAGATTTAGAAGTGTAAGTTATAATTATGATTATTTTAAATTGATCGAACTTCAAGTAAGTAGGTAGGTTTTTATGCTCGTTTGAATAGATTTCAGAAGTTATTGCCATAATCGCCTAAAGGGGCTGTAAGATTGTCTGGAGTAGTAGGTACATAGTTCTAAACACATTGAAGGATGGCATAGTCCATTGTGTCAATCTAGATGATAGTCAATCAAATTCTATTTTTGCTTTCTAGGACCATGTCACTTATGTGAACAAGTCTATTGCGGAAACCCTATCTGCACTGGGGATCCAACGAAACATTAGGTAGACTTCTGTTACGTACCTATTGACCTTGAAATAGTTCATGGCCTACTAAAATACCAAAATGAGCATGAAACAGGACATCCTGACAAGGTATTAACCTAACTCAGGTAAACGAACCCGAACAGTGCCCAAAAAGATAAAAGAAAACATCCTCTCGGACATCTAAAATTTAAAACGAGCAGTCAACAAATGACGGTAGTCGAAATAACTAAGCTGTGCGGTCACCCCCCACCACGAAACTCATCAGTATCGCATCGACCATCCTCGGGGTAAGACCTGCGGACTGTCGAATTAAAAATTAACTACCGTAAGGCGCTAGACGTGAAAATTTATCGGTCAGTCTACTTTGTTTATGGACGGTCGGACCTTTTAGGTGATTAGTTTTAACTTTAAAGTGATTTAGTGTGGGTATGTTAGTTTAAATTTGGCGTTTATTTTAAGTTTCCTGGTCTGATTTAGGGTTATGGGATTAAATCTTTTGGGCACGGGAAATAAAATAAAAAAATTATTCAATATCTTCACTAAAAACAAATTCGCCTACTTGTTGTGTTACATTTCACTAATCTGTACCCGGCATTATATCAGAAATGATTGCTTTCAGTTCTTATAAATCATCAACAAACATCTTCTTAAACAATCAAGGCTCACATTCTTCTTATTTCTTATATCGCTATAAACTTTAACTGAAGCTTACACGAGAAGTGAAATCAGGTTCCCCACACAACCGAATTGAAGCGTATTCAATGTAGTACGAAAGAAAATTGAAGCTAATCAGTAACGCGCCGGTTTCAGCTGAAATACGACCCTGAAGTATCGTAAGCGCGGCAATCGACGCCCGCCGCTCTTTGTTATACTGTTTTTTGCCAAAGATTAGGTTATTACAGAATGGAGAGGTATAAACTTGCCTAAAAGGGTTTGAATTATAGCTTAGCCTTAGTTTAAGCTAGAACTGCCTAATTTAAAGAGGTTTTCGTCTAACACTTCTTTTATCATTAGATTAAGGACATCTGAATTTTGAGAGGGTTTATGTTAAAAAAAACATTAGCATTTTATTTGTAATACTGTATGGAGTAGAATGATGGTAGGTAGCTGAAAAGGGATTGAAGTGCTAAGGTAAGGAAAACAGCTGCAAAACTGTTTTTGTTCCTCACAAAAGAAAATCGTTAGGTTTAAATTAGGGTCTAATACTTACTGTAGAGATTTTTTTAAAGAATTTTTAAATCAGGAGCCTCCAGATTTTCTATGCGGTTAAAAGACATATCTATGTATAGAGGTCAGTTGAGCAAAAGGAGAAGTAGTAACAACTTCAAAGTTCAGTTCGAAATCGTTTTTTACTCACGGTGTGTTTTTTCTAGTTGAACACCATTACTCCATAAATAGATAGATAGAGGTTACTTTTTCTTAAGGCTATGCCGTCATTTCTATATAAAATTTCCTAGTCTATGTGAGGTGGCGCAAAATGGTTAATATTCATGACAGTCTGCGGGCGGCGAATGAAATTGCTTCACATTTTTTATGTCTACTTCTGCTACAGTCAAACAAAAGTCTTATGCAAAAATTTACGGGTTTCGTAGTTTGTATTGTCCATTTTAGACTAGTTTTTATAGGTAGGTCGAATTTATTAGGATTTCTTTTTAGCTGTATCTTGTAGCTTTTTATAGACCGCTAAAGATAACTCTAGTTTGTATTTAGAATGTTCTAGGAACCACCCCATTTGCCTAAAGGCTCTTTTAAATTGTCAAGGAGTCGGTCAAAAGCCAGTTTCAAAGTGTTGATTCCAATGCATACGGAGCAAGAAAATCCAAGTGTCTGACAGTCATCTATTCTTGACACTTGACACAAGTGTCAGATGCTCCTCTCACACAAAACACCCAATTCAAGTGTCAGACACTCGTCTCTCAAAAAGCTGATTCATATTTTCATGAGTTAAGTCACAATCGATTGGACAGAAACTTGACGTCTAAACGTGATATTCCACAATAAAAATCTGAATTTTTTGAACTGACGTCTAACTTATTCAAACAAACGTTAATCTCCCAGATCGCCAAGTAACATCAAAAAGAAAGATTCTTTTTTATTTTGTCTCAGAAACACGTGCATATAAAAAACCGGCTACCTTGAATACCTACTTAGTAGGCACTTAATACAAAACAAATATACAACAGCCCCGCTGAGGAAAGATCCCGCAGAGGGATGGTGTTTGGTAATTTAAAGCACTGAAAAAAAGTGGTCGGCAGCTGCTCGTCGTGACTGTGACAAGAAGGCTTCCACTCATCATGATGCTGTGCTATGGGGGACCCACAGCACTGCGCTGATTTTCAGCGGCCACCCTAAACTCACTTACCCTCTCACTAAAAAGTGAAAGTACCTACCACACCATCCAAACATTAGTTGACGATAACTTATCAATCGTATGTCAGATTTGATGAAATTTCCGGTGCGCGTTGGACGCCGGAGCGGATATTACGTCTGCCGTCCAATGTGGGTCACAGACCATTCAAATGGGTGCGATGGAAGGCCCATCGATCCGTTGTGTTGGGAAAAATATTGGGGCAAAGCTGGGAAAGATTTGGTCAATATTTTTTTGGACATGGCAAGTTACATAGTTTGTGTGCTTCATTTAGAAGTATTCGTACTTATGTATGGTGTTTATTCGATTCCAATGTTATAAAGGTCATCTGGTATTACCTCTTATTTGGTGCAGTGAGTGCAGTGACTCAGTGACTGGCTTCTGTTATACATGGGGTCGATTCATCCACACCAGTGCATGTTTGGGTCTTTGACTTACGATGTGTCATTAACTTCGTATTTATACATTTGTGTACTTAAAGTACGTTATAAATAAATATGTCTACTTGGTAAAACTATGAACGGCAGAAGGAAGTTCGAACTACTGCATTATAACCACATACGTTTCGCAAATAAGTACATTGCTGATTGCATGCAATCTGTAATTTGTTCCTCTGCAGGGTAAAAAGCAAATGTCTAATTCAGAAAAAGAGTGCGCATTGATGACTTCGTTTGGTTCGTTTGACATTTCCCTCACGTCTGGTGACACATACAAAAACATATCTCACGTCAATAGAAAATACGAAACGTCACAAAAATTCCCAACAACACACAACACACATAGTATGCCCAGTATTCAAACGCAGGACATTTCAATCAATGAAATCGCACTAACGTCCGCCCAAACGTCCAGCGACCACGCTGTGCCGGTTTGAGAGACTTTTCAACTAATTGGGGACTTTTCATTTGGCACGCATGTCAGGGTAAAAACTTGTGATTGGTTGGTTTAGAATTTATGTTTAGTTGACAGGTTCAAGGATTGTAATATTTACGATTTATGAACAAAATAACTGAAGGGCAATTCCCGTGGTTTTAAGATCGTTCATATTCCAAACTACTACTAATTCCGAACCATTATTAATTGCACATGTAATGAATAAAAAAACAAGAAATAGTTTAGATTTAGTTTATTAATAGGCAATTAGAATTGCATAGGATATTTACTACTGTTTGGCTAAATGTACACTTTTTCTAAACGTTTTAATTTTAAAATAATAATTTTATTATTAGATATTAAACATTATTATTATTATTTATTTTTATTTATTGTATTCTCAGGCTCAATCTGTCAAAAATACCTTTATTGTACCCCTATTTTTGACAAGTTTATAACATTGGTTGGCGCTGAGATGTGATTACGAATTTGCGACTATTTTGTCTAATTTGACCAAAGAGAAAGCCCATTTTTACAAACAATTGTGCGTTTTTTGGTATGTGCTGACTTTCTTTCTTATCAACACGATTATGAGAATACCTGCTGCTAAAGGGTATCGTAAGTGTAAGTGTAGTAGGCCCAGTAAGTGGGTTGTGGAGTTCAGATAGCTGCATCCGGTTAGACTGGAAGCTGACCCTAATATAGTTGGAAAAGACAGGCAGATGATGATGTAGGCGGTGAGAATAACTGCATAAGTTTTACCAAAAAGCAAACTGCAAGCTAATTTGATATTATTGCAATATCTTTACTAACTTCGTTCCTAAACTAATGTTTATTTACCAACTGTAGCAAGTAGGCGTAACTGTTAAATTAAAAACACTAAACTAACGCTTAGCTAGCTGTTATCGCTAAATAATAAGTCGTCACCTTTTATATTGGTGTAGAAACCGGAGTGTTTTGACCAAAAAAGTAGAATAAACCGATGAAATACACATAAACACGATTGCAAAACTTTTAAGAGCTTTTGACTCATGTTAAAAGCGCACCAAGTCAAGGACCTAGACAGCTTTCACTCGATTTTTACGTGCTCAGGATGTTAAGAAGTTATTACACGTATTTATTTATGTTTTACTTGGCTTAAGTGCAAGCTAACGACCTTCAAATGAATTCAATTCAAATCAAATCAAAATATTTTATCTCACATAAACCTACATGGGCACTTATGAAACGTCAGAAGCTAGGTGCACGGTTCCAATTGGTTGATTCCTATACAGAAGAGCCGGCAAAAAACTCCACAAATTCTGAAATTCGCTCTGAAATTCATTAATTAAATTTCATTCTGAAATTGACACCTACCTTACCGTTGCATGCTATGTAAGTTCTGTGGGTAAGTCATTATTAAGCACTATTTCTGAAACTGAAAATAATCGGTCTCATGTGAACTTCGAATAAGATACTACTATTCGATAATGAACACCAGGCTTTTTCGAATTTGTTTTACGGTTATTTGGAAAACGATAATAAATCATTTGTATAGGTACTTATTAACCAATGCGACTGAACAAATTTGACTCATAATGTGACTGCCAAACCCCCTTGCTCCTGGATTTGATCCATTTCATTTCATTCATTTTCATTTATTTATCCAATAACAATTTCCATTGTGTCTGAATTTTTACAAAGGTACATAAGCGAATAATTAAATAATAACAATTATTAAAACACACTTACATTTCTTCAACATAATCTCATTTCCTACCTACATTAATATTATTCATACAAGTTCAAAATTAAAAAAAAAAAAATGTCAACGAGAAAAACAAATTAATTACTACATGTCACTAACAACTACCTAATAATTTCATTTAATTACCAATTTCATTTAATTGTCAATAACATTAAAATCTACACATTTCTTTATTATCACCAGTATTCAATGTCACAATTAAATTCGTTGATGTCAGCATTTCTAAAATGTTATGTTATGGTGTTGTCCCTGGATCAATTGAATTCATTTAGTAACAGTTCACATTGCGTTCGAATACAATCCAGCATGAAACATAAGTACCTATTGAATGTAAAATAGGTATAGGTATAAGAATACATGCAATCAGTCAGTGTTGTTGAAAAAATCTCAGTAGGAAGCAGTTTGGAGTCAGGATGTGTACCGACAACTCGCTCTCTAAAGCAGTGGGCTTATTTTTTTTTTTTTTGAGATTTGTTAGTACTATGAACCTCTGCCTTCCCTTTCGGAGAATGCAGGCGTGATGCCACTTAACTATCATAACACCCTGGAATCTGAGGGATGTCCTTCAAACTATACCAGTTGCGGTGTCAGTACATTATAGCGATTCAGGTATGCAAATTGTTCATCAGATATTCAGTGTTTGGACATTCGTTATGCGCGTCCCGTGTCCAGTCTGTGTTACGCGCACTGCGTGACTTTGTGGGCCGAGCGAGAAGCGGTAGTGATGGCGGGGTTCGATGTGAAAATAACTTATCGTTTTCACGTCTCTAATTAATTTAAGTCTAGAATTTATGTGATTTGTTGTGCTTGAATATTATTGGTTGTGTGGTGTTAGCTAGACTGTTATAAATTGCTTCTTAGGGCGAAGACAACCTGCCAGGGTTGCGGGAAAGTCCAAAAGGGGTACCGTGGCCCCTGGCACAGGCAACTGAAGGAACACGGGTGGGTTTTAGTCAGTAAGTGTCTGACACGCCCTTCCGCTCCGCCTAGAGCGGGAGCAGTTATTTGATGAATTCCCATCCACCAAAAAAAAAAAGGGCGAAGACAACGAAGCTTTATAGTCTTATATTTTTAGTTCTGTAAAATAAATAACGAATTTCAGAAGAATACGCCGCTACCTTAATGTTACACCTCACTACTTGAAGTCATATAAGTACACTGAACATCAGTGGTAACTTGTACTACGCAAAATCACCCTTATTGCTACGACAGGCGCTGTCAAAGTCTGATGTGCGGTTGACTGTACAAAGTCAGCCTCTTACAGGCTGTCTGACTTGTAAAAGATTCTGAATACCTAGTTATGACAATGCAACCTTGCCATGTTACTTCTTTACCTACCTACTGTTCCTTCGCTTCGAGAAGAGTACCAAAATCGCTTTATAGGTTATCGCCACCTCTTCTACTTGCAGCACAACTATCCGAACCACTCAAAACGGAATGTTTTATGTCGTGTGCGTCCAAATCGCCTACGGAACCATTTGATTGACAGATTTTATTTAGGTTGCAGGCCGGATGTCAAGTTGCATTCACTTTTTGATAAAATAGCGCGGTAAAAAAACTTGTTCGATTTTAATAGTAGTGTGTATTTTGTTTGGTTCGGAATGAAAAATGTGTTATTTGTATTTGAACAGTGTACTCACCGGATTCATAAAAGATTTTCTGCTTCAGACAAAAATTGTTTAGTGTAAACGCAACCTTTTCAGTCGTTTTTGAAACTTTGACTTTGGGACTGTTGTCACCAATTGATTAGAGCACCAATTTTTTTTAAACTTAAAAATTAAATGTTAATCGACTTTCAAGTCCCACGTACATAATTATAGTATAGGGGGCGAGCCTACTGCTATCAACCGGGCACAAATGTAGACTCCGGGCTGCTGCGCCTGCAAAAATTAAAGATGGTGAAGACGTAAAATTTAAAGAAAATTAACTCTTAACTATTATACAGGCTGAAATTGAAACTGGCGCCAACTCGAAATAGGAGGTTCAGTAACTGTTACGTTAAAAAAAAAAAAGTTAGATTAATCATTACAAATTTACATTTCACAATAGGTACCTACTAAATTCTTGAAAAAAATCGTGTAATTATCGTCTTAGATAGTGCAAACTAAGTTAATGCCTTCAAATGGACACGAATTATGATCGTTCCAGTAAAAAATAAACAAATAAGAAATTGAATGTATCATTTTTAGCGTGCGCCCAAAGAGCAATCCTCTCATCGCAGAGTACACAACATGAAGCAAGTTGGCAACGCGTTGAGCTAGCGGTCATTTACCTAATTTTGACCGTTCCTACGAAAAAAAAGGGCGCGCGACGACGCGACGTTGCCAAATCGGTTGCCTACACGCACGTATCATCCCTTTCCTTTCTCTCGACCAAATGACATGCTGTAAATTGTCTTTATAACACGTTGAGTTATATATTTTAATTTGGCGCACGTATTCAAGTTCATCCTGTTTATGAAATGCTGAAATATAATCTTAGATGATGTGTAAAATCAGCAGTGTTACTCGACCTTTGTCGCTGACCCTACCAGCCCTTATTCTGATAGTGTACTGGGGCCGTACCATGACGTGTTAACACCATCATGATTCCGTTGCAAAAAAGAGATAGTGCTATCGGTCATGTATAGCTCCGTCTCTCTTTCACGCTGGAACAATGATGGAATTAATACGTCATAGTTCGGCCCCTGTAGATACAATATACCTGGAATCTGGAAATTGTCGTAAATCCAGTTCAATTAAACAAGTAGTTACGAAGTCTGTACCAATTACGAGTACCTAATGACAAACCTTACCAAACCTGGGGTACTAACGAATTGTTATCTCCAAACCACTTTATTGGAAACCTGATCGGATCATCTAATACAATTAGGATGCTATCGTCTGTCCAATTAAGTGAAAACGATGCCACAGGACTTTAGAACGTTGCCAGATTGCTAAGTCTTAGTTTACAGTTGTCAAACTAAGCATAATTAGCCCACAATGTTCTCACTGCTGGGACAGAGGCCTCTTCTCGGTGAGAGGGAGTAGGCCGTAGGCGTAGGCACCACGCGGGCCCAGTAAGTGTTGGTAGATGTCATATGTTTTCGCATTTTTGATTATAGGACATGCTGGTTTCCTCACGATGTTTTCTTTCACCGTTTTGAGAGCAGCGGTAAAGAATAAATAATTTAGAAAAAGTTAAGCGCCTGTCTGGGTTCGAACCTATGACCTACAACTCGTAAGTCACGGCCGTTGCCACTGGGCCACCACTGCTCTTGTCAAACTTGCTAGGTTTTGATTAGGTTATGTTAGTAGATTGAAGAAGTATTTCAGAAATTGCCTAATATATAGCATCACGTTTGTATAGTAGAACCACATTTTACCAGATATTTTTAAGTCCCATGTAATAGGGAGCGAGCCTATTGCCATCAAACGGGCACACATTCTGACTCTGGGCTGCTGCTGGCAAATTCCTGACGGAAACTCTCAATAACGCCCGATCTGGGAAGAGAACTGCAGAACCTTACGCTCAGCAGTCGACCACGAGCACTAGACCAACGAGGTTGAAGGCAGTAGTATACTTTATTGGGGAAATTACGATAGTGTGTATATTCCGTTCGATGATCATTTCTACCAAACGCAGTATCATTTTTAAAGCAAAAGCGAAAGGAACGGCGTCCGAAAAAATGGCGTCTAAATCAAAATCAAAAGTCATTTATTCAAACTGGGCTGAGAATCAGCACTTTTTGTACGTCAAAATCACATAAGACAGTCCCCCAAAACGCCCGCCCTTCACCGCTTCCTAGTGCTTTAGCTGGGAAGAAGAAGTGGCGGAACAAACTCCCCAGCAGCACTGCTGTCTGTTCAGTTAGAAGAACTGGATTCTATACAGTAATAAGTAATTAAAATTACGAAACACAAAAACATAAAATTATTTCCCATAAGTCAGCTAGCACACGCCAATATTGAAAACTATACTCAAGCTGAAATAAATAATAAAAACGTAAACAGAACTTAGTACATAATAAAATTGCTTGGAGGCAAGCATAAAGGGCGTGCCCGCTTACTTATGCAATGCTGCATTATGTTTATATTTATGTAGCTGTAACTTGTAGCCACGAATGATAAACTAGGACCTTCGACGTAAAACAAAGAAACAGTTAATTACTAATAACAATAACAAAACCATAGTCAGAAAGATGTCTAGTAAATATGTTGCCAATATGAAAATGCCACCCCGTTTGGTAGAAATTATCATCAATCAGAATATACCCATTATCGGTAACGACAATGGGTAGATATATTCCCAGTATTGAGGCAGTAATGCCTCAATGTACTTTAGTTAGGCATTAAATAGGTTATCTAAATTATAAGATCTGTAGCACACAACGCAACTTTCATTACTTCTAACAAGGCAAACTTAATTCACAAACACGACCCACTAAGGCTTGCATCCTTGCATTGCGTTGAGAAAGCAACTACTGATTCTTAGTACTAACCACTCCCGATCCATGTAGCTATGAACATAGTCTCGGGAGGGCAGTTGGTACACCCAGAGTTATAGCTTTTACATCTTGAATGATAATTGTAATCTTTGAATAGTATGTGGGGATTATGAAGTTAGATACCAAATTTTCTGTTATTTTCTTCTTGTCTCTTTATATATACAACGAAGGCATTTAGGTTTTCTCGTTATCAAAATGGTCGGACATGGTGGGTAACCGAAATTATAGTCAAAACGAAAAGTATACGAAAGTATAGACGTCTATTAATACCCTAAAGTTCAATAGTTACAAAAATATCACTTCATTAGGCCGATGATTGCATCTGCCTAATGAAATTGAAAATTCAATTCACCAGTTTCCATATTGTAATCTGATTGCAGATTACAATATGGAAACTGGTAAATTCAATATAGGATGGCAGGACAACTTTTCGCAAGTGCGTGTCCACACAAATTGTCCAAAGTGAGCCCCGTGAGCTCTAACGCCTAACATTAACGTTCACAAACTTCAAAAATATTATGTGCCAACCGACAAGCGACAACCGTCAACCCAGTGTTGCCACTTTCTATATCGATCTTACCCAAGTGCACTACTTGACTTTTCCGGTTAGTAATAATTAGATGACGTTGCTAATAATCAAAAATAAACATGGCGGATCAGTGTTGATGGTGCGACATATACAACGTGTTTTTTGCATCCTCGGCAAATTTCAGGAGGCTGTTATGAAATACATAAATAATCAAATAAAATTACGATCGTGCTCAATAATTAATACATACTTGTTTTTTTAGATATTTACGTTTGACAGTATAGTAATAATAATAAATAATAACTTTTAATTAGGTCCTTTTACAAAGTAATACATCTAAACACTTATAAATACTTAGTAGTACCAAGTTCTTTTAAAAGCTAGTTTAATTTACTCGTTTTTAATTACATAGGAAAGGTGCGTTGGTACTGACATCCTATCTTGTGGTGACAGTATTGCAGAATACTCCACTTTCAAAGAACAGAATCGCCCCGCTGCGTATGCGGTAGGCAGTGTTGCACGACTATGTCGCTGTGTGCGTGCGTTACAGTTACAGCGCAGTTACATCGCTGTATCACACGGGCCATACACATGCCGATTTTGGAAAATTATAAAAAAAACCTACTTATTTTATTATTGATTCTTGTCGAGAATCATTAGCATAGTTACCTCCTCGAATTTGACGAGGATTCAAAACGACACCTTGTATGTGTGTACCTACATATAATAAATGGTTAAATAAATAAAAGTGGCCCTTTGTGTCTGTCTGTGTGACCGCGTTGTTTTTCTAAACTAAGCAAAGTAGGTATTCATTTTGGTGCAGTTTTCACCATAATTTAGAAAAAAATATTCCAGATATTTTATGTGTTTAATACCTACACTAATATAGAACTTAATCTCGATGTGTTGTCAAGTCAAAAAAAGTGCTAAGTAGGGTCGCTAGTTAGACTGTAAATATATTTCGAGGCTAGGTATTTTGGCTGAGCTGTGATTGGTCAATAGTATTACGGAGCGCTGTGAGGTTTGGTGATGTCTTGTTTTTTTTAACCATTTAGCAAATGATTTCATGCAAAGTCAGTTCCATTTTTGAGTTTTATTTTATTGTATTTCAGGATAACAAACAATGAGGGTTTCCTGAAATAGCTTTCACTAGTTGGCAGCACTGAGACGTCAGGTCCGGCCACCTGTCAAAAGTGTAAAAGCGCCTATATTTTCATGATATTTTCTTTAGTCGAGACTGAACGATGAACGAATGAATGAAACGTATAAATGATTTATTTCTGTAAGTAGGTTTGTACATGGTTTGTACAGACACTTTTACACGTCAATATACTGTATGACGAATGTCATCATATATTTTATATATATATATTAAAAGACCTCAAATAGGCGCCAACTGGTCCAACAATTTACGCCACCAGTTGGCGCAGTTGGCTGTTCATTGTGCAATAATGCTTAATATTTAGGTACAGATATTTTACAAAACACTTAAGTAATCACGCAACCAGCATCTTTATCCACAAATTAATCCAACACTGAAAATATCAGTTTCAACAGTGAGTTTATCTGTTAAATGCCTATCCGTATCCAGTATCAAGTATATCCGGACACTGAAACAGAGCCTAGACCAGTGGCAATCACTTTCAAATCGTTTCGTATTTCTACAACGATTTTCAACAGAATTGACATAAGCTTTTCGGTAGCTTATGTCAATCCCATACATTTTTGACTTTTCCATCATCGTTATTTTTGATAAATGTCACTTTGTCTTGGGCTTTAAGCCGTGTATGCACGACCGAACTCGAACACGGTGAACACGAACATCGAACGCTTTGTTAACACGTGCGTACCACTAACAAACAACGATTCATTCGCGTTCGTCATAAATTTTCGAGTCGATCCAATTGTGTTGTTCTGTGTGGACGGTGTTCGGATAATTAATTTGATACAACATTGTTCGTAACGAACTCTAGGTTTGAAGGCCGAACTCATGGCTCCTAATGAGAGCGGAGCGGTTGAGCGCGAACTGTGTTCGAATAGTGTTCGTGTTCGCTTTGCTAATTTACGTCCACACGTACGAACCATGTTTTGTTCGTTCGTGCGTACACGTCTTTAGGTTCTTAATCTCAAATGTTATTATAGGACGTGTTCAATAATATTATATTTTGCAAGTCTTATATTACCATACAAAACGATTTCCAAAAAATCACGCCATTTCAAAGACAACGAAGTCGCCAGCTACTGAACAATAATCCTTTATCGCCAACATTAAGTACAATGGTTCCAGATGATCCCAGGCCGCCGAGCTGTTATAAAGGTACCATTTGTGCGGCTGTAAATACATCACCTGAGCGTATATTTATAGCGACCAGCATTAAACTTACCCCGGCAACTAATGTTGCTTCTAATATTGTGGGAGGTACGAGAGTAACTCGATTGGTAGTCAGTTGAAACAAAGTTTTTGTAATTTAAATATGATTTCTTGGCGTTAAGACGCGGTAAGAAGCAAATTTTACAATAGCGCATCGCAGCAACCAATTCGGTTCAAAACAGCCGCGATGCGTTTGACCAAAATAAAATTACAGTTTTAATTAAATTCAAAAATAAATGCACGGCTCAGCGGAATTATTTTGAAGTATTTCTTAACTTAATTGAATTCCCTTTAAACTCAAACTCAAAGCATTTATTTGAAATAAACCAATTACAGGCACTTTTGAATTATCAAGGGGTCGGTCAGTCAGAAAGATGAAGCTAGCTGCCCATTCCAAAGCGTAGTAGGTACCTATGGAGAAGAAGCGGCAAGAAACTCCATGGACACTCTTAATTAAAATTAAAATATTGTTACAAAAAAGTGGTTACATTATTCATGTTGAAATTATACACGTGAGAACGATGTAGAAAGACGTGCACGTTGAAGCTGTATCTACATCGCCACGTGCCGTCATACTGACGTCACGAAAATCCTGCATCGCGCAAGCAGAGTTTACCATGCGACTAGCGTTATACATAGGTATACAACTTCCCGACATCAAGCCTCGGGCAGTTGTCCACCAGACATGTCACCCGTCTGGACGGAGGATCCTCATGTTTCTATGGAGGTATGAATGAACTTTACACCCTGTTCCTCGTACCTCTATAACGTTAAAAGCGTCCGTAATAAAACACGATAAAAAACAATTCAGGAGTTAAAATAAGCCGTGCCAGCTAGGAAATGTCCTGTGCCTACTGACGGCGCCCGTTAAATTGGTGGCAAAATATCAATTACATATGACTTCTGTTATACGATGAAGCAGATGTTATGAATATAGTCGAGAATTATTTTATGTCGAGACGTCTCATGATTTTATTATTTTAAGTTGAGACTCGAGCATGAAAACCCAGACTCAGTCTTTACTAAATTCACTCAAAACCCACCTCATTGCAGCCTGAAAAACGTATGATAACCAACAGTACTGCATCCTCGTGGTCAAATGCACAGCGAGCACAACTATTCGCAGAAGAGTTGGCTGTTTCGCTTAAATGCTTTCATGTATTGTTGCCGTCCAGCGCTGCAGCGCTATGAGGATTGTGTGTACAAATGGGTGATTACTGACGACTGCAAGTGCTAAGTTGGTTAAAGTTGTACGTGTTTAAATGAGGTTAAAATTCGACTTTAGTTTCTTTGTATTGTTGACGGATGGCATAATAAAATATTAAAAGCTGCCACTGAGGTAGCTACTCACTATTGGTTACCTCAAGTTTCTTTTAATTTACGCCAACCGTCTCTATCCTGTGCTGGACACTTCAAACCCTGATTACAAATACGATAGTAAGTTTGTTTGTTGGTTACACGCTAAAACGGCTGAGTGGATTTGGATACAATTTAGACCAAGGCCTGGGTAGGGACATAGGCTACTTTTCATCCTGGATCGCAGACGGAGTCACGTGCAACAGCTAGTGGACAATAAATCAACTATCACTCTTTAGAATTGTTTAACAGTAGAATACAATTATTTATTTAACTCAGCCTTAAACTTAATTATTTGTTTCCTGTGGGATTTCCTGCGACCTAATGAAAATGCTTTCAAGGTTTTTTGAATCAATAGCATAATCAGTCTATATTGTCCCCAATGGTGGGACACAGGCCGAGTGAGCCGTAATTCACCACGCGGGCCCGGTGCGGGTTGGTCTTCAAATTTTTGTTTCTAGGACATGCTGATTTTCTCACGATGTTTTCCTTCACCGTTTTGAGAGCATTGGTGATGAAATAATTTACACAAAGTAAAGTGCCTACTTGGTATCGAATCCACGACCTACAACTCGTGAGTCGCCGCCGTTACCACTTGGCCACCACTGCTCTTTCATTCAACCTGAATAATGGTTCTCAATTCGGTATACATTTCCAAGTGTTCAGAACAAGCCTATATCCACATTCGTCGCACGACCGTCGTCGACGTCGCGTCGCCTTCGCATCCTTGTCGTCACGTGCACGTCCCGCTTCACTGACTTCGGAACACTTCGGCCAGGTGTTCGGGAAATTCAACAGTTTAACGTAGATATTTTCTATTTTACACCTTTTAGAAGGAAGGTTTTTAGGAGCATTGTTGCAAGAGATAGAAGGATGTTCTAAAATGAAAAAAAATATAAATTACATTAGAAATATATTTTTTTTTTGGATCAGCTGCAAGGACTGTTATCACATACATATTTAACAATCAGTTTTTTTTTACAAATTATTAAATCAATGCGGTATTCCAAAGTCCTTTCAATTAGTAAAGAAATGTATATATAGGTATTTTGTTCATTCGAATTAATAATGGGGGATCATAGTACATTGCTATCGACAAAGAAATGGAATACCTACCGCGATCCCCATTAAATTACACACACAAGAAGACAGAACATGGTCTATCCTTACGAAGAACCCTACAACCTTTTTTTACTAACCCTTTAACACTTCTTTATACACCAAGAAAAGAGCATGTCGGGCCATAAAACCATTGTTTTATACTCATCCTCGTACCGCCGCATTCATTCTCTCGACAGTTCTACAGTTCCTTCGTAAAAGCGAATTTTCCGTAACATTAAGCTGACCCCACGCTTGGTTTATGGCCCAAAACAAATGTATTGCAATATACAAAAATAAAGAACGCCAATTGTTTATTTATATAGAGAAATGGAATTTAGTTTTCCGTTGTGGAATTGGAGAAATATAGAATTAAGTACAATATGAGGTTATTGAGTGTTCGGCATTTATATAGATTCTTTATCAAGATTCTTTTTCTTTTCTTTTTTTTTTTTCTTTATCTACAACTACATTTTCAGTAGAATGGATAATGAAATGAATGTAAATAGTTACCGTTTTGTCAGCCTATAATGTTCCCACTGCTGGGACACAGACCTTCTCTCGGTGAGAGGGAGTAAGCCGTAATCCACCACGCGGGCCCAGTGCGAGTTGGTAGATGTCACATGTCTTTCGAATGTTTGGTTCTTGGACATGCCGATTTCCTCTCCATGTTTTCCTTCACCGTTTTGAGAGCAGTGGCGATGAAATAATTTACACAAAGTAAAGCGCCTGTCTGGGTTCGAACCTACGACCTACAACTCGTAAGTCACGGCCGTTACCACTGGGTTACCACTGCTCTCCTGTTTTGGCGTTGCCATTGTCGTAATTAAGAGTTAAACAACTACATTGATCAAGCCTAAAATATGTAGCTATTGCTGACAGAAAGGCGATCCGTGCGTATTTTTTCGTGACTGGTTGGTACCTAAAGAAGTCTTTACTACCCAGTTGCTTTCATAAAACGCCTTTAGGCCTTTTGAACACGGCACGGTTTCTTTACGGTACGTAAGCCCCGCCGTAGAATAAACGTGTCCGTCAACAAGCTTCCATAGTGATCCATACAACACTGACGACCGTACCTACACACGGCGAATAAACCGTAGTTTTTCACCGCAATAAAAACGTGTGTACAGTCGACAGCACATAAAGTTATTCGAAACTGTCAAATATCTTCAAACTATTTTAAACCTTAAAATGTTAAAGGTTAAGTTCAGAATCGAATGAGAAAATTTGACAGTTTGTAGTAACTTGACCTGCTGCTGTGTACCTATACAAAGGGCCTACGTTCTTGGGTCTTTGCAAACAGAGTCTTATCTTAATTCCTATACAGAATTCTTTGTAATATCTCTAAGCGATTTTACATAAAAAACTTCGCTACATTCAACCACTCGTAGTAATAAAATTTTCTTTAATATTCCTAACGTACCCGTCTAGACGGTTGAAACTAAAATTATAAATAATACGAAAATGTTATTCGTATGCAAATGTGTTTCATCACATCTCAAGTTTTAACTTCACACAAGAGGAATAGAATGTTCACAATCAGTATAATATGGGAAATAATGCTGGTTGCACACTTTGAATGGTACAAGCAAATGGTGGGACACTGTTATTGTCACAAGCAAATAGTGCGCTGGTGAAGACAACTAGCAAGAAAAATCATCGTAAATTCATGCAGAGAACATTATTGTGATTAATATAATCATTTTTCAAACCCAAAAAATAAGGAACTTCCAATAATCTTTCCTACGGCTATTCAGCATCATGGCTGCTGTTGATAATAATATTTGCCTTGAAATCAAAATTGTACTACTTACAACGAAAATAATACTTTACTCTCAAATCTAGTGGTAGTAGGTAAGTAATATTAGAACAGTGTAAAAATACGTTAAAAAACTAAAATCCTTATCTATAAAAATCAATGCCACTTTTCGTTGTAACTTTATAACTCAAGAACGGATTTTGCTAATTCTTTTTAGAATATTCCTTGAAGTACGAGGATGGTTCATACGGAAAGAAAAATTAAAAAAAAAAAAATATGCGGTATGAACTTCGCGGGGTCAGCTAGTAGGTACATTATGTTTTTGATAAGCATGTGTATGTTCGTAGTATATATTACAATACATAATACGATCACAATTCACAACTAATTCAAAAATCACTCCATCCACAAGAAAAGCCACATACAATTTTTAAGACACTACAACCCAGCTCACGTAGCACATATAACGTTGCGCCACGCCCACGCTACGGCTCTGTTGCGCCGTGTGCAGCCGGCTTAATAACGTGATGCACGAAATATGGCCGCCCGGAGCGCAGCACAACTTCGCTACTCAGGAGAACAGCGTGGTTATTTGCAGTGTGGGTAGTAGAAAAGGTATTGGGTAGTTTTAGATATAGTTTGGTAGAGTGGATTTGGGGTTTGGGCTGAGAATGGTACTAGGTGTAATGTAATCCGTTTTTGGATACGAAATAATACGCTTTTAACGATATGACCACCCATTTTGTCACTTCATGTATCTAAAATGTAGCAAGAAACAAGCAAGCATGTAATGAGCAGTGGCGACCCAATGGTAACGGCCGTGACTTACGAGTTGTAGGTCGTGGGTTCGATCCCAAGCAGGCACTTTACTTTGTGTAACTTATTTCGTGGCCTTTGCCCTCAAAACGGCGAAGGAAATCATCGCGAGGAAACCGACATGTCGTAGAACCAAAAATTCAAAGACATGAGACATCTACCAATCCGCACTGGGCCCGCGTGGTGGATTATGGCACATTCCGTCTCACAGAGAGGAGGCCTGCGTCCCAGCAGTGGGAACAATATAGGCTGATTATACTGTGTTATGTAACATGTCTACATTTGTATTATACAAATTCTTTTTTTTACTCTACAATACAATTAGTATTATGGAATGCTTGTGAGCTAAAATATAAAAAAAAACCTACTGAACTCTCCAAATAATTACTTTCGGTTAATTAAAATTTTTTGAACTTGAAAACCAAGCAAACTCTACTTAGGCATTACTTAAGGCGAAATCAAAAGGTTAAGGAGAGGTAGGTATAAATAGTATTTTAAAGATATTCATTTTAGAAATATTCACTTTGTTGTTCCTACCACCAAGGCTGAAGAAAATTGGTGGGTCGTTTAGATGCCAATGTATACGTTTTTATAATAAACTTAGTATATGAAAACAAGAACGTGCTTCTAAAATTAGTTTATCCAAGACTTCCAAAGACCGTGTGCCGATATAAATGAGCTAACACATGGCTCTCCTCCGGGCGGTCGGCGGCGGGCGGCGGCGCCGGCCTTGTAAAACTCTCGTGTAAACGTGTCCGAGACGGATATCGCTGCATCTTGCTAAGTTATAGGTAGATACCGGATCCTAGTACCTGATGTAAGAAATACGCTGGGTAAGATGCAGGTAGCAACCCGGTTATTTTTCTTACGATTCTATGCAGTAAGTACGTTTTTTATTGCACGATTTAGTAGTTTTTCTGGTCATTTCAAAATAAAACGAAAAATATTTATGCGAATTTTATTTAATTAAAGAAACTACACCTTACTTCAATTAGCTATATGTCTAAAGGTTTAACTATGTTCTTCGGGTCTTTGTTCTGAAGTATATAATTATATTATATTTAAATGATAATATCAACTTCTAATGGTTCCACCACAAGGCAAAAACCTCTTCTCACACAGAAGGCGAGCGTTGATCATCACGCTTGCTCAAGACGGGTCATAATATTTACTTATATATACATTTTTCTTTCAATTATTTGCATCAATAGTTTTCAATCGGAGACCTTACCAACTAACTTAGCATTTGCAACAGGCAGCTGATACCATGAAAACGTCGAATTCTTCCTACAAAGTCGAAAGTTTACTTCTAAAACTATGAAAATACCGACCATTCTTAGTAAGAGCACATTTTAAATGTTACATCTCTAAGGATGAGGTATCTTAGGGACTCTCAGCGGCGTCGTCTACCCCACAGCTAGATTCTACTTCTTGAAAAGTTTAAACGGGTTTGTTAAGTTTCTATTGTTTGTGCTATAAACCATTACTAGTAAACAACTGTGGTTTAAGTAAATGGAACGGATTGTAGAATGCCGTTTGCCCTACTAATTCAAGCGTGATGATTTTGACAGCGTTTTCTGAAATCTTAGTAAATTATACGATGACAAGCCCATTTACATAAATCCAATCGGTCGAGGGATTCGGTCAGAAAACAAAATCAACACTAGTTCAATTATTTTCAAATTCCTTTAAAATAGAACTAGTGATTTAAAAAAAAAACATCAGTAGTTCCATCATGGAACTGTTAATGGTACTAGCGGCAACGAACAGTGTGCTGTACGCACCTATATACCAAAACAAAGATACCTATACATACATACCCGTGCTTGCATTCACATTGAGAAGCTGCTCCTTTATGTTTTTGGAAATTAGTTAGGTATATATGGAATTCATAATGGTATACATAATATGTAGACCATTTATTATGAATTAATAGAATACTCTAAAATTTTATTATAGACTGTTCTATTCGTCCTATTTAAAGAGAAATTGACTGTGAATGTGAGTACCATGCAGGCTAGATAGAATACATGACTTTATAGCTGTCTGGCGGTTTTCAGTATTTTATATATGGCCTACGCAAATGTCCTGCAGATCTGGTAGCGGCGTGTGACGGGTCGTTTTGCTCCCTAAAATAGGGTTGAGCTACACGGTGACTGATGCATGCGTGCCGTCTGTTAGGACAGGTCAACTCAAAGCTGCAATGGCCCTTTCTTCAAAACGCCCTTCTAGACATGGCCCTACATTGTTAGACTCACATAAAATCGTAATAATACAATGTTAAAAGAGACCATGATCTCTGAGTTTGTTTCGGCATTTCTTCTCAGGGATCAGTCAGCTAGGAAATGCAGGAGCCATCTATTTTTTAAATATTGACGTGTAAAAGTGTCTTAAAAGATCTACTTACAGAAATAAACATTTCATTTCATTTCTTTACCTAATATTATCTAGTGAGCCGAGTTAGATAAAATAGTAATAGACAATTCAAAACCTAAAAGAAATCAGGATGAAAAATCGGCCCAACCTGATAGATGATGATCATAATATGTCTACGCAAAAAAATCTCCAACAGTAGTCTACTGTTTAACAAAGTGAAGTATCGAGGATTTTTCTAAAACAGCTCCCTGTAGCGGGAGCTTCATTAGTTATTAATTTAAGGGTAGCCGCGCGAGCGAACTGTTCATTAATTCAAAGCAACGTCTGTGGCCAGTCTTAACAATCATTTCGGGAGTCACTCACATTAGGCGCATTGGACGTGATTTTTTATCACAAAAAATATTATTCAAACAGATTTTATTTAATATATTAAAATCTCGCAAAATACACGACATAATTACGAATATTTAATTCGTATTAAAAATTAATATCGTGTACAAGAAATTGAATTAAGGTTAACAAATGCCATAGACAATGTGAATAATAATTCAGAGGGAAAAGGTCTGTAAAACGACTTCAAGAATATTAAAGGCTGGTTTTATAGGAAGAAGAAGCCATTTAACCCTTTAAGATCACGCCCAAAACAGGATACTTTACTTAAGTACATTTTTTATCTGGTAACCGTACTAAAACAGTGTGTTTAGGACACACCATGGTAAACCTATTTGTATGGGAAGATATAGCTTAATAAGGACCTAAATTTTTCACAAACAATCCTTGATCAACACTTATTTTACTCAAGTGACCTGTTATAAAGACCAAATACTTCTAAAACTTCAAATGGACACCAACTTCCCACAACTCCTGATCTTAAGCTCCAACAAACTGGTGTGAACTGGTGGAATCCAGTAAAAACCGGTTAAATCCGGTGTCCGCTGCCCCTATAAGATAAAACGGAGCTCTCACTTAATCTTAAGATTTCATGACTTGTTCGTTCAGGCTTCTTCAGAGACTTGTACAAAGGCAAGCATTAAAACGGAGTTTAAATCAAGGATTACATAAATACCTCTGGATTTTGAGTTGGGAAACAATGGAGATGTGTTGTTTTTGTAAATGAAGACAGGTTAATAATACCGACATTAAAGATATAATGTAAGCACTGAAAAACTCTAGTATTTTTGGCTTGTAAAAAACTAACATAAAAATCATAGAACTTTCTACTATCTGGTTACATTTTTGAAGTAAACTTACTATTTAACTCGTATTTAAATTTCGCTCATTTTCGTGATCATGTTTTTGCTGTGAATATATATTATAAGTTTTCTTGTAGGTGTTTTTACAGGATAGATCTGCTGATAGATTTAACCTATATCAAGCAGAAATAATCTGCCAATCAAAACATAACAAAGAATTAAAAATTAAAGGCCAATAACTACCTCACAAAGTCACAACATTTTCAACCAGTAACAGACAGTTCTACGATATCAATTAAAAAAAAAAACATGGCTTGCCTAAATGGAAGTCGAACCAACCACACTCTTTACCCCCTTTTGATATTGACGTCACTTCCAAATAAATTATCTTGATAGCATATCTGATTTATTTCCACAATCTGAGGTAAATACCTATTAAATTGTCAAAGGAAAGCCGCTTTAAAGGGAGTGTGAATAATCCCTATTATAAAGGGCTGAGGTGCTGCTTTTATGGGGAACTGTCGCTTTTTATTGCAGATTATCGTATTTTCTATGTTGATGATATGAAATGGAATGTGTATGGAGTACATAAAATACGTTGAATACACCATTTTGGTAATAATTTTTTGTTTAAACGATGTTCGTTTTATTTTACGGATTTTCTTTTGCAGAAATGAAGGCGAGAAGTAAGATTTAACTGCTTCGTGGGTCGAGTAGTCGCAAGCTACTGTTGATGAGGACATGGTTTCGATCCCCGGTCGGGCAAAGTGGCTTTTTCTATTAGGGATTTCTCAGTAACAGCTCGTAGCATGGATTGGTACTGGTTGATGGCATTATGCTTGCCATTGTTATATAGAACTTAAATAAAACTGGCGAAGTGTGGGTATACAATAGGTACCTACATCTCTAGCTAATCCTTCGGGGACACAGGCGTGATGCTTTGCAATCAAAGTTTAGTCAATCAATCAAAATCAAATCAAAAGTCATATAGTCAAACTAGGCAGCATCAATCAGCACTTTTTGAACGTCAAAATTACATAAGACAGTCCCCTTGTAGCGGTATCTACACTCGAGAGCAATGAATCCGGGTCACTTAAAGAATCCTAAAAATCTCGGAAACTGAAAATGCTAGGTTAATGCAATAAATTGTATTTAATAGACAATGTAATACTCCTTAAATGAAGGTATTAAAACTTCTTAGTTATTGTAAAGTTATATCATAAAAAAATCAAATTTGAAAAAGGGCCACTTTCGAAGATGGAACTACGAAATTACAGCATTTGGTTTTGCTTTTGTTTGTAATCTGTCATTTATGTGGGTACATAAACCATGTTGATAGTGCTCTATATTCATTATTCAAGCTGAAATTATGTCGCTTACGCCTGAAGAATGCACCAGAATACTTACAATGCTGGAAACCGGCCGGAGTCAGCGCGATACAGCCAGGACTGTCGGTGTGTCGCTGTCAACAGTACAAAGAGTTCTCCGACGTTACGAAGAAACTGGTTCTAACCTACGCAGACCAGGAACGGGCAGAACCAGGTGTACCACAGCACGAGAAGACCGATACTTGGTGAACACCATGCTTCGAAATCGCTTTCTCACAGGAACTGAACTCACCAATCAGTTTCGACGCCTCGGAGGAAGTAACCCAAGTGCATGGACAGTAAGACGTCGGCTTGCTGAATCTAACTTAAAACCCCTTAGACCTGCAAACGGCCCTAAACTGGAGCGTGGGCATCGTATTTCAAGACTAAGATATGCCCAGAGCCACGTAAATTGGAGTATTGAAGATTGGTCAAAAGTTATGTTCTCCGACGAATCAAAATTTATGCTCTACAAGCACGATGGAAGACACAGAGTGTATCGAAGACCAGGGGAAAGATTCAAGCAAGCATGCATCGAAGAAAAAGTAGCCTACGGTGGTGGGTCTGTACTTGTGTGGGCCGGAATTTCTTCTGAAAGTCGCACAGAGCTGGTGATCATAGAAAACGGCTCTTTAACTAGCGTAAGATATGTGGAAGAAATCCTCAATGATCACGTTGGTCCATTTATGGTCAATTTAGGTGAGGATGCTATATTTATGCATGACAATGCCCGACCTCATACAGGTAGGATTGTGAATGACTACCTTCAAGAGATGAACATTACTCGTATGGAGTGGCCAGCGCGCAGCCCGGATATCAACCCGATCGAGCATGCTTGGGACGAGCTAGGCAGATGCGTAAAACAACGAAACCCTCCCCCAATCACGCTTCGTGAGCTCAAAATTGCTCTCACAGAGGAATGGGAGAATATTCCCCAAAATCGTATAAGGAACTTGGTGTACAGCATGCCAAACCGCGTAAACGCAGTAATGGAAGCACGAGGAGGCAATACGAAGTATTAAAATTCAAGAAAATCGTAATAAAGTTCAAAAATTTCATGTTTCCTATTTTTGTTTTAAGGAGAGATCAGCAGTTTTTTTCTTTATGTAATTTTGTGTTAATAAAATGTATTTTTTTTTACTTTCATTTAAGGAGTATTACATTGTATATTAAATACAATTTATTGCATTAACCTATCATTTTTAGTTTCCGAGATTTTTAACATTCTTTAAGTGACCCGGATTCATTGCTCTCGAGTGTACATCGCCACATGCGAGCTGCGCGTCATACTGACGTCACGCAAATCCTGCATCGCGCAAGCAGAGTTTACCGTGCGACTATCATATATACAATCATCAGGCAGTTGCCCACCAGACACGATACCCGTCTGGTTGGAGGATCCTCCCTTTTCTATGGAGGTATGAGTGAACTTTACACCCCGTTCCTCGTGTCACTATATTTGTGACCCCGACGTGATGTACAACATCAACAACAACAATCAACAACAACGATCAATCAACCAACAATCAATCAACAATCAATCAACCAACAATCAATCAACCAACAAACAACAACCAACAAAACAACAACAACTCGACCCACTATCGACCTCCGGTTTCCGGAGGGGAGTAATGTAGCGGTATCTACATCGCCACATGCGAGCTGCGCATCATACTGACGTCACGCAAATCCTGCATCGTGCAAACAGAGTTTACCGCTCGACCAGCATATATATAACTTCCCGACATTAATCACCGGGCACAAAACGCCCGCCCTTCACCACTTCCTAGTGCTTTAGCTGGGAAGAAGAAGTGGCGCAACAAACTCCCCAGCAGCACAGCTGTCTGTTCAGTTAAGAAGAACTGGATTCTATACAATAGTATGTAATTAACATTACGAAACACGAAAAATAAAATAAAATAATTTGCCATATGTCAGCTAGCACACGCCAATATTGAAAACCATAGTACTCAAGCAGAAATAAATAATAAAAATAAAGACTTAAACAGAACTTCATACATAATAAAAACATCCAGGCATAAAGGGCGTGCCCGCTTACTTATGCAATGCTGCATTATGTTTATATAATTATGTAGCTGTGACATGAAGTCATAAAATGATAAACTAGGACCTTCGAAGTAAAATAAAGAAACAGTTAATTACTAATAACAAAAACAAAACCATAGTCAGCAAGATGACCTGTCACCAGTAGCCTCAAAATAGGTATATCATGAATATAATAAGGTAAAAGGTAAGGTACTTTCAATAATTTTGCCCTAGTAGTACAGAACGTGTGAAAATACCCCGTAAACTTAACTTCTAAGGCTAGAACGATTAATATCAATCCTTTTCTATTCCATAGAGGGATCGGTGACCGTTCTTCTCAAAGAATAATTCGCACAAACTCTGTCCGAAAAAGGAATACCTCGAGAGTAACGGTTCGTGAATTTTAGTTCGACTAAATAAGAGGTGGGTTTCTTTATGTCGACAACTTACTAATGGTTAAGTTTCTTCATCATTATAATCTTTACTTATAACTTTTAAACAAAGATTAATGGTGCTTTCTATACTTGCTCTTACATAGCTCAGTGGAAGGCACATGGACATTTCAGTATAATTATATTCAGTCTTTTTTTTTAATTCATCAACTACATTGAACGTCTCGTAGTTATTAGCGATTGAAATCTTATATGTTTTTGTCGGTCAGAAATATCAAACTTACCATCAGTACCTACCTACACTGAGCGAAAAGACTTTTTCACGTCAAAATAAGGTATAGGTAATGAATGTTTAGTCAACTTTTAAACAGTTTCAGCAGCTCTAGGTATGTAGGTAGATCTCTATCAAGATGAAGTATTGCTGGTATCTCCTAAAATACCAGCAACTGTGATGGTGATCGTTAGCAAGTGCACCTTTGAGATGCTAATTCAGTTTTTGAACTTAAGAGTCTTTCGAATTAAGTCGCAGCAGCGAAACACACCCTAGAATAAGGCTACTTTTGTATTCTCGTGCCGTTTCTAGCCGCAGTGGCTAATGGCACTGGTCGTCATAAGTATGTGGCCTTATCTTCACGCCTTGTCCCGAGAGGGGGGATCCAGTGTGAAACATTTGAACTAGTTCTTCGTTCGGGAGTTTCGAAACAAAAGAAGTTATACTGTGTAAGACTAACCAGAGCGAAAGGGAAATAAGACTGTTCATTTAAACAGATAAGCATGATTTATTTACTGGGTAAAATAAAAGCACAAATATTACGGCAATACATTTATAGTTATCTTATTACAATTCTCAGTACTTACATGGGTATTACAAGGTCCTTACACTTTCACGGCTTAACCAACACTCCTTGGCTAAAATGGCGCTACCAGGTAGGTTTTTAAATCCCTCCACATTATCAGACTCAAATAGTCAGTTGACAGTTAATATCCGGTGGCGCCATTTTAGCATTTTAAATAAATCAAATAATAGTCAAATTATGATCAAATACAATATTGTTTTATTTCAAAAGTACTGTAAATATTTATCATAAAAATACCAAAACATTTATATAAATAGCTAACAACTGTTTTGATAAAATGGCGCTACCACGTAAGTTTTAAATCCCTCCACTTTATCAGACTCAAATATTCAGTTGACAGTTAATATCCGGTGGCGCCATTTTAGCATTTTAAACAAATCAAGTAATTGTCAAATTATAACCAAACAGGATTGTGTTAATCAAAAACATTGTAAATACTTATCATAAAATACCTAAACTTATATAAATAGCTAACATTCGGCCATCCAAAATCTCGTACGTCCTCGTACGGTAACAAAAATACCATTAATTAAAAGTGGCAGTAGGTTAATAATAAATTACTAAGTCAGTAAATTTACTAATAATACAAGTTTTCATTTTTACTTGAGCTTTACATTAAATTTAAGTTATCACAAGCTAACCTGTACCTACAAAAGAAGCTATGGCAACTCAAATACTCACATTTACTTAAACATTACATAAATTAGTATTCATTAGTAGTAGATGCATACTTTACAATAATATTGAAAATTAAAAGTAATTCTTATTTAAATCCTAAATCTCACATTTTATGTCCTTATTATTTTATAATGCATGTTTAGCAAACCAATGTAATCCTGAATACTATAAGCAACAGGCTTCCTTACATCCTTAATACTAATAGCAATAGTCATAATATTATGTCCTGAATACCAGTGGCAACAGGTCCCACTATGTCCTGAATACCCCTGGCAACAGGCCCCATTATGTCCTGAATACCAGTGGCAACAGGCCCCATTATGTCCTGAATACCAGTGGCAACAGGCCCCATCATGTCCTGAATACCAGTGGCAACAGGCCCCATTATGTCCTGAATACCCCTGGCAACAGGCCCCATTATGTCCTGAATACCAGTGGCAACAGGCCCCATTATGTCCTGAATACCAGTGGCAACAGGCCCCACTACGTCCTGAATACCAGTGGCAACAGGCCCCACTACGTCCTGAATACCAGTGGCAACAGGCCCCACTATGTCCTGAATACCAGTGGCAACAGGCCCCTCTATGTCCTGAATACCAGTGGTAACAGGCCCCACAAAATTATTGTTACATATCCACATCAATAAATGAAAAAATGACCCGTAAAATCAATACAAGTTAATAACACAATTATTATTATTTCTTAGTTTCATTTACCAACAGTATCATCGTATTAACGTCATTAATATTGTAACAAATATTATCAATTATCATTGACTAAGCAAAGATCGATCACCATCACATAGACGCACATCTACTACCAGATAGACATAAATAAATTATTCTGGGTCAGTGCCATCACTTTCCTCACTTAAAGACTCATCGTGGGGTCTACTAAAATTCAACCAGGGTTTTATTTTGTCCACCGCCACTACAGCAGAGTATAATTTATTGCCCTTTCTGGTCAAAGGGGTGTCTTCTATTTGAAACCTATCACAATCGTAAACCTTTATTATCCTATACGGACCCTGATATTTAGGTACAAGTTTTTTACTCTGTCCTGTAGCGGGTACTTGTTTTTCTACACTAACTAGGTCACCTATGGAATACTCATGGGGCTTACAACGTTTCTTATCATATATCTCTTTGGCCTTTTGTTGAGACAATCTTACATGAGAATTGATATTTTCCCTAATTTGAGTAATATCCTGTCCGTCAGTAATATCTGTTACATCGTCGCCTAATTCCGAGACTATCTTATTGTCACTTGATCCTGACAGCCTTGTTCCGAAAAGAGCCTCAGAAGGAGTGCGATTAATGCCTTTATTAAAAGTATTGTTCATACCCCATTGCACATCTAACAAGTGGTCGTCCCATTTATTGTCAGCCGTGCCTACACACTTTGCAGTGAGAGCGTCTATTATTGTTTTGTTGTAGCGCTCTACCTGCCCGTTGGCTCTAGGAGTGGCTACAGCATTCAATACATGTTTCACACCCTTATCGGTCATAAATTTCCTAAAAATATCACTAGTAAATGAAGTACCACGGTCAGATATAAGCCGCCTTGGCACTCCAAAAATACCAAAGTACTCGCGGAATACTTTTATTGATGTAGAAGACTTTGTATTCCTAACGGGTTTTAAATAGATATATCGACTGTAAGCATCAACAATTACAAGTATGTGCATGTTTCCTTTACTACTTCGTATAAACGGTCCTACATGGTCCACGTGGATTGTATCAAAAGGAGTAGTGACTTTATCAATTGGATGCAAATAGCCAGGTTTTTTTCCACCCATAGATTTCGAGTAACTGCATTCTAAACATGAATTGATGTATTTTTTAACAAAATTTCGCATCTTTTTGAACCAATAATGCGACTTAATTTTATCTAAATGATAAATGATTTTATTTCTGTAAGTAGGTTTGTTACAAACACTTTTACACGTCAATCATATTTTTAAAACTAGATGAGGTCGGCGTTTCATAACTGACTACTCTGAGAAGAAAGGCCGAAACAAACTCAGAGGTCACAGTCTCTTTTAAAGTCCAGACATAATCTTGGTCAGATCATGTGAAGACCATGTAGATTTGTGTCTGAAACGGTCTTTTGAGGAAAAACCATACAGATTGAGCGGACCTGTCCAGTCAGTGCACGCATTTGTCAGTAATCTTGCCGCTCAACTGAGAACTTAAGGAGCACAACGATTCGACGAACAATACCAAAGAAAGGACATTTGGGTAGGCCGCATAAATTACTCAAGCTGCCAGATCGTGAAACTAACTAAGAAATAAAATAAAAAAAAGTAATAATCCACATAATCTTCACATTCACAATAATTTAAATAATATAATACTTTACAAAGTAATTACTCATGTCATTGTATGTATAAAATTCATGAATGTCAATGTGTATATAAATATTCGAACATAATCTTTGAGGACCATGTAGATTAGTATCTGAAATGGTCTTCTGAGGAAAGAACCACGCAGATTAAGAGGACCTGTCCAGTCAGTGCACGCATTTGTCAGTAACCGTGCAGCTCAACTCAGAACTTTAGGAGCTCAACGATTCGACGAACAATACCAAAGAAAGGACATTTGGGTAGGCCGCATGAACTACTTAAACTGCCAGATCATGATTAAAACTGAAACAATGACCCACATAGTCCTCAAATTCACAATATTATTAAAACAATAAATTGTACTTCTCAAGGTAAGTATTCAAGTCGTTCTGTTATAATAATTATCAATTTATCAGCGTATGTAACAGAAATAAAAGAAAACATTCAGTATGCAGAAAATTGGAACAACTCAATCCCAAGCCTTTTTGTCCTCAATATAATCCTTAACGGTATAAAAGCCTTTCTGGCACAACTTACGTTTAATGAATGATTTGAATTTATTAAGGCTTAGATCTTGAACGTGGCTTGGAAGTTTATTATAAAAGCGTATACATTGACATCTGAACGAGCCACCTATTTTCTTGAGCCTTGTTGTAGGTACAACGAAGCTGTGTTTGTTCCTAGTATTTATATTATGGATATCACTGTATTTTTTAAACAAGTTTATATTTTTATGGGCATATAAAAGATTTTCAAAAATATACTGTGAAGGCACAGTCATTACATTAATTTCCTTAAATTTCTCTCTGAGAGT
Source organism: Brachylomia viminalis (assembly GCA_937001585.2). Taxonomy (NCBI): domain Eukaryota; kingdom Metazoa; phylum Arthropoda; class Insecta; order Lepidoptera; family Noctuidae; genus Brachylomia; species Brachylomia viminalis. The sequence goes on from OW443301.2 coordinate 3,448,828, forward strand.
GTGTCTCGGGCTTAACTTATAAATTGATCGAACAGCTCTTTTCTGCAAAACAAAGATAGTCTGAATGTCGGCGGCATTTCCCCACAACAGAATACCATACGACATTACACTATGAAAATAGCTAAAGTACACTAAACGGGCTGTCTCTATGTCAGTTAAATTACGAATTTTTCTAACAGCATATGCTGCGGAGCTAAGCTTTTTTGATAATTTATCTATGTGTGGGCCCCACTGAAGCTTAGCATCCAAAGTTAAGCCCAAGAATACTGTGCTATCTTCAGGATTCAATTCTCTGCCCTTTATCAATACATTAGTTAACACCTGTCTAACGTGAGGCAGCGTAAACTTAATGCATTTGGTTTTTTTTTCATTAAGTAGTAAATTATTAACATTGAACCAGTTAACTACTTTTGAGATCGCGCTATTTACATCGTCATTAACCAGCTGCTGACGTTTAAGTTTAAACAAAAGTGAAGTATCGTCCGCAAACAACACTATATCATGATTATCCTTTATGAGGTAAGGCAAGTCATTAATATAAATAAGAAACAAAAAAGGACCGAGAATTGAGCCCTGTGGGACTCCCATTGTTACTATAGATCCGGGAGATCTTTTACCATTAACGTCAACGCTCTGAACCCTATTATTCAAGTATGAAGTAAGAAGATCCAGAGCGGTGTTCCGGATCCCGTAGTGGCGGAGTTTCCTGATTAGCGTTTCATGAAGAACGCAATCGAACGCCTTGGACAAATCACAAAAAATGCCCAAGGCATCGCATTTATCTTCCCATGCATTATAAATATGTCCTAAAAGTTCAACACCGGCATCAGTAGTTGAACGACCCCTTGTAAAACCGAACTGTTTACTATGTAATAATTTATGTTTATTAAAAAATCTTTGCAATTGGGCTAAAATTAATTTCTCAAAAATTTTACTAAAGGTAGGTAGTACTGAAATAGGTCTATAATTTGTGGCGTCTGTGGTACTACCTGATTTAAACAAAGGTATTATTTTACTATTTTTCATGAGGTCAGGAAACTCTCCACAGTCGATACAATTGTTAAAAATAAGAGCTAAAGTAGGTGCTACAATGTCAATAATAGACTTAGCAACTTCTACAGAATTACCCCACAGATCTGCAGTCTTTTTTACGTTTAAAGTGTGAAAGGTTTTAATTATATCTCTACAAGTAATATGTTCAAAATGAAAATCCGAATCGCAAACATTAACATTTTCTTTAAGCAAATACTCAGCAACAGAAGGTGATGAGTTTAGTGATTTAGTAGTTGAAACGGGAATATCTGAAAAGAAATTTTCAAAGGCCGCGGCGACTTGTGAGTCAGATTTTATTATGTTGTCTTTAATGGACAGGCTGTAAATGATAAATGATAAATGATAAATGATTTTATTTCTGTAAGTAGGTTTGAACAAACACTTTTACACGTCAATCATATTTTTTTTTTAAACTAGATGGGGTCGGCGTTTCCTATCTGACTACTCTGAGAAGAAAGGCCGAAACAAACTCAGAGGTCACAGTCTCTTTTAAAGTCCAGACAAAATCTTGGTCAGGTCATGTGAAAGCTATGTAGATCGGTGTCTGCAATGGTCTTTTGAGGAAAGAACCACACAGATTGAGTGGACCTGTCCAGTCAGTGCACGCAATTGTCAGTAATCGTGCAGCTCAACTTAGACTCAAGGAGCTCAACGATTCGACGAACAATACCAAAGAAAGGACATTTGAGTAGGCCGCATAAATTACTCAAACTGCCAGATCATGATTACGTTGAGAAAAATACAAAAATAAATATAAATAAATCAATGACCGACATAGTTCTCACATTCACAATAATTAGAATAATATTATAATAATCTTTGAGGACCATGTAGATTTGTGTCTGAAATGGTCTTTTGAGGAAAGAACCACACAGATTGAGTGGACCTGTCCAGTCAGTGCACGCATTTGTCAGTAACCGTGCAGCTCAACTCAGAACATAAGGAGCTCAACGATTCGACGAACAATACCAAAGAAAGGACATTTGGGTAGGCCGCATCAGCTACTCAAACTGCCAGAACATGATTAAAACTGCAACAAAAACACACATAGTCCTCACATTCACAATAATTTAAAATAATATAATACTATAAATAGTACTTCGTCAGTATTTCGGTTACTAGACCTTCCCGTTTCACTATTAACAATATTCCAAGTGGTTTTAATTACATTACTACTGTTTTTAATCTTCGAACTCAAATAACGGGACTTGGCCATACAACAAACTTTTTTAAATAATTTTGAATAATTTCTAACATATAAATTAAATTCAGCAGTGTTTAAAACGGTCCTTTCATTGTACAGTTCATAAAGCCGTGTTCTACTTTTATGAATACTAATGGTAGCCCAATCACTGAAAGATGCGTTGCTATTAACCGAGATAGTCTTGGGAACAAAGGTGGAATTAAATTGTTTACAGTATATATTAAAAAAATCATCATATAGATGATTAGGATCAAAATTAATAGATAAAACTGGTAATTTATTAATGAGTTTAACTTTAAAAGCTTCCAAGCGACTTGCAGTTTTGGGGTTGACAGTGATATCCTTTTTAGCCACTTTCTTGATTAGGTTTTGGATAGTAATCCTTTGCCCGCAATGATCAGAATCTAGTAAATTTATTATTTCTTTGTGGCTTGGTATAACATCTGTATAAATATTATCTAGGCATGTTGCACTAGTAGGGGTTATTCTAGTGGGCTCCAAAAATAGGTTTACAAGATTGTAGGACTGAAACAGACTTAATATTTTACTACAAGAACCCGAGTTTTCTAATAAATTAACATTAAAATCACCGCAAGTGATAATGGACTTGCTCGAGTTACAAATCTTGTTTAACACTTCATCCATTACCTTTTCAAAGCAGTCATACAATCCTGAAGGGGGTCTGTACACACTTAATACAATAAACTGCTCCAATTCTATACAGGCTATTTCTATTGTCCGCTCAACAGATAGGCTCACAATATCCTTACGTTCTTTAAATTTAAGCTGGTTGCTTACTAAAATTAAGGAGCCACCATGTATAGCATTTACTCTGCTGAACGAACTACCAACCTGGTGATTATTAAAATTGAACAAGAACTGGTGGATTTTAAGCCAATGTTCTGTTATACAAAGAATATCTATACTATTACAGTTCATAAATAATTCTACTTCTAAATCTTTGTTCATAAATCCTTGAATGTTTTGATGCACCAGGTTGATACTATTTACTGATTTCAAGCTTTTACTTGAATTATTCTTACAACTCTGTACATTATTGCTAGAGGTTGCCTCTATTGTCTTATTTTTTAATTTAAATGATTAGCAATGTCAATGTGTACCAAATTATTGGCTGAATTATTTGATATGTTAGTATAGCTTTGCTCAATAGAAGCAATTTGTTTAGCCAAATTCTTGGCTGTAATAGAAAAGTAATATGATAGCGACACAGCTATCTGTCTTTTACAATATTTTGACAAATAGTACCTATCCACAAAATATCTATCTTTAGTCAAATATAAATGATTACCAACATAATTGTTAGTGTCAATAAGATGGAATAAATTGTTATTATTTGTCAAATTATGCAATGTCATATTAATTTCATACCTAAACTTGTTTTCTTCCTGTGGCAAACTTTGGTTATATGGGAATGTGAACATAACAATTTTTCTTAACTTCAGGTTGCATAATGAAGTATAATATTGGAGTAATTCTCCTTTGTTCACATTACCTCTATTACCAATAAATATTAATAATGTAGTATCCTGGTTAAAATTGCATTTCATAATTTTATTCATTATGTCCAATAAAGAACAACCAGGCATACAGTGGTTCATAATTGAGTGTCCCGGATATTTATTTGTCAACAAGTGGCCTAAATCCTTCCCAATTTCATCACAAAAAAGTACAATTTCTTTATTTACACTCTGTTTAGGGAGACAGAATGGCAAACTGGCACAAGACTGCGGTATGGCGGTATCACATATTGTCAATGAATGTTCCGGTGTGGGTTCAATAGGTGGTGGTTGACAATGATCACATTTATTTGTTTGTGAGCTTACCAGCTCATTCATTGCCAATACATATTCCCTCATTTGGTTTTCAGAGGCTGTATATTTGATGGTCATAGAAGTAAGTTTCTCCTGTAGCTGGTCAAGCTCATACCGCAAGTCTTCTGTGTCAATTTGGTATTTCCTAGTACTCTTTTCTAGGTTAAATGAATACATATCTAATTGTTTCAGTAGATGTAACCTCTCTCTATTTAGTTTTACATTTTTGATGAAGAACTTTTGTTTTTTGACCATTTTCTTAGTTTTAACTATGTATTTATTAATTTTTATGTATTTTTTAAGTTTATTTTTACTTGTAACTACCCTCACTGATTTACTTAATTTTGAATCATCACCTGTTAAATCTATTGTGTAAGAGGGGTTTATTGCAGAAACCATTGATGGGACAATAGGCACCAATTCATTGAATAGACTTTGATTCAACGAGGCAGTGATGTTTAGATTTGTAGTCTCTAGTTGTTCAATCTGACTTTGAGCCTCATGCAGCTGCTGTTGTAGAAAATATTTGTGGCTAAGAGTTTGTTCATACTCATTGCTACACTGGCTGAACCCGTCCACAACAACTTGGAGCCTGTCCCGGGCTGCTATGGCATCAGTGTGTTGAATATGTAACTGAGCCATTTCTGTTTTCAACTTGCTATTCTTTTCAAGAATACCAAGGAACTCTATTTCATTTTCATCTCTTTCCCTAATCAGTTGGGCACAGTGCTCCTTAGACGCCTTTAATTCGCTCAAAGCCTGCGTGAGTTTGGACTCTTCAAGGCGAGCCCGCGCGCTACGAGTCATAATCATGATTAGGTAAAGAGAAAAAGAAGATATTGGAAAAAGACTAGTGGATTGAGTAAGAGATGATTAGTTAAACAGAAAATGAAATTTAGATCGTATAGAAAGAAGTTCTGTCACCAACTAATCAAGGTTATGTTTACGTTTTTAAGGTCATTGGCCTATAGGTACTTGTAGCCGTACTAAAAGTGATCTAATTAATTGTAGGCAAAATATTAGAACTTAAACAATCTACTACAAAGTAAAATATATAGTATTGTACCTGCTAAGAGATGAAAATGCAATATTCGCTTGAGCCGGTAACTGTCAACGGATCACAATGAAATTTTTACACATAATTTGCACATAATGCGTAAATTTAACACATAAAACACTTAATTACGCTATAAACTAATTAATAAATTGGAAATAGGCCTTATTTAAGAAGGAAATCTATTATTTAAAATTAAAACTAAAAGGACAAATTCAGATCAGCTGTTAGCTTTAGTGTCTGTCTGTAGTAATGTCTTGTCAATAGCAAAATGACCAATGTCATCGTGGTTTTGCTTAACTATTTGCCAGCGAACTCCCTTTGGTACAACCCATTTATCCCCAGATGCAGTTATTCTAAACAACTTATCATTTTTCAATTTGTAATTAGTTTTAATATCCGTAACATTATGTAAATTAGGGTCTTTTAATATTCCTACAATTCTTTGTATCTCGCCATCCGAATGTTGGACTGTAGCTAACCAATTATCATCATTTACAATCATTACATTGTATTTTATCTGTACGTCGTTTATAGGATTACGGCTTAGGGCGTCCACGTGAGACATTGATTTTCCTGGTCGGTATTCAATATTAAAGTTAAACTCCTGCATTTGCTCCCACCATCGAGCTACCCGAGGAATCATGTCCCTTTTCTGAAAGGTGGCTCTTAAGGAGTTGCAATCAGTGACGATTTTAAATGGGATCCCAATTAAATAAACTCTAAATTTATGCAAGGATGATACAACTGCTAAGGTTTCAAGATCATAAGATGAATAATTCTGCTCCTCCGGAGTCGTTTGTCGGCTAAAATATGCTACAGGTCTAAGAACACTATCATATTTTTGAAGAAGGATACCAGCAACGCCTAATTTACAAGCGTCAGTATGCAGCTCTGTGGTTAAATTTGGATCGTATAAAGCCAATGTTGGCTTACGCATTAGTTCAGCCTGTAACATTCTGAATGATTTTTCTTGATCTGGGCCCCAAACCCATTTAATATCCTTCCTCAACAAATATGTCAGTGGCTTTGCTATAACTGAGAAATTTGGCACAAATCTTCTAAAGAAACTGGCTAAGCCAAGGAACTGTCGTACGTTATGTTGACTAATGGGAGTTGGAAACTTCTCTATTGCTTCTACCTTCTTTGATCCAGGTCGAATACCATCAGCAGATATCTCAAACCCCAAGTATTCTACTTTAGGACTAAAGAACGCACATTTGGTTAAATTCAATGTGAGACCAGCCTGAGTAAATAACTGTAATATCGATTCTAACCGTAAAATGCCCTCATCAAATGTTTTAGACGGTATTATAACGTCATCTAAATACGCCAGTGCCTCCCTATGACGCGCTTTACCTAATATTTGGTTCATAAGACGTTGAAAGGTGGCTGGAGCGTTTGCAAGACCAAACGGCATTCTGTTGAATTCAAAATGGCCGTCTGGTGTCACAAACGCAGTTTTATGTTTATCCTCTTCTCTGATCTGTATTTGATAATAGCCTGATTTTAAATCGAGTGTAGTATAAAGCTTATGGCCTGCAAGTACATCTAACTGATCATCGATCAACGGCATAGGATATTTTTCTTTGATAGTCTTTTTATTTAATGCCCTATAATCTATGCAAAGTCTAATCTCGCCACTCTTCTTCCTGACAAGCACAATTGGACTAGCATATGCCGATGTTGATGGACGGACTATACCGTTGTCTAATAGTTCTGAAACCATATTTCTAACCTCCTCTTTTTCTTTAATAGCTAACCTATATGGTCGGTAAACTACAGGTTCATTGTTATCAAGGTTTATTACCATTTCTCCTACTGAGGTACAGCCTAACTCATTTAAATTGAATGCGAAACAACCTCTAAACCGGTTTAATAAAGTTATTAACTGTTCCCGTTCGGCAGTAGATAAATTTGAACCAGTGTCAACATTTAAATTACTAATGGGATCTAAGCATGAAACTGAACGAACTTTAAACTGACTTTCTTCACGTGCGACCCTGCCTCTAGCAATAAGCTTGTCCTTATACAACGTAATAGGAACAACACCCCATGAATTTAGCACTATTTCCCCGGTTCCGTCTTGAATACGAAATAACCCTGTTAAAACTGAGAACATAGAATCAGCTTGAATCCTAAAACCTCCATCAACAAATATTGCTCCATCATAACTAGGCTCTGTATAAACGTCAACTGTTGTTATTCCTGAAACGGTGGTGTCACTTTTACAGTACAAACCTATTTTGTTATTTTCAGTAATGGTATGACTTAACTCCTTAATTTCTAAATGATCTTTAGTCTTATGAATCTCAATGTGTGGCTGCTCTGTAAAAGTGTGACCAATCATCACTGGTACTTGCATGACAGTATCTGGTACTATCACCAACTCTACGTTAGCGACTACGTCATCAATAGAAATACAAACAGACTGTTTGCCCAAAGAGAGAACGGTTGAATTGCCAAATCCTACTAGTACTGAACTGTCTACTTCATAACCTACACCTAGTTTTTTAAATTCAGTTAACTTCATCATAGAACACTCACTACCTAGATCGACATATGATTCAAATGGAACATTGTTAATTAATGCGATCTTAAAATATTTATCGTTTGCGTTCCCCGAACTAGAGACACGCATGACATTCTTTTCAGCCACTGGAGGTTTAGTAAAACAATTATTTGTTTCATGACCAAATCTGTTGCATCTAGTACATTTTTTTACAGGTTGTGAGCATTGTTGAATATGATGGCCCTCTTGTTTACAGTTGAAACAGCGTTGAGTCTTATTTACGACACGCGGTTGAACATCCTGTTTACTGACATTTTTATTGGTGGTAGTAATAGTTTTACGGTCACCAAGTTTTACGTTTTTAGAATTTCGTAAATATGTAAGTAGTTTATCGGCGTCATCGAATTGTACTGCTTCTGCCCCTAATCGTACCGAACGGTCGTCAATCCCATGCAAAATACAATCTACTGCTCTCCTACCTACTATACCGCACCTATTGATCAATGCTATTTTATCATAGTAATAATTTTCTAAAGAGTCTCCGAAACGAGCTCGTTTGAAAAGCATATCACTAAGCATTTGTCCATAGTTTTCATCGGAAGGGAAAGCTGACCGTAGCTTATCCTGCCACTCTTCCCACGTAAAAAGTACGGATGGTAAACCCTCATACCAACGCTGAGCTACCCCACGCAATTTCGGAAGAGCAAAATGAACGGTTTGCTTTCCTGACCACCCATAAATAGAAGCACACTCATTAACTTTATGTAGCCACATCGACATAGTTTGTTCTTTCTTTGCCGGGTCAAATTCTGGTACAGCATTATTGAGATTCCCTAATTTATGCATAGGGTCTTCTCCTTTCAAAGACGTTAAAACTTGTAAAAGTTGCGACATGCTAACATTATTACTGATACACTCACCGATATCATTTGGTTGCCGATTGTCGTTTTCAACCCGGTGCGTGGCTGCATTCGGTCTCGAGCTGCGTGTTCTATTCCTGGGCCGGCTGCAGGATCGGCTCCTGGGCCGGCGGCAAGCATCGCGGCGCCTATCGCAGCACCGCGAGGCGCGCCTCCCCAGTATCACGGAACGTTGGCTGCACTCGCTCACCGGTGACAGCGACCGGCTGGCGCGCCGATGTGAGCGGCGACAGCTCCGACTTCTGTACCGCTGTCTTCGATGAACTTTTCTGCCATCCGCACGACTCCGGGAGCGGGGCGAACGGCTGAAGCCATGACCCCTTTCCCGACTGCATGAGCGCCTCTCTGATCTTCGTTGAGGTGTCCTCACAGCACGGCTACCCGAAGGTAACACCCGGCTCCGCGATCTCCGCGCACTCTTGTCACGTTCTGCGGCGTGAGATTGCTCACAAGGCGACACGTTTTCCATTATTAAACTGAAACAAGATATCAACGGACAAAAAGTTGCATTTAAACTAAATTAAACCAATTTAAAACAAAAACTGGATCAAATAACGACCACGGACTTGGACGAATTCAAACAATTTTGTGGGCTAATCAATTATTTCGAGCAATAGAAAAAAAAAAATAAGGAAACGGAAACAAACAAACAAATAAAAAAAAACTGTTTAATAAAAACAAATAACTAATAGAAGTTAGGTACAAATTATCCCACTTCTGAAATGTAAGACTAACCAGAGCGAAAGGGAAATAAGACTGTTCATTTAAACAGATAAGCATGATTTATTTACTGGGTAAAATAAAAGCACAAATATTACGGCAATACATTTATAGTTATCTTATTACAATTCTCAGTACTTACATGGGTATTACAAGGTCCTTACACTTTCACGGCTTAACCAACACTCCTTGGCTAAAATGGCGCTACCAGGTAGGTTTTTAAATCCCTCCACATTATCAGACTCAAATAGTCAGTTGACAGTTAATATCCGGTGGCGCCATTTTAGCATTTTAAATAAATCAAATAATAGTCAAATTATGATCAAATACAATATTGTTTTATTTCAAAAGTACTGTAAATATTTATCATAAAAATACCAAAACATTTATATAAATAGCTAACAACTGTTTTGATAAAATGGCGCTACCACGTAAGTTTTAAATCCCTCCACTTTATCAGACTCAAATATTCAGTTGACAGTTAATATCCGGTGGCGCCATTTTAGCATTTTAAACAAATCAAGTAATTGTCAAATTATAACCAAACAGGATTGTGTTAATCAAAAACATTGTAAATACTTATCATAAAATACCTAAACTTATATAAATAGCTAACAACTGTAGAATTTGATTTTAATGCTCTATGTGTCATACCTATATTATCATGACCAAGTTTATACTAAAATGAATTGATAGAATGACGCTAAAGACTGTGACGCATAACTTGCTTTTTGGTATCATCAAAACTTTTCATTCTTGCATTTATACTCACAAAGCCACGGTACCTACTGTAAAAAGTTTAAAACCTCTCAGTGTTACCATTAGTACCAATGCTTCCTGCACTCAAAACTTAGCAATACCACTCTCCAACACCCGCAAACAAATGATATACCCTCATATTAACAATTAGAGTAGAAAATGATTTAGCTCTAAATACAGGCCGGTAGAATATGATTTTTGCTAAAAGCCGTCTGCTAAAAGCTAGCACACCATATTAGCTTGCGGTAACGCGGTGCCGGGGTACCAGGGAGATAGGAAACAGAAGTTCCACAGGTAGCCCCATAAGTGACATACTTGCATCTTCACCTAAAAAGAACACTTCGTGAATCAGTTTTTCCGGGAAAGTATTACCTTAGCCCTTTGGATAAGATAAGATATATTTATTTGAGCAAACATGGCCACCTTATACTGGCTTGATCTGTAGCCGTGCGTACGGCTACAAACGAGCCAGTATAAGGTGGCCTTGCATTGTATAGGATTTACTTACAATGAGAGGTCAGTGTAAACTGGAAATGTATAGCTTGATGTGTAGCCGTGTGTACATACAGGAATAAAATGCATGCAGGATAACATAAAAATTAAGTATCAGACATGTTTGCCACATGTTATGGCGAGCAAATATAATGAATAATAATGATTATTAATTACAGGCTGTCTGACCCGCGCCGTCGTCGTTTTTGTACTTGTTTTAGTTATTATTTGTGAACTATCCGCAATGATTTCCAATATTGTTTTTACCTTTCATATTGATACTTCGTTAGTTTTTAAGTTTCCGAAAAACTGTTTCAACTTCCGGACAAACCTATTGTGGTTTTTGTGATGTTTCTATTTATATTTTGTTTTGTTCCTTAATTAATAAACAAAAAAAAAATAAAACAAATCTAGTCAAAATAACTAATGTTACGTGAATTAGCAAACCGTCTTAAATTATAAATTTCAATAATAAAAACGCACTTAATCGATTTTAAAATAAATACTTCTGTCAGAAATTCATTAATATTATAGTGAGCTTTGTTAATTAGATAAAACTTTAGTTGTTTCTTCAAAAGTAAATTATTAAGCTCGTTCCAACTTTTGGGTAACTTATTTTAAATAATAGGAGCCATGCAAAAACAACTTTTGCGCATAAGTGCACTCCTACTCCTATGCAGACAGAGCTGACTTTGATCACGCCTGTTTCTGGAAAATGAAGCGCAAATAAATTGTATTTACTCTAACGAACATTACTCTTTCCAAAATATATAAATACATATACAATTACAATTAGAGGTTACTGCATTAAGTATTAGACTTCTCAATCTGTTTATATCTTTTAATTTAATTAACTTGTTTTTGAACCTATTAGGATAACGGCATCTTCGTCGACTTGTATTGATAATATTTTTAGTGATTGCGATGCCAAAAATAAATGAGATGCTAGGTGCTAGAGCTACTCTGAGAGAATTTTTTAAAGATATTGGTATTCTCACGGTGGCATCCCAAATCATCTTCGCCAACATATTAGGCAAAATATACACGTATACATAAAAAACAGTGATACTCATAATATTAACACTAGAAACAAAGAGAAACTACGTGCTCCCTTTCACCGGCTTCATAAGGTCCATAACTCATTTGTTGGGTATAGTATAAACTTTTTTAACAAGCTTCCCTCTTCTTTGTTAGATTTGGCTTTTAATGCGTTTAAAACTAAAGTAACATCCAACCTTTGTTCAACGATTACTTAAACGATAAAAATAGTTGGTCGCTGTGATTAACTCAAGACAATGTTTATGTTCTTTCTCCAGAATTAGCTTACCTACTGACAAGTTATATAAGTTCATATCATTGTTTATTTTATTTGACTATATCAGTCAATTTAATTTAATTTAATTTTTATTTATTATTGACATAATCCACTCATTTCAATGTTTTTTAATGAGTTGTATTGCAATATATCGCAAGCTAGCGACCTCGACAATTGACCATATTATTCTTTTGAGCAACCGGCAGCCAGTTCGTCATACTCCCTTAGATGTCAATGCTTGCGGAAGCGTCGGGGGTCGGGTGCCTCCTTCCCTCAAATATGGCGAGGGGGGTAATGGCTGATCTTTGCGTTATGCTCGTGAATGGATGCTGCTAGTGGTGACAGGTCATTTTGCTGACTATGGTTTTGTTTTTGTTATTAGTAATTAACTGTTTCTTTATTTTACTTCGAAGGTTCTAGTTTATCATATATCAAGTTACAGCTACACATATAAACATAATGCAGCATAATGATGGGCACGTCCTTTATGCTTGGAGGCTTTTATTATGTATTAAGTTCTGTTTACGTTTTTATTATTTATTTCCGCATGAGTATAGTTTTCAATATTGGCGTGTTCTAGCTGACATATGGCAAATAATTTTAATGTTTTGTGTTTCGTAATGTTAATTACTTACTACCGTAGATAATCCAGTTCTTCTAACTGAACAGACAGCAGTGCTGCTGAGGAGTTTGTTGCGCCACTTCTTCTTCCCAGCTAAAGCACTACGAAGTGATGAAGGGCGAGCTTTTTGAGGGACTGTCTTATCTAATTTTGACGTTCAAAAAGTGCTGATTCTCAGCCTAGTTCGAATAAATGACTTTAGATTTTGATTTGATAAAGGGATGCCAATGTCAAAATCTTATAGCCAATAAAATAAAGTTTACAACTGTTAGTGGTTTCCAACTAAAATGCATATTTACACTTTTATTTTAAATTATTATTGTCTGACCATTCTATTGATTCTTTTAAAGTATTATTTATGTCCTTATAGAGGCACGAGGAACAGGGTGTAAAGTTCACTCATACCTCCATAGAAAAGGGAGGGTCCTCCGACCAGACGGTTGTCGTGTCTGGTGGGCAACTGCCCGAGGCTTGATGTCGGGAAGTTATTTATATGCTAGTTGCGCGGTAAACTCTGCTTGCGCGATGCAGGATTTTGCGTGACGTCAGTGTGATGCGTAGTTTGCATGTGGCGATGTTGATACCGCTACATCCTCTTTATAAAAAAATATTTGATTACAGGATATCGTTATTGTACTGTCATACGCGAACAGTGTCATAGGATGTTTGATTGCCCTTGGAAAGTTATTAATGTAAAGTGTAAAAAGCGGTAGTAGTATACATCCTTGTGGAACTCCGTGGACAACGTTACGTTCATCCGATAGAAAGATTCTTTTGGTGCTTATATTAATACTGAATTAAATGCCTGAGTCATGTTACAAAATACTAGTTTCGCTAACGAAACTGAGCACTAAGAAAGAAAAACCGAGGAAAAAAAGGAAGGTGCAAAGTTGTATGCTTTTAGACCCAGCGGTTTGGGCTGTTCATTGTGTGTCAGTATATAGAATACTAGCTTTTGCCCGCGGCTTCGCTCGCGTTAATTTAGAATTTGACAATCAATTCGGGTTGTACTCTGTTTGTTTATTTAGTATTTTTTTTCTGGATGAAAGGTGGATATTTTTTTCTGCATCCCTGACAACGTGTAATATGCAACATGTCATGATGATCGGTTCAGCGGTTTAGGGTGTGAAAAGGTACCAAGTACATTACTGCAGCGGCCAGTAAAAGAGGAATTGATGGACGAACGTGTAAATGTCGGCCGAGGCGAAGCCGAGGCACACATACGTAAGTCCATCAATGCCTAGTTGTGGCCAATTGTCAGCAATCGTGCAGCTCAACTCAGAACTTAAGGAGCTCAACGATTCAACGAACAATACCAAAGAAAGGACATTTGAGTAGGCCGCGTAAATTACTCAAACTGCCAGATCATGATTAAACTAACTGAGAAAAATACAAAAAAAGCAATGACCGACATAGTTCTCAAATTCACAATAATTAAAATAAGATTATAATACTTTACAAAGTAAATACTCATGTCATAGTATATATAAAAATACATAAATGTCAATGTGTATATAAAAATCCGTACATAATCTTTGAGGACCACGTAGATTAGTGTCTGAAATGGTCTTTTGAGGACAGAACCACACAGATTGAGTGGACCTGTCCAGTCAGTGCACGCATTTGTCAGTAACCGTGCAGCTCAACTCAGAACTTAAGGAGCTCAACGATTACGAATAAAGCCTTTGATAATTTACCTCCTTGTTTGCCATGTTTTGGAGTAAAAGATCGTTCCATTTTTAAATTACACGATAGATATGAGTTTACTATGTAATTTATTTGGCCGCTAAACCACGACAGTTAAAGATTTTCATACAACTTTTGCCGGCCGCTGCTCGCATGTACTCGTATATGCCAGTACAGAAATTTCGATTTATCTCGAAGAAGGTTGTCAAAATAATGCTCAAATTTCCAAGCATGTTTGAGAAAAATATATTACTTTCGCATCTATAATATTATAGTTAGGAGGATGAAAAACCGGTACTTAATAAAAAAATAAAAAAAACTCTTAACGTTAACGTGTTAACGTGGCGCCATCTATTATCATAAGAACGTTATTGTTGTTTTCCTCGGGAACAGTACTTTTTTTCGGGATGAAAGATACCCTATGTCCGTTTGTGTACACCTGACAAAGTTTATGCAAAATTTCAGGATGATCGGTTCAGTGGTTTAGGCGTTAAAAGGTAACAAACAAACAAACTTACTTTCGCATTTATAATATTATATAGTTAGGATATAATTTTTTAACTACTTGCTACTTGAGAGTAGAAATAAGTATGGTATCTACATACCATACTTATTTCTACTCTCAAGTAGCAATTCTGTGTTTTGTTTGGAAAGTAAGGTGTCCAGAAAAAGTGCAGGCATATGAGTCTTTTTAACTGTCTCAAGTTGATCGAAAATCTCTTTGACGTTTTAGGCAAATGGTTTGGTTTAAAAGACCCTTCCGCTGGTGCAGTACAACAGATCTGTCAAAAAGGGGGCGGGGCCGCGTCAAGGCTTTTACCAGACGTAAGAGTAAATAGTTATAGACGCGATTTAAAATATACTTGAGGAGGTTGAATGTCAGCCGCCCTGGCCAGTAGTAAGAGTGCCAATTTATTTTGGAGCCGTTTCAAAACCGTTCTATTAATTTCATAAATTTTTTCGTGAATGGCTAGAAGTAGACCTTCTGAATGTTCTTCATCTGCGGTTTTAGTGCACTTACGTTCAGCTTAAAATGAGCCATCATTTGGGATTCCTCTTTTATTTTTAATTATATTTTATTATTCTTCTTATATTTGTTAAATTGAAGCAAGTCTTCCTCCATTATTTTTACTTTGTTAGGCGCTAACGGTGAACAAGATATCTGGATCGAACAATATTTTTCACAGCTTCTTGCTAGTAATGCTTTTACGGCTCCTTGTGAGTGTTTATTTATGCAATGACACGTAGATACTCTACGTGTCCTTCTGTGGAATTGGCCAGCGAGCTTTGCAAAGAATGGTTACTGGTTACTGTCGGCTTGCATCATTTCATTGCTGGGCAAAAGTCTCTTCCATGACTCCCAGCCGCTTCGGTTGGATAGTGCGCATCAAAAGCATGGTAATATCAAAATATTTCGAACACCGTATGAACAGTCATAGATTCTGCAGTAGGTCAACCAACATCATAAAACAACATTAACAATTCATCATTAAAACGTATCAAGGTAAACCCGTGGCCTAGAAACTGACAGAACTGTACAAAAAAGCGCTTAAAACGCTTTCAAAGCGTAATGCAATGTGCATAATTGTAGTGTTGTGCGACACACGTCCGCTGTCACCGTAACCCATTTGCACCGTTCCATAAATCATAGCACAGCACTACGGATGTTGGGGACTTAGGGACATATGAGGAAGGGGGCTTGGTATGAAATTGTTATTATTTTGATGTGAGGTTATGATGGAGTTGTGTCGTTGACAGCACATCCTTGTGTGGTGCACATCTCTTAGCATAAGACACTTGTCATCTTTGTACAACTTTGCATGAGGCACATGTAATCTTTGTACTCGTTAAGTCGTGCAAGTTTAAAGTTGAAGAAGAAGACCATATAATTCATAGAATGTTACTCCGATCTGCCTTTTTGCCAACTCGTAAATATATAAATATTTGGTTGGGCTCCTCCTTATAAATGAAATAAGGACCGTAATTTTACAGTGTATCTTAGCATAGAATTGCAACAGGTGTATATGTACATTATTTTAATAACAACTTAAGCTTGACCTATATCCTAACTTAATTAAGTAGTATAAACATACATATTGAATGTCTGCCCATAATAATGATTGCTTGAACAGTTTTCGAAAAGTCCAAACTCTTCGCACACACCCCGACTCGCGACAGATTTTAAAATGGATGACAACCATCGTTTCGCTTTGTCCCCCCGTGAGTGACTATGCAATTTGGCGGTACTCTTCTTCGCTGTCATTCATTTGTGGATCTGTGTCCTAACTTATGTGTCCGTGCATATGTAAGCTATAGTCGAGGTTTTTTGGTGAAACGTTGGCTCTTTATGTACAAAAATGTTTTTGGAACAAAGTTCTTTACCGCAGTTTGTGGTAGGAGTAACTTGTAAATAAATTATAAATGATTTTACTTCTGTAAGTAGGTTTGTACAAACCCTTTCACACGTCTATCATATTTTAAAAACTAGATGAGGTCGGCGTTTCCTATCTGACTACTCTGAGAAGAAAGGCCGAAACAAAATCAGAGGTCACAGTCTTTTAAAGTCCAGACATAATCTTGGTCAGATCATGTGAAGACCACGCAGATTGATGTCTGAAACGGTCTTTTGAGGAAAAATCATACAGATTGAGCGGACCTGTCCAGTCAGTGCACGCATTTGTCAGTAATCGTGCAGCTCAACTCAGAACTTTAAGGAGCACAACGATTTGACGAACAAATATGATGAATAAGTAGAAAAAATTTAGAAATCGTCACGTAACGAAATAGCGTTAAGAGAGAGAGAGATATAGTTTTCATGATTTTCGAGGGTGCTGAAGCAAATAGTGAGGTTAATATGAAAATCCACGATAGCGGCTGCGAAATTTAAAAAAAATAAAGAAACTTTGTTCTTGACAGGGGTCCCCGGACCCCACACGCATTTGTTTGGGCATGTTCTGGTTCAATTCAAATATCAATAGTGTGAACACTTTCTCGTTGACTGTCATTTGTCACTGATTGGTCGATATGTGTCATGTGTCGGTGCTTATGTAGTGGTGGAAGTGCTTTTGGTAAAAAGGTGGTTCTTTGATGACTGAGAATAGTTTTGTTATGTATTAGATGTGTGTTTTTGGCTATAATTATTGTGACAACTTTTTGATATAATTATCAAATTCCTTTACTGTCCTTGATTTTGTTAATGTTTAAAACAACGGATTTTGTGAAAGATTCCACAGCTTAGAAAGGTTGTTATGTTGACTTGGTTAAAGGGGATAAGTGCACCATTTTTTAACCGACTTAAAAAAGGAGGAGGTTCTCAATTAGAGTGTATGTTTTTTTTTGTATGTTTGTTACGCGATCTTTCCACCAATTATGTATTTATTTTAATGATTCTTTTTTTTTTAATAATTAGTAGGTCATACTTCAGAGGTGGTCCCATATAAATTTTATGGAAATCGGTCGAGCGGTTAAAAAAAACAACATTAAATAATTATTAAATTAAAAAAAACCGTCTTCGAACGGACGTGGACGTGTAAGACGATCGTTTTCGAATGGTTGTGGGGTAGGTAAGTACCATAACTAAAAAGTGACAAATAAAAAACGTTTTTACAAAAGGCTTAAAAAACTTAAGGCTTTGGATTTTTTTTATTTTTTGTGGACATTACAACGTCCACTTTTGCCAATAAAGAGTACCAATATCCCTAACTATTTTAGAGTTTCCAAATTATTTCCAATGTTTAAACTTCAAATAAACACTATAAACAGATACCTAGCCTAGACAAAGGGGGTGTTAAGCGATATCCCATGCATGGCCTGTCAGGCGGCATGGCGCTCTATATCTATTTATACACGAGGGTGTGAATTGACTTGTGCATCATATAACAGCTCTGGGCACCGCAGTCTGACTGCGCTAGGGGAGCGCAACATTTTCTGCATTGTGAAATTGTGAATTATGAAATTGAATTATAATGTTTTGCTGTGTGATACTGGATTATAAGGAAGCGTGAACTAAGTAGAGGAGCGAATCCTAATGTTTGATACTAGATTTTTATATCTTTAGTCTGAAACAGATGCGAGCGCCGTGTACGGAGAATATGTTTGTTTATCACTCATGTTGGTTAGATTTTTCAAATGTAAAGCACGGCTGTTATTCGTAGATCTTTGACAGTCATTACGGGTTAGAAGCCCAAAGTCTGACAGCCGTGTACTCGTGTGACTCAGTAACTGGGTAGTGGAGGTTAGCTTTCTAACCTCCACTACCCATGGAGCGACTACCTTTGTAGTCGCTCCATGTAAAATACTGGTATTCAGCTGCATCCGGTTAGACTGGAAGCTGACCCCAAGTTAGTTGAGAAAAGGCAGGCAGATGAATGATTGCAGCAACACGCAAAGTTACAACTGCTTCAAAAGCTATTTTGGAAACCTTTACTCTCGTTATTTTTATACCTATCAGATTAATTTGTTTTTTTTTTTTCAAAAAGGATTGCTACACAAAATACGATGTCAGTAATAATTGACTTCCACATTCCTCATATTTCTTTGAGCAGCACAGCACAATTTCCATCTTCCTTCTATGCAGTTAAAAAAGACACTCTATACAAATAAACATAGATACACACGGTTTTATATTGAGATGTCAACTCGCATGATATTACCGCCTGAAGGCCTGAAGCGGCGGGATTGTCGACTGTACTGCACCAGCCACGAATATTGAGTGGGGTTATTAAAATACGTCTGGTTTTTGAGGAAAATTGCTCATCATTTCTAGATTTTATAATATTTTATTTACTGTAGTGCAACATTTTGGTGAACTTGTTATGTCAAGGAAAATTGGTCTTGGATATGATTAGTTTTATAAATTAATAAAATAAGGTTTTAAATGGTTACTGTACTGTTTAAATGTAAAATATTTTTGTATAAGTACCTATATCTTAACATTCCATTCAACCATTGTAGTGTATTCAGGATAAAATAAAACAGAAGGTCGGGATCCGAAACAACCTGATTCGTTGTCTGATTGCAACCAACTGTGGTGCAGCACCCGATATACTTCGCACCACCGGCATGATTTTATGCTTTTCCGCTGGCGAATTATTTCCGCTCACGTAAAGCAAGTTGACATCGTTCTGAACGAGACGTGTCGAAATATATTGAGTTGGCTAATCCCAACTCCGCTCAACAAGCTCTACCCGTTGGTTGGTATCGCTCCACCTCTCGTTCGAACGGAGGTCAAATGCGTGCATGAGAAATTTAAGCAAAAAGCCGATTCCCTTCATCCCCTCTACGAACACACAACAGCCCCGGGTAGAATCAACAGCTGGTAAAGCTTTCTCCGGCTATACAAGACCAACCGCAGAAGGTTTGAAAGAAACCTGTGGGAAAATGAGCATCCGCCACCACCTGACTGCGGTCAGACGTGACCTGCAGTGGCCTATATAGACAGCAATCAATCGACTCAAACTCATAGCATTTATTTCAATTAACTAAAAGACTGCCTGAAAATAAAGACATAGACTGCAGACCCAAGTAGGCCGTTACAAGCATAATCTAGCGAAATGGGGAATAATTGACCCAACTGACACCCAGTGTGAGCGTAGTGCTCCTGACCAAACCATGCCTCATAACATGGTAAGTCCTGCACCTGCACTTCTAAGGGCCTAAGAACGTCACTGATGCTGCGATTGGCGTGGCCACCTACTGGGCTCAACTCATTTAATAATTTACCATCGGCGAACGTAACATAGCCCTCGTATTGATATAATACTTACCTGGTAAAATAACGGTGATCATTCCTCGATACCGGCTGCCAGAGAGCTAAGGTTATTAATCTCATTGGTTACGTAGATGTGAGTAAGTATGTCAATTAGTTTAACAAACTGTCTAAACACCTATTTAGTATCCTCTAGATAAAACTTTGCGCAGAATAAATTTTCCACTACCCAAAAACAAAACCCTCAATAATCCAAATGTTATGCACCCCTGTCCCATGTCGGGGCTCACTTGACCATTCAAATTTATGGGTTGTCGCCACCACCGGCTTACAGGCTGTGTTTAAACTATACCATTATTGATTAACATATTATTTGTCGATGAATATGTATGTTTGTGGTGGTGTTAGCTTTCTGGTGGATAAGCAATTGGGTAGTGGAGAATATATTAACGAGGAAAAGCTATGCCAATTTTTAAAATTTGAATCAATAACTTCGGAGCCTTGATCGTCGCGATTGTACTAAAATATCAGTATATAACGGATTCGGTTCCACTACCTATGGTTTCTAATCCCACTCTTCTTAGCCACTTCCGCCCCATTTCTATCCTTCCCTTCCTATCCAAAGTGCTCGAGGCCTGCGTCCACAAACAATTTTTAGACCTCTTCAATATGGGTTTAGGCCCTGGCACAGTACTGTTTCCGCCCTCCTTAAAGTCACTGACAATATAACGGCAGGACTGGAAGACACTAAAGTTACTGCACTAGTGTTGATCGATTTCTCGAATGCCTTTTATACCGTCAGTCACGACATCCTGTTAGCCATTTTGTTGAATTGTTCTCCTCCTACCTTCAGGAACGTCAGCAGTCCATTCATGTTGGGGATTCTTAATTATGCTGGTGTGATTTGGAAACTGGCGTTCCTCAAGGTGGTATGCCTTCTCCTCTTCTGTTTTCTATTTTTATTAATCTTATAACTTCCGTGTGCGTATCATTCGTACACAAATGACTTGCAAGTGTACCGTCAAGGAAGTGTTGTAAAAATGCCTAAAGCTATCTACAAATTGCATAAGAAAGAAAGAAAGAAGAAAGAAAGAAAAAATGTTTATTCTGCACAAACAAAACGCACATTACAAATAAAAAAAATAATAAAAAAGAGACAAGTATACACATCCAACGTTGTCAAAAGCCTCATATTCAAGCATACATATTGCCGACAATTTTGTCCATTGCTTGATGTGTCAGTGCCAGAGACCAAAGACAAGACACCTTAGTTGACACTCTAAGTACCTAGTATGTGACATTGACCCAATGACTAAAGAATACCTACCAGATGCGTCTGCGACACTGACAGTTGACAACAAAAGTTGCAAAACAATCACAAACGAATCAAAACAAAATCAAAATGCCAATTGCAGAGTGGAAAAATAACTACTTTTGTAACAAAAAAAAACAACAATAATATAAGCATAAGGACTTGATAGCCATAAAAACCTGGTCTGATAGATTTGGGGTAGCAGTAAGTAGTCTTAATAAGTGTAAGGCGATCATCATTGGTAGTTCTCGGAGTATTAGTAAGGTGGATGGCACAACCTTGCCACCTGTTCTCTTCAATGGTACGATCGCTCCATTTAGTATTGATGTGCAGGACCTGGGCATGCACATTGATAGTACCCTGAGCTGGCGTACTCAAGTCGCTAGGGTCAGCCAGAAGGCCACTGGAACGCTTTGGGCTCTGCACCGACTAAAGGATTGATTACCTACGAGTACGAATACAATGCTTGTGTAGTCCTAAATTGTCTATATCAACTTTTTAATAGGAAGTTCAGAACTGGGGTGTCTGACTGAATCAACAGTTGGCAAGTCATCATACGATTACGTTACCGACAGCATCACTCTTCAAATTGCAAAGCTGGTTTTCAACAGAAATAAATGAGTAATGTACTATTTTAAGCACTCTGAAAACTGACGAGTTCTGCTATAATTACAACATTCTCTACTTATTTCCATTAAAAATAACAATCACACTATGATGTAATACGTATATAAAGTGCTAAAATGTAAGGTAACTGTTGAGGGTTGCCCGGTCCCGAGGCATCGAACTTTTAATTAGCTCTATTTTCAACTCCGTGTTATTCAGGGCTGGCACTAACAAAAAATAGGCTAAGTTGGAATATTTTTATATCGACCTAATTAAAGTATTGCTAAGTTTCTTAGAGAGTTTTGAATTAATTTTTTAATGTGTTTTTTAGTTTCTCGATAAGAAAATTAAGTGGGTTTGGCTGTAATACTTTAATCTGTAGTACCGCTAATTATTATTCACACCGAGACACAAAATACAAATAAACAAAAGAAATACTGTCAATGTTGAGGATAACTTCTCCTACGCGTCCCTCTACGACAAGTCTACGTAACTGCCTACGTTGCTACGATACCGCTACGAATTCAGCGTCTACGCCGCCTCCGGCATCACGCTACGGGAAAGTGGCGACAGAATTAAATTCATATTACTGTAAATTCATATTTCCAGCATTATGTAAAAATACTGTTGTATTGATTTACATAAATTTAGGCGTTGATCCTATTATTTAGTAGGTACATTTTGCAAGTTCATGTTCCATTTTTCCATTTGAGAATTATTTATGGTAATTCCTATCAAAGCAACAATGGGAAAAGCTTAAAGATACAAAGAGCTCAAAATAGTGTACCAGATGAAAACACAGGTGTAAAAGTAAAAAGTAGCAACAGTTGCTAAAGCCGGCAGAGCTAATGCATCCATTACAATAATGCGGACGTGGTAAGCCCCAATTTTCTTTTTAAAATTATTTTTTATATCATGAAAAGCTATATTACGAAATATTTTTCTTAAATTGAATGGTATTAGAGTAGAAATTTATATCTTGGTACTGCTGCACGTGTGGCATGAACACATCTATCTTCTATTATTTTTAAATGTCGCAACATCATGCTGAGATAGGAACCTTTTGGCCTCACACAGGACTTTCTGTTTTTTTTTATTTCCATATAAAAAAGGAAAATAAAATGTTCTGTGATAGTGTTTAGTTTAGTTTGTGATATTTGTGTACGAGTTACAACAAATACTTTTTCTTTCTTTCCATCTCTACTCTACGAAGATTATACATCTCTTTTTTGACAATGTGACATTTATTTTCTTAAATTTTGACACCGCGCCATAGATATATTGTTACAGCACAAACCGTGCGAAGTCAAAACAAAAAAATAAATAAAAAATAATTATAATATCTTGTTACGGTCTATCATTTATTCTTTCGTTTTTACCATCTATAAAGTGGCCATGTTACGCGTGCTGGACATAGGCCCCTCTAATCGCTCGCCATTTACTTCGATCATCGGCTTCTCTCATCCAGCTGCTATCAGCCACCCTGCGAACATACTAAGCCTGAGGGCATCCTACCTTACGTTTGCCGATTCGCGGTCTCCACTCAATAATCCATCTACCCCAACGGTTATCGCTTCTACGATTAATATGACTGGCCCACTGCCTCTTCAACTTGCTAATTATGTATGCTATATCGACCACACAGATTCTGTGTACTATCACCTTATTCTGGATCCCTCAGAGAGACGTCATAATTATGAGGTTCTAAACATGAAATTTAATGTCTCGTCCAAGAAACATTCCTTTACACTCACATTTCAACTGTCTCTTTATATTGCTTAGGTATTGCCACTGTAGCTTGTTTTTTCTTTGCCACTTTAGTTTACCAAAGTTAACAGAATATCTATGGGTTATGTCGACCCTGTGTGTCGACCACACAGATTCTGTGTAGGATCCTTACGCACCTTATTCCGGATCCCTCAGAGAGACTTCATTATTATTTTGTTTTAACACCATATTCCGGAACCGTCAGAGATACTTCATTATTATAAGGTTTTAAACATGTAATTTTAAACATTACTTCTCTCCTCAAGAATCATTCCCTTACACTCGCGTTTTAATCACCCACCTAAGATTCCCACGGCCATGTAAGCTTACAAAAACCTACCTTTTTATAACAACCTTTTAACATATTAAAATCTACATGTAGGCATTCTAAACTTAGATGATATTAAAGCCTCTTTGCTGTCTCTATGTTACCGAAACATTTTACGGCAAAGTTGCACTTAAGTATATTAAAAATGTAATGTTAAAAGCAACGCATGATAAACAGTTGTTTTATTCTACAGTGTTTTAAGTTAAAAGGGATTTTTAGGAGGTTCTTGTTTTCGTTTTGGACTTTACGAAAAGTATAAACTTTTGATGTGTGTGTTTATACAATAATTATTACAAGTTAGATTCGTTAAGCTAAAACCTGCAGTAAAAGAGTTCACAATGTTGTTGCTTTTTAACCAACTTCTAGAATTACCAGGTTATTAATTGATGTATGAATTAATAGAAAATCAGCCCAATCGTAGTTTCAAGCTAAAGTAGTAACAGAAGTCGTTTGAGATACTCAGGTCAGGTGTAAAACAAAAAGTGGTAACAGAAGTCGTTTGAGATACAACAAGCAGACCCCGTACCTGATGATGGTTAGGGCTTACGTTTTTGGACATTTGAATAAAAATATTTGACTTCGACTTATCATCAACTCAGCAGCATGAAGTGATGACTCTCAGATCCAAACACCTGAATGGAAAGATTAAGACAATCTTTCCATTTCTCGTAATGCCTTTTCATCACGTGGTCAGCTAAGTGATTTATTTGGTTCTAAATCACAAAGTGCAATACCGTCTAATGATTTTACTCGACTTAGGGTAAGGTAGAAGGTCTACGGTGATGCCGTCATGCGCGTGCAGGCCCTCACGACGGGGGATGCTGTGGTAGGGTCGTTTTGGCGGTGTCTCTAGACATCGCCAATGCCTTCAACACCTTGCCCTGAAGTTGCATCAGGGAGGCACTCCGGTATCACAGGATGCCAACCTACCTCTGTCGTGTGGTCGAGGCCTATTTGACGGACAGGGCCGTTATCTACCCCGGTCACCAGGGAGAATGGAACCGGCAAGAGATGTCGTGTGGTCTCCCACAGGGATTGGTCCTAGGACCGCATCTGTGGGACATCGGCTACGACCTCTCTAGTGGCGTCAGCGTGGTTTGCTACGCTGACGACACGCTGGTCCTGGCGCAGGGGAGGTCGCACCAGGCAGCGGCTGAACTAGCGACACGCGGGGTTGCGACCATCGTCGAGAGGATCTGGCAATTGGAACTCGAGGTGGCCCTGCACAAGTCCGAGGCCATGTGTTTTCATGGTCCTCGGAACGCGCCACCGTCGGGTTCCCAAATAACAGTAGGAGGGGTTTACATCGGCGTCGAGTCGACGATGAAGTACCTGGGACTCGTCCTCGACAGCCGGTGGAACTTTCAGGAGCATTTCCGACGTTTGGCTCCCAGACTGGAAAGGGCCGGGGCTACCTTGAAGCGGCTCCTGCCCAATATAGGGAGTCCAAACGCCTCCTGCCGGATGCTCTACGCGGGGATCGTGCGGTCCATGGTCCTTTACGGGGCACCGGTGTGGGCGCGTTCTTTGTGGCGGTGTCTAGCCCGCCGGTTGAACGCGCCCCAAAGGGTCATGGCCATCCGGCTGGTCCGGGGATACCGTACGGTCTTCGGTGGGGCGGCGAGCCTCCTTGCCGGATTACCGCCATGGGATCTGGAGGCAAAAGTCCTCGCGCACATATGGGAGTGGCGCGAGGAGGCGAAACGCCGGAGCGTAACTCCGCTGCCGCGAGAAATTACGGCACAGCGGACAGAGCTCCAGCGGGATCTCAGAGCGGCATGGAGAGTGCAATTGTCGCAACCCAGCGCTGGGCACGCCACAATTGCGGCGATAAGTCCCCTCTTTGAGGAGTGACTAGAGAGGTGCCACGGCGTCCTCACCTTCCGCCTGACGCAGGTTCTCACTAGTTACGGTTTTTTTCGGGAGGTTCCTGTTCCGGATAAGGCGGGAGGAAACGCCCGGGTGTCATCATTGTGTGGATCGCATGGAGGACACGGTGGAGCATACGGTGGAGGTCTGCCCTGCTTGGGCACCGCCGTGTCCTTGTGGAGGCGATTGGCGCTGGCAATCGCTCTCGTCCGGCCCTGGTCTAGGCCATGTTACGGAGCGAGAGGGCTTGGAAAGCCGTCACCTCCTTCTGCGTAGCAGTAATGCTCGTGAAGGAGGTGGCGGATCGCGTGAGGGAGAGGTAAAATTCGCGCACTCACGCCCCTAGCCGCCGCAGGAGACGCCCTGGGCGTCGGGAATTGCAGGCCAATTCCCGGCCGGTCAGAAGTCAGTGACAAAAAACTAAAATACGGATCCAAAGACTAATAGTAATTTTTCACAAAGTAGTATTTTTTTTTTAGTTTTTTTTTTTGGATTTGTAATCTCTGTATACTTTTAGGACAAAATATCCTAGCG
Source organism: Brachylomia viminalis (assembly GCA_937001585.2). NCBI lineage: Eukaryota > Metazoa > Arthropoda > Insecta > Lepidoptera > Noctuidae > Brachylomia > Brachylomia viminalis. The sequence goes on from OW443301.2 coordinate 3,475,120, forward strand.
TGGGGCACGATACTTTAATTTAAATTTGTTGATTTTGCGTGGAAATCAATACCCATGCTACCAACCTTCATGTTTTTTTTCCGGTATTCTACTGTAGTTCACAGTACCTTAAAGTCTTTACTATTAAGACCACATCGTTACTCCGTGCAGGTAATGCCAACAGCGTCGCACCTCGCTCAGGTGCCAATCAAGCGTTGATGACATTAGCAATTAGGACCCGGAGTTCGCGAGGCGGAGGAAAATTAGTCGCAAGATGTACCGCGGTATGTCTGAGAGAAGAAAGTTAGTATAGTCTGTTTCTAAAGTATCTGATGAAAATGTAAACAAATGGAATAAATACCTGTCTTAGTAAATAATCAGCCTATAACGTTCCCAGCCTATAATCCACCACGCGGGCCCAGAGCGGATTGGCAGATGTCACATGTGTTCGAATTTTTGCTACTACGTCATGCCGGTTTCCTCACCTGTCATCTGTCATAATGCCACTTACAAATTATGCTTTGATTTTATAATTCGAACACATACGTAATTCTTATTTTAAAATCATCTTACTCACACCTAACTGACACATATTTAGAAGCTTTAAAACTTTATATCACTTCAGCCAACAATTATTGTTTGAATAACATTATCAAATTGTAATTGAAAATTCATCGATTTAAATTGAGTAAGATGATTTTAAAATAAGAATTACGTATGTGTTCGAATTATAAAATCAAAGACAATTATTGTCTTTAGTCAGTGATTGCGTAAGATTTGGTTTGTTTTTTTTGTTTTCATCAGATACTTTTGAAACCGACCATATTTCTGAGTGGAGATGACTTTAAGTTATTGTGAGGTAGGTATCTTAGAATGTGGATACTTTAGTTTTGGGGTGTTGGTTTTTGTTTTCTTGACAAATGACTGTATGATGCTCACATTGTTCACACCTCGGAACAATTATCCGAGGTTAACACAGTTTTAGTAAGTTTGAATAGTGTGTGTAAATGAGTGAAAACCCCATTTAACTATCGACCCGAGTTATAATAGTTATCTAGCTCCCACCCGCGGCTTCACCTGCGTGGTGTGTCGATAAAAAGTAGCCTATGTCCTTTTCTAGGTTTTTGTATGTTATTTTCCATTCCAAAATTCATTGAAATCGGTTGAGCCGTTTCGGAGATTAGCCAGAACAAACAGACACACAGGGAGACAGACAATTTTTTTTTGTTTTGTTATAAGTACCGTTTATAGGATGGCTGGGCTATCGAAGCGCTACCCGTTAACATAGATTCAGTACATAATTCTGAACGCCACTGGCTGCGTTGAAATTTTGAGTCGGTTATTTAAAAAAAACGTGGTTCTATACATTTTGACCGCGTAGGTTTTGCACTTTTCTAAGAATCAGCAGTTTTTTTTTTGATAGCCGACGATAAATTTCTACGCTACGGGTCTATGGGAATCAGTTGCTGAATTCATGGCTGCAGTTTACAAGTCGATCCTGCCGCCCTGTATACTTTCTTAAGCATTTAGTAAAAAGCTGTTATTTTGACATTATTAACAGACACGTATATAATATTTATTTGTATAGATAGATTGATTGTCATTGTTTATTAAGAACTTTAATACATTTGTGTATTTGTGTCTTGGCAAATAAAGTTATTAAGAAAAAGAAGAGATTTTGCCCGCCATCGCCACGGCGCGGCGTCCACGATTAACATGTCCTATGGCACTCGGCAAAAGTGTAGCTTTCTATCAGTAAGTAGTCAGAAGTAAAGAAATTTTGTGATTTATTGATTAGTGCTTCCAGAGATTAACCCCTTACAAACAAACAAACAGTTTTATCTCTTGATATTATTAATTTATATCAGATGTAGGTATTTTTAGGGTTACGTACCCAAAGGAACCACCAACTGTAACCTATTACTAAGCTTCCGCTATCCGTTCGATCGTCTGTTCGTCCATCTGTCTGTCAGCGGGTTGTATCTTAGAAACCGTAATAGGCAGTCAGTTCAAATGTTCACAGTGTTATTTCTATTGCCGCAATAACAACAAATTAACAGTTAAAGGCGGTCCCCCTTTAACTGTTTTTAGTTTTCCCTCCTTTAATTTTTTTCATACGAGAAACGAGTTTAAAAAAAATGTGTTTAATTTTTGTACGGTGGGTGGTACGTGTTTTACGGCAGGCTTTTTATATAAAAGCATTAATTTGGGTCGTTGTAGGCGAAATGTTTAGTGTAACATCTTTGTTTAAATTTTCAGTTTACGACGTAAGTATAGTTCAGTCGTTTATCATAGTTAGTGACACTGTGGTTGTACCCTAAAGACTGGAGGACTGGAGGGAGACTGTAGTTTTGGGATCAAAACGCTGCGTGTGCTTCCGACTAAATACGGTCTGTGGGTTAGCAGGGTGTGGAGGAAAGTGGCAGGGATTTCTGGCAGGCACGGTCAAATCTTGTTGAATTTTAGTCTAAAAAGTCGAAATGCAAACTTTAAAACGCGTAAGTTTTGATTACTGTTGCAAAATAGTTTTTTATACTATTTTACAATCGAAAAGAACAAATCTGACGTCGATTTATTTATTAAAACTTTATGCGCAAGTAAAAAAAAATACTGTACAAAGGCGGACTTAATGCCTGAGGCATTTTCTATCAGTCAACCTTAGGGTGATGCAGAGATATACCATGGCAGGTGCCACATACAGGATAGATAGCACGGAAATGACTTTAAAATACAAGAATAAATACTAATACATAAATACATACATATTAACAAAATAAACCTTGGTCAGGAGAAATAACGATCGGAAGAGGAGAAAACGAATACAACAACTCAGCGCTGGGATGTTTTGGCCAACTTCTGACGGATATGTTCACGTGTCTTCACTTTAAAAGATAACCGACTGGTTGCTGTCCTGATATTCAGAGGGAGCGCATTCCAAAGAAAAACCGCCTGGACAAAGAAAGAAGAATGAATAAAGCCGGAACGGTGAGAAGGATTTCGTAGAAGACGATTGTTGGTGGAACGAAGATTTTTACTATGGGCAGTGCATAAATATTGAAATTGGGACGTCAGGTAAGAAGGAGTAGTGGGTTTGTCCAGAATAGAGATCAATGTAGACAGAGCCCTCAACTCTCTGCGCTGACGAATGGGTAACCATTTCAAAAGCAGTCGGTGCGCAGATCATACTTACGAAGATTGAAAACGAAACGAATGCAATGAATGCGATTTACCTCGTGTACCTACCACTTCTTGGCCCTCGACATTTTCACAATACGTTTTTAAACTCAAAAATATGTTTTCGAGTCGTATTAATACGCCTGTATTAACAAAAACAAACATAAGTTCGTGACCACCTCTATTTGTGCTAATTTCAAAAACTACTGTTTAGTTTTAGAGTTCTTGTTTACCCACTAAAGTTGTGGTGCATTAGTTTTACCCGTACGCTCCGCAAACTGACGGCTAGTGCGTTTTAAATGTAAATGTGTTGTCCCCTTTATAGCCTAAAAGCTAGTAAGTACTAAGTTTAATTTTTTTTCCACGTTTATATGGGGTGATATTTTTCTCATAGATTTTTTTTATTTATTTATTTATAACAGCTTAACTACCATTACAGGGTTTACCCTAATGCGACAGTTAAGAACAACCTAAGCTATATAGCTTAGGTAATTAGTTTAGTAGTTAAGTACTTACATAAACAAAATATAAAAACTACGCACTATGGTCCATTTGAAGGACTAAGTGCGGAAACCAAACTCATAACATAGAACATTGAAAATAATAATTAAAACTAAGAACATTATTAAATTAAAATCACAAAAACATAGTATAACATAATTACTCATGTCACATAGTACTTTGTGACGTAAGTAACCATGCTATACTAACAAACATAACATAGCACAACATAAAATCAAACATACTTTACTTACATTATGAAAAATATTAATAAATATTAAGTATTATTTTGCTTGTAGCATAATATAAATAGTAATACCCTTGCGAATTCACTCACACAACATGTAAACACATCAATCTGAGTTTGAAGGTCGTTGATGGTCCGAATAGCTCTGGTAAGGGGTGCCTTGGCAAGCAGGTTAGTTCTGGTTGTAGGTACCAGTAGCAGTGGCGGACTGCGCCGCCTCCAGACGTAGCGGTCCGGCACACACAGACGCAAGCGCTGCAATACTCCCGGGTTACTCTCCACTCCACGAAGCACCTTCACCAAGTAGGCGACCAGCGTAAACTCCCGTCGGACATGCAATTGATTATAGCCAACCATGCCCAGGACAAACAGAGTGGGATACATCAGTGGGTAAACGGATATACCCCATATAATTTCCTGTACAACTGGCGCGTGAACTTGTTCTGAACACGCTCCAACATTACAGAGTACTTAGCTTCATGTGGAGCCCATATGACCGCACTATGTTCCAGATGACTCCTGACTAATGCATCATACAGGACCCTAACTGCTGTAATGTTTGTGAAGCTTTGTGTCTGTCTCAGAACAAATCCCAAGTTTCTGTAGGCCTTCTTACAGATCCTGGTTACATGCTCACGGAATGTCAGATCTGGAGTCATGAAAACACCCAAGTCTCGCACCTCCGTGACTCGTTGCAGTGGCGCCGCGTCCACCTCATACTCATAGAGCAGAGGTGCACGAGCACGGGTGAAACTCATCAACGAGCACTTTGATACGTTGAAGTACACTTTGTTTTCATGGCTCCATTGTACTATTCGATCGATGTCTTCCTGTAGGCGCCTGCAATCAGACTCGGACCTAATCTCTAGCAGCAACTTGAGGTCATCAGCAAATAACAAACAATAGCCATATCTTACGACTTCCGGCAAATTATTTATCATAATTATGAATTCTAGAGGCCCCAAGTTGGTGCCCTATAATATGTTTATAGATAAACAGTAGTTTATTTGTATCATAAGAGCTTTTTGTTACTATTACGTTTCGCTATATTAGGGTGCGATTCGAAACTATTAAGTCATCTGTTAAATAGATCGATAGTTACTATCGATCTATACTATTAGAATTTAAACGCTGTTCATTGGCAAATGTATCACATATAAACGGCCGGACTGATTTTTAGGACGAAAATAAATAAAATGTTCGTAATTGTCCAAATTAGGGTACAAATTAGGGTTTCTAACATCTTCTTGAACTTAGTACATTCTATCATACCTATGATACCTATTACAAAATGTGCGTGTGGAACTCTTATTGATACATTTCGACTGAAAGAGCTAGAAATAAATTATATGTAATAAAGTGTATATACCCACACTTCAATTATAAAATTATTAATTATGTCATTAGGGGTAAAATGATTTTATCTGGCAACATTCCTCTAGCTGTCAAATGTCACTTGAGTCACACACATTCACCGCCCATGTTTTAATCAATGTTCGGCGAGGTTTTGTCTTGATAATCTTTTAATATAATCCACAATAAATGTTTCACTTTTGTTGTGGATTTGGACCACTGCACTTTAACACCCGGTGCTTTTTTAAAGTAGCAATTTTTTTTGGGTAGAATAGACCCTATTTGGTGTATTTTTGAAAACCCCAAAGTGCGCAAAATCATACGTGCCGAGAAAAAATCTAAGTTTGCACACGTGGGTGTTTAAGTGAAGTGGAGCCAATTTTGCTTCATCTAAATTGTAAAGAAAAAGTGAACCGTGTAATTCCACGTTATATCAGTAGCTTCGATAAATTGAATAAAACAAATGATGGCGGTATGTATGGCTTACAGATAATTACTCCGGTGGCAGGGTAGTTGTGTAACACACTAACAGTAGGAATGGGTTTCGTTTTGACAGTTCAATATCATTCATTGCGTTATTTACGTTGTTGAACAGACAAACTTTACAAACTTAAGAAGCAATGGATTAGCAATATCCTTCAAAAAGATTTAGATTGTGATTGATAGTCTGTTACGAAATTAGAGTGCTGGTCTGAGTCTCTGTATACGATTATGTAAAATTTGCTTTATCGTACGTGTCCTCACGATATAGGTACAAACCTGGAAATCCACCGTGATAAAGCTCGAGAAGGAGGACACGAAATGATGGCTTCTCATTCACTCTTTAAAACCTTGACAGCAGTAAAGGCAGCCTCGTGAGTAGTTAGTCTAGTGGTCGCAAGCGAGCATGAGGTCCTGTATTTGATTCCCAGCTCGGGCAGTGTTATTAGGTTTTTCATCAGGAATTTCTCAGTACCAGCTTGGAGTCTGGATTTGTGCCCGGTTGATGGCAATAGGCTCGCCCCCTATTATATGGGACTGAAACATACCTGGCGTAATGTGGGTATAGGTACTATAGTACCTATACCCACATTACATTACATTTACATTAGATTAATAGAATAAATTGTATCTTTCTTAACCTTTCATTTTCTCGTTGAGAGAGAATATATAATATATTTAAATGTTATTAGTTTCATAAGTTGTAATATTATTTAGTCCTTTAGATTAGTATTTTTCGTTTTTTTAAACTAGATTAATATTATAAAATTGTACAACTCCTTTATGCATGCGGAGTTTACCTATAAGTGATTGTTGCACTGTTGCATTTATATTTTTTCTGCATGTTACTCTTTAGCATACAACCCGTGCAAACAATCGTTGGTGAACCAAATAAAATAAATAAATAAATTACGCCAGGTATGTTTCATAGTGTATGTTGGTGTTTCAGGTGTACCTATAGGTACACCTCTGGCTCACCCTTCGAAGGTTACAGGCGTGATGTTATACAGGGCGTCCCACGGATATGCCCCATGGAGGGAAAGTACCTTGAATATTGTAGATGGAACATTGTACTGAAATAAGACATTATTTGAATTTATAAAACAATTTAAACTGCATTCATAGATATTTAAATAATTACATGGTTGAACCGGAAATCGAACCCGTTACATGAGAAAAATAATCACCCTGTAGCTTTATCATACCGATCGAAAGGTTTCATCATAATATGGATTATTTTTTGCTAAATAACATAGCGTCACAAATAAAAGAAAGGCCATGAATTGTAACATTTGATGTGAAATTTTGTTCAGAAAAATGAAAAGCTGACATTGCCGTAAGGACATACAACCGACATTATCATAAGTACCTATTAGTAATAAATCTACCCACTTGAAAAGTACACATCATTTCCCTAATATAATTTAAGTGCATGATAAAACGATAAAGAGATAAGTAATTAGTAGGTACCTGTCGTATGCAACAAATCGAAATAAGTAATCAAAAGAGTGCGACTTTGTATTCAACAGGAAGGGACTAATTTTGAGCGTTTGATAAATTGTTTAATTTTGTATTAAAAATGTTAAAATTCATGTTCTTCCTTTTATTTGTGACACTATGTTATTTAGCAAAAAATAATCCTTATGATGAAGCCTTTTGATCGGTATGATAAAGCTACAGGGTGATTATTTTTCTCGTGTAACGGGTTCGATTTACGGTTCAACCGTGTAATTATTTAAATATCTATGAATGCAGTTTAAATTGTTTTATAAATTCAAATAATGTCTTCTTTCAGTAAAATGTTCCATCTACCATACTCAAGGTACTTTCCCTCCATGTGGCATATCCGTGGGACGCCCTGTAGGTATAAGTAATATAAGCAGTAAAGGGCAGACAGTAGTTCTTCATTTGTCTTTGCACTAACTCTACGAAATAATCTAATTGCAATATTCACAATCACTAAGTTCGGAATAAAGCAACAATATTGCTGATCAGACAACGCCGCCATTGTACCAAGAGTTGCCACGATTATTATGTAAAGGAGCCAATTTGTCTTTATATGTGATACACGGACCATAGAGTTTACAACTTATTGTTTTATTCTATTTGCTTATCACGTATTCGAATAATGCCATCAATTTGCCAAGTATTTGTAGCAGTGCTTATACATGCCCTTTTAAACAGACAATAAAATGTTTCAAGAACATGGTTTAGTGAAATTATTGAATAGGAGCAAGAATGGAAGTAAAACAACTCCCTCCAACCCTTGCTCGACGAAGTGCCTGCCCACGCCGTAGCTGAGCCTGTAGCTTTAAATTCCCCTGATAATAATAATTATCCAAATTTGGTCCAGCCTGTCCCATCTTGCTGTCCTCCCCCCAGCGACGTCCTAAGCCGAGGTCCGTACCCCACAGGGCCCCCTTACCGTGCAGTCACTTAGTAATTTAAGAAATTTGCCCCTGGCTTGAGGCTTTGAATCCGCTTAAGGCAGCCACAGGATAGTCCAGCTAAGCATTGACGACCTCTCAAGGTCAACTGCGAGATGTCCATTCCAAAAAAAACCTGTTAGTATCGTGTTTCGTGGCATACTCACAAAGACGTAAAGTAACACACTATCCTATCACCTATGAACATCATTAAATTCATCCCGTGTTAATGTTTTTCGGGTAGATATTGTTTAAAGTGTGAACTTAATTCCACATTTACACCTCTCATTTCCTTGGCTCGCCACATATTTTCGCCAACTTGCTCGCGGGGCTATCCACCAGTGCGTATCAGTTACCTGTCTTTAACCACCGGGATCCCTGAGTCCTGGGAGCCCGTTCATTTGTTATCATTACAAGTGACGTCACGGATTTAAGGGTTTGTTGTTAGGCCCACTATTTCTCTTATGTATGTAAGCTTTGACAGTGGTGAGCAATGTTTGGTTATTTACATAGGTGGGTGGCTTGTGACCCCTGATGATGGGTTGAGGTTTTGTGTTGTTTAGTTGTTTTGTAGGTAGTAGAAGTTGGTCCATAATATACGAAGAGAAGTCATGACATGTTTGTCAGTTCTTTTACAATTTTTATTGACACTGGCTTTTTTACTCGCGACATTGTCTGCGTGGACTTCAGAATTGGGTCCAGAGGGACATGAGTCATGTTAACATTCGTTAAGCCATGTCATTTATCGGAATAAAAAGTACACTATGTGTTAATCTAGGTTATAGTATATCTGTGTGCCAAATTTCAACCAAATCTGTTCAGCAGTTTTTGCGTGATTGAGTAACAAACATCCAAACATACAAAGTTTTACTTGTTTTTTTGCCCCACACTAGGAATTTCTCCTGTATCGTGGGTGTGTTTACAAACATTTAAACTCACATACACAAACAGCCAGACCCGGAACAACTACTTGCAGGTCATACAAATATTTGTTCCGTGTGCGGGGATCGAACCCGCGACACGTAACGCAGCAGTCAATCGCATAACCACTGCGCCAACCGTGTCGTCAATACCTAACGATGGTTTCATAAGTTTCTAGTCCGTTCTACTCTAAAGGAATCTATGCATTGGCTTTACAGTGCATACATTTATATGGAAAAGAGAGCAAGGAGCGTCACCTTTATTAATAGGTAACTGAACGATTCCTTGATCATTCAAAATTGCCTGTCTATGGTTTAATTGAAATGAAATAAACAGTCTGCTCGACTGCTGAGCGTAAGGTCCTGGTTTCGATTTTTCGGTCGGGGAAAATGTTATTGGGTTTTTCCATCAGAAATGTCTCAATAGCAGCTTGAAGTCTGGATTGGTGCCGATGGCAAAAGACTCGCCCCCTATTATATGGGACTAAAACATAACTGGCAAAATGAGGGTCTACTATACAGGGTTACTGGTAACTGGACGTATTCCTTGCACGACGTCATAGTAGGGTTAAAAAGCAACAAATTAAGCCACCAAATGTTCTACCGAAGTTCAGTAGTTTTTGAGTTAGTTACAATTTCAGTATTTTTATGAAAAATCCCAGATTAAATCATTTGGAGCCAATTTAAAAATTATTTACAGCGCGACTGTACTGAAATTTAACCTAATATCATAGTTGATGCCGTAGCAGATCTTTGTTCATAATTAAAAGTTCAAAAATGCCAGCAACCTTGGCCAATATCACTAAACAAACATTTTTTTTTGTGATTTCTGCTGTTACTTCATACAAAACTAGTCTAGTGAACAAAAAAAAAAAATATAAAAAAATAAAAAACAAATTGGCAACTTAATTTGTTGCATTTTAACAATTTTAGCAATACGTCTAGTTACCAGTAACCCTGTAGGTACTCACCTCTGCTTCGAGAAGACAAGCGTGATGTTATACCTACTTTGAAATAAAATAGTTCGAATTCGAATGTTGATATGAGGTGTTAATTTTTGTATTTTCAAATGAGTAGATGTGTAATTATTGAATCAGGTGGTATACTGTACTCTCGGCCTACCCCCACGGGAACAAGACGTGAATTTATGTATATGTGTACGCGTACATCTGTACCTATATAGATATGTATAATGTAGGTACAGGTAACTTCAACCGGTTCCATTTTATCTATCGCCGATCCGCTCGATAAGTGTGCAGCTAACGAATTTCCATGCGGCCGTCTGTTTACGTATTCCGTCAGTGAATGGTTTGTTTGTTTGTTATCCTTTATGATGACTAAAACCAGCGTCAGAGTAACATTGGAAAATCACGGTCTAAATTAGTCGTAGAATATATTCTATTTTGCTGAATACCTCTATAGGTACAAAGGGGGAGGGGTCGTGGCTAAGTTATAAGAGCCGCATAGGTCGATTGATCAGGTTAAGCTATGCTTGCCGCGGTTGGTCCGTGGATGGGTGATCATCTTTCCATAACGAGACCTTTCCATGTCTCAGAAAGCCTGTTAAGCCTTTGGTCCCGGCTGTCATTCAGACACATGACAACATTACTGACAATGTAAATAGCGCCCTCGCAAAAGTAGTTAACTGGTTTAACGTTAATAACCTTCTTCTTAACGAGAAAAAAACTAAATGTATTAAGTTTACGTTACCACATGTTAGACAGGTAGAAACAAGTGTTCTCATAAAGGGGGAAGAGTTGAAACCCGAAAATACCACAGTATTCTTAGGCATAACTTTAGACGCCAAGCTGCAATGGGGCCCCCATATAGATAAAATGTCAAAAAAGCTTAGCTCTGCAGCATACGCTGTTAGAAAAATTCGTGGTTTAACAGATTTAGAGACAGCCCGTTTAGTATACTTTAGTTATTTTCATAGTGTAATGTCGTACGGTATTCTGCTGTGGGGAAATGCCGCCGATATTCAGACGATTTTTGTTTTACAAAAAAGGGCAATTCGTTCAATTTATAAATTAAGTCCCAGACACTCCCTCAGAGAAAAATTTAAAGAGATTAATATAATGACTGTTCCTTCTCAGTATATTTATGAAAATCTTTTGTATGCACATAAAAATATTAATCTGTTTAAAAAATACAGTGATATCCATAGTATAAATACTAGGAACAAACACAAATTTGTTGTTCCTACAACCAGGCTCAAGAAAATAGGTGGCTCGTTTAGATGTCAATGTATACATTTTTATAATAAACTTCCTAGCCACATTCAAGAACTAAGCCTTAATAAATTCAAATCTTTTATAAAAAGGAAACTATGCCAGAAAGCCTATTATACTGTCAAATACTTTATTGAGGACAAAAAGGCTTGGGAGTGAGCTGTTCCAATAAATTTACACAGGGAATGTTGATTTATTTTATTGTTTTTTTTGCTAACTATTGTACTTTTAATCTTTGCTATAAGTATCTATAATTTTTTACATATACAATGACATGAATATTTACTGTATAGTATTATATTATTTTAATTGTTGTGAATGTGAGGACTATGTGGGTTATTATTCCAGTTTTAATCATGTTCTGGCAGTTTGAGTAGTTTATGTGGCCTACCCAAATGTCCTTTCTTTGGTATTGTTCGTAGAATCGTTGAGCTCCTTAAGTTCTGAGTCGAGCTGCACGGTTACTGACAAATGCGTGCACTGTCTGGACAGGTCCACTCAATCTGTGTGGTTCTTTTCTCAAAAGTCCATTTCAGACACCAATCTGCATGGTCCTCAATGATTATGTCCGGATTTTATATACACATTGACATTAATGAATTTTATATACATATACTATGACAAGAGTATTTACTTTGTAAAGTATTATGCTATTATTTTAACTATTGTGACTGTGAGAACTATGTTGGTCATTGCTTTTTTTTTTTGTATTTTTACTCTTAGTGTAATCATGATCTGGCAGTTTGAGTAACTTGTGCGGCCTACTCAAATGTCCTTTCTTTGGTATTGTTCGTCGAATCGTTGAGCTCCTTAAGTTCTGAGTTGAGCTGCACGATTGCTGACAATTGCGTGCACTGACTGGACAGGTCCACTCAATCTGTGGGGTTCTTTCCTCAAAAGACCATTTCAGACACCGATCTACATAGCCTTCACATGATCTGACCAAGATTCTGTCTGGACTTTAAAAGAGACTGTGACCTCTGAGTTTGTTTCGGCCTTTCTTCTCAGAGTAGTCAGATAGGAAACGCCGACCTCATCTAGTTTAAAAAAAAAATATGATTGACGTGTAAACGTGTTTGTAAAAACCTACTTACAGAAATAAAATCATTTATCATTTATCACATTATCGATCTTGATCTCAAAAGTGGATCTTTGAGAATCGTTACGGGTCGTGATACGCCGGAAAGTCTGACCACCAGTCTTACCAAGGGGTATTGTATTACCCAGTAACTGGGTTGTGGAGGTCAGATAGGCTGTCGCTCTATGTAAAATACTGGTATTCAGCTGCACCCGATGAGACAGGAAGTTTACTCCAACATGTTGGGAAAAGGCTAGATGATGGTGAGCTATATACTCGTAGGTACAAAATAATAGTGAGCCATTAACTTTGACATTGACATTGAAATAACATTGTTTCACCTTCTTTTGTTGGATATTGTTGAGAACCTGTGAGTTACTCAAAATGAGGTCATTTTACTTGCATAAAGGCAAAAATATTCCTAAACTTTTTCGTTCAAAGTTGTGTTGGTAACAATTACTTTATTATTTCTGCTAGCTGTCTAATACACATATCAACCATTCTCCTGCTTCATCCATAAACATACACAACTCACCATATTCATACCAACTGCAACCACACAATCACACAGACACACGAATCGCCTGCGCCTCGAATAGCTTGTTTGCACAGAGTTCGTTAATCTATCCAGTTTGCACAGGCAGCCGCCTGATCATCTTCTAATTGTATGCGAATGCTTAATGCGAAATTATGCGGACTACAAATTCAGCGCTTATATTAGACGGTGCCTATGCAGTGTAAAGTCTGTGTTCTGTTGGACTTTTCCTAATTGTGTTGGAGTCGGCGTCCATAGTTATATTGGCCCATTTTGTTTAAGAAGGTCGAATTTTGTTTTGCGAATTTGAAATTGGTTCCATAATAAAAGTTGTTCAGAGAAAGAGCAGGTTGCAACCTGTCGGGGAGCAAGTTTGTGGCTGACCAATGACCAACCATCCATGCGTCACATGTGATGAATCCGATGGCCCGGGAGCAGGTTGCAACCTGTCGGGGAGCAAGTTCGTGCCTAACCAAAACATCCATGCGTCACCTGCGTGTTATTGGTCAAGACTGCGGGAATATCCCCTATACAATGTGGGGAGGACAATATGATCATAAATGAAACTTCGTATAAGTCATGATATTCCCAACCGTCACACAAAAAATCAAATGAATATATCCAGTAGTTTAGCCACAAGACATTATTTTTCATTTTAAGTATTTTCTACATGATGTATTGTAAACAGGAGAGCACGCGACAGGGTAATGACACACGTTGCCAGCTCGCTACTTTAAAAACCTACGCCTTTTCTTTCAAATTTATTTTCTCAATGCAAATTATACTTTATGCCCGAGCCATAAGAGTCATAAAGCGTGTCATCACAAGTAGATAAGAAAAAATGCATGCGAAAGTTATTACTTTCTTGTTACGCACTCATGTCAAACGCAAAATATGTATGTGCGAAAGAGATAGGTAAGTTTGCTTGTTTCTACTTTGCTTACTTGTCGAAGTGTCTAGGTTACGCGTTCAGTGTGTCACCGGACCTCCTTCCTGCCAGTGACGCGTTTTGTTTTTTTCTGGAATTTCGGATGCGCCCGCGCCCGTTTGAAGTCGCCGCGCGATTGTTATCGTATCTTTGTTGTTGTGTTGTGCGAAATTTGACGCTTGGTTTTAACGCTGGACGTGTATAGGCAGATGTGGTACCAGTTAGATGGAGCACCAGCTCATTCAGTGGTGTCTGCAAGAGAGTGTTTGACTCAAATGTTCGGACAGCAGTGGATTGGCCGTTTTGGACCAGTGCGGTGGCCAGCGAGGTCACCAGATCTCACGCCCCTGGATTTCTTTCTGTGGGGTCACATAAAGAATGAGGTATACTCAACAGAAGTTACTACCGTTGAGGAATTAAAAAATAGAATAATAATATCTTTTAATAAATTGAAAGAAATGGCTGCTAATGGTGACCTATTATCAAGAGTGAGAAATAACATTATACGTCGGTGTAGTTTGTGTATTCAAGAACACGGCGGACATATTGAAAATAAAAAAAATTAATGACTGGCGACATAGTTATGTGATCGAAAAGTGATTGTGAATAATAAATTGATTAGTGAATAATTCGCGGGTGAATGATGCCCGACTATTTGGTCAATATTCTGTGATTTGATTTGTGTAATTGAGCATTAATAATAATAAGAATAATGGCGCCAAACATTACGTCGCTGCGTCGGCCACAGCTTTATTATGAATGAAACCAAGCTGCGTTGCCATTCTTATCGCAGGTCAGTGTACCAATTTTATAAATGGTGTTTTATTTTGTTTGCAGTTTTAAGCTATTTAGTTTGTTAGAAAAAATTGTTTTTTTAATTTTGATGTTCGGATTTATTTGATAGTTTACAAATGTTTCTATAAACCAGTATTGCCAGTGTTTTCATTTAAAGTCATATTGTCATCTCCACATTGTATAAGCCAGGCCAAAATGTGGCAAGTTAAGTGAGTTGCGATCATCACTTCAGTAAGCTACAGGCATCACTACAGCACTAGCTACTATAGTATCAGTTCGTCCTTACAAGACAATCAAGTACTTGCTACCAAAAAACAGCAGTACAGTAATAAATAAGTCACTATAAGTGTCCGTCTAATTCTATTATATTTTATTGTGTCTAAATTATATGATTCCTCGATGTGCATGTGTTGTTGATCACCTGTATATACCTGTGTGATACCACCTGTGTATAACTGTGTGTATTTCCATGTACTATCGTGTGTGAAAGAGATTACAAGGGTTTTACCTCTGATTACCCTGGTTTTAATTCACTTACTCGTCAAGGGAACACCATTACCCCCGCCTTCATCACCTGACTCCCGTTTATCCTTAACAGCTATTCTCATCCAGCTGCTACCAGCCGCCATGAGTAAGGGCATCCTACATTAAGTTTGGTTTGCGGTCTTAACTCAAGAAAACCGTAGCAGTGGTAGCCCAGTGGTACCGGCCCAAAATTACGAGTCGTAGGTAGTGTGCTGCACTTGACTTTGTGTAAATAATTTCATCACCACTGCTTTCAAAACGGTGACGGAAAACATCGTGAGGAATCCTTCATGTCGTAGAACCAACAAATCCAAGACATCTATCAACCCGCACTGGGCCGCGTGGTAGATTAAATCCCAGTCCCACTCAAAGAGAGGAGGCCGGTATCCCAGCAGTGGGAACATTATAGGCTTGATTATGCTAGTCAAGAACACGTCCACCCTAACGGTTTTCGGCTCTATGGCTTTTATGACCTGTCTATTACCACGTTAGCTTGCTTTGGGACAGTGGTAACTTGTTACATTGGTTAGCGTGTTCTTCGAAATACGGAGAAATTTCGAAATGAGTAGGAGATACTATCACTTGACTCGGTGGAAGGCAGAGCTAAGAGGCTCATTGGCGACGTAAAACTGGTGGATGCCAAGCTTCACAGCTTTGCTCATCGCCGCAAGGTCGCCTGCTTGTCGGTCTTCTACAGTTTGTACTTCGGTGAGTGTGCCCAAGAACTCCACGACCTCATACCACCGGCCCCCTTCTTCCATCGGTCATCTAGACGCACTGCAGCTTATCATCCTTACCTAGTTGCTATTCCACCAATTCGCACTAAGCGTTTCCAAATGTCTTTTGTTATGCTCACAGCAAAAGAGTGGAACTCTCTACCTGCGTCTGTGTTTCCGAACGCTTACAACCCTAATCTCTTCAAAGTGAGAGTGAACAGGCTTCTTCTGGGTAAGCTCACTCCATCGTCGACTCTGTCTCTGTCACCACTGACCTAGACTAGAGTCAAGAGCAAACCCATCTTTAATAAAAATAAAAAAACACCACCCAGGATACACGATTCAGAACTTTTTTATTTTTATTTAGGGGGAAACTTTCAAAAGGCGCCTGGCCTCCGGAGAAAGAAGTCGGGGAATGTGGGATTCTTGCCTCACTAAAACCACCCCTGTGGCCATCATCAGCACATGGAGGGGAGTATGTAATTTTTTTTTTCATTCAAAAGAATACCTAGATTCTATATGATGTGATGAATTCGATGTACTACACGCTGACAGTTTTAATAAAAATTATTTCCATACAAATAAATAGTTTTTCCTCTATCATAGTCAAATATTGAAGTTTTGAATGATTGGCTTTGTATATTTTAATAACGGAACAAATATGTGAATATTCGTAGGTTTGGATAACCGGGCTGTGTTCCTACATTATTCAATATCCGGTCAATATGTATGCTGTGTTTTGTTAGTTTATTTATATGTAGTTGTCGCTAGTGTGGCTACTGAGAGTGTGGGTGGAATCGGTTCTAGAGTCGAGCATGGACAAATAAGCCTTCCTTTAGACTAATTATTAAATAAGTAGGTATTCATTTTTTCTATTATTTCTTATTTTCTTAGTATCATTATTTAAATTTGATGTGCCTAAAAGGCGTAAGTAATACTGATGTTTCAAGCAAATCTCAACTATTCGCAGACCCAAAAAGGTTTAAAAACAGAAGAGGTCGATGACAGGCAGGCTTTTTATTCCCATATCCAAGTACTAAAACAAAATGCGTAAGATCTAGATGCAATCAAAACACTATTAAAACCACAATAAAAATGATATCTACTCGAACTAGTCGTAAATGAGGGCCCTAAAAATTTCAAAGGCTCCCTAGACGCTATAGCCATAAAATTTCGATTTCTTGTCAAAACCACGTTATTTTAAGGATGCAATAACTCTCGTATTATCAGGCGTTAAAGATGATTTTTCTTTAAATAAACGTTAGGTACAGAATCTAACTTTACACTGTCTAGCAATTGAAAGTGCCAAGTTTACGAGCGAGCACTGTAATCGATCGATGACGTGACGAGTTTACCAATGTTTTGGCACTAAGTGTAAATGTGATGGGTGGTTTAAAATTCCATGAATTGTTATACAATTTATTGTTCTATTGATTGTATACAGGTTGTTACTTATAAAACCCAAGGGCAGTCAAGAAGAAGATACGACTCCGTAAAAATGTATTAGGTACTTACCTTTTCAGAAACTTAAATTTTGTTCGTTAGTCTAGGATTTGCTCTATCTAAAAATCATGCAGGAATAAGGGAAGGATTTTGCAGCTACAGCTTTACCCTTTTCAACTCTGGAATTCTGGATAGAGAGTAAAATTTCGGTTTGAACCGTACAAACATTGCGTTGCAGAAAGACTTTCTTCAGCAATTTTACAAAAAATATTTAAAATTAATTAACCACTAAAAATATATGTATTTAAAATTGTTTATGTGTGTTTTTTTGTTTTTGTTTTGTTTTGTGTTTGTTGTGTATTTATATGTGTTTTTTTTATGTATTTATATGTATTTTAAATGAATTAATCATTATTAATTTAACCTAAATTAATAATGAGTGGTGACAATTTTAAGAATTAGATTAACGTTGAATTTGCACTTGGACAGTTATGGGGTACAATAGTTCAAAGCGATTTCGTTTGAATTCGGAATGCTGAAATGTACCTACCTACATTTCAGCATTCCGAATTCAAACGAAATCGCTTAAATACCTCAATTAACGCTTTAGTTTAACCTACGTCAACCTTTGATTAAAACCGCTGTCACATCTGATTTCTGAAACAAACATATTAACTACATATATCCGATTACATGAGAATTAAACGGCAAATTCTGACAAACGAGGCATCGTCCAAACAATGTTTGAGCAATTGTTTGTCCGACACGTCAAAGCCAACCCATGGCAACCCGACGTATAGCAAATACACCACCCTGTATATAACATGCCACCACTGAAAATTAAACCCTACTGTTGAACTCATAGGGTGTAAAGTCGAATGGTTGGTTAGTAGATTTATGTTGGCCCAAGTTAGCATATCTGTAGTGGAAGTTTGCAATGCAGATTGGCCAGTTGTATGAAAATGCAAATAATGTGCGCCCATTGTACATGGTCGGGTCGACGCTGAAGTGATATCAATTCAATTTCTGTATGTCAATTTTGGGATATATCAAAATTTTACTGATGATTTTTCTGTCATGGGTCAAAAAACTTTTATTTTTATTTGAGGAAAGCTATTTGATCGAAATAGGAATCGATGTGTCTTAGCTTTCTCTCTTTCAGAAAAAAACTGCTTTATTTTTAACCGACCTCAAGAAGGAGTAGGTTCTCACTTCATCTATTTTTGTTTTTATATGCGATTGTTGATCGATTTTAAAACTTCTTTTTTAATGGATAGACTATGGATGCTCCCTTTGTTTTTTTTTTGGAACGTGCTAGTTTTTTTTCAGAATCATTTTCAGGAAAGTCATTCAATAAAACCCTTTTTCGTACCACTTGCTCAAAAAAGTGACATTCTATGCCACAAAAAGCGAACATAACAATAGTCATTTTTAATCTGTTAAAAACAGGGAAAGAAAATTGTACTGAATTTCATTCATCCTCTAGGGGGAGAGTGTGATTTAAATTTGGAATACTTACCGAAATTTATTACTGAACTACATCTGTGTTTACACCATTGAGTTTGTAATTATAAAGCATTATACATCTTTTTGAAAAAGGAATACGCTTTTATTATGCAGTTATGATGATTATTAAATAAAATTACGAAAACCGACGAGGCCGTATGAGCTTGATGCCTTTGCTAAAAAAAAAACCGACAAAAAATATTAGTCTAGGAATTTGCCGCGTTTTTGCTTTCTTCAAATACATAAACGTTAAGTTTATTTTAATTTATTTTTATAAATAAGTGAATGTTCTAAAAATACGTTTAATTGTCATTATTTTTAATAAATGCTTATCTCATATTATTATTGTGTTATTTTTTTCGCAAATGGTACGAAAAGTAGAGTATTTTCCTCGGTGATAAAGCTGTCTTAGTCTTGGGTGAACTTATATCCCTCGCTACACTCAGGACTCGTCTTAAATCCCTCGCTTCGCTCGTGATTTAAGTTTTTAACACCCTCGCTACGCTCGGGAGTAAACCTAGAGTCCTTCTTTACGCTCGCGATTTAAATCGTCACCCGCGACAGAAGACACTGCTTTATCCCCTTGGTTAATAATCTACTATTTCACTCCTCTTGCTCAAAAAGACCGTCATTGTGGCGTACCAGAGCGAAGAAAAAATAGCAATTCTTCCTCTAGGGGAAAAAGGGGTACGTATTTGAATATCGAAGATTAAAATACCTACGCTTAAAATACCAATGTTCAAAACATCGAAAATTTAAATATCGATTATATCAAAATGTCGAAAATTGTTATACCTAAGCTTAAAACGTCGAAGATTGAAATGCCGAGTGATTAAAATTTCGAATGATTCAAAATATCGAATGACATTATGCCTAAGTTCAAAATATCAACATTTCATACATCTAAATTCATCCCACCAATTAACCCACCTAGTAACTGATTACCATCTAGCAGCAAACAAGCATGCAGCAATCATGCAACATGCAAGCAAGCATGGTTTCTGTCACGGCTCCGGCGCTGCAGGGCTCCGGCAGTCCCACGCGATTCTAAATTACACTCTAGGGGTAGGGCAGACAAGACTACGTGGAGTCGGTTTTGCAGCGATACGTTTCTGTCACTAACTTTAGTAGCACAACATATTGACTTTCAAGAAAATATTTTAATTTAAAGACCTAAATAATACCTTCACGATTGACCTATGCTTGTACACTAGACACTGATTTTCATGGATAAAATAGGTCAAAATTGTTCCAAAACCGAATTGGGGCACCCCGAATTTACGTAGTCTTTTGGCTGTTACCCCTAGAGTGTATATAAAAATCCGGAGGCGCGAAGGGAGGACAACCCCCGCCCGCTGTAACAAAGCATAGGCACCCGTGGGAGCCGTAGCGGCTGAGGCTGGTCGCCGGAGGCGACCAGCAAGCCGAAGCTGCGGAGGTGAACATGGGTGCCTATTCTTTGTTACGCAAGGGCGAAGGGGTTGCACTTCCCGTAGCGCCGGAGACGTTGCAGAAGCAACCTTTTTCCACTCATACTACTTACATCAAATTTTTTTCGATATTTTGTAGGTAAGTACGTATTTTTAGGGTGAATTAATGAATGTATTAAATGTTGAAAATTAACCCATTTTTACACGTAGGTATATTCATTTTCGATGTTCTATGTACCCATCGATATTTAGGACGTTCGATAGTTTGTACTTCGATATTTAGGACATTCGATAATCTGTATTTCGATATTTGGATCTTTCGATGTAACTTTTGTAGATATTTAGATTTTAGATATATTGGACGTAGGATATTTAACCATTCGATACTATAAACTTTCGTTATTTTAATTTTCGGTTTTATGGTCGTTCGATTTTTCCATTTTCGATGTTATGAACATCGATATTTTAACAGTAGGTATTTTAATCTTCGATATTCAAATACGTACCCGGAAAAAGTTTTTTTTTTAATTTTTGTGTGTCAAATGGCAATGAGCCTACAAAAACGAAAAAGTCTTTAGTCATAAGTAGAATAATCATGAATATAGACTCGACTTATTACTGTTTCATAAATGATAAATGATAAATGATAAATGATTTTATTTCTGTAAGTAGGTTTGTTACAAACACTTTTACACGTCAATCATATTTTTAAAACTAGATGAGGTCGGCGTTTCATAACTGACTATTCTGAGAAGAAAGGCCGAAACAAACTCAGAGGTCACAGTCTCTTTTAAAGTCCAGACATAATCTTGGTCAGATCATGTGAAGACCATGTAGATTTGTGTCTGAAACGGTCTTTTGAGGAAAAACCATACAGATTGAGCGGACCTGTCCAGTCAGTGCACGCATTTGTCAGTAATCTTGCCGCTCAACTGAGAACTTAAGGAGCACAACGATTCGACGAACAATACCAAAGAAAGGACATTTGGGTAGGCCGCATAAATTACTCAAGCTGCCAGATCGTGAAACTAACTAAGAAATAAAATAAAAAAAAGTAATAATCCACATAATCTTCACATTCACAATAATTTAAATAATATAATACTTTACAAAGTAATTACTCATGTCATTGTATGTATAAAATTCATGAATGTCAATGTGTATATAAATATTCGAACATAATCTTTGAGGACCATGTAGATTAGTATCTGAAATGGTCTTCTGAGGAAAGAACCACGCAGATTAAGAGGACCTGTCCAGTCAGTGCACGCATTTGTCAGTAACCGTGCAGCTCAACTCAGAACTTTAGGAGCTCAACGATTCGACGAACAATACCAAAGAAAGGACATTTGGGTAGGCCGCATGAACTACTTAAACTGCCAGATCATGATTAAAACTGAAACAATGACCCACATAGTCCTCAAATTCACAATATTATTAAAACAATAAATTGTACTTCTCAAGGTAAGTATTCAAGTCGTTCTGTTATAATAATTATCAATTTATCAGTGTATGTAACAGAAATAAAAGAAAACATTCAGTATGCAGAAAATTGGAACAACTCAATCCCAAGCCTTTTTGTCCTCAATATAATCCTTAACGGTATAAAAGCCTTTCTGGCACAACTTACGTTTAATGAATGATTTGAATTTATTAAGGCTTAGATCTTGAACGTGGCTTGGAAGTTTATTATAAAAGCGTATACATTGACATCTGAACGAGCCACCTATTTTCTTGAGCCTTGTTGTAGGTACAACGAAGCTGTGTTTGTTCCTAGTATTTATATTATGGATATCACTGTATTTTTTAAACAAGTTTATATTTTTATGGGCATATAAAAGATTTTCAAAAATATACTGTGAAGGCACAGTCATTACATTAATTTCCTTAAATTTCTCTCTGAGAGTGTGTCTCGGGCTTAACTTATAAATTGATCGAACAGCTCTTTTCTGCAAAACAAAGATAGTCTGAATGTCGGCGGCATTTCCCCACAACAGAATACCATACGACATTACACTATGAAAATAGCTAAAGTACACTAAACGGGCTGTCTCTATGTCAGTTAAATTACGAATTTTTCTAACAGCGTATGCTGCGGAGCTAAGCTTTTTAAAATAAAAAAAGAACTTCATTTTATTTTTGAAAATGGAACTAAAATCGGCTATCTCTTTGGTAGAATGCATGCAATGCGTTGCGGCTGCAGAAGAAAAAACAAAAAAAAAGACATTGGCGCGAAATCTTTATAATTTTTCTCTAATTGCAAATTGAATTGGTAGTGACCGTAATTAATTTTACAATAGTGAAACTGTCATCATCTAGTGAGAATGGAGACCCTAATTTGCAAATAGAAGAGAAAGGAAAAGAACCACTCAACATTCATCTTCACAGAGGACTGAAATTAAGTTACCGGGAAAAAACATCTCGTTTAATATCCAGAATTGTACAAATTGTACATTTAATTTTTAATAAAATAAACTACATATTTCATATTGTATTGGATTGTTTTATTTTCTCGCAATCGTAGTGAAAAGTAGAGTGTAACACACGGCGCTAAAAACCCATTAAAACTCGGTTTCTATTTACTAAAAACTACCTCGTATATAATGGGTCATTTTAGCTCCTTGTATAACAATCTACTATTTCTGCTTCTACTACACCTTCTAGGTACTTTATTAAATAAACAGTAAATGGTGTCGAATCAGTTCTCCATGTATGTTGTGATGTCACTACTAAATCAATTTGACTGACCGGTTGGTGCAGTTCGTAGCGATGCTGCCTTCTGAGCCGCTGGTCCCGGGTTCGATACCCGGAGAAGTCAAACATTTGTGTGCAAGAACATGTCTGTTTGACCTGTGTCAGGGTATGTTTATGTATATAAGTATGTATATCAGTCATCAGGTTACCGTAGTACAGGCTCTACCTAGTTCGGGACCTGAAGACCTTGTGTGGATGTTGTCTAATATTTATAAAAAAAAAAAAAATTACTGATGAAAATATTTATTTAAATAAGCACTAAAAGAAAAAAGCCAACGTCTCGCGGAGTTCCCATCCAAGTAATCACCGCGCCTGATGTTGCTCGGACGAGTACCGGTCCATTCACTGCAGTGTAGAAGTTGGTGAGACTGGTGTCAAACTATTATTATTACAACTCCAACTTCATTTACACTTGTGGCTAAGTAATAACAGCCGCACGGGTCTATCGATCAGGTTAAGCTACGCTTGTCGAGGTTGGTCCGTGGATGGGTGATCATCTTTACGTATCAAGACCCACCGTGCCTCTGAAAGCACGTTAAGCCGTTGGTCCCGGCTGTCATTCGTGGAACTTTGACAGTCGTCAGAAGCCCGAAAGTCTGACAACCAGTGTTGCCAGGGGTTATTGTATTACTGGGTAACTGGGTAGTGGAAGTCAGATAGGCAGTCGCTCCATGTAAAATACTAGTATAGCTGCAACTGGGTAGACTAGAAGCCGACCCCAACAAAGTTGGGAAATTGCTAGGCAGAAGACGATTATGATGATTTATTTATTTAACACTTTAAGCACACAAATATACAGAGGCGGACTTAATGCCATAGGCATTTTCTACCAGTCAACCTTTGGGTGATGCAGAGACAAACAGTGGCAGGTGCAAATTATAATGATATTGTAGGTTAAATAATTTTAAATAATATATAGACACGTATAAACTTATTTAGTCTATAAATACATATAATACATATACCTAATTATATATAAATATAAGCACAAATAAATGTACATAAATACACGAGTATGTTAAAAACAAATTGGACAAACAATGAGAAAACATTACCGCTGTGATGATACCGCTAGCTTCTTACGAATGTGCTCGCGAACTTTAGTTTTAAAGGATAATCGGTTGGTTGCCATCCTGATTTCCTGGGGAAGTGCATTCCACAGAGAGATAGATTGAACAAAGAAGGAAGAGTGAATGAAGTCTGTGCGGTGAGTGGGACATTGAAGAAGACGATTGTGTGAAGAACGTAGATTTCTATTGTGGTTGGCGCAAATGTACTGAAAGTGGGGGGCTAGATAACCAGGGGAAGAGGGAGAATCAAGAAATGAAAACAAGGTAGTCAGCGCCCTTTGCTCTCTGCGCTGGCGTATGGCGTATAGCTATTGAAAGTCCATCTGACGACCTCAGAAACCATAATGCTTGCGATCTAGATGCTAGTTATTTTCCTTTACATTGTAATGATTGTTATTTTAATTCGCAAATCTAATACTAGATGGCGTTACTAGGCTCGCCACAATAGTTTAGATTGATAATTTGTGTGACAATAGATAAATGACGGTGGCGGTAAATTAAGGGACCGAAAAAAAATGTCAATCGAAGACGGACAGAAATAACGGTTGCTCCGTAATGAACTTGCATAAATCTGATAATTAAAAGCCATCATTATTTAGAAATTGCTACAGATTGTAAATGCGTATTGTTTTGGTGTAATATTGTGAATTTGTGTGCGAGTAACGGAAGAAACGGGGTAAGTGTTTGCGTCTATTTAACGAAGTGTAGGTTATTTAATTAGAGAAGTTTTGCAAGGCTGACTGTTTTCATTTTGTCCTCAGCCTGCGGAAACGCCCTTATCTTTGAGACACAAAGATTCATGATTAAGTTCCGGCTTCGATTAATGAAGCCGCATTGATTCTCATTGCGAAATAGAGATCCACATATTCGCCACGGTTAATAACAAACCGGCTGGTCTCGGGGCATTGCGCCGTGTTTTGTGCGCATTCCGCCGCCGCCAGACCTAGCCTGAGGATTTTCTTTTTGTGAATCGGGACATTTTTATTTTTATTTTCTTTTACTTTTATTTGTCTGTTTTTTCATATGTCTTGTTTGTGCACATGTTATTTACATTTATTTCCCTTTCGGTGTTTAGTTATTAAGGTGTTAGTGTTTAGACATTTCGAACCATTGGTTTAGTAAATTCATTTAGTTCATGCTGCCTGTTTTCTTTCTACCCATTCAGTTTACCTGGAACCCCAGTCATCACATTGGCGCCCACGGGTTAACTGAATGAAAGATAAACAAGGTGTATAACAATTATAATCATTCAGTGTATTTAGGTAGGTATATTTATCCTAGATAAACGTTTGTAACTTACACATTTTTTTTTAGGTTCAACAAGTTGTGTTGCATATCTGTAACTTGGAATAGAAATCTATTTATCGTGTTATTTAAAACTTGTTTTTGTGTATTGAAATTTTATAACTGTGTCTGATCATGGATGTTAATGCACTGCACAAGGATGAGCTCGAGTTTGAATTGGCTTGTCGAGGGATTTCAGATTGTAAAACCGTGGCGACTATGCGAAAATTTTTGCGGGAAATTTTAGTTCGAGAGCAGTCAGGCGAGTCGACTATTTCCTTTAAGGTTCCTAAACCCTGCATTGACAACCCGAATAATGAAATATATATTTGTGAACAGAAATTATCGGCAATAATTTCACTTATTTCAGAAATATCGCACAGTCCCGAACATTCGTTTTTTAGACGTATACACTCTCGTTTGACACACTTATCCAACCGAGCTAAACTTATTATTCCTTCTGAGTCTAGTGACATTGAGAAACATTTGACATTGCTAAAGAACATTCAGGATACCATATTATCACTAAAGCAACTCGAGCAAGAAGAAGAGAAGGAAGAGGATGAAGTTTCCGTAAATGATAAAGACATCTTACAGAAATCTCTGGGCGAAGAGGCAATGCAGATATTGCGACAATTGGAAAAGTGCCGAAACTCAGGGAAGACTTCCGTAGCAATGGCTGGTGACACGGAATTTCACCAGAATCTCGCATCGCAGTCTCCAGTTGCTAACGCTGACATAGCAAGGACCTTAGAGAGACCTGGTCCTTCCTCGCGACATCCAGGTTTACTAAGGTCTTCCACATTTGATGATGGCTTCCACAAACGGAAGTTGGTTCCTGTTAAAGATTGGGGTGTCAAATTTAGTGCTAAAGGCACCGTAAGTGTAAACGCATTCTTGGAAAGAATTGAGGAACTTAAAGAGGCGCGAAATGCTGTGGATGAAGACTTATTTCGATATGCCATAGACTTCTTCGAAGAAGAAGCATTAATATGGTTTAGGGCCAATAAAGGTGCAGTAACAAATTGGGCTCAATTAGTGAAGCTTCTCTTGGACACATTTCAGCAACCGTTTTACCAAGAGGAGCTATTGGAGGAGATTAAACGGAGAACCCAAAGCAACCAGGAAAGCATTTTGATTTATATAGCTATTATGCAGAATATGTTTAACCGGCTACCCAATCCCATTCCTGAAACACAAAAGTTGATGATACTTAGAAGGAATTTACAACCCTATTTTCAGAAGGCCATATGCCGAGAAACTTTCGATTCAGTGAGCGAATTGACATCAGTTTTAAGGATTATTGAACGCACTAAGTTAAGCTGTGATAACTTCAAGGAACCTACTCAAAGTGACCACTCCCTGGAAAGGGATTTAGCATATAAGGGAAGTACTTCAACGAAATCACGAAATGAAAACACGTCTGAGCTGGCAGCCATTGATGATAAGGGAGTACTTTTAACAAAATGCTGGAACTGCAGGGCTCCAGGGCATCGTTTCAAAGATTGTAAATTGCCAAAACAAAGACTCTTCTGCTACAGATGTGGACGTTTCGGGAAAACGACAAATAAATGTTCTTGTAATGCTACCGATAAGGGAAACGACAAATCGGAG
This sequence comes from Brachylomia viminalis, assembly GCA_937001585.2. Classification (NCBI taxonomy): domain Eukaryota; kingdom Metazoa; phylum Arthropoda; class Insecta; order Lepidoptera; family Noctuidae; genus Brachylomia; species Brachylomia viminalis. The sequence continues at coordinate 3,502,109 of OW443301.2, forward strand.
TCGATGCCGGCCGATCGTACCCCGAAAAACTAAGTCATTCTAACTCGGATGACTGGCAGCAATGGCTACATACAGTTTCGATTTTTTTCAAAACAGGAAAGATCTGTAATATTAATAAGCATAGTCAAGACAATCGGTATTATGCGGAAATTAAAATGTTGAATCAGTCGTTTGTAGGATTATTGGATTCAGGAGCTACTGTCTCAGTAATTTCGCAAAGATTTGCAATGAAAATTATGAAATTGGGGTTTTCAGAATATAAAGTCGACAAAGAAATGATCTCAACGGCTGACGGCACCTACCATACGATGGATTCCATTGTTCATTTACCTGTCGAGTTTACGGGAAAATACAACGTGGTAGATTTTTACATCATGGACTGCTTAAAACATGATATTATTTTAGGCATGAATTTTTTTGAGACATTTAATTTAGCCATAGGGGAAGGCAAATCGATTGCTGACATTATGGAAATTAACGTGTCGCAACCAGTGATTTCGAGGGATGAGCTTTCTGTCCAACAGAAAGAGCGCCTGGACAAATTGTTAGAAGAAATGGCAACAGAGATTGGTAAAGGTTTAGGAAGAACATTGTTGATCAAGCATAGAATTGACACCGGGGACAGCTTGCCTGTCAAACATAGACAGTACCCCTTCACTCCTCCAATTATGGCAGAACTTGAGAAGGAAATCCAGGATATGCTGGACAATGACGTAATAGAACCCTCTTTCAGTGCATGGCGCTCTCCTGTATTACTGGTCAAGAAACCTTCGGGTAAGAATCGATTGTGCCTCGACAGTCGTCAGTTAAATAAGGTTACAGTAAAAGACTCTTATCCCTTGCCTAGGGTGACCACCATCTTAGACAGTCTAAATAATGCTCGGTTTCTATCAACAATTGATTTACGATCAGCCTTCTGGCAGATACCGCTAGAAGAAACAAGCAAGGAAAAGACTGCTTTCGGACTCGCTGGAAAAGGACTTTATCAGTTCAAAGTCATGCCATTTGGGTTAAGTAATGCATCTCAAACACAACAACGTTTGATGGATCGCTTGTTCACGTCGGAATTTGAAAGTAGAGTGTTCACATATTTGGATGACATTGTCATATGCGACGACAGCTTTGACGGCCATTTATCATCATTGTCACATGTGAAAAATCAGCTTAAGGGAGCAGGATTAACGATCAACCTGGAGAAATGCGTATTTGCGAGATCATCTTTAAAATACCTGGGCTACATTGTAGACAAGGAAGGATTACGCACAGACCCGGATAAAGTAAGAGCTATTCTCGAATATCCCAGGCCTAAAACTTACACGGAGCTGAAGCGATTTATTGGTCTAGCTAGTTGGTACAGGCGGTTTGTAGAAAATTTTGCCATTGTCGTGGCTCCACTACATGAACTAACTAAAGGAGGCAAGAAGACTAAATGCATTGTATGGAATAAAGAGGCTGAAGATTCTTTCTTAAATCTAAAGTCTGCTCTGACTAAGACACCAGTATTAAGAGTGCCAGACTTTACAAAGCCCTTTTCTGTACAATGTGACGCTTCTAACAGGGGGACTGGTGGAGTTCTAATTCAAATAGCCGATGGTCTAGAGGTTCCCATTGCTTACACGAGCAGAAAACTGTCGGAAAGAGAATGCAAGTACTCAGCGTCTGAGCGAGAACTATTAAGTGTTCTGCATGCTGTAGAACAGTTTCGTCCATATGTTGAAGGGAGTCATTTTAAGGTCATTACGGACCACAGTGCCCTTCAGTGGCTACACCGTAATAAGGACCCTCATGGACGTTTGGCTAGGTGGGCTATGCGTTTACAACAATTTGATTACGAAATAATCCATCGCAAAGGCAAATATAACACTGTGCCGGATGCCTTGTCAAGAGCGATTGAAGAAGAAATTAACATATTAGAGATAAAACCAGAAGATAAAGATGAGTGGTATAAATCAAAAGAGGACTTGCTGCTTTCAGGGAAGAATGACCCGGATTGGGAAGTTAGTCAAGGGCAACTGTGGAAATACATGAGATTAAAACAATTTCCCAATGAAAACGACAGTTGGAAACTTGTGATTCCAGAAAAGCTTCGTCAAGAAATCTTAAAGGAATGTCATGACGACCCCTCAGCTGGTCACTTTGGTGTTAAAAAATCGGTCAACCGAGCGAGACAGAAATACTTTTGGCCGACATTGATCCAGGACATAAAAAACTACGTACGGAAATGTGAGGTGTGTGCAAAGTACAAGCACTCACAAAGTAGGCCATCTGGTTTAATGGGAAAGCAACGAGTGGTAACAGAACCCTTTCAAATCATATCTATGGACCTAATGGGGCCTTTTCCGAAATCTAAGCATGGCAATACTATGCTGCTAGTCATAACATGCTGGTTCAGCAAATTCTGCTTCCTATACCCACTCAGGAATGGAAAGTCATCCACCATAGCTCAAATACTGGAGGAACAGATATTTTTAATGTTTGGAACCCCTAATGTAATAGTTTGTGACAATGGAAAGCAATTTGTATCCAACCAGTTTAAAGACCTAGTTTCAGGGTACGGTGTAAAACTATGGTATACCCCTTACTACCATCCTCAGGCCAACCCCACTGAGCGGGTAAACAAAGTCATTGGCTCGGCTATAGCTTCTTACGTTGAAGATAATCATAAGGAATGGGACAAGTATATACCACATATAGGACATGCAGTTAGAACATCGGTTCATGAAGTCACAGGAAAAACACCAGCCTATTTGTTTTTTGGACGCGAGACTGTGGTCCAGGGCATGAAGCCCTATAACTTCGAACCAGACGTACCGATTACCTTCGACAAAGGACAATTTGAAAGAAACATGGCCTTCAGGAGTAAGATTTATGACGAGGTTGGTGAAAGGATACGGCAATCACATGAGAGCAACAGCAAACAGTACAACACGAGACGTCGCATATGTGACTATAAAGTTGGGGATCTTGTTTGGAAACGCACTAAACTCCTATCGAACGCAGATAAGGCTTTTATGTCTAAATTGGCCCCTAAATTTGAAAAAGCAGTCATAGCCGAAAAGATATCAGGCGATGTTTACAGATTACAGAGTTTCCGAGGCAAAGATTTAGGAAAATGGCATTCTTGTGATCTTAAACGTTTGGTTTGAATCCGGTTGGATTCTTTAGAGGAGAGGGGCTATTGTAATGATTGTTATTTTAATTCGCAAATCTAATACTAGATGGCGTTACTAGGCTCGCCACAATAGTTTAGATTGATAATTTGTGTGACAATAGATAAATGACGGTGGCGGTAAATTAAGGGACCGAAAAAAAATGTCAATCGAAGACGGAGAGAAATAACGGTTGCTCCGTAATGAACTTGCATAAATCTGATAATTAAAAGCCATCATTATTTAGAAATTGCTACAGATTGTAAATGCGTATTGTTTTGGTGTAATATTGTGAATTTGTGTGCGAGTAACGGAAGAAACGGGGTAAGTGTTTGCGTCTATTTAACGAAGTGCAGGTTATTTAATTAGAGAAGTTTTGCAAGGCTGACTGTTTTCATTTTGTCCTCAGCCTGCGGAAACGCCCTTATCTTTGAGACACAAAGATTCATGATTAAGTTCCGGCTTCGATTAATGAAGCCGCATTGATTCTCATTGCGAAATAGAGATCCACATATTCGCCACGGTTAATAACAAACCGGCTGGTCTCGGGGCATTGCGCCGTGTTTTGTGCGCATTCCGCCGCCGCCAGACCTAGCCTGAGGATTTTCTTTTTGTGAATCGGGACATTTTTATTTTTATTTTCTTTTACTTTTATTTGTCTGTTTTTTCATATGTCTTGTTTGTGCACATGTTATTTACATTTATTTCCCTTTCGGTGTTTAGTTATTAAGGTGTTAGTGTTTAGACATTTCGAACCATTGGTTTAGTAAATTCATTTAGTTCATGCTGCCTGTTTTCTTTCTACCCATTCAGTTTACCTGGAACCCCAGTCATCACAACATGTATTAATCGTATATCTCAAGATTCATTTCATTGAAGATTATGTTGTGTCAATTTCTTGAGCGCTACTTACAAACCTTCGCAAGGCTTTTTCTGAAGACTTTAATTGCATTAAATTAGGTAATATTTTAATTCTTAACGAGTTTAAGGAAGGATTATAATATGAATATTAAATATAGGTTAGATAGGAATATTATTAAAATATCTTTATCCGTAGTTAGACTGGAAGCTGACCCCAACATATTGGGAAAAAAACTATGCAGATGGATGGAACGATTTGTTTCTGTAATACATTATAACTAAATAATATTTTTTGAATCTACCTAATAATACTTACCTATTTGAATGTTGTCCACTCAGTTCCCTTCCCAATGAAAGCTTTAATTTTTTTTAAACTATGCAGGTAAGCTAGGGTTTCCTGTGGTTGTTTTATGAAAGTAAGTTGGTGTGTTTTCCTCCAGAGCGTTTTTTGTCACCATAAAGTCAAACCCCGTTGCTAACATTTTCATGACAGCCGTCACTGCGGCCGTTATGTGACAGCACCGAAATAATTACCTACAAACAGTATTCTAATTGTATATAAGATTAAAGATTACGTTGAAGACAAGGAAGTCTGGCTATAATTCCTTCTGCACATGTGTCTTCCCTGGAACCTCATTAACGGCATCACTATGTCTATTAAAAAATACCTTGTCATTAATTGCAATTAAATGAAGAAAAAAAAAACTCATATAAAAAGTTCACTTTGTAAACAAGCATACTTATTACAAATTAGAGGATTATATCCAAGATTTATTTATTTTTTATTTATTTTATTAGGTTCATAAACAATTGATTACACCAATACAACCACCTAATACATTTTAAAATGTGAAATAACAGTGTATCAATTACTTATAGATAAACACAACATGCATAAAACAATTAGTCGGAGAAATAAGCTAACTTACTTAGTAATAAGCGCTAATATTGACATATTGGTAACATCGGTATTAAAAGAAAAATGTATTATAATTAAAAAGATAACAATAATAATAATTGACTAGGATTAGGGGTTGCTCGGTAAACGATACAGGGTGGCTTTCTGTTTAGCAAGAGAGTCTAAGTGGTGATCAACATTATTACTGTAGCCATTTACTGCTTTACACATTCTTACCAGGGGCGAATTGGCTCCCAAAACGGTAAAGATAAGAATGCTTGGAAACATGCTGGTCCAGCTCCATAGGACAATCTAGAGTCTAGACAAAATCAAACTTGTTGCTACTTTAAATGTATAGTTTATTATTTTTATGACATTGATTTACATTCTGTGATTAATCTAACTCACACACTGACATATTACTTGTTTAAATAATTTGGAAAATCGTATACTTTTACAATTTTTGTAAATATGTGAGCAACATGTATCTTTCACACAATTAACTTATTTATCATTTTTTTATTCTTTTTACCTATTGTGGTAGGGTAATTTTATTATAGGTGCGTCGTCTTCACATATAATTATATAATTAATGTATACAAAATATTGTAACACATTTTAAAAGAGTAACGGTGGAGTTTCTTGCCCATTCTTCTCCATACGAAACTACCTTTTGGAAGGGGCGACTAGAATATTTAAATGTAAATGTGGACGTTCAAAAGTGCCTTAGTGCTTAATTGAAATAAATGCTTTGACTTTGACTTTATTAACGGCTCCGAAATTACGTTGTCTTTTTTTTACATAATCCAGATTTGATATAGTCGTGATGGCAATCATGTCATTTGGTTTAAATAGGCTTTTATATGTTATTATTTTATTTATCTTATACAGGGTTACTTGTAATTCGACGTATATCCATCAGGAGCTGATAGGGGGGCCAAAATGTAATAAATTGAGCCCCCATAATTATGTATAGCCAAAATTCAATAGTTTTCGAGATATTTGAATTTTAAGGGTTTTTCGATATTCACCCAAAATTTGAAATGTAATTCCAAATTTTGAAAAAAACCTAAGTACCTACATATTAACTGGGTACCATTAAAAAATGATATTGTAGCTGGCACTTCAATTAAGTTGGACATAATTAAAAGTACTTAATTCAACAAAATAATTAAAATGCTTCTGACGTTTCTTATGTGCCCATGTAGGTTTATGAGAAATAAAATATTTTGATTTGATTTGATTCAACCAGCATCAAATCTCCATTACATACACCTCTCCCCGATCATAAGTTTATAACGCAAACACATTTTAACCAATTCACTTAGTCATAAGTTCATAACTTTAAAATAATTAAGCCGGCACCCTAGGGAGTCTGGCCGAGGGAGAGGTGTTCAAACAAAACTTGCTGCGATCGAATTATTTGCAATATTAATCATGGTTGCCGTGAGGGCACGGTAGTTAGGGTACCTACCTACTGTGGTAAAATTATAACATGAGACTAGTTGATTGATTACTTGGAAAATACAACTTCGTAATTAAAATATTATGCCGGTACAGTCGAAAAAGCTATTTGAATTACAGGGTTATTGGTTAAACACCATCAACCTCTTAAAAAGTTGTTCATAATGACTTTTTATAACTTTTACTATGGGACCAAATATGACATCGCGAAAAAAAAAATCTGCTGTTCCCTACAGTTATATTTGCAGAACTCGTCAAAATGTAGGGATCAGCTGATTTTTTTTCGCATTTTTTTATTGGTCCCATAGTAAAAGTTGTTCATAATGATGAGCACATTGACCCCTTAATTAAGAGGTTGATGGTGTTTTACCAATAACCCTGTTTAGGCAAAAATATTCATCTTTCCACTGCACTGCCAATATTAATTTTTATTGTGAGCGTAATAAATTTATGGCATACTTTAAGGGTGAAGCGCCAGGTTGCCCGCGAAGTTCAAAGGAGATCATCCAAAATGCCGTGGCGCCAACGAAAAAAAGTATGTTACCTAAGTCAGGAAGTCCACCCAAGCAGTTTTCACTACGGCACCAAATCTTTACGACCGTTCCTACAGCTGTTTTCTTTAAATCTATTTTACGTTCGCCACGTTAGTCAAGGTCCGTATCCGGGGGAGCCCTTAGTGTGTAGTCGCATAGCTTATAAGTTCTTATGCCTTGGCTGGAAGCCTAAGCAGTCGGCAACCTCCTTGGATGTCAGGCGAAATGCGATAAAAAGAAAATGCGGGACGTGCACGTGCGCCTCGTTCGTGCCAAAACCATGATAACCATGCGAAGAGAACATAACAAAGGGTAGTTCGAAAAAGGAATGAACATGCACACAACGATGCGCCAAATGCACTTCATAATGAGAACAATCCTCAACCGACTTCAATGATGCTACCTGGCTATGTTCGTACTCCCAGCACTAAACAAACTTGTGTTTTCTTACACTGTGAAAATACTTCTAGACATAGACTACCGCAAGATGTTGTTCTGCGAGTCTGAAGTGTTATGGGGTAGTGTACAATAAAAATACTCGTGAAGTTAAACCACTTGTATTACTGCCTATCTCGGCACTTCACTTCATAAATTACACACAAAACACGTTAAGAGGCGTTAAAAGCATGAAGTATTTCTCGCGTCATAATATTAGGCTGATTTCCTCTGGTTTTTGGTCCTGAGAGACCGACATTAAGCTGCGACTGCAAGCGAACGGCTTCTGGACAAAGCGGTGATAAAAGCTAAACATACACAGGAAGCGACGCATCTCCTTGACAGTCTTGGGAGCTGGGTAGTCCTGAATCGTCTGCACCTTCTCCGACAGGGGACAAACACCTTCTGCGGATAGCTCATGTTCAAGAAAGGTGATGGAAGTACGGCCAAACTCACATTTTGCCGTGTTGATGAGGATGCCATAGTCGGATAACCGCTTCAGGAGCTGGTGCAGATGTTCGGTGTGCTGGGCAGCCGTCTCTGAGAACAGAAGAATGTCATCTAAATAGCAATAGCAGAACGACAGCCCATGAAGTGCCTCATCCATGAAACGCCGGAACATCTGCGCTGCCTTCCTGAGACCAAACGTCACGTATGAGAATTCAGACAGCCCGATATCTTGTGGATATTAGCTTAAGTACTGGACAGGTATCTGGTTGTACGCTTTAATAAGGTCAATTTTGCTGTATATTCTGCTGCCAGCCAGCTGATGAGAGAAGTCCTGGATGTGCGGGATGAGATATTTGTCCGGGAATTCAGTGCTGTGTAGTCCCCACATGGCCGCCAGTTGTTGCCCTTCTTGGGAGCAAGGTGAAGAGGGGACGACCATGAGCTCTCAGACGGTCGTGCCGTGCCATTCGCTAGCATCGCCTCAAACTCTTTCTGAGCCACCTTGAGCTTGTCTGGTGCGAGACGGCGTGGTCGTCCGAAAATGGGCGGCCCTGGGGTGGTGCGGATGTGATGTACGGTACTGTGGCTAACCTTTCTAGGTTTTCCCGTACGGCGCGTGATCTCCGGCTATTGCCGAAGAAGCTCATGGTACTCCATAACAAACGTCTTGATCGAGGCAATGACAGTTGCTGAACCAGCCGCGGATGACGCCATGGAGGACAGCTGGGTTAGCCCGCCGATGAGGCGGTAATGTTTTAAGTCTATCAATAGGTTGTAATGCGTCAGGAAGTCTGCGCCTATGATGGGATTAGTGACGACCGCAACCACGAACATCCATTTGTACACACGGCACATTTGGTCCAGCCAGGGTTTCAAGGTGCCATAAAAATTGAGAGGGTGTACGGTCGCCTAGCTCCTCGTGGGTGAGGATTTGCTGCACCTTTTTTTCGCGCGGTTCAGAGAGCTTACGTACAAGCTCGGCCTTGAGCTTTGCGTACTTGTCCTGGGCTGGCGGGTTCTCGATAATGCCCCTCGCCTCCACCATATAACGGTGGCCAAGATGGCCCACGACAGTGTAGAACTTACTACTGTCGGCGGTAATACCGACGATCGTGAACTGACTTTCAACCTGGGCGAACCAAAGCGCAGGCTCCTCTGGCCAAAATGGCGGCAGTTTCACGCTGACTCTGCAGACGTCCTGCTTCTCTGCCGTCGCTCCAACTCTGGTTCTCGAGGTCACTAATGAAGTGTTATGGTGTACAACACAAATACTCGTGAAGTTAAACCACTTGTGTTAGTGCATACCTCATTATAAATTACACACAAAACACGTTATGAGACGGAGGACAAACTTGTACGAACAAAACAGATTATTAAGTACATAAGTGAGGTTATGCGATGTGCTGTGTAGTGTTTACAATTAGTTTTTTATCTAAGGGAAAATAAATAAACCAAGAGTGGTAACCGCTACAAGTCAAACAATAATAATAAGAGTAATTCGGTACATTTTACTGTTATGCGAAAACAATCGCGTGTGTCATGAACATCTCGAGCATTACGTATGACACGAGCTTGTAATACAAGCAAATCTCTTCGGAGTTCGCACATTGTTTGAGCGTTGACTTTAATGAAGGAACATCACTGTTGACTTTTTAAACAACAAACAAAACCAACTTAATAATGAAAGGGAATTCCATTAATGGACAGGCCTTACCCACGAACACTTCGGAGATTAACTTCAAAATACACCAAATCTGGACAACAATAGCAAGAAAAATACTATGCCAATATAGTATTTTTCTTCAACAACAAGCTGCCAAGCTTGTTTGGCGAAACAGGAGACTCAAATGCCAGACTTGCATCCATTATTAAAACAAGCGATCGGTCTGTTTCACGTATGTTAGTAAGACATCGCGATTGTTCATGCAGGACTTTGTTTCACTGCATCTGGGCTGTGGCCACTTGAATCCCTAAGAAATAGCCCAGAGAAATCTCACCGTACCCAAGACACTTACCCAAAACTTTGGGTTTTGGGTCCAACTTTGTATGAAACGTGACTGGTCTCCTTTTCTTACGTTTTTTTTGCAATTAGCAATTCATCAGACAATTTCATAAAATATCTATCAATAGGACTATATCAATAGGACTCCATCTATCGCAAGGCTATGTAAGTAGGTTCTATTTGCAACAAAGATTTTTCAGCGGCGTTGACATTTGATTCAAAAAGTAACCAGTGCAATTTGTGTGGTGTTTTACGTTGCGTACGAATCATGTCGTCTGCCAGAAAAAAGTAAGTAACTGTTTAATTGAGTAATAACTTATTCGTGTATTTGTAATGAGTAAATAATAATTTATAAATACCTATACTGTCTTTAAAACTTTCGTGTTTCGAAAACGATACGTCGGGCAAATATACAGGTGAGACTTGTACTAAATCTGTTTTTTTTTTGTTTTAGGCGGAGCACACAGTTAACTACCAATGAAATCGTTGATTTAATCCATGATTTAGCTTCGGATGATGAAGTGACAGCAGCTAATGTATACATCGATCCTCCAGGTAATGGAATTGTGTCAGATTCAGACTCGGGGGACGAAACAAATGTAAGTTTTGAAAATTTCTCGCGTCGTCAACTTTTGGCATCTGCTGAACTGACACTAAGTGGAACAAATATCAGTGATGCCAGCGTGTCTGAAGAAGAAGTTTTACACCCAAGCACGTCATACCAGTCACAATCTTTATCAACCCGTAAGCGGGGCCGGCCATCACGAACTATAGGTAATCCTCCGCTTCTACCTCCACCGCCAACTCTACCGCCTAAGGCAGCCCAAAAATGGTTGAAGCGCGACTTACCCCAACATCATGATGAGTGGATCGCACCATTCACAAGATCAATAATTACTTTATCTGATGCTTCAGAACCAGTCGATTTCTTTGAATTCTTTTTTAGCCACGAAGTTATTATGCACATTGTCCGTCACTCTGTTATTTACGCAGTACAAAAAGGAAACCCAGGGTTTACCCTCTCTGATAGTGACATGTATTGTTTCATTGGCATTTTGATATTGACTGGATATTCTCCACTGCCACGACGTCGGATGTATTGGGAAAGTAAAGAAGATACACACAATATCTTAGTGGCTAAATCCATGCGGAGAAACCGATTCGAAGAAATACTTCGACATTTTCATGTGGCCGATAACACCAACCTTTGCCCTAATGACAAAATGGCTTAAGTCCGCCCCCTTTTTGATTTACTGAATAAGAAGTTCCTGCAATATGCTGTAATGGAAAAGGACATCAGCATAGACGAATCTATGATACCTTACCATGGTAGACACGGTTGTAAGCAGCATATCAGGGGAAAGCCTATTAGATTTGGCTTCAAGACGTGGATTGCGGCCTTGCGCTTAGGATATTGCTTATACGCCGACCCGTATCAAGGCCGTTATGAAACATATAGTACTGGCTTGGGACAATATGTTGTGCAAAAACTAATGACTGACATTCAGAATGTCTACGAAGAAACAAGATTCTCAGTTTTCATCGACAACTTCTTCACAGGATTACCGTTGATAACAACAATGGAAGAAAATAAAATATTTGTGACGGGTACAGTTCGTGGTAATCGTACTGAGAAGTGTCATTTGAAAGACGACAAGTTAGGAAAGAAGGAACAGCGAGGTTACCATGATAGTCGGCTTGATGTAAACAGCGGCATTTGTGCAGTACGCTGGAACGATAACAGTGTAGTGACTCTGTTATCCAGTGAATACGGCGTGGAGCCTATATGAACTGCAAGGAGATACTCAGCTGCGCAAAAACAAAGAGTAAATGTACCACAACCCAACGTTGTATACCAATACAATCGTTTTATGGGTGGGGTTGATCGGTTGGGTGCAAATATAGGTACCTATCGAATAGCAATGAGGGGCAAAAAGTGGTATATTCCCCTACTTTTCTGGTTGATAGACGTTGCGGTCAACAATGCTACCCTGCTAGCTCGCAATTACTCTAACGATATAGATACGCTCGAGTTTCGACGTAGCATTGCCCGAACCTTACTTCAAAAGTATGGCAATGATAAGCAGCGTCCGGGACCTAGCAAACGGGTATCTACGAATGTACCTACATCAATACGAAAGCATAACGCTGAGCACATGATCGGCAGGGCACCTAGTCGGCTGCGATGTGCCTATTGCAAAAGCCTAACGGTCACTTTTTGCCAAAAATGTGAAGTCAATTTACATTCTAAATATTTCTCTGCATTTCATTCTTAATTTTTTACTACAACTTCGTGTGAATATCAAATAAATAATAAATAAACTCAGTATAACATATTTCTTTTAATTACTTATAACGAATGTAGGATATTTGCCCATTGTTTCGTTTTCGAACACCTCTAAAATACCTACTAAATAAAAATATTTTTTACTAAAACTAGGCAATACTAATACAGGGGTTTATCAACATAAACATTATATGAAAATAACCAAAATCGGAATCCTAAAATAGTTCTGGGCATATATGGGTTACATTAGAGCCTAAAAATGAGGGAGCTAGAAATTTGTGACTATAATATGCTTCGTCGCACGCTTATTGCTTTTTTTAATCTTTTAAATCATCATATCCAAAAATTGCTCTTTTTTAATTATGTCTAGCTTTTCGCAAATGAACAATTGTGTAAATACATAGGTACTTGTTGCGTATTTTGCATATTTTGTTCAACATAAAACCTGACACTAACCTGCAAATTGCAAAAAACCTAAGAAAATTTGAATTTCGCGGGCTACCTGGTGCTTCTTCCTTAAGGCGGAGATTTCTTGAAAAAGGTCAAAAAGGTGCTTTTTTAAAGCAGTGTATCTTCCGTAAACAAATTATCAAAAAAAAAAACATGGAATTTTCAATTATTTTGTAATAAAGTGATGGAACTCAAAACATAATTAAATTATACATTAATGCATCAAAAAAATCTTCAAACAAACATCATCATCATTCATCTTTCTTTTTTAAATTACTTAAAGTTAAAGTCAAAACGTTTATTGCAAACTAAGTGTACAATGTTGGTGTTATGTTAGTAGGTACTTATAACTTAGCAGCCTTTTACAAGCATTGCAATTTTATCATTCGCCTGCCCTTATCATCATAAATTAGCATGCATTAACATTATTATTATCTTTTAAATTAGTACAATTACATTGAGAAATTAGTTATGTCAAAATTAAATGTCAATAATAATGAATTTAATACAATTATTAGGCAATATTAATGTCATCATTTTCAGGTAGTACAAATTATAGTTTAAAACTACTTTAGAACTTTACAAAAGTACTTTAAAAGCAGTTTATCCTTTCAACAACAATTATAATTTAAAATATACCATAAAATATCAAATGCCAAACTGCATGCAGTGATGGATTACATTTTTTAGTCCAATCAATAGATTTTTGTAAACAGAGAATTGCTTCATATTTTGCAATAAATTACCAGCTTTGTGTCATCGCGCTTCTCTTTCTTTTCTGTGAAGTCTGACAGTGACCGCGCTTTAGCTAGTCAGCCCCTTAAGGAGCACATTCACGATACTTTTTTTTTACGTCAAGCGTCGTTTTATGAAGTCACATAACATACATATACAACCTAAAATCTACCTTAACCGTTTTGAGAACAGTGCAGATGAAATAATTTACACAAAGTAAAGCGCCCGTGGTTTGAATCTATAACCAACAACTCGTAAGTCGCGGCCGTTACCACTGGACCACCACTGCTCCATGAAATGAACGCCTTAGATAAAAAAAAAACCTGAATGTGCTCCTTAACAGTTGAGAGAGTGACATTAAATAATTGACATCAGAACACCCACTACATTGCTTAAAAGTGGTTGCAAATTAGCTGTCGGTATATGAATTAGCTTGTCTGACTATACTTCTATTGTAGCATACTGGAGACTCCGCATATGTTGAGAAAACTCACCCGGCTTTCACTGTTCTGCGTCCGACATACCTAATGATTTGCCATTCGGCGGTTCATTCATATCCTTACTTATCAACACAGAAATCTTATTGGCGCATTGTTCACGGATATCTCAGCGTAGGATTCATCAACGTCCATACTACGTTGAATACACCGGTTGTCATCTTATCAATAAAGTTAAGCAACATCGGGCGCGGTCAGTACTTGGATGGGTGATCGTTTGAGAACACCGCGCGATGATGGCTTTTTGGGTTCTGAAAGAAACCTTTTAGTTATTGTTATTCTTAATGATAGCAAAAAGAGGGTGTGTGCTTATGAACACACGGTAGAAGTGATAACTTACGACTTGACGGATTACCAATACGCGATTCAGCGTCACTACCAACTGGAGCCGAGTAAACCCGCCCGATTCAGCGAGCGTGACGGTTCAATTTCGTTCACTGTTCAGAAAGGGCGCAAAGTGCCCCTTAGGAGATTTTTTACATCAAAAAAACATAAAATTCTCTCTTTTCTTTCAGATCATCGGGTACTTAAACATCATGAAGCAACCTCGATAATCTACATAAAATACAATTGGTATACCGAAATCCATATTACACTTCACACCACAAAATCGACCCACTACTAATTTAAGTGACGTTTCGGTACAATACCATTTGGGAAACACAAAGACAATTAGGGTCCATTGTAAACCCATCCCAGCACGGTCACATAGGCGTATCTATGGAAATTCAATTTTCCATGGACGACATGTTTTTGTCCCGCAGTGTACAATGGCGAGCATCTATTAGTATTTGCATTGCACCAACAAGAATCTGCAATGCAAACTAGCTTAATAGGTAGGTATATGTAATGGTTTTATAATAATAATATGGTTACATTAAATCGGTGGGTAGTTTGATAGGTACATAGAGATACCTACTTGATATTTTTATTGACAATCTCAATGTAAAGGCAGGGAAATAAATCGATTATTAAACTGACTACCAACTTATTTTTTCCGTTAGGTTTATTCGAATAAAAACTGTAATTTTTTTATAGTTGTATAATTACTTTAATTAACACGGCATAGTGACGTGGTGTGTCAATTTGATAAATAAATAATTTCAATGACTGCTATTAAGCAGCTGTTGATTTTAGGAAAAATCGACCAACCAAAATTAAAGTATGTCGCAAAAAAAAAACAGTCTTTGTAGTATAACTGTCACTTTATTAATATATATATAGTTCCCAGGCGGTCACCCATCCAAGTACTGATCGCACCCGATGTTGCTTAATTTTGGTAATCGGACGAGAACCGGTGTATTCAACGAAGTATGAACGCTGGCCAATGACAGTCAAAAATATAGGTATACATGTTGTTACAGAAAATTAAGGTTTAAATAAAGGTTGCAAGAAAAGTTTTCTTGAAGTAGCTAGGTTCATAAGCTGATATCAGACGCTTCATTCAAGTTAATGTTGACAAAAGAAAGAAAATAAAAGATGATTCCACACAAACAAGACGCACATTACAAAAAAAAAACGGCAAAATACACACACTAATATACAAATAAGCCAAAAGCCTCGTATTCAAAACCTTAAGGCCGCTTGTACTCGTATACGTCCGTTATTTTCACCGGTCAACGGACCGTTTTTTTTGCCGGACTCACGGTGTTGTATGCACATGCACCGGATAGCGGTCCGGCGACAAATTTACGCCGGATGCACCTCCACCTCCCCTCGGTGCAACGGACACGGGTCCGGCGTAAAAATGTGCAGTCGCCAATGTCAGTCAATGGGTGAATGTAGACGCTACCGGACGTATCGCTTGATTTTAGGCAATAATGTGTCAAAACTGAGTTAATAAACCGCACTCGAACATAACGTCCATCGGGCAGAATGTCTTGTATATATATACAAGGATATCCATTTATTTACGGTCCGTTGTCCGGTTAAAACAACGGACGTATACAAGCGGCTTAAGAGTTAAAAGTATGACCACGTTGTCCATTGCTTGATGTCAAGGCAGGACACAATTGAATGGTCTACACTTTAACGGTCTTATTTATGTGTCTTAAATTATTATAAATATTAGCAAAATTCTTGGTTATAAACGCTATTTAGCGCTAAGAGGTCGCTAGAGTGATTATTAGCTGTCAAAATTAAACACCGCCGGTAGCTTGCTAAGAAGATGCTCAGAGGCAAGATGGCGGATTTTATTTGAATCAGCTGATCGATTCAATAGGATTATTTTGTGCTTCTACGTTGTTTTGTTCCTTAAAAGATAATATACATTGCGTAATTACTATGCGTTGCGACATGACAGGCAAATGACAACAAACAAACAAAACAAAACGCCGATTGCAGAGTTGAAATGATCTACTTTTGTAACAAACAACAATTACAAGTAAGATTAAGCCGTGTGTCGCGTCGCATCTTTGCAAGAACAGGTCATTACTCAACAAAATTCTGTGACTTTAGACGAACCTATCGCCAACAGCGCTGATTTTCAGCAACTGCCTCTCGAGTGACATAATGACGTCTCACTGTGTGACACCATAATTCGGGTTGTTGTTTCTGATCTTTATTTTTATTTCACTGCACGTTCACAGGACTCTGACAAAATTACCTAAAGGTGAACGTTCATCTGCTCCTTTCGTTTAATTTTTCGATCATTCGTTTGGCGAGTGGAAGATGCCGTGTGCTGAAATTCAACATGTTCACTAATTAATACATTTTTCACTTTTGATTGATTTGTGTTCAGACGTTCCACTTCGAGCGAATGATACTGAATGAATGACAAAAGCGGCCAAGTGCGAGTCGGACTCGTACATAAAGGGTTCCTTACCACCGTTCAATATTTAACACTAAGTACATTGTTTTTAATACTTACTTTGTATTGCAATGTATAGCCATTGTTAAGATCGAGCAAAAAACGCCGAAAAGTCACGTGTCTTGTATATGGTGGAGTCTCCTTAAATTTGAAAGTTATTTTATTTTTGTTATTTGTTTATATAGCGTACCCGTAGTACACACTTGAACATATCAAGTTTCTACCTATTACTGTTCAAAAGATACAGCCCTGTGATTGACGGATGGACGGACAGCGGGGCCTTAGCAATAAGGTCGCGTTGGCACCTTTTGGCTACGGAACTTATAAAATAAACAAACAGCGTCTGTTAACACTTTTACTTATAAAATATGTTATTTTACTTAATTATTCAATTATTCCGTACGCGGTTGCAAGTTGGGTGCGGCGCGGCGCCGCAGCGCGTCGGGTGACATGCAACAGATATTTCTATGTAAGACGACGCACCGACACCGCTCGTCGCGGCGCCGCGCCGCCGCCGCCGCCGCAACGCATCGTGTGCCCCAGCACTGACGCGCGTAACGTACTTCCGTCATATCTGCCGCATCGTATTTAGCAGTAAATTCAGACGTAGCAGGGACAAACAAACATACAGTGACGTCACATTTACATGTTAATAACACAACGAGTCTGATGGTACTCAGTAGTTAGAAACGCGCGTCCCCTTTTAGTTGCTCGGTGGAACAGAATGATGGGGGAAGTGGGTATTTGATATAAATTTTGCAATCAAATATTTTTTTTGTAAGTAGGTAGGTACATTGGGCGCCTCCACGAGTGGAAATTTACTACTTATGACTGGAAAATAATTATTCCACGGCATGAGCTATCTCATGCAGTCATAAAGGTCACGCCACGAACCAGCTGCCCATCCTTTTTAGCAAATTAAACGCATTTAGACAAGCCTGATGATAGAAAAATGAGAAAAATGTTTCAATCCCACATTTTCTCGCCTTCAAAATATAAGTGAACGCTATTTTAGAACTTCATGCCTACATTCGTATTCAGCAGTAAGCAAGTCCCGTGACATGGCAAATCGCATGCACTAATGCAAGTTAAACAACGAGAGAATAGCTTTTTTTTTATTTTTCTTGTTTATTAATTAAGGAACAAAACAAAATATAACTAGAAACATCACAAAAATCTCAATAGGTTTGTCCGGATGTTGAAACACTTTTTAGAAATCTTATAACTAACGAAGTAGTAGAAGGTAAAAACAATATAGAAAACATTGTGGGTGGTCCATAAATAATAACTATCACAAAAATCTCAATAGGTTTGTCCGGATGTTGAAACACTTTTTAGGAATCTTATAACTAACGAAGTAGTAGAAGGTAAAAACAATATAGAAAACATTGTGGGTGGTCCATAAATAATAACTAAAACAAGTACAAAAACGACGATGGCGCGGGTCAGACAGGCCGTCGATGCAAATTACAATTTTTTTTTTTTTTATGAGACAACATCCACACAAGGTCTTCAGGTCCCGAACTAGGCAGAGCCTGTACTACGGTAACCCGATGACTGATATACATACTTATATACATATACACACCCAGACACAGGTCAAACAGACATGTTCATGCACACAAATGTTTGACTGGTCCGGGGATCGAACCCGGGACCAGCGGCTCAGAAGGCAGGGTCGCTACCAACTGCGCCAACCAGTCAGTCAAATTTGAATGAAACTTACACAGGCTGATGCATTTTCAAAGAGAATCAAAGAATTCACTTCACTTCACTCATTCGCTTCACTTGTACTGTATGCTGACTAGCTAATATTTTAACTACGGCAGAAGCACTGTCAGTTGGGACTGGTCATCTCTTAGCCACCACGTCTTATTTGAATTATTTTATTTATGGATTGTTTTGTTTCAATTTATATTTGCTGTGCACTGGACACTCAACGTGTACGTCTTATTTACATCGTTCTCACATATAATTATACCTAGATTCAACATTAATGATGTAACTAAAATTTATGTAACAATATAGTCTATAAGAGTGTCCATGGAGTTTCTTGCCCGTTCTTCTCCATAGGTACCTACTACGCTTTGGAATGGGCAACTAGCTTCATATTTCTGACTGACCGACCACTTGACAATTCAAAAGTGCCTGTAAATGGCTTAATTGAAGTAAATGCTTTGAGTTTGAGCAATTTTTGTATTTTATTCTCCGATACGAGAGTAGATAAAGGTGACCTTGATAAAAATCACTTAACATTTTTTTTTTGTATTTTCCCCCCACTTCGCACTTACCTCCATACGCCAGAGGCCCCAACACGCAAGTACAACAACCATGGCACGTCGCATGCAAGTTAACGACGTCATTAAAGCGGATGATTGCGTTACCTGTCCTCTACTGTGCAGTGTATTGTACTACACTGTTAATTACCATTATGTTTACAGGACTAATTGTTAAGTGGAGGTAGTCTCAGGTGTCGCGGTACACCTTTTTCAGGGAAAATGCTAATAAAGGAATGCCTGGGTGAAGATTTCGTAATATTTTTATATGATGGTTACTGCGGTTGCTAGTGGTTTTATGAAGTTAAAGTCAGGGTTTGAAGAATAGTTTTATTAAAAAAGTGATAAATAATTTTTTTTTTACAAAAAATAACAACTGACTTCCAAAAAAAAACACTACAAAGTGAAAAATGTGTCTTTTTATCTGTATTTTAGCGTTTTCCACCGACTTCCGAAATTAAAGTTATTTTTCACTTTGTAGTGTTTTTTTTTGGAAGTCGGTTGTTATTTTTTGTAAAAAAAAAAAATATTTAGGTATCACTTTTTAGTTATGGTATCTAACCCCCCATTCGAGAACGATCGTCTTACACGTCCACATCCGTTCGAAGGCGGTTTTTTATTATTAAAAACATATATTTTTTTCGAAATAGTTTTTATATTATAACCTTTGTAGTGAGTACAGGCGTGATATTATGTTGTGTGATGGCGTAAACAATGCTTAGATATGCTATAGCAACAATCGCGGTTAATCTGCTGTAATTCATTGAAGAGTTCCCCCGATTTCTACAAGATCCCATCATCAGATATTGAAATGGTGACAATGGGACCACACGGGAAGCACCAGCTTTCAAATAAAAAAAGAATCATGAAAATCGGTTCACCCAGTCGCAAGTTATGAGGTAACAAACATAAAAATAAAATAAAATACAGTCGAATTGATAACCTCTTCCTTTTTTTGAAGTCGGTTAAAAATTATTATAAAAGGAAAGTGATAGAGTTTAATATGTCTTTGAGAATGTTTTTCCCTTTAATTTTGCTACGCGCTACAAATAATACGTAACTAGTAGTAGTTTTCGTTAATTTATAAATCATTTCAAAAACAAAGAAGCGTGTATTATTATAACAAAGTACATTTTTATGATAAACATACATACATAAAATCGATTTATTTTTTCAAACTCATTTCGCTCATTTGACAACTTGATGATTTCCATCGAGGTATCTCAGTCCCATTCGTAAACATTAGAATACTTTATTATACGTCACCCTTAGGTGTAACATCCCCTCAGTGTCTGCTTACGACGCCATATAATATGGGATTCTATGGTGTCGTAAGCAGTCACAAAGGGATTAGCCACAAGGATAGCAGCCGTATCCACCTGTGTTTACTAATAACCATCATATTGTACTGAGCCCCGTGTCAAGTATATATGATTATGGGAGTTTCTCTCTTCTATTGTCGTTGGTTATGGTGTGGTTACGGCCGTCTGTGGTGGGAAGTTATGTTTGATATGGAAGGTTGTCTGGTAATGGTAATTGCTGTGTTGTTTATTGAAAGATATACTTTCAGGAGTGCAATAGTTGTTATGGTATAGGCATGTGTCTGATATGTTATGTTATATGGTAAAACTTCAGCTGAAACAGAAAAAAAAAATTTTTACCAACAAAACGCCAAGAATGTACCAGCCAACATTACCATCAAATTATCACCACAATTACAAGACCTTTGACATCACCAAACTAGGGTCAAAATGACAACATAAACCATGCCAGCCCATTTATTACCACAGTCTCTCAAGTTATGACCACTGTAATGACGTGTAATATTCGGCACGCGTCGGTAATACCCGGTGATAACCGGTAATATCGGGTAATATTTTAACGGGACACTTGCGGTTGGTCGGCAATAAACCGATACCTAACAGATGCCTGCTTGAGGGGTGGCAAAGAATAGAATAACTTGTTGCGTAGATGGGACAGTTTTTTATCCTCGGCAGAAGCTGGAAGAAAGTGGCTCATGCAAAGATATAGAAGGTAAGATTAGTCATTCTACTAAAAAAGCTGTCAAGTAAATCACGGAAAGAGTACCTAGTTACTAAATCCAAAACAAAAGTCATTTATTCAAACTAGGCTGAGAATCAGCACTTTTGGAACGTCTAAATTACATAAGACAGTCTCCAAAATACGCCCGCCGTTCACCACTTCCTAGTGCTTTAGCACAGCTGTCTGTTCAGTTAGAAGAACACCCTATCCTACTACCCAGAGTTTACTAAAATATCATCACAGTTTTTATTCCCGGGGGATCTTTCAGGGAACCTCTCCAGCAAATCTCTTTGAGCACAAGACAATTTACAAGATAAAACAGCAATAAGGTAGTCTCGAAAAGATTTCTCTATGTATGAACTATTTCGTAATGAAAAGAAATAACAAGTAAGTACTGAAAATTCTAACTGATACTCCAATTGTACTCCCAATACTTCAAATTAGGCATTAAATCCTAAGATTATTAACCATCTCATCTGCACCCCCATAATCTATGCCATAACCGATGTAGTCAAGAGCGTATGACGGATGGCACCGAGTGCGGTTGAGCTGCGTGACAAATGCGGCCGCACTGCGACCGCGCGGCGTGACCGCGGCGTGAGCCGGACGTGTGGAAGTATTGTGACGGATATTTGAGGGTGGAATCGAGGGAATATGGATTCAGATTTTTGATTGCTAGGTTTCATCTCATTTTTAAGTGGACCGGGTGTCTTTGTTTGTGGGTGTCTTTGATTGTGGGTGTCTTTGTTTTCTAAGCTTGGGTCCATGGTTTTATGCTGTTTTGTTTAATTGATTGCACTCTTACAAAATGAATGTGCTTAGCCTTTTTCATACGTATTTAACATCTCTTCTATTTAAAAAAGAAAGAAAAGAAAAATGCGTTTAGTTGCGGTAAGCATGACGCAAAAAATACCATGATACAAAAAATAAGAAAAAGTGGTGGGAAACATGCGTCACCTCCACGCAAAACGGCTATCGCTCAGCCTAGCCGGTATCAACGGCTTAACGTGTTTTCCGAGGAACGGGGGGATCTCTATATGTAGTGGATGGTCTCCCATCCACGCATCGACATGTGCGGCTGTTATCATTTAGCCACGAGCCCCTCTTGCACTCCTCTTATACAAGGAAACAAATTGTGTAATACCACCACCATTCCCGTCATCATGAATAGATACCATTAACATGTTGAGACAGACATTTTTATTTTGTTGGAAAAGATGTTTCTTCTTTCGGCCATTTATCTACAGCGAAGTTTTTTAAACAAACGATTTTCGATTTAAGATGTATTAACGAACACATTTACCTCCGCATGAAACAGTAGCATTTTCTTAACACGAATCATTGAACATTATAATTTTTTACCAAACACAAAATTGCAATCAGTACCTATTCTATTCCCACATATTCCTCTCACGTTTCTCGACAATTTATTACGAAACGACAAGTGCGTACCACACATAACATGCCATAATTACTTCTTCTCGCTTCACAAGCCGCCACGCGTCTCCTGCGCCTCAAATAATTGAATGTGAGCGAAAATTTATGGTTTTTGCACAATTTTTATAGCCTCCTGTGTTTAACGTGTCTGCTTCCAACGATTATGAACGGAGCTATGATGTTTGTCGCCCCTGGCTTGTGGTAGCGTGAGGGTTGGGATATGTGCAGAGTTTGGTACGTGTGACTGGGTATCATTTTGGTGTGTCTGTGTAGATATGATAGACTTGTTAGTTAAAGTAGGTGAAGTTTTATTGTCTTCCAAACAGATTTCATCCTTTAGACATACATTTTAATGTATGTCTTAATATATAATTTTGCTTTACTTCATTACTTTGTTAGATAACATCTCCTGAATCACGAGTTTTTTCTAAACTAGTTTTTTCCTAAACTTATGAATTATACTATAATCAAGTTTTATCCCTTATCATTACGTTATCATATCACATTTGATTAAAATTCAGTTGGACGCAAAATACGCCAAAAAATATATTTTATTATTATTATTTTTAATTTTTTTTTAAGTTAATTAATTAATAAATAATTTTATGTTTATATTTTAAATTAAGAAAAAAATAATAAAAATATTTAATTTTATTAATTTAAATTTAATGATATCACTTTTAAACGAGAAGCTTATCTACAAAAAAGTTTCGTGTTACGTGATTGACATGATTATTGATAATGATAAATAAAAAAGTTGCTATTATTACATAATATGTTAATGTTCTTCAATGTGCTATTATAATGAAAACGAGAAAAAGGACATGAAATTCATGTATTCTGTCACACCTAACAACAAGGTCAGGTGCGTAGAGCTCGCAAAGGGTGTGCGTCTATGACCAGATGTATGAACATAAACGAGGCATAAGGAGTATGTTAATATCGTAGCAGGTAGCATCTTGTAGTTTGTGCCTCCCCCCTTGGGAAGAAGGCGCGAGTTAATGTTTTTTATCTAACAACAGAAGGTACCTACTACCACACTACACAGTCACAGCAGCACTATATCAATCCGAAAATAGCCATCCACCCTCGTTGCATCACATAGCGTACATTATAAATATGGCGAGAGAAACTCAACGTTATTTATATTAAATTATGAGGGGAACTCCCCTACTGAATGTGGTAACTATGTCGGTATGCGCACGATTGTCACTTATTTCTTAGAGGATCAAATTGGAGGAAGTTGTAGGCTGCAACTTCTTCCTTGTAGTACTCGTATATATAATATCTTTGATATCATAATATGTCAAACTTAAGTGGCAGTGACAGAATAGATGACCGATGGGGCCCAAAGGTTCTGGAGTGGTTCTGAAGGTTCGACCCGTACCGGAAGACGTAGCGTTCGTTGGAAGGCCACCCACAGGGTGGACCGATGACCTTGAGCAATTCGCAGGAATCTAGTGGATGCGAGAAGCACAGAACCGGTCAATGTGGTGATGCTTGGGGAGGCCTATGTCCAGCAGTAGACGTCTTTCGGCTGAAATAATGATGATGATAAGTAAATTTATTTAATTGTCATAATTATGGTGTACAAGAGCAAGAGCATGCAAGATATTAAATAGAGAACAGTTCTATCATGTTTAGCCGCGTATTGCAGCGTACAAATTGGTAAAAAGAGATGGTGCACAAACCACGAATATATTTATCAAAATTACATTATAAAATTACTTATTAAATCATAATTACTTATTATACGTTATTAATACAATTCAATGTCAATACTTATTGTTGATTAAGTAATTGCAAATTTTTATTCTATCAACATTAAAAACAATAGGTACATTATATAGATAATATGGAGTGATCTTATTACACAGTGGAATACAACAATAAACAAAAGACATTATCGTTTCATAAACCAAGGTAAATTGTCCTCTTTCATAAACTCTGAAATACTATAATATGTTCTTTCAATGAATAAGGTCCTTCATTTGCATTTAACAGCAGAAATACTCAGTATGTACATTTAACAGTAGAAAACAGCAGAGATGCTGATGAATAATATATATATCTTTATAGAACTATAAACTGCTTTGGTGGTATTGAATTGAGGCATGTTGTGGTGAAAATTTATTTCTAATCCAACCTTCAGCCTTAGGATAACGCTTACGTTTACAAATAGCCGATGTCTGTATCTACGTTTGTCTATTCAAGTGGGCCTAAGTGCCCCTTAATTGCAAAAAATCTTTGAATATAAATTATTTGAAACTTAACGAATTAACTGATCTGAGGTGTAACTAGCAGCTGAAGCTGAACTACCAATTTAAAAAAAAATGCCACGCAGTTAAAAACAAACACCTAATAATTCCCATTTTGCGCTCCTAAAAATGTTATTGAACACTCTAATATAATGATTGCGCTTATTTTTGTGCACCTCATATAATTCCTATTTTGGGGACCTAAAAATACTAATTATTGCGACCATCGTGTTTGATAACCGTTCTAACCTCACCTAAACCGTTTGGTCAGGGTACTCGAGCTAGGTACTACGACGAACTGTAAGAAATGCTGGAATGTTAAAAAGAGGCTTAATTATTTAAATTAAGCCTCTAAATTATTTATTATACAAACACACCAAACTAATGAGCATTCATCAACTTTACACATTCAACTCCTGCATTCTCATTAGAAAAATTCTTAACAAAACCATACACACACAACTATCCTTTAACATAAAAACATCCAAACACAGCCAAAGAAACCCCAACCAAATACAGACACGCCCCCCGCGGACGCAATACGGCAGAAAAAATATAAAATACGAAGGTGTACAACTTTATAACAATCTACCGACAGATATTAGGAGCACATCCTCTTTTAACATATTTAAAGCCAAACTCAAACTGTACGTCACTAATAACATCAAACTTTTATGATTAGGACTTCGCTAGTCTTGCACACAAAATGCGACATCGTACCTACCTACATTAATTAAGAAAAAAAACAAAATTACTAGCTACTGGACTACACTTACCTTATTTATGTATTTATTCGCTAAGTGAACAATGTATGTTCTTTTAGAATAAATAAAGAATCTATAAACCTATAGCCATAGTTTTTTTTAGGCTTAAATAAAACTGAAAATATTGAGATAATAATTGTGGTTAAAGATACTTTATTCTCATAAAGAAATTTACATTTCACTTAACTGAGAACAGATTATGTTTCTAGGTAAAACATACATAGCATGCATTCGGCATTCAGGCTTAAAATTAAAATATAGACAATTACAAGTTTTTAAGTTATCCTGGTAGGTACAACAGGTTGTAAAATATACTTATTAATACTGTGCTTAAATATGTAGTAGAACGGATTTACTCAATTAATTGAGGGCACCCCGATAAATTACGATTCATAAACCATACATAATTAAATTTGTATTGGTAAGAAAATTAACAAGCTTGCACTTTACCTATAACATATTTACACGCGTATGATATAATTCGTAAGTGGGTTGAGGTCAATGTTGCATAAAATTGACCCACGTTGGGGAGACTACGAATATATTATATTATTATAATACTATATTCGATTTTTGCTGCGGAGGACTTATGTGCTTAGACATTAACAAAATCGATTGTGTGTAGGCCCGTACAGCGTTTTGTTGAGTCAGCAGCAGGCATTAAACTCGCGTCTGGCCTTGAGTATGACGCTCTAGTTGTCCTTGTAGTCGATAGAGTTCATGTACCTGTAATCCACTATTTTCCTATCTCCCGTTTTGTGGTTATTGGGCTTTTCAAAGCGTTAGCAAACTGCTAATTTCAATGTGTCAGCATTCTTCGAAGCTTTCATCAAAGATTCAACGAATGACAGCCGGGACCAACGGCATAACGTGCTTTCCGAGAAACTGAGGGGTCTATAGGAAATTCCATTTCGATATATTGAAGTTATAAGATTTTCTAAGTTTCTTTTGAATACATGAAAAACTAAAATATGATGATGGTGGTTTTATGGTGTATTTCCCATAAAAAACCAAGGTCTTGATCTAAAACGTAAACCTTATTTATTTTGCTATAAATACCATGGAAGGGTTATCATTATCCCGTGCTGGACGCCGCGTAGGTATGTGTTCCACGCGCGCCTCAAAGAGATGTCAGCATCGAAGAGGGGGCCCACTAGGGCCCAAGCCTGCCGGGAAAGCGGGATCATCCAAAAGGGGTACCGCTGACCCGAAACATAAAGGGCCAAGGAAGGAACACGGGTGGGTTTTAGTCAGTAAGAGTCTGACACTCCCTTCCGCTCCACCCAGAGCGGGAGGGGTCATTTGATGATTTCACATCCTCAAATAAAAAAAAAAAAAAGGGTTATCATTATCACACAAGGAATATTTAATATTTATTAATAAACAATAATATATACAATAATAATTTATTTATTAATTTATTAATTTTTATTTTATATATATTTTTCTTATTTTTTTTTATTATCAATATTTTAAAAACACGACTTCTTTCCACTCAGCACAATTTTTTTACAAAATTAATTCAGCCAACACAAATTCACTTCCCTGTTTACATTTCAGACCCTCCCTTAACATAGTGCGAACCATCGTTATCACTCAACCCATGACCAAAAGGGCTATAAAGGGCCCCAGACGACATTGTAAAATTTCCATAGCATTTCCTATTTCACTACAATAACCTATTTCCTGAGACTAACAACTTTTGTGAGACGAGGAAGGAATGGGGAGGGTGTTTTAATTTTTTATGTGTCAAGTCTGTGGCTTTATAATAGGTTTACTGTCTCGTTGCTGTAAAGGTTGCTAGAGCGACTGCTGAACATGGGGATTGGGTTCGACTTCCAGGTCGGGTAAAGTGTTAAATTATGTTTTTATACTGGGAATTTCTCAGTTGCAGCTCGGAAGTCTAGGTTTCTGTCCAATCGATATCAATAAGCTTGCCCAATATTACATGGGGCTTTAACATGTGTGGCGGAAGGGTTGAGGTACTGTAGGTACAATTACTCTGTAGCGGTATCTACATCGCCACATGCCAACTACGCATCACACTGACAAAATCGTCATGCAAAATCCTGCATCTCGCAAGCAAAGTTTAGCGGGGGTGATGGTGTTTCCTTGACGAATGGGTGAATTAAAACCAGGGTAATCAAAGATAAAAACAATTGCAATCTCTTTCACACACGATAGTACATGGAATATAATACACAGGTATATACAGGTAATCAAGAACACATGCACATCGAGGTATCATATACTTTAGAGACACAGAACTTATGAGCACAAAAGTACGAGCACACAAAATACACATAATAAAATAGAAGAGAATAGAATTAGACAGGTACTTACAGTTACTTATTACTGTACTGCAAGTACTTGACTGTCTTGTGAGGACCAACTGATACTGTAGTGCTGTAGTGATGCTTGTAGCTTACTGAAGTGATGATCGCAACTAACTGAACTTTCCATTTTTTTTTTGTATGGCATCACGCAGTTGGCCTTGAGAGGCCGTGACTGCTTAACCGGTCAATCCTCTGGTGCCTTCGAGCTAACTCAAAGCCTCCAGCCAGGGGAATAATATTAATTATAAACTAAGCGACCATTACCTAAGCAAGTAAAACTACTGGCTCAGCTACGCCACCAGCTGGCTCTGCGGATCCGATCAAGAGAGAGGAAGGGGAATTTATCGGGGAGGAACGCGGACGCAAAGGACCTCGGCGGCGAGGTTGGAACTTCGATTTGTGTCTGTGTCTGCTGTATACTGTACTGGTGGCCCTACTGCTTTCCTGGAGGAGGGTGATGGTGTCGTTCAGTGTGTGCCTTGGACGGCGGATTCTACTGAGTCTTGAGGAGACATAACTGGCGGCCTTCACAACCAGAGGGTTGCGATGGCTGCCAGCAGTATCAAAGAAACGCTTGCAAGCGCGTTTCATGAATTGCTTAACGGTGAGGATTTTCAAGTGTAAGTTAATATTACGAACGAACTAGGGGGAACCCGTGATTTTACGTAGAAAACGGTTCTGTAGGGTCTGCATCCTATGGACGTGCCGGCCCGGGTGGGCCTGTGCGAAAACAGCACATGCGTATGTCATTATAGGTCGAATGCATGCCGTATAAATGCGCAGTTTGCACCTGAGTGACAATTTACTGCGTGCATTTAAGACGGAATGTAGTGTACCCAGAGGAAAGGTGGCTCGCGAACGAACCACCTTTATGTGCTCTGAGAAGGAGAGACGTCTGTCCAAAGTCACACCCAGATATTTGGCATGCTTCGCCCAAGGGATCGGCTTGCCAAACATCTTGATCGGGCGGCGGTCGTCATGTCTGCGTTTGACACGCGGTTTCAAGAAGCGAACCGCTTGACTCTTGTCGGGGTTGACTTCGATTCTCCACTTTCTAAACCATGCGCCAAGCTTGTTGACTGCGGTTTGGAGAGTACGAGATATCGAGTCGGGGAGGAGCACAGTGTAATAAATGGCCGTATCGTCTGCGAACAGAGCCAACTGCGCATTTTTACATTTGGGGATATCACTGGTGAATAGGGTGAACCTGAGGGGAGCTAGCATAGAGCCCTGAGGGACGCCTGTGCGGATAGGGTGGGGCTGACCTTTCCACATTTTGACTTGGTTTAGGGGATATTCCCGCGGGGTGCATGTTGAAGAGCCTCCTCGTGGCGCACCCTGGGCAACGTCGGCTCCAATTTCTCCCAGTGCGGTTTTGGTGGACAATTGGGGCTGGCGGCTAATCTTCAACAAGCGGGGAATGGTCACGGTTCCAATCACCGATCATGCTTGATGGTCGGTGAAGGGAACCGGGCTACAGAGGGTACGCCCACTTCTCCTCTGCTTACAGAGGGAGGTGAGTGGGCGTAGACTGGCAGGGCCGCCGCTGCGGTTTAGGCGGTCCTGTCCCGGAGGGAGGCAGCGGCGCGCGCGCGGGGGGATGATTCTCTCGCGCGGCGCCGCTCCGGAGAGGGGAGGGGTCGAGGAAGACTGGTAGTCACCTCCGGCTCCTCCCGGGTGGAGGCCAGCAGGCGGTGGGTGCGGGGGCGCCCTTTGCCTGTAATGCACGGGCCTCCACCAGTGTCGGACGGGAGTGGCCGGGTGTTCCCGGCCATTCCCGTAGCCCCCCAGTTAAATGGGGGGCATGTGGGGCCGCCAACTAGGCGGGCATACGCCGGGAGGGCTGTGGAAGCATAGGCTGAGCCGATTTCCCATAGCCCTCCCATCAAGGCGTTGTGGGAACACCGCTGAGTTTTACTGGGTATACTGTCGGTTGCGGATTTCGACAGGAGTCCCACATACCCCGTCTCGTCCCCCACGAGCGGGGATGCATAAAGCAATTCTCAGCGACAAAAAAAAAAAACGGGGATATTCCCGCGGTTTTGACCAATCACACGCAGGTGACGCATGGATGGTTTGGTCAGGCACGACTTGCTCCCCGACCGGTTGCAACCTGCTCCCGGGCCATCCGATTCTTTCCATGTGACGCATGGATGGTTTGTCAGGCACGAACTTACTCCCGGAAAGGTTGCAACCTGCGCCCGGGCCATCGGATTCTTTCCGTGTGACGCATGGATGGTTTTTCATCAGGCACGAACTTGCTCCCCGACAGGTTGCATCCTGCTCCCGGGCCATCGGATTCTTTCCACGTGACGCATGGATGAGTATAATAAGCAAGTTGTGTCTTTGGTACAACTATAAAAAGGTTTTTGGATTACTAACTTCAACTATTTGCATGATTGTTTACAAATTGGTTTTTATTGAACCTACGTCATTTGGGCTTCGTCTACAACTAGCTTATATACAACGTCCCGACATCAACTATACCTAGTCTTTTGACGAATATAGGCGTAATAATTGGGCATTATAGAACACCAACAGATTTATGGAATGGTCTTCTTCACGTCGCCCAGTAACTAATTTCCAACATGGCTCGTAAAGTTGTACCTAGGTATTTACGATATATTCTATAGTAACTCGAATATCTTAAGTTAGCTCGTAAAGCCGTAAATTGTCAATTTCCACTCAATCTCCGGAGCAATTAATTGAGTAATTTATAACCCAATTATAATAGAGAGTCGTCTTGCTCATGAATCTAAAAACGGCTTTGATTCGTAAATCTGCCGCTTGTTAATCCAAAAAGGGATAGCGCTGAGGCCAGAAGGGCAATTCTCGTATTTGTAAGAACATTCGCATTCTAATCTCAGTCTCTATCTGTCAAAAATTGTATAGCGTTTACCTACATTTTTGACATTTGACTGTCGCTGAGATGAGATTGCGATGTGATTTTGAACGTTTTTAATTACGGGAATTGGCCTTCTGGTCTGGTTGAGAAAAGTTAACTAAACCTGTAAATGATTCTAGATGATAACGACTTCTAGTACCTAGTTACGTTAATTTTAAACAATAGGAGTTGAATAAGTTACTAAAATCGTAACCTAACAAAGAAGATTTCCTGATTTAATGTTTTTTTTTGTTAATTACGATACTCTTCTTCTTGGCATGTCGGTGGCAATCCAAATAGAATATGTCCAGAATTCGGCTATGAGTTTGGCGCCACTTTTCTATACTCTGAAATACATTACTATACTTTCAAGGTCAAATAAAAACACAACAAGCATAATGGTCCGTGGCAAAATCACCTAAACTCTAAAATACTCCTTATCTGTTCCAAAAACAACAATTTAAGCAGAACTGGAAACGTCGAACAAAACATTCAACAATTTGAATAATAACATTACAAAATGGCAAACAGAAACTTTCGTAGGAACGTTATTACTACAAAAGTATGATTTTATCTCGATCGACGGCTCGAACGAATCGTCTCCCTAAGTGACCCAAGTTTCGCTAAGTTTTCGCATAAATTATACTAGATAAGCGAAAATATTGTCTTCAGCGGCATATTTTCGGTATCTCTGATAAGTTTTCGCAAACAATTCGTAAGTTGTCAGTGTCAATATGTCACGGGTCTAGGTTGTTTTGTTGAGGTGAGTGTGGTAGTACAGTTTCAGTAAGGGTTTAATAGATGGGCGATTTTTTATCGAAAGGATGATAGATATTTAAAAAGGAGGATTCAATAATGGATAGGTATGACTTATGAGATTAACAAACATTATGTGATTGATTATAAAGACAGAAATAATTATATAAGGCAACCCATTACGACTTTAGTTCACGAACTTATAGAGGTATGAGGTACAGAGTGTAAAGTTCACTCAGCCTCCATAGAAAACGGACCAGTCGGACGTTGTATACATAGAGCACACTAAAAGTTCTGCGCTCCTGGCCACTCATAAATGTTTGAATTTCGAATGTTATATTTTTTTAAACCTATGAAAGTTATGAAACTCATTCATTGATTATAATAATTTTTGGCGGGAAGTCGCGTGTCAGTTGTTTTTTATCACAAGCTGAACTTTGTCGTCCGTCGCGAAAAGATTTTAGAAAATTCACAGCTGTCTCCGCAAGACTGCACTGCTCGTCTTCAAAATGATTTAGGTAGGGAAGCACCTCATTTGAGCACCGTAAGGCGTTGGTACGCAGAATTTGATCCTGGTCGTGTTTCTCTCCATGATGAAATTCGTGAAGGTCGACCCTCAACTGCGATCACTGAGGAAAATGTGGCTACTGTCAGGTAATTAATTAAAGAAAACTGGCGTAACACCTATGAGAAGATTCGAAGACATTTGAGGATTGGTATGAGCCAAATTTAAAACTGTTATATCAACATTTAAAAGTTAGAAAAGTTTGTTGCTGCTGGATTCCTCATGAACTCACCCCAGAACAAAAACGGACTCGAGTTGATTGGTGTAAAAAGTACAATCACGGAAGTTTGAAAGCTTGGGATAGGAGATGAAACATGGATATGTTGTTACACGCCGGAAATAAAGCAACAGTCTTCTGTATGTGTGTTCGAATGTAAGAGCAAACCAACCAAATTGAGGCAGGCGAGAAGCGTAGGAAAACAAATTATCAGGTTTTTTCTCGCAGACGGGTCCTGTCTGCACGATCTCACTTAAAGAACAAAAGACAGTTAATGCTGAGTGGCATTATTATCACCATTTTTTGCCCAGTGTCTTTGAAAAATTTAGGGAAAAACGACTAAGAAGTCGCATCCTATTGCACCATGACAATCATGGTGCAATAAGATGCGACTTCTTGGTCGTTTTTCCCTTACGCTTCGGTGCACACCGCAAACAAGACAAAGTCATTTTTGGCTTCTGAAAAGGTAGAGCTCGTGACCCATCCCGCACATAGTCCAGACTTAGCACAATGCGATTTCTTTATTTTTCCAAAAATCTAAGATTTGATGAGCGGTATAACATTTACGGAGCCAGAAGAGGCCGTGATAGCTTTCAACCAGAACGTGAAAAACGCCCTCAGACCAACGGTCCTCGTGTTTCCAAAAATGATTTGGACGAATGAAAACGTGTTTAAAATGTAATGGAGAATACTGCGAAAACCAGTAAATATATCACTTTTTATGTGAATTGTTTTATTTGTGAGTTACGCAAAACTTTCAGTGTACCCCACGTATATGCTAGTCGCGCAGTAAACTCTACTTGCGCGATGCAGGATTTTGCGTGTGATGCGTAGTTCGCACGTGGCGATTTAGATGCCTTCACATGCTCATTGTCAAGAAGGACTACTACCATCATAGCTCTTTCTGCGAAAAAGCAGCGTTGCTGTATTTCTGCTGGAGGGTCAGAATCAGAATCTTTATTTGTAAGCATAGGTATAGTTACACAGTGTATGGGCATAGAATAAAATGCCGATGTGATTCCAGGCACATGACATTTCAGATTTGTCTCTGGGGGGATGGCATCGCATCTGTGCAGCAGATACCTGAGAGCGGTGGCAACCACTTTCCATCAAGTGGGCCGTTCGCTTGTTTGAAATCCAATAACTTGAAAAATCCTAATTATATACCAGCATTGCAAATGTAAGCGGGCACGCCTTTTATGCCTGGAGGTTTTTACTATGTGTTTAGTTCTGTTTCCGTTTTTAATTTTTTAATATTTATTTCTTGCTTGTATAGATTTCAATGTTGGCGTGTGCTAGCTGACCTAATAGGGCAAATAATTGTATTTAATGTTTTGTGTTTCGTAATGTTAATTACTTACTATTGTATAGAATCCAGTTCCTCTAACTGAACAGACAGCTGTGCTGCTGGGGAGTTTGTTGCGCCACTTCTTCTTCCCAGCTAAAGCACTAGGAAGTGGCGAAGGGCGGGCGTGCCGGGAGACTGTCTTATGTATTTTTGACGTTCAAAAAGTGCTGATTTTCAGCCTAGTTTGAATATATGATTTTTAATTTGAATAATTTGATACCTAATTCCTTGTTTCGGCCAACCTGGGTCTGGAGTCTGTTACCAGTGGTGATCTATACTACACTAGTCAAACCGCATCTAGACTATTTAATCCAAGTATGGGGCCAGGCCGCTATTACACATCTTCATGACCTACAAGCAAAACTCAAAACAAAGCAATCAAAATTCTAATTAATTACAATAACTTAACATCAACGAAATCAATTAACGCTAAAACTAAACTATCTAACCTTCAAACACTTTATACTTATCACATATGCAGAGTAAAGAAAATGTTACCAAACACAACACACTTACAAATCACTTTCGCACACGCTACGAAGATTTACCTAACTAAAAAACTGCTTTAGATAAGTAACATAATATTGTCATGTCGCCCACATAAATATCACAGGGTCATGCATCTAACAGAGGCGACGCGACAGCACGTCATCACGGGGCCGCGCATAAATCCAGACGCGCTCAGACCGTTTGCGCGTGAAATAGAAACTCGCGGCGTGCAGTGTTGCCCGTCACTTGCATAATAAATATTATTATTTACTGCTGCGGCTTTATTCTGAGGGAAGGTTTTAGTGAAAAATACTTTAAATCGTTATTCCGTTTTTCAAAATAGGTTAGGTTATTTT
The DNA here is from genome assembly GCA_937001585.2 of Brachylomia viminalis. Taxonomy (NCBI): domain Eukaryota; kingdom Metazoa; phylum Arthropoda; class Insecta; order Lepidoptera; family Noctuidae; genus Brachylomia; species Brachylomia viminalis. The sequence goes on from OW443301.2 coordinate 3,536,408, forward strand.
TCTTTCGTGAATACTGTAATCGGTATTTTTTTTCTTTCGGTACTGTAAACGGTATCAATAGTATAACTGTATTTCATGCTGTATAAATGACTCAATCACTTTAAAATGTAGTAACCTCTTGAATTCTTACTACATCAACCTAAAACACTGCTTTTATATGACATTATTTCATTTATTTCTTCCGCTCTCCCAACTTAAAACCCTCACCACTCTACAAAACACAAAATTACTTCATTCTCACAGACCACAAAATCTACATTGTTAATAAAGTAGTAGGAATACGAGACAAGTGAAAAACTACAACATTTCCCTTGTTAAAACACTCTATAACTCTACGGGTCGGGTCTGCATTTCCGCACTAAGATGAGACCGCCGCGTCTAAGAGATTTATTTGCCGCTTAAGGAAATTGACTGGGAGCTAATACTGGAACTGGAAACGTCGACATGTGTTTTATTATTAGTTTCTAGTTTCAATGTTCTGTTAGTAATAATGTTTATTTGTTTATTTTATTATTTATGTACACACAGTAAAACAGATACGACATATTAGAATTGAGTACAAGGGTACTGCTTATTGCTTAAGAAATTTCTTCCAGCAGGAAAAAGAAACGTAGACAATAGTGTGTGAGAAAAAGAAGAGAAGAATCTGGTTTTGTGACATCTTAAACTAGAATATTAAATACACCTACATATAATGCAAAAAAATAACATATGCTTAAATAAATACATATTGCTAAAATAAATAAACATAATCTTTATATATAAAAGAAAGTCGTGTTAGTCACACTATTTATAACTCAAGAACGGCTGAACCGATTTGGCTGAAAATTGGTGGGGAGGTCGCTTAGAACCAGGAGACGGACATAGAATACTGTTTTTCTTTTTGGTTTTTGATTTACCATATTTATTTTCTTTTATTAAACCATTCTTACTATTTTGTATCTATCTTAATATATATAATTCTTCTGTACGAGGGTTTGTCATCTAACTTCTCCTAAACGGCTGGACCGATTTGGTTGACATTTTGTATGTATATTTCAATGGGTTAGTGGATGGTTTGAAAACACAATTGGACCAAGTAGGTGTCGGTGCTGTCGGCATGTCACCAAATTTGATTTGCTGTACAAGAGAACATTATATAATTATAAGCGGTACTTTTTATTGCCTAGCTGTAAAGAATAACATTAAAAAAATAAGTATGCAGAAAATTGGAGCAACTCAATCCCAAGCCTTTTTGTCCTCAATATAATCTTTAACGGTATAAATGGTTTTCTGGCACAACTTACGTTTAATGAATCATTAGTGTATTTTTGTAATGTTGATGTTATTGTGCTGGATTGTAAACAGTTTAACAACATGGAAGTACAAATTAGGGTACAATGCCACGTTGCCGTGGTCCGAGGACGAGGGGGAAATATTGGTCGTTGCACATAAATTTCTCAAACGGTTTACACGCGGCGATTAAATAGAACCGCAGAAGAACGATTAGCAAAAATTCAAGTGTAAGAGACCAGATTGCAAGCACACGTGCAAATGAACGACAAGAACATCGCAAGCAACGCCTTCGGGCTAATACATTGAGGCAAAGTCAGGCACGTAAATTAAAAATATCAATATTAAAAATAATAATAAATAAATAAAAAAAAATATTATAAGTTACTGTTATACATAATAAGAAAAGTGTATTTATTCCAGAAACAAATAAGCGGTATGGGAAAACATTACCACAATAAATGGATGCCACGAAGAGCTTCGCAAAAAAATAAATTTTTGTGAGCATTGCAATAAAAAAATTACACTAATATTTCATTAGGCAACGAACATCAACAGTAGCTGCATTGAATGCGACTCCATTAATATCAATCCTAAAACTTTAATCATTGTGGTGGCTTGGAAACGACACATTACATAGAACGCAAAAAAGGAAGGAAAGGGCTAACTTAAAATCAAAAGAATTTAAACAAAGGATTCTTGCCAATACTTCCAACATAGAAGACTTGGAAGAAATAGAAGAAAATTTAAATAATTTAGACATAGGATAATAGTAAACAGTGAGTTATCAAAAAAATATGACTCAACCGTAGATTGGTTGTACCTAATTATATAATCGCAAAATTAAAATGTTAAATTTATGATAAGTGAAGCTGCTATTCCGGGCATTTGTCTCTCATTATTATTGTTTTTTTACTTTAATGTAACAAAAAAGTTAGTATAACTCAGCTAATAACTAAACACAACATTTAATAATTTTAAGGCGGTACGAAGTTCGCCGGGTCAGCTAGTTATAAATAAAAATATATAAATTCTCACAGTTAAGAGGAAAGGTAATGCTCTTTTAATCGATACTTGAATTGAGAAATAGATTTTAAATCTCGAATACTAGGCGGAAGTGAGTTCCACAATCTAACAGCATGGACAGAGAAGGAATAAGAATAATAGCTTGTTTTATGAGGATGGGATTTAAGGAGGGTTCTAAGGTGTGATCTACACGGTGCGTCGCTAGTGCGAGCGTAAGAAAATCGCTCACGCACAGGTAGGAACTAGGAAGGATAAGACGGGTTGTGTAAGATGTTGAAGAGGAGACATAAAATCCGAGTGTCTCTGACCGGGAGCCACTTGAGTTCCTTGCGAAGGTGAGAAACATGGTCATACTTTCGTAGACCGAAAACAAAGCGAAAGCATAAGTTTTGCAAGCGCTCAAGCTTGTTTAATAGCTCCTCTGAAGCATCCAAGTAGCAGGCGTCGGCATAATCTATAATCAATATTGTCATGTTATTTAACGGTTGTGGACGTTTAAAGGGTAATCTGACGATATCACATACTAGCTTTTGCCCACGGCATTGCTCGCGTTAATTAAAAATTTTACAATCAATTCGGGTTGTACTCTGTTTGTTGTTTGGCCGTTGCACTCATGGGCTCATATAAGTACTTTTTTTCTGGATGAAAGGTGGGTATTTTTTGCTGTATCTCTGACATAGTATAATTATGTCAAAAATGTCATGATGATCGGTTCAGCGGTTTAGAGCGTGAAAAGGTATCAAGCAAACAAACTTACTTTCGTGTCGATAATATTATAGTTTATGGACACTCTACACTCACAAAATGTATTAGGTACCTACTTAAATTAAAAAAACTCTTAACACAATACACGTGGCGCCATCTATTATCATAAGAACGTTATTGATGTTTTCCTCTGGAACAGTACTTTTTATAGGAATGAAAGGTAGGTACCCTATGTCTGTTTCTGTACACCTGACAACGAAAAAATCAATAATGTATGCAAAATTTCAGGATTATCGGCTCAGTGGCTCGGCTTGAAAGGGTAACAAACAAACAAACTTACTTTATAATATTAGTTAGGATTAGGATAATGTAACATCACGCATGTTTTCCCAAAGGATTAGACAGAGGTGTGGTGAGGTAACCCACATAAAGCCAGTTATGTTAAAGTCATGTAACAGGGATCGATCCTTTTGCCATCAACTGGGCACAAATCCAAAGTCCGCGCTTCTAATGAAAAAATCCTGATGGAAAAACCCAACAACATTGCCCTATCTCAGAACCGAACCCAGGACCTCATGCTAAACATTAGTACTTGCGACCATTATACCAACGAGGTAGTCTGACGATATCATTAAGTTATTTTAAAGGCTAAGGCGGGAAATCTGAAATACTATAGGTACGATAAACAGGGTGTAAAGTTCACGGAGGTATGGCGTCCATAGAAATGGGAAGATCCTCCGACCAGACGGGTGTCGCGTCTGGTGGGCAACTGCCCAACGATTGATGTCGGGACTTTGTATATATGCTAGTTGTGCGGTAAACTCTGCTTGCGCGATGCAGGAGTTTGCGTGAGGTCAGTATGATGCGTAGTTCTCATGTGGAGATGAATGAAAAATTCCTCTGAACACTGAAGCAGATTATCTAAGATAAGTTACTAATATACAAAAAAAAAACAAGTTCGTTTCGTACTCGCACGCGAAGGGTATCGTAACACAAGGCAAAATACGCCAAAAAAAACACGTTTCTAAAAAGCTGAGAATCAGCACATTTTGAACGTCAAAATTATATAAGGCAGTCCCAAAAAACGCCCGCCCTTGATCACTTCCTAGTGCTTTAGCTGGGAAGAAGAAGTGGCGCAACTCCCCAGCAGCACAGTGTTCAGTTAGAAGAACAAAATATTAAATTAAATTATTTGCAATATACAGGCTGTTTGGTGCATCGTGTGGCAAATTGAAATGGTCGACTGGGGGGGTCATCTGCTTTCCTTTCAGACCCCCAAACACTTCTCATGCCCTGTGGATTTTTTTTCATCGACTTTTTATTGTTTTATGAAAAAAAAACACAAATTTTACATTCAAATACCTACAAATAAAATAAAAGTATAAGTCGTAGACTCAAAATTTTAATTTTATTTAGATGTGTATTGTATTACAGTACTTTTGAATTAAAAAAAATAATGACATTAGCCATCTAGTTTTTTTTTAAATTTACTTGCAAAGTTTCGGACTTCAATTAAAGCTGTCCATGTTACAGCTATTTACATGGCTATAAAAACAAAACGCCCGGGATCTTCCAACTGCCTCAAAAATTCTCTAGTCTATCCTCTTGCTAGTGATGTGCCACATACCATAAAAATCTTCTTACAACTTTGTGAATTCGCTAGAATTCTGAATCAAGTCACAAAATACAAAATTCCAAAGTCAGCTTGCACACGCCAATATACCTACGAACAAAACCATTTAAAAATATTCTTGTATGATAAATGATTTTATTTCTGTAAGTAGGTTTGAACAAACACTTTTACACGTCAATCATATTTTTTTTTAAACTAGATGGGGTCGGCGTTTCCTATCTGACTACTCTGAGAAGAAAGGCCGAAACAAACTCAGAGGTCACAGTCTCTTTTAAAGTCAGGTCATGTGAAAGCTATGTAGATCGGTGTCTGCAATGGTCTTTTGAGGAAAGAACCACACAGATTGAGTGGACCTGTCCAGTTAGTGCACGCAATTGTCAGTAAACGTGCAGCTCAACTTAGACTCAAGGAGCTCAACGATTCGACGAACAATACCAAAGAAAGTACATTTGAGTAGGCCGCATAAATTACTCAAACTGCCAGATCATGATTACGTTGAGAAAAATACAAAAATAAATATAAATACAAGGGGTCTCCATACAAGAATATTTTTAAATGGTTCCTATAATTTTAACTTTATTTATTTGCTATTATTTGTTGTGAAAGAGGCAATAGAAATACACACTCTGTGAACATTTCAACTGTCTACCTATGACGGTTCATGAGATACAGCCCTCTTACATACGGACAGCGGAGGCTTAGTAATAGGGTTCCTTTGGCACCATTTGGCTACAGAACCCTAAAAAGTAATACTGGCTAGAACGTATCCCACCAAAATATACTAAGCTAATAAAAAGTAAATCTTCTCCTAAAAGGAAACAGCAATCATTTTTCTTGTTTTTTTTTTTTACTTTTAACGCACTTAGCTATTTGTACAGTCGGCACATGCCGCATGGCTGTATAACATTTTGACCTTGAGCTTCCTTCATGTAATACGGAGTTTCAATACAATAAGATACCAGCTTATACTGCTTTTGTTGACACTGACTTGCATAAAATATGACTCAAGAACAAACATTCCTTAACTCCATTCCCGAAGGAGTCTTATGAGAACGCTGAAGGGGACAAAAGATTGCATCTCATGCGACATAGTCGGTAAGTAGGTAAGTCGAGTTACATGCCAGTACATAGTGGGCAATTTTTGGGTGGGTACATTAATTGTGCGCGCACGGTAATACCTGCGGATTAATAATACATTTTGATGTTATCAAATAATATTTGTTCAAATAATTGATTGTTTATGTACTCGTACTTGCTTTGTATTCTAAGTGTGTTCTGTTTGTTTTATTTTATTTTGTTATAAGTAGTACCAATCATTGAACCTGAATTGGTTTCCGTACGTCCTTTTCGGGTAACCACTGTAAATCAGCGCTGTGCTGTGGGTCCCCCATAGCACAGCATCATGCTGAGTGGAAGCCTTCTTGTCACAGTCATGACGTGCAGCTGTCGACGATTTCTGTTTTGTACTCGTGAATAGAGATTTCTTTGTTATTTTTACTTTTTTCTTAATTATTAGAGGTAATTATCTTTTTGTATGCACGTGTTTCTGTGACAAATAAATCTATTTTTCTTTATTTTCTTTTTTAATACAATACGTGTATATGCTATGTTGGCGCGACCACCAAATGTCACCATTAGCGATGTATAAAAATAAATAATAAATATGAGACAACATCCACACAAGGTCTTCAGGTCCCGAACTAGATCGAGCCCTTACTACGGTAACCTGATGACTGATATACATACTTATATATATATACACACCCAGACACAGGTCAAACAGACATGTTCATGCACACAAATTTTCGACTTGCCCGGGGATCGAACCCGGGACCAGCGGCTCAGAAGGCAGGGTCGCTACCAACTGCACCAACCGGTCAGTCAAAATGTATGACCATGTATGGTTTAATTATTGTATTTAAGTATGTGTTTACGTTCATCGACAAAGTTGTCCCCCCAGACCGAGTTTCGGCCATGGCGCCCAATCTCAACGGAGACTAGCCATATACCAGGTAATATTATAGTGCACAAGTGTATACGCAGACACAAGTGCACTCTCTGTTCCTTTGCTCTCACAGTCCGATGGGACGCCAAACTGACACGACCGGAGAAAGATCAGGCGCAGGACCAACAGTTATCGTTAACGTGCTTTCCGAGGCGCGGGTTTCACACCGTCAACTTCCAAACTCCGGGCTGGTACTGAGAAAATCCTAATGGAAAAACCCAATAACTCTTTGCCCGACCTTGGAATCGAACCCAGGACCCCACACTCAATAGTCTCGCTTGCGACCACAAAACCAACGGGGCTAATAAGTGTGCAAATGGGTGTTCAATCTTCAACATTGTCGAATCGCGACATACTTTTCATTAAGTAGTGTGTTGAGACCGCTCCTCTCAACATTGCCGCGCGATGGCGGCAGTGAACGAGGAGTGCGGGGACAGCGGGGTATCAGCCGGCTGACGGCCGAGCGCGGGCCCCGCACCAAACAAGTCAGCTGTTGCAGGCCTCCACGCACGGCTGCGCTTGCGCATTTTATTAACGTCCTTAGTTAATTTCTTGTTTACATTTTAAATCGACCTCTTACCTTTGTCATTTCATCATTTCTTATTATACTTGTTATACAGTCCACTATCACTTTCTCATTTTACTATACCACGACCTATCGTCGCGATCATTGGTCCTTCTACCGTTAACGTTTGAACCGAACAAAGAAAAAACGGAAACGTTCCAAATTCAAAAAATCAACGGTTCGTCGGTTGGAGAACAAAGGACTTCATCTTGGAGTTCAAGTTTCACAAGAGGTCTTCGTTTTCTACGTGTCATCGTCTGCATTTGGAAAGTTATCTGTGCTCCGGAAAGTTAGGCCATCCATGTCGGCGTCGCATCGGTCCCGACTGTCATTCGGGATCTACGACAGTCGTTACGGGTAGTCAAAAGCCCGAAAGTCTGCCAACAAGTCTTAGCGAGGAGTATCGTTCAACCCACTATCTGAGATCTGATAGGCAGTCACTCCATGTAAAATACTGGTATTCAGCTGCATCCGGTCAGACTGGAAGCCGACACCAACATTATGGAAAAAGGCTAGACAGATGATGATTTGGATAGTCACGACGAATGTGTCGAACCAACCTTCACTATTGGAAAACTGATTGGTGGTCGTAGTAACTTGTTACAAAAAAACGAGAAGATGCTGCTGTTCTTTAAATAACCTTACTTGTTTACTACACCCGAGAGACAAACAGACAATATTTTGACAGACAGCAATGAACGACACGCCCAGTCCTAATGATTAATGACACCAGTACTCCCAGACAACAACAGCAAATCTATCAGTTCAGAATACTAACAATAAACTCTTAGTCTCCAAAATACATGTCGCCCACAGTAACAACGTTGAGTTTATATAAAATAGCGACCGTTCCAACTGAATTGCCGTGGGACGTTGACAAACCGTTTGGGGCGAAAAAGATGTATCTTTCCACGATAAAATTCGGGGTGACGGCTGACAATAAATTGTGCTTCGAACGCCACACTGAGGTGATTTTCGCCCTTTAGTATAAGAAAACGATTTAATATATAATTTGGTATATTTGTCAGGTTAATAAGATTTCCTTTGAGATAATAAAAGATGGTGACCGATATTCGGATGGCTGGTGTCTAGATTGGAGAATTGGAACAAATTTAGGTTTTAGATAACCTCGATTTATTATCGGTATCTCATAATGGAGGGTATCAGGTATATAGGTATAAAATATCATTTTCAATTTGTGCTTGGTAAGTGGTTACTTATAGCATTTGTGTCTATTCTTCAGAAAATATATAGTACCTAAATGGTCCCTAAAGTCAATGATATACAAAGACAGTGATGCCCAAAAATAATTAGAGGGGCTCGTGGCTAAATAATAACAGCTACTTACACGGTTTCAAGGTTAAGCAACGTGTGTCGAGGTTGGTCCGTGGATGGGTGACCATTCATAACATACCAAGACTCCACCGTGCCTCGGAAAGCACGTTAAGGTGTTGCTCCTGGCTGTCATTCGTAGATCTTCGAAGTCGTTACGGGTATCAGAAGCCCGATAATCTGACAACCAGTCTTACCAAGGGGAATCATGTTACCCAGTAACTGGGTTGTGGAGGTCAGATAAGCAGTCGCTCCATGTAAAATACTGGTATTCATCTGGATCCGGTTAGATCGAAAGCCAACCCCAAGATTGTGGGGAAAAGGCTAGACAGATTATGAATTTATATAGAAAGTAATTGTATTTCTCATCTATTAAAGACTTCATTGTACAGACGCCAGCACATCAAGCTACTACAATCTGTCAAATTTCTTTAATAGATTTTCAACTTTATCGCTAAAGCATTAAGGTTCAAGGTTGATTGGGAAAATTTGACAGTTTCGGGTAGCTTGACCTGCTGGCGTCTGTACATACTTATCTGAAAGGCGTCTGCTACAAAAATTCCGGTTACCTCTTCTAGTACTAATAAAATCGGCAAACGTAAACACAACAACCATTCGTCTCTTTCAATTTATTGATTAAAATATTATATTCCAATTTCAAATCCACACACTAAGGGTGTAAATACACCCAGACGGACGGTTCCCCTGAAGAAACTTAACGCTGAATTAAACCACCGTTTGGCGTCCAGGGTGAATAAATTTGTGCCAATATGTTGCTTCTAAGCTCTAAATGATATTTGTTTAAATTGTTTTTAAATACTAGGTTAGTTTAGCCACATGTTAGTAAGGGGGTGTTTGAATGGGGAGGCTTTGTACACGAGTACAGATTTACATATCGATGGTCTAGAAGACAAACATGCTAATTACAGACCTACCAATTTTTCAGGAGGACTGTTTTTAATGATTCATAACTTCTAGATACTATAAAATGACATCACTTACTATGAATGTACAAATACAGTTTAGACAGAAAGAGACGGAATTATGTCATTTGGATAAGTGCGATCGGTAGAGCATGCTCATTTAATACATTTGGCATTAAAATGTAATTTTATCAAAATTTTGTAGTTAGCACATTTGTCTTCTAGGCCATCGATATATTTTTCAGCACTGAATTGTTATATTCAGAGGTCCGTGAAAACGTTCGGTTTTATTTAATATTTTTCTGTTCTTATAAAGTTTGGTTTGACTGTGTATAAAAAGGGCAAACAGTTTTGTTTGACTGTGTATCTGTTATTTCAGTGCCTATTCAAATTTTGTGTTCTACCTAAAGCATTGATAAAGAATAAAGATAACATTATCTATCCTCTGTTTTAAATTTAATATAATAGTATTTTATGTGATTTTTCAGTTTCACAACATTTTTTTATATTTCCAAAATTCTTTGTTTATTTAAATGTTAATTTAAGCAAGAGATTACAATTGTAATTATTAATTCATTTAATCTTAATTATAAGGTAGCTTCCCAGCTGACAGTAAGTCAGCAATAAATAAATAATAATATTAAATGGTAGGGAACATAATATTCATTTGTTTTGGCATCTTATTCTTGCCGAATATTGATTAGGACTTTGTAGTCACATACCTTTAAAACACTGTTTAATTCCTTTCTTAATTTATTTAAAACACAAGTTTTTAGTGTTTTTTCTGTCATTTCTGTTTTATTCTGTTGGGAGATTCCAGCTATTACTTTTACCTGAATCAGTTTTCCATCAGCTGCAGCTGGCGCCGGCAGCGGAGCCCCGTGTAACCATGCGTTCATAATAAACCGGGACGTGTGTAATGTCTCGAGGAAGGCGACAGTTTGCGTCACCTGCGAGCGCCTGGCTTCCCTACTTTCTCGGCTTTTTCATAGTCTGGTGAGTAGGAATATAATTTTATAGCCTGTATCTTGCTGATGCGTGCGATGGTAATTTTCATAAAAAAACTACCTTTAGCTTGCGACTTCGTCCGCGTGAAATTGTTCCCCCGTCGCATATTACTACGTTTTCACTTAGCATTATTTCTGACTTTTTTCTTTTTGCTTAGCTCCTGAGGCTCCTAGCGTGATGTTAAACCAAGAATTCAACCAAGCCTTCCTCAAGAATTGGGCTATCAAATGCAAAAATAATTTTCTAAATCCGACTCGTAGTTTCAGAGATTAACGTGTTCAAACAAACAATTAAACAGATTATTTAGCTTTATTATTAAATTAAATATAAAGATAGATAATAATTTGGATTATTCCAATAAATTAATTCCATATACTGTACGAATAGTAAATATTTACTGAACCATTTTCCTGCTTGACAAACAACTAAGAAAATAAAGTAAGTAATTCAAAAAGAAAACTCGAGTAAAAAAAATAGAAGCAAAACTAATCAATAAACAAACAATATTGTAATAGGGGTAAGCGCCACGTGGCCCGCCAGATTCAAATTTTCTTACGTTTTATGCAATATGCAGGTCAGTGTCAGGTTGTATGTTGAACAAAATAATATGATCCCCGACGAGTGTAACAAATATGAATTTACAGAAAGAATCCCATTGAATGACTATTTCACGTAAAAGCCATTCATTGAGATTAGGTATATGAATTTAGAGGGTTGTATTGATGATTTTAATGATTATAGTTACGGTCGCTATTTTTGTACAACATACAATCTGGGAACCTACTCTCTAAGTCCGTCAACGAGGATACGGGCCCGTCCGAAAGTAGTTCGATACTTAGAAGTGAACTGTACTCCCGATTTATTAACTTTTCCGGACGGGCAAAAACACATCGGGACTAAGGACAACTGTTAAAACGTTTTGTCATTAAGTTTTAGTTCGGCCTCGGACTAATCCTAAGTCCTTAAGTGGTACGGAGTAGGAAACGTCCGTAATATCGGCCGAAACGACGACGGACTTCGTGCTTAGGGATTAGGCCCCCTGACACTGACCTGCAAATAACATAAGAGAATTTGAATTTCGCGGGCAACCTGGTGCTTCCATAAAACAAGAACACGCAAAAGCGAGGAAGCAAAATAAATAATACTACGAAAGCAAACCGTAACCGTACACTGCTGGCCCAAAAAAATCGGACACTACATCAGCAACATTGTCCGAACACTGTCGAGAGGACGGGGACGGGCCGCAATTTCAATTTACGAGTAGCGATGCTATAAAATTGGCACGTGATCGCGTCGAGACAAATAAGTGGATATCGCTTATATGTGTATTAGTAATAATGTTTGGAAGTGTAGGGCCGGGTGTGGGGCGAAACGGGAGCATTGGACGTGGAGATAATTTGATTGAATTCTTCGGTGTTACCCTACAAATAAAATTCACCATATCGATACAGACTTTATTTCCATTGGGTATTTTATTCCTGATAATAATTATGTTGGTATTCCAATTATAATAATTACTTTGCCTAAAAGAAAATTACAATTACATTAAATTTTAGGGACTATAAAAAAGTACGTATTCAAAACTTTTTTACGATTGTTTTTCATGATTATGTTCTTTGTATAATACATGGCAACCCTAACAAACAATGCAGTATGAAATTGGGTAACATAAAAATATGTAACATATTGTACCTATTGGTACATTTTCCCAAATTGTGTCCAATAATTCGTTACATAAATAAAGGACAATGATAAAATAATAATGGTCCTACAAATGTTAGTGTAGTAAACTATAAGATATTATATAGAAATACTTTCCTTAAAGCGTTTTTATGATACTTCAAGCACTTGAAGTTGAATATACGATCGTCTGTTTGTTCTCTTCAACAATAAATTCTATTGTAATGTCTTGCCTGTAGTTTCTTAATATGTGAATGATTTTTCAGCTTTGTTTATGATCTTCATAAAGTTTGATTTTGTTTATTTAATCTTCTCGCACACAAATAAGGTACAGAGGCGGACTTAATGCCTAATCATTTAGTTTCTTCCCTTTCTTTGTTTTGAGAAAAAGGTTTTGGAGGAAAGCTCGCAAACTGGTTCTCAGTCCAACAAGTTAATAATAGAGAGAAAATACTTATTTTTGAAGAACAGCAAACATTTTTAGAAACTATCCAACCTCTCACAAGTCTGCTGGCAAAACTACACAACTCCAAACACGGCTCATAAGATAATCTTCACAAAATTATAATAACTCAAACCACGATAACTTACATCAACATATTGCACCAACACTGCTCCCAAATATCTACAGCTCCATACAATACAATACATTACACTTATATATAACAGCCATAAAATTGCATCTCAAACACACACATCTCACTGTGTGACCTCAGCGATGTAAGGGTCCTCTAAAATCCATAACTTTGTCGTGGGGTTCAAGCCCCTCACTTGAACAATACACAAATTGCAGTTCTAATGCTCGGTACAATTTACTGCTCCTGGTCTAGGTGCACAGAGCAGTTATGTAACAGAGGCAGCGGAGTGGATTGTGTTGTTAATTGCGCTCTAGAGAGTAGGGAAATTGTTTAGTAATTGGATTGTTTCGCGATTAATTTGTTTTTTTTTATAGGCTTCCTTCAAAGGGAACTTTGGCATGATAAGTAGATGCAATACAAGAACAACTACTCAGCACAAAAAAATCTACCTAGGTGTTTCTGACCTGTCTTCCTCGTTCAAACCAGTACTGTTACCACGGTTTGTGTTATTGCTGTTGTACTGTGTCCAGTTATTGGACACTGTCAATGTTCTTAGTAGTGTCTAGTTATTTTTTACGGCATTCATGTGTGACCAGATTTATGAACGTAAACGAAGCAAAAGAAGTATGAGAGGATCGTAGTTTCTGCCTTCTCTATGGGAAAAAGGGAAGTATAAGTATGTATGTGTATGTATCTATACAATGAGTAACTTAATTAACGCAAGACTTCATACACCCCAATTACAGTATTGAGTTAAAAGCATTTTTTAAAGCTAACTATTGTTATTAATAAAATCGTGGTGACACTTTTTTTTTTTTTCTTCTCCCGCTCTGGGCAGAGCAGGAGGGCGTGTCAGGCTTTTACTGACTAAAACCCACCCCTGTTCCTTCAGTTGCCTGTGCCAGGGGCCACGGTAACCCTCTTGGACGTTTCCGCAACCCTAGCAGGCATCGGTCCTAGCAAACCCCGTCATTGGTGCTGACATCTCTTTGAGGCGCGCGTGGAGCACAACGCGCCATCGACCCGGGCCTGTTCCTTATCGAACGGCGAGCTGCCCATTACTCGCCATTCGCAAGCCCGCGCCTACGGTGGCCGGGAATCGGCCTGCGATTCCCGATGCCCAGGGCGTCTCCTGCGGCGGCTAGGGGCGTGAGGGCGCAAATTTTGCCTCTCCCTCACGCGTTCCGCCTCCTCCTTCGCGAACATTACTGCTTCGCAGAAGGAGGTGACGGCTTCCCAAGCCCTCTCGCTCCGTACCATGGCCTGGACCAAGGCCGGACGCGAGAGATCGCCACCGCCAATCGCCTCCACGAGGACACGGCGGTGCTCCGCCCAAGCCGGGCAGACCTCCACCGTATGCTCCACAGTGTCCTCCGGGCGATCCACACAATGGTGACACCCGGGCGTTTCCTCCCGCCTTATCCGGAACAGGAACCTCCCGAAACAACCGTGTCCGGTGAGGACCTGCGTCAGGCGGAAGGTGAGGACGCCGTGGCGCCCCTCTAGCCACTCCTCAAAGAGGGGACTTATCGCCGCAATTGTGGCGTGCCCAGCGCTGGGTTGCGACAATCGCACTCTCCATGCCGCCCTGAGATCCCGCCGGAGCTCTGTCCGCTGTACCGTGATTTCTCGCGGCAGTGGAGCTACGCCCCGGCGTTTCGCCTCCTCGCGCTACTCCCAAACGTGCGCGAGGACTTTTGCCTCCAGATCCCATGGCGGTAATCCGGCAAGGAGGCTCGCCGCCTCACCGGAGACCGTACGGTATCCCCGGACCAGCCGGCTGGCCATGACCCTTTGGGGCGCGTTCAACCAGCGGGCTGGCCGCCGCCTCAAGGAACGCGCCCACACCGGTGCCCCGTAAAGGGCCATGGACCGCACGACCCCCGCGTAGAGCCTCCGGCAGGACCCTATCATTACTTTATGCATTTAAAATTGAGTCTTATGACCTTGCAATAAGATTTAATTTTCTTTGGCTCAATCGGCGGTCCGTATTACAAAATACATAATTTTTGAAAAAATTACCTATATTAATAGTTACTGAAATCGATTCAGTAGTCGATTATGAGCAAACTACTTTCAGGACTTGTGTTTATTTCGTTACACCTTCTATAACAGACTTTTGGACTGTCAAAACAGTATCAGGAGTACATTACTTTCAATATAATCAATATCAAAATGGAAAAATAAGATATTTGTTAAATAAATTCCTGAAGCACATAATTATATTGAAAAGCGCATGATACCTTCGTTTTCCTATAATCAACTACTCTGTGCTCCGACCTTGAGATAGACCAAGAGCCCGGGTGCGAAAAGTAGCAGATGCTGTTAACGCAATTTAGATAATCGTTTGCGTAAATAAATAGCTGTCGAAACTCAATTAGGGTCCTTTAGTGAATGGGCAAGCCACTCGTTCTGTGGGAATTCAAGTTTCCTAAACATCTGTTGTAATTTATACGTAATTTTACACCACGATGAAGATGTTCCGTGGTTCGGTTTGATTGTTTTAGGAATAGGTTCCCAGAATTTATAAAATACTAGCCTTCTGTCCGCGACTTGGTCTTCGTCTTATTTAAAATGAAAATATATCCTATATTGTAGCTTCCCATTAGTGAAAGAATTTTTGGAATCGGATCATTGTTCCGAAGAATACCCCTTACATACAAACTTAAAAATTTTAACGCTTTATATTAGATATTATAGACAGATCTTTTTTAGATCTAAGTATATCTATAGTTTACTTTGCAATTCTTATTACTAGGTACGTAGCTAGCCTACACTTACGAGGGGCACTTCCCGTATTTTTAAGAACGTTCGCATTCTAATGTCAGTTTCAATCTGTCAAAAATACAATCAATTTACGTTCATTTTGACAAGTTTTTGAGTTTTTGAATGTTTTGTCCTTTTTTAGCATGGGGATCCATGGATGCCAACGCTACAAACACTGATCAATAGTTGTGTAACAGTTTACGATCATTACTTTCTCATTGGCAAAATCATCGAACGTTACCGATGGAGCCAGAACCATAAAAATAGAATAGAATAGACAAGTTTTTGAAATTGATTGTCGCTGAGATGAGATTGCGACTTGAATTTCAACGTTTTTTAAGTACGAAAATTGGTCTTCGGTTTATTTTCGAATCCACTTATAAAAGTACTTCCTAAGCGAAAATTCCTCGTTACATAAAATCACGCCTGGCATCCCTTATGGGTTAGGCAGAGGTGTAGCTTACACCCACATTTCGCCAGTTCGCTATTGGGTAGTAAGATAATAATTAATTTATACACGTACGAGTATATTACTGATGGGTCAATAATAAACTACACTCGAGAGCAATGAATCCGGGTCACTTAAAGAATGTTAAAAATCTCGGAAACTAAAAATGATAGGTTAATGCAATAAATTGTATTTAATAGACAATGTAATACTCCTTAAATGAAAGTAAAAAAAAATACATTTTATTAACACAAAATTACATAAAGAAAAAAACTGCTGATGTCTCCTTAAAACAAAAATAGGAAACATGAAATTTTTGAACTTTATTACGATTTTCTTGAATTTTAATACTTCGTATTGCCTCCTCGTGCTTCCATTACTGCGTTTACGCGGTTTGGCATGCTGTACACCAAGTTCCTTATACGATTTTGGGGAATATTCTCCCATTCCTCTGTGAGAGCAATTTTGAGCTCACGAAGCGTGATTGGGGGAGGGTTTCGTTGTTTTACGCATCTGCCTAGCTCGCCCCAAGCATGCTCGATCGGGTTGATATCCGGGCTGCGCGCTGGCCACTCCATACGAGTAATGTTCATCTCTTGAAGGTAGTCATTCACAATCCTACCTGTATGAGGTCGGGCATTGTCATGCATAAATATAGCATCCTCACCTAAATTGACCATAAATGGACCAACGTGATCATTGAGGATTTCTTCCACATATCTTACGCTAGTTAAAGAGCCGTTTTCTATGATCACCAGCTCTGTGCGACTTTCAGAAGAAATTCCGGCCCACACAAGTACAGACCCACCACCGTAGGCTACTTTTTCTTCGATGCATGCTTGCTTGAATCTTTCCCCTGGTCTTCGATACACCCTGTGTCTTCCATCGTGCTTGTAGAGCATAAATTTTGATTCGTCGGAGAACATAACTTTTGACCAATCTTCAATACTCCAATTTACGTGGCTCTGGGCATATCTTAGTCTTGAAATACGATGCCCACGCTCCAGTTTAGGGCCGTTTGCAGGTCTAAGGGGTTTTAAGTTAGATTCAGCAAGCCGACGTCTTACTGTCCATGCACTTGGGTTACTTCCTCCGAGGCGTCGAAACTGATTGGTGAGTTCAGTTCCTGTGAGAAAGCGATTTCGAAGCATGGTGTTCACCAAGTATCGGTCTTCTCGTGCTGTGGTACACCTGGTTCTGCCCGTTCCTGGTCTGCGTAGGTTAGAACCAGTTTCTTCGTAACGTCGGAGAACTCTTTGTACTGTTGACAGCGACACACCGACAGTCCTGGCTGTATCGCGCTGACTCCGGCCGGTTTCCAGCATTGTAAGTATTCTGGTGCATTCTTCAGGCGTAAGCGACATAATTTCAGCTTGAATAATGAATATAGAGCACTATCAACATGGTTTATGTACCCACATAAATGACAGATTACAAACAAAAGCAAAACCAAATGCTGTAATTTCGTAGTTCCATCTTCGAAAGTGGCCCTTTTTCAAATTTGATTTTTTTATGATATAACTTTACAATAACTAAGAAGTTTTAATACCTTCATTTAAGGAGTATTACATTGTCTATTAAATACAATTTATTGCATTAACCTAGCATTTTCAGTTTCCGAGATTTTTAGGATTCTTTAAGTGACCCGGATTCATTGCTCTCGAGTGTACAATTATCGTCAACATCATAAATTTCTACCAACATTTTCTTCTTGATTTATAACCAAGACCACTTAAAGCCCAAAAAACACATCTCACAAATCACAACATCATAGACAAAGCAGTGTTGCCAGTTGAAATATACGCAACACACGCTTAGACATGTTTAGAATTAGTTACAGACTTTGATATACGGTTACAGATCGCCTCATTGCTCTTGACCTTCACCAGCGGACTTGGCACATGAAAAACGAGAAAAACTATCTTAGCTTTGCCCCAAAGATTGTTTATTAACTTTCCAAGGAGTTATTTTGATTATCTTTTATAGCAATCGCAGGAAAACAGGACGTGTATCACCGTTATTATTCAAACTTGGAACTTGGAAGTCTTCATCAAGAAATGAGGTATTGTTGATTGTCGTGAGTTGGCTGGCTGCCAGAATATATTTTTAACCGACTTAAAAAAAGGCGGAGGTTCTCAATTCAACTGTATGTTATGATTGTTACGCGATCATTCCGCCAATTAATAATTGAATTTTGATGACTCTTTTTTTGTTTGGTAGATGAGATTAGGTAGAGGTGGTCCCATATACATTTTATTAAATTCGGTCGGGCAGTTTAAAAAAAATCAACAATAATTTATTTTTAAATTAAAAAAAAAAACCGCCTTCAAACGGACGTGGACGTGTAAGATAATCGTTTTCGAATTAGTGTGGGGTACGTACCATAGCTAAAAGGTGAAAAATGAAAAACATTTTTACAAAAAAAAAACAACTGACTTCCAAAAAAAAACACTACAAAGTGAAAATAACTTTAATTTCGGAAGTCGGTGGAAAAAACGAAAATACGGTTGCAAGGACACCGACTTCCGAAATTAAAGTTATTTTCACTTTGTAGTGTTTTTTTTTGGGAAGTCATACTTAATTTTTTTTTTATTCAAAAAAAGTTTTTAAGTATCATTAAAACGGGAATTGTTGAATCATAAAGAAAATGAGTCGAAAACTGTCCCAATAATAGATTGTTGTTTTATTGATACCTACCTGTTCTATTATTGTCAATGATTAGGTAAATCGCAAAGCTTTTTAAGAGTATTTTTTGTACTTATTCGTCTCTTAGCGTGTCGATGGCAAATATCAAGTAAAATTTTCTGTTTGGCGCAAATATAAGTTTTTGTACACACAACTGCAGGTCAAGTTACCACAAACTGTCAAATTTTCTCATTCGATTTTGAACTTAGCCTTCAACATTTTAAAGTTTAAATCGTTTGGAGAAATTTGACAGTTTCGTTTAACCTGATGTGCTGGCGACTGTACTATAACAGTTCATGCTTCAGTATTTAAAGGTACAGGTTTCAAAGGTACACTTACAAAACTACCATCAGCAGTGGTTAATTTTTAAGCAATTCAGTTTCAAATTAAAATCCTCTCACTTAAATCGAACATCGCAGAACCAGTACATTTTCCGCCACTCACTTATAAACACCCCAAAAGCACTGTTTTCTCGTTAACACAGCGTCAACACACGCTCAATAACTCACGTCAAAAACTCGAAATAAGTACTTGTATGGAGTTAAATTCATTTATTTTTTCCGAACAGCAATCTATTAAGGGTACGATAAGCGGGGGCCGCGTTAAAATAAATTGATTTTATTCAAATTTCTATTAAGGCACTGGCTCGCTATGTTTCTGGAGATTGCTACGGGCCCAGTCTTGTTACTGGGGAGTTGCGAAACTTGGCTGGATGCGGTTTCACCTTGCCGGAACGTGGATCCACGCGGACATAATGGCTGGACACAATGGTTGTTTCTGTAATTACGGTATTTAACCGGTTAAAGACGGTATTGTCATGTGTATAGGATCTAAAGTCTGTTTAATGTAATATGTAAGAGGTAATTCTTTTTTCTGTGTTGGAATACTTTTTAGCGATTATCAGATAATAAATTAATTTGTAAAGTTTCTTTACCCTGGCTACATAAAAAGTAAAAAAATCGACACAGTATCTTCTTAGAATGGATAAAAAAACATGCTGACTACTTTATTTTTAATACAATACGATTTATGCTGTTATCCTATTTCCTAATGGTAAAGTTAAAATAGCTGCTCCTAAACTACGATATAAAGGTGTAAGGCTGTCAGTTTTTTTGATACATTTTTATAAACGGTATCTCTATTCCTACCGATTGTAAACAAAAAACATATTTACCGGAACGTTGACAAAGCATTTTTTGTCAACATATAGAGGCACGGGTAACAGGGTGTAAAGTAAATTCATACCTCCGTAGAAAAGGGAGGGTCCTCCGACCAGACGGGTGTCGTGTCTGGTGGGCAACTGCCCGACGACTGATGTCGGGGCGTTGTATCTATGCTAGTTGCGCGGTAAACTCTGCTTGAGCGATGCAGGATTTTGCGTGACGTCAGTGTGACGTAGTTCTCATGTGACGATGTAGATACCGCTACAATTTTTTTTTGTAATCTGCCTCTGTAATTATTTTGGCCGACAAAAAAAATAACGCACTTTTTCCTCGAAAACAGTTCTCTTAACCCAATAATTGCCATTTTCGGGAGTATCCAAAAGTGCCGCGTCCACTTCTCTCACCTCCACCGCAGATTTCCCACTCAAAGCTTGTAATTGAAAAGTTTGCAAGAAGAGATGTAACGTGATTTATAAGACAGACGAAATGTTCGTCCGACGACCTTTTTATTCAACGAAATCTTGTTAGGTGCTGTACTTATGTACTCGGAGTGAATTGTGCAAGTTTTTTTTTTAATCTTGATCTTTTAATTTATTTTAATTAAATATTTTAAAATAATAAGTCTCAAAGATATCGTCCTGTATTAAACTGATCGGAAAATACGCCTGTTTTCTGGATCTCTCCAGAGCCTTCGAAGAGAGCTTGAGGATGGGGGTGTACCGACAGGAGTGCTCAGGATCCTACAATATTGGTATGGGAATCAAGAAAATGTTGTAAGGTGGTCCAATGCACTCTCTGATACATACAGGTTGGAATGCGGTGTGAGGCAGGGTGGTCTGACATATCCAAAGCTTTTGAGCACATATATAGATGGCCTAATCGTGGACCTCAGCAATATGCGGGTAGGATGCAGCGTCCATGGTGTAAAAATAAACAGTATCAGCTACGCTGATGACATGGCGTTGCTGGCGCCGACGGCTGGTGCGATATACGAAATGCTTCGGGTCAGTCAGACGTATGCTGCCTCACACGGACTTGTGTATAACGTTAAGAAGTGTGAATACATTGTCTTTAAGGCGGTGGATGGTGGCGGCGGTGAATGCCCAGATACTATACCTGACATTACCATAAACGGCTTGAACGTCAAAAGAGAATCTAGGGCATCTTCTCACTGACGACCTTAAGGACAATGTTGATATTGAAAGAGAGCGTATGGCACTGGCGATGGCGGTCCGAGGTAACGTGTTGGCCCGAAGGTTAATAATAATAATATATCATTTATTCTCTCTTCAAAATAAGTGGTCTTAAAAATAATGCAAACTCAAAACTGTAACACTTTTCCACCTTTGTGAGAGACTGGTGCCTGAAGTAGGTTTAAGGAATAAAACCTGTGTTACAGGTCACCAGGACCCTCACCTCGATAAGCATTTTGTAGAAATGACCAGAAGATAAAAAAAAAAACAGATAAATCGAAAAAGTACATAGAACATAAACATCTACTAAATTAAAAATAATATAAAATAATAAAAAGAGCAGAAATAAGCAGAAATATCCAAGTGTATTGATTAAAATGTTATGTGTTTGGGCGTACGAGGTGTATGCATGACTGTGCGAATTGAGAATGATTGTGAGTGAGGGTGTAGATGGGGTACGTATTTGAATATCGAAGATTAAAATACCTACGCTTAAAATACCAATGTTCAAAACATCGAAAATTTAAATATCGATTATATCAAAATGTCGAAAATTGTTATACCTAAGCTTAAAACGTCGAAGATTGAAATGCCGAGTGATTAAAATTTCGAATGATTCAAAATATCGAATGACATTATGCCTAAGTTCAAAATATCAACATTTCATACATCTAAATTCATCCCACCAATTAACCCACCTAGTAACTGATTACCATCTAGCAGCAAACAAGCATGCAGCAATCATGCAACATGCAAGCAAGCATGGTTTCTGTCACGGCTCTGGCGCTGCAGGGCTCCGGCAGTCCCACGCGATTCTAAATTACACTCTAGGGGTAGGGCAGACAAGACTACGTGGAGTCGGTTTTGCAGCGATACGTTTCTGTCACTAACTTTAGTAGCACAACATATTGACTTTCAAGAAAATATTTTAATTTAAAGACCTAAATAATACCTTCACGATTGACCTATGCTTGTACACTAGACACTGATTTTCATGGATAAAATAGGTCAAAATTGTTCCAAAACCGAATTGGGGCACCCCGAATTTACGTAGTCTTTTGGCTGTTACCCCTAGAGTGTATATAAAAATCCGGAGGCGCGAAGGGAGGACAACCCCCGCCCGCTGTAACAAAGCATAGGCACCCGTGGGAGCCGTAGCGGCTGAGGCTGGTCGCCGGAGGCGACCAGCAAGCCGAAGCTGCGGAGGTGAACATGGGTGCCTATTCTTTGTTACGCAAGGGCGAAGGGGTTGCACTTCCCGTAGCGCCGGAGACGTTGCAGAAGCAACCTTTTTCCACTCATACTACTTACATCAAATTTTTTTCGATATTTTGTAGGTAAGTACGTATTTTTAGGGTGAATTAATGAATGTATTAAATGTTGAAAATTAACCCATTTTTACACGTAGGTATATTCATTTTCGATGTTCTATGTACCCATCGATATTTAGGACGTTCGATAGTTTGTACTTCGATATTTAGGACATTCGATAATCTGTATTTCGATATTTGGATCTTTCGATGTAACTTTTGTAGATATTTAGATTTTAGATATATTGGACGTAGGATATTTAACCATTCGATACTATAAACTTTCGTTATTTTAATTTTCGGTTTTATGGTCGTTCGATTTTTCCATTTTCGATGTTATGAACATCGATATTTTAACAGTAGGTATTTTAATCTTCGATATTCAAATACGTACCCTGTAGATGTGATTGGCGAGTGTTCAGTTATGTGTGACTATGTTGCGAGATGTGGGTGGGTAACAGCTATGAGGGGTAATTAGGGCTTTGATCCTATTTGGGTACTATCAATAAATCCTCGGTTTTTTGGTAAGCAAGCGATTTAAGATATTTTTTTAAGGCTTTATTGCAACTGGATTTTGTTTTAGGATAGATATTTAGTGATATATTTATTTTGTTGTATAGGTGCTGTCCGAGAAAGCAGAATTTGTGGGAAAGTGATGAATGCAACCGATAGGTAGGACATATTCTATCTCTGCGGCGACTACCAACGGGTAGGTTAGGGTTGTACGTTAGCTGGGAGTGATTTTTAAGAACCGTGCGCAATATGAAAGTTTGTCTGAACGTCAGAACATCACACACTTTATAAAGCTCTACTGTTGGGAAATGGTAGGGTAGGCCGGCACTAACCTTAAGAATAGCACGCTGAGCTCGTTCTAGTACCAATAGGTGGGTGTTTGATACACCACCCCAAGATGTGATGCAGTATTCAATTTGCGAGTGGCCTAACCACTCGAACGTTAGAACTACCATAGTAGTCAAAACTTTTTCCGGTTGAACGTTCAGACTACCAGAGTAGTCGCGCCGACTTGTTCCCTTTAAAACGTTTTTAAACTAAGGTAACTCTTCTTCGAAGTCTAGTCACTAGGAGATCTATATGTGGCACGGTTGGCGCAGTGGTTAAGCGATTGACTGCTGCGTTACGTGTCGCGGGTTCGATCCCCGCACGGAACAAATATTTGTATGACCTGCAAGTAGTTGTTCCGGGTCTGGCTGTTTGTGTATGTGAGTTTAAATGTTTGTAAACGCACCCTCGATACAGGAGAAATTCCTAGTGTGGGGCAAAGTTTAAAAAAAAAAAAAGTCAAATGTTTATCAATGTTTATACCAAGATATTTGATATTGTCAGTTCTTTCGAGGGAATAGGTTCGCTCGGTGTAGTAGTTTAGTAAAGGTAACACTGTTTAAGGCATATTGCCAGTGTTTTTACACGAAAAGAACGTTGGATGACCTACGCGTACAATACAATAATATTTTTAGGATGCTGTTGGGACTGCCGCGATGGTGCAGCGCTTCTGCTATGTTTGCGCAAAACCGAACTGATGGCTTCCACGCCGTCATTCGTAAGAAAACCGCGTCGCTGTTGTCAAGGTTGCGGGCGAGTGGCAACAGTGTCCTAAAAACTATGGCGAAGAGGATCGACTGTCCGATTATTAAAAGTTTTGTGAGAACGACAATCACTGAACATTAATCTGGGGATGTCCTTTTCACAATACTATTTACTCTGTATTCTCTATTGTATTTCAGCTACTAACACTAGAAATAAGTTATTTTGTATTGCTTACTAAGACGATGGATCACTGTTTTCCGAAAAATATAGAATATAATAATATATATAATATAATATGTATCTACACTTACTTATTCCAGACATGCTTGCGTAGAAACCTACTCCAAATGAAAAAGTATAATAATTATTATCAATAGGTAATTTTATTTTTGGCGGTATTTAAATTGACTTAATTGAGCAAAGGCTTATTGTTTTAAGTCTGTGTTAACATAAGTTCAATAAAATATGTTAAAGTTTCGGTCTATTTTACTAATCTAACAAAAAGGACCAATTAAAATCACATACTTTATTATTATTTTAACATTTCTAGAGCAATCAAACGAAAATTGTTTTAAGTTCACTATCAAAAACCACAGACAGAACGTTAGCTTATAAAATCTAATATTTATGTCAAAGTTTTAAAACACTTACAAAAACTTTTATATTACAAATTTTATATTTTTCATTTCGATATCAGCACCAACTACAAGTATATCTTAATACCTCTTGAATATTTAAAACTAAGTACATTCATTTAAAATAAAACATTCAAAATTCACTTTCCAGTTTTAAAATTAACAAGTTTATTTTAAAACTTGCGACCATATATCACTGGGATCGAGTTTATTAAAATAATTTACATTATAAATTGCGTTAAAGGGCGATTTCGGGTATTATGGGACAACGATAGGGATAAACAGGCTGGCCGTTATTAAAATGAGGATTCATGGTGAAAACTCGCTGGAATTGTTGTTATATTTCATGGTAGGAAAGGTTTACTTGTGGACCACTGAAGAAATTTCTTGATGCTCTCTGCCAAAAATCAACTCAGCGTATCGCAGTTCACTGCTGGACATAGGCCTCTCCCAGGCCGCGACACAACACCCTGTCCTCCGCCTTCCCCATGCAGTCTGTCCCAGCAACCTTCTTGAGGTCGTCGGTCCATCTAGCTGGGGGGCGTACCACACTATACGCTTGTCGATACGCGGTTTCTACTTCAGGACTAGTCTGTCTCGATTACCTATTCTTTAAAGTTAAAGTTCGCTAGCACATTCACAAGAAGCTGGCAATATCATCAGCGGTAATGTTTGTTTGTCTTATTTGTTTTTAGTATAATCGTGTATTTATGTAAATTTATTTTTGTCGATATTAATATATAACTAGGTATATATATATATTAAATGTATAGTCTTATTAGGTTTATGCGTTCCTTAATATTTAAAAAATATGTAATCCTACACTTTTATTCTATATCGTATCTACCACTGTTTGTCTCTGCATCACCCAAAGGTTGACTGGTAGAAAATGTCAATGGCATTAAGTCTGCCTCTGTACATTTGTGTGCTTAAAGTATTAAATACATAAATATTATCAAAAATATCCGCCCGTGAACCTGTTGCCTTCGTTAATTAATTCTTAGTTAAACTCGCTCAAGAGAAAAGCGGGAAAAAATGGCGTGATGAAGGAATTACATTTTTTACGGGCCGTCGGGTCCGCAGGCCTTCGGTCCCGGTCCGTAATGATTTATTGTGGGCCGGCGCTACTGGCTCCAAATGTAGCTATCCATCATCGTTGGTACTGTGACCAAGTTTCTGATTAGTATGTTTGGGATTTGATGACTTCTCGGAGTTTAAATAGATTTTTTGACAGTGTCTGGTGGAGGGTGCAGGAATCTAGATGGTTTTTACACTGTTCCAGCTGTTTTTTCTATGACCCGTCTGTTTTGGCTGTAGTGGTAGCCCAGGCTTACGAGTTACAGGTCGAGGCAGGCGCTTTACTTTGTGTAATTTAGGCTGATTTGGCTATGACCCGGCTGGAACCCTTCTTTTATTAGGTGATACGTAAAAAATAAATCGTAGCTGCAGAGGCGGGCATAAGAAAGTGACAGAGTTAATTACTTCCACATGCAAAAAAAAGAGAGCACAACAGTGCTCTGGAACCAAAATAAAACAACGTAAACGCCAAACCGAATAAAAATTGTTTAAAATAAATTAAACTATGTATCCAAAATATTTTCAGCCAGAGTTTGGAATTACTAATACGAACATTTTGAATGCAATTTTGCAATGTAATTGCTTAGGATTTTAGAATTACAGAAAAAATATAAAAAAGTAGAGGTCTTTTCGGAATTTAATTCTATCGATGAAATTTAATCCAACTGCGTTTTCCTTCAGTCAGAGTATTAATCAAATACTTAGTCACTAAACATATATCCAAAAATGAAATCCATAAATACTGTAATAGTGAAATAAATGGTTACGATAAAGCCCCCAATTTATTTTGGTATTGGCTTAAGACCTCCACCTCCAGGATAATCCGGTTATGCCGCTGATAACTTCCTAGGTTGACCTGCGAGATTCACTACCTAATTAAAAAAGAAGCTGTAAAGTGATTAGTTTTATATCTATCTGTGCATTTGTAATAAAAATACTAGCACTTACTTCATTATTCTGTGCCACCTTATAAACTCGTGCCCACAAGAACTGCCCGTCCCCTTGCGATTTATGACCATGCCACTCCCACGTCAATTGGTGAGCGATTATTTACCGAAAGGATCAGTAGCATACAGGGTGGCAGGGACATCAACGCACAAACTGTTATCATTGATTCAGTACATGATTCTGATCCCCCACCCTTTTTTTTTTACTTCTCTCGCTCTGAGCGGAGAGGGAGGGCGTGTCAGACTCTTACTGACTAAAACCCACCCGTGTTCCTTTAGTTGCCTGTGCCAGGGGCCACGGTAACCCTTTCGGACTGTCCCGCAACCCCGGCAGGCATCGGTCCTAGCGGACCCCGTCATTGTTGCTGACATCTCTTTGAGGCGCGCGTGGGAAATACGCGCCGCGTGCCGTCGACTCGGGCCTAGTCCTTATCGGACGGCGAACTACCCATTGCTCGCCGTCCGCCCCTACCTGCGTTGAAATTTTTCGACAGTTATTTAAAAAAAATAGCTCTTCGGTACATTTTGACCGCGTAGGTATTGCACTTTTCGATGAAACCGTAGATTTTTGTTTTGATATCTGACGAAACATTTCTATACTAGGGAGTCTAGAATCGTGTACTGAATTCATGACTACAGTTTGCACCTCAATGTCCCAGCCACCCTGTATGATCTACTAAATACATACAAATATACATCGACAGTACATAAATAATAATCCCGGGATAATCTTAATAATTCTCATTAACTTGGTCGCACTACTCGCGCTGTTTCCCTAATTAATATAAATTACATCATTGTTGCAATGATTAATCGTATTAACGCTTATTAACGATTAATTTATTATTATTGCAAACAATTGTTTTGTTAGACGATAATTAAGGCGTGAATGTTGTATGTTAATCCTACAAGAAAAGAATGTGATCGAAGAAGTTATTTTACAAAAAAAATTGGGGACTGTTAAATAGAAATTTAATGACCTCATAGGTAAACTGTAGGTGGGTAGAGATTTACGGAGAACAAGACTAGATTAGACAAGATTAGAAAAACAACAAAACTGAAGTTTTTTTTTTAACACGTAACAGCCGAATTCAACTTTTAATTATAATATAGCTAACAGACTTAAAATAATATTAATAATATGTGCATCAAAAAATTCGTCCGCATCGCTGTCAACAGGAAAACCGCCCAAAAGGCTGGCAGCATTGCCATGTTGTATGGCAATGCTGATTCTTTGGAAAAATAATTACAAATAAGTAATGGAATGAAGCAGATTTTCCTTTAAAGTGATCTTGAACACACATAACATAACCTCACGCCTGTAATCCGCGAAGGGTAAGGTTGTAAGGGTACATACAATAATATAATCTAATAAAGGTCATTATTTTGCCTTGCATCACGTTCTCCAAGATATAAAAGTAATCCAACAAACATCATAATAATTACGAAGCCCATTGCGTGTCTGAAATAATTGCTTGTGATGCACGAAAGCATCCCTAATTAATAAGTAAGCACGCAATGTGCATGAATTCATGGAAATGGACAGTATATGCGGATCAAAAGATAACCTTTCCATTTTTAAAGGATATACACATGGAAAAATATCCGGGCAGCCTTTAGAAATCATTGAATTTGTTCAGAAGTTGTCTTTATTAAGTTAAATGACTAAGGGCGAACCGTTTGTTCAAAAGCTGCCAGTGTCATCGTTGTTGTGGAATGTTGACATATTGCCAGCTTTAGATTGTGGTCTAGATTTGCTGATCGCGTTCAGATTGCTTGATGAAATCTACCCTAAGTTTAAGGCAGCCTACTAGTGCCTTCTACTTACTAACGTACCTACCATACAATCAGCCTATAATGTTCCCACTGCTGGGACACAGGCCTCCTCTCGGTGAGAGGGAATGGGCCGTAATCCACCACGTGGACCCAATGCGGGTCGGTAGATGTCACATGTCCTCAAATTTTTGGTTCTAGGACATGCCGGTTTTCTTCGCGATGTTTTCCTTTACCGTTTTGAGAGACGATGATGAAGAGAGCGGTGATGAAATAATTTACACAAAGTTTAGCGCCTGTCTGGGTCGTAGGTTCGATCTACGACCTGCAACTCGTAAATCGCGGCCGTTACTACTGGGCCACCACTGCTCTCGTGGGCCACCACTGCTCCCGGGTGGAGGCAATACAACTAACGTACTTACCACTTACCTATTCATTCTTTGAAATTACCGCACAAATAAATCAGGCCTTCATACATCCTAGCTTCGCTGTGCCACAATAACAGTTACGAAAATTTACGTAACGCCAAGACGTGGCATTTCATAAGGCAGCCATAACACTCAATCCTTTACAATCCCACATGAAAATAAATAAAATACACAAAATATACATCCAGATATCAATCCTTACACATTAAGCAAATACCATAAACCCGTGTTATTTGTTCAGAATCGCGACTCCATCCCATGTCAAACAACAAAATACTTACAACCACCATGCGTATACTGTCCTCCTGTAACTTCTTAAACCTTAACACAAAGCAGTAAGGTTCATTTTTGATTGAGTTTTTTGGAAATGTAGTATATGTAAAATGGTGGTTTAGATAAAAGACGTTTACAATTTGTCGTATCACGGCGGCTTGTTAGTGTGACGCGGGTTGTGACGTCATCATCGTATGTACCAACAAACATATTGGTCGGTATTCAAATCCGGGGACGTATGTGTGGACTGTAGTGGGGGGTGGTTGTAAGACAGTTGTACGACGGTTGCAGTGGCGAAAATATTAAGTTACGAAGAAAATACTGGAAAACCATTATCGTGTGATTGGAAACGTGGCCTATAATATGGTCCTCATGACAGAGTTCAGTTATTAATTATATGAATAAACATAATTATAAATGAGCGGTTTCGCAAGGTTTCCTGCAATAGAATTTTCCTTAAGATCGATAGAATAGAGAATGGAAGAGGAGTAGAGCTAAAGATAGAAAAAAACGATAAAATGTCTTTTCGAATAATTATAGTTATTCGTTAGTTATATTTCGCATATAGTTTCGTATGTAGGTATAGATTGGAAATTAAATCAATGACTTTGAACAAGCTCGAACACTTGGTTTTGAAACTGACATTTGCGTCGAAAGTACCTAGAACAGCCGGTCGATTCTGTAACAATCCTACCGTGATAACTTGAGTGAAGTGAGCTATCACTCCAGCTGATGCTAGGGATTGACACTAACGACTACTTCAAGCTCACTTCACCTAAGTTATCACGGTGAGATTGCTACTGTATAGTTCGGCTGAGCAACCCGTAGCAGTCGTTATTTGCCTAATATATCCAAGCGTCGTTTAAGCTGAGTTACGATTTGTGAGGTTTCCGTCTAATGATATATCATGGTGTTTATAATAGGGTAGACTAACAAGGGTCGAGTATTACTCGAAAAATATGCCAGATTTATTAGGCAAATTAGTTCTATGATGAGTTACAAGTATGTCTGCTCAACTAAATATGTGGGAAGAAACGAGTCATTCTGTTATGGATATTACTCGAACAATAATTCTTATTTTCAAGTAAACCTGGCCTCAGTGAGACTTTTTAAACTTACTCGATTAACTGTTAACATTTTTTTTTTTTAAATTTATTTATTTAAAATTATGCAAATAACACCTTAACAGCTATAACGCCAATGCGATGTTACTACCAAGATACACATACCGATAACTCACTTACAAAAATACAATTAGGAAAAAGAACAATTAACATACATTGAAAAAATTAAAAAAAAAATTATGGAATAACTAGCTTCTCCCTGCGACTTCGTCGTCGTGTTTATTGTAGGGGGTTCCCACACCGTCGCATCGCAAGCCCGTACGCACTTTCACTTCGTTTTCGCTTAGCGTTCTTTCTGACTTTTTTATTGGTACTCCACTCCTAAGGGTCGTAGCGTTATATAAAATAGTCTATAGCCTACCTCTAGAATTGGGCTGTCAAATGCAAAAATAATTTTTCAAATCGGACTGGCAGTCAAAATCAAAATCAAAAGTCATTTATTCATACTGGGCTCCGAATCAGCACTTATTGAACGTCAAAATCACATAAGACAGTCCCCTCAAAACGCCCGCCCTTCACAGTTCCAGAGATAACCCCCTACATACAATCAAACAAACAAAATTTACCTCTTTATAATATTATATAAGTATAGATTGTGCTTCCCACTATAGTCACCGTTCGAACACTTACTCAGTTTCAGTACAAATGGAAGCCAAAGTTAACGCTATCAAGGTAGTAAGGATATAAACAGACTCGTACTAAGCCCTTAGGACTCTTACTTACACTATTTCAAAATCATTGAGCAACTATTCACATGCAGTGGTCGAACATAATAAATGTGTACCTACATTTGATAACAACAACTAGAATAGTAGGTATTACTACCAATTTGTCAATTTCTCTACCTACTACTAACTACTAAATAAAATACATTTATTTAGCACAAACTAAAAGGCACACAGATGTTCTGCACAATAAGGCAGGTAAGTCTATGGCACCTGTCCAGCCGCCCGGCGATTAATGAGAAGCCAGTAGAGCTAGCAGCTAAAAAGGAGTCAGCGAGCAACGAGTAGCGAGTCCGCGGAGGCAGTGCGACAAGCGAGTACTCGCGGGCGGTGTGAATAACAGTCAGCGATCCACTATTAAGGGGCTGATAACCGCTAAAGCGCGGTCAAGAGAAAGAGAAGCGCGATGACACATAGCTGGTAATTTATTGCAAAATATGCAGCAATTCTCAATTTACAAACAATCTATTGATTCGACTAAAAAATGAAAACACTATCACGTTAATATGTTGCTTGAAGAACAAACTGAAAAAAAAACAGAATTTTTGCATGTATTATAATCGTTAAAATTAATTTTTTGAGGTATCTTCGTGACTTTTTTCTTTCGTACCAAAATAGTTTTTTTATGTTTTTAACACACTATTTAACTAGCATATCCTGAAGAACATCATATATTTTTCTGTTTTTGTTTACTGCAGAGGATCATATACTTTTAGGCATTATAAAACTTGCGTTTAGGTCATGTTGTCCCTTTATTGCAGTGGATCATATACTTTTAGGCATTATAAAACTTGCGTTTAGGTCATGTTGTCCCTTTACTGCAGTGGATCATAATCTTTTAGGCATTATAAAACTTGCGTTTAGGTCATGTTGTCCCTTTACTGCAGTGGATCATATAGGTACTTTTAGACATTATAAAACTTGCGTTTAGGTCATGTAGTCCCTTTACTGAAGTGGATCATATACTTTTAGGCATTATAAAACTTGCGTTTAGGTCATGTTGTCCCTTTACTGCAGTGGATCATATACTTTTAGGCATTATAAAACTTGCGTTTAGGTCATGTTGTCCCTTTACTGCAGTGGATCATATACTTTTAGGCATTATAAAACTTGCGTTTAGGTCATGTTGTCCCTTTACTGCAGTGGATCATATAGGTACTTTTAGGCATTATAAAACTTGCGTTTAGGTCATGTAGTCCCTTTACTGCAGTGGATCATATACTTTTAGGCATTATAAAACTTGCGTTTAGGTCATGTTGTCCCTTTACTGCAGTGGATCATATACTTTTAGGCATTATAAAACTTGCGTTTAGGTCATGTTGTCCCTTTACTGCAGTGGATCATATACTTTTAGGCATTATAAAACTTGCGTTTAGGTCATGTTGTCCCTTTACTGCAGTGGATCATATACTTTTAGGCATTATAAAACTTGCGTTTAGGTCATGTTGTCACTTTACTGCAGTGGATCATTTAGGTACTTTTAGGCATTATAAAACTTGCGTTTAGGTCATGTAGTCCCTTTACTGCAGTGGATCATATACTTTTAGGCATTATAAAACTTGCGTTTAGGTCATGTAGTCCCTTTACTGCAGTGGATCATATACTTTTAGGCATTATAAAACTTGCGTTTAGGTCTTTTAGTCCCCTTTACATGTACGAGTATCTCTTTTACTTTCACGGGACCCACAATCTTTTGTACGTTTCTTGAGCGAGAAAATCGTTAATGGCTTGTCGCTTCCTCGTCTGCGGTGGGACAGGTGCCTTATGAAGGGGCATTTTTTAAATGTATCCTCATTCACAATCGTTCTCTTCTGAAAGTTTGGATAGTGTTATTTTGTTGCTTACTGTACAAATAAAAGTCTCATACAACAGTCTCAGGTGATACTTACCGAGTAGCAAGCAATACACTTAGCGCATAACCTCGCTTATTTAGAATCACCTGAGTAACGCATGATATATGGACCTTTGCGACTAACTGTGGTATGACTATTGACTAGTTAGAAACACGTGGTTTTGTACGCATAAAACATGGATTTGGTGTCAAGACTGTCATTTTTCGCAGCGGATATTATTTTCACTGATGCCAGGTAGGTACTAAGAAATATTAAATAATTTATTTGCTTTTAGGTAGCTTACTAAGATTTTTTTTTTTTTTGCTTATAATGTACGTATATGTACAATTGTACATACTATAAGTATGTACATACAAGTACTATAAGTATGTAAATACAAGTAATAGTATGTACATACTATAAGATAACATCACGTCTGTAATACCCTCAAAGTAAGACAGAGGAGTACCTATGGCCAGTAAGTATACCCAGATTTGACCAGTTCCTGATGAAAATACCCAATTATACTTTACCCGCCCTTTTTTTTTGATAAATGATAAATGATTTATTTCTGTAAGTAGGTTTGAACAAACACTTTTACACGTCAATCATATTTTTTTTAAACTCGATGGTGTCGGCGTTTCCTATCTGACTACTCTGAGAAGAAAGGCCGAAACAAACTCAGAGGTCACAGTCTCTTTTAAAGTCCAGACAAAATCTTGGTCAGGTCATGTGAAAGCTATGTAGATCGGTGTCTGCAATGGTCTTTTGAGGAAAGAACCACACAGATTGAGTGGACCTGTCCAGTCAGTGCACGCAATTGTCAGTAATCGTGCAGCTCAACTTAGACTCAAGGAGCTCAACGATTCGACGAACAATACCAAAGAAAGGACATTTGAGTAGGCCGCATAAATTACTCAAACTGCCAGATCATGATTTGAGTTTGGGAAATCATCAAATAACTTCTCCCGCTCTGGGCGGAGCGGGAGGGCGTGTCAGACTCTTACTGACTAAAACCCACCCGTGCTCCTTCAGTTGCCTGTGCCAGGGGCCACGGTAACCCTCTCGGACTTTCCCGCAACCCTGGCAGGCATCGGCCCTAGCGGACCCCGACATTGATGCTGACACCTTATCGGACGGCGCGCTGCCCATTGCTCGCCGTCCGCAAGCCCGCGCCTACGGTGGTCGGGAATACTTTGC
Organism: Brachylomia viminalis; assembly: GCA_937001585.2. Lineage (NCBI taxonomy): Eukaryota > Metazoa > Arthropoda > Insecta > Lepidoptera > Noctuidae > Brachylomia > Brachylomia viminalis. The sequence goes on from OW443301.2 coordinate 3,570,259, forward strand.
CCGCCCTGGGAATCGAACCCAGGCTCAGCTGAAGTGCTTGCGGCAGTCAGCTTATAATCTAGGTATGTTTAATGTGCGGCTTATTTCTGCTGAAAAAACAATATTTCTTTCTTTTCTTCAATAGTAGGTATGTATACAGTTATGATCGATTTTTAACGACTTCAAAAAAGGTTCTCATTTCGGTTATTTTTTATTTATTTTGTTAAGATAATAAATTCTTTTTTACTTCCCGAATGGTCCCATATAAATTTGGTCAAGTTAGTGGTTCTTGAGTCAGCTTCAATAATACGCATTTTTTCCACTCAGTGTATGTTGATGATGTTATAATAACTTCCTGTCACTGTTATTTACATTACAAGTGTATATAGTGGTATACGACTTTGTTTCAGGTAGGTACCACAACTATACGGTGAGAAATAAAAGTCGGAAAATTCGGAAGTCGGTGGCAAAAAACGAAAATACAAAACCAAAGACACCGACTTCCGAAATGAAAGTTATTTATCACTATGTAGTGTTTTTTTTTGGAAGTCGGTGATTTTGTGGTGTAAAAGTATTTTTTTGCAAAATAGTCCCGATACATTTAATTTTACTACGTCAGACTGACATAGTTTTGTCTACCCTTTACGGTGTAATAGCTGCGAGATATCTAGAAACGCCGCAATTACTGCATACCACGGCTATATGTATAATAATTAATTATCCTCCATTTTACGGTACGGTATCGTTCTTTGGGGTCGTGTGTGGAAATTGTTCAGTGTTTAAGGGCTTGTATGAGCCGAAACAAATAGAGCCTTGTCGCCCTTTCTTTAGAAAATATAAAATACTTACCTTACCGTGCATTTATATCTTGAAATCATGTTTATTTGTGTTCAAACACAGAAGTCTTTCTCAGCAGGCGAATAGCTGGGTACTATGCCCCTGGATCTCATAATACTAACAAGCTATATCAACCCAAGACGTATCTCACACTCACATCCAACGACAGCTATATCATGTCTTGTCCATCAAATTGTCTAACAATATTCCAAGTAGGTAACATAAAAACACTTTCATTAATTTAACAAAAATACTCATTGATATATGCTTCAGTGTACTTGAGTTATTAGATTATAAGTTGTTAATTTTAATATTGAATTTAGTTTATGAACTAATTGTGAACAAGTTTAATTGAATTTAATCAATCAATTAACTCAGCCTATCGCAGTCTACTGCTGGACGTAGTCCTCTCCCAGGCTGCGACACAACACCCTGTCCTCCACCTTCCTCATGCAGTCTGTCCCAGCCACTTTCTTGAGGTCGTCGGTCCATCTAGGGAGGGGGGGGGGGGGGCGTACCACGCTACGCTAATTTATGAATTAATTGAATTCAATATAATTTACTAATTGCGTGCATTATTCCAGTTAGTTAAATAATTTCTGCAAATAATAATGCCGACATTAATGGCATAATAAGTTATCGATGTAATTATCTTAAGAACTTTCTGTGCCATAGATAACGACACGTTTGGTGTAGTGGCTACAGTGGCTAAGTGTAGTCAGCGAAACCAAATGGTCCTGGGTTCGAATCCCGGTAGGGGCAAATGTTTGTATGATGAATATGGACATTTGTACCCGAGTCATGGATGTATATTTATAATATGTATGTATTTACAAAAAAAAAATGTATTTAAGTAGTGTATCAACCATCTGGTATCCATAACACAAGCCTTAAGTGTTAAGTGCTTAACTTGGAACTAGATGGTGCTGTGTGCAATGTCAGACGATATTTATTTTATAAGCAAATAAATGATTTTGATAGGATCCCATTATTTTCGTAAAGTCATCGCTTTTCAGGAGACAATATTATCTAGTAGTTATTTTAGTCCGTATTTACTAATCAAATGGGCAAAACTGATTGTCTAGAGTGGTCTAAAGCTACAGATCAGTGACAAAGGCCAGATAACGCTTTGATCTTACCTGCCACGAAGCTAAATCTGTCCGTCAGTTCTATACAGGAAAAGCAACCAAAATAATTCAATCAAAGAAACCTTAATTAATTACACGAGCAAAATTAAAATAAACTACGAAAGAAAAGTACTAACCCAAATTCTAAACGAAATAGAAAAAAAATATTTTCGAGTTGTAATGAAGATTCAATTAGAACCAGTTTCTTTATATACTCCGAAGCGTGAATGGACCTCGCTGAAAGGACGAGGCTCGAGTAAAAATAACGTAAAACATAAATAAAAAAAACGTACTAACAAACTTGTTTTTACAACATCTTCAACGAGACAGGAACCTTAAACTTTGGAATAGAGAGTCCAAATTCGAATATGTCAGAGTTTTCGGGGTGTACGGTTAAGTTTGCAGATTTGCGAGGAAGGAGGGACGCTCACAAAGGCGTCCGAGTCCATATTCATGCAAGTCCGAATGAAAAAGTTGGTACAATGCGAGTCGCGTCATTAGGGAGTGCGCGCTTGAGTGTGGCTAAGTGGCAAGTTGCTGGGCTTACCGGGTACTCTGCGCATTCGAGTTTCGAATACTTTCTTTCGTACGAGGAGTTTCGCGTTCGAATTTGGAATGGTTTGATTTCAGGTGTTAATGGATCACATTCGAGTATCGAATACTTTCGAATAGCATTCGAATGTTTCAACGGCTTGATTTTAGGCGTTTTATATTGCAGGAGCATAGTCGTATGTTGTTTCTTGTTAATGAATGTTGCCAATGCTCCAATTTGTATGCAACAATGGAACAGTTGGATGTTCTAATGGCTTCATTCCGTTAGGATGTAGCATAGACAATAGGATGTCAACTGTGAAATGTTGAGATTGTTGTGTCTATGAATAGTATCTATCCATACTAATATAATACATGCGAAAGTAAGTCTATCTGTCTGTTTGTTACCTTTTCAAAGGCCATGACTTACTTCCCGTAGAAAATTTTCAACCTCCACGCGAGTGCAGCCACGAGTACCTATAAAGTAAAAATATAATAGTTTCCTGTTTTATACGAAATCAAATAGATAATATTATTGTGATTGTAATACCTATGAATGGAATGCAAGTAGGTAATATTAGTTCTGTTAGTTATTTCTCTTCTTACCTTCCCAAACACTCTCAATATCTCAGATTATTTCTGCAACAAAATATAATAATCTCTTCACCACAGTATCCAAGAGCATTTTCATCATACTTCCATGAATTCTCAAAACGAAAAAATAAAAGATTACATCTCTTTTATATTTTGTCTTCTTTCGCGAAAAATATTTTCGCCAAGCACCTTTCGCGTGACACCGAATCTAACAGGGGTACTAAGTACCATTGAAGGTTCGTCTCGTTTTAAAAAAGCTCTCGAACTGTTTCGAAAGCGTCGATCTTGCCTGTTTCGTTTGGTCTCGTACTCGATTCAAACGATTTCGGGTCAGTGATGTGCTGTGGTATTCGAAAAATTGTCGTGCGAATATTCAAGAATTATTGTTTAGGCTGGCTGACACGTTTTGATTATTTGTTTACCTACTTTGATACACATTGAATCTATTCAAAAATGAATGAATACAAAATAATGATGATACATTTTTAGTGGCACCCCTTTAAAAACGTACCATTGTTTTCACGTCTATTTGTGATAACTAGTAACGCGCTTTTTTGCACTTTACAAGCAGCCACTAAGCACTACACTTACTCAGGTACCTTTAACATATCCGCCAAATTATTCACACCGCGGATATCTACCGACAACACCACCACATCACTATCCACTCGAATATTCAAATTCAAAGAAACACCTCTACGTGAGGATCGTTTGATGTGGCGCGCGATCGATTCTGATTTGACTGTTATCAATATCGAGTTTATAGGAAAGGAATATCAAAGAAATTGGCCGAGGTGTAAACGAATAAGAGGGTTGAGGGAAATCTTGTTAAAATAATATCTATAAGAATTTATTTTTCCGATCGTAATCATGAAATAAATATTTTACGATCCTTACGAGTGGGTAACGTTAAACAGAGCAAGTATAAATAAAGCTACCCTTGTGTAGATAAAGGTAATAGAAAAGAATACTGGGACTGTACTGTGAAGGTACTATAGGTACACCACTGCCTACCTCTTCGGGGTGAACGGGCGTGATGTTATGTATGTGTTATGTACTGCAAAACAATGGTCAACTAAACACATTACCTACATTCATACCGATTTAGCCTTTTCTAACTACGAAATATCTATGAAGAAGGACTAAAGAATATCTACAAGTATGTTGGGATCAGCTTCCAGTCGTACCGGATGCAGCTGAATACCAGTACAGTACCCGGTGATAAATATTGCACATCGACTTTGGAAAGAGAAAATCGGCTAATTTCGGCTTCGTAGAGCGTTATCTCTTTCGCACGAAATAAACAGTCCGGTATCTATTAGGAGCTGTTAAAACAATTATGATTTGCTTCTTTTGTTAATTATTTTTATTCTTTGTATAAAAAAATACACCAATTTTTCGATTTGTCTCTTCCCAAAGGTCGATGTGCAATATTTATCGCCGGGTACTATATTTTACATGGAGCGACTGCCTATCTGACTTCCACAACCCAGTTACTGGGTAACACGATACCCCTTGGTAAGACTGGTTCTCAGACTTTCGGTCTTCTGACGACCCGTAACGACGATCAAAGATCCACGAATGACAGTCGGGACCAACGGCTTAACGTGCCTTCCGAAGCGCGGAGGGGTCTTAGTATGTAAAGATGGTCACCCATTCACGGAGCCACCGCGGTAAGCGAAGCTTGACCTGATCGATCGATCCATGCGTTATTTTAAAACTGAATTAAATAAATATGGAAATTCATAATTTGACTTCGATACCATGGAGTTTGCTATTGAAGTCAAATTATGAATTTCCATATATTTTATTGAAGTCGGTTTATATTTATAAAGTGTATAAATAGTCATAATTATATTCATTTCTCATAAAATTGTGAGTAGTGCGCTGTATACAAGTAGGCACCTTAATAAATCCTTTCGGGTAGAAACAATATGTTAACAGAACACCAAAAAATCTTTCACAAATTCCTCTCATGTTGTAAGCCATAGATGAAAGCCGTCTTAAGCTTTTCAAGCATTTTCATCTCGGAAAAACTTGATATGGTCCCCTTGAGATGTCGAGGGAAAATCTAAATTTTATGCAAGAGAACCCGCGGGCGTGTACTAGCGAAACTAATTTGCAGGGGTAAACCAAAGAATCACCGAGAGAATTTTAGATATTATTAGAATTTTATAAATGAAAGAGTTTGCTGGGTGTGTGAGAAAAGTTGTTGGATTGGCATTTTTTTATGAAGACTGGATTCAGTGCTGATTTTTATTGTCTATATAAAAAAAAAACTTATGAATTATCAACTGAATAGCTGAACCCGTATCAACAAAAAGTTCCATCTCACGTATTTTAGTCATTGATTATGTATTGTATCTAAGTGTGTACATACAGACCCAATCTTTCGCCACCACAGGAACCATTCACGTAGATATAGCTTGTGCAAATATAGGTGACGAATTGACTGAGTTTTATGGGAAGCTAGGAACAAAACACAGGACCTACCTTCAAGTAATCAAAAGAAACAAATATAGTACCTACGCCATTCGAAACCAACACTACTAAATTAACAATAGGCGTCGCACACCGCCGGCGTCGGTCATCAAAAACGATGCCAAACCACAAATAAAATTAGGTTTCCCTTCAGAACGTGAAATTACGAAAACTAAACGATATTGCAGCAAAATATCAAAACAGAATCAACACTCCAAAATGACGTCAGTCTCTGTCAGTGACGTCATGTGCCTGCCGGCTATATTATGACGCGGGATTTCAGTCAAATACATTATGAAAAAGCATGAGCTTACAACCATACGAAAATCAACCTTGTACTAAAGTTTGTAGAGTTCACTTTCGATTGAGTGGCGTACACTGTACAAATTATATTCAAATAGGAAAAATCTAGGGTTGCCATCTGCGAAATTACTGAGAATATGAGTTTTGAAGCTCTAATATTTTAATTTAAAATCACGTGGTTTTTTTTCTCGTGGAGGTATATTTTCGTGCTGGATTTTCGAACTTGATCAAACGTTTAAAAGTTGTGTGATTTATCAACTTTACAAGTCATAAATCACAGTATCTAATCCCTTAATTAGAAATGACCAAAAATCGATTCAAGTATTGAAGAGTTTGCAATAAATCTTTTTCATGTTGTAATCACAGAGAGAAAGCCTGTATCCCAGCAGTGGGCATATCACACGATGATTATGCTGGTCTGTGCAAGTAGTCTATAGCTAAGAACCTGCCAAGGATCGCTACAGTATGAATAAAATAGAAAATTTGTTATTAGGAAACGTGTTTGTACGCCGAATATGGCAAAACATGTTGAACCGGCAATTTTAAACTCGTTTCCATCTATATGTTCATATTATATATGTATCATGTTACACATGTTTAAACAAATAAATGAATATTTATCTTTGAAACCCCCAGCTTCGTAGATTGATGTTCTCTTGTTGTTGTTGTTTCGTGTTATTGTTTTTGTTGTGTCGTTACTGAAAAGAGAACCCTGTAAGGAAACAGAATATTGGCTAAGCTCAGTAGCTTAAGCTGTAAGAAAAATCCGTCAATTTACTAATGTAGATACCGCGAGGCTATTCTATTTCAGCTATTTTCATAGTATCATGTCTTACGGTATTTTATTATGGGGGCGGGCTGCCGATATTGAGTCTATTTAAATTCTGCAGAAAAGAGCCATCAGATACTTAGTTGAAATGTTACGTAGTTAATACAAATACAAACTTCCTCCCGGAAGCAAGTTTCGTAGATCTGAAACATATGGAAGCTATATGTTCCCAGGCCAGGACCTAGGATCGTTTTGTGAGTATCTAAACATGCATAGTATAAAAAAGTCACTTATCGTGTCTGTCTGTGTCGCCGCTTAGTTCTTCTAAACTGTACAATGAGTTTGATACGGTTTTTATAATATTTTAGAGAATTTATTCCGGAATGTATGTGAATATAAATACTCCATACAAATAAATTAATTAATTGTCTGTTTGTCTGTCTGTTTGTTCCGGTTGATCTACAAAACGTTAGGACCAAGTTTATTTCAATAGCATCGACACGATTCACTGGCAGATATCTGAGGGGCAATACCCGTATTTTTAAGAACGTTCGCATTCTAATCTCAGTCTCAATCTGTCAAAAATTTTATTGCGTTTACCTACATTTTTGAGATTTAACTGTCGCTGAGATGAGATTGCGACTTGATTTTGAACATTTTAAATTACGGGAATTGACCTTCATATGTTATATAAAGTAACTTAGGCCATTTTTATTTTAGAAGAATTTATTTATTTAAAATTAGTAAAAAGACACATTATTGTTTTAGGACATCCACGCGAACGAACTCGCGGATACAGCTAGTACATTCATATACTTTTTAATAATAATATAAAACGTTTATTCTCTCTACATAAGGTATGAACTTAATGGGGTGCATGTTGAAGAGCCTCCACGTGGCGCACCCTGGGCAACGCCGGGCTCAAGTGCCCACCAGGCTTTTGGGGGGTACTTGGGGCCGGCGGCGAATCTTCAACACACGGGGAAGGGTCACGGTTCCAATCACCGATCATCCTTGATGGTTGGTGAAGGGAACCGGGCTATATACGGATACGGCCACTCCTTCCTCTGATTACAGAGGAAGGTGCGTGGTCGTGGACGGGGGGAGGAGCGGTTTGACCGCCGTGGAGGGAGCGGGCTCGGTGTGCACTAACCCTGCCGCCGGGCTGGCACGAAGAAGTCTCTTCCTGCCACCGCTTTAATCTCGTAGCCCCGAAGACTGTCCAGGTCATGTCTCTGACTTTTGACGGGGGTCGAGGGTCTTGGCTTAACCGCCCGGACCGCGAGGAAGATCAACCTCTATAAAAAAATCCCCAAACCTCTAAGCGGCGGCGCACCGTGAGGGAGGTTGTAAGCTTGGCTGATGGGTAGCTTGATTCAGTCGCTAGTGCGAACCACGTTAATTTTGAGTCAATACAAAAAGTTCTTACTCGTGGGATCAAATATGAAAAAACTTAATTCAAACCTACAAACCGAAGAGGGGAGGAGTGGTGCGGGGTCGGAGTCCGACGCCGCGCCGAGTGGCGCGAGAACGGGAGGCTCATTGAGCAACCGCCGCGCGGAGGAGTTGGCCGCTGAGAAGAAGAATATCAGGTTCTTCAGTAAGCGGCCAAGATCAGTGGACGGCCAGGGGTCGTCCTCTGACGGCGAGAGAGCCTCGGCTCGAAAGATCCCCACCGGTAGGCGGGGAGGGGGGGTCCAAGAGCGAGGCAGGGGGAGGGGGCTCACAGCCCGGGAGGCAGCGAAGCTGGCGGAGGAGCCCGCAAAGGAGGGGGTGACTGGTCGTGCAGTCGCTTCGGGGCCCTCAAGCGACGAGGCGAGCCTGTCGAGTGGCCCCGACAACAACGACAATGAGGCCTGCACAACCAGCCTCAAGGAGGTAGTGGAGGCTGAGGTACGGAAGGTGACCTTGAAAAAAATCAAGTCGTCGAAAAGCAGGGCCGTGGTCGCGGCAACGGCCTCCATCATGGCTGCGGTGGAGGCGGCCAGAATCGACGGGCCTTCGGGCGGCGAAGTGGCCGAACTGCGGGCGGAGGTCGCTCGCCTGACGGCCGCCATGAAACATCTCCGGGAGGAGAATGGGAGGCTCAGGGAGGACCTGGCTGGCCTGAAGGCCACCGGCAGCGGGCAGGTGCAGGCGGAACAGGAGCCAAGCCAGCCCGTTCGGCCAAGCCAGCCCATTCCGGAGGAGAACCAGGTCCTCAAGCTGGTTCGGCAGGAGCTGGCGGCCTTCCAGGCGCGGTTCTCCGTCCTGGAGGGCATAGTCCTACGCCCACCACTAGCGGGCAGGACGGCACCGGGGCCGAGGGTGGCCTCGTATGCGGCCGCTGCGGGAGCCGCCACCCCTAAGCTCGGGCCGTCTGGCCGGGCCCAGCCGCCGTCCAAACCGGCGTCGGCAGGCGGAGCCCAGGTAAAACCGGCGTCGGCCGGTGGAGCCCCGGCGCTGGCAACGCAGACGCCGGCCAGCAAAACACCAGCTGGGGCTAGGAAAAGGATGGGCAGGACGGCACGGGATGCGCAGGCCCCAGAGCCTACTTCCCGGCCTCAGGTATCTCCCACGACTGACGCCGGGTGGCAGGTGGTCGGGGAGAAAAAGGCGGCCAAGGCGGCCAGAAAAAAGGAGCAAAGGCGGCGCCGCAAGGAGCGAGCCGTCGCGGCAAGGCTCCGCGCCCCAAAGACCGCGGCTGTAGTGATCACGCTACAGCCGGACGCGGTTAAGAGGGGCGTGACGTACCGCGACGTGCTCACCAAGGCGAGGGAGACGGTGGACCTCCAGGAGCTGGGGATCACCGGGGGCCTCCGGCACAGGGTGACCGCAACTGGCGCCCGCATGCTGGAGATCCCCGGTGTGACGAGTGGCCCCACCGCTGACGTCCTAGCTGAGAAGCTAAGGGCGTCCCTCAATGCGGACGAGGCTCGAGTCTCCAGGCCCGTCAAGTGCGCAGACATGCGAGTCTTGGGCCTGGATGACTCCGTAACGGAGGGAGAGGTGGTGGCCGCCGTCGTCAGGACGGGCGGGTGTCTGGCCGACCAGGTGAAGGCGGGCACCATACGTCCGGACCCCGCGGGTATGCGAACCGTAATGGTAAGCTGCCCCGTGACGGCGGCCAAAAAGATTGTGGAGGGCCGAAGGCTTCTGGTGGGCTGGGTTTCGGCGCAGGTTAAACTGCTGGAACCCAGACCTCTGAGGTGCTTCCGATGCCATGTGACCATCGTTGGCGACACCACGGTTGGTGACACCACGTTGGCGTCCAGTGCACCTCGGAGGTGGACCGTAGCACTCTGTGCTTCCGCTGCGGTCAGCCCGGACATAAGGCCGGCTCGTGCGAAGCCGCGCCGCACTGCGCAGCATGTGCGGGTGTTGGCAAGCCGGCCGATCACCGGGCGGGCAGTAAGTCCTGCGCTCCACCCACCGGAACCAGGAGGAGAGGCAGGCCCTCCGCCGCCGTTGCCATTACCACCTTCACCGCGGCCAGTGCCACTGCCACTGTTGCCGCCGCCGCCACTGCCGCCACCCGGGAGGAGACTGAAATGGAGGAGTAACGGCTCCATTGAGACTCCTCCAGGCGAACATCAACCACTGCACCTGCGCTCAGGACCTGTTGCTCCAGAGCATGGCGCAGTGGTCGATTAATATTGCCGTGGTCGCTGAGCCGTATTTTGTCCTGCCCAGGGATGACTGGGTTGAGGACCTGAGCGGCTCAGTGACCATAATTTCGTCGGCCGCCGCCGGCACGCCATCCCTCGAAGGTGTCACGAAGGGACAGGGGTGCGTAGCAGCACGGTTCGGGGAGATAGTAGTAGTGGGAGTGTACTTCTCTCCGAGCCGAACTCTCGCCGAGTTCCAGAACTCTTTAACAGAGTTAAGTGTCGTCGTCGCCGGGTACCATCGCTTCCCCGTGCTAGTGCTCGGGGACTTCAACGCCAAAAATCCGGCTTGGGGTTCCCGTTACACTGATGTGCGGGGCAGGATGGTGGAGGACTGGGCTCTGGAGACAGGCCTGGTCGTCCTAAACCGGGGTTCTGTCCCCACGTGTGTGCGGATGCGGGGTGAGTCTGTGGTGGACATCTCGTTTGCCAGCCCCGCTCTGTCACAGCGTGTCATTGACTGGCGCGTCATGGAGGAGGTGGAGACCTACTCCGACCACCGGTATATCCGGTTCGACGTCTCCGCCCAGACCTCTAGCGCGCCGGTCCAACAGGCCCCGAGTGGTCCGCGGTGGGCGCTGAAGCAGATGGACCGGGAGCTCCTCCTGGAAGCCTCGATCGTGCAGGCCTGGGTGTCATCACCGGACAGGCCTGCCGATATTGACGATGAGGCGGAGTGGTTCCGGGAGGCCATGTCCGAGATTTGCGACGTGGCAATGCCCCGAGTCCGTCCAGGAAGCGCCCAACGTCAGGTGTACTGGTGGTCGCAGGAGCTGGAGACGCTACGCAAGGCGTGCGTCGCAGTGCGACACCTGTACTCCAGGCACCGTAGGCTCCGCATCCGCCCTCCGGATGCGGAAGCGACGGAGGCGGAGCTGTACGAGGGATACAGAGCGGCGAAGACTGCCCTCCAAGAGGCTGTCCAGCGGGCCAAATATACGGCCCGCGAGGAGTTGGTGGAGACTCTGAACGGAGATCCATGGGGGCGCCCTTACAAAATGGTGCGGAATAAACTCCGCACCTGGGCCCCCCCGCTGACGCAGAGTCTCCGCCCCCAGCTGGTGGAGGAGGTGGTGAGCGCTCTGTTCCCTTCACGGGGGGAGCATACTCCCCCGCCCATGGCTCCGCCGCTCGCGGTGCCTGAAGCGGACCACGCGGACGACGACGACACACCTGAAGTGACCGGGGTAGATCTGAGAGTGGCGGTAGGTAGGCTGAAGGCCAAAAATACCGCCCCAGGACCCGACGGCCTGCCAGGGAAAGCCTGGGTCCTGGCCTCGACGGCTCTTGGGCCTCGACTGGAGGCGCTCTTAAGCGCATGTATGGAGAGAGGCCAGTTTCCACTCCGTTGGAAGACGGGGAAGCTGGTCCTCATTCGGAAGCCAGGGCGCCCTGCGGACTCTCCGTCCGCATACCGGCCCATTGTGCTGCTCGACGAGGTCGGCAAGCTCTTTGAGAGAGTAATTGCAGGCCGCCTCGTCGGGCACCTGGTGAGGACGGGGCCGGATCTTGCGGATAGTCAGTTCGGCTTCCGCAAGGGGCGCTCGACGGTGGACGCCATCATGCGCGTTAGAGCCCTCACGACGGGGGACGCGGTGTCTCGGGGCGGGGTTGTCGTGGCGGTGTCACTCGACATCGCCAACGCATTTAACACCCTGCCCTGGAGTTGCATTGGGGAGGCACTCCGGTATCACCGGGTGCCAACCTACCTCCGTCGAATAGTCGAGGCATATCTGACGGACAGAGCCGTCATCTACCCCGGTCGCGATGGGGAGTGGAACCGGCGAGAGATGTCGTGCGGCGTCCCACAGGGATCGGTTCTAGGGCCGCTCCTGTGGGACATCGGTTACGACTGGGTGCTGCGGGCCGACCTCCCTGATGGCGTCAGCGTGGTGTGCTACGCTGACGACACGCTGGTCCTGGCGCAGGGGAGGTCGCATCAGGCGGCGGCCGACGCAATGACACGCGGGGTTGCGATAGTCGTGGACAGGATCCGGCAGTTGGGTCTCGAGGTGGCTTTGCACAAGTCCGAGGCCATGTCTTTCCATGGGCCCCGGAACAGGCCACCATCGGGATCCCAACTAACGGCAGGAGGGGTTCACATCGGCGTCGAGTCCACGATGAAATACTTAGGACTCGTGCTCGATAGCCGGTGGAACTTCGTGGAGCACTTCCGACGTTTGGCCCCCAAACTGGAACGGACTGGGGCCGCCCTCAAGCGGCTCCTGCCCAACCTGAGGGGTCCAAACGCCTCCTGCCGGAGGCTTTACGCGGGGGTCGTGCGGTCCATGGCTACATATGGGGCCCCGGTGTGGGCGCGTTCACTGCGGCGGAGAGCCGCCCACTATCTGAACGCGCCCCAAAAGGTGGTAGCCGTAAGGCTGATCCGGGGCTACCGCACGATCTCGGGCGAGGCGGCAAGCCTCCTTGCCGGACTGCCGCCGTGGGATCTGGAGGCGATAGTCCTCGCGCGCCTGTATGAGTGGCGCGCGGAGGCACTACGCCGGGGGGAAACCCCGCTTCCGCGGCAAATCGCGGCGGAGCGGACGGACCTCCGGCGCGATCTCATGGCGGCATGGAAAGAGCGACTGTCGCAACCCAGCGCAGGGCACGCCACGATAGCGGCGGTAAGACCCCTCTTTGAGGAGTGGCTAGAGAGGCGTCACGGCGTCCTCACCTACCGCCTGACGCAGGTCCTCACCGGACACGGAAGTTTCGGGAGGTTCCTGCACATCATCAGGCGGGAGGAAACGCCCGGGTGTCACCACTGCGATGATCGCCCCGAGGACACGGTGGAGCATACGGTGGGGGCCTGCCCTGCATGGGCGGAGCACCGCCGTGTCCTCGTAGAGGCGATCGGCAGCGGCGGCGATCTCTCACGCCCGGCCTTGGTTCAAGCCATGGTCCGGGGCGAGGGGGAGTGGGAGGCAGTCGCCTCCTTCTGCGAAGCAGTCATGCTAGCGAAGGAGGTGGCGGGACGGGAGAGGGAGAGAGTCTCCCGTCCAAGCCGCCGCGGTGGACGCTCCGGGCGTCGGGAGCCGCGTGACGACTCCCGGCCACCGTAGGCGCGGGCCTGCGGGCGGTGAGTAATGGGTAGCTCACCGTCCGATCAGGACCAGGCCCGTGCTGGACGGCGCGTACGTGTTCCACGCGCGCCTCAAAGAGATGTCAGCATCATAGAGGGGGCCCACTAGGGCCCAAGCCTGCCGGGAAAGCGGGATCATCCAAAAGGGGTACCGCTGACCCGGAACATAAAGGGCCAAGGAAGGAACACGGGTGGGTTTTAGTCAGTAAGAGTCTGACACTCCCTTCCGCTCCACCCAGAGCGGGAGGAGTCATTTGATGATTTCCCATCCTCAAAAAAAAAAAAAAAAAAAAAGGTATGAACTTAATGCTAAACTTTGACAGTAGTGCACGAACAAGGAGCTAACTTTGTGAGAGGCTGGAACCCGGGGTAGGTTTTTATATGTATAAACCTGTATTAATAGCAGCTCGCCAGGGCCCTTCCGCACCTAGATGCCTGATATTTGGATACACGACGTAATAACAATGCAGGATACTGAACCAACAGTAAATTAAAGAAACATAATATAAAATTAAGTATCATAATATTAAAAATACAAAAAGTTTTTGGAAATACTAGAGAGAGTGTGAGTAACCGGAGAAAGTGTATGAAGGAGATGTAAGAGTATACAGAGTTGATACGACAGAGGGGCTTTCCTTTAAACTGCTTATACTAGGTACCATTTTCAAGCTCTGTACCAAAAATCAATTAAATAGGAGCAGTAGTATTATCAAAAGTAGTATAGTAGTCGCAAATGATTTTTTAAGTTTTTGCCCCGTTTGAACACGATGTATCTTTTCGAACAGCTGATTATGTCTGACACAAGTCACAAGTACAACCAAATATGTTTGCTACAAAGATGGCAATGCAAACAAGGAAACAATAAATACACACACACTTGCACTTTTATTACAAAGGGTGGTTGCGTTTTACTCTGATTTGTAAGCAATTTAGTTTGTTTGAAAAAAAACTCATTTTTGGTGCTTTTTATTTTTATACCTTATCGAATTAATACTAAACACGTATAGTATACGTAGTGTAATTTAATGCCCCCTTGTCATATCAACTCTGTATATGAGTTGCTTGAGTGAGTATAGTGAGAGTGTGGTTGTTGATAAGCAGAAGTAGCAGAGCGAATGAGTAATTAGTATACAGATAGTCTATCTGAGGGGTATCAACAAGTTCTCGGTTCCCTGATAAGTAGTCTACAGTTTTTAAATAGGTAGTGAGTGACATTTCATATTTGTATTTAGTTATGCACTGTATTCACTAACTTTACAAAAAAAATGATGTTGAGATTTGACTTTGATTTATTCTGCTAGGTTATTGCGTAAAACACTTTCTTTCACAATCCATTACTTTATATGTTTGAAAAATCCGTCTGCTCAACAACGTAAATAACGCAATGAATGTTGTTGAACTGTCAAAATGAAAGGCATTACTATTGCGTGTGTTACTCAAATACCCCGCTGGCTTTTCAGTTAAAAAGCGATCTAAATTTCTTAGTAGTTCAAAAAACTTGCATCCAAGTTTTAAAACTCGAAGGTAGCCCTACCAACACCAGAAGTAGGTTACCCCCGACAAGTATACGAACTGTTTTCAGTTAATTAGTACGATTTTAATGTTTTTTTTGCGGCCTCTCAAAAAACTACCAACCTTTGGCTGGGAGTGAGCGGTGTTGGGAATTTCTCGGCTTACCTACTTGAAAATTCTGTACATTAACCTATTTATGTTGCTTTTTAAGTAAGTTTCATGTTTCATTAAAACTGTTACAGCAAGCGGGGCGGAATGAGGACTGAAAACGAATGGATTTGCTGTGCTTATTTGCACGAATCAATCCTCATATAGGTACCCATTTGTGACATAACTAGCGGCCCGCCCCGCAGCTCCGCACGGTTTTTATAACTTGACAAAACATTGAGATTTCTTTATTATACGTAAGTTTAATAATAATACATTATACACGTAAACCTTCCGGAATCAATTTTCCTTATTTATCCGTTGCGTAGTTGAAGAACCACGCCGTCATACAAACAGCTATATGAAAACCGACTTTGTTTTATAACATGCAGAGATTTCACATACTCATGCCTTTTCGGAGTCCGGGTTTGTGTCCGGTTGATAGCAATAGGCTCTCCTCCTATTACCTGAAAATTACACATAAACAGCGAAATGTGGAAGTTCTATACACTTCTACCTACCCCTTTGAAGAATGCAGGCATCTTTTTTTTTCTGTTGTATTAAACTGTTTCTTTTTTTTCTCTATATTTGTGTTATTTCATCTCTTTATTTGTTTTTTTTTCTTTCGTTTTTTTTTCTCTTTATTTGTTTTGGGATTTTGGTCTAAACAGATATTATGTCAACCCCATCATGCACTTTACTATTGTAACATATAATTAACCCATAAACTATAATAAACAGCAAAGCGTCAAAATCTTTAATTGCAATTAAAGATTTTGACGTTAATGGTTGATTATTTAAATATATATATTCTTATATTGTGCTTAACTGTTTATATATATATATATATATAAACAGTTAAGCAATATATGAAACACTTTGTGATGAAGATAGAAGTCACCGATGAAGGACTGTTAATTAAATGACATAACTTTTGGAATCTTCTGAAGTTGGTTGGTATAAAATTGATTGTTATAATCCCACGCTAAGCCTATTTAAGTCTAATTCTCTCAAAAATGACAGGCATGAATGTATTAAGTTGGCGTTGTTACTTATGTAAATAACTATCGCACAAAACGTCAGAAGTATGCAACAGGCGTTTTTAATAAAATAAATAGAAAGTATATAATTTAAAAGGAAAATAAGGAAAGTAGGGTAATATTGGGCATTCTATGCCACTGTCGGCAAGTAGCTCGGCTAGTGCGCCTCGCTACACGACAGTGGCATAGTATGCCCAATATTGAACAATCGACTCGACTGTAGACTGTCGGCAAGTAGCTCGGCTAGTGCGCCTCGCTACACGACAGTGGCATAGTATGCCCAATATTGAACAATCGACTCGACTGTAGGTTAAATTACTGTACTCACCTAGAGATCTTGCGCATTATACCACTGGCCGCCAATAGCAGGGCGAGTTCGCCTCGCTGCGGATGACGGTATGGGCATTCTATGCCACTGTCGGCAAGTAGCTCGGCTAGTGCGCCTCGCTACACGACAGTGGCATAGTATACGACGGGTATTACTGTACTTGTACAAAGATCATGCAAGTTATACGACTGGCTGCCAGTAGCTAGGCGAGTTTGATTCGCTTTGGACAGTGGTGACAACTATTGACACGATCAATGATAAAGATTTCACTTAGTCATTTTGACATGCGTTTCGTGGTTAGAAACGACTTGATGATTTTAACGCTTCAACGGTGGAAACGATTTGTTGTTTTTGTAATGCGTTTCGTGGGACGAAACGACTTGTTGTTTTTGTAATGCGCTTCGTGGGACGAAACGACTTGGTGTTTTGACCTGCGGTTCAATATTAGAAACGACTTGTTAACTCACTGCTTTGAAGTGGATTTGCAAAAAAAAAACAATGTAAGTAGGTACATATTAGGTAGGTTTATTTTTCGTAAAACATTGGTTTTTCTGGAAATAACGTATCTACCGATTGCACGAACTCTTGTAGTTTTCGCCACTGAGGCGAATTCGCGTCGGTCTGGAACTTGAGTCGCACAAGCGCCTTCTTCCACAGCTCTAGGGAGTCGGTGCGGCGCGCGTCGTCAGCCTTGTACACCTTGCAGTCGATGTAGTACTCTCCGTTGATGCTCGCTGCTCGCCGTTCGCAGCCGTTGGCGACTCGGTTAACGAAGAATGATGTTAGACATGTACTCGATGAATCGTCTTTGAGCACGGTGTCAGACCCGTAGTTCTTACTGATAGCGAATACATCATTATCGGTTTTTGTACTGAAACAACAAAAAGCTTCTATTAGTTCATCATGCACTTACAGGATACATTTACTATTTAGATACACACAGGAAAAAATACACACTCAGTCAAAATAGGTACCTGCAGAGTATGAGAGACGTACGAATAAATAGATATCCAGACACTTATAAAGTGATACCTCATAGTAAGCAGACTTGTAACAATAAACGAATAACTGATTATTTTTAACTGGTGTGGTGAACTTAATTATTGAATAGTTTTTTTTACCTCGTACGAATTAAATTCGTTGATGGTGGGTGCGACTTGCGTTTCCTATTGTTGTCCGCAGACGGTTTGCGGCTGCGTTTCGTTTTCTGATCGATGATCGGAACTTCTTGTTGAAAGTACTCGCACTCAGACTCAGACCTGAAATAAAGATACAACAAAATTAGTCAAACATAATTATTACAATAAGTACATCGGTCAGATCTCTGAACTATGAACCTAGTGGAATGTTTTATACTTACATTTTCCAATTATGTCCAATCGATATGGCAGGCTGATGAAAGCTGGCGTAGTGACTGACGGCAGCAGGCAGCGGTTAGCAATCAACACTGATATTGACAGGATAATGCAGCAGGATCGCAGAGCACTTCTTGAAGATTACTTCCACACTTGTAGACTTCGGTTAGTTTGTACCGAGTACTTCGAAAACATGTAGCTTATAAATCAGAAAACGAAAGAGAATTCACTATATTAAAAATTACTGCAACCGTTCATATAATGTTGTGTAAAACAACTTTTTTTCTTAGACGCATTATACTTGTTCAAAAAGTGTAGACTAAGGATGTTTCAGGTAGCATCGAATGACGACACAGCGAAACGACTCAGGGTTGGCAAAACGTTAACCAGTAGATAACTTATCTACTGGTTAATGTTTTGGAGGGAATATTCTTGCACGTAATTTAATTATTTGACAATCTAGAGAAAATCATAAGATTGGTATTTATCATGTGATACATCCTAGTTTTACTTGTGATACTTTTACGCTCGAGTGAAGTAGGTACCTACAGGAAATAAGTTCACTTGTAACAGTAACAAATTTTAAATGAACTTAATTTTAAATTCTCTTCATAAGGTTAGAAACCTTTAGACTACATTTTATTTATTTAGTGATAGTGTACCTAGTTTCTGATACTTATCCATACCTTAATATGTGTGACAACCTTGACTAAAAAAACTTACTGTTGTGAATTAGCTGACGAGAAAAAAAGAAATAAGGTTACACGTGTAATGTTTTACGCAATAACAATTATTTCAATCAAATATTTTATTGATTTATCGGAAATTGGTCGTATGACTAGGTAGTCAATAACGAATACTCCGTTAGTTAGTACCTAACGTTTAAAAGTCAAAAACTAAAAATTAATTTGACATTATCTCAAAGCCACGACGCTCGGAGTGTAAATCCTATAATCATTTAAAAAATAATTATATGGATTGACAGTGAATGTCGATCTGACATACATTTGGACTACATAAAATTGGAACATTTATGTACAACATTAAGTATCTAATTTGCAAGCAGGTAATTATTGAATATGTTTCATATTTTCGTTTGAAATGTTGATTTTCACTAAAAATAGGTAAGTACTAACCGATCTTTCTTTTTTTCAGAAATACATTGAAACCTAATCAGATTTAAGGAATAAGTAATCATCAAACTAGAAGACGTATGCAGACCTGGTCCAGATTCAACAATATACATTTGGACTACATAAAATTGGAACATTTATGTACAACATTAAGTACCTAATTTGCAAGCAGGTAATTATTGAATATGTTTCATATTTTCGTTTGAAATGTTGATTTTCACTAAAAATAGGTAAGTACTAACCGATCTTTCTTTTTTTCAGAAATACATTGAAACCTAATCAGATTTAGGGAATAAGTAATCATCAAACTAGAAGACGTATGCAGACCCGGTCCAGATTCAACAATATACATTTGGACTACATAAAATTGGAACATTTGTGTACAAC
This sequence comes from Brachylomia viminalis, assembly GCA_937001585.2. Lineage (NCBI taxonomy): Eukaryota > Metazoa > Arthropoda > Insecta > Lepidoptera > Noctuidae > Brachylomia > Brachylomia viminalis. Next base: position 3,589,514 of record OW443301.2, read on the forward strand.
ATTAAGTACCTAATTTGCAAGCAGGTAATTATTGAATATGTTTCTTATTTTCGTTTGAAATGTTGATTTTCACTGAAAATAGGTAAGTACTAACCGATCTTTCTTTTTTCAGAAATACATTGACACCTAATCAGATTTAGGGAATAAGTAATCATCAAACTAGAAGACGTATGCAGACTTAGTCCAGATTCAACAATTCGATAACTCTAACATTCCGTCAGTGTTCTGCCTATGTGTGTATTAGTCGATATACGAGGGTAAGATCGTTTCATTTCGAGTTTAGCGTCTATATTGGGTGATAATTAATTTCAATTAGTAAAATAATGCCCCACTGTTCGGTTTGCAAAGTATTTGTAGATAATCGACGATGGACGGGTCATTTACGTAGCAATGTTCATAAAAACAAAAGCGCGTCCCCTATTTATGATAACGTTGTAATGATTAATTCTTCGTTTAAAGCTCGAATCGTAAGTTACAAGATCATTGCAACTAGCGAACAAATAAAAAAAATCCCTGAGGTGTTCCTCCATAATATAAGTGAACAAGTTAAAAATCTAATAGATCGATCACTACAAAAACATACTGCTGTTAAAATTAACTTTGAACTGTTTTCTTTTTTTCTTATGTTTAAAAATGATCAACAGGAACTGAAATCATTCGCTACGAAAAACATTATCATTAATTTTAATTACGATTTTGATTTAACTTACAAATTAACAGTTGATTTACTGTTAAACAAAATTGAAGAGTTTCAGGAGAGAGATAGTGGTTGGACATTTTTGTGCAATTCTCATTTAGAAATAAATATTAATAAATATCAACCTCTCGGCGGATCAAATTTTATAACTTTGCCTAAATGTATAAAAAATAAAAGAGCTTGTTTAAACATTCGAAACAAAGATGAGTATTGCTTTTTATGGTGTGTTGTAGCGGCCTTGTACCCTGCAACCCGACATCCCGACAGAGTTTCGTCTTATCCTTACTTCCAGGATGTTTTGAATATTGATGATTTGACATTTCCAATCACATTTTCGGACATAGCTGTCTTTGAGAAAAATAATCCCTTTCTGAATATATTCGTGTATGGTTTAAAAAATGATAAGACAATCATTGGACCTTTGTATACATCAACGAATAATAAATCTAAGAGTATCCATCTGTTGCTTTTAGAAAATAACACTAATTCTCATTACTGTCTTATCAAAGATTTGCCTCGTCTAGTCAGAAATCAGATGACCAAACATCATGGTAAACTATACTTCTGTGAAACATGCTTATTGTTTTTTCCAACGCACAGCCAAATTGAATCACACCTGTGTGGGGGAATTGTCACCGTTTTACCAGAACAGGGATCATTTTTAAAATTTAAAAATTACGAAAGGAAACAAAACATTCCTTTCGTCATTTATGCTGATTTCGAAACATTACTCGATCCGATTTCCGGCGATGATTTCAATACCGCCAACACGTCATACTCACAACGCCACGTGCCGTCCGCGTTCGCCTATAATGTAGTATCATCATTTAATGATAGGGTTGACGGATATAGAAGTTATCGCGGAAAAGATTGTGTTTCAAAATTTGTACATTTTCTGACTGAAGATGTTAAAGAAATACATAGAATTCTGTCCAAAACCGAGCCTATGATATTCACAGAGGAAGATGCTCTCGATTTTAAACGCTCTGTTAAGTGCTACATTTGTGAAAATTTACTTTTGACCGATAGAGTAAGAGATCACTGTCATATTACAGGTCGATACCGAGGCGCAGCTCATCGACACTGTAATCTGCAACATAAAGTACCGAAATTCGTTCCAATATTTTTTCATAACTTATCTGGCTACGATTGTCATTTATTTATAAAAAAGTTAGGCGAAATTCCAGGACAAATAAAAATAATACCCAAGAACAAGGAAAAATATACAGCATTTACAAAGTATATTCCTACTGCTGATAACGAGTATATACAAATAAGGTTTTTAGATTCTTTCAACTTTTTAGGAACAAGTTTAGACAAACTTGCTAAAACATTGCAATTAGAAAATTTTGTTAATCTTCGATCTCACTTTTCTAATGAGAGACAATTTAATTTGCTGACTCGTAAAGGTATATATCCGTATGATTATATGACCGATTGGAAATGTTACGAACAAAAATCATTACCATCTAAGTATTGTTTTCATAATTCCTTGACCAACGAAGATATTAGCGATGAAGATTATAATCACGCTCAGACTGTTTGGTCTGAATTCAATATTAATGACCTAGGCGAGTATACGGATCTATACTTAAAAACAGATGTGCTTTTGTTGACAGACATATTTCAAAATTTTCGAAAAACCTGTAAACAATATTACAAACTCGATCCGGCGTTTTACATAACTGCACCTAGTTTATCTTTCGATGCAATGTTGCTAAAAACAGGTGTTCAATTAGAACTCGTGTCGGACTTGGCTATCGTCAGAATGATTCAAAGCGGTATAAGAGGGGGTTTGTGCATGTGTTCCCATCGGTATGCAAAAGCGAATCATAAATACATGCCAGAATATAATGCATCACAGCCTCCGTGTTTTATAGTATATCTAGATTGTAATAATCTCTATGGCTTTAGCATGTGTCAGTATTTACCGTATTCTAGTTTTAGATTTCTCAGTGAAAATGAATTAACTAATTTTCGTGTTGAAAATGTTGAGGATAACGCTGAATGGGGCTTCATATTAGAAGTTGATCTTTTGTATCCTGATCATTTACACACTCATCATAATGACTTACCATTTTGTCCTGAGAAATGTGTACCCCCGGGAGGTAAAACAAAGAAATTAATTGCAAATTTGTATAATAAGTACAAATATGTCATACATTACGTTCATTTAAAAAAGTGTTTAGAACACGGTTTAATATTACGTAAAGTTCACAGAGCTATTACTTTCAGACAGAGTCCATATTTGAAACAGTACATAGAATTAAACACTCAATTAAGACAAAAAGCAGAAAGTTCCTTCGAACAAGACTTTTTTAAGTTGTTGAATAACAGTGTTTTTGGCAAGACTTTAGAAAATACTGAAAATCGTGTAACCGTTCATTTAGTCAATCAATGGTACGACCAATCTAATCGAACCAAGAAATTAATATCTGCCGAGAGACTTGTAGCCAACCCCTATTTCCATAGTGCTTCTATTCTATCTGAAAATTTAGTTGCAATACAAATGAAACCCGATCAAATTATTTTAGATAAACCTATTTATATTGGATTCACTGTATTAGAACTTTCTAAGTCACATATGTATGATTTTCATTATAATATTGTAAAGCCTTTTTATAAAGACCGAGTGCAGTTGTGTTATACAGATACCGATTCATTTGTCTATAAAATATTCACTAATGATTTTTATCATGACTTGAAGTATAATTTTTTGCAATATTTTGACACGAGTAACTATGACGTTGAAAATAATTTTAAGATACCATTACTGAACAAAAAAGTACCAGGTCTGTTCAAAGATGAAATGGAGGGAAAATATATATCTGATTTTGTTGGTTTGAGATCAAAACTTTACTCTATAAAAACTCCCAATAAAATCATTAAAAAAGCAAAGGGAGTAAAATCGTGCGTAGTCAGGGACTTGAACATAACAGATTATCAAAATATTTTATTTAATGGTGGAGTTATGCGTAGAAAAAATGTTATGTTTAAATCAATAAAGCATGAAATATTTACTCGGAGCGTCAACAAAATTGTCTTATCTAGCAATGACGACAAACGATCGATATCTGTAGATCGAATATCAACGCGAGCATGGGGTCACTCTTCGATTTTAAAGAATGAAGATGTGGTTTTTTAGACTCAGAATGTTTCATAATAAATATTATAGTTTTATATAATTTTTTTTATAATTAATCACATTTACTTGTATAATTATGTAATAACCTTACCCTAGTTTTAGAAAATAGTCTTATATCTAATTAATGTATGATAAATATAATTCAGGTTTAGTTTTAATAATTTTACTGTTTTGTAAAAACATAAATAAAATTTAAATGATTACAACTCACTTGTTTAATTTACGAGGTATTTATTTTAAGGAATCCTCCTTTTTAAAGTCGGTTAAATAAAATGAAATCAAACCGAGGCTCAAGTTTCATCATGCACCTATATTACTGTCAACAACGTAAATTGCAATATGTACGCATTACACTAAGGTTGATTTTCAAAGAGTTAACGTTCAAGTAAGTAATACGATCATAACGCTGTTCGTCAGAACACAACACCCGACAGTTCAATACCCTCGGCTTGGAGACACAAATGCTTAGTTAACATTTTTATGGTTATCGCGTTCTAAATTCTTTAATGACGTACTCGTAACAGTATAAATAATTAATTGTTTGCTCATTAACGAAATATTACTCGCCTGAAGTACTAGTACCTACTATTTTAGAGTGCATCGTAATCATGTCGGTAAGTGAAATATTTTTAACTCGTTTTTATTTTTTTATATTGTTTCGTAACTAAAGATTGTGTTCCCAGCATTCTTAATAATCATAAACATAACATTACGTTTGGTAGAGGTGTAATAGTGCTAGTTATATTTCTTTAGGGCCTATTGTCACGAATCTGAACCAAATCCAGACTCCAGGCTGTCTTTGAAAAATTCCTCGATGGAAACTCTTGGAATGAATGAATGGAAGCGCTTTCGAGCGCTATACTAACTGGTTAGTGTTTTATATTGTGTCTATATTTTGTTCCAGATTTCTGAATCCGAGACTATGTTCAGCCAGTATGCTCAGGACCCTTACGAGGGATTCTCTGAGATGCTTCGTAGCGAACCCGAACACAGCAAACAAGCCACGAAAGAAAAAAAATCAAAACAACGATGCAGGGAAAAGTCTAAGAAGCAAAAACCAACCAAATCCTTCGTTATGAGTCGACTACAGCGACGAGGTATTAAATTAATAAAAATTTCAGTCGTAGATCTCTGTAATAACAATCCTCAAACCATAGACAGTGATAGTGACAGTGAGAACGTTATTATAAATGCTCAATATATTGTGAAAGATGCTATCGACAGTGTCATGGACGAAACTGAGTCTTTAGTTAAGAAAATATCAAAATCATTAATAGATACTGATTTTTAATAACCGTTTGTGTAACTAGTTGGGGAGGTATAGTGTACTTAGTTTATATTTTTTTTCTTTATTAAGATGTTTTAATTTAATTTCGTATTTATGTTGTAATTGTAATTGTGTAATAATATGTATGTTCATTGTGTATGCGTAATTGTGTTATTTGGAGAAGTGTGGGGGTATATAACAAAATAAAATCATATTTACATTATGAGAGATTTTTATTTAAAAACCTATAAACCGAATAACCAAAGTAGGTAAGTATACATTTTATGCCCATTCTAAATACTTCCTTAAACAAAGCACATTTTTAAGCGCACAATGCTTTAGATGTTTATTACAATTAAAATTAGATTTTCCTTCACAGTACTTTTTATGCAAAGCAGAGAAATTAGGACATTGTTCTTCATCAAGGTCTGATACTTTACAATTCACACAAAGATCCTTTATCCACTTCACCTTCTCCAAACCTTTTACAATTATTTCCTTATTTTCTAGATATGGAACGATTATTCGTTGAAATTCTCTATAGTCAATATATCCCTCATTCCAATAAATACCTCTATTTCTTTCCAACCATTTAACCTGTCTCTTTTCATCACTTGTTAAGTATTTAAACAAGTATGGTGGTTTTATTAAAAATGTTTGCGTATAATCACGACCAGCAAAAGCTAATTCTTTTATTATAAAATTATTGCACAGGTCTTTAAACCCTTGAACATCTAATATGATAGTATTAGGATTCATGATATTTTTCTCACAGTATTACTCAGCGGCTTATACTCAATTATACAGTCGTTCAATATAAGACAGTATGCAGAAGTTTGATCCGGTATGTCCGAATCACTCTCAATTTCCACTCTTACGTCCACAACAGGACCTGCCTTTACATTATCAGCTTGTCTAGAGCAATCAATGACAAATAGCGGCGCCAAATCCTTAAATTGTTTCTCACTTAATAAGGGCTCCGGGCGACGTCCGTAATAAGACTGTTGAAATCTGATGTATTGCTCGTATAATAAAGCGATTCTATTGTTCGCGAAACTTATATTTAGGTTTTCATACGGGAAGTAAGTTGAATTTAGGTATACTCTTACATCACGAACATGGCAGTGATCGAACTGGGACATGTCAGAACTTGATTTGTTTTTTCTATTTGTTTGCAGGCCCATAATTATGTATCTTGGTTTCTCTATTTGTGAGGAAGTTTTGATAGACCAGGTATGTTTTGTAGTTTTAGGTAAAGCTGGATATTCATACAGATCCCAATTTCTGAATATCATCTGAAGTGGTCGATCTTTTTCTAACAGTTTCAGCAAACTTATTTTCTCTTTGTCGGACACTTTAACATGCGGTACACGCCAGATGATTTTATTTATCTGAACGTCGTCTACAATTTCACCGGTGTTAAGTTTGACAGCATTCAGGTTAGTGTTACTTCGTAGCAATATCAGTTCGTGCCTACTATTTATCACAACTTTCTTGAAATCTTCCGCGAAACCCATGATGTTACAGAGGGGTATAGAAGCGGAAAAACTACCCCCATTAATATTTTTTATACCATCGATATTCCAGCCCCATGCATTGGATATCTTTGATTCACTTTCATTCATTGATATTAACGATTTCATGGTGCTAGTTATGCCGGCATTTTTAATTCTATCAATTTCCACTCCATTCAACTCGTATCTTATATCTTGGAACAAGTAGAGTAGAGCATTATTAGTAAAATGAACACTAGTGGCTTTCTCTTTCATATCCTTTTTGCTAACGATAACAGTTCCTTCCAAATACAGGGTACTAGCTGATGGAAGTATATACAAGTCCTGTTGGTTAATAGGTATGCCGATTTCATCGTTTCTATTAAAACTCGTTACGTAGGGCTTGTAAGAATGAAATTCGATTCCTTCAACAGTATTGTCGTAAGATGGAGCGGATAAAACGTCTAAGATATTCATTTTAGCAAACCGATCGCTTTGAGGAATGTCTTGTTGTCTTTAGTTAATTTTATTTTCTTCTTAGGGCGAGCTCTTATTTGGCTGGAAGCTTGAGTGGAACTGATATTTTTGATTTGTTGATGCACGTATTTATTGTAGTCAATCATTTTTTCTTCTCAGATGCAAATACAGCTGCACTTCTTCACCGCGCAAATTTATTAAGCGGTTATTTATATCTAACAGTCTGATATGTATACAACTAATGTTGTTTTGGTTGATTGGAAAGTATATTGCGTTTTTCGGGATTTCTATAATCCTATATCCGGGTGGTACGTTGAGTGCAAATTCATGGATAATGTGACTCGGTTCTCCGTTTGTGTACGAGCCACTTACAATATCACATTCGATCCTGATCACTGTTGTAGGTAAAATGTTGACTGGAACCTGTGACACATGCCATTTATTTGCTTTCAAGATTTGTTTATTAAACCCTAACAAGTTCCTGAAAGTGTCTTCTTTATTAAAATTTATGTCTTTTGTACAATATACAGTAGTTTTTAAAGTATTGTTATTGCACTGTAGTTTGATTGTTGCATCTTTCATTTCAGATTTTAAATAATCATTAATATCTTGCAATTCATAGGTACCATCTGGTATTTCAATAACATCGTTGAAACCATAATAGAACTTATTATTCGTTTTGTCAATGTTTGGAATAGAATTAAATGTTGAGAAATGCAATAACGCACACTCATATTGTCCATATAGTTGCAATGTATTAGGATAGTAAGTAGATAAAGTTGACGAGTTTCCAGTTATCGATAGTGTGAGTGACATCTTGCAAATGATTCAAATAAAAGAAAAGCATAAAGTTTATACGTTTTTATTCCAAAAAGCCCGCAGATATTCTAAACATAAGTGTCCACAATTTTCTGTGTTGAATTTCTGATATCTTGTATAATTATAAAAAACATTACAATTCTTGAAATAGCGCATTAATTCTATTGGAGGTTTCAAATCTCCAAAGCTATCAAAATATTCACAATAATTGCATACTTTTACATAAGCTACCCAATGCGTTCCTTCGTTCTTATAATCGTCCAAGTTAACGATAGCACATTCAATCCGTTTTGCTTCCTTGGTAACTGATCCTTCATGTAGACGCCACGAAAGTGAGGGATGTCGCGTGCATGCCTTTGGATGTCTACATTAGTTAGAGGACGATTAGGTAGCTTATTTTTCAGTTTTTTGAAGATTTTACGAATAAACCTTTACCATTTTTATGTGACTTAATGTATAATCCCTGGCCTAACTTTAAAGACTCCATAGCCTTATTATGTCGTTGTGTTTCTCGCAAATTTTGCTGACCTGCTTTGTAATCATTTACAGTTTTTGCAATACCAGCCGCACCACCAGCTAAAGTTCCTAAAGCTGATAAGCCCGCAAAAATAGGAATTAAAGGTAGAATACCTCCAGTCTTTGGTAAGGGTATCACTCGCGGTACTCGAATTTTCTGAATACTTGGAAATATTTTTTTTGCTGCTGAGTAAGCAGCGTTAATTAAAGTTTTACCGTCCTTTGGCTTCAGTTTCTTTATTGTTGCTTTTATTTTTGACACAAAATGTTTAAAAGTTTTAACGCCGGAACCAGATTTCAGTTTGGCTTTCATAACTTTGCTCACTAACCATGAACTAAGTTTTTCACCTTTCCCAGCATCGTTCGATTTAAGTCTTTGTTTAGCCATATTTAGTAGTTGTAAATCAGCTTTGTGACGATTGGGTAAGTCTGTATGGTTTGCATATGCAATGTCGTGATGCATACAAGCTTCGTCTAGCTTATTAACACCTCGGTCACCTCGTAGTAAACGTTTCTGGAGTTTTGTTCCCGGACCGCAATAATTGTAACCTGGTAAATGAAGTTCGAACGGTAGATTATTAATTAACGTATTAACAAGTTCACCTCCTTGCATTGTCCAAAATGTAATGAAAGAAAGAATGCAGAAGTAATTGTTATATAATTATTTTAACCCACTATTGCAGTTTTATCGATCCAACTGTTTTCTTCGTTGTTTAGACCCAACCATTTTACAAACATTTTTGTTCCTTTTCTTTTTAAAACCCTTTCTATCAAATAAATACCAGGATAGTAAGATTTTTGAAGTTCTTGCTCGTAAAAGGTTCCCATTATGGCTTGCTTTCGCTGATCTTCTATGTGATATGTTACTGGTATGGTATGATTTATCTTTTTTATATTAAATATTTCAGTTGACCAATTAGGTGTATAACCTTTCTCAAAATTATGTTTGTATTTACTAATACGAACAAAGTCACCTACTTTGAACTTAGGTTTTCTACGAACAGTTACATGATTTAAGGCTTTTTTAATATTTTCTTTTATAACTGACTCACTAGATTTATTTACTTCGATTGGTTTAAATTTAATAGTACGATGTTTTGTGTTATTATAAATCTTCAACGTAACTTCTAACGGTATACCTAACCACTTATAGTTTCCATTCAGACTAAAATATTTATATAATTTATTTTTAAGAGTTTTAATCAGTCGCTCTACGATTGAAGCTTTTTTGGTAGAAAACGATGAGTAATGGTTGATATTGTACGTCTTCATAAGCGTTTGAAATGAGTTGTTATAAAATTCTGTTCCCATATCAGTTTGTAAATTTACAGGTTTGCGATTGCTGACAATCAGTATTCTTTTAAATGCATTAGTAACATCAAGTTTATTTTTTGATTTTAACGGCTCTGTCCAAGCATACTTTGAGAAGCAGTCAATTACCACTAAAATGTAATTGTGACCCTTATTATATTTTCTCAGGTTTTGCATGTCCATCAGATCAGCTTGCCACAAGTCATCGACCCCCTTCAGAATGACCGGACGTCTAAGGAAATTTTTTCTTGCTGCTTTGTGTATTTCGTTAACAATTTGCTGTTTTGCCATTACGGAGTTTTGTGAAGTAATTTATTATCTACCTCTGCTTTAGTATAAAACTTATCTTGCAAATGAGTTGAATCCTTAGGTATCTTTGCTTTTAAAGCAGCCTGAACTGTAGCCTTTGCGTCTTTTATGATTTGAGAACGCAATGAACCAATCATATTATTAACTTCTTTTAACATATTAGCATTCAATCGATCTACATAATCTTTGTTCACAGCATCGTCTGCTTCTACTGGAGATCTAATTCCTCTCAGTCTTGATGTTTTTAAATCAAAATCTCCGTTTTCTGATTTTAACAATGCATTCTCATTAAACTCAAATAACTCTGATAAACGCATTCTTTTGTGAATGTAGTGTCCAAATTTGTCTACGTTCATGTTTAAGGTGTATTGTATCGGGAGGCTGATAGTAAAATAAACACATTTTAAAATATTTATTTATTTATAACTTTACTTTCATGCAATTCTTCAATGATAGATATTATTTCACTATCTAATCCGGTGTTACCAGCATCTCGAGATGCAATTAATAATTTTAACCTATCCACCAGTTCATTTGGATCGTCCCAATATACAAAATCTACGTTTTTCTTCCACATTTTTGTTAACGGTAGTCCTTTTCCCTTCGATTGATATTCCTGAATTGTACTTTGTAGTTTGAATAGAGGTTTAATAATTTGTAAATATTTTTGTCCTTTATTACTTTTTATTGGTTTACCAGGCTCATAGTCTCGTCGATGTGCGTTTGTATCAAGTAGCATCGACTTATAATGTTTCATATCACTCTCTGTAACCAAGCTTAAATCTACGTTCTTTTTCAGCAGCAACTGTTTTAAACCAGGGGTATTTCGGTATTTGCGTCCAGCCACGATGACATACTCATCGCTGATCGTTATACGAGCAGATCCTAACATCAATTTCCCGCCCTCTACTCTGACACCGAACGGAATATCTGTCAGTGCTTCTGAGGATACTGACCAGGATGACATATCACAACCTTGGTTTTTTTCATCTAATGATTTATATGAAGAGTTACTTTCGATATCAGATTCATATTCGTCTGCATTGTCGTTGATAACATTGCTTTCTTTACTAGTAGGAACATCTTTTTGCAAAGTTTTATCGATAAGCGGAACTTCAGTTTCATCGTCTTCTGTATTACGCAGTAGAGAAGTCTGCTTACTGACATTAGCAATTAGGTTGAGTGGTTCTGTTACGGGCTTGAAAACTGATTCCAGTACTTGTTGATTGTTAATCTCAACATCTCTCATCTTTCGCACTTTCTTCTTAACAGCTTCTGCAGCATCAACTATTTGTCTTTTCAGTGATTTTTCCATAGTAAAAAATAAACAGTTGGTGATTGATTAAGCGTTGTTTGAAGAATAATAATATCGCGAGGGTAACGGTCTTAAATATCAGTAGTGTTTAATCAAAGACAACAAAAGTATCAAATTTATTTCTGTAACATCCTTTATTTTTGGAGCAATCCTTATTAATTACTACATAATTGAAAGGTTCACTCCATATTTTCGAACACATTTCACGAAATTCAACCCATGTCATATCAGTGTTGACATGTTCTTCATAAATATGTCGTAAATTAATTTCATCTTGTTTAAAGAGTATGATTAAGTTCGCATTGTCTCTTACTAACTGCTTAGGGATTTTACTATATGTTTGGTTTAGATAAAAGCAATCAATGCATTTGTGTCTTCCCATTGCAAAATAATCACGCATGTTACATTGATTTTCACAAGCAACATCATCAAAAACAATCACGGAGTTGGGTTTTGCGTCCTGAACGCTTAGTACTTCCTCATTTCCATGAAATTTCTGGAGGGAAATACCAGGCACCAGTTGCAAAACTCTTTCTAAAAAGATGTACTTGGGTTGTTGCAGAGTTTTTGAATAAACATAAACATTTTCAAATCTTAATCCATTTTCGTGTATAAGAAGACCAATCAATAAATTGGTTTTTCCACAATTGGACGGACCGCAAATGATACATCGTACTGAGTCAGGTAATAATTCCCCATGACGAAAACTAGTCTTACACAAATCGTCGCAGACTGTATTAACATGCAGCGATTGCGGTTGTTTTACAAATTTCATGATTACTGTCGGTAATGACCCGATTGAATGAGTGAATGTATATAGTACGCTAACATTTATAAATTTACCGTAACCTCTTTACTGATCGCGTTACTGGTCATTGATCGAGTCGATTGTTCATTATTGAGCATTTTGTACACACGGCTACACATCAAGCTATACAAAACCAGTTTACGCTGGTCTCGCATCGTACGGAAATCCTATACAATGTGAGATCAGCTTATACTGGAAATGTACCTTCAGAGCGTTAGCGAACTCGCATGATCATTGGTCGAGTACAATAATACCCTAGAGAGTCAAGTCGTTCGTTCACTATTGGGCATTCTATGCCACTGTCCGTAGCGAAGGCGAACTCGTCGAGCTACTGGAGGACAGTGGTATAATTCGCAAGATCTCTAGGTGAGTACAGTAATTTAACCTACAGTCGAGTCGATTGTTTAATATTGGGCATACTATGCCACTGTCGTGTAGCGAGGCGCACTAGCCGAGCTACTTGCCGACAGTGGCATAGAATGCCCAATATTACCCTACTAAGGAAAAGCTAGCATTAACGGATTAATTCATTTACAAGATACAGACCATTAGGCCCATGGCCAAGATAAGGAAAACCCAATCCCGTGGGTTTTGTAAAAGGTGAGTAATGATTATATTCTCAGGGAGATAAACGGAAGAACCATTCTGTGTACAAGATACTGGTATAAATAAAAATAAATAAAAATTTTATATTTATTTTTTATTAAAAATTGTAAAAATTGAACAAAAATCCTAAAACGCCAAAAAACTGATAAAAATTTTGGTCGTGCATTTAATTTAAAACTATAAAAATAAATAAAATTTAAGTAGGTATCTGTTCTTAATGTCAAAATAACAGATATTGACTAAATGCTACAAAAACATTTTTTAATTTGTGTCCGAAACCGCTGGACCGATTTCAACTGGACTTGCACTGACAGACAGCTGATAATGATAATATAAGGAGCAACTCATGCTACTTTTATTTTAGAAAAAGAATTAGGGTTCCGCGCAAAAAAATTAAAACCCAAGATATCCAATTGTTTTCCCACATGCACGCCAACGAAGTCACGGGTACAGCTAGTAATTAATAATGTTGTTTGTTTGAGTAAATACTTATCTAGGAACTTATCATAATAATAATACGTTTCATAAATGCATTAGAAAAGCGCCCAGTTACATCACTCATTTTTAGGGTTCCATACCTAAAGAGTGCCAACGGAACCCGCACGGAAAAAATTATAAAAATAAAATGAAGTAAAAAATTAAAGGAAAAAAGAAAAGAAAGAGAAACGAGTTAGAAAAAAATGTGTTAATAATAATAATAAATATATTGTACGGCGCGGCCGGCGCTACCCTTCGTGTGCGGGTACTACTCGCTCTTGTCCGGTGTTAGGCATTCCTCAAACGTAATCATGTGTTTCAATAGTTATGTCAACCTCTTGTCTCTCCGTATTCCTTTTCCTACCTCAATAGTTTCTTTACTTTGTACAAATAGCTTCCCTGTATATAAATGTATTAGTCTCATTCATCACATTAAATAATATTAAGTTGTAAATTGTCGTCATTGTAATTTGCTTATTATTCACTATTAGTATTCACCTTTATAAAATACACTGATCCTATAAATCGTCCAATTCTAAATACCGTTAATTGATCATAAATATTTTATACTTTTTTCTTTGTTTCCCTACCTTTGTTCTCGTAAACGTGACATTGGCTAAATGCACAAACCGTGCGAAGCCACAACAAAAAAAAAAAAATAGTTATGTCATTTTCATTCAAAAGCTTGATCGCCGCAGTGGTATAGTACCTCGCGCATTACGCGACCACGCCTGGTTGTGCTACTGGCCACAATCCACAATCTTGGCTGGAGAAGCTCCGACCAAGAAAGTTTGGCCACACGACCGGTCTGCCGACCAGTTGCGGCCGCGGTAAATTATTTTTCTTAAAGCTAGTGCCAAAAGCCACAACCATTTTTGGTAATACACCCTAACCGAAAGCGATAGTCGCGCCTGAACGCAAGCGTGTCGCGCTCCTTTATTTGAATTCGACTTACTAGCGCGATCAATCAAGTCACCTTTGTACGTCAATTTCAAATAAAATTAATGTTAAAATATATAATTATTTAATAATTACGTACGTCATGTTAATAATTCATGTAAACGATCGCATAACCGCATTAATTATTTACGTTTATTTGAAATTGACGTACAAAGGTGACTTGATTGATCGCGCGAGTACGTCGAATTCAAATAAAGGAGCGCGACGCTTGCGTTCACGCGCGACGATCGCTTTTGGTTAGGACGCGGAGTAAAACTAAAATCAGAACCAATAATGAAGCAGGTTTTTAATCCTTCAAAACCACCAATAACTTTCCCTTCATGTTTGAAATTCATAAAAAATAAATTCCACTTATTGGGCGCACTTTAAAACCCACTAACCGCCGAGCTGGTCTGTTGGACTGTTATAACAAAGTACACTTAGTATAAAATCTAAAAGAGCTGAAAACTTGTGGAATATTAAAAAGTAAGTGAAGAATAGACCGCGGCTGTGAGCAACGGAGTTAAAGAACACTGTACTGCCTTCGCTGTGCCACAGAGTCAGGTTTGATGGAAGTGGCATGATGATTTTGATGTCTTATGAGCAGAGAACTGGAATGAAACTCAAAGAAAATCACCTGTGTAACCTGCAGGGCCATCTAATGGCTTTGTACCCACTTATAAAGAACTCACCTATTACGTTTCTCCTGCATATCTCTGTATTCTTGCAACAACATGTCAAGTACTCTCTCGTCTCAAGATTAGTCTTTTCGATCGTACTTGCAGCGCTGCAGTAGCTTGCAGCGCTGCAGTCAAACGCGTGGCTGCAGAATAGGTACCTAACACAGTTTAATATCAAAACAATCAATCAAACCTAATAAGGGAACTTAAATATATTTGCTAGCCTATTACATAACAGCACAACCGTTCTTTCTACATCCATGACCCCTCTCAAACTTTAAAGGGGAGTAGTTAAAATTTTTCTTTAAAAAAAAACTGCTTCGCCAACTCAAAACCCTCTAATGGATGGAACCATTAAGCATTCATCGATTCCTAATTTATCTTACTTCTTTAATTGTTCTTTCTTTCCAAATCGATAAGTTACTCGAAAACTTTTTTACTCGATTACAATTGATATGAAACTCGCAAAATGTCGTAAGTCTTTGCGATAATAATATCTTAGAATTTTTTTAAAGTTAGATTAGCTTATTGATGGTGTGGTTTAATGACTTTTTGAGGAAAAAAAAATGTTTTAAAGTTGAAAGGGTTTTGAGCTGTTCACAAGTTAAAAGGGTTTTGGAAAAAGTACCTAACGAGTTTGTGCCAAGGACTCAATCAATCAATCTGCCTAGCATTTCTGGGGGTCGGCTTCCAGTCTAACCGGATGGAGCTACAAACCAGTATTTTAATATGTTTTTATATGGCATAACGTGCTTTCCGAGGGACGGAGGGGTCTTGGTATGGTATGTAATTATGGTCACCCATCCACGGACCAACCGTGGCAAACGATCAACGAACAACCTGATCGATCGACTCGTGCGGCTACAATTATGATTTTTTGCTCACGAAAAGTTTACAGGTAGCTTTAAAATTCGTTGGCTGCCAAATGGCACTATTAAAATTTTAGCGTAAGCAAAATGCGTTAACATTTGCTCGCATCACACCTTTTTTTTTCTTTGTTTCCGGGGTGGAAAATCCTCATGGATGTTCGCCGCCCTGGGGCGGGCGGCGGGGTCTGTCAGACTCTTACTGACTAAAAACCACCCCGATGTTCCATCTCACACCTATGCTGGGGGTCGCGGGAACGTACGATCCTTCCGCAACCCCCGACTGGTGCCGGCCCGCCGCTGCGGGCCTTTTTGGGTCTGGGGGGGGTTCCGAGTCCGTCGCCCCTGGACTCATGCTCACGTCACACCTGCCCCAACACTTGCCTCAACCGAAACAAGAAAAGCGGAAATAAACATTTGGTACATTATAATAAGATTTAATGTAGAAGATTATGAGGAACCAGCAGTTCAGAACTGGCTGACCAGAAAATAGAAAGCCATCCTCCACGAAAACAAAGGAGCTCCAGACCAAAAGAAGACAAAATTTGACAGTGACAGCGTCCGAATGAAAATTACTACAAATTATTCGTGATTTTTTTTGTATTACATAGTGTTGAGTTGTTAATATTTTATGGAAGGCTATGGGTACCCATATCAACCACCGTTCCCGCAGATGCGACCCCTTGAAGGAGAGTACCCTGATCATGGAGATGGTTTTGGCGAATACTATTCGCTTGGAACTTTTAATGAAGACCGGGACAGATCCAGGTATAAAACGTGCTTGAAGTTGTAAGCATGCCTTTTCCACTTACCAGGAGTTCCAAGGCCAATGAAGTCCTTGAAGATGAAGCCCGAAACTCATGGACAATGTGACAGAATGAATAGAATTTATTTTAGATTAAGATTCAAATTCATTTATTTGCGAAAACATGTGTTGATAATATACTCGTACGCTTAGTATAGGTGTTACAAGGTATATTTTTTTTTGGCTCAACATGTTTGGCTATAGCTGGTGTACAAATAGCATCGCTGGTGTATTTGTGTGTAGTGTCTGTGTTTAACACTGAAATTGTGTATCAGCAATCTGACAGATATCCCTGGATACTGCTGGTTTATATTGAATAATACTAATATATAGTCTCAAGTCTCAAAGCATTTATTTCAAATAAACCAATTACAGGCACATTTGAATTGTCAAGGGGTCGGTCAGTCAGAAAGATGAAGCTAGTAGTTGCCCATTCCAAAGCGTAGTAGGTACCTATGGAGAAGAACGGGCAAGAAACTCCATGGACACTCTTTTAAATCAAAATATTGTTACAAAAAAGTGGTTTACATCATTCATGTTGTAATTATACATGTGAGAACGATGTAGAAAGACGTGCACGTTAAAAGTGTCCGTAATAAAAAGATAAAAACTAAAGGAATTAAAATAAGCCGTGGCAGCTAAGAAATGACCAGTGCCTACTGACGGCGCCCGTTCACGAACATGACGTATGGATCAGCACCATTCAGCTCAACCATTAAGAGTCTATTATTGTCACACTGCATAACAAAGGCATCTTCTCATTCAGAGATGGCACGAGCATTGATCACCATGCTTGCTCAAGACGGGTTGGCGATTGAAGACTTATTTATTTTTATTACTATACAGGGTGGCCGGAACATTGACGTCCAAAAATAAAATTTCGGTCCCTCGTATCGTGGGGTATTCGAATCACCCCCATGTATGTTCCGCGACTTTTCATAGTTTTCGAGTTATGAATTTTTTTCTGAATGTTTGAAAATTTTCGACCTGACCAACCTAAAAAAATTCAAAAAAAAAGTAGAGGGTTTTATCGAGTTTCTTTTTTTGCAACTGAATTTTCATAAGTAGTACTTTTATGCATAAAATAATCAGCTTCGTAACTGTGGTGAAAGTTATGAAAATGTTGATCTAAAGTGAAAAATTTACGTTCGGTAAATTATGACTTAAATTTTCAACTTCAAATTAAAAATCTAAACAGGTGACTTCATGGTTCTCAAGTAGGCTTCAAGAATGCGCCAGACTCTCAGCTTTCATAATCATTAAAAAACGTAGGACTTAATGGGGCTAACTTTGGCCTTAATCGGCCTTCAAAGACTGCGAAGTGGAAAATTCTTAAAATTAGCTATCTGATTAATAAATTTTTTTTTTCCATTTTCTCGCTCCTAAGGTTATTTAGTTTGCTAACCAAAAATTACTGCAGGAAAGCTAAGATTTTTTTAAATGTTAGTTTAATGAATTTTGCGCGATCCGTTCTCGTGGACTATGGGTTGTAAACGAGGGTGCAACTCTTTTACCTGCAATAATAATAATAATAATAATAATAATAGTTTTATTTTTGGAACAACATAGGAACCACTTTTGTTAGTACACACCTTAAAAACTACAACTTATACACTAGGGTTAGTAACAAACTTTAGGGATGAAACTCTTAATGAGTCATGTACTTACGAGGCATTTCATGCGGACAATGATTTCGCATGAAATGCCTCAGCACAGGAGCTCTTGGGTCCTCAGCCACGACCCTCAGGATGCTATTGCTACTCCCTCGAATCCTCCTCACAAGCGATGCTACCTTTTTCCTTATGATCGCATGGAAACCATCTGTACGCGATTGGGCAAACATCCCTGAGGCACTACAGAAGCGAGGGAGTTTCAACATCACCCTAAAAACGTTGTTGTATTGGACGCGCAAGGCATTTAGCGTCCCCCGTGAGCAGCTGAACCACAGACTTCCCGTGTACAGGCCCTGGCAGTATGCTTTAAATAAGGTTATTTTGACCTGATCGGTACAACGGAAAAATCTGCGCGCCAACATGTTCCCGCGAACCGCCAACGCCCTGCGCTCCCTTTCCACGTCTTCATCGTCTTTAAGGTCGTCGACAAGTATATGGCCCAGATATTTAAACTTGGTCACCTGCTCTATGTTAGCGCCGTTCAAGGTAATTGAAGGAATGGTGTCCGGGCACTTGCCGGCGGCCTTGAAGACCATAAACTTGGTTTTTCTTATATTATATATAAGACCATGTGATGCGGCGTATCTTTCACATACCTTCAGCATTTCCCTGATTGACCTCGCAGTCGGGCCCAGCAACACCATATCGTCCGCGTAGCTGATGTTGTTCACACAAACACCCCCCACCCGGCAACCGACACGCATGCCGCTGAGCTCGACTATGAGATCATTTACGTACAAGTTAAACAGCGTTGGAGAGGACAATCCCCCCTGTCTCACTCCGCACTCCAACCTGTATGACTCCGAGAGGCAGTTTGCCCACCTAACACAATTACTCTGATTCGAGTACCAGAATTGAAATATTTTCAACAGTCCCGCCGGCATACCCCTATCCTCCATCTTCCTCCAAAGCACTTCGTACGAAACGAGATCGAAGGCCTTGGAGAGATCCAAAAAACAGGCGTATACCGGTGTCTTCCGTTCCGTGTAGTATTGGACAGTGTGCTTAAGAGCTAGAATCGCGCTTTCAGTTGATAGCCCAGGTCTAAACCCAAACTGAGCGTCATGTATGTTTATGTACTTACCCAGACAAGCCTCAAGCACACTATCCAATAGTTTTGCTACAGTTGTCGCAAGAGAGATCGGGCGATAATTTCCCTTGTCTGATACGTCTCCTGTCCTGTTCTTCACTATGGGCACCACTGTAGTTTTCATTAAATCGTCAGGTAAATATGAGTGACTAATACACATATTAAAGAACATGGACAGGACCCTCGGCATGTGAACGCCAGCATATTTGAAGTGCTCAATACTGAGCCCATCGTGGCCCGGAGACTTACCCCTACGCATACTGTTTATCACTACTTTTAGTTGCTTCGCTGTGAATTTCAGTAAAGGTTCATCGCCCGCCACGGTGGGCCCACCATCTGGCATAGTGGTTGAAGGACCCAAAGGAGAGCGTACTTTAAAGTGCTCCATGAACAAGTTAGCTATATCTTCTGGGTCATTTTGGCCATCAACATTCGCAGGGAGGCTAGGCTTAATATCAAGTTTACTAGTGGACTTCCAAAATTTAGTGAAATCTTTTTCGGCTCTTTGTTTAGCTATAACGTCCATTTTAAGTTGTTCCTGGTGTTTCTGACACCATTTTAGCCGGCTTTTAAAGATTCTACGGGACTCGCACATCTGGTCGTAAGCGGGGCCAGTAATTGGTCTATCCAGAAACAACCAGTTTTGGTATTTTAGTCAATAACAATGGACCGAGAGGAAAAGAGACCGAATTATTGCTATCTCTCTCACGCAAGGCGCGCAACCGAAGCCAACGCAAAACAAGTACCTCAGTCGTACTCACATTGTGTTTACTGCTATACGCGTGTCGCCATTTTGTCTTTACCACACTCGCTTTGCCCACGGACTCCGCTGCCTACTTGTTTGACTACTTTGCTCGTTTATTGGACTGTGTTTTGCATTCTGATTTGGACTTTTTTTACGTGGAAGTGTAAAAAATGAGTTACACGTTAAGTGAATATGCAGAAATGCATTATTTTTATGGAGTTGCACAAGGAAACGGCCATGAAGCAGCGCGACTGTATCGCGAACAACTTCAACGTCGTGGTGGGCCGCAACCTGAGCGATATCCCGACCATCGTGTTTTTATTAACACGCACAACACTTTGATGGCAGGCCGCATTCCTGGTCGACGCGGCAGTCATGAAGGAATCCCTAGAGCTAACCCGGATCGCAGAGAAATGGTGCTGGAAGAAGTTCAGCGAAATCCGTCTACGAGTACGAGAAGTATGGCTCGTGCTCTGAACATCCCAAGGACTTCTATCCAAGACATTCTTCACGATGAAGAATACCACGCGTTCCACATCCGACGAGTCCAAGCTTTACTGCCTACAGATCACCAATTGCGCGTTGATTTTTGCCAAACCATGTTACGAAAAGAGCAAGAGGATCCTGGATTTTTCAATAAAGTTTTATGGTCAGATGAGTCACGATTTGAGCGATCCGGAATATTCAATATTCATAATTACCACACGTGGGCGAATGAAAATCCACTCGAAGTGAGAGCTTCGACATTTCAACATCGCTTCAGCGTTAACTTGTGGTCTGGTATTCTCAATGGCGAACTAATTGGTCCGTTTGAACTGCCGTCCAGACTTGATGGAGAAACATACAAAAACTTTTTGGAAAATGAACTTCCATTGTTGCTGGCAGATGTGAATCTCGAACTCAGACGAACCATGGTGTTGCAAAATGACGGCGCCCCGTGTCACTATGCAACCCAGGTCCGAAATTACTTAGATGAAACATACCCCAACAGATGGATCGGACGCAGCGGACCAATTAGGTGGCCTCCACGCTCACCTGATCTCAACCCCATCGATTTCTTTATTTGGGGCTATTACAAGGAAATAGCATACGCCCGAGACTGTTCAAGTGAACAAGAGCTGAGGCAGTTGATTGCAGAAGCTGAACGTGTTGTGAGAGAGAACAGAGACGCTTTTAGACGATTGCCAGACAATTTCTTACGTAGGTGTAGAATGTGTATTGCTGCTGGTGGTGGCCACTTTGAAAACCTTTTCTAAATGTTAAAAATAAATTAAGTACTTTTTTCACATTATCATCTGTGTTTTATTCAAAACCACTTTTTACGTAAAACTTTTCTTACCCAACTCTGAAACTATTTGTTGGTTAGTTTTCAGTATTCTTATCATTAATTAACCTTAGGAACGAGAAAATAGCCAAAAAAAAATAATTACTCAGATGGGTAATTTTAAGAATTTTTCCACCTCGCTGTCTTTGAAGGCCGATTTTAAACAAAGTAGCCCTATTAAGTACTTCATTTTTTTTATGATTATGAAAACTGAGAGTCTGGCGCATTCTTGAAGCCTACTTAGGAATTATGAAGTCACCTGTTAAGATTTTTAATTTAAAGTTGAAAATTTGAGTCATAATTTACCGAACGTAAATTTTTCACTTTAGATCAACATTTTCATAACTTTCATCACAGTTACGAAGCTGATTATTTTATGCATAAAAGTACTACTTATGAAAATTCAGTTGCAAAAAAAGAAACTCGATAAAACCCTCTACTTTTTTTTTTAGAATTTTTTTAGGTTGGTCAGGTCGAAAATTTTCAAACATTCAGAAAAAAATTCATAACTCGAAAACTATGAAAAGTCGCGGAACATACATGGGGGTGATTCGAATACCCCACGATACGAGGGACCGAAATTTTATTTTTGGACGTCAATGTTCCGGCCACCCTGTATATAAGTACAGGTTTCCTCACGATGTTTTCCTTCACCAATGTTAATTAAGAGCGTTTATACCTTATGAGTGGCAACGTCGCAATTTAGTGTCATATTTCGTGGTTTTCAATTTTTATCATGTAATCGGAGCTATATTTCAAAAATCTGTTTAATGAACTTTTTAGAATTGTGTAAAAGGTAAGAAATCGTTGCGTTTACAGTTCTATTTATATGCAAATAATACATTGGAAACTTGCAGGGCGTTATTTTCATTGTAAAATAACTGTAAGCATTACGGTTACTTACTTTTTAAACACTTTCACGTAATTCTAAAAAGTTAATTAAACAGATTTTTTAAATATAGCTCCGATTAAATGATAAAAATTGAAAACCACGAAATATGACACTAAATTGCGACGTTGCCACTCATAAGGTATAAACGCTCTTAAGTCCAAAATTAACTCAGAAAGTATTTATGAATGAACCTCGTGCACGAGAAGCGGGGCCTTAACTACTGAGCCATCAGATAACATAATTAAATATAACTGCAATAATTTATGAAAAAAAAATACTTAAAAAAGGATACTTGAATCAAAACGCTGTTACAATATTGTGGTGTTGCTGGTTCTAGTGAATTAATAGATGATAAATTGTCATTTCCAAAATAATTGTTGAATGCCACTGTACCATTGAACTACGACGTGGTTCTTAAAGTCGCTACCCATTATTTTATTTTCTTTCCAGAAGTAGTAGATCAAAACAAAGAGAGAGAAAACACAGAGATACAAAACGCTCACGCTCGCGAAGCATCGGTCCACGGGTCAAATCGCGCTCGCGGTCCAGAACGCGGTCACGGTCGCGAACAATTTCGAGAACACGGTCGCGGTCGCGATCGCGGTCGCGATCTCGCACTAGAACGCGGAGTCGAAGTCGCACTCATTCGGGCACGACACGTCCTCGCGAACTAAGCTATAAGGAGCCCGGATTTCTTGACGCTTTTAGAGTTTTGTATCTTACACGTAAGTCCCTTATTTTACTTTAGTTATTTTCTACCTGTTCTTTGTTACAAAAGTCTCAGCCTGCTCTCTGCCTGAATTTCTTTTTGATGTTAAAAAAGAAAGAATCTGGGATTTTGTTCTCTGGGTTCTTATTTAACTACACCCTATAAATGTACAAATTACCGTATAAATTATAAAAATCATCCCATCTTTGAATTTGGTTGTAAATTATAAATCCCAAATATTACTAGATAGTTTTTCGAACGAATTTCCTTATCGCAAGTTATTCTCTGCACATTTGACGAATGATAGCTAGACCAAAAAAACATGTAACTTTTGTTTCATAACAAAAGTGTCATGTCGGTCATAATGCTACACGATGGCACGACACCTCTCGACTGTTTTATTCTACAAAATATTATTAACCTTGATAACTGTTTCACAGCAAGCAATCACAAGAAGCACCCTTCAAAATTTTTGGCAACGAAAAAGCGACAGGATAGCATTCAGGAGTTCCTCAAGAGTGATGGCTTCGGGTCCAAGAGATGGCTGTTTTATCCTAGAACTAAGAACCGGCCCGAGTCCACTGATGGTGCCGTTGCAGAGATCAGGGATAATGTTGATCAGCGAGTCAAGGTGAGACCTGCAACGATTAACAAAATGTTTACCTTATTGTTGGCTTTTCTTTTATGAGATTGACCTGCATGGCGAAGATTTTTTCTCGTTATCACGTATGTACGTTCACTGTAAGTGCTCAATATACACATTACATCGAAAATAACTTAAGTACCTTATTACCCTTTACATTTTTGCGCTACTTCCGATGAGCCAGTCTGCCAGCACGTTGATAGCGGCTCACTCATCAGTGCCTATAGTACTCCTGAAAGCCTGCAACTGTATTGCAAAGTTCTCGATGATAGTCTGAAACAAAAAGAAAATACAAGCTTTAAAATTCTTTATCCTTGTTGAT
Source organism: Brachylomia viminalis (assembly GCA_937001585.2). NCBI lineage: Eukaryota > Metazoa > Arthropoda > Insecta > Lepidoptera > Noctuidae > Brachylomia > Brachylomia viminalis. The sequence continues at coordinate 3,613,442 of OW443301.2, forward strand.
CAGGTTGATGCAGATATCTTTAGAAAATACAAAAGAAGCAAGAAGATAGACAATGATGCACCCATTAGGAAGCTGAAGCGGTGGGAACTGATATTCTATAAGAAGCTAGGCTTCCTACAAGCTCTCTGACGAGGTTTTTTTTAGTATGTTTAGTCCAATATACTTACTTAGATTTTCGTACTGTAATTCGTTTATATTTGTATTTAACAATAATATTAGAAATGACAAAGACTTTTTTAAAATAAAATCATTTCCAATATTTCTTGTTTTAATACCCGTCCTGCATGTTGCCTAGTTCTGTTGTTGCACAAATCCTGTTATTCTCGATTTGTTAGTCTGTTGTTTTTTAATCAAAAGTTGGATTCATTATCTGATTATATTATCATATAGGTAAGCGTTCCTGCACTGTGGCGTTCCGTAAGTAATTTTTGTACGCAGAATCAAACCCAGGGAGGGTCCTGAAATTATAAGTGTGCTTCAGTTTCACTCATCAGCTTTAAAATTTGCCTTCAAGATATTTTTCCCCTACATTTGCAACCACGTAAATCTTAATTTTATTTCAAAGAAACTCCACAAATTCACCATCACGAAGTACATAGTTTGGGCCCGTTTTTTCCCGTAGGTACGTCAATTTTCCGCGCGATAACTTCGAGATTCGGTACTAATTTAAAACTTTCGCTGTGTTTTAGACGAGCCATTAGTTCCCCCACTCAGCTTGTATCCTCTCGGATTATGGCTGAATTTATGGGCTCCTGTGACTGTTGCTTATGTGGGTAATCGACATATTTTTTCTTTGGTCGATGCTCCATAGAAGCTGTTTTGTCGATCTACTTTAATACTAGGTCTTGGGCCTTATCTGACTATATGTCACGAAATTTAAAGAAAAGTTTAACCAACTTTTCAATTACCAATTAATATTCTGTTTGAATTCAATTTGGTTTTCGTCGAAATCGACTGCTATCATAAAGGATTTAATAATCATAGAAAGATTGAGTTTTTGTACCATAAGTTGCCCACCAAAAATTGTCTAATATTACTTTTAAAATCCGAATACAGAATGATTCATTAAACTTGTACGAACATACATATTGAATCGATTCAAGTTGTGTTGTCAGCATATCAACATTTATTTGGCTATTGACTAACCCTCCCCTTCTGTTATAAAAATAATAGTTTCCGTTGATTACGCCCTTTCCGCTCAATTCCCTATTAACTTTCAATACATATCTGTCACGCGAAGTTTTTATATTTCCTCTATAAATGTTTGTTTCGGGGGAGTGTCGACATTTTATCCTTATTCATGATTTCAACAATTAAAGCCGTTTATTTGTGTTAACGAGTCCATTTTGTTTTCATTGAAAATAATGAGGATTACATTTATTAAATTAGTTTCGTGATTGTCATGCTGTAGAATAAAGCCATTGAATTGGTTGTTTTAAGAAATAGTATATTTATCTATTGTGATTATGTTATTCGTCATAGTTAAATGGTGACACGTATGGTCATCAGGGATTAGAAATATCCATTAGGTATGAATTCTGTCCCTATTCATTCAAGCTATTTAAACAATAAAACTTCTGGGTTTCGGTCATTGGATTGCGATTTCAACCACGCACTGGACTTTTAAAAAGAAAGAAAGAAAATAAATTTATTTGACCCAGGTTAAAGCACACAATATTACACAAAAACAGACAAACAGTAGTTAAAATAGTATTGTGTGCCTCACGGCTGCGCCAAATAGGCCCAGTTTAGCATAAATGCCAGACAACTAGTGCCTGACGCTGGTTTTCAACTGGACCTTATGTTACGAGGACGTCTTACGGATGTAAATCAGTTTTATAGTGAAATATTTAAATAAAAATAGATAGTTATTTGTAACAAATAATAATAAAAACGATTAGGTATTTGTATTTGAGATTTTGGATTTCCTTGTTCTTATTTTTTATTCTCAACGTACCTATTAGTCAATATTCGATGAAAATACATAGATAAGTAAAATGTTACTGCAGAATCAGGAAAAGCTTTACTGAATATCACTACTGGTAAAAATATATAAGTTGTACACAGTTAAGTGTAAAACCTTTACTGAGAATAGAGTTTCATTTTACCCCTTCACAAAAAAGCATGGGGAAAATACACGTTTGCACACATGTGCTTTTTCCCGGAGTCTCTAGAGAAAACACGTGCACTAGGCATGCAAATATGCCACATGTCGATAAAATATAAAATTGCTGGTACTCAGCCGCCGCTTAAAATTCAGTCGCTGTCATCTTTTGATGTTTTAGTAGGTCCATACCATACAGACATTCGACGGTAAGTCATCAGGGACATTTTATTACATTCAAATGCAGTTTTTTAAAGTCACATTATTCTAGAATTCCTTCAAACACTAAACAAAACTAGGTCCCAGTAACTCACGCAAAATATTAAATCCGTAAGGTATTCGAACCCATGTCTGTAGGTATATATATAATATTATGCCGCGATCAGAAGTGTAAAACTAGGAAAACTTAAAAATAATCATGTAATAGATTCTTGCTGCTTGTAATAAATGCTTGCTTGATGACTGCTGAACCGAATATTTAAGGGGACTACATGACCTAAACGCAAGTTTTATAATCCCTAAAAGTATATGATCCACTGCAGTAAACAAAATCAGAAAAATAATATTCTTCAGGATATAAATGCTAGTTAAGATAGTGTGTTGAAAACATAATAGAACTCATTTGGTACATTAGAAAAAAAGTCACGAATAAACCTCTAAAAAATTATTTTAACGATTAAAAACCGTATTATTATACATGCCATCATTCTATTTATTTTTTTCAGGTAGTTCTTCAAGCAACATATTAACGTGATAGTGTTTTAATTTTTTATTCCAATCAATAGTTTTTTTTGTAAATACGAGAATTGCTTCATATTTTGTAATGAATTACCAGCTTTGTGCCATCGCGCTTCTCTTTCATTTCTATGCAGTCCGACAGTGACCGCGCTTCAGCTGTTGTCAGCCCCTTAAGCCGGTTGTGAACGGTCACACGGCGAGATCAGTACGATATAGTACTATATAATTTTGGGATCACATGGAAGTTTCATAATGCATTTGTTTTTAACCGTATGAGCAATAGGATGTTGATGTGTGATGCCAGCTTTCCGTTAAAGTGATACGTAAAAAATTAATAATAGCTCGAGGGACGGGCATAAGAAAGTGACAGAGTCAATTGGAATTTTCAATTTGGAAAATTCAAATTGGAAAAAAGTCAAGTGGAAGTACCACATGCGAAAAAAGAGAACGCAACAATGCGCTGGTTACGAAAAATTCCCAATTTATTTTGGTATCGTCTTAAATAGGTACTGTACAGGACAGCACGGTGTGAACGGGGCCTTACGATCTCAACAACAATCTTAACGCGATTTATTTACATCAGTCAAGATGTAAACAGCATCCCTAACATTACATCCAACTCAAACCTTGATTCAATGTTACCCATGCATGGGTCACAATGGATCAATTCGCAGTATGAATAAAGACTATCTTGTAAATTAAACCAAACGGTAAAAGAGGCATTTGAAAAAATTATGTTAAAGATTAGACATGTTTTTATACTTATATTCAATTAAAAACCTCGGTCAATAAAGCAGAAAATTAACCCAAAAAAGCTTTTTTCCCCTACTCCATATAAACATGCATTTCACATCGACATGGTTTACCAAAAACCAAATAATTTACTATACATAAATAAGTGGAGGTATTCGTTATAATTTTAATTCATCTCCCATATTTACTCAGGGGACTTGGGGGTCGGGGTAAACGGGGGCAGCGGGGGAACCGGGGTTCCTTTTTATATTTGCATTCAACTACAGAGCCCCCGACTTTCGTTTTAAAGTAATTGGTTGCATTTTATTCTCATATAAATACAGTTTCGTTGGAGTTGAATTATCTAATGTTGATGTTTTCTGTTTGAGAGGTTTTTCTTTCTAATTTAATGGTTTATTTAATTATGGTGAGTGTGTGGGCTGGTTTTATTAAGCAAACAATTGTGTTTTGTGATTCTGTTTAATTTCTAAATGTGCAGAATGTTACTTTTTGTTTAGTTTAAATTTTCTAGTATTGTGTTATGGATGTAGTTGTAGATAACAGAGTTAGCGTTAGGTACGAATTTGTTAACTTTTTTCATTTATGTACCTCAACTATTTAACACCATGTACTGTTTAACAAAATATCTTATGGTCTACTGACAGACTTAGGCAAAGTTCTCCCAAAAAGTAGCCATCACGGAAACAATTACCTAAGTTACATAATAAAACTTAAGTACTAAAACGTCATGCAGATTGTGTCCACAGCCCCCACTAGCCGGTCTGTTCTGTAAAAATCTCACTGTGAGAACTGAAGTGAAGTGAGCTTGAAGTGAGCTGGCAATAGTGTCAATCCCTAGTATCAGGTGGAATGATAGCTTACTTTTAGCTCACGTCACCTCAGTTCTCACGGTGACGTTTTTAAAGAACAGATCGGGCGCACAATGTATATAACACCCTTTACTATTGTCTACCATTTTGACTATAAACCGCTCAAAGATCCCATTCCATCGATCTTGTACCAACACGATTAAAGCTGACACCTCCAGCGCCGCCCAAGCCATTACACAAACAGATCCAGTCATGATTTAAACAAAAAAATAAAATAAAAACTCCTAGACTCTTGCTCCAATCAATTACGTTAACGATTTAAAGCTAACATCTGCCAAAATGTCGCAAAGTGTCGCTCGATTTTGCCAAATTAATGAGTCCCAACTCTAAACCCTGCTGTGAGCTTGGATTTTAGAAAATGGATAAGTATCAACAGTATATTTCTGTGTCTAAAATATTTTTTTATATGCGGCTAGCTTAAAAATAAATCTAGATAATTAATAATGTTAACATAATTTACTTTTTCTATTAATATAAGTAATATTAAACAAACCTTTTCAGACCAGAGCCCATAACTAAATCCATATTTCGTCAAAGGTGAATTTAATTTTAGCTTCATACTAAGTAGGTACTTCTCTTTTACAGTTTTACCTCAATAAATCTTTTTTTAAACCATAACGTTATCTTATCATACTCGACATCATCAAAGGTTTTTATTTTATACCTACGTTTCGGCTTTACATTCGCCAACGTCCATACTACGTTGAATACACCGGTTCTCGTCCGATCACCGAAGTTAAGCAACATCGGGCGCGGTCAGTACTTGGATGGGTGACCGCCTGGGAACACCGCGTGACGTTGGCTTTTTGATTATTTATTCTTTTTTATCTGCAACTTTTTTTTTTTAATAGGTAAATACAAAAGATTCGTTCTAAATAACATTTCATAAAGTTCTATTCCAGCATTTTACATTCCCGCGATGACCCTCCCAAATGGCGCAAATAAAAACATTAGATATTTACACTTGATCAGTTTTGCGCCCTTTCGGCTAATGCGTTTAGTTTAATGACCCTAAAAATGGTTAAAAAGGTCCACAGGCCAGACACAAAGTGTTCCGGAAATTAATGTTTCAATTGAAGGAAATGCCGCGTGATCGAATGAAAGATATCCGAAACCTTCTGAAAGTACGGAATATTGTGTAAGCTGCTAAGAAATACTTTACTATTTCCATTTTCAAGTTTAATATCGCATTAAGTATTAGAAAGATGCAATAGAGGAATAATGAGCAACAACCAACAGCAACCAACGGCAACCCGTCTTCCCAGGCGCTAGCGGTCACCTATCCAAATACTGGCCGCGCCCGATGTTGCTTAGCTTCGGTGATCGAACGAGATCCGGTACTTTCGTGGACGAACATGGTGGTGAAATGTAAGAAGATAATTTTTATTCTTTTTACTCTATATATAGTTATGTAAAGCGCCTATCAATTTACAAATAGCAACGATACTCACAAAATGCATTGCTCCGTAGTTTTCCGCAGTAAATCTTTACCCTTGATTTTCTTCTGAATTTTAACTTTTATTATAAAATACGGGGCTCTTACTTCTGAATTTATGATCAAAGAAATTAGTTTCGTTTGAAACAGTACTAAATAAGATAATGCGTATGTGTGCTTTTGTGCTCCTTAAGTTATGTTTACGAATGTAAAATACTGGATGAGCTTTAGTAAACAGTAAACTATTAGAAGTATAGCACCGTATATACTGATGTATACTTGAAATCGTTATCTAAGTACTATTCATTATTTTCGACTATTTAATTGATAGGTTAAAACGAGAGAGAAGTCTGGATACTTTCCAGCAATGATATGCTGGAAAATATTCAGAATATTCCGCGTCCCGTTCCTAATAATATTAGAGGTTGAGTGAGACAGTCATAATTAGATTTGTTATTGAACTTAAAACTATCGCCAATCCTGAATACTTCTACCCCGAAACTCCAGCACATGACACCAGCCAATCTATTCGGTAAAAATGAGCTGCCAATAATGTCAATCCCTAGCTTATGGTGAAACGACAGCTCACTTCACCCAAGTTTTCACGGTGCACAGGCGGCAGGCCGTTTCCATTCCTCCTACATCTTCAACCTCCATGTGGTGGTTATTCCCTGAGGTAATTCGGATGCAGAGTAACTGGCACAAGTTGGGAGCATGCTGGGGGAACTATTCCGAATGTTTTGTACGCCACTTGTATACCATAATAGCCACCTCGAGGGTATAGGGGTGTTGAACCTTTTCGGTGATACCGTTTGTTGAAAAATCTTATATTTACATGTTGGGTTGGATTTTACTATCGTTTTGTTTGTTGTGGTCATCACTATCCACCTACTACTAACTTCCTCTTACGTTACTTACCTATATATTATATTACCTATTCCACTAACGACTGGGATGCTCACAGGTATAGCTGTACTTCCTAAATATTAATCTCGGGAGCAGACGGCCCGGTGGCTTGGATTATAAAGTCTTAATAATAGTCTTAATATTTGAAATTGACGTAGGTAATAGGTAGATTAAAAAAATATTAAAATAAAGCGATCAAAAAAATAGGTAATGTAAATTAAGTAATAAAAGTTTTCTTTTTCAGTTACGTTTGTGTGCCAAAGTTTCGCCACCCCTGACGTAAGAGAATGAGTAATTCTCGATAGAGGGGTGAATACTAGAATTAAAGATTTACGCGGATCAGAGTTTCGTGAGGGTCGGGTTTGAATTCAAAGTCTTTGTTTGAATGTCTTTCTGTATTAATTAACCGTATTATTTACGTTTTGTTTGTGTCTTGAGGGCTTAAAGGGAGGGGAGGTAATCGAGTGGACAAGTATATGCATGCATTTTACAATGATTATTAAAGCTTAGCATTAAATTAAACCCGTCAAGTTAAGTTGAGCTCGCACATGAACTGTGTTACAAGAAAATTGGGTATTCGTGTGTATGTTTCTAATTGCAATTTACATAAAGTAGGTAACCTCAGTGAAGCAATGACCTAGGGCGTGTTAAAATGTCGCCTAAGACAGACAGACGGACACTGAAGTGAAACTTACACATACTTTTTTTTTCTTTTATATTAACAGGTGGTTTTTATCAGGGACCGAAAACCTTTATAAATTACGGTACAGGTATCGAAGAATTTTGGTTACTTCTACGACTAAGGTTACCGCTATCTGGGTAACCAAGCAGGATAAATATGTTACCTCGATTTATGTTACCGTTTTAATACCGGTTACCTAAAAAATACCTTGTTGTTTCATCATTCTTCATCATTCACCTTGTTGTTTCATCATTGTTGTTTCAAATCCAAAATTAAATACCTATAATTTCTGTAACAAGTTTAATTTTCTTCCAAATTTTGAGATCAACGTGAATAGTTTGACAAAATTGAAATACAAGGAAACTCTTTGACACACACACAGGCGATGTGCGCCCTTTGACTAATGCCGACGGCACGTATTAAATAGAGGTAATTTTAATTCCGGTAACCGGTATTAATACTGGTTGTATTCAATTTAAGAATTAAGGTAACCTTTAATAATACCTGTAAAAAATATAAATGTTGTAACCGAAAAAATACCCCTATTGATGATACCGGTTTCGGTCCCTGGTTTTTATACATGCCAATATGCTACCCCCATCGTGCCGTAGCACCTATTCGACTTTAATTGAGGTTACCTATTATAAGTAGATATATATTATATACTATCTAACAGAAATAAAATCGACTGGGCATCTTCACCTTAATACTCTATCAATCAGAATCTGAGTAATTTTAAAGGATATTGCTAATTCATTGCTTCATATGTTCGAAAAATGTGTCTGCTCAACAACGTAAATAACGCAATGAATGTGGTTGAACTGTCAAAATGAAAGGCATTCCTACTGTTAGTGTGCTACGCAATTTCCGCGCAGGTCACCTGTTTGCAATCGCCGATCTAGAGTTGTTCAATTTCAGCTCGCCGTCCGATAAGGACCAGCCCCGGGTTGACGGCGCATTGTGTTCCACGCGCGCCTCAAAGAGATGTCGGCACCAATGACGGGGTCCGCTAGGGCCGATGCCTGCCAGGGTTGCAGGAAAGTCCGAGAGGGTTACCGTGGCCCCTCGCACAGGCAACTGAAGGAACACGGGTGGGTTTTAGTCAGTAAGAGTCTGACACGCCCTCCCGCTCCGCCGAGAGCGGGAGAAGTTATTTATTGATTTCCAACCAACAAAAAAAAGCGTTGTTCAATTTAAATTCTCTTATCAATGATTCTCTTTTAATTCTTGCTCTAGACACTCCATCCACAAGATGTTGCACATATTACTCGTACTTTTTAATAGAATAATCCAAAAAAGGGTGAGTAATATTTTTACATTGAGGATGTTTTTTTTTGTAGGTTTTCGAAATCCCTTCGCTATAGAAATAAAATATTTATTTGTGATAATCGTTACTTGTTTTAAATTAATAATGCGTAGGAGTAACTCCATTAAACGAATTTCTTAGAAAGAAGACACCATTTTGATCTAGCATTAGGTACCTATTCCAATAGTTCTTGTTATCAAAGAATACGCTACGCTTAAAAAACGCCTTTGTATGTTTTGATTGCAATTAAAAGAAACCATTAATGCATAAAATTGCACAAATAAGCCGATTCATTAAGATCTATCTGCAGAAGTATTTTAAGATGTTAATGCCTTTGTATCTAAATCTACAACTTAATAAGAACTAAGCCTGAAATTAATTATTTGTTTGGAAATAAAATGATTGATTAAAAGCAATTAAATAAACATATACCTAAATTATGATGTTCTGACAAACATAATAAAAGAGTTTAAAAAAACAAGAAAGACTTTTAAGAGAGAGAGAGAGAGATATGCTTAGATGGTTTGGTCATGTTGAGAGGCTGATTAAAAGGCGACTAACAAACGGTATTTACAAGGCAGATGTGATTGGAAATGCCGGACATAACATACTGGGGAAGAACATCACCATAGTGATGCTCACTTTAAGCTCACTTCACCAAAGCTTTTAATGTGAGATTTTTACAGAATAGACCGGGCACAATGCCTTTTCTTACTGTATTTTATACTTAATATCACTGAAACACTTCCTAAAACCACAAACATACATTAAAAACCCTGTATTTTAATGCAAAAGGAAGACTTATCATATTCACTCCTCACTCAACACAAACATCTTCAAAATATATCGACTAACATTAACAATTTTAATTCAAAATACCGCTTATCAAAACGTCCCCCTCACCATTTATCATATCACCCAAAACTTGGTATTATTTGGTCCACAACAATTTGAACCAATTTAGGGGTACCCATGTCTTGCGAGCTAAGGGGAATCGTACACCATTATTAATATAGCACTGAATATTTATGGGATAGGATCATCAATCATGAATGGTGATGATTTTGGTTATTACTTACTCGTATTATTTAACGAACATTAAAGCAATGATGGTGAGGTTTGTCTTTCGTTTATTCTACTAGCCCAGTGCGTAACACATTTTCTTTCACAAACCATTGCTTTATACAGGGTTACTTGTAATTCGATGTGTATCCGTCAGGAGTTGATAGGAGGGCCAAAATGCAACAAATTCAACCTCCCATATGTATGGCTGAAATTCAATAGTTTTCGAGATATTTGAATTTTAAATGGATTTTCGATATTTACGCAAAATTTGACATGTAATTCCAAATAAAAAAAAAAAACTACATATCGAATGGGTACCTACCATTAAAAAAAATATATTGTAGCTGGCACTTCAATTAAGCTATGAGCATAATTAAAAGTACTTACTTCAAGAAAATAATTAAATTTATGAAAAAAAAAGTTGTTTAAAGTTATTTGTTAATGTCAAAGTATTTTTTTTAACGAGCCACCCTTTTTTAAGCGTAAAATGAAAATATTGGTAAGATATTATTCTTATACTTATCGCTCATCATTTTAATTATTTTGTTGACTTAAGTACCTACTTTTAATTATGTTCATAGCTCAATTTGTAAATATCGAAAAACCCTTAAAATTCAAATATATCGAAAACTATTGAATTTCGGCAATACATAAATGAGGGTTAAATTTGTTGCATTTTGGCCCCTCTATCAGCTCCTGACGGATATACGTCGAATTACAAGTAACCCTGTATGTTTCAAAAATTCGTCTGTTCGGCAACGTAAATAACGAAACGAATGTTGTCGAAATGTCAAAATGATAGACGTTGCAAATGTTAGTAGGTATGTTAAGCAATTACCTCTCTGGTCCTGTTTTAAAATATTTTTGTGGAACTATCCTTGAATCAAATTGAAAGTTGGATTCCATGGAGTCATATCACACCATATAATCGAAAAAAATATGTTAAGACTAGAAAATAAAATAAAAGATTATATATAGATATTTTCGTTAGCTAAAGAAAGATACATTGCCCCCATAGCACCAGAGTCCCTATTTCTTTAGTATTCTGACAAGATGGTGCACTTGGTCACCTGGAACAATCAGTTAACTGTTTAAATCACAGCGCAGAAGTCAAATGCATGGCGATGAGTTTCATATATATACTTAGAATATAATAGATACATATATCATTTGCATTAAAACATGGTACAACAAAAGGTAATGATCTACCTACATGTCTCGCCATGGACTGGCAAGCAAATATTTCAAAGAAAACAAGTTATTATGCACCTAGCACCAGTAGTGACACACTAATTATAGCTACTATTATAAAAATGTAATTCTAAATTTTTTACAATGTAAAATCGAAATGTCCTTTCTTTCTGTTCGGCTCCTTAAGTTCTGAGTTCAGCTGCACGATTACTGGCACATGCTTGCACTGACTGGACAGATCCATTCAATATGTTTGGGTTTTCCTTAAAAAACCATTTCAGACACCAATCTACATGGTCTTCACGTGATCTGACCAAGATTATGTCTGGACTTTAAAAGAGACTGTGACCTCTGAGTTTGTTTCGGCCAGAGTAGAAACGCCGACCTCATCTAGTTTTTAAAATATGATTGTCGTGTAAAAGTGTCTGTACCTACTAACCTACGTACAGAAATAAAATATTGTATCATTTATCAAATAAATATCATTATTGACCACTTACTTTTTTATCAAACAATTATTATACACTGTAAAAAGTATTACCTCTACCTATGAGCCATTTATGTAATTTAGATTTAAAATATTTCAGAGGCAGTTCCCTAATATCTTTTGGGACATTGTTAAACATTTTAACTGCTGTGATGAAACAATTTTTTATGGCATAATGTACTTTGGTGTGTGCCCGGCATTCTTAATCTTGTTGGGTCTCTGCGGGTATATCTTGAATTTATGTCGCATGCCATAAAAAAATTGGAGTGTTCTTTCACAAAAACACTAGCTTGCATTAACTAGAGTTCTATTAAGGTTAGGAGTTTTCATTTTTTAAACAGAGGTCTGCAGGATACTAAATACCGCATATTATTATAGCTCTTAAGCATTTTTTCTGTACCTACCAAAAAGACTTAATTTATGTTCGTAGAGTACAAGACCCTAACTAAGTAACAAAGAAACATATCCATGGTAAGCAGTAAGACCAGCTGCTTCACTCGCGGTATGTTTTAGGTTTAGTTTTTTACACAGGTAATCAAAATCAAATCAAATCAAATTGTTTATTCATCATAAAAGCATTGTAGTACATGGTAACTTACAGGGTTGACAAAATTAGTGTACTAAAACTACAACTTGAATGGTGGTGAGGTGCTGCATTCCCAGCTAGGTTATAGAATAACCTGAATAAGGGAGTAGAGTGCCAGTCCCCCTTGGGTATTATAATTAAATTGTACACAGATGTGGCTTAGCACTAGTCTACTACTACAATTTTATTATTAATGGTTACATAGTGTGGCTAAGGATAATATAAAAGGATAAATTACATTTTAAAAGGACAAAACACATTTGCTAAAAGGTAAGTGAATGTGATTGTAATATAAGTACAAGTGATTTCCAATTACATTGCTGGTTTAATTTAACGTTTCTACTAATAGCCGCAAAAACATGCCCCTAAACTAAGACATAGGCGCAGCCAATTACCAACATTGAGAGCGAAAAATAGAAAAAAAATCGCCGACACACTCAATCACAAAATGCCTCAGAAGATTCGCCCCTTAATGGATTATATGGATAAAAAATCTATTTGTAAGCTCGCCAATTGGTGCCGGGCCCTTAAAGTGTCCAGTGCAACTTATAGGGGCAATTCACGGCAGATAACTCATTGTCAAAAGGGGCAGCAGATACGTACTCGCGAGTGGCAAAAAGTTGAGTGTGATTGAGTGTGTGTGAGTTGTATTAAGAGTGGATTTAGTTTTTGTGTCATTTTATGATGATAATTTTGGACGGCTTATTAAACTAGCGCCACTGTATGATCAGCCTGTGACAGAATGGCCGACAACGGCTTTGCTTGCCATATTCTTTATCAATAAAAATCAATTGCCAAAAATGTTTTCTCGCGCATCGCTTTAAAGCGGCTGCACATATTTGGCAAATTCTTGTTTCTTAAGTTTGTTATGGACAAGGTTTGTATGAAAGAAAATTTTTGGAACCCCACCGGGAATGTCGGAAATTTTGATGCTATTTTTGTATGAAATTCATCCCGAGGGTCGCCGGGCACGATGACCCCTGAGATGAGAGTGGGGTACGATGACCCCCCCCCCCTTTGAAAGAAAAGTTGCGGAACCCCCCCCCCCCCTTTTTGAGATATGGTATTTTGAAATGATCTAACCTAACTTGATTTTTAATTTTTTTCCTATTATCTGGTATTGACATCATTTAAACGTCGGAAAAGGTGGAGGGGTGATGAATAAAATGAAGGAGAAGTAGCAGCCCCTCCTCCCCCTTGCATCTGTTAAAAGATTTTCAAGACTTAGGAAGGAAGGACTTTTATATACAAACCTAAGGGGAAATATATGTAGGGGGGGGGGGGGGGGGGAGATCCCCCGTAAAAGGAAGTTTAGAAATGTGTTTTTTTTATTTTATTTTAATAAATCTTAACGCTGAGGCGTAGTCGGTCATCTGTCTGCAGGAATAAAGGAACCAAACACGAAGGAGATGACGGAGGCTCGTTCGATCACATGAGCCGACCCAGCTCCACTTAGTAGCGAGCTTGGGACTTGGGGCACCCCGAGGCCCGGCACAAGCTAAGCCTTCTAACCTAATCTAACTATGTCAGAACCGCCCTAGAAGGATTATTACTAGTTTATTTCACACAGGCGTCGTTTTACGTTTAGTTTCACATATCGGCAATAGTTGATAAACTATTATAAGTGTTAATTGAATAGCACTCATTCAAATAAGCGAAATATAATGAAATATGCATAAAAAAATACAATAGTAGTTTATATATAAGTATTTAATTCATGAAGTAAAATATTTTTGTGCGTTGAACAACGTAAACCGAAAAGTTCAATGGCGATACAAAATGTCAAAAGTGACAAAATATTGGTAAATCCGCAACATAAAACTTTACGTGGAGGCTTCTAATAATATGATATGATCTTTCTGTAAAAAAATATGTAAGTAATGTAATTTCTTATGGGATCACAGTTTCTACGAACCCTATTTTATTTAAGCAACAAAATAATTTGAATTTTAAACAGTCACAGCTTGAGGTCTTGCAGAATTTGAATGACAGATTAAAGTCTTCATTTGTTTGCTTAAATGTGAAATATTAAAACACAAGAGTGTATTCGTTTACATAGATTACAATAATCATTAAACTTGTGTAGGTACAGGCAGCCTCAAAAAGATCGACAAGAATTCATTTGATTGTCTACAATTTGTGTTCCATATTTCGGAAAATAAGGCTCCCAAAAAACAGGCACGATACGACAGCGCGATGCGACAGCGCGACGTCACTCGAGTAGAACAATTTCTATGAAAGCTTGATGGAAATTGTTTTACTAAAGTCGCGCTGTCGCGTTGCGCCTGTCTGCCGGAAGCTTTAATGTGTAGCTACAACTAAGTAACCAATATGTAATTAATATGTTATGTTTCTATTGGTAGGTATTATGGAGCCTAGATTGTAGCCAATTAAATGAAATGTTGTCGTTGTATACTATACATCTTTGTGCTTTTTGAGGCTGACTGTACCTAATTGTTGATTGTTGTTCTTGTCAAAAAAACAATATAAAATAATGTGCTCGGAATTAAACATTATATTAAAAATGCTTTTAAAATAAGATCAAAAAGCTGACGTCACATGGAGTTCGCAGGCCCATCCAAGTACTGACCGCGCCCGGTGTTGCTTAACTTCGGTGATCGGACGAGACCGTGTATTCAACGTTGTATGGACTTTGGCGAATGTAGTGCTGAAATTCATGTAAATTTATATGTAGGTCCAATTTGATGCCGAACCATTATGGATTTTGTGATTATTTGAAATTGTAATATCATCAGAGTCTGGAGTCTTTTAGCTCTGTTCGATTTACAACGCTCGATTTAGGGGCGAAAGGTGAAAATCCAACAGTACGCTTTTATTTTATTTTTATTAAATGTTACGTAATGCTGCAAAACCGTTCTGAGACAAAATAAATAAACTTATTATTATTATTTATTTAGACATTCCGTCGCCTAGTGTTAATGAGAACGAGCAGAACTGTCTAGGAGTTTTAGCCTTGTAGGACCGACTAATATGGAACAAAGTTTTCAAAGAACAAGGCATACGTAAAATACCTAAACTGTTCTTTTTCAGTCATGTGTTCCATTCAAGTCCGGCCCACTCAATAAGAGACTTATCACAGCTTAGTTTTGAGTAAACCATCAATAAATGCCCCTACGAGTGGAGTGAGTTGACAAAAAGAAATGGAACAGAATAATTCTGACGTTTTGTACGAATCAATCGATTACTCCGCTGTCTGGTAGGTAATCGACAATTGTTTACAATTTAAGTTGAATTATATAATTGTTGATTTACAGTCTGATAGTCGTTCTTTTCATTCGCTTAATCCTATACCAATTGGGTACTCGATCTCAAAGTAGGTACTTTGAGACCGGCTTCCAATATCTAAGTAAGTAGAGATATATATAGGAGATCGTGGAAGAAGCTGGTGACGGATGGCTCCAGCACTATGTCAGCAGTCCATCTCCACCATCCATGCTTCAGGTGAACTTGATTGTTGACTTGTTTCGGAGAGTTATCAGTGTTCAGAGTAATAGATAGATACAAGCCTACTTATAATTATTGGATTTGTGTAGTTGATTCGTTTTTTTTTATAGAGGGAATTTCCAAAAGGCGCCCGGTCTTTGGAGATAAGACCGGGGACTGTGGATTTTTACCTCACAAAAACCACCCCGGTGATCGCCATTTGCACATGGAAGGGGGCACCGTTATCTCTCAAAATACAGATCTGAAACTCCCTTTGTGCAACGCCTATTAGGGCATATCCCTTCGGAGACTGGCGAACGTAGTAGATATGTTATTGTCGAGGAGGATGAATTTGAAGAAAGTATGGATGATGTTCAAAAGAACCGTGTTTTGTTTACTAGTGCCGATCAGGCGTTTTGGGAGGCGGAGACAGTAGGTATGTGTCCCGAAATTGAAATCAGAGAGTCCGCCAAGTTCGGAAGAAGTTTACATTTCGTCGTCGGAAGACGAAGCGGATACGAAACCTGCAGTTTGGATAACTCCTGTTTTAACTGTCATGTCTATGCCTGCGGGGCTACCACGGCTTCTGTGTTAAGCTTGAGTCAGGGATTTTATCACGGTTTTTGCTCCCAAACTGTGATAAAAATGTGAGACTCAAGCCTATCACAGTATGCCGTGCTCGCCCTGCTGGTCGAATTATGAAATATTGTTATAATGGCAGTGTTATTCAGTATGCTTCTTGGCGGTTTGGATGTTCGTTCCAAGAGAATAAATTTTAATGAAATGCCTTTTTATTTTGTTGGCCAGGAGTAGTAAAGCTTTGATTATCAGAATCAGTATGGTATGATCATTATTATTAATAAGATTGAGTATTGTATTCGGAATTTCGAAGTAAATAGGTATTATTATCCATATGGATAGGAGGTCGTAGTTGACCACTGTTTTACAATCCATATGACTTAATTCTACAAAAGGGTGACTAAAGAGATGGCGACTAATTGAAAGGTATAGAATAAGAAGACAAGGTACACTGAGCCCAAATTAATTAGCGGCAAGAGAACGCTGATTATCAGACTTGATCCTTTTGCGCGGAGTCTCTCAAAGATAGATAGACCTACAATAGTTGTTCCGGGTTGACTGTTTGTGTGTATGTGAGTTTAAATGTTTGTAAACACATCCACAACACAATACAGGAGAAAATCCGATCGAGGGGCACAGCAAAAAAAAAAATGATGCCTCGTTGATCCATTTGATCTAGTGGTAGCAACTGTGACTGCTCAGTGAGCGGTACATTCTGGGTTCGAATCCCAAGAGCAAGCGCGCTTGCGACCATTACCTTTTACCACACGGACGTAACAATATCGCGGAGGGATTTTATAGCAAACTGCATTTTCAACGCTCTGCTTAGGGCCGAGAGTTGAAATTCCAACAGTGTTTTTACGACGCGCTGGGATGCACTCTGATAGATTCTCAACGCTCGGCTCAACTCCGAGAGTTGAAAATCCAGTGTGCGATAAAATCCAGCCGCGATATTTTTACGTCCGTGCGAACGTGGGCTTAGAACAACAGGGTAGCCACACGAGGTTTGTTTATCAACTCGAACGTCCTCAACTTATTAATAGCGGTTAGTAAGACAAAGTTTCGTCAGTTTCGTGTAGGTGGACTACTTTTGTGTGTTTTTACTATGTTAAAAAGGCGGACTAGTTAATTTTACTTTGTTTGAAAATGTTTTGTTTACAACCTTCATAGTTATTGTGGAGTATTTAAGAAAGTGGTTTTGTTTTTGTTAGATAAGAATACTTTTTGTTTATGAATTTGAAGGTAAACTGAAGTTAAAGTGGCTTAAAGTTTAAAAAAATCAGGCGTCCTAGCATGGGAAATTCGGGAAAATAAAAATGATAGAAGACCATTCCGATTAAGAAAGACGTTGTATCACAATAAAAATCACTCATATGTAATATTTCTTTAAGATATCACACACAAAATCAATAAAACCGTGTCCACACCATCCTTATGCCTTAACGATATCTTTGAAACACGTTTATGGTCCAAACAAAAACTTCCTCTTGTCATAGACAAACACAAACACTGCAGACTACAAGACATGCATACACTATGGTCCCCAAGAGACCACATAAAGAGCTTCCCTTAAGAGAAGATTCGGGAGAAATTTCCTCACTGTACCAACTTACCCTAGCCTCCCCTCACAAACTTACACCTACAGTTTTTATAGCCCCTATTTCTGCTAGACTAAGGTTGATTTTCCAATGATCCAGCGTTTCGTTAAGTTGGTTTTTAGAGTACATGCTCTATACGTCACAATAGGGGTAACTAATTTAATTGATGACGTGTTCGATTTAGGAAAATTGATGGTGCGCCGTTTTAGAATTAAAAATGCGATGTCCCCTTCGCAGGGTGATTTCTATTGAGTATCTAATATTTACAAGAGTGCGTCAGTTTTGATCGGGAATAAGAAAGTGATGGAAAAAATCGATTTACTAGGCCTGTTTCGCAATTAAATGCACTGTTTATCTGCAAGACCTTCATTCTCCTCCCTTATCCCAATATATTTGGGGTCGTCGCAACATAATTTTTCTACAATAGGTATCTATTAGTCGTCATCTCGATGGTCACCCTCTTTCTAGCCATATCTTCGTTCACACAGTCCATCCATCGTTTCTTTAATCTTCCTCTACTCTTATATTCATTGTCAAAACTTTCCTCACGACATGTTCCTTACTGATAAATTCAAAAATACCGAATTTATATAAAAAAATTAGTTAAACGAAACAAAACAGAATGTAATAAAACCAAATTCCTACTTAAATAACAATTGTTTTATCCCTGTTATAATTTATCTCTATACCTAAAATAATATCCAAATTAATATTAATTCCAACAACAAATTAATAAATAGGATTACGGGAAATGGATATTTCTTATTCCGTATCATCGGAACCGGATTATTTCAGTGTAATTATTTAATAGCCTATCCAATTATTTTGTTATTTAAGCAAATAATTTGTTTAACATAGTATTTATTCCATAATATTTATGGATGTCTTTTACGGAATGACGTCACCAATAAAAAGAATCTACGCGTCCCTAATACAGTGTTGCACGCACAGTACAAAAACACGGCGTGTGCTATAAAGTTGTTCTATTTATCGGTCCCCCGGGCATAG
Source organism: Brachylomia viminalis (assembly GCA_937001585.2). Taxonomy (NCBI): domain Eukaryota; kingdom Metazoa; phylum Arthropoda; class Insecta; order Lepidoptera; family Noctuidae; genus Brachylomia; species Brachylomia viminalis. Next base: position 3,632,193 of record OW443301.2, read on the forward strand.
GGACGCCCTTACTCCGAGCTCGGCACGCAACTGTTTTACAACTGGTTGTAAAAGTTACACTATGAGTCATTGGGAATTTTAAATAGGTTGAATAAATATTATGTAAAGGAGGTAAATTCCTTACTGTAACCCAAATGGATCTGCTCGTAAAGAAGGAACAAGAATTGAATAGACTACTCTCTATTAAGTACGCCATAAGATATGCAGATATAAAATATAAATGAATGTAAAATTTTTACATAAGGTGGCTATCTTATCGCTAAAAGCGAACTTTTAAAGACAAGTTTTGGATGGATTAAAGGGAGAAGGAGAGACAACAACACAGCCAGCAGTGACCACCCCCTGCTGATTGCCGTTTTGGCGATTGCAGATCATACTATTCAGTCCGGGGTGTTCTCCTGTTAGAATGAAGGTCACAAACAAAGAATCGATGGATAGTGTGAAAGATCATAATAATATGACTCGCAAGGGTTGAATACTGAGATAACGATTGATAGAGATGTGCTCTTAATATCCAAACTTCCTAACTATATATATCGCCATGTTATCGGACTAGTTGCAGCCTGAGATTGAAGCCCGTGATCTTCTGGACATTTTGGTACCAACAAGACGGCGCTAGACTTTTTTAATTTAGGGATATGTAAAGTCCAAAGCCTACATGCATGAGCCGGGTACGATTGAAGAATTAGAAGCCAACATCACTCGCGTTATTCGCCAAATACCACTCGAAATGTTCGAACACATCATATAAATTTGGAACTTTAGATTAGACCGTGTTAACCGCAGTTACGGCCAACATTTGAATGAAATAATCTTAAAATAAATTAATGGTTATTTTTTATTTTGTATTTTATATAATAAAGATAATCCGATAAAATTGATATTTTTTATTTTATTTTACTTTTGAAAAAGTACATCTAAAGTAAGTAAATCTTAGAATATTAAAAATGCGAAAGTAAGTTTGATTGTTTGTGTTTGTTTGTTACGCTTTCAAGCCTAGACGGCTTACCTACCGGGTTTGGATGAAATTTGGCACACAGATAGACCATGACCTAGGTAAGGACAAAGGCAAGTTTTCATCCTGGATCGCAAACGAAGTCGCCGGCAACAGCTAGTATCTAAATATATAGAGATAAGGGCAGGGTAAATACAAGCTCATTGGGAATTTCAGCCATGACACCCCGATAGCAACACATCTGTTATTCCTCTGGTTTTGCAGGTGTCAATTGCCTTCAGGTGGACGGTCTCCTTGTTTGCCACACAATGACATAAAATCAAAAGTCATTTATTCCAATAAGGCACAGCATTGTTTGAACGACATAATTACATAAGACTTTCACCACTTCCTAGTGCTTTAGCTGGGAAGAAGAAGTGTCGCAACAAACTCCCCAGCAGCACAGCTGTCTGTTCAGTGTTTTATAAACATTATAGTCAACCTACGGGTTGACGAAGCGTGACAGTACACAATATTCTGCCACCATTACTTTTAGGTACAACTAATGAACATATTACCTCGTCAATACCCGACAATCCATCATAAAGAACAAACAGCACAATGATGGTAAAAAACTGACGAAACACACGAATTTAGGAAATTCGGTCCAAATGCCATCCGTCATGCGACCCAACCCGTTAGCTTTCGCATTATACAGGGTTAAAAATCACTTCGCATAAATCTGCGCTATCGGTCTAAATGACCCGCGGCGGTTCTGTGGGTTAAAACGTTGAATAATAGAGACAGAAGGCTTACTTAACGTGGTGTACGATTTACTAAGGTCACTCGAAATTCGCTCTGGGAATTCTCTGCTTTTTCACGGATTTGAATATGGCCCACACCTTCATAATGTGGGCCAAATGAGGGATTGTGCGCTTTTAAGATTTCTAACGTGATGATAATATTATCGTGGAAGTCCGCGTCCACGTCCATAAAATTTATGGAAACCAGTGCCGTTATCGTGGACAATTTATAAGCGTCTTTATACTCTATACATTTTACTTCCCTGTGTTATCGTGATGACGTGGACGACCACGATAATATCGTCACGTTAGAAATTATAAAAGCGCACGCTTTGTTATATTTTTGCTGAGGCATTATAACATATGGCGTTTATTGGGACGACTTGGTGCCCAAAGGCAATGAGCCTATGCCTATCTTAGTAGGCCTTCTGTTGGTCCTTTATCTGTAACATACCCTAACGTTATCTCAACTGTCAACTCTAGTTTTTCACCGGCGCGGTGCTAATAGATGGCGATGTTTACAACTCAGTTGTTCCGAGTTTCGGTATTTAATCAAGTTTGACGGTCCATAGATACGGTATTTTGGTTACCGTTTACGTTTCCTGATAGGGAATTATTGATAGCTTACAGCTTTGATCGATTGTGAGTACCTGGCGGAAGGCGACTAAATGATACATGCATCAATTACTCTGACGAGTTTGCTGAAGTTTTGAATAGGTGAACGCTTTTTTCAACACATTTTGACATCACAGATTTTGTCGCCGTATGAATATCCTCTTGGTCCTAGTTTCCACGGAATACGGTGCAGTCGGAATTTGTATCTCATAATGTTTCAGAATTTTGAAAATAAGAGACTCATTGCAATAAGCAACTACCTACTCTATAGCTATACCTCTCGGGAATATATACGTGATAATATTATTATGTTTTTTGTTGGCTATTTAGCGAGATTTAAAATTACTTTTAGGAACGACTCCAGAAACTTTTATCTAAAATAGGTATTCGCGTTATTTAAAGTTATTATTCGCAGACGATGGTGATGGTCTGCAAATAGTAATTTTAGCGCACCGTTTAGAGTCTCCCGCAGACAGGCGCGACGCGACAGCATGACGGGACTTTTGTAAAACAATTTCCATTAAGTTTTCATAAGAATAGTTCTACTAGAATCACGTCGCTCTGTCGCGTCGCGTTTGTTTGAGGGCCTTAAACGTAAACAAATTGAGATAATCGCATGAAATACGATATAGACGGCTCGCCAATCACACCCACAAAAAATCCTTTACACAGCTGAAGATGGTCCTGAAGTCCTTATTAAGGTCCAATTTAAAAAGACAAAAGATTCAACTAGTTTTCCATTTCAAGAGTACTCATCCGAAGAAAACGGTGCCCTCTGTCGTAGCAAATGAAAAACTAATCCTCATTTGCATCTATTAAGATTTCATTTAAAATCACAATGCTCCGATCTCGGGCCTCAGTAGACGGTGGCATCTTCGTTTTCTGAAACAAATCGACCTTGTCTCCCGGCGGAAGTCGGTGGCTTTAATTTCCGACTTCGACTTCGGTTTTTCCAGCCGCTTTAAAGAGATTAGGCTTTTGTTGTGTCTCGTTGAGATTTAATAGGAATTGAAAAGGCTACGAAGTTGCCAATACAGCAATTAGATTTTAAAGGCTTTGATTTGTGTTGTTTATTAAAAATGTAAGAGAGTTTTTATGAGTTTAGTTTTCAGTATTCCTATTCGGAACTTTCCTACGACAAGCTGAATCGATTACGTATGATTGTCATGGTAAATTATTTAAGTCCTTTTCATGGTGACAATTAATATTTTCAATTGTGATTCGATCTCTGGTGGATTCGGTATTCTGTTGTGGGGAAATGCCGCCGATATTCAGACAATTTTTGTTTTACAAAAAGGGATTTCGTTCAATTTATAAAGATACTCCCTCAGAGACAAAATTAAAGAAATTAATATAATGACTGTGCGTGCCTTTACTGTATAGGTGTGTAAATCTTTTGTATGCACATAAAATATTAATCTTTTAAAAAAATACTCAATACTTTATTTGCATTCCACAAAGTGTACTTAGGTAGTAAATTAAAAAAAAATGAGATCATTATGGACCCTGTCGGGCACAGCAAAAGACAAAGTTATAGTAGGAGAGAGGAAGCTTTATAAATACAAAAAAAATATATCTAAAATAAATCCAATAATAACATAATGGGAATTCTTTATATACATTGAAATTTTTATACATTATTTATATTTTATCGTTTAAATATTCATTATAATAGCATTTTTCTGTTAAAAATTGTTTTAGTTTTTTTATAGATATGTTTAATTTTTCTTCTTTTTTATTATTTCAAGCAGTTTATTATAGTTATAGTTTTATAGACATTACATAGGGGCTTGTTGAGTGTATTTTTAGTCGAGATTGCGGAATGTTTAATCTTGATTTGTGTCGGAGTGTGAAACGTGATTTATATCTTCGCGCTTTGTGTAAAACTCTTGATATTTACGAACAAAATTGCAGGTTTCTAATATGTATATACTGGGGAGTGTTAAGATATTATAATTTTGGAAGTGAGGTTTGCAGCTGTCAGTTTGATCAATATTCGGCAGGATTCTAACAAATTTTTTTTGAAGGATAAATAGTGTGGGTGCATCCTCGCTATTTCCCCAAAGGGTAACACCGTAGCTTAACCATGCATAAGCATATGCATAGTAGGTGGTGAGCGCTGTTTGAAGATTGGTGGTTTTCTTTATTTCACGTAAAAAATATGAGAATCTTGAAATTTTTGATCTAAGTTTTTGTATGTGGGATTTCCAATTTATATGAGTATCCAAATTGAGACCAAGTAGCGTAAATTCTTTAACAATTTCTATTTTTGAGTCATTAAAAGTAAAATCTACATTTAATGGTATTTTTTGGTGGGGATGAAAGGTAATAAGTTGGAATAATTTATTTCGAGGTTGTGTGCGTTCATCCAAGTGATGGTTTTAGCAAGAATTGAATTTAGTTCTTCGTTTAGATTTAAATTGTTTTTACATGAGACTAATAGAGAAATGTCATCCGCGAATAATACACATGGTCCTTCTATGATTTTGGGTAAGTCGTTGATATAGATTAGAAACAAGAGACATCCTATTACGCTTCCTTGGGGTATTGAAGCACTAATTGATTTGCTGTTAGATCGAACCTTTTCTATTTCTTTTGACGTGTGATTAAAATATTCAATTTCTACTGTTTGCTCTCTGTGCTGTAAGTAAGGAAAAAGCCAATCGTGAGCTTTTCCACGAATGCCTATTCCATATAGTTTGTCAAGCAATATATTAAATTGGACTTTGTCGTAGGCTTTGGTCATACCGAGTAATAAACCTACGGCATATTTATTTATATTTATTATACTAAGTGCTTCTTGAACAAATTTGTAAACTGCCAAAGTTGTTGAGCGGTTTTTGCGAAAACCATTTTGGCATTCGTCAAAAATTTTATATTTCTCGCAATATTTGTATATTCGGTCACACATGGCTTTTTCAAAGATCTTTGAGGTATCTTTGAGCTATTGGGCGGTAAATGCTTGGATCTGATTTTGTATTTTTTTTGTGTATCGGTTTAATTAGTGATTTTTTTAATAGATCGGGGAAGGCACCTTGTTCAAAAGATTGGTTAAGAAGGATGTGGAACGGTAGCGTCAGTTCGTCTGCGCATTGCCTTAATAGGATTGGTGGGATTTCATCTATCCCATGGCTGCTTTTATTCTTTAACTGTTTTATTAAACGGTTTACCTCCCAGGGGTCTATAGGGCTAAGAAACATGCTATTTTCTGTGGGGTTCAGCACGGACGTGCCGTCAGACTCCTGGCTGCCAGGTGGTCTGACGCCGCTCTCACCTATTGATGCAAAGAAGTTATTGAAAAAGTCGGTCACTTGTTTGGGTTCGGATGTTATTTTGTCGTTTAATTGCAATTGTATGTTGCTTTTTTCGTTTTTTGATTTCTTGTTCGCTCTCTCACTAATGATGCTCCACATTGTTTTGACTTTATTAGTTGATTTTTTTATTTTATTTATGTATTCATTCCTTTTTGCTACCGTAACCAATTTTTTCAATATTTTTTCATAGTTTTTATAATATTGTCTAATTATAGGATTTTTGTTTTTAGTGTTAGTATTTTTAACAATCTTTTGTTATTACTGGAGATTCTAATGCCTGTTGTCAGCCAGTATTTTTTAAATTTAGTTTTAATTTTACGCAAGGGAATAGATTGATTTAATATTTTTATTATTGTATCGTTGAATATTTTGTAGTTTTCATGTATATCTTTTCCTGGTAGCAGTAGATCATTCCAGTTCTGTTTACTTACTATAGATTTGAATTTTAGTATATTTTTAGGGTTGAATATTCTTTTTTTAGTGTACCAGAAATACAGTAATATCTAAAATATAAATACTAGGAACAAACACAAATTGTTTGCTCCTACAACCAGGCTCAAGAAAATAGGTGGCTCGTTTAGATGCCAATGTATACGCTTTTATAATAAACTTCCTAGCCACATTCAAGAACTAAGCCTTAATAAATTCAAATATTTTATAAAAAGGAAACTATGACAGAAATTATACTGTCAAAGACTATATAATAATGAGGAGAAAAAGGCTTGGGATTGAGCTGCTCCAATAAATTTACACAGGGAATGTTGATTTATTTAATTTTGCTAAGTATTTTACTTTTAATCCTTGCTTTAAGTATCTACAGCTTTTTACAGATAAAATGACATGAATATTTACTGTATAAAGTATTATATTATTTTAAATATTGTGAATGTGAGAACTATGTGGGTAATTGTTCCAGTTTGAATCATGTTCTGGCAGTTTGAGTAGTTTATGCAGCCTACCCAAATGTGGTTTCTTTGGTATTGTTCGTCGAATCGTTGAACGCCTTAAGTTCAGAGTTGAGCTGCACGGTTACTGAGGAATGCGTGCACTGCTTGGACAGGTCCACGCAATCTCTGTGGTTCTTTCCTCAAAATACCATTTCAGACACTAATCTATATGGTCCTCAAAGATTATGTCCGGGTTTTTATATACACATTGACGTTGGTGAATTTTATATATACTATGACATGAGTATTTACTTTGTAAAGTATTATAATATTATTTTAATTATTGTGAATGTGAGAACTATGATGACATGAGTATTTACTTTGTAAAGTATTATAATATTATTTTAATTATTGTGAATGTGAGAACTATGTCGGTCATTGTTCTTTTTGTATTTTTCTTAGTTAGTTTAACCACGATCTGGCAGTTTGAGTAATTTATGCGGGCTACTCTAATGTCCATTCTTTGCTATTGTTCGTCGAATCGTTGAGTTCCTTAAGTTCTGAGTTGAGCTGCACAATTGCTGGCAATTGCGTGCACTGACTGGACAGGTCCACTGATACTGTGTGGTTCTTTCCTCAAAATACCATTTTAGATGCCGATCTACATAGCCTTTACATGATCTGACCAATATTTTGTCTGGACTTTAAAAGAGAGTCTGACGTTGATATAGCTCGGCTAGTCTTTTTCAGTTATTTTCATAGCGGGTTGTCCTATGGCATTCTGCTGTGGGGCAAAGCCGCTGATAATCAAAATATGTTTGTTCTTCAAAAACGAGCTGTTCGAGCAATTTACCAGCTAGGTGCTAGAGTTACTCTGAGAGATTTTTTTAAAGATATTGGTATTCTCACGGTGGCATCACAATTCATCTTCGCCAACATCTTATATATTAGGCAAAATATACACATATACACAAACAACAGTGATATTCATAATATTAACACTAGAAACAAGGAGAAACTACGTGCTCCCTTTCACCGGCTTCATAAGGTTCATAACTCATTTGTTGGGCTTGGTATAAACTTTTATAACAAGCTTCCCTCTTCTTTGTTAGAATTGCTTTTTAATGCGTTTAAAGCTAAAGTAAAATCCAACCTTTGTTCAAAGGCATACTATTCTATCAATGATTACTTATACGATAAAAATAGTTGGTCGCTGTGATTAACTCAAGACAATGTTTATGTTCTTTCTCCAGAATTAGCCTACCTACTGACAAGTTATATGTGTTCATATAATTGTTTATTTTATTTGACTATATTCGTCAATTTAGTTTAATTTAATTTTTATATATTATTCACATAATCTACTCATTTCAATGTTTTTTAATGAGTTGTATTGCAATATATGGTTAGCTAGCGACCTCGACAATTGATCATATTATTATTTTGAGCAACCGGCAGCAAGTTCGTCATGCTCCCTTAGATGTCAATGCTTGCGGTAGCGTCGGGGGTCAGGTTGCCTCCTTCCCTCAAATATGGCGAGGTGGGTAATGGCTGATCTTTGCGTTATGCACGTGAACGGGTGCTGCTTGTGGTGACAGGTCATCTTGCTGACTATGGTTTTGTTATTGTTATTAGTAATTAACTGTTTCTTTATTTTACTTCGAAGGTCCTAGTTTATCATTTGTGGCTACAAGTTACAGCTACATATATAAACATAATGCAGCATTGCATATGTAAGCGGGCACGCCCTTTATGCCTGGAGGCTTTTTATTATGTATTAAGTTCTGTTTACGTTTTTATTATTTATTTCTGCTTGAGTAGATAATATATATATATATATATATATATATATGTCGGAGTTGGTTGTCAATTAGAATTGTGGGTAGTTAACACAATTTGTTATGATTTGTTTTTCTTATTATTAATTTAAATGATTTTCACTATCAATTATTGTCTAGTAAATCGAAACATAATTTATTGGGTACTCGGTACGCAGTAATTGATTTTGGCAACTTATTTCGATAATTGTAACCCATGGTTTTGTTTAAACCATTTGATGACCTGTTACTTTGATTTTAAAATGATTTACTTTGTTATATCATCATTGTTTATTTACAACAATTATTCTTGTATTATGTGATTGTTTTATAATGTAAGTCTTATTAGATTTAGCGCATTATAGTGTTTTGTACCAAGTAAACACGTGACGTACTTCCGTGCGTCATCGGACAGAGTTGTCGTGGAGGGATTACAAGGTGGGGGCATCGTTCTATAAAATAGCGTGCACTCTGTCTACGAGTCAGTCGATCTTCGGATTCGACTCAATAAAGAGCCCTTGCTCCCGACAAAACTGTCGGTTTACCTGTGTACCAAGTACTAAAAATAAAAACCTTGTGATTGTTTATACAGTCTTATTTTTCCTAATAAAATGGGAACTCCAAACCCTGACGAGATACCGCTCGGCACTCCTGATCCTACATCAGAAGTGGGATTAGGTTTAGCCCAGGAATCGCAAGGTGTTGGTGAGCCATGGCGAGTAATGTTGGAGCTTCAGAACCATAATATGGCTCAGTTAATTGAAGCGATTAAAACGCACTCCGCTCCATCTATTGTAATTCACTTGCCCGATTTTAACCCGGATCTACCTGATTCCAATGCTCAATCTTGGAGTACAACCATTAATATTTGCCTATCGGAAAAGCCTCTTCAAGGTGGTGCTCTTATTATTGCCCTCACTAAAGCCTTAAAGGGCAGTGCTAACGCATGGCTTTCCCAAGTATCGTATGCAGGCATGACCTGGACAGACTTTAAGAGTCTCTTCCTCTCTCGTTATGACATTTCGGAAACTGTTGCCGCTACCCTAATTAACCTTCATAATAGTCAACCAAAAGAAGGAGAATCTTTAGCTGCATATGCCAGTCGCCAGGTCACTTCACTGACATCTAAATGGAATAGCCTGAGTGTCGAACACATTCCTGTTTCTACTGTACTGGCCCATGTCTCCAAATTTGATTCTCGTGCTCATCGACTAGCATTTACCACCGAAGTACCTTCTAGGCATAAACTTCAACAAGAACTGAGTATCTTGTCCCATCTTAAGAGAAAGCCTCAGATTTCTTCTGACCTGGACGATTCTTCTCAACCTAAGAGGTTAAAACCAGGTACAATAGTATGCCACTTTTGTGGTATATTAGGTCATAAATCTACAAACTGTCGCAAGAAGGCCGAGACAACTAAACATCCTGGACCAGCCAGCTCGTCACATAAGGCGACACAAAAAAACATCGTCTGTTACCGCTGTGGGGAGTCGGGACACGTCGCTCCTTGCTGCCCAAAGGCGACCGGAAAGCGGCCGGGAGGTTCAAGTGAAGATTCGATTGAGTGAGGATTCGATTGAGTGAGGATTCGACCTTCAAGCAGGCAACCATCCGTGAAACGCTTATGATGTACGACCTATCACTGATGTTCTACAGCAATCTGGTGAGTCACTTCCATTTTGTTATGACTCTGGGGCTGAATGTTCTCTTATTGCTGAAACATTTGCTAAAAAGTTGTCTGGCAAACGAATTTCTTGTGTGGTCTTTATAATGGGAATAGGAAATTCTAACATAATATTGCTTTACATTTAATAGCTACCGGTGCATGTAGGGCTAATGGGCAGGTTGAACGCATAATGAGAACATTAAAAAGTATGCTTACCGCCGTTGAAACCAGTGAGCGATCATGGCAAGATGCCATTGAAGACGTTCAAATTGCTCTTAATTGCACTATTAGTCGGGTTACTAAATCTAGTCCTTTAGAATTATTGATTGGACGAGTCGCTAGACCTCTAGGTTTGATGACTGTTGACAGTGAGGAGTTAGAAGTAAATCTGTCCTGTGTAAGGGAACAAGCAGCCCTGGGTATATCTAAAAATGCCAAATATGATAAAGCCCGATATGATAAGACTAAAGCTATATTGAAAAAGTTTCATGTTGGAGACTTTGTACTTGTTGCTAATGAGGAACGAAATCAGACTAAATTAGATCCTAAATTTAAAGGTCCCTTTAGAATTTTAGAACTATTGGATGGTGATAGATATTTGTTGAAATCTTTGAGTACCAATAGAATTTTCAAATATGCCCATGATCGTGTGCGAAAAATGCCTGAATGTCCAGTCACTGTTAGTGATGATGTCAATGTTGACACTGATGATGATTCATCTGCTGCTGACATACTATAGCTGAATTGACAAGATGTCTATGTTGACTCTTGTTTGCAATGTCTATCTTGACGCTTAATCGGATGTCTATGTTGACTCCTGGATTTGGACGTTGAATTTGACGCCTATGCGGGTTGTCTATTCGACTCCAAATTACTTGTCGAATCCCATGGTGTGATTTCGGCTGGGAGACTATGTCTCTACTTCAGTTGAGCTATGTATTGTCTGTAGCAGTATGATCATTTTGAATGGTTGCGATGCCACTGCTATTGCTGATAATTTTATTTGACTAATTCAGGATTTTTCTTTCCAACATACCTTTTATTAAGGCTTTTGTTTGTCAGAAAGGCCGATCAATATTCACCAAGAGATTTTGTTATAGGATCACACGAGGTCGTGTAGAACGTCAGTTCTGGCCGTGTCGGAGTTGGTTGTCAATTAGAATTGTGGGTAGTTAACACAATTTGTTATGATTTGTTTTTCTTATTATTAATTTAAATGATTTTCACTATCAATTATTGTCTAGTAAATCGAAACATAATTTATTGGGTACTCGGTACGCAGTAATTGATTTTGGCAACTTATTTCGATAATTGTAACCCATGGTTTTGTTTAAAACATTTGATGACCTGTTACTTTGATTTTAAAATGATTTACTTTGTTATAGCATCATTGTTTATTTACAACAATTATTCTTGTATTATGTGATTGTTTTATAATGTAAGTCTTATTAGATTTAGCGCATTATAGTGTTTTGTACCAAGTAAACACGTGACGTACTTCCGTGCGTCATCGGACAGAGTTGTCGTGGAGGGATTACAAGGTGGGGGCATCGTTCTATAAAATAGCGTGCACTCTGTCTACGAGTCAGTCGATCTTCGCATTCGACTCAATAAAGAGCCCTTGCTCCCGACAAAACTGTCGGTTTACCTGTGTACCAAGTACTAAAAATAAAAACCTTGTGATTGTTTATACAGTCTTATTTTTCCTAATAAAATGGGAACTCCAAACCCTGACGAGATACCGCTCGGCACTCCTGATCCTACATATATATAGTTTTCAATATTGGCGTGTGCTGGGTGACATAATATGGCAATTTTTTTTAATGTTTTTGTGTTTCATAATGTTTATTACTTATTACTGTATAGAATCCAGTTCTTCTAACTGAACAGAGAGCAGTGCTGCTGGGGAGTTTGTTCCGCCACTTCTTCTTCCCAGCTAAAGCACTAGGAAGTGGTGATGGGCGGGTGTTTTGAGGGGACTGTCTAATGTGACTTTGACGTTCAAAAAGTGCTGATTCTCAGCCTAGTTTGAATAACTGGCTTTTGATTTGATTGATTGAGACTATGACCTCTGAGTTTGTTTCGGCCTTTCTTCTCAGAGTAGTCAGATATGAAACGCCGGCCTCATCTAGTTTAAAAAAAAAATGTTTGACGTGTAAAAGTGTTTGTACAAACATACTAAAATCATTTATCGATTTTAGGTACGTACTATATAAGCTAATGGGACTGCTCTGGTCAGATGACAATTTTTTTTAAAGTAGTCACAGCGGTTTATATTAAATATTATGCTGGTGAATGTTGTCGCTGCGATTATTGGTCTAGGTATTACAGGTCTAGGTATTAGACCATTTTAGTTTGAAAATATGATTCCCAGGAGAGATGAAAACCAAGAAAATTAAATGATCATATTGTGCCGCTTACGTGTAGTCTGTAGTGCCCCACTGACGCAAATTACTTGCACATTAATGATCTCTTCAAAACTTATTACATAATCCATTCACTATAGCGACGACGTTATAAAAAACTTGATAGTTAAAACCATCAGAAAGCGTGCCATTAAATCGTCCAATTATCTAGACCTCTGTCCTCCCCCGTATTACCCTTCCTCACCCCAAATTTTGTAGAACCATGGGAAGGGGGAGAGGTCTGTGTAAAGTGGTAAGTTGACTATAAGTTTCGTCGCTCGAAGCCATCAAGATAATTGATTAATTAAAGCGCTGCAGCGTCCTCAAGAGGATTTTTATTTTTGTTGTAAAATGGCGTTTTTATGGGGAAGTGGCTTCGTAGCTTGACGTTTGCTGCTACTTTAATTATAGCTAATTGTTTAGGCACTATAGAGTATAATAGCTGCACGAAAATAAAGAGTTACCTATTTTAAATAGAAAACACAGTTATAACTAATAAATGTATTTTTTATTGACTCTTATTACAGTAGATATAGCATTATCTCTCAGGTATGAGGTTATGTTTGAAATATCATATTGGGCCTCCAAGTCGATGGCGAGAAACGATTCATTACCTGCATGAGCCATTTCCAGATCGTGTAATTTCCCGTTTTAGTGAAGGTTTTGAAACGAACTACGAACGAACGAACAATACGACGAACGAACACGAATTACGATACAAGTTATGACTCGATTCACTAGAATCGAGTCATAACTTGTATCGTAATTCGTACCATAGACACTTGGTACCGATGCCACTGTTCCGATACCGATATCAGGATTTTTTGTGGGCATCCTAAGTCAACATCACTGTAATCGCTGCTCTTTTAAAAATAATAACAAAATAATTATAATAAACGCTAAGAGCGTCCACAATCGCGAGGTATGCGGTCTCAGAGAATATTTCCTAGAAACCGACGATGTGTGGATGCATCGAAATGTGGTCGCGGTGGATAAGGGCCTCACCCCGCTCTCCTTGGCTAAAGAGAATAGGCACAAGTCAGTAGAGCTTGACACTTACGGTTGCAGGGAGGTATGGCAGAGTAGGGAGCTTCACGGATGCTTTTTCCGGGCCCTAAATGGACCCGATGTAGATCTACTAGCGTCCGTAGCCTGGCTGCGTTTCGGTGACCATTTTTGGGAAACCGATACTTTTGTCTGTGCAATTTTGGACGAAGTTGCGAACATTTATCTTATATATAAAATTAATTACGGTCACTACCAATTCAATTTGCAATTAGAGAAAAATTATAAAGATTTCGCGCCAATATCTTTTTTTTTGTTTTTTCTTCGGCAGCCGCAACGCATTGCATGCATTCTACCAAAGAGATCGCCGATTTTAGTTCCATTTTCAAAAATAAAATGAAATACTTTTTTTATGAAACAGTAATAAGTCGAGTCTATATTCATGATTATTCTACTTATGACTAAAGACTTTTTCGTTTTTGTAGGCTCATTGTCATTTGACACACAAAAATTAAAAAAAAAAACTTTTTCCCCTAGAGGAAGAATTGCTATTTTTTCTTCGCTCTGGTACGCCACAATGACGGTCTTTTTGAACAAGGGGAGTGAAAAATAGGTTTTTCAACATAATTTTTCTGATATATTTTGTATCACAGTTGAAAACAGTGGCCCAGCCACGTGCAAGTAGATCATACAATGATGTTCATGATATTCTTTAATGTTCAAAATCAAACGTAGTCTCTAGTATGAAAATTATCTAACGTCAGACTCGCGTCATTTTTTGTTTACAGAAATTTCTTTTTACAGCAGTTGAACATTACAACCATTAGGGCTCTGACGTCATACGGAACCCTAATTCGCCGAGTCGTGTGTCACACACACTGGGCTATGGAAAACCATATTTTTTTTGCCATGTCATTGGTTACGTCTAATTTTAGATCAATGTTGGTACAAGTGACAGGCTGCGGATATATATATATTATTTTATTTTATTAGCGATTTTTTATTATCACCGTGCACATGACAGTCACATCGCACCCTAAATACACACTGCTACGTATTACATTTGGGCCATGAGCCTGAACAGACTCTTCGCATCATCACCATTTGGTTGAGACAGAATTTTATGAAATGTGCACATATCAAGCTGGTTCAACCTCAGGACCCCAATCAGATAATTTCTGTGAGACTCATATAGAACACAGTACATCAATAAGTGATGTAAGTCTTTCAAAACTCCACACGAGTTCGTTTTTTGACTTTGACTTTGTAACAACAAATTTTTGACTTAAATTTATTACTATTGAAAAACTAGGGCACACGAAAAGACTGACCCTGCATGGTCTTATACTAGATCCCCTTTTCCAATGAACGTTTCAAAATACTCCTTCCATTGTTCTTCTGCCTGCAGTAGGAGCATATTATCGGGGAAGCTGCCAGATAGCCCGTGAAATTCAAATACTTGCAATACTTTTTTGCATTTGGCAGGTCGGCGTCAGGGGCCTACTCTACTAAGCACGAAGTCCGTACTTTCGGCCGTAGTTAGGTACAGATGTTTCCTACTCCGTATCACTTACGGACATATCATTAGTCCGGGGCCTGAACTAAAATTGAATGTCATCATGATTTGAGAGTTGTCCTTGCTCCCGGTGTGTGTTTGCCCGTCCGAAAAAGTTATTTTCCCGGGAGTAGGGTTCAATTCTAAGTAACGAACTACTTTCTGACAGCCCGTATCTTCGTTGACGGACTTAGAAAGTAGGCCCCCAGGTTGTAATTTTATCAAAATATGATTCCCGGCAACAACAAATATGTATTTAAAGAATTAAAATCATTAGATTCATCAATCAGTCATCTTAGTTAGAATTGACCTCAAATGTCATGATTTCATAAAATAATAACTCAATAGGTTAGTGTTTTTGTCTTCCTTTGGTCTCTATTCTTTCTATATTTTCTTCTGTCATCTTTTGTTTGGTCTCCCTCTCTCATCAACTCTTGTCAAATCATCATTTGACTGGCTTGGTGGTTGGTGGTATGTTCTTGAGATGAATACTTGCAGTGATGATTTCTTCATCTCTCTATATAGGCACAAACAGCTTCTTTCTTGAAATTATTTAGCTGCTAAGTATACACGAGGGGCAATTCCCGTATTTTTAAGAACGTTCGCATTCTAATCTCGGTCTCAATCTGTCAAAAATACAATCAATTTCCATACATTTTGACAAGTTTTTGACATTGATTGTAGCTGAGATGAGATTGCGACTTGAATTTGAACGTTTTTTTAAGTACGAGAATTGGCCTTCAGACTCGTTTGAAAACTTGTCAAACTCTACTTTTGCATTACTTAAAGTGATGTTTTCAATGCAGCCCGCAAAATTCAAAATGAACCACGTTTTTTGCAAAAATATAATAATTTTGCGGCTTTTCACCTTAAGTTATGCTAAAGTAGAGTTTGACAAGCTCTGAACTTAAAATTCTCAATTCAGAAACTGAGTGATAGTCTTTTAAAAAGTTGTAACAGTATTTTAACTCACGAAGCGACGCGCGCTTTACTTGTGGTTATCAAGTGTACACACATGTTGTGAATACGTGTCTAAGCGCAGGAACTCTCTGTACCGTCCGAGATAAGACTGAAGTCGGAAGTGTGTGTGTAACGTGCTTGACGCTACTCGTCTTCACGCACACATTCACAGCGTGTTTGTACACTTGGTAACCACAAGTAAAGCACGTGTCGCTTTGGGGGATAAAAATATTGTTAACAAAGTCCTTGATCTAACCCGCTGCCACCTACATCTTGGACGGGTCCAATCGTCCTCACACCGTCTATAACTCAGTGTTCCGAGCGATTAACCGAACTCAAATGTAGTGAGAGAAGGTTAATGAAGTACATGCGATCGGTTACAACCGTACCCAGGGCGGTTAACTTGATTGAACCATCATTGCTGATGTGTGTGCTGATTTTTAAGCTTAGGTTATGTTTTGCATTCGAAGGATCGTACGTTCCCGCGACCCCCAGCGCGGCGTAGATGTGAGATGGAACGCCGGGGTGGTTTTTAGTCAGTAAGAGTCTGACAGACCCGCCAGCCGCCAGCCCCAGGGCGGCAGACTAGGGCGTCAGGAATCGCAGGCCGATTCCCGGCCACCGTAGGCGCGGGCTTGCGAACGGCGAGCAATGGGCAGTTTGCCGTTCGATTAGGACCAGGCCTGGGTCGACGGCGCGTTGTGTTCCACGCGCGCCTCAAAGAGATGTCAGCACCAATGACGGGGTCCGCTAGGGCCGATGCCGGCTAGGGTTGCGGGAAAGTCCGAGAGGGATAGCGTGGCTCCTGGCTCAAGCAACTGAAGGAACACGGGTAGGTTTTAGTCAATAAGAGTCTGACACGCCCTCCTGCTCTGCCCGGAGCGGGAGAAGTTACTTGATGATTTCCCACCCTCAAAAAAAAAAAAAGGGCGGCAGACTACCATGATGATTTTCCGAAGCGGAAACAAAAAAAAAAGGTTGTGGTTTCTAGGAATTGTTGTTTTGAAGACAAAAGTAAGCAAGACATAATATCATGCCTCGTTTCTCAACGGGTCGGGCAGAGGGTGCACCTATAGTATACCCACATTACGCCACTTATGTTTAAATCTCATGTAATAGGGAGCGAATCTATTGCCATCAACCGGGCACAAGTCCAGCCTCCCCGCTGCTACTGGGAAATTCCACATAGAAAAACCCGAAAACACTTTGCCCGACGTAGAAATCGAACCCAGGACCTCTTGCTGAGCAGTAGCGCTATGCGACCACAAGACCAGCGAGGCAGTCAGACGTAAGCAAAAGTGGTTTAATTTTGTTTTTTTTTTGTTTTTCTACCTTAATTTTACTTATGAGAGAAAACTGATGCAGTGGTAATAAAAAAATTGAGCCGTCGCGGGACGCCTGGCAGATGTGAAACATCGAAAACCATTCTTTCATACTTAATTATACAAAATAGTATTGTAAATAAGTATGAAAGAATAATTTAATAAGAAAATAAATATAGCATAATCAAAAACCAAATATTCAGTTTTTTTTAAAGAACTAAATTGTTCTTTATTTAAAATATTAGCGTGGCGACGCGTCACCACGGCATGCGTCGCCATGCCAGCAATCGGTTTTACGTGCGGCTATAGATGTTTCACATCAAACTTGGGGCTAAACGGTCAGGGTGCGCCTGACGTACATTCAAGTCAAACTCAAACTCACAGCATTTATTTCAAATAAACCAATCATACGCACTTTTGAATTGTCAAGGGGTCGGTCAGTCAGAAAGATGAAGCTAGTTAAGTAAGTCTATATGATGTCTTTTTTTTTGTATGTGGCTTTTCGCTGGTCAACTTAGGAGGTTGTCGGCCGCTTAACCGGGCTTGCCTGCGGTCGCCTCAATAAATTAAGGCCTCCAGCCAGGAATCGATATGATGGCTATTAGTAAAACTTATACATATTTTTTCAACATTTTGAATATAGGTACCATTAACTGAAAGTATATCGATTTCATCATACTTGAATACAAACGACTACCTTAATTTCCTATCAAATCAAAATTATAATGAAACAATTAAAATCCTCATAATCCTATGTATCGAATTAAATTCGCAAATGTAAGCGCGATGTCAATTAAAACAAAAACAGTGCGGGACATCGCTTATTCGCCGAAAGCCGACTGCTGACGGCCGAAAGCCGACGATCCGATTAGTGCGTCCAATAAACAAAGAGCATTGGCCGTTATTAATTTTCGATTGGTGCAGACGTCGCGAACGTTCCACGATTTAAATTTGAATTTCGAATCGGGGATTATGATTGTTTGGAAGCAGAGGTGTGAAGATTATGTGAACGGTTGTTTGCGTTTAAAGGGGTTAAAAACGGAAATAATGGCCAGGCGTGGATGATAGGATAAATTGTCCTTGGATAGGTTCTTAGGTTTAGGGTCTGAACGATAATTTGTAAAACGACTTTTCGAGATGTGTTTAGGTGCTCAAGTAACTTGATGTGCTTAGGAAAGTAAAAAAACTTAAGTAGGTAATTGATTGAGTGATGATAACTGTAAAAAATCTGTGCAACAACGATGCGCAGTATTTTATTGGGCACAAAAAACAATACCTTCAATGTATAGTTTCGTATTTCTTTTTGTACCACATTCAAACGTCTTTCTGCTATGGAGAAGGCATTAAAGTTTTATGTACACCATATTTTCTACACACGACTATTTTTAAACCGCAGCGAATTTTCTGAGTTCTAATTTTCCCCTTAGAAATATTCTGGTTCAAACTAACAAAATTTTTGCTCAAGCTAGAAAATGTTTGCGAGACCTGACCATGCTTCCTGCCTGACCCCGTGTGAAGTAATTTCCACTTTTATGCTCCGGTGTCACGTTTTGCTTCGTTTTGCTTTGCTTCGCTTTTATTACCAGCAAATACGGAGTTCAAATTGTCTATACAACTATGTTGCTAACTTGATTGGGAAGGTAGCTATTGTGAACTTTAATGTTTATGATTTGACAGGTTCAGTACCTACCTGTAGTTTAATGGAATAAAAACTCAATGCATGATATTGTATTTAGTTTTATCTATAAAATAAAATTAATATAACTTCACGCCTTGCTCCCACAAAGGGTAGCCCAGAGGTGTACCTATAGTACACCCACATTTCGCCAGCTATGTTTAAATTCTATATAATAGGGGGTGAGCTCATGGCCATCAACTGGGCACAAATCCAGAATTCGGGATGCTACTGCCTTTACCTTTTTTGCCCGACCTGGGAATCGAATCCAGGACCAGCTCAGCAGTAGCACTTGTGTCCACTAGACCACTGAGGCAGTCACTGCATCTACAAAATACATCAGATTAAATAAAATCTTTCGTTTAATAGTTTATCACTTTACCTTGACTTTTTTTGTTTTGTTTTAATATAAAAACACTTTTCCCATCCCTATTTACCCAACAGAACAGAACAGAACAATTGTACACAACGATATATATTTTATCAAAACAACGAGACGTCCCCGCAGACGCGACATGATTCGCTTTATCTAACGAACGCCAGAGGCTGTGTTCCTCTCCATAATTAAATAATATGACACAAGACAGAACACGCCTCAGGAAAACGAGAAAAGATTAGAAAAGAAACGTAAGAGCGTTGTATGTTGTGGAAAAGTTGTTGCTTTTACTAAAGACGTTTTCACACGTCGCTGTGCTTAATTACTTTCAGTACATTACAGTGGACTAGTACCTATTTTCAGTGGTTGCATCAGAAAGATAAGAACAAAAAGTAAATTTGTGTATTATTCGCAAATCAGATGCACATTAGAAACTAAACATAAAATATAGGCACTAATACTGTAGCGGTATCTACTACGCATCACACTGACGTCACGCAAAATCCTGCATCGCGCAAGCAGAGTTTACCGCGCAACTTGCATAATATATTATATACAACGTCCCGACATCAATCAGTTGCCCACCAGACACGACATCCGTCTGGTCGGAGGATCCTCCCTTTTCCATAGAGTAAGAGTATGAGTGAACTTTACACTCTGTTCCTCATACCTCTTTAATACAAAGTAGCCGAAAGTATCCGACAAATCAAAAATAATATAAACAACGAGAAGTTAAAATTTTCAACAGTTTCAGTATCAGCAAGCATTTATATGAAAAACAACTGAGGATCTACTCTAACTTAAAAAAAAATCAGTAGGCCAAGTCTCGTACTTAAAAAACGTTCAAATTCAAGTCGCAATCTCATCTCAGCGACAATCAATGTCAAAAACCTGTCAAAAATGTATGTAAAATGATAGTAATTTTGACAGATTGAGACTGAGATTAGAATGCGAACAGTCCTAAAAATACGGGAATTGCCCCTCTGGATTCTACATTCTTTACCGAAACGTTTAAGTAAAAATGGTATTGAATTTAAAAGGGATTATCAATTTCAAGTTTAATGTGAGAGTCTTCATGCACATCATTAAGTTTTCTCTCCCAATTAATACGGTGAAATACTTACCACTTTGGTAGGTACTAATTTGCTATAGCTTGACTCTAAGTTAGTCGAACCACATGGTGACACATTCATTCTAAACACAGAAAATATTCCAGCGTTGCTCTCAATTAAAGCGATGTGTCAGCTGCAAGACGTAGCAAGTTATAAAAATCAACAGACGGGAAATTGTAGGTTAATGTTGGCACAGGCACACGACTTTTGTTGCTGTTAAGTTGGCTATTTTCGAGTTGCCGTACTGATTTTTTTATGTTATTGGGTGGAAAGCCAGTAGGCGGCCCACGTGACGGTAGGTGGTCACTGCCACCTATGGTCATTTGCGAAAATACCACAGGTACGTTGCCTAACCCCATGTCCTAAGGCAGGGTGGCAGGGGAATCGACGTGCAAACTGTTACCATAGATTCAGTTCATGATTCTGGAAATAACACGAATAATTTCAACGCAGGGGGCGTTGACATTTATCGCGTTATTTAAAAAAAGCTGTTTCATACATTTTCACCGCGTAGGTAACTATTGCACTTTTCTATGGAACAACAGTTTTTTTTTTAGATAACAATCGTAAAATTTCTACGCTCGGGTCTAGAATCATGAGCTGAATTGCATGTTACAGTTTGACACCCTGTATAACGCGATCGTCGCATTCATTTGTCACTCATTTGTTCTGAAAAACTGAACGCACGTCAGCGCGACGGACGCTTTCGGGTTCGCCGAGAAAAATGAACGCAATGATCGCGTATTCGTGCGACGATCGCTTATATTAGGACATGTGTTACTTCGTATTGTCGATTTCAAAGCATTAAATCCTCAGGGTAGTTTTTTTTAGCTATCGTGATGTAGATTAAATAAAAACGTTGAATTAGTACCCACTTCCCAGGTTTTAAGTCTCAAACCTGGTGTGGTGTTTTGAGTACCATTAATAACACAACATTGTAAACAGCAAAATACTGCCACAGCTGCTGTACCTACCCAGTACTTTAAGCAACATAGTAAGTAGTTTTATTATCAGATGCAACTTAACGCGTTGCTGAATAACTAAACGTACAACTTGTAAACTTTAAAGTGCTTTCAACAAATCTTCTAAAAATGCTGCTTTATTTGAAAAACAGTGTTCTAAAATGTGTAAGTTCGACCTCTAACACACCTTTTTGAGGATCGTAAAACCAGACCAAAGAGAGTTCTCTAAACAAAATGGGCAACAGCATATTCATACATTGCTGGTAAAACTATAATACAGACTGCAACCAATCTCTCTGCCTAGTGTGGTGATTATGTCAGTATACAGGGTTATTGGAAATATGTCGGCACTCCATTAAGGGGACGTAGGGGAGGTCATTAGCAACCAAATTACCCCTTTTGACCCCTATGGAAATGTCAACCATTTCCGAGTAATTTGACATTTTATATTTTCTGGCGGTATACAAATTTGAAAATGAACAAAAACAATGCATGACTTTTTTAATTATTATTATTTGCTTCTACTTCAAAACATAATAATCAACCTTAAAATGACAAAATTATCTTTAATATTTTTTAAATCAGAGCACACAATTTTCTAAATCTTGAGCAGGTTATTTGACTAAAATGGTTAATTTCTGCAAAAAACATGTCTACTATAGGGACAGAACATTTTAAAAATATGTACAACTTCTCAGCTATCCACCGAGATACAATAAGATACCAAATATCTTCAAAAAAATTTAAAATGTCAAATCACTGGAAAATGGTTGACATTTGCGTAGGGATCTTATGGGGTCGTTTTGTTGCAAATGACCTCCCTTACATCTCCTTAATGGATTGCTGACGTATTACACTGTATATTTTTTTATCGTTCTGTTAGTGATCCTAAGATTTCCATTCATTTTTCTGTTTATACCCGTGAGATCCTATAATTGGCTCTGAGTTATCTTTACAACCGTTATCCTTCTGTTAGCTGTTGGTTCTCCAGTACTTAAATAGATAAATTAATAAATAAATAAGCTAATGAATAAGCCATTTAGTCTTTCATTGAAAGCCCAAAAGCTAATCAGCAGTACTAATAAATTTAAATCTACCTAATACCTAACAATAAAAAGAAGCTTTCGCCCAAATATTTGCTCCAACTAAAACTATACGCTAACAAACGCAAAGACGCGTCCATTTCAACCACCTTCAAACTCAATTTGAACCGAAAAGGAAACAAAGAACCAACTCACAAACTCCCAAAAGGATTCGTAATCAAATTCCTAGTTGGTATAAATGAACATAGAGATGTCTCTGCAACGTGCTGTTTTGAAGCCACGAAAGACTCGATGATTCAGAAGGTTCACTTTGCTACTTTATTTAATAGGAATATTTAAACAACCTGAACGAATATTTACATAATTTAAAAAGCTAAGTGTTAAAGTAATAATATGTACATAAATACAAAAGGCCTGAAAAAATTCGTCCGCGTCGCTGTCAACAGGAAAAGTACCCAAAAGGCTGGCAGCATTGCCACGTTTTATGGCAATACTTTGGCCAAAAAATAGACCAGCCCTCTAGTCACGCGAAAAACACTACTTTGCTACTTTGATGTCCACTGCTGAACGTTCTTGGTTGTCAATAACGGCCCGAGATACTCCTTCATACTTGCGCAAATTGCAATTTTTGCATAACGGTATACTTACCGTTCAAACTTTTTGCTACCGTGTGGACGTCATATTATTGTTTGCTCAGACGTACAAGTCGCTGCGTCTAGCTGGGCCTTAGTGATCATGCGTGGTCATGGTTTGAGGTATTCTAACATAGTTATAGCAGAAGAATCGATTTAATTTTATTGCATTTTTAGAGAAAAAGTTTGTGTTTTGAAAATGTTGACAAAATAGTACCTATGTTAAACCTTGTATGTCTAGTCCACTTTTAAAAACGAGCCTTCATGTTGTGGTCATGATACTCATGATCCGAAGAAACTGCCTTCCCTAGTCATAACTGTTACTTGTACAGAAGTCATAATACTTCGTCTAAACAACTGCCCGTCGTCGTCCCTAACATATAATATCAAACTACCAACATTTTCTAGCATGACAATGAGATGGCTTCAGTTTTTTAACGCCTATGTCTAAAATAGCATAATAATATCACTGAAGAATGATTACAGTTATATCGTATCTTTTGTTCTTTTGCATCCTCTCAAAAGTTGTTCCAAGTGAAATTTCTGTAACATTTTCTTTCAAACGGAGGCTTTTACATGTCTAATGTTTGTATCGGAACTTAAAACGGAGTTTAAGAGGAATGTACCGAATCTAGTGCAACTTTGTCGATAGGCTTGTCTCTGTTGGTGAGGAATTACGTGTGGACTGGACAGTTCCCATCTATATTATATGTGTCCCTATGAATCTTTGACAGGAAATAGCCTTATGAGGAAGGGAGGCAGAATTATTAGCAATGGGCAGATTATGATCGTGACTTTTATTTATTTACTAGCTGTTGACAGCAACTTCGTCTGCGGTCCAGGATGAAAAGTAGTCTATGCCTATTTCCAGGTCATGGTCTACTCATGTGCCAAATTTCATCCAAATTCGTTCAACTCTTCTTCTTCGTTCTTCTCGTTTGCGTGTAACAAACAAACAAACAAACTCACTTTCACATTTATAATATTAGTTAGGATTAGGATTGATATCGCACTTCAACGACTTATTAGAACATTCAAAAACAAAAATCACATACAGTGTAAGATATTGTGAAATCGTCTCATACAGCAGTGTTGTGCAGGAGCAGTGGTGGCCCAAACTCAAACTCAAATCATTTATTTCAATTAAACCATTTACAGGCACTTTTGAATTGTCAAGTGGTCGGTCAGTCAGAAATAAGAAGCTAGTTGCCCATTCCAAAGCGTAGTAGGTACCTATGGAGAAGAACGGGCAAGAAACTCCATGGACACTCTTCACCCAGTGGTATCGGCCCCGACTTACGAGTAGTAGGTCCTTAGTTTAAACCCAGGCAGGCACTATACTATGGCCCAATTTCACCGCCAATCACTAAACACGTTTAGCGCTAAACGAGTTTAAAACATAATGCTGTGTCTGTCAAATTAATGTTTGAAGACGACAGACACAGAATAATGTTTAAAACTCGTTGAGTGCTATTCGTCTTTAGTGATTGCCTGTGAAATTGGGCCGTAGTGTATTTAATTTCATCACCACTGTTCGCAAATCGGTGAAGGAAAACATCGTGAGGAAACCTGCATATCTTAGAACCAAACATTCGAAGACATGTAGAATCCACCGACCTGCACTGGGCTCGCGTGGTGTGTTATGGACCACTCCCTCTCACCGAGAGGAGGCCTGGTGTCTCAGCAGTGGGAACATTGTAGGCTGATTATGCACGTCTCTTACAGAAGAGCACAGCAGTAGCAGAGTACTTAATGTTTCTGGCTATGTTATGTAGCCTTTGTGCTTCTTTTTCCCTTGTATCGAATGAACCATTGTCATCAGTCAGAAAAATGGTAGCAGGGCTTTAAATTATCTCTACTCGTGGAAATATTTAATGCTTTTATTTTATGTTCATAATAATAACGTTTACTACCAAACATCGAAAATGGGCGAGTGTAAGGTGTACTTGACTGGAGAGTGTTTCGTACCATGAATATTTTATCTCAAAAAAAATCTTAACATTGTAGTTTATAAACATTTGCATATTCATGTTCATACATTTCAACTGCAAATGTTACGGCACAGTTGGCGCAGTGGGTAAGCGATTGATTGCTGTGCTGCGTGTCGCGGGTTCGATTCCCGCATGGCACAAATATTTGTATGACCTACAAGTAGTTGTTCCGGGTCTCGCCGTTTGTGTGTGTGAGTTTAATGTTTGTAAACGCAACCCACAATACAGAAGAAATTCCTAGAGTGCGGCAAGGTTATTAAAAATTAAATAAAAAAATTAGTTTGCAAAATGTTGAGAGATCCATGCAAAATACTAGTATTCAGCTGCATCCGGTAAGACTGGAAGCTGACCCTAACATAATTGGGAACAGTCTAGGCAAATTGAGTGGCACTGGGCAGACGGCTTACCTAATATACGATTTTGCGGAGTTTTACCCCAGAATAGAGATTTGAGTAGTCCCGAATTTTCTCTGTCAACGCTAAATCTTTCGAACGCAAATAAACTTGTCTCTTCAACATCTCAAAACTCATCTAAATCTCTATCTACACATAATACAGCCTCCGAGTAACGTACGTTCGTTAGTAAGACACAACTCTCGCAAGCTTTTAATTCAGTTAAACCGGAAGTTGTACCGAACGCAACCGGAAGTGACGCCTTCGTTATTTATTCGCCACTCTCTACTCTACTGTGTCACCGTGTCGCAAACGCGATTTAAATTTTAATTCGTTTTGCACCTTTTTTAGAAGATTTTCGCTTTTGAGATTTTTGGGGATTAGAATCCATAAGCACTTAGTCCGTAGTTTGGCCGAAGTTACGGGCGTTTTCTACTCCGTATCACTTAAGGACATAAGATTTGTTAAGTGCCCAATTATAGAATGTATAACAACATGATTTGACAGTTGTCCCTACTCCCAATGTGAAATTGCCCGTCCAAAAATTTTATTTGAGAGTCCACTCTCAGAGCACCACAATTATCCGTAATTTCGGCCGAAATTACGTACGTTTGCTACTCCATATCACCTACGGACACAAGATTACTTCGACACCCGAACTAAAAATGAATGTCAACACCACTTGACAGTTATCCTTACACGCGATGTGATATTGCCCGTCCGAAAAAGTTAATTATTCGAGTGTAGGATTAATTCCGAAGTATCAAACTACTTTCGGACGGGCCCGTTTCTTTGTTGTCGGACTTAGAGAGAAAACCCCAAGCATAGAGGGTGGAAACCAATACCACATTGAAGTAGTGAGTGTCCTTAATATAGAAGCAAATCCTAAACGCGATCTGTCCCTAGTTTATCTTTGTTTATAATGTGTGTTTTGTTTGTTATAAAGTATAAGAGTAGGTACTCCAGTACTACTCTATAGGTAAAGCAAAAATTCAATTTAAACTTCATAATCTTCATTCGTTTCTGATCCGTGCGAGCAGAAGTTTTAATAAACTGTCTGGTGAACATGATTTGGATATATTCAATACCAGTGTTTCTCGGCTTAAGTATTTGTTGGTAGAAATCTTTTTTAGGGAAAAGTAATTGTTTACGTCAAAATTATTTTTAGTTTGTAATTGTCGTTCGCACACAATTTTTTTCCTAATTTATGTAAAAGGTCTTTTGTACCGACATTTGTATTTTTTTTCTCGTTATTAATTTAAATTTTGGTGTTTATCTGTGGAAACTTGTAAAAATGGCCTTCAGTTGCATATTTTTTAAGTACACTGTATATTATAGCTGTAAGTTTCCTGAATAAAACAAAATAAATAAATAAAACAAAATAAAAGGTGAAACATTCTACCGTACGAGCTTTGTATAATAATATGGTATGGGGTATTACGGTGGCTATATTAACTTTAAATGTGTCAGATACAGTATATAGTCACCACAAGACATATCTTTAAGAATATAAACCGGCGCGGTGATTGCGTAACACACTGACAGTAGGAATCCCTTTCATTTTGACAGTTCAACAACATTCATTGCGTTATTTACGTTGTTGAGCGGACAAACTTTTCGAACATATGAAGCAATGGATTAGCAATATCTTTCAAAATGATTCAGATTGAGGTTGAAGTGTGTTACGCAATTAGGGTGCAAGAATAACGTCACCCAACATATTAAAACCTTCACAAATCCTAATCTTAGCCAAATTCCTTCCACTATCTGCCATCGTTTATCATCGCTCAAGTCATGGCGAGCTCGTATCGCCGACGTGTCGTCGCTCAACTCGTGTCCGAGTGAAAAATGGCGTGATAATATTAACAGTTTCTTTAGTAGGAGTGTTGCTAAGTAAGGATGTTATTAGTTGTGTGTGGGCTGTGTGGGGATTAGTTTAGCTAGCATACTTATATGTATAGCTTGTAGTTTTATTTAGTTTAATTTTATAACCTACTTTTTAAAGATGGGTGAGTATATTCTTTCGTGCCATAATCCATAATTCCATACTACTACATATTATAAATTCGAAAGTAAGTAACTCTGTCTGTTTATCTGCCTGTCTGATAGGTTACCTTTTCACGCCCAAACTACTGAACGGATTTCGATCTGGCAAGCAGATAGATGGTATCCTGAGGAAGGACATAGGACCATCCTAAAAAGAGGTGATATGGTGGAAAAGGAAAGTTTGTATGGGAAACTTAGCATTTCTTAAGTTAGGGAGAGCGGCGTCGCATTCCAGCCAAGTGCACAGATACTGTGATCGGGTTGTAGCAATCAATTGAAAAAAAAATGGGTACTATTGTTAATAAATTTGTAGATATTGACATCTTCAATAGCCCATTAGGAATATTCAATAACCTTATCTTCAAAACTCTTGAGAATTAATGCATATATATTATAAAGAGGTTATCAAAATTATTGTTTCAAATCCGTCCTGATTGTATACTTTTTAGTTGTCATAATTTTTCTTATTTTTTAATTTTTTTTCTTCTTCACCCCTAGCGATTATTGTATATTGTTTTTTTTTTTTAAATATTATTATGATAACCCGTGGACAGTGTTGTGGGTTACTTTATTTAACAAAATGAAAATATTGTTATACTAGTTTTAAGTTTTCATGATGTAACTGTTTGCTGTTCCTCTCAATAAAAATAAAATAAAAATAACCTTAGAATTAAAAAAAAAGGAACAGGCTTTGTCTAAGACAAGTTTAGCTTAATATGTTCTAAATGGTCTAAGTCTTTCAGGCTTTGCACCCATCTCCCAAACACCCTGTATATCAAAGACTTTACTGACTTAAACTCTATGGTTTATGTATACTGAGCATCAGAATGCAAAGCATTGTAAAAAGCGTTGTTGAAAATGCTTATAATGCTATGATAAAATGTTCGCAATAAATCTATCTAGTTAATTTTTCAAAGATGCACCGCACCTTCTAAAGACAGAAACAGTCTAAGATAAGCCAATAATAACCAAAAATAGAACTGAAGCATCTTACCTAACAATTTTAAAAGCACATCAATACACAAGCGATTGTGAGCGTCCGGGAGCGGGTAATGTGATAAAGCTTGTCCGCGGTTGCATGCTATTGGCAATTTGCCACAATTCCGCCACCTGCACGCCTCGCAGCTTGATCGTGTGCAAACACCCTTATTTGAGGTATTTATGTCCCATTTGCATTATGACGTGACTGATTATGGAAATGTAAGAAACGGATGCATGTTGACTTTTGGTAATGGTCAAGACAGCTGAATTTGAGGAACTGTGTGTCCAAGTAAATAAATAAAAAAACTAGAATTTTTCATTGGGGTTCTAAAGTTTTCATTAAAAATTATCACAACTTGCACTTGCAGACAGGTACAAAGCGACTCTAATAGAACAATTTCTATGAATACTTCATGGAAATTGTTCTATCACAATCGTGTCGCACCGCTGCACGCCGTCGCGTCGCTCCTGTTTTCAGAAGCCTTTACTCACATCATAGGTCGAGGGATACTTGCAATACTTGTCTTTTGCATAGTGATAATTAGGCATCAGGACCAGCACCCTAAATGTGTAACACATTTTCAATCAAAATCCGAGGGTTTTGAAGGAAATTCCTAATCTATTGCTACATAGGTTTAAAAAATAGGTCTACTCAACAACGTAAATAACGCAAGGAACGTGGCTGAACTGTCAAAGTGAAAGGCATTGCCATCGATTGCCATCGAATGTGTGTTACGCAATTACCTTCCTGTGTACCTATTTATTATATTGCCACTATCGTCAAAATCTATCCACAATACCTACCGTTAACATTTGACAGCAATTCAAATAACTCACCTGTGCATCTGCAAACTACTTCTCCAGATAAAAGGCGTTACCTATCTACGTAATTTTAAGCTACCTTCCCTGTCAAGTTATACAGAATGAACACCAAACTTGGCATTAGCTATTTCGAGGCTATTTGCCTGGCGTTATATTGGCAATTCGCCACGCAGCACCTGCTCTCATTTCGAGATATTGAGTTTTGATCGCGTGTTGACATTTTTTTTATGAGATGTTCGAACAACTTACTTACTATGATTTATTTTTAATTTAAGAGGTTATGGCCGCAGCGGTATCTACATCGCCACATGCGAACTACGCATCATACTGACGTCACGTTACATCCTGCATCGCGCAAGCAGAGTTTACCGCGCAACTAGCATTTATATACAACGCCCCGACGTCAATTGTCGGGTCTCAGCCATCGCAACCCTCTGGTTGTGAAGGCCGCCAGTTATGTCCCCTCTAGAATCAGTAAAATCCGCCGTCCAAGGCACGCACTGACCGACCCCGACGACCCCACCACCCTCCTCCAGGAAAGCAGTAGGGCCACCAGTACAGTATACAAACACAGACACAAAACGCAGTTCCGACCTCGCCGCCGAGGTCCTTCGCGTCCGCGTCTGCGTTCCTCCCCGATAAATTCCTCCTCCCCTCCCTTGATCGGATCCTCAGAGCCAGCTGGTGGCATAGCTGAGCCAGAAGTTTTACCCATTAATAATAATTAACCCATTTTGATCCAGCCTGTCCCCAACTTGCTGTCCTTCCCCAGCGACGCCCTAAGCCGAGGTTCGTACCCCACAGGGGGTGCCCTTAGGTGATGGTCGCTTAGTTTATAATTAATATTATGCCCCTGGCTGGAGGCTTTGACTTAGCTCGAAGGCACCACAGGATTGACCGGTTAAGCAGTCACGGCCTCTCAAGGCCAACTGCGAGATGCCATTATAATAAAAATAAAAAAAAAATTAAAAAAATACAATTGTCGGGCAGTTGCCCACCAGACACGACACCCGTCTGGCCGGAAGACCCGCCCTTTTCTATGGAGGTATGAGTGACGTTTATACACCCTGTTCATGAGGAACAGGGTGTATAAACGTCACTCATACCTCACTCACACCTTTATAAGGTTATGATGGACTCGCGGCTCTGCCTAGTCATTCAAAAACGCATTCTTAATATTATAAATGCGAACATAGCTCTGTCTGTCTGTTACCATTTCACGTCTTAACGGCTGAATGGATTTCGATTAAATTTGGCACACAAGTGGAATAGCCCAAAGGATTCTTTTTCTAACTATAGTACCTACGCAGGTGAACGAGCTCCTTTACGGCGTATTATGAAAAGTTATAACGTTAATTTTGCTGATATCGACTTTGAAAGGTGTGGACTGTATGGTTGTTCTTCAATGAAAGACTTGGTCACTTGTTCTGGTTTATTCTTGTAGTACTGTGGTTGAACTGTTGAAGCGAACTCTTGACAACAAGGCAAGACACATTTTACAAGGTTTACAAGGGATTTTGGCCTCCTATTATAGTCCGGCACATGGGCACAAGTAGTGGGTGCCCTACCCGCTGGAGTGGATGAGGTGACCAAAGTCGCCACATAAAAAGTAATGCGGAGTGCATGCTCTCACCTAAGTAACCCTTTAATTAATCGAAATCCGATAAACTTTATTCAATTTTTCATTTTTAAAAGATCTGTGGCACACTGTATCCGATTGCTTAGTCGATTTTGTGCTTAAAGGCCGCTTACTCAGATGTATGACAACACTACAAGCGTTCAACCAAAAAAATCAAATAATTAAATAAATATGGCGTCTTGTCAGTGACGTACGGACTCGCGCGTGTTTTGTTTACATGATAAATAATTTGTGTTTTCAGTGGGTTTTCAAGTGTTTGAAGTGCTATGGCCTGTTTAAGTATGTGATAAATATTATAGTGAAGTGAATTACTGCAGGATTTCAAGGTCGGTGAGTGAAAAAATATTACGTAATTTCGGTTTTATTCCACAACCGGCGCTGACCGATTCATGTTTATTGTTATTACGTGTATGTGTTTTCAGATCCTTATTTTAGTACAGTGTGTTATTCTAATACGACTACTTTTATAACAAAGTTGAAGCATTAAATAAGCTTTCCACAGGTACCAATATTTTTATTCTACGTATCAGATTTATATTTATAAAACAACATTTTGTTTCCATTGTCTTGGCGGCCATTGTTATTTTTTTGCCGTCGGCAAATTTTTTCAACTTTGGGCGCTCGTAAATAGTACATATTGTACTAATGCTGTGGTTTTATTAGTGTTTTGCGTTAAGTATATACACATAATGTATTTAAAACCTTAAACAATATAGGTCATCGCTCGTTTTTTCGAACTATAACCATTTATTTGAAAACACAGTTATGATTTATGGTTGCGTCATACTAACGAACGATTTGTTTACATGAATACTATCCTATTTCAAACGAAACTCCGCTATCTTAAAGCCCCGTTCCTTACCATAACAAAAAACACAAGTGTTAGCACCATTCAATGAAACCCAAGTCGTAAAAATGCTTTGTTTACATTATCGGGCGGCCGAGCGGCGCCGGCACGCCGGTGACGCATCTGGCATTCACCCCACTCGATTATTTTTCCCGCGCTCTGCTGCGCTCTGCGCCCTAGCGGATACTACAAAGTTTATTATTATTCCTGGCGACCCACTAATGCGGCCACTTTTGTTCATGCCTGGTCTCCAACAGGTTTCGACTTGTCCAGCCCGTCGGAGGCCAAACCCCGTGACCAATTACAATGATTTTCTTATTCTAGGGTACGAGTATGTTTCTACAAAATAATGCTATTGTACACAGGTTTATACTACGTAATTCTACGGTGAGTTCGGTGTCCGTAACATTTCTCCTCCCGGCGTAGCTCGCGAAGCCTCTTCTTTCTTCTCCAGGACGACGAGTTTGCTCACCGGGCGTCGGAAGATTCCGGTTCTGGTCCGTAATTCGACTACTCGGACGCTGCCGTCAGCCGCAGGGTGCGTGCGCTCCACGATCCCCATCGGCCAGGTGTTCCGGGGCAGCGTGTTGTCGACCACCAGGATCACGTCGCCAATTTGTAGCGGCCTCGCTTTGTTCTTCGGTTCGCCGCGGGGTACCAATGTGGGCAGATACTCCCGTAGCCAGCGCCGCCAGAAGTGGTCGGCGAGCGCTTGGCTAGCTCGCCATGCTCGTCGGTCGTCCTCCTTGCACGGCCCTGTCATAGGTAGGCCATTAGAAGACCCCAACAGGAAGTGGTTGGGGGTCAAGGCCTCGGGATCGTTCGGGTCCACGCTGACATGGGTCAAGGGTCGTGCGTTTATGGAGAATTCTGCTTCAGCGAGGAGCGTGCTGAGGACTTCTTCAGCGGGTGCTTTCTCTCGTAGGGTGACTTTGAGGGCCGCCTTGACGGAGCGTACCATCCTTTCCCATGCGCCGCCTTGATTGGGCGCGCCAGGAGGTATAAACCGCCATTCCATTCGATGATGCAGCCCTTCGTCGTTCAGGTCGGGCAGCCACTCGGCGTAGGCGGCGCGGAGCTCCTGGTCAGCCCCGCGGAAGTTGGTCGCGTTATCTGAGTACATGAGTCGCGGCCAACCCCGGCGTGCAGCCATTCTTCTCAATGCCATTATTGCAGAGTCCGTTGAAAGGGATGCGACGAGTTCAATGTGCACGGCGCGGGAGGTGAGGCACGTGAATAGGGCACCCCACCTCTTTTCACGACGGCGGCCCACCTTGACCATCATTGGTCCAAAGTAATCCACCCCGCAGTTAGTAAACGGGCGGTGGAAAGGGTCTAGGCGGGCGTGTGGCAGGTCTCCCGTGGCTGGCGCTTGTGGCGTCCCCTTCTGTCTCTTGCAGTAAGCACAGCTTTTCTCGATCGTGCGTACGGTGGGTCGCAGATGTATGACCCAGTACCGTTGACGTAGGTCGTTGGTCACGCGCTCTCGGTTGGCGTGACCCGCTGCGCAGTGTTCTCGCAGCACCAGAAGTTTTGTTATTCTGTGGCGGCCATCTAATATAATCGGCCGCTTTGCTTCTTGTGGTGCTGCTGATGCCTCAATGCGGCCTCGTACCCGCAGGAGGCCGTCTTCCAGTACAGGATCGAGTTTGTACAGTCTGCTCGTCTTCGGGAGAGGACGAGCTGACTGCATCCGCTTCATTTCTTCGCCGAAACTTTCCTGCTGCGTTCGTTGCAGGAGTTCTTTCTCGGCGCGCTGGATGTGTCTGTGTTCCAGTCTCGTAGCCGCGCGTCGACATATATCGATGAACGCCAGGACTCTTGCCGCCGTTCTCACTAGCGTCTCGTATTTGGAGAAGCGGGCAGCGTCAGGTAACCAGCTGTCTCGTGGAGCCTCGGCGATGTGCAGGACTCCTTGTTCGCTGTCTACAGCGGGTGGCGTTTTCCCGGGCCATTGCTCCTCGGGTAAGTATAAGAAGCTAGGCCCCTGGAACCACCGATCGGTTATGTGAATCGGCGCGTTGGTAAGTCGGGTGGCGTCGTCGGCTACGTTGTGATCGGTTGGTAGCCAACGCCATTCTTCCTTTGAAGTGAGCTCGGCGATTTCTCCCAGTCGGTGCGCAACGAACGGCGTGTATCGTCGCATGTCGTGCTTTATCCAGTGCACGACGGTGGAAGAGTCTGTCCAGTACACAGTTCTGCTGACCTCGATGCGGTGTTCCTTTCGGATTGTGTCAGCGATTCTGGCACCTATGACCGCTGCTTGTAGTTCCAGTCTGGGAATAGTTTGCGCTTGTCGTGGCGCCACCTTAGCTTTGGCGGCGTCCAACACTATGCTCACGGTGTCGTCGCAGTTCATTATTCTCCAGTAGGCCACGGCTGCGTAGGCTTGTTCACTCGCGTCACATAGGACATGTAGTTCTATGTCCTTGTACTTCTTCGACGTGTAGCTTCTAGGTAGTCGAAGCTGCGAGATGTCGGTGATTTGAGCGAGCCAGGTTGCGAAGAGTTCATTCTCCTCTTCCGGTATCGGCTCGTCCCACGTTATTTGGAGACGCCACAGACTTTGCAATATAATTTTTGCTCTTATTGTGAAGTGGCTCAGCAGTCCTAGAGGGTCGTAGATGGACATTACTGCGCTGAGTGCTTCTCTCTTTGTCGGTGGGTGCTTCCGTTCTCGTACTGGAGCGGGGACTCGGTTCATTGAGGTATTGAACCCGAGTTCGTCCCGTTCGGCGTTCCAGTACAGCCCGAGTATCTTGTTCGCGGGCTTCTCTCCTCCCAGTTGTGTGGGAATGGTGGCATGCAGATCCCGGGGTACGTCGCCTAGCACTGTCTCGTGGTTCGTGCTCCATCCACGCAGAGTAAACCCGGCGACTGCGTGCACCTGTCTTATTTCTTGTATTGCCTTCAGGGCTTCTTCCTGGTCATCATAGCTGGCCACCAGGTCATCCATGTAGTGGCTGTTCTTAATGGCTTCTAGCGCGTGTGGGTATTCATTCCCGTGTATGTCTGCATTGTGATTGTGGACATAATGGGCCATGTATGGAGAGCTGGCTGCGCCAAATAACATGCTCGTCATCTTGTAGTGGCGCGGGGGCTTTGTTCTGTCGGTGCCTCTCCACAGGAACTGCTGGGCTGGTTGATCTTCAGTCCTTATTTTGATGCGTAAGAACATTTCTTGGATGTCTGCCGTTACTGCTATCGCTTTCTCACGGAAACGGAATATGATTCCCGGTAGCGATAGCAGCAGATCCGGGCCTTCCAGTAGCCTATCATTCAGGCACACGCCATGGCTTCTTGCCGCTGCGTCAAACACTAACCTTTGCTTGCCGGGTTTGTTTGGGTTCTGTACGGCGAAATGGGGCAGGTACCAGCAGACGTCACTTGATTGTTCTGTGCCGTCACATGGCACTGCATACCCCTTCTCCAGTAGGTTGTTTATTTGGGCGCTGTACTGCTCGGTGAAGTCGGGTGACGCGTCCATCTTCTGCTCGATTTTCTTTAATCGGCGGAGTGCTGCACCGTAGCTGGGTGGCATGGTGACGTCATCGTGTCGCCATGGCAATCCGACTTCGTAGCCACCGTCGATCTTCTTCGTGGTTCTTTCGACGATGGCTACCGCTCGTTGGTCAGCGTCACTCACGCGTGGTTCTCGTGCAATACTTAGTGCTTCTATTTTAAAGTGGGTTTCCACTAGGTCGTGAAGCCGCTGGTGGTCGTGTCGCTGCTTCTCGCTTTCATAGAGATGCAGCACGTTATCTTCGTTTATGATGATGCTTCGTGGTGCGGTCCCATGTACTACCCAGCCAAGCTTCGTTAGGGATGCAGCTGGCTGGTTGGGGCCGCCGACTCTGAGTTTTCTTGACACGATGCACTCCCAGTGGTCTGTCCCTACTAGGAGTCCGGGGCGTGTTGGTGCATAACACACCTCGTCTGGTGGGAGGTCGCGTAGGTGCTCATATTCTAGCAGAGTGTCTGGGATTGACTGCTGGTGAAGTCTCAGGTTCTTCAACGTTCTTGCCTGAAGCTTGTGTGGTGCACTGATCTCGCTTATTCCTCTCACTTGCACTGTGACGATCTTGCTGTCTTGCTCTCGCGAAGACATGTTTACTCCATGGATGTGCAGTGGTTGTCCCATCCCTTCTGCTCCGATGCTCGCAGCCAGGTCTTCGTCAATGAGGGTGATGGTGGCTCCTTCGTCGAAGAGTGCGTGAGTCTTCACCTCCCCCCGTGGACCTGCGATGATTACGGGGCACATTTTGAGGAGGACAGTCTTCGGGCCGGCAGCTGGTAGGGTAGCCACCGACATGACTGCCTCCTGCTTCGTTGGTTCTTCAGACTTATGTTCAGTCGCTGAATGTTCTTCGGGCGACTCTTTCCTTTCTTGGTGCAGCGTGGCATGGTGAGGCCGGCGGCACTGGTTCACACCGCACGGTCTTGCTTTACACATGATACGCCTGTGTTTCTTCTGGGCGCACTTGAAACATAACTTATGTTCCTTCACTAGTTCCCAGCGCTGGTCCACGGTCAGTGCCTTATATTTCGGGCACTGAGTCAATACGTGACTTTGCTTGCAACTGGGGCACTGATCTTCTTCGGTCCCTTCAACCGTGACGTACACTGTATTGGGCTTCTTTTTCAGGGTTATGGCAGGCCTGGTCTCCTTCTTGTGAATGGCGGTTGCGGTACTCGTTGTTGGGGCGTATGTATAACGTAACGCCCTGTCCGCTTCTCGCATTAAGAAGCGAGACAGCGTCACTATCTCGGGCTCTGCTGTCCCTTCGTTGTCACAGGCGTAGTCGCACCATCGAGATCGGAGATGGGGACTTAACTTTTCAAGCACTTCCCGGGTTAGCAAGGGATTATAGAGGTATCCCTTGCGATCGATTGTCTTTAACACACATATCGTATTTTGGATTTTAACCGCGAAACTATTTAAGTCACTGGCACTGGCACTAGGTTTTGGCATCTTCTTCAGGTCATCCATTGCTTTGTCTATGATCACCTCTGGTCGGCCAAAGCACTGTTCCAGCGTTTTCATGACAGCGTCTGGTTCTGTGGCCGCGTGTAGAAGAGCCGATACTGTGTCTCGTGCTTCGCCTTTGAGGCAACTTCTTAGTCGCTGGAGGTTCTCTGCCGGTGACACGTTGTACATATTGGTCGTGTCATAGTAGGCTGCCTTGAATGGTAACCACTCGCTGGCTGCACCAGAGAAAGTCGGTAGATCTGTGTGCCGAAGTCGTGGTCTAGCCATCTTCTCCAGGGTCGCAGCTAGTTGGTCAATGCTGTTTCTGGCTCTCGTTGGCGTCGGCGATCTTCCTCGTGGTACATCAAAGCGTTGCTGCTTTGGGTCTTCTTTGGCTTCTGCGTTCGCGCCCCCCTCCCCCCGTGTACTGAGGGGGTGGGTGCGTAGCCATTGGTCCACCTTCTGGTGCTGGATTTCTTCTCGAAGTAGATCTTCATGGACGCTTTCCTGGTCGTCTTGTATCACAGAGACCTCGGCAGCCAATCTCTTCTTCACCATATCTGCTTCAATTTCTAGTTCCTTTCGTCGAATGGTTGCTAGTTTCTCGGCCGCCTCAAGTTCGACCAATCGTAGCCGCGTAGTCGCACTCGCGTTCGATCTCACTGAGCGTGGCGGCGATCTTGTTCGTCGCTGTCCCGATGGTCCTGCGGTAGCGATGTCCTCGGCGGTGGTAGGTCCAGTCATACTTTCGACTTGCGGTGACGCCGGTGGATCGAGTGATAGTCGTCTTAGTCGCTCTCGTTCTATTCGTTCCGCTTCCCGGCGACGCACTGATGTTAGCAACTCTTGGTCCCTTCGTTCTAGGGCCCGCCGCTGTTCTTCCAATTCTACTAAGTCACCTTGACTACGGGTAACTACCATCACGTTCGGTTGACGGCACACAGTAGAATACACAGCGGAGATATGCAGGTGAGTTATAACTGGTTCAACTTACGAATAATTCCTTTTCCAAGTCGCAGATTCCTTTTTCCTTGATCCGGCTCGATTGGACCAGACTGTAAGGTGTGGACTGTATGGTTGTTCTTCAATGAAAGACTTGGTCACTTGTTCTGGTTTATTCTTGTAGTACTGTGGTTGAACTGTTGAAGCGAACTCTTGAAGCGAACTGATTTTACAAGGGATTTTGGCCTCCTATTATAGTCCGGCACATGGGCACAAGTAGTGGGTGCCCTACTACAAAGTTTATTATTATTCCTGGCGACCCACTAATGCGGCCACTTTTGTTCATGCCTGGTCTCCAACAGGTTTCGACTTGTCCAGCCCGTCGGAGGCCAAACCCCGTGACCAATTACAATGATTTTCTTATTCTAGGGTACGAGTATGTTTCTACAAAATAATGCTATTGTACACAGGTTTATACTACGTAATTCTACGGTGAGTTCGGTGTCCGTAACAGACTTGTTTGTTTTGTCACTTACCCAATTCAAGAGATCTGTGAAAAAAATTATCACACTTCCTCATAATGTCAATATTTTACAGATATTATGCTTGTTAACATTTATATTTTTAACCGACTTCAAATAAGGAAGAGGTTCTCAATTCGGATGTTTGTCTTTTTTTTTAATATTATTTACTGTCGAAGCCGCGGGAAAAAGCTAGTCTATACAGGGTGGCACGGACATCGACGCGCAACTCACCATGGATTCAGTACAAACTCAAACTCAAAGCATTTATTTCAAATAAACCAATTACAGGCACTTTTGAATTGTCA
Source organism: Brachylomia viminalis (assembly GCA_937001585.2). NCBI lineage: Eukaryota > Metazoa > Arthropoda > Insecta > Lepidoptera > Noctuidae > Brachylomia > Brachylomia viminalis. The sequence continues at coordinate 3,670,734 of OW443301.2, forward strand.
AGGGGTCGGTCAGTCAGAAAGATGAAGCTAGTTGCCCATTCCAAAGCGTAGTAGGAGAAGAACGGGCAAGAAACTTCATGGACACTCTTCTAAATCAAAATATTGTTACAAAAATAGTGGTTACATCATTCATGTTCAAATTACACATGTGAGAACGATGTAGAAAGACGTGCACGTTAAAAGCGTCCGTAATAAAAACGATAAAAACGATTATGGAATTAAAATAAGCCATGGCAGCTAAGAAATGACCAGTGCCTACTGACGGCGCCCGTTCACGAACATGACGTATGCATCAGCACCATTCAGCTCAACCATTTTGAAGGGAACCCAATGATCCAATACACACGCCACCATCAGCGACACATTTGAGTGAGCATGACATACTCTCAGCCGCCAGGGCATATTCAAGTCAATGTAAGATGAACCCAGTAACCTTTATAGTAGATACATAGTGCTCACACATGTCATAATTGATCATCATTCACGGTACACAGATACCTTAATTAAGTAGCTACACACTATATGTGTACTGCCAGTATTGTAGCATGTAGGTACCTTTATCAAATGTACTAATTTAATAATATCCTGCGAGACAGGTGATTATTTGAGTAGTAAGCTCCCAACTGTCACATTTCCGTTGTTTAATTGCAAACTTGCAGTCTGACTTGCATATAGCCGTGGTATGTGATAATGCAAGTAGTGAAGCTACCGAATAATAGTAATCCAGCCCATGCTGATTTCGACTACAGCGAGTATTTCTGTTTCTCACGACTACGGGCGTTTATCCACCGCAGCCATCATCGGGACGTCACCGCCGTCTATAGGTTAAGCTACCGATAATGAAGGAGTATAGCTTACTCCGTCATTATCGGCAAGCATCAGCAAGCTATACTGTTGCTTTTAATTTAGATTTTTTGATTTTATACTAGTCGGAAACTCGTCGAGATTAGTTTGACACACGAGTCCGAAACTAGTCACGACTAGCTCGAAAGAAGTCGACACTTGTCCGACACGTGAACAAATTAGTCCGAAACTAGTCGTGACTAGTGCGACACATGAGTAAAGATTTTATATCGTACCTATGAGCTACACTTACACTACACACGTTACATTTACAATATTTGGCGTACTTTTTTGAATTTATCCATTTATCTCAAACATATGGAGGGCATCTGTGGGAACTGCGTACTGCACAGGCAGTGAGCAAGTAGTTCTTACACAAAAAAGGGAGTGACAGGAAGATAACAGACAAAAAATAAAAAAGGCTTTCTAAGTTCGTTTCAGGTTGGACAGCGCTGGGCACGCCACAATTGCGGCGATAAGACCCCTCTTTGAGGTCCTCACCGGACACAATTGTTTCGGGAGGTTCCTGTTCCGGATAAGGCAGGAGGAAACGCCCGGAAGTCACCATTGTGTGGATCGCCCGGAGGACACGGTGGAGCATACGGTGGAGGTCTGCCCCGCTTGGGCGGAGCACCGCCGTCAACTCGTGGAGGCGATTGGCGGTGGCGATCTCTCGCGTCCGGCTCTGGTCCAGGCCATGGTACGGAGCGAGAGGGCTTGGGAAGCCGTCACCTCCTTCTGCGAAGCAGTAATGTTCGCGAAGGAGGAGGCGGAACGCGTGAGGGAGAGACAAAATTTGCGCCCTCACGCCCCTAGCCGCCGCAGTAGACGCCCTGGGCGTCGGGAATCGTAGGCCCCCGTAGGCGTGGTCTTGCGAACGGCGAGCAATGGGCAGCTCGCCGTTCAATAAGGGCCAGGCCCGGGTCGACAGCGCGTTGTGATCCACGGGCGCCTCAAAGAGATGTCAGCACCAATGACGGGGTCCACTAGGGCCGATGCCTGCTAGGGTTGCGGGAAAGTCCGAGAGGGATACCGTGGCCCTTGGCACAGGCAACTGAAGGAACACGGGTGGGTTTTAATCAGTAAGAGTCTGACACGCCCTCCTGCTCTGCCCAGAGCGGGAGAAGTTATGTGATGATTTCCCAACCTCAAAAAAAAAAAAGGTTGGACAGCGCATCGCATATCGCATATTAAGTAATTAAAAAGAAAACTTTATTCACATTTCAAACTAGCATAATAGCTAATAAGTACTTAATTTAAATAAAACTAAACCTGCTAAGTAACTATAAAATTAAGAAATCGTTCAATAACGTCTTTCTTATTCACTTTACGTTAATGGTAAGAGACTTGACCCACGTGTTCTTTTATAAAAGACAGCACTTGCACTGCACTTTAAGTTCATTTACACTGCACTAAACTAACTAAAAAGGTTTCAATTCAACCCTTTTTAGTCATCGCAATAATTCAGTGTTGTCAAGGAGTTCGATCGCCTCGACATCCGCGTGATTATGTCTACGATCATGGGCATCTGCATATTTTTGTATATTTATGTTTACAACATCCGTCTTGAGATTCCAGTGGAGGTCGCTGTTTCTGTACCAGGGCGAGTTTGCATTTGGTAAGTGCTGCAACCAGCCTTGGTGAACATAGTAATAGTCATCGGTGACGTTCATAGATCAACTGAAAATTCCCCCCAATTCTTTTACGTAAGTAAAAGAATTGGGGGGAATTTTCAATTGAAAAATACATATTAATAAATTGTTTTTATTTTCAACCTTTTAATGTGCTATTTGAAATCGTCCTTTTAAGCCCTTTATTTTGGTCTTCGTAATTTTTTTTTTGGGTTTAAGACCCTTTGCATTCCTGATTTTATAAAAACAAAACCTACCCTTTAACCATCACTCGACCTGGACGATTCGATACACATCTCATACTTCGAGGGTATAAGGAATAACACATACAAAGAAACGCTCCGGTCGTGGTGCCCAGTGCGTGACTCCTTTTTAAGGAAATTTCTCACCTACTGGTCGACACTTCACGTGACCAGAGGACAGGGTTGTTCTTTGGCCAAAGAATTTGCATTGCCATTCAACGTGGCAATGCTGCCCGTCTTCTGGGCACGTTTCCGGATGACAGCGATGCGGTCGAATACTTGGACGCCTAAATGTCCTTTTGTTTTTTGTATTTATTTGTTTAGTTATTTAGTCTTTCAATTTAGTACCCAGTGTAAATAGTGAGTTGTGTTAAAAAGGATTAAAGATTACCTAATTAAGACAAAGAAACCAGATACAAAGATCCATAGACAAGCGTTAAAAACACGTCTGTCTGTCTTTGACGTCACGCAGTAAAACTAAGCCTTCTTTCTTTCATTTGTAGAAGTTCAAGTAGACTACATCACTGTACCCAAACCCAGAGCAAACTAATCAACTCCTCGACTGAGTTAATAAAGATCCCGTAAAACTGTTCTCGTCACTTTAATTGCGAAAACTCCGAATGGTATGCGAAAACTTTCGGGGGAGCTCGGGAACGCTTGGGGAAGTTCGGCTGTTTACCAATGCACTTTATTTTGGTTTTACATATCTATAGTTATTTAATTGCATTTTATTCGTTTTACGCATTGCGGACCCACCATACCACTCGCCATACCCCTGGTGGTATGGTGGATCTAAAATTAGACTACTGAGAAAATAGTGCTGTGGACTACAAGGACTCGCTTCGCGCTTTACTGGTCACACTTCTAACCTAACCTTACCCAAATGGTTCACCAAGTAATAATTCTCAGTGGTATAGTTTTAGACCCACCATACTACACCTACTACATACCCTCCAAGGGTATGGCCAGTGGTATGGTGAGTCCGCACACGTTTTACGGTGTGTTATGAAGTGTTTCACTATTTCACTGAAAAAAAATTAAATTCATTAATTTAGTGAACACGCAGTTGACATAGTTCTTAAATATCCATGTAACTTGATATGGAGTTCTAACTAACAGAAGACTTGGACAGATTTAACAGCGGGTCCCAAACTAGACACGGCCTGTATCTTGGTGACCCAAACACTACACAAAGTTGATAATTGAATGTGTTCTGCTGGTGATGGCGTAAGATTGTAATTCATAAGTTCATAATTTAAATAAACAAAGTTTACACAAATGTGAGATTTTAAGGAAGAATAACGCTTTCATTGCTCATAGACAAAAGAAGATAACGCACAGAGAGAACATCACGCCTGTAATCGCAGAAGAGTTAAGCAGAGGTGTACCCACAAAACAAGATGATGTATAGATTTTGTGCTTCCACATGGACTCTCTCTTATGGACATCAACCAGCTTACAGGGTTTTCATATTAACCCTATTTTTAATATTGCTCCCGATATTCTGCAGATTTCGAGCACATAAACAAGAAGATAAATAAGATCTTTTCGCCATAAAAATAGACTAAATTTGCCATCTAGTCCATATTCAATGTCAATAAAAATATATAATAAATTACCAGAAGACATAACAACAAAATAAAACCAGTATTTATATTTTTAAGTAAACTAAAGCAGTACTTAATTAAAAAAAGCTATTACACAGTACAAGAATATCTAACAGATAAATTCAATTATAATAATACATAAATATGAATAATAGATATTTATTTTAAGAAGTAAAATAACAAAATAAATATAAAACAATACCTACCTAATAAATATACTACATTAATTACTTACATCCCACAGCATAAGTTGGCGGCTTTTAGAGGCAGTTTTCGCTACGCAGCTACTAAATGCTGGAACAATATCCCTCCCTTAAAGTACAGTAAAACTTGTTCGACTTTTAAATTGAAATTAAAAGAATTTATTTCAAGCCATCAAAAGGATTTTGAAAATGTTCGAGCCGACATAATCTGCTATATAAAACCATCTTTTGTATCAATTTAATAATTTTTATTAATTTTATCAACTTTGCCAATTTTATCGATCTCGTAATTAAGGGGAACAATGCAGTCACACAATTTTGTCCTATGGGTATTTTCTATTTATTTTTTATATAGGTAATACGCATATATTGGTTATTTATTTTACTTTTTTTTTTCACTAATCACAATACAACACACACACATGTATGTCACAACATTTTATTTGTTTTTGTATGAGCTTTTCTATAGGTACTATCACATTAAATTCATTCTATTAATGTATTAAAACGGACACAAGCTTCCCTATGTTTTGTTATTCTAGCGTATGGCACTCGTGGGTTGCAGCTGAAAATCAGCGTCAGGTGGTACACCTTGTGTTGTCATCTGACATTATGCTGAGCTGAGGCCCGTTTGGCATTATAATTTTTGTATTCTGTTTTTATAGTATTAAGGTGTATTTATTTTGCTGTAATGGCAATAAACGCATTTTCTTTCTTTCTTTCTTTTAATTACAATAAAAAAAAATTAAGCTAGTAAAAAAATAAGCAATATTAAATATTACCTATATTACATAGGTAATATAGGATATAAAATAATTCTGACTTAAGAACAAAGAAAATTAATAAAGCTCTCTTCCTCTCTCTACATATTTAGAAATTTGCTGTGCCCGACAGGGTCCATAATTGTTTCTATTATTTATCTTTTATCTACCACCGGTAATTTGTACATTATGGATTGCAATAAACGATTTGAGATTTGAAAAGTTGTCACTATGTTCTTCCCGATTTCTTCAGAGGACTAACTTTTGTACTTGCTGGAAATAACTGCAATAAACAATCATTTCTCCAATGCCTCGTTGGTCTACTGGTTGCAAACGCTACTGCTGAGCATAGGTCCAGGGTTCGGTTCCCAGGTCGGGTCCTGATCTATGCGTCATGTTTGTGAATTGTGTATGTATTTCATATCAGTAGCCTAGTTTACGTAGTATTTTTTTTTAAATTAATTTTTATTAAAATTCACTATGATATACACACGTACCAAAATATAAGAACTTTTCTAGCATACATGTTTTTTTTTTTAATATTACAAATCAATTATAAGATTTATTATTTTATTAAAATAAATGAGCGTCACGAGGCGTGCACTTTTGGATTTCCCAAACTTTTTTGTGTTATGTTCTCCAATGATGACGTACAAATATCATTTTCAAATGATAAAAAAATACTTTACCATGAAAGACCCTATAAAAACATATCAAAATTTACGCAGCAAAAATGACATATTACGAGATATAATTCCAAACATTTTTATTGTTATGCCCCGACCGAATATACATAAAAGCCCAGGGTTCTACATGCGCTATAAAACTGCAGCATTATTGTCTTTTTCGTCGCATAAAATTATGTGATGGGTTGTGCGGCCATTTTGAGCGTACTAAACATTTTAAAAGCTTCGTCTGAAGGGCATCGAAGCTTAAGTCTTAAGGTCTAAGCATGTAATATTTAATAGGATGAGCAGTTATTTAAGTGTAGCTTCGCCGATTATAGCCACATTAGCAGATGTGATATTTTTTATAGTAGGTACCTACCTAGTTTACTACCTACCTTTATTTCTTTAGGGATTAATGACCAAGGTGTTATGATAAGAAGCATCTTGTCTACATATACAGGGTGGCAAGGTCATTGACACGCGTAAACTGTGACAGTTCAGCTCATGATTCTAAACTCCCGTGAAAAAATAGAGATATTTATAAATATCAATCGGCACCGCAGGGCACCTATCAGCGTCGTGGAGGCGATTGGCGGTGGCGATCTCTCGCGTCCGGCCCTGGTCCAGGCCATGGTAGGGAGCGAGAGGGCTTGGGAAGCCGTCACCTCCTTCTGCGAAGCAGTAATGCTCGCGAAGGAGGAGGCGGAACGCATGAGGGAGAGGCAAAATTCGCGCCCTCACGCCCCTAGCCGCCGCAGGAGACGCCCTGGGCGTCGGGAATCACAAGCTGATTCTCGGCCACCGTAGGCGTGGGCTTGCGGACGGCGAACAATGGACAGCTCGCAGTTCGATAAGGACCAGGCCCGGGTCGACGGCGCGTTGTGTTACACGCGCGCCTCTAAGAGATGTAAGCACCAATGAGGGGGTCCGCTAGGGCCGATGCCTACCAGGGTTGCGGGAAAGTTCGAAAGGGTTACCGTGGCCCCTGGCATGAAAAAACTCAATTCTTTTAAATTTATATATAAAAAGTTATAGAGCTGTCGTAACACTTGAAAATTAGAACAAAAGGCCCCTAAGTTAACATTTAAAAATTAATTTATATTCCAAAATTATCTCCAAAAACGACATAATGAAACGCTGAAACATATTTCATCATTAAAGTTCTAATCCTGTAATACGGTTTTACTGCGTTTATTACTTAATTTCAATTCATAATAATTCTCCACTGGCTTTTAATTAGAGCCAGTTATTTCAATTTAAAATAATTAAGTGTTAATGTTTGAAATATTATGAGCGCAGTTTGAAATATTAACTAGTTACTTTCAGAAATTATATTTTTCTTTGTAACCATTAGTCATTTATTTCTCTAGATCAAATGGTACCAAGGGGGTAAGTAGGGTCTTTGTAGGCCTGTACCTTTAAAGAACGGTGCAGGCCTACAGAGACTTCATAGGAATGCCTTGGTAAGCAGGCGGTACCTATGTGAGTTTTTTGTTCACTGAGACTTTTGAAGCCGCTGTCACTGATAACACACAATGCAAAAGGTACTTACTGCACTTCTTTTTGTAGTAGAACTCTTGCTGGTGATTGATGTGTTAAAAATCAAGTGCGTTCATGTTTAAAACAGTATCTAGTACCGAATTGTTTTTTATGGTTTTGGGACAGGCATAAAACTAATACCATCCGATATAATTTCATTGCTGATTAATCTGCAACATTTATGAAGTTAGTCCTCTTGAGTATTTTGTAGAGGACTGAGAGAAGATAGAAAATCTTGCGGCCAAATTCCCCATATTTTTTCTTCATTAAGGCTCCCACAGACAGGCGTTACGCGACAATGCGACGCGACTCTTGTAGGACAATCTCCATGAAGTTTTCATAGAAATTGTTCTACTAGAGTCGCGTCGCGCTGTCGCGTCGCGCCTGTTTGTGGGAGCCCTTAGTCTCAAAAAGAGCTTATTTATAAAGTAGGCACTCAAATTCTATACAAATCTACCTCAAATTGACATTCATCCTTGAGCCAAGTTCTAGAATTGGCCCTATTCTTGCCTAATTTAGTCATTTCTTTTCTTTTACAACACCACCTGACCAAATGACAGCGCACTCGTATAGGAACAAATTGTTTCATGTCCGCGCCTTAGTTGCGGTCGTATTCATAATGCAGACGACAAAGTTTTTATTGCCTCTCCCGCCCCGGTTCGCTACCGGTGATATAGGGATACGAAGTGGGCCGAAGGTCAGCGAGGATTGCCGAAGGATTATGGAAGGTTAGACGCGTTTAAAGGGTTGGGTATCTTATTTGTTTATTTTTTGCTCATCATATTAAAATGAGGGGCTCATGGCTATATAATAATAGCCGACGGGTAAGCTCGCTTGCTGAGGTCGGTTCGTGGATGGGTGACCATACATTACATAAATCTAGACTCTTCCGTGTCTCGGAAAGCAGATTAAGTCGTTGGCCCAGCTGTCATTCGTAAGTCTTTGACAGTCGTTACGGTAGTCAGACTCAGACAGACTGCAGTTAGACTGGAAGCTGACCCCAACTTAGTTGCGAAAAGGCTAAGCCGATTGATTGATATTTACTTATTACGTAGGTTCTGAATTCTTAACGCAGAAGAAATACCTAATAATAAAACATATTTGAATATCAACAATACACTGAAAGTTCAATTAATAGTGATATCACTTGTCGGATAATGGATTATCTTTGTTATTTTTTTTTTGTAATCACAGGTAAGTACTGAGCTGGACACAATCGTAAATATATTTCTCAGATTTTCTATTAAAATCAGGCGAAAAAAAAATGTACTAAGTATCCATTACAACGTCCACACTTTTCCAAAAAAATCTCAACTCATCAGAGCAATGCGCGAAAGCGTTCCCGCGTCATCACGGTCCGCAATAAAACTTTTATTTATTCCGAAACTTGTTTCATTTTTCTTTGCGCACATTCGAAAGAATAAGGCCAGATGTACACCGCAGAAACACATAAATAACACCACATAAAAGATGTATGAAGACAAGCCCACTTCAAGAATTATTTACTAGAGGCCGGCTTGGGAAACCTCCTTCGATTTTTTTTCTACCCTTTTAAACAATTCCGTGTGTCGTGCAGGATTAGGGAAGACTAACTTAAAGCCGCACTCCTTTTAAGGTTACAGGAAAATTTCCTGTGAGTTACTGAGTTGTTAAAAAGTTGTAGCCGCTCGTAAAATGCGGAAATAGCTGCTTATTTTCGCAGTTTGAGGAGTTTGGTCCATATTTTGTTTAATTACTTCCTCTATAACGACGGTCTAGTTTCGTTTGATGTAAATATGAACATTATATACTCTTTCAATATATAAACCTACAGCTCTAATTTGTCTTAAAAGACGTCTATTAAGTAAGAACAAATTTATGTTAGCTTGATTAACGTTAGCAAAAGCCATTAATCTTTTAAACACAAAACTAAAGTTTCTAAATCCACTCCATAAAAAACAAATCTACATTGAAATTAAGAACAGTTACTTCCGAAGTTGGAGAAAAAAAAAAAACAAAAGTCCCAGAAATCTTTGTACGAAAAATTCAACTATTTCAATTAAGAGTCTCGTAGCGTTCCATTTTCGAAACTTTGTTTTAAATTGCAGCGCCAGAAGTCGAGTTCCGAAGTCATTCCGAACGGTCCCATTCGACGTTCCGCCGGTAATAAGGTTCCGACACGTCCCGACCTTTTACGATCTTTAACGAAGTAATCGCTTCTGGATCGGTGATAGGAAAAAGTGAGCAATTATCTTATAATGCCTTCCGTGAGTTCACTTTTTTTCAGTCAGGAATTCATTTAAGTTTAATCGTCTAACATTTTACTGGTTGTAATGGTAACGGTAATGGGGATAAGTTTGTTTCTGACTTGACAAATACTTTGGCTACGAATTGAAGCTAGCTCTTCATCTTCGATATATTTAGGAAGTAAATTAAAAAGCACAGTGCAAATTACGACATCAGAGGGGCAATTCCCGTAATTTTAAGAACGTTCACAGTCTGATCTCAGTCTCAATCTGTCAAAAATACAATCAATTTCCACAACAAGTTGTTTTTTACATTTTTGACAAGTTTTTGACATTGATGGTCGCTGAGATGAGATTGCGACTTGAATTTGAACGTTTTTAAGTACGAGAATTACCCTTCTGTTGTCAGAATTCTAAATAAAACAAAAAATATCTAGTGATTTCAGGTTAAACGAATCAAAAGGAGTACTTATGTAAGTATCGTAGCAGGTGGCGTCCTGAAGTTTCTAGTCTCGTCTTGAGTTTATATAAATCTTGTTAATTGCTTTTTAAATTCGACCTTGCCCTGAAAACAGTTGATATGATAAATGTTTTACGACAACAGATGAACAGACAAAAAATAACATATTTATACAACATTATACGTATCTAAATACCCATTCTTTTTGACGGCCGACAGCTTTCGCGGAAGTTATATTTTATGCAGAAACTTATTTCATATTTCTTATTCAAAGTTCTGCGGTACAGAAAAAGTAGCGACTATCATTATAAAGTGAAGTAACTTAAAGCTATATGTGGAGAGTGTGGCTCGTTGAAAAAAAAACCTATTAAAAGTCCTGGGATTTATCAACATTTAACTTTTTCACGAGGGTGTGGGAGCTGAAATTAGTCGAGATAATATGAAATTATAAGAGGTTCGTTTTTTGGAATCACATCATTTCTTCTTTGAACGTATTTGCTTGGTGGCTTTTTGACAAGATAAGACATACATCTTTAGTACAGGCACACTTTTGGGTGGGTACTTAATTTTAAGCATAAAGTACTTATGCAACAGCAGCTGCTAAAAGTTTGTACACAGGCATACTCAAAAAAAAATGTTTATGCGGTATGCTGCTCGTCAGTGGTAACAAAACCCGTATAAGCTGGCCTCTTAGTCCTTTGAAACTCCGTACTACGCTAGGCCAGAGTTGCGGCCTACTGTTCTTGAAATATTATAACAACCAATTGATTAAGCATATACGATTATTGATATTAGGTATATGCTAACGTAAACCATGCACGGTACAACGATATCGTGGACGGAAATTTAAAAGCGTCTACATATATTTCCACACATTTTACTTCCCTGTGTTTTCGTGATGCCGTGGACGTCCGCTATAACATCGTCACGTCAGAAATTATTATAAAAGCGACCGATTAGTACTCATTTTTCATACATACCAATATGCCTACTCTATAACATCGAAAGTTATTCATCGAATGACTTTGAGTCGAAACTGAGCTAAGTCCTTTGTACGAATTTCCGAAACAACTTACCTACCGATATTTTTCCAATAGTTTTTTTGTTTAGAAGCCTTTACTAAAAAGTTTTACTAAAAGAGAAAAGTTCGAAGGAAAAAGGGATACATTTTTGTTCTATTGGTATCAAGTGTGACCTTCGACTGTTCATGTTGTCCTGGTTTTGTAGGGATAGTGTTTTAATGAAAAGTCAGCAGTCAGTTCAGCTGCATTCGGTCAGACTGGCAGCCAACCCCAACACAGTTGAGAAAAGGCTAGGCAGATATGGTGAGTGTTTTATTGAAAAGTATGGTGAACGCACTGTTTTTACTACTTGATAAAACATCGACTTTATTATATTTAAGTTTATTTTTAACTAGTTGCACCCGCAGTTTCTCCCGCACAGGTCTCGAACCCGTAAGAATATTGACATATAAAGTATCCTATGTCCTAATCCAAGTCCTGGTGTACACATGTGCCGAATTTCATCCAAATCCGTTCGGCCGTTTTAGCGTGAAAGCGTAACAAATAAGCATACAAAAAATCAAATCAATATCAGTAAATATACTTACATATTATACACAATAAACCCTCCTGGAATAAATTCTATAAATGATGGTGAAAACCGCATCAAAATCCGTTTTTAGAAATTCGAAATTTAGAAGAACATCGAGTTCATACAGACACGAAAAGTGAGTTTAATTTATTATATGTACAAGGTGTGTTGAGTTGACTACTGAATCCATTTCAGTAACTATTAATATAGGTATTTTTTTCAAAAATGATGTATTTGGAATACTGACCGCCGATTGAGCCAAAGAAAATTAAGTCTTATTGCAAGGCAATAAGCCTCAATTTTAAATGCATAAAGTAATGCTAGGGTCAACACGATCTTCTTTAATAATATGTACTTAAAAAAAATTGTTTTGGTCATTGTATTATGCTTTTAACTCAGTAGGTACTCTAATTTCTAAAACTCTTCAAAAAGTTTTCTAACTTCAAAAACTCTAATTAACGCAAGACCTCATACACCCCGTATGAGGTCTTGCGTTTAATTATATTACACGTTGTAGATAAGAAATAGATATATATAATTATGTAAAGTAATAAAAGGCACTTCTGTAACCGCCATTCTCAAGTAGTATCCCCCAATTCTTTCTCAGTTTACCAAACATTTGGAGTGCACTGCACATGAACCAATATTTGAGGTCGATGACAGTGCAAACAGTCTTTAAAAACCATGCCTTTGGGTGCACCGTCAATACGATTGGATTACCTACTATTTACCGTCACGGTGTGCTCTTTAATTGGGTGAGCAGTGTTAGGTACGTAGTATAATTTTAAACTTTGAAAGGCCCATTAAGCAAACGCATGATTAAAAAAAAAAATCTCTATAGAAAAAATATCTAATAAGTTATAATCATGGCTTGTATACAAATAAATAAATAAACTACTGTTGTAGGTAATATTTAAAATTTTTGTTCAATGTATGTAGAGCGATTCCTAGAAACATTGCAAGAAATTACCAAAAGTTTATGACACTTATATTATTGTTTAAAGAAGAAATAGTCAGCCTTCAGGATACAGGCTGAGAAATTAACCTATCTAGCTATTTATTTCTAGACACCAAATTAAAGGGTTATAGCCCACTAGTGGCTACGCAAATTAAAATTTTTATCGCAAAAACCGCCAACAATTTTTTTTTAGTTATCTATTAATTGCCAAAAGATCCCATTTATAACCAAAAATATAAAAGTTATCCCTAATAGTTAAACCTTTATAAAAACCTAGCTTGAGCTGGGGATTTTTGTATATTCGTATTATTTTAATAAAATTCAAGATCTTTATTCCTAAAGGATTCATAAAATTGAGTTGTTATAAATTATAACGGTTGCGTGTACACTTTTAATCTTTATTTTCCCAAATTTTGAGGTTTATAAAGGTTTTATATATGTTTAGAATATATAAAAATATATGTTTTTTTTTTTTTTTTTTTTTTTAATGTTTATCCAGTAAATTATAAATATATTTCAATAATAAAAAAAAATATTTATAAATTATAAATATATTGAGTATTGAGTATTGTAAATGCTATATATTGCGTCGTTACCGTAAGATCTATATGTTTTATGTGGAATTAGAAGCTAGAAAAGCTTGTGCCTAAGTGAATGACTCACGCCTTCTTCCCATAGGGGTAGGCTACTAAAGAACGCCACCTGCTACGATCCTCTCATACTCATTTTGCTTCGTTTACGTTCATTCATCTGGAATGTAAAATCTCACCGTGAATACTTAGGTGAAGTGAGCGTGGAGTGAGCTGTCAGTGTCATCCCACTGATGCTAGGGATTGACCAAGCATTACACTTACAATCATAATCGAGATTTTAATAATATTTTTTATCAAAATTGTATTGATCATTTTATATTATTTCAAAGCTAGTACCTATGTAGCTAAACAAAACTATTTTGATGGTTTTAAAATAAAATAGCAAAACAGAAATTCGGTTAGAAAGTCAATGCTGTTTTTTTCTTTGTTTGCCTTAGGCGCGAGTGCGCCCACGCACGGAACTGTAAATAAAATATAAAACATTACAAGTTGAAGACCGCTACAAAAATAGAAACGCGTAAGTATCGACATTGTTTGTAATTATGAACGAAGCGGGCTCGATCATTTTTCACAAGGAGTAACTTTGTCGACTTATGCAGAAAAGCATAACAATTATTAAGAGTACCTAACCTACCTATGTAGGATATAAGAGCGAGCAAAGCGAGCTTGATAATGTAAGCACCCCGCCTAGGGCCGATTAGATTTTTGGAAAAGGAGTTTCGGTACTTTGTTGAATAATCCACAAAAGCTCTAGAATTGAGAAGAAAATTTCAGGACCTCGCCTCGAATACCTAGGTACCTACGTTAAGTGCTTTAATATTCTGTGAGGCGTTTTCGCATATTTTTTTAGTTCCGAATGTCTTACACCTATAGGTAGGTATTTAATTTTGAAGCCAGGAGAGTGCAATTGCGCAGTCTTGCACCCCGCTCCCGGCGCCCATGTTACTTACTTACCTACTACCTACGTAGGTAGGTACCTACTTATTTACCAACGTCCAATACATAGAGGTCTACTTAATCTGTCGTTGCCAATAATAAAAGAATATCCATCAGATTATCATCGTCAATACTAAAATTTAATAGGTAGCTAAACAGAGACTCCCGCAGCGCCGACACGGGCTCACTTGACTTCGCTGGCGTGCTGTTGCCGTGGCAACGAGAATCGCGTGGCCGTGAAGTGATCACGCCGCGCAAGCGCGTTAGACGCTATCTTCGCTGGCGTGCTGTTGCCGTGGCAACGAGAATCGCGTGCCCGTGAAGTGATCACGCCGCGCAGGCGCGTTAGACGCTATCTTCGCTGGCGTGCTGTTGCCGTGGCAACGAGTATAGCGTCGTCGTGATGTGATCACGCCGCGCAATTGCGTTAGACGCTGTCATTAGTAGGTAGACGTACCACGAGTTTCTTTTTCGTTATTACAATGACAACCACGTCCCTAAGTCTGTTCGTATTCGAATTACGAGACAATAATTAGTACCTACCTATTTATTTCAATGCTTTTAGATTGTCAATTCCAATCATTTTTTGAATGTCAGTATTATTATGTACATACCTAAATTTTGTTTTCAACAAATGGATACCTATTACTTGAGAGGTGAGATTGAATAACTTCGAAGAAAGTTTTCAGTGATTGGTGTATTGTTCGTTTACATAATATTACATATACACGTAAATAGCACATGTATCCCGTCATCTAGATAAACCACAGTGCAAGATACTAACCAAATATAAACATAAATATTCAGGCATATCATCTAGGTAAGGGGTGCTACACAAATTGCTTCTCTCTGGCCAACAAGAAATTAAAATTATTTTAATTAAGTATTCATGTATTTGTTTCTATATTCTATGTATATTATCATTGTATACATGTTTATTTTAAGGCGATAATATAATGTAAGTACCTATGTGTAGGTTACTATAGTCTAATTTAAGTCTTCCTTACTGTTTTACACACCATGCCTATGTTTCTCATCCTCCAACTCTTTCCATGAAATTTCTAATGATTTGTGCAGTTCCTTTGTGCTCTTATCTATATGTATTTTACTTTATTAAGTGTTTAGTGTACCTACATAAATAATAAAGAAATAAATAAAATTTATTCATTTGTATCACATAAAAAAAAATTGCTAATGCATTTTCTTCTAGTGAGTCTGCTGCTTCCCGAGGTTCAACATCTTGATGCACGCCGGGATGGAGGGTCGCCGCATATTATGTGTGTGGGCTGCACGCTCCCACTAGCTGAAGACAGACAATAGTACATATTATTACTAAATTGGTTGGTAGCGATCCTGCCTTCTGAGCCGCTGGTCCCGGGTATGATCCCCGGACAAGTCAAACATTTGTGTGCATGAACATGTCTGTTTGACCTGTGTCTGGGTGTGTATATGTATATAAGTATGTATATCAGTCATCAGGTTACCGTAGTACAGGCTCTGCCTAGTTCGGGACCTGAAAACTTTGTGTGGATGTTGTCTCATATTATATATTCATCATTTTTCATCTTATTTTTTGTTTATTACTAAGTATTTGATTTATGTCGTTCCTACACTCATCAAACTATATTGCTTTAAATCATTGACGTCTTACTATTATTTAAACTACCACCATTCATTGAGTTAGTAAAAAAATTATACCGTTTCAGTCAGTGTTTTGTCGTCGAGGGTGGAGCTAGCTCCTCTCCCATCAGCATGTTGAGCTGGAACAAATAACACTCGTGTTAAACTTGGTGTAGGTCCTATGGTAAGTTAATTGCAAAGAAAAGGATTTGGGTTTGTTATAGAGTTAAGGTTTGAGTTTAAGAAAACATATTTGTATCTTAGATGAATGACAACACATATTACTTGATTTATTATAATAATATTATGACTGGTCCAAATGCTAGTGAACAACAATTTTATCATCTCTATTTTAAGTGGACAACGTATTACGTAGAAAAAATATATTAATATAGGTACCTACTACTACTATCACAGAAATACATACAAAACTGAGATGAATAGTCAAGACAAGAGTGACTGCAACCCTTTTTATTCGACACCTCGAGCACAATTTTCTCATAACAAAGGCTTTGCAAATCAGGTATCTGGAAAACATATTTGTATTTTAAATTATTTAAAAAATACCCTTGTGTGTATGGAGAAATAAACAAAAAAAACTTTTTTTTTAATATTAATCAGCAGCTATTATTCACGTGATTATTAAAAAGAATTTAAATACTTAATTAAAATATCATTCTTACCAGGCAGACGGGCACAACATGGTCATCATATTTCATTTTCCGAGAATAGTAATTAATAAGATCACAATTTTATTCTGACATACATCTGAAAAAAGAAATGTAAGGATATAGGTACATTAGTATTCTTTAAACTAGGTTGAAATACTCGTTTTACATATTATATAATAATATGTAGTGATGAGTGGTGATCAATAAGGTTTTCCACTTATAAAAATTTCCATTATGTCTTAGCTAGGTATTTAGTAATAAAGTTGGACAGGCTGTTAAAAGCTCAAATAAAAAGCATTGCTGGCAAGGAAAACTATAGTGAATTGGATTGGTATGAAATATAGGTACTCATTTTACAAGATTAGCAGGTAATTATTGGTAATTACGAACCTTCGTAAACTTTTATGACTATCCCTATGGTAATGTCCTCGGCCGAACACAGTGAAGTATAAGAGCAACTTTGAGCCAATACTTCTCATTGATGTATCTTTTTCAGTGTTTCTGGCACACACATAGTTTGTGAAGATCTTGAGTGCTTAATCACTGTTAGTGCTCAGGCGGAGCCACTTTTTGCGTCCATCTCACTAACAGGAAACGTCTGCATTTAGATCCTTCGTAAGAACGCAATATTCTATAACACTTGATGTACATCTTGCACCACCAATGCAAAATAATACACTTTAAAACCACTGAGAACATACGAACGGATATTAATCAACGCAAACTTTACTCGATCAGCAACAAAACAAAACTTTATCAGTGGGAAACAGAACACTGAAAGGTCTCAAACTGCGAAAACCGCCAAAATTTGATAGTTATTTAATTTTAAACTTAAAAATTAATATTTTTTTTAAATATAATTTAAATTTCGCGCTCTTGTTTTTGCATTCCTACATCGACGATCCTTTTCGCGCTGGTAGGTACCAACACTTAAAGTCCTTGTGAATTAAATTATTATTTTAATACATACATTTTATCACTATGCCGATGCTTGCACGCTCTTTAAATTATTATTCATCGTCAATCCATCCATACACAAAGATTACTAAACTCCATCATCTGTGGTGGAAACAAGTGTCTGTCTATGGGACGTTCCGCTACAAGATTACCGTATTCGTTCGTTAGTTCCAAAGTTATCTAAATTAAGCTATTTAAACAAATGAAAGTTTGAATTTAGCAGTTCCTACATTAAATTATTAGTTTGTCGGTGACAAGTTTATTTATTAGGACCGGTTTTCAAATCGTACATAGTTAATAGATTGCTAAATTTCACGATCTGTGGTGGAAATGTGAGTCTATGGAACGCATAGGCAAAAAAAAAAAAAATTATAGTGTCCAAGTTTTATCTACAGCTGTAAATTTGCAAATATTTTTTTTCGTTCTAATATAATCCGTTGGTCAGCCTGTAAACATAGTTTTTCCCGTTTCTGCACGGAACGAAACTTGAGCGGAATTTATTGAAACAATAATTCAACCGTGTACTCTATGGTAGGAAAAACCATAGACAACTTGTGAACTATAACTGTCAAATTTTGGCGGTTTTCGCAGTTTGAGACTTTTCAGTGTTCTGTTTCCCACTGATAAAGTTTTGTTTTGTTGCTGATCGAGTAAAGTTTGCGTTGATTAATATCCGTTCGTATGTTCTCAGTGGTTTTAAAGTGTATTATTTTGCATTGGTGGTGCAAGATGTACATCAAGTGTTATAGAACATTGCGTTCTTACGAAGGATCTAAATGCAGACGTTTCCTGTTAGTGAGATGGACGCAAAAAGTGGCTCCGCCTGAGCACTAACAGTGATTAAGCACTCAAGATCTTCACAAACTATGTGTGTGCCAGAAACACTGAAAAAGATACATCAATGAGAAGTATTGGCTCAAAGTTGCTCTTATACTTCACTGTTTTCGGCCGAGGACATTACCATAGGGATAGTCATAAAAGTTTACGAAGGTTCGTAATTACCAATAATTACCTGCTAATCTTGTAAAATGAGTACCTATATTTCATACCAATCCAATTCACTATAGTTTTCCTTGCCAGCAATGCTTTTTATTTGAGCTTTTAACAGCCTGTCCAACTTTATTACTAAATACCTAGCTAAGACATAATGGAAATTTTTATAAGTGGAAAACCTTATTGATCACCACTCATCACTACATATTATTATATAATATGTAAAACGAGTATTTCAACCTAGTTTAAAGAATACTAATGTACCTATATCCTTACATTTCTTTTTTCAGATGTATGTCAGAATAAAATTGTGATCTTATTAATTACTATTCTCGGAAAATGAAATATGATGACCATGTTGTGCCCGTCTGCCTGGTAAGAATGATATTTTAATTAAGTATTTAAATTCTTTTTAATAATCACGTGAATAATAGCTGCTGATTAATATTAAAAAAAAAGTTTTTTTTGTTTATTTCTCCATACACACAAGGGTATTTTTTAAATAATTTAAAATACAAATATGTTTTCCAGATACCTGATTTGCAAAGCCTTTGTTATGAGAAAATTGTGCTCGAGGTGTCGAATAAAAAGGGTTGCAGTCACTCTTGTCTTGACTATTCATCTCAGTTTTGTATGTATTTCTGTGATAGTAGTAGTAGGTACCTATATTAATATATTTTTTCTACGTAATACGTTGTCCACTTAAAATAGAGATGATAAAATTGTTGTTCACTAGCATTTGGACCAGTCATAATATTATTATAATAAATCAAGTAATATGTGTTGTCATTCATCTAAGATACAAATATGTTTTCTGAAACTCAAACCTTAACTCTATAACAAACCCAAATCCTTTTCTTTGCAATTAACTTACCATAGGACCTACACCAAGTTTAACACGAGTGTTATTTGTTCCAGCTCAACATGCTGATGGGAGAGGAGCTAGCTCCACCCTCGACGACAAAACACTGACTGAAACGGTATAATTTTTTTACTAACTCAATGAATGGTGGTAGTTTAAATAATAGTAAGACGTCAATGATTTAAAGCAATATAGTTTGATGAGTGTAGGAACGACATAAATCAAATACTTAGTAATAAACAAAAAATAAGATGAAAAATGATGAATATATAATATGAGACAACATCCACACAAAGTTTTCAGGTCCCGAACTAGGCAGAGCCTGTACTACGGTAACCTGATGACTGATATACATACTTATATACATATACACACCCAGACACAGGTCAAACAGACATGTTCATGCACACAAATGTTTGACTTGTCCGGGGATCATACCCGGGACCAGCGGCTCAGAAGGCAGGATCGCTACCAACCAATTTAGTAATAATATGTACTATTGTCTGTCTTCAGCTAGTGGGAGCGTGCAGCCCACACACATAATATGCGGCGACCCTCCATCCCGGCGTGCATCAAGATGTTGAACCTCGGGAAGCAGCAGACTCACTAGAAGAAAATGCATTAGCAATTTTTTTTTATGTGATACAAATGAATAAATTTTATTTATTTCTTTATTATTTATGTAGGTACACTAAACACTTAATAAAGTAAAATACATATAGATAAGAGCACAAAGGAACTGCACAAATCATTAGAAATTTCATGGAAAGAGTTGGAGGATGAGAAACATAGGCATGGTGTGTAAAACAGTAAGGAAGACTTAAATTAGACTATAGTAACCTACACATAGGTACTTACATTATATTATCGCCTTATAATAAACATGTATACAATGATAATATACATAGAATATAGAAACAAATACATGAATACTTAATTAAAATAATTTTAATTTCTTGTTGGCCAGAGAGAAGCAATTTGTGTAGCACCCCTTACCTAGATGATATGCCTGAATATTTATGTTTATATTTGGTTAGTATCTTGCACTGTGGTTTATCTAGATGACGGGATACATGTGCTATTTACGTGTATATGTAATATTATGTAAACGAACAATACACCAATCACTGAAAACTTTCTTCGAAGTTATTCAATCTCACCTCTCAAGTAATAGGTATCCATTTGTTGAAAACAAAATTTAGGTATGTACATAATAATACTGACATTCAAAAAATGATTGGAATTGACAATCTAAAAGCATTGAAATAAATAGGTAGGTACTAATTATTGTCTCGTAATTCGAATACGAACAGACTTAGGGACGTGGTTGTCATTGTAATAACGAAAAAGAAACTCGTGGTACGTCTACCTACTAATGACAGCGTCTAACGCAATTGCGCGGCGTGATCACATCACGACGACGCTATACTCGTTGCCACGGCAACAGCACGCCAGCGAAGATAGCGTCTAACGCGCCTGCGCGGCGTGATCACTTCACGGGCACGCGATTCTCGTTGCCACGGCAACAGCACGCCAGCGAAGATAGCGTCTAACGCGCTTGCGCGGCGTGATCACTTCACGGCCACGCGATTCTCGTTGCCACGGCAACAGCACGCCAGCGAAGTCAAGTGAGCCCGTGTCGGCGCTGCGGGAGTCTCTGTTTAGCTACCTATTAAATTTTAGTATTGACGATGATAATCTGATGGATATTCTTTTATTATTGGCAACGACAGATTAAGTAGACCTCTATGTATTGGACGTTGGTAAATAAGTAGGTACCTACCTACGTAGTAGGTACCTACCTACGTAGGTAGTAGGTAAGTAAGTAACATGGGCGCCGGGAGCGGGGTGCAAGACTGCGCAATTGCACTCTCCTGGCTTCAAAATTAAATACCTACCTATAGGTGTAAGACATTCGGAACTAAAAAAATATGCGAAAACGCCTCACAGAATATTAAAGCACTTAACGTAGGTTCCTAGGTATTCGAGGCGAGGTCCTGAAATTTTCTTCTCAATTCTAGAGCTTTTGTGGATTATTCAACAAAGTACCGAAACTCCTATTTCCAAAAATCTAATCGGCCCTAGGCGGGGTGCTTACATTATCAAGCTCGCTTTGCTCGCTCTTATATCCTACATAGGTAGGTTAGGTACTCTTAATAATTGTTATGCTTTTCTGCATAAGTCGACAAAGTTACTCCTTGTGAAAAATGATCGAGCCCGCTTCGTTCATAATTACAAACAATGTCGATACTTACGCGTTTCTATTTTTGTAGCGGTCTTCAACTTGTAATGTTTTATATTTTATTTACAGTTCCGTGCGTGGGCGCACTCGCGCCTAAGGCAAACAAAGAAAAAAACAGCATTGACTTTCTAACAGAATTTCTGTTTTGCTATTTTATTTTAAAACCATCAAAATAGTTTTGTTTAGCTACATAGGTACTAGCTTTGAAATAATATAAAATGATCAATACAATTTTGATAAAAAATATTATTAAAATCTCGATTATGATTGTAAGTGTAATGCTTGGTCAATCCCTAGCATCAGTGGGATGACACTGACAGCTCACTCCACGCTTACTTCACCTAAGTTTTCACGGTGAGATGGTTACAGAATCGCAATGCAGGTCGGGGAAAAGTTCTTTCGCACCTTTTTTCTATACAAATTCAAGACTAAGAGCTCGTCTGCCACCCAAATATCGAGCTTTTGTATATAGCCATACTTTTATTATTGGGTCAAAACTGTTTTGTGGTCAGTCCCTAACCTTTCAGCTATGTCGTATTTACTAATCCGGATCTTACTCCTCTTTTTCAAGAATGGCATCGACTTTATCCGTAACTAGGCGACTAGAGCAAGCTGTATTTTTGACACCAAAATTCTCGGACTGAAAACGCTTGAATCAACGTTGTTACTCTTAATGACACTGCGTTACGTAATATACGTCACATATTATTTTAGCGGCTTGAGTCGCTTTTTTCCCTTTTTTGTACTCAATGAAACTTCAAAATGGATAGAATTTCTTAGTTAGATTCACTCATTTTAACAAACAGAAAAACAATTGAAAAATGGCGGGAAATCGTTTTTACTTTTATTTTTGTTTCTTTTGAATGTCATATAGTTAATGAAAATTAAAAAAAAACTATCAAAACGAGCCAGTATTTTTTTTTTACCATTTATACAAAAAGTAAAGCCAAAGAGATTTTTGAAACATGCTTGGTAATTTGAGCATTATTTTGACAACCTTGTGACCAACCAAATACATGCGAGCAGCGGCCGGCAAAAGTTCTATGAAAATCCATATTTGTCGTGTTTTAGCGGCCAAATAAATTACATAGTAAACTCATATATACCGTGTATTTAAAAAATGGAACGATCTTTTACTCGGAAATATGGCAACCAAGCAGGTAACTTATCAAAGGTTTTATTTAAATTTCAATCTAGCTTGCAAATAGAAAGCTGTTTATTGAAAAAAAAAACAAATGAACACTTTAACGCGGGAAAAAATAATTGTTGTTCGTTGTTCGTCATTGATTTTGAAAAGTAATTTTATTTTAATTTCCGCGCATTATTTGAGAAAAGTACTATACAAGCCTTGGCCACAACTAAGCATTGATGGACTTAATGTGTGCCACGGCTTCACCTCGGCCCACATATACACGTTCGTCCATCAATGCCTCTTTTGCTGGCCGCTGCAGTAATGTACTATTAGCTATTAGGTAAGTACTACAACTTTATACCAGCATATAAAATACGAAGAAACTTTTCCCCGGCCTATTATTATATCATGTAACGGGGGTTCTTCGTAAATAATACTCCAGGGAGAAATACTTAAAGCCTATATTTGTAATAACACACAAGTAACAGGAATGTTAAACAATGGAAAATGTAGGTAGCAAGGTAAAAATTGCTTAAACCAATATTATAAAAAAAATGAGGGTAGGTAATACAAACAAAAGTTAAAGCTAATAAAGCAGTGCAAGCTAGGCGATTGGAAAATATGCTAATGCTATGTTATCTACTTAGTTATACAATGCAAGGAATGGAGTCAAAACGATATGAGTAAACAATATAATTAAGAGAATGCATCAACAATGACTTTAATGATTGAATGAGCAAAACTAGTAAGCTAACTACCTAGAAAATGAATAGATAGCGAGACGCGCTATAAGCAAAATATCTCCGCTAACAGTACGACACACCGGTAATATTCCGTGTTACGAAAGTACCACCAGGCGTGACGTATTATAAGCAGAGCGCTCAACTTGCCAGGGAGTAGTTCCGAATCGTCGGATACAAAGCCCTCACTGAGTTGAACTGCCGCAAGGCTTTTTTTTTTTTTTTTTTTTTCCTGACTATGGCATCTCGTAGTAGACCTAGAGAGGTCGTTACTACTTAACCGGACTATCCTGTGGTTGCCTTAAGTGAAACTCAAAGCCTCCAGCCAGGACTGCCGCTAGGCGAGCCGGGCACGTCTTTTATACCCGCTCGGGGTGTCTATGTGTGTATGCGATGATACCTTACGCGTGTACTCGAGTGGACGATTGCTTTAGTCGTGTGTGCATTGTTTATTTCGTTACAATCATCATTTTCGAAAACCTGTGATCACAGTTAAGTGTTTCAAAACGAAGTTTATCGAGATGCATTGGCCTTATGTATTAAATTGTTATAATCAGAGGTACTATTAAAGCACCTGAAATATTATAGAACCAATCCTGCAGTAGACAAATACCTACCCCTGCTAATAACATTTACGTACAGAGCTGAGGGCTGAGTCATTATATTTGTTCCAGTCAGGGGTAACCTAGACCTTGTACCAAAGTCAATGAACCTCTGATTAAAATGTTTGTAGAGTACTGATACTGTTTTTTTTTGTTACAAAACGCTAAATTGAAAAATATAATTGAAACGAGGATGAATTTTTGGATAATTTGATGAGACATTTCGTGTTTTCAAATGGAAAATTGGATGAGATTTGTTATTCTTGACATTGGTTTATATTAAGTGAATGATTTCAAGTAAATAGTTGGTACCTACACATTACGTTGCTACTAAGGCACATATCAAAGTAGCTACCTATAGACTCTGAAGTGAACTTTCTAGTCTTTGAAGTTGCTCCGTTCATTTAATTTTTCGATTATTCGGTAGGGGAGTGAAAGATGCCGAATGCCGAAATCGGCAGCATTGGGTCGGTTAATTAATAAATTTATTTTACACTTTGGCCATGTTGAATGGCTTTGGCCAAAGATCGACCAAGCCCTCTGGTCACGTGAAGAGTTGACCAGTCAGCGAGTTTTCTCAAAAATTAATTCATTTTACACTTTGATTCATTTTCTGTTCTAACGTTTCATTTTGGAGTGAAAGATGGCCGAACGACGAAGACAAAAATGAATATTCATCCCGCTTGGATATTTTATTTATTATTGGTCAACTGAAAAGCGCAATAAATCTCTTTTCGATTAACAATAAATCTTGATCATTGCCCTTTTTTGCCCATAATGCAGCCAGTGACCTCTGCGCTGCCACATCCGAAGCCGTGGAAGGAAGTGACGAAGCTTTGGGCCAACAGAATTTTATACGACGAAGAAGAAGATTGTCCAATTACATACCTACCTAAGATACCCACTACCTAAAATCTCATAACATTTTTATTTTTAATCATAAAGACATAGTATAATATTGTCATAAAGCCGCGGGTGAAGTATTAACACTTATACAAACATATATACTATGACACTGTTAAACTGCTTGTTATGTATAGAGAAGGCATTCTCTTTACACCGCGGGTGTCCAGTGTGTATACAGCATGTATCAGAAGAGTGTGGTCATATTTGAGGGTGTGGTACATACCATCAAACTGAACAACTTTCTCCATGGGACCAATATCGTAATATCCACACAAATTTCTGACACACGTGACACGCTGTATACTGGGTGACAGTCCCCATCGACGCGCAAACTGTAACCATGAATTCAGCACTTGATTCTAGACTCCATAGCGAAGACACTCGACGGTCATCAAAAAAAAATCTGCTGTTTCATAGAAAAGTGCAATACCTATGCGGTCGAAATGTATGGCACAGCTATTTTTTTTTATCGCCGAAGAAAATTTTCAACGCAGGGGCTGGCGTGTAGAATAACGTACTGAATGCATGGTAACTAATTGCGAGTTGGTGTTCCTGCCACCCTGTATATTTTATTTCTTTCGATTTTCCTTCTCCCCTTTATACTTAGTTACAATTGTAAATTAAAAACTAATCATTATTCGTGGTCTGTAATGTGAGACTATTACTTTATAGTGGGATGATTATAGACAAATAACAATATTACTTATTTGAATAGTACACTATTTATAATAATAGTATGAAGTATCCCGTAGTGTTAAAACATAACTTTAACGACCCAAAATGGTCGTATCTAACTGGCGCCATGTAAACGAAGCCTATAATAAAATGCAAAATAAAGTATTGATGAAGTATCCCGTAGTGATAGGTAAAAGTTAACTATAACGTCCCAAGAAGGTAATAATTGGCGCCATGTAAACGAAGTCTATAATAAAACGCAAAATCAAATCATCAAATAAAAGAAGAAAAAAAAATTCAATAGAATCAATGTGAACGTAAGAAAATGTCAGACTATAACCTCTACTACAAACCTTTTCATGCAAACACCATAATAGGCTACCACTAGAGAACAGACGTATGATTTTGACATGCTATTTCTTTATAATATCTGTGGTGGGAACATTGACCGTTCCGTTTAGTATAAGAATAAATACTCCGTCTCGACGGACTAGGCACACTCATTTATTCGATGTACCACACAGTGGTAGAAACTACGCTCAAAATTCAATCATTAGTAGGATGTTAAGTAATTTTAACAAAAGATTCTCTCATCTTGATATATTTAATACCAAAAAAGGTATATTCAGGAAACAATTAATAACGTCAGTATGAGACGAACTGACAAATACCTACATCTAAATTAAATTGAATTGAATAGAAGGTATACAGACAATCACCACATACCACTCACACACACCCATTCGCAACTTCTCATGCACACTCCTACACCCTCACCCACACTGTACACTTAGCAATGCTTAGATGGTGCGAGCAGTTCACTTCATTCTGTATGTTTGTTTCTGCTGCATGTATTGTATAGCTATTAAATTGTAAATCCGTAATTGGCTCTAAGACTAGTTTATTATAAATTTTCAAAAATCTGTGGATTTTGTGAATAATAAATAAATAATTATGTAAAAAGAAGTAATCCCTGTTAAGAATTTTCTTGACATTATTTTCATACAGGCTGTTAAAAGACCTATCCCATAGCAGACAACTACGCTGTACATCTGTACATTAAACTAAGTAGCATAGGTACAAAAATAATTGCTGGGACTAATTTTTAGTGTGAAAATTGGCTGCTTGCGGTAGTTCGCAACGTAACGCACGCAAAACATTGTGCTTATGGGTGCATGCAACGGTATAGGGGTCGTGGGGGTATTTATAACATTAAACACTTGTTTTCGAATAAAAACGTCAGTAAAATTTGGAATTTAGACCTTCAATATCTCCGTAACCAAAAGGTTCCCAAGTGTGCTGCAGTACAAATAAATGATTACAATGACGGGGAGTACAAGTGACTCTTACCTTCGTTATGTATCTTTTTACACCCGGTATAAACTAGTCATTTGATCCAGATTCCTATAATACTATGTATACTGAGATACAAGCTACTACTACGCATGCGTGCACTGTATGTAAGTACTGATGTGGCGACATGTCAAAACATTGCGATTTTTGTACTATAACTAAGTTAAATATGAATGTATTACTTATACACATAAACATTTTGGAATACATTCTATAAATGCTGATGAAAACTGCGTCAAAATTCATTGCGTAGTTTAGAAGAGTTGAAATTCATTAAAGAACTAACCGATTACATAGGACCGCTTAGTTCTTCAATAAATATAATATTTTTATCACATGAAGCGACGCGCGCTTTACTTGTGGTTACCAATTAAAGAAAAACGCTGTGATGTGTTTAAGCGCAGCAGGTGCTCTCGGTACCGTCCGAGAGACGGGCGAAGTCGGAAGTGTGTGTGTGTGTGTGTGTGTGCTGACGCTACTCGTCTTCACGCACAGATTTACATCGTATTTGTACACTTGGTTACCACAAGTAAAGCGCGCGTCGCTTCTTAAGATAAAAGTATTGTATCAAAAAACTAAGCAATTACATAGACAGACACGCAAAGCGACGTCCTATACTATACGGTGTAGTTCTATGTATATAAATGATAACACGTTCTTCTTGGATACTTCAAACAGGAAGTGCCCCGGTGTTCAAGTTAAAAGCTCCGAAAGTAAACGTTCTGTTCCATCGAGAATTTAACCTTAAACATTTGTTTAGGCGTTTCTCATTGATTATCTGTTACGTCACGTTAGTTATATATTTGATGAAAAATATTAGTGATAATATTTTGAAGTCACGTGGAAATACTCATCGAGATTAAGCAACTAGTTAAGGCAGTATATATACGCTTGAGCTAGTCGCGCTTTTACACACATTTGCAATTCGGAAATCAAACTTAGTCAAAGGTCTTAAAAAATGGAGTTACGAGTGCTGGCAGTATTGAATGATATAAACTGTGAGAAATTTAACATTATGTACAAGGAAAGGTACATATGTAATATAACCTTCGTTCATTCACTTTTGACAACAATTCCCACTAAATTGAAGCTTCACTAAGAAGATTGAAACTATTAAACTGTCACATAGACAAATATACCTTGTCGTTTTATGACGTGCAAGTGACATTTAACCTTAAGGTTTAATTACATGAATTTGTTGTTGTGTTTTGTTTATTCAAATAATTGATTTGCATAAATATTTACAATCCTATTAGCTTCTGACCGCAACTTCGTCTGCGTGAAATTTCTCGGTACCACGGCCCACCCCATCGCATCGCGTCGCATCGCTTCGCCTGCCCGTGCTGTTACTTCGTTATCGCTTAGTGTTATTATTACGTTTTTTTCTTTTTGCTGGGCTAGTCCTAGCGTGATAAAATAGCATAGGTATATCGTTCCTGTAAAAACAATTTTTCAAATCCGAGCGGCAGTTTCATAGATTACGCTCTACATACTACTCGTAGTTCTACTACTCTAGTTTACCTCTTTATAATATTATAAAACACTGTAATACACTTCAAAAATAAGTAGCACACTTTTAAAATTGCAATAACTTTTACACAAGATATATTTTCGAAATGAAAAGGATTACAAAAATAAATTAATTTATTATTTAAAAACTTTATACTCGATAACCGTATTTTAAGGAATGGCTGAAAAAAACATTATTATCAAAAACACTCCTTTTCAAATTGCTGTCTTACTGTTGACTTTTTTGTTTCTGTTTTTGTTTTCACATTTATTTCTTGATCGATGAATCTTGATTCAAAAGCCAAGGTGTCTACAGCACGTCAACTTTACTTATTATGCCTCTTTCACCTGAAGAATGTGCAAGAATCATGGCTAGAACTAGGCATTAGTATGCGTCGAACTGCAAGAATGGTGGGTGTCACATCAAGAACGGTCCGGCAGGTGAAGCGAAAATACTAAGAAACTGGAAACCTTCTGAGCGACCTGGTGAGCGATACATTCAAGCCTGCTTCATAGAAAGATTCCAATACGGTGGAGGCTCCATACATTAATGGGCTGGCATCTTTCCAGAAGGTCGCACAGAGCCAGTGGCCATAGAAAATGGCACCCTGACTGGGGAAAGATATGCTCAAGAGATCCTTAATAAATATGCAGGGTCATATTTAGTAAATATGGGTGGTGGATCGATACTGATCCAGGATAACGTCCGGCCACACACCGCTCGGGTCGTACAATAGTACATTCAGGAGGTTGGTATCATCTTGATAGCTTGGCCATCAAGGAGCCCTGGTCTCAACCCGATCGAGCACTCCTGGGATGAGCTCGGGAGGCTGGTCAGGAGCTCGCAGAAGGTCCGCAGATCACCTCCTATCAGGGCCCTAAAACAGGCCCTGATGGAAGAATGGGAGAATATTACCCAAACATGCCTCCGATACCTCGTCATCAGTACGCCAAGCCGACTCAAAGTTGTAATCAGAGCTCGAGGAGGAAATACCAGTTATTAAAATGTAAATAAGGCGTAAAACAAACTTTTAATGTTGTTTGAGTTTTTTGTCAGTTAGTTAAAAAAGGCAATTTTTTGGTTTTAATCTTTTTTTAGTTAAAACGTTACTAATGTATAATAAACTGAATTGCTATTAAAAGTGTGGTACTAAGTTTTGAAGGCCAGTGTATTATATATTATAATATGTTTTTTTTTAAACGTTGCCCCACACTGAATTTCTCCTGTATCGTGGGAGCGTTTACGAACATTTAAACTCACATACACAAACAGCCAGACCCGGAACAACTACTTGCAGGTCATACAAATATTTGTTCCGTGCGGGAATCTAACCCGCGACACGCAGCGCAGCAGTCAATCGCTTAACCACTGCGCTAACCGTGCCGGCTATATGGTATAGATTAGGACCTCAAACTAGAAGTATACAATCATTGGATTCTACCTGAACTAGGAATAAAGCTATATCACAGGTATCTCACTCAAGGTATACATAAAAAATATCTGAAAGTCTTAAACAAATACCAATCGTTTGCTTATTTAACAATTTTTCTGCATCATCGAAGGTAAAAAACCAAAAACCATCTTCTATGATTAATTTTGCAATTAAACATTTTAGTGCATACAGACAAGATGGCTTTTGTATTGTTGTACAGAATTTGCCGTGTCAATAAAATGTAAAGATTGCATAATTCTTTGTAATGCGAATTGTACAAACTGACGTTATTTTTATATCTTTTATGTAACAAGTACATGCTTAAAAGAGGTAATATAAATTTAAAAGCGCTTAAAAATAAACAATAATATTCTATAGAATTTTAGAGTCTAGTATCCGCTATTTTCTTTGCAGGGCATTCTTAGTCGCCTCTTTTGTGGTTGCTCGGTTTTTTGAAAAGCAAGCATGCAAGGAATTATCTTAAATTCAATCCTACACTATCTTTTGAAACACACGACCATACAAAACTACATGAACATAATATTCGACAGAATTATTAATACAAGGGTAGTTCTCAGCGCTTTCACGTCCCCAAGTAGGGTGGCAAAGCAAGTGTCTAATTTAACTGGGACTCTCTAAGTTTGTTCATTAACTTTAACAAGATTTTGTTGCGTCACTCTTTGAGACTGCGCACTACGGTGAAATATTAAGAGTAATTTTTTTTAAAGGTATATTTTAGAAGACGTAATTGCTTTCGCTACGAAAGTTAGTTTTTTGTGGATCCTTCTAAAGTGAAGGTTTTGTTGCCTCTTTGTTAGTTTATGTGCTGGATTTCTTTTTTTAAGTGTTAGAGTAAAGGGAAGGAGGGACGTTAGGTTTTTTCTGTGTAAAGGGGAATGTGTGGAAGTATTCTTTTGTAACTGTAAGCAGTGTTGAAGTGTGGAACGTTAAATAAAGAAATTTGGACGATGAATTAACTGTTGTATATATTTTTTCAGAATTGAGAGTGCCGAACGTGGCAATAATTTAGATATACGTAGGTACTTACGAGGTTTTTATACAAGGTCAAATTAAATTAGCTAGCGAAACTCCTCAGACGTGATGGGTATCGATATCTAGACATGATATAACAAAAGGTAAATTAATATAATGAGTATTTTTTGGGGGTCATCACCCGCAGTTAGTTTAGTCACTTTAAAGATCAGTTTAAAACCATCAGTTTATTTTTGTTTAATTTTCATAGACGTGATAGGTATCGATATCTAAGCACTATAAAACAAAAAAAAAAAACATAGATACATATTTATACTGATAAAATCATAACCCTTCCTTTTAGCTTTGACGTAGTCAGATAAAAAAAAACTGATTTTCTCAGCTCATACTTCAAGAAAGAACACTACTACACCGTGAAAAAAAAAACAACTCGTAACATCTGACGTCAGACAAATACATGCTTCAATTCCCCAGGGAAGCGTTACAGGCGGCCTCCTATTCCTCATATACATAAATGACCTCCCCAAAACCATGGATGGGCCATGTGAACTGTTTGCGGACGATATTTTACTCCTTACCTCATGACAAACAAACTGTAATTGAAATGAAAAACTGTTCTATATTCTTAATAAAACATTAAATTTGATGAGAGCACATAATCTCGAAGTTTAGCTTACCAAAACCTAATTAATAACTTTTCATCCTCTACAAAAAAGCCGAATAAATAAAGTAACATTAGAAATAGTTAACGATTTTACTCTCCTAGGTTTGACAATAGACAATTTGTCATTTGGTTTGTCAATATTTTCATACACCTTACGCGGAATTAATAAAAACTACCAACCTGCAAACCGCACTAGTCACATACTATGCGTACGCCCACGCTTGATTTACCTACGGCATCATCTGTTGGGGAAATAGCACAGACGCTCCAAATATTGATACTTACGAATAATTACAAAAAAAAAAAATTGCTGCACGTGTAAACAATTGTTGGTTAACTTATATAAATAAATAAATAAACATAGGACAAAGAGATAGCTGCAAGCCTTACTTCCAGAAACATAAAATCCTTACCTTAACTATTATTTATATTTTAGAGTTATGTAAGCTGTTCCGCATATACCCAGAATCTTACAACACATGGCAAAACATACAAACAAAATATTCGTTGCGCCATAAAAATAGATTACCTAAATCTGCCTCCCTCCCGCCTTAAACTGCACTCTTTTAGTCCATAATTGTTTCTATTTGGTTTCTATGGATTGCAATAAAGATTCATTGAATTGAATTGTTAATCCCAAAAACAAAAAATGATCAAACTTTTTATTTTGTCGTGTTTAGATATCGATAACCATCATGTCTGCGTTGTTTCGCTAGCAAATTTAATTTGTTCCTTTATATTCATAGCTTACTTTCATGATTATCTTTTTAGACATTCTAATTAAAATTCAAAACAACGTATAAAAGGATGTTAAACTTTTCACAAACTTAATTTAAATCCCGAAAACTTGCTCAGCCTTAACGGGTTGAAAGTAAACAAGTTTATAAAATCCGCACCACTAATTTTACTCAAACAAAATGTTTTAAATCTATTTATGAATATACAAAAGGTGTAGCTGCAAAGTTTTTTCAGTAAAAAATGAAACTCACAAATGCAGTTCCGAACTACTATGGGCCGAACAATATCTTTGCGTTGTAACTCTTAAAAAATATTGAGAGCGGAAATATTTAATTGCATTATTTTACAAGAGAAGTTGGTCGGGAAACGTCCTGCATTCGACAGACTTTGTGGACGCCGTAACCGCTCAAAGAATGCAAAGAAAAACTTTTATGAAAAAATAGTTTAAATTGTTAGGAGTTTAAGAGTCGTGGTCCGGATAATTTGTGTTACTTTTATAATGAACGTGCTTTTGCTCCTAAACATAAATATTGTATTTTAGCTTCTGTGACTTGGTTTGCTTTAAATCTGTATTTTCCTGGTTGAATGGGTTAACTTTGCCGATACCGGAACGACATGAGTAAAGAAACGGAAAGAGACAAAGCTTCATACAACCGCGCTATGATAGATTATACTATACTACGTTCCGTTTCTTCACTCTGTGTCAGAACATCAAATAGCTACTCTAGCCTGATTTTATAGTCGAAAAGTCTTTTAATTTAAAATAAAGCACATTGATATTAGTAATTATTATTAGTTTTAGGTCCAAAACCATTTTACATGACAAAATAATTTTCTTGCTAACGGTAGGCGTTTCCAAAAATAGAAATGAAACAAGGTTGGGGTCAACAGTATGTATTTTTTCAGTAGATCTAGTCTAGATAATTATTTCGTTCCAAGAAGTAGGTCAATACATAATTTTAATATACAGGGTTATTGGTAAAACACCATCAACCTCCTAAGGGGTCATTGTACTCATCTATATGAACAACTTTTACTATGAGACCAAATATGAAATCGCGAAAAAAAATCAGCTGGTCCCTACATTTATGTTTGAGAACTTGTCAATATGTAGGGACCAGTTGATTATTTTTACAATAACCCTGTATATATCTTATAAAATTCTAGTCACAATAACTATAAGATTTTGGAATAATCATGGCTGATGAAATTGCAAAATCCTTCTGTCTTCAGATCACAATTTCATTTGCGTTCCGTCCACTCCCGACCGATCTATCTTCAAGCTCAGCTTAGCATTTGCTCCGTCAAACTGACGGCAGAGTGCTCCCGGGGGTAAGAACGACATTTGGGTCAAGAATGCATCGCCAATATGCATAATATAGATAGACCTATGTAGAGAAGTGTGTTTGTTTTGCTGGTGACCTGGGAATTATAAAGTGTATGACGTAATTATAAAAGAAAGAAGTTTCGTTCTAAAAATCAGTGGGTATTATATACTATGGGTATAATCAGTGGGTATTATACCTTGTGTAAGTGTTTAGTATAGAGCGTATTTTTTTAAATACTTACCAATTATATACATACACAGCATTCGCCCACAATTTTTTTCATAATAATAGATCTCGCATGTATCTAAAGCACAGCGCTATGAATTAGCGTACTTGTATTTTATACAAAAGAAAATATCTATATTTAATTTGAAAATGGCTTACAATATTTTACAAACCATTTTCAATTTATACATAGCGTATTTTCAATTTAAAAATTAATTTGATTACTACGTTGTAGCTTTGTATATGTTACCGGATATGTACGAAACCTAGGAATTGTGCACCATTCCTAGGAAATATATGCAATTCCGAGCCTACTTAGGAAATCTGTAAAATAATATTTAGCATTTCCACGTTTTTTTTATGTTTTTAAATGATTTTTTCGGATCTTTATCGGATGTTTCATCAGCAACCGTGCAAATTGTGTGGATTGCACATCCGCTTACTTTACAAGTATGACTTCTGTAGTTTTCTGTGAACAGACAATACATTTATTTTGAACACAAGCTGGAGATCGCGTGCTTGTTTCGCATTGATCCGAATCTTTGTTAAAGACTTGACTTGGCTCCGAATCCACCTTAGATAGTTCACAAAAAACAGTGACTTTGGGATCCACATAATTTTCGGCAAGGTTCTGTGTGATTTTCTCCAAATCTTCTTCAGTTTCGACGCTCTGCGTGAAATCATTGGGTAAATAAAGACCAACTTTTACTTCAAAAAGAGCTTCTTAAGGAGATGGTTTGATATCAGCGTAAAAAGCCCTGTTTTTATACCCTCGCTCCAATGTGAATTATCATTCTCTTGCATCCACGTGGTCAGCATATTTTTGATATCCTGATTTGTCCTTTTTACACTCCCCTCACTTTGCAAATGGCATTTTTTTTTTTTTGATTATGGGAAATCATCAAATAACTTGATCAAATAACTTCGTGTCAGACTCTTACTGACTGAAGGAACACTGGTGGGTTTTACCCGTGTTCCTTCAGTTGCCTGTGCCAGGGGCCACGGTAACCCCGGTCACCAGGGAGTATGGAACCGGCAAGAGATGTCGTGCGGTGTCCCACAGGGATCGGTCCTGGGGCCGCATCTGTGGGATATCGGCTACGACTGGGTGCTGCGCGCCGACCTCCCCAGCGGCGTCAGCGTGGTTTGTTACGCTGACGACACGCTAGTCCTGGCGCAGGGGAGGTCGCACCAGGCGGCGGCCGAACTAGCGACACGCGGGGTTGCGATAATCGTCGAGAGGATCCGGCAATTGGGACTCGAGGTGGCCCTGCACAAGTCCGAGGCCATGTGTTTTCATGGTCCTCGGAACACGCCACCGTCAGGTTCCCAAATAACGGTAGGAGGTGTTCACATCGGCGTCGAGTCGACGATGAAGTACCTGGGACTCGTCCTCGACAGCCGGTGGAACTTCGTGGAGCATTTCCGACGTTTGGCTCCCAGACTGGAAAGGGCCGGGGCTGCCTTAAAGCGGCTCCTGCCCAATCTAGGGGGGCCAAACGCCTCCTGCCGGAGGCTCTACGCGGGGGTCGTGCGGTCCATGGCCCTTTACGGGGCACCGGTATGGGCGCGTTCCTTGAGGCGGCGGCCAGCCCGCTGGTTGAACGCGCCCCAAAGGGTCATGGCCATCCGGCTGGTCCGGGGATACCGTACGGTCTCCGGTGAGGCGGCGAGCCTCCTTGCCGGATTACCGCCATGGGATCTGGAGGCAAAAGTCCTCGCGCACGTTTGGGAGTGGCGCGAGGAGGCGAAACGCCGGGGCGTAGCTCCGCTGCCGCGAGAAATCACGGTACAGCGGACAGAGCTCCGGCGGGATCTCAGGGCGGCATGGAGAGTGCGATTATCGCAACCCAGCGCTGGGCACGCCACAATTGCGGCGATAAGTCCCCTCTTTGAGGAGTGGCTAGAGAGGCGCCACGGCGTCCTCACCTTCCGCCTGACGCAGGTCCTCACCGGACACGGTTGTTTCGGGAGGTTCCTGTTCCGGATAAGGCGGGAGGAAACGCCCGGGTGTCACCATTGTGTGGATCGCCCGGAGGACACGGTGGAGCATACGGTGGAGGTCTGCCCGGCTTGGGCGGAGCACCGCCGTGTCCTCGTGGAGGCGATTGGCGGTGGCGATCTCTCGCGTCCGGCCTTGGTCCAGGCCATGGTACGGAGCGAGAGGGCTTGGGAAGCCGTCACCTCCTTCTGCGAAGCAGTAATGTTCGCGAAGGAGGAGGCGGAACGCGTGAGGGAGAGGCAAAGTTTGCGCCCTCACGCCCCTAGCCGCCGCAGGAGACGCCCTGGGCGTCGGGAATCGCAGGCCGATTCCCGGCCACCGTAGGCGCGGGCTTGCGAACGGCGAGCAATGGGCAGCTCGCCGTTCGATAAGGACCAGGCCCGGGTCGACGGCGCGTTGTGTTCCACGCGCGCCTCAAAGAGATGTCAGCACCAATGACGGGGTTTGCTAGGACCGATGCCTGCTAGGGTTGCGGAAAAGTCCAAGAGGGTTACCGTGGCCCCTGGCACAGGCAACTGAAGGAACACGGGTGGGTTTTAGTCAGTAAGAGTCTGACACGCCCTCCTGCTCTGCCCAGAGCGGGAGAAGTTATTTGATGATTTCCCACCCACAAAAAAAAAAAAAAAAAAAAGGGGCCACGGTAACCCTTTCGGACTTTCCCGCAACCCTAGCAGGCAACTTTGCGAATGCCTGGGATTTCCATGGATATTTTTTAAAGTAGCCAATATGTTTTTAAGTTCTCAATAATTCGGTTAGAAAATTCTCTGCCATTGTCGAAAGGGAACATTTCAGGGGCACCAAGTAGAGTAAATATGTCTAATGACCTCACCTGATGCTTTTGTATTTTAATTTAATCATTTATATTAATAATTTATTTTAATTTAATTTTCATTTTGTCCTTTTTAATAATTTATTTCAATTTATTTTTTCAGTTGTATTTCAATTTAATTATTAATTATTTTATTTCAATTTAAAATATAATTTTAATCTCTAATGAATCATGTTAACTAAATACATTATCGTGACTAACATAGTTTTAAGATAATGTAATACTAACAAAATACAGACATTTCAAGGTCTGAATTAAACGAATTTTAATTTTAATGAAGTGAAAGCCACTTCCTTAGCTCGTTTCGATTTGAGTAGCCTTTAAAAACTTTTCGTCGGCTATCACATTAAAATTCTGCTGTTACGTAGAAAAATGCAATACCTACGCGGACGAAATGTATGGAACAGCAAACTTTTTTATTAATAACCGACGATATATGTTTACGCTATATTCTAGAGTCATGTGCTGAATTCATGGTTACAGTTTGCACCTATTGCACTTTGTTCCTGCACACTGTATATTAGTAACTGTGTGAAGGAGCTCGTCCAGGAACGTAACCTCCACCGTGTACCTACTGCAGATTATCAGCGGCATTAACCTGATATCATATTTATTATTTAATTCTTTAAATATTTTATAGTAAACCCATACATGATATCTATACCGACGACATATTCAGATGGAGTGTACCCCATCTTATGATAAGTGATTAAAAATCATAAAACGTTTATTTGTAGTTACAGCCTAGAAGGTACGACGTTAAAAGAAATTTTCACTCCTCTTGCTCAAAAAGACCGTCATTGTGGCGTACCAGAGCGAAGAAAAAATAGCAATTCTTCCTCTAGGGGAAAAAGTTTTTTTTTTTTTAATTTTTGTGTGTCAAATGACAATGAGCCTACAAAAACGAAAAAGTCTTTAGTCTTAAGTAGATTAATCATGAATATAGACTCGACTTATTACTGTTTCATAAAAAAAGAACTTCATTTTATTTTTGAAATTGGAACTAAAATCGGCGATCTCTTTGGTAGAATGCATGCAATGCGTTGCGACTGCAGAAGAAAAAACAAAAAAAAGACATTGGCGCGAAATCTTTATAATTTTTCTCTAATTGCAAATTGAATTATTGTCTCGCTCGCAATCGTAGTGAAAATTAGAGTGTAACACACGGCGCTAAAAACCCATTAAAACTCGGTTTCTATTTACTCCCTCGCTAAAGCTCGGGAGTAAAACTACCTCGTATATAATGGGTCATTTTAGCTCCTTGTATAACAATCTACTATTTATTAATGGCGGTATCTAATAGCATTGCCCTTTAAAATGTCAGATTCATAATATTAGGTAGTCGTAAACGGCGCACATAAATATTTTACATATATATATGAAAAGATGCATGAATGCGCAAGAAACGAAGCGTGTAAGGATTGTAACATATGGCGTCCTGAACGGCAGATGCGCTAGCTAGGAGAATGTTGGATTCTGTCTGCTAGAGAAATGCAAAAATAACTAAAACAAGCCTTTTGTAAGTAAATACGTAAAGTGAAACCTCAAACTGATCGAAGTCTGCTCAGTTAAATTAAAAAACGTCGACATAACAGTTGAATAATATAGGATTACACACAAAATGTTATATTATATGTATAAGTAGTTATGTAGTCCGTAATATTCTCAAGGCACTTAACATTTCTTCTATTCAATCAATCAACTCAGCTTATCGCAGGCCACTGCTGGACATAGGCCTCTGCCAGGCTGCGCCACAACACCCTGTCCTCCACTTTCCACATCCAGTCTGACCCAGCCACCTTTTTAAGGCCGTCGGTCCAACTAGCTGGAAGCGTCCTACGCTACGCTTGTCGTTACGCGGTCCAGGACGTATCTGCTCCACACGTTATCGGTCCTTCGACAAACGTGGCCAACCCATTGCCACTTCAACTTGCTTACTCTGCAAGCTATGTCGGTATATCCGGTTTCTTCAATAGAAGAAACCACCCAAATCACGTGTTTTTAAGTTCTAATACAAATATCTGATGACATTCACATTTAGATACATGTGATTACGGAACAGGCAGGAACAAATAATACATTAAATAATGTAATTATGTTTAAAAACACCTGCATGCATGTGTGAATTAAAACAGTCTACGTTATAACATAACCAAAGAGGTATTATCGCATCTGTCGGATACCCCAAACCACACATTTTAACCGCTCTAAAATCATTGTGTATAATTATTTTAAACTGTTTGCTTTTTGAACAATAAAATTTCAAAAACGATTTTCACGAGTGCACTGTGCAGCCAGTGTAAACCGATTTAAAAAATCGCTTTATTGAAAATTCTATCCCATCTTATGATGCGGGTTGATCAACCATGAAATATTGGTCTACGGCAACCCCGTAATTATTCTGAACCGTACAC
The DNA here is from genome assembly GCA_937001585.2 of Brachylomia viminalis. Classification (NCBI taxonomy): domain Eukaryota; kingdom Metazoa; phylum Arthropoda; class Insecta; order Lepidoptera; family Noctuidae; genus Brachylomia; species Brachylomia viminalis. Next base: position 3,709,881 of record OW443301.2, read on the forward strand.
ACATGTCTGGACGTGCTTTTAAATACTTTTAACAAGCGAATTTCAACTTTCTGATAAGCTAGTCAGGGTTTGATTTGTCTTTTTGGGCAGTTTCAACCAAAAATTGGTCTCGGTGAATGGACAATACATCGAGGCTGCGAATTGTTCGAATATTAAAAATCATTGGAGCATTATTGAATTGCTCTTTGCTATTAATTCGATGTTGGTTTTTAGTATCAGCGGCGGGTGATAAGCGGAGCGAACTGACATAAGTAGTAGGGAATCTGTAAGAGTATATGTATGTGGATACAACGCTCACGGGAAGCTAGTCTTTTCTTTCGGGTTATTTCATCATAATCAGCCTATACTGTTTCCACTGCTGGGACACAGGCCTCCTCTCTGTGAAAGGGAGTGGGCCGTAATCCACCACGCGGGCCCATTGTCTGTTGGTAGATGTGTATTTGAATTTTTGGTTCCAAGACATGCCGGTTTCCTCACGATGTTTTCCTTCACTGTTTTGAGAGCAGTGGTGATGAAATAATTTACGAAATATAACTCGTAAGTCGTGGCCGTTGCCACTCGGCCACCACTGCTCTATTCGGATTATTTAATTGACAAGAAAGCAGTGGTCTCGACCACCCGCGTGTATATTTCAAACATCTACAGACTACTCTCTGACCCACCACCGTTTTTCTTGCCTACCTGCCTTGCTTCCATGTTTTTCTAATCAATATTCTCTTCTCAATCGTTATCATTTTCTACTTTTTCATTCATCACACTGCAACCATCCATCTATTCTGTGGTCTCTCTCTTCTCTTTCGTCCGTTGATGACGGACTATTCACCACTCTCTTAGTCTAGCCTCATCATCCACTGCTGAAAAGTGGCACAAGGTACATTCCAAGTCCGCTGCTACTACTACCCCAACTCAGCATAGCTCTAGGGTTTCGCACAGAGTGGCTCCGTTTGAACGATAATGGTTTTTAAAAGGGACTGTCGGTTTGTTTTGTCAAACTTTTGCGTCGCTCTTTGTTCAACTACTGATTTTGGATTTCTCATCGACATCTGTTTCGAGGAATTGCAGTCGATTGGCATTGAAAGGTTTTGAAGTTGATTGCGTATCGTTGAAGCATCCTAAATAAAATTGGCATGTTGATATTTAATCGAACCTTATAATTCTCATTTCGCTTTCCTAAATTATTATTGAACTCTCCAATAAGTTGATTGCGCCTCTTTTTGTGAACCTCAAATACTTTCTGTTTTGGGGTTATAAAATACTTATTAGCCAAGTAACCGCGACCAACTTTTTCACAGTTCTAACTGGGTAAATTGATCGAGTAAGTGAGCTAGGGCACCTCGACCAGATGGGTTAGTCTGGTAGAGGTACCCTATCTGCTCTAGATCCCGTGGCGCGGCGGTTTTTAACAGTTGATGCACGCGCGAAATTACGTCATCACCGCTCTTGTGTAAACAATGGGTTTTTCTAATTATTCGATTGTTTTAATTAAAGCTGATAACAGGCCGGGCACCCAGGGAGCATTGACGGTAGTTTGCTATTGGGAACGAGAGCTTCCCGCTGGTCATTAGCGGCTATCTCACTTACTCGATCAATTCGGCTCGGCAGTCGTTGGTCACAGTTCCAACCTAGCCCGATAGGTCGGTTAGTTACTGGGACCAACTGTGAGAAAAGACCGAAAAGTTAAAATGGTTCAATTATTAAAAAAAAGGGTGCTTCATTAGAAGCGCAAAAAGTTTTTAAAAGTTCATTAATTTAAATAAGTGTCCAACATTAGAAGGTCAATACGTTTTTTGAGTGATTAAATGTTTCCCAAAAAAATTGCCTAGTGCTAGTCTTTCAAATATTTGAGATGGTTTTGGCAATGCTAATAATCCCCTAGACGTCAGCGTCATAGCGAGCGAGCGAGTTTAATAAAAAAAAACACTAATGCAATGAAACAGTCACAACGCAATATTTCCGATTGACATCTAATAGATGTGAATCTAGCACGCATACTATTCTAGATTTCTGAATAACCATCACAAAAATAAATAAACAATTCGAATCACTTCACTTCACTTTGCTCTTGATGGTGAGGTGACATAGGCAGAAGAGCAAGGAGGCAAAGTTGAAGCTGCGTCCTGAACCTAGTTATCATCTCCACCTTAGTAAAATGAGCGATGAAAGTGTTGGACCCTGACTAAGATAGGGAGGTACACACGGCTACACATCAAGCTATACATTTCCAGTATTAGCTGATCTCACATTGTATAGGATTTCCGTACGATGCGAGACCAGCGTAAACTGGATTTGTATAGCTTGATGTGTAGCCGTGTGTACATTAAAAACATTGCCGACCATTGAGAGCTGTCTAGCTAATTTACATGTTAAAATTAATTGTGCTTCAGAAAAATCATCCCTTGTTTAAGCTGAATAATTTTAGTTTCGACAGGAACCACCGAATTTCTTTTGATACGAAGAGCTTTAGAATTTTAGTCACCTTAAAGACCACAAGGACTTACATCTATTTTATTACCCTACTTTTTAACTTTCTAATCCTCCACAAAAAACAAAACATTTGCGAATCCAGCATCAACAAGAGTTATGCCAATAGCAGCCTTAAAATTAAACGTACGTTTATTTAGATACAAAACAACAGTGACTCAGTTATATATGCACCTCTCTTGTATTCTCCTCTGAGCTTACATTTGATATTACATCATACTATTCACTTGACAGGGATGTTCCGACTTGGACACCGGAGTACTGTTATACCTAGTAGGTAGTCGAAAATACTATCTAGGAAGGACCAGAGTAACGTCTCTATTTATATTTATTATAAAAACTTTAAGCACAAGTAAAAAAATACTGTACAAAGGCGTACTTAGGGCCGGTTTTTTGAGCCGTAGTTAACTCAAGCATTAGTTAAATATATTTTTTTTGGCAAAATGTATAGTTCAAATCAACACCACTTGCCAAAATTGAACTATTAACTCAACCATTAGTTAAAAATAGTAGCTATGGTAAAATTTTGGTAAAATGTGTTGATCAAATAGGTAATATTACTACTAAACGATTATACTATTTTTAACTAATGGTTGAGTTAAATAGGGATCAAAAAACCGGCCCTTAATGCCTGGGGTATTTTCTACCAGTCAATATGGCAGATGCAACATACGATAGATAGCTCCGAAATGACTATACAATACAAGAATAAATACTAATACATACATATAAATAAAATAAACCTTGTCAGGAGAAATAACGACCGGTAGAGGAGAAAACGAACCCAGCAACTCAGCGCTGGGATGTTTGGGACAGCTTCTGATGGATATGATCACGAGGCTTCAGTTTCAAAGATAATGGATTGGTTGCCGTCCTGATGTTGTAATGTTCGTATTTTTTTACTTACGTTTTGGCTATTTTAATTAGATCTTTTATTATACGTTCTCTCCAATTATCTGCATGGCCATTGTCTGTAGTTTAAGGGTAGGTTCAGATGACAAGCGCTCAGCGCGCGTTGAATTTTTGTATAGTGTTCACATGGTGCGCGCTTGTCAGGCGTTAAACGCGCGTTGTTGCGGCCAGTTTGAGTTCTACATTTGTCGAAGATGGACGTAGAAACAGTTTTATCGGTGATTTTATACAGACGGCAGAAACGACACAACAGAAGACGGAGATATTGGGTTCACCCAATTTTGTCAACCAGGCTGACTGAAAGTCAGTACATTATTTTATATCCTAAGTTAAGGCAATTTGAGCCCAAATTCTTTAACTACTTCAGAATGTCCATCAAGTCATTTGATGACTTACTGACTCTCATAAACGATGAACTCGTAGCAGATAAAAACGCTGTGCGATATAGCATTTCACCGGAAGAAAAACTCATAATTACATTGAGGTAAGTTTTTTAATAATCAACATAATCTATAAATCAAATAAATCAAATCAACTTGTTTAGGAACAATTTTTTTAAAGAAAAAATAACATTTTGTTACTCGCAGAATAACTCTAACTCTGATTCATTGCTGACATTAGTTGGTGCTGGCGATGGAGTAGGTGTTACTGGCGATGGAGACCCCATTGCTGTAGTATAACCATAATGTGCAAAATTATTTGACACACTAGACTGCTGTGATCTATAATCATGATAACGAAAGCCTTCAACAGAAGCTGATGACTGATGACGCTGCTCTTGTGATGAATAATTTCTTCGTTGTGATACCGGGTAATTTTGATTTTCATATGTCTGTTGTTGTGGTCCTTGAAATTCATTTTGGTTTTGCAAAATTAAATTATAAATGGCAATTTTAGTTTGAAGTCGCCTATATTCCGGAATTTTTTTAATCTCTTTAACGAGTGACAAACAAAACAGCTTGTCTTCATCGTCATCTTCTTTTGGATGAGACACATTTTTCTGTGCTAAACTCTGCTCTAATATGTTTGCAAATCTTTCATCAGCAGGATTTAATTTTTGTTTTTTTCTTGAAGTAGATTTAGGACTCTTAAAGCCAGAACTTATTTCTACTTCAGCAACCTCTGACGAAGTTGATGCATTATCTGCATCGAAACTACTTTCTGTATCTTTGTTGGCAATTGATGCCTGTAGAAATCGTAGTCTATTATAATGAATATATGTCGAAGTTTTGGAAGCTCCTGATCCAGATTTGACAGTCTTTATTTTCTTCACCTCTCTCATATAATTATCCCGTAAACTCTTCCACTTTTTTTGCAGGGATGACGCTGAAAAAAAAAACAGTATTTAGTAATAGTTTATGTTTGTTTCCAGATATTTGGCCATTGGATGTTCATTTGGGACATTAAGCTACGACTATAGAATTGGCAAATCTACTGTGGCTACTATAATACCACATGTATGTGAAACTATTTGGAAAAAATTAAGGCCCGTTGTTATGAGTGAACCAACGAAAGAAAAGTGGTGTGAAATATCCACGATATTTGAAAAGAACTCAAAGTTTCCCAATTGTTTGGGAGCCTTGGACGGGAAACATATACGGTTAATCCAGCCTGAACACACGGGTTCTATGTATTATAACTATAAAAATTATTTTTCGCTAGTTTTATTGGCGCTAGCGGATGCAAACTATTGTTTTGTGTGGGTTGACATAGGTGCCTACGGTAAAAACAGTGACTCAGGTATATTCAAGAATTCTTCATTGTACAAAAAGCTGACAGAAAGGTCATTAGATCTACCTGAGCCAAAGGCATTGTTAATACAAAATAGACCGACAACGTTGCCATATGTGATAGTGGCTGATGAAGCTTTTGGCATGATGGAGAATTTAATGCGTCCATATGGGGGAAGGTCACTAACTTATGCTAAAAAAATATTTAATTACCGTTTGACATTAGCACGCCGGTATGTTGAATGTACTTTTGGCATAATGTGCAATAAATGGCGCATTTTACACAGGCCGTTAGATGTTAACATCGGTTTTGCAGAAAAGATCGTAAAAGCGATATGTACACTAAATAATTATGTCAGAATCAGGGATGGCTACAATTTTGAAGACACACTTTATACGCCACCCCTGGAAAATCTAGCCTCACATTATACCGGACGTGCTGTGCGACAGGCGGATAATGTTCGAGTACATTTAACAAACTATTTCATTAATGAAGGAAAAGTAGATTGGCATGATCATTATATTTAACTTGTAACACAAACCGATTGTAAATGTAAATAAATATATATACTCACATAATATTTTCTTCTTTTCTTCATTGTCATGTCCTTCACAAAATATAAGGACGAGTTCTTCCCAAGCCCGTCTTCTCAAATTCTTATCTGAATAATCGCTACTTGTCATGTCCCATATCGCAGGACGTTTCTCTATTTCATCAATTAATAATTCCGTATTAAAAGCTTCGGTTTCCATTTCGGACGATTTTCGGACGAACTTGACAAACCCTAAAATACGTCTATCCGCGTCGAAAGCGCGCGCTCAACTGAACGGAAACATAGAAAACCAATGATCTCAAAGCGGCGTTGACGCGCGCTGACAACAGTCGAGCGCTAGCGCAGCGTTGAACGCGCGCGTTACTAAAACGCGCGTTAGCATGTGTACGGCCTGAATAAAATGTATGTAGTTGTAAACGCGCGTTATCAAAACGCGCGTTGAGCGCTTGTCATCTGAACCTACCCTAAGCATTCCTAGGCCTTTATATTTCAATTGATTTCAAGCTATTTAGATTTTCTAGTGCTCTCCCAATGTTTGTTTACCTTTCGTAATGTCAGATAATGACAAGCCTAGGTTTTATTTTTAATGTATTGCTAGAGCTGCCAGTAGGTTAGGTTGTATAGGTATTAGACCTTGTTATAAACTATTGTTCTTCTTTTATGTTCTAGAATCACATTGTTAAAAATTTTAAATGTCAACCGATCTGAAAAGGAAGGGAGCCGGGGCCGTCAGACCAGATTACTTTTGGTGCTCGCCTTGGCAGGAGGTCCTGAAATTATATAGCGCTCGGTGGGAGGGCTGTGTCCTCTGATAGTGTGGGCTATGCCTGAAAACAAACAAATCTACGAGTCCTTCTACACCGGACATCGAAAGTCGCTAGATCGGCGATGGCTACCCTTGGCGTCAGTTCTGGATACTGACGCAAGAAGATCATAACCTTACGCAATATGTGAGGATAACGTCGTGGTCGGCAATAAACTTGTGACGCCGACGGCTGGTAGATCTCAGCCCTCTGCCTGCCTTCTCTACCACGGCCTGCCCCTCCGAGGTCGGTGACGTGGTCTGACTCAAGGACCCTCCTTTACAACCTGCGAGCCTCTTTAGAAGAAACGCTTGGACCTTCAACTTTTACCCCGGTTTCCCTGGCCTTATATTCTACATCAATTATATTATTTTACCATTTCTTCTTTTACTTTTTCTTTTAAGCCGGGACTCCTCCAGTTCTGGTGATAGTTTCCTCCTTGACGTTACATTTTCCCCCTCCCGGGAAAATGTAACGTTACAATGTTCAGAGGGAGCGCATTCCAAAGAAAATCAGCCTGGACAAAGAATAAAAATGAAGCAAGAACGGTAAGAAGGACACCGTAGAAGACGATTGTTGGTGGAACGAAGTTTTTTTACTATGGTACTTTTACAAAAATATTAAATTTGGAAAATCAGGTAAGAAGGAGAAGTGGGTTTGTCCAAAATACAGATTTATAAACGTTGCTTAAAGTTAAGTAGTGATTAACGACTGTTTAACCAAACATTTTTGAAGTATAAACGCCTCTTAATTTTAAACAACGTTTTTAAATAAACCCCAATAATTTCAAGACTGTCGACGGTCATAAAAGCACACGATACATGGGACGTAAGCAGTTTAATAAATACCAATACCGATTGCATTTAACTGTCCTCGCGAATATAAATGAAATAATCCGAAAGATTGCCAATGAACTCATGTATAGAGTACTTATGTTGGTATATGTACCTTTTGGTGTTTACAATAAAGCAGAATTTTGAAGACACGTAGGTATTTATTCATTTATTAGATCATCAGTTTTTTTTTTCTAGAGCGCCCATTTTTTTATTTAACAACTGTCGCGAATCTGATACAGCTATTATCAGTTTTATATTTAAACGTGTAATAGTCGTAAGATAGGATATAATTTTCTCTGGGTCTTCTACTGCCCCCCTTAAAGTCTCAAACGCCCACGAAGGGGCGTTATCGCCCACGTTGAGAACCTATGACAGAGTATAAATAGAAAATATAAGTTATATAAGGTATAACCATTTATTAAATTTTAAGCTCCAAAACTCAAATAATTCCACGAACAATTTTAATTGTACTCTGTTCAACATTCAAAAACTTAATTTACATATTAACTCACGTAATAATTAAAGAAAATTACAGTTGTTATTTTGTAAAAGATTTAAGTAAGTACAACTTAATTTTAAGATCTTTTATAATGATTAATGAGGCACCCTTTTGATATTCTTAACAAAAGTTTAATATTGACTGCTCAGATATCACGTTGTGAGCTTTTTAATAAAAACACGTTCAGTGCAAACCCGCAGGTGTGTAACGCGCTTTAATTGCAGCGCTCATTATTGTGCGACGCGCCTTTACGAGATTTAGTAAATTGCACTGCGGGATATGTTAGTAAATTGTGTCCTTACCCTCGTATGTGGGGTGACTAGAGTTTCAAGCTGTGTCACTAGTTCTTGCACGAATACACTACCTCTATTTGTTCAAAAAGAGCTATTCTACACTCGGTTTCTAAATTGAGAATTCGAAGTTGAGAGGTTGTACAAGTCTACTTTAGCATAACTTACGGTGATTCCTTCAATGTAGCCCATGAAATACAAAATTACTTTTTGAAATTAAGAAAGAAATTTTGAATTTCTGATTCCAAACTTCAAAATCTCAATTCTGAGACCGGGTGCTAGTGTATGTTCTTGCAATTAATAGCGATCGTTTAAAATTTTTATATATCGAATAATTCTACGGGGATGCTATCTGTGAAACTTTTTAGTTGACAACAACATTTCAAATTGATATTCGAACTGATTCGAACATGTGTGTTTTTATAATGACTTGTGTCATTCACTTGAAATAAAAATTTCTCTGTGCAAACAACGTTTTTACGTGGTTTTTACTTCCATACCCAAGTTATCTAGTTTATTTTCATCAAAAGGTTATGGGCCCAGTCACTAAATTTGCCATCAAGAACCTTTGCGGCCTAGATGACTACTCTACGTGGAAATTCGCAATAAAAATGATTCTCATACGAGAAAAGCTGTTCACATATACATCAAACTACCCGGATTCCAAAGACTCCACCGCCATCGAGAAGGACCAAGACGCACTAGCTTTGATTTGTCTACATGTGGAACCTACACTTTATGCGTATGTACAAGATTCAAATCATGCCAAAGATGCTTGGGATAGTTTAGCGAAAGCATTTGAGGACAAAGGCGTAAATCGCAGGATCACCCTCATGAACGCGTTGATGGATGAGAAGCTAGAGAGACATTCGTCGATGCATGAATATGTTGCTACAGTTATGTCACTTTCTCAAAAGTTGAAGGATATTGCCACCGGATTTGACGATGATCTTGTAGCTGTCGTGTTACTGAGAGGACTACCTGAAGAGTACAGGCCTATGCGAATGGCTCTGGAACACTCTGGGATGAAGTTGACTTCAGAGAACGTACGGCAGAAGTTACTGCAGGAGGATTCACGTCAAGGTTGTAGTACATTGCCTTCAGCGGATTCGGCATTGGCTGTGAGTAAGAAGCGGAATGGGAACAAAGATTTGAATATGACCAAAGTTAAATGCTTCAAATGTGGAAAGAGTGGACATAAGAAGCCAGACTGTCCTGAAGGAAAGAAAACGGGTTCGATCTCCAAACTGAGTGACGTCGCGGTCGTGAGCCTGTATTCATTCAGCGCCGGGGACTCCTTCAATCCGACGGAGTGGTACATCGACAGCGGGGCATCTTCACATATGTCTTTCCAGAAACATTGGTTTAAAGATTTGGTTATAAATGTTGGTATGAGTAATGTGACATGTGCGAATCATGATAAGATTGAATGCAAGGGTAAGGGTGATATCATGGTGAGTTTGAAAGGACGAATGCTTGCTGTGAGGGATGTCATGTATGTACCCAGTTTGCGTGTTAATCTGTTATCAGTGTCTAAATTAGTAGAGAAAGGATGGAAGGTAAGTTTTGACAGAGATGGGTGCAAGCTAATTCACCATTTGGTTCCAGGTCATTTCAAGGGAAAGCTTCTGGCTACCGCAAGTGAAATCTCAGGGATCTACAAGCTTGAAGGTTGTCAAGCGGTTGTAGATGGGACTGCGTTGGCGTCAGTGAAAGCAGGTAATCCTTTGATGTTGTGGCACCGGCGGCTTGGACACGTAAATGAGCGAGATTTACGTAAGCTTCCGGGTATGGATTTTGGAAAGAGCGTAATGGAGCCTTGTGTCGCCTGCATTAAGGGGAAGGCACATCGATTACCTTTTCCAGTTGGTGAGGCTGAGAGGGCAGTCGAGAGACTGCAACTGGTTCACGCAGATATCTGTGGTCCAATGTCTGAACCTACGTACGGTGGATCTCGGTATATGCTAGTTATTTTAGATGATTTTACACGAAAATCTTTTGTATTTTTCCTTAAATCAAAAGATCAGGTTTTCGATCATTTTAAAGTATTTCTAGCTGGTGTAGAGGTTGAAACCGGGTTGAAGGTAAAGTGCATACGCACGGAAAATGGAACAGAATTTGTGAACAGGAAGTTTGATGTTTTTCTACACCAAAAGGGTATAAAACATCAGTTAACTGTTCCCTACACTCCAGAACAGAATGGCGTAGTGGAACGAGCAAACCGCACTATTGTGGAGATGGCTCGTGCTATGTTGGCGGAAAAGGGTCTGAGTGCGAGACTGTGGGCAGAGGCATGTTATACGGCTGTTTATACGAAGAACAGGCTGCCTCACAGTGGCAATAATGGTAAGATTCCTGAGGAGTTGTGGACAGGGAAGGCTCAGTCGTTCGATCATTTCAGAGTTTTTGGAACGAAGGCGTTTGTGCACGTGCCAAAGGAAACTCGGAAAAAATGGAGCCCTAAAGCAGTAGAACATATCTTTGTTGGTTACTGTGAAGAAACCAAGGGATATCGTTTCATAAATCCCAGTAATCCTCGCGTCATCGTAAGAGCAAGGGATGTAATTTTCTTGGAGGACTCTACAGTAGCAGTTTCAGAGGATCCTAGTCAGCTCGTAGGTAGTAGTGACAAGGATGCTGAAGTAATCTGGGAACTTGCAAAGGTAGAAGGCCAGTCAGGTTCGTCACCTGGTAGTGCAGAAGCTTCTCAAGGGCCGAGTTCCACAGATGAAGCTGAAGTATATGAAGACGCGGAAGTTGAGATGGGAGAAACGAGTGATAGCGGAGCAGAAAATGTCGTGGTGGAAAACGTTGAAGTTGAAGAGACTATAAATAGAGGAGAGTCAAACGAAGGTGAATGTCATTATCCTTTACGTAATAGAATCCGAGAAGGAAATCTTCATGGACTTGCATGCTGTACAGAAGGACAGGAGCCTTTGACAGTAAAGGAAGCTTTAAGTCGGGAAGATAAGGATAACTGGAAGGAAGCCATGAAGAAAGAGATGGATTCGATGTACGAGAACAAGGTCTGGAAGCTCATCAACAAGCCACCTGGGGCTAAAGTCGTGGGAAACAAGTGGATCTTTAAGTACAAGTTTGATGCAGATGGTAACAAGACCTATAAAGCTCGACTTGTGGCGAAGGGTTTTACTCAGTCCTACGGGGTCGACTACTTTGAAACTTATTCACCGGTCGTGAGAAGATCGACAGTTAGATTGCTGCTATCGTTGGCTGTTGAAAAGGATTTGTTCATCAGTCACTTTGATGTGAACACCGCTTTTCTGAACGGTGATTTGCATGAAAGAGTTTATATGCGACAGCCGGAGGGTTGCATAGACGAAAACTCGAAGGAAAAAGTTTGCTTACTAGAAAAAGCGATATACGGCCTCAAACAAGCTTCACGGTCTTGGAATGAAAAAGTAAATGAAGTGTTATTGTCTTTGAACTTCAAGCGCTGTGACTTTGATAGCTGTCTCTACAAAAATAATAATTTTTATATCGCTCTATACGTTGACGATTTTTTATTATTTTACAAAGACAAACAGCAGAAGGAAGTTTTATTAGACAATCTTTGTAAGCATTTCAAGATAAAGGATTTAGGGGAAGCGAGACAAGTTTTGGGTATGCTTTTGTTTAAGACGGACACCGGAATATATTTGAATCAAGAGAGGCTTATTTCGAAGATCTTGGATGAATATGGTATGTCTGACTGCAAACCAGTGAAAACTCCGACGGAAATGAATTTCCATAAAGCCTTGGCGGAAGGGGAAGGAGGTAAGCTCTTATCCTGCCAAGACTCTCGTAGTTATCAGGCGCTCATAGGATCGCTGAACTATTTGGCCTGTAACACACGCCCAGATATTGCGGCTGCGGTCAATTTTTTGGCGCAGTATAACTCATGTTGTGAGGAACGCCATTGGAAAGCTGCTAAACATATCTTGAGATACCTTAAGGGTACAAGGGATCTATGTTTGATATTTCCCAAGTCGCCGGTGCGGGACATCACGGGATTCGTAGATGCTGACTGGGGAGGGAACATCAAAGATAGGAAATCTTATTCTGGGTTTATTTTTAGATGCGGAAACTCGTTGATTAACTGGGAATGCCGGAAACAAGCTTGTGTAGCACTTTCGTCAACGGAAGCCGAGTATATTGCACTTTCGGAGGCAACCAAGGAGGCAGTTCACTTGCGGCAGTTGAATGCATTTATAAGAGGTGAATATCTTGGGTCTATTTGCATTTTCGTAGATAATCAGAGTGCTATTAAACTTGCGTACAATCCTGTAGCGCATAGAAGGACGAAACATATAGACATAAGGGCGCACTATGTCAGAGATTGCATTGCTAAGAATGTTGTACGTCTGAACTATGTATGTACGGAAGATAACCCAGCAGATGTGCTGACAAAACCGTTAGGTCGTGTGGCATTTAATAAATGTGTGCGCGAGCTGAGTTTGGGTATGTCTGGTGTGGTGTGATGTGAGGATATCACACCACACAATATATACCTGATGATGGATATAATAGATATCTGATGATGGATGTTGTTTGAGGGGAAGTGTGAAACTTTTTAGTTGACAACAACATTTCAAATTGATATTCGAACATGTGTGTTTTTATAATGACTTGTGTCATTCACTTGAAATAAAAATTTCTCTGTGCAAACAACGTTTTTACTTCCATACCCAAGTTATCTAGTTTATTTCATCAAAACTATCGCTGCTTTCAAGCATTCTATTTCAGACGTAGTATACATCTATTGAATATTGGGAACGTAGTTCTGTTCTCAGCTCATTCTGTTATTAGTGGATTGCCATGTAATCAAAAAATTATGTTTTGAGAAGAAAAATGAATTTAATACACAAATAACATAAATCACACACAATAACTCATAATATCCAAGAAATAGTTTAATTATTTGAGTAAATTACTGTGTTAAGTTAATTGAGGGGGAATTATCGAAGTATACCTTAGATGGAGCCTGCCCCCGGGCTGAGGCGGTCATTATACGGCTATTTGGTGTAGATGCGTCAGAATAAGGAATTTTGAATAAACCTGACCGATTTCTTAGGTCCTGGCAAGTTATAAATACGATCCAATATTATATTTTTCCTTAAAATGCATAGAAGCTCAATTCCCTTCATGTTAATTGCGTTAGTGAATGAGATTGACGACAGATGTCGCTAGTTGTCTCATTGTTATTGATTTATTAGTAAATAATTTATTTAAACTCGAGAATTATTATAAGAAAGTATTTCTGATGCTTTTAAAAGTTAGGTATGGGCGCCGCGAGCGTCGTACAAGAGGGTGCACTTGTACCTCTCTGGCTTCAAAATAAAATGGAGGTGTAAAAACATTCAAATTTTTTTTATTTTCAAATGTTTTTACACTTATAAAATAAATAAAAAATATTCGAAAACGTCTAATACAATAATAGAGAAAGAGGCTTTTAAATTAATTTTTAATTGACCTATCGAGGCGGAAAAATATTAAGTAAGTGTCAAATTACTCCGAAATGGTTGACATTTGCATAGGGGTCATAAGGGGTCATTTGATTGCAAATGAATGACCTTCCCTACATCCTCTAAATGGATTGTCGACGTATTATAACTGACTAACTGTATATATCATAAACTGAAAATAACGACTTATTTTCCAATTTATTGTTCCTAATTTACATTCCATTTCTAACTTTATTAAGACGTTATTGTCTGAATTTGAGTCTAGACTTCCAACAATATACTGTCTCTAAGTTGCCTCCTTTGAAATTGTAAAATAACTGGCAGTCAGACAAATATGGAAAGTATGAAACAATTGAAATACCTAACGACTGCGAATTGTTCAGGTTTAATAACTTTATTACTTAGCTTTGTTACGATTAAATAATTTCACTTTCATTAATGTCGTCTGGAAAGAGAGGAATGGTGTCAAAGCTTATATTTGTATACTATGGTTTCTAAACTCAGCCTAATGCGAGTCGGACTCGCACCACACGAAGGGTCCGTACCACTGAATACTATTTAAAACTGCATATTAAAAAAAAAAAACACGTTATTTGTATGGAAAAATAATGTTAAAAAATAAAGAGGGACGCATTAATTCTTAATATTTGTTGAACACACTTATACATTCTGTGAAAATTTCAACTGTCTACCTATTTCTATTACGGTTCATGAGATACAGCCTGCTGACAGACAGATGGCGGACGAACAGCGGAAGCTTAGTAATAGGTTTCCTTTGGGTACGGAACCCTAAAAATCATTGATGGACTGTGTGAAAGATGATATGGCTATAAAAGGGGTGACTATCGAGATGACGACTAGATGAAGGAGATGTATGGAAATGAAAGACATATTGCACCGACCTCAAGTAAATGGGATGGCGGCAAGAAAATGATGGTTTGTTACACAACCATCATTTTCTTGCCGCCATGATTGTTATTCATGGGATGAAAGAGACCTACTCGTATTTTACTTACTTCATATTAAGTACACTAGTCAACAAGAAAATTCATAAAAAAGTAATTATATCTACTCGATTGCAATAAGTTTAAATCGAAAGCTAAGGTTATGGAATGGCTATTTCAACAGGACTATACAACAACAACAAACTGAATCAGTACTAAAATACATTGCATAATATTGCTTTATTTTGCTTTAATTGCTTCACATATAATACCTCACACTCACTACTCTCATACAAAAACTCCCCACACATACACACATCCCCACACAGATTCACCCACTCATAATTCATAGGTATTAAATTGTTGTTCTATAGTATTTATCATTTTCCTTTCTTTTTCTTAAAATATAATATGTATAGTTTAAAAGTAAATCAGACTGTTATCACGAACAATGAGTTGGCACAGTTAGCAGTTTGTATAATCCCTATTTTTAAGTAACCTCACAGCTGAACTCTGTCTCTTAAGATACAGGTTATCCTAGTTTAAGAGGCAGGGCTCACAATATCTGTATACAGACTTCTGCAGCGTAGTTAGCATCGTGTTAATCAGTGTATATTAATGATAAATGATTTTATTTCTGTAAGTAGGTTTGAACAAACACTTTTACACGTCAATCATATTTTTTTTAAACTAGATGGGGTCGGCGTTTCCTATCTGACTACTCTGAGAAGAAAGGCCGAAACACACTCAGAGGTCACAGTATATGAAATATAATGTATATTTCTTTGTGACAATAAACTATTATTTGTATTTGTATTCATTTATTTGCTTAAAACATGGTATACAAAGGTGTTACATGAGTTAAGGATGAGATCATACATGTTTTGCTTAAGACTAAAGCAGGCAAAATGATTAACATAACTTAAGTTCAAAGTATTCCATAATGCTATAATAGTAGATTGTTATACAAGGAGCTAAAATTACCCATTATATACGAGGTAGTTTTACTCCCGAGCTTTAGCGAGGGAGTAAATAGAAACCGAGTTTAATGGGTTTTTAGCACCGTGTGTTACACTCTACTTTTCACTACGATTGCGAGAAAATAAAACAATCCAATACAACATGAAATATCTAGTTTATTTTATTAAAAAATTATTTCTTTTCCTTTCTCTTCTTGCAAATTAGGGTCTCCATTCTCACTAGATGATGACATTTTCACTAGGTATTGTAAAATTAATTACGGTCACAATTCAATTTGCAAATTAGAGAAAAATTATAAAGATTTCGCGCCAATGTCTTTTTTTTTTGTTTTTTCTTCTGCAGCCGCAACGCATTGCATGCATTCTACCAAAGAGATCGCCGATTTTAGTTCCATTTTCAAAAATAAAATTAAGTTTTTTTTTTATGAAACAGTAATAAGTCGAGTCTATATTCATGATTATTCTACTTATGACTAAAGACTTTTTCGTTGTTGTAGGCTCATTGTCATTTGACACACAAAAATTAAAAAAAAAAAAATTTTTCCCCTAGAGGAAGAATTGCTATTTTTTCTTCGCTCTGGTACGCCACAATGACGGTCTTTTTGAGCAAGAGGAGTGAAAAAATTATTATCGTTTAGCCACTTAAACAAGTGAATTTTAAACTGACTGACCGGTTGGTGCAGTTGGTAGCGGCCCTGCCTTCTGAGCCGCTGGTCCCGGGTTCTATCCCCGGAGAAGTCAAACATTTGTGTGCATGAACATGTTTGTTTGACCTGTGTATGTGTGTTTATATGTATATAAGTATATATATCAGTCATCAGGTTACCGTAGTACAAGTTCTACCTAGTTCGGGACCTGAAGACCTAGTGTAGAAGTTGTCAAAAAAAAAACAGACTGTTATGTACCTAGTCATTTAAGTTTACATGGTAATTTGTTGTATATATACATACGTACAGCCATAGCTACACAGGTTTTACTATATTTTACTAATCAAGGGATTTCATTTAAAACAAGTCTAAATTTGTCACGCCGCCGATTCCTAGAGCTTACCTCTGCTGCTATTCTGAATAGATCTTTGTGTTTCCATACAAACATACATGTTTCATATAGATATAGTGAGGGTATATTTAGGCACGAGATAGTTTGGCGCACAAGCGTAGCGAGGGCCAATAGTTCGATAGCCTTTTTTTTTTGAGGGTGGGAAATCATCAAATAACTTCTCCCGCTCTGGGCAGAGCAGGTGGGCGTGTCAGACTCTTACTGACTAAAACCCACCCGTGTTCCTTCAGTTGCCTATGCCAGGGGCCACGGTATCCCTCTCGGACTTTCCCGCAACCCTAGCAGGCATCGGCCCTAGCGGACCCCGTGCTGACATCTCTTTGAGGCGCGCGTGGGACACAACGCGCCGTCGACCCGGGCCTGGTCCTTATCGAACGGCGAGCTGCCCATTACTCGCCGTTCGCAAGCCCAAGCCTATGGTGGCCGGGAATCGGCCTACGATTCCCGACGCCCAGGGCGGCTCCTGCGGCGGCTAGAAATTTGCTTCTCCCTCACGCGTTCCGCCTCCTCCTCCGCGAACATTACTGCTTCATAGTGCGAGTGCCTAAATGGGTCTTTCATCCGAGGTAAACACTCTGCTTTTCATTTCGACTATGAGGAATGTAAATAAAAACCTGATTAGTTATATAAACAATATTTTATTAAAACATACATAAACAATATTGGTAAGGTAATATCTATTTAAAATTAATATTAAATTTAGAGCAATTAATAAACGTAAGGAAAAGGTTCTTTCCTGGTATATTAATTTTGGATATTTTTTGCGAAACTTGAGTTTCTTGTGTTTCTGTAAATATTGGAGAAAGCAATATTTTGTAATTTTCTTCAGCTGGAATTGATTTATTTTTACTTCGCTACGGATGGTCCTTGCAAGTACTAGGTTGCGGAGTGAATTTCGAGGAATGTAGATTTATTAATTTTGTAACTTTACTTGATATTTTAGTCTTTCTTTAAATAGATTCTTCTATGTATTCTTTGGCTACTTTACTCGATTTCCATCCTCCGTGTCTTTTAATTGTAGTCAAATCTGCGCTTGAATCCGCTAACAAAGTAGAATATAAGTTAGGATTTGGTAAATTAAGATACGTGGCTATCTGTTTCGGGATACCAGACATTTTGTTTTTTCCAATTACTTGCCTCAAACATTTCGCTTTTTGGTAATTCAGGAAAAAACGATCAGTTTCCATATCACTAGGTCGAAGTCCTTTGTATTTTTATATTATTTTTACAAATTCTTTCTTTACTACAAAGGCTCAGTCAACTTTTGCTATATTACCTCTTAACTTTACTGGTATTATTAAACTTTGTTTCTCTATCATTTTCACCAGGTCTATGCTTCTGCAAGCGCCACTAACGGCCAATATCAACACGCCCTGAAAAAAAATTAAATCTTTAATGGGTAGTTCTCTTGTATGATATCTATACATAAGTACCTAATTATTAATAGATTCGATGATACTAAAAGATTTCCTTACATTTATTACTAAGTATATTTCGTCTGGCGCTTGATTTAAGAAGGTTTGGAACTTTGGACATCTTGTGGGGTGAAAAGTTTGGATTTTTTCGCTTTGATTCTATCCGTCTTTTCAGAAAAGATGATAGTTTGGCCAAATCTTTCAAATATACCTATATCGTGTTTTGTATAATATAGAGTTGACGATTTATGATTCTTAGATAATTCATTGAAATATGTTAGTAATACTAACACGTTTTCCGAAAAAGACTTAACTCTTTTTTCATCGCGCCATTTCATAAAAGCGTCGTAAGATTTCAAGTATTTTTTTTTTCTTTTGTTATTGGAGGTGAAGGGTTTTCCACTACTTTTTTAGCCTCTGCTTTAGGTAATGAAATCAGGCGTTAAATCCATATCTCAATTACAAAATGTCTGTTTATGTAAATAATTAGTAGGTCCTACTCGACAAAACAACGATCGAATTGCCGCTTTCCCGCCTTTTTTATGTTTCTTTTTCTGTGGCATTGTACCATTCAGTATTTATTTGTCATTGATGATGGTAAACATTTAGCTCAAATCTATGTACTTAAATTAAATAATAATTTAGTGAAAAATAAATAATTATAATAATAAAGTCATATTACAATTATTATTGTTGATAGTATTTTTTTATTACAATTGTACACCGCGATTTAACAGAGTGGCTGTATAAAAAGTTGGGACATGGCTTGCAAAGTTCTTTTTTTTTTTTACAGCTGGGAAAATAGTTTCCTAGGGACTACGTAAAGAGAACTATCTTTTATTGGGGTGAAATTTCAAAAAGTGTCCAGCTTAGACAGTAAATAATAGTACGAAAACACTCCAAAATGGCGCTAGCGTAGGCAAATGGTGTGGTATGAATGTAGCAGTTGTTTACGGACTGAAGTATGCCGAGTTAGAAAAAAAATACGGATTGATGTATGCCGAGTTAGAAAATGTAATATTTTTAGGGACTAGAGTAGTTGGTTGGTACATTATTTTGTAAACATAACCTAAAATTATTGTTTTTAAAATTTACCCGGTGGCTACTGTGGCGCCACCCTTATGTAGCACATTTTAACGGACACTTTATACACAGAGATAGTTCTCCTTACCTCTACCCTCCACACCAGGGACGAAAAGTACTGTTTTTATCCCTCTGATCAGGTAACTTCAAGCGTATTTTCCATATATATTATGAGAAATAAAAAAGTTAAATTAAAAGTTGTATAAATGAGGTTTCCGGCGACTGGGACCGCAATAACTAGGACCACGGTCCCAGTCGCCGGATCCGTAAAAAATAAATATTTTTCTTCCGGCAACTGGGACGAGGTTTCCGGCGACTGGGACCGCAATAACTAGGACCACGGTCCCAGTCGCCGGATCCGTAAAAAATAAATATTTTTCTTCCGGCAACTGGGACCACTCATAGATAACTTAAAAAAATCTATAATTCAAGCCGAAATCGGTACAGTCAAACGAAAAAATTTCTAAATTATTTATATGAATATCATTGACACGTTCTAGACATGATTTTATCCTATGCGCTTAATAATAGATTAAGCTAGTCCGTTTTTACATAATTCACACATGCAGGTAAAACACACACAAAGGGCATAGCATTGTATAATACTATCCCTCTCTAATTCGAGTCCGTTTTGCCTGTCGATTTCAAGGTCAGGTAGCCCTTTTGTTATGAACGAGAAATTTTGCATCGCCCGATGACTGGCTCGGCCAATCACGAACAAGAAGCTTATCAGTTTAAGAAAGTCAAGTTTTGCATCAGACAGTGTCATATTAGATCATTGTAAGATACTGCGCTGAATATTTGTTGCAAATTGTGTGATGTAAGTGGTGGTGTAGTGACTTCATTTAATACTCTTCAGGTATGTAAAACAATTTTTATTAAATTATATTATTACTATATTTATTGTTTATAAATATAAACAAAACAAGCTAATAAGGGGGTTAAACGACGTGGTTACAAATATTTTTACTTTAGATTACTTCTCATCTTTGATGCGACTTTTTAATGTCACAAAAAAAATGTCATTTGTTAAGATTATCTGATAGTTAATATTTTTTTCGATTTTAGAATTATCAAAATGGATGAAAAATGTCCTTCAACTTCACGTGGTGAACAGTCGTTTTATATTGATGTCACACAAAGAGGACGTGAACTTTTGCGAAGAGCTGGCTATGAATATATTCTTAAAAGAATAAACAAATATGGCTCAAAACTCTGGCGATGTGCAAGAAAAAATGTTTGCAACGCGACGATAAAAATCAGAGAAATTTTTCGTTTGACTGTACATTTTTTGATTTCAGTTATCATTTATGAGTGGTCCCAGTTGCCGGAATAAAAATATTTATTTTTTACGGATCCGGCGACCGGGACCGTGGTCCTAGTTATTGCGGTCCCAGTCGCCGGAAACCTCGTATAAATAACCTCCCGAAACAAATATTAGGTAAATACCGTATTTAACTTTTAATTAAAAAACAAAAGGCAAAACAGTTTTATCAGAAACGGAACACGCATCTCGTTCTGCTATCCTTTGCATAAAAAGTCATAGCATACATCCGGTAGTTAATTTTTTTAAACTAATGGTAGCCGCCTTATAGCCACAAATGTCAAACATAAATTCTTTAAAAACGCGCATTAATAAAGGTAAAAGTTTAAAAGGGATGTCGCCTGCTGTTTATATTTTTTTTAATTTAACATAATTTACGATTTGGGAACATTTCATTATCTGTGGCAGGATCGGATTAGGATCGTGTAAACGTCATTTGGTATTAAAACCTTTTTGATGAAGAGTGAATTAAAGTTAGTTTATTAATTAGACGTTAATTTTATGATGTTTTTATATGGCCTGTTGCGTGTTTTCCATATTTGTTTGGTTTTTTTTCAAAGGATTAAGGCATGTGGTAATTAAGGGGTGTAGTCGTGTGCATATTTTTTGTTTTTTATATGTACGTGATAGGTTTACTGCATAACTAATAATTGATCACTAGATCTCAGTTTATTTTTTAATTTTTGTTAATATTACGAGGTACCTCAAAAATTTAATTCATAATTATTTTCTCATAAATACACCTACTTACTTATTTAATTGCAGTCCAGAGAAGCTTTTGTTAATTATTTGCTCTGGCCAATTTAAAGAGAACGTCTAAATTCCATTGTCTAATTTAGTTGGAATATTATATTTGTAATGCCAACATTTGCACACGCAATCGTGGTTTCATTTTAATAAAAGTTTATTTCTGTATGTTTTAGGTAATTAGAATTTGTTATTAATTAGAATTATAAAACTTTCTGATTCATTTATTTCTACGTATAAACGGATTTTTCTTGTTTTTATACAATAAAAAAAATGAACCGCAGGGCGTAGATTCGGCTTGGTTATTAGCAAAACGAAATACAAAGTAAATAAGTAATAATGTTAGACATTTGAACTAAGAACACAAGTAAGTAAATAGATGGATATATATTATTAGGTACGCGGCTCTGATATGTGAGAGGACTTCATTGGTACATGCGGCGGATTTTAATCTGCAAGACAGCTGTAAGGTTTTGGTCTAAGTCACAGAAATTCGGAGGCTGGTTAGCTGAGGCTGATATGATGGATCCACGAAGAATACCTAAGTGCACCGAGGTAGTAAGTAAAAAAGTGACAAATTGCCAAGTAAACTGCGTAAACTGCTGCGATTGGCTGTTGATAAATCATTCAACCAATCACAGTATCTTACGCGCGCTTAAAAATGTGTCACATTAATTTTGCGACAATTTTCGTTCGTAAAACTGGCCCTATGCCTCGTTAACAATGTTGCCGGCACTAACCTGTTCACGCAGCATGAGCTATTTTCGAATTAGTCGTTCGTGCCAGAAAACAAGAGATTAAAAAAGTTTGGAAAATCCAAAAGTGCACGCCTCGTAATGCTCATTTATTTTATATTATATTCGTATAATTGATTGGTAATATAAAAAAAAAACATATATAACAACAAGAAAAGTTATTATATTTTTGTACATGTCTATCATAGTGAATTTTAATAAAAAATCATTAAAAAATACTACGTAAACTAGGCTACTAATAGGAAATACGGCAAGGTCTCGATATATAAATTTTTTCGGAAGTTATTGTTGATACTTACATATATACAAAATGAGCGTACTTACATACATCAGGACGTCTACGTATTTTTTTTTGAAAGGTGTGTTTTCAAAGTAGCAACTATATATAATGATTTTTAGAAAGTATATGATGGTTTAATTGAATATTTTCTCTATGTACATCTACCTACTCATATTATTGTATAAATGCAATATAGTTGTGATAGAGGCATTTGAAGATCACAAAATTTCTAGACCTTGACGAGTCGGGAGTAAAGCACTACCTTAACTATTATTCGCATGTGGTGCTTTCTTCAAAAAACCCAATGGTCTTCATATAGTCCGGTCATTATAATGTACCTAATAAACGGAATTGAAAAAAGATTGACCTCTCGAGCTTGTATTAGTGTTTCGTCTCAGAGTAGGCTAGGAAACACCGAATAATGGATATCTTAAATTAAAAAAATTGTTGTGTAAAAGTTTTATTATTTGTAACCAATTTACAACCTAAAAGTCAATTATCGTACCCCACAAAAAATTAAAAAACCATTCAAAATTACTATAAGTACTTACCCAAAATAATTTTAAATTTTCGCCGTTTAAATTATGGACTCGGTGGATTGCACCCGCACAACAAACACTTGATTGGGGTAGGAGTAAAGCTTTGGTTTCCTACGACAGCGGGTTGGCCGCCACATGACGGCCACAGTGACGGCCGTCATAAAAATTACAGCACCGGGGTTTGACTTTACGGTGTCAAAAAACGCTCTCTGAGAAACACCAACAGTGACCTCATTCGACAGTAAATTACGCGGAAGCTATGTGGCGGCCACCGCAGTCTTAGGACACCGTAGTTTTAGTTGCGATCTAGTAAGCTGTAATCCAAAACTCTCCTCAAATCGTGACAAGCAGTTTCCGCTACCTCTTATGCCTCAAACGGCTCCACACAGACGCTCCTATGGCGAAAGTAGACGATAAATCTTACCATTGTCACAGGCAGATGGCGTTCGTGTCCAGGTTTTTACCGCTATAACTTTGTAACAAAGAGCGCCCGCTTTTTGTGCCACCTGTCTTTATGGACTGCTTCGGCTATTTCAGTTTTTGGTTTTAGTTTTGGTCAGGTTACTGTGTAGTTAGTTGGTTTTGTGACATAAATACTACGCTCTTTTGTTTTTGATAATAAATTAAGTGTATTGCTTAGGGCTTGATCTATAAATTAATGATAGGTAGTTTTTTTTTGCTTTATTAATAAACTTGATTATTTAAATGATTTCATATCTTGCTGCATTGAAGATACAACATGTCAAATGTACGGGTTTACCTTTTTTAAACCCGGCGGTGAGATGGCGGACGACGTTATTTCCATTGCGGGTAGAACCTGGATGGGGCTGGCACAGGAGCCTGGGATTGGCACATGAAAAGGGAGGCCTATGATGAAGTTCATAAATAACCAGGTCAAAAACAATAAATTAAATAATTAAATCTTCCGAAGTACTAATACCTCGAAGAAAACTGTACAAAAAAACATAAATATCTTCCAGACACATTCAGTTTTACGTGCGTTCATTTAAATGAATCAGTAAAACTCTAATCTTGATCTTAAATAAGATAGTAATTAAGTACCGTATCAATGGGTGGTCCAATTAGTATCTCCTTAGACTATTTCCATCCCTTTCTGTTTTCTATGAATAAAAAGGACAGAGCTATGGTCCTGGGGCAAAAAAGCCGGTAGCGTAAGTAATTTGAAATCATTTGACCCACTATATTCGTTTTAGTAGAGGTATAAATTAGTTGTTTTATCTCTGTCAGGCTATTATCATAATTAATTTGGAAAAAAATATGTTATCTTTACGGCCAGTTTCGGTTACAAGACTTTACGTTACTTAGGGGTGGTAATAATGGTAATTAACCACCTTATTTCAGTTAGAAGCTGACACGTCACTACCTCTTATATATCAAAATTCTGTTATTTTAGAATTTTCAGAAGCAGCATTTCGATTGACTTTTAGGGTTCCATATCCAAATGAAGGGTGGGCGTTTTGGGGGGACTGTCTTATGTGATTTTGACGTTCAAAAAGTGCTGATTCTCAGCCTAATTTGAATAAATGACTTTTGATTTTTGATTTTAAATGACAAAAACAAAACCCTTATAATTTCGTCACGTCCGTCTGTCTGTCCGTCCGTCCGACCGTCTCGTCTGTATCTGAACATGTGTCCGGATTTTACACGGCCATTTTATTCTAAGACTATTTAATTTCCACTATATCGATGAAAATTTGGAAAGAAGGTGTACCTCACGCACCGTTATACAGTGATGTAGTGAAATCACGAGAAAAATCATTGGGGATGGGTCTCCCCACACAAAGTTCAATGCACATAAACGTGTGGGGTATCGTTAGATCCTATAATTTAAAAAAACATGATGCTCCTAAGTGACTCTTTTATTTAAGTCAATAGTTTTTGATATAAAAAAAACTAAACTAAAAAAAAAACTATGAAAATCAAACTTGTTACTGTAACCGAAAATAACCCTTTTTTTCGGTTACAGTAACAAGTTTGATTTTCATAGTTTTTTTTCGAGAAATACTATGAAATACTTACTAACTTATTCTCACGATCGATAAAATCAATACTGTGCATGGGTAAATATTCATCCCAACTACAGAACCCTTCACTGTGCTTGGTCCGACACGCACTTGGTCGGTTCTTACCTCCTCTTACGGATATATGCGTAGGAAGTAATCGCAGGAAGCAATTTTAACATAATTTTGTCCTATTCTATATACAATACATATGTCATTCCGCTGTCAATTTACACCATGAGAACCGGCCCTTGGCAAGGTAGGTACCAAAAAATTAACCATGAGAAATATCCCACTACACATACAATGTAGGTTTCATCAAAAGAGTCCAAATAATATAATTATGAAAAATGATTTTAAGCTTCAAGGCTCCTATAAACAGGAGCGACACGCGACGCGAATCGCGCTCGACACAAAGGCACCACTTGTCGCGCGACACGGGCGGTGCCTTTGTGTCGCGCCTGTTCGAAGGAGCCTTTAGCGTTACTTGTAGAACCAGCCAGTTGTAAGCAACATTTTTACAAAAAAACACAGCGTAAGGCGGGCGAAACCTAGTTCCCGTGAAAGCGTTAATGAACCCATTCAAAAGGTTCGCAGCCCCACCGAGTTTCCCCCATTTATTTTATGAGAGAAATAACTATTTTGTCGTGATTATAATGTTGTGGATAAACTTAATGTTATTAGGATAGAATAGCTTAGGCACTGTTTATTATTAGGTAAGTTGTATACTCGAATAAAAGTAATTTTAATAGCTTAAGCATAATCAGCCTATAATGTTTTCACTGCTGGGACACAGGCCTCCTCTCGGGGAGAGGGAGTGGGCCATAAGCCACCACGCGGGCCCAGCGCGGTTTGGTAGATGTCACATGTATTCGAATTTTTGGTTCTAGGACATGCCGGTTTCCTCACGATGTTTTCCTTCACCGTTTTGAGAGCAGTGGTGATGAAATAATTAACACAAAGTAAAGCGCCTGGCTGGGTTCGATAACCTACGACCTACAACTCGTATGTCGCGGCCGTTACCACTGCTCAATTTGCTGTAATTTGACTGCTATTTAGCGATAACAATAATTTTCAACGCTATACTAGTTTTTCTTACCATCCATTAAAGACCGAGACCTTTCCGTGCTTTGGAAACGTTTGGTCTAGACCACCTAGACTGACTTTACGAGAAGTCAGAAACCTAGTCAGACAAACAGTCTTACCAAGGGGTATCGTGTTACCCAGTAACTGGGTTGTGGAGGTCAGATAGGCAGTCGCTGTTGGCGCTGCTGAAGATTGTAATACTACCTATGCATTGTATAAACTCAATCTCCTTTGTATTATATAACTGCACAGGACAAGTGTGAGTACTATGTACTATCGAGCTATCATTCACCGGGTAATGTCTTTCATTGACTTGAATGTGCCCTGGCGGTTGATATAATTATGTCATGCTTACTCAAATGTCTCGCTGACGGTGGCGCGTGTGTTGAATAATTTAGCTTCCTACAAAATGGTTGAGCTGAATGGTGCTGATCCGTGCGTCATGTTCGTGAACGGGCGCCGTCAGTTGGGACTGTCATCTCTTAACTGCCATGTGTGGCTTATTTTAATTATTTTATTTATGCATTGTTTTGTTTAATTTTCTATTTCCTGTACTCTGGACACTCAACGACTACGTCTTATTTACATCCTTCTCACATATGACTGACCGGTTGGTGCAGTTGGTAGCGACCCTGCCTTGTGAGCCGCTGGTCCCGGGTTCGATCCCCGGACATGTCAAACATTTGTGTGCATGAACATGACATGTCTGTTTGACATGTGTCTGGGTGTTTATATGTATATAAGTATGTATATCAGTCATCAGGTTACCGTAGTACAGGTTCTACCTAGTTCGGGACCTGAAGACCTTGTGTGGAAGTTGTCTCATATTATATAATTATAAATTCAACATTAATGATGTAACTAATATTTATGTAACAATATAATTTAAAAGAGTGTCCATGGTGTTTTATGCCCGTTCTTCTCCATAGGTACCTACTACACTTTGGAATAGGCAACTAGCTTCATATTTCTGACTGACCGGCCACTTGGCAATTCAAAAGTGCCTGTAAATGGTTTAATTGAAATAAATGCTTTGAGTTTGAGCTCCATGTAAAATACTGGTATTCAGGTGGATCCGGTTATACTGGAAGCCGACCCCAGCACAGTCGTGGAAAAGGATCAGGAGACAGATGATGATGCAAGTTTCATTCTCAACTGTCCTACTCAAGCGTTTCATTAGATATAATGGATTTCTTCATGTATCTGTCTGTGATTGTTTAACCTGTTGACTTCTGCAAACAATTTAAATGCTAGGAGTAGGTGTACATCATTGATGTTCATGTTTTTTTTTGCCTGGTTTTCCTTGTTTATAGCAATTTAAACAATGTATGCTGCAACAATCTTGCAATGCAAGCTGATAAGCCCTTATCACGCGAAGTCAAACGAGGTCAATTAGATTTTTGCTGCGATTCCTTTATCAAATCACATGTAACACGAAATAGATACTGTTTGAATAATGTTTAAGGCTACTTCTCCCTGAAGAATAGCTCAAATTCTACACGTGGATTCAGTGAAGTACCTTGAAAATGTTATCCCAACTTTTCCTCTTTTCTCAGAAAAACTTTACTACGGCAACGTGTATTCAAATTACTTACAAGAAACAACAATGTATACTAATTTTCTAAAGATTCCGTTTTAGGGCGAATTTCACCAAATTTTTATATCTAGAATTTTGGAATTTGTTACGGTTATCTATATCGTCGGCTTACCGCAAGAACTCATTAAGTGACCAAAACTAAACATTGAGAAATCATTTAATTACTTTTGATTTCATTAGATGTCCTATAAAATCATAAATAACATAAGTTTATAAAAAAAAAATCAGCGTTAAAGAGTTAAATATATTTATTAATAAAATCAATCAAAAGAAGTAAAAAATGTTGACGGATATTTTTTTTAAAGCTTAAAAACCAAGTTAATGACTTCTTGTCATTGAAACCCTACACTAAGAGTGAATTAAACATTTCTAAAATTAGACTAAGTACTAACACTAGACTAGTTTCTCAAAGGAACCAACTGTTATTAATCAGTCTTAAAAGTTAACATAACAAGTCTTCTTTATCCTCATAACAAATTCTTAAAAAAAAAACAATCTAAATTTGCAAAATTTCACAATGGCACCTACATCAGTAAAAATAATAAATAAATGAAATAAGTAGTAAACATATTTCTACTACTCAATCATTTTCTTCTTCCGAATATTCTTCTTCTGGTAACATACCTCGACCTTCCCTATCTGGTAGGTTCTGGTACCAGTGATGCAGCTCAGGGGGTCTGAAATAGGAGAATTATGAAGTTTATTTTTTGAACTTATATGAGTAGGTTAATAAGCAATCATAAACCAAATATATTAACCGACTGACCGGTTGGCGCAGTTGGTAGCGACCCTGCCTTCTGAGCCGCTGGTTCCGGGTTCGATTCCCGGACAAGTCAAACATTTGTGTGCATGAACATGTCTGTTTGACCTGTGTCTGGGTGTGCATATGTATATCAGTCATCAGGTTACCGTAGTACAGGTTCTACCTAGTTCGGGACCTGAAGACCTTGTGTGGATGTTGTCTCATAGTATTATTATATTACATTGAACGGATCTCCGTCAACAAACAATGTTTGTGGTCTTCCTAATTATATTAATCTATTGTGGGTGGCAATAAAAGCCAGGCCAGGCCGAAAGGACGAACCGACCGCCTCGTCGGGCGGCTGGTGCGGGTGGGGCCGGATTTGGCGGAGAGCCATATTGGCTTCCGCAGGGGGCGCTCTACGGTGGACGCCATCATGCGCATGCGGACCCTCACGACGGGGGATGCTGTGGCCCGGGGTGGGGTCGTCTTGGCGGTGTCTTTAGACATCGCCAATGCCTTCAATACCCTGCCCTGGAGTTGCATCAGGGAGGCTCATCGGATGCCGACCTACCTCTGTCGTGTGGTCGAGGCCTATTTGACGGACCGGGCCGTCATCTACCCCGGTCACCAGGGAGTATGGAACCGGCAAGAGATGTCGTGCGGTGTCCCACAGGGATCGGTCCTGGGGCCGCATCTGTGGGACATCGGATACGACTGGGTGCTGCGCGCCGACCTCCCTAGCGGCGTCAGCGTGGTTTGTTACGCTGACGACACGCTGGTCCTGGCGCAGGGGAGGTCGCACCAGGCGGTGGCCGAACTAGCGACACGCGGGGTTGCGACAATCGTCGAGAGGATCCGGCAATTGGGACTCGAGGTGGCCCTGCACAAGTCCGAGGCCATGTGTTTTCATGGTCCTCGGAACACGCCACCGTCGGGTTCCCAAATAACGGTAGGAAGGGTTCACATCGGCGTCGAGTCGACGATGAAGTACCTGGGACTCGTCCTCGACAGCCGGTGGAACGTCGTGGAGCATTTCCGACGTTTGGCTCCCAGACTGGAAAGGGCCGGGGCTGCCTTAAAGCGGCTCCTGCCCAATCTAGGGGGGCCAAACGCCTCCTGCCGGAGGCTCTACGCGGGGGTCGTGCGGTTCATGGCCCTTTACGGGGCACCGATGTGAGCGCGTTCCTTGAGGCGGCGGCCAGCCCGCTGGTTGAACGCGCCCCAAAGGGTCATGGCCACCCGGCTGGTCCGGGGATACCGTACGGTCTCCGGTGAGGCGGCGAGCCTCCTTGGCGGATTACCGCCATGGGATCTGGAGGCAAAAGTCCTCGCGCACATCTGGGAGTGGCGCGAGGAGGCGAAACGCCGGGGCGTAGCTCCGCTGCCGCGAGAAATCACGGTACAGCGGACAGAGCTCCGGCGGGATCTCAGGGCGGCATGGAGAGTGCGATTGTCGCAACCCAGCGCTGGGCACGCCATAATTGCGGCGATAAGTCCCCTCTTTGAGGAGTGGCTAGAGAGATAGGTGCCACGGCGTCCTCACCTTCCGCCTGACGCAGGTCCTCACCGGACACGGTTGCTTCGGGAGGTTCCTGGAAACGCCCGGGTGTCACCATTGTGTGGATCGCCCAATGGCGATTGTGGCGAGCAATGGGCAGCTCGGCGTTCGATAAGGACCAGGCCCGGGTTGACGGCGCGTTGTGTTCCACGCGCGCCTCAAAGAGATGTCAGCACCAATGACGGGGTTTGCTAGGACCGATGCCCGCTAGGGTTGCGGAAAAGTCCAAGAGGGTTACCGTGGCCCCTGGCACAGGCAACTGAAGGAACACTGGTGGGTTTTAGTCAGTAAGAGTCTGACACGCCCTCCTGCTCTGCCCAGAGCGGGAGAAGTTATTTGATGATTTCCCACCCACAAAAAAAAAAAAAAGGCCGAAAGGACGAAGGAACCGTCGTCGTCGATTAATGGGCCTTGGGCCCTTGGGACCGCAACTTTTGGCGTCCGCGGTAAACAATACGCAGCAAAGTACCTACTAATAATAAAATAAGTAGACACTTACATTATCCATTATGTCCTTCATCATAATATTTTCCTTATTTTCAAGTTTCTCCAACATCTTTTTACCTCGTCCCGGCTTAAAGTTATAATTTCGTTGCATTTTTCCAGAAGTCATTAACTGTTAGTCTCTAACTAAACGCACATTATTCATCGATGCAATCCCGCGGCGAAATGGGCACGCAGACGCACGCCCTCGTGCCTCCGCGCACCTTTCGGCCGCTTGCCGCTCGGTTCGCAGGGACACCCTGCCGCCTTCTACTCGCAGCAGTGTTCCGACGCGCGGTAGTATTACGCGTGTGTCAATTGCGCGCAATTTTACTTAGTACGCAAATATAAATTCATTAAAAGTAAAATAGAGTGTTCACCGAAGTCAATCAAAAGTAACTAACTGCATTTAATTTGTATACAAATGAATAGATTGCATTTACCTCAAAATACAAAGAATCGCTAAGAAACAATAAGTATTTTAACCAAAATAAAACTGTAAATAATAACCGTCCCTTGTTGTAACAAAAGTCTTTAAAATTATTTAATGATTTTTTGTCATAAATCATAGATTTAAAGAAGTCACTAATTGCACTTAATGAACTTTAACCAAATGCTGTTCTAAAGTGATGTGCATAATGCGTATCTTAAAAAAGTATTAAGTCACATAAATGACTTTTATTTTATATTAAAATGTGCCATTTCGTGTTTTTTGTGTATGTTACAAACTATTAATGTACTTTACCGAGTTCCGAAGAATCAAGTAATTCAAAATGGTAATTATCGACTTTATACCTAGGTCATAACGTCCAAATTTGAAAAGCTAGAATTAAATGCGTTTTTTCTTTATAAAGATCTAATCGAGACGAGTTTAGCTGTATTAGTATCTGTACTTAATGATTTTTTGTAGTTAGTGAGTTCTTGCGGTAAGCCGACGATATTATTCCACGGATAACAGTTAACTATCTGACTTTGGTAAAATAAGCCCTTATGAACATAAAATTCTGATGTTCTTAAAATATAAAAAAAGAGACGCCCCCGGGTGGGCTTGAACCACCAACCTTTCGGTTAACAGCCGAACGCGCTAGCCAATTGCGCCACGGAGGCCATGATATAGCGAGCGAAATAGTGGTACGATATCTATAGCAACAATATAGGTGACTACTAATCGTGACATCATAGCTGGGAGTCGTAAGGTTATCAATACAAGTGATTATGTGCGAAAACAAAAACGTGACCAGAAATCTTTGAGCATTTATTAGTTTATTGAAACAAGTGTTCGAATAATAGAACGTATTGCACGTAGTGTGGTAATGATTACAAATAAAAGATTTGTTACGATAGTCACAAATTGAAATTGCTACAATCATTCACACACACATTTAGAACGTTTTTATTACATTGCGTTGTTTACCAAAAATTTATATTCAAATTTAAAAAGGCACCTAACGAAATATTAATTACAAAAGGTTATTACACAATTGACGACACGTTACTGATGAATCACTGACTGTTGACTACTTTAAAAACCATTTGAAATTATTTATTTTATTTTTATTTTTATTATTGTTTTATATTAGAGCTGCAGCCTTTGTTGACATTTGACATTATTGTGACATTTTTACTGTAATTGAAACGATTTGACATTAATTTGTATTATTTTATTCTACTAAATATTTTGTTATTTTAAATTATAGTAATTATCTTGTGTATATTTAAAAATAATATGTTTTGCACTTGTGACGATAGAGCATGGAGGACTCTTAATAAAAAATATCTACAAACAAATACCCATGTTTGCAAACCAATAAATGATTTCATTTACCTATTGTTATAATTTTATTAAATATTCATAGAGCAAGCATAGAAATGCTTACTTAGTTGGTTATCTAAAACAAAATCAGCTGTTTCATAGAATATACTATACACTACGCAGTCAAAATGTATGGACCGCTAATATTTTTTTTTCATTACAGACACTAAATTTCAACACGAAGGGTTCTGAATCGTGTACTGAATCCATGGTAGCCAGTTGCGCGTCCATGTGCATGCTAGCCTGTATGTATGTGTGTGCTCTAACAACTCCAGAAAGCAGCGAATGGGTTTCTATTAATTCAAATAAGTTACTTATTAACGGGAGGCGTTGGGGGGGAGAGGGGGCCTCGGCAGATATCACGTGCGAACACACATAAAAAAAAAGTATATATACGGTAGAATTGAGAAACCTCCTTTTTTGAAGTCGGTTAAAAATGAATGATACTATTCAGGAAAATTCACGAAATTAATCAGTAAACAGATTTAGACTACGTTTTTAGAAATCTTAAACACTAGTTGTAACTAGTCAATTATAAATAAAAATAATCAAATTGTTTTTTTTAATTAGGCCAACGCAATTAAACACAGATTAGCGTATTTAGATTAATAGTATGCATTCTGAAAAAAATCACGTGATTGGTCGAGCAAACTCTCACGACATCTCACCAGGTGGGTCGAAAAGTTGCCAAAATCACCTCACGTAATTAATGGATGCCCCCTTAGCTATAAAAACGGTTGTTTATTGCAAACATACCTACAAACATTAGAAAAATAGTGACAACCAAAGCTGCTGACTACCAGCTGTTTACTAATCATTAATTACCGAAATATGGACGACGCGCGACGGAGTGTCGCAACTACCTACATGCTAATTATAAAGTTTTAATGTGTGTTGTGAAATTTAACACCGGTCCAGCTATCATGCATGTTATATGCATACCTAACGATAGGGAACTGGGCATTATAATATGTTTTTTAGTTTTAAATATGGGTATGGTTTTAACTGGTTCTAATTATTAAATTAATTTTTTTCTTTTATTTCTTTTCTTTTTTTTTAAACTTTGCCCCACACTAGGAATTTCTCATGTATTGTGGGTGCGTTTACAAACATTTAAACTCACATACACAAACAGCCAGACCCGGAACAACTACTTATAGGTCATACAAATATAGGTACCGTGCGGGAATCGAACCCGCGACACGCAGCGCAGCAGTCAATAGCTTAACCACTGCGCCAACCGTGTCGTCGTGTCGTTAATTGGTGTAATTAATCAATACACTCGTTATTACTTTGATGAGCACACGTTTATTACTCAACTAGATGTTGCTCGGAACACCGTCTGCAATCTAGGATGAAAAGTAGCCTATATGCGTCTTCAGGTCATGGTCTGCCCACGTGCCAAATTTCATCTAAATCCGTTTAGCCGTTTTTGCGTGAAAACGTATCAAACAAAAATACAATAAAATCAAATCTTTTCTCTTTATTTTAATATTACTAGCTTCCACCCGCGGCTTCGCCCGCATGGTGTGTTGATAAAAACATCCTTAACAAAGTTCATCACAAACAGCTCAGCGTCTTATTGGCCACACAGATAGACAGACGGACAGACAGACAGAGTTACTTTCGTTTTTGTAATGTCAGGTATGGAGTAGTATGCATAGTTCACTTGTCGTAAGATGCAGCAAACAATGAAAACTGAAAGGATTAGAATACATTACATAGATAATCATCGTATTAATAATATGTTTTGACGGTTCTACCTACAGTTAGTTCTACTTAAATAATGTTCTACTCCTGTAAACTATGTTAAATGATTTGTTTCGTTTAGCGAAAACATGCAGATTTTTGACTTAGAAACACGTGAGCAAGCTACGTAGAGCTGACCGTGGGAAAAACATGGCGTGCCAAAATGTATCTGACCGGTAGGTGCAGCTGTTGGTAGCGACCCTGCCTTCTGAGCCGCTGGTCCCGGTTTCGATCCCCGGACAAGTCAAACATTTGTATGCATGAACATGTCTGTTTGACCTGTTTCTGGGTGTGTATATGTATAAAAGTATGTATATCAGTCATCAGGTTACCGTAGTACAGGCTCCACCTAGTAACTCTTATTGGTTTAGGCAGCGCACGCCAAGATAGCTCTCAGAGGGCAGGATTTCCTCGATACCGATACCGACGATTTCGACTTACTCGATACTTATCGTTATATTATGGCCAAATTATACAAAATCTTTATAAATTGTAGCCTGTGTGTTATTCTGATGTATAAGCTATATTCCTGTAAAGTTTTATCCAAATCAGTTGAGTAGTTTTTGCAACAAACATCCATCCATCCATCGTCACAAACTTTCGCGTTTATAATATTAGTAGGATAGTAGGATTCTAATATATTATATATATGTAATTATTATTAGTTTAGACCACAATAACGATGACGTTTTACCACCGAACACTTCCCGAGACAATGTTGCCCTCTCGTTAAAAGAATATACACAGGAATATTAATAATGAATTATTATGACCCTAGGTCATCTCGGCGTCCTTTGGTATATTTCTAAAAATATCTTTATAGTAGATATATTTGGCAGCGTTCCGCATCTAACAGTAACTCTAACAGGTTTATTGTGACATATTTTTTCGCGTCATCGTCATGAATTCATTATCTTCCTGCCCTTATTGTGTCCTGTGTTGAGCTAGATAAGCATGTTGTAGTGTGCGTTTACAGACCCCCTAATTATCAGAACTTTTCTTTATTTGAGTCAATAATGGAAGATGTCCTAGCGAAACTTGCATCCAGTAATAAAGCTGCAATTATTTGTGGTGATTTTAATATTAACATTTTGGAAATTAATTCGAAAAGCAGTAGATTATTAAGCCTTTTTAAATCGTTCAATTTATCGAATGTTTTTACTGAACCAACTAGAGTAACTCCAAGTTCTGCTACTTGTATTGATAATGTCTTCTGCGATTGTGATTATTTAGTGAAAGCCATCGTAAATTATTTGCCATCTGATCATAGTGGACAAACTGTAACTTTTCAGTTTAAAACACCTTTGCAAAAAGTGCAAATACAATTTAGACCAATAACGACTGGCAAATTAAGTAGATTCAATAGTACCCTAAACAAGAAGATAAATGTTCTGAGTCATATTAGGGACGATGCAAATAAATTGTATGAGAATTTCTTTTCAGTAGTGCACAATGAATTCAATAAAACTTTTGAAAAGAAAACAAAAAATATTTGTCCTAATTTTATTTTTAGTGACTGGGCAACTAGAGGTATTAGGATAAGTAGGTAAAGACTGTTCGATCTGTACGGCCTTAAGCCCTACATTAACACTGAAACTTTCAACAAGTATGTTGCTACATATTCAAATTTTTTTAGGAATACCTGCATGATAGCTAAAGCCCAGTACATTAGCAACAAGATTAAATCAGCAGAAAATAAAATAAAAACAGTTTGGAAAGTTATAAATAACGAAACTAGTAGGAAAAAAATACGTAGCACAGATTATACATTGGAGACTTCACGGGGTGCCATAAGCTCTAACTTAGAAGTCGCTCAAGAATTTGTAAATTTCTTTACTAATATACCAGTTAAAACGACGGAAGCTTTAAATTCCTCACCTGATGTCTCGATTGATTTATTAAGAGCGAACGTTTTAGGCTGCCCGGTTGAATTTCAATTTAAACATATAAACCCTATGATAGTTATAAAAGCTTTTCGGCAAATAAAAATCAAATTGACCGAAGATCTATGGGGAATGTCTATCAAAGTTTGTACAGCAATAATCGAGACTATAGCACCATACTTAGCTTTAATATTTAATTTGTGTGTAGATCAAGGAGTCTTCCCGGATTTAATGAAATACAGTAAGGTTATACCACTTTTTAAATCTGGGGACAGCAAAGACACCAACAATTATAGACCAGTATCTGTGTTGCCAGTATTCAGCAAGGTGTTCGAAACGGTAATGCTCAATCAAATGCTTAATCATTTTAACACCAACAAAATCTTACACGATCAGCAATATGGTTTCACCAAAGGACGTTGTACGACTGACGCCGGTGTCACTTTATTAAAACACATATTTACAGCGTGGGAGGAGGCCCAAGATGCCATAGGGATCTTTTGTGACCTCTCTAAGGCATTTGACTGCGTTGATCACGAAACCTTGCTCTTAAAACTTGAGCATTACGGACTAGGTAAACTCGCGCTTACTTTAGTACAATCTTATTTAAATGATAGACAACAAAAAGTGCAAATAAATGGTATCAATTCACTTCATTTAAAAGTACAAATGGGTGTTCCACAAGGATCGATATTAGGCCCCTTCCTCTTTTTAGTATATATTAATGATCTACCCCATTTATTTAAAAACCAACCACAAATGGTATTATTTGCTGACGATACTTCTTTAATCTTTAAGATAAATAGACGCAGGTACATACAACTGCAGGTACATAATTGGTTCACTGCTAATAATTTAGTATTAAATGGGAAAAAAACGAAATGCATAAGATTTGCTTTACCGAATGTTAAAAGTAGTGATTGTGACATAGTATTGAATAACGAGAAACTAGAATTTGTCGATGAAACTGTTTTCCTGGGAATAACGCTAGACTCAAGGCTGCAATGGGGTCCTCGTTTAACATCTCTTGCAGGACGGCTAAGTTCAGCAGCATATGCTGTAAGAAAAATCCGTCAATTTACTAATGTAGATACCGCGAGGCTAGTCTATTTCAGTTATTTTCATAGTATCATGTCTTACGGTATTTTATTATGGGGACGGGCTGCCGATATTGAGTCTATTTTTATTCTGCAGAAAAGAGCTATCAGAGCAATATACAGCCTCCGCAGGCGCGATTCTCTAAGGGAACTGTTTAAAGACATTAACATCATGACGGTACCTTGTCAATATATTT
The DNA here is from genome assembly GCA_937001585.2 of Brachylomia viminalis. Classification (NCBI taxonomy): domain Eukaryota; kingdom Metazoa; phylum Arthropoda; class Insecta; order Lepidoptera; family Noctuidae; genus Brachylomia; species Brachylomia viminalis. Next base: position 3,746,803 of record OW443301.2, read on the forward strand.
ATAAAAACATCATGTACGTAAGGAAAAATTTAATTTTTTTCAGTAAAAGAGGTGAAAGACACAACTATAGGACTAGGAATAGGGACCAATTAGTTCAACCAGGTTTCAGACTGGCTAAAGTAGACTCATCCTTCATGGGGTACTGTTTAAAATGTTACAATAAAATACCTCCCCACATACTCCAACTGAATGAAACGAAATTTAAATCTTGTATAAAACGCACACTATACAGCCAAGCATATTATAAGTTGGGGGATTATATCGCTGACAAAAATGCTTGGCTCAGGGCTGGTCCTGCTTGGGCACGCCACAATTGCGGCGATAAGTCCCCTCTTTGAGGAGTGGCTAGAGAGGCGCCACAGCGTCCTCACCTTCCGCCTGACGCAGGTCCTCACCGGACACGGTTGTTTCGGGAGGTTCCTGTTCCGGATAAGGCGGGAGGAAACGCCCGGGTGTCACCATTGTGTGGATCGCCCGGAGGACACGGTGGAGCATACGGTGGAGGTCTGCCCGGCTTGGGCGGAGCACCGCCGTGTCCTCGTGGAGGCGATTGGCGGTGGCGATCTCTCGCGTCCGGCCTTGGTCCAGGCCATGGTACGGAGCGAGAGGGCTTGGGAAGCCGTCACCTCCTTCTGCGAAGCAGTAATGTTTGCGAAGGAGGAGGCGGAACTCGTGAGGAAGAGGCAAAATTTGCGCCCTCACGCCCCTAGCCGCCGCGCCGCAGGAGACGCCCTGGGCGTCGGGAATCGCAGGCCGATTCCCGGCCACCGTAGGCGCGGGCTTGCGAACGGCGAGCAATGGGCAGCTCGCCGTTCGATAAGGACCAGGCCCGGGTCGACGGCGCGTTGTGTTCCACGCGCGCCTCAAAGAGATGTCAGCACCAATGACGGGGTTTGCTAGGACCGATGCCTGCTAGGGTTGCGGAAAAGTCCAAGAGGGTTACCGTGGCCCCTGGCACAGGCAACGGAAGGAACACGGGTGGGTTTTAGTCAGTAAGAGTCTGACACGCCCTCCTGCTCTGCCCAGAGCGGGAGAAGTTATTTGATGATTTCCCACCCACAAAAAGAAAAAAAAAAAGGGCTGGTCCTGCTCCACAAGGGCGCGTAAACTAATTAATTAGCATTCGAAAATAGTGTTGGAGCTGATGAAGATTGTACAACCTATCTTTGCATTGTATAAATTCAATCTCTTAGTATTGTATAATTGCATAGCACATGTGTGAGGACTATGTACCCACTATAAAGCTTACTGGGTTCGTCTTTCATTGACTTGAATGTGCCCTGGCGGCTGAGAGTATGTCATGCTCACTCAAATGTGTCGCTGGTGGTGGCGTGTGTATTGGATCATTGAGTTCCCTTCAAAATGGTTGAGCTGAATGGTGCTGATCCATACGTCATGTTCGTGAACGGGCGCCGTCAGTAGGCACTGGTCATTTCTTAGCTGCCATGGCTTATTTTAATTCCATAATTGTTTTTATCTTTTTATTACGGACGCTTTTAACGTGCACGTCTTTCTACATCGTTCTCACATGTATAATTACAACATGAATGATGTAACCACTCTATTGTAACAATATTTTGATTTAAAAGAGTGTCCATGGAGTTTCTTGCCCGTTCTTCTCCATAGGTACCTACTACGCTTTGGAATGGGCAACTAGCTTCATCTCTCTGACTGACCGACCCCTTGACAATTCAAAAGTGCCTGTAATTGGTTTATTTGAAATAAATGCTTTGAGTTTGAGTTTGAGCTTATTCCAATTTTAGGGTATGTGCAGCTATCTTCTCCCTCCATACATCAATATTAGCCGCCATGACAGTGTTCACTTGTCAGATTATAGATCTACTTGCGATGATATTCATAAGTGGGTACTTACATTGATAATGTTGGTGATGGTATAAAAATGAACGAATAAAATAACATGGCAGTCACAACTGGAGCTTGTGTTGTTCGATTCAGGTTTCTCTAACCTAACTATAGTAAAATTATATTCCTAACAATGCTAAAATAAGTTTGTTTGTTACGCTTTCACGCCAAAACTGCTCAACGGATTTGAATGAAATTTGGCACACAGATAGACCACGACCTGGGTAAGGATATAGGCAACTTTACACCCTGGATCGCAGAAGGAGTCGCGGGTAACAAAAAGTACTTACATAAAAATCTTTAATTAATTAATTCACTCACGCACTGCGTAAACCGCTACATCTAGAAGGGGTTAAATAGGGATGGAAGTCTGAATGGAAGTTTGTCATTTTTGCTCGTGTGAAATCTCATTGGACACACGGTTTGAACCTATTCTATAATCCAGGGATTGAAAAGGATCCCAAAACACCGGTAAAGAACCGGTGTATAATGATTCCGTTACTAGAATTAGAACTGGAACAGGAACCTAAATTGGAACCTTTATTTTACCGGTTCTTCTACAAAGCGAGTCCCAACGAGTTTATACGGTGCCGCTCAGCTTAGAATGGAGCTTTGTTCGAGAGCGGCGAGGTACGGGCGGTCGCTGACGGGTGAAAAGATGGGAGTTTTTGTGAGAGGGGAGAGGGGCACATTTCCTTTGGTAGATCATGTGGTAGTTCTTTCTTAGAGAACCTTTAAATCGGATGGTACGGAACCGGTATATTGGAACCTTTAAATCCGATGGTACGGAACCGGTATATTAGAACCTATAAATCGGATGGTACGGAACCGGGATATTGGAACCTTTAAATCGGATGGTACGGAACCGGTATATTAGAACCTATAAATCGGATGGTACGGAACCGGTATATTAGAACCTATAAATCGGATGGTACGGAACCGGTATATTAGAACCTATAAATCGGATGGTACGGAACCGGGATATTAGAACCTATAAATCGGATGGTACGGAACCGGTATATTAGAACCCATAAATCGGATGGTACGGAACCGGTATATTAGAACCTATAAATCGGATGGTACGGAACCGGTATGGAACCTTTAAATCGGATGGTACGGAACCGGTATATTAGAACCTATAAATCGGTAGGTACGGAACCGGTATATTAGAACCTATAAATCGGATGGTACGGAACCGGGATATTAGAACCTATAAATCGGATGGTACGGAACCGGTATATTAGAACCCATAAATCGGATGGTACGGAACCGGTATATTAGAACCTATAAATCGGATGGTACGGAACCGGTATCGAACCTTTAAATCGGATGGTACGGAGCCGGTATATTAGAACCTATAAATCGGAAGGTACGGAACCGGTATATGTATTAGAACCTATAAATCGGATGGTACGGAACCGGTATATTAGAACCTATATATCGGATGGTACGGAACCGGTATATTAGAACCTATAAATCGGAAGGTACGGAACCGGTATATTGGAACCTTTCAATCGGATGGTACGGAACCGGTATATTGGAACCTTTCAATCGGCTGGTATGGAACCGGTATATTGGAACCTTTCAATCGGCTGGTATGGAACCGGTATATTAGAACCTATAAATCGGATGGTACGGAACCGGTATATTGGAACCTTTCAATCGGATGGTACGGAACCGTTATATGGGAACCTTTATTTCGAACTAGAACCAAACTGGAACTTGGGTTCTACTCTGTAAGCACGAAATCCGTAGCTTTGGCCGACATTACGGGCGTTTCCTACTCCATATCACCTACGGACTCAATAATAGTTTGGGGCCCGACCTAAGAATGAATGACTCCACGATGTGACAGCTGTTTCCGATCCGATGTGTTTTTACCTGTCCGAAAAAGTTACTTAATCGAGTTTAAACTACTTTCGGACGGGCCCGTATCTACGTTGACGGACTTAGAGAGTAGGCCCCTGAACCTGAATCGTACCGACAAAAAGAACCTTTTTAAAACATCTCTGTGGTCCTCTTTTTAAAACCGTCTGGTGAAGGGATTACTTTAGAATTTTGTATAATTTTCCTCATCTTCGCTTTAAAAATCTGCGAAGGTACGATTTCGCTGAATCGCCATATAATCAGTCCAAGATTAGCATAGGTACATAATAATTAAACAATAACTCTTAATCGTCTCTATGAGTCAGTTAGCACTATTTTCACTATGTCTCATACATTTTGTGTGTTCTTGGAACCATAAACGACCAATGAATGACTGTCCAATTTATTTATTGCTTCGTGAATGAGCCTCTAAATCATCTGTGAGTAAGCACCTTGTAAAAGATTTACCTTGGATTTATTGTGCTGGACTGGACAGTGTGGACCTAAGTGATAAATTCCGCGGTGATGATAATTCTGATTCCCAGACATTGGTGAATCTTTATTATCTGTTTCCGTTCTTAAGGGGCTGACAACAGCTAAAGCGCGGTCACTGTCGGACTGCATAGAAAAGAAAGAGAAGCGCGATGGCACAAAACTGGTAATTTATTGCAAAATATGAAGCAATTCTCTATTTACAAAAAACCTATTGATTGGACAAAAAAATGAAAACACTACCACGTTAATATGTTGCTTGAAGAACAATCTAAAAAAAAACAGAAATACTTATTGCATGTATATTAGTATGGTTTATAATCGTTTAAAGAAATTTTTAGAGGTATTTTCGTGATTTTTCTATCGCACCAAAATAGTTGTATTATGTTTTCAACACACTATCTAACTAGCTTAGATCCTGAAGAATATCATATATTTTTCTGATTTTGTTTACTGCAGTGGATCATAATTATACTTTTAGGCATTATAAAACCTGCGTTTAGGTCATGTAGTCCCCTTAAATGATTAGGTAATTGATTAATACCACCTGTAATTAATTAAGTAATACTGATTAATAAAAATAAGACTAAGATAGGTAGGTATTTATACCGAAAATATTTTGCGTAATAAGTGCTAATGACAGCAATTTGTCTGCTTGCAATAGAAAAATAGTGAATTTATGTTCATGACCATAGAACATATTGTAGTGAGCTCATTCTTTAATCTGTAGACAATGCCGTAGGTTATTTTATTTATAATAATCTGTTTTCCTAAATAAATTCATCTAGGTAGGACAGCCAAACAGCTACGATACCTGTCGCAAATAATTAATAAAAGCAGTGTCCATACCACCGTACAATATTGAACACTACATATTTTTACCCCTTCTATTTTTTACTTTGATTTATTTTCTTTATTTGTGGTTATAATAGCCATTGTTGTTATTTTCAAGCGTTTACCTATTACGGTTCAGAAGATGGCGAAAGACGGTCGGACAGCGGAGCCATAAGCAATAGAATCCCGTTGGCACCCTTTGGGTATGGAAACCCAAAAATACCTTCCAACTTCCTCCACATCCTCCAAAACAATAATATATTTCTTATCCTCTTCCAACCATTCTAAGCACACTCCTTACCTGTGATTTGCGCAAATCATTCCTCGTTGATTTATTTGAAACACCCACGTTGATCGTTGATTCATATTAGTGTTTATTCAAGCTCTAAGAACTGACCGACTAGACTGAAGGGCTTTGAGCCTGAAAAGGAAATATCTCTTAATGTAAACTTAAGTTTCTATAAAGGACTATATATATTATAAAAATTATTATAAGAGAAAATCGAATATCATTTTTATTTTGTACCTACCTACTAAGTCGCATAAATTCTTTATCGATCGTAAGACAAAAGCTGTTAATATAATGTTATTTCCATGTAGCTTTTCTGAACAACAGTAAGAAGATAACTATTATTCGTAGATAATACGACGTAAAACAAAGCAGCAATTTGCAAAAAACCAAGTAAAATCTGAATTTGGTGGGCTACAGCTGATAATTCACCTTAAATAAAACGAGATCGAAATCAAATTATCGTGCAATCTCCCCAAGTTCACTTTCACGATTAGTGAAGGATCATTACACACCTTCTTTTTTTAATTTATGTCAACGTTAAAAGTTGCCAGACACTTTAATAAAGCATATAAAACCTCTTTTATAAACTTCAGCCCATCGATCATACCAATTCTAAGGTAAACCGCAAAAATATGTTCAAACAAATATTGCAAATTGAGCAAGAAGGTATGCAATCAAACCGGCTCCAAAGTTGGATTGCTCCCAACTTGCCTGAGTTATAGTCAGCTTCCGTTGGTCCCCAATAAAGTAGTTGGAATCCCTCTCAAATCCGTTCACTCCAGACGTCTATGATTTTCCAGTTTTTGACGTTCCCATACAAGTTTATGAAGCTCTAACCTACGTAATGCATGAGTTGGATTCCAATTTGACTTGCAGGTACTGCTAGTTTTGGAAGTTTTAAGATCCGTTTCGATTACCATTTTAGATTTTGTGATGGGACGAGCATTCGTGGATTTAACCCTTGCAATAAACAGTTCGTTACCGGTTAATGCACTGTTACCGTAGGTTGTAATATTGTAATAAATTCAAATTGGTGCGTGAGAAGCTCCGCCCATGGGCTCCCCCGCTGACGCAGAGTCTCTGGCCCCAGCTCGTGGAGGACGTGGTGAGCACTCTGTTCCCTTCTAGAGGGGACCATATCTCCCCGCCCATGGAATCGCAGGCCAATTCCCGGCCACCGTAGGCGCGGGCTTGCGAACGGCGAGTAATGGGCAGCTCGCCGTTCGATAAGGACCAGGCCCGGGTCGACGGCGCGTTGTGTTCCACGCGCGCCTCAAAGAGATGTCAGCACCAATGACGGGGTTTGCTAGGACCGATGCCTGCTAGGGTTGCGGAAAAGTCCAAGAGGGTTACCGTGGCTCCTGGCACAGGCAACTGAAGGAACACGGGTGGGTTTTAGTCAGTAAGAGTCTGACACGCCCTCCTGCTCTGCCCAGAGCGGGAGAAGTTATTTGATGATTTCCCACCCACAAAAAAAAAAAAAAAAAAGTTTGTTATCTTGACCTAGGGCTACTTTAGACTAGAGACTAGGCTATGCGGCCGCCTGCTGTCAGGCGTAACTCACTCGTGGCAACATTGGGTTCGTTTTCCAGTTTTAGAAATGTATATATATTACATCAGTTGAGAAATTCCAAATACAAAATAAATAAGGCTCTATGGGCTCTTGTTTAACCGTTTTGATTAATCATGTGAGTAAGTTTTGTCCTTCGGTTGAGTAAACTTGTACAATTTGAAACAACGCTTGATATTTTTGATAATAACCATTTATAATATTCTAATGGCATGGGTGGTATGGTTACATATTCATTTCTACATGTCAAATATGTTCAGTGTTACTAGGTTTTAAAGATACTTTTAGAATTTCATCTGTCGCTTGTAAGGATCATTTGTTATTTCTTTTTATTTCGTTGTAAAGAAAATTCTATACTTTACTTTAAAAAAGGTTTGAATATTTACATTTTCTTTAGGTATTTGGATTTAGGTCATATCACGTAATTGTTATTTGATAAAACAGCATCTATGCAATAGGTTTTGTACGGTAGGCCGTACCTTCGTGAGTTGTTAAAGTGATTTCAAAACTAAGGATTTGTGCTGCCATCTATACCATGAATAACTATGTTTTTATCAACAGTCATTGCTATTTCAATAAAAAAAACATTGTCTTTGTAATCACAAACAAAGCGGTTTTATTTGAACAGTGGTAACAAAACCAGTATAATTTGACCTCTTATTCTATTGACACTGTGTGCTACGCTAGACCGGCTTAAGGTCAAAGGGTCACCACCGACGTGCAGACAACTGTAATCACCATTAATTAGGATCATTAGAGACAATTTTCGGGCAATATTTCTTTTTTCGACGAAAATGTGATATTTAACCTAACCATTTATTATATCTCTACTAAATGACAAATAGGTATTATTTTAAGTTTAACTTAAAAACGCAGACTATCGACATTTTTATTTAAAAAAACTAGAACAGCCGTATCACACAAACCTACATTTAAAATCCTCTGCCCATAACATTGATATACCAAAGAGGGCCACTATAACAACAAGGCATCTATCACTCGATTAAGGTCCATTCTTTCCTCAGACGTCCGATAAAATAAATATGAACAATAATAAAAAAGGGGAAATATATTACGGGCTCGTTTGAGGCCAATCGCGTTATGACAGGTGACGGGGCCTAAAGTCAAGAAACGGCCAGTCATCGCCAAATGATTATCGGCCTCTTTGGATGTCAGATCACTTTTCGTTATTGGCTGCGATTGAAAATAGAATTTCTTTTTAACGTTTTTTTTTTATATTTAAAGAATATTTTTGGAGGGATTTTTGGTGAAGTTGGCAGTATTGTTTGTGATGTTGGTTGGATTTGAAAACAACCAATTTTTTACGTGTGGCTAAAATGATATACAGGGTGTGGCGTAAGTAGTGGTCCACCGTCCAGGATTCGATAAACCAGATAATTAACTGTAACAATAATATTTTTTAACCATTTTTACCCAAGGGTTCCGAAAATATTTCCTTTCTACCTTTTATTATAAATTTGTTTGTAGTTTCAACAAAAACCATTATTTTTTCATTTTGATTTCTGTTAATTACTGTTGAGCTATCATGAAAAGTTATGAATTTTTATGTAAATTCAGCTCTTTTGAAGAAAAAGTTGGTTCTTCTCTAATTTTAACCCTAATTTTTAACACACCATCAAGTTCAAGAGCGATTTTTGTAAAAAAAACTTACTACTAAAAATGGTTAAATTTTTTTATTGTTATAGTTAATTATCTGGTTCATCGAATCCTGAACGGTGGACCACTACTTACGCCACACCCTGTATATGGCTCTTCCACTAAAACCACTAATCAGTTAGTGTCACTAAATCTGCCTAGCCTGGTCCCAACTAAGTTAGGGTCGGCTTCCAGTCTAACCGGATGCAGCTGAATACCAGTATTTTACATGGAGCTACTGCCTATCTCACCTGGAGGTCAGATAGGCAATCGCTCCATGCAAGGCAAGGCAAGGCCAAGGCATATCGTGTTACCCAGTATCTGGGTTGTGGTACCCAGTTACTGGGTACCACGATATGCCTTGGTAAGGCTGGTTGATTAGACTTGGGCTTCTGACTACCTGTAACGACTGTCAAAGTTCTACGAATGACAGCCGGGACCGACTGCTTAACGTGCTTTACGGTAGGGTCTCGGTGTGTTATGGTTGGTCACCCATCCACGGACCGACCTCGGCATCCGTTGCTTAACCTTGAACTTCGACCCATGCGGCTGTTACCTATTACTTAGCTACGAGCCGTTAAAGTGTGAAGGACATTAATTGTAATATTCTTAATATTAATAAATTCGTTTCTACGCAATATGTATTCATAAATCAAAACAAGTTGAAATTAATACAAAGCAAAACATTTTAGTTAATGATCATAACTGATTAAAACAAAATGATTACGCTTAATTAAAATCCGGTAGCCTTTCAAAATATTCCTTTGTGAGCGCTTATTTACACCTTAAGAAAACGTTATTAAAGCACCTTGCTGGCTGCGATAAAACCTTTGTGGAACCCCCATTGTACTGCCGACCCCCTAAATCTTTAGAGGCGTAAGTAATAGAAAATATTGTTCCCAAAATTAAGTTATTCTCCGTTAAGGATAATTTTGAGAAGTTTTCGTTGTGATATTAAAATTAATGATTTTTGTCGCCTTAAAAAATTTAAAATTGCAGTCAGTTTTTTATTCTGTAAAATAAATTTAGATTAAACTTGTAATTATAGTTTGAAGCTAGTTTTTCTTTTGAAATTGTGAATATAAGTGGTTTTCGTACAATTTTTATGCAAATTTTATTCATTTGAGTTTTATGTTGGAGTTGTTAAACTTTGGTACTTTGAGTCTCTATCTAGTCTCCGAGTATTTATGACTTGAAATTACAAACATTTTAAAACTCATTTAGATACGTGTTGCAAACATTTTTATTGCATTTTTTTATAAACTAACATGTGAAATCAGCTTAAATTAAAACAAAATTGTGAGTGGTTAAATGAGCTTCTGATTAATAAAATACTTACGCAACTTAAAATTAAATCTTTAAGTAAATAGTACCTAAGTAAGGTACTTAAGGGGCTGAAAACAGCTAAAGCGCGGTCACTGTCGGAATGCATAGAAAAGAAAGAGAAGCGCAGTGACACAAAGCTGGTAGTTTATTGCAAAATATGAAGCAATTCTCTATTTACAAACAATCTATTGAATGGACCAAAAAATTAAAACACTATCACGATAATATGTTGCTTGAAGAACAATCTGAAATAAAAACAAAATGATTGCATGTACGAGTATAATAGTATGGTTTTTAATCGTTAAAATACATTTTAGAGGTATCTTCGTGACTTTTTTCTATCGTACCAAATTAGTTGTATTATGTCTTCAACACACTATCTAACTAGCATTCATATCCTACAGAATATCAAATATTTTTCTAATTTTGTTTACTGCAGTGGATCATATACTTTTAGGCATTATAAAACTTGCGTTTAGGTAATGTAGTCCCAAGCAAGGTTTAGACGAAGCCAGTAACACTGGCGCCAGTCCTCAGACAAGCTTGCGCTGGCCTGGCCCGTGTTGTTTAGATGAGGCCAATGGATTCTTTTCCTGGATTATTCTTGTGGCGACCACAAGTTTTGTGTTTGAAAAAAAAATATTCGGGACAAATGCGGCGGCGCAGGCGCGGCGGTCGTAAAATAAATGTATAAAGATCATCTCATTGATGAACTCTTCTCTTATTACTGCAATAAGAGAAGAGTTGATCAATACATTAGACGAATAAATCGTAAAGGATAAAAGACTTTGGATGAGAAAATGGCTAAGCGATAGATCCATAACTGGAGCTTCTGCTTTGTCGCTAGAACAACTAAGATTAATCTTAATTAATTAATTACAATTCATTGGCCTCATCTAAATAATACGGGCCAGGCCAGCGCAGGCTGGCCCGGGTTGACGGCGCCTTGTGTTCCACGGGCGCCTCAAAGAGATGTCAGCACCAATGCCGGGGTCCGCTAGGGACGATGCCTGCCAGGGTTGCGGGAAAGTCCGTAATGGTTACCGTGGCCCCTGGCACAGGCAACTGAAGGAACACGGGTAGGTTTTAGTCAGTAAGAGTCTGACACACCCTCCCGCTCCGCCCAGAGCGGGAGAAGTTATTTGATGATTTCCACCCACAAAAAAAAAAAAAAAGAAAGTACGTAATATCTACAAACATAACCATTGTTTATGTTGAGTCGCCAAACAGGAGCGTTGCCATACGGGCTCGACCCAATCAATTACAATCCATTAGACTCATCTAAATAATACGGGCCAGGCCAGCGCAGGCTTGTCCGAGGACTGGCGCCAGCGTTACTGGCTTCGTCTAAACCTTATTTATTTATTTAACCATTTATGTACACACTTGTATAAACAGACAAGAAGAAATAAAACAGAAAAATAGGTACAAAGGTGATGCTTATTTCTAATGAAATCTCTTCCAGCATACCAGCGATAGGATAGTAGATTTAGAGATGTAGACAGCGTGTGTAAGAGTAAAAGAGAAAATAAAATACATAAAATCAAAAACAATTCAGTTAATAAAACAAAACAAATAGTATGAGAATATACATACATACATACAAACATACATACATACTTCTAAAATAAATAACACTAGAATAATACACAACTATGACGAAGTGGGAAGGTAGTGTTCTTTCACTTTTCTTTTAAAAACTGCTGCTGCTGTTGCTGCTTTATAGCCTCGGCAGTAAGTTAGAAGTACCATCCAATTTTGAAATCAGCCCTACATACAAAAACCCTCGCTGTCCTGTTGCTCTGTTGGTCACAAACGATACTGCTCAGCATGAGTTCCTGGCTTCGATTCCAAGTTCGGGCAAAGTATTATTCGGTTTCCATCAAAAGTTTCTCATTAGCAGTCCCGGGTCTGGACTTGTGCCCGGTGGATGGCAATAGGCTCGCTTCTTATTACAAGAGACTTGAACATTACTTCCGATATGTGAAGGTGTAATATGTATACCTCTGCATAACCTACCGACGAAAACAGTCGTCATGTAATGTTATAATATGTGTAATAAAATAATGATTAATTCTTGAAAGGTCAAACATTCAGACTACTAAAACGTAGCTAAAAAGATTTCGTTCAATGAAAATTCAAAAGTAACATTTGAAGTATGCCAGTGAACTTGGGTCCTCCGTACGATTCCGTGCAATTCGGTACGGATAGTTCGGACGATCTTTATTGGAAAACTTTTCGCTTTCCGATGTTATCTGAACGAATCAGATATAATAGTAATCGTTTCTCTTGAACGTACTTTGATTTCATTCAATATTGTCTTTAAGGTTGATGTTTCTGTTAGTCCGATGAATCTCTTGAATTCTTTAAGACTTAGTAGTATTTATCATGACTATCAATGTTTTACACTGTCTACCTTTTAAAGGCTCCTACAAACAGACGTGACACACGACGCGACACAATAGCACCGCCTAGAGCTTGTCGCGCGACGATCGGTGCCTTTGTGTCGCGTGCGATTCGGATCGCGTGTCGCGCCTGTATGAAGGAGCCTTTACTCACATTGCTCAACAATTATTTGTGAAAACTTGTAATTGACCATATTATTAGTGTTATTAACACATGCACTACTTATTGTATTGCTTTTTTTTTTTTGAGGGTGGGAAATCATCAAATAACTTCTCCCGCTCTGGGCAGAGTGGGAGGGAGTGTCAGACTCTTACTGACTAAAACACACCCGTGTTCCTTCAGTTGCCTGTGCCAGGGGCCACGGTATCCCTCTCGGACTTTTCCGCAACCCTAGCAGGCATCGGTCCTAGCAGACCCCGTCATTGGTGCTGACATCTCTTTGAGGCGCGCGTGGAACACAACGCGCCGTCGACCCGGGCCTGGTCCTTATCGAACGGCGAGCTGCCCATTGCTCGCCGTTCGCAAGCCCACGCCTACGGTGGCCGGGAATCGGCCTGTGATTCCCGACGCCTAGGGCGTCTCCTGCGGCGGCTAGGGGCGTGAGGGCGCGAATTTTGCCTCTCCCTCACGCGTTCCGCCTCCTCCTTCGCGAACATTACTGCTTCGCAGAAGGAGGTGACGGCTTCCCAACCCCCTCGCTCCGTACCATGGCCTGGACCAGGGCCGGACGCGAGAGATCGCCACCGCCAATTGCCTCCACGAGGACACGGTGGTGACCTCCACCGTATGCTCCACCGTATCCTCCGGGCGATCCACACAATGGTGACACCCGGGCGTTCCCTCCCGCCTTATCCGGAACAGGAACCTCCCGAAACAACCGTGTCCGGTGAGGACCTGCGTCAGGCGTAAGGTGGGAACGCCATGGCGCCTCTCTAGCCACTCCTCAAAGAGGGGACTTATCAGCCCAGTACTGGGTTGCGACAATCGCACTCTCCATGCCGCCCTGAGATCCCCCCGGAGCTCTGTCCGCTGTACCGTGATTTCTCGCGGCAGCGGAGTTACGTCCCGGCGTTTCGCCTCCTCGCGCCACTCCCAAATGTGCGCGGGGACTTTTGCCTCCAGATCCCATGGAGGTAATCCGGCAAGGAGGCTCGCCGCCTCACCGGAGACCGCCTAGCTGTTAGTTTTCTGAAAATTGTAATGTAAATAAATAATTAGGCGTTTACTTCATAGGAACTTACACCATTGATTTTTTTTTCTGCAGCCAAGTTTCATTGCTGTTAAGGTTTAAAAACGGTATGTGGTGCTAATGAATTGCGGTTGTATTTCTTTTCCAAGTTTATCGCAATACAATTAATTTTATCTAATTTTCCCTAATTTTACCGGATTTTACCGTATTTTATCTACTAAAATAAAACTACTAAGTACTAAATTAATACTTTTATTTGGTTTTATGTAATTTTGTTTAATTTCATCCATGTCTAGTTTTATATAGTTTATAGTTTAAAAAAAAAATAGTTTAATGTAATTACTAGTTTTGACATTGATAACTAGTATATTTGGTGCAAACTGTAAATATAACTAAGTTGGTTATTATTAAATAAATAAAACTTTATTTGGGTGCTTACGTAATACTCAACAAATAAAATTTACAACGGTTTTCATAGATCTGCAGAGAACATGTCTGCGTCTTTAACCTCTAATTCTAATATCAATAGATCAGCTGCTGGCTGAAACAGGTGCTTAGGTAGTAAGTTCCACTGTCTGTAACCAACTTGACGATATTTGATCTAAGTGTACGATAAGAATAACTATATCTTTATAAACAATCATACTTGAATGATGTTGCGTTTCTTCGCTGACATACGACTTTCGTTGGTCATGTCAAATTATTTTGATCAATAAATCAAAATATTTTATTTGTGGTTCCCGTTTTTTAGGGTTCCTTACCCAAGGGGGCCCAACGGGGTACTCATGGTAAGGCTCCGCTGTCCGTCGACTGTCCGTCCATCTGTCACAGGGCTGTATCTTTTGAATTATAATAGGTAGACATTTTCACAGAATTTGTACTCCTATGGCCGCTATACTATTACAACAAAGAATAAAAAATATTTAGTGTTAAATATTGTAAGTACAGTGGTATCCCAACCCTTCGTGTTCGAGTCTGAGTCGCACTTTTTTATGGTTACACATAATATTATTTTTATATATTTTTTTAAATTATGTACCTAAGATAAGATAAGATAAGATATTTTTATTTGCATAAAACATGGTATACAAGGTGGTAAAAAAAAAAAAAACATTAGATCGGACATGTTTTGCTTAATACTAAAGCATGCAAACTTACTTACTAAAGATACATTATGACATTGAAATATATTACATTGAATTCATATTAAAAAAAATCATTAATGCTATAGAAATTATTATTATTGAGCCATTTATATAATTGGATTTTAAATAATGTACAATTTAATGAACATTTTTGGTAATTTATTATAGAGACGTATATACATATAATAACATAACCTTACCGATTATTTTTGATAAGAAATGGCAAGGAAAACTTAGAGGTTATGGTCTTATCCAAACTCTAGAGACCTTGGCAGAATTATGTTGTACCCAATAAAAATAGAGGGCAATGTACCTACCTATTATAAAGCATTTTGGGGAAAGAGATAAGTAAACCCATTTTTCACCAGTTAGCTGTAGAGTCCCTATATTTTTGTTTTCAAACATAATGAAGCAATTTATTTTTTGAATACCTAGTTAACTACCCGTGGCAGTGCTGAAGGTTTTAAAAAGAAACAAAAGAGTCTAGCGGAGACGTTATATTAGAGACTAACTAACTCTAATAATTATAATGTTCTTATGGCGCTGCCCAAACGTAGGACACCGTAAAACGCTCAGTTTTTATCGCAAAATTTGGCGTATTGGTACAAAAAGGTTAAAAAAAAAGACTTAACAAAAATATGTCATAAAAATAAAATAGTATATGAATTCATGATAAAAACAATCGTAAAACAGACCTCAATAAATATTTTTCGTCGCATAATTCTCTATAATAATATAAAGCTCAATTCATATTGTATGTTACTTATGATAATAAAGGGAATTCAATCAACTAAGGAAATACCAAAAAAAATTTTACACAGCCATGCATTTTTTTTGTTCTGCAAAATTATTTTTGTTTTTGGTGGTCATTCGATCCAACTAACATCAAATGCATCGCTGTTTTTGACCTTATTTGTTGCCGCGGTGTGCAAATAACCTAAACATTTGCTTCTTACCGCGTCTTTATACTAGGTTCTTATCTCTACCGATGCGTGTCGCCGGGTGCTGGGCTCAACATCCCGACGCTACCGCGAATGCTGTATCAGCAGCCGCCCAAGGCGCGTACCAGCTCACACGATGTTATAATATTGAGGGTCGATACAGCTTGCATAACTATAGTCCACTCACAAGTGCTATTACCATGTATCTGCGCACCGACTACTTTTAAAATGGTTGCCCATTCGTCAGCGAATAGAGTTGAGGGCTCTGTCTACGTTGTTCTCTATTCTGGACAAACCCACTTCTCCTTCTTACCTGACTTTCCAAATTCAATATTTATGCACTGCCCATAGTAAAAATCTTCGTTCCACCAACAATCGTCTTCTACGATGTCTTTCTCACCGTTATGGCTTCATTCATTCTTCTTTCTTTGTCCAGGCAGTTTTTCTTTGGAATGCACTCCCTCTGAAGATAAGGACAGCAACCAGTCGGTTATCGTTTAAAGTGGAGACACGTGAACATATCCGTCAGGAGTTGGCCGAAACATCCCAGTGCTGAGTTGCTGGATTCGTTTTCTCCTCTACCGATCGTTATTTCTCCTGACCAAGGATTATTTTGTTTATATGTAGTATCTATGTATTAGTATTTATTCTTGTATTTTATAGTCATTTCCGAGCTATCTATCCCGTATGTGGCACCTGCCATGGTATATCTCTGCATCACCCTAAGGTTAACTGGTAAAAATCCCTCAGGCATTAAGTCCGCCTTTGTACAGTATTTTTTTTACTTGTGCAGTTGTGCATAAAGTTTCAATAAATAAATAAGTGCTAGTCACCGCCTGAGGTATGTGAGCGGTGGGACGGGGGAGGTAGACAAAGGCCAAGCTAACTCAGTCTGCAGATCTTGTCAATGGCACCCTCCCCCGTCCCACCGCTGACACACGTCATGCGGTGACTAGCACTTGCGCGCGGACTATATCGACGAAGAACTACTAATACCTCCTAACTACCTTCTGTTCGATGTTTAGTTTTTAAAGCCAATCGAAGTAAAATGCAATTTCACGTGTTCTGGCAAAACTTCCTAACACAATATTTGACTATTCATCCCATTGAACACTAATAGAAATAATTCCTAAATTACGAGACACTAATTTGGCTGCGAATACCTCCAAGTTTAAGTAGAAATAACTACTGTTTGAAATAATTACTGTATTGGTAGTTCATGGTCGATATCTATTAAACGAAAACATTTGCAACACAATTACTACAGGTATTATTTATTTATTTAACCATTTATGTACACTAGGGTGTCCCAAAAAAATTTAAGTTGTTTTTTTTTAACGCATACCCTCTAATTATTTTTGAATCGTGTTAAAACACGTATAAATAAAATTGCATGTACCTAGGACCATAGCAACCTGTGCCGACTTGCGTTGATACATGTCAGTACTTGATGATTTCGGCGTATCATAAATATCGTATCCGTGTTTAGTCATTACTTGTTTGTTTTCTTAGTGAACGCATTACTTTCGTTTAGTCAAGTGTCGTTGAGTCAGTGGAATTACGCAGTTCTAGAAAAGGTATATTTTTAATAGGCGATGTGAAACATCAAATGACCGGTTCAAAATTACCCTCTAATGGACAAGTATTGGCAGTTCTGTGTTATAATATTCGTGAAGTGAATTTAAGTGTCAATGAAAGCGCAAATCTGACTATACGAGAGTGTATTATTTATTGGGAAAAGGCCCGTATACCGACTAAAGCTTTACCTAACTGTGTTAAGAAAATAGTTGGCTTATACCAAGTCTGGAGAGATTTACAAAAAAATGCGAACAAAACACTACCTATTTTCGAACAGCGTCGCCAAGAGTTTATTACAAGCTTGGATAACTTGTTCGACATTGCACATGCCGATGCCCTTCAATTAATAAAAATAAACGAAGATAGAATATTCTTGGAGCGGCAGAGAGAGCCAGGCAGACCTGGTCACTTAGCTGGAGTGGATAAAAAGTTGACCGACAAAGAGGAAAAATCGCGCCTTAGAAATATCAAGGAACAAAAACGTCGGGCTGATTACTACGCATCCGTTACTGCTTCGACTTCATCTTATCAAGAAAAATCATCTTCTGATTCTGAGTTGATGGAAGTAACGACTTTGCAAGACGATTTGTCCACCCCAACCGAGATTGCACTGTCCGATATTAATAAAACGCCAACGATCAAAAATTTTATAACTCCAAAATTAGTGGCAGCTTTGGACAGGTGTCAGTTAAGTATGAGAAATTCTGTGTATATTATCGAAGCTACTATTGAGGCATTAGGACTCAATGCTGACGATTATCCTATAAGTAAGTCCACCATTCAAAGAGTTCGCACAGAAAAACGAAAAGAGCGGGCAGAAGCTATTAAAGTTGATTTCCAAAACGACCTACCAGATGCTGTGACTGTCCATTGGGATGGAAAACTGTTGCCAGCTTTGGATGCGCGCAAATGTAAAGAAGAACGCCTACCGATAGTCATTTCATATGCTGATAAAGAACAACTGATCGCTGTGCCAAAGTTGGACAACTCGACTGGAAGTGAACAGGCACAAGCAGTTTGGAATGCGGTTACAGACTGGAATCTCGAAGATAAGGTCCAAATTCTTTGTTGTGACACCACTGCTTCAAATACTGGTCGTATTAATGGTGCCTGCGTGCTTCTGGAACAAAAATTTGATAGAGATGTGCTTATTTTTGCTTGCCGTCATCACATCTATGAGTTAGTATTGAAAGGAGTATTTGAAGCTAAAATTAGCCAAGTGACTAACAACCCTGACATTCCATTATTCAAAAAATTCCGAGATAACTGGAAGAACATCGATCCCAAGAAAATACAGAGTCCTGCAGGAATGTTATATCACCTGAATGTTTCAGAAAATGACAAACTGTTAGAGTTTTACCGGACTGAATTGACCAAAGAAATTGTTAGGGATGATTATAGAGAATTAATAGAACTATCTATCATATTTCTTGGCGGAGATATGGAAAGGAAATATAAGATTCGGCCTCCAGGTGCTATGCACCAGGCACGCTGGATGGCGAGAGCAATTTATTCATTAAAAATATCATTACTTAGTTCTCAATTTAAAATTACTAACAAAGACAAAGTGGCACTGTTAGATGTCTGCATGTTCATCGTTACATGCTATGTTAAGCCTTGGATGCAATGTATTTTGGCAGTCAACGCTCCTTACCAAGATTTGTGCTTTTTAAAAACTATGAAAGCTTATGAAACAGTCGATAAAACGATCTCCAAAGCAGCTTTACAGAAGTTCTGTCAGCATTTATGGTATTTGGTTGATGAAGTAGCAGTTTTGTCTCTATTTGACGATGATGTAGGCCAAGAAACCAAAATAAAGATAGTTAAAAGTTTATCTAAGGTAAATCCACCAGTTTACAGTAAACGCTATATTCCTTCAAAAGAAGAACTGTGTGGTTTACTTTACGAGAGAGACATTGACGACTTCATTTCTAACAAAAGCAAGAACTTGTTTTTTCGTTTTAACATTGATGACAGTTTTCTCAAAGAGTGTCCGTCTTCATGGCCTAGTAATGCTTCTTTTCTGCGAGTTAACGAACAGATGATGACATTGAGAGCCGTTAATGATACAGCAGAGAGAGCAGTTAAATTGATGCAAGATTTCCATGGAAAAATCACCGTAGAAGAGGAACAAAAGCAATTTTTACTGCGTTGCGTACAGGAACACAGACTAATGTACCCTGACTGTAAAAAGAAAACTTTAAAAAGAAAATACAATAAATAATGTTCTTTTGATAATAAATAATATTCTTATAATAATAAATATTTAATACAAGTGAAATAGTGTTTAATTTAACAATAAAAAAAATGTTTTAAAATTTTCCCATACAATCCCAATACAATTTTTTTCTTAAAAGTTTGGCTTCATGTCGGCACGGGTTATCGTTATCCGATTTCTATAATATTCTATATTTTAGTTATTAGGGTCAGTTAGAAAAAATGTAAAGGGTATGCGTATTCAAAAACGAAAAAAAAAATTTCGCCCTTATAGGCTCGGACACCCTAATGTACACACTTATATAAACAGACAAGAAGAAAATAACAGAAACATAGGTACAAAGGTGATGCTTATTTCTAATGAAATCTCTTCCAGCATACCTGCGATAGGATAGTAGATTTAGAGATGAAGACAGCGTGTGTAAGAGTAAAAGAGAAAATAAAATACATAAAATCAAAAACAATTCACTTAATAAAAGAAAACAAATAATATGAGAATATACATACATACATACTTCTAAAATGAATAATACTAGAATATTAATATATACGCAACTATGACGAAGTGGAAAGATAGTGTTCAATAACTCTTCTTTTAAAAACTGCAACAGTTTGGCAGTCCCTAATGTCAGGCGGTAGTGAATTCCACAACCGCACCGCGTGCACAGTGAAGGAGTAGGAGTAAAGGACGTAATTCACTTAGATATAATTATGTTGGTGTTCTATGTTCAGGGTTACGTTATTAACGTGTCAAAACCATTAAATAAATGCTTATAAATGTGACTTCGGCACCGCGGCACCTACTGCTTTAGTGACGTAATCTGCCCACCCCACAGCTAAACAGGGAAAAGATAAATGATATTAAAATGATGAAAGTCATTGTCGTGTGACATCTTGATGTTCCGAGACGGGGTGGGTTGACATTTTATTTTAATAGGGTTCCGTATGATTAATTTATTCGCGGACGTTTAGATAAATGGATGTAAGTGTAGGTTTCAATAAGTAGCTACGATTTTTAACTCTAATGTAGGTTCTATAAATATTATTATTTATTTATTTACGTACACACGCTACCATTACAGTGTCCCAATTCGGTAGTGCAGTTAAATTACAATTCATGCAATAATTTATAACTTAATATTAATATACATGCCGTACAATATTTATATATATTTATAATTAAGTATATTCTTTTATTCAGAAAATATTTCATTTTTTTCATTAGTACCTGCAATAGTATATTTCCAAAATGATTGGCTGTTATACAAATAACTCTCTAAGTACAATCAGCTGGTAATTTTACGTAGGTAAGGGATGCTGACAGCCTCGATTTCGATTCTGCTTCATCATTATGTTATCATTAAAGGTCTGACCTCTTTGGTGGCTGACTATCATAAGATCTGATTTCTGTCGAAACAGAAATATATTTATTCGTGTGTAGTTGTTTTTGTAAGCAAACAGGTCAAAACAACGATGAGTGTTAATATTTTATTTTTAATTATTTATTTGGTATCTAAGTCTCAGCATAAAGCGTCAGCAAATTTGAAGGACTTAAACCATTAGTAGGTCATTGCAATGTAAGTCTTAACTCATTGTTATAAAGTTTAAATAAGAATTACTGTCGTGATAAAGTTCTCGGCAATCATTCTAATGTATACTTTACGTTACCGAGATTAGAGTTACATTGCAATGACTTACTAATGGTTTTACGTCGATCGTGAATGTTCTAGCTTACCCTAAATGTTCACAATGTTTTTAGTCATACACAATATGTATTATTTTATTAATAGTTCCTGTAATAATAAATATAACAACCCTTTTCATTGTTTTAATTAAATAATCTGATAACCGATCTGAACCCCCGATCCCCGATCCGATCTGATCTGTTTTACTGTGTGTACATAAATAATAAAATAAATAAATAAATAACCCAATCGCCACTGTCTAACACATCTAGATAAACAAAAAAACGTGCGAATTCCATTCCCACTGATAAAAAGAACCATGCCAAGAAAAACATCACCCCTTTAATCAAAAATATTTCCATGTCATATCCTACATGACTTTTTAAACCCTTCAAAATGAGTTGTATTAGATCCCCTATAAGATATCAACGAGATACAGTAACTGATAAGTTCTTGTCCCTACTGGACCCACTTAATTGACTCCGTGAGTAATCAAATTCTTTTAACTTGGTAGATGACTACTTGATTGGGAGCTTATTACATTTGTTTTTTTATTAAAATTATTTGAGTAGGGTGACGAGGGAGGATAATGTCCGTATTGTAGATTTGTGGGTACTTGATAATGGTCATGGTTTTAATTTGTTTTAATTAAGGGAGTTGTACTTTGTGCTTATCGAAATACATGTTGTGTTTGGTACCTTACCGTCTGGAATCGCGATTTTTAGTCATGTCATGCCGCTGGTGTACAACAACCTAAAATTTTAAAAACTTCGATATGATTTTCAACTCCTTTCTTCAGAATAATACGATGTGGAGTTCATGTGCCACTTTATTAATAACTGATGATGAAACACGACACAAAAAAAAACTGTGTTCATTGTTTACTAACCAAATGATTTTCAATATTTAATGTAACATCCACACAAGGTCTTCAGGTCCCGAACTAGGTAGTACTACGGTAACCTGATGACTGCATAATATACATATATACTTATATACATATACACACCCAGACACAGGTCAAACAGACATGTTCATGCACACAAATGTTTGACTTGTCCGGGGATCGAACCCGGGACCAGCGGCTCAGAAGGCAGGGTCGCTACCAACTGCACCAACTGGTCAGTTGAATAAGTCGGTCAGTTATAATAAACCAGTGAAAAGGTAACAGATAGAAAAACAGACAGAGTTTCTGTCGTATATTTTATTATAATAGGTATGAAATGTTATGACAACATAATGCTGGAAATAATATTATACCTCATAGTCCCCCTATAAGTCGGTATATCAAAGGTATCGCCTACACCGTATCTCAGCCACCCCAGAACATCTTTTAATAAAACAAATACTGCGAAGTGGTAAATAAACGACATCCCCATTGTTGTCGTTGTTGTCTCGGCCAAGCCACAGTGTGACTTAAGCATTTGATGCTGCATAATCCCCAATGAAAGCAGGCTTCCTACTCCGCTCTTTATTTTATTTGATGCGGATTGCGCAGTAAATGTTGAAGCGTTGTGTGCTGTATTTTGACTTGACGTAGTTTATTTGGAACCAAGGAGGTTGATTTCTGGGGTTTATTTAGGTTTGTTTGAGAAGGATCTTTAGATTTGTTCCAAGGCTTTTCTGAATATGTTTTGTTTGAATGAATTTCTTGGACTGGTTGAATACGAAAAGTTTAGCGGGAGGAAATGGGATGTAGCAATTTTCTTTTGGAGTCAGTCGTCTTTTACTATAAACCGTTTGTGTGACGTCAACTATAATATAAGTATCACCAGTATAAGGCAAAAGAGGTTTTAAAAAAATCCCTCTTTTGTCAATGTCTTAGATAACTGTAAGAAAGCTTGAAATAACTGAAAAATTGTATCTGTGTGTTAATAAAAGTTCAGTTTTCGTGGCGCTACACCATTCGTGTCAGTCACAACGCCTGTTAATAGTGGCATCAGTTTTGCTATCTCGAAAAAAAAAAAATTGCCTGCGATTTACTTACGGCTGATTTCTCAATAGTCAGATAACTTTTATCAGAGGAATAAATATTGTGGTTTGACAGCTTTTGTATAGAAATTATGTCAAACTGTCAAATTTATTCTTCAGTTAAAAGTTATCTGACTATTGAAAAATCAGCCCTTAGAAGATATTGTATTGTCATAAAAAGAAAGTTTAATTTTATTTTAAGTATAGTTGAAGATCAATGTATGATTTTTAAATTTGTTGAAACGGTTTGCTTAATAATAGGAAAAATACATTACTGCTTTGGGTATTTTCGACAAATTGGTTTTTTCAACATTATTAAATAATTTTTCTGCAATATTTTGTATCGAATTCGAAAAAAGTGGTCCAGCCACGTGCAAGTAGACCATAATTATAATGATAAAGATGTTGATCAATGATATTTTTTAATGTTCAAAATCAAACGTAGTTTCTAGTAAAAAAAATGATCAAACGTCAGTCTCGCGTCATTTTTTGGAAAACTTGTTGCGAATGTTAGTGATTTTCCATAGACACTTCATTTATTTGAATAATCCCTTTCAGCCATATGGAATACAAAGAACTGAACTTTTCAAATAACACTTTTTTTTTTTAATTATGTTTCCCTTTCCCACAAACAATGCACAAAACTGATCAAAATCAATCGAGTGCACGGCGCCTTAAATTGCTGCATATGGTGGCTCATCTGTACCTCAACCTGTGACTTCGAAGATGAGGGTTAATATGGATGTTAGGATAAAAGCACATGCTGCACTGACGCCAGATAAGTTTTATTGGTACATGGGCAGGAGAATGATGATAATGGTGGCTCCACTTGTAATTTTTGTCAATCTCTGCATGAATTCCAATTAAACACAACATGACATTTGAATTTTCCAAAAGGGTAGGAGGAGGTAGGTGAGGGGCTCGTGGCTAAATGATAACAGCCGCACGGGTTGATCGAAGGTAGGCATGCCGCGGTCGGTTCCTGGATGGGTGATTATGGAGACTCTGTGAAAGAAGTCTGTTATTTCTTAGTTAGTTTCACGATCTGGCAGCTTGAGTAATTTATGCGGCCTACCCAAATGTCCTTTCTTTGGTATTGTTCGTCGAACCGTTGTGCTCCTTAAGTTCTCAGTTGAGCGGCAAGATTACTGACAAATGCGTGCACTGACTGGACAGGTCCGCTCAATCTGTATGGTTTTTCCTCAAAAGACCGTTTCTGACACCAATCTACATGGTCTTCACATGATCTGACCAAGATTATGTCTGGACTTTAAAAGAGACTGTGAGTGACCTCTGAGTTTGTTTCGGCCTTTCTTCTTCTCAGAGGAGTCAGATAGGAAACGCCGACCTCATCTAGTTTTTAAAATATGATTGACTTGTAAAAGTGTTTGTAACAAACCTACTTACAGAAATAAAATCATTTATCATTATCGGTTATAAAGAATAAAGTTTATTTGGACACAGTTCGTGAAACACAAATAACAAAATGAAAAGTGAAAATTATGTTTTAACAACAATAGTGTGTGCCAAAACGGTTCATTTCAGCATTCATACCAGACAGTTGCTGTCTGACGCTGGTTTTCTAATGAACCTTTAGGGACAAGTGACGGGGAGTACAAACAGTTTCAACATACCTTAGAGACACTTTTTTATACTTAAAAATAAATGAATAAACTAGTCATCAAATATAATAATTACAAAAAGAAAACTACAAGAACTGTCTCAGCAAAACCTGTTCTTAGCGATTAGCTAGATTGATCCGTGCACGATGCACTCACAAACCGCTACAGGCCGCCGAGCAAGAGATAAAATTCTGTTGGAAAAACCCAGAAACAACTTTCTTTTGGTTTTGTTTCAAATTCAACCCTAAATAACTTTTTTAAATGGGTGATCTTATAACAATCTAAAAATTTGTTCCTCCATCAACTATTCCTGTAAGGAAATGTGCGACCCCTCGTGCAATAAATCATTATAAATTATTTCCAATATTAAATCGTGCTAGTTTGGCGTGTTTAGCATGCGACGTGCTAAGCAAACGTGTTTGTGTTGTGTAATAAGTGTAGTTAGTTGTTCGTAAAGAGGGATGAAGTTCTCCTCTTGGAGTTTTTTATTGGGTGTTTCTATTTATACGCACACACACTGTTGAAGGTTTGAAGATAGTCAAGGATACTGCTGCTTTTAAGGTAGAATAAATAAATTTAACGGACCAAAGGTTATAATATAAAGGAGCGAGCACCCACGATGACCGCTAATCATGTACTTTTTTTTTAATACTTTTCCCCACACTAGGGATTTCTCCTGTATCGTGGGTGCGTTTACAAACATTAAAAATCACATACACAAACAGCCAGACCCGGAACAACTACTTGTAGGTTATACAAATATTTGTTCCGTGGGGGAATCGAACCCGCGACACGCAGCGCAGCAGTTTATTTGTCAAACATAGGTGATTGTATACAAAGATCTTAAATATTAGGTAGTGCGCTATGTTTTGCCAATATTGACATACAAATGATTAATATTATTAAAAGCTATTCAACCATTAGTATTAAATTACTGTTCAATTAATGTTAATATTATTAAATTGCTAAATTAATATTAATTAATGAAATTACGTAAACATGCTTAGTCATGGATAGTGTATGGTGTTACCGTACACACACACACACACACAAACTCACGCCTTTTTCCCGTGGGGGTAGGCGGAAACTACAAAACGCTACCCGCTACAATCCTTACATACTCCTTTGGCTTTGTAACGGTATCTACATCGCCACATGCGAGCTGTGCGTCATACTGACGTCACTCGAATCCTGCATCGCGCAAGCAGAGTTTACCGCGCGACTAGCATGTATAGCTCCGTCTCTCTTCCACGCTGGAACAATGATGGAATTAACACGTCATAGTACGGCCCCTGTTCGGAGGATCCCACTTTTATATGGAGGTATGAGTGAACTTTACACCCTGTTCCTCGTACCTCTATAGCTTCGTCTACCTTTATACATCTGCGTGGTAATTGCATAACACACTGACAGTAGGAATGCCTTTCATTTTGACAGTTCAACAACATTCATTGATGTATTTACGTTGTTGAGCAGGCAAATTTTGCGAACATATGAAGCAATGGATTAGCAATGTCCTTCAAAATTTTTCAGTTTGTGATCGATAGTGCGTTACGCAGTTACGGTGCAGGTGCTACATGCACGCTGGTTGCGAGTACTACGCACCTGACCTTTCTAAAGAACATCACGAATAAGGTCACTATAAGTATGTCCTTCCTGGGGCGTCCGCTCCCGGTATTATAACAAGTTCACGAAAGTAGGTAACAGTAGGTACCTACTTTTTTTTTTTTCATGAGGGTGGGAAATCATCCAATAACTTCTCCCGCTCTGGGCGGAGCGTGAGGACGTGTCAGACTCTTACTGACTAAAACCCACCCGTGTTCCTTCAGTTGCATGTGCCAGGGGCCACGGTAACCCTTTGGGACTTTCCCGCAAGCCTGGCAGGCATTGATGCTGACATCTCTTTGAGGCGCGCGTGAAACACAATGCGGCATCGACCCGGGCCTGGTCCTTATCTGACGGCGAGCTAGCCATTGCTCGCCGTCCGCAAGCCCGTGCCTACGATGGCCAGGAATCGGCTTGAAAAACCCGACGGCCACGGCGTCTCCTGCGGCGGCTAAGGGCGTGCGGACGCGAATTTTGCCTCTCCCTCACCTCCTATTTTGCGAGCATTACTGCTTCGCAGAAGGAGGTGATGGCTTCCCAAGCCCTCTCGCTCCGTACCATGGCCTGGACCACGGCCGGACGCGAGAGATCGCTACCGCCAAACGCCTGCACGAGGATACGGCGGTGCTCAGACCAAGCCGGGTAGATCTCCACCGTATGCTCCACCGTGGCCTCCGGGCGATCCACACAATGGTGACACCCGGGCGTTTCCTCCCGCCTTATCCGGAACAGTAGGTACCTACTGAGACTCTGTTTAAGTCAGTTTTATACATTTTACGACTAAAGTAGGTAATTGTTATTTTTTTAGCAAATCAATGGTGTTAGATTACCTGTCGTTCTTTCTATGTGGTTATTTTTAAAGATTTTCCACCTGTTATGAAAGCTGCAATTAGTTATTATTGGTCAAATTTATTTTTAGCTGAATGACGTCATATAAATAAGAAAGAGGGAAAATTTAAGTCATACTGTGCCCATTGTCTCTCAATTTTAAATATTTTTCAGGCTGTTTCTTCCATTTTCCACTGGATTCATGTTAAATGTACCTTAACACTATATAAATGTTTAGGTTAACGATGCAAAGTGACCGCGAATCCTATTTCATTGCTGCTATCCCCGTGACAGTCAAAATCAAATTCAAAAGTAATTTATTCAAACTAGGCTGAGAATCAGCACTCTTTGAATGACAAAATTACATAAGACACTCCTCCAAAACGCCCGCCCTTTAGCTGGGAATAAGAAGTGCCGCAACAAACTCCCCAGCAGCACAGGCTCTGTCTGTTCAGTTAGAAGAACTGGGTTCTATACAGTAGGGGCGTGATGATTGGCGTATATGAATATTAATATATGACATTATTTCAATGTTGATCGTAGATTTACCGTAAATAGAGGGTGCGTGCTTTATCACCCCTTATTTTTATCATCGATCAAGTTTTAATGCTACTAACTGCAGGTATTAGTTTTTCTATTACATAGTAGTATTTCAATTAAAGTTATATAGTTAATACGGTACAGGGGCTGGCATATCCGTATGGAAAACCACTTTTGATACAAAAAAATATATATAAAAACTGTACTTAGGTAGACATTAATACGGCACGGTTGGCGCATTGGTTAAGCGATTAATTGCTGCGCTGCGTGTCGCGAGTTCGATTCCCACACGGAAAAAATATTTGTATGACCTACAAGTAGTTGTTGCGGGTCTGGCTGTGTGTGTATGTGAGTGTTTGTAAACGCAACCACAATTTAGAAGAAATGCCTAGTGCGTGGCAACGTTTTATAAAAAATAAGATTAAAAGGACTTCAACATGATCAGTTTTATATTGTGCTAGCTGCTTGCCGCAGCTTCGCCCGCATGGATGTCGGAAATTTTCCCATCGGGACAAAAAGTAACCTATCCACCAGTGAAAGTCCCGTCAAAATCGGTCCAGCCGTTTTAGAGATTAGCCAGAACAAACTGACAAACAGACCGAAAGACAAAAAAAAAATAGTTATTGATATAGGTATTGTAGGTATATACTTTTATATGCATTTAGTAAAATGCTGTTATTTTGTCATCACTTAACTTGCTTTAAAACAGACACTTCAATTTCATTTATTTGTGTAGATGAAAGAAACGAGGAATCTTGGAATCTTTGAAGATTGGTCTTATGTCCTAAAGTTCGATCTTTATTGGTGTAGAGTGTCACACTCTAGTGTGCGTATCAGGCAGTCAGTCATGGAACTGACATACTTAATAAAAAAATACAAATAAATATCTTGGGTTCCACAGCTACACCTCACAAAAGAATATCTACTCGTACATCTATGTCTTCATATTGCACTGTATTTTGTATTATTTAATTCTACTAATTATTTTGTTATTTTTAAATTATAATAATTATCTTGTGTAAATTAAAAATAATATGTTTTGCATGCCCATGTGACGGTAGACCATGAAGGACTCTTACTAAAAAATATCTATAATATATTACCCATGTTTGCAAACCAATAAATGATTTGATTTGATTTCATATTCTCATATGAATACTTAACATGCTTATTCGCCTCAAGTCCAAATTGAAACTCATAATTACCTCAGTTATTTCGAAAGCCATAGATCAACAAGCTGGTATTGAACAAGGACTATCAAATGATGGAGGCAGCTCTGCATTGTGCCGAAATGTCCGCGCACTACGTAGTTATGGCTCGTCAAAACCCACAATAGTGCTTGTGGAGCTGCGGCCTTATTCTGATACTCGGCGTATTCGTTGGGTGTTCAGTTATTAATTAGTTTAAGGGGCTGACAACAGCTAAAGCGCAGTCACTGTCGGACTGCATAGAAAAGAAAGAGAAGCGCGATGACACAAAGCTGGTAATTTATTGCAAAATATGAAGCAATTCTCTATTTACAAAAAAAAACGATTGATTGCACTAAAAAATTAAAACACTATCACGTTAATATGTTGCTTGAAGAACAACCTGAAAAAAATACAGAATGGTCGCATGTATAATAAATAGTTTTTAATCGTTAACATTTTTTTTTAGAGGTATCTTCGTGACTTTTTTTTATCGTACCAAATCAGTTGTATTATATTTTCAACACACTATCTAACTAGCATATATCCTGAAGAATAACATATATTTTTTCTGATTTTGTTTACTGCAGTGGATCATATAATTTTAGGCATTATAAAACTTGCGTTTAGGTCATGTAGTCCCCTTAAAAGAGTGCATCCTGGGACTCGTGGCTAAATGATAACAGTCGCGCGGGTCGGTCGATGGTAAAGCTACGCTGGCCGCGGTTGGTTCGTGGATGGGTAACCCCCTGTGCCTTGGAAAGCACGTTAAGCCATCGGTCGTCGCTGTCATTCGTAGATCTTTGACTGTCGTTACGGGTAGTCAGAAGCGCACAAGTCTGCAACCAGTCTTACCAACCACTAACTGAGTTGAGCTGCACGGTTACTGACAAATGCGTGCACTGACTGGACAGGTCCACTCATTCTGTGTGGTTCTTTCCTCAAATGACCATTTCAGACACCAATCTACATGGTCCTCAAAGATTATTATAATATTATTCCAATTATTGTGAATATGAGAACGGTCATTGCTTTTTTTTGTATTTTTCTCATTAAGTTTAATCATGATCTGGCAGTTCGAGTAATTTATGCGGCCTCCTCAATTGTCCTTTCTTTTTTATTGTTCGTCGCATCGTTGAGCTCCTTAAGTTCTGAGTTGAGCTGCACGATTGCTGACAATTGCATGCCAATGACTGGACAGGTCCACTCAATCTGTGTGGTTCATTCCTCAAAAGACCATTTCAGACACCGATCTACATAGCCTTCACATGATCTGACCAAGATTTTGTCTGGACTTTAAAAGTGACTGTGACCTCTGAGTTTGTTTCGGCCTTTCTTCTCAGAGTAGTCAGATAGGAAATGCCGAGCTCATCTACTTCTTATAAAACGATTGACGTATAAAAGTGTTTGTACAAACCTATTTACAGAAAGAAAATAATTTATCATTTAACTGGGTTGTAGAGGTCAGACAGTCGCTCCATGTAAAACACTGGTATTCAGCTGCTTCCGGTTAGACTGGAAGCCAACCTCAACATAGTTGGCAACCGGCTAGGCAGATAGACTTTATTCTGAAAGTACACCATCCAGCTATAGCTGTAAGATATTTATAAATTATGAACTATCGCTCTGTAGTGACTAAAATATTGATTATGAATTGCAATAATTAATATCCCATCAGTAAATTAAAGTAAGTTTAAGGTGTTACATAAAAAGGATTTGGAAACTTTCCAAATGCTTTTTTTTTAACTTAAAAAACTGTAAAAACCCTAATTTAGTGTTATTAAGCTCATCTTCTTGCAGCATCATACAATATCCTACACATATATTTTTTTTCTAAAATGTGTCCTTCAACATTAAATTTTCCATCGATCAAATACTTTTATGTTTAATCTATTCGTACAATTCTCCCATCAATTTCCCGGAATACGGCTTTGGGGTCTGTTTAGGACCTGGCCCATGTCCGGCGTGTTAGCCCGAGGCACCGCTTTTGCGGACAACGCTGTGTCGCCGGCGCACATAATACAATACAGCTTAAAGGAATTTGTGTCCTCGATAACGATCGATAAAATGTTCGACGTTAACATCACGTTGTTAGGATTGTTTGGATTTAGAATATTTGATTTATTACCTTCGGATTGGATATATTTTGCATTGATTTGTGGCTTGTGGTGGATCTTAAAGCCAATGGCCTGTACTTAGCTTTATGATATGGAGCGTGTGACCGATCTTTGAAGAAGCTTGCATGTAGCGGCGATGGAACCTGCACGATTCGTATCGTACGTATCGGCCCCGACGAGTTGTATTTAATTGTTGTATGTAGTTTGGGTATAAAATTGTAACACTACTAGTTTCAAAACGGTGAAGGAAAACGTGAGGAAACTGTCATGTCCTAGCACCAAAGATTCGAAGGCATATGACATCCACCAACCGCGTGGTGCATTATGACACACTCCCTCTCACAATGAGAAGGACTATGTCCCAGTAGTGGGAACATTATAGGCTGAATATGCATGAGTCGCAAGAAATGGTTTTCAACATTGTCAAGACTAGTGAAGAACATAATGACACTGTTCGTCCGTTTCAGGTCAAAGTCAAAGCATTTATTTAAAGTAGGCACATAAAAGGCACTTTTGAACGTCAACATTTACATTAAAAGAGAATTGATTCTAGTCGCCCCTTCCAAAAGGTAGTTTCGTATGGAGAAGAATGGGCAAGAAACTCCACCGTTACTCTTTTAAAATGTGTTAAAAATTTTGTATACATCAATCGATAAAAAAAAATCTGCTGTTCCCTACACTTATGTTTGCAGAACTCGTCAAAATGTAGGGACCAGCAGATTTTTTTTTCGCGATTTCATATTTGGTCCCATCGTAAAAGTTGTTCATAATGATGAGTACAATGACCCCTTTTTTTTTTTTTTGAGGATGGGAAATCATCAAATGACCCCTCCCGCTCTGGGTGGAGCGGAAGGGAGTGTCAGACTCTTACTGACTAAAACCCACCCGTGTTCCTTCCTTGGCCCTTTATGTTCCGGGTCAGCGGTACCCCTTTTGGATGATCCCGCTTTCCCGGCAGGCTTGGGCCCTAGTGGGCCCCCTCTTCGATGCTGACATCTCTTTGAGGCGCGCGTGGAACACGTACGCGCCTTCCAGCACGGGCCTGGTCCTGATCGGACGGTGAGCTACCCATTACTCACCGCCCGCAGGCCCGCGCCTACGGTGGCCGGGAGTCGTCACGCGGCTCCCGACGCCCGGAGCGTCCACCGCGGCGGCTTGGACGGGAGACTCTCTCCCTCTCCCGTCCCGCCACCTCCTTAGCTAGCATGACTGCTTCGCAGAAGGAGGCGACTGCCTCCCACTCCCCCTCGCCCCGGACCATGGCTTGAACCAGGGCCGGGCGTGAGAGGTCGCCGCCGCTGCCGATCGCCTCTACGAGGACACGGCGGTGCTCCGCCCATGCAGGGCAGGCCCCCATCGTATGCTCCACCGTGTCCTCGGGGCGATCATAGCAGTTGTGACACCCGGGCGTTTCCTCCCACCTGATGATGTGCAGGAACCTCCCGAAACATCCGTGTCCGGTGAGGACCTGCGTCAGGCGGTAGGTGAGGACGCCGTGACGCCTCTCTAGCCACTCCTCAAAGAGGGGTCTTACCGCCGCTATCGTGGCGTGCCCTGTACAATGACCCCTTAAGAGGTTGATGGTGTTTTACCAATAACCCTGTTTAATTATATGTGAAGACGATTTTTAGAGCACGATCAGCAATAGGTGTTTACGAGGTGATGAAAGAAAAGTTGTCAGGAGCAGCGGCCGCTGCTACTTTCCGGCCTTTCCATAATACGATACCCAAAAGTTGATTAACAATCACTTAACTGAAATAGTGCTGTAATCCATTTGCCTCAGTTTATTTCACAATTTACAAAATGACAGACAGTTAATTTACTTTACATTTCACTTCACAGTTTGCCGAAAACAATTATTTTTAACTTCACAAAATGGAGAACCATTTATCAAAAACAAAATCCGGAGAAAAGTGTTCAAAAGTTGAAATTGGAGTTACAGCTCAGAAAAAAGAGAACTCGATAATTTCCCGGTAAACGACTTTCGAGCAACAGTGAGTTTTTTGTTTGTCCGTTTGTGTATACCGGAAAATAGATTAAAATGGCCTCGAGCTGAAAGGAGCTACAACGTTGTGAAGGCGTGCAGATTAAAAAGAGTGGAAAAACTTGTATTTTTTACCAGAACAAAAGTACACAATCTGGTGGAGCGCCTTTTAGGTCTGAATCATAGGCTTCGTTTATCCTTTGAAACGTATAATGAGAATGCAGTTTTTGTTATTTCGGTGAAAGAGTTGTATTTGGAAAATTAAAAAAACGCGGAAGAATTACTTAATGAAAAGCTTTATTGTGTGTAAACATTATCCTACGCCTACGTGTGTTGTGTGCCTACGTTTTGCGTTATTAAAACATGAAACATTCCAACTGTAACGCAAATTTTACCGCTTTATAGATTTGTGCTTCTCATTTCCACAAACTATAAAACACCTGCAGTCACGAACTGTTTATCTGAATCACCATAAAAAAACCATTCAAGAAAAATCATTCAAAAATTCTAACCGTCGAGCATCGATTTCACCAGCGATGCTACCAAATTGTCCACTGAGGTCAAACAAGCCATCGATTTCGCACCATCGTAGGGTTAACACGGGGTTAACCGAAACGCTACGTGGGAACGGGTTAACCGATCTTATTCTCACGACACTAAGGCAGTGCATTCATTTGCATCGGCCTGAGCAACAATAATATCGGCCGATCAGTACACTGTTTTAAGAGTTATTCAAATTAAGCAACGGTTTCTGGTTTGGCTCTAAAAGGATGGCTGGATCTGGAGCGAGGGGTAATGAATTCGTGTCTGGGCTGGTGAAAGGACAGTCGTTGATGTAGTATAGATCGCACATGGCAAGCGTAACGTATGATTCTGTGACTCATATTTACCTTTGTCATCTCATTAGTAAGAATAAACAAGAAATCTTTAAACAAAAACTAGGTCTCCTGTCATCCTGATCCAATCGTAAGATAATTATGTTGTTTTAACAAAGATTATAGATATTTGTCAATTTTCTCGTCGATATAAGTAGGTAGGTAAGAACTGTGCCAGGGGAGACTAATGATACTAAGAATACCGGGGGTATTCTAGTTTAAGATGAATCCTCAGTTGTAACCCGCTAAATTCAAATTTTCTTTGGTTTTTTCAAATTGCAACTCTGTTATAACTCGTATGTTGATCAAAATGCTATTCGCGACTGTATGAATGATACATTTACTGAACAACAATCATTAATTTCATATCGATCAGCAAACTTTGGAAATTTGTTCCACCTTGTTCTAGAAAATTCTTAGGTGGAACTTTATCTAAGGATTCACCTTAAGTAGCAAGCAATTTTATTTTCAGATATAGAAGTAAAAATCACAAAAAGATTCTCGGCTTTCCCTTCCAACAAAGTCCACCATTACTTTCTATTCTCACTGTTAAAAAATCAAACTCGCCAACTGTCATCAGCAAGTGAACTGGGTCCGGGCGACATTTGGTATTCATCCCGCGGGCACGGCCGTGTCACCTTGCCCAATAGTCTGGATGCGACAAAGACAAGATTTATTGAGCACAGTCGTGGATGGGACAGCGATATCATGTGGGGATATTCATTTGGGAAAAGTGTTTTATGAATTATAATTTTTAGCTTGGTATTTGTGGAGCACCATACCTACTATACATTCATTTCTATACTCACGCCTTTCATCACATGGGGGTAAGCAGATACTAAAGATCGCCACCTGCTACGATTCTTACGTACTCCTTTTGGTTCGTTTACGTCCATACATCCTTGCTAATTAGTTAGAAAGATAAACTTAGGCCCGCTTGCACCACGAATTACTAAATGCGTTTAGCGCTAAACGTATTTAAAACATAGAGATAGATAGAAATAGAGCGATATCTTAAGCACGTTTAATGGTAAATGTATTCAGTGATTAAATTTGTGGTGCAAGCAGGCCTTAAACTATAACAAAATATCTTGGCGATAATCGTCAAAATAAAGCCCAAATCCTGGAAGAAACAATTTCAAATCAAATCCAGAACAGATCACGAAAACCTTAAAATCAGATAAAGTTATTCAAAAGATTAGAAATAAAATTAAAATCGAAACTCAAAAGGAAGTTTTTACCCAACGCCACATCTTGCCCCTGGAATCTGTTTTCATCGCGGCTCTTGATAACTTTTTGCCCTGAGGGCCAAGAAAGCCCTGTGAAGTTCTTACGAAATTATTTGAACAAGACTTCCTATCCCACTTTCTAAAGCGACCAAACTATAACAAACCCACACACAAAACTGGCCTCTAAGGACTTGCAGTTAACGTTTTGCTCTATGATGAATCGCATGCGATTGATAAAGACGACTTTTGCGTAAACAGGAATAAGAATAAAAATAAAATTGTAGGTTAAATTGCCAGCGCTTACTGTTACGCTGAAATGTATGAGACAAATACGAAATATAAAGTTGAAGTTGAACATTTTGATTTCTGTTACGAATACGGTTGCATAAATAAAATCAAACCAGTTCTGTAGAAGTCTTTCTTCGTTCTACTTCATTGGTGTTTCATGGTTTATTGGGATCCAACTCTCCATGCGCTAGGTTTTGTAGTGTTTTGAATAGTTTCAGCGATCTAATCGATTTCCACTTTGATTCTCTGACTAAGCTGAAATCTAAAACCTTGAGTTGTTTATCTGATGTGTTGTAAAGTATTCATTTGTTCGTACTTATTTTTAGCAACCATATTATTTACAAAACTGAGTCTTTATTTATACATTATTTATACATAGTTTTACTTTTGTTTTAAGTTGGCTGTAAGTACACCTTACAGCCAACGTGTACCTAGGCTTACAATTAACATAATTTAATTTAGTTCATGTGGTGTTTACCTATAAGTAATTGTTACACTGTTCAAAGTTTTTAAATACATGTTATTTTTTGTCAAGATGTTAGTGTAAGCAATTGTAAATAAATTTATAGGTCTAGTTTGAATTGCGTGGTTTTTGATTTAAATATTTTTAATTGCTACAGTGATCGTTAGTGTGTTTTAAATAATGTTCTTCTTTTTAAGATTAATAGTAGAATAGTAGTTTTAATATTTAAGGGTATGCCAAAGTATATACATCTAAAAATAGCCTTCACAATCTAACTAAAATATTCACAGAAAAAAGATCTCAGCTATTCTAACACGAAAAATATGACTACAATTTCAAATTATTTCACGTACACCTCGTTTATAAAATTCATTTGATTCAAGATTAAACTGAAGTGAGGGACGATATCATGTACTTGTACCTCATATTATATTACGTCGGACGTGTTGCTCAGGGAGATTGTCAAACGTGAGCTTTTTTGGGTGCCGACGAGATTAAAAGGAGGAATCTTGATAGTGTAGCCGTAGTGGCTATAGATGCTGTTATATGAAGGTGTTTTGCCATGGAGTTATGAAGACGTAGGTGGTGGGTGATTTTATCGTAATAGTACTCATACCTACTCAGTTTTCCATTCAAGTACCTATAATTTTCTTGATATTGCTATGAAATAAAAACGTGCACTTTGTGATGTACAGAAACATTGTAATGTTTCGATTATA
This sequence comes from Brachylomia viminalis, assembly GCA_937001585.2. NCBI lineage: Eukaryota > Metazoa > Arthropoda > Insecta > Lepidoptera > Noctuidae > Brachylomia > Brachylomia viminalis. The sequence goes on from OW443301.2 coordinate 3,783,291, forward strand.
TAACAGGCAACATTAAAGCTGTATAACATACCAACTCAAGAGTTTTTGGTTATTGTGAGGATGTGCACCTTTTGGCTTTTAGTACCGAATAAATTATCACTTATTGACTCGACCATTGATCGCCAAATCCATAAATAACAAAAACAGTTCAGCATAAACAGCACTTATCTTCTTATTACTATTAATATATTCAATCTAATCATACAGAAACATTCAATCATCAGTGAGGTAAGAAATTCTTATTTCCATACCTTTATTATACAACCCAAAAATATATCATAACACCAATATACAACACCAATTACAAACGCCCAAACATGGTTTAACTAAATGTCTGATTATCGCTTAAGTTTTCGATAACGCTGAACATAAACAAAAAGGACATAAAAAAAAAACCTCAGGAACAAATTCATTACGGGCGCAACACGATACCAATTCCATTCACAGCTGGGCTATAACGAGGCTATTTACGTGCGTATATGTAAAAAGTCCCACCGTACGGTCCGGAGTCCCGCAGGGTCCTCTTCTCAGACCCCTGTTTTTTAATGTGAAAATATGGAGTAATGACACATAATAAAATTCCTTTTAGACCGGACACGGGCTCGTCGGTTTTATAAATTGGTCTAAAATTTTAAGCGAGCACTCCATTCTTTTTTATTGCATGTAATTTGTACGTTTTATTTAAGTGTGTTCTTGAATGAGTTGGATCTGGTTTTTCTTCATTTTGAGAAACGACTGGTAATTAATGTTTTGCGACTATAAGTCGAGATTTTGGGAATAAAATTAATTGCTTTGCGATCCTTTTTAACCTTTAAAAGCTAGGTCATAGCAAAGTTAAAATGAAAATTTAGATAGTAGCAATAAATTGTTATTTGACACTATTACTAGCTAATGAAGCTTAAAATAATAACAGTAATGGTGGTTATTAAAATAGATGCAACAATGAGTAGTTTCTGGGAACAAATCACGCAAATAGACAGAGAAATAATATGAGTGATGCCCCTCCTTTGTCGTGTATTCTCCCATGTGGTGTTAATTGGGCGTTAGACATAAAAACACCGGTAGTATGAGTGTGTGTACTGATACTAGGAATATTATTTCATGCAAATAATGTATCGTATCGAGTGATCCGTGCCTCGGAAAACACGATAGGCCGTTGGTCCCGGCTGTCATTCGTGGATCTTTGACACTCGTTACGGGTCGTCAGAAGCCCGCAAGTCTTACCAAGGGGTATACCCGGTAACAGGGTTGTGGAGATCGATAGACAGTAGCTCCATGTAACATACTGGTATTCAGCTGCATCCGGTTAGACTGGAAGCCGACCCTAACTTAGTTGGGAAAAGGCTAGACAGATTATGAATGTATCGTATCGAGTTGGTTTTAATTTTCAATGTTACAATGAAAAAAAAGGAAATATTATATTAATATTCACTTAAAAGCATGTCAAACATAAAATATTTGAAACATTGTTCTTTTTTTAATAATGCAAAACTAACATTTTTTTTGAGAACTATATTTAGGTAGAAACTCATGTTAAAGAGATAGACTATTAAAGCAAAAAGATTTTTATTATTGGTATCAGATTCGTTCGAGTAATATTCAGGACAAAAGATGTACAAGAGATTGACCGTACTTACAATGTAATGTACTTAAATAAAATGTTTTAGTACAAGAAAATATTAGTCACCGAAATAAAATTGTTTTGGAGAATGTTTCGAAATAAATTTTGTGGCTGACATTTCGGTAAAAGCTTTAAACATTATAATGTATGCATGTAGAAAGGCCTGTATATTTATGAATCGAATTACAGATAGGTTTCTGGAAATAAGATATTTCTTTTGTAATTGAAGGCTTTCTCAGTACCTAGTGTTAAATGAGGTGTTTCTGATTTAATTAAGTAAAAAGCACCTTTTGTTTATCTAAAAGCAAATTTTTCGTAAAGCGAACTTCAAGTGGAAACAAATAAAGTTTGAAACGTTAACTACATCTGTGACTCTATTACAGTATGACTAACTTATTCTATAAACATTGCAGATTTTCTTATTTCTCTCCGCAAAATTTCAAGTCAAAAGAATTTCCAATTGAAAGAAATTGTCTGAGCTCCACACTCTCAGTAGTCACCCATACTTGTCAACATCTCAAATTAGATACCGACAAATAGCGGAGATACCCTGTCTTACTAATTAGCGCTGCAGTGTTGATTAACACGAATAATATTTAATGTACACTGTATAGTTTTTGACAAAGGCTTTCGTCTCTTTGTCTTTTATTTTATTAAGGAGATGGCTGCAATATTTGTGCTCCGAGGGATATTCCTAAGGAGTTGGTTTTGGTGATTAGTTCATTGCTGTGATTTTATTTGTAACGCATCGCTTTAATTGATCGGTAGGTAGCGTAGGTGTAAAAATACCAAGTTTGTTTTCTTTTACTGGTGAAATGTTATTTTCTATATTATTTTAAGGGAACTGCGTTTTATAAGCATTCATAGGAGATAATATTGTATGTACAGTGCACACTCTGCAACACCGGAAGAAACCTGAGTCTCGCTTCTCATAATGACACAAAAGAAATGAGTTGCACTGACGGATTTTAGTGCAATACATGTAATACTTAATACATGGTTATAATAAGAAATGAGTAAACAGGGTCAAATTAAATTAGCTAGCGAAATCCTGCAGACGCGGTGGGTATCGGTATCTAAACACGACAAAATTAAAATAAAACAGATATGATGTTGTTTTTTTGGGGGGTCAACGACCGCTGGTAGTTTTGTTACTTGAAGTATGTGTTGACAAAATATGTTTAATCGTGTTTAGTTATCAATACCAATCACGTCTGTGAAGTTAACATAAAAAACTGTTTTTTATTTACTGATATTTCAAATGAATTCACTAACAGACGTCAAGCACCCACAAAAAAAATCATCAATTTAATTTCTTTTTTGTTTTAACATTTTTTTAAATCGATTCTTATCACTTCTGCGGAGTTTCGCTATCTAATTTAATTAGACCCTGTATAAGAGAAAGACTGAAAAGGACACCTGTGACCGAAAAGTTTTGTGCATGGGCATGTGATGCAGAGGCACGAGGAAAATGTCGGGAGGAAAGTTTTGAGTATGAATGTGGATGGTTATACGAGTAGGGGAAGACCAAAGAAACGATAGATGGGCGGTGTGAAAGATGATATGGCTAGAAAAAGAGTGACTACCGTGATGACGACCAACAGACATGTGGCGCTGACCACGAAGAAATTGGGATAAATGCAAAAGACTAATGATGAATGATGACGTAATACTTAAAAAATGATTTAATCAGGTACCCAAGCTTAATTTAGGAATACAGTTATATCTTTTTTTTATATCTATCCACCATTTTGTCACATAGCACCCACTCGAAATAAATCAAAGCTGTCTAAAGCAGGAACCGCTTGTCACCCAAGTTATCTGTCTCAACCATTTTAATTAGCTGGCAAAGGGTTTACTATGCGACGTCTTAATACGTTGACCGGACTGTAGACTGCTTGTGAGTACGTGATTGATGATGTTTATGATACAGTAGTGTTGTATGAATGTGAGGTTGGTGTTATTATAATATTCAGAACAATTATTGAAACTACAATTGAAGATTTGGGTTATGAAGAAGATTTGAATGATAAGAAAGAAAATATGTTAATGCCTCAATGCCTTACTGCTGCAGTGAAAATTCCAGACCATCAGGTAAGTACTGAATGTGCCTGATGCTAGTTTTTAACCGGAACTTGTTGTGATGAAGATAATATTCCTAACATATAGATGATCTTCATCATAAACCCGTACACTTACCAACTATATTAGGTGAGCTTGACTATTAGACTAAAATATATTGCAACTGTCTCCCAAATATAATCCTAATGTAGCTCCCTTCTCCGCCCATAAAAAGAGAGACTATTCTAAGAAGGAAGTCGCGTTGAAAGATTAACCTAGCAACGCCTTGAAATGTGACAATACAATATATAATACAATGGTGTATGATTGATGACCAGGATGACGTTTTCGACGTTCGTCAAGCATCTAGGTACACAATGTTTTGCTAATATAAAAATCATTACCTATACAGAATGTGTGAGCTGATGCAGACTAAATCGATATCAACAGAAACTGTGAAGGTTTCTATAAAGCTTACATAGAGGAACTTGTAAATTAGTAAAACAGCTGAGAAATAAATAGGGATTGCTTCATTAAAGATCTCGTCACCAACAGATGTTATAAATATGATATTATAACTAATATAATTGAAAATTAAGAGTATGATGGTTCTAAGAACCTACCGATTGTTAATATGTTCAAAATTATGTACACTTAGTTCGCAATAAAGAATTTGAATTTGAATAACATTGTCTCTAGTGTGAAATCTATAGAATAATAATGTATAAAGCGTATCTTATTGACTGGGTAAAGTCAGTTTTACACTAAAGTACTTACCCTGAATGACACTGCGTAAAATTTATTAGTAGTCAAAAGAAACTATAGAATGAATAGTAAAGTTGTGGATTCAATAATTGAAATGTAATAGTTATAGCAAAACCTGCATACTTGAAGATTTCGTGGTCACGTATACTGTTATAAATTGATTAATCACTTCCTTTTATCCCTTTCGCCTTAAATCCGTAATCAGTAGATAAATCCAACATTCCTATTTGAGAGGGGGACACGGTCTGCTCCTGGAGGCGCCCCGTTGTGCACCGCGCGTTATTTACGGCACATCACTCTCCTACCAGATGCATATCTGTATAAATAAAGCCGCGGACACATCGGCGGGATGACTTTTTAATGTGGAACTGATTGTCAGTGGAGTTTACAGAGGGATTGGATACCCCTTCATGAGATAAATATATGGGTAAACCTCTCTAGATTGTTGTTAGAAAGTAGATCTTATCCAAATATCTTAACTAAAATCATGGTAAAAAATGTTCAGTTCTCTAGGTGGCTCTTTAGAAGTCAAAACAACACCTTTCCAGTATGATTCAACTAACAATAAGTTGTAATCTTATCGTCTCCGAGTCATCAAACTATAACATAAACGGGTGAATCTCCCAAGCAAAAAAAATACACGGCAAACCTGAGAACGGTAGTGCAATGTGCAGATTTTAAATTTTATATATTTTTTCTCAACAACGTAAGTACTTCTCTTCCTTGACAAAAAAAATCATTGATTTCTACCCTCTAATAGGTATACCAAAAAAAAAACTACAAAGTGTTATTTTATCATCACGGTGGCCTGTCCTGAACCCAATTCCTATTTCAAGATCCTATATTTATGAATCAAATCAATCAATCAAAAAAAATCAAAACAGATCATTTTATTTGTAGATCATAGGTGAAAAAAATATAAAGGTACAGATGTCAATGTTTCTAAAAATGATCGCTATGTCTTGCCGGCAGCGGCGTACAAATATTCTAATTATAATTTTAAAATATTCAAATTAAAATTACTGATTGTACCTATTATTATGTAAATTTATAAATATTTATTAATATGTAATTTTCCAATTATATTATTACGTCAATTTCAATTAATTACATATAAATGGATTAAAGTTGTAATAAAAATAAAGTCAAAAAAAATAAAATACATCTTCTAAGTACTCATTGACTGTATAATATATTTTTGCGACTAATAAGTTTAGAAGAGCCTTTTTGAAATTCTGTATGCTGCCAACATCTTTTATTGCAATGGGCAGCTTATTGTATAATTTAGCACCCATTCCTAAAAAGCTTTCTGAATAGAGCTCAGTTTTGTGTGAAACATGATGAAAAATTCATCTTTTTAAGCTACATACTTGAACCTACTCGTAAATACGTACCCAGAAATACTGTTTTATTGGAGTAACTATAATTTGCAATTATGTATAAGTAATTAGGTAGAACAAAACTCTGTTGGTTTTTTTTTTCTATTTAGATATGTACGTTTCTTTATTGTTGTAGTAATTTAAGAATAACGTGATCTCAATTTCAGGTGTCTGTTATGTTTCATACGTTTATGTAAAAGCATTAAAAGTAATAAGCTATTACTACTAAGATGTATGTATAATGTTTTTTATTCATTTATTGTATTTTAAAAATATAAGAGTTGATTTAATTTTAGAAGTTTTACTTATATATCATTAGAAACACTATTCTCATCTCGTTACCAATTTAACTAAATTATACCTAGCATTTTTCTCTTAGTGCAACAGGTAGACATTATGTATTATTATTATTATTAATGGCATAACTTACAAATGCAGCCATCATATTAATCAGAAACTTTAAGCTTTCTAATCGCGCTTCGTTCACTCTTTTGAAAATATATCAAGTAAATTAGTATTAGTTCATAAACAAACAAAAATATTTATTTATGGTTACCAGCATTTACGATAAAGTTTTCCAACATTTTTACACAACAACAACCAGAAAAATTACCAAAGGTTATATAAATAAAGAAACAATTCATTCATATCATAATAAACATTACATTAAATATAATTCTTTGAGGTTATTCTAACCTCAAAGAATTATATATGTAATACTAACTGTAATATGTGTATATTAATGATGATATTAAAATAACAGTGTACTGTCCTGTTTCAGTGTTTATCTAAAATTTGTGGAAATCAAACCTAACAAAGTACGGAACCCTGGCTGCCCGGCACGGTTGTTCTTAGCTGTATCATTTCGGTGGATTTATTTCATTCCGGTGCACAGTCTATCATTTCGGTGGTGATTTTATTCATTTCGGTAGACACTTTTCATTTCAGTGGACTCTTAAAAATTCATCCTTAAATATTTATGTAAGTTTTGATGAAATTTGATGTCCACTCACGCACAATGTTATAAAATAGGCTAAAGTTTTATTTGTCACTAAAACTAAGTAGATAGCATTGAAATAAAAAAATCCCACCGAAATGACACATAAAAATCTCTTGTTGAAATTCACCCAAACAATGTAAGTGTTATTTATTGAATTGAAGCTATTTGCCCGCTCCAAAGTGTACAATCCTATGTAAAAAAAAGAATCATTCGGTAATAACAACTCTATACCACTACCACTATCATCCACTAGCTGCCATAGTTAGTCATAGACTACCAATATCGTGTTAACCGAAGAGGTATGATAATACACCATGTGCCTATTAACAGCCTCCATCATTTGTAATCCACATTAGTACCACAAAAAAAAAATGAGCGGTATCGATACTGGAATCGAGCCGAGAATCGAGTTGGATTAATTTTTTGTTGAAGTTTGAATTGATATGGGAATCAAGGAGCATAGTAACAGAAAAAAATAAGATTTGTTTATTTGTTAGAAATCTAACGATGGAATGATTTATTTGTCATAGGATCGATTAGGACTATTTAACACCAAAAAGCTGGTTTTTATGGGTTAAAATGTCGCACAGTCATGGGATGTCGGTCTACGTTCATCTTTGGATGAAATAAGGAATGCAAGACACAATTTATTATACAGAGGTTTTTCTGTATATTTCAAGTGAGTAGATTCTTTGTAAAAATCCCATATTCTATTGGAAAACAGCGCAGCTACCTACTTACTTCACAGAAACAAAAGTAAACTATGAAGTTGTATTCTTTTGATATATATTTTTGAATGATAAGTTACAATATTTCTATTTCATAACTTCTACGGCCATTACTATTCCACATACATTCTAGTACAATACTGACTTCAACATAACAACCACACAACAGACAACGGAATATATTCAACATACTCCATCGTTACAGTTTTTTATTGCCACCATAAAGCTCTAAGGACGGTTTACGTATCCAACCACAGATTAGATAACAGAACAGAGACAAAGATTCATACAACCGTGCTGTGATAGTTACTTACACTACTACAGTACTAGGCCGTAAATATGGCACATCAAATTTTCGAAAACATATTCAGCATTGTAGTGGGGTCATCTCCAACAGAAATGTGTGAAGAAGTTTATCTTTTATTTTTAGAAATAAATAAAAGTCACAAGGTGCCAGGTCAGGTCTGAAAGGAGGATGACTTACTAACTCCACACTTTCGATTGACAAATATTCGTTAGTCCGTCTGGCGGAGTGAGCTGGAGCGTTGTCGTGGTGGAGTGGGATCCTGCGTCTTGAGCGCTGCTGTCTAACATTTTCCAAGACAACTGGTAAACAATGACTGATATACCAACCAGCAGTAACAGTATTTTTATCTTGTAGGAAAATTGTTTCGAAATGACCCGTCCGTCCAAAGAATGAGGCAATCATCTTTTTCCCTTGACTTCTCCCTTCTTTACTTTTGTCAGCAAATCTTCAAATGGAAACATCCATTGCGCAGATTGTCTTTTGGTTTCGTAACAATATATCTGGCTTTAATCACCTGTGGCTATATCATATACAGCAGTCGAATCACCTCCGTCATACTTTTCAAGCATTGAGCTGCACCAATCCAAATGACGGCGTTTTTGATCTTCCGTCAAATTATGAGGTATTCATCTAGTACAAAGCTTCCTGACGCCTAAATGTGCATGTAAGACTTTTGTACTTAACTCATACCAAGCCTAAAGCTGCCCAAATCTGTTGATCTGTCACCCTTCTATCAGCTTCTATCATTAGCGGCACAGCACTCACGTTATCTTCAGTAGTCACCGTAGAGAGAAGTCCTTCTCGGGAATCGTTAGTGAGTTTGCATCGACGACTCATTAAACCAGTTGTAAACAGTGGCACGGCATGGGGCTTCGTCATGAAATGCTAATCGAAGTCTATCGTAACATTTTTGTTGAGTAAGACCGCAATGAAAGTCGTAATAAATCATCGAACGAAAATTTTCTCTAGTCAAATCCATTTCGACCCACAACAGACACTTTTTAAATTGCCGCCAATTAGTAAAAACAAATGACATAAAATGAACTCATTACAGATTCCCAAAGCGCACCAAATTCGAAATTTAAATACATTTTTAATCGGCTGCTTTTCTTACTGGCCTATTCTAAAAACATTCAGTGTGACCCCCGTACAAGTGTGTATGACCTCTCGCCGCTGCGTCTCGAACACAGATGCTCGGTCATAGGATCTTTTGCTCACTTTTTAGAAGAGGAGTGGTGACACATTGGTATCGGCCCCAACTTTTACGTTGTAGGTCGTGAGTAGGAACCCAGGTAGGTAGGTACTTTGCTTTGTGTAATTCATTTCATCACCACTGCTCTCAAAACGGCGAAGGAAAACATCGTGAGGAAACCGACATGTCCTAGAACCAAAACTTCGAAGACATATGACATCCACCAACCCGCAACGGGCCCGCGTGGTTGATTACACCCCCTCCACACTCCCTCTCACAGAGAGAGGAGGCCTGTGTCCCAGCAGTGGGCACATTTTTTTTTTAGTTTTTCTGTGCTACTGCTGGGCAAAGGCCTCCCAAGTCCTTCCAGGAACCCTTTTCCCGCGCCACCTCAAACCAGCCCTCACGGTACGCGTCCAGGTCATACCGCCACCTCTTTCTGGGCAGGCCTCGGCGGCGGCGCCGTCCATCTTTAGGTGGGAACATTATAGGCTGATTATGTAGAAGCTTAGTCTCTGTCTTGTTGTCTACTCCATGCGCTCCCAACACAACAATGACGGTAACAGTGCGACTTTGTAACTTGTTACACATAAAGTTACATTGTGACCATGTTAATGACTTTACGCTCTTTAAAGATGTTATGAAAAGATTGCTGACGACGCTTTTATTAGGAATTAACGTGTAATACGATTTTAAGATCTTCGAGCCTTTTTATGATGGTCATTCATGTCGACTATGTCAACCATTCTGCTGATGTAGTATGTGCTAAGTTTATGGTATAACGAGAACCGGTGCTGTTCATTTTCAGATGTGTGTTGGGACTTTTTATCCATTGTTTCGTTGGTACTGGTAAGGAATCAAATCAGTTATGTCGATTCTGTAAAAATGTGACCGTGAAGTGAACACATAGGTGAAGTGAGCCAGGAGTGAGCTGTCAGTACCATGCCACTGATGCTAGGGATTGACCAAGCATTACATTTACAATCATAATCGACATTTTAAATATGTTTTGTATGCTAATTATGTTGATAATTTTTTATATTATTTTAAGGCTAGTATTGAAGTGGTCATAGATTACTTTTTACGGTTTTTTTTTTTAAATAAAACAGAAACTCATTTTGAAACTCAAATAAGTTCTTTTATTTTGATTTCCTAAACTAGTTTCTGACTGAATTTCAGTGTTACTGTTTTATAAAAAAAAAAACTCGAAGTAATATTATTTAGACACTTTTATACTAGCTTTGAAATAATATGAAATGGTCAACCGAACTAACATTAAAAAAAATAATTAAAATCTCGATTATGATTCTAAATGTAATGCTTGGTCAATCCCTAGCATCAGTGGGACGACACTGACAGCTCACTCCACGCTCACTTCACCTAAGTTTTCACGGTGAGATGGTTACAGATTCGCAATGCTGATGCTAAGAATTGACACTATCGGCAACTCACTTCAGGCTCACTTCACATAAGTTATCACGGTGAGATTGTTACAGAATAGCTCGGCTGTTTGTGTAATCTAAAACTTGAAATCTTCGAAACAAATCAAAATGAAAGTTTTTAATGACATGTCGCTTGAAGGATGTGCTTTCAATGAATTCTGTGCATGGTATAAACTCTATCAGTTTCAGGATGTACTACGTCCTTTAGACATGAATGACGTATACTGAAGTTCGCTAACGTATGCTTCACTTTTCTATATTCCAACATGCTCCACATTCTCATCCATTAAATCAGTCAAAAAAGTTTGAACTACCCTCAAACTATGCCGAGTACACATCGCATCGTATCGCTCCGATTCGTTACCGTTCGTACAGTACCCTTGATAGCTATTAAATGTTTTACTCAACTCCCAGTACCCGATGGATTTTTTCCACTACCGTCGCATGCGTGGCCAAATACTCGTATAAAGCAATTGGTTGAAAAGCCATTCCGCTACGGAACAAGGGAGAGAGTATTTCGTTTCGTTGAAAACATTCGATTTTGTACGGCAAATGTGATTTTTTTGTAAAAATTTCCAAGTGCACGGAATAATAGTATTATTGTGAAATTGATTTCGTGTTGTCGCGTTCCTTTTAATTGTGTGTGTATTCTGTTTTGTTGATTGTGCCGGAAATTATTTTGGACGAGATTCGGACGTATCAAAATTTTTGCTTGTTTGACGATTGATTTGATTATTAAAATTGATTTAGCTTCGAGTTTGAACCTTACTTTTTTTTATGTGATCATATTTGAAATAACTGCCCTTTTAGACTTTGTTCGCTCAATGCTCAATTAGCCCGCCCGCGCCCCTTTGACTTATTTTTGTTTTTATTGGTATAGTGTAGGCATACCATGGTATCTATCTAGACTATTAGATTAATGACTATGGTTAATTTCCTTTCTTTTTCTTACCCGTTTTTATTTCTTCACTCCTTCTAAAAGTATTCAACTATCCCAAATAAATAACCTCACAAACACTACAAATTGAAACCCTACATATCCCAACCACATTCGAAATTCAAAACACAATATAACTAAAGTCGTGGCCAACGACTCAATTAAACACAGTTGTCCCGTGTGCGTCCGCCCTAACCGCTGCCATTCGTCCGAAACGGATGGCTCCCTTGGGTCAGGATCTATTTGCGCAGTGTGCGCTGCCCTTGTCGTGAGACGGCTCTGACATAACCCAAATATAGTTTGCGTATAATAGGTAGGTAGGTGATGCACGCGATGTATTGCTGTATCTTTTTAAATTAATGGGGTTGGTAGCTTGGCAGCTTTTTTAGACAAGATGTAGGTGAAAAAAGTTAATTATTTTGTTCGAGTTTAGTGTCTATGCAAATTGTTCGTTTTGCAATAGCATGGTAATAATTGCAAAACGAACAATTTGCATAAACACTAAACTCAAACCAACAAATTATTTTTGTTAAATTTGTGGCAGTAAAAGCATCAGCTATATAATCAGACATTCTAGTCGTAGGTAACTAGAATTAAGAACAAATACGGAGGGCAGTCAGATGTGTACCCATTATTATAATACACAAGACAACAGGCCTCCTCTATTGAAAATTGCTTTTTATTGGAAAAAATATACAAATTAGAAAGCTATGAACCGCTAGCTTCTTTATTGGATAAAATAACAAATACTATAAAAGGATTAAACAAGTAGGTACCGCAAGGCTACAAGGAACATTTTCCTGTTGCTTTCCTTTAAATAAAGTTGAAAACGTCCTTATAATCCAATGAATCTATAAACAAAATCCACTTTTACCATAAAGTCATAACCTGGTTTCCTAAAGGTCGCGAAGGATTGCTCCCAGGAGTGCCACTCTATTTACGCAGGGTCGGCTGCCCTCAGTCCTCGTCGAGAGAAAACTGACGTAAAGCCAAATAGTTTGTTGAATTTGTTGGTTACGGTGAAACGTTGCGAGTAAGAGTCGTAGTTTATTCAAAAGTATGGGTTGACAGCCCTATCTAAACAGGGTGTTTCGAAACTAATAGAACAGTTTGAATGATGTAAAAAAAGTAGCTTAGTTAGTTTCATTTAGGTTTGCTATTAGATTAACATTAATTAAATTAAATATTTATTTCTGTAAGTGGATCTTTTAACACACTTTAACACATCAATATTTTAAAAGTAGATGGCGCCAGCATTTCTTAGCTGACTGATCCTTGAGAAGAAATGACGAAACAAACTCAGAGGTCATGGTATCTTTAAAGTCCAAACATCCGATGGGTTCGGTGGGTGTGCCCAAGAACTCCACAACCTCATTCCACCGACCCCCTTCTTCCATCGGTTATCTAGATGCACTGCAAGTTACCATCCTTACCTAGTTTCTATTCCACCAATTCGCACTAAACGTTTCCAAATGTCTTTTGTAATGCGCACAGCAAAAGAGTGGAACTCTCTACCTGCGTCTGTGTTTCCGAACGCATGTATACACCCCTAATCTCTTCAAAGTGAAATTGAACAGGCTTCTTCTGGGTAAGCTCACTCCACCGTCGACTCTCTCTCAGTCACCACTAACCTAGACTAGAGTCAAGAGCAAACCCATCTTAATTAAAAAAATAAATAAAAAAATCTTTATATTATTAGGATTTTATGCGAGTCTAACAATGCAGGGCCAAGTTTGGAAGGGCTTTTTAAAAAAAGAGACGATGCAGCTTTCATCATCATCATCTTCCTGCCCTTATCCCATTTTACTTGGGGTCGGCGCAACACGTTTTCTTATTCCATTCTCCCCTGTTAGACGTCAAGGCATCATCTACTCCCTTTTCACTCATATCATTTCTCACACAGTCCATCCATCTTTTCTTTGGCCGTCCTCTTCCTCTCCCTCCATCAACATTCATACCCATCACTCTCTTAGTCACATGAGTGTCATCCCTCCTCATCACATGTCCATACCAAGACAGTCGATTCCCTTTCACTTTTTCTGTCACAGGCGCTACTTTCAAACTTCCTCTTATATACTCATTCCTTACTTTATCCATTCTTGTCAGTCCACACATCCATCTCAACATCCTCATCTCCGCTACATGTAATCGTTTTTCATCCATCTTCTTCACAGCCCAGCATTCCGATCCATACAATACGACAGGTCTAATCACAGATTTGTATATTTTCCCCTTTAACTTGAGGGGCATATGTGGGTCACAAGTTGTTCCAGTGACCTGTCGCCATTTCATCCATCCTGAGTTGATCCGGTGTGTTATGTCCCGGTCTACATCGCCATCTCCTTGGACAAGCGACCCGAGGTACCGGAAGTCGGAACAGATTGGTATGGGCGTTCCAGCAAGCGTAACAGGCACAGGACTGGAGAGACCGCCAAAATCGCAGAACAAGTACTCTGTTTTGGTTCTGCTAAGTTTCAGGCCAACATTCTCCAGTCTTTGCCACCACATCTCCAATCTGTTCTGGACCTCTAGACCGCTCTCGGCAATCAGCACAATGTCATCAGCAAACAGCATGCACCAGGGAGCCTCTTCCTGTATGTCCGACGTCAGAGCGTCCATTACCATCAGGAAGAGGTAAGGGCTGAGAGCCGACCCTTGGTGCAAGTCGACAGCCACATTGAAGCTGCCGGTAGTGCCCGCTGTAGACCGGACTTGGGTAGTGCATCGATTGTACATTGCACGGATCAACTTGACATACTTCCCTGGCACATTGCAGACATTGCAGCTTTGAGTTAATAAAATACCGTAATCAAGTACTCTCCCTAAGGAGTCCTTATAAGAATAGGTTGTAGAAGATGAAATCAATTATGACAGCTTACTTAACTAACCAAAAACCAGAAAACATCAAAATTCCAATCTTATAAAAACTTTCTTTCAAAAGAAAAATACGAACTCAACTCCCGTCCATCACAATATTATTTTAACACAAAAAAAAATGGTGAGAACAATTTATTGTTTGTAATTAATTATTACAAATAGCATTAATTTGATAAATCCCCGATGTGAGAAGGGGTGGCTGTTGTATATGATTGTCATTTAATTATCATCCAATTATTATATGTATGAAATTAATTAATTCTGATATTCGTTGCCATTTCGGTTGGGACAATTGATGGGACTCAATTTTATGTTGCTGGTGAATGGTGCTTTTAATGAGTAGAATCAATTTAATTGGAATATTATAATTGCTATGGTAGTCTTTCTTTTTGGCGGTTTGCAAAGGAGGAGAATATGTATAGAAGAATTAAATCCAGAATTTGCCAGTTATGTTTAGGTCTCACATTGTAATAGGGGTTGAGTCTATTGACATAAACTGGGCACAAACTCAGAATTCAGGCTGCTACAGGAAAAACCTATTACAAAAAAAAAAATTGCACTTTAGTTGACCTAGTAATCAAACACTTGCAACCATTAGAACTATCAGGCAGTCGAATAATATTTATTGTTCAGTGTACAGACGCCAGCACATCAAGCTACTACAATCTGTCAAATTTCTTTAATAGATTTTCAACTTTATCGCTAAAGCATTAAGGTTCAAGGTTGATTGGGAAAATTTGACAGTTTCGGGTAGCTTGACCTGCCGGCGTCTGTACAATGTGCAACGTCTACACAATGAAAGTTACTATAAGCGGTCTTATCGCTTCAAGTGACAGCTTAAAGCTGCACTAGTCATGGAGTTACCACCAGAATCTTGCTTGAGCTTATTTATTTATTTTATTAGGTTCATCAACAATTGATTACACCAATACAAGCACATAATACATTTTAAAAAGTGAAATAACAGTGTATCAATTACTTATAGATAAACACAACATGCATAAAACAATTAGTCGGAGAAATAAGCTAACTTACTTAGTAATAAGCGCTAATATTGACATATTGGTAACATCGGTATTAAAAAGAAAAAGTATTATAATTAAAAAGGTAACAATAATAATAATTGACTTGGATTAGGGGTTGCTTATGTGAGATCCTACCCAAATCAAATCACACAAGATAATTAGCTACAATAATGTACTGAAAATTACAAGGGGATCGTGGCTAAGAAATAACAGATGCACGGGTCGATCGATCAGGTTAAGCAACGCTTGCCGCGGTCAGTCCATGAATGGTCGACCATATTTTTTATATATTTTTTTTTTCATTATTTATTTATATATTTTTTTTTTTGACGACACGTTTGGTGTAGTGGCTACAGTGGCTAAGTGTAGTCAGCGAAACCAAATGGTCCTGGGTTCGAATCCCGGTAGGGGCAAATGTTTGTATGATGAATATGGACATTTGTACCCGAGTCATGGATGTATATTTATAATATGTATGTATTTACGAAAAAAAAATGTATTTAAGTAGTGTATCAACCATCTGGTATCCATAACACAAGCCTTAAGTGCTTAACTTGGAACTAGATGGTGCTGTGTGCAATGTCAGACGATATTTATTATTTATTTATTTAGGTAAGTACATACTCGTACCGAGTCCCCTCCGTGCCTCAGAAAGCACGTTAAGCCGTTGGTCCCGACTGTCATTCGTGGATCTTTGACAGTCGTTACGGGTCGTCAGAAGGCAGAAAGTCTGACAACCAGTCTTACCAAAGGGTGTCGTATTACCCAGTAACTGGGTTGTAGAGGTCAGATAGGCAGTCGCTCCACGTAAAATACTGGTATTCAGCTGCATCCGGTTAGACTGGAAGCCGACCCCTAAAATAGTTGTTAAAAGGCTAGCAGATATTGATGAATGTACTGCAAATTACGTGGTACGGCAGCACTGGACTGTCGCTCAAATGCCTAGTCTAGTGTATAACTGTTAACTTATCTATTAATTAATACACAACACGTCATTACAAAAAATAACATCAATTTCAAATGGTGTTACGACAGACGATCTTATCGTTAAAGGTGACAGCTTCTCCATGATGTTACCCTACGGAAAAGAAACCCACCAGAATCTCATACAAAATAATTACAATTCTATAGCTACAGTAATTTACTGTAAATTACGCGGTACGGCAGCACGTAAGTACCTACAGGACTAGGAATATGAGCGAACACTTATCTTGCGGACGATGCGTGAATGTTAAATAGACATTTTCGCCTTTCTTTCGCGACTACGTTTTATATTGGTCGTAAGGTGCTCAGGGGTTTTATGCTTTGTGTGGTAGAAGTGGCTGGTACGTGGTCGTGGATGGCTTAACAAACCTGAGCATAAAAGTTACGCGAAGCAAATTTTTTGTACCTAGATGGGACAGTTTGTTCTTTCAAATGGGCAGTTCATGTTAGACAGTTCGTGACCGTAAAGAAACCTGAAAGATGAAGAAGAATATAAGATGAAGTGAGTTGTCATTCCACCTGATAGTAAGGATTGTCACTATTACCAGCTTACTTCATCTCTACCTGCGTCTGTGTTTACGAACGCATACAACCCTAATATCTTCAAAGTGAGAGTGAACAGGCTTCTTCTGTGTAAGCTCACTCCATCGTTGACTCTGTCTCTGTCACCACCTACCTAGATTAAAATCAAGAGCAAACCCATCTTAAATAAAAATAAATAAGTTAAAAAAAAAATAAGTTAGAATAAATAAGTTTCCTCGGTGATATTTATACAGAACAGTAAGATTATTATTGACGCTGGTTGATTCAAGACGTAATAAGTAAAGGTATTTCCTCTATTCACTTTCCATACATGAGATAGGATATTATTGATTGTTACTTTATAAGCGCAATAAGTGGAAATGAAGTGTCCACACTAATAAATCTTATTTGTAATACTGTTTATCCTGTTCCCGCAGAAAAACCGTGGAAACAGTTTTGCGGGGCATATAGTTCTTAAGTTAAGATTTTTTTTATAAAATTTTGTCATGATAAAAATATATATATATACACACAAGGTGTAACAGAATAAACGCAAGTCCTGAAAGTTTGCTCATAATTGACTACTGAAACTATTTCAGTAACTATTAATACAGGTATTTAAAAAAAAATGTATTTTGCAATACTGGCCGCCGATTGAACCAAAGAAAATTAAATCTTATTTCAAGGCAATAAGACTCCATTTTAAATGCATAAAGTAATGCTAGGGTCAACACGGTTTTCTTAATAATAATAGTTAGCTTTTAAAAAAATAGTTTTGGTCATTGTACAATGCTTTTAACTCAATACTCTAATTGGGGTGTATGAGGTCTTGCGTTAATTATGTTACACGTTGTATGTATTACCACCAGAAGCGCGGAGTAAGCACGGTTGTGATGAATGCTTGAAAAATCCTCAAATAAAAAAACCTTTGCCTCACATTTACTTTCAGACTTATGTTTTTATGGAAGCCGAGTACCTAACTTTCCCAATACAAGCGGATTTTAATGGTTAAAACATTTTATATTTCTATGGGTAGCGCAATGTAGGCGCCACACGCCACAATTACAAATATGGAAAACAAAAAAAAACCCTTTTTAGTCCCCTCGTTATTATAGTCCTCAATTCTTTGTATTCCAGTCTGTCTCATAAAAATTTAATACTAATTTAAAAAGCAAACAGTGGGGACCTTTAGGAACAATGTGCACCCTATTTCAAAAGGGGTTGATATTATTTCTGCCGGTCAATTTAAATTTTATATCAACCCTGATTAGGGATGTTACTTGCCGACGTGTTAGAATTAATCGTCAAGGGAAATTTTATTATAAATTATGATAATGATTATTGTGAGTAGGCATTGATTTAGCACGATTTCAGTATTTGCGAAAAGGTATGATGATGATGCATATGCATATGATGGTAGGATATGACTGCGCTATGAAGAGATTTGGAGAACCAAGGTAACCGATATAAACTTCAGTGGCAGAGGGTAGATGGCTGATGAGATAGCTCGCAGGACAGATGGCTGATTGGGCCGAAAGATCCTGGAGTGGCGACCGCGTACCGCGAAAAGACGTAGCGTTGGAATGCCACCCATATGTCATGGTGGACTGATGACCTAGTGGAGGCCACAGGAATCCGCTAGATCCGAGAAGCACAGAACCGGTCGAAGTGGTGATGCTTGGGGGGGGGGGGGGGCTAGATTCAGCAGTGGAGGTCTTTCAGCTGAGATAACGATGATAATGATGACTGCGCTAGCAAAAAGAGGTAAGGTTCATGGTTCAAGCATACTCTGGTCGAACGATGTCAACCACCGCCTCAAAATAATGCGTTGTTCAGACAGAGGCGGTTGCGGTAGCGGTCTCGGACAGTTTGCTAGATGTCAGTAGGCCAATTCTCGTACTTAAAAAACGTTCAAATTCAAGTCGCAATCTCATCTCAGCGACAATCAATGTCAAAAACCTGTCAAAAATGTATGTAAATTGATTGTAATTTTGACAGATTGAGACTGAGATTAGAATGCGAACGGTCTTAAAAATACGGGAATTGCCCCTCAGATAAGTTCATCTGAACAACAACGCATAAGTCACCCATATGATGATGAATCATGTGTCAAAATATTTGATTATGTCATCGATCGACTGTAGTCACACCCTTATAGTCCGATACAACGCTTCCTATTCTTTAGGGCGAAGTATAATATCCTGGAGGACATGTCCACGTAAGAGAAGTGGTGATCAACCCTCATAAATCAGCTTACTAACGAAAAGTAAGGGTTAGCATTGTTGGCTATGCCAAATGAGTAAATTAGACATTATAAAACCACCATTATTTCTTTCTAAACTCAAAAAAGACCCACCATTACTTTCCACTAGATGAGGTCCAGCAACTCTTCTAAATAGCAACTGAAACAGAGTCCATTGAGCAAAAACCATGTAATTGTGCCGCCTCGCCATTGCAATTAAACTTTTTGTCTCCCCCGCTGTGACAATTGTCGCCCATCTTCAGTTGAATGATTAAAAAAGTTTCAAGCGCTAAAGAAAGTGTGGAGCACTGTTTATGTTGGGTCTTTTAAAAGTGTGGCCGTTGGAGTTGCTAGTTGAGGAATTAACTCCTTTTTTTTGTAAAGTTGGTGCAAGTTGTGTTTTATGATTATGAAGAAATTATTGGTCAACGAAATTGATTGTTGGGTATGTTATTTTCAAATTGATTCAGAATTATTAGCTGCCATGCTTTCCTGCGTTTTTGTTTGTTTTTCAGCGGGCCAGAGCTCATCTTTACAAAAAAAAAAAGATGAAGTTTCGAAAAAAAAGGTAGGTATGAAACTGTTGGGAATCGAACCCAACACAGCACGTTGCACGCGGTCTGCATGCACACTTGCGGAGGCAGCGTGATCAGTGCCTCTTAAGCGAGTGGAGACGCGGCGCGACGGTGCCACGGCTCGGCCCGATGACCATTCGCTTCAACGGACTCCACCGCGACGGACGATACTCCTCTCTTATTTTATATTATACTCATGCTTAGTCCTCGATAATTATCCTGATTTACTATGTAGTTCCACTAATGTCCATCGTGTACACGCGAATATTCAGAGAATAAAATCCTGCAAAAAAAAACTTTTATGCTGGCAACTATAACCAGCTTATGTCATTCACTATTTTCGCGTCGTGTAGCGAACGTTACTTTAAGAAAAATATTATTTTTTCTTAAAAAGCTTCATAATTTTATACTATAATTAACAATATACAATGCCAGACGACAAATTGTGGAAGAAATTAAAGAAAATTAAAAAAAAAAACTGCATAAGCGAGCTCGAAGGAGACGTCGGCTACGGTCGTCATCGACGTCCTCTATGGATTCAGTACAGGCCGATCAGGAAAATACATTTAATGTTGTAAATGAGGAAGTAAACACAGGTATGTATGATTATGATAACATTAAATAATTCCACAGGATGACGATGATTGATTTGGATTGTAACCAACAGTTTTATTTATCCGCCATGTTGCAAGCGTGGGGTACATTTTGTGTTCTTGAAAAATGTGACATGAAGTTCGTGTTACGACAAGACCTCGAGTATTAATCTCGAATCCTCAAGTTGAGGAGAAAAGCACAAAATATAATGCATTTCTAGAAGTTCTAAGGTAATGCATGTAATATTGTTTCTCTCGTGAGAAATTATTATTACAAATAGCAGATCTCTATTGTATCGCAAGGCTTAGTTAGTCTAACGATTACTGTGTATCTTGTAGATACTCAAGAATCAAAGGAAGATGGTTCAATGGACTTGGATGATACAGTGCTATCGGCCTTGGGAAATCCATCCAGCTCCGAGAAACCCTATGCTGATGACATCCACCCAGAAATAATAAAACGTGTGGAAAACATTTACAGTAAATTGGGAAAATTACCCATTATTCTACGCATTTCCACCATTTGCATTAATTTCGAAAACTATTCAGAAAATTAAAGATGATCAAGCTGTGGGCATCTTAGTTTTTCCTATGTGGCCATCACAACCTTGGTATCCATTTATTAATTCCATGGTCATATCAGAAATTAAAGTGTTCAAACCATCAAACTATTTATTGTTGTCACCTTCCAGAATACTGCAGCCTCTGCACAGGAACCTTTCCCTGGGGGCCTGCATATTATCAGGGAAGCGTTTAAGAAGCAAATGATACCAGATGACACCATACAAGTCATGATATCTTCCTTATCAGATAACACTATCAAACAGTATTCAGTAGCACTACATAAGTGGTGGATTTTTTGTAATGGTAAAAATTACTATGATTTTTCTATAACTAAAATATTAAAGTTTCTTACACAACAATTCAACAGTGGCAGTTCATATACTTCACTTAACACTAATAGATCTGCATTGTCATTGATCATAAATTCTGAAGTAGGGACAGATCCTCAAATTAAGAGATTCTTTAAAGGTATTTTTAAGTTACGACCAAGCCGCCCTAAATACAATGATACATGGGATCCCTCAACAGTAATGAAATTTATAGAAAGATGGTACCCATTACAAGAATTACCACTTGACAAAGTTACCAAAAAGTTGGTTATTCTCTTAGCTCTTACTAGTGCACAAAGAATACAAACATTATCTGTAATTAAACTGAATAACATTCAATTTATTGATTCAGGTGTTACCATAAAAATTACTGATTTGTTAAAAACATCTATGCCAGGAAAACAGCAAATAAGTATCATGTTACCCTATTATCAAATAAAACCGGAGATTTGTCCAGTGCTTACATTACAATATTATATAAATTAATACACACAAATTGAGGAAGCCAGAGTTAGGTAATACAGAAAAATTATTGATTAGTTTTAAAAAACCTCATAATTGTGTAAGTAGCCAAACAATTAGTCGTTGGATTAAACAAACAATGATGGACAGTGGCATAGATATCAAGAAATTTACTCCTCACTCAACACGTCATGCATCCACCTCAATGGCGAGTAGAGAAGGTGTGACGGTAGATACTATTTTCAAAACAGCTGGTTGGTCTGTAGGATCAAAAGTCTTTGCAAACCACTATAATAGACCTCTGATTAAAGAAAATGATAAATATCATTTTGCCAAGACTGTTTGTAATATAGAGACTGATGTGATTTAATCATAAATTAATATTAAGTAAGCCAAAGGATACTGAATACTTAATTGATAATTAGAAGAGAATTATTAAGTTTATAAAATGTTGAAAACTATTTCTGTTACATTAAAAGGTTGATTTTATGTTATTTGGATGTTTTATTGTTTAACAGTGCTAATCATGTTTGTAATTTCCAACTTCATCTCTCTAAACATCTACATAGTAAATCAGGATAATTATCGAGGACTAAGCATGAGTATAATTACTAAATTAAACGAACTTACCTAAGTGAAGTTCTATTGTAATTATACGAAGTGCTTAGTCCTCGATACTATGTTCCCTCCCAAACCCTAAACAAGGCCATAGTTTGTTTTTGACCCTGGAATTGAAGTCGGAAAATTACTGTCTCTTAATTTTAATTCTCTCATTGCAGATTACTCTAAATAGAATGACATAAGCTGGTTATAGTTGCCAGGATAAAAGTTTTTTTTTGCAGGATTTTATTCTCTGATTATTCGCGTGTACACGATGGACATTAGTGGAACTACATAGTAAATCAGGATAATTATCGAGGACTAAGCACTTCGTATAATTACGATAGAACTTCACTTAGGTAAGTTCGTTTAATTTAGTAATTATTTACTGTTTGTCCGGGAAAGTTCACAATTTGTAATAAGTTCGGCAATAAACCATTGTATATCTATACAGTCCACTCTTTTATTGCTCCCCGCGCTAACAAACCGACTTTCGTTGCTGACTGTACGTGTCCTCTTTGATGTTGTTCAAACCAAGACTGCATTCGATTTTCGTAATGGGTGCACGAGTAGCGTCTCTATTAGACGGTCAACATAGCATTTATTTATTAGTACCTACGAAGAATTTAATTAGATAGATAATTATATCGTTTATTTGGAGCACATAAAAGACGGCACAACATAAAGAAGCCCGACAAAAAAAAAATACATGACCATTAAGAAAATAGGTACCTACTAGGGGTGGGCCGAATATTCGTTTTATATTCGGTATTCGGCATATTCGGCGGGTTTACCAAATATTCTTATTCGGCCGAATATTCGGCTAAATCACCGAATGTTCGGCAAAGTTTTTACTGTATTGAGCCGTGTATCGATCATGAGTCGAGTGTTAAATGTGTTATTTTTATGAGATTAAGTAATTTACAGTGCATGTTTATGTTTTTGTGGACACTGTAGCTTTATTTTCAATAGCAGTTAAACAAGATGGATATTAAAAACAAAATATAAGTATGCACAGCTGTTTTGGGATTAAGCTACAGTGAAGTCTTTGTAATAAAATAATATATTAAAACCAGGTCTTTATTGTAAGAAATTAAGCAAGTTTTTTGTTTTTATCAATGTTTACTGTAAAAGTTTCATGATTATCAATATTTCAGCAGATTATGAATCATATTTCTAGTTTCTTTCTACTTAGAGACCTGTATTGTTTACGTTAGGGAATCAAAAATGCCGAATATTCGGCTGAATATTCGGTTCGGTAAAATGTTCATATTCGGTGAAACCCATGTTCGGCCCATCCCTAGTACCTACATACAAGAAAAAAAAAACTAAGAATGACAGATAATTAAGATAGGTACCTACATTCAAATTATACTTAGGTACGTAAGTACGTATCAACTTTTTACGAAAAAACGTAGTTCTAAAGAAGAGAGTCCGTCCTTACATTTCAAATCTCTTAGCAACGGCAGAATTCACGTTGAATGGTGAATACACATTGACGAATAAGTGGAGCGAGCTCCCAAGGAGTTCCCTGGACAGTCACATAAATCAATATTTCAAGTTAATTTAAAATACTGCCAAAGGACCTGCACTGAATCGAAAGCTTACCCGTTTAATGTAGCGTTGACGTAAAAACTTTGCTTTTTATCTGACAAAAACGGGAGGAGGTTTGGTATTTGAAGATTTTTTCTAAGACTTTCCTTGTCTTTTGGATCAGAGTTGAAAAACTGATGTTGAAATCAGGAATAGATTTTTGAATGTTCAATAAAATACGTTACAAGTAGGTACATTCTTGCTAGTCTAACCAATGGGTTCCAAAATCTTAGTTTTCACTTTTGAAGAGAACAGTAGGTACCTACAATTTGAACAAATAAAAACCTATTTTATTTAACTTTAAAAACGTACCAAGCATTTAACCCCAAAAAAGAGCCTTTTTTACCATTTAGTAAAAGAAAGTTTCTTCTATCTCTACCTAAACACGTGAAGTCTCGACATAATTCAATTTTATCATAGTGATATTAAGTGTCAAGACACCTTGACACTAGCTCTATTCACAGCACGTTCACCGTATCTGAAACTTTTCTTTTCAACCATTTTTTAAGTAAAAAAGAATAGGTTTTAGTTAAAAATTTGTAAGCCTTCTAAAACGAATGTGCCTTGATATACATAAATTAGGGATTCTGAAATGTAATAATTGGATCCAGATGTTGCTAGATGGATCACTGTAATTTGTTAGTGTTAACAAAAATATTGCAAACTAATAGTTTTAATATAATAATATTTTCGCACTTGGTTTTGTTTATCAGAATTTCAGTAAAGCTTTGTTGTAATATTTTGTTTATTTTATTTTATGTTATTCGGGAATCTTACAGCTATAATATACAGTGTACTTAAACAATATGCAACTGAAGGCCATTCACAAGTTTCCACAGATAAATATCAAAATTAAAAACGAGAAAAAAATACAAATGTCGGTACAACATACCTTTTACATAAATTAGGAAAAAAATTGTATACGAACGACAAATATAAACTAAAAATAATTTAGATATAACATTAGAACTCCTTAATCATGGGTTTGTCAAGTTTTTAATGATATTTTATCTCACAGGGCAAATAAATACACATTTAAAATGACTTAGGTACAAAAAAAAACAATTAAAAATTAACGAACAGACATTAACCCGCTACTGCCGCCTCGCTTTTTAATTTGTACTACGAATGTTAAAACGTAGTTACGTTTCCCTCGCAAACGATACAAATAAAAAAAATACGGAGAAGAGCAATTATACGACTACGAGTAATTAAATTAATTAAAGTAGACGTGTCTGACGGACGCGTAGTGTGTCCTTTTCTTGTTTTAAGTCGTCATTTTATTTAATTACTGGGGTCTTTTTGACCCACGACTGCGGGGGGTGGGTTTTAATATGTAGTTGGTTGTCACGGGAAGATTTTTATCTGCTAATGTAATTCGATTTAATGTTTTATGCTATTTATTGTACATGTTGGTTTGGAGATGTAGGGGTATTACACTACTACTACTATCGTGTTTTGGTGTGAATTAAATTGTTTTATTAATAAGTAACTTAAAAATAACTGTAATTTTGGAAATATTACAGAACAACTGACCAAATACGTGGCAAACAACTATTCGACAAAGCCAACTTAAATAACCGACACAAACACACACATTCTTTTTTACACGATTTCAACTTTCCATTTTTTTTTAAACTTGTCAATTCAAAATCTTATAATTTAATCTTGCCATACAATATAAACCACACATTTTTCTTAAACCAACTATACCGCAGCAGATTGTCGCTAAGAGTTTATAAAGCAATTTAGTCAAATAAAACAGTCTTGCAACAAATGTTGGTACAATGGCTCATAATTTACCATTACTGCTGTCCCCCTTATAATATTTCACGCTTCTCGAACAGGGTACAATTTGCGGTTTTAAATCATTCGGAACTGAACAGATGCGTTTGCGCACCTGTTGCAGTGAGAGGGTTAATACGAATGGCAGATGACTGCGTTTAGCACTGTACGAATGTACTTATTAGAACTAAATTAAGTTATTAAGTTTCCTTGCTCTTGTTTCATGTTTATTATTGTATATATGTATAGATAAGTATATATTTTATGTATTTATTGTATATGTAAATGGTACAATATTGACTACCTTCAGTATTGTCTCTCCTCCTCCCTTTGATCTTTAAATTAGATTGTCTGTAAAAGATCGCTGGTAGCGATAAGACCGCCCATTGTGTCACCCTATGTAAAGTTTCTGCATTTATATCTGTAATCTTTATGGTGTACCTACATAATAAAGATTTATTCTATTCTAAATGTTCGTAGCTTAAAGATTCGTCATTTCTCAAATTCTTATAAATATAAAAGAAAGAAAGAAAAATAGGATTATTTGTCAGATATCGTTCTTACAAAAATTCAGATTTGATTTCAGTAAGCCCTAACTGGTAAGTACATAAATTTATAATAAACTCAACTGAACGTGATAAGTTGATAACGCAAGATATACTTTCATTTACAAAATCACACAATCACAGTCTAATAAACTTGTTTACCAAAATCTTGCATGAATGACATGAATAACTTAGGTAAAGACTTAGGAGATTGGTAACAGATCCAAGCTACTATTATAAATTCTTAGGGAGTGTAAATCATAATTCCGAAGTTCATTACCGCGATGTTTACTACGAAAGTTTACTATCGCGATGTAGGTATTGTTCGTTGTTGCGAAAGTTCACCCAAATGATTCACCAACAAAAGAGCGGATCTAGTTAATGGTCGCTGTTCTAACCTAACCCAAATGGTTCAATAACAGTAGATGGTATACTTTCGCAACAACGAACGTCGCGATAGTAAACTTTCGCAACAACGAACGTCGCGATAGTAAACTTTCGCAACAACGAACGTCGCAATAGTAAACTTTCGCAACAACGAACGTCGCAATAGTAAACTTTAGCAACAACGAACGTCGCGATAGTAAACATTCGCAACAACGAACTTCGCGATAGTAAACTTTCGCAACAACGAACTTCCCGATAGTAAACTTTCGCAACAACGAACGTCGCGATAGTAAACTTTCGCAACAACGAACTTCGCGATAATAAACTTTCGCAACAACGAACGTTACGATAGTAAACTTTCGCAACTACGAACGTCGCGATAGTAAACTTTCGCAGTAACGTATACATCGCGGTAATGAACTTCACAACTACGATTTACACTGGTTCGAAAGTAACTCTGTCTGTCTGACTGTATGCTATCTTTCACGCCTAAACCACTGAATGGAATTCAATAAAATTTGGCAAAGAGATAGATGGCATCTTGGGGAAGGACATAGGCTACATTTTATCCCGGTGGCACCTTCCCGTGGGAGAATTTCCGACATCTACGCGCGCGAAGCCGTGGGCAGCAGCTAATTAAAAAAAAAAAAAAAGTTGAGGGGCGATATTTAAATATTTTTTACTTACAAAGGACTTCGCAATACTGTTTGACATGTGACCTAATTGCTGATCATAAGGACAGGACAGTATCCCACTTGTTATGCCTTACAGGACAAAACGCCTGCAATTTTTATTCCGCACAAGCTAGGGTTTTAAAACTCAGGTGAAAGAAAACAACAATTTTCAATCCAATCGTCTGCACGTCACTTAAATACTTCTCTAAAATAACCCTTCTTAATGTAAGGTTCTATTTCTTGCCACGACATTCCTACTACTCTCGCATACGTATCCGATGTACCGCTACCCTAACTTTAAGCGCCAACCATCTGTCCTTCGCAAAAAACCGTCACCGACCGCTTTTCGTTTCACCGCCGCGGCGCCGTCTAATTTGCATGAATATCGGTCTCCTTTATAATCGGGTCTCTTTAAATGAGTTATTTTCGGTTTTTGTGGTCAAAATAACATCTTCTGCGATCTAAAATCTGTTTTGTTTTGAAAGTTGAAATGTGTGGTTGAGTGGGAGGGGCATCGCTTTTGTAGTGATTGTTATTAAATGTCATGTCGTGTTCTATAAGAGACGAAAAGTATTCAGAAATAATAATATTATAGGACTTTAATAATACCATATTTTGTTGAGGAAGGAAAGATTCTGGCCTACTTGCAATATCCCTGTTCTGTTGGCTGCAAGTAACTATAGCTTAATGACAGTTGCTCAAAAGGCCTCGCTCATCAAAATTGGTAAAACCAAACCAGCTGTGTACTACATAGTTATTATTTTTCATTCAAAATACACATGGTTGAAGAAGCTGTCTTGTTTTTAAATATTTCCATGAAACAGAAAAAAAATTGTAATAAAAAAAACCGTACCGAAATCTACACTACTTTTGACTACTTTTGCAAAGGCGCTATGGAACAATGGGATAGCAAATTCCTTTCAAATCCTTAATACTTTCACTTTAAGAGGAACTAGCAGGAAATTTTATTATTTTTTATATTGTTTCCCTGTGAAGTTCCTATTGGTGTAAGTATAAACTATCTTCCTCGCCAAAATATACGGTCTCCAAATATAACTTGAACAGTCCAAATAGCTCACGACCTCGTGACAGCGATCACCTACCCACGGAATACCCTGAGCTTCCACAAAATCACATTTTATTCAGTACAGTAATGGTTCTCCTGAGCTCGATAATGCTCGCCTAAGGTTGGGACGACTCTCCTAGGACTTCGGATGACCATAAACTAGTACTGGTTGTGGGGGATTTGAAGTGGAGCTATTTATTGCGTACTGAGGATAAAAAGTGTGTCAGTGTTCTTGGAGCTGTAGATGGCGCTATTTTGCATTGTATCTTTTAAGGGGCTAACAAAGTGACAACAGCTAAAGCGTGGATACTGTCGGACTGTATAGAAAAGAAAGAGAAGATGATTATGGTTATGATTATGCGATGACACAAAGTTGGGAAGTTATTGCAAAATATGGAGCAATTCTTTATTTACAAAAAATATATTGATTGTACAAAAAATTAAAACACTCGCGTTACTAAGTATACTTTAAAAAAAATTCTTAAAGTTAAAAGAAATTGTTAGAGGTATGTCCGTGACTTTTTATATCGTACCAAATTAAATGTATTATGTTTTAAACACACTATCTAACTACCTAGCATAAATATCCTGAAGTATATCATATATTTTTTTGATTTTGTTTACTGCAATGCATCATAAATATACTTTTAAGTATTATAAAACTAGCGTTTAGGACATGTAGTCCTCTTAATGCTGGTCAATGTTCATCCGTTCTCTTTGTGAGAAAAGGTCTATAGGTAAACTTCAGTGGGACAATTATAGGCTGATATTGCTAATACACTTTGCATACTGAAAATGAGCTTGTGGCTGTAGTTATGGCGTTAATCAATTGATCTAGCAAGGTTTGGTACTACTCGATTCGGTCACGGAAAAAAATTACAAATTCTTCAAATCTCGTATAGCATGTTGAGCCATAACCATCGTCAATCCCGTTTATCATAAATGAAAATATATCATGTCTTTGGTGGGTTTAATAGGCTTCGCATCGGATTCACGGGTTTGTTCTGGGTTCGTCTTTCATTGACTTGAATGTGCCCTGGCGGCTGAGAGTATGTCATGCTCACTCAAATGTGTCGCTGGTGGTGGCGTGTGTATTGGACCATTGAGTTCCCTTCAAAATGGTGGAGCTGAATGGTGCTGATCCATACGTCATGTGCGTGAACGGGCGCCGTCAGTAGGCACTGGTCATTTCTTAGCTGCCACGGCTTATTTTAATTCCATAATTGTTTTTATCTTTTTATTACGGACGCTTTTAACGTGCACGTCTTTCTACATCGTTCTCACATGTAAAATGAATGATGTAACCACTTTACTGTAACAATATTTTGATTTAAAAGAGTGTCCATGGAGCTTCTTGCCCGTTCTTCTCCATAGGTACCTACTACGCTTTGGAATGGGCAACTAGCTTCATCTTTCTGACTGACCGACCCCTTGACAGTTAAAAAGTGCCTGTAATTGGTTTATTTGAAATAAATGCTTTGAGTTTGAGTTCGTTTAAATCTGTTCAGGTACCTACCAACGTGACTTTTTCAATTCATATGTACTTTCTGAGTTTATCTTGGATATTATTACTGACATCGGTGAAGGAAAAACATCGTGAGTAAATCTGGACATCGCCTTGAGCAAGCGTGGTGATCAATGCTCCTGCCAACTCTGTATGAGATGAGGCATTTGCCCGGCAGTGGGACTTTAATAGGCTGGCATATAATGCAAGGAAAAAAAAATTATGATAAATGATTTTATTTCTGTAAGTAGGTATAGAGGGTACGAGGAATAGGGTTTAAAGTTCGCTCATACCTCCATAGAAAAGGGTGAATCCTCCGACCAGACGGGTGACGTGTCTGGTGGGCAACTGCCCAAGGATTGATGTCGGGAATTTGTATATAATTTGCTAGTCGCGCGGTTAACTATGCTTGCGCGATGTAGGATTTACATGACGTAGTTAAGTATGACGCGTAGCGCGCACGTGGCAATGTAGATACCGCTACATAGGTTTGTACACTTTTACACGTCAATAATATTTTAAATACTAGATGAGGTTGGCGTTTCCCTGACTGATTTGACCTGTTTGATCTGACTACTCTCAGAAGAAAGTCCGAAACCAACTAAGAGGTCACAGTCTCTTTTAAAGTCCAGACATAATCTTCAACTTGCATCTAATTTTATTCGACCCCACTATTCCAAAAACTAATTACCCGCCATTAATAGCCCAATGTCTTCCATAGCCCTAAAATGTAACAAAGCAAAGGTTTATAGTCCAAACGTTTAGTGTTGCAGTAAATTTTATTTATTGTTTAATGATTATATTGCCCAGATTCGTGGTGTTATGTGGTCCTTATCGATTTTTATTGCTTACGTTTTACGATTTGATTTGAACTATCGTTTTATTTGAAAGGGTGGAGACATGCAATGGTTGATTTAGTTTCTTGACATTTATAGTTTTTGTAACCCTTATCACCGGCGATGAACGAGAAGCGAGTAGAGCTAGCCACTAAAAGTTGGCGAGCAACGAGCAGCGAGTGCGCGACGACGACGAACGATTACTTGCTGGTATGCGCATGTACCAAGCGTGAGTCTCCAAGCGAATGTTCTGCCTGCCAAGCGAGCGTCGCTGAGCGAGTAAGTACCTAATCTCTTTGACAGTTCTAGTCGCTGCAACAAACGAGTAGGTACTCGCCTGACTGACAGTTTACACCACCGCCCGCCGGCGAGTACCTATCGCCGGCGGCGGTGATGTAAACAGTCAGCGACTAACTATGTATAGTATAATATGTTTATCTCACGAATCAACGCTCGCTTTACTTGTGGTAACCAAGCGTACAAACACGCTGTAGATGTGTGCTTGAAGACGAGTAGCGTCAGTGGTCAGCACATAACGCACTCATGCACACACACACACACAAACACTTCCAACTTAGCCATTTTCTTGGACGGTACCGAGAGCTCCTGCGTTTACTTACACAGACATTCACAGCGTGTTTGTATACTTGGTAAACACAAGTAAAACGTCCGTCGCTTCTTGAGTTAAAAATACTGTATCTTTTTTACTTACAAGGGACCTACAATCGGTGGTGGTGATAGAATAGAATACTCTTTATTATGTAACCAATAAAATTACAGATATAAATGTAGGAATTTTACATAGGATGACACAATGGGCGGACTTCTCGCTGACAGCGATCTTTTACAGACAACCTTAGAATGGATTGAAGGGAGAAGGAGAGACAATACTGCAGGTAGTCAGTGGTGTACCATTTACTTATACAATAAATACATACATACTTAAAACATATACTTATCTACAATAATAAACATGAAACAAGAGCAAAGAAACCATAAGTAATGATGATGTTTAAGGAGAGAGGAAGTGTTTTCTAACTAGAATTTTAAAAGTGGACAAAGTTTGAGCACGCCTTATCGACACGAGCAAGGCTGCTGATATCTGTCACTACCTCGTCGGTGGTGGGACCAGTTGCCGTAAGGTGTAGATTATATTTGGTTGTAGACCGCAGGCTCACATCACGCCTGTATCGCCCAAAGAGTTAGGCAGAGATGTAAAGATCAGCCACGTAATGCCAGTTATGTTTAGGTCCCATGCACATAATAGGGCCGAGCTTATTGCCGTCACTCTTTAACGCTTCCTAGTTTTCAAGCTTGCAGATGAAACAGACAAAAACACTTTATCTACATTGTCACGCTGCTAATACTATCGCATGCAAGTCTAATTTCCCAGTATCATTATAATCCTTAACATAGCCTTGAATTTGATCAATTCCTTAACATAATATCTACACGCAATACTTAAAGACTGCAGTCCAATAACGCAATAAAAAATGCTAACAATAATTATTGGCTATTATTAACTGGCAGCATTGTATTGCGTAGTGGCGCGTAGACGACACGCCTCTGGAAATTTGCCTTAAGGATCGCCGCAGGACTTAAGAGGAAGACTAAATGAATAGGTACGCGAAATTATTTATTTATGTACACACATAAAACAGACAACAAGAAAAAACAGGAAAATACCTACAAAGATTATGATTATTTCTAAAGAAATCTCTTCCAGCATACTCGCGATAGGAAAGTAGATAAAAAGAGATACACCGTACGTAAAAGTACTCGTAGACGAGAAAATAACACATTAAATCAAGAAACAATTCACTTATTTAAGTATAACAAATAATATGAAAATATAGTTACATACATACTTCTAAAATAAATATCACTAAAAATCAAAATCAAAACCAAAAAAAATATAAATCAAAATCAAAAGTCATTTTTTATTAAAACAATGCTGAGAATGAGCACTTTTTGAATGTCAACATTACCTACATAAGACAAATCGCCCGTCCTTCACCACTTCCTATAGTGCTTTAACTTGGAAGAAGAAGTGGCGCAACTAATTCCGCAGCATCACAGCTGTCTGTTCAGTTAGAAGAGCTGAATTCTATACAGCAGTACAGTGACCGGCACGAATCTTGAGCGCTCGATTTAAGAGTGGGGATCCGTCTACGCATTGTAAACTTATGGTAAAAAAAGTCCCCACTCTTTCATCGAACGCTCAAGATTCGTGCTGGTCACTATAAGTAAGTAATTAACACTATGAAAAACAACTCCTGGAGTGGAGACCGCGTATCGGCAAGCGTAGTGTAGGTCGTCCCCAAGCTAGATGGACGGACGACCTTAAAAAAGTGGCTGGGACAGAGTGGATGCGAAAGGTGGAGGAGAGGGTGTTGTGGCCTGGAAGAGGCCTTGTTGTGGCCTAGAAGAGGCCTATGTCCAGCAGTGGACTGTGATAGGCTGAGCTGATAAGTAACACGAAAAATAAATCACTAAGTAGGTCTTCGCGTTCTTCCCCTTAAAATACAACACTGTTCCACAATCAACCTTCTGTAACCGTCTATTTATGGCACACGAATTAGGGTAATTACACCAATAATTGTACTTCAGTCCAGTGGGACCAACCGACCGCAGTTGACGGCTCTTTTGTTTTTTTTTTTTTTGCTACATTCGCCACAATAATTTCTGATAATTGGGATGGGACGATAATTATACAGATACCCTTAGAGTAATGGGTGATATGATTTGTTAGAAAATGCTACAATTTATTGTTTTGCTTAGATACCTACTTTCGTTTCCCTGGGAATTGTAATTCCTTAAGGACGGACATGGTTAAATAAATATGATTTTGTTTAAACAAAATAATTATGTGAATGAGAGACCGCCTATAAATCTCTCCTATCTCTCTCAATTCTAGCTATTTGGATATCTTCCAACTGGATTATTTGGCATCCAAAAATATAGCATGACACATTGAAGACCGTCTGCATCCTGGCTTGAACCAGTGAAATATAACAAACGTCCTCCCACACCATCTGCTTATCCTCCCTTACCTTGTAGGGTTGACGTTTGTTAGATCTTTGTGTTCCCATAAAATAAGGACTAAAAAAACTCAGCTATTATTAAAATACGTATTTCGGAAGTATGAAACGATTCACTTTTCATTTAAGGCACTTTAAAAAAAGCAGCCGTGTATGTAATTTTCATGTCAAAGACTGGAATATTCTATTACACCATTAGGATTATATAGTAAGGGTTTTTGTTCTATTTAATTGTATTTATTCTTCGTAATATTGCAACGGTCTGTGAAATTTAACGTCTTCGTCCTCGTAACATAAGGTCCAGTTCAAAACCAGCGTCAGGCACTAGTTGTCTGGCATTTATGCTGAACTGGGCCTATTTGGCGCAGTCGTGAGGCACACAATACAATTTTAAGTATTTTCAGTTTGTCTGTTTCTGTGTGAATAGTGTGTGCGTTAACCTGGGTCAAATAAATTTATTTTCTTTCTTTCTTTTCTTTCTTCAAACGGTTCGTTGTAATTTTAAGCGATTTGACTGGAAAATATTTATTTCTTTGTTTAGGAACTCCGACAAAAGATAAACGCAACATATGACATTTATATAATGGGCAACATCAAGTATAGTTATAGGAAATAACACTTTGTTGTGCATACTGCGCAACTAGAAAACAATAAAAATAAAAAAACACAATCTGCCTAGCCTTTTCAAACCATGTTGGGGTCGCCTTCCAGTCTAACCGGATGCATCTGGATACGAGGAGGTGGACTGGTCTGGAGTGACTGCCTATCTGACCTCCACAACCCAGTTACTGGGTAATACGATACCCCTTGGAAAGACTGGTTGTCTGATCTTCGGGCTTCTGATAACCCATAACGACTGTCAAGGATCCAGGAAGGACAGCCGGGACAGATGTAAAGATGGTCACCCATCCATGGACCAACCGCGGCAAGCGTAGCTTAACCTGATCGATCGACCCGTGCAGCTGTTATTACTTAGCCACCAGCCCATAAATTTAAAATATGAATAATAGTTATTTAATTATCAGATTCGCATAATTTTTGTAGAAATGGATATTGTAAACAAATAATAAATAAACCTACGATAAAATCATCGATAAAAAAACGATATATCTCTAAACTAGACCACACACAACCATAACCGATCATCCAAAATGAGAACTCCGCCCGCAAAGACGAATCGCCGTTCATAATTCCAATTTCGAACGCTGATAAACACAAAATGGCCGCTCGCAACCGGCATTTATTAACCCTACCAGATCCCGTGTCCACCGTGATAAATACGGGGTGCTTCCCTTAACTTTTACCCGTGACTCATTATGGCATTTAAATAATTCGTGCCAGAGTTGGTTTTGATTTATGATACGGCTCATGACACGGGTTTAATCTGTGCGTTCAACTTCTATGACAGTTGTGTGCGTGAGTTTATCTTGATCGCAAATGCGCTTGAAGGGTTGGTTTTTGTCGCGTGTTATATGGTATTTAGTAAATAAGACTTTACAATTCACAAGTACCTAAGTAAAGTGCAGAGGGCAAAGAGTTACTTAAGTGTGGCTGTCATGGAATTCTATATTAGCATCTCGGTGTCTGGTTATAATTATTTGAAGAAAAAAAAAAATGCCAAAACTTTGATGCACTATAGCGACACTTCTGCTTAACCTTCTTTGGGATAATAGAAGTGAAACATAGAATTACAACAACTCCTATGCAAAGAAAGCACCTCTCTTCCCTACTCCGTAAGAAGTTTCTAACCCCAGCTCCTGTTCCCATTGCCGGCCGAACTTAAGCACCCACCTCACGTGCCACAAGATGTGTGGTGTAGCACACCTAGTCCCCGCGACACTATTTTTACCTAACAGTTGGTAGTACATCGGTATGTCCTGAATCTATTCGCAACGGGGATGCGATCGTGCGCTATGGACACGGAAAGGGGTGGAGTTGATGTGGTACTTATATTTAAAAATTCGATTGTTGTATAAAGTTTTGGAAGTTTTTGTACCAACCTGTTTGAGCATACCTATTATGCAATAAAATAGAAGACTTAAATTGTTTCAGACTTTGAAATGTGCATGGCTGGATAACCATTGATTATATTGGTAGAAGCAATGGTGGAAATTCAATTCACATAAAAATGCGAACTCTCATGCTCGTACGTTGTAGTTTGTTCTAAGATGGAGTCAAAAGTATTCTACTGCAAGGTGAAATTTTACTATAATATTGTCACTTATCTGTGCATAATGTTGCAACCAGCCAATATGTTTATAGGAACTCCAGCTCAACGCAGTATTATTCTTTAGCTTAGCGCTTTATTCTTTTCGTTGAAGACTTATTAGACCATCGTCGCTCGGTCTAACTAAATGGATGGATCTAAAAACTACTTCAATACCTAATTACATTCCCTCTATGTCATTACTTCCTTTTTGTTTATGATTTGACTTTTGATAGATGTCAATTCTGTCAAGGAAATACTTGAAAAACAATTTCATTATTTTTACTTTTTATATTCAGTATTTCAATTCCTACCTATATCTCACAAATCTATTGGTTAAAATCTTCATACATCTGGAAACAACAACAGATTGTCACCTCCACGGTTTTGGCGCGCACTCGGTTGCACTGCAAAGGACTGCGGCGAGACGTGACCGCCATGTCTATTGCACTTATTTACCCGATACTTCTCGATTCCGCTTCTCGATTATCGATGTTCGGCGAAAGTGGGCGTGGTGCAGCACTAAAGGTCAGTTTGTAGATTATGTTGGAGGAATTATTGTTAGATTTTGGTGTTAGATAGAAGCTGCAATCTTGGCTCTGATAGGCAGTCAACTAAAGGGATTGAGGAGAATAATCAGTATCGAAAATATACGGTTTTTAATTTACTAGGAAATTGTATTGTATGTTGTGTTTGTGTTGTCAAATGAAACCCTTCACAACAAGAAAATTCAGGACAATCACATTATTTTAATAATTAACTTGCAATAAGAAACTTAACTACAAGATGTTTCCAACTGCCGTGGGGCGTGTAAATTAGCTCATTAACTTCATGAGTTATCAAACGATCATGTCGTATGAAACATTTGTAGTACCATTATTTTATTGGCACTTCTATTCCTCTAATGAATATTGGGGTTGCAATCCTACAATATTAACAATAAAAAATACATAAAACAGCTTTAGGAGATACTATAGTCTCAAGTTAATCACCCCTCTAAAAGTAATATTCAATAGATTTTATTTTCATAGTGCGTAATTCAAAAAACTTTTCTACATAAAAGCAAGGTGGCACGGGGATAATGCACGAAGTTTGTGTTTAAAAAAAATTGTTCACAAGCTGTGAACGGATAAATTTGCCTGACACACACAAAACTTTGTGGGGAGCATTTAAAATTTTATTTTACCATAAACTTTATAACGCCGCCTAACCAAACAGAACTCTAAATAAATTTATAAATCAAACACCAGACAATTGAACGGGCTGGGTTTAAAAAAAAAGTCCTCAGAAAAAATATTCGTGAAGCGGTTCGAACTGGTTTGTAACCCTCGAACGCTGGGCTTATTGAGATATCAAATAAAAAATCAGCAGTCTCGGGCGGCTAACAAGACCCCCTTCAACAATGCTCCTTGATTTAGCTCAAGTTTATTGTGCAACTTTATTTATACGTCTGTGTTTCCCTACTAGACGCTATCCGATATTACCCTTCCCACGTCCTTACACCCTAACTCAACACCACAACCAAACCAAATTCAACTGTAATCGTTTCGAAATACAGTTCACATTTCCTTGACTGTGTTACAAGACTTACGTCAAACATTCGGAAACCCGAAATTTACCAACGCATTTTATTAAGAATCGTGAATGCGTATGTCGGTTTGTGTGCGGTTTGATTGGAAATATGCTTATGGTTGTTTCAGTGGGCGGCCATTGGATTACGTCTGCAGCGGCTGATTGCAGCTGAACATCGTTTAAGGAGTCTCTTTGAGAATCGGGGAACGTTTGCGAGTTGAAGCGAACCGATGATTTTACGATGTGGGTAATAAGATTGCTTGATTGTTTTATTTATTTAATCTATCAATATTTCTGATTAGATTGTATATGAGGATGTCGGAAGCTGTATAGAGTGGTGATGTTAAGTGAATCCGGTGTAATGATATTTGAGTTTATGTGAAGCCAAGCTTTCTTATTGTTTAAATTTTCAATATTAAAATACACCTCTGAAGCCAATCTGACCTTCACAACAACCACAATAGGAACGGAACAGGTGGTCAAACTTCTTGAGAAACCGTCTATTTTTTTTAACATATAAACACTTTGCGTAAAGCTTTGGTTTCCTATAAGAAAGCGGTTCCGTCTTATTATAACGGCGGTCGGCCGTCGTCGTCGTGGAAATCTGTCATTTTCACTAGTATTTGACAATAAGGCATCAAAAAGTGATCGTTTGACAGTTCACCGGTTTCTTAAGAAACCACAGCTTTACTGCAACCGAAATAATTGAATTGTCATTGACATTTCGGACTTATTTATATATTTTCATTTTGTATAAAATTTAATTTTTATTTTCATCAGCATCTCGGTTCCATATTACCATTAATGAATGGTGTCCGTCAATCAAAGTGAAACAGTGGACGGCAGAACGCAATCAAATTAACCGCTTTTATGACATTTAAAAGCAACGGCTCGCTGAGGGTTATCACGTGGTGATTTTTGCCGCATTGTTTTTATTATTGGTTGCAGATTTTACAAATGCAACGGGCTTATAATTCCACCTCGCAATAAAACAAGTTTTTAATTAGCTAAAACATTAGGAAGTGGTGAAAGGTGGGTGCTGTTTCTCTTCTTATCTTTTGCGTTCGAAAACAAAGTTAGCTAGTACTTAGTACTTTTTAAATAAATATATCAGAAAACTGTTAGTTAGAAAGAATAACGTTTATTTGGACACAGTTCGTGAAACACAGAATACAAATAACAAAATAAAAAGTGAAAATAATGTTTTAACAACAATAGTGTCTGTCTCAGTTAAACTTATTAACAATTAATATTCCATATTACCATATAACCATGCTACCTAGCTGCAATGTTATTGTTTTATTTCGATTTTAAAGTTCATTTACGGTTTTAGATAGCAGCCCGATTCGGCCATGCAATTTTACCCAAAAGTATTTTATTTAAATCCATAGCCAGCCCTAAGCTTTGCAACTTTTTGCAAACAACACTGGCTGTATCTGTACTCTATACAGTCACTAACAAAAGTGCTCACCGGCTCTGTGTCTATTATTAATTAAAAACCAAAAACGTTCCTGTTAAGCCCGCGAGTGTACCAGAATCGAATCAAAGGAGTAATTCGAATGGAATCGTTGAATGAATTGATCGAATCGGCGGTAGTGCAACACTGTTTATACGCAACCCATTTTAAGCCTTAACTGACAGCGTTAACGTTTAATTTTGATATGTTATTTGCAAAACGAATTTCGGAGTGGTTGTGAAGAATTCTAAACTTTATGTTGGTGTGGTAGAGTATAGTTTGTATGTTTGTTGGTGTTTGTTGTAAGTTTTGATCTAGCAAACGCAGTTACGTGTGTAAAAGAGTCGTGTTCGCAGGATTGTCGTTCGATATAATTCGGTTAAGAGATGTTTTAGAGATGTCGATGTATTTTTTGATTGCCAAATATCCGTTCACTATTATTTTTTATTGTTCTACGTTGTTTTCAGGGTGAACTGGATAGGATAACGGATCAGGTAGAGACGGAATGTCCATATATTATGCAATGATACAAAGATTAAATTGCTGTATTGAATCAAACATTGGCCTATAAAATATAAAATCTCGTTTAGGATTTGTCTAGTGTCAGTACCAAAGAAAAACTTTTACGTTCGAAAAATGGCAAAAGAGAACATTTTCTTTAGTTTTCCTTCTCCAATCACTTAATAGTTTTCAGCTTATCGAGAGAACAATACAAACGGGTCCCTCTATCAAACCAGAACAAATAATTCTTGTCCAAAAAATCCTTTGTTTTTTTTAGCCAACGTTATCATGGTATGTGTTCAGTTTTCGATTGGTATTCATGAACAGCAAATCTGTGAAGATACGTTCAGAATCTTATTTCGGCTTCGGATTTTTGCACAAAAATCCGCGAGATCCGAGGAAATATTATGCGCATCTCTATAGTTTTGTCTTTTTATTGTTTTTGGGGGAGATTGGTGTTACCCGAAAGGGGATACACTCTAGTGTAAATATGATAAAAATGTGTGAAAGAAATTGTGTGTAGTTTGTGCGTTGAACAAGTGTGAATCTTATAGACGGAAATACTACGGAGTTCTTGCTGATATTTATCATAATCTCACTGAAAATACGTTTTTTTGTGACTCAGCTCGTCACAATCGTTTTCTCTAATTGCCAAGTAATAATAATACAAACGTTCAGAAACAATCCTTATTTAGCTCATAACCTGATGTCAACGTTGTCCATCCCAATTACTGGAAATGTCGACAATTTTGTTGATATGTAAGTTCATTAAAGTAGTTGAAAAGAGCCTTCGAAAGCCAATGTTACATACATACAATAGTTTAAAAAAACCTTAACACGGACTAAAAAACCCCAACCCCCTAGCTAGCCTAATAGAAAAAATTGAGCCGTCGCGGGACGCCTGGCAGATGTGAAACATCGAAACCATTCTTTCATGAAATAATGGCATTATCAAAAACCAAATATTCCGTTTTTTTTAAAGAAAAAAAAAATCTTTATTTAAAATATAGCGCAGCGACGCGTCGCCACGGCTTGCGTCGCCACGCCATGCGTCGCCATGGCATGCATCGCCACGCCATGCGTCGCCATGCCATGCGTCGCCACGCTAGCAATCGATTTTACGTGCGGCTATAGATGTTTCACATCAAAATTACAGTGCCTTCGTTTTAGTTGGTAGGTACCTATAATTATCATTGGAACCATGTCGTTTTCGACATCAGTCCAAACATGACTACAGCACACTAACCCACCCCACTAACCCAACATCAAGTTTTAACGATAATTTAAAGTGCTGTGGAGTAGAAAATTCGTTCTATACAGCTTGGTCTTACGATTAACATGGATCGCATTCTGAAACTAAGTTGCTTATCGCCAGTACAAGTTTATACAAGTTGTCAGCAACATCCCAGTTGAAACTTGTTTCGGTACCCGCTTCGTACAATTATCGTTTAACAGATTAATTATATTGGGTGGAGAGCTATTTATGTAGGGTAGGTAGAATGTGCTTTATTTCTTTATAAATGATAAATGATTTATTTCTGTAAGTAGTAGGTTTGTACAAACACTTTTACACGACAATCATATTTTTTTTAAACTAGATGAGGTCGGCGTTTCCTATCTGACTACTCTGAGAAGAAAGGCCGAATATATACAACATTTAACGTAATTAACGCAAGACCTCATACACCGCAATTAGAGTATTGAGTTAAAAGCATAATACAATGACCAAAACAATTTTTAAAGTTAACTATATTATTAAGAAAATTGTGTTGACCCTAGCATTACTTTATGCGTTTAAAATGGAGTCTTATCGCCTTGAAATAAGATTTAATTTTCTTTAGCTCAATCTGGGGTCAGTATTGCAAAATACATAAAATTTGAAAAAAATACTTGTATTAATAGTTACTGAAATCGATTCAGTAGTCAATTATGAGCAAACTACTTTCAGGACTTGCGTTTATTCTGTTACACCTTGTTTAGAAATAATACAACCACCGTGCGTGTATGATCAAATGTATGAACGTAAACAAAAGGAGTATGATTGTATGGATCGTAGCAGGTGGCGATCTGTAGTTACTGCCTACCCTCAAGGGAAGAAAGCGTGAGTTTATGTGTGTTTGTAATATCTTGAAATATTGTAGCATTTCATCACCACTGCTCTCAAAACGGTGAAGGAAAACATCGTGTAGAAACCACAAATTCGAAGACATGAGTCATCCACCAACCTGCACTGGGCCCGCTTGGTTGATTACGGCCCATTCCCTCTCACAGAGGGGAGGCCTGTGTCCCAGCAGTGGGAACGTTATGGGCTTATGTCGATAATGTAAGATGTTTAAGTTTGCCATTTATCTGACACAATGTATGCATGTAAGTGTTCCTTAAAGGGGTAGCCAGGAATGTATTATATACTACCACCACCTAAATTTTACTAAGTTTGAGTCTCATGTTATCCAACCCACGGATACAAATACAAACTCCTGACTGCTAAAAATATCCTAAAGAAAAACCATCATCCATTTTCCCTATCATTACTACAGAAACGGCGTGACTCTCGCACAAAAGTCTTCCGAAACTCCGGCCTACCTAGTCCCGAACTCGCTAACATCTCGGGTGGTCTCCCGTTCATTTTTTCTGGAACAGATTTGGGCTATACAGCGTTAGTTGGATGTATGAATGGCGTGAAGATGTATTTCATGGAGCAGGAAACGAGGCATGTTCCTGCCACACCGTGCCGCCCACAGGATTTGGTTTGTTCCGCTTAAGATTGTAAATAGAAAAATATAAACGTTACTATCGTAGGTAATTGTTGTTATGAGTCTGATGTTTGGGTAGATATTGCAATAAAGCCCAAAAGAATATCAAACAGAAATAATATTTAGTGTTAAATTAATTTATAATGTAGAAAAACAAACAATCATTTTAAATGATAGGTACTTACTATAGATTACATGCTTACTTAAATAGTAGCAGAATTATAATCTTACTTTACGCTCTATTTCGGGGATAGTTCAGTTACAAAACGTCAAAGCTATTAATATCACAAGTGATATTCAACATTTCACAAACTGCCGTAACGTGGGTGTAGTTGGTTACATTAATTGTAGAGAACTCTTCGAAGAATACTGGCGTATTGCTATTATCCTACTAATTACTGACGGCACGGTTGGCGCAGTGGTTAAGCGATTGACTGCTGCGCTGCGTGTCGCGGGTTCGATTCTCGCACGGATGAAATATTTGTATGACCTAGATTAAGTAGTTGTTCCGGGTCTGGCTGTTTGTGTATGTGAGTTTATTAAATGTTTGTAAACGCACTCACAATACAGGATAAATTCCTAGTTTGAGACAGGGTTTAAAAAAAAAATACTCATATTTTTTTTTATACTGCTATGAAAAAGCAAATACATTTTTCCGTCACCTGAGAAAATGCATCTGGCACAAATCCCCTATCCCTAAACGGAACGCACCAAAGAATCTTGGTGCGGCAAGCTTTTAAATATTTCCCCGTCCTTGATTTATCGCCCGCCTTATAAAAGCCTCCCGCAGGGCGATATAGCCTTCCACGGCGAGCATTTCGGCATTTTTTGCTTTAATAAAAATCGCGTCTTCAGTCGGCTACAGGAGAATTTTAAATTTTCTGTCTAATATTCTTGTTAGAACATTTTCATTTGGAATCGTCCAGTGTGAAATTAAGGAGAAACGACTATGACCGCTGTAAGTGGAAGACATCATTTTGTGAGTGATTTAGTTAAATTGTTGCTTTGTTTTAAAATTTTATATGTTCGTGAATTTGAGAACAAATTAATCAGACAAGTCAATCATTAAGTTAATTACATGTATTATTATTTAGCGAGTGTTTAATTAAGTAATGTATATTTATTTATATTACAATTACAGTTAACTATTTACACTAGATACTAAATTAAATGACTATAAGGGCGAATTCTACCGAACTTTTATACCTAGAATAAGTCTTATGCTGAGAATAAAATTTGAATTTTTGACAGTTTTTCCCACGGAGCAAATTTTGCTCCGTGGTTTTTCCATACTAGGACTGTCAGACGTCAATTTCATTCCACGGATAAAAGATAACTGACTTTGGTGAAATCAGACCTAACTAACTATACAAATAAATAAATAAATAAATATCGTCTGACATTGCACACAGCACCATCTAGTTCCAAGTTAAGCACTTAATTAACAAATAAATACTAAAACAAAAGGAAACTTAGGCGTCGTACTCCTCCGCATCGCTGTCATCCGGAAACGTGCCCAGAAGGCTGGCAGCATTGCCACATTGAATGGCAATGCTAATTCTTTGGCCATTGAACAACCTAGCCCTCTGGTCAGGTGAAGTGTCGACCAGTCTACGAGATATTTCCTTAAAAAGGATACGCGCACTCGGGCCCCATGATCCGACCGTTTCAACCCCAAACGGCACAAA
This sequence comes from Brachylomia viminalis, assembly GCA_937001585.2. Lineage (NCBI taxonomy): Eukaryota > Metazoa > Arthropoda > Insecta > Lepidoptera > Noctuidae > Brachylomia > Brachylomia viminalis. The sequence goes on from OW443301.2 coordinate 3,827,103, forward strand.
ACTGTAGTTACCTATAAGGTTACAGTATTTGCGCCGCTTGAGGGTCTTAGCAGCCGCAGCAGCGGCGCCAGCACAGCCCGCCGTGCTAGCAAAATGAGATGGCGCAAGCGTGTCGACACAAGTTACGTCCCACACCAGAGGCCTACCCACCTTCCAAGGCAACAACGTCATTCTGTCTGGTCTCTTCCCATCGTCACGTACCAAGCCGTTTGGTTTTACCGCTGGTACGCCAGCGGTGACAAGGGCTCGACGAATAATATCGTTGATGCTGGCGTGCCTTGCTATACGACCTGCGCTCCTGCAGCAGGACAGGCCATGGTGCCCGAGGCTGTCGACAGTTTCACCACAGTGACACCGATGGGGATCAACACAAGCTGCGCCCAATCGGAGACACGTAGCGCGCCGAAACGATGAGTCATCCATCATAGTGCCTATGGTGGATGACGGTAGCGCCTGAACGCAAGCCTGACTCCCATTCTCCCACAGCCAGCAGATGGGCACGCTCAACCGTATTAGATGACCTGTCCAACAGGATATTCCGTGTAGTACGGCAGAGCGGCACGTCCCACCGTATCTGGGAGGACGGGTTGTCGGGCAAATCCATATTGGGACAAGCCATTTTCCATGGTACCTCAAGATCGACCAGTGAAGAAGATAATATGTTCCTGGTTAATTTATCGGTACTGTGGACCGAGGAGAGGAAGGCCGGTAAACTTATACTTGAAATTTTGCGGATGCTGAGACCACCCAGACGAATGGGAAGTGTGGCTTGCTGCCACGCGCGGTCGTCCAGGGCCACATTAAATAATGTATTAGTTTTGTATGTAAAATTTAATAAAATTTATTAAAATATTAGTCGTCGTCCAACTTTAAATATCTACAAGTTGGGGCAAAAGTAATCACCCTATTGGAATGCGCTATAACTTTTGCAAATGGTGGCAAAAGTCAATTCTGTTTTGACATTTGTGAAGTAAACAGATGCAGAATACACGTCAATAAGCCATGGATTGCTATACCTACTCCTCAAGAACGTGGAATAATTGTTTAAATTTTTTTCATCGAAAATCATCATGAGCGATGAGGCCCATTTCCATCTCTCCGGTTACGTGAATAAGCAAAATTATCACTTATGGGGCAGCGAAAATCCGCGTTTGACCCATCAAGAACCATTGCACACACTCAAAGTTATTGCATGGTGTGCTGTTTACGCTGGAGAAGTCATCGGGCCATTTTTTTTCGAGAACGCTGCGAGCCAAACGGTCACTGTGGACGGCGAGCGCTACAGAGCCATGATCAACGACTTTTTACTACCTCAATGGGATGAAGTGGGACTGGAGGACATGTGCTTCCAACCGGACGGAGCAACAGCGCACACTGCACGAGCCACAACCGATATTCTGAAGGAAGCATTCCCGCGTCGTCTAATCTTTCGCTCTTGGCGATTTGCACTGGCCGGCCAGATCACCCGATTTAACCGCTCCAGACAATTTTTTCTGTATGTAAACAAGCCTCAACTCTTTAAGCCCTTGAAGCGAATATCCGACAGGAATGCGAGAATCTATCGCCGGAAATTCTGACACAAGTAATGGAAAATGCCATTAAACGAGCCCGTATGTTCATCAATTTTGACGGCGGCTACTTGACCGATATAATTTCCTCGACTTGCTGGAAATAGTTCTTATTCATTAAGTAAACATAATCCACAAGTAGAACTAAAACCAAACCAAACCTTTATTGCAAAAATAAAATGACAGTTAAACAAAATCGGGTTGTTACTTTTGCCCCACCTTGTACTATCATCTGCATCATTATTCAAAGCCAACTTCACCCATTGCTGTACATACGAGTAGGCCTTCTGCCATGGGGACGCATTGGTGCTTTTATAACATTTTTCCTATTTTAATCTTCTGCCACAACATCTGCCTTATCAACACTACACCCAAACAATTGCAAAACAACCCTAAAATCAAATGCAAAATCTCTATTAATTTTACACTTTCCACTACTTCCACCATAACTTAATAAATACGATTAAAATAGACTGTAAGAGACCTGAGACAAAGAGTTATCGCAATATGGCTGTCGTCTGAGAACGACCCTCGTCTTATGCTACATTATTAATCACAGTCAGTATTAGGATTGCTAGGAGTTAAGTGGTTTTGGATGTGGTAGTTTTATTTGAAACTAACTACCCGACAGACGTTGTCCTGTCCATAATAAAGTGATCGTTTTGTGAATTCGGGAGGTAAGGGCTTGAGTTCATACTAAAATCGTATAAAATATAAAACTTCCCGTTTTTCCGAATTTGAAAATTTCCGGAAACTTTTCGAATTTGATTTTCCACACACACCTAATTTGGAATGTTACAACGATTTGAAAACAAAAAATTGCAAAGTCGGTCCAGCCGTTCTCATGTCAGTAATGTGCTTACCAAGGAATAGTAGGTACTTATTTGATTTTTATTTATACGTATTTTTATAGATAGATATGATATAAACTTGGAGCAGCAAGCAGTGCAAAGGAGCAAGTGAGCGGAGCAGTGGTGGCCCAGTGGTAACGGCCGCGACTTACGAGTTGTAGGCCGTAGGTTCGAACCCCGACAGGCGCTTTACTTTGTGTAAATTATTTCATCACCACTGCTCCGTGCCTCGGAAAGCACGTTAAGCCGTTGGTCCCGGCTGTCATTCGTGGATCTTTGACAGTCGTTACGGGTCGTCAGAAGCCCGAAAGTCTGACAACCAGTCTTACCAAGGGGTATTGTATTAACAACCAGTAACTGGGTTGTGGAGGTCAGATAGGCAGTCGCTCCATGTAAAATACTGGTATTCAGCTGCATCCGGTTAGACTGGAAGCCGACCCCAACATACCTAGTTGGGAAAAGGCTAGGCAGATGATGATGATATGATATAAACTTAGATTACTTTGATGATCTTTAAAGTGAACAATGGAGATTTTAATAGTGACAGTTTACTGGTCAAATAAATACAAACACATGAACGAATTCAGTTTTAACAAACTAAAAAGTCATAAAAAGCAAGAAATAGAAGGCACTTTTTTCTCCTTGTAAAAATACTAGTTTTCGGCTGCATTAGGTTCGATTGGAAGCCGACTCCAACATATTTGAGAAAAAGTTTGGTAGATGATGAGATAATGATTTATAAATAACGACTACTAGGTACATTGTTTCACTGTACGGCCTGTGCGTGCGGTGTGCCAATATAGTTATTTATGATACTAGTGCGGTAAGTTGGTTTTTACAAACGAGTTGACGAATGTAAGCCCGAGACGAAGTCGAGGGCTTAACACAGTCACGAGTTTGTAAATCAACAATCAAACAACGAATTTTGTCATCATGTAACAATCTCTGACGTTTCTAATATGAAAATGGCGCCATTTCCAAATGGCGCTACGTGCGCGTGGTGAAAATTAGAGTCGCAAAAAGTCGAATCGCAAATAGTCGAGTAGTAGACAGAGAAACTAGTCGAGTCGAAAAGCATCTTTCGTCTCATTTTCTTTTTAATACTAAAGTGATATAAACGTATTGAGCAAAAGCGCTTCCAAGGAGGTTCGATCATTCAGCTTATTTATTCTCGTAATTTGAAACTCCTTGGTGGAATTCTTATATTTTTTTTATGGTAATTAAAAAAACCGTAAAGAATACGCACGGCGCTATACAACGAAGGGGGCGGTAAAACATGTACTTAGGTGAGAGTACCTATTTTACCGCCCGTTCCGTTGTATGGTGCGTAATTTTTAACTTTCGAACAATGTATACAGGCTTCGTAAATGCATTTTTTGAGCAAATGTGTTGAAAGTAAATTATTTCTTCTTACTTTCTTTCGAAATTACAATGTACGCTAAAATACATAATTTAATAAGCTGCCAATATGACCTGTGTGGTCGCGAAAAATAATGATTAGTTTGTGAAAACAGCAATAAGCTTTACGTTTCAGAAATTACCAAAACAATGCTGCGAATCATACAAACTTTAATTGGCCCACGCCGCATCCACGCTTCAATTTCATTTCTGACTCTACGTCCAATACAAACTTAAGGGCACTTAAACACTTATTTAACTTACTTAGCACTCGGTGAATTACGAGTCGTCTACACATTTATAGAAATCGAGACGTTTTAACTTGCCTAATCCTATTTTGGTTTACGACTAAATAATCGCGCCTGAAGTCGTATGTGTGAAGTATGTATTCATTTGTAGTTTTAAATACGAACTTTGGGGTTTCTATTTATTCCAAAACATCTACCACCCACAGTATTTTAATTATTCAGTTAATCAAGGCAAACTATTCAAGCAAGATATTTGAAAAAATACGTACGAGTAGCCACTCTTTGTGTAAGTAATGTATTTCTCCTAACATCGTTCGGCAAGTCACAAAAGAGATCAAGGATGACATTATAATAGTACATTGTTACCCTAGGGCCTAAATAGGTCTTTAACCCGAGGTAAACACTGCGCGTTTCATTATGAATACAAGGAAAAAAAATTAAAACATGATTAGCTAAAGAAATTGAGCCTCTTCTCTTATGAAAGCAGGCGTTAAATCCATATCTGAATCAGATGAACTCATTGTGTTAATACAAATATCTGCTATACGGAAGTATAAAGAAAACTCTACAACTCGAAAATACAAATGAAGATCGGATTGCCGACTTCCCGCCAATTTTTTTTTTCTGTGGCCGGCTTTTAGTTGTTCTGCCATTATTTTTCATTTTCATCATTGTAAAATTTTAAATATTTTGCCTAAATCTAGAAAAAAAAAACAAAAAAAAAGAATAGAATAGCTGAAAGAAAACTTATAATAAAGTCATAAAAAAATATATTCTTTAATTAATAGTACTTAACTTTATGTTATTTCAATTTTACATCGCGCTGTAATTATGTGGCTGTATAGGAAGTTGGAACATGGTTCAATAGAAATGTGAAAATAGAAATAGTTTTTTTAAATAATTTGACAGGTGTCAGTTGAAAGCGATTCGCCCTAGGGCTGAAAAGTATTACTTTCTATCCGCTCCTCAGGCAACTTCAGACCTAGTTTCCGAGTATGAAAATTAATAACACTTCTGCTACTTTAAACTTAATTAATGGATGGGCTAGCGATCTTGCTTGCGAGCCTGTAAAATAAGCTGTTATTCTTGTAAACTCGAGGATTGTGAAGCCTATGTTGGTTTTTAGTTAAATGAGCTAATAAAAGATGACAGATATGCATCTGTTATTGCATATTTATTTTGAAACAAAGTCTGTCTATGCCTAGGCAAATAAAGAAGTATACATAAACAACTTGAACCTTACCAAGTACAGCGCTAGTTTATTTATTTATTAAAACGTTTATTATTCATTTATTTATTAGTTTAGTATTTGGTTAAAACTCTGTAGTCACTTTGATCCCTTTTCCGAGATTTATGTAGGTACCATCGGTACAGAATAAAGTACTTTATTTACGTAGGTACCATCGGTACAGAATAAAGTACTTTATTTACGTAGGTACCATCGGTACAGAATAAAGTACTTTATTTACGTAGGTACCATCGGTACAGAATAAAGTACTTTATTTATGTAGGTGCCAGCGGTACAGAATAAAGTACTTTATTTACGTAGGTACCATCGGTACAAAATAAAGTACTTTATTTACGTAGGTACCATCGGTACAGAATAAAGTACTTTATTTACGTAGGTACCATCGGTACAGAATAAAGTACTTTATTTAAGTGGTTACCATCGGTACAGAATAAAGTACTTTATTTAAGTAGTTACCATCGGTACAGAATAAAGTACTTTATTTAAGAAGGTACCATCGGTACAGAATAAAGTACTTATAAAGTACTTTATTTACGTAGGTACCATCGGTACAGAATAAAGTACCTTATTTACGTAGGTACCATCGGTACAGAATAAAGTACTTTATTTGCACACTTTCCAGATAGTACACACAGCAACAGGTTAAGTTACCACAAACTGTCAAATTTTCTCATTCGATTTTAAACTTAACCTTCAACATTGTAAGGTTTCAAAAAATTTGGAGAAATTTGACAGTTTCGTATAACCTGATATTATATGCTGTAATGTACACGTATGTATTTTATTATATGCATTTACTTAGGTACATAGAAACGGTTGATAAGAACTAGACATAAACAAACTAGAAGAAAGGATTGATGTAGAAACCTGAATACTATTAGCAAACAAAATGAGGTATAAAACACGTCACTATATGTAAAAGCTTTTACTTAGCATATTGACTTAAAGAACAGCGATGTAATTTGAATGCAATAATGAAAGGTAGTTCTATATTATGTACGTATATTTAAATGTCTTTGAATGGTAAATTATTTTAGAAGCAGCTAACATCCTAGCTCCCATCTCTTCGATATTCCGAAATAGGATTTAAAATAGTAAAATTTGTTCTAAGCAAGCGTTTGTTTACCAATGGACTGTTTTATACCGAATAGTTTGCCGTTATTAAATTAATAATTTAGATATTGTGGAAAGACTGTTAAATCATCATTTTGGCACTGAAACGTGGTCGCTCACAATGGCCCTCATTAAAAGGCTGAAAGTCACCCAAAGGGAAATGGAGTGGGCTATGTTAGGAGTATCCCTACGCGATCGAATCAAAAATGAAGAGATCCGCAGGAGAACCAAGGTAACCGACATAGCCCATAGAATTGCCAAACTTACAGAACAGATGGCCGATGGGGCCTAAAGGTTCTGGAGTGGCGAACGCGTACTGGAAGACTTAGCGTTGGAAGGCCTCCCACAAGGTCGACCAATGACCTGGTGAACACTGCAAACTATCTCAATCAAAACGTGCTTGACTTAATCAAAACAGAAACATCTATCAGAACTACAAATTAGGTACAGTCCATACAGTAATTAATACAGGATAATGCCAGTTGGACCTATGTCCCGTATTCAGGAAACCGTAAGGAATACCTACACAAGTTTATTGTACCAAATAACGTACGTCGGCTAAGCCTGTTTACGGCATTGTTAAGGCGAGCCATTCACGATGCTACTGTGTCTTGTGGTCTAAGATCAACCGCATAATGGCGCCAGCAGACAACATGTTCAGGCTTGTACAATTAGATAATCCGACACAACAGACTAATGTAAGTAGGTATTTGTGTGTTACGAAATCAAGGTATTCATGGTAAATCAAGCGTATGGTGCAGTGGACGTTTTGCTCTAGTGAGTAATAATTAATTAAATCAACAATCAAGAAATCAATTTTTTGGGGAGGTTATGAGAACATTTTTTCTTTGAGTAAATATGAGTCTCTTTTCTCTTATTCGTTAGTAACCCAAACATGAAGCTGAAAAGATGTCTTGGTGAATGCTGGCACCAGGAGTGGTCAACAACCCAACAATAACAATATCAATTATACAATATCAACAACAATCAATATTTCAACGGTGGCCCGCACACGACACAACTTACTAAACTATTTTGTGATCGGTTGCGACTTTTGATGATGTAAACGTATGTTGTCCAATTAAAACGCGCCGCAACACGCATAGGCTCTCTAGTTGAATATTTCATAAACCTTTGAATTTCTAAAGGGAAACTTTGATAGTTGCTTTGTATTTATGAAGGGTATTATTAGGCTTTCATTAAAATTTCGTCCACATGGAAGTTTGTGCGTAATGGAGACTTCGAGTGCTGTTAGTGCCGCCATGTGAGTTTGTTCTGTGCATATTTGATGTTAATGTTCATTTTAACACTAGTGACTCGCTTTGCCTTTTGAGAGTAACTTCAATTATAGTCATAATGACTGAGAATTAACTAAGTTTGAAATATAGGCTAGTATGTCCTTGTTTGCAGTTAGATTATACTAATATTGTACAAACACAACACCCTGTTTTCTCGTAGATGTAAGCAGAAGTGTATATTACCTACGTAGGTACCTATACACCCTCATTTCGCTAGTCATGTTAAATTCCCGTGTAATATGGGGCAAGGCATACATGGGCTCTGTGATCAGACTTAGAACTGCTGCGGGGAAATTACAAAATCAACCTATAATGTTCCCACTGCTGGGACACAGGCCTTCTCTCTGTGAGAGGTAATAGGCCGTAATCCACCACGAGGGCCCAGTGCCGTGCAGTGCAGGGTTGGTGGATGTCACTTGTCCTCGAATTCTTGGTTCTAGGACATGCCGGTTTCCTCACGATGTTTTCCTTCACCGTTTTGAGAGCAGTGGCGATGACATAATTTACACAAAGTAAAGTGCCTGCTTGGAATCGAGCCTGCGACCTACAACTCGTAAGTCGCGGCCGTTACCACTGGACCACCATTGCTGCTCGGGGAAATTAATGATGGCAAATCCTGATAAAACTTTTCCCGATCTGTTAGGTAAAATAATTAATTACAACTGCTTACAAAACCACCGCCGAAACAAACAAAATCAAACAGAAAATTAATGGAAACCATAAAATTCATAGCTATCCAAATGACGTCATAACTCCCATAATTTTCGGAAGTTGCACCCAAACAATTAAAACCGATATTGGATCGTAAATAACGATTCTTAAAGTCTATAATAAAATCGTTTTAGATCGTAAAATTGTTTGAAGAAGTCGTGAAAAATTCAAATTGAATGATGTATGGGTTAATTAGTGGGTGGGGTTAATTTATGTTCGTCTTTGAAGAGCCGAAGGCGTCGGTAGTGGGCCAAGTGTCCTGGGACAAAAGATAGATGTATAGACTATACTGTGGTACTCAAAGTTTTGGTGGTTGCCTCTTGTATAGTTGTGTGTTGTTTTAAGTTAATAGGGTTCTGTGTTTTGTGTTGTAATAAGGTTTTTTTCTCAAAACATTTAGGAAATTCTGTCATGTAATTTTTGGCATTCAAAGACTGAAGGAATTGGCAATATAATCATTAAATTTAATGAATGTACTTATATTAGATATTTTTACGTATTTTTTAAATCGTTGTGCTAAAAGCAAAATAATGTTTAATTCTGAAGTTTAGTAACTAGAATAGCGCTTATCGAAATGTTCAGTAATAAGTAAATAAAAAAAAATCGTTTTCCCTATTCGAAGTTAATGTAAAAGATGTTTTATAAGTTATTTTGGTTTTTTTTTTGTTTACCTATATAATAGGTCTTTACCTATCAAGTTGCAGTTTTACAATAATTCTAAATTCAAATAAATTTTATAAACAAATATGGAATTCTATTATTAAATTCAGTAATTTGTTTATTGGTTAGTGTTCTGTTTTCACAACATTTTTTTTTGTTTTTATTTTCATCAATATGAACTCGTTCTTGGGTTGAACGCTTCCGACATAGAAATTATGATCTAAAAATGAACCCCGTGGACGTCCGAAAACTAAAGTCCACAACGACAAACTAAAGGCGATAGTGGAAGCTGCCGATACTCAATCTATGGCTGAGTTAGCAGCAGCTTTCAATGTTAGCACCAAAACAATATTGGTCCATTTGCGGCGAATTGGCAAGGTAAAAAAACTTGATATGTGGGTGCTGCACGAACTGAACGATCGCCAACGCGACGAGCGCGTTGAGGTATGTTTGCCTTGCGTTGAACTTGAACCGCATTGTCACTTGCGATGAAAAATTTATTCTTTTTGATAATCGTAAGCGGTCATGTTGGTTAGACCCTAGTTCAGCGCCTAGGCACTGCCTCAAACGAAAACTTACCCCTAAGAAAGTCATGGTCACTGTTTGGTGGTCAACGCTTGACCTTATAAGGCACAACAGATGGTCTCTAAGCTACAAGAGCTAGGGTTGGAAGTTTTGCGTCATCCACCGTATTTACCAGATCTTGCACCGACAGACTTCTACTTTTTCCAAAATTTGGACAACTTCTTGGCAGGGAAAAAATTCAATACCCGAGAGGCAGTATAAAATGCCTTTGAAGAGTTTGTTGGCTCCCGTACACCTGACTTCTTCAAGAAGGGCATTGAAAAATTACCACTGCGCTGGCAGAGATGCATCGATAACATGGGTGTAAATTTTGATTGATTTAAATAAAACATATTTATATAAAAATGACTTTAACTTTCTGTGTACTTAACGCCAATTACATAGGTAAATACCTAATATGTTTGGGCCTCTTAACTCCGTAAATAACGTACGTTCCAGGATACTGAATCTCTTTAAAGGTACTGATTTTTATTTTAAGTTATTTTTAAATAAAACACATTACATCTCTTCTAAAACACCAATTTGAGCACCATAGCCCCACTAGACAAGGATAAATTGACGTCAAAACACTATGATGGAAAGGGACAGATGATAGTGGTGTCTCAGTATTTATCGGTACTGACACGGCGAAGATTAGGCCTAAGGCAGACAGGAGCGGGGCTTAAAGTAGATCACGTCCCATGGTATATGTAAACGGGGTAAGTAACGATAAAATATTACTTTATTTTCGGTTATATTTCGGTATTCGGGAAGAATGAGGTTATGAGGTTGTGAAATGTTTACGTGTGGAATAAAGAGTTTATTTTTTTCATGAATGAGTTGTCGGGAGGATTTTGATGAGTGCTTTGTTTTCGTTTGGGGCTGTCTGTGTGATGTCTTTTGGGCCTTTACTTAACTCACAGTTAAATTAGTTACGGGGTCGTCCTACCAACAATTTAACTAGTACCAAATACTTTATCATTATAGCATTTATTTATTTCATTAAAATAAACATAAGAATCAACTAGGAATAAAAACTCGTAGTAAGTCAAAGTCAAATCATTCATTTCAAATATGCACATAAAAGGCATTTATAATATAAACGTAAAAATTTACAAAAAAAAAATTGACTTGATTCTTGTTGACCCTTCCAAAAGGTAGTTTTTTTGCAAGGTATTCAGCTAGCAAGGAGGTAGCGTGTCTGACTGTCCACGGTACACCAGACATGGTTACAGTAACCAGTCGACCACACCTACCTAACATTTTAACCTGGCCCGCGGGGTAATTACGTAACACAGTAACCGTAGTGATGGTTTTCCTTTTGACAGTTATTCATTGCGTTATTTACGTTATTGAGCAGACAAATTTTTCGAACAAATGCCGCAATGGATTAGCAATATTCTTCAAAATAATTCAGATTGTGATTAATAGTGTGATACGCAGTTAGGGCGCTGATCTAGCGTAGTACGGAGTTTCAATAGAATATGAGGCCAGCTTATACTGATTTTGTTACTACTAACGTGCCGCCTACTGTTCACGTTTGAAGATATTTAAGCACCAAAGCTTCTTCATCAATTTGGGTAAACACAGCTGAGTCTTATCATCAGTCTAAGGCACCTGTCCCACCGCCGGTGATCAACGAGAAGCGAGTAGACGCTATTGTTGTTAAAGCATTATTTTCACTTTTTGATTTAGTTATTTGTATTTTGGGTTTCACGGACTGTGTCCAAATGTACGTTATATCTTTCTTTCTTTCAACAAAAACAAATTGGCGAGCTACGAGCAGCGAGTGCGCGACAGCGGCGATGAGCGATTAATCCCTTTTTATTTATTTTTTTGTGGGTGGGAAATCATCAAATAACTTCTCCCGCTCTGGGCAGAGCGGGAGGGCGTGTCAGGCTCTTACTGACTAATACCCACCCGTGTTCCTTCAGTTGCCTGTGCCAGGGGCCACGGTATCCCTCTCGGACTTTCCCGCAACCCTGGCAGGCATCGGCCCTAGCGGACCCCGTCATTGATGCTGACATCTCTTTGAGGCGCGCGTGACACACAACGCGCCATCAACCCGGGCCTGGTCCTTATCGAACGGCGAGCTGCCCATTGCTCGCCGTTCGCAAGCCCGCACCTACGGTGGCCGGGAATCAGCTTGCGATTCCCGACGCGACCGAATACTCCCTGGCATGCGTATGGACCAAGCGTGAGTCTCCAAGTGAGTGTTCTGCCTGCCAAGCTGAGTGCAGAGTCACCGCGTGAGAGATATTTTGTAGCTCTTTTCAATGCAACAAACAAGTACTCGCCGGCGGCGGCGGTGGGCGGGGTGAACAGTCAGCGGTCAACTACATATTTTTTTATAGGAACAATAAACAACTACATTATGAAAAATTACAAACAAAAATAACTTAAGTAACTTAAATAATAATGTAGCCCACAGCGCTGTTCACAGGTTACCATTAATAATTAAAACTAAAGTCACTAGCTAGGAGGTGAACTGTTCGTCTAAGACAGTTACACTCTATAAAAACTATAAAAAAAATAGTACTTTAAAAACAACAACAAACAATTACTCTAAAAGCTCAAATGTCACATACAATAGGCAACGAAACCTTTTCTAATAAATGCATCTCTTTTACTTTCACAGTATTAACAATCTTTTGTAAGTTTCTTGAGCGAGAAAATCGTTGATAGCTTTATACTCCACATTCCGTATTTATATTTCATGCACACTTTGTAACAAAAGTATCTAATGCTATTTTAAATGGAGTATAGTCGTTTCCTCGTCGGCGGCGGTGGGACAGATGCCTAACCCTTTCCAAACTATGTGTGTATGTCGGCTTCCAGTCTTAGATTCTAGACGAAGCAAACAATTCAATTTAGTGCGGAGTACCACTATGTTATAGTTAGACGGGTCGTTAGACTTTCAGGCTTCTGAGAGCCTTTAACGACTGTTATAGATATTCGTGTGCAGGGGCATTGATTTAACGTGCTCTTCGAGATATTGGTTTCGGGTTAGTTCATACATATGAAGATTCAGTCATGGTTAGTCGTCAGGACGGGTAGCAATAATGTGTGTAGCTACAAGAAAAAAAGGGGCTCGTGGCTAAGTAATAACAGCCTCACGGGTCGATCGATCAGGTTAAGCTACGCTTGCTGCGGTTGGTCCGTGGATGGGTGACTATCTTTACATACCAAGCCCCCTCTCTGTCTCGGAAATCACGTTAAGCCGTTGGTTCCGGGTGTCATTCGTGGATCTTTGACAGTCGTTACGGGTCGTCAGAAGCCCGAAAATCTGACAACCAGTCTTATCAAAGGGTATCGTATTACCCAGTAGCTGGGTTGTGGAGGTCAGATAGGCAGTGGCTCCATGTAAAATACTGGTATTCAGCTGCATCTGGTTAGACTGGAAGCCGACCTCAACAAAGTTGAAAAATGGCTAGGCAGAAAGTGAGATAAAGGAATACCTCATTGTACTCTAGAAGGATGATTTGCTTTCGTGCTTTAAATATTGACTAGTAAGCATAATCGCATTGCGCATATGAAATCGGTATTTTCGCCCGAAATAACGGGCGGTTTCTGATCCATATCAACTTTGAGCATAAGATTAGTTTGGGATCCGATCTAAGAATGAATGCCAACACGATATGACAACTGTCCTTACTTGCGATGTGTTTTTGCTAGTCCGAAAAATTTAAGAATTCTGGAGTAGGGCTCATTCCGAAGTATACAACTACTTTCGGACGGGCCCGTATCTTCGTTGACGAATTTAGAGAGTTAGGCCCGGCTCAGCACAGACGGCGAAGTGACAACAACTTCTAAACGCCCGTCTACAATTTACACTAAGATAAAAATTACCAGATAAATTGATTACCCGAAGTAAGACTAATAACTTCTAACTGTTGAAGTCAACACGTCTCCCATAGAGATAGGAGATAATGCAATAAACACGCTGGTTTATGTAGAAGATATTTCTACATTTTGTTTTATGCTGTTGCAATGCCTGCAATTAAAAATGTAGTAAAGAGGTTTTACTAAACATGCGAGTTCGACCTTAAAATTCAAGATCGTGAATATCTTGAAAAATGCCAGATAAAAAAAAAGGTTAATTGCAGAGACTTGTACAACTTTTAAAGTTAATCTTGCATAGGGACCCCTCCTTTTAAATAAAAGACATACCTGTGCTAGGAGATACCGCTCTTCAATGTCAAATTATAAAATGGTTAAAGTGGTGTAAAAAATAAAATATAAAATATAAACAAAAAATAACAAGTAAAATCTCAAACTAAACAAGAAGACTTGAACTATAACTAAAAAAAAGAGAAAATAGTAAGAAAATAGTGTGTGTGTGTGTGTTTGCGTGTGTGAATGCTTGTGAGTGTGTGTATGTGCATATAATTTCAACTCATATTGACGATGCTTGCAGCAATAATTCAATGTCATCATAGGTCTTTAGTTTTAGCCATTGAACTATTGCCTTTTTGCGGTCTTTATTAGTACTAAGATAGATGTTAGTTATTTTATTATACAGGGCAGCGGAGTTTGTATTGAATAGTCTTTTGGCATATGCAGTTTTAACAAAAACTGGTGCAACACTGTATTTTTGTCTTCTTTCCTGATGGTGAGGGTCATAGGGCAGGACTTTGTGTAATTTTAAGAGAGCATGGAGTATGTATAATTTTCTAACTGTGAGAATACCGCTAACAGAGTATATTTTAGCACTTCGCCGTCGATATTACTCATTATCTTCTTAAACGTTAGCCATATGCTTTTCATGAATTATATGCTCTTATTAGGTGTTGGTCTTGACTGTATACATAAATATGACTTAATTAATACAGACAAGGATAAAATATCGGTCTTCTCAAGTCACGTGCGCGGGTTTGGTTCTCGTATCGGGGACAAATTGATGAGACATTGCTAGGATTACAATTGAGTAAATAAAGTTGTCTCCTCCCTTTGCGCTTTAAAGTTTCTCACTTCACCCTCGTTTTCCCGTAGGGACGTGAGCAGAAGTCTAAGTGACTTCAACGTCACGTACCGCTAGACTTCAAACAGTAAGGCGTGGCAGATTGGAGTTCTGTGTCAGGATATTGTAACAGTTAATGAAGAAAATGTTGTAGGAAGGGATCATTAGAGCTCTTGCAATAAGTGGTACTTAGCTAGGTATCTATATCATGGGTCTAGGGCATACGTTCTCAACCAGATTTTGCCCACCGCCCACTTTAAGAATATTTTTTTTTTTCTAGAGCCCCAAATTTTTTTGACTTATCATCTGTCGCGAATCTGAAACAGCTGTTGCCACGATTATATTAATTAAACGTGTAATATTGAATAGTCGTAAGATTACATCTCAACGCCCTCTTATTTTCTCTGGGTCTTCTAATGCCCCCCTGAAAGTCTCAAACGCCGACGAGGGGGCGTTATCACCCACGTTGAAAACCTACGGTGTAGGGTTTGCAAGCGCGGACCAGGCCCGGGTCGACGGCGCGTTGTGTTCCACGCGCGCCTCAAAGAGATGTCAGCACCAAATGACGGGGTCCGCTAGGGCCGATGCCTGCCAGGGTTGCGGGAAAGTCCGAAAGGGTTACCGTGGCCCCTGGCACAAGCAACTGAAGGAACACGAGTGGGTTTTTTTGCAGACGGACGATTATTTCGCGATCATGCGCAAAAAAGTGGCATCAGTGATGCGCCGGGTGAGAGGAAGTAGCAACACAATGCTGAAGGTTTTTTTCAGAAAGGTTAGAAGGGCCGACAATGGATAGGTTTATCAAGCTACATTTCAGACATGGGACTTGATAAATCTTCCTCTAAATGGTGGCTGTGTTTTTGTTTTTGTACTCATGTGTCCCTAAGTGTTCTACTAACATAGTTTTTAAGTTTTGGTAAAACTAACACGTTATGAGCCGATGACGTCTGGTAATTAACGATTTTTTTTTATCATTAGGAGTCTGACACGCCCTTCAGTTCCGCCCAAAGCGGGAGAAGTTATTTAATGATTTCCCGTGCAAAAAATAAGAAAAAGGGTTTGCAAGCGCAAATGCTGGGGGTCCGGGGCGCAGTCCCTAAGTTGGGCAAAGTGATAATGGGTTTTTCCACCAGGAACGTCGCAGTAGCAGCCATTAATCTGGATTTGGTTCAGTTGTAATAGGCTCGTCCAGTGCGAAATGTAGCTAGTACGAGTATTTACACCTTTTCGTGGAATGTTTTCCATGATGTTTTTACCTAAGGTGGAAGTAGTGGTTTAACCTTCTTTGGGTTAAAATACGCCATTACTGTCCGTATACAATTTGCTAGCTCCAACATTAGTAGTTGACACCAGCTTAATTCTCACCAACATGACGCAAAGACTGCAGGTGAGGGAGACGTTCCAGAAAGCTGCGTTATTCCTCCATTTTCATCTTAATTAGAGCAGCAATCAGTTATATAAAATTATCCTCAACATGGCTACTAAGTAAGAAAAATAATCTGTCATAAATCAAGGAAGCCATTTTAGCCTTGTAGCTAAATTCCCGAGTTTCCTTATCTAGAGCCCGGGCATTTTGTGCTACTACTAAATTATGATATTTTACGATGCTTTGTGCTTTTAGTGGGTAGTTATCTAATTTTGCTTGAGTGCTATGGTCGAAATTTTTAAATTACACTCTTTCATTTGCTTTAGATTATAATAGAATTATCTTGTCTGTTTGTCTGAATTATCTAAATGTAGACATTATACATAGGGTGACACAATGGGCGATCTTATCGCTAAAAGTGATCTTTTACAGACAACCTTTGGATGGATTAAAGGTTGAAGGAGAGAAAATACTGCAGGTAGTCAGTGGTGTACCAATTACATATACGATAAATACATATATTCATAAGACATACCTATACTTATCTACATATAGTATATATATACAATAATAAACATGAAACAGAAGCAAGGAAACCATTATGTAATGATGATGTTTAAGGAGAGAGGAAGTGCTTTTTAACCAGAATTTTAAAAGTAGACAAAGATTAAGCACGCCTTATCGACACGGGCAAGAGGCATTCCATAATCGTACTGCTTGAACTGTAAATGACTTGTCATAAAAACTGGTGGAATGCATCGACATCTCTAGTAATCATCTCATCTTTAGCCTGACCTACCAGAGATTAGGTACTGGTCTGAATCAGGTGGAAAGCTAACTGTTTGGGATGCGTCGTTAAGCCACTGATGTTGGCTGGGAAGATTGGCAAACGAATTTAAAATAAAAACATAATTTTAATTGATTGCCGTTTAATAAGCAATGCACAGTCAGGGAAATTTATTGTTCAGGTAATTGACTATCAATTTGAATTGTCCGTTTATTCGAATCACAACTGTCAATCTTTGACAGTTGTTTGAAATAGCTATAACACGGCAAATTGACGTGGTGTATCAATTTGATGACAATTTATGTCCGTCTGCACCTAAATAAATGAAAATGAAGTAACGTCATACCTGTATCCCCACAGAGGTGGGCACTAGACAGAGGCGTATAGCGCGCCCACATTTACTCAGCTACTTTACTTTTGATATGTGTGTGTAAATACAGTTGAGCACAACACCATTATTTTAATTCAATACAAGAAGGGCGATTCTCGTACTTAAAAAACGTTCAAATTCAAGTCGCAATCTCACCTCAGCGACCATCAATCTCAAAAACTTGCTAAAATGTATTTATTTATTTAATTATGGCACTCCAACGACTTATCCACTAATACCATAGAGCAACACGGGCCACCGGCGGACCTGAGACTAATACATTTTTTGGGTACTGTAATAATTAAACTTAAAATCTAGAGTGAATTTGACACTTACAGGCTTACAGGTGTACACACACTTATATATCTCAAGTTTTATAATATTACATAGATTACATATAGTCAAAAAAAAACTACATGAAAACAGAATTGAAAATTAAAAAAAAAACATAATGAAAAGAAATAACTAAGTAGTAATGTTAAAATATAGATATTGATATTAACCGTGGCCACTGTGGGTCAGTAACAATTGTTTGCGAAATTGCGATAGCCTGTTGGCGAAGATGTCAATGCTATTGGAACGTGTATGGAGCTCATTGTAAGTACGCCCTCATCAACCTGTTCAGTGGTGCTGAATGTCCGAGATTAGTTCTGGTTGGGCATGGAGGGAACACGTCTAGGATGCGTTTAGACCTGGGTGAACTATGGCGAGGGACAGATATTATATTTATTTCGTCGAGAATCTTCGGAACTTGTATAGATCCATTAATGATTTTGTGAAGCAAAATCAGGTCGTTAGTATGCCTTCGCTGTTTTAAAGTTATCATTTTGAATTGACTTAACCTTTGCGAGTAATCAGCGTCCAGAGGACAGCTATCAGATTTGTACCGCAGAAATATGTAATATGATTATGTAAATTGATTATATTTTTTGACAGATTGAGACTGAGATCAGACTGTGAAAGTTCTTAAAATTACAGGAATTGCCCCTCTGGCTATATTCTCGGCAAGAAGCTTGTATCTTAAACCATGATATTTGTCATTTTACTCGCCTTGACAGATGACAGATTAGGAAGACATCGCCGGCGGCTACCTCACTGTCGACTGTCAGATGTTTTGCTGGGTTGAAGATATCGTGCCCTGTGATATAAAGGATAAATCTGTCTGTTTACTTTACAGTACAACTAAATGCAAAATGTATATGTTTCAAAGTGAAATGAGAGCTCTTTAAATTACTATTCAGTGGTTTTTCCTGATACTAGATTGTTTTAGGACTATACGACTGGCAACCTGGGTGGTTCCTTATTAAGGTTTGGAAGATCGACTTTCAGATTAAGAGCAAGCTATAACCAGGTCACCGTCAAGCGTCAGAAGATTATAAAAGAAAAAGTTTATGCACACTTTAATGATCGCACTTAAGCTGCAATAAGTAGAGAAGTATTTTCAATGAAGTAAAAAAAATCTCTTTCAGAAAAACGCATAGCACAATCTCACACCTATATGAACAAACCATAAGACCGACTATTTCCTCCATCAATTTCATCCTTAAATAATACGTGAACCAATACAACGTCTCCTTATTTATTTCGTATCATTTTTCGTCATAGACGCAATAGACAGAAACTGTAAGAAATATCGCTTCTGCTTCATACAATATCTTATTCACATTCGTGTGTCATACGGGCTATTTCTCCGTGACATGTCTCTTGCAGATTTATGTGTTTTCCTACGTGTAGACGTCGCTGTTTATCAGTGTATTTGATTCAGATATTTATGTACAAATTGGGTTTTTCATAAGTCTATGAAGTACTTCAATTGCGCTTAGAAAGATTTTATTAAAAGTATTACCTTTAATTGATTCCTGTAAGTACCTTTTACTGGAAAGAAATAGTAGGTTCTAAAAATAAATATCTTTTTATACAGAATTTTAGGGTCTCTAATAACTTGTCTTGCTTCTCATTTTATAAATTAACGAGCATTGATCAGCTCCCTCGCTTCCTTTGAATATTAAGACCAAATTATCTTACGACAAGAAATAGCGGGACTAGGGTAAAACATAAACGGCGAAATGTTGTACATCTCTGCCTTTTGCATTTTGGAAATACAGAATTGTGACGTTATACCATATTTTATATTACAGACTTAAAAAAATAAACACCTAATAAAAAAAAACTAGGTACTCAAAAACAGTTTTAATCTCGAAAAAAATATATTAAAATGGTCTTTCAAGCCAGTGTGCAGTGCTGGGATTTTCTCGTTCGTGTCGCTGCAAGCCGCACCAAATTTTGTAGGAGCCACCAAAGGATAGGTTATGAGGCTCGGATCTCGAGACATATGAGACATGTCTCTGAAGAATTTAATATCTTACGTTGGCCGTACATACCGAGTATCGATTCTGTGGAATTTGAGCTGTACGAGGATATTTGAAGTGTTTTAAAAGAAGTTTGTAGTTTTGGTTGAAAACGTTTTAGATAGTTTTCCTCAAGGACTATTTAATTTGTGAAATATTTTCATTGATATAGTTAATTAAATACTTGCACTACGATGGTACTCTACCAGGTTTATTAATATTACTAAAAAAGGAACAAAAAAGTACGAGTCGGACACGTCCATGAAGGGTTCCGTGCCACCGTAAAATATTTAAACACTTCATGTTTTCGCTTCTTGTATGGGGACCCGTAACGCGTAAATTTATTTTATTTTTATTATTTCTGGCTATAGTGGCATTCGTTGTATACACTCTGTGAAAATTCCAAGTGTCTAGATATTACGGTACAAAAGATACAGCCCTGTGACAGACGGACGAATGGACGGACAGCCGAGTCTTAGTAATAAGGTCCCGTTGGCAACCTTTGGGTACGGAACCCTAAAAAGGAGAAATAATATAACGGTTTTCTTCTCACGTTATATGAAACATGTTTGAACATCACTTATTATGTCTTAATCATTAAATTAATTAGTAGATTTGTAAGAACTGAATAAAGAAAGAATAAAACCATCATCTACTATAAGACTATAAAAAAAAAACACCAAAAAAATTCCCCCGCTCCCCCTGATAACCAAACCACTTAACACCAAAGCCACCATCTCTGAAAGACCACAATTTACATTATTACTTTTTTTCTCACCAATTATTTCGAAGATATAAACCACTTCAGACATGCAAATCCCTCTGTATGTAATAAATGGCTGGTTGTATTTTATTCGGGACGGTAGTCGTAAATCTGGTGGACCTTGATTGGAACCTCGAAGGTGCATTAGGATAAGATACCACACACATTTGTTAGGTATCGACAAGGAGGACTGATTAGAATCACCTGTTTTGTGGGTTGCGGGCTGTGAGATAAAAAATGCGT
Source organism: Brachylomia viminalis (assembly GCA_937001585.2). Classification (NCBI taxonomy): domain Eukaryota; kingdom Metazoa; phylum Arthropoda; class Insecta; order Lepidoptera; family Noctuidae; genus Brachylomia; species Brachylomia viminalis. Next base: position 3,847,600 of record OW443301.2, read on the forward strand.
TGAAAAGGGAAGATTGGTAAAGAACTGTTACCGTCTACCGAAGTGTATGTAAAGTCAGAGGAATTATTAGTTAAATTGACACTCTACGTGAATTTGCCGTGTCAAAAAATGACAGTTGTGATTTGAATCATCTGCCTAGCTTTTGATTTACAATTAATTTCCTGACTTTGTGTTCTCTTCTTGGAACAAAGCTGTTTAACTGAGCTTGCAGTAGGAGTAAAATTGTAGAAAATTTTAGAAATCGTCACAACGAAAAAGCGTCTTTAAAATAGAAAGAGACGGAGATAGTTTTCATGCTTTTCGAGGGTGCTGAAACCAATAGTGAGGTCAAAACAAAATGTTAAGTGGCAGCTGCGAACATTTTCAAATTTTTCATCATGGGTTTCGTTTTCAGGGTTTTTGAGGGTGCTGAAGTCGATAGTGACGTCTAAATAAAATACAAGATGGCCACTGCGAACATTTAAAAAAAATTCATGGGTTTTGTTTTACTGGTTTTTGAGAGTGCTAAAGCTGATAGTGAGGTCAAAATGAAAAATCCAAAATGGCGGCTGCGAACATTTTCAAATTTGTCGAGTTGAAGAAAAAGCGTAAGGACCTTTGCTCCTGACGGGGTTCCCCTGACCCCACATTTCTTTTTATTTGTGTGATTAAACTGTGCTTATTAAACAAAAAAAAAACTTTGAAATTGGTTTCATTTTCAGTAGCACAAAATAAAGATATGAATCTATTATTTTCAGATTGAATGGCAAATCGCAAAGGCTATATTGTAGCTGACAGACGAAAACGCTATGAGTTAAAGAAGAAGCATGCTGTGCTAACTGAAAATAATTGTTCAAGTTTAATCTATCTGAGAAGAGGTTTGATACAAACAATCGTAACTCGTAAAATCAACCCTAAAAACAGTTCTTCCATTCACAATTTCCTCTAAATCGCTAAAAATAATCACCAATAATATCCCATTAAAATACAATCGAACCGCGAAACCCCTCCATTAACTAGTTCAAGCGAGAACCCAACCTGATGTATATCAGTTAGCGAAACTTTTTTCGGCGCCATTCTTTCGCGGTTCTTTTTCTTTCTTTATTTCTTTCTTTTGAACGCCTGGTGACAGGCCACTAATGGAACGATACTATGGATCCGTTCCGTACTTACGTTCAGAAATGAAATAGTGAAGCTCTTTTGTTTAGCCTTTTTTTGTACTCCTTCGAAAGTAGTTTTGTTTACTGGGATACAATATTAGTTGGTTTTTATTAAATGGAATGGGAGTGGTTAGGTGGAAGTGTGTGTTGTGGTATATTTTAATTGATTACATGGTGATGTTTATTACCGAAAGCAAGAATAAAATACTAGCTTATTTTCAAAAAAAATAAACCATCCTATATTCATTCAAAATGAAGCTAAGCCAATTAGCATTTCAGATCAACAACATTAACAAAGATAGACCTCAAAATTGTGCCACTAACTAATGAGCAACACGTAGCGAACTGCGTGATAACTAAAATAATAGTTTGTTTACACAGAAACATTTGTTTCTAACAAACCAACTTCAAACAGCACAACTTTACCGAATATGATCGGTTCAAACCAGTAACAACTTTACCTTCCAGCTTCCCGTAAACAAAAAAAAAACATCACTTTAGCACTTTTCATTTCTGCAATTTGCAACTGCAAGCGCGTACAGCCAGTCTATGCCCGCCCGCCCTACAGTGCGCACGTTGGGCGGGGACGTTCTTAACGTAACGTGAAACGTAAACGTTTACGTTTTGATTGCAATTTGAAATTGAAGAGTGTTTTTCTGTGTGTGAAAATTGATTGTGAGAAGATTTTGAATGTACGTACCTTGTTGCTACTTGGATTTAAGTAGATATTTAGTTTAGTCTGTTTGTTTGTTATCTAGTAGAATATTTTTGAAACTCATAGGTCATATTATGAAGGATTTAATGGTCACTAAAGATAAGTAAAGGGCAATCGGTATCGAAAATCTGAGATAAACAGTATTTGAAATTATGAAAAATTTTGTCTAGAAAAATGATAAATGTAGGAAATGTTAGAAGAAGCTAGTGAATTCATCACTAAAATCAAAGGTCACACTTGCCGTATAAACATCGACCGTTTTTAACCGACTTTAAACTCATTACAAAGAAAAGTTTATTGTTCCGTTTTCATAAGTTACCGTTTATAGAACTGGTACATTTAAGATCTGCAACTTATTTGCGTAACACGCTGTTAACACTCTTCCCGTGACCCAAGGGCTGGCTTTCACCTTGGTCAGAGGCTAAGCATTGCCATACAACGTGGCAATGCCGCCAGGCTCTTGTGTACATTACCAGTCGACAGCGATGCGGAGGAAAACTTCGACGCCATATTTTAGTTTTTTAATAGTTTAAGTTACATCAGGTTATTATATTTTTATTTAAAAGTTTGTTTGTTACTTTAGTTATTATTTTTATGATTTTCATAATCAGCTAATAATGTTCCCACTGCTGGGACATATACATTTTAGTTTTTTAATACTTTAAGTTACATTAGGTTATTATATTTTTATTTAAAAGTTTGTTAGTTACTAAAGTTATTGTTATTACATGCCATAATGATTTTCATAATCAGCTTATAATGTTCCCACTGCTGGGACATAGGCCTCCTCTCTTCGATGGGCAGTAATCCACCACGCGGGCCCAGTGCGGGTTGGTAGATGTCACATGTTTTCGAATTTTAGGTTCTAGGACATGTCGGCCTCTTCATGATGTTTGCCTTCCCCGTTTTGAGAGCAGTGGTGATGAAATAATTTACACAAAGTTTAGCGCCTGTCTGGGTTAAGACGGATAAAGAATTATATTTAGACAAACAAAAAATCACAACCTAAATAATTTTGAAGGAATTGCTAATCCATTGCTTCATATGTTCGAGAGATTTCTCTGCTCAACAATATAAATAACGCAATGAGTATTGTCGAACTGTCAAAATTAAAGTCATTCCTACTGTTAGTGTGTTAGCCCGCTGTTCAAGATATTTACAAGCTTCCATAATCGTAAGTGAATATGTTAGGTACCTATTTATTTCTAGAAATAATATTTTCTTAGAGAAATGGTTTCAGAGGGAATTATCTTGAACTATAGAGGATTTAATATTCTGTTCAGATAACTTCCCACGCAAGGCAATGTCAATGACCTTGTGAAAATTGTACTGCAACTGAAAATATGAGTTAATCTAGTAGAACTTTTGAATCTTTGTAAGGTGACTGGCTGCCTGCATGATTTGTTGTAAATTTAGCACTTTTTAATACACTCGTGAGTTTCGGATGTCCTGATAAAGTTATCAGGACATCCGAAACTCACGAGTTTAATTCGATAGTTCTATCGAATTCCGAAAGAAATCATTGGACGAAAAAAGCATGAAAACGTTCTAAATCAACAACCTTTAATAGATTAATTGATATTTTATCTCACAAAAAAAACTGTTTAGGTACTATAATTTCTTAAACAGTGAAATGGTTATAACACCAACTAACTATTTACACTCTAGGTATACTAAATTAAATTACTAACAGCTAACTTACTATACAAACAAAAACAAAAGGACACTTAAGCGTCTAAGTACCTACCTACTCGTCCGCTTCGCTCTCATACGGTGCTAATTAATTTTGGCTTTGTAAAATACACCTCTAAGACTTATAGAAGAATACAATTATTTCATTCAATTTCTAAAAATATTCAAAGATTGTATCAATAGTTGTAGAAATGGCCAGTAAGACCGCAAAGTATACTAGAAAGCAATTTATTTTAACTACAGATGAATGCGTTAGATACCTTTATATTCAGATTTTCAATAGCTTTACTTCTTGCAAAGTGTACCTCAAAGGTGTGTTTCCACACTACGGAGCCATTATCCGAAATTATTCATAAGAAGTTTTTTGAATAATTCAAAGAATCCATCGATCAATGTGCTGTTGAAAGTTTTGAATAATTTCGTGTACGAAAAATAAACGTTTACGTAAAAACCATTAGACTGTCCGCATATTTTTTTCTTTTATGAAGATTTTCCAAACCATTTTGCACTCAACTGGCTAAGTATGAACTACATAAACACAAGGGCCAGAAAAATAATAAAATTTTAATAACCAACAAAATTGGTACTCCTATCAAAATTAAAACGCAAACTGTTTGATGTCAAACAAACATGATTGCGTACTAATCAAAATTTAATTATTATTAATTAGCTACTAATTAAGAGTGTTTATACAATCTGTCACTAGATGGCAGGGCAATCAACGGTGGAATTTAATTAATTTCAATTTTCTTAAATTGTTCCGTGAATTGTTTGGGATTTTGATGTGTTTTATTATTTTGTTTATGTTGGAATGTGTAATTTGCTGTCTGTTGAGATATTGAAAGCCAAAACCCGTCTAGTACTTACTTGTAATATACGCAGACAGCCAAACTATAACACTTCTTACTCTTGAGTATAATTTGTAAGCGATACGCAATAAACAATTTATATACTTAAATCAATCAACCAATCACAGCAGTTTACGCGCGCTTGATAATAATTTGTCACATTAATTTTGCGATCATTTTCGTTCGAGGAAGTGGCCCTAAGAATCAGGCAATCAGCGTCCGGTCTCACGTTTGACTTCTAGCACGCAGCTAGATGGAACTGCAATAATGAGTGGGTTTCATAGTTACACATGAGCAACAAAACGCAATAGGCACTCCTATAACGTGTTTGGCTAAACCTACTGCTCTGCTCATCCTTCAAGAATAACTAGCCTAGTATTACAACAACTTTGAACATGTCCTGACCTATATAACGTAGTCGTGATATAAATAGTGTAGGAAGTGCGATAATCCCGCGCTGAGTCAGGGTAACCTAATTAGATGAAGCCTTTAAAATAGCGGTAATTACGAAAATAGCGGGAAGTACCTAAGTACTACTTAGCCTTGGATAGGAAGTTATAGAGATCGACGAGACCCTATCTATATCTGTGGACGAGACCTTTGATGGAAGTTGTATGAAGAATACGTATCACGTATCAAATACTGTTGACTGCCTCGTCGCTCTAGTGGTCACAGGTGCGATTGGGGGCCCAGGGGGCCTACTCCCTGGCGATCTCACGCGTCCCGCCCTGGTTCAGGCCATGGTACGGAGTGAGAGGGCTTGGGAAGCCGTCACCTCCTACGCGCCTAGCCGCCGCAGGAGACGCCCTGGGCGTCGGGAATCACAAGCCGATTCCCGGCCAACGTAGGCGCGGGCTTGCGGACGGCGAGCAATGGGCAGCTCGCCGTCCGATAAGGTCCAGGCCAGGGTCGACGACGTGCTGTATTCCACGCGCGCCTGAAAGAGATGTCAGCAACAATGACGGGGTCCGCTAGGGCCGATGCCTGCCGGGGTTGCGGGAAAGTCCGAAAGGGTTACCGTGGCCCCTGGCACAGGCAACTGAAGGAACACGGGCGGGTTTTAGTCAGTAAGAGTCTGACACGCCAACTGGAGAAGATATTTGATGAATTACCACAAACAAAAAAAAAAAGGTGGCCTACTCCATAAGCACGAAGTAGGTACGTCGTTTCGGCCGAAGTTACGGACACTTCCTACTCCGTATCACTTACGAACATAAGATTAGTCCGGGGCCCGAACTAAAAATTAATGACAAAACCTTTATACAATATATCTTACTCCCCATGTGTTTATTCCCGTCCGGAAAAGTGAATTAATCGAGAGTAGGGTTCACTTTTAAGTATCGAACTACTTTCGGACGGGCCCGTATCCTCGTTGACGGACTTAGAGAGTAGGCCCTGGTTTCTATTCTTAATTTAAGACAAACATGGATAATTTTGCGAATTTTTACCCGTCTTGAAGAGCAAGCGTGGTCATCAATGCTTGTGCCTTTTCTGTATGAGAAGAGGCATTAATAGGCTGGTATTATTTTGTCAGGTTATTTTTTATTCGTTCCAACATGACCAGTGGAAACTTTAGACAGTGTTATTGGGTGTTTTCGTTTGGATTTTCTTCTGAATCTGGATTTGTATGGGACTTAAACATTACTAATTATGTGAGTGTATTATATAATTTATACTATACACTACACAGCCTTCCTTTTCGAGGAATACATATCGAATTCATGGGCATTCTTTTAAAGGGTCATTGTACTCATCATTATGAACAACTTTTACTATGGACCAAACCTGAAATCACAAATAAAAATCAGCTGTTCCCTACATTTATGTTTGCATAACCCTTCAAAATGTAGGGAACGGCAGATTTTTTTTTTGTGCTTTGAGGTTTTGTCCCATAGTAAAAGTTGTTCATAATGATGAGTACAATAAGCCTTTAAAATAATGCCCATGAATTTAACTTCACCCTGTATATGTTCGCTTGGTAACCTTACTTTAGAAATAAAACTGTCATATATCATACCTGCCATAGATACTTACTCAAATAACCCAATGACACACATCCTCGCTTAAACCAAGTTTGTATAAAATTGGCAGCACAAGTTAACAGCGGGGTTTATCAGATAACCTGCATGTCTGTCTGTCCAGTAACCCAATTACCAACGCCAATGTCCAATGATTGGCCCCACGAGTCTCGTTCGCACTTCCACTGGCCATCCGGATTTCTGACCGAGGAAACGTTATGAGATTTTCATGGAGATTTCAACCTACATGGGATATTATTTTCGCGAGAAAAAACAGTTTAAATCAGCTAAAGTTGTTAAATATTATGAACGAATTTCATGTACCTATAGCAATATAAGGTATGAGGAACAAGGTGTAAAATCACTCATCGTCCATAAAAAAGGGAGAATCCTCTGGCAAACGGCCCAACGATTGTTTTTTTTTTCGATAATGGCATCTCGCAATTGACCTTGAAAGGTCGTCGCTGCTTAACCGGACTATTCTGTGGCTGCCTTAAGCGGACTCAAAGCCTCCAGCCAGGGGACAGCACGTGTGGATGCCGCCACGGCATTAATACTCCCAATTTTCAGTTACAATAATATTAATTTAGTTTTCCCCATCGAAGATAGGCAGTCATCTCTATATTTATCCTAAGCTTCTGGCCGATAAAACAGTTTTGCACTGTGTAGAGTTTAAACGCATGTTTTATCTTTGTTTGTAAATTAGTGTAAACATTTGTTGGTAGACCTAATAAAATAAATAAATAAGCTTTAGCTGGTGTAGAAGAACTTGCCATTTACTGAAAATAAATCTATAAAATTTACCTTTTTCAGAGTGTCACTAAATCATCATAGACAATCATCAACAGATTGGATATTGGTAAGTATTTTTTTTTCTCTTTCTAAACATACCTACAGAAATATGTTTATGTTTTTTTTATACAAAAAAAATTGTGTACCTAAACAATCCTCACAAGGATCCTTGTTTCGACCAGGCATAAAATAAAAATAGTAAAAAACCGTTATTTAGATTTTGTTAAACCCACAAAAATTATTTCTCAGAAGGACACAAAATGGTTTTATAATGGCTGTTTCTGACTTTTCACTAATTGATCTTAAAAATAAAATGGGCACAAACGAGATTATTTTTACCTAAAAGTTATTGCGAAAAACGGAATCTCATTAAACAATATTATTTTCAAAATGGCGGTCAGAGCCATCGTTGTGAAAAACCAAATCTTTGAGCGCTACGCATTGAGTTTCGCCATTATTAATGTAAATAATACTCTTCCATTGACCTAATTGGAAGTTTCTTGTAAAATAATTATCATAATATCTTTATCAGCAATTATATTTTAGGGCCTCTTGAAGTTGTGCTTATCTTTTTAAAGATATTGCGATTTTGTTGTCTACTTCCTCAATATATTTATTGCTTCCACATGTGTACTTAGGTGGTAGGTTTACAAAAATGGTCATTGTGGACCCTGTCGGGCACAGCAAAAGTAGGAGAGAGGAAGGGGGCTTTTATTTGACAACTTAGTTATTACATATACACTTAGATCCATCTCCTATCAATCTAAATAGTCAGCCCAGAATTTGGCTATGACTTTGGTATCTTCAGTCCTACAACGTCCAGGAAACAGGAAACGCTGGACACGATATTAAGTGCCCTATTGTTTGTGGACAGCATCACATTTACACTTCAGGGCGGAGTCATCGGTGAATTTTCACCTGAGCTGGTTTTCCTTGCTTCGGCCTACCTGGGTCCGGAGTCTATTTAAAGACTGCAAGCCAAGCCATCTCATGTCCAGGTGGGAGATTCTCAGCAGATGAAACGGGTTGGGTAGGGAAGCAATATCTCGCCACAGCTTTAGGCTTTCCTCGTCACACTAGAACCAAAAACAATGATAAGGTGATCATTTAAAAACCGATGCACGTTATTGGCTTGTATCTGTAACCTCTAAAGAAAAAGTTACCCAATTCGAAAGAACAAACCGCAGTATTCAGTACCACGTCATAGGATGCTTGCACCAGTTGTTGTCATGTACCGCCGAATTGGCAGCCGTGTCACACGTCAAACGTGATGTACGAGCCGAATAAAATATAGGCAGAGGGCATGACGGAAAAGGTGACGTCATTCGTCAATGAACTGTCACTTTTTTGTGGCCGATACCCTAGTTGTTCCACTTTCGAAATTGTTTTTTAAACTGAATACTTTTTCGTTTTATTTTCGTACAGTGTTCGTGTTATTGGTGAGATGTTTTTTTGTTGTTGAAAATTTTCCCGGCAGGCAGGTTGACGTTGACATTTAAAGTTTCTCAAGTTTATGACCTTGTGCTGTGTGTGTGTGTGTAAAAGGATAGGGGTATCATTTAAGCTATTACCAATTTAATTAGTTTTGTGTTTCTTAAATAATAGGGTTTGTCCTCCAAATAGTAGATCTGTCACCAAAATGTAGTCACCAAACAATGCAAAATCAGTTCCACAATAAATCAGCTAAAATCCTGAGATATAAGGTCTAGTACCAAATAAATGTTTTTGTATGTATTATAATAGGTGTGTCCTAATAAGTATTTAAGCAAACTAATTTAAAGAGATCACCAATAGTAGTAGTTTTCTTATTCACCACGGATCGATTGATATACATAATATGTCGACGGTAGGGCTTGGTCGACGGAGCCCCGCTTCGCGGGGCTCCTACTTCTGGGTGGTTTATAAAAAAATAACCACGAAGGGGATGGCGGGGTCTCTCGACCCCGCCATCCCCTTCTAACCTAACCTGTCCGAGTCGGGGTGCCCTAAAGTCCAGATTGCATCCAGTTTCTCCTGGTAATTTGTCTCGGGTATCATTTAAGCTATTACCAATTTAATTAGTTTTGTGTTTCTTAAATAATAGGGTTTGTCCTCCAAATAGTAGATCTGTCACCAAAATGTAGTCACCAAACAATGCAAAATCAGTTCCACAATAAATCACCTAAAATCCTGAGATATCAACCTGGGAACAATTTTTGTTTATCTGAGAACGAAAATATTTCGTGGCGATAGATCTATTTATTAGGTGATACAACTTGATGACAAATATAAATTTTGGTGATAGAAAATATAGTTCCCAAAGGATAGTATCACTACAAAATATTATAAAGGTCCTCCCGCCGCGTCTGTCTGTCTGTCTGAACGCGACAAACTCAAAAACAACCGAACGGATTTTCATACGTTTTTCACCAATGGACGAAATGGACTGATTCACGAGGAAGGTTTGGTTTTGTATAAATTGTCTGAAATAAGACGATGATTGTTGAAGATTTCGGAAAAAGTCGTACCGAGAGCTTTACTAGCATGCGCCGCGTGCCAAAGTATTTCGGAATTATTCCTCAAAAAAAGATGTACCTACCTTTTAAACGTTTCCGTGAGATAACTTCCGACCTCCACGCACACGAAACCGTGGGCAAAAGTTATTTATAAATAAATAAAAATCGCAATTCAGCCAGTATCGAAGCGGCAAAACCTACCAAACAAAGATATATTTTTTTTAATGTTTGGTTTACATTAAAAATAACTATAAGTAACCCCAACCATAATAAAATGCTAAGCCGACCACTTTAATCACGATGATAAAAAACTTACTGATATATTTACAGGCTTTACGCGGGCCGTCGTCGAAATGGCTGTATGCAAAATTATTGTTTCTCATTAATAATTAGGGGAACAACTTTTAAAACATAATTATAAGCATAAATTTGCCGCTTGGCAAAGAGCTCTTTGCTTTTTAAGTGACCTGCCCGCCAGCCTTGCCTTTCCCAATTACATAGGTATTATGTTGGGGTCAGCTTCCAGTCCAACTAGGCTCAAGAATTATTAAGTTGAATTTTCTATCACATCACAAAACTATGTATTACGGTTTTAAAGATACAGCCTTTTTATAGATAGACAGACAGATGGACCATTTTCACCCTTTAGGCACGCAGCCACTAAACACTTCTAACCTAACCTGTCCGAGTCGGGGTGCCCTAAAGTCCAGATTGCATCCAGTTTCTCCTGGTAATTTGTCTCGGGTATCATTTAAGCTATTACCAATTTAATTAGTTTTGTGTTTCTTAAATAATAGGGTTTGTCCTCCAAATAGTAGATCTGTCACCAAAATGTAGTCACCAAACAATGCAAAATCAGTTCCACAATAAATCACCTAAAATCCTGAGATATCAACCTGGGAACAATTTTTGTTTATCTGAGAACGAAAATATTTCGTGGCGATAGATCTATTTATTAGGTGATACAACTTGATGACAAATATAAATTTTGGTGATAGAAAATATAGTTCCCAAAGGATAGTATCACTACAAAATATTATAAAGGTCCTCCCGCCGCGTCTGTCTGTCTGTCTGAACGCGACAAACTCAAAAACAACCGAACGGATTTTCATACGTTTTTCACCAATGGACGAAATGGACTGATTCACGAGGAAGGTTTGGTTTTGTATAAATTGTCTGAAATAAGACGATGATTGTTGAAGATTTCGGAAAAAGTCGTACCGAGAGCTTTACTAGCATGCGCCGCGTGCCAAAGTATTTCGGAATTATTCCTCAAAAAAAGATGTACCTACCTTTTAAACGTTTCCGTGAGATAACTTCCGACCTCCACGCACACGAAACCGTGGGCAAAAGTTATTTATAAATAAATAAAAATCGCAATTCAGCCAGTATCGAAGCGGCAAAACCTACCAAACAAAGATATATTTTTTTTAATGTTTGGTTTACATTAAAAATAACTATAAGTAACCCCAACCATAATAAAATGCTAAGCCGACCACTTTAATCACGATGATAAAAAACTTACTGATATATTTACAGGCTTTACGCGGGCCGTCGTCGAAATGGCTGTATGCAAAATTATTGTTTCTCATTAATAATTAGGGGAACAACTTTTAAAACATAATTATAAGCATAAATTTGCCGCTTGGCAAAGAGCTCTTTGCTTTTTAAGTGACCTGCCCGCCAGCCTTGCCTTTCCCAATTACATAGGTATTATGTTGGGGTCAGCTTCCAGTCCAACTAGGCTCAAGAATTATTAAGTTGAATTTTCTATCACATCACAAAACTATGTATTACGGTTTTAAAGATACAGCCTTTTTATAGATAGACAGACAGATGGACCATTTTCACCCTTTAGGCACGCAGCCACTAAACACTAAATTAAACTGCAACAAAGACACATCACTGCAAGAAATGACCGAATTCCCCCGAATCCCCCAGACTTCCCCCTACAGCCCCCATACTAAGGAGTACCTACCAAAGTACTGCTAGGGTTAATTTTATTACATCGCCCTAACTATAACTCTGTTCCCGTGTTAGCTAAACTTAATCCGATGCTTGTAATTGCTTTATCCCGTATTGGGGCTTGTATTTGTGTCTGTTTGTATCGATTCCTTCATAAACTAATATAAAGGTACCTAAAAGGTACGTAAAAGAAAATGTTTGTGGAAGTGAAAAAGTTTAACAGAGTACCTACCGTTATTAACAGTTAAAAGTTAAGGGGCTGACAACAGCTAAAGCGCGGTCACTGTCGGACTTCATAGAAAAGAATGAGAAGCGCGATGACACATAACTGGTAATTTGTTGCAAAATATGTAGAAACTCTCAATTTACAAAAAATCTATTGATTGGACAAAACAATGAAAACACTATCACGATAATACGTTACTTGAAGAACAATCTGAAAAAAAAACAGAATTATTGCATGTCATATTAGTTTGGTGTTTAATCGTAAAAATATTTTTTTTGAGGTATCTTCGTGACTTTTTCTATCGTACCAAATTAGTTGTGTTATGTTTTCAACACGCTATCTAACTAGCATAAATCCTGAAGAATATCATAAACTGATTTTGTTTACTGCAATGGATCATAACCTTTTAGGCATTATAAAACTTGCGTTTAGGTCATGTAGTCCCCTTAAGGCGACTGTCTCGTTGGTCTAGTCTATTGCAAGCGGTGCCGCTGAGCATGAGGGCCTGGGTTCACATCCCGGATCAGGCAGTATTATTGGGTTTTTTATCTGGAATTTCTTATTAGCAGCCTTGAGTCTGAATTTGGTCCGACTGATGGCAATAGGCGAAAAATGGGTGTACACCTCTGCCTAGCCCTTCCTTAACATATAGGCGTGATGTTATGTTAAGTTGCGGCATTTGTGTCAAATCCAAATATTCGAATGCGTAGACCTTATAGGTGGAAAAGTAAAGTAACTTGAAAGTACTTACCACCAAGAATCTATAATAGTTAACCCGTTCATGGAAACATCTTCCTTTTAATCCAATCCATTTAAACTCATCTCTAATCTAATCAAATAACAAAAGACACGTGACACGTATCCATGGTAAACAGTGCAACACAACAACTCGCCACATTGTTTTGCAACTTTTGTTCACTATGAATATATATAAATATATGAATGGCTTAAATCAGTACAACTTAATCCGTAAAAGTAAATCCAAACATCAATTTACACAGGCACGTTATTCAACTCGTCTACTTTATGAAAAAAATAATCTAAAAATAACTCTATTAAACCGTTACGAACGCACGCTTCAATTACCGCTTTAGCATTCGCACGGTTATCGAAAATACACTCGAATATCGACTTAATTTGTGACGGGATAAGGTGTGATGTTGTGTGGGTTCTTACGTGTAAAAAGGGTTAAGTAATGAGTCACTTTAGTTTCAAATTGACTCCGGTGGGGAGAGCAATGGTAACGTTCCCCATTTGTTTTTAAAAATGAACGAAAATTTTGATTGGATTTTTTGATTAATTAGTTGAAAGGCGATGTTTTCATAAGAGAATGCTGTGGTTGCAGTTTTAATTAATAATTAAATGTTTCAGGTGTACTCCTTATTCGTCCATTTATTATTACTTCATTCATATTTTTTTATTAATTTTGCATTGTGTCACAGTAGGTAGGTATTAACTTAAAAGATGCAAGAATTAATTGAATTAGAAAGCAGTATTTATGGATGATCAAATGAAAATAGCAATAGATCAGGTCCGAGATGGGATCAAGAAATTAATTATCAAAATTATTCTAATATAATCAGGAGCAATACGAAAACGATACCAGACAATTTTTTTCAAAACGCTTTTATCCCTGATGTGAGTTAATTTAATATGACGAAGGAGGCACGACTGCAACAGTCATACTGAGCACCAGCTCAGAAATAATTTGACTTTTTAAACTGAACAGCAGTTCAGCTTAAAAAGGCAAATGAAACCTTCTCCAATAATGCCAATCTTAACACACACAAGGTACCTAATTATATTACCAACAACCCCCTCAATTACTAACGCTGCTAAACAAGCACTATGCACTCAAACCCCACGATAGGCAACTAATCCCAAATTCAATCCTTCCATTAACCAACATATTTACAAAGAGCAACCAAAACAAAAGAGGTCCACTTAAACGTACCTCACGGACCCCGTTCAACTTGTCGATTTAAAGGGTCCAACAGAATAATTTTCTGAAATCTACATAAGATAAAGCAAAGGTCCAATGTGAATGATAACGGAAAACGTCTATTTCCTATTAGTAGGGGGGACTGGGCCGCAAAATTTTGAAATGAACCAATTTGCATGTTAACACCGGGCTCGACAATGCGATAATTGAATAGTAGGGTACTCGGGTTTTGAATGTAATCTATTCTCGTGTTCCGATCCTTCGCCTGTTTTAAATTTGTTCAGGGTTCTGTATAGATGTGTAGGAAATGTCGGGATACCTCTCGGTGCCTCGGGCGGTGAGTACCGCTACAGTATTACAGCGCTAGTGATGAGTTTTATACTCTGTTCTGATGAAAAATACTGGGCCAATTTTGCGTGTTACATTTTGTAAGTTCTTGTCTTGGGTGATCATGATATTTTCTTATTTCTGTCTGTGTCATTTTTTTTTATAAGACGTTGTATAAGACGGGTCAATTGTTGCTTAGTTTTCGCTTATCTTCTTCATCTAATAAAAACTTACTGACCAGCCAAAAATTCTGTGTAACCGAAATCTCTCTTGCCACGTTTCTTTGACACGTTTACTGCTAAATGACTATAAATTATCATTTTACTTCTGTCAATCGTTTAAAAATGACAGAGACATAATAATATAGATGTTTTAAATTTGTTTAGTACTAAACGCATTTAATTATTTGTGGTGCAATGGGGCCTTAGAGCAAAAACAACGTCTCTACAGTCTACTAGAAAAGGTTCTTTTTTTTTTAAAAACGTTGCCCCACACTAGGAATTTCTCCTGTATCGTGGGTGCGTTTACAAACATTGAAACTCACATACACAAACAGCCAGACCCGGAACAACTACTTGCAGGTCATACAAATAATTGTTCCGTGCGGGAATCGAACCCGCGACATGTAACGCAGCAGTCAATCGCTTAACCACTGCGCCAACCGTGCCGTCGTTATCGAATTAATTCTCTATTGTACTCCTTAAAGGCATGAAAAAAGAATAAATGTTGTAGAAATGCGTTCCTTGCAAAGCATTTGCACTGAAGATATAAATGATAGACTGAGGAATGACGTGATAAGGCAACTTTGTGGTATAACAGAAGATGTAGTGACAATCATTTAAAAGAGTAATTAAAGGTGACTAACAAAAGATAATTTACAAGGCATTGTGAGTGGAAACGCTGGGAGGGTATGCCCTAGAAGGACAAACGTGATGTTTTACAGAAAAGTCGGGTGCGTAGTACTCGTAAACGAAGCCAAAAGAGTATGTAAAAGATTCGTAGCAGGTGGCATTCGGTAATTTCTGCCTACCTCCGTAGGGAAAAAGCGTGAATTTATGTTTTTTTATTTATGTATATATACAACGTGTTGTTTTGCATCCTCGTCAAATTTCAGGAGGCTGTTATGAAAGACATAAATAATCAAATAAAATTACGATCCTGCTCAATAATTAATACATACTTGTTTCTTTAGATATTTAAGTTTAACAGTATTTCAGAATACTCTACTTTCAAAGAACAGAATCGCCCCGTTGCGTATGCGGTAGGCAGTGTCGTACGACTATGTCGCTGTGTGCATGCGTTACAGTTACAGCGCAGTTACAGGGCGGTATCACACGGACCCTACACATGCCGATTTCCGAAAATGACAAAATTTAAAAATAAATACCTACTTATTTTATTATTGATTCGTGTCGAGAATCATTAGCACAGTTACCTCCTCGAATTTGACGAGGATGCAAAATAACACCTTATATAATATTTTTTTTTAACCATAGCTATTCGTAATCCGCACATCACAACAAGCGCATTCAGCTCTACTAATATTAGGCAGATGTTAGACAAAACATTCGATCCGTTAAAACGTTACACTTCGTTGAATTATCACCAAATAAAAGCAGATTAGCATGAATGGTAAACGCTAAACCCTGTATTAGTTCCAAATATTCCATTGGCTAAAACAATAATTATTCGTGTACGGTTTACGCAACGTTTCTGTAATGCGATCATTGATGGTATTATTTGTCCTATTAGCATTTATACTGCTAATCTAACCGAAGATAATGATTGTGTTAGCACCGCTTTATATCTGCATAATGTTTTCAGCTAAGCTTCCGACAAAAATGCTTTTCACGAATTGACTATGGTTTATACGGAAAGTAGTGCAATATGAGAGCAAGAATCAACTTATAGCTATTGCGAGTACCAAACCAACTACCTATAAAGACCTTTTTTTTGGTTGGAATTCATCAAATAGCTTCTCCAGTCGGTAACCCTTTCGGACTTTCCCGCAAGGCATCGGCTCTAGCGGACCCCGTCATTGTTGCTGACATCTCTTTGAGGCGCGCGTGGAATACAACGCGCCGTCGACCCGGGCTTGGTCCTTATCGGATGGCGAGCTACCCATTGCTCGCCGTCCGCAAGCCCGCCTGGGATTCCCGACGCCCAGGGCGTCTCCTGCGGCGGCTAGGTGCATGAGGGAGCGAATTCTGCCTCTCCCTCACGCGTTCCGCCTCCTCTTTCTCGTGCATTACTGCTTCGCAGAAGGAGGTGACGGCTTCCCATGCCCTCTAACTCCGTACCATGGCCTGGACCAGGGCCGGACGCGAGAGATCGCCACCGCCAATCGCCTGCACGAGAACACGGCGGTGCTCTGCCCAAGCCGGGCAGACCTCCACCGTATGCTCCGCCGTGTCCTCCGGGCAATCCACACAATGGTGCCACCCGCGGGCGTTTCCTCCCGCCTTATCCGGAACAGGAACCTCCCGAAACAACCGTGTTTGGCGAGGACCTGCGTCAGGCGGAAGGTGAGGACGCCTTGGCGCCTCTCTAGCCACTCCTCAAAGAGGGGACTTATCGCCGCAACTGTGACGTGCCCAGCGCTGGGTTGCGACAATCGCACTCTCCATGTCGCTCTGAGATCCCGCCGGAGCTCTGTCCGCTGTACCGTGATTTCTCGCGGCAGCGGAGCTACGCCCCGGCGTTTTGCCTTCTCACGCCACTCCCATACTTGCACGAGGACTTTTGCCTCCAGATCCCATGGCGGTAATCCGGCAAGGAGGCCCGCCTCACCGGAGACCGTACAGTATCCCCGAATCAGCCGGGTGGCCATGACCCTTTGGGGCGCGTTCAGCCAGCGGGTTGGCCGCCGCCTCAAGGAACGCGCCCGCACCGGTGCCCCGTAAAGGGCCATGGACCGCACGACCTCCGCGTAGAGCCTCCGGCAGGAGGCGTTTGGGCCCCCTAGATTGGGCAGGAGCCGCTTCAAGGCAGCCCCAGCCCTTTCTGACCTGTAAAGACCTGGAGTGAGAACAAGACGAAGAAAATTAACATAACTGTCTCTAAACAGGCAGAGATATATATACCCACATTTCGCCAGTTGTGTACAGCTCCATGCACAAATCCAGACTCCGCAATTGTAATGGGAAATTCTCGCTCTGGCCGGGGCGGGGGGGCGAATCAGTCTCTTACTGACTTAAACCCACCAGTGTTCCTTCAGTTGCCTGTGCCAGGGGCCACAGTAACCTTTTCGGAATTTCCCGCAACCCTGGCAGGCATCGACCCTAGCGGACCCCATCATTGGTGCTGACATCTCTTTGAGGCGCGCGTGGAAGAAAACACGGCGTCGACCCGGGCCTGGGGGGACCAAACCCCTGGGTTTACCTGTGACTAGAGCTCCAGAATTTTGATGTTAGGCTTTGTTCGGGCTCTGCAGTCAGTCATGCGACCATTAGAGTATAATCTAGTGACTTAAAAATTATACGTAAAAAATTCTCAAAGACAGACTCCAGCAAAAAATAACCTTTCCATATAATCTGCCATAATCAAAGTGAAAACACGTAAACTCAAAATATACTTCTCTAAGTTTGGACGTGTCGAGGAATGTTCACAAGCTGCGCCCTGATTTATTGGCGTTCGCAGACTTTAAGGGGAGGGAGGGGGGCTAGTAGGGGAAGCAATGTAGCTGGAATTCATTATAAGAAAGTATTTGAACCACGGATGTGTTTGAATGGAAGTGGGTAGACTGTCAATTACTTTATGACTAGGGACCTTCGAAAATTAAGTGCATGGTAGGTTAAGGTTGCAGTTTACAGTTACAGTTGGTGCGCACTAGGTTCAAAATCGTATGACACTTCAACTTTCTTCTAAGCGTCTTTCGTAACGTTAGGTTTCAGGACTAGACAGGGAATAATGTTATTCCTTGCAGAGAAGCCACAAATAACTATTAAATTCAGTCGTAATTATCTGATCCAACAGACGTTGTTCTGTCCAAATTTCAATAATCTATAAAAAAGGACCTTCAGTTTTTTTCCGAATTTTAAGATTTTCCCGGAAACTTTTCCAATTCCTGTACATAAAGAAGACAAAGGCAAATAAAGTCGCTATGCAGTTTGCATTTTTTTAAAGCGGCAGATACCTCTTCAGTTGTGGTGTGGGTTACTGAGTGAGATGCCAGGTCAAAATATTGATGCCCTAAAATTGGTAGCAAAAACGTGCCTATTAACCATTTATAACAAGTAAAACTAATCGCAAATGTAAGAATACATCAGCATTGAGTTTTATAGTAAGAAACTCGTACACACAAACTAGCAGATGATTTCAAAAGAAGAACTGTAACTAACATGCTTGTTAAAACTTCGCAGTATTTCAATACTAACAGTATTTTTCTTTGAAAATAATAAGGTCCATGTATTCTTATTTCTTCAATTCTGTGTACGCTTTGTAGTTACAAACGCTTGCTTAACTATCTTTCGCCGACAATCTTCCCAAATATTAATCACCATTATTTTTCGATACACGTCATTTGTAAGCACTAGAAAAAAGAAGAGGAAAATTGTTCATCCTAGACATATTCACACACAGCGTGTTTGAACGATGTTATCAGAAGCTGCATGGACCATCCCAAACTATTTACGTATCCTGAGATCCTACTGGTAGGCAGGTCGTATCTGTAGAATGCATCTGGACAGATGGCCCAGGGTCGTCACACAGGTGGGGCCTGAAGAAGGTGTAGTCGGAATCGCCGGCGTAACGATCGGAATTTACTGACAGATAAAACATTGAAGATGTGAAAAGCTATTGGGAAGCCCCATAACCAGCATTGAGACAGTGTACCTAGGTAGGTTGATGAACCTACTTTTATTAACCTAATTATACTCTGCCACAAAACAAATAAATAATAAATAAACATCCCTCCACATTCACATCGACTTTACTTAGTAAAGTGTATTCAAATGTTTCCCTGCAAACAAAGTGTTGCCAGTATTTCTCCGTCGCAAATACTGATGGAAAGTATTCGCGACCGCGTCTAGGAGATTTGTTTTGTAGCTATTGTCTGTGACTGTACCGACGCGACGTGTATTCTTTAACTAAGTACTCGAATGTGCCTACTCATGAGAGGCTTCCTTTATAATTTTATTTAACTAATAATGTACGATTCGACACGAGTTCAATGATTAAAGAAAAAGTAGTGGTCAAGACATAATTTGTTTTGAAGTCAATGTGAAGCCTGAACCAATCCCTTGCTGAGCAAAAGCCTACTCCTGTAACTTCTAATAATTTTTTTCTAGTTTCTTTTGGTTACCTCCTTATTATGTAATTTGTGCGCTGAAGCATGGCAATAGCGGTCAATCAACTCAGCCTATCGCAGTCCGCTACTGGACATAAGCCTCTCACAGGCTGCGCCAAAACGCCCTGTCCTTCGCCTCCCGCATCCACTCTGTCCCAGCCATCTTCTTAAGGTCGTCGGCCCATATAGCTGGGGGCATCCCACACTACGTTAACTGATACGTGGTCTCCACTCCAGGACAAACTTCTACGTTCGACAATCATGGCCAGCCCACTGCCACTTCAGTTTGCTTAGCGGTCAATACCCTTTAAGTAGGTATAAAATCACTTCACTTTTTTGTTTGTTGATGTTGAGAGAATGAATGAAAGGCCACTAACAAAAGGTATTTACAATGACATGTTATGGAAACGCCGCGCGCCGGGAGGGGACGCCTTAGAACAACATACATACAGGGAGGCAGGGACATCGATGCGCACCAAGATTTTGAACCCCCCTGCGTTGAAATTTTTCGTCGGTTTATAAAAAGGAAAATAGCTGTTCCATAAATTTTAACCGCGCAGGTATCGCACTTTTATATGAAACAGCAGTTTTTTTTTTTGATAACCGTCGAGAAATTTCTACGCTGGACGTCGTCGTACGTCTAGAATCATTTCATGGTTTGAGTTTGCGCGTCGATGATGCCCACCTTGTTGGTGATGTTCTTCAGAAAGGTCACGTGTGTAGTACTCGCAACCGACGTGCGTGTATGACGAGATGTATGATCGTAAACAAAGCAAAAGGAGTATGTAAAGACCGTAGCAGGTGGCATTCTGTAGTTTCTGCCTTTTTTTATTTATTTATTTGGGAAACCTTCAAAAGGCGCCCGGCCTCCGGGGAAAGAGGTCGGGGAGTGTGGGATTCTTACCTCACTAAAACCACCCCTATGGCCACCATCAGCACATGGAGGGGGTCCCGGTTCCTCTTAAAAGACCAACTCCAGAACCCCCCTATGCAACGCCTATCAGGCACATCCCTGAGGAGATTGTAAAGTGGTCTCCCCTGAGCCTCGCAGTGCACGTGACCACTGTGCTACCGTCTTCTCGGGGGTCACTCGGTGGGCGGGCGGAGTCCCCACTCCGGGCGCCCGCTACCCCAAAGGCCCACCTGCCTTGAGTAGCAAGCGGGGTTCAGACGACGGGGTTCTTCTCCGAGCATCATCAGCCATCTCCCGATCCCGCTCGGCGGCCTCCTTCTTCCTCCATCACGGTTTCACAGAAAGAAGCTATTTCCGTCCAATTCTCTGTCTCCGCCAGCATAGCCTTCACTACAGCCGGCAGAGACAGGTCTCGCCCGATCCTGGCAACCAGGACCCGCCGACCAGAGGCCCACGCAGAGTTTCTGCCTACCGCCACGGGGAAAAGGTGAGAATGTATGTATGGTCTATGTTAGAGGGTTTTGGTTGCAGTACTTAGTTCTTCAGGTGGACCATTGTGCGTGGGCCATGACGGCCGTCGGTGGTTATGCCAACCAGAATTTATGTATGTATGGATATTAAAACAAAATTACGAGAACGATTATCGATTCAGGATGTTTACGAGCTTTATATCTGTTTTCGTTCCTGAATCTGGAAATAAATGGAAGTGGGTTAACCTTCCTATACCCGCGCTAAATGCCGTGACACTTATACCCGCGCACGGTCTCACAGACCAAAAGTAATGAACCCAATTTAGTACATTAAAAAAAATAAACATAATTATGTTTACAAAAACTTGGGAATATCATGAAGGAAATAAACCCAATTAGTAAACCATTCATTTACTAAATAACAGTCTTTCATTTTAGTCTTGAAACAGTAAGATTTTCGTAAGAGTTTACAAAAATATATATGTTTTCGTCTAACAGACAAAGGCAAACTTACAAATCTAAAAGAGAACCGCTTGAGGAACATTAAACATGCAACACATTTATGGCAGAAGTGTATTCATTTCAGCTCAGTATAAAACACAGCACAAAATCACTGAAAATAAACCTTACATCCTATACGCACATCGGTCCCACAGACCAATTGTCGCCAAATCAGCCACACGTGTTACTCACACTGACGCGTATGTACACGTGTAACGCACTTTGCTCCCTGGAATAAACGTAGCAACGAATCAGGCAGCTAATAGGAAATACAAAATGCCAGCATTTATGAAAAAATAAAAAAACACTAAAGAGAATTTTGTCAGCCTTACCGAGCGATGCGCCGTTATAGGAAGGTTAAAGACCGCCATTGGCATGCTAAAATGCACTAACTACACACATACTGGACGGTCTCATTGGTCGGTGGTCGGAAGTGCTACTGCTGAGGTGAGGTCCTGGGTTCGATTCCCTGGTCGGGGAAAGTTTTATCAATTGGGGTTTTCGATCTGGATTTTCACAATAGCAGCCATGAGTCTGGACTTAGGCCCAGTTATTTGTAATAGGCTCGCCCCTTGTTACATGGCGAAATGTAGGAATGCGATGTACTATAGGAGCACCTCTCTCACACACATCCCCATCCATTTCCTTTATCATAAAACATTTAAACAACCGCGTCTATCGTCTCCAACAAATCGAGGAGCAATATCTCCACATACATAAACTAGATAGAGGTGCGAAATCCTGGCACGTCCCTCTACCTGCTCTATGGTAGAGTATAAAAGTCAGTACGTAGAGGGGTCGACGCGCATAATTCTCTCTGGAAGACAAACTACCCCTGTTTAAGGGAAAGCTACTGTTTTGGTTATGGGAAAAGTGTTAGGGATTATTATTTGAAAATGGTTTCGTGTGTAGATATTGTTTTGTGCAATATTAGTCTGGCTTATTTCAATTATTGAACGATTCACATAACATAAAGAATACACAAAAGTGCACAACGAAACGCGAATTACTCTTATTCATAATGATAGGATAAAAAAAATGTTTGGAAGAAGAACATTGCGAAATAATCTACTCTTTAACTTAAAATAATTACATTACACGCACACACACACTCGTATATAATAGAAAAAGACAGACAGAGAGAGAGAGTCGCATGGAGGCGACATGACGCTTTTTCCCTACGTAACGATTTCTACCAGTCAACTCCTACCGCAAGTCGCGTTAAAGAACTTCATTCCAAAAATAACATTAAATTAAACTATGATGACAATCAGCACCCATCAACGCCCGTCCTGCACCAGTTTCTTGTGTTAAATATTTAGTATACGATCATTACTGCTAAAGAGAGGTTGCCTTTAAGTGAAGAATTTTACCACTTGAAAACTATTCCTTGATAAGGGACTGTGTAGGCTGATTAATTTCATTACACACTCCAAAGCCGTCAACAGGTCGCTCCGTGTAATATTAATTGAAGTTCTCCAAGATTCTCAAACCTTCTCCAGTATTCCGCACAGTAATTAATAAAGTCTGGGACGAAAATATTTTTTCTCGGGAACTCGGAACATAGATTTGTAATTAGTCGTGTTATTTTTGGAAGCTGCCTGTGATTTAATTAGATTTCTGTGACCGAAATAACTTTTGTTATGACTACGTAGCAAGTTTTGCTTCCTACGATTTTTTTTCTAAGACGTGGATCTTTGAGATTTTGTATTGCCCTATTTAGTGTGTCGTTCAAAAGCGCGATTGCCAAGCATGAGATATAACGTCAGTCGAGAGGAAACTGCTCAAAGAAAAACGAAAAAAAAATAGCGCTGTTGACGATGGGTTCTTCCGAAGTCACAGCATTTTGCTGAGCAACGACCTGTTCTTGCACAGATGTGACGCACGGCTTAATTGTTCTTATTATTGTTGTTTGTTACAAAAGCAGTCATTTTTCCATTCTGCAATCGGCATTTTATTTTTGTTGTGATTGTTTTATCATCAGCTTTCAGCAGTCCACCGCTGGACATAGGCCTCTCCAATTGCACGCCATTTAGCTCGATTCTCGGCAACTCTCATCTAGCTGCTACCAGCCACCCTGCGAAGATCGTCACTACACCCACCCTGAGGGCGTCCTACCTTACGTTTGCCTATTCGCGGTCTCCACTCAAGAACACGTCTACCCCAACGGTCATCGGTTCTACGGCTAATATGGCGGCTTTAGCTTGCTTATTCTGTGAGCTATGCAGCAATGTCGACAACTTTGGTTCTCTGCCGGATCACCTCATTCAGGATTCTTTCTTTCTTTTGATTATTTGTTTGTTGTCGTTTGCCAGCGTCGCAATACAGAGCAATGTGTATTTTGTCTTAGTCCCTGGCCTTGACATCAAGCAATGGATAAAATAATCAAACTTTTATTGCTTGAATACGAGGCTTTTGGCTATATTGTATGTGTATTTTACAAAAAAAATAAAATTACGTGCGTTTTGTTTGTGTTTGCTTTATTTTTCACAAGCGCGACTGCCGAGCATGAGGTCCTGGGTTTGATAACCGGATCAGGCGAAGTATTTTTGGGGGCTTTTCTCTTAAGAAATTATCAGAAGCAGCCTGCCGGTTGGATTTGTGACTGGTTAATGGCAAAAGACTCCCCCCTTTTATAGGGGACTTAAATATAACTGGCGACTTAATGGTGTTTTTTTTTTTGTTTAATAGTATGAGACAACATCGACACAAGGTCTTCAGGTCCCGAACTAGGCAGAGCCTGTACTACGATAACCTGATGACTGATATACATACTTAAATACATATACACACCCAGACACAGGTCAAACAGACATGTTCATGCACACCAATGTTTGACTTGTCCGGGGATCGAACCCGGATTTTATTTTTGTTTATTTCTGTACATTTCTTAAGGGACTTAAAAAACATTAGGTAAGTAAGCACCTTCCTTCTAGAGCAATTGGGCAAACATAGGGGGTTATTTGTCTATAAATAAGGAGTATTTCGAGATGTGTGATTAAGGGTTCGCTTCTCATGGGTTGTGGGTTCAAATTTTGGCAAGTTTATGTGGGACATTACTGACATTGGTAAAAGAAAAACATCGAGAAAATCTTAACCTATAGTAAATATAAGTCTGGAATCGCCAACCCATCCTAAGCAAGCGTGGTCATCAATGCTTGTGCCTTCTCTGCTTGAGAAGAGGCCTTTTCCCCGTAGTGGAAGAATATTAAGCTGGTACTATTATTATTATATTATAAAGTA
Organism: Brachylomia viminalis; assembly: GCA_937001585.2. Taxonomy (NCBI): domain Eukaryota; kingdom Metazoa; phylum Arthropoda; class Insecta; order Lepidoptera; family Noctuidae; genus Brachylomia; species Brachylomia viminalis. The sequence continues at coordinate 3,872,173 of OW443301.2, forward strand.
TATTAGTAATTCCACCACAAAACGGAACGTAGGTAGGAACGTCTTTACAAAACAACTATTTCATTCGGGTTTCTTCGTTCAGTATTCGGTGACCGTCGGCTCCCATTCGCGCTAAGCCCGGGGGCGTATTATATCACTGCAAACCCTGCAGGATCCGCCACTCATTAACATTTAAATTAATTTATTTCATTTTAATACCTACGGTGTTCCCAAGTTAGATATTGCTCAAGAAGGTCCTTTTTTAATACTTTGTTTTCCTTTAGTTGGTGTGCAATAAAGAGTTCAGTTTTTTTCGGGGCTGACGGTGCCTTTGTGCTAAGTACAGGTTTCTCTGACATGGATAACCTGGTCTGTCTTGGCTGCATCAGTAATAGTGTTGAATAGTACCTACCTACATTATATTATGCAGCACGCTCTGATGAACTGAGAAACCATATTCTTTGAATTATTATACGGCTAATAGCTACATGAAATACTCCTGGCTTATATGACGCTTCATTAAATATCGATGGAGACGTAATATAAAAATGTGGGTTACACCAATTCCTCAAAGTTTTTTTTTCTTAGCCTCATATCCGCATCCAATTTACCATCAACTCACAAATCTGACCTTATCTTAGTAAAAATATACGCACGCAAAGAGACCACAATCCGGAAAATTATTGGCAAAAATAAGAAGTTTATCTCATATAATTTAAGGGCTAATGCTAATTCGGAGGAAGATACCAAAACTTTGGCGTATAAAATGACTGAAATATAATAATTTAAGCTTCATTCGCCAATAAAGAAGGAAATATATAGGACTCGGTTTTACTTCTTTAATTTTAATGGAAATGATAATATTTCGTGAGGGATCTGTTTAAGCTATAGCCCCTGCAGGGGCTCGTGTCTCGTAGTCAGAAGCCCGAACGTCTAATAACGAATCTTACGCAGTCGCTTCATGGGAAATTTTATACTAGTATTCAGCTGCATCCGATTAGATTGGAAACCGACCCCTACATATGAAGTTGGGAACAGGCTTGGCAGATGATGACCTATATATACAGGGTTATTTGTAACTCGACGTATTCCTTGCAGGACGTCATAGTAGGGTAAAAATGCAACTTATTAAGCCACCAAATGTTCTTTCGAAATCAGTTTTTTTTCGTTATTTTTGACTGATTAAAATAAAAGGTTTAATTAGTGTTCTTTGCCAAATTTAGAGGCGTTTTTGAACATTTAATTGTGAACAAAGATCTGCTACGGCATCAACTATGATAATAACTTAAATTCTAGTATAGTCGCGCCGTAAATAATTTTTTTTAATTTGATTTTTCATTAAAAAAAATAAAAACTAACTAACTCAAAAAGTACGGAACTTCGGTAGAACATTTGGTGACTTAATTTGTTGCATTTTAACTCTACAATGACGTCCTGCAAGGAATACGTCGAGTTACAAATAACCCTGTATAAGCAGCATGTAGGTTCCAGCAGTATCTTTGAACTAAGATAATGAGGCTCTAGATGATATTTTACCAAAATAATAAATAAAATAACAATAATCAGACCGGCTAGAAAGTGCCTGAGCCTTAGCTTTTTTAATTAAGATTTTGTATGTTCAGATTTTTATTCTTGCATTGATTATGAATTGAATTTAGTTTAATCTTGAATGACTATTTTTCATCTCTTTTTTTTTGGTAGCTATGTTGTGTTGTTCACACTGTTTCTTTCCAATCTGTTTTTAGAAGTGAAGACTTTGAATTTGCTGTCAGTCTCACATGATACAATTTTTTATTCTGTTTATTTTAGCTGTAAGTCTATAGTTACTAAATAAATAATGTACATGATAGTAATAATGTAGGAGCTGACCGTAACTCAGATATTGTATGTGACAGTGAAATATTAACAGCTTAAGGAATCGGAAGTCATGTAGATAGACGAAATACTCCGGCAAAGAGTATTAAAGGGTTTTTCTTGTAATTCCTTCGGACTAGTTGTCGTTTGATTATTTCTTATGGTAGTGTTTTTGGGAATGTTGCTCAGGTTTTGAGTAGGTGGTAATGTTAACGTGCAGAGAGTAAACGGATTTGTTTTGGAGCGAACGTTTTATCAGACAACAAAGTGCATTTTCACAAGCATTTCCAATAGCCAATTATTTTGTGATCTTTACCATAAGATAAGACACTTCACACTACTTCACAGTGTTTAAAACGTGCTAAAAATATATATCCTACTTCCTTCAGGCCATAACGCAAAAAAATGTTATTTCAGTATAAAGTTGAACTTTAAAACACAAAGCAGTCGAATAGATACAGTCTATACAAGACCAGTTAATTAGATCTCCGAAGTTCCTATTATAAAACGCATAGAATCACAAACAGAGCTCTAATAACACTGGTGCCAACGAACTTGAAGATACCATCGTCTTTAGAATATGCAAACAATGAACACTAGAGAAACCCGTTCGATAAACTGAAATCTCTCCTGTTTAGAATACACTGCTGATTAAAAAGCATCGCTTCAATTATACCTATAATAAATCCGGCAATGTATTTTAACTAGGTTGTTAGAATGAACGAGATAATGATCAGTGATTATACGTAGTGGAGGGTGCAATTGTAAATTTTAAATAATTGGACAATAGTGTGAAATGTCGTGTCGCAGCCACTAAAGGAAATCACGCGGTGATTTCATTACGGCTGAAGCACTATTTGGCCCATCTACTGTTGTATAATGTGATATTTTGAATGGTTAGTTAAATAGCGAAGGCACGAAAGGAAGTACAATAAAAGTTAACATTCTGGTGTGTTAAAATGACCACTGTATATATTGTTATTGTATTGCAATTTTCATTTAAATGCTACCTAATTGTGGCGAATACTTTGTAATGTCAAGCGAAACAGCGAAGCTCTCATTTCATACGTTTTGAAAGTGGGATAGTGTTTTGTTTTTTAATGGTGTCCCATTCAGTATTATGCACTGATGAAAGTTGTTGTAATGCATGGGATGGTTTATTACCCACCTACGATAAAAATCTTAAACTGATCGCATAATCTTACGTAGAAAAAATAAGTCACTTTGTGAGTCTTAAGTTTATTATTTTTATTTATGGCCATGACCTTTCTGAAATCACTCGCCAGCATCTTTGGTCAATTGCCCGATCACATGACAGTAGCAAAATTTATCTATCATAATTATAATAGGTACCTACTACTTCATCTGGTGATCAAGAGACTCAGTTGAATCCAGCAAACAATTTGCCTGTGTTGGTATACGTAAACTTTTGGCTTGACGTATTTAATTTAAGAGATTGAGATAGATATGACAAATGAGGTATGTTTTAAATTTTTCCGGAATGAGAATGTGTGATAGTTTTTTTTTTTTTTTTTGTGATAAAAACGTTGCCCCAAACTAGGAATTTCTCCTGTATCGTGGGTGCGTTTACAAACATTTAAACTCACATACACAAACAGCCAGACCCGGAACAACTACTTGCAAGTCATACAAATATTTGTTCCGTGCGGGGATCGAACCCGCGACACGTAACGCAGCAGTCAATCGCTTAACCACTGCGCCAACCGCGTCGTCTTTGATTAGTAGGTATTTCGATTGCAAGTCTTTTTTACTGGGTTTTATCCAGTCTTGCTTATCGGCAATCATCAGATTTTTTTCTGTTTATTTGTGCAAATCGCTCCTTGGCAATGGGCTGAGTTGACCGTGTCCATGAGACCCGCCTAGCCGCACAGAGAGCGGTTGTTGGAAGACAACCCGCTCAAAGAGAGTATGCCTGATTCCTAGCAGTCGGACTGTAGACAATCGTTCTGCTGGTTCCGTTAGTTAGGTAACATACCATCGTTCCAGTTTAAGTATGCAAGTACGTTCGTATTCAGTACATCGATTTTCCTATAGCGCAATTCCATGAGAGGCCTATAATTTGCTAGGGCGTAACAGAAAGCCAATTGACCCACTTCTGAAAGTGCTACAACGTACTTGCTGGTAATATTTCACGATTTTACATACAAGTGGGACGTGAGGAGTATGACAAGTACCTACTTGCAGACGTTTTTTTTTTAATTTCAGAGAAATAATAAAGCGTTTTGTAGTTACAGTCATGGCTTGGAACCGGTACCTAAAGTATAGGTTCTGTGTCGGTACTTAGCGGTTCTTGCTATTTCGGTACGTGGGTAACCGGTTCCAGACGGGCACCGGTACTCCACCTAACAAGTACCGGTACCAAATTCAGGTACCCGGTGAGGTGAGGAACCTCGTACGGTTAGCAACGTGGGTGTACTAAAGGTACTCCTTTGCCTAGCCTTTCGGGGAATCCAGGCGTCATGTTATACGTGCTATCTGATATTTTACGACGACCATGTCAGCACTCAGCTCGAAGCGTTTCTAATACCTCAACAGACGTACGTCCTCAGCCGTGTCTCCTGACGCACTAAACCCGACCGTTGACATTAATGACCATTGAGCCTATCCAGCCATGTCTTCTCATGTGACGGGTGACGCGCACTGACAGCTGCATTGGAAACCAGCTGGCGAATACTCTGGGGAGCTTAGACGTTAGGGCCATAATTGTGTGAGGTGAGTGACTCGTTGTCGATAGGTGAGATTTGATTGGTCACAGTTTGCGATTTGAAAGAAGAATGGATTAATGGAACTCGTTATAATAAATAGAGAAATTACCACTGTGTGTAATGTATTGAATCAAAAGGTCAATTCCTGTAATTAAATACGTTCAAAATCTAGTCGCAATCTCATCTCAGCGACATTAAATGTCAAAAACTTGTCAAATATGCAAGGAAGGTATTTTTGACATATAGAGACTGTGATTAGACTGCGGACGTTCTTAAAGTTACGAGAATTACCCCTCTGGTATTGAATTAAAGTCTACCAAGACTGATGGATTATCTAAATGTACACCAAATTATTCGATGCATTGTATTTCAGCATTTCATATAATAATACTTATGAGTTAAATTAATCTTACTTTTTTATATTTAGCTCAATAATTCCAAAAACCTAAGGGCCCATAAACACGTACCATAACCACACCACATCGCAACGACAAAACGTGGGCAAGCGGTGGTTACATGTGAATAGTTTCACTGCAACTTTTTGCATTTGCGTTGTGGTTGCGTTGTTGCTAGTAGTTGCGATGTGGTTACATTGTGTCTAGTGTTTGCAAACAGAGGGGCAATTCCCGTATTTTTAAGAACGTTCGCATTCTAATCTACTGAGATTAGAATGTAAACGCTATACAATTTTTGACAGATTGACACTGGTCAATCTGTCAAAAATTGTATAGCGTTTACCTACATTTTTGACATTAGACTGTCGCTGAGATGAGATTGCGACTTGAATTTGAACGTTTTTAATTACGGGAATTGGCCTTCAGATCGACTCCAGCTGTGTCAGTGTCGTCGCGTTGTGGTTGCGTTGTGGCCGTGGCGTTGTCTTGATGTGGTCAGTATCCACACGGTTGATTTTAACGACCAAATGTGGTCCGTGTGAATATCAATAGTATTCATTTTCATACGATTCAGCGCCGAACACGTATTGTCGTTGTGGTACGTGTGATCGGGCCCTTAGTGATCGACTTTTGTCTGCCTATAAAACTGCTACCGCTGGGACTCAGGCCTCCTCTCCATGAATAGACTGAGCCGTAATCTATCACGCCGGTCCAGTAAGTGTTGGTGAATGTCTTAAGTTTTTGTTATCAGGACGTAGCATAATCACCCTCAAATTTTCCCACCAGTGGGGTTCAGGCTTCCTCTAAGAGAGAGGGAGTGAGTCGTAATCCACGACGCGGGCCCAGCGAGAGCTTTCACCTGCTTTTCTCACAGTGATTTCTTTCGCCATTTTGCACAAAATAAACCGACTTATCGTCTGACCTACAAAATCTCCACAAGTATGTCACTGAATAGCCATTTTTCGTATTACTGTAATCTTCTAAAGTCAAACATTTCGATAACAACAATAGCCTGTAGGTATCGTGAAAGCTTGCCCAGAGTTGCCCGTAGATCAAACAGACATCGTGTAATCATTGCTCGTAGTAAATTATAGGTGCTGGTTCGAACCGCGTGCGCAATTTATTTCAGGGGCTATTGTTGTGGTTTTTAGGGTTCCGTAGCCATAAGTCAAAGCCACTTTTTTCCGAAACTATAAGAACTATGCTGTTGAAACTGGATAAGTAGATGTATTTTGTGAACCGCATTATGATAAGCACACAAAAATAGAAAAAAAAAAACAATAAATTTTAGGGGTTCCCCATACTTAGAACTGAAACTCAATTTTTTTTTCATCAAACCCACGTGTATCTATGAATAGGTCTTCAAAAATTATATTGAGGTTTCTAATATATTTTTTTTCTAAACTGAATAGTTTGCGCGAGAGACACTTCCAAAGTGGTAAAATGTGTCCCCCCCCCCCCTGTAACTTCTAAAATAAGAGAATGATAAAACTTAAAAACAATTATTATGATGTACATTACCATGTAAACTTCCACCGAAAATTGGTTAGAACGAGGTCTAGTGAGTAGTTTTTTTTATTACGTCATAAATCGTAAACCGCAATTTACCTTTCATTCAATCAACTCAAAAATAAAACATTTACTTGCTGCTACGAAACCCTTCATGGGCGAGTCCGACTCGCACTTGGCCGCTTTTTTATGTTAAGTGTACTATGTATACGGTCGTCCCCTATTACATGGGACTTATACATGATTGGTGAAATGTGGGTGTACTATTAGGTACTCCTCTGCCTAAGCCTTTGCGGAAAACAGGCGTGATGTCATATTATGTTATTAAGTATAAGCCCGGGCATTAATATGGCACAGTATTTATTGTCATAGTAGCATGAGTGGCAGAGACGATAATCTACCAAAGTTGAACATTACAATTCGATACGCGCTACTAAAATGATACAGGGTGGGTGGCAGGGACATCACACAATTAACTGATTTATCATTGCTACATATTTAATTCCTTTTATTTATTTATAATATTGTAAAACATAGACAGATACAACATATTAGAATTGAGTACAAAGGTACTACTTAATTCTTAAGAAATTTCTTCCAGCAGACCCGCGAAAGGAGATAGGAAAAAGAAATGCAAGTAAACAATAGTGTGTGAGAACAAGAAGAGAAGAATTTGGTTTTGTGACGTATTAAACTAGAATATTAAATACACCTACATATAATGCAAAAAAATCACATATACCTTTTACCTATTAATTAACTTATACAAATTAGTGTAACATATTTTAAAAGAGTAACGGTGGAGTTTCTTGTCCATACGAAACTACTTTTTAGAAGGAGCGACTAAGATAAATTGTATTTTTTTTAATGTAAATTTTGACGTTCAGAAGTGCCTTTCATGTGCCTATTTGAAATAAATACTTTGACTATGACATAGAAAGATGAAAAAAATTTAATACGTTTTTTTTGCGGTAAATGTGACGCAGAGCAAAAACACAAAAACAAAAGAGAACCAACAAACGCTGTTACCATTCAGTACATGACTCTGAGCCCGTGTCTCGATTATTAAAAAAAAATGCTGTTCCATACATTTTGACTGCGTAGGTATTGCACTTTTCTGAGAAACAGCAGTTTTTTTATTTGATAGCCGACGAAAGTTTTCTTCCCTAGGGGGTCTAGGATCAAGCGCGCCTCAAAGAGATGTCAGCACCAATGACGGGGTTTGCTAGGACCGATGCCTGCTAGGGTTGCGGAAAAGTCCAAGAGGGATACCGTGGCCCCTGGCACAGGTATCTGAAGGAACACGGGTGGGTTTTAGTCAGTAAGAGTCTGACACGCCCTCCTGCTCTGCCCAGAGCGGGAGAAGTCATTTGATGATTTCCCACCCACAAAAAAAAAAAAAAAAAATGGGGGTCTAGGATCATCTGCTGAATTCATAGTTACATTTTGCGCACCGGTGGCCCTGCCGCCCTGTTTAAATAATTTATAAACAGTAACTAATACTCTTAACATAATATGTACAATAAATAAAAAGGGCGGGCAGGAATCAGGAATCATAGGGCATCAAAACAATTCGCCCGCATCGCTGTCAACAGGAAAAGGGCCGAAAAATCTAGCAGCGTTGTCACGTTGAATGGCAATGCTGATTCTTTAAACTAAAATAGGGCAACCCTTTTGCTGACTGATTCCTAAAGAAATTTTTCTACAATCTGTCATTTTGTCTATTCTTCCGTCGACAAAACCCGTTTCTATCGTGGTCGTGCTGCGCGTGCTGGTCACGTGATGGGTTGACCAACCGCTTGGTGATGTCCCAAAAAACAAGGTGAGCACTTGGACCCACTAAGGTAAATGCCTGCACAGTTCTGCATGTACAGTCAAAGAATAAATATGTTGGACACCTTAAAGTTATTTTTTACTTGCACTTTATTTTTCCTAGCACATTGTCCACATTTTAAATGAAAATTGCAGCTCGAAAAGGTGACTTGCGCCCGCTACGTGGAAAAGCAATTTGTTTGAAAAAAGTTTCATATTATCGCTGCTTGACCTTACCTATAATTAATTTGCAAGCACACATGAAAAATTTAATGTACATTAATTGTGCATGAGGGAAATTTATACGGTCAGGGAAATATTGTTTTAAGCAAATCGACACCCTGCTTCAATATGGCATGTTGTTATAGCCATTTCAAACCAAAACTGTCAATTAATGACCAATCTGTTTTGAATATACAAATAATCTAAGTTGGTAGAATTAAATTTGCCTGATAAATGATAAATAAATGATAAATGATTTTATTTCTGTAAGTAGGTTTGAACAAACACTTTTACACGTCAAACATATTTTTTTTAAAACTAGATGGGGTCGGCGTTTCCTATCTGACTACTCTGAGAAGAAAGGCCGAAACAAACTCAGAGGTCACAGTCTCTTTTAAAGTCCAGACAAAAACTTGGTCAGGTCATGTGAAAGCTATGTAGATCGGTGTCTGCAATGGTCTTTTGAGGAAAGAACCACACAGATTGAGTGGACCTGTCCAGTCAGTGCACGCAATTGTCAGTAATCGTGCAGCTCAACTTAGACTCAAGGAGCTCAACGATTCTTATATACTTAACTGCTTGTTGTCTTTACAAGATTGAACTAGTAGGTAGCAGGCCAGTGATATCTGTTTCACTCTACTGTTACTTGTGTTAACGTGTTCTTAGCATTTCTCCGTCAGTTTAGCCACGTTGTAAGGCACACCACAGACTATACAAGTGGAAGTCACTGGCCAGCGGTGCGGGTGCGGTCCAAGTCACTAGATTCAAGCGCTTACTTTTTACTTATCTACTTTTAATCTTCTATAGAAATGAAGAAGTTCTGTGACTTAATAAAAGACGTCCCACAGTCTGAAACTTGAGTCAACGTGAATGGAGAGATGATATGAGAGATGGGCATGTCATGCGGAGGAACGGGTAAATTGTCGCGATGAATGTTTTGAGTAGGTGTACAGTATAGCTGGGTATCCATTTGAGGCAGCCTCGGGTCGAGCGGCTGCCTCGACCCGAGGCAGATCTTTCAAACACCATCGATGTTTCCGTTTCTTATGTTGCTTCCTTTTGTAGTGACTAATTACTACTAATGCTGCAGCGACTTTACGTGCGTCAACCAAGGTGGTTAATGAGGAATTAAGAAAATCGTGGCTCGGGTTGAGGCTTGCCGCTCGATACGATATTATGTGTGCTCAAGTGGAGACGCATGTACTTTCCGCAGCCCGCGGCACGCTCACGATGAGGCAGCTCGCCACGAGGCTGCGCAAATGGATACCCAGCTTATCAGTATGTCAGTCAAAACGTCAAACCTATAGTTTTATGACAGCTGCGCGCACAGATTATCAAAGGCGCGTCAGTCGTTGCCCGGAATGTTACGATTTTATAGATATTGTTTATTTAAAGACTTAGAATTAGGTACTGTGTTTTTTTTTTTCTTATTGTCTATTTTACCTTAGCGTTTGCTACACCGGTTGACGACATCACGTCAGCGCCGGCTGTCGCTGAAAACCAGCACTGGGGCTCTGTCTCGCATAGGGTCGTAGCATTATGCTGAGCGATGGCCGTTTTGCGTGGATGTGACGCATATTTTCACCCAATTTGTTAATTTCATCATGTGTTCGTTAACTGCGTCATGTTTACCGCAAATAAACGTATTTTATTTATTTCTTTACCTATGAATGTCGGCTATAAGAGTTGGGGAAGACCAAAGAAACGATGGATTGACGACACGTTTGGTGTAGTGGCTACAGTGGCTAAGTGTAGTCAGCGAAACCAAAGGGTCCTGGGTTCGAATCCCGGTAGGGGCAAATGTTTGTATGATGAATATGGACATTTGTACCCGAGTCATGGATGTATATTTATAATATGTACGTATTTACGAAAAAAAATGTATTTAAGTAGTGTATCAACCATCTGGTATCCATAACACAAGCCTTAATTAAGTGCTTAACTTGGAACTAGATGGTGCTGTGTGCAATGTCAGACGATATTTATTTTATTTATTTATTGACTGTGTGAAATATGATATGGCTAGAAAGGGGATGACTACCGAGATGACAACTATTAGAGACGTATGGCAGAAGAAGTCGTGCAGTGCAAACAGAAATAAATAATGGGATAAGGACAACAGAATGATGGTGAATGGAGCGATCAATCCGAACAAACGAATCTATCCGGTGCTTATGAATAAAGTAATATTCATTCCGGCCATCGTCACGGAGAAGATTTTGGTTCCATCAAACGGTCTGACCTATCCACCAGATCTTTCTAAACGGCCTGAGCCCAAATGGAAGGTGAAGTTTGTTAACTATAATGCTAGGTTTGCGGGCTACAGTGGATTGTGGAGGGCAGAAAGGTATGTAGGAGGTAAATGTAGAATTCTGGTATTCACCTACATCCATTTAAACTAGAAGCCGACCCCAACATGGTTGGGAAAGGTCTAGGTAGATTGAATAGTAAAGTGGGATAAGAAAGTTTGTGTTTTTTTTTTTATACACAAGGTCTTCAGGTCCCGGACTAGGCAGAGCCTGTACTACGGTAACCTGATGATATAGGTATACATATACACAACCAAACACAGGTCAAACAGACATGTTCATGCACACAAATGTTTGACTTGTCCGGAGATCGAACCCGGGACCAGCGGCTCAGAAGGCAGGGTCGCTACCAACTGCGCCAACCGGTCAGTCAAAGTGTTTGTTCCTCATCCACGCTCTAACGACAGCTTTTTCAACTAATACCTAAGTATACAATTTGGCTACAAACTATATTTAAGAAAAGCATATTTTTAATTGTTTTTGCTAAACAAGAACCATACTGTATCGTTTTACACCTTATATTTATAACCTAGCGGCGCCCCGCGGTTTCACCCGCATAAGTCTCGATTCCGTAGAAATATCGGGATAAAAAGTATCCTATGTCCTAATTCAGGTCGTGGTATACCCATGTGCCAAATTTCGTCCAAAACTGTTAAGCCGTTTTAGCGTGAAAGCGTACCAAACAAACATACATAAAATCAAATCTTTTCCCTTTATTATAATATATAATGTAATAATAATAACCTCACCGCCGTATCTCTGCGTTGACGTCGGGATGGGACTTGCATGCTCCTGAACTATAGTTCTGTGTTGGTAGAGTTTACTTTGCCGAAACAGGTCTAGGGTGAGGAGACAGACCAAGAGAGGTACATAAACCCGCAGGGCAGCATATGGCGAGCTCTACCTCTCTCTTGTCTTTATTGGCCGGCTTGGTTAGAGATTCGCAAGAGCAAACATGCTTGGGGGAAGGAAGTATTCCATTCCAGTAAGTGCTGGTAGGGATCTTGACCATCTTCCGGGCTCCGGGATTGTTCTGATAGCCATAGAATACCTCTCCACTCCTCAAACACCTCAGCATATGTTGGCCCCTTGATGCTACGTCACTATGTGCTAGAGACTGTTTCTGGGGGCCTATTATTGAGTGTGCAAGTCACCCCTTGCCATTTTATCTGTGTATTTTGTAAAAAAAAACATTGGTCACACAGGGGCCATAGTCTTCCCATAGTCCTAGATAACCAGTTCACTATGGCCACCCAAACCCATAATCCAATAATATATATTTGTTTCCATATCCTGTAATAAATAAAATAAATAAATAAATATCGTCTGACAGCCGCTCAGTTCGCTCAGTCCGAGACCCCATGGTCCCGAGATGTGTTAACATAAAAATAATAATGCTAATATTAGTTTAGAATACATATTTTAATTTTCGTAAGAAATTTTTGTCCGTAAATAAAATATAGTATAGTAGATACATCCATACGTTATGTAGTATAACACAGGAAGACGAATTGCACCGGCATGAATGGACAATAGAAGCGGAAAGTAGCCGACCGGAGGTGAACGCAGTTTTGGTAGAAGATACTAGCTTACAGCGGCTAAATATATTCATTTGCGTTGAAATCCTGTAACCGACCTCCTTCCTGCTTTCCTATTATATTATCAAATCCTTTTCACTATCTGTCTACCAATTTTTTGGGTGTAGAATTAATAATGATGAGTGTCTGTGACCACCTTCCAGCTCGATCATCTTACTATGTAGAACACAATCTGTAAGCCAACTACTCATCGATACGAATTGAAGAAGCCGTAAGTTGTTGGAGAAACCAGCATGTTCTAGAACCAAATATTCGAAAGACAAAAAAAAAGACAGTAATAAAATATGTTCATTTGCGGCAAACATGACGCAGAGAACGAACACACATACAAAAAAGAACAAGTTGGGGGCAAATGTGCGTCACATCCACGCAAAACGGCCATCGCTCAGCATAATGCTACGACCTTATGCCAGACAGAGCCCCAGTGCTGGTTCTCAGCGACAGCCGGCGCTGACGTGATGTCGTCAACCGGTGTAGCAAAACATGTGACATCTACCAACCCGCACTGGGCCCGCGTGGTAGATTGCAGCCCATTCCCTTTCGAAGACAAGAGGCCTGTGTTCCAGCAGTGGGAAGAGTATGACACTTATTATGCTAAGTCGGTGAGCGATTGAGTAGTCTAAAGACTAGCATTGGGTCATGGCTAACGTACCTATTAGTATTGAAATGTCATTTATAGTAAACATTGAAAAAAAAAAAAAACACTCATTGCAATCGGTCCATCCATTTGGGAGCTTACGATGGCACAGACTAAGTTAAAAAAAAAACATATTTATTTACTTAAATCAACATAACAACCTAGCACAATTCAACTAAGTTACAAATTAGGAGTAAGGGTAGGTAATAGTTTTGTTTGGTATGTATCGGTGCTTGTTATGGTTGTTGACACGGAACTGATTCACTCTTTTCCCCGTAGGTACTAGTTTAACCTGTATTAAGGTGGAACGCTTTTAACATCAAGTTTAAAACACTCCACTTTTTTCGTCGACAGATCTAAAACAAGCTCTACTCTCCTGCCTTACACCAAACTCCCAAGTAGCCGCCGGACTCCAAGATAACCATTTAGCAGTTGCAACGAACCTGCCTATTTTGCCCCTAGACTCTCCATTGTTTTCTCGCTAAAATAATAACCGGGTAAAAATTGTTCGCGTATGCTTCGAGCTCAAAAAACGAGGACTTTATGAAACGAATAATGAATTAAGCGAGCGTTCTCTTGAAGTTGAATGTGTTATTTATTTTAAGTTTGTGTTTCGGTTTTTAAAGCTGTATTTGGAAGTATAACATTGTATAATTGTTTTGCTATTGTTTAATGACATTGTATTTAGGACGAATTCGTCTACACTTTTATCTAAGTCTTGTCAAGGGTATATTTTTTAGTTTTTCCAAACAAAAACTGTCGTATGACAAAAAAGAAAAGTCAACCCTTATTGTTGTTTTTTTTAACTTACTGAAGTAGCTGTCGTAATAAAAACTCCTAAAAAGAAAATGCGAGCATCGGTCCGATTAACAAACAGACTGATGTAAAGCTGCTAAAGACGATCAAATTATTGCGATGGGAGACCAGGTGAAAAAATAAAATAAAGGATCAGCGGAGTAATTCCGTAACACACGGATTACGCCTTTGATTTTGACACTTGAACAACATTCATTGCGTTATTTACGTTGTTGAACAGTCGAATTTTACAAACATTTATGAAACAATGAATTTGACGCCATGGTTGGCATAGTTTTTAAGCAATTGACGGCTGCGTTACGTGTCGCGGGGTCGCTCCCCGCACGGAACAAATATTTGTATGACCTGCAAGTAGTTGTTTCGGGTCTGGCTGTTTGTGTATATGAGTTTATTTTTGTAAACGCACCCACAATACAGGAGAAATTCCTAGTGTGGGGCAACGTTTAAAAAAAAAATTATTTTAAACAATTTCCTTCAAAATCCTTCGGGTTGAGATTGAAAGTGTGTAACATAATGAAGGTGCTAGATTCTCTGATAAAAATAACAAAACTCCAAGCAAAGGTTCTATTAAAAATCAAAAAGCTAACCTCAGAACAATCTCGACGTCTCGCCGTGAACTCTGCAAAGCCAAGCATAATTCTAAGCGGGGCCATCGTAACGCTAGGCGCACAATTGAAGTCAATAACTCCAGCTACAACTCTGCCCAACTATCTTCAACTCTGAGCTCACAAAGCCAGCATCGAATACAGTACAAGCATTCTGTTTTCTAGTTCCTGAAACGATTTATTTGCTTAAGTATTCGTGATGTTTTCGCTATTGTAACCGGTAATGGTGGTTTTCGAAGCAATTCTGAAGTTTTGGACTCCAATTTTATTCTGATGAGGAAGCGACAAATTAAGTCAGGATGGAGTTCTAAGTTTGATCCTAAGGTCAGACAGGGTTGTTTTTGCCATTAGATTTTTTTTGTAATAGCCCAGAGTTTGTATTTGAACCCGATTAATGATAATAGGTTCCATTATAATATATATCTTCACAGAATACGTGACTACGGCCACTCAATCTGTGAACATTTCAATAATTGGCTAGCTGTTACGGTCTAAACATACAGACAGATAGATGGCTTGAACGTTGATAGAGGCCTGTTGGCATCCTTTGTGTGATGATAACTTGCTATTGAATCATTTACCCTATACTTATGTTCATATATCTGCTAAAACCACATTCCTATCCATCTTCAACCTGGCATGTTCTATAGTCCGTTCCTCGACTAAGTGTTCTCGTCTTCCAAACATTAATTAACAGCAACATCTCGTGAGCACTTGTTTAGAGATCTATGGTCCAAATTAGGTTAGCCTCAGGAATGTGTCGAAGTTTCTAGTACCTATCCGACACGGTTCGTGGAATACGAAGTGCGGAGTGGTTAGATACGGCTTTGATCAAATAAAATGGACAGGACTGCTCATAAATAGTTTGCTGTATTGGTTTGAGAGGAGTTCTCTTCACTGTTAAGAGGTAGTGATTTTAGAATTAAGGATTTATCGTCTTGTAGAGGGAACAACTATGAGTTGAAATTGCTTGACTTTCATTTACAGGCTATCGTTCTCACCATAATTAGCTCAATAGTCATCCATACATTCTGAAGTTTGTGCAGTCGAATTTTGGGTCGAAATATGCGCAATCACTCGCCACATGCAGTCATCTCCTGACGCTATTTGAACTCTATTTTTAACAGTGATTTAAATCATAATTAGTTTATCAATACAATAATTTAATATAATTTGACTGACCGGTTGGCGCAGTTGGTAGCGACCCTGCCTTCTGAGCCGCTGGTTCCGGGTTCGATCCCCGGACAAGTCAAACATTTGTGTGCATGAACATGTCTGTTTGACCTGTGTCTGGGTGTGTATTTCTATATAAGTATGTATATCAGTCATCAGGTTACCGTAGTACAGGCTCTGCCTAGTTCGGGACCTGAAGACCTTGTGTGGATGTTGTCCCATATTATTATATTATTATTATTAATTATCGAGGATTTTGCTGCTCTGTCTGATCTTATACCTCAGCTTTCTGCGCTGAAATTTCTTCTTATGGAACAGCTCTAAAACCTGCCATCTATTATTCCAAACATCCACCAACTATTACAGCGAATTCAAAATCTCGCAGGCGTTCGTGAATTCTGCCTAGATATAGGTCCAAAGACTTTGGTCTAACATCGTCGGCTGCTTTTGAAAGCGGGAGCACAACCTCTGTATTTAGTTATTTAAACTTAGGCAGTTCGGAGTTTGCCTGTCTTTGCTTTAGGAACGGATATAGAGCTGTGTTCTCCTATTCGTCTCGGTGGATACGTTTAATTTTTTATAGTTTTAGATTTTCAGTCATGGTCGAAAAAGTAGTTATTTTATGACGACGTTCTACAGATATTAAATATTTTATGGTATTTAATATTTTTTATATTCATTTATGTTTAGTCTATTCTTTTGTACGTTTATGTTATTAATTTAATAGGATGTTGAGGCCTTGAGCCTAGTTTAGGCACCAGTCTCCCACAATATGATGCCCGTCCTATATGTCACCGTAGAAATAAGGTAACAATTAAGAGTAATATTGTGGAGAAAATAAACTATTATTATTATTATTAGTGTTATTTCTTTGATTGCTGTTTTTTATTTATTTACCAATTATGCATTCATCTATCTTCATTTATGCCTATTAAAATTGCAATCTATTACTCTTTGAGCGAGATGTACAATTTAGAGATTGTTATTCTAAAATATGTTTGATTAATTTACGTGTTTCATTTTATTTCAAAATATTTAACTCTTACCGCGTCTTCTATGCGCTAGTGTACTTTTTTATTAATTTTATTGCATAGGTACTCACTTTCGCATTTATACAATTAGTTAGGATTAACATCCGGCTACTGTAGTGACGTTAGTGATAATAATTGGTATATATACATCGGTTCTGGATATAGTTAGTTCGAGTAGGTAGTAGTAGGAACCTAAATTCTACGGGTAGAAGCGACACAGGCGTTAAGATGAGAGATGACGGTGGCTGTGTCGTAATTCATACAGCCTCGATTTATGGCTAGTGTCGGGTGAAGTATGTGGTCCTTGAGATGTGTGGTCTAAAGGCAGGCTGAGGTGCAAGTGCCTCGTAATATAAGTTTCTTTATTTTTAAACAGTTAGGTACAGGTTGCAAAGTGATTTGACAGGCTGTTGTTTTACTAGTCAGCCAATCACTATAGTTAAAAAAAAAAATACTGGCTGATTGTCAAACTATATTAGTTTGACAACTTGACAGTTTTTTTTTTCAAAATCCTGGTTTCTTTCTGGTCGAACGTGAAATGAAGTATCTGAATAGGCCAATGACTAAAGACTTTAGTCATTGGAATAGGCACAATATGAACAATAACAAAACGAAATACAAGGAAGATAATACGTTATAATATTAAAAAGAAGACTGAGAAAATTCGAAGAAACAAGAACGAAATGTTAATATTTAAGCAAGTGTAGCTATTATTAAGAACGTAAACATAAATTAGAGAGCGCGCGGCCGTTGAATTGGATTCCAATTTTTTAAATTAATTTCGCACAGTTTGTCTAGAGAATACTAAATCGATGGACGCGGATGTACAGTCACCGACCAAGAGTCTTCAGCTGTTAGAAACACTCACCGTGTTTTACTATGTTAAATAAAAATAAAATAAAAATAAATAAAACGTTTGATGACGTCTCAAGAACAATAACAATAAATCTACATATTAGTTTAAGTATCTGCCTGTTTGTTTGTCACGGGTCTGTATCTTTTTTACCGCATATAATACTCAGGTAGCGTCCATTTTCAAAGAATACCTATTAAAATAATGCTGAAAATAATATTGTGAATTATTGTGGTATTTTCGTTATGATAACACGTCTATTAGCTTAGTTTTTAATTAGTTGCTATGTATTTTATATTGTTATGTATTTTATATTGTTCAATATTTGGACATTCGTTTTTTTTTTATATTTTGACGTATACATCCAAGACAATCAGAATTGTGTCTCTGTAAAATCTTTATAAAGTTTCAGCTACGAGACCAAGGTTCGTTATATAACTATGTAAATCTTTTTATTTTGTACTGGCTGGCAATCGTTATAAAAGTAATTTGTATAGGTACATTTGACATGTTCAAAAATTATAATATATGAGCAGTAAAAACTCCAAATAAAATCTGTTCCTCTACCTGGATTTTACTTAAAACCATCACTACGGAGATTTACCTAAACCTCATTCTAATATCTCAAGGAGTCGTGAAGATACCACGTTTTGTAACCGATAAGTTTAAATAACCGCGGTCTGTCCTCGGCCTCCCCTTAGGAGGAGGAGTGCCTCGTCTTAAACCAAGATCCTAGAAGAGTCTGGTCCCGGAGACCAGCGCATGTTTGGGAGCCACGTCCACGGCCAGCTACGTTCCGGAAGCTGTCCATACAGCCACGTCTGAAGCTGACTTCGCTTCTGCTGCACGGCGTAGGAACGCCGGTCTTAACCAGCCAACAGGAAGCTTCCTGGATCCTCGAGGCTGCATCTGCTGCACGGCGCCTGGGAACGCCGCTAATCTTCAGGAAGCTCCCTGGATCCTCGAGGCTGCATCTATTGCATGGCGTGGGAATGCTGCTAATCTTCAGGAAGCTCCCTGGATCCTCGAGGCTGCATCTATTGCATGGCTTGGGAATGCTGCTAATCTTCAGGAAGCTCCCTGGATCCTCGAGGCTGCATCTATTGCATGGCTTGGGAATGCTGCTAATCTTCAGGAAGCTCCCTGGATCCTCGAGGCTGCATCTATTGCATGGCGTGGGAATGCTGCTAATCTTCAGGAAGCTCCCTGGATCCTCGAGGCTGCATCTATTGCATGGCTTGGGAATGCTGCTAATCTTCAGGAAGCTCCCTGGATCCTCGAGGCTGCATCTATTGCATGGCGTGGGAATGCTGCTAATCTTCAGGAAGCTCCCTGGATCCTCGAGGCTGCATCTATTGCATGGCGTGGGAATGCTGCTAATCTTCAGGAAGCTCCCTGGATCCTCGAGGCTGCATCTATTGCATGGCTTGGGAATGCTGCTAATTTTCAGGAAGCTCCCTGGATCCTCGAGGCTGCATCTATTGCATGGCATGGGAATGCTGCTAATCTTCTGGAAGCTCCCTGGATCCTCGAGGCTGCATCTATTGCATGGCTTGGGAATGCTGGTAATTTTCAGGAAGCTCCCTGGATCCTCGAGGCTGCATCTATTGCATGGCGTGGGAATGCTGCTAATCTTCAGGAAGCTCCCTGGATCCTCGAGGCTGCATCTATTGCATGGCTTGAGAATGCTGCTAATTTTCAGGAAGCTCCCTGGATCCTCGAGGCTGCATCTATTGCATGGCGTGGGAATGCTGCTAATCTTCAGGAAGCTCCCTGAATCCTCGAGGCTGCATCTATTGCATGGCTTGGGAATGCTGCTAATTTTCAGGAAGCTCCCTGGATCCTCGAGGCTGCATCTATTGCATGGCGTGGGAATGCTGTTAATCTTCAGCAAGTTCCTTGGATCCTCGAGGCTGCATCTATTGCATGGCGTGGGAATGCTGCTAATCTTCAGGAAGCTCCCTGGATCCTCGAGGCTGCATCTAATGCATGGCGTGGGAATGCTGCTAATCTTCAGGAAGCTCCCTGGATCCTCGAGGCTGCATCTACTGCATGGCATGGGAACGCCGCCAATCTTCAGGAAGCTCCCTGGATCTTTATTTTTTGGATATGGGATTAGACCAAACGAAGATAGAAATAGAACAAGAGCATTGTGTTCTTGATATTCTTGATATTTTTGTATGGATAGACCAACGAAAGAATGCTGTCTCTGTTTACACAAAAAAAAAATTGGTAGAGTGGGGATAGAATGAGCTTTCGCTCGATTGGTATAAACCGACCTTACGATTCTATCTAATCTATATAACTAGCCTGTATTGTCCCAATGCAGGGTTTTCTCTCCCTTGTCCACCTTACGAGTAACCAAATTAAATCTACATCCAAATTACTTCAAAACACTGCAGACCCAACAAACAGTGAAACCAATTCGAGTGCCGCAAGACGTCAGTGGATAGTTTCGTCACAGGCACACAAAGGCTGGTGGGCAAACACGGACAAACGACTAGCGTTGTCGCCGTTTGGGACGATTTCACTAAGACAACATGCTGATTGTTGGCCGCAGGACTATATTCGTTGTTTCAGATGGTACGGATAAATATACCGGTTTTTTTTCCCTGTTGTTCTTGGGCTAACGTATTGATATCTATATCTATAAAAATCAATGCCACTTTTAGAACGGATGGACCGATTTTGATAATTGTTTTTTTAGAATATTCCTTGAAGTACGAGGATGGTTCATACGAAGAGAAAAATTAAAAAAAACACATTTTGGCGGTACGAAGTTCGCGGGGTCAGCAGTTATACATAATATACAGAGCCAAATTATGAAGGGCTGTGGCTAAGTCATACACAGTCGCACGGGTCGATCGATCCGGTAAGCTATGCTCGCCGCGGTTGGTCCGTGGATGGGTGACTATTTTTACATGTCAAGACCCCTCCGTGCCTCGGAAAGCACGTTAAGCTGTTGGTCCCGGCTGTCATTCGTAGATATTTGACAGTCGATACGGGTCGTTAAAAGCCCGGAAATCTCACAACCAACCTTACCAAGGGGTATCGTATTACCCAGTACGATGTGGAGGTGTGGAGGTGAGATAGGCAGTCGCTTCATGTAAAATACTGGTATTTAGCTGCTACCGGTTAGACTGAAAGCCGATCACAACATGGTTGGGAAAAGGCGGACAGATGATAAAACTGAGTCAAATTAAATTAGTCAGTGAGTACCACCGACGTTATGGGTATCTATATCTGCAAAGTTTCGCTATCTAATTTAATTTGACCTTGAAGACTATACCTACCTTGTATATTTAATAAATTTATTTTAAAAAAAAGACCCTCTATACTAACCAAGATATGAGCTAGTTTGCTGCCATTTTTTTTTGTATCCTAAATATTATAAATGCGAAAGTAAGTTTGATTGTTACGCTTTCACGCCAAAGCGGCTGAACGGATTTGGATGTAGTTTGGCACACAGATAGACCATGACCTGGGTCAATGGCTACTTTTTATTCTGGATCGTAGACGAAGCGACGAAGCGACGCGTGCAACAGCTAGTTCTTTATAAGTAATTGTTGAGTCCCTTTTCCAGTTACCTCATAATTATTATTTTATTATCTATAAAATCGTAGAATACTTGCCATAAATGAAACGAACACCTACAGGAGCCATAGACCTATTTGTAAATCGAGTAAACTCTCTGTAGCGTGTTCTGGTTTTATTATAGGCGGGATACACACGTCAGTAACATGCCGTATCTATGTGAGACCGCAGGCCGCGTTCCTGTGTGCCTGTCACCCCCAGCTAGCCAATATTGTAACCTCAGCTTTAAATATGTAAAAAATATCACTGACTTTCACTAAAGAGGAATATTCATTTACAAGGACTGTTTGTTTTCCTGTTGTGTAGATGCTTGACTGTCAGGTCTTATAAGCATTTTCAGCTTCTTTTATGTATTTCATACTAGATGAACAAATCGACCGTAGCAAGTGGCCTTTAGTAGTACCCTACCGACCCCGTTGGGACAAAGGCGTGAATATATGTAAGTAGCACCTATGTTGAATTGTAGATAAACAAGAAATCTACTTCTTCTCTCGAATCAGTATGAACTATGACAATATGGCTCATGCTGCTGCAATGTTATTTAGCAAGTAATTATAAGTATTACTTAGTAGTGGTTCCGGGTCTGACAGTTTGTGTATGTGAGTTTAAATGTTTGTAAACGCACCCACGATACAGGAGAAATTCCTAATGTGGGGCAACGTAGTAAAAAAAAAAATTTTTGGAGACGCACCCACAATACAGGAGAAATTCATAGTGTGGGGCAACCTTTAAAAAATAATAAGTTAGCAATATTTTAGCGGAGCTCACTTACCAGGTTGAACGGCTACTTGTGGAGGCCCACGACTTTATTTATACATATGTCGGTAATTTGTTAGACGCGCTTTCGACGGGCGACGTTTAGGAATTGCGCGTCGGCGGCGCGTATAAAAACCGTCATGTGTAGGTATATGCCCTGAACGATGCCGGTTTATATATATATCTACTGAAATATATATATTTCAGGCAGCCATCTCCGGCAACTGTTGCTAGCAATATTGCTGAAAACCTGCCCATGAAAGTGCAGCTTTAGTGATGTGCAGCGAACTATTGTACTGATCTCGCACACTTCTTGTCGCCATGTTAGCAAAATGCTTTGTACAAATTGTTTCATAAATTTTTGATAGCGATTTTATATCGAATTCATAAAAATATCCAAATCAGTACATATTTTTCATGATGAATACTGTATAATTAATACTACAGCGCAGGATGTTGTGGAATTGTTTTCATGCAAATATTACAGGATAAATAAAAGAATATCAAAAAGTACATCAAATATCGTTGTAGTTTTTAAAGACATCGCGAAACGGTTGGTCGACTTTTCTCGTGACCAGAGAGCTGGCCTATTTTTTGACCAAGGTTTCAGCATTGCCATACAACGTGGCAATGCTTCCACGCCTTTGGGCACTATTCCTGTTGGCAGCAATGCTGACGAATTTTTTGATGCCCAATGGCTATTTTATTTTTGTATATACTTGTAGATATTATTATTTTAAGTCTGTTAGCTTTTTAAATGATGTATATCTTGGAAATTGAAACAATTAGGCAATATTGCTAAAAAATTATTTGTTAATTTTATAATAATAAAAGAGGACTACAATGTTGTATCTTTTATTTCTAGAAAATAATATTATATCCTACTATACAAGAGGGTGGGAAAAATGTACCTACTTTTACTGCCATTGATTTTAGCAGAGAGTGCGTGAACTCGGTCGGATCGACTTTTTATATAATATGTTTAGACATTAAATATGATACGAGACATTTTTTATGCCGTCATCTCCAACTCATGCATCTTCCTCAGGCGCAGCCTCAGTCTCAGTTTCAGTTTCACCCTCAGTTTCACCCTCGGGCTCAGTCTCTGCAGCAGTCGTTTCGTCGCCATTTGTGGCAACGTCAGATGCACCACCGTCAGTCACGTCTTCAACAGTTGTGCCATCTTCGGTCGTGGCATCACCAGCCGCATCATCGCCAGTTGTAGCATTTGTAGCATCTCCACCTGCTGTTGCTGACTCATTGGCAGCTGGCGCTGTTGAATAGACCGAAGTACTATTATCATATTCACTAGTACTATTACCAAAGTCAGTGCCATTGCCTTTATCTACGTAATCCGTATTATTTGTTATATTATCTTCTTCCATGGCATTGATTAGGTGCCAGTCCCGCTCCGCAGCTCTTACTGTGAATATGCATGTAGAAACGCATTCATACTCGTCTTTAAACATGTTAATATTAGGGAGACAGCCACGCCAGATGCCGACTTCACATCTAGATCCGGTTTTCCAGTAGTATATGACTGGTTGAGGTGATTTCCCGCAGTCGTTCCAATTAAAGTTTGCGAAGCATTGTGGGGGTGGAACTGGAGAAAATATTGTAATTAATACACATAAAAACAAAATTTTAATTAAATTTAAAATAATTAATATTTTTTTATTTTTTTTATTTGTATTTGTCAATTTAATTTGTAGTGCTATATATGGGAATAAAAATAATTTCCTGAAATAAATGAATATTTAATTTAATTTAATTTAAAAGTCCTGACTGACTCATGAACGCCCAGCCCAAACCGAAAGTTGAAATTTTCAACAGTGTTTTCTTTTATGATGTCGAGGAGGTGGAGGAGGAGTTTGCGTATGGGAAGTAGTATTATTTTATTTTTTTACAAATATGTTTGACTTGAACGCTTGCCTCGTCCTTTAATCAAATTCCAAAAACTTCATGGGGTTTTTTTATCGACAGGGTTAATGGTAAGGATCAAACTTTTGACAAAAACAGGCTTTCTTGAGCACGGTAAATTATAAATTAAAACTTTATTAAAGTTATATAAATTGCAGAGCCACTTACCCGGGTAAACAAGTCCTGCATAAGTTGCAATGCTTAGGATCGTCGCGAACGTCGCCATCTCAACGTTTTGAAACCAAATGAGTACGTTTTTGATTAAATAACACTTCGTTATGATAAAGCGTTAATTGCTTTTCGCTTGAATGAAAAATAATGTAGATTTTCGTATATTTGTTCTGTAATTTCCTATTTCATCATCCGTTTTTGTCATAATGTTTATTTTCTTCATTATTTGTCACATAGGCAAAGTCAGGGAAATTCATTGAAAGCAAAATTACTACTAACTTAAATTGTCAGTATATATTTGAATCAAAACACTGTTACGCTTTGATAGTTGCATGAACAAAGCAAAAATATGGCAAATTAAAAAAAAAATTGGTGTTACAGACAATAATATTTACATAATAATAAGCTAACAGTCTTCAAATATTATTAATAATAAGTAAACGTAACAAAATGTACATGTGGTATATTATGTCATTGTTATTTCCTATTAAAGAAAATGTAATTTTTATTTGTACGAGGTAAAATATTTCATGATTATCTGAACACAAAACGTAATAAATTCATAGAAAATTGTTTATAAAAAATTGTTTCACGTTTCCAATTGTTGCTTACCTATCCGTATCTTAGACAGGAAGATTAAAATTTCCATGTACATTGTTTCATAAGCAGAGGGTATCTGCAGCATCTGTCTTTTGACAAGGGTTCAGGGACAGAAGCGCTTACGGATGCCGTTGTCCTATTTTTATAATATGTAAATTGTATCATACTAGCTATAGTATTGGATTTGCTGTCCATTCTTAGTGATTCACCGGCCGTTTTAACAGTTTCAACCGTAGGTAACCTTAATAAAAATACGTACCTAATTTATGACACAAAAAAAACAAACCAACTGCAAAATAACCTTAGGTACAAATGTGAAAACAAAGTAAAATTAACTTTACTTCCTTAAGTCGACTTTTGTATTTAGATCCTGTGCAAGAAGAGGCTTGTAGGTATCAAGCTTTTTTGTTTTTTTGTGTAGGTAGCTCCCAAGCGGTAATGCGGCTGTTTTTACTAGCATAATAAGACTACAATGTTCCCACTGCTGGGACACAAGCCTCCTCTCTTCGAGAGGGAGTGGGCTAAAATCTACCACGCGGACCCAGTGCGGGTTGGTAGATGTCATGTGTCTTCGAATTTTTCGTTCTACGACATGCTGGTTTCGTCACGTTGTTTTCCATCACCGTTTTGAGAGCAGTGGTGATGAAATTATTTACACAAAGTAAAGCGCTTGCCTGGGTTCCAACCCATGACCTACAACTTGTAAGTCGAGGCCGTTACCACTGGACCACGACAGCTCCCTGCTGCCGTTTCTACTAGAAGCTGGTTAAATCCAGG
The DNA here is from genome assembly GCA_937001585.2 of Brachylomia viminalis. Classification (NCBI taxonomy): domain Eukaryota; kingdom Metazoa; phylum Arthropoda; class Insecta; order Lepidoptera; family Noctuidae; genus Brachylomia; species Brachylomia viminalis. The sequence continues at coordinate 3,897,510 of OW443301.2, forward strand.
TGTTTCTAAGACGTTTAGTGAAATCTATCAAGCAAGTTTGAAAATCGAGATCACTTTTCCTGATTGGTACTTAGCACATGCCTTGGAGGAAGGCTCTCTGTTAGATTGGACGAACAAATCAGGAGGTTTGAGAATCTCTCGTCAAAGACAGAATGTTACTAAAGAGTGGTTGGTCGTTGACTATCAACTGGACCCACGCACCCGAGAAATCTTTAAAGGCTTATGAGCCTCTGGGGCACCAAGCTTTAATTACTGTTTTCTTTCTTCGCCTAGAATATACCACTGCCGAAGGCCTCCTCCATGACTTTCCAGGTAAGTACTTTTTTTTGCGCCACATCGAACCAGCCTTAATTACTGTTATTCGTATGTAAACGTTGATTTTCTCAATGAGAAAATCTTTTTTCTTTTTTTTCATAGTGGAAACATAGTGAACAGGCTTCTTCTGGGTAAGCTCACTCCACCGTCGACTCTGTCTCTGTCACCACTGACCTAGACTAGAGTCAAGAGCAAACCCATATTAAATCAAATAAAATAAAACTAGGAAGTGTGGATACTATTAAATTCGATCTGGTGCAAGCTATAAGCACTTAGGCTTTTTATTCGTTTTTGCACCCCAAAACTGTCATTAATTTTTGAGAAAAAGAGGACATACAAAGATACATACGAAATAAATACAGAAACTAATTTTTTGAAATCGGTTACAAATACGCGATACATGCAAGAGTAAACACAGCGCAGTTCTTGCAAAAAAAAAACTAATTGTTCTTATGTTTTGATGTTACTGTTTACAATATAATTATGTGTATTAATTTTTGATATGTGGTGAGCATTAAAATTGTAATCTAAAGCAAATAATTATGGAACTTGATTTATTTTACTTTATTTTGGCTGGTCAGTAACTCTTCGTGTGACCGTTTCAGCTCACACAATGTCCCTTGCTTCTTACAAGTCCGCTCCGCTGAATGCATGCGTACTGTAGCCAACAATGGTCAGAGGCAGTCGCCATTACGCCATTAATCCATCAGTTAAGTCACCAGGCGGGGGTGAAATTATTTCATTATAACTTTTTTAGTTGGGAATTTTAATAAAAATGCACTCATCAAGAGAAGTGACGGTTTTTATATACGTGATCTACTGATAAAAATAAACCATCCTTGCACTACGTTGTCAACACTGTATTCACTACTAAGTAGTGTCTTGTATTTAATCAAGATTAAAAATAATATTGTCATCGAATTTTAACTCATTTCCAATTATCCCATCACGTTAAAACAAACACGTGATGTTTTGACGACAATGCATTTACTCGTACCTACTTGGAACACATGTCCTCATTTGATTCCGGATGTTTCAACTAATATAATGTTTCCGATGTTGGACGATAGTATGAATTATTCGATAACTCGTAAAACATAATTCCATGGACATTTTCACCTTTTTTTCTTACGCTGAAAATGCATTACGCATCCCCGCTCGCGAGGGACGAGACGGGGTATGTGGGACTCCTGTCGGAATCCGTCACAATCACCGATCGTCATCCCGCGCGCGCTCCGCCACCTCCTTCTGGGACAAGATCGCCTAAACCGCAGCGGAGGCCCTTCCCAGTCTAAGCAGCAGACCTCCCTCTGTAAGCAGAGGAGGAGTGGACGTATCTACCCTCTGTAGCCCGGTTCCCTTCACCGAACATCAAGCATGATCGGTGATTGGAACCATGACCTTTCCCCGCTTGTTAAAGATTAGCCGCCAGCCCCAATTGTCCACCAAGACCGCTATTGGAGTAATTCGAGCCGACGTTGCCCAGGGTGCGCCATGAGGAGGCTCTTCAACATGCACCCCATGGACAATTTCGCCTACTTCATTCTTACCAACTGGCCCCAACCTATATTTCACTATGTCCGAGAAACCTGAATTTAAAACTTTGGAGTTCATAAAACCTCTTTTATATTGTCGTCGTCGTTATATATAGTCGTTGAAAAGAGGTAACCCTTCTAACAGCTAATGGTTAGTGGCTTTTATAGAAAGTTGCACGATAAATGCGGAGGGTTAAAGTGCTGGAGTTGTTAGTTAGTCGGATTATTCTTTTTCCGTGTGATGTGGAAACGGAAGTATCTCAGCTGTTGGTCTATTTACACAAGTTACACAACCTTAGTTTGCGTTTACCTTAAACCTGAATAGCTGCCATTGCACTCATAATTTTGAACTATTTATATTAAATTAAAAAATCAGCATTTCTATGGAGACATGAGGAACAGGGTGCAAAGTTCATCAGCTTATACCTCCATAGAAATGGGAGGATCCTCCGACGAGACAGGTGTTGTGTCTGGTGGGCAATTGCCCGACGATTGATGTCGCGAAGTTGTATATATGCTAGTCCCGCGATAAACTCTGCTTGCGCGATGCAGGATTTGCGTGACGTCAGTATGACTCGCAGCTCTTCGCTCTTCATTTGTGTTCACATATATAGATAGAATGTACCTGGCAGCGTTTTTTTTTCGTGATGTCATCGTTATTTAAAAATGTGAGTGATTGACCCCTTATCAGGTTTAGGGTAAAAAAAACTAAGCTTGTATAGAAGCATAAAAATAAATTGCGTTTGATCGACGTCGAAGAGTTGAATACTGAAAATGCTAATTGAATGACGTTTCGAAAGACCTGCTCATATCATGTTGAATGGAAGAAGCAGAATTTCATGAGGAAATGGGTCGTAAAGATTACAAATGGTTAATTAACAGTTTGTTAATGAAATAATAGTTTCCAATTTTATTATAGATTACGTGCTTGATAGTTTTAGGTACGACATTCTTCATATAAAATTATACCTCTTTTTTTTTGTTTTTAAATATAAAAAAAAATTAGTTTCATCATCATCATCAACAGCCTACTGCTGTCCACTGCTGGACATAGGCCATTTTCGTTAGTTTGCTGAAGTTTAATTACAAATCAAGTACTATGTAGGTAGATGGACATTTAAGTCGGCAGCCTTAATTAATTTATGTATATAAAGTTCAATGTATCTCATCTGCATATATGGTGACATTCTTATCTCATTGCCTGCACCAAATGGCAAAAAATAAGCGTGTCGGGGAACCCCCGTCGGGAACGAAGTTCCAAACGTTTTTTCTTCAACTCCGAATGTAATTCGCTATGGACGTTTATAATGTGTAAAATGTATAATGATTTTTTTTTGCAGCCGCTATCTTGACGTTTGCATAGGGTCGTAAGGGGTCATTTGGTTGCAAATGACCTCCCCTACATCCCCTTAATGGATTGCCCACGTAATACAAATAACCCAGTATACGATAAACAGTCGCATGAAGGGCGTATAACGCTTTTTCGTTACGTGACGATTTCTACAAGTTTATTTATTTATTTATTTATTAAAACTTTATGCACAAGTAAAAAAATAATACTGTACAAAGGCGGACTTAATGCCTGAGGCATTTTCTACCAGTCAACCTTAGGGTGATGCAGAGATATACCATAGCAGGTGCAACATACGGGATAGATAGCTCGGAAATGACTATAAAATACAAGAATAAATACTACTATATAGATACATAGATACATACATATAAACAAAATAAACCTTGGTCAGGAGAAATAACGATCGGTAGAGGAGAAAACAAATCCAGCAACTCAGCGCTGGGATGTTTCAGCCAACTTCTGACGGATATGTTCACGTGCCTTCACTTTAAAAGATAACCGACTGGTTGCTGTCCTGATTTTCAGAGGGAGCGCATTCCAAAGAAAAACTGCCTATACAAAGAAAGAAGAATGAATGAAACCAGAACGGTGAGAAGGACATCGTAGAAGACGATTGTTGGTGGAACGAAGATTTTTACTATGGGCAGTGCATAAATATTGTATTTGGGAAGTCAGGTAAGAAGAAGTTTACTCCTACTGCAAGCTGCGTTGAAGAACTTCGTTCCAAAAATCTAATAAGGAAGACTAGGTAGCAACCAGCGTGCGGTGTGTGGCTCAGGCCCCATCCACACGGTGGCGATGATCAACACGATATTTTTACTGTATAGTTTTGGGATGACGAGGTAAGTAGTTCCATACTACAATTTGTTTTTAACCGTATGAACACTGTTATACGACTTTTTACCGTAAAATGACGAACGTGTACGGCCGCTCTAGGTGGCACCAAATGGGTGTCGTCAGAATCAGACGTCTGAAGTAATAAATGATAAATGGTATTTATTTTTAATTTGAAAGGAAGAAAAACAAACATAGGATTATTACAGCAACACGTGCATACAAAAAAGATAATTAGCATAATTAAGAAAAATAAAAACAAAAAATATCTATAATCACGAGCACAGAAACAGAAATAGACGACAGCTGCACGTCATGACTGTGAGAAGAAGGATTCCACTCAGCATGATGCTGTGCTATGGAGGACCCACAGCACAGCGCTGATTAAAATAACACCTACGCGGATTTTTTTATATAAATTATCTATATTTTTTAATTATATTATTTTTTATATGAGAACCATGTAGGGTAATGTCTGAGGTGGTCTCTTCAGAAAAACACCGGTTTGAGTGGACCTGTCCAGACAGTGCACGCATAAGCCCCATCCATAACCTCTTTAAAAACAACGAACATGATACGTCCAATAACATCATAAACAACTACTTACGTCATAAATATTTCATGAAACTATCTCCCTTGGCAACAAAGAGGTCCCGCGGGCTCTGTACACAAAGTAACAAGTTATAAATAATGTTATGCGATAGACATCTCGAGCAAACATCCCTGTCGATACGTGCGTTTAGTGTCCACGATTTCCTCTATCGGATCGGTATCGTGACGCAAAAAAAATCGGTAATTAGCGATTAGGGCTTAAGGGGAAGCTCCGGGAAGCCTAGAAATTATTTTTTCTTAAGTTTTTTGCAATTTGTAGGTCAGTGTCAGGTTGTATGTTAAACAAAATATGATTCGCGACCGTAAAAAGTACGAGTATGTATGCCCAGAATTATAGTCATAATTATAATCATTAAAATCATCAAACAAACCCTCTAAGTTCACGGTTCCCGGTGGCTCGTACAAACTTGTTGAAGTTTTCACCGGTGGGGCGTGCAATAGGTTTGGATATCTTTACTTGCTCTTTGGCGGAATTCCAGAGGGTGACACTTGACATATTGTCCTCTGTATGAATAGTATACCTACTTGGGACTTGTTAATTAATTGATTTGAATTTGAACCCTGTCAGTTTAAAAACATTTTATTTTTGTTGGTGGTGGTATCCGAATGTGGAAATTGTGGCTACATTGTTGTGTTGGGTTCTCATCTGTAAAAACAAATGTAAGTGGTAATAGTAAATAAATAAATATATCATTGGTCCAGATGAACAGGATATTAACTCATAAATAAGCCTAATTTTCAGGGAAGCGATTTGAAGTTTTGAAATCAGTATATTTCCATTTCTGTAAATAATTGGTTCACCTAACTTTATTGTTTAAAAATAATTTCATATCGTCATATCGTTATGCAACCACGTTCATTAGAAAGATCACATGATTTTTAGTAGGATTGTATTTTTAGGTTAAAAATCGTAAATTTTACTTACCCTGTTGATCCAAACAAACAATATGTTCTAGCCTGTTTTATCTGTTCTGTGGGGAGAGCAGTGGTGACCCAGTGGTAACGGCCGCGACTTACCAGTTGTAGGTCGTAGGTTCGAACCCAGTCAGGCAGGTGCATTACTTTGGGTAAATTATTTCATCATCACTGCTCTCAAAACGGTAAAGGAAAACATCGTGAGGAAACCGGCATGCCCTAGAAACAAAATTCGAAGACATGTGACATCTACCAACCCGAACTGTGGCTGCTTGGTGAATCACGCACGGCCCACTCCCTCTCACTGAGAGGAGGCCCGTGTCCCAGCAGTGGGAACATTGTAGGCTGATTATGTAGGTATGATCCATATTTTCGTTCATTATTTCATTTAGTCATATTGACCAATTAATCAAAATAATTATATACGACAGCTATTTGCGCCGTTGCCAACTTTCTGAATGTCCCTCTTAAACCCATATCGCACTAGATTAGAAGTGATAGAGTAACTAAGACGACTTTCGCCAATGCCGACTATTAAACTACCTAATAATGTATTTCGCACGCTCAAAATCGATAAAACTACAAAGATAAATGGGAAATTACTCATCTACCCACCATTACGTCGACATTCTTCGGCTTCCTTAGCTTTCAAAGCAATATTTACGATCGCGAAACATTACCACAATTTATGGCCATATTTAAAAAAGAAATCGATAAAGAAGTGACTAAGTTTTAATACCTATACGAACGTGTAACTAACTATTAGTTTGCATTTAACCATAAATCTGTATCACTCTGATAAATTAGGGTTAAAAGATGTTTTATGTATCGCAAAAGAATTATTGGTGTCTGAGTCATTGATTAACAGTTATAGGTATCTTGGGTTCCGTAGCACACAACTAAGAGTTCCAGCCATCCATGCGTCTATCTGTCGAGATTATTTGTTATTGATTTGTTTAATTAAGACGTTTTAAAACTAATTACAAAAATTAAAGACTCAGTTTTTATATACACATGAACATAAAAGAGAAAATATAAAATCAAAAAGTTTAGGAAAAAGTTAACAATACTCATAAATCCCTCTCACCGTACTTCTTCTTCCGTTTTTCCAAAACATTCGGTGCCGGTCGTCCGGCATCGGCAACCAGAACGTGTGAAAAGGGCCTTAGAGTGCGATACCATTTCCACAATTTCTAATAGATCAGCCAAAATACGAGGGCGGGTCAATAAGTCCGTGACTTTTGGAATAAAACACAGATTTTTTGATAAATAAATCATTTTATTTTTCAACGTAGTCTCCCTTGAGCTCTATACACTTTGTCCAACGCTTCTCCAATTTTTTTATTCCTTCCAAAAAATATGATTTGTTGAGGTCCTCAAAATAGGCCTTTGTTTGCGAGATGACTTCATCATTGGAGTCAAATCTTTTTCCACCAAGCCATTTCTTCAGGTTTGGGAACAAGAAGTAGTCACTCGGAGCCAAATCTGGAGAATAGGGCGGATGAGGGAGCAATTCATAGCCCAATTCATGGATTTTTGCCATGGCAACTGCACATGTGTGCACCCTTGCATTGTCTTGGTGGAAAAGAACTTTTTTCTTGGCCACTTGAGGTCGGTTTTTTTTCAAATCGTCATTGAAGCGGTCCAATAAGTTGGCATAATATTCCCCATTGATTGTTCTTCCCCTTTGAAGGTAGTCAATGTGGATTATCCCACGTGCATCCCAAAAAACAGTCGCCATAACTTTATTGGCTGACAAACCCACCTTGGCCTTCTTTGGCGCCGATTCACCCTTAGAAACCCACTGTTTTGACTGTTGTTTGGTCTCTGGTGTGTTGTGATGGATCCATGTTTCGTCCACGGTTACAAAACGGCGCAAAAACTCCTCCATATTACGATTAAACAACGCCAAACCTTCCTGTGAAGTTGTTACACGATTGCGTTTGTGGTCGACTGTGAGCAAACGCGGCACCCATCTTGCGGAAAGCTTTCTCATGCCCAAGTGATCATTCAAAATTGAAACCACTGAGCCATGCGAGATCCCTACGGCTTCCACAATCTCTTGCACTTTCAATCTTCGGTCGGCCAACACCATATCGTGATTTTATTCGATTGTTTCGGGTGTAGAGACCTCAACTGGGCGTCCAGGACGTTCGGCATCTTCAGTGCTTGTACGGCCACAACGAAATTCAGTAAACCACTTTTTTACCATTGAAATCGATGGTGCAGAGTCCCCATAATATTTATCAAGCTTAACCTTGGTCTCGGTAATGGTTTTTTTTTGCAAAAAATAATGCTTAATAAGCACACGAAATTCACTTTTTTGCATTTTTTCCTCAAATTACTGGGTAGTCTGATAAAGATAGCTGTCAAACACAAACTAACTGACGCAGCAAGTTCAAATTTTGATAGGAGTCAACTGACAGATGCCTGTTGACAGGAGTAGTGTTGCTTTTTCAGTGAAGAGGTCAGAAATTCAAAAAGTCACGGACTTATTGACCCGCCCTCGTAATATCAATTACTATAGTTATTGCGTTTTAGGGTGGCAATAGCGATCACTGCCCTTCCCTAATATCTCTCTGTAGGAACCCAAACAATAAACGATGTATGGTTTTTCATAATTGGAACATGTTGTGTCTGTGAGGACAGGTCAACTCAAAGATGCAATGACTCTTTCATCAAAAGGCCCTTCCAGACGGAGTATACGGACGGACGGTGGAGCATATGGTGGACGCCTGCCCGGCATGGGCGGACTACCGCCTTGTCCTCATGGAGGCGATTGGCGGTGGCGATCTCTCGCGTCCGGCCCTGGTCCAGGCCATGGTACGGAGCGAGAGGGCTTGGGAAGCCGTCACCTCCTTTTGCGAAGCAGTAATGTTCGCGAAGGAGGAGGTGGAACGCGTGAGGAAGTAGCAAAATTCACGCCCTCACGCCCCTAGCCACCGCAGGAGACACCCTGGGCGTCGGGAATCGCAAGCTGATTCCCGGCCACCGTAGGCGCGGGCTTGCGAACGGCGAGCAATGGGCAGCTCGCCGTTCGATAAGGACCAGGCCCGGGTCGATGGCGCGTTGTGTTCCACGCGCGCCTGAAAGAGATGTCAGCATCAATGACGGGATCCGCTAGGGCCGACGCCTGCCAGGGTTGCGAGAAAGTCCGAGAGGGATACCGTGGCCCCTGGCACAGGCAACTGGAGGAACGTGGGTGGGTTTTAGTCAGTAAGAGTCTGACACGCCCTCCCGCTCCACCCAGAGTGGGAGAAGTTATTAGATAAACTCCCACCCTAAAAAAAAAGACCCTGGCATTGTTAGACTCACATAAAATTCTAATAATACAATGTTTGGACTTTAAAAGAGACCGTGACCTCTGAGTTTGTTTCGGCATTTCTTCTCAGGGATCAGTCAGCTAGGAAATGCCGGCGACATCTAGTTTTAAAATATTGACGTGTAATAGTGTCTTAAAAGACACATACAGACTTTACAGAAATAAAAATTTCATTACATTTCATTTCAATAACAATTATTGTGAAAAATAACTTATAATAATAACCGATTCCAAATAAAATGCCACTTTATGTGAAGTCAAACACAACGATTTTCATTAAAATGCCGTTCTTATTGTACCACACAGTGAGCCAAAGTTCTCAGAAATGGAAAAAGTAAAATAGAAAATTATGGTTTGTCAAATGGAAACCCCTCGAGCCCAATAATTACAGTTTGATGACTGTTTAACCGTATCACAGGTTGAAATTTCCTGTTTTATTGTGATGCCTGTATTTCCAGTTTAAAGGTATGTCTCCACTGTAACAAAAGTGGAGTGTACCTAGTCGTAATATTAAATTTTCGCGCAACTTTTGCTTTTTTAAATGATGTTCTTTGCTTAATCTTGTTTGAACGTTTTCACCTAGGTTAAAAATAAGTTTCTTTTATTAATATTAAGCTTACAGTGTTTTATGTTTATAGCGTCTTAAGATTGCTGACTGAAGTAAGCCACTTTAAAAAAATCTATGAATGCTGTTATACTTATTTAAATAACACCCTTCTTTATACGTAGGAGGTTGAAAAAAAAGTAGTGTTTTCTTTGAACATTTGGTATGATAGATAATAGAATAAAAATAAAACTAATCCTCTAGAGACCCTCTTTAATTTACACCCTGTATTTAAATTGCTACGCTCTCTCTGTCACTGTAAACCTACCCTACTCGACTCGAAGTCAACTTTGTGATTAAGTTGTCTTGCCCGACAGATCAGTTAATCATATGTACGTACAATTGTAGTGACTTTTAATTCGAAATGACTGCCAAGTCAACATTTATTATGCTGAAGACGGATTTATTATTAACTTGTAATAACCACACCTTACTGGATCGCAATAGCTAAGACTTGGAGACTTTACTTTCGGTAATTAAAAATTAATTCCCTAGAGAACAAGCAGTAGTGGCCCAGTGGTAATGGCCGCGACTTACGAGTCGTAGGTCGAAAGTTTGAACCCAGTCAGGCGCTTTACTTTGTGTAAATTATTTCATCACTAAAACTAAAACGGTGAAGGAAAACATCTTGAGGAAACCGGCATATCCTAGAACCACAAATTGGAAGACATGTGACATCTACCAACCCATACGGGCCCGCGTGGTGGATTACGGCCCACTCCCTCTCACAGAGAGGAGGCCTATGTCCCAGCAGTGGGAAACAGTATAGACTGATTTTGTGTACCCTAGAGACTGATAAAATAATTTAATGTTCTGTCATCTAAACTCCAAGAGACATACAAGAGAGATACAGAAACCCGCAGGGCAGCATGTGGCGAGCTGTTGGGCAATAGTGACCCCAAGGACCATATCTCTCAGCTGAAGTCTTGTCCGTCATCTCTGGCTTGCTTTTATTGGCCGGATGGAGTGAACAATGATGACAAGGAACAAGCTCCCATCCCTTTCTTGCCTTTATTAGCCGGCTTGATTAGAGTTTCGCAAGAGCAAACGTGCTCGGAGGAAGGAAGTATTCCAGTAAGATGATGTAGGGATCTTGCCCGTACTTCCAGGATTGTCCTGATAGCCGTGGAATTCCTATCCACTTTTCATAAGCACCTCAGGACATGTTACCCCCTTGTCGCTACGACACTATGTGCAAGCGACCGTTTTCGGAGGCCCATTGTTGAGTGTGCAAGTAACGCTAGGGGCGTGAAGGCGCGAATTTTGCCTCTCCCTCACGCGATCCGACTCCTTCTTCGCGGGCATTAATGATTCGCAGAAGGAGGTGACGGCTTCCCATGCCCTCTCGCTCCGTACCATGGCCTGGACCAGGGCCGGATGTGAGAGATCGCCACCGCCAATTGCCTGCACGAGGACACGGCGGTGCTCCACCCATGCCGGGCAGACTTCCACCGTGTGCTCCCCCGTGTCCTCCGGGCGATCCACACAATGGTCACACCCGGGCGTTTCCTCCCGCCTTATCCGGAACACGAACCTCCCGAAGCAACCGTGTCCGGTGAAGACGCCGTGGCGCCTCTCTAGCCACTCCTCAAAGAGGGGACTTATCGCCGCAATTGTGGCGTGCCCAGCGATGGGTTGCGACAATCGCACTCTACATGCCGTCCTGAGATCCCGCCGGAGCTCTGTCCGCTGTGCCGTGATTTCTCGCGGCAGCGGAGTTACGCCCCGGCGTTTCGCCTCCTCGCACCACCCCCATGTGTGCGCGAGGACCTTTGCCTCCAGATCCCATGGCGATAATCCAGCAAAGAGGCTCGCCGCCTCACCGGAGACCGTTCGGTATCCCCGGACCAGCCGGGTGGCCATGACCCTTTGGGACGCGTTCAACCGACGGGCTGGGCGCCGCCTCAAGGAACGCGCCCACACGGTGCCCCGTAAAGGGCCATGGACCGCACGACCCCGCGTAGAGCCTCCGGCAGGAGGTGTTTGGACCCCCTGGATTGGGCAGGACTCTGGAGCCGCTTCAAGGCAGCCCCGGCCCTTTCCAGTCTGGGAGCCAAACGTCGGAAATGGGCCACGAAGTTCACCGGCTATCGAGGACGAGTCCCAGGTACTTCATCGTCGACTCGACGCCGTTTTCGGGGGTCCGTTGTTGAGTGTGCATGTCACCCTCTGCCATTTTATCTGTATATTTTGTATAAAACATTGGTCAGGCAGGGGCCATAGTCCTAAATAACCAGTCCACTTAAGCTACCCAAATCTTTGTTTCCAGGCCTGCAATAGTCCTGCACCAACCGGGGGTTGTCCTTGGGTGCACTTGCATAGTACGAACAGGGATAGTCGTCGGTTGGTGCCTCATTTAATTAAAAACGTCTAACGGGCCTCTGCGAGTTGGCTTTTGCCTCTTGTCTGTGGCCTTCTAAAGGTCTGGGACCCCAGGGTCCCGAAAAATATGAATAAAAAAAATATTATAAAGAATAAAAAGATTTGATTTTTTTGTATATTTACATGTTTGTTTGTGACGCTTTCACACTAAAACGGCTGAACGGATTTAGATAAAATTTGGCAAATGAGTAGACCATGACCTGGATTAGGACATAAGATAATTTTAATTCCGATATTACTACGAAATCGCGACTTATAAAACAGCGGGGTGCAACTAGTATTTTTATAAAAACATCTATTCATAAAATACCTACTAGCGACCCGCCCCTGCTTGGCTCGTTTCTTTTTTGAGTTGATAAAGCATCCAGAATTCTTTATTATACATGTACGATTTAAGTTTAAAATTAGGTAATATTATACTAATACCTATGAAATTGCCGTTTAGTATACAGTAAGTTAAAGTCATTTTTATATAGTCAAAAGTCCATTTCAGACACCAATCTGCATGGTCCTCAATGATTATGTCCGGATTTTATATACACATTGACATTAATGAATTTTATATACATATACTATGACAAGAGTATTTACTTTGTAAAGTATTATGCTATTATTTTAACTATTGTGAATGTGAGAACTATGTTGGTCATTGCTTTTTTTTTTTTGTATTTTTACTCTTAGTGTAATCATGATCTGGCAGTTTGAGTAACTTGTGCGGCCTACTCAAATGTCCTTTCTTTGGTATTGTTCGTCGAATCGTTGAGCTCCTTAAGTTCTGAGTTGAGCTGCACGATTGCTGACAATTGCGTGCACTGACTGGACAGGTCCACTCAATCTGTGGGGTTCTTTCCTCAAAAGACCATTTCAGACACCGATCTACATAGCCTTCACATGATCTGACCAAGATTCTGTCTGGACTTTAAAAGAGACTGTGACCTCTGAGTTTGTTTCGGCCTTTCTTCTCAGAGTAGTCAGATAGGAAACGCCGACCTCATCTAGTTTAAAAAAAAAATATGATTGACGTGTAAAAGTGTTTGTAAAAACCTACTTACAGAAATAAAATCATTTATCATTTATCATTTATCATTTATAAATATTTTTTATCTTTATCAATCAAAATATGCACCCATGCGATCGACTGCATCTCTTCCAGCGCAGTGGTAATTTTCAATGCCCTTCATGAAGAAGTCAGAGGAGTACAAAAGGCATTTTTTACTGCCTCTTGGGTATTGAATTTTTTCCCTGCCAAGAAGTTATCCAAAATTTGGAAAAAGTAGAAGTCTGTCGGCGCAAGGTCTGGTGAGTACGGTGGATGACGCAAACTTCCAACCCTAACTTAGAGACCTTATGTGGTGCCGTATGAGGTCGAGCGTTGTCGTGTAGGAGCAGCGGGGACGAGCGATTAACCAACGCTGGCCAGAGATTTGCGATCATCTCCAACATTGTGTCTAGTTCCCCACAGTACACATTCGCAGTAATGCTGGTGACATTTGGTAAGAAGCTGTGATGAATTATACAGGCACTAGACCAACAAACTGTGACCATGACTTTTTTAGGGGTAAGTTTTCGTTTTGGGCATTGCCTAGGCGCTGAACCAGGGTCTATTCAACATAATGACCGCTTACAATTTTTAAAAAGAATCCATTATTCATCGCAAGTGACAATGCGGTTCAAAATCCCTTCGTTTTTGTGTCTAGGGCCCATGCCTGCCGGGAAAGCTGTATCATCCGAAAGGGGTACCGCTGACCCGGAACATAAAGGGCCAAGGAAGGAACACGGGTGGGTTTTAGTCAGTAAGAGTCTGACACTCCCTTCCGCTCCACCCAGAGCGGGAGGGGTCATTTGATGATTTCCCATCCTCAAAAAAAAAAAGGCATACCTCAACGCGTTCGTCGCGCCGGAGATCGTTCAGTTCGTGCGGCACCCACTTATCAAGTTTTTTTACCTTGCCAATTTGACGCAAATGGACCAATATTGTTTTGATGCTACCGTTGAAAGCTGCTGCTAACTCAGCCGTAGATTGCGTATCGTCAGCTTCCACTATCGCCTTTAGTTCGTCCTTGTTGACTTTAATTTTCGGGCCACCACGGGGTTCATTTTTAGATCAAAACTTCCATGTCTCGGAAGCGTTCAAACCAATAACTAGTCGTGCATGCGTTCGTTTATAGTGATCACTCCGTACACGTAATTAATGTTGCGAGCCGTTTGTGCGGCATTGCTACTACGTCGGAACTCGTATTCCATAATTACTCGTATTTTATCGTGTCCCTAACAATGAAAAATATACAAAATACCTATGTAGTGAAAAGAAAACACATCAATAAAGGAATGACTCATTTTGAAAATAGAATACCATATTTTTTCAATAAAATTCATTTGAATTTATTGCCGCCTCATACATAAATTACGTTTGAAATAGCCAGTAACTATTGTAAAACGGCAACTTCATAGGTAAAGACCTAATTTATTAATGACCTAATTAATTAATGTATAAACAAAAACCACACAGAAACCTTTCGAAACAAATTATGTTAATCATGGTAAAACCAGCAACTAAATCTAGTGTGCGTTTTAGAGAATCCAATCTGTCACACCATATTCTAGTCTGTTACACGCTCAAGATATACAACGTGTAACGGATTAAGCGCAATACCTCAGACACCCCAATTAGAATATAAAATTATAAGTCTAAAACAACACCCGTAATTAAATAAATTTAAACCAAACCTGGTCGTTTTTTATAAAATAGTTATCCTTACTAAACGCAAAACGTATGTGCAGCAATATGCCTACACATACACTAATGCAATGTTAGCAGCCGACGCGACACGCACATTCGAGCGCCCGCCAGCTGACCATAGCTGTAGGCATTAGATATGCGTTAATTCAATGAACGAATTTTACTTACATCAGGTGAGATTGTGGTCAAACGTTCGCCTATCAATAGTAAAAAAAAAAAAACGTACCTTAAATGTCACAGACTGATATTATGAATGAATAACTTTTGATACTTATTTGAGTTTACAGTGTAATGATTGATAATTTTCTAGCAAGTGAAATTATCAACATGAATCTAAGACTTTACGCTTAGTAACGGGGATGCATTTTAAACAGCGACATTTTACCCGAACTTCGAAACTAACGAAGGGCGAAGCGCCCGGACTCCGTGCGGCACACGCTGGTAAAAAATATTTATCTCAGATGCGTAACTTTCGCGATATTATTAGCTACCTCTGATAAGCGTGTTTACTGCTAATTACGTGAAACAAAAATCACTGCTTACAAGATTTTAATCACAGCAAACTTTGCTGCGCAAGAAAAAATACCTACTTACTTTGAAGATGGCCGGCCGGCAGCCCGGAGGTAGCGCGCGCGCGCGATTTCAAAGGGTCATTTGCAAAGGACGTAGCTCGTAGGAACCAGAAAATTGTCTACTACCTATTTCGACATTTTTCAACAAATCGATTACTGAGACATGCGGAATACAAATCGGTCGTGCATTTCAATAAGCCTTATTATTTGGACGGAAGGATTAAATTCTCTTACATCAACTGTTTTATTAAACGCGCTCGAATCCAAATGTAAAAAGCTTTGATATTATTCATGTGCACGTGTGTATCATGGACCTAAAAATTAGGTATGTTTGTTCAATTGTAGCGGCGCGCGCGCCTACGCTGCGTGCCTAGTTCTAATGTAGGCATTAGATACCTACCTATGGCCGTATGAACGATAATTAAATTACCGAACATTAGCTAGATGTGATATTGATACGCGATATCATCGCGTAAAATTTTTTTTTTTTTATCAAACTTTCACAGGCTTTGAATTTAGTCTCTACGCACCGCGCCGCGCGCCGCTGCTTGCCGTTTTTATCTACCTACCTATCTTTCGAGATTGCACCCCCGCGAATCCCGCGATCCCTCTGATAAGTTCGTTTGTTTAGGTAGGTCCAGTTTATTGTTTGTACTACAAAAATATGCAAAGACGGCGTGTTTAAAAGATTATAATAACAATGTTTACAGTGATTAGAATACAATCGTATTGATAGGAAGAAGTAGGTAGGTACTTACAGAACTGGACTATTTACACTTAACACTTAGGTTATTACCTAATTTGCACTATTTCTGCGATCCACTTTCATTAAAGTTTCAAAATGACCGCCGCCTTGATCTATGCACTTATTAGCACGCTTTCTTAAATTGTATTTCAATTTTGTAAGCACTTCAGTATCACTTTTCACCGTCACAAATGCTTGTTGAATTTTTGTTTTTAGCTCCTCGACACTTGTAGATTGACTGACGTACACGAGCGATTTTATGCGACCCCACAAAAAAAAGTCTAGCGGTGTTAAGTCTGGCGATCTGGGAGGCCACGGCACAGGTCCTCCGCGGCCTATCCAGCGACTGCCATACTCCGCATCCAGATGCCGTCGAACGGTCCACGTGAAATGCGCGGGAGCACCGTCTTGCTGGTAATACATGTCACGTGAAAGACCGACAGGGACGCCATCCAGTAAGTCCGGCAATGTCTCCTGCAAGAACCGCAGGTAGGTATCTCCGGTCAACCGTGGAAGGAAAATGGGGCCGAGTATGAATGTTCCGAGTATACCAGCCCACACGTTGACGGAGAACCTATGCTGGAACGAATCCACACGGCAAGCATGTGGATTCTCATGCCGCCACAAATGCTGGTTATGCTGGTTGTACATGCCAACACGCGTGAAGGTACTCTCGTCTGTCCAAAGAATGTTCTGTTGCCAGTTCTCCAACAACCACCTACTGAATTCCAGTCGTGGCAAGTTGTCGGCCGGCGTTAGGTCTTGACACCGTCGAAGATGATATGGGTGTTCACCATCAGCACGCAACGTTCGCCACACGTACATGTGGCTGCAGTCGAACTGGGGTGCTGTTTCTCTCGAGCTGTCCTCTGGATGTTCATCGAAATGGTCGAGAATACGCTCTTGCAGACGAGTAGTCCGCACATTCGTCCCTCTGTCCAAAGCCGTATTAGGAAGGAACGTCCCAGAGTCCCTCAGTCGCTGAGTTGCAGCCAGCATCGTCCTGGCGCTCACACTGCAGCCAAAACGGTCATTGAACTCCAGACAAGCTAACGCGACATTATCAAGACAGCGAGCCAGGGTTCTCACCATCTCCGTGTATTGTATGTTGGTGTACCGGAAAGCCATCGCGCACGGAATCAAAAATGTCACGGAAGTAAACTGAAGAACAACTACACTAGGTCGCTACCAGCGGATGACTAGCTTTTAATGTTAGGTACTCATGTTATTCGGCGGTAGCGGCGGCGCGTACCTATGTCGGCATTTCGCAGAAATGTCAAAGAGGTTGCCGACAATTGCTTTATTTCTTTACAATAAGTTTCAAATTCAATAATTTTATTTTGTAATAATGCCTCAGAACAATAACTAATGCTTTAGTTATTGTTCTGAGAATAATGCCTAAAATCTGTTTGTGTGTGTGTAGGGCTACTCTGATGACCGCACTAAGTTTGGTCGTGCATTCAAACAAGCCTTACACATTGGAGATAAAGTTGAAATTCCTTTAAATTACCTATTTAATTTGACGCACACTACTTTTATTGTAAAATGCATTGATATTATTTACGTGTGTGTATTACGACCTGTAAGCGATATACAAATAATGTCGTGCGTTTAAGTAGCCTTTATTGCTCTGAGTTAAGGTGCAATTTCCTTGAATTAAGGATTGTATTAATTTGTCATGTTAGTGTGTTTCTAATTTAAGTCATCTAAAAGATTTTTCCGTCAAAATTTAACACCTATTTTTGATGACGGAAATCGATTCAGAAGCCGATTCTGAACAAACTACTTTCAGGAATTGCGTTTATTCTGTTACACGTTGTATTCCGCGTTCTATACATTTTTGTTCGTCAGCCTCTTTGTGTCGTTATTAGATAGTATGTATAGTTAGAACATTCGTAAAGGTAACAACAAAACAATGGCTGAGATTGTCTGCTTCTCCGGTTCATCCGAGAGCCACACTTTTACAGGTATCTCTGAAAACTGGAGTTCCTCCTTTTGTTATAATTCGTGTAGTATTGCAATAGTTTGGATGTTTTAACGGTCATTGCTGGCGCAACTTTGGCGATATTCTTTTGTTCTAAACAGGAGATATTATCTTGAACAAATAGCAATATCTATTTGCATTGGATTTATTTTGTATGTTTGCGGAAGTAGAAGAATTTCTCGTAGTACTTTTTCGTGGCCCTTTTAACTTTCGTTTTATTCCAGGGATAAAACATAATTTAAGCATGTCTACATATACATTTTCTAAGCACTGTTAAGTTGAATTCGGCAACGCTTTGGGAAGTTTTATATATACCATAATATCTCAAAACATTGATTCAAAGGTTTCTTCTATCAAAAAAACTGATTTAACCTTCGTAGAATTAAAGCGGGGAAAATGTTATGAGACAGTTCGCATAAATTTTACTCTATAGTAACTAAACCCGTATATGAATACATAATATCGACCCATTTTTCAGCTGCTGTTATCTTTTTCGGATTTAACAAACATCAAAAACAGTATTTAAAAAAACGTGAACAAGCAAAACGTTTCTGTGAAAGCATGCTGTTGTTTTTTAACTAAACCGATTCGAATCGGTTTAACGTGCACAGATTTTTTCGATAGCAAATGCTTCGTCAATAAATATAACTCAAAATATTTTATTTTCTTTATGAAATACTAGCAACCCGCCCCTGCTCCGCGTGGTTTTTATGATTTGATAAAACATCGAGATTTCTTTATTATATGCAGCTTTAATATTAATGTATTTATATCAGAAAGAAAGAGAGAATAACGTTTATTTGGACACAGTTCGTGAAACTCAAAATACAAATAACAAAATAATGTTTTAACATCAATAGTGTGTGCCCCACGGCTGCCCCGAAAAGCATTCATGCATTAATTTCCAGCATCAATGCCAGACAGATGCTGTCTGACGCTGGTTTTCTAATGAACCTTTTGGGACAAGTGACGGGGAGTACAAACAGTTTTAGACATAAGTAGGTACCTAATACATTATTTTTATACTTATAAATAAATAAACTAGTAATAATAATAATATGAGAAAACATCCACACAAGGTCTTCAGGTCCCGAACTAGGCAGAGCCTGTACTACGGTAACCTGATGACTGATATACATACTTATATACATAAACACACCCAGACACAGGTCAAACAGACATGTTCATGCACACAAATGTTTGACTTGTCCGGGAATCGAACCCGGGACCAGCGGCTCAGAAGGCAGGGTCGCTACCAACTGCGCCAACCGGTCAGTCAACTATAAGTACAAAAAAAAAACGAAAACAACAAGAACTAACTCAGAAAACCTGTTCTTAGCGATTACCTTTCTAGATTGATCCATCCACGATGCACACATAAAGCGCTACAGGCCCTGCAGTCTCGACATAGTTAGCAATCGTTTTCGGTTGCTAAGTCCTAACAATCCAGATGTAAATGTTGATGTAAATGTTTGGTAGTCTCGACACTCAAATTTATCGGTTGTTACCTACCGGTACCTACCTAAAATACCAGTAACAACCGATAAATTTGAGTGTGGAGACCACCAAATATCGTTACACCTGGATTGTTAGGACTTAGCAACCGAAAACTATTGCTAACTATGTCGAGACTGCAGGCCCAGGCCGCCGAGCGCGGCCGACAATACTTAGTTTTATGACAAGATTTTTTTTTACTGTGGGTTATTTGAATAAAAAAAATTAATAGTTATAATAATAATAAAACTAATAATAATGGCAACACCGTGTCAACAAAACGTCTTGTTTTCCAGTTTTTTTTTATAATTTTAATATATATCGTAATAACCCAGTTTTACTAAAGTTTTTCATTCAAAATTAATCCATAGTATAAATACCCAGTGAAAAACCACAAAAGAGACCATATTACAGCAAAATGAAAATAAATTATATCAAAAACTGCCGATTCGGAGGTGACATGACAGTTGTCACCTCCGAACAACAATGAATAAAATAAATAAAACGAAGAAAATTAAGATAGCATGTTGACGAGACAAGCCGCACGTCAAGCACGACCACCACCTCCGGACTCTTCGCTCAGCTCCGCCTCACCGCCGCCGGTATCCAGCCCCTCTGTGAGCGCTGTGACGACACCGGCCGCGGCAGTTGCGTCGAGCTCGAGCGACGAGTATTTCTCTCCGCCCACGTCGCCACCACCTGCTCGTCGACGGGGAGGACGCCGGCCGCCGGATGGCTTAGGACCTCGAGGCCCAACGGCCTCTGATAGGGTCCCAGCTCCCGGCGGAAGTGTGCAGCGCATGAGATGGACGAGATCCATTAATGAAAATGTCATGCGCTCATACTATGGGGCTACAGAGGGGGGAAACAATCTGACCGCGTACCGTGTTCGGATGCTCTCTCTTTTTCAGGTGCTTGAGCCAGCTGTCAACGTTTCGGCACAACAACTGTCGGATCAGGTGCGAGTCATCCAGCGTAATCATATGTTGGATGACTCTGTACTTGATCGCCTGCGAAATGAAATGCAGAGTGCCCATATCATCGCCCCCCAGTCGCAGACTGTTGTACATCCGCAGCCCCATATAACGCATGCTGACGAAGGGAGTAATGATAGGGCTACAAATGTAAGTAGTCAGTACAATGAGCAATTGAGGAGTGCTTTGGAGGATGCGATTCAGGAATATCGCTTCATGCCGCCCGAACTTAGGCCACGCTTACCTCGTTTGCCCATGCATAACAAAAATAGGGCGCTGGTGGCGGTCCTGGATTCGCAGTTATCAAACTATTTTGATACCTGCGAAGACCTCACCGATATTCATTCGATTCTGTACTGCGCGGCAGTAGCAGCATGTCGTGTAGCTCACGTCAAATTTGCAATTGACACTAGAGCTACACGACCGAAACCAAACGTACCAGCTTGGCAGTGCAGAATTGAACGCCGTATTGGTGGGGCCAGGACGCTCATCGGCAAACTAATCTGCTTCAAGGAGGGCAATACTCGCCCTAGAGTGATGCGCTTTGTGAGACGGGCATTCTCAGGGACTGATATCAGTCTCCAAGACTATATGTCTTGTGTCACAGAGCGCATCGACTTTCTGAAGCAGAAAGTGTATGCATGGGCAAACCGTATTCGTCGGTATAGGCGGCGAGTAGAGCGATACACTCAGAATCGCACCTTCCAGAGCGATGAAAGGTGGGTCTATAGGGGTTGGGAGCGACCGGACCATGGTGTGACTGAGACGTGCCTACCGGATGATGATGCCATGTGTTCCTTCTGGCGCAGCATCTGGTCGGTACCTGTCAGTCACACCGAAGGTGATTGGACTCGGAAAGTCGAGCGAGCCTGCGATCCGATACCAGAAATGGGGGCTATTACCATCTGCCCCCAAGATGTAGCTCGTGCAGTCCGTCCACTACCCAACTGGAAGTCTCCAGGGCCGGATGGACTGCACAACTTTTGGATTAAATGGTTCACAAGATCGCACGCTCGCTTGGCATCTCAGTTTCAGACAACTTTGGAATCTGGTTCGCTACCCCAATTCCTAACGACAGGAATTACCCACCTGCTCCATAAATCAGGTAGCACCGCGGAACCCAAGAATTATAGGCCGATCACGTGTTTACCGACGGTCTATAAAGTTCTTACATCCATTTTGAGAAACTAAAATTAACAAAAATATAGACACCAACTCCATCATGTCTGCCTCTCAAAATGGATGTAGGAATAGGTCCCGCGGTACTAAGGAGCTACTCCTCATTGATATGACCATTAGCCAACAGGTTCGTCGTTCCCGAAAGGATCTGTCGACATGTTGGATAGATTATAAGAAGGCCTATGACTCGGTGCCGCATACATGGCTCGTGAGAGTGTTAGAGTTGTATAAAGTAGATACAATTCTTCGCACCTTCCTAATGTCATGTATGCGGCAATGGAGGACGGTCCTTCACTATCCAGGATGTCGAAATATTCATGGGAATAGCGAACCGATAAGGATCGAGCGAGGCATATTTCAGGGCGATAGTTTGAGTCCGCTTTGGTTCTGCTTAGCCTTGAATCCTCTAAGCACACTGCTGGAGGATTCAGGTCTAGGCTATCGGTTGAGGAGAGGTGGTCAGGTTATATCGCACCTCCTCTACATGGATGACCTAAAACTCTTTGCCCCCAACAATTTGCAACTGATGGAGCTACTGAAAGTAACTCAAACTTTCAGTAGCGCCATCAGGATGGAATTTGGTGTGGACAAATGTGCGGTCATGCATGTAAAGCGAGGGGAGATTGTTGAATCCGTGGGAACCCAACTCTCGGATTCCACAAACCTTAGAGCCCTCTCCGCATCCGAAACCTATAAGTATTTGGGTATGTCGGAAACGTTAGGCATCAATGTTACTGACATGAAGCAATCGTTGAAGGAACGCTTCTTTGGCCGCCTGAAAAAAGTACTTAATAGTCTTCTATCAGGCGGAAACAAGGTGCGCGCCTTCAACGGTTGGGTCATGCCGGTTTTGATGTACTCTTTTGGCATACTCAAATGGACTCAGACCGAACTCGACGCCCTGGATAGGAGGGTCCGTACGCTGCTAACTGCAAATCGAATGCATCACCCACGATCATCGGTAATGAGGCTGTATATCCCGCGAAAGTGTGGAGGTCGAGGCTTTTTAAACGCTAAGACCCTCCACAATCGCGAGATATGCAGTCTCAGGGAATATTTCCTAGAAACCGACGTGGGTATGCATCGAGATGTAGTCACGGTGGACAAGGGCCTCACCCCGCTCTCCTTGGCTAAAGAGAACTGGCGCAAACCTGTAGTGCTTGACACTAATGATCGCATGGAGGTATGGCAGAGTAAGGAGCTCCACGGACGCTTTTTCCGGGCCCTACATGGACCGGATGTAGATCTACTAGCGTCCGTTGCCTGGCTGCGTTTCGGTGACCTCTTTGGAGAAACCGAAGGTTTTGTCTGTGCAATTATGGACGAAGTTATGATGACGAACAATTACCGGAGATTTATTGTGAAAGACGGCACGGTTGACATCTGTCGGGCATGCCACCGGCCGGGAGAATCAATCAGGCATATCATCTCCGGTTGTTCTCGTCTAGCTAACGGAGAGTACTTGCATAGACACAACCTTGTAGCCAGGATAATCCATCAGCAGCTTGCTCTGAAATACAACCTTGTGGAATCGGAGGTACCGTACTACAGGTATGTGCCCGACCCAGTTCTCGAAAATGGTAATATCACATTGTACTGGGATCGATCCATCATCACTGACAGGACTATTGTTGCCAATAAGCCTGATATAGTGGTGGTGGATCGATTGGAGCGACGCGCAATGATTGTTGACATTACCATCCCGCATGATGAGAACCTCGTGAAAGCCGAGAAAGATAAACAAATCAAGTATCTTGACTTGGCTCACGAGGTTGTCGACATTTGGGATGTGGGCTCAGCGGTCATTGTGCCGATAGTCGTGACAGCCAATGGGCTAATACCCAAGAGCCTCGACCAACACCTAAGGAGGCTCTCGTTAGGCAGCTGGATCAAGGGCTTGATTCAGAAAGCGGTACTTCTGGACACGGCCCGCATTGTTAGGAAGTTTCTCTCTCTGGAGCCCTGACCGCCGGTAGCTTGGACCCTGTTCCCGAACCGGTGGGCTACAATTTTTTATATTTTTAAATGTTTTTGGTATTTTTTTATTTATAAAAATATTTAGAAATGTAATTGATATGTATGTAAATGAAATAAAGGAAATAATAAAACTAAGATAAAAAAATCACAATCACAAAAACTCCTCAGAATAAATTCTCTAAATTATGGTGAAAACCGAATCAAAATCCGTTGCGTAGTTAATTACAAGGACAACGACGTTACACAGACCGAAACCGACCGACCGACCGACTTTAATATACAATATATACACTTGCGTGCAAAAAAATCGATCCACTCCGTTCTCTTCGATTTGAAACAACATATTTCAATAAGTTTAATTAACAATGACCTAATATTTTGTATACCAGAATCCTTCTAAATGTATTTAGATTAAGTCAGTGGAAAATGAACAAAAAAGATTCATTCGTTTTTGAAAAAATCGCGAACTTAAAAACATACGGGTCGAATAAAAAGTCTATTGTATTTTTTATGTCGGTTACAAATTTAAGTTACATGTTCAATATTCGATCAGTAATAAACAAAATTAAGTGTTTGTCAACTTCACTGACCAAAAAAAGTCACGCAGTTTTTCCAAGCATTGAGCGATGAGGACATCTGAAGAATTGAGTCCATCTGGTCAAGAATATTGTTATTATCAAAGTATATATATAGTTAGTTACCTGTACACAATATCAAATAATTAAAACATACATTAACATTTTTGAGATATCGTCTCTGAAATAGGAGGGCGTGGGGTGGGACAGTTATTTTGCACGCAAGTGTAGTTAAAGATGACCTACAAGATTTGTAAAACGTGAGAATTTTTATGATCCAAATCGGATCATTGACATTAAGAATAGTTCCCACAGCAGCTTGATTTCTTAAGACATATTTGACACATAAGATATATTTAAGAAAACGACAACAGCCAGTCTATTCTGTAATCATCTCACCGTGAAAAGTTAGTTGCAGTGAGCTTGAAGTGAGCTGTCGTTCGACCTGTATTGCCAGCAGACTTCTCATTCACTCATTTGCCACGATTTTTACAGAATAGATCGGCTGTTCGCCCTTTCATAATAGAATCAAAACATCAACAAGCTGAGCAGCATTAATCGAAACATTAAAAAACGCAATGACTAAAAAACGCCAACGTTTCGCTTTGAGATTCCGGTAATTGTCATTTAATTACCAAGTGAGGGGTGGAAGGGGGGCTAAAAAATAAAGCTTACAGCTTCTTAATGGCCACCAATTTTCCGGTCTGTGGTCCCGAAACCGTTTTAGTCTGAAACATTGTTTTAGCGGGCACTCGTTAAAAAGTGAGAAAAAAAAATTGGCCCCTCGGAAATTATTTTGCGACCACTGTGCTGTGAAAAATATTTACAAAATGTTGTATTTATTTTCGTTTTTAGTTCAATTATTTATTGCTTTCGTCCAACTAAAGTATTACGTACTTTACTATCAATAATTTATTGCAAGCTAGTTATTGATCGATCAGGTTAAGTTATTTTGCCGCGGTTGGTCCGTGGATGGGTGACATCTTTACATCCCGACAACCCTGCGTGCCTCGAAAAGCACGTTAACCCGTTGGTCCCGACTGTCATTCGTAGATAACTGGGTTGTGTAGGTCAGATAGGCAATCACTCGCTAGTAGTCGGCTAGAGTGGAAGCCGACCGCAATGTAGTTATGAAAAGGCTAGCAGATTATGAAGTTAGTTATTGTTAGCAAGTTTTCATACATGAAGCTCTTTTGAATGAATCATCAGAACCACATAAATGCCACTGTAGCGGTATCTACATCGCCACAAGCAGGCTGCGCGTCATACTAACGTCACGCAAATCCTGCATCGCGCAAGCAGAGTTTACCGCGCGACTATTAATTCGGTCGGATTATCCTCCCTTTTCTAAGGAGGTATGAGTGAACTTTACACCCTGTTCCTCGTACCTCTATACCACTGAATGTCCATCAACCATGTACCATCAATTTATCCGTGAAAACAAATAACTTAAACCAATCCAATTTCACATCTACAATCACATAAACCAATACGAGCTATATAACTACCGAAGTATAATAAAGAAAAATAAGTACTGCATCAGCTTTATGCAGTACTTATTTTTAATATTTCTCCTAAAATTAATATATTTCAGTACAGTTTGACGGCCTGTTGTGATGGCTCGCAATGGAGTTGAATTGCGCCATAAAATAGTAGCGATATTTAAAACTATGTTCAGTATTATCTCAATTTATAGGTATTTATTTTTTTTACTATTTTTTTCACAGCGTTATGTGAACATCGGTTCTTATGAAATGTGTTGCGGAGGAATTAGAAAAAGGTCGTGAGTAAAGTTTGAGCATGAATGTGGTTATAATTTGGCTGTAAGACCAACGAAACTATGGCTGACATTCGTGGATCTATGACAGTCGTTACGGGTTGTTTCAAGCCCGAAAGTCTGACAACCAGTCTTACCAAGGGGTATCGTATTATACCTAGTAACTGGGTTGTGTCGGTTAGAAAGGCAGTCGCTCCATATAAAATACTGGTATTCAGCTGCATTCGGTTAGGCTGGAAGCCGACCCCAACTTAGTTGGGAAAAGGCTATCCAGATGATGACCAACGAAACGATGGATGGGCTGTGTGAAAGATGATATGGCTAGAAAGGGGTGACTACCGAGATGACGACTATTAGAGAAGTATGGGAGAAGAAGATAAGTTGCGGAGACCACAAATATTGGGGATGAGGGCAAGAGAATGCTGATGGTGATGTAATAAGCTTGAACACTGACATAATCATTCGCAGGCCATTTGAAGACAGGGTAAGTTAGGGTGCCCCGTTGGTCTCGTGGTCGCAAGCGCGACTGCTGAGCGTGGGGTCCTGGGTTCGATTCCCAGGTTGGGCAAAGTGTTATTGGGTTTTTCTATTAGAAATTTCTCAGCAACAGCAGTGATACCTCGGAAAGCACGTTAAGCCGTTGGTCCTGTGCCTGATCTCTCTCCGGTCGTGTCGGATTGCCGTCCCATCGAACTACAAGAGTGAGGGAAGAGAGAGTGCACTCAGTGCACCTGTGTCTAGTCTCGCGTCGATGGCTAGTCTCTGCTGAGATTGTCCGTCATGACCGAAATTCGGTCTGGAGGATTATTATTATAAGTTAGGGTGACAATTAATAGTTGCACCGCACAAGGTACAAAATCGCTTTTGTACCTTGTACATTAGGATACCAATTTTTTCATGTTTAAGAAAGAATACAATACGTCATTTCTATCTGCTTGTTTTAACCCTAACTCTGCGTCTGATGGGTCGAAATCGAAACACAAAATAATAAGTTGAAAATGTAAATCGGTGAACAGATGTTTGTGGCAGTTGCTGGGTTCATTTTTAAGCTTTGAACCTAAATAAATTATTATTTTTGCCGTAATTGTGATGCTGTCTAGCATGTAAATTGATTTGATGGTTTTGAAAAGATTAGATTTCGTGTTAAGTTTTCATCATCATTGAAAATCAAATGTAAGTAATTCATTGTCCCGCCCGTATATAAATTTAATTCAAACAAATTGAAATGTATAACAGATTTTGTTCATTTTAACACCATCTTATACCTATACATATAAAACAAAACAGCTGCTTCTTTAAAACTGTTAGATTTGATACCAATCTTGGTTGAAATCTAGTTTTAAATTGAGATTCACGACTGAACATTAATCAAAACTAAGTAAAACTCGAAAAAGAACACAGATAAATCACAAATCTTTGTTTGTGAAAATACATAAGAATGTAACCACGTACATACTTAAAGTACCTTCGGGTACGTGTGAAACAATATGGCGTCCTCAGTGACGCCAGAGACGAGCGCTTGAGCTAATGAGGGGTAAGCAGACAAAGCAGTGTAACACAAAACTTGACGAGTGTTTACAAATGAGACACTTGTAGTTTTTCAAGGAAAAGAGAGGAATGCTTCAGGTTTTAGAAAGTACTGAGCTACTTACAAAGTGTGTTAACCTGCGATTGTAAGAAAGTAAAATCCATATTTATAGGCAGAAAACTGAATATAGGGTTTTTACTAGTTTTAGAGAGAGAGGACTATGAATTCCCCATTTCCTCTACAATATACCAAACTTACTTGGTCTTATTACAAAACAAGGTTTTTCTTTTGACATGGTTTAAACCATCGAACCTGTTTTTGAAATAAGAACCTAACAGAAATCGAAATACACTTCTTATTACAAAACTGACAACTTGGTCTGGTCTTAGATTGTCTATTTTGTATTAAGAACTTTACTAAAGTCGGCACAAAGTTCCAAATACAAAAACTAAATCGAAGATTTAGGCTCGGGCTAGAGTTAGATCGTGTTTTGTAATAAGACGGGCTAAGTTTATAGTTTCAAATTCAATAAAAAGGATTTTCTTTTTTTTGTGTTTTTTTGGTTTGTTGAAAAAAAAATCCTCTTTAAAAATGATAAATCCATCAACTTTGCCGTTGCAGGCCACAGCTGGACAAGGGCGAAGGCCTTTTTCAAGCTGTGCACACTGGGATCACTGCCATTCGGATTGAGTCTTCATACGCTGCCTCTTTTAGGTCGTCAGTCTATCTAGCTACGGAGTGTTTTCTGTTTGATAATCCTGCAAACTATGGTGACTGCGCCAAGACGGGGTTAAGTTTTTCAGTATCTAGATAATATTATATATGTGTAAGAGTGTGTTGTATCTTTGTATGTGGCATTCTTTATGATAAATGATTTAATTTCTGTAAGTAGATTTGTACAAACACTTTTACACATCAATCATATTTAAAAAAATATATGAGGTTTTCTACTCTGAGAAGAAAGGCCGAAACAAACTCAGAGGTCACAGCCTCTTTTATAGTCCACACATTATCTTGGTCAGATCATGTGAAGACCATGTTGATTGGTGTCTGAAATGATCTTTTGAGGAAAGAACCACACAGATTAAGTGGACATGTTCAGTCAGTGCACGCATTTATCAGTAATCATGCAGCTCAACTCAGAACTATTATACTTGCCCCCGAAGTACCCTAACGGCTGAAAGGATTTTAATACATGAGGTATTTAAAAATCCCTCTGGGTCGCCCGATGGCTAAAGGCTAGATTTTGTTTGTATAAAATCAAAATGGCGGATCCTTGACGTCAGTACCACATCAAATCTGTTACTGAACCAAAATAACTGCCAGGAACTGCATCAGACTGCTTGAAAAGTGAGCTTGTTTTTTAATTAGTTGTTTGCTTGGTTAGTTGCAGTCAGTTTTTTTTTAATTATTATAAACCCACTGAAAACTAGTAAGTATACAAACAGACGCAAAAGCAGCAATTTCTTTCAACTATTTCAGCATACATCGCTTCCTTATTGCGAGGGGGTTGGCCAGGGAGCTATGAATTTGCCATATGGATCTGATAAATCCAGCTCACAATGTAAGGCGTCCGTGACCAACTGGAAACGATAGGATTAACAATATGCAATAAACTGTACGAGGAATTGATTCAAATTATAGATTGTGGCATCTGTTCTGCTGTGGACTACGAGGCAGGATTAAGTTAGGTATGGTACCTATAAAAGCAGTCGATCTGTCTGTTTGGTTGTTGAGTCATGATTATTATCTTATGCAATTTAGCTTATCTTGGTAGGTACGTAAAGTTAAGTGGAAGTGCATCACAGGGCTAGGTAAACATTAACTAAAAGAATATCAATACACTTTTGTTATTCACACTTCAGTGGATAGGAGACTCCGCTACACTGCTTGGGGAGCCATGTGGCGGAGTGTGCTGCCTCATTCTTCGCAGTTTTTTGTAATGTCCTTTCCGATGTTAAGACGTTGGTCTAGGATCACAGCCAGGCGTCTCTTTCGCTTCTGCTAAGGGATCGGCTTGCCGAACATGAGCAGTCTTGGTTCTTCTCCGTTTATTCACTTCACCAAAACAGGCAGTCTAAGTCAAGCGCACATTTCCACCGCAACGGGCCTCAGCTACACATTTTCATGCAAAAAAAAGTGTGGTGAGGTCTGCCTGTTGTGTGCGTTCATAGAAAATTAACGCAAGTGATGAAGGAGGATTTTTGCAATGTGATGTGGCCCGTCCCAATTTGCTCTAGCCTTAAATTAGCGTTGTTTACTTCCCCAAGGTGGACTGTCTTTCTTTTTCTAACGTATCCTCTTTGTGATCCCCAATCTATTATAGCAGGTAGCCCAGACTAGCAATTATGGCAATATCCTCTCTTGTGGTATGCAAGACGATTAGCTGATAGGCACATTAGTGTTCGTCTCATCCTCGACGAGGAAAAATATGTATCTATTAGACAATCCATTTACGACACGATTAGAGCTGAAAATCTATCGTCGGCAATCAACTGAGATGCAAATGCGTCAGACGGCAAATTATTTTGCGTTTGTCAAAGTTTTATTCAATCCTTATATTTGTTGCTATAGTGCTGTAAATTCAATGAAACCAATTTTTCTAACTGTAATCATATCATGGTTATAGAATATTCAGAAAACAAATGACATTCTCCTAAGATAAAAATCTTACTTTCTTATATCAAACTACATACGAGCTAAATTCATATGTTTAAGAGTTTTACGAATGCATGTAAATATGTGCTTGTTCGTTTGTCCTTAGGGCGAATTAATAGTCGAGTGTTCATAGTGCATGCTTTGAAATAAGACTATCTGGATAGAAAATGTAAATTTCCGTAAGTTTATGCACCGCTGCGTAGGAACTGCCGCGGGCAAACGCTAGCTTGATTACGCTGTGAATTTTCTGAAGCCGTCAAGTATTTTGTAGAACTAAATTACTTACTATTCGTGATATGATTGCTGAGAAGCAAGGGTGTACAGGAAAACTAGAGCTTAAAGGTATTGTTAAGTTACATCTTAAGACATTTCTGTTTTTGAAGTGAATATTCTTAGGCGACGATTCGATAATTGGACGAGAATTTAGAGTGAAACTTCAAGGACGCGTCACGTTTGGCCTCAGAACAATAACTGTTTTAATTATTGTTCTGAGCGTTTAGACATTTCATAAAGATAACACCCTCTCAGACTAAATCTCTCGGATTGTTTATTTATTTTAAAGTTTCACTTCTATCACGTGAACGGTTCTGCACGCGCAATTTTTTCCATAAACTAAGTACACAACTCTTTGTTTTCCCTAATATAATAAAATAAAATAAAAATACTTCGTAAACATAGGATAATATTACGTCACGCCTGTATTATCGTCTACAATAATGCTTGACCGCCAAAACCATAAGGTTCCGGTCGTCGCCGTCGCGTCGGGCGATTGGACTAGAGGCCCCACCGCACATGGTACGGATTTTGGTCAAATCTGATGGATCTAGCTAGAACTGATAATGGAGTCTTTAAAAAGAAAGCCGTCTTGGGCCATATGGTTAAATTCCGACAATCTATCAATATTAACATATTACTTACTACATCTTTATCATTGCGCAGGGCACAAATTGGATCTACCAGTCCTGTCTCCGCAGGAAACAGGAGATATCTGCACATCCTCCATTTGCAATTTGTTACAACTAGCACTACCTGCTCCAGTATTCATGCCTCAGGATACGACTGTTTATAATTAAATGAATACGGATATTGACTAGAATTTAATTACAAAGGTAAATCTTCTGATTCAACGGTAATTTCGAAAAAAGGTAATAATTTTGATGACCGACGACCTTAAAAGAGTAAACGGGATAGACTAGATTTAAAAAGCGAACAACCTGCTGTTGAGGTACAACTTAAGAGAGGCTAATGTACAGCAGTGCTATTTATAAACAAATTTATTTGTCTTGCTAAATTAAACCATCCCACTCAAACATAATTGTGAATGTTAGTAGTTATTTAACAAACACACACAACACTTACACACACACACACACATCACTTATACACACGCATAAACACACGCAGTCAATGTAACAAACTACATAATTATTCATATTGCTCATTGAAATTTAAATTTTCTTTTGTTCCCTTTTTTATTATTATCATTAATATTTCTCTCATTACACCGTTCATGTATTTAATTAGGTTCACTGCGAACAGGGTGCGATGAAAAGGACTATTTTGTGCACGAAGTAACAGTAGAACACTGGCTCCTAAGGCACAGGTTTCCCCTAGTTTAGGAGGCAGGGTTTCCTCCATTCCAGACACCTTTTTACAACCAATTGTTTTTGTAACCTACATTTACTACTTATTGTAACAAAGTCATCTATTATCAATAAAGTAATTATTATTCCGTTTATTTATTTTCATACATATAAAATACATTTTTAAATATTTTTATAAAAAAACATTTAAAAATATAAAAATAGTGGTCCGCCGGTATCAGGAGCAGGGTCCAAGCTACCGCTGGTTAGGGCTCCAGAGACAGGAACCTTCTCACGATAGGAGCCGTGTCGAGGAGTACTGCCTTCTGAATCAGGCCCTTGATCCAACCGCCTAACGAGAGCCTCGAAAGATGTTGATCGAGGCTTTCGGCCATCAGGCCATTGGCCGATACGACAATCGGCACAATGACAGCCGAGCTCACATTCCACATGTCAACAACCTCGTGTGCTAAGTCGAGATATTTAATTTGTTTCTCTTTCTCAGCTTTCACAAGGTTCTCGTCATGTGGAATGGTAACATCATTATAATTATTATTATTATTAAGCTGAGTTGACTGATTGATGAATAACAAAATTTAGGACAACAAGGTGCACTGTTCCTATAGTGGTTCTCTTGGAGTAAAACTGGCAGAAACTCAATAGGTACTTTTCAAGCCCTCCCAAACTCATGCTGCCTCGTAGTCCTACATAAAGACATACTGTACAAGTTCTATTCTAACTGGCAAATTCACTGCGAAAACCGTAGCCAGACCGACAGAAACGGAATTGTGAAAATGAGTGAGAATTAGTGAGAATCGTGTGAGAATAGAGTGATGTATTTAAAGCTTCTGTATGTAGGTGTTATGTGGTTGAAACAACTTTAATCACTTGTGGTGTAAGTGGGAAAAGAATTTGATTCTTCAGAAGGAACGCACGTAAATGAATTTCACCAAAAAAACTTAATTTCAGGTAAAAAGAACAATGCTGCCGATTCCCTTGTTTACAAACTAAACCAAATTTAAGTTCAGTGCATCTTTTTCTTTCTATTTCATTAAGAAAAGGACAGAAGATAAATTTTAGTTTAGTCCTGTCAAATTAATCAGCGCCTGCCACTACTCCATACAAGTTTAGACGTGATTAAAAAGTTGACTACTAAAATTACATCAAATTACGTCAGGTGCTGACTAATTTGACAGGACTAAAATAATGTTTATCTTATGTCCTTTTTATAATGAAAAAGAAAGAAAAAGATGCACTCAAGTAAAATTTAGTTTAGTTTGTGAACAAGGGAATCGGCACCATTATCTCTCTATGGCCGAGATCTCTAGTCGTTACTTAGAAATGTTTAAGTAGCGTCCCGTGTTTATGATGTACTTGTAGTTTGGCGATTGTGCGACAGTGTCATGAATAACGCTTAGCCAAAGTACGTACTAAGTGACGTTTATATATAGATCACGACCTGAAACCACAGTATTTTTTAAGTATTAAACTCTCGTACGTGTAAAATTAAATAAACCCGTAGTAACACTTCCACAATACGTTAGAAATATCATCATTTCGCTTCTAAACTAGCTGTTAAGAGCTCCCCACACCTGCAATACGGTCTCTCGTGAGAATGCCGCTTGTACAAGTAAATTTAAGAACTTTTATCTATACCGCTACATTTTTAGACTGAAATAAGTTCTTTATTGACAACCAGGCGGCGTTATTTTCTGTATTTCCTGAAAATACTTTTTTGTTATCATTTTTCAAGTTAGTATCCCTTATGATGAAAGAGGTACGTACCTCCTTATGTTAAAATAGCCTCGAAGAGTGGCTATAACTCTCCATCTCGATCTCTACTCTATCATATTCGTTGTAGCCGAAGTTATTAAGATTATGTTGAGAACAAAAAGGCTTGGGGTGGAGTTGCTCCAATTTTTGAATACTGAATGTTGTTATTTTTTATAAACACTTTGGCATTGGTTGATTATTATATATACACAATGACATGAATACTAACTTTGAGAAGTATAATATTCTTATATAAATTATTGTGAATGTGAGGACCATGTGGGTCATTGTTTCAGTTTTAGTCATGGTCTGGCAGTTTAAGTAGTATATGAGGCCGACCCAAATGTCTTTTCTTTGGTATTTTTCGTCGAATAGTTGATTTCCTTAAGTTCTGAGTTGAGCTGCACGATTAATGACAAACGCGTGCACTGACTAGACAGGTCCGCTTAATCTGTGTGGTTCTTTCCTCAGAAGACCATTTCAGAAATCAATATACATGGTCTTCACATGATCTGACCAAGATTATGTCCGGACTTTAAAAGAGACCGTGCCCTCTGAGTTTGTTTCGGTATTTCTCCTCAGAGTAGTCAGATAGGAAACGCTGACCTAATCAAATTTTCAAAAATATGTTTCAAAGTATTTGTACAAACCTACTTCCAGAAAACCATTTTTTTCCCGTCCAACACTTTGACCGATCCGGGGATCAAATGCAGGTCCCCATGCTCGGACTTCGGGCTTGCGACGACTGGACCAACGAGGCAATACTATTTTAAATACGAAAAAAAAAACTGTAAGTATAAAATGCTTTAACAGCCAACATCGACAATAACATACCAATTTCAGCGGCGGCTGATGTACTTTGCCAAGTTTCAAATACGTACAAAAAGTGTAATTTGCGACCTGCCAAACCACAGTAACCATCGCCAGCAGCTGCCGCTTCGCCAATTCTTTTGTGTGAATGTACCAGTGTATTAAACTTCTGTATTAAGTTCTGTACAACTTTCTGGAGTAATCGAGACGCTGGAAATATAGTGAGGAGCTTGTATCGATGAAATGTTTGTAATGTAGTGTCGTTTTACTAAGTGGAATGTGTCGTTGGCTTTGTGGTGACTTCAGAGCATGGAGTGGAGTAGTAATTAATAGCTTCGATTTCCACAGATCGGGCAATGTGATGTTGGGTTTTTCTATTAGGAATATCTCTGGTGTTTTACATAACAACCTGGAAACTCATACCAAATAAAAAATCAAGACATAGCGTTGCGAACAATACAGTGAAACATTAAAAACTACACCTTGCTCTGTGCATTACGCACATATTTACAACCAAACTACACCTCACTAAGTGCACACATGTTTATGAAAGGCATGTATTTAATGCGGCAACTAAGTAAAATGAATATAGGTTTTAAAAAAAAATAGAGTTGGTACCATATATAATGGGTTGGCAGCTAATAAGGAGTATCGTAATAAGTAATAGGTAGCATATTAATATATCAGTAATAAGCTCCGTTTTAATTTAAACTAGCATCAAGTTTTTCTTTTGAGAACAGAATTAATATCTAAGCGGAAACTTAATGGCGAAAACAAAATAGAAAATGGGCGTTCATGTTTGTCATAATTGTCACAGTTCTAACCAAACCTTAATTAAAATATTCTATGCATGGTCGATGGCAGGGCTTGGTCGACGGAGTCCCGCTTCGCGGGGCTCCTACTTCTGGGTGGTTTATAAAAAAATAACCACGAAGGGGATGGCGGGGTCTATCGACGCCGCCATCCCCTTCTAACCTAACCTGTCCGAGTCGGGGTGCCCTAAAGACCAGATTGCATCCAGTTTCTCCTGGTAACAAATTAAAACGGAGCTTATTACTGATATATTAATATGCTACCTATTACTTATTACGATACTCCTTATTAGCTGCCAACCCATTATATATGGTACCCACTCTATTTTTTTTGTTGCAAACATTTAGTCGACTTTTAAGTTATTAGTCACTCGGAAAATAATAATCCTTTATGAAACCGGCCTTACGTCACCGTTGACAGCGCTATGTCTTGATTTTGTATTTGTTCTGAGACTGGAAAAATGTGGGTGTAGGTAGCTAACCTTAGGTGAATACAGGCATGATATTAGTTGAGTTGTTATCAGAGCTACGTTTTAGTAGAAGTGTTTTAAATC
This sequence comes from Brachylomia viminalis, assembly GCA_937001585.2. Classification (NCBI taxonomy): domain Eukaryota; kingdom Metazoa; phylum Arthropoda; class Insecta; order Lepidoptera; family Noctuidae; genus Brachylomia; species Brachylomia viminalis. Next base: position 3,933,118 of record OW443301.2, read on the forward strand.
TCGTCGGGAAATCGACGACAGTATTGGAATTGTACCTATTTCTGCTACCAAGCAGCGTAGCTGTCTTTCGGTTTGGAGCTTCTTCTGGGTAAGCTCACTCCATCGTCGACTCTGTCTCTGTCACCACTGACCTAGACTAGAGTCAAGAGCAAACCTATCTTAAATAAAAATAATAAAAGGGTATGGGAGCTAGTATGATTACAGGCGCCTGTGACATTTGCAACACACCTGTCATAAATCTACAAGGCCTCATTGATTAAAAACTGCAGTAGACGTCCTTTCGAATGGTGGTCATCGTAGATTCTTCTACATGGATAGTGTTTTTGTTGATAATAATATATTTCTTAATAATACCAGGTTATTACCGTCGCACTACAGGGCCAAAGCCTCTTCTTATACACAGAAGGCACGAGCATTGATCACCACGCTTGCTCACGACGGGCTGGCGATTTCAGACTTATAATAACTACAAGTCCAGGTTTCCTCACGGCGTTTTTCCTAAACCGATGTCAGTAATGTCAACGTGTAATGTAATGTAAACTAGGAAAGTACATTTATGAATTCCTTTATAGTTTTCTTTAAATCGCAACACCGTAAACTATACACGTGTCGAAAATGATGACGTTGGGCAATAAATATTGCTGCTTTCATGATAATTATCAGTTAGGTACATAATTAATGTTTTACGGTTATTACTTACGTTTTTACATCGGGTTTGCCCGACTAATTTCCTCATAATAATTTGAAACTACCTTCGATCAAAATAGTACTAGATTTCCGATGAGCGCATCAAAATCGGCCGGACAAAATAATACCACAAATAATGTTGTGGTCTTATTTTGCAATATAGTTTTTTCAACCTTATTGCTTAGAAATTATGTTTTATTTTTCCATAAATATATTTGTTCTTCTTTTAAAACTGCGTTTACTTTTCAATCGAAGTGGTAAATATATTGCAAACGATAATAAACCTTATGCTTGAGTGTTAAGGTTTATAATCAAGTTATATGCAACTGCGGCCACATGAGTGATGTGCTTTTGTTCCTAATCCTTAATCTAGTGCTATTGTTGATCGATGAAAACTCAACACATAGAACTCTCAAAAGACAGAAGTCATATTTTTAAACGCCACTATTTCCTGGTTCTTTCCTTTCAATAACGTAAACGCAATGTGTCTTTTACACGTCAAAAACCTCTCGACCGAAAAAACCAATTAAAAAAAAAAACAGTTTCTCAGGATAACTAAATACAACGATATTATTGATTTTGATTCGTTTGTTTACGTCTTCCTAATTAACGTAATGTTCAAAGTGAATGTAGAAACCAAACATCTATACTAATAATAGAGCTGAAGAGTTTGTTTGTTTGTTTGAACGCGATCATCTCTGAAAGTACCAGTTGGATTTGAAAAATTCTTATTGCATTTACATTGCAACTACGCAACACACTGATGTCATGCAAAATCCTGCATCGCGCAAGCAGAGTTTACCGGGCAACTAGCATATATATATACAACGCCCCGACATCAATCGTCGTCGGGCAGTTGCCCACCAGACACAACACCCGTCTGGTCGGAGGATCCTCCGTTTTCTATAGAGGTATGAGTAAACCTTACACCCTGTTCCTCATACCTCTAAAGCCCAATTATTGAGGATGAAGGCTATAATTTAACATCATGCTAAGACCTTTAGCAGCCGAGTAAAAGAAAATGAATCAGAAAGAACGCTAAGCGAAAATGAAGTGATAGCGCGGGCAGGTGATGCGATGCGACGGGGTGGGGCGGGGACACGAGAAATTTGACGTGGATGATGTCGCGAGCAGTACCTAGTACTACATATACATACATATCGTTAATTTGCGAAAAGCTTGACAAATTCAAAACGAGCAATTTTTGGGTATGACGATTTAAAAGAGTAAAAGTATCAGTAAGCGTGCGACGAAGCATATTATAGTCACATTTTTCTAGCTCCCTCATTTTTAGGCTTTAGTGTAATGTCGTTTATAAAGCAAATAGCAAAAAGAATAAAATTTGCAATTTTTTTTAGTTATGTCACCCTTTTTGCAAATGAGCGATATAACAACCTGGTTGTACACAATTATAAAATACATAATACATACAACACACATAACACATACCTATACATAATACATTTTATACATATAACTAGTTCTTAGGCTAACTTACCTTTACAATTACGATATTATTACTAAGTTTTATTAGCAACATTATGGAATAAGCAGTGACGAAAGTATGACGAATATATATTTTAGGGAAGAAAACCGGTTCAAGCAGGCACTTGTCTTAAACAAAATGCTTGTTTTTCGTCAAAGTGAAGGCCCAGGGTACACCGGTAGTGGTATTAAATCCAGGATTTTGCAATCCGCTTAGCCAAGCATCTCTACCGTGCCGCAATGGCCAGTCATTAAAGACCAAATTCCTTTCCAACTGTTGTGGCCATCGTTTTGAGAAACAAAGACATTTTGAACAGAATACAAATATGACAAACTGCAGCAAAAGGAGGTTCTGCTTGTAATCGTAGAAAAGGATGTCTATGTCAATGGGAAATTGAACCTATTCTCCTCAATTAAAAATAAGGTAAATACATGTCTAGCAAGAGTCACTATCTAGCTAAAGTTTCGTTTTTTTTTTTTACAATATATTTTTTTCCTGCATTTTGTTCTGGGTTCATGTTGCCTTATTATCATTATTCTAGTTACCTTAGCACGGACGAGTTGCTTGGCCAACACACCAGTATTGAATAGTAAACATTCAAATTCAAACCAACGGAACCTTTTACAATAGGTACGACACAGAGTCGAATGCTGTTTCAGAAGTTGTCCCCTGAATTCGCAATTTGGGGCCCCTGTACGCAGGCGTCGCCTGCTATAGAGGGGCCCTTTGAGCCGGGCTCTCGGATGCACTGAATACCCACTACCCACCTTGAGACTCCTTAAAACGCTCATATAGCAATGCTCTAAGTAATAAACTTTGAGTAAAAGGCATTTCCGTACTGCTATGTTTGAGAGCGGAAACTTACGGTTGCTAAAATTTTATCGTATTAAAGTTAAGGTTTTTTGAGAAACAATCGTATGTTTGAGTTTGTTTCTTTGAGTGGAAAAAGTTTTGCTCGGTGTTCTGTTTTGGTTTGTCGTTTGGCTACTTTGATTAGTTAAGCCGGGTTTACGTTACATTAAGTCAAGTCCATGCTTTAATATTTTGGTTTAACTTTACAAATAAATAAAATTGAAGTGTAATTGTGTTTGTAATGTCAAAATAACAGCTTTTTACTAAATGCGTATGAAAGCATATAAACATAATCAGCCTATAATGTTCCCACTGCTGGGAACACAGGCCTCCTCTCGGTGAGCGAGTGCTGGGCCGTAATCCACCACACGCGGGCCAATGCGGGTTGGTTATGAAAGTACCTATATACGGTACTTCATTATCATCAATTCAGTAATTTGATATGTAGACAATTCATATTTTTTTAATTGGAATTTAATTATTATGTTTAAATTTATTATGTTAGAATCATTATTATTGTCACAAAATTTGCATTCCGAATTTAGTAGATGGAATATAAAGACCTATTCATTGTATGTTAAAAAATCTGTAAATTACCATATTTCGTGGAAATAAATGAATCTATCTATCTATCATCTGCCTAGCCTTCTCCCAAATATTTTTGGGGTCGGCTTCCAATCTAACCGGATGCAACTGAATACCAGTATTTTACGTGGACGACTGCCTATCTGACATCCACAACCCAGTAACTGGGTAACACTGGTTGTAAGACTATCTGGCTTCTGACGACCCGAAACGACGGTCTAAGATCCACGAATGACAGCCGGGACCAACAGCTTAACGTGCTTACCGAGGCACCGAGAGGTCTCAGTATATAAAGATGGTCACCCATCTACAGACCTACCGCGGCAAGCGTAGCTTTACCTGATCGATCGACCTGCGCGGCTGTTATTACTTAGCCACGAGCCCCTAAAGTATATACAGTACATATTTAAAAAAAAAATCGTCCGTCTTCTTGTTTGTGCCGGCTAATCTCCGTAAAGCCTGGACCGATTTTGACGGAACTTTCACTGGCAGCTAGCTGATGCTATAAGTAATTACATAGTTATCGTCTCGGTAGCACGTTCCCGTGGGATACTTTCCGACATCCACGCGAGCAGCAGCTAGTACTAAACAATTTAGTCCAAGTTGATATACGCTTATGTGATTCATATAGCATTATCAGCCTATAATGATTCATTTGCCTTGACATAAGAACTCGCATGTCTTAGAACATAGTTCTAAGATATGGTTTTCTCGCGATATTTCCTTCGCCGTTTTGAGAGCTACCTAACAGTGGTGATAAAATAAAATACTTACACAAAGTAAAGAAACTAACAAACATTGTTACAAATTTTACGGAACCCTACCAACCTCTGCATACAAAATATTTCTAACGAAACACAACATACTTCATTGTCACAGCTTCGACATGACGTATCACCCTGATAAACTGTGCATTGAGTATTTTATGGTAACCGTTTGAACCCATACACCCGTTATAAGTCGTTATTGTTTAGACAGTAGCCGTGACAAATAAGGGAGTGGCCTTATCTACCTATGTGTAGGCTCTAGAGGTTTGTAACCTGACAATAGATAATAAAAAGGTGCCAATGTGTCTATTCCACTATACCTACTTTCTTTATTTTCTCTTCGACAGTGCTAACAATGAATCGTGAAAGAATACAAGCTGATCATACATGATCAGCTTGTATTCTTGTTTGTTGTTGTTGTTGTTTGCTTAATATACTGAACTCTTGTAGACTCGGCTATGTTTATAGCTACAGCTATAAAAATAGCCGAGTCTTTAAGAGTTCAGTTTTGTAAGTCAAGAAATTGTCCAACAATTAAAAAAAAAAAATCGGGCTTTTAAAATATCACAGTTATGTATCTGTCAAAGCTTAAACTGTAATAAACACAAAATAATGTAGCTGCATTCAAAACAAAAGTCATGAAGATAAAGCGTAGCTGAGACATCCAAGAACTGCCGTAAATAACTTAGCAGGCTCGTCAAAGTTTTTGAAAATAAATGCAAACAGCACTACGCAGCTAGTACCGCCAACATTTAGATTTTGTACAGACAGGTCCAGAAATAATTAGAATATTTATTTTAGGAACATTTACACGTTTATTGCGTGTAGGATGTACCTAATGATGTAAAGCATCATAATCATATATCCACCATCACATTTTAAAGGTTATTGTAGGGCAAATAAGACCTATTTTTAAGTGATCATCACAGATCTAAGTTGCCATCTGAGAGACAAAACTGAAATATCTCATGTGCCTTTATCAGTTCCGGTGTAAGACAACATCTCATACAACCCATCAAATCGGGACACACTCAACGAAGGCTTCCTTCAGAAATAACAGTACACTACTATTTTGTTCAGTAGCAATCTACTGGCTTTTTGCAGACATTTCGGTCAGTAAACCTGAATCCCACCAACTTAAAAATAATATCAGAAAGTGAACCGAGCATGGTGACCCTAACGCCACCTCATCTGAAAGACAAAAAGGCCTCAGATAAAGTTGTTAATTTATAGCTAAGAAGCCAGCGAATGAAAAAAAAGTTACTATTACGGACTGACGTTTGTTTTCTTTTGTCATTTATTCATAAAATAAATTAAAATATAGAACATAATTACACTGTTTGTTTGGAATGAATTCTCTTATTTTGAAGGCAAGATATTAAGGAGCCGCATAAACAAGGATGGTCACAGTAGGAATTTTAGGAGTGCATGTTTTCTATCTTGCCTTTGGTGGCCTGCTTTATTTTACCCCCGTGTCTCGGGAAAGCACGTTAAGCCGTTGGTCCTGCGCCTGATCTCTCTACGGTTGTGTCGGATTGCCGTCCCATCGGACTATGAAAGTGAGGGAAGAGAGAGTGCACCTGTGTCTGCGCACTCACTTGTGCGCAGACACAATCCCCGCGCCGAAGGCTAGTCTCCGTTGAGATTGGCTGCCATGGCCGAAAAACGGTCTAGAGGAATAATATTTTCATGTGCTCTTAATCCTTACCTAAATCTGCTACTGCAGTCTACCGCTGCGTTTTGGGTGCCCCGACCAAAAGCACCATTTATGAACAAACAGCTTCCAAAATTAGCCAATTAAAACAAACAAAACACAAGTCCTTACCGCCACATTTAACTACACCCGATCAAAAATGCGTGCCTCTCTAATTTTGTACAAGACAATAAGATGTGTTTTTATGTAGCCACCCCTACGACCCGTGGCGGCCCGTAGCAGGTAACGGTCGAACGATTTTGATTTAAAATGCGCTAATTTGTTCAACATTTGGTTACGGACGGTTTTTGTTACCTGCGGATTGTTTGAAGGTAGGTTAATATTAGGGATGCTAATAGCTGTTATTATACGTGACTGATGTTTAAAGTGCCTTATGGACCCTCTACTTTTATTAATGTGTGTTTTATTAAAAGGTTTTTTTTAATGTTTACTTCTGTGTTCAATTGCTATTGATTGGTGCATTTCTCTGGTTGTAAAGCCAGGTACAATTAATTGATAAGTAAATTGACTACCAAATTAAATTGTTTGTATTTTCAAATCACAATTGTATGAAATGACTATAGCAAATTGACGTAGGATGACATTTTGCTTATCAATTAATTTCCCTGACTGTAAGTATTTACCTATTCTAACTTCGAAGCGGCATCAACAATTTAATATTTATAGCATAAAAGACTTTGACTTTTCCACCAAAAAGCAAATATAATAATTGAAAAAAGTCTTGCATTATTATGATGGTAAGTTTCGAAGGTGTGTGTATGCGTCGTCTTTTCACGAAATACCTGTAAGATGTGAGCTCCGAAATGGGCGAGTAGATAGATGCTTAGATTAATAGAAGTCTTTCTTGTCCACCATAATTATAACAAATTACTTTTTATACCGCTAATATTGTTCAGTTTAATTTTTGTTGTTATGTTTTTTGTGGAGTACAATAAAGAATATATAAATAAATAAATTGGGGTCCCTCAAAGAGGGGTCGTTCCTAAATAATAACAGTCGCAGTGGTCGATTAAAGGTTAAGCGACGCTGGCCGCGGTCGCTTCGTGGATGGGGGACCATCCACTACCTATCCAGACCCAGGTGTTTCAGAAATCACGTTCTATTCTATTCTATTTTTATGGTTCTGGCTCCATCGGTAAGAAATCACGTTAAACCGTTGGGTCTCGGCTGTCATTCGTAGATATTTGACAGTTGTTACGGGTAGTTAGAAAGTCTAAAAGTCTGACAACCAGTTTTACCAAGGGGTATCGTGATACCCAGTAACTGGGTCGTGGGGGTCAAATACAGATACAGCAGTAGGAAGTGGTGAAAGGTGGACGTTTTGGGCGACTATCTTATGTAATTTTGACGTTCAAAAAGTGCTGATTCTCAGCCTAGTTTGAATAAATGACTCACTGAGATAGGCAGTCGCACCATGTAAAATACTAGTATTCAGCTGCATCTGGTCAGACTAGAAGCCAACCCAAACATAGTAAGGAAAAGGCTACTTAGAAGAGATTGAAGACTCTCCATATATACAACTGCTTCGTTGGATAAGTTTAGCTAACGCGACCACTGACTGGGTCCTTCGTTCGATCCCGACATAGGGCAGTGTTTCTTTAATTTTCCACAAGACAGATTTCTTTAGAAGCCCGGAGCTGAAGCATATTACCAATACCCGTATTGGCAATAGGCTTGCCTCTATCACAGAGACTTGAAACATAACTAGCGAAATGCGAGCGTACTATAAGCCTCTGACTTGTCTATACCACATCAGAAATAAAGGCGTAATGCCATGCTTTACTAAAATATCTGACCATTGCAAAAAAATTTAAAACATTTTACAAAATTACTTTTAGATAAATGTTATTATTCTGTGCAGGAATTCCTAAATGATATATTTTTTAAATATCTTTATTATCCTTACTTTATATTATATTTGCATGCTATATTAAGGCAGAATGTACATGGATCCTAACAACTTATTTTTGTGTACCTACATTCTAAGCAAATAAAGACCAATTCTATTCTATTCATACATAAATTACCAAGAACATTTTAGACGATAACCTGCTGTATGTTATGGCCCCAACCGAAAAGTGTGTCACTCACAGACGCAAAGCCTTTCTGCAAGATTACTTTCAGCGATATCAAGATACTGCGTACACACAGCAAGAGGGTAGGGCTGCCACTTATACGCAATACTTTAAATTATTTTTTTGCTACAAAGAACAAGAATAGAATAGAATACTCTTTATTATGTATACCATAAAAATTACAGATATAAATGTAGAATTTTTACATAGGGTGACACAATGGGCGGTCTTATCGCTAAACCTTTTGATGGCTTAAAGGGAGAAGGAGAGACAATACTACATGTAGTTAGTGATGTACCATTTACATACAATCAATACATAAAACATATAGATACTTATCTACTCTTATCATATACAATAATAAACTTGAAACAATAGCAAGGAAACTTTATGCAATGATGATGTTTAAGGAGAGAGGAAGTGTTAAACAGAAACAAGGATAGTGTAGAGATAAAAAACAATAAATTAAAAGTTTGAACCTTTGGAGGACTTTGTACGGTATAGTGAAATGCTTGGGTGCATAACAAGCGTGTACCTTTTAAATGCAAATGACCAGACAGTAGAACATTTCAGACCATTAGAATAGTGGCTTAGACTGTGTCTTGTCTATCAGTCAGGCAGCCGCAATTGTTTGACATGCAGAGAATATTCAATTAATCAATTCAGCAGTCCACTGCTAGACTTAAGCCTCTCCCGATTTGCACCACAACACCTAGTTCTCCACCTTCCGCATGCTGTATGTCCTAGGTCCCAGCCACCTTTTCTAAAGCAGATTGAGTCCGCAATGTTGGTAGCCCTGCATCTAAGGCATAAATATGATGTCTATAAGCAACCTAAGGGAAAAATGTAAGTGGCGTGGCCCATAATGATTTTAGTGATATAAGACAAAACGGAAGCAAACGTGTTTTACCTGATTGAATCCAGACTGAAGAAGATCCAAAAAATTGGAAGACTGAATTTTCTGTGATGCTAGTTCTGTTTTCCGGATCTGCAATTGAGGCTGTTGTCTGAAATGTCATTGTTTCATTACAACTACCTTGCTTTTCGACTGCATCGATCTGAGGGCCGCTTTCGGAATGGAGATTTGAAAATCGAGGGTGAATGTAAAAAAAATACATTCATGCGGACCGTCAGATGCAAAAAAAAGTAGTACACTTTTCGTCTCTAAGCTGAACGTACGTTTCATAAAACTATTATTTAATCTGTGTGTGTGTGACCTGTGCCCTAAATCCCAAGAAGCAACAGAACAATTGGACAGGACGCAAGTAACCTTTGAGGTAAGAGTTTCCTTTCTTTAGGCGAGCGTTCTGATCGTTGCAGCCCCTTCGGAAAGCGTTCATAGGCTGCCCCCAATGTGTGGAGGTATTGTTCCTCGCACAGTCATTCTAATTAGAATATTTTAAAGATGAATGAAGTATCTATAAAGCCATTGACTTCTAAGTCATAAGCTTCCACTGGTTCACATGGTTCACTGGTTCACAGACGCTCCGTCCTTATTTACCCTCCAGAAAAAGCTAATACGAATTATTACAAACATAGAACCAACAGATAGTTGCAAGCCTTACTTCCAGAAACACAAGATTCTCACATTAGTTAGTACCTATATACATTTTGGAACTGTGTAAACTAGTCCGCAAATACCCAGATGCTTACAATACACGGGGTGATATACAAACAAACTATTCTTTGCGCCATAAAAATAGATTAAATTTGCCCCCTTCCCGCCTTAAATCACACTCATCCAGCCCATATTCCATGTCAATAAAAATATACAACAAATTGCCAGAAGATTTAAGAAACCAAAATAAAACCAGCATATTCTTAAATAAATTAAAGCAATACTTAATTAATAAAAGCTATTACACAGTCCATGAATATCTAGCGGATAAATCCAATAATACGATGATAATATGAATAATTTAATTTAATTAGCAAAATGACAAATATAATTTATACTAAAACATACATATACACACAATACAATCTGAATTATAATGTTGCAGACTTTAATTTTGAAAGAAGACGTGTATGAGTACGATTTAATAGAATGACATTTGAATATTTATTTTTGACATGTAAGTAAGTTGACATGGAATAGTTTTACTGTACTAATATATTAACTTTTTATTTTTTATTATGATCTCACTTCTGGATTTGATGTTAGATAATAAGCAATTTTAAATACAATTAATTGAAAATAATACCTATATTAATAACTATTAATAGATTAAGAAAACAAATGGAAATATAAAATACCTACTTATTATGATATGAAACATCTCGAACTGAAAAATTATAAAGCGCTCTTCCTCTCTACATATTTATGAAATTTGCTGTGCCCGACAGGGTCCATAATTGTTTCTATTTTTTATTTACCACCTATAAATGTACATTATGGATTTAGCAATAAACGATTTGACTTTGACTTTGACTTTGACACATAACTTAGCTTTTTGTCTACATAAAGTTTTTATTATGGTCTTTCTTGATTTTTTATCTGTTAGAAAACTTATTTGGTTTAAATAAAACCTATTTTCTTCCATTTCCACAGGAAAGAATCTAGTTTATTAAAACAGCCCCCAGCCATTGTTGCACAAAAATATAAGAACATTCACCGTCCCGTTTATGATCACTTTCGCCAACCTTCAAACTAATAAGATATTTCAAATGTCCCGCAATGCAAAGTGACATAATCCTTCCCAATGAAGCAGGGTTGCCACAAGCAAAAACGTGTTGGAATATTGTTACTGCTAATAGAGGCTTCAAGGGCAACTCGTTAGGGGAGCACTGAAGGGTGTGGAAACGCACCTGAGCCCCAAAAGTGGCTGTATTGAAAAAACAATGATCTGAGAGGGAATTTTAGTATGGGATTCAATATTTAAGTGAATTGTTATACTTTTATAAGAGCAGTGGTGATCCAGTGGTATCGGCCCCGACTTAAGAGTTGTAGGTCACGGTTCGAACCCAGCCAGGCGCTTTACTTTGTGTAAATAATTTCATCACCACTGCTCTCAAAACGGCGAAGGAAAACATTGTGAGGAAACCGGCATGTCCTAGAACCAAGAATTCGAAGACGTGTGACATCTACCAACCCGCACTCTCGAAGAGTGGAGGCCTGTGTCCCAGCAGTGGGAACATTGCTGATTATGTGTTATATTTTTGTAACAATCCTAACTAATACATATTATAAATGCGAAAGTTTTTTTGTTTGTGTCAAAGAAGTTTGTGTTACCTTTCACGCTTATACCACTGAATCGATCATCCTGAAATTTTGCAGATACGTTGTCAGGTGTACAAAAACGGACGTTGGGTACATTTCATCCCGAAAAAAAGTACTGTTCCCGAGTAAAACAACAATAACGTTCTTATGATAATAGATGGCGCCACGTGTAGTAGTGTAGTGTGTTAATTGCTTTTTTTTATTTATTTAAGTATCTAATGCATTTTGTGAGTCTCGAGGGTTGATAGACCGGTTTTTTATCCTCCTAACTATAATATTATAGATGGGAAAGTAAGTTTGTTGGCTTGATACCTTTTCATGCCCTAAACCACTGAACCGATCATCATAACTTTTTGCATATACGTTGTCACTTATACAGAAAAAAACACCCACCTTTCATTCTGAAAAGAAGTACTGTTCTGAGCCCATGAGTGCAACAAACAGAGTACAACCCGAATTGATTGTCAAATTCTAAATTAACGCGTGCGAAGCCGCGAGCAAAAGCTAGTTTAAATTAAATGTATTAAGTCTCAATTGCAGGCAGTCGTTCCATGTAAAATAATGGTATTCAGTTGCATCCGATTATACTGAGAGCTGATCTCAACCTAGTTGGGGAGAACTTGGCAAATGATGATGTACTTACACAACAAAATGGAGAACAAAAAATTCACAACTTTGTTTCAGCAACACGTTTCTGTGTTGCGAGAAACATTGAATGTAACAGTGTCGCTAGCAACATGCAGCGTCGTAAGCACAAGTGGAGAAAGTTTTGCCCAGACTGCTTGCCAAAATAGTGTAAGGGATGATTGAAAACAGCTTTTGAATAAAAATACTTAGTCCCTACCTATAAGAATTAGCAAAGAAGAGATGGTAGGACAGCAACCTGTTAGACAGACATCGTGCAGGTGGCTTATCTGGCAACCCGATGGACCGTGCAAGTCAGATTGGTTACTCGGGGGACGCTGCCTGACGAGGCAAACAATCAAATTACCGAACTATTGCATCGGTACCTGCCCAGAAGTGGCAATATGCGCATTTGTTCAATATCTCGCCTGACATTAAGCGATGATGCAGTCAACTGAAGCACGGTTTTCTAGAAGTGTCATTTCACTTTTTACTTGACGACTTCTTCCAGAGGACCTAGACAATTATATAGAGGTTGTCGCTTTCAAAGCGTTTCGTATTTCTTCAACGAATTTTAGCAAGATTGAGATAAGCTTTGCGGTAGCTTATGTCAATCCAATCCATTTTTGACTTTTCCATCTTCGTTATTGCTGATAGAATGTCACTTTGTAGGCCCTTTGATAGCTCTCTATCGGGTTACACAGACGGCGAACTAAGTGGAATTTAAGTACACATTGTACCTATCCCGTCCATTCTTCACATGAATTTTCACGAAAATCCCATTTCAATAAGACCCAAACAGCAAGCCATAAAAGACTGCTGACATACCTCGCTAGATTACGTTCCACGGCGAAAATTTAGAAGTTTAATGACGCCATTTTTTGTCACCCCGAGCCTGGTTTATCGGCTTATTAAAGCAAAACGCGGCTATTAAATAAATATCGCGCCATCTACGCTCGGCCGCGTCTGAGTGTAGGCGTGCCTTAATATCGCGTAGTATGATTATCATGAGGATGGTTTGTTGGTGGAAATGCGCATTTTTATGGTGTTTTCTTTTAGAAGGATTAATTCGACGATATAAGTATGAAAGCGGGGTTAAAAAGAGAGGCATTCTGTAGTTTTTGCTGTCCTTCAAGGAAGGAAGGGTAATCTATCTGGGTACGCCATACACCAGCATAGTATTCAATCTTAACTTCACGCCTGTATTCTCAAAAGGGTTAGGCAGCGGTGGACCCTATAGTACACCCTCTTTTCATCGCATGTATTGGGCAAGCCTATTGTTATCAACCGGGCACTAATACCTACAGACTCTGGGCTGCTACTAAGAAACTCAGATTAACTAGCGATAGTATGCATAAATATAACCTTAACATTTTTAGAGTTACGTTTTATTTTACCACGAGCACTCTTGTTCGTGAACACTTTTCTAAAACCAGCACGTAAAGGCTCCTTCAAACAAGCGCGACACGCGACGCGAATCGCCCGCGACTCTAAGGCACCGCTCGTCGCACGACACGCGGATCCTTTGTATGCCTGTTTGAAGGAGCCTTTATCATGAGGCCCGTTCTCCAATAGAAAAATAGCGTTCTAATATATTCTATGTCGAGCACAATACGTAGCAGTATCCGATATGGCACACAGAGACTATTCATACAAGATTTATGTGCCATACATCATGCTAGCCTCTAACATGTGGTAGCTTATACGCATTTCACTACATCTTGATTGATTTGACAGATTGTAAACAACAGTCATTAGAGCATGATTTTGTAATAATAGTGTTCAGATTTATATATCAATTTAGTAAAAACGTTTTACAATAATTGTCAAGTCAATTTAAGAAAATGTTAGTCCACCACCAGCTCCCACCAAACATTTTCTTTATTTAGCCGACACTGCGCCACTGCTGGGCAACGACTTCCGCCTATTTCTTCCAGGTGACGTTTTCTTGAGAAACCTCGAACCAGTCCTTTAATTTATTTATTTATCTATCAAATCAAAAAAGTGTTTACAATCACGAGTACCAAGAGTCTGATAATTAAGAACTGTTTTATCAACTAAGCAATCCTAAAATAGGTTTAGATACGTATTTATTAATGACTTTACCATTCTATGAATGTCCACTGCTGAACATAATACTTAGGGTGAATTTTAATCTATTAAACTTAACACGATCAGGTTATTTGAAGTCCAATTCCCGTAATTAAAAACGTTTAAAATCTAGTCGCAGGCAAGCCACGATCTCTCGCGTCCGGCTCTGGTCCAGGCCATGGTATGGATCGAGAGGGCTTGGGAAGCCGTCACCTCATTCTGCGAAGCAGTAATGTTCGCGAAGGAGGAGGCGAAACGCGTGAGGGAGAGGCAAAATTCGGGCCCTCACGCCCCTAGCCGCCGCAGGAGACGTCCTGGGCGTCGGGAATCGCAGGCCGATTCCCGGCCACCGTAGGCGTGGGCTTGCGAACGGCGAGCAATGGGCAGCTCGCCGTTCGATAAGGACCAAGCCCGGTTCAACGGCGCGTTGTGTTCCACGCGCGCCTCAAAGAGATGTCAGCACCAATGACGGGGTCGAAGGGTCCAAAAAAAAAGGCAAGCCACAATCAATGTCAAAGATTTAAGGAAATTAAAATTATTTTTGACAGATTGAGACTGAGATTAGAATGCGAACGTTCTTAAAAATACGAGAATTGCCCCTCTGAACTGCATTCAAGGGCTGTCAGTGTTATCATTGTTGTGGAGTATTGAAACTGACAGTTCTTGAACACGGTCTAGATGTGCTAATCGCGTCCAGTCTCATTGATAAAATTCGCCTTAAAAATCGTAAAAAGCGTAATCGTAACTAGTAAGCAGTGTACTACATACCATAACCTCTGCCCAACCCTTCAGGAACCTGTAATACTTTCCAAAAAGACCACATTTCCCTAAAGAAAAAAATTCAACTCAGCCTTCTGGTTCTAAACATCTACGACATACTAACACCAACTCTACATTCGCTACATTTCCCCACAAAGTCACTGTCAAACTAGCACACTTATATAATTAACGACACTTAGAAAACTAAGTTAAATGAACCAATTAGGCATTCAGGCGAGCGGTGACGAAGGTTGCGTTACTTGCGCATGAGGTGTCGCCGATTGTAAGGAAATTACCTATAAATCATTCCCTTGAATCGGGTCTGAGCTAGACGGTATGACACAAGAGTAGCGTGGTGATTGTTATTAAAGGTACGTACATATTTTTGCAAGTATTGAAGCCTATATATATATATATTATATACTCTCAATAGCCTCAGTCGTGAGATGAATTCTTATATAAAATCCTCTCCAGATGTTAACATATATTATGACTCAATAACACACTTTAAGACCCAAATTTTGACGTCCTAAGCACGCAACTCACACAATCTAAAGATTGATCTTGTTGTATTATTATGTAGGTATTTCTTGCAACCTCTGCAATCTTATAACTTATGTATTTTTTATATTTCTGTTTGTATAGTTCTTACCACTTAATTTTATGCATTTCGTTTTTACCTTAGGTTATCACTGTATTTGAGAATGTCGGTTCACCTATTATTGGCAACTGTATAAGCCCTCAACTATTATCTACTGTTATTTGATATTTTGTATACAGAAGCTGTTGGTGTACCTTTATTAATAAATAAATAAAAAGACACTAACAAAAATTCAATGCAAAAAAAGGTGTCTAAATATTTACAAAATCTAAATTATGAAGAGACTTAACTTCTACTGCATATAACACAATGGCCACGTTAGCATTAACTTGTTTGTTTGATATTTACAAAATTCACACAGATCACACGCATAAACATCCAAATGTTTAACTTAATCATAGAATACACACACTTACACACCACACACACGCTTTCTCAATTCACACTCACACTTCAATCCACATGATGAGAGGTCACGCATTCATACTCTACATATTATAATAGAATATAATAAGATGTGTAAAATAACACTACTGTTAATAATTATCTTGTAAAAACGATTTAAATGTAAAATTATCCGAGGGGATTGGCGCTGATAGCCGAAATTCAGGTTTTCGGCTATAGATGCTTAACTCTTTTGTACTTAAAACTAGCCTATGTTTAATTTGTAAAACATTGTAAAAAAATCTAGATAAGAAATAAAATTAATGATTTATTTAGTGATTTGATCATTTGCCATGTAAAGACCTAACTCGGACTTTAAACAAAAAACAGTGGATTGTAAAAGTAACTTATATTGAATTTCCAAACTGGAAGGTACAGAAAGATTTTAGATGGCGCGCGTGTGTCGTCGGTTGCGTTCATTGATGAAGTATTGGGCCTTCGTCCCCTCTCGTAAATCCGTGTAGTGTAGCGCATCTCGCGAGTCCTCGCAGCCGCCTGACACGATAGCCGACGGCGCCCAAACAGTCCGCCTCCTTCTTTGAGGTATTAATGTTTCAACAATACATAAACTTATGTTTTGTTGAACACACCTGGAATACAGCTTATACTCCCTGAAGAGGCAGAGGTGTGTAGAACCTATACCAACATTTCTTAGCAGAAATGT
Source organism: Brachylomia viminalis (assembly GCA_937001585.2). Taxonomy (NCBI): domain Eukaryota; kingdom Metazoa; phylum Arthropoda; class Insecta; order Lepidoptera; family Noctuidae; genus Brachylomia; species Brachylomia viminalis. The sequence goes on from OW443301.2 coordinate 3,949,687, forward strand.
CGGTATAGGTCGGTAGCCTTTTATTTTCTATGCCCAGCAGTGGGCTACAGGCTGAAAGTAACAGTAAGTTCAATATACAATAGGTCTTAGGCCTGTAGGCACAATGTAAAATGGATTATTTTATATACTCAATTAAAATACCCTGTTTTAATCCGAGAACATAGCTTATAATGGCATAAGATATTAACAATGTGCCTTCCAGGTCATAAGGCCAAAAGCATCGTTAGACCTCTGCCTCTGCCAACCTCTTACACTATCGTTATATGTGGATAGTATTTTCCTTACTAGATGCGGTATACAGCTCTTGTTCACTAAACAGGGTGTCCTTGGAAGTATGGATCAAATCGAATAGGGGTGTGAGCAAGGTCATTTCTAAACTTTTTAACCCTGTGTCGAGGTGGACTGTATAATTTCTTGAATAAAACTTCAGACTTCTTGTTGCTTGTTTATTTCCCAGGATAGTGAGCTGCTTTACTGTTGAGTGACGACTGATGACTGTTTCAAGACTGAATACATTTGCAACTCACTGTCCTATTTATATTCGTTTCTTACATAGCGCAAGTAGTGGGTGGGGCGCGGTGATAGAGAGCATGACTCGTCAGTTAGAGCGCGCTGTTGTGGGCGCGAGTGTCTAGCGTTCCCGACAGGTTTAGACTTGTTCAGAATCGTGTTCTCTACCATCTTACAATCATACTTATGTCTAGGGGGTAATAAAACAAATCATAATCGAATTATTACAGTTGTCAAAGAATTTCCCTACTTTCAAATTGTCTTTATTATACTTAAATCTAAATCCTTAATTAGTTTATTTACATATCTTTCCTAGCTATGTCGTCCGTAACATCCTCCCCCCGGCGCAGGGCTACCGTAGCCTAATCTTCCACGCAGAGGACGGCGAGCTTGGTGACTGGACGCCGTAGGACGCCCGCTGTAGTTCTGACGTTGGCTGATCGCACCTTGCCGTCTGGACCAGTGTAGACTGCTTCCACGACGCCCCGGGGCCACGTCCCTCGTGGTAACGTGGAGTCGACGATGACGACCAGGCTGCCAATTTGAAGGGGCCGCCGTTGGTCATCTGACGCCCCTCGGGGCACCAGCGTAGGTAGGTATTCGTCCACCCAGCGCCGCCAGAAATGGTCGGCGAGCGCTTGGGTAGCTCGCCATTGCTTGCGGCTGACCTCCTCACAAGGCCCAGTACGGGGAAGGCCTGAGGAGGTTCCGATGAGGAAGTGATTGGGTGTCAGGGCCTCCGGATCCTTGGGATCGACAGAGACATGGGTGAGAGGCCGAGAGTTTATAGAGTGCTCGGCCTCTGTCAGCAGCGTCAGCAGTGATTCTTCCTTCAGTGCCCTCTGATGTAACGTTGCCCCCAGCGCCTTTTTGACGGAGCGCACTAGTCGCTCCCACGCTCCCCCCATATGCGGCGCCCCTGGTGGTATGAACTTCCACTTCATTCGGTGCTCAAGTCCAAAGTGAGGGAAGTCTTTTACCCATTCTTTGTAGGCCACACGTAGCTCGGTGTCTGCTCCTCTAAAGTTGGTGCCATTGTCCGAATACATAATTCGGGGCCAACCTCGTCGCGCCGCCATTCTTCGTATCGCCATTAGTGCCGAGTCAGTAGACAAACTTGAGACCAATTCCAGGTGCACTGCCCTTGTGGCTAGGCAGGTGAATAGGGCTCCCCAGCGTTTTTCATGTCTTCTCCCTATGACTACAGTCATTGGTCCGAAATAATCGGTCCCGCAGTGGGCGAAGGGTCGCTGCGTCTTCATCAAGCGTTCCATGGGTAAGTCCCCCATAGTCGGTTTCATTGGCATAGCTTTTCTTGTGCGGCAGAGTTGGCATCGTTGTGCAATAGCTCGCACCGTAGGGCGTAGGTTGACCACCCAGTATCGCTGTCTTAGATCATTGATCACACGTTCATTATTAGCGTGACCAGCTCTGCGATGTGCGTCTTCTACTAGTAGTCGCGTGAACGGGTGCTTGCCGTGTAGAATCACTGGCGTCTTCTTTGTTTCCATGACTGCTGCATGTCCGATCCTTCCTCTAACCTTAAGTAGTTGATCTTCTAGGTAAGGGTCCAGTTTGTATAGACTGCTGGACTTCGGCACCGGCTTTCCCTTCTCGAGCAGCTGTATTTCTTCTGCGTAGTTTTCGTGTTGTGCTTGTTTGAGCCATAATTTCTCGGCCTTTTCTATTAGGTCGACGGTCATCTGGCTGGTCCTGTCCGTACACTTTTCCTTGAAAAGGAAGGGCACAGCTGTTGCTCGTAATAACTTTTCAAATGAAGAGAATCTGCTTATGTCGGGCAAGTGAGAAGGGCGTTCCTTTTTCTCTTCTGTTATCACGTACGTTACTTCATTTTTGATTGTGTCTTCTTTGATCGTCTCTTTCGGCCAGGACTCTTCATCATTGTACAGGAACATGGGGCCGGCGAACCATCTATCTTCTGGTTTCATGTGCATGGTGTAGTTAGGGCGCGTGGCGTCGTCTGCCACGTTGTGCTCGGTGGGTACCCATCTCCACTGGTTGACGTTGGTCAGCTCCGCAATCTCACCCAGGCGATGCGCCACGAATGATGTGTACTTCAGGGCATCTTTCTGGATCCATCGCAGAACGGTTTGTGAGTCCGTCCAGTAAGTTACGCTTCTGGGCTTGTCTCGGTGCTCCTTCAAAATCGTCTCCGCCAGCCGTGCGCCGATCACCGCTGCCTGTAGTTCTAGTCGCGGAACGGTAACTGGCTTCAGGGGGGCTACTCGTGACTTAGCCGCAACCAGCCTCACGTCCACCCTTTTGTCCGGCTTCTGGATCCTCCAGTAGGCTGTCGCTGCGTATGCTTGTTCGCTGGCATCGCAGAAAATATGGAGCTCTACCAGGTCGTCCGGGCCCCTGTCGTAGCACCTTGGTATGCGTAGCTTCGTCACTTCGTTCAAACTTCGCATCCATTCTTCGAAGTGCTGCGTGTCTTCTTCGGGGATCGGCTCGTCCCACCCTATGCCGTGCCTCCACAGGTTCTGGAGCAAGATTTTGCCGGTGACGGTGAAGTGGCTGATGAGACCCAGAGGATCATAGACTGCCATTACCGCTCCAAGGGCCTCTCGTTTTGTCGGTGCTCTGTCACTAGTTTTCACCTCGGGTGACAACCGACTCAGACCGGTGTTAAATCCTAGCTCGTCTGAGCCTGTTTGCCACAGTAGACCTAGCGTTTTGTCCGTATTCTCTTCCCTTTGTCCGAGTCTTACTTCTGTGTCGTGTGCCTGCTTCTCCGGTGTTATGCTCTTCACCACGTTGTGTCTATTTGAGCACCAACCCCTCAAGTTAAAGTGCGCATTCTGGTGAATCTTCATGACTTCACGCGCTGTTTTGATCGCCTCATCTTCAGTCGCCAAGCTGTCCACATAGTCATCCATGTAATGACTAGTCGTTATAGCTTGCACAGCGTTGGGGTATTCTTCTGAGTGTAGTCTCGCGTTGGCGTCTCGTACTGAGTGCGCGATGAAGGGTGAACACGAAGCTCCGAAGATCATTGAAGTCATTTTGAATTTCTTCGGTGGCTTACTACGTTCCTTGTCTCGCCAGAGAAACATCTGCGCAGCTTGATCTTGCTTTCTTATTTTAACTTGGAGAAACATTTCCTGTATGTCTGCTGTGACGGCTACCGGACGCTCTCTGAATCTGAACAGGATCCCTGGTAGTGAATTCAAGAGATCAGGTCCTTCTAGTAGGTAGTCGTTCAGGCACACTCCACTATATCGGTGTGCGGCGTCAAACACCAGACGCATCTTCCCCGGCTTATTTGGGTTCACGACCGGGAAGTGCGGCAGGTACCACACTTTCTTACTTTGGTCTTCTGTTCCATTGCACTCGTGGGCGTATCCTTTGTCAAGTAGGTTTTTGACCAGAGTGCTGTACTGTGCTGTGAAGTGTGCTGACGAGTCCATCTTCTTTTCTAATGTCTTTAATCTTCTGAAGGCACAGTTGTAGTTATTGGGCATCGAAGCGTCTTCATCACGCCATGGTAACCCGACTTCGAAATGATCACCGACTTTTGTCATGGTGCCTTGGACTATGTCAATCGCTTTCTGGTCTTCCGGTTTGACTTTCTTCGCCAAAGAAACTCCTAGGGCATCAATCCTGAAGTGTGATTTCACCAATTCTTCTACACGACGTACGTCATCTGTCTGACTTGCTGCAGACGCATCGTATAGATGTAGCACAACTTGTCCCTCTTGTTTCTTCAGCGTTGCGCGCGGTGCCGTCCCGTGAATCACCCATCCCAGCTGAGTGTATGAGGCCGCGGGTTCATTCTTCTTGCCCATGCGTAGCTCACGTGTGACTATCAAGTGCCAATTGTCCGCACCTATTAGTACCTTCGGTGTGGCTTCCTTGAAGAACGCGTCCTTTTGCATGTCCTGGAGGTGTGTATAGGTCATTAGTGCCGACCTATCCATCGTCTGACCATGAAGTCGCAGGTCCTTCATTGTCCGTGCGCGCAGTTCCTGATATTCACCGTCCTGGCCGCATATCTGTAGCTTGACCTCCTGGCTGCGTTCCTCGTGTTGTTGCGAGGTCACGCCTTGTATGCGTAAAGTGGAGACTGGCCCAGTTACTCGTATACGGCGTGTCAATTCTTCGTCGACGAGTGATGTTGTTGAGCCTTCATCCATCAACGCGAACGTAGATACTTGTCCGCCGGGCCCTTTTAATGTCACTGGACACATCTTCAATAATACACGTTGCGACGCATTGCTTGGCGCGGAGACGGTCATTACTGTTTCTTTTGAGTGTTGCTTCTCGATGTCGGTCGCTTTCTCTGGTTTCTCACTCTGTGGCGTCTCTTTCACTTCTCGTTCTTTGTGCAGCAACGCGTGATGTGGGCGGCTGCATGTTTCTATGCCACATCGTTTTGCTCGGCAATGCTCGCGTCGATGGCGCCTCGTCGCACACTTGAAGCATACTCTTCCAGTACGTGCCCATTCCCATCTTTCATCGACACTCATTTTCAGGAACTTTGCACATTTAGGTACTTCGTGGTTACCACCACAACACAAACATTCTTGTTTTCTTTCTTCCTCTTTTTCTGATGTTGTGTAGACTACTTCTCGGCCCGCCTTCTTCTTTGCATTAATTTGCGATACACTTCTCGTTTCCTTCTTCGGTGCAGGTGTGAATGTCGTATTTGTGAAGGCGTATTTCATAGCTCGATCAGCCTCCCGCATCAGGAACCTGGACAACAGTGTTACTTCCGGTTCACGCGACGATTCCACTGCTTCAGAAGCGTAATCGCACCATCTTGACTTTATGTGCGGGCTCAATTTCTCTACCACTTCACGAACTAGCATCGGGTTCCATATATATCCGCGGTTATCCATGTTAGATAACACACACACTATATTTTGTAACTTCACTGCGAACGTATTCAAATCACTGGCCGCGCTCGTGAGTCGAGGTAGCTTCTTTAAGTCTTCCATTGCTCGATCCATGAGTATTTCCGGCCTGCCATAGTACTGCTCTAGTGTTTTCACAATCACTTGTGGGTCTGAGGCGGTGTACAGGAGCGCTGATACTGCTTCTCTTGCTTCGCCCTTAATGCAGTTTCGCAGTCTTGCCAAATTCTCGATCGCGGTGAACTTGTATGCATTTGATGAATCGGTGTACGCCGCCTTGAATGGCAGCCATTCAGTGGCTGCTCCCGTAAACGTAGGCAGCTCAGTCACTTGTCTTGGTGGTGGACGTACGCGCATCATCTTGTCCAATGTGTCGGCCAACTGTTCAATTCCTCTTCCAACTCGGCGTTCCCCTCTGTTGGGTGACCGCGACACCGATCGTTGTCTTCTTTGGTTGGCTCTGGCAGGCGTGAAGGCATCAACACACGTGGCGGGTTCGACGTAAGCGGCAGTGGCGGCGGGATGTGGGGGCCCTTCCTGAGGCTGATCTGGGACTTGGGCGTGGCTTCGGTCAATACTTTGAAGCCACTCGTCCACCCTGTCATCACTCCTGTGCACGGAGCCCTCTTCACGGGCCTCTGCATCTGCTTCAATCGCTGACACTTCATATTCGAATCGCTTGTTGACGAGCGCCTTTTCGATTTCTAATTGCTCGTTCCGTATTGCAGCAATCCTCTTCTGTGCCTCGTATTCTGCCTTCTTCACTCTTGCCACGTCACTACTATATGATCCTCTGGAACGTATCGTACTTGTTGTATCCCTCACAGAGGCATTGTGTGCAGCTTTCACAGTCCTCACTGAATCCTGGGTTCGTGGTGCGGAGATCATCGCGGATGGCGTGGCGAACGATTCCGCATAGCCGTACGCGGTCGCGGTGGCTCTACTCGCCGGTACGAGGCGTGGAGCAGGTGCGGCGGACGCGCTGTCGGACGTAATCGGCGCAACCCTCCTCGCCGCGGCGGTGGCGGGGGGTGCGATCGCGAGCGCGGGGGGGGCGGGATCGATCCCAGCCGCAGGCGCACTGTACGGAGTGTGCGGCAACGCGGACGCGTTGGTCGACGGCGACCTAGGCGGATCTTCGAATGTCCGCACAGTAGGACGTCGGCTATTGTAGCCTGATTCCGATTCACTTTCCTTGGCTGCAACACTTCTAGTCTTCATATTTGATATCGACGATAATCTTGATTGATGAAACTTCAATTGGCAATGTTCAATCTGCAATCGGGCTTCGTAGGACCAGATGCAATCCGGCTGCGTAGGACCAACTATCGAGGTCCAGCTGCAATCCGGCTTCAGAAGGACCAGCTGTCGAGGTCCAGCTGCAATCCGGCTTCAGAAGGACCAGCTGTCGAGGTGGACTGTATAATTTCTTGAATAAAACTTCAGACTTCTTGTTGCTTGTTTATTTCCCAGGATAGTGAGCTGCTTTACTGTTGAGTGACGACTGATGACTGTTTCAAGACTGAATACATTTGCAACTCACTGTCCTATTTATATTCGTTTCTTACATAGCGCAAGTAGTGGGTGGGGCGCGGTGATAGAGAGCATGACTCGTCAGTTAGAGCGCGCTGTTGTGGGCGCGAGTGTCTAGCGTTCCCGACAGGTTTAGACTTGTTCAGAATCGTGTTCTCTACCATCTTACAATCATACTTATGTCTAGGGGGTAATAAAACAAATCATAATCGAATTATTACAGTTGTCAAAGAATTTCCCTACTTTCAAATTGTCTTTATTATACTTAAATCTAAATCCTTAATTAGTTTATTTACATATCTTTCCTAGCTATGTCGTCCGTAACACCCTGAGAATGTCTTTGCAATTTTTTACGGTTCAAAAGCTATAACCAATTATAGTGCTCAAAGAAAAAAATCATAAAAAATAACTATCAGGGCTATCAAACTTCCAGGGACAGCCTGTATAACCCACGTGGTGATGTGGTACCAAAATATATGTCGTGAATTATTTGTAATATACCAAAATAAAGTTAATTTTAAAAGCAAATTAATAAACTGGCAGTCAATATATCTATTTCACTATCGTAAAACATTTTTTTTTTAATTTTTATAAACTTCTTTACTAAAACAATGCAATTTTCAACTTCTGTAAACTGTAAAGTAGGTACTCACATTAGGTAGTGTAAATGAGATAAAACAAACAGAACTAACAGGAACTGGGAAAAAATCCTTCAGGAATTTCGGTTATTCAAAATTTACGGTTCTGTGTTTTTCAATCTTCATTTTACTAAGAGAATTACCTACACCATAACTAAGATTACCTACATTTGGTATAACATTGTAATGAATATTATTATTCAACCCTTTCACCATAAACTTATCACCATCTCTCTTACTATCACCGAATCCCCATTAACGAAACTGCCCCTAAAATGTGACGATGCACAATGAACGTGAGGTCGATCGAACCCCATAACCGTTCCATGCTTAATGACGGGTACAAATGACCGGCCAACTATGAAACATTTAACTAATCTGCGGCCAGTTCAGTATTGTCTTTTGTCAGGCGAAAGTGAGGAAAACGCTGAATATAGCAAGAATATAGTAATGTAAAGTATTAATTAGCAAGTAATTTCTGATAGGCCAATTAATATAAAAATTGGCAAAAAATCTTTCTGTGGCCTTTGTACAAACTCAAAGCATTTATTTCAAATAAACCAATTACAGGCACTTTTGAATTGTCAAGGGGTCGCGTCGGTCGGTCAGGAAGATGTAGCTAGTTGCCCATTTCAAAGCGTAGTAGGTACATGTGAAGAAGAACGGGCAAGAAACTCCATGGAATCACTTTTAAGTCAAAATATTGTTACAAAATAGTGGTTACATCATTCATGTTGAAATTATACATGTGAGATCGATGTAGAAAGACGTGCACGTTAAAAGCGTCCGTAATAAAAAGATAAAAACAATTCAGGAATCAAAATAAGCCGTGGCAGCTAAGACATGACCAGTGCCTACTGACGGCGCCCGTTCACGAACATGACGTATGTATCAGCACCATTCAGCTCAACCATTTTGAAGGGAACCCAATGATCCAATACATTACAAGTTTTTATACCTAAGAATTCGATCGCGTTAGTGTTAAGTTCAGTTTGTACTGAAACTGTGACTCAATCTGAGTTAGCGCTGTCGAGTGACAATAATCGAAACTAAAATTACCTATTCATACAACTGCGTGGAACACGATCGAGTAAGTTTAAAAAAATCGCACTAGGCCCTCTGATTGGCTGTTTGACATAACCAACAGCTACTCAAATAACATGCTATGAGTTTGTCCATCTAATAACTAAATATTGTGTTGATTAGCCTTTAGGAAAGTTTCTATCATTTGAAATAAGCGGTGTCCAAAATAAATTTGTAAAACTCTATTCAAATGATGAAGTCACATCACCAGGCTTCAAGACCAAGTCTTCCTATTTTAGAGTCTCGTAGCTACTGGCCAATAATAACTAATTTTACCAGTGGTCCGATTGCTCATGGTTTGTTCAACAAATCTCCATACGGCTGGTTGACACTTCCCGTGACCCAAGGGCTGGCTTTCACCTTGACCAGAGGCTAAGCATTGCCATACAACGTGGCAATGCCGCCATGCTCTTGTGTACATAACCAGTCGACAGCGATGCGGAGGAATTTTGCGACGCCATATTTTAATTTGTTAAGAGCGCGCCTAAAGCCAGTAAAATTTTAGTAGTATGTATAGTATAGTGCGTAGTATGCGCCAAAACTGTTATATCGTAATAAATCCAAAACTAAAAGGAATTACATAAAATGCCTAAACACAGCCTTTACTCTTGTATAAATATAATTATTTTTTTTTATATCGAGGAAATGTTATTATTTCATGTTTTTGATCAAAGTGAACCCTCGGAAATATCATGTAGTTATTCATACATTTTTATTTTAAGATTTTGTCCGGAATTTTTCATGTAAAATCAAATATAAGATTGGTAATTTTGCTTTATACGCGCTCTTAATAGTTTTAGTTAGGTTAGGTTAATACATTTTTATTTTAATAGTTTGTCAGTTCATTTAGTATGTAGTTTATAGATATATGTAATAAAAGGATAGAATATATTTCAACAGTTATGTCACTCTTCAAAGTCAAAAAGGAAGGTCAGGCTTCTAAAATTAAAGAACAAAACACAATTCGTGTTCATTCAATGATGTCATATTGTCGAAACTAATGTTAATATCTTTGTTCAACTTCCTTTGGCAATATTAGCATAAAGTTAAGGTACGACTAGATTCTACGATAGTTTGTATTAGCCGTACAAATAGACAAACCGATTGATTTCTTTAAATAGATACGTGGTGTTTTAATAGCATGTATGTAGGCATTGATAGATGTCCACCGATTGCTTCCGTGTATGTTGTGAATTTATAATAGTTTACAGCTAGTGTTTTTTATCAAGAAGTGATATTGATTTACCCCTTATTTATTAAAACGTTGCTTAAACTTAAAAGACGTTTTAACGTCAAAAAATTTATGGTTTAACAGTAAACAGACGTTAATCATTACATCAAGCAAAATAGATTAGCTTGAAGCTAAGCTAATCTATTTTGCTGACAGCAGTTCAAAACGGTCCTCTATTTTTCTAATTTTGTAGCTTTGTTTTGATTCCTTGCTCTTAGACAGTCTAATTCCTACAACCATTCAATTTGGATTGTAAATTGACTACGCATACTAGGTAAAAATTTAATAATATTAAGTGTTTTTCATACGAATAAAATGCAGATCAAAACAAATTCGTGATTACTTTCCTGTATTAAAAAATGTTAAAGTAAACCATTCTACTAGCATCAGATTTCAATTTACACAATGCTGTTAAACATAGCATCAGTAATTCTAAATACTTTTGATGCTGATTACAATTTAATTTAAACCTTAACTTATAAGATTTAAGAATGTATTTCAAATCTAAATCGTATTAATACGAACAAAAATATGCAACTTAATTTCTGCAGTCGGTAAAATGTCACCAGTTATATCATGGTCCTTGCTGGAAAACAATTAGAGAACACACTTCTAATGGTGTCTGCATTTTAACAGCAAATGTAAGGTCGTCATTCTAACAGGTGCGTCCGGTAACTGAGGCACAATATGTAACATGATTCTTTTTTTCGCGTGAAGCAAAGGTATTTCTGTGAGGTTGCTTAGTAACAGAGAGAAAGTGTTCGCCGTAATCATATAAAAAAATAATCTTCAAAAAAAATATTTCGTGAAATTAATGAAAAAATAGCGTTGACACAAGGTTTTCTGGTATAATACGGCTTTGAGGTAACTAGGGTTACTGCTAGGACATAATGACGCTGTCATGTCAAATCATTACGAAGTGCGGTTGGCTGTATGTACCGTGTAGACACTTATAACAGGTTTTAACTGATTTTGATTCGCCCCATATTACAAGGAACTTATTCATAACCGGCGAAATGTAGGTATACTATAGGTACACCTCTGCCATACCCTTCGAGAAAAACAGACTTACTACTCGGTCGAATTAACAGTGCACCTGGAGTTGATGACGTCATTTCAACGCTTTGTTTGCGACGTGGCGAGCGCGGGGAGGTGAGCGGTGTACCGCTGGGAGAAATGGCATTCTAGCGAGGTGCACAGTTAACTCGACCGAGTAGTACGATGAACGTTTTGTGAGGTTGAATAGTCTGGCTCAATTTCACTATCCAACACCTCTACCAAATTGCGTGACGTACATACTTCATACCTCACCTCAAAAACTCGACCTCAGAATTCAGATCGTCCTCTCCTGGGAACGCGAGACGGCACGGTACCCTATCAAAACCGTACGTGTTCCCGTACGGGGCCAGACAGCTCGTAATAAATAGCTTCTCTGTGACTGTTGGCCGCTGTAAAATATTATGGCGGATGACGGGTAGAAGTAATGCTGATCTGGGAATCAGAGACCGGAGTGAATGGGTGAATGACCTTGAGGAATGGCCGCATATGATCTTAACCTTTGAAGATGTTAGTACGTCGATGTAATTCTAACTACAGTATGTTCCAAGTGTATATGATGGAAGTGTAAACAAACCCTCACTACCTATAGGGAATAAGGTAACACATTAATTTATTTTTGTAAACGGTTTGAACTGAATATCTCGCCACTTTTTACAACCATTAATGTTTGAATAACATTATTAAACTGTAATTGAAAAATCATCGACGAAAATTGAGGTCAAATGTGTCAAATAGATAACATCCTTAAGGTGATTTAAAATTAGAATTTCGGAATTAAGGATTCAATTAAATCAAATCAAAGCCCGCAATTTGTAAGCGGCACTACAAATTGTCATCCACAGGTACATTTTGTGATCCCTTTGTCTACGTTTTAATGAGTAACTTCTGGAACAGACTCAATCTGTCTAGCCCAACTACATTAAGGTCGCCTTCCAGTCTATCCAGATGCAGCTGAGTACCAGTATTTTACATGGAGCAACTGCCTATCTGACCTCCACAACTCAGTTACTGGGTAATACGATACCCCTTGATAAGACCGGTTGTCAGACTTTCGGACTTCTCACTACTCATAACGACTGTCAATGATGTACAAATAACAGCCGGGATCAACGGCTTAACGTGCTTTCCGAGGCACAGAGGAGTCTCGATATGTTATGGATGGTCACCCATCCACGAACCGACAGCGGTAAGCGTATCATAACCTGCGATCGCCCTGTGCGGCTCTCATTATTTAGCCACGAGCTATAGATTCCGAATGATAGAATCTTCAGAGCGTTCTTAGAAAGAGAGGAAATAAAAATATTTAGGGTTATAATATACTCTATTTATTTAATCTTCTGGTAGGAACCACAATCATTATGCTAGTGTGTTATTATTGTGGTAATCATTCCCTAAATAAACTTATCTACAAGCAGCAGAAAGGGGTTGTCTTTCTGAGTGTATTATGGAATTAGGGCGCAATTTAATACTACTAAAATAAAGTCAGCTTTCTTAACGACTTTGTTTCGAGACCTCGTCTAGACAAGTTTTTGTAGTCCATTAATTAACTGAAGAAAACCACATTACTATTAGATGTAGGTATATGTTACAGAGCTAAACGGTGTCAAAGATTCAGCAACGAGTCTTACCAAATCGATTATAGTGAATGCTGTGACGGTGTGTGCTGTACCTACATACATCGGTAGATATACATAGATTACATGATGAGGCACACTAATTATATAGTTAAATTTAGAATTACAAAAACCACAAAAAAAAACAACTGAAACATCTGAACAGATTTTTTTTTTTTGTGTATGCCCACTTTCGATCAAGTCACTTTTCAAACAAAATTGGTTCAGCCATTTTGAAGCTATGATGCCGTAGACAGACACATAGATACACACGTTAAACATATAACACCCCTCTTTTTCCGTCGGGGGTAATAAAGCAATAGTTTTAGATACACGTTACAATTCCAATATGAATGAATTCCAAACCTTATCTAATCTCATTGCCGTAATCATTACTCCTAGTTAAAGTCTTCTACGATCTGAGGTTAAGCAAATCCAATAGCCGATCAGTCTAACCAGCTTAAACCAAAGTTTTATTATAGCCAAAACACTATATTTTGCACACCCATCCATCAACCTACATATTATCTAACTCCAATATATCAAAACATCGCCCGCCATGCAACATGCAACGTGCAACGCTCACTACAATTTATTGGCAACGTAAACACGTTGCAGATTAAATTCCAAAATATATAACTTTCAATCAACGTCTCACGTGCACCCATCAGGCTGAACTTTAAAAATTTTGAAATATTACTCAGCTCTGTGAATTGGGAGGTGGCTCGTGGTATAGGAAATCGCGGAAAAGATACAAGAAAGTACAACTTTTTGTTGTTGGAATGAATTGGTCTGCTGATCCGGGTTCCCTTGCTTAAAGCGAGGACTTCTCCTTCTTCCCTTCCTCCTACAAGTTCTCATGGTTACCTCTTTTGCATTTTTATACGTTTCCATTAATACAATAAATACCCAATTGGTCAGGATTGCAATCTTAAAAAGGCAAATCCAGTGATGACAGCAATTGGGATGAGAGCAAGAGGATGAAAATGATAGGCTCGCTTTTAATAATTACTATCTGACACACGGTATCAGAAATTCAAAAAACTCATAACTGGTTCCTGAAAGACAAATCCTTTCAGAAACTGGGCCAAATGGAAAATGACAACAGCCGAATATTTATTTGGCCAATCATGGTTATAGAATCAGCCTATTTCTATCCCGCTCTTTCTCTTACATCTTCCGGCAAACCTGAAACTCGTTGCGGGAATCTCTCATATCGGGCCGAGGCATCGATGGACTCGGATCATCCCAGGGTTTACGAGCGTCCGAAGTAGGATATAGAACGAAAAAACCCGAAAATATTCGGGAATAATATCGGAAAATACGAGCCGCAACCGATGAATTAAACCAGCAGTGGTACGGACGTTGAAAGTGTATGTATTAATTTTTTTATTTGGTCTCGCTTATGTTCATTTTCAGTAGGTCAGAGGTGAAACTTGGTAAGCCGTTAATATGCTTGATTAAAGTATTGTAGGTAATTAATTAGCTTACGAAATAATTACTCAGACCAACAATTTTTTTTTCCTTTATTGCCTGCAGTACTGATTTATAGTGTTTCGGGACCTCCTGAACCCGAATCTGAAATAGGTCGTCTTTTCAGTCACGTCAGTGTTTTTCACAACATACATTTATAAAAATCACGTAAAAATTTGGATAATTCAGGTAAAATATAATCAGAAGTTAAACAATGAGTAGTTAGAATTTTTATTTATTTATGTGATTGTTTATGAGAAGAGGCCTGTGGGTGGAACCTATTCTTTTTTGCTGCGAAGCTTTTGTTGAGCGATTTTTCTTGTGAGTTCGGTTTGAATCATCACGCTGCATCAACCAACAGCAGTCAGCCATCATGGTAATATTCCACTTTCCTTGGTACCTGTGCTCCATTTCCTTTTTATTCTGATGAAATCTTTCTCCTTGTTCCTTACTTATTGGTCCTAAGTCATCAGGAAAGTAGCTTAAATATGCGAAGCCAGGATTTTAACTTTGTAACTCATAAAGCAATCCAATTTTTGGAAGAATTGGAGCACGTTATCTAAAATATTTTCATAATTTTATGATTACCTAAGAAGGTTTTAATAATCTCTTTTAACGATACCCGTGCTGCCAGTTCTATAGGAGTCAGTCTTCCATCGAATTTTTTTCTCAAAATTCTGACGTGTTGGATTTTTTAACTATAGTTCCCGTAATCAGCACACCAAAATGTATAAGGAAAAACACTTCTTGAACTTAAAAAAGGTCATTCGTTGTAGGTTGTGCTACCTGTATGGCGAAGGTACAGTAGGCCACACGTCAGTGGTAACACGTTCACCTTGAGCTAGCCCAGCGTAGTGCGTAGTTTCAATAAGTCAATTCAGAGGCCAGCTTATACTGGTTTTGGGATGTGGTACTTGAGATGATATTATTACAGTCTTCCCCGTTGGTGTCGTGGTCGCAAGAGTGACCACTGAGCGTGGGGTCCTGGATTCAATTCCCAGCTCGGGGTCCCAGTGTTATTGGGTTTTTCTATTATGAATTTCTCGAGTAACACCCTGGAGTTTGACGGCACGGTTGGCGCAGTGGTTAAGCAATTGACTGCTGCGCTGCGTGTCGCGGGTTCGATTTCCGCACGGAACAAATATTTGTATGACCTGCAAGTAGTTGATCCGAGTCTGGCTGTTTGTTTATGTGGCTTTAAATGTTTGTAATTACACCCACAATACAGGAGAAATTATTAGTGTGGGGCTAGGTTAAGAAAAAAAAAAGTTTAGAAGTCGGCGGTGTGATACTCTCAAGCCTCGGAAAGCAGGCTCCTTCAAACAGCGCGATGCGAATTGCACGCGACACAAAGGCACCGCTCGTCACGCGACAGACGGTGCCTCTGTGTCGCGTCGCGAGTCGTGCATGTTTGAAGGAAGCTTTAAGCCGTTGGTCCTGCGCCTGATCTCTCTACGGTCGTGTCGGACTGCCGTCCCATCGGACTATAAGAGTCAGGGAAGAGAAAGTGCACCTGTGAAACCCGGTTAAGCAGCCGACGACCTCCTAGGTTGACCTGCGAGATGCCATATATAAAAAAGTGCACCTGTGTTTGCGCACCCACTTGTGCACTATATCTCCCGGGTCGATGGCTAGTCTCCGCTAAGATTGGCCGCCATGATCGAAATTCGGTCTGCAGGACTATTATTACAGTCTTGAGTATATTTGTAAGTGTTAATTTTGTTCGAGGGCACTCACAGTTCAAGAGAATCCTAGATGGGTCAACTTCTTACTGAACCATATTGTAAGCCCGATTAATGTAACAAAAGGTATAAGAATGAAAAATACTCTCGGAAAATTTATTACACGATTTAAACTAACCAAGCGATGGTCAAAGGTCACGTCTGTTGGCATAATATTACTCGCCATGACGAATTCCGCCTTTTCAATAAGTATCTCTTTTCTTTACATAACATTCTCGCTAACTCTCTTTATTTCTTTTCCAGGTACAATCAGCATAACAGTCATCCGTTCCACATTAAGGTCAGCAATAAAGGTCAGCAATGCAAATTCTTGTTTTTTAGTAGTGTTTCAAAAGATTTTGGACACATAAAGATAATATTTTGCATACGTTTCGTCACTAAGGTTTACAACAGCAATATGGTCAGGACATAAATGTCAGTGGCAGAGCTGTAAGTTGACCATTTGATACAGTGTCTGGTTTTAGTGTTCTTGGGAATTAAATTTTATCTTTGTTATTTTTGGCTTACGTGTACATTTTTTTAAGGTATTCGTGTGACTAACTAACTGAGTAAACTAACTGTAACTAAGTATAACTAACTGAGCCCCGCGGTTCCACCCGTATAAGTCTCGATCCCGTGGAAATATCGGGATAACAAGTATCATATGTCCTAATCCAGGTTATGATCTACCCATGTGTCAAATTCCATCGAAATCGGTTCAGCTTTTCTAGCGTGAAAGCGTAACAAAGAAACATATAAACACACAAAAAATCTAATCTTTTCTCATTACAACATTACTATCATAGTCATTGAAATAATACTATCATAGTCATTGCCCATTATTTATAAATAAGGTATTTTTGTGGTAGTTTTTAATTATGCGACTTTCAAAACTGATTTTTACCTACCGTAACGAAAGCATAATTAATTAGTGAGCATAATGTGTTACCGTGTTTCCATTTTCTTTTTATTTATCAGAGGTCTTTGTCGATTAACCACCTTTTTACTAAAACATTCAAGCAATGTATTTATAGAGGAGACATCTTTAAGAGATATCTCAATCATTCTTACTCATAAAAAATCTTCAACCCAAACTCAAAGCCGCCAGAACTCCAAGAGAACTATCAAGGGGTCAGTCAGTCAGAAAGATGAAGCTAGTTGCCCATTCCAAAGCGTAGTAGGTACTCGTACCTATTGTAAAGAACGGGCAAGAAACTCTACGGACGCTCTTTTAAATCAAAATATGGTTACAAACTATTTGATAAGTACATCATTCATGTTGAAATTATGTATGTGAGAACGATGGAGAACGTAAGCCATTTTTGCGCAGCACCTAATAGACAGAATATAAACCGATCACTTTTTATTATTCCCGCAACCCCTAACGTTATTCAGATAAACAATTTCATTTCAAAATGCTCAGTTTTTCCGGTTGAGCGTCGTTTTTTACCGAGAGCCTACAATATTCGCGCTTTTTCATACAAACGTATAGCAATTCAATTCGGCTCGCGAAAAAGCTTCGATTTAAGTTGCATACAATTCAAGTTTTGGCTTTTATGACCCCGGGTCGGTGTAATTGGGGCAATGTTGTGTAGTTTTGTGTATTGTTCTTTTTTTAACAGTAGGTATGTACTGACATACATTTTGCAATCCAGTTGGTAGGTAGGTACTGACCTACCATGAGGTATGGACGTGTAGTATTCCTTGTCTTTAAGGGGCAAGCGCCAGGGTAGTCCGTGAGTAGCTCGCCGTCCGATAAGGACCAGGCCCGGGTCGACGGCGCGTTGTGATCCACGCGCGCCTCAAAGTGATGTCAGCACCAATGACGGGGTCCGCTAGGGCCGATGCCTGCCAGGGTTGCGGGAAAGTACGAAAGGGTTACCGTGGCCCCTGGCACAGGCAACTGAAGGAACACGGGTGGGTTTTAGTCAGTAAGAGTCTGACACGCCCTCCCGCTCGACCCAGAGCGGGAAAATTTATTTGATGATTTCCCCCACCCGCAAAAAAAAAAAAGGGTACTTAGTCCGCGAAATTAAAATTTTACTATGTTTTTTTTTCAATTAGCAGGTCAGTTACAAGTTTTATGTTGAACAAAATATGATTCGCGACCGTAGTATGTATTTACAAAATTATAATAATTAAAATCATCAATACAATCGTCTAACTCCATAAAACCCTATTGAATGACTAGTCAGAAAATTTGAACTTCGCAGGCTGCTCATGCGCTTCCCCCTTGAGGCATAGCGTCGTAATTGAAGTGCGTATGCTGATGTTCTACAGTCGAAATTCATTCATTTTTGGTATCTAAATCAATAAAGATATTCACAGCTAGCAGCCTATAATGGACCCACTGCAGAACAAAGGCCTCTTGTTATACTTAGAGGACACGAACATTGATCACCACGCTTGCTCAAAGCGGATTGGCGATTTTAGACTTAAATTTATTATCCAGGTTTCCTCGCAATATTTTCCTTCATCAATGTCAGTGATGTCCAAGATAAAAATAGCCCGGATTTAATCCGAATTTCGTCATGGCCCAGTGTTTAAGGCCTCACCTCTCATATTGATTGCACAAATTGCACGAAATAACCCTAAAATACAGAACAAATATATGCCTTATAGTTATAGATCGTAGTATATCTCTTTTGCCAACTGTATCTACACATGAGTAACTATAATAGAAACACTGAAATCCAATAACTAAGGATACACGGTGAGGTACGAGCGTTAGAAGTTCGGTAGCCGCCCATAGCGCAGCGAATATGAACACATTCCTTTGAGTTAGCAGCCAACAAGCCAGCTATGAGTAGGGGAACTCCCCAGGCTTGTTGAAATTGTGTTAGGCTGTGATAATCGATTCCAATATTATCGGTTACTGGTTACCAATACTTATTTGGTTCTTAGCGTTTGTGAAGTATCCCTTCATTTATTTGCCAGAATGTAGATTTATTACGTATGGTCTTACAATAATGGCCCCTTTACATTCTACCATTACATATGGTGTGCAAATGTTTAATTTTATAAAATAAAAAAGGTAGCAACAACAAATAAGTGCTCATGTATTAGGATTTTTAAGGAACAAATTAATTCATTGATGTCAAAGTTATACCCAAGTCAGTTCAGGAGATAAGGTTTTATACAATATCAGGTTAAGAATTGAATAAATAATTGTAAATTGTAATTGATAATGTCATAACTATTATAGTATCAAAGTTTTGACTTAGCAAAATTTGAACAAGGTGATACAAATGTAACTTAAAAAAACAGTGTTACTCTATACATTTATGTTCGCATAACATAACAAAATGTAGGGATCAGCAGATTATTTATTTTCAATATTTTATGGTTTGTACCAAAAGTTTTTTTGAAGTGAAAACTTCTTTAGGCGCGTTGAGCACTTTTTGGCTGAACAAAAATCATGGAACTCGCGTCATCGTCACCGAACGCTTTCCATGAGCTATATGTATACTGTGTATATATGTACATAGATATACCTCCGTGCGTTACAAACAACATTATAAACAAAGAGTATATGTATCTACATAAATATTTTAAAAAAACACAAGTTACTTCGTTTTCACTTCTATTGGCAGTCCCCAAAGACTGTTTAATGAAGAATACAATTACCCCTTATCAGGTCCAATACCTACGTTAGCACAGGCGCGACCGTTTCACTCGTTAGTAAAGTTTTCAGGTACAATAAGACTTTTTTCATTGAATCAGTCCAGAACTCCACGTCCAGACCAGACCAGGAAAGTTATCTAGAAAACATTATTTCTTTTGCAAACGTTACGGATATTAGCGACACGTTTGTACTAAGATACGGTTTGTTCTATGAAAGTAGAATCGGACCTGGATACTACACATTTAAAGAAAGAAAGAAAGACAGAATAACGTTTATTTGGACACAGTTCGTGAAACACAGAATACAAATAACAAAATAAAAAGTGAAAATAATGTTTTAACAACAATAGTGTGTGTCTCATGTAATGATCGATGTTGTCTTTTGCAGGGTTCTTCAATGGCGTTGCTGTTGGTAGTCTTATGCCATATAGCACTTCTGATCAATTTATAACAACCATGAGAAAATAAACAAATCGCCATAGTAATATTTTGTTACAGGAGAATCCTCCAAATCTACGAGACTACGTCAAGATAATATTTGTCAACTGATCGTAAAACAGAAACCGACCACCCTTATTGCGTGCCAATAAGGTTTAAATTACAACAAATATTCAAATAATAACACTGTGCAACTGTGTCGAGCAATTGACACCTCGAAAGCCCATGGGATTCGGCCATGGAAGAAACCAGCGTAACTTTGCGGTCGCCAAACTGATCAATGACACTTACGTCAGGGTGACAAGGTTGATATCTCAACGGGTTTTGAGTTAGGGGTGTCATGAATATGTTGGTCGGTATCTGCATGAATTTAACTTTGACAAGTTAAACCTCCTCAGTTGATACATGGAGTGGATTCATAAGTAGACCTGACCCACTTAGAAAGGAATGCCGGTGGGAAATTTTAGTGTTTAAAGTAAGAAGCAAGATATTCGTACCTACTGTGTTTGTGACTTGGCTTAAGATACCGACAATTCTTGGAGAAGATAAGTCAATGAATTAATGATTAACGTGTTCGTCGTAACAAATACAATTTGAAGTATCCAGTGCATTGCACACAACTTATTCAGAGATCATAAATATTGAATCATTAAAAACTAGTTTTTTTATTTATTAATAAGAACTAATGTTCTTAATCATTTCTTACAATCTAGCCTAATAGGCCAATAAGAAACCTCTAACTTATTATTTTACGTGATAGTTTACGTTCTAATTAAGAATATTACTAAAAAACACTTTGTTCATGTGTTACATGTATAGCACAGCACTATTACTATTATTAATTCACTTTTTAAACACTACACTAACTCAAATGGTATTAAAAACTAGTTGAGACAAAAAACTAGAACAAATGCATACAAACAATTGATTTATACAGGTAGAAAGTGACATCCGGCTATGCGGTCCAGTAAAAAAGCTTAATATTTTCTATATCTCAGAATCAGACTGGAACTTCTTTTGTTGACACAACAAAAGAAGTCCGTCCCGCTATAGCCACAGAGTTAAAACAAATAACTTACCCTTTTAAAACCCTGACCTACAACTAAAAACCGTCCAATAAGCGCGCTCGGTATTTTTCTAGAAAACTTAAATTGCCTGTTAGTTGCTTTTATCTTCGGAAGTTAAAGCCGGCACCGATCAGCAAAGATGAAGCTGTTCAAGTTGCTCGGAGTATTTGCCGAATTGGGTAAGCTTGTTGATAGTCTTGACGTTTTTTGAAACGACATCTTCAAATCAATTTACGGCCGAATTACACTCTGGATACACCTATCACTCTGCTAAAGCCTTCGGGGAATACGGGCGTGATATTATAATAAGTGTCTTAAAGCAGAAGTTAAATTTCATTAGGAATTGCTCAATAGGATTCTGGGGTTCTGGATTTAGTGCCTGGTCAATAACAATAGACTTACCTACTATTATACAGGGTTACTTGTAATTCGATGTATATCCTTTAGGAGCTGATAATCGTACAAATAACTAACACTATTTTCTTTTTCATAATTTTAACTATCTTCGTAGCTTATATTTTGAATTGAATTGCCAGCTACAACATAATTCTTAATGGTACCCATATGTAGTTTTTTTTTATTTGGAATTACATGTAAATTTTTGGGTAAATGTCGAAAATCCCCTAAAATTCAAATATCACGAAAACTATTGAATTTCGGCCATACATATGGGGGGTACAATTTGTTGCATTTTGGCCCCGGGGTATAAGCTGCTGACGGATATACGTCGTATTACAAGTAACCCTGTATAGGACTTTAACAAATCTGGAGATATGTTGGTGTACCTACTGTAGGATAATTTCTGCTTATTGCTTCGGGATAAACCGATGTCACCTTATGTTAAGTAATCTACGATTTACGGCCTATTTCTCAAAAGCAAATCAATTGTTTTTGACTCGAGAAAGAGCTTGATCTAATTTTTCGTATGCATGACAATTTTATTGAAACCACAAAGTACTTTAACAATAAAGGTCATACGTTTTAAGTGCTCGAAGCACAAATTTCAATACTGTCTGTGACTCGTTCCAAGAGGATTCAATAAAGTACGTGAAAGTATTCAAATAAAACCGATTCCCAATTAAATCTCCGGACTGGACTACAAAAGAATTCCTTTCAGTTAATTCACCATACAATTAAAATACTTAACCAGCCATAATATAGTACAGCAACGAAATTAATGAAATATGAAAACGCAGATTGCGGTTGGAACATATTTGAATCGATTCTCGAATAACAATTCGCGCTGCTGAAATAAATCCGATGTGCCATTTAACTAGAGACCACACGTGTTTGAGATTTCAATTAATACTGTTTACCAATGCTGTTTATGTATAGAAATTATGTGTTTATTCAGTGTAACGTTAATAATTACGTATATACAGCCAGACTTGTATGCTTGTATTAAGGTATCAAGTTCTGTTTACGTTTTTATTATTTATTTCTGCTTGATAGTTTTCAATGTTTTTGTTGGTAGTGTAGGCAAGCTGATATAAGGCAAATAATTAAATTTAATGTTAGGTGTGTTTTTGCACTTCTAACTGAAAAGACAGCTGTGTTGCTGGGGAGTTTGTTGCGCCACTTGTTCTTCCCAGCTAAAGCACTAGGAAGTGGTGGGCGTTTTGGGGGACTGTCTTATGTGATTTGGACATTCAAAATGTGCTGATTTGATTTGGCCAATTTTTTACAACAATTAACTTATTTTCATATATTAGACTGATTTTTTTTTATTTCAGCACCTTCGAATTTTCAACTTGGTCTCATCATCATCATCATCAGCCTATAATGTTCCCACTGCTGGGACACAGGCCTCCTCTCGGTGAGAGGGAGTGGGCCGTAATCTACCACGCGGACCCAGTGCGGGTTGCGGGTTGGTCATCTACCAACCCGCACTGGGCCCGCGTGGTGAAGGAAACCGGCATGTCCTAGACCCAAAAATTCGTAAGACATGTGAGGATGTCACATGTCTTACGAATTTTTGGTTCTAGGACATGCCGGTTTCCTCTCGATGTTTTCTTTAGCCATTTTGAGAGCAGTGGTGATGAAATAATTTACAAAAAGTAAAGCGCCTGTCTGGATTCGAACCTACGACCTACAACTCGTAAGTCGCGGCCGTTACCACTGGGCCACCACTGCTCTCTGGTGCTCCAGGTGAGGCTTAACTAAGTTGAACTTAGTCTACTAAGTTGAAAATGCGAAGGTGTTTAAAAATACGGGAATATTGCGTCTCTAGTGGGCACACAACTATACAGCGTGCATCAGGAATGTGCGGTCATGTTTGGGTGTGGTACAGACCATCAAACTAAACAACTGTGTCCGTTGTGGTCCTAGCAATATCGTAATTGCGAAAGAAAAACGTGTGCGGGCGGGAGACCCCCGTCAGGAACAAAGTTCCTTACGTGATACTCGCACGCACACGCACTTGTTATTTATTAAAAGATACAGAGAGAGAAAGTGTGCAGTAAAGTTTTTAATACAGAGCTCTCATAAAGTTGTCGCCATCTTGGATTTTCATTTTGACCTCGCTATTTGCTTCAGCACCCTCGAAAACCATGAAAACGATTCACGTGACATATTGTTTTAATTATTCGCATTCGCCATCATAGATTTTAATTTTGACCCCACCATTGGCTTCAACACCCTCGAAAACCATGAAAACTAAAGAAAGTCGCATGGAGGGGGCATAACGCTTTTTCGTTACGGGACTATTTCTACCAGTTTACTTCTACCGCAAGCCGAGTTAAAGAACTTCGTTCCAATAATCACATTTGTGATACACGCTGTATTAATATCACATGTCTACCAAGCACAACTTCCGTAGGTACACAGGTTCATTGCCTAAGTCCCACACGTACTCCGTCTGACCCTGCCGGTATATCTGGCGAAAACTTGGCGCTGTTCGGTTATGACAAGCGAATTTATAACCTCCACCATTTTATATGGACTTATTTCGAGTTTCGAATAGTGTTGAAGTTTGTACGAATAGTGAGTTATTGGGGTCCGGCGTGGTTTGAGGAGTTGAAGGTTTGTTTTCGAAGCTTATTTTTGAAGTAAGAAAATCAAGGTTAGCTTGTTAGTGATGTAAAAACATGGCAAAGGCGTGGAAGAAGGATAGGTATATATTTTGGTTATGAAAGTATTTTATTTGTTTAAAAAGTTTTACGTGGATTAGAAAAAGCTGAACATACACAACCTAAAACCAACATTAATATTAGACCAAAACAAAAAAAAAAAACAAAATTAATGTTGTTTGCAATCACAGTGGCTTTTTTTATACTTTATATTTATTTTATTCTTCCATAATAGTACAATCTATAACTGAGTTATTGTAACACTGAGCTATAGTTTTGAACACCAAAATAAGGGCAAAAAATAAACACGCAGCATCACAGCATTTAAATTAGTTTAATTAATAATATACAAAGTCAGAAAATGTCTATGTTTTATTCATATACAGGATCTAGCACAAATGCTGTATTTTAATTATAATCAAACTTCCGACAATGTACTTAGGTACCTATTTCAAATAAATTATCCTCAGATTCAAAATGAATTAGGTAGGTATGGCACAAAACATCAACAAAATCACACATGAAAAAATCTTACCGATGAAGAAGACCGATCACATCGAAACCCAATCTCGAAAAACACGCACTCGACTCGAGACCGACATTGTAAAAAAAGCAACATCCTACACGCATATAAGATTATAAATTCAATCGCGAATCCAAAGCCAGACGATCATGCAGGTGCTCTAGGAAATGAAAAGCAAACTGCGGAGCACATCTCATTATCACTACCTAATCCTGCAGACGAGACTGTAAAATATTCATTTATTCGAGGCACAGGATCTCACAGAAATAGATACGTCAGAATTGAATTTGAAGTTGATCGATTTTGAAGTTTTCAATCGGGTAGTTTTGGCTAATCGATTACCTAGTTGCATTCGAGTTGGGCGGAACTAGAAAACTTTATTTCGTATATTTAGAATGCTCTTGGATTGAATTTATTCATTCTTTGGAGACATGGATATTATTATTGTATGTTGAGAAACCAAACAAAAGTATAGCTAAGCATTGATTAAAAACAGACACACAGCTTCCTTTTCTTAATTCAATGCCTACCTACTTCTTATCTTATTCTTAGCGTTATCTTCATAACATTTCTTAAGAAATAAAATTGTGTACCTACATAAAAAGAAATAGACTTCTTAAGTTCTAATAGCTACATTATGCTACCTATAACATTATCACTGAAATCCCCGACAAAGACTTCAAGACTGCAGCGCTCGATAGCGCATAAAGTTTAATTACAATTTCACCGCAATTAATACCAGTGCGATTCAATAATAGAAACTTCCCATGTTGCTTCCAAACTCCCTCTGCAATTTATAAATCTTTAGTGAATTCACTTTCTTGGGTTTGGGAACTCAGGGAGTACTGGGAACTGGGAATATCTCATTCGCCCCCAACTCAATTGTATTGCTAATGAAGATGTGATTCTCCCGACGTTTTATGCACAAATTGAAAATGTCTCGGAACTCGATTATTAAGATTAATTGAACTGGATTATTCGATTTTTCTGGGGCCTTTCATTTAATTTTCTATAAGTTATGATTCGATTGTAATACGTTTGCATGAATTATTTATTTTCTGTGCAGTATTCTTTGAGTGTGTAGGTGAATGTTGTGTTGATAAGTTGTGGTGAATTTAGAAAAGTATTATGGTTTTCTAGTGTTCCTAAAAGCTAAGATAAAACGATAACACGAGATAACGTGTAGTAGCCTGCCGCTTTCGATTCCAAATGTGGGTACTTCCTATTTCCTAACTTGAACTTAGAAAATAATACCGTTTACTACACAATAAGGAAAATATAAACAGTTTCGTAACCGCACTATCAATCTAAGTTTAAAACAAGAAATCGTAGCTCACGACTATCAAGTATTCCCCGAGGCGACCGACGGAATTAGTTTCGATGTTGCATAAATCTCTTAGTTTTGTGTCTAGCAGTTTTCGAGATGTGGTGTCGTGATGAACAAATGCGCGACTTCAAGGGACGATGCAGGGCGTTATTGGGGCTACACGATCGCCGCGGGCTCGAGCGAGAGATGGGAAACTGTGTCCAATGTGTTAGGATACAAATATAGGGATTTAATTAAAACAAGTGTTTCTTGAGATCATTCAAAACCAAGCACCAGATATCTTCACACAATGTATTTCCCAAGGGGGTAGAATGAAGCAAGGAAGCAAAATTGTTTTATTCTGCACAAATGAGAAGCAATGCAATGGTGTACTGTGCACCACTGCACAGTACTCTTACATTTAACCAACTTTAATAAAGTCTTACGTAATTGTATCTAAGCTCTCAACCACCCTGAAAAGTCGTCGAAACCAGTCGCTGTGGCTGAAATCGGATAAAAGGCATCATTTTCATCAACTAAAGGGCGAGCCCGTTAACCTCACATACATCGAGACCTCGGGGCTGCTCGGTATTCAGAAATACTTGAAAACACTACTACTACGACACACTACTAATAATAACACTTTCTACCACCTGGAAATCAAACCCAGAACCCCATGTTCAGCAAACAACTACTACTAACTACTAAGCAACTAGAACAACGAGGCAGTTTAGCACCAATACACAAAAGGCAAGAGGGACATATAGTTATTTAAAATCACACCCGTGTGAGCCTTTCTAAAGCTCATTTTGGCATACTGACGTACCGTACGTCATTGGACACACTCCCAACCCATAGCGGGTAGCGTCACATCGTATTGTCGCCGGCGGCGGAACCCGCGTCCTGGGGCCGGCACGCCTGCCCTATGCAAATATGCGACCCCTAAATTGATGATAATCCTACCCGTACAATATTGTGACCTTTCGCTTTTGATGTGGGGAAAAACTTAAGTTAGGTCATTTTGATACCTAGATAAGTTAGGTCATTTTGGTCATTAGATTGTGTCTGGATTTTATATTCTGACTAGCTGTTGCCCGTGACTTCGTCTGCGATCCAGGATGAAAAGTAGCCTATGTCCTTTTCCAGGTCATGGTCTACCCACGTGCCAAATTTCATCCAAATCTGTTCAGTCGTTTTAGCGTGAAAGCGTATAAAACGAGCAAACTTACTTTCGCATTTATAATAATTTGAGTTACCTATTGTAGTGTAAAAAGTGTAGAAGTAATATTGACAATGACACGCATAATAGGTAAACACATGACCAAAGTGTTTACATCACTCTATCTGAAGGCCAATTCCCGTAATTAAAAACGTTCAAAATCTAGTCGCAATCTCATCTCAGCGACAATCAATGTCAAAAACTTGTCAAATATAAAGAAAGAAAGAAAGAAAATAAATTTATTTGACCCAGGTTAAAGCACACAATATTACACAAAAACAGACAAACAGTACCTAAAATAGTATTGTGTGCCTCACGGCTGCGCCAAATAGGCCCAGTTCAGCATAAATGCCAGACAACTAGTGCCTGACGCTGGTTTTCAACTGGACCTTATGTTACGAGGACGTCTTACATTAATTGGATGTAAATCAGTTAGTGAGATATTTAAATAAAAATAGATAGATATTTGTAACAAATAATAATAAAAACGATTAGGTATTTGTATTTGAGTGGTGTAGGTATAGAAAAAAATAATAAATAAAATGGAATGTTTGCCCAAAAAAAATAAAAAAAACAATGGACTGTCGTCGATAAGGTAATAGATAGGTAACTATATCACAATTCTTATCAATGAAACATTTAAATTCGTCATGTCTAGCTTCCGTTGCGCATCTATGAGGTACTGCCGTAGGCGTCTTCTAAATGTGTTCATATGTAGGGAAATTACAGGTATTTTTGACATATTGAGACTGTGATTAGACTGTGAACGTTCTTAAACTTACGAGATTTACCCCTCAGATTCTAAGAAAGTAGAACAGCACAATTCTAAGTTTTAAAATAATTATCACATAAAAAGTTAAGTTACATTTAAATTGCTTATTAGTCTTATAGGCTAGATTGTAATCAATTACTAGGAACCTGATTCTTTTCAATAAAGGACCAAAAAAAACTAATAATAGTTCGGATAGCACTTTCAAAAGGTAACTGTTTTCTTACGATTAATCGTAGATATTTGATATTTTATTGGTTTTCATAATGTTTTAGTGGATTAGATCAAAGGGACAATTCCCGTATTTTAAGGATCGTTCACCTTCTAATCTCATTCTCAATCTCAATCAATCAAAAATAATTTGTCAACTTTTTGACATTGGTTGTCGCTGAAATGAGGTTTCAACGAGATTTTGGGAAATGGCCTTCAAACTTAATACATACTTAATTTTAAAGATACTTAACTAGCTGACCCCGCGATCTTCGTACCGCCTAAAATTTTTTTTCCTTCGTATGAACCATCCTCGTATTTCAAGGAATATTCTAAAAAAAGAATTAGCAAAATCGGTCCATCCGTTCTTGAGTTATAAAATTACAACGAAAAGTGGCATTGATTTTTATAGATAAAGGATAGGTATATTATGTTGTCATGTTGCTTGCCGCGGTTGGTCCGTGGATGGGTGAACATCTTTACAAACCGAGACCCCTCTGTGTCTCGGAAAGAACGTTAAGCTGTTGGCCCCGGCTGTCGTTCGTGGATCTTTGACAGTCGTTACGGGTCGTCAGAAGCCCAAAAGTCTGACAACCAGTCTTACAAAGGGGTATCGTATTACCCAGTAGCTGGGTTGTGGAGGTCAGATAGGCAGTCGCTCCGCATATAATTCATTCAGCATCCGGTTAGACTGGAGCCGACATCAAAAACAGATGGGAAAAAGGCTGGGCGTAGGTGAAGAGCCTGGACATTTAAGTTTAGTTTATTTGAGTTCATCCAGTCTTTTAATAATAAATATAACATCGTGAGCACACCACCCAAGGAGTCTTGTTTGTGATCTTGTCGACAAAGATGTCTTGTAACATAGGTACCTCATTTCTAACATGGTCATGTTCATGTCATGAAGTACTTTTTAGTTCTAAGTCGAGTCTCTATTTATGTAGATTTAACTACCTATATCTGCATAGTATTGATAATATCATGAACTAATTTTCATTGTTTTCACTTGGATAGAAATAGATAGTGCCTCAGTTTCCGTAAGAGTATTTGAATACATTTCTTGCTAATGAAAGGCAGATGAAACAAATAAGTGAGAGAGTCGTCAATCACAATAACCATTATTGAGAAATTCACCCAGATATTTTAATTTATAAGTTTATTTCAGAACATAATTCCATATAAAATTGTTAGTGTACCTTACACCTACCTAATTCATGTTGGTCATTTACCTTACATTAAAAAGGACACCATCAGAACTGTGTACCTTATTCCAATGCCCCACAATAGGACACTCAACCCTTTCCGTTATGGTTTTTAGAAGGTCGTTAGAGCTGCCCCTCACACGACGCATCAGGGAGGCTTCTCTCTTGCGAACTACTGCTCTAAAGCAGTCAGTGTTGGCCTTCGCAAACATCCCCGATGCACTACAGTATCGCGGCAACCCCATCGACATCCTAAACCCATTATTGTAGAGGATCCGTAGGGCATTGAAAGTTTCTGCAATATACGCAGAAGATATTGCAGAAACTTTAAACTTTGTTCAGGTAAAAATGTACAAAAAAAATAAAACTTGCATTTTTATTAAAGAAAAACAAATAAAAGCGCCTATTAAGTTAATGCGAACCCGTAACCTTCTTTAGAGCTTAGAGCCTTTCAAACAGCTCACAATGTAAAGAAAATCTTGCACATACCTTCATAAAAGCTAAAATGTAGTTTATGTAGCAGTAATAACTCAACTAAGTAAGCGTTGTTAACTTGAAGACTTGCAGCGTTTTGCAGTGTTTAAGGGATAGACAACGACATTCATGGCATCCAGAATTAAGTTCCATAAATAAATTTTTACTTAAGGAAAGTTGTTATCTACGAGTATATAATAAAATAGTAACGAAGTCAAAACTGTACATTGAATATTTTTGTAACAAAGTAATTTGCTTCGAGGTGTTGAACGAGTCTGATGGCGAAAATATAGTTTTTAGAATTTATGTCCGTTTTTCTGGATGTATGTTCCAGATTGGCAATGGATGAAATTTGGCATGGGGTATCTACTATTAATACTGTAATACTGGTAGTACGTTCCGTGGGATATTTTAAGACGAGGTGAAGCCGCGGGCCAAAGCTTGTTTAAAAATATATCTTTCCTCTTAGACATAATTGTTTCTTTCCCCCTAGTCATAATTATATCTTATCCCCTAGACATAATTAGGTAGATAGTTAGTTTCATAGTTTACGTACAAAGCTTAAAGATGGCAGCCCAGAATACATAGCAAGTAAAACCTGTACCAAATTACAGGTAAAAACAGAAAGCTTTTCTGAATCGTTGAAGTTTGTGTCGTCAACAATTACAGTAAAAAGGTACAATATAAAATTACACCAAGACAAAAATATTAAAACGCCGCGTGCTAAAAAAACTTACACGTAAATGTCTTATGGAATTCTAATAATCGATTCAACATTTAATGTTAATTTGCGCAAAAAGTTAAATCAATAAAGTTTATTTAACTTTTTTTTTTTATTTAAGCCGCATTGCTACATTAAAGCATTCCACTTAAACAATTGGGTTTTAAAATCCTCAACACGGCAGTGTAAACTCGTGCTAAACCGGATTACCTCACGATTATAACTTCTAATAATTTGAACTGAAGTGTACATCGAAAGTTTCCTATAGAGATTGATTAGAACAATGGGCTCTTTATTCCTTACCGCAGGTTTTAAGTGTATTGGTTTAGAGTTTAACAGTAACTGTTTTCTATAGAGTTTGTTCTTTCATTACATTTTTCATTTTTATTTAATTCATTACGTTTACTTCATTTCATACTGCTGTGTTCATTTAATATTGTGTTGGTGCATCAAGCACGGGAGTAACACACTACAAACTCTTTGCTCTATATCCATCCTCTATCACACCAAAATGTTAATCATTATAGTTATCTAAAGTATCCACAGCTAAGCCAAATGCTCTATCCTATAATGTCCTATTCTGTTCGATCCTAGAATGACCATCCTTTGAAAATTTGGTAGTGGTTTCTGCCATTGATACCATTTCGGGGGCATTCTGAGAATTTGAAGGGAACAACCGTACCAAACACCGATATAGATTTCTAATTCGAATATATAAACTTGGTGATGAGTGAATCCATTAGATACTAGATAATATGAAATTCTACGCCAGTTTCCAATACACTGCTGTATTTTCAATTCACAAAATATGTAGTATAAATGAGTTCTACATACTATCCTGCTATTTCCGAACTACATACATTCCTATTCATCCTCAATAATTTTCTAGCCAACTAAACTTTCTTAGCAGAAACGATTCAATGGCTTAATGTTCGCCGTATTACTAATATTACAAGAAATGTAAATGTACTACCGCTCCCACAATCTGTTCCAAGCTCAACCGTTTCAGACGAGAAAGATGCTCAATGATTCATATAAAATATATGAAGGGAATTCACGCGATTTTTCCGTTTCAATCCGACCCGGTCGCAGACCAGGAGAGTAGTGGCAATGTGTACATTCCCGTATCTAACTCACGGTTTTCAATTTTGGGGTGGTTCTACAAACATTGTGATCAACACGGTCTTCATTTTTAGACTGTAACTTGAAATGGGAAAGAACGCCGTAGCGCGTCAACTGTGACTGTATAACCCAAAACTTCTCATCATCATCGTCATCATCATGGCAGCCTTGTTAATTCCAATCACTTCTGAGTATACGTTTCTTCCATTTTGTGTCATGCTTCCTGTCTGTGCCAGTCTCAACCAGATCTTATTCACGATCTTCGGGATGTTGAACATAAAACTTCTCATAATTGGAAGCTAGGTAATGATGGTGAAGCAACCAACGTTTTACTGATGAAATTCTACAGAATTCACGTGCAAAATCTTGCAACATTGCTACTGCTCAACTTTCGCGAAAAGTATCTAATTAAGCTATCCAAAACCTTCAACCTATTCAAATATTTCTTATAGATCTCTAATCAATAAAATTGTCAGAAATAAATCAGTTACTTAAATTTAATCTCCTACAAGATAACACACCTTTTGCCATAAAAATCTATAGTTCGGTAAATCGGCAAGCAAATCAATACCATTCTTTTCAAGGTCTCAGGTAGCTATTTTTTGTTCCACGACAATTCTATCTTTTGTCGTCCCGGAGTTCTATAACACGCTTTGAATTAGTCAAAAGACTATCAGCAGAGATCTTATCAGGGTATTAGGGGCTGGCTTTCACACTGTTCGCTTCAATCATAAGGAAGGTGTAATGCCTAAACAGGGTTTTCTATTGTTGGTTATAAAATTTTGATGAAAGTGATTATAATTCAATTGGTATTTATTATCTTTATCGTTGATGGATTCGAAATGTTTATCTGATTTCATTCAAGTTACATAATATAATTCGTATTTAAAAGTAATGATTGATTACCTATTGAGGCCCAATTTCCCATGTTGAATTAAATCTCAAGAACGAATACTATAGTGATAAATTGATAATAGAATAGAATACTCTTTATTATGTACACGCTCAGACCAAATAAAAAAATCATGACATAGCGCTGCGAACAATACAGTGAAACATTCAAAACTACACCTCACTAAGTGCACACATGTTTACGAAACCGGCCTCACGTCAGGGTTGATAGCGCTATGTCTTGATGTTTTATTAGAGTACGCCATACAAATTATAGATATGAATTTAGAAATTTGACATAGGGTGACACAATGGGCGGCCTAATAACCTTGTTTAACGTAATGCAAAACAGCAGTTACTGCATCATATTGCTTTTCATTCGTTTTCTTTTCATTCATTTGTGCATATATTTTAATTCTCACCACCACCTTCTACACCAAAGATGACAAGAGAAGGAGCAGCTACTTCATCGGTAATGAAACCGCCTTTCTCAGATTTTTCATTTCATAACTAAAACTAGCAAATACATTTTTAACTCACCCGATCCTTCGAGTTTCCGATTTTTCCGACTACAAACCGGAACACGCAACAGATAAGTGCAACTAATTAAACAAGAAGGAGGCACGTGTAAACTTCCTGATAACAGTACATCCTTATCAATAGCTAAGTTCTTAAATTAAAGACTATTTTGAACACGTGTTCCTTTGTGTTAGAAAGAGGATGAGGCTAAAAGCCACTATTGTTCCATGCAGGTAGACAGGTAAGGAAGCCTGTTTGTTCGAACTTCTTACCTTTTTTTTGTTGCATAGAAACGGTACGTCGCGCGGCGTTTCGTTGGATTCGTGTTTGGGTATTCCCGACTTTGATTTAGAATTTCTGGATGTGGATTGATTTCATAATATGTTTATAGAATTGATTTATGATTCCTAATCTGCTGGTATAAATGGAATCAGAAATGGTTTATAGAATTTATTTATGACTAGCCGTGACTTCGTCTGCGATCCAGGTTGAAAAGTAGCTTATGTACTTACCCAGGTCATGGTCTATCTGTGTGTCAAATTTCATCCAAATCCGGCCGTTTTAGCGTGAAAGCGTAACAAACAAACTTACTTTCGCATTCATATTAGTTAGGAAGTTAGGATTCCTAATCTGCTTGTATAACTGGAATCAGAAAAGCTACTAATAGAAAATTGTGTCTATTAAAGTAGATATGACATTCATAATTTTCCATACGAAAGCATAATAAATTTATAAGACAACCGAGGATGACCGATCATGATTTTCATAATGGACGAACTAATTGCAAATTGTTTGAAGACAATAAT
The DNA here is from genome assembly GCA_937001585.2 of Brachylomia viminalis. Lineage (NCBI taxonomy): Eukaryota > Metazoa > Arthropoda > Insecta > Lepidoptera > Noctuidae > Brachylomia > Brachylomia viminalis. Next base: position 3,983,384 of record OW443301.2, read on the forward strand.
CACTAATCACTCAATGCTAAGGTGCTAAGACTTTTGTTTTGAAAAACTTTGTTTTTTGACGAGAACCACAACAATATTACTTATCTCTTAAACGTACTCATAGTTGCAAGGGAAACAAAGGAATACTACAGTGGTGTTAAAATATATTATGCACATTAACACCAAAAGTTCAATGTTATCTTTGTTTATGATGGCGGCAGCGGGTAGTAAAAACGCAGTTATTCTTATTTGTGACAATAGTTTAAACTGTGGGAGATTACGTTACATTTGTTTCTGAGAATTTACTTTTTTTTCACTGTTTTTAGGAAATTTTATAATTTCACACTGTTTATTTATCGTCTTGCCTTCGCGTCAAACCATAGACGAAGATCATTGTAATGTATATAAAGTATTTTTATTTGAACATCAATAAATTAAAACTGAAATATCCTAACGGTAGAAGTGTTACTCTTGTCAGTATTCCCCCCAAAACAATGACTCGCTACCAAAGTCCACCACTACAGCATTTTAATAATAACACCACTTTGAATATAACATTACCATTTAAAAAGAAAGCCTGACATAACCCCATATACATTGAAGTATGAAAGGAATGACGTAATCACGCAAGATGGCGCCCTACATAGCGATAATGAGAGCATTCAAGCACTGTCGCTATTAATGTCACATTCTTGCTACAAAAGAAAACTTGTACGTATTCGTGTTACTGTTTGTATTGCCTGTGCGTGTCCCAAATAAAATATTTTCCTTCTTTCTTTCTTATTCGTTCGAAGGTTTTGAAATGAGATGATCTCGTAATTCCGATAAAAATCAATCTGCCTAGTAATTTCCCAACTATGTTGTATATATGTAGTAGGATAATTTGATACTTCGAATCTTCGCGAAAATCCTAGGGGTTTTGCGAAAACGCGGATAATTAGACATAGGCGAAAAATTATCAAATCTTACTGGACAAAGTCAGGATCTAAAGAAGGGTATCTGGCGCTTGGCGGCCGCTGCCGCGGCACGCTCGCTTCGCTCGCTCGCCTTCGCGCGCTAATGGTCACTGTTAAACCCGTAAGACGAAGCCAAATATATAACGTCTAACGTATACGTATAAACGTATAACGATTCTGAAAGTCTAAATACGGATATATTTGCGTTTACTTTCCAATAATTATAACGCTTTAAAATGACAATATAAATATTCTTAAGGCAACGCTACCTATAAACGCTTGGCTATGAGACGCCAATCATGAATTCATGACTCGGTAATGTAGTGAACACCATGTATCAATCACTTAAATAACTTATTTGTCATTGCTACATTTTTTAAATAATGTATACAATTACTACAATTATTACTACTGTATTATTAGATTTTAAAAGAGTAACGGTGGAGTTTCTTGCCCATTCTTCTCCATACGAAACTACCTTTTGGAAGGGGCGACTAGAATCAATTCTATTTAAATGTAAATGTTGACGTTCAAAAGTGCCTTTTATGTGCCTACTTGAAATAAATGCTTTGACTTTGATTGTGTCAAAAACTATAAACCTATGTTTTGTTGCGCGACTATACTGGGGGTCCAACGCGCATCAATCATTTAGAGAATGAAGTAGGTACTTTCAATATTAACAAAGATACTAAATATAGTAGTTTCTTATTCTTTCCTGAAATTAGTCGACTTGTGAGTGTCAAGCAATAAAATGAAGAAATAGGCAAATTGGCTGATATCTTTTCATTAGCCTCATCACTGATAGCTTTTAAGCCTTCCGGAAATTATAATTGTTTGCATTCAACCTAGAAAACCAGGTCTTCGTCAATCAGACGCAGCAAAATATTCTTTCCCGACACCACAAACTACTAAATTATGTATGTTAAGATACCACATCGCATGAATAACCTAAATCGACTATTTGCATAGTAATACATATGTACCTACTAGCAATACACCCGGACTCATTACTCATACATAATTATTCTATACCTTTATGTAAATGGCCCTGATGCTTGTTAGTAGGTATCGTTTAATCATTTCCTGTAGACAGAAGAGATTTTAATGACTGAATTGGAAAACTTAGTGTAGGATTTCCTCAGGTTACTCAAACACAAAGCATTTATTTCAATTAAACCATTTACAGGCACTTTTGAATTGTCAAGTGGTCGGTCAGTCAGAAATATGAAGCTAGTAGCCCATTCCAAAGCGTAGTAGGTACCTATGGAGAAGAACGGGCAAGAAACTCCATGGACACTCATTTAAATTAAATTGTTACATAAATATTAGTTACATCATTAATGTTGAATATAGGTATCATTATATGCGAGAACGATGTAAATAAGACGTACACGTTGAGTGTCCAGAGTACAGCATCAGGCAGCAGGTACAGCGACAATCTCAGGGTGGCTGCTAATGAGAATTTGAGAGGTATTGATGCTGATGGTGACAATCATTGATGATGGCGATTATTTCAAAAATGGTTTGGTATGGTCCCGGTGGCACCCTTTGGATACGGAACCACAAAAACAGAAATGTGATATGGACGTCCTTATCGCTCAAGACCATTTCTGCCTGAAAACCTTAGGACAGTCAGAAACTGCCTGCCAAATAGTGAGGCTGGTGGTTTCGTGCACATGCTGTACATATCGAGGGACAACATATTCCCAAAGCAAAGAAAACTAAAATAGAGTTGAGATAATGTGAAACTTCCACTTAACTCTTCAGCAACAACAAAAAAACAAAAGGTTCCTGCGCAATCACAACCACGTCTAAACTTCCCTATCAAACCACAACGTAAATAGCTCTGAAGAAAAACAACATAAATCATAGCCTGATACTTTGGTACTTTACCTACCTCCTACCTACCTTTAGTAGGTACCTTTTGGTACTTTCAACTACAGGTACCGATAACCAGTTTAATGAACAATTCCGCATTGTTCTGGTTGCAAGCATAGAACTATTATTACTTTACGTAGTACTTCATCTCAGTGGTTGCAAGTTTGTTTGTTCGTTAGTGCTTTCTGCAATCTAGGTAGGTGGGTACTCTGGTTCATTACCTGATTACAGAATGTCAACGTTTATGAAGGGCTGAAGAGCGGTTGTGTTGGAAAAGCTTCATTAGCACGAGGCGCAGTACTGTAAATGTGTCACAACGAGCTTAAGAATAAGCTTGATTATGTAGAGCGTCATCGTCTCTGTCAGTCTTACTTATGTGATAGTCATATTTGTGTGATAGTCATACTTGTGTGATTAAACTCTTTCTAGCTCGATGTGTCATTCTTACGCCTGGGTTCTTTACATTGTTTTATTGCATACCTTTTTTTTTTTTTTTTTGTGTTTGGGAAATCGTCAAATAACTTCTCCCGCTCTGGGCAGAGTGGGAGGGCGTGTCAGACTCTTACTGACTAAAACCCACCCGTGTTCCTTCAGTTGCCTGTTCAGTTGCCAGGGGCCACGGTATCCCTCTCAGACTTATCCGCAACCCTAGCAGGCATCGGTCCTAGCAGACCTCGTCATTGGTGCTGACATCTCTTTGAGGCGCGCGTGGAACACAACGCGCCGTCGACACGGGCCTGGTCCTTATCGAACGGCGAGCTGCCCATTGCTCGCCGTTCGCAAGCCCGCGCCTACGGTGGCCGGGAATCGGCCTGCGATTCCCGACGCCCAGGGCGTCTCCTGCGGCGGCTAGGGGCGTGAGGGCGCGCATTTTGCATCTCCCTCACGCGTTCCGCCTCCTCCTTCGCGAACATTACTGCTTCGCAGAAGGAGGTGACGGCTTTCCAAGCCATCTCCGTACCATGGCCTGGACCAGGGCCGGACGCGAGAGATCGCCACCGCCAATCGCCTCCACGAGGACACGGCGGTGCTCCGCCCAAGCCGGGCAGACCTCCACCGTATGCTCCACCATGTCCTCCGGTTTTATTGCATACCTACACAGACTAAAGCTTTCGGTTATAGTCCAGTTTATTATAAACATATTATAACAGTTTATATAAACCTACAGTCAATCTTTATGGTGTGTTTAAACATTTTGCTCACCCTACCAATCTCTTTCTTTTTGCGAGCACCATCACACATTATATTCACCAATATTCCCCAAATCTAACAGAATCTCCACACATATTTACTTCACGAGAAATCTTGAACATAATAGACAAGTAGACAACTTAACAGCAACAACAGAAGGAGTTTCGGACATCTAATCTCAGAAAGAGATCAACAAGCAATTCATCATTTCACCATCTTTCATAACAACACTGAAACGAAGCGAGTTTCCCTCAGCCATACTTAAAAAAATACAAATAATAGACGCAAAATCGCGGCGGCCTAATGGATCCCCCGGTTGAGATTCCATGTTTTATTTTCGCATTTTTGCTATAGTAATCCAAAGTGGAATGGGTTTCGTGTTTTAGTTTGTCGAATATTTAATGAGAACACTATGAAAACCAATGCTAAGCATAGTATGCTCAAAAGTACAGGATTACTTTCTTTCCTACGTTACGTTGGTAGCCGAATAAGCCGATTCCCGATATCCCCTCTATGAATATCCTACAACCCCAGGTAGACCCGCGGGAAGAGCTTTTTTCATTGTACTCAAGTCATCCAATAGAGAAAGAAAATTGAGAAGAGGCAACTTCGTCCAGCCCCAGGAACACGTGCCACCCGGACGTGACCTGCAGTGGCCTTTAAGGAAAGCAATCAATAGACTGCGGACCCAAGTAGGCCGCTGCAAGCATAATCTAGCGAAATGGGGGGTTACTGACCAAACCGATACCCAGTGCGAATGCGGTGCTCCTGACCAAACCATGTCGCATAAATGTTAGAGAGTTCAAGTAGTCCATACTGCACTTCTGAGGACCTATAAACGCCACTGATACCGCCATTGGCATCTGGCGTGGCCGCGTGGCCATCTACTGGAAAAGAAAAGCTGGGCTAGAAAAGAAGAAGTAAGATAATAGTATATAAAACATACGTGTATTTTCATTCAATATTGTTGTCGTGAGAATTCTAATAATACTTAATGTTCAGAAGGATTACGGTTAAAGCATCTTGCTAAAAAGGTACATAAGCGCAATCTAAGCACTCAGTGAAAGGAAAAATTACAAAACCTTAAAAAATAAAGATAATCTCTCAAATTCCAAAAGCAAAATTGACAAAATACTTAAGCAACAAGAAAGAATAAAAGAAGTAGCTAAAACATAACTAAGCAGTCTTTACAATTTCAACTCACTGTTTAATCTAGAAGCCGTGGTTGGAATAAAGAAGGAATTAAAAATAAATTAAAAAACACATTCTGCGTTCGTAAGAAAAGTATAAGCATTTAAAAGCGGCTGCAATATGCAATAAATCGTATTTTTTTATAGCTTCCGCTCTTTTCTACGTAATAAGTAATTTAAACTTACAACATATTATATTGTAACCAACGATAACGTATTACCTTTTATTATTTTTTTTTTTTTTTTTTTTTTTTTTTTTTTTCCTGTGGCAACACTACAGCTAACAGCTGATTTGAATTTGTTCATGTAATTTTAATCTTAAATATTTAATTTGTATGTTTTTATAGCCTATTTCCAATTACTCATCAAGTAAATAGGATAATAATCTGTTTTTTGTATTAGATTCACATACCAAGTGTAAAATAAGTGTTTATATATCAATGTGATACGGTGACAGTTGCCGGTTCAAGCGATTTTTGCATTGTCATCTTGTTAGCAGGTACAATACTTAATATTTTACTTGTTTTTAGTTTGTTTGCGTACTATAGTTACACCAGCAATTACAGTGTTAATTTTTATACGGCTACTTGTTGATGCCAATGACCTTTGAACGTAAACATAACCTTAGTTTGGTTTGGTGACAGAACTTCTTATTTTTCATCTAAATTTCATTTCACTTTTAGACTAATCATCTTTTAAACTACTACCACAACTACCTACTATCTCTTAACTTGTTATCTCTTCCTTATAAAAGTTATAATCATGATTATGACTCGCAGCGCCCGTGCTCGTCTAGAAGAGTCCAAACTCAATCAGGCTTTGAGCGAATTAAAGGCGTCAAAGGAGTACTGTGACCAACTAAATAAGGAAATAGATGACAATGAAAAGGTGCTATTTGATGCCCATGAAATGAATAGGAAGTTGAAAAATGAAATGGCTCAGATATATATTCAATACACTGATGCCATGGAAGCCCGGGATAGGCTCCAAGTTGTTGTGGATGGGTTCAGCCAGTGTAGCATAGAGTATGAACAAGCTCTTAGTCACAAACATTTACTTCAACAGCAGCTACACGAGGCTCAAAGTCAGATTACACAACTTGAGACCACCAATCTTAACATCACCGCCTCGCTGAATCAAAGTCTGTTCAATGAATTGGTGCCTATTGCCCCGTCAATGGTTTCTGCCATAAACCCCTTATACACTATTGATTTGACAGGTGATGATGAATCAAGAAAATGTAACTCAGTAAGAGTAGTCACCAGTAAAAACAAACTGAAAAAATACATTAAAATTAATAAATACATTGTTAAAACACAAAAAATGGTTAAAAGACAAAGGTTCTTTATCAAAAATGTTAAACTTAATCGAGAAAGGTTAAATTTGCTTAAACAATTAGATATGTATTCTTTTAATTTGGATCAAAGCACTAGGAAGTACAACATTGACACACAGGCCCTGCAATCTCAACTTGACCATCTGCAAGAGAAACTAAGTTCAATGACTAACAAATATAATACCTCTGAAGATCTAATGAGGGAATATGTGTTGGCAATGAATGAGCTGGTAAACTCACAAACGAACAGCTGTGAGATTTGTCAATCACCATCCAATGTACCTACCATTTGCCTGCCTGCCCATTCATTGTCAACATGCAATACCACCTTACCGCATCCTTGTGTTGATTTGACAATTCCTTCTGTAAATAGGTCCATTAAACAATGTCAACAAATTGTAAATAATGATATTGTATTATTTTGCGATGAAATTGGAAAGGACTTAGGCCACTTGTTGACAGATGAATATCCAGGACACTCAATAATAAATTACTGTATGCCTGGTTGTTCATTAATTGATATTATGAACCAAATTGTTAGATATAACTTTAAGCAGGACACAACATTGTTGATTTTTATGGGAAATAGGGGAAATGTGAACAAAGGAGAATTGCTCCAATATCATAGAACATTGTGCAACCTTAGTTTAAGGAAAATTGTGTTGTTTACATTCCCTTATAGTAACAGTTTGCCACAGGAAGAAAATAATTTAAGATTTGACATTAACATGACATTGCACAATTTGACATATAATGATAATTTATTCCATTTAGTTGACACTAACAATTATGTTAGTAATAATTTGTATTTGACAAAAGATAGATACAATATTGTTATGTACTATCTTTCTAACTATCACAAAAGACAGATAGCTGTGTCGCTATCATATTATTTTTCTATTTCAGCCAAAAATTTGGCTAAACAACTTGCTTCTTTTGAGCAATGCAATGACTTTTTAAATTATTCTGCCAATAATTTGGTCAAAATTAATGACAATGGTCATCATTTAAATTAGAAATCAGGACAAAGGAGTTAGCCTCTTGCAAAAATGTAACTAAGGCAAAGAATAAAGCATATGAAAGTGTAAAAAAAATAAATAGTATCAACCTGGTGCATCAAAACATTCAAGGGTTTTTGAACAAAGATTTAGAAGTAGAGTTATTCCTGAATTGTAGCAATATAGATATTCTTTGTATAACAGAACATTGGCTTAAAAGCCATCAGTTCATGTTCAATTTTAGTCATCACCAGGTTGGTAGTTCGTTCAACAGAGTACATGCTGTACATGGTGGCTCATTAATTCTGGTAAATAACCAGCTTAAATTTAAAGACCGCAAGGATATTGTGAGCCTCTCTGTTGAGCGGACAATTGAAATAGCCTGTGTAGAATTGGAGCAGCTCATTATATTAAGTGTGTACAGACCTCCTTCAGGATTGTATGATTGTTTTGAAAAGGTTATGGATGAAGTGTTGCACAAAATCTGTAATTCAAATAAGTCTATCATCATTTGTGGTGATTTTAATGTTAATTTGTTAGAAAATTCTGGTTTAAGTATTAAAATTATAAGTCTGTTTCAGTCATACAATCTTGCTAACCAATTTCTGGAGCCAACTAGAATAACTCCCACTAGTGCCACATGCCTAGATAACATTTATACAGATGTTATACCAACTCACAAAGAAATTATTAATTTAATAGACTCAGATCATTGCGGACAATTAATAACTATTTCAAATATAAACAAAAAAGTTACTAAAAAAGATATCACTGTTAACCCGAAAACGACTTATCGCTTGGATATATTTAAATCTAAACTTTTAAGTAAATTACCATTTTTGGTGACTAATGATGACCCTAATCAACATTATAATGATTTTTTTAATATGTATTGCACACTATTCAATACCACGTTCATTCCAAAGACGTTCTCGGTTAATAGTAACGCTTCCTTTAGTGACTGGGCCACCATTGGTATACATACAAGTAGAAAACGACTTTATGAATTGTATGATGAACGAACTTGTAAAAACACTGCTGAATTTAATTTATATGTTAAGAATTATTCTAAATTATTTAAAAAAGTTTGTAGTATGGCCAAATCACGTTATTTGAGTTCAAAAATTAAAAATAGTAGTAATGTAATACAAATGACATGGAGTATCATTAATAGCGAAACGGGAAGGTCATGCAACCGATGTAGTGACTACAGCCTTGCTATTGATGACAATATAATTAAATCTGATTCTCAAGTCGCCGCGGCCTTTGAAAATTTCTTTGCAGAGATTCCCGTATCGACTACTAAATCTCTAAACTCTTCACCCACTGCTGCAGAGTCTTTACTTAAAGAAAACATTCCAGTTTGTGATTCTGAATTTCATTTCGAATATGTCACTTTTAAAGATATAATTAAAACCTTTCACACGTTAAATGTCAAAAAGACTGCAGATTTATGGGGTAATTCTGTGGACGTTGCTAAGTCAATTATAAATATTGTAGCACCTACTTTAGCTGTTATTTTTAATAATTGTATTGACCGTGGTGAGTTTCCTGATCTTATGAAAAACAGTAAAATTATACCGTTGTTTAAATCGGGTAGTACATCAGACCCTACTAATTATAGACCTATTTCAGTGCTACCTACATTTAGTAAAATTTTTGAAAAACTTATTTTAAATCAAATGCAAAGATTTTTTAATGTACATAAATTACTGCATAACAAACAGTTCGGTTTTACAAGGGGTCGTTCAACTACTGATGCCGGAGTTGAACTTCTAGGGCATGTATATAATGCATGGGAGGACAAATGCGATGCGTTGGGCATCTTTTGCGATTTGTCCAAGGCATTCGATTGTGTTCTTCATGCAACATTAATCAGGAAACTGCACCACTACGGAATCCGGAACGCCTCTCTGGATCTTCTTACTTCTTATTTAAGTGATAGGATTCAGAGAGTTGATGTTAACGGGAAAAGATCTCCCGGATCAGTAGTAAGAATGGGGGTCCCTCAAGGTTCAATTCTAGGTCCATTTTTATTTCTTATTTATATAAATGACTTGCCTTACCTCATAAAGGATGAACATGATATAGTGCTGTTTGCAGACGACACTTCACTTTTATTTAAACTCAAACGTCAGCAGCTGGTTACTGACAATGTAAATAGTGCCCTCGCAAAAGTAGTTAACTGGTTTAATGTTAATAACCTTCTTCTTAACGAGAAAAAAACGAAATGTATTAAGTTTACGATACCTCATGTTAGACAAGTAGAAACAAGTATTCTCATAAAGGGTGAAGAGTTGAAACCCGAAAATACCACAGTATTCTTAGGCATAACTTTGGATGCCAAGCTTCAATGGGGCCCCCATATAGATAAATTGTCAAAGAAGCTTAGCTCTGCAGCATACGCCGTTAGGAAAATTCGTGGTCTAACTGATTTAGAGACAGCCCGTTTAGTATACTTTAGTTATTTTCATAGTGTAATGTCGTACGGTATTCTGTTGTGGGGAAATGCCGCCGATATTCAGACGATTTTTGTGTTACAAAAAAGGGCAATTCGTTCAATTTATAAATTAAGTCCCAGACACTCCCTCAGAGACAAATTTAAAGGGATTAATATAATGACTGTGCCTTCTCAGTATATTTATGAAAATCTTTTGTATGCACATAAAAATATTAATCTGTTTAAAAAGTACAGTGATATCCATAATTTAAATACTAGGAACAAGCACAAATTTGTTGTTCCTACTACCAGGCTCAAGAAAATAGGTGGCTCGTTTAGATGCCAATGTACTTATACGTTTTTATAATAAACTTCCTAGCCACATTCAAGCACTAAGCCTTAATAAATTCAAATCTTTTATAAAAAGGAAATTATGCCAGAATGCCTATTATACTGTCAAAGACTATATTGAGGACAAAAAGGCTTGGGATTGAGTTGCTCCAATAAAGCACAGGCAATGTTAATTTATTTTATTTCGCTAACTATTTCTACTTATAATCTTTGCTATAAGTATCTATACTTATTTACATATACAATGACACTAATATTTACTATTTAAAGTATTATATTATTTTAAATTATTGTGAATGTGAGGACTATGTGTGTTTTTGTTGCAGTTTTAATCATGTTCTGGCAGTTTGAGTAGCTGATGCGGCCTACCCAAATGTCCTTTCTTTGGTATTGTTCGTCGAATCGTTGAGCTCCTTAAGTTCTGAGTTGAGCTGCACGGTTACTGACAAATGCGTGCACTGACTGGACAGGTCCACTCAATCTGTGTGGTTCTTTCCTCAAAAGACCATTTCAGACACAAATCTACATGGTCCTCAAAGATTATTATAATATTATTCTAATTATTGTGAATGTGAGAACTATGTCGGTCATTGATTTATTTATATTTATTTTTGTATTTTTCTCAACGTAATCATGATCTGGCAGTTTGAGTAATTTATGCGGCCTACTCAAATGTCCTTTCTTTGGTATTGTTCGTCGAATCGTTGAGCTCCTTGAGTCTAAGTTGAGCTGCACGATTACTGACAATTGCGTGCACTGACTGGACAGGTCCACTCAATCTGTGTGGTTCTTTCCTCAAAAGACCATTGCAGACACCGATCTACATAGCTTTCACATGACCTGACCAAGATTTTGTCTGGACTTTAAAAGAGACTGTGACCTCTGAGTTTGTTTCGGCCTTTCTTCTCAGAGTAGTCAGATAGGAAACGCCGACCCCATCTAGTTTAAAAAAAAAATATGATTGACGTGTAAAAGTGTTTGTTCAAACCTACTTACAGAAATAAAATCATTTATCATTTACCTTTCAAAGTAATTGCTTCTGTCTTAGTAAAAGCTCCTCATAATATTTCTACCACATATTAATAGATGTACATTTATACACTCGGAATTATTTTAGACCCTGATTTCTCGAATAAGAACAATAACACAGCTTAGTGGCAAAATAAAGCAAATCGAAATTCCACTATAAATCCATTTCGCACGCAAAAGAATTCGAGAGAACTTTAAAATGTAAAAGAAGCTAACAACGTTCAGTCAGATCGAATAAAATGAAATCTATTAAACTTTAGGAAATCCTCTCAATGGTAATTGTCTTGAAGGCATCTCCCAGCCATCTCGCTGGCACGTCCTTGAAGTTGAGTGTCCTGTACAAAGGACGACAAATTAATAGCACGTTAAAGATGCGCTGGAACTTAGTCGAATCCTTTCTTAAACTTCGAATGAGCGAAATGTACTATTGAAATAAATTTTCACAAGGGAACCAAGAACAGAATGAAATTGTGCGATTCTCTTTTTTTTGAGAATAAAACTGGTGTCTCGCTGCTCTTTTGTGGAGACTACACACGGCAGCTTAGTGTGGCGGACATAAAGCTCTGGTCTGATTGAAATCTTTATTACCTAGTTTACTCGGCCCATCAATTTGCTACTGGACATAAGCGATTCCAAAAAGAGAGATAATGGCTGCAGTTACTTTGCTTCGAAATTGGTTTAGCGTCCGTAGACCTGTCTTAAAACTTAGGGGTGTTTGAGCTGGGATGTTAAATAACCATTCCGTCCACTATCTAGTGACTTTACATTGATATTCACGTCCGTTAAATTATACTCCGTATACATTATTGTAGATTGTTATAGTAGTATCTAAAATTCGCGCCCTCACGCCTCTAGCCGCCGCCAGAGACGCCCTGGGCGTCGGGAATCGCAGACCGATTCCCGGCCACCGTAGGCGTGGGCTTGCGAACGGCGAGCAATGGGCAGCTCGCCGTTCGATAAGGACCGGGCCCGGGTTGACGGCGCGTTGTGTTCCACGCGCGCCTCAAAGAGGTGTCAACACCAATGACGGGGTCCGCTAGGGCTGACGCCTGCTAGGGCTGCGGGAAAGTCCGAGAGGGATACCGTGGCCCCTGGCACAGGCAACTGAAGGAACACGGGTGGGTTTTAGTCTGTAAGAGTCTGACACGCCCTCCTGCTCTGCCCAGAGCGGCAGAAGTTATTTGATGATTTCCCACCCTCAAAAAGAAAGGAGTGTTTGAGCTGGGATGTTAAATAACCATTCCGTCAACTATCTAGTGACTTTACACTGATATTCACGTCCGTATTGTAGATTATTGTAGATTGTTATAGTACTATCTAAAAAAGTTACTGGATAAAATGGGTATGGTGTATCTGCAAGGATAACTAGGCTATCTCACTTATCGACCCCTAATGATTTTCCTAAGTAATGATTATTGATTTCGGCAAATCATTTTATCCATATTCCTCTTATCTGCCATCATCAATTTGCCAACTATAGTGATTGTGGAATGATATAGATAACTCTGTACATTTCTGTGCTTGGAGTATTCAATAAACAATTAGATCAGTAATTGGTAAGCAGAAATTGCCTATTGGACTTTTGCAACCTGAAACGTTGATAACAAAGAATGTTACTGCAGCCATTTTAATAGTTTAGTGCTACATTTACGCACATTAGTCACACAGGTTATAAATACATTTTCTCGTTACAGAGCATACTCTAACAATTGTTACTGGAGTACTGGCGCCGTGCCACGAAAATTATTGAGTAGTTTGTATATAATATTAATGTATTATGTTCTCTTTACCTTTGTTGGGAATACGCAAAGTTTAATAAAGTAGTACAAACATAAGGGCCTGTTTCATAACAGATAAGTTAGTACTCTACACAAGATATATTCTTCAGAAAGGTAAAGAATATTGCATGAAATTTATTTTTTAAAGGAGGCTTAACAAACAGGCCATTATATACGCGCGCCTATATGGAGCTGTAATAGTTCATTTCCAGTTAACAAAACTAGATTCAGATTAGAATGGAAACATGACATCATTTCGATAAAGTTATAGGTAGGTACAGACTTGCTTTGATTAAGAATATCAATAAAGTAAATCCTGTAATCGATAAGGTTTCAATTCCGAGTAAAGTCATTATCGGAGTCCTTTATCGATAGCGGAGCAATATCGACATAGCTTACTCTTTTAGACCAACATCTACATTTAATCGTAAGTATGCTCAAGAGATCGTTAAATGTTCATCGCTCTGGTTCACCGAACGCTCAGCCGCTATATCTCATGCATAATAGCGGTTTTCTCATCTCGATATTCATCTGCCTTTCCTTTTATATCGGCGTTCTGTTTCGATTTTACGAGTTCCGTCCGAGAGCCGCGCGGCGTCAATGAGCGGGATGTAAACCGTTTGGGTATCTATCAAAAATTAGAGCCAGAGAATATTGAACTTTATGGTGAAGAAACAGAGGATTTTGTGATAAATTGAGAAGTAATTCTAAGTTGGTCGATCAACAATAAGTCTTGTTTTGGCATTAAACCGCGATTTTGACTCAAAAGGGTCGCTGAATGGTGGGTTCCCTTTGATTTTGACATCCGGTGCACGTGAACGATTATTCCTTCGTAGCCTTCAAATAGCAATAAAAACATTGAATTTTCAAATACAGGGAGCGAGATTAATATCGTCTGGGTTATTGTCTTGAAGGGTCGAATTCGAAACGATTCGATTCGTTCTTTCGATTTATAGAAAGTTTATTTTTTATTTGTTTCGTTTCGCTCCCAAAGATTGATCGTGTTTCAAACTATTCTATGCTATTTCGGGTTCCAATTGCTTATTTACGTATCAAGTTTGTTTAAATGAAGCTATTAACTACTGTGTAAATTGGAATGCAAATTGATTTACAGGAAAGTTTTACCATTACCACCGAGTGTGTGAGTTAACGAGAATTTTCAACGGTAAATGGCACAAAAGTATTATGGCGAGCATCAATCATTTACCGCGATGGTCAATTATAAATACAGATGTAGTAATCAATGATTTACAATGGCAGAAATATTATAGTTTCAACTGACAATCTGGGTGTTCAATTAAAACATGGTCCATACAGCAACGATGAGACTGTTAAGCAAGAATTATTAATAAATGATGAAGGTGATGGAAATGGTAGAACTTATAATTGTGAAACTAGAAACGTTCAATTCTCAAGGGCTCAAAACCTTCAGCAGCAATGGTACAAAATATTTACTGACAAATATTGCAGAAAGCACTAGAACCAATAACAATCAAGACAAATATTCCAAGAAATCTGAAGCATTTGGTATAAATATAACAAATCATTTGGCATTCCTGTATGGGGACTGGACTTACCTCTACCGTCCATGGACTTACCTGCAACAAATAATCTAGCTGCAAGGTAAACTAAGAACAACAATCGGAAACACAAAGCTGGGGTCCAAACAGTAACAATTTGTTAGATTTATGTCAGATCATCACGCCTATGCCTGCAGTAACAAAACTTACAGCCAAGTGAACTATAGTGCACTCACAGTTCACTGGTAATGGCTTTAGATTTGAAAATTATTCAAGTATGTTATACGAGTATTTATCAGGCCTAGATCTGCTTCTGGACCGGGTATTTTGAAATCAATAGGTTTTCGTCGTTAACACTTCCCGTGACCCCAGGCCTGGCTGGCCAGTAGCTAAGTATTGCCATACAACGTGGCAATGCCGCTCTAAGTCTCTTAGGTACATTACCAGTCGATAGAGATGCGGAGGATTTTTCGAGGCCATATTTTAGTTTAATAGTTTAATTTAGGTTAGGATTATATTTTTATAATGAAATATTTAATGGCGTAGACATACCGAGCTTTTTACAAGATTTTATTTAACTTGACTTGATAGTTAGTATGTATTGGTCAAACCTTGCAAACTTAATTTAAAAAAATAAAAATAGTATCTGTTTGGCCGTTCTTTTATCAGCATGAGCGTTTAATTAGTTGCCGCTTCCAAATTCTCGGAATATTAAACACCCACATTCCAAAATTTCTCTTTCACCTGCCGAAAACAACAAAATAATTAGCATAACAAATCGATCACCATTTAGTTCCAAAATACATTTTTTGTTGCAACAAATGATTTAGGAGTAATCTAAAAGTAAAAACAATACAACTTCTTTAGCTCGGAGCAAAAGTAAAACCAATAGAACTAGCCTCGAAAGAAATTGAAAGAGAAAGTATATAACACGAGTGAACAGAAATTGTTCTCTTTGATTAAAATACTTTTACAATAACAGTGAGCGAAGACTCCTTATCAATTGAAACGAGTATGTAAAAAAAGATGGCTGAAAACCAGTCTTGGAAGTCGGTTTCAAAAGGAATTGTTCCGTGGTAAAAAAAAATGTACTTACTGAAGTGATTTTAAAAGGTTTTATGATAACGAATAGGATCCATAGTAAATCTGCTTTTTGAGATACTTAACCAAAATCACTATCAAAATGTAGGATTATCCAGTTGGTCAATGATTCATCTTAAATTATCTTTCTCCTAACCAATTGAATGTTCAGAAACAAGTACTTTTTTTTTTTTCTGACATTGCACACATCGCCATCTAGTTCCAAGTTAAGCACTTAATTAAGGCTTGTGTTATGGATACCAGATGGTTGATACACTATTTAAATACATTTTTTTTTTCGTAAATATATACATATATAAATCAATGACTCGGGTACAAATGTCCATATTCATCATACAAACATTTGCCCCTACCGGGATTCGAACCCAGGACCATTTGGTTTCGCTGACTACACTTAGCCACAACACCAAACGTGTCGTCACTTACTTTAGTTTGATTCATACATCCCGTTATTACTCAAACATACTCATTACAACACATTAACTCTGCAAGCTATAATTAGCAATACGATATTTCGTAAGTAATTCATGCCACAAGATCAACCCACTTGTAATTTAAAGAGCAACATACATAAAAAGATTAATTTCCTTTAATTCGTATGAAATCAATCAAGTTACATTAACCGATAAAGTTTAACCAGTAATACGGACTTACGCTTAATGATAATCAAAACCGCTGTCCTAGATACGTCACTGGCTTTCTGAATCAACTTATTTATTACAAACAGGCGCTTGGTCAATCAGCAAGTGGTTATTGTAAAAAATCTGTAGGCAAATATCGCTTTTATATTTTGTATTGTAGAGTTTATTTTCTATTGCGTTTGTATTGACGAAACCATGATCTGTGGCACACAAAAACATCTTTCAGATGTAGCATTATTATTGATCTTTATCTCGGTATACGGGGCCTAACAATTCGACATGCATTATTTATGCTCGAAGGGAGACCGTTTATTGAAATCGTACGACACAAATGTAAGCATGACGCTTTCCTCGCTATCGCCACTGATCTAAACATTTCCGTAATGTCCCATTAAAATGTTCTGAACTATGATGCGGGCCGTGGATATGTAGGCAAATTGTCCTTTGTTTGAGAATGCTTCATTTTCAATTTTATAATTTAACCTCTTTTTTTACTGTCCTATTGAATTATTTTATGGGTTTAAGAGTAAAACCAATAAATTTACATATTTGCGTATTCCAAGAACGTGAGTTTTATTGGGCTTGGTTAATACAAAACGACCCTTATTATTATAACATTTTGTTATATTTTCTAAGTTACCGCATTTCTCAAATAAATAAAAGTTTCTTTCTTAGAAAAAGATCGGACCATGTTACTGGAAAAAAGAGCCTTTGGTCGTTGAAAAATAAAATGTATTATTTAAAAAGTTTATCAAAAACATCTATATTAAAGCCAATCAAACGGAATGGAGCCATTGAGCCGTGTTCTTTCTATTCAGCGTCGGATTCACTTAGCGGTAGGTAGATGCTTACAAAAACCGAATCGACTAACAAGGGAAAAGGGCTAAGTTGCTAGCTAGTTTGTTTTAAGCTAAGAATATAGAAAGTTCTTTCTTTATATATTCTAAGGTTTTAAGAGCACTCAAGTAAAGACAACGCGGACTATATCAGTTGCATAACATCTTACACAAAATGTATGGGTCAGCTCAGAAAAATGGGTCACGTCATGCTCGCATACGATAAACGAAGTGCTCACAAAATATATACCATCGCAATCTTCGAATTTAATACTGTAACTTCATAAGACTTCATATTGATATCATCTTAAGCTCTACCTAGCGGAATATATGGACGAGAAGTAATTTCAGAGGGATGGGCAAAAACGATACGTAGTTTGTATTTTAAATTTTTGCTAATTCTGTGAGAGTAGGACGGTCGGTTTTGATGCTGGTGTAATTCAGGTGTAATGGAGAGCAGTGGTCGCCTAGTGGCTGCGACTTACGAGTTACAGGTCGTAAGTTCGAACCCAGATAGGAGCTTTACGTTGAGTGAATTATTTCAACACCACTGCTCTCAAAACGGTTAAGGAAAATGTCGTGAGGAAACCGGCATGTCCTAGAACCAAAAATCGGTAGACATGTGACATCTACCAACCCGCACTGGGCCCGCGTGGTGGATTACGGCCCACTCTTTGACAGAGAGGAGGCCTGTGTCCCAGCAGTGGGAACATTATATTATATGCTGATTATTTAATTCAGGCACATGGAATGTAAGATTTGTCTTCGGAATGGCAACGCACTTGAGATGATCGCAACTCGGTATATTGCAGATGTCTATCCATAAATGGCAGTGTCACTAACCATAAGATGAGCCGTCTACTCGATTTTCACCCAATAAAAACAGATACGTCAGAAAACCCAATTATCAATGATGACTCATCATACGAAACGATCTCTCAAAATAAAGCCGTCCCCGCCAGATATTCAAACAGAAGCTGTTGTAAAAGAACAAATCGCTCGAAGTTGTGTGTTTGGCATAATAATTCCATCGAACGATAACCTGGGGATTCGTAGTGCCGCGAAAAATGAACGTTTTTATGGTGAACGCGAATTAACTTGTTACGGATATAGGGCATGTGAGATCTGATACAGATTGTTATGATATATTTTTGATGGTACGTATAAAAGTTAACATAAAGGTCTATGCTGATACAGCGCTCTCTTTTATCGCATCTTTGGTGGATGACGTTGTTAGTTTGAATGTCTTGCCATTTACTGTTATGGTTTCTCTGTCGTGAAACAACAAAGGCTTATAATTGGTTCTTTTGAAAGTGACCTTTATCATACTTTTTTTAGATATCATCAAACGAATCAACATAGTCACTCGCATTAGGTTTATTATTTATATTTGTGTGGTCGCTTAAATTGCAATTCATGAATTGTCGACGTCTTACTCATAGTTGAGAACTCAAAATATGCCAGCACTATCTTCATCTCAGCTTCACTGAATATTCATTTCAAAATTACTAGTACTATAGCCATTAAAGCTTGCACTCGCGCAGTTTGAGATTAACTCTGGATAGTGAACCGGAGCAAAAACCTGATTCGGTCATTATTATGTGCATTCTACTCATGTTCTCAGTAAAATCTGCGTTTAATATCATTCGTGTTGAGTGAATAAGATGCTGGCAAGTTGTTAGTGACTCATCCAAACTCATCAAAAGTGTAGAAAGAAGCGCATCAGCAAATAATTGCACGGCCCTTCCAAAAATTTGCAGCGGCTTTTCGTGATTGTTTTTAGATGACTCAAAAGAAACAAAATGCCGGGCCAAAAGTAGAAGCGTTAATTTCATAATAATTATTTTATCTTCAAAGATTTTCGCCATATCTGCAATCTCTTTCGTATTTGTAGAATTGTGAGTTATATTATTTACTTTTCTCTTTAGCTTTAGTATGAAATTATTTGTTTACACAAGCAACATAATATGTACATAGCACCTACACAAACCGAGTCGTATTTGATTTGTTTGGACGCCAATCCTCGATACAGGGATTTGTAGTGTGAACCGATTACTGACCAAACGATCCCTGTGACCAAACAAAAAAAAAACAATATATCCAGATACGATTTCTGTTATATCTAAAAGCAAATGTGTTGTGTTTGTAAATATAATATGACGTGAACAACAATGGCAGCCAATAAATCACTCACGGTGCTGTGGACACAATCGCGATCGGAAGATGCCGGAACTACACTGATGAATTCCAAACCTCACCACCGCCATGCCATTGTTGGGAGTTGGGAAAATATAATAGTCTACACGAGTTGTCTGGAT
Source organism: Brachylomia viminalis (assembly GCA_937001585.2). Classification (NCBI taxonomy): domain Eukaryota; kingdom Metazoa; phylum Arthropoda; class Insecta; order Lepidoptera; family Noctuidae; genus Brachylomia; species Brachylomia viminalis. Next base: position 4,002,926 of record OW443301.2, read on the forward strand.
CACACAAATTTTAGTACCGCAGCGTGTGGTGTTGTTGTTATTGTATAAGGGAGGACTGGAACCAAACGGACAGATATAATAGTACACAGGGATATGGTGAATTGCAACGTTTACGACAGGAATGTCTTGGATGTGACAGAGTGAAATGGAGGCGTAAGATGATGTAAACAGTCTCCATATTTTTTTAAAACTAATAGCATAGGGAAAATAGAGAGAAGTTTAGTCTTAAACACTGTTTAAAGGACGTGTGCTATGGTGCACTTGGTCACTACCCACTACCTAAATTACCCATCCGTTTGTAACTTAGCTTATTTGGCATCTCGGTCGTCATATCTCGGTATCATTTGAGGTAATAAGTGCATTAAAGTGATTATTTGATTAATGTACAGTTTACGATGAACAAATGATTTAAACTTTACCATTTAGCTTAATCAGCCGCACTCGAATTAATAATCAGGACATTAAGGCACATGGCGTATTGTCAACTGTAATTTCATATCGAATTCATTCAAACTATTATTTCACTCCGTGGTTCAGCGTCGTTGAACCTGAAATCCATTTCACGGTCGATGACAAACAATATGGTACCTAAGTTCACCCTGACCTAACCTAATCTAAATGTAAGTAACCTGACCAAATTTACACAAGCCGTTTATGAATTTCAATTCTAGTCTGGACCGGTGTGTCAATAGTACCTGCCAGACTGATATTGGCTCAATTTTGGTAATAGTTAATTGTTTGAATTCTGTTGGTAGTTCTTCTTGTAAGGTAATTGCAAAGATGTCTACGGTAGAACCAATTTTATTCATGTTTTAGTTACGTATTTATTTCGGGTTTTCCATCTATCTGCGAATTCTAAGGACACACCTCCTCATGCTCATGATGCGAGTGGAACAGAGCGACTTTAAAATTTAGCTATTATGTCATCTGCTTCCAATTCTTCATTACATAAACTGCTTCACAATCCTAATCCACTTCCTTCTCCTTTCTTCCTTCCTTTCCAATTAATTTTCTTCTTTCCAAACCAGATCTTCCATCAAGTAACTATAGTCTGCATTAGACCATTCCATATCCATTCGTAATTCCAGCATTGTGGTCCAACTGAGATGAATCTGTAAGCCATTTCACGCTCGGTGACAAATTGCCACTGTACCTTTTATTGAAACGTGCATAATAAAAATTGGTTGAGTGCGCCCGCTCACAATCTTGATGTGGACATATCCGGTGGACAAATAAAGTTTTGGGGACAATGAAGGAAGGATGAATGTAATAAATTAATCATAAAATATGGACAAATGTTTATTGTTGAGCTACAGAGTAGTTTTGACGACGGGTAATAGTTTTTGTTATAAAAGCATATAAATCGGCCAAGTGAGTGTTGGACCACGCACAATGAAGGGTTCCGCAGTTAGTATAAATTTATCCCAAGAACAAACTTAACATTGTAGTAGAAAAATATCTTCCAACTGCAAAAGTAAGTTGGTCGTAGCCCACATAGCTGTGATAGTTTTCCTTTTAACTTCGGTAAATATACTACTACCGTGAATTTTTTCACATATCCAAAACAACCATTTAGCTGGTAGGAGGGGGGGGACACTTGACTCTAACAAAAATGAGCACTTTATAGCTTAATATTTCACAAACTGATCCCTTAATCTAAAAATTGTTTGCGGATACTCTAAATATTTTTCAAAGACCTATTCAAAGACACCCCACACCATGTGGAAGACGAGAAAAAATTAGAATTTATTTTACCACTTTGACTAATATGTACATATATCCATGCCAAATTACAGCTTCTAGTACTAAGATTCCCTGAGCTAAGCTGCGGACAGACGGACAGACGGACCTGGCGAAGCTATAAGGGTTCCTTGTTGACTACGGAACCCTAAAAATGATGTTCAGAACGCGGCTGTTAATATAAAACATCAAGTTTTATCAAAGTTTGGCTTAGTAGAGTGTCGTATCTGTCTAGTAGACATTATCTGTGTGAGTCTCGTTCTAAAACACGATGTGCCAATGTCAATGCCGATGTCCAGGTCAGGTACTTACTCGTGTCAATTAGGCAAATAAGTATTGGATTAACTGACCTCTTATATAATTATTATTATACTATTTTCCCATCAAATTTTGCTCTTATAGTCAACCGTTACATCATTCCAAACTCAATTTTTGACGTGACAACGTCTTATAATTCGATGGAGCCGGCTGCACGCACGAAAAAACATGACTCATGCGGCGTTACCTCGCCGCACGAAAAAACATGACTCATGCGGCGTTACCTCGCTCTGAGGCGTTCCATTTAAGGCTTGAAGTGCAAGCGAGAGCGCGGAACGAGCGACAAAGAGGCACAATCGGCCTCCGCGTTCGTCAGCGTTCGACATCTGTCTCTCTCCTACTTGAGTGAGCGATGCGTCCGCGTGGACAGCTGCTATACAATAATACATTTACATGGTTTCGTCAAGTATGAAGTGCAGTGAAAAGTGAATGTGGTGTCAATTGTTTATAGCAACGATAATTGCGGCGATAAAAGTAAAAAATTACATAATTGTATTTATGCGTACAAATAAATGTAACTTGATCAATTCAATTGTGATTTCCATTTACCTCCTTCTCTATATCCATACAAAATATCAATCAATCAAATAAAATTAAAATTTTCTTTTGAAAATGCAACCATTCCATCAGTATATTCTTATGACGTTGTCACGTTCAACTATCGTCAGTAAACCGACTTTACAGACAACCGATGTTTTTATTGTTCTTTACACCAAAGTGGACAAAAGGCTTCAGAAAAATAAAAATACAAAAATTCGATCACTAAAAAAAGGTAAACAAGAATAACAAGCGATCATTTCTCACTTTCGTATCATGATACTCCTTAACACGACCATACATCAAAACGACGTACTTACAAATATTGATAAATGAATCGTGAAAAATAAATAACGGCTCACTCGGTCAAGTTGATTCAAGGCAAAAGTTTTACTGATATTGACATTATCGTATTTATGATGTTCACTGGTTTTGGTAATTGGTATTAATGGGTGCTCATTTGATTTATTTCGTAAGGAAGATGCAATAAAAAAATTTGGGAAACTTAAGTCAAAATAACATGTTCAGTTTTTTTTTTGCAGTCTTCGTGTTGTTTTTGGCGATTTGCATTTTGTTGTTCATCTTTATCCTCGTAGTTTGTAGGTACTTACATACATACATAATTATTTTTCTTTTCTGTACCTTCTTGAAGTTCGTCTTGTAGCTAAGCATAATCAACAAACCTTCCATTTTGTCAATACAACATGACCTAGCATCCATGCCGCTCGCAGTACTGCTTACCCCCATAATCTTACATAGCCCGTGATCGTAAAACCAGGCCGACCGACCGTAAAATATAGCTTCGGGGAAATATCGTTTCTCAACATTCAGTGTAAAATTGCAATTTTCTGACGAAACCTATGTTGCACAAAATAAAATACACCGATAGCATAAATAATATTATTTTATTCTACAACTTCTACAAACTCTACTCCTCTATTATCACTACCGTTTGGGTTTAAAAGTGTTAATACCCACGAAAGTTGTAAGCTTTCAACAACTGCATAAATGAATACCGCTTTGATGTCATCTTGCCTGTGGAACATAACAAACAGTCCCTTCAAATAGTCAATGGCCTTGCCTCAGGTAAGGAGACACCCAAGTCGACAAACTAGTTAAATTCGAACTTCCCCAATCATTTGCCGCTGGACTATACTTATGTACAGAAATAGGACCAATTTAAATGCAAAATAAAACCAAAAACAGCAACAGCGTGATTAATAACACTTATTTCGGGCTACGAGAGGGTTTGCCATTGCCAGGATCATGCCGCCCGGTCCGACTCGGATGCGCCCTATGCGTTCGCTCAAGCTAGACGGCCATTCGTTCATCGCTCGTCTCCCGTACGTACACGTTTCCCTCAGTCGGTCGACCGCCTGCGTCGCGAGCGGACGTATTACGCGCTACGAATTCCTCTCCACACGTAATCGTCGTAATAACCAACAAAAAATAAAATAAACTGTGACTGGTCTGTGTTCACGTAACGTTCCCTCGTAAAGGGATATACAGTTTTAGCTAACTGGATACACGTCGGTTTTACAACGTTTATTGTTTTTAGTTGGCAAGTGCAAAATGTGATGTTATGTGTGCTAAATGAGCGTACCCTCCTGTGTAACGTTGCCTCAAAGTGAACTACATGGATGTAATGTGCTTTTAAAATTGGAAACTCATAATCTCCGTACTTCGCAACCGGATTTTTTAATTGAGGTTGGTAAAAACATTCATGTAAAACTATTACTTACGCACCGCTATGATCAGATAAGATTATAGTGTAGGTGTTTGTGCAAAGAGTGACTAATAAAGTCAAGGTGAGGTACACAAACACGAATTCGTTCTAATATCAAATGTACATTCTGGTAAATATCAGCACGAATCGGCGGAGCCGAATACAGTAATAATATTACACCGGTTCTGAGAACATTCAAACTCATAGAGCAAAATATATAAGCTGAACGATGATACAAATGATTTCGGAGAAATGAGGAAATGTAAAAATTGCTTTGGGCAAAACCGAATGAAACTCGTTGAAAGACAACAAAGAAAAACATCGCAAAGAATTGATATCGCGCTCCATTTCGCAATTGAAGGTCAATTGCATCGTTGACTGCTCATCGAAATGGTCAATAAGAATTGGAATATGAAATAAATAACGATATACATTCTGATTTCCATCGTTTTGGCTCAGACCCAACCATTGGACGGCTGATCCTGATAGCGATTGGACTAGAGTCATATACTTGCCACTTCCTTGCTTATGAGTTTGCTAACGATATGATTACCATTATTGCATCGTCAAGAATTCAAAATTGTTAAGCTTCCTCTTTTGTATTTTGGGTACCCGTATTAATTACATTCTCTTTTATCTCAAGTACCTAATTTAAATTGTTAGCCATTTCACTTTACGAAGAAAATAAGATTTTGGACAAAGATAAACTTTGCTGAATTTATTTTTGTTTCTTCTTTTTAGAGAGCGATATCGTTAGCAATGTGATTACTTTTATCGATGCTTGATACTGTAGCATTTATCTCGTCAGTTTTATTTTTCTTTTCTACAAGCTTAGCTACAATATCATTTTCTGTTTATTTGAAATCTCAATCTCCATCAGTATTTATGAAACGTTTAGTCAATCATAGAATAATATTTCTGTCGTCGAGTATCGATGCAGGGAGCATATTCGATAAACCAAACAATCGGGACCGTTTCTTTAAAAGAGTTTATCTGAGTGGACGTTTAGTAGAAAATATTGTGTAAACACATGTAATAGTACACCGGTTCGTTCGTATGTTTGTTTATCATACTGTTTCCAAGAACGCAGTGTCAATCTGACCGGGCGGCGTATTCATTAACTGAAACGCGATAAATGTAAACATTCACTTGCGCAATTGTAATCTTAGGCCTCGTTTGAGGCGGGATTATAAATGTGTGTACTTTGGTGTGTGTGTATTATGAATAATGTATATCAATGCTGTTTGATATATGATGAAAATATCAAGACAAATAGGTTTAGCAAGTATAAATAAAACTATAATCGGTCAAGTAGTCGTTTTTGTTGCGCTTCTTTGAAAAAATTGATGATCTTTCTACAACAGTCACTTTTATACATACAGTAGTAGAGAAATGTACGCAATGGTCGACTTTCATTTATTTGCATTGTTTTAATAAGAAACCTTATTTCTTATTTCAATCACTGTATTTCCTGCTTTCGCGAGTCATATTAGATTTCGTTTCAAAATGGCGAGTAAAATTACTTCCTTAGAAATAAGAAGCCCTCACCACGAAACAAAGGTATCCAAAACAAATAAAAAGAACTCACTCGTCCTCCATAAACATAGTAGTTTTATCAAAGGAGTTGAATCAAATCTACCATCGCTTGCCCACAGTGCTCATAAGGTCTTAAGAGTAAAAGTAAAACCATGAGTATTTTTATTGAGAGACTTACAATTTTCAGTCTTTGAATTTTAATTTGTTCTTAAATTCTTATCCATTTTTGTAATACAAAAAGTTTCTCTTAACGGGGATTAGAAAGGGTTGTGGATTAATATTCGAATTACTTAGTAAAAATGCTTTGATATTTTCAAATCTCATTGTGATCAACGTCTGTCAGTGCTACAGATTTATTTAGCGGGCATTGACTTTTTCTTAAATCCAACGCCAAGTCAATTAAGATTTAAATAAACCTCTTCTTAAGCTGGCCTTAAGAATATTTAAATACCAAAAATCAGCAGAACATAAAGGAAAAACGATCGCCATTCTAACGTTGATAACTGAAATTAGTTACTTATTAACATTTGTATTAAAGCAATGAACACCAAGAACACAAAAGCAATATACCTACCTACCTAGTTAGATATACAAACCAGCCTAGATTCTAGAGTCTAACTTCTGTGACCCAAATACAATTACACAATTACCTCGTTTGTGCATTTGCAGAATCCGTTCAATTTCTAGTTGGAGGACAAACAAACTAATGGCAACTTTGATGCAGTTTTGTTTTGGCATACGAATACCTACGTAATAGGTACGTTTTAAAACGCTACCTCTGTCAAAAATCAAACGTCATTTGTTTAAACTAGGCTGAGAATCAGCAGTTTTTGAACGTCAAAATTACATAAGACAGTCCCCCAAAACGCCTGCCCTTCACCACTTCCTAGTGCTTTAGCTGAGAAGTAGAAGTGCCGCAACAAACTCCCCAGCAGCACGGCTGTCTGTTCCGTATTGACTAGTATTAGTAACAACGGTCAAGACTATACTAATACGTGTGTTGCTGAAGTTTATTTTGCACGTCTCAACCGCGGTTTGTCATAAACATAAAAATGTCTAAAGACCTGAACATAAGTTGTTCAAGGTTGTGACATAGCTTCTCATAAATTATGCGAGACGTGTACTTTGTACAGCTTACACAACGTCTTCATTACTGTTATTATTTCACATGTTTTTATGTTTTTTCTTGTTATCAATCAAACAATCTCTAGATATCTTTTTCCGTTCCTCAGATATTTTATTTGGGATAAGTAATGCTGTATTTTCGGTTTGATAATAATGCTATTTCAACTGATTTTAATTTAAAGTCTGACAGTAAAATTATATTAACTGAGTATATTGACAAATTCTAGCTGCTTAAATTCGTTGGAGAAGCTTCTAGGAACGATTAAAACATTAAAAACTTACGTCGTAAAGAAACCCGCTGATTTTGCTGATCCTAACTGGTTTCAACTTGGAATAATTACGCTTAAGACTTAAACTATTATTACAAAAGATAAACTAAGTAGTTAAAATATAAAACTGCCGCTCTATCCATTAATAAGACAATGACTCAAGTCTTTGAGTGCACACCGCATTAATTTGACTCGTATCAAAGTTACTAAAATGTTTATGTAAGTTTTAAGTTTAAAGTTCACTTAATCAGACGCTGACTTAACAAGATTCTCTGGAATCAAGTTTTTATTGCATTTACAGTTTTCACTCATCCAGACTCTAAACTAAACTTAAGACATTTTAGATTTAATTAGATTCTGAGTTAATCACATTCTTTTCTGATTGATCGTGGGGAAATATCGTAATGACTTCAACTTCATAACATGTTTTTGCGGATGTTACAAAATTAAACAACCAATAATTGCTCTAAGATAACCTGCTGAACTGTATATTCCGAAACCGAGACAATATATATATTAAATTTAAGTCCAATAAATTTATGTTTTTCTTTATTTGATAATGAATCACTGTTAATACTCTAATAACGGCCAATTGACATGGTTCTATTTAAACTACCGCTAATCCCCAGTAAGTATTACTCCTTAACATTCTCATATTATGAGACTATGGTTGGGCCAATTTAAGTTTTAATGTCATAAGTGTCATAACTCACGACCACAGATATAGATAGACCTATCTTTATGTGTGGCCACAACCGTTCTGTCGTAGGACTCAACTCTCACGTGTGGATGAATAAGCACATTTCGCCTTTCAAGCTTTACACTTTATATGTGCCTAATGATGGACAAAAAAATAAATGATAACTTTGTTACGATTTTGACGTTTGTTGTTGGATAGGAAATGCTTTTTGCAGAATCATACAACTTGTTCTTAGGAGAAAAAGAGCCGTAATTAAGTCAAAGAGATACAGCGGGCCATGAACTCATGATGCTTATCAAAAGCTGAAATGCATTGAACGATGCTAAGTTAACCTAAAAACAACTCTTAAGAATTAACTCAAGAACGTAGTAACTAACATTGAACACACTAACCTTCACTATTAAATACGTTCAGATAACTAAAAATAGATACATTTGTAAACGTTAACATATTTTTAGTCCACCGATTCAAAACAGAGCAACAGAAGACGATGACATTAAACAGAGGTATCGCGGAAGGAGCCGAAAGCAACTTCCAAACGCTGCAACATCTCTAGGGATCCAGGATGAAATATTACTCAATCAGACTTCAGTGGATCTAGCATAATTGAGTTTGAACATGAAATACATATGCTTGGATCGTGGAATATCGATCTTAGGAGACCGCAGATGCTTGGAAATCAGTGGAAGATCTTTGTCAGTGGAAATATTTTACACCGTGTCACTTAGTACCTACTGCTAAGCACTTGGTCATTGCCGCACTGGTGATATAAACGGTGAAGCACCACCCCTATTGCCCCCTTAATAATAACGAATCCATTCAGATCCAGCCTGTCCCCAACTTGCTGCCCCCCCCCCCCCCCCCCAGCGACGCCCTAAGCCGAGGTTCGTACCCCACAGGGGGTGCCCTTAGGTGATGGTCGCTTAGTTTATAATTAATATTATGCCCCTGGCTGGAGGCTTTGAGTTAGCTCGAAGGCACCACAGGAGTGACCGGTTAAGCAGTCACGGTCTCTCAAGGCCAACTGCGTGATGCCATACAAAAAAAAAAAACTCCTATTGCGTATAACCGATTTCAATCACAGCCCGAAATATTCTTTACTTATGTTTGAAAATTTTGTCTGGTCGACATCGTGAATAGCGCAATGAATGTCGTTGAACTGTTGAAATGAATGGCATTGCCTGTGTAAGTGTGTTATGGAATTACGTCGCAGGTTCCTATATAACTATTTGATTCTCTATAAGGTAGACCGTCGCACTATGTGGAGGCGCCTAAGAGAGCCTGGCCATAAACATTTTGAAAAAATCGGCGTAGGTACTTGTATTATACCTCAAACTGTAGCTAAGAAGTAAATCTACTATATTATACATAAACTATATATGTGGCTGGTACTGGAAAGACACGACACGTAACGCAGCAGCCAATCGCTTAACCGCTGCGCCAGCCGTGCCGTCAAATATGTGCTGTATATTCTTTTAAATGTTTTTGTATGTTTATTAGAGATTATCAAAAAAAAATCTGCTGTTTAATTATCAAAACATGGAAGTTATGGCCTGAAACCGACAAAATCTCCACATAGTGTCCATTTAGTATGTAAGCCTTGTTATAACACTGTAATATGTTACTGTTTGTTTTTCCTTAATAAATAAATAAATAGTACGTCGGCTTGTTTCCTATCCACAATAAGTAAAGAATGAAGAAAGCTTGTTCGTTAATCTAGTTAGGAGTTTTGGTTTAGAAATAAGTCCTAAATCTATCCTCAGACAAAAAGTTATTTAAGTATCGGTTAAGTGAATGCTAGTCGAAATTCTCTTTCTATTAGAGAACTCGAATTAGAATTTCTAAACAGTGCACATTTTCACATTGGACTAAATAGCGTCAGTGACTGAATATGCATGTACTATGTTTATTTATTGACTATACATATAAGCACAAACAGCAGAAAAGGACAACGCATGCACATTGCAAAGTTCTTCGTTATCATTACTTATCATACTTTAATCGAGTTGTGAATAAATGGACTGTATTTTTTATATTCATTTAAAATTAAATGCATGCTTTATAAGCCCTTATTCATTCCCCCCGCTTATTAGACCTGACCGACGGTTTCTCTTAAATCTATTATTAGCTTCATTACAGCAATAACGTGGCTATAAAAAATTAACGAGCGAATATGAACATGTTTCTCACACAGCGTGCGATAGGTTAGGAGCGCATACCTACTACGGATGTTTGACTGATAGAAAATTAAATCGATATTTTGAAGGGAGATGGATGCAGGAAATGACTAATCGATGCTTTATAAGAAACATGCATTACGTCATTTCATGCCCGTAGGTTAATTGCGTAACACACATAAACTGGCAATCGATGGCAATGCCTTTCATTTTGACAGTTCAGCCACGTCCATTGCGTTATTTACGTTGTTGAACAGACGAATTTTTCGAACCTATGAAGTGATGGATATAATAATGAAAGGCATTGCGATCGATTACACTATGACCCCGTTGGTTTCTGAAGTATACTTAACCTGAGTAAGACTATTTGATAGTGATATTGGCTCGATATCTTAACACAAAGTTCTTGGTTATTTCGTCGAATCATGTCTATTTAGAGTCGCAGAAACCGAAAATTAATCGGTGCCGATGCATACAAAATTATATGTCAAAAATATGACATACAAACGTCTTGTCGATCGTCAAACATTGGAACTTGACAGATAACTATAAAAGTTTGTAAGCATTTAAATATACTTCCGAAGGCCAGTATTGGTCAACTGTTATGCAAATTATAATGAAGCCTTGAAAAAATTTGTTTATTCATTATGAATTAATTATACGCATACATTGAAAATAGATTTTATTGGCTTTTTGTGTGAAGTTTTATAGATGGTTATGGTATTTTTATTGAATGAATTTGAATTGAAATCTTGAGAGCAAAATATTCTGAATGGTTTTATTGATAATTCGTAAAAAAACTGAATAGTGTAGGTACCTATTATTATTCAATGAATGTTTCAAGAAAATTTCTTTTTGTAAATGACTCAACATTTTTTTTCTAATTATGGCGTTTTGTTTAAAAAAAGAACTCTAAGCAGATAGGTATAAACTTTAACTTTTCTTTTCTTTTGTAAGGGTTACGACCCTTAATTTGAAGTAGGACATTATTTTGACAAAACACTATCAGCTATCCTAATCTGTGAGCAACGAAAAACTGGAGTTGCATTCATTATCTCAGTAGCTTCAAGTGGCTACTACAAACTTATGCTGAGACAATCTCTAGTAGAGGTAGATACCGCAGTGTTTGTAGAGGCAAGATGCGGTAACTTTTAGTTTTAGAATATTATCATAGTTAGCTTATCAGCATCTCTGATGAGATATTGAGCTAACATATACCTACGGGACGTCTCGAATATCTTGGAGGTAAGATGGGGAACTAACTGTATAGTCGACTTCATAATTGCTTTATCACCCAAAGGTTGAATGTTACTTGCACATCATAAATCATGTAAATATATATTTGTTACGGTCGCGAATCATTTTTGTTCAACATAAAACCTGACACTGACCTGCAGATTGCAAAAAACTTAAGAAAATTCGAATTTCGCGACCAACCTGGTGCTTCCCCCTTTGGGAATTGAGGTCAATTATACTAAAGCTGATTTTACCATCGCAACCAGAAACTGCCAAAATACTGAGTATACTGACTATAAAATACTGAGTATACTGAGTATATTGTCTATAAAATACTGAGTATACTGACAATAAAATACTGAGTATACTGACTATAAAATACTGAGTATACTGACTATAAAATACTGAGTATACTGACTATAAAATACTGAGTATACTGACTATAAAATACTGAGTATACTGACAATAAAATACTGAGTATACTGACTATAAAATACTGAGTATACTGACTATAAAATACTGAGTATACTGACTATAAAATACTGAGTATACTGACAATAAAATACTGACTATACTGACTATAAAATACTGAGTATACTGACTATAAAATACTGAGTATACTGACTATAAAATACTGAGTATACTGACTATAAAATACTGAGTATACTGACAATAAAATACTGAGTATACTGACTATAAAATACTGAGTATACTGAGTATAAAATACTGAGTATATTGACTATAAAATACTGAGTATACTGACAATAAAATACTGAGTATACTGACAATAAAATACTGAGTATACTGACTATAAAATACTACTAAATAATACTATACATTTTATAGTTTAAAATTATACTGTACGATATAAAAAGGTCTGTTTCTCGCTTAATTACGACAACTATATCAATTATACAACAGCTTAATTCTAAACTCATAAAAACAATTGAAATACGCAAGTCACCCACTCATTCTTGTTGGGAGACCAATTAATCAGTTAGTCATAAAGTTCCCGCATAATATTGTAAATTTTTAATGTTTATGGTTCCTTGTTTTAGGAGAAACATATTTGCAAGTTTAAATAAACGATTGTCAGCGTAAAAATATACTAGACTTGATGATGTAAGTTAGTTACTAAACGGAATGACATGACAAGTGTCGCGATTCATTTGGCGAATACTTAATCATGTTTGACTGATGCAAAATTGTGTCGATATTTTAAAAGAAGATAATTGCTTAATATGCTATTTCCTAAGTGTCTTTAAAAAAACTAATTAATTTAATAATAGTCGATGGAAGTAGTGACTTGTCGATGGCTTATCTAATGCATATCGTATTTATTCCCGCTTTTCTGAACTTGTGGGTTATTTGATCGAAGTTCACAGTTTACAATATTGGACAAAATCAAATTAGTGACTTCATATTTTGCCACATTCTATATTATGCATGCTTGTAGTGTAAAATATGGTTTCCCAGCTGATATGCTAAATGTTGCTCATGATTGCAATCTTGAAACTTAATACAATGTTTGATAAGCAATGCCGTAAGTGCTATTAACGCCCTCGGTGTCGCTTTCAACTGTTTACCCAGGGAATGGAAAGTATGAGCTATATGAAAAAAAAATATGGCTAGCAGCAGCAAAATACGAAATTGTGATTGAAAAATGCACGAAATCAAGTAAACCCTGTGAAATTCCACTTAGTCTTATTTGAATTTGACTAGGAAATAAAACAGATGGTGGATGAATTATTTCGAAAGCAAGCGTTACAAAATACATATGTTTTATTGAGTGCATAAGTGATCATTGTGATCAATGATCAATAAAAAATGTGTACCGATCCTAATTTAAATACAGGAAACAGTTACAAAGAAAAAAAAACAAACCCTGTGGGTACGGAACCGTATAACATACGGCTACCTAATGTTTTTTTAACAATCGTTATGCTTTTAAAAAAACAAAGTTTTTATTACAATTTTTATCGATGCTAAGGCCCTGCGCCCACTGGCGGCACGGCACTGCAAGGGATTTTTATGCGACGAATTTTATTAATATAACTTAAAAGTATGACTAAAAATTGTAGATAATCATCGTAGGTAGACTAGGTACAAAAACAAAGCTGCAGAAGCTTAGACATGCCGTGTCATTGAAATTTCATTTTTATTGTCATGCTTTTTAATTATATTACTATTCGTCGTATCTCGTACTAATTAAAATCCCTTGCCGTGCCGTGCCGCCAGTGGACGCAGGCCCTAACCGTCTAACGGCAGGTGCTCAAGAAAAAACATTAAAACCACAACAGAGACTTCAAATTGAACGTCACGAGAGATCATAGACTATACTTTTTATTTTTTCGACTTGCTCGGTTTTTTATAGGTTTTTTGTATTAACACGTGCTAGGTGAGGGTAAACATTAGCGGCCATGGGTTTATAACTTTAAAGGTGTTTCCAAATACAGCTGACGGTAACAGCGGCTTGAAATATACGAGCGACTGTTTGAAATAATGTAAATGCTCTTAGCGTGTTTAACTTGCTTGTTGAGGGCTTTTGAAAGAAAAAGTAGTGAAGCGGCTTGGGTTGAAGGGAAGTTTTATAGTTGTATAGTTAGTACATTCAAAGATACTATCGTTCTTCTGTACACTATAGAACTTAGTTGTTATTAAACTCAAACAAGTGCCTAAATTTGGCTCAAGAAAAAAAAAAATATCTGTAAAAGAAAAATAAAAAAAAGATCATAATAACGCGTTGGTAATATAAAAACACCGATAAAAACGAATTTATCTCACTTTGTGAACACTTTCCAATCCCAAAATGTCGCTCCGAAAGAATGGCCCCGCTGCTGACGTCATCCATTACCTCTGAACACACCCTAATCTATTTCATGCTCAATTTATTACTTACCGATACACGACGCGCGACGGTAGCCTAACAAACAAATTAACAGTCCGTAACTAAACACACATAACATAATTATTAAAAAAAACATATTAATACATTGTAAAACATTGTTCAATCATTTAAAACGCTCCATTTGCTGTTACGCGCGCTTTTTCAACAGTAATGGCGGCCAGACAGCTGTCATGGCGGTGTCACAGTTCTAAATTTAAAATAAACATTTCGATTTTATTATAAGTTTTATGAGTTGCTTGGGTTTCGAGTAGGTTAGGTTTTAATGTTGGTAGTTTACTTAAATGTCGTTCTGAATTTAAATCGTAAAGAACGTACGGAAGTCTGTTTAAGGTTCCTAAAATGGTCCCATCTCTGCATCTATAAACTAATTTTAATGCCTAAGACGGTAACGGATGGATTTGATTATCTATCTAATACAAGCTTTTACTTACTATCCTTTATTTTTTACAGCCAAATCCTCTAGAGCCAGCGTGACAAGCCCTATCGTGCAAAAAGTCGAATCAAAAGCTTTTGAAATCCCTTCAGCATTTCTTTAGCGACACATACGTTTTACACATTACTCAAATAGCACTAAAGACGTATTTTAGGCTGTACCTTAAAACCTTTCTCTCTAGGGCTGTTAGAAGCCTCTCTGAGGAATTCGGGGCTTCAACTGTCACTCTCTCGAGGATACGGCTTTGGATACAACGTAAGTCTAGAATAAGTAAGACTGATGCTTTTTTACATACGAAAATAAGCGTAGCGTTAGCGTATAATTATTATTTGTAAGTTTATATTCCACAGTTAATCTGTGAACAGCGTCGTGGGCTACGGTATTGTTCATGTTTCGTGTATCTCTTTTTTATACTTATATACTGTAGCTGTTTGCTGTTCCACTTGAATAAAAAAAAAAAAAAAAAAAAAAAAAAAAATGTTTGTTTGTCAATTGTTTTGTTTAACAGAAGGCAATGGTGCCGATTATCTTGTACACCGAACTAAACTATCAATAAAATTCCTTACTTTTGGCTATGAGAATCTTAAAGCTATTCTGCAACATAAAATATCTAAATTTAAAAATAATTTTGACACACCTAAAATCAAATTTGGCAATTGCGACTCCACGTGGGTACTTGTTTGCCTTACCACGTGATTTTTTTTAGACCCGCCCTGGAGTCGCATGATGTGCAGCCTCGACATGTTTTGTATGGAATTTTCACTTTTTGCATGGAAAATATGAAAAAATATTACCTACATGTTGAGATTTCGAGGTTTATTATGCGTTTTACAAAGGGGGTCGAAATTTTCATTATTTTTGCGATAGGACACACCTTTTTTGAGATATTTAGCAAAAGAAAAGAAAAAAAGATATAAGTAGTATGGTTTTTGCATCTGAAGTCGAGGTGTTGGTGTGAATTTTAGTTCAAGACAACTAATATTATTCCACACCTTATAAATCGCGATTAAAGATAGTCAGATTTAGTTAGTACAGAATAGCAAAATTGCCATTTTCACTCAATTATTATCGCAGTGCCATCTTAGTGCTGTCAAACTAAAAAATAGTTAAGTTGTGTCACTTAAGTCAACTTCAGAATAGGAAATCGTAATTTGACAGGAATAAACTAAATTTTGGTGATTTTTAGTCTAGTTTAGAGAATTTTGTCACAAGAGAATCGGCACCATTGTTAACCAAGTTCTTCAAAAATGGAGAGGTCTATATACTTATATAGTTTCATTCTTTGTCAACCTTGTTTGACAAAAAATAAAAGGATTTAATTGCCTATAAAAAAAAGATAAGTCCATCGGCTTCCTACTAAATACACTTGCGTGCAACAAAACTGGCCCACCCCACGCTCTCTATTTGAGAGACGATATCTAAAAATGTTAATGTATATTTTAATTATTTTAAAATATGTATAGGTAGGTAAGATAAAGTTTACATAAATTACATATACCATATACTTTGGTAAAAACAATATTCTTGACCAGATCGACTCGATCCTTCAGATGTCCTCCTCATCACTCATCAATGCTTGGAAAAAGTGCGTGAAGTTATTTGTCAGTTAAGTTGATAAAGACTTAATTTTGTCTAATACTGATCGATTATTGATCATGTAAGTTCAATTTTGAACAGACATCAAAAATGAAACAGGTTTTTATTCGAACCCTATGTTTTTAAGTTCGTGATTTTCTCAAAAACTAATGTATCTGTTTTGCACATTTTTTCACAGACGTAATCTACATACATTCAGGAAGATTTTAGTACACAAACTATTGGGTTATTGTTAATTAAACTGGTTGAATTATCTTGTTTCAAATCGAAGAGAACAGAGTGGATCGATTTTTTTGCACGCAAGTGTAATTTTATTATCTAGATACCTTTTTTTTATTTTTCCTTTGTTGGTGAAACTTTCAAAAGGCACCCGACCTCCGGGCAGGGAGTTCGGGGCATGTGAGATTTTTACCTGACTAAAACCACCCCGGTGATCACCATCAGAACATAGAGGGGCTCCCGGTTCCTCTTAAAAGACCAATTCTGGAACCCCCCTTGTGCAACGCAGGGAAGGCACATCCCTGGGGAAAAAATATCTAGATATCTACGGACTGTTTGCAACGCACACGCTACACGTACCTGTATAGCAAACATCACAAAAGTAATAGGTATCCAGAGGCATTAGTATCAATAAAGAAATATTATCCACTACTTACGGGTAATTCACCCCATCTCCTAACACAACCGCCTTCAAACGAACTTTCTAAATACATTTACCAACTTAACTATGCACATCCTTGCTTCCAATCAATGATGGCACAAAGAGACCCGTTAAATGTCACACCTCAATCATGTCTTCATGCCAAGCACACCTGCATGATACCTCCGTCTCTCTCATTACCATAGTGTGAGACAGAGAGTGGTGATGAGAGTAATGTCACATGAAGACGTTAATTCATAGAACTGATTGATGTAAATATCGGTTATTAGATACCGAAGTACTTGTGTTAGGTAATCTTGATGTTGGGTGTTAGATTGAAAATGCATTGGAAATTGCTTCGGGTAAGTAACACGTAGACATTTACTTTGATACTTAAAACATAATTATCTCTGTAAGGTGTCGATAGAGAACTACACAGTCTCCACCAATAGATCTCTCTCCTATTTTTTTGATAGCTGAAGTCCACGTATTTTGGCATGCTTTTACACAGTTGTAATAATTATTATCAACCAAAATTACGCACATTAATTTTAATTTAGTTGTTTTAGCCGTAGGTACTTGCAGTGCCTGAAGCACCGAATAAAACATGCTTACCTACATGAAATATATTACAGAAAAACAATAGACTAATTCAGCGTTACCTACCCTTAATCCAATACCAGACTTTCTTATAAAACACACCACCATCGATTTTTACAGTCCCCAAAACTTAAAAAAGAACTCACGCGTCTACACTTCCAAGTTCCAATACGCGTATCACCCAACATTCTCACGTCAAAAATTCACGACAACAAAAAAATACTTGAGAAAACTCTTTAACTCCACATGTGAAGGAGCAAGAGTAGGCACTAATCGAAGTCGGGCCATGCAAATATCGGGCACACGTTGCGACAACTTATCAATATGGTGCGCGTGACCTGGATTATAAAAGAATATGGCGGAAAAAATGGCGCGAATCGACGTGTGACCTTGTTAGAGGCGGGACATGTTTTGGGATTACTTAGGGGTTTTGTTTGGCCATTGATATGAGAGACAACAGTAGTGTCATGAACAATTTTCAACTGCAGAATGCCTTGTGATCCTGCAGATTAATTTTTTTGGTTTTTTTCTGTAAACTTTACTGCAACAAATTTAGATAATACTTTTAACTTAGTAGATCCAGAATATCACATTCCATAGATTACAATTAACTGCGGGACTGAATCTCTATTGATTAAATTGGATTTCATGTTAGACTAACGTGTATTCCATAAAAAGAATGATATCACTCATAAATAATAAATAAATAATAAATAAATAAATATAAATAAATAAATATCGTCTGACATTGCACACAGCACCATCTAGTTCCAAGTTAAGTATTATTATTATATTATTACTCATGATTTCATAAAGCACATAACAAACACAAATAACTGTATTATTCATTGAGTTATAAATATAATCTAAGAATTACAAGACCGAATGGAATGAGGACAAGATTTGCATAAGAACCGCATGACATTAAAATTCATTACAATAAGTTCATTCACTAGGGCACGAAGTAATTACATTCATTCATGAATGAAAGAACATGTTCTTTTTCCTCAGTTTTTTCAGCATTTTATAGACGACAAGCTGATATGGTTATTTTATACCATATTGTGGGATTTGTAGGGAATAAGAATACTAAAATGTTGTTTTATATCGAATGGTTTTGGGAGACCAATCCTAGAAATTGTTTTCTTGCGTGTGAAGCGGACATCTCATTCTGTGTTGAATTATTGAAGAAAATGCCGATGATATTAAATTACGTCATTTCTTAATTTTTTTTTTGTGACTGCATGCTTTTATTTTTACAAAAATATCCTAGCCGAAAGCCTGAATTAGGATGGAAATAACATTAGTTTTTACTGCGTAGAACTTTTTTTTACCCCACTCACATTTCTCTTTATAATTTATGTACCTACCTATATTCACTTATTTTTATTATTATTTATTTATTTTTGACGGCAAGGTTGGCGCAGTGGTTAAGCGATTGACTGCTGCGCTGCGTGTCGCGGGTTCGTTTCCCGCACGGAACAAATATTTGTATGACCTACAAGTAGTTGTTCCGGGTCTGGCTGTTTGTGTATGTATGTGACTTTAAATGTTTGTAAACGCACCCACAATACAGGAGAAATTCAGTGTGGGGCAACGTTAAAAAAAAATAAGAGATGTTTGTGATTCTTTCACTTATGGGAAGCTACAGTATCCCTGAGTGCTATAGGATATGTTTTATGTTAAAACGAGAAACTTCACGCTAACGAACTCGTGCGCAGAAACTAGTGACAGATAAAAAAGAAAATACATTGAACTCCCTCATGTAATCTAAACTCACTGATACTTATCATATTATTCGACCAATATCTCCCCAAATAGATATAACTTACGAAAGTCGCTGGCTTCCAAACCTTCATATCTCGACAATGACGTAAAAAATATCTATTCGCACGAAAGTATCGAATCCTCCCGGCTAGAGCTTATAATTTCAATCGAGTATTGGAAAAGGATACGACTGAGAGGCTCAGAAGCCGTATTTATTCCCTATTTTTCGATATGCAAGTAATGTTGACAGTAAAAGGATTAAACGCTCGTTTTCTATTGATGGTTGAAGTTCTATTTATTTTTACGGTTGATATGTACCTACGTTAATAGACGTAACCATTTTATTGCCTTCGCATGTGTTGGCAAAAAAACCTATATTTTTGTCGTGGCTAGTCAAAAGCTGAATTTTAAAGGATAATGTGTTTGCTGAAATTGCCAAACATTTTAATTCTGCAGCGGAACAAAGAATAATCCTCATGACTTAAAGTAAGATTAATGATGAAACTATTTGTAGTTTCTTAAAAGTTTACGGAAGACCAAGAATAATGAACGGAAGGATACATTTGAATACAGGCCACCAAATAAAGCTAAGACGTACGAAACAATACATCAAAACGTTATCCACGTATATTCGTCAGTATAATTAATGAGTGCGATAACTGTCGAATAATAATTAGCTTCCTAATTACTATAATAAAGCAGCTCTTAATTAATATTCCATTCGTATAATTAGCTCCCGTAATCTGTGAAAGAGAGAAACGCATTAGAACTGTCAACCTTTTATCTTTCCTTCTTTTTAAAGTCAGTTGACAGATTTGGGTAGTGACAGTAGTTTAAAACCTTGTTTCAACTTCTAAATAGGTATTAAATTTTACTAAATTTTAAATGACCTTCTAGTTAAATATAGTTTGGTTTATTAAAAACAAATCAGATAAATTATTAATTGAAATATATTTCTGTAAATAGATAGATAGGTACTTGATTAAAAATAAAAATCAAGGTCGTCGAAAATAGCTTTGGATACTTGTTATAATTCTCACTTTTCTGAGACACACTTGGTACAGGACCTAATATCGTCCCTAAAAAGATATATATAATAATAATTAATAATACATTTATTTATTCAGATAACTTTGATCCATACATGAGACATACAACTAGAACAAAATAGTAACCAGGGACTTGGTCCGCTGCACTAACATCCATATCAGGGGACAATCGTGCCTAGCAGCAAGGGCACTCAAGATGCTGTGGCGACTTCCACGCAACCGGCTAATGAATGACGCGGTCTTTTTGCGCCTTATAGCTGCAAAGCCATCTGTGTGTGCATCAGCAAACATTGCTGATATATAAATATATACCTATAAAGTGTCCTTAAAAGTGAGCTCACGCAATAAAAATGGCGTATCGATGACAATAACTTAAGTATGTCAAGTCTCTGCGACATTGTGTGTGTTACAGGTGTCAAAACGAAACAAAAACGCGATCATCTTCTAACGCGGTAAGGCGAATCTACGATTTAAATCTTTGATTGCTATCAAACAGGGTTTAAAAAGCTTCCTAGAATACAGGTAAAGAACCGGTATTTAGTGGTTCCGTAACTAGAATCCGAAACGGAACAGAAACCTAAATTGGAACCTTTATTTTAACGGTACTTCTTCAAAACGAGTTCATACGATGCCGCTCAGCGCAGGACAAAGCTTTGTA
This sequence comes from Brachylomia viminalis, assembly GCA_937001585.2. Taxonomy (NCBI): domain Eukaryota; kingdom Metazoa; phylum Arthropoda; class Insecta; order Lepidoptera; family Noctuidae; genus Brachylomia; species Brachylomia viminalis. The sequence continues at coordinate 4,023,941 of OW443301.2, forward strand.
CGATAGCGGCGAGGTACGAGCGGTCGCCGGCGCGGCAGGTGAAGAGGTGGCAGTTTTTTTTTAAAGGAGAGAGAGAGGCACGTTTGCTTTAGTAGATCATGTGGTAGTTCTTTCTTTGAGAATCTTTAAATCGCATGGTACGGAACCGGTATATTGGAACCTTAATTTGGAACCATAATTTGGAACCTTAATTTGGAACCGGTACTTTGGAACCAGAACCAAACCGGAACCGTACCGTAGAAGATAATCCTTTTTAAGAACCGGATCTCAAATCCGTACCGGTTTTCAATTCCTGCTATCAAAATCAATTCTAATAGATCGCTATACATATATTAAAACACTTTCAAGAACAATAATAAATTACCTCTTTTAAGACTTCAAAGTTGACTCAACCAACCTTTCATTTACAAGTGACACTGGCTTACTGACAACTAAAACAATTACTTACAAGATCGTCCTCCCAAAGATTTAGATTTATAGATACAAAACCACTATTTAAACTGTCATCTGAAACAGACTAACACAACTGACAGTATGATGAATGTATACGATAGCTCCCAAAATATAATTAACATAATTATTTCTATAGTTTTATTACTGGCGCAGTTAAATTTTAATTATAACTGGTTTTATCTCCGATTCGTTGGTCCGAGTTGGATAATAAGTAATAAGGGCTCTTCCGGTGGGAGTTTGCGGCGGCCATGTTCCCAGGTCGAGGTGTTATTTCGAGTGAGGTTTTATGGTGGGTTATGGCGAAAGAGTCGGAGATTAATGTATATAAAGCAACAGCTATAAAAAAACATGTATTTTATGAGGAAATGTTTGATGAAAGAGAGTCAAAGGAAACACAAAAACAAGACAAAGTCGGTATTGTCAAGTGATCATGACAATTCGTTTATTGGATAAAGCTGCGCCCCGTTTTCACCCGCATAAGTCTCGATCCCGTGGGAATATCGGGATACAAAGTATCCTATATACTAATCCAGGTCATGGTGGTCAATCGTTTTTAGCGATAACACCGTCCATTGTGTCACCCTATGTAAAATGTCTATGGTGTAGGTACATAATAACGAGTATTCTATTCAATAGAATAGAATACTCGTTATTATGTACCTACACCATAGACAGCAACGGTTTTGGCCAACGGTTTTGGCTGTGAATAGAATACTCGTTATTATGTACCTACACCATAGACAGCAACGGTTTTGGCCAACGGTTTTGGCTGTTATTTGGCACATGGGTAGAATACTACCCATGTGCCAAATAACAGCCAAAACCGTTCAGCCGTTTTAGCGTGAAAGCGTCACAAATAAACACACAAAATCAAATCTTTTCTCATTTAGATTTTTATCAGTTTTGAAAATTCTCGAAACAAAAACAAAACCTAGATAATGAATACCGACCTAACCAGTAACCAGACGATTCCATGTTCTCTCTCCCCATCTCTGGCTTACCACGGAAATTTTACTCCCCAACTCGGTATGAAAATTAATTTGAAAGTATCCAACTATCTTTTAATCACAAAGTTGAAAGTCACTTCCAATAAAACGACGGTACTGATGAAGATTAATTACTGAAGAAAATTTTACATCGATTTTAGGAGCTTTAATAATTACAGGTTTAATGAAATTAAGGATTATGTGGACCATAGCTTAGTCAAGATTATGGGCTGATTCTCAAATGAAATTGGCTATTCTCGGGTCACAAATCCGTAATCTTTAGCGATGTTTCATTTAGGAATTTGAAGGAAAATTGAATTGAATTTCCTCATTTGCTATTCTTGAAGTAGGTAAATACTTATTTGAGGACACGTACATACTGGGCATGTATAGTAAATTGAGATTTAGTATGTGTGGATATTGAAGAGAAATTTGACTTGTAATTGTAAGTTTTATTGCACAGTTTTAGTAACTGATTTTAATATTTCAAGTGCTTTTAACGTAGATAAGTACCAACATAAAAGCATTGCTTTTACCTTTCCAAGTCCACCCACGATTCTAGTTCTTCTCTAAGTCAAAATACAGGGTGTGGCGTAAGTAGTGGTCCACCGTTCAGGATTCGATAAACCAGATAATTAACTATAACAATTAACATTTTTAACCATTTTTACCCAAGGGTTCCGAAAATATTTCCTTTTTGTCTTTTATTTACAACATTTCTACCTTTTACTACAAATTTGTTTGTAGTTTCAACAAAAACCATTATTTTTTCATTTTGATTTCTGTTAATTACTGCTGAATACTAGAGCTATCATGATAAATAAATATGATTTTTTATGTAAATTCAGCTCTTTTGAAGAAAAAGGTGTTTCGTCTCTAATTTTAACCCTAACTTTTATCACACCATCAAGTTCAAGAGCGATTTTTGTAAAAAAAACTTACTACTAGAAATGGTTAAAATTTTTAATTGTTATAGGTAGTTAAATAACTGGTTCATCGAATCCTGAACGGTGGACCACTACTTACGCCACACCCTGTATATCTTAAAAAGTGTCTACTCGACCTGCCATTCTCTATACCTATTAACCTTCCTCTGTATCAAATCAAAAGTCATTCACCCCGGTTGAAATCTTAATCATCCGCATTCAACATACCCGATTGTAATATAAAATAATTATTTAGTAGCGGGACTTCGGGAACAGATAAAAGTTGATTATGATACACCGTCTGATAACTTTTAATTAAGTTTACACCCAGTACCCGAATAATGTTTATTCATTTCAACAATTAATTATTACGTAACGTTAAAAGCTTTGAAAGCTTCTGTTTTTTCATTAGTGTTAATTTTTGATATGGGGCCTCTCATTATCTATACATATTGAATTATTTTACATTTTTCGTTCTATTAAGTCGAGGAATTTAATTTCAATTTGATATCTTATGAAACCATTTCATTCTGGATATGAAATTAGGTTATTATCATTGGAATTGTTTCACTTAAGATAAAATGCTGCTACAATCTGCATTTCGTTTAGCTGGCATGCATGTGTTGCAAGAAATATTGAATAAGAACACAAAATAATCTGATAATCTAATATTTACATATTTAAATATTAAATTCACTTAACCAAATCCTAGTCTGTAAAAAAAACATGACCGCATCAAGCGGTCAATTTAAAAAAAACGTTCGAAATCCGTTAAGAAAACAAAACATTCCATTCCAAATTCAAAAAGGAGTGAACAAAGAGCTGTCACTCAAACGTAGAATGGACACGCCCAGGGAAGGTTCAATCAGAGGCCTCTTACTTCGTAATTACTCATGATTCTTGGTCAGTTCCGGCGTAATGACAGGGTACGATTTGATGATACATTCTCTGAGGTCATAGAATAAAAAGAGATGACGTAAGTGTATGATTAGGATGATAATCTTCATTACTTTTTAATTTAGTTCGGTCATCGTCGGCGTTTCTTCATATCATAGCAGAAGAACACGAAGCATTCCGAGCTTAATGTACTTTAGATAGTTTATAAAATTCTCTCTAAGTACGATTTGCTTGCTTTTCTCATAATGAAACACTCGCCATCCTAGGAGCAAATTATTTTTCAAAAACCTCTTTAAGTATTAACTCAGTTACTTTAAGTTTCATTAAATCTCGAGAAATGCAGTTTCTTGTCGACTCAAAGAACGTACTCCGTGTATTTAATGTTTTATAAAAGTAGTTAAATACTCTATCGTACTGAGGTCTATTAAAACTTTGATCTTGAAAATTAAATCGAAAATTGTACTCAAAGGCACGATACTACTAAACGTAGTAATTGGCTTACTTCAATTAATACAGAATTAACCTCACTGCATAAATGGCAATGATTCATTCAGTGCTAAATTTAGCACCTCTGCGCTCTTGATCTATGCGTCAGCAGAGGAAGCGATAATTTGTGGGTAGTAAGTACACTGCGTTCGCGATTGAGTTTCCAAACATGTAATCAAATTTGTGTTTATGGAAAAGCAACTTGTTCGCGCTACAATTACAAACATTTTATGAATTTTCATAGGTTGTAATCATTCTGAATTTTACTTAATTTGCACTTTCACAAAGTTGATTTTCGTTTAAGAGGAAGTAACATCAATGAGAAACAAGAATTTGAATAGACTGTAGGTAGAGGTAGATACAAACAAACGTTTGAATCTGTGTTAATCGCGTTGTGAGCGGTACAATGCGCACCGCGGCGGGGAGCGCCGCGTCGCGATTGAATATTTAATTGAATGTGGAACGCACATGGCGAGTTGAACGACCAAGTTGCTTGACCGATGGTAGTGATAAGATAAGGTATAATAGGTCGGAGAAAAAGTTTTTTCGTATTTTATAGGTTTAAAGTTGTAGTAAAATCTATTTGGCGGTACTGTTTGTATCTAGCTGGTTTTGATACCAATAAAAAGTAAAAACCAGTCTCCGTAATTTTTCAATTGATCTTCTGTCCACAAAAATGAGTGAATATAACGAAGAAATTCGATACATTTTAATTGCATTTTAAAGTATTATTACAAAAATGGGAAAAAAGAGACACAAGCCGCGAAAAAAATATGTGAAGTTTATGGACTTAACGCAGTGTCAGTCAGTAAGAGTAAAACATAGTAGATTCAAGCGTTTTCAGTCCGGGAATTTTGATGTGAAAAATGCAGATCGCTCTCGTCGCTCCGTTACAGATAAAGTCGATGGCATTTTTGAAAAAGTGGAGCAAGATGACCTGAAGAGTTAGGGGTTGACCACAGCACAGTTTTAACCCATTTGAAAAGGTCTGGGTATACAAAAATGCTCGATATTTGGGTGCCACACGAGCCCTTAGTCTTGAATTTGTATAGAAAATACGAATGAACTTTTCCCCCGACCTTATATTTAGTTGGGACACCCCCATCGTTGCAAATACTGTGGCGTTGCGTGACGAACTGGCTGTGAATAAAATTTTAAAGTATTGAGTGATTCAATCATTACAATTACCCAATTAAAAATATGACGTATGTAGGTAAGTACCGACTAAATAAATATTTTCATATTTAAAGTAGTAACGTTCTGTTATCCGAATGAAACATCTTTACAAAGATAATAATTAACAAATTGTTTGATCAAAGATTTATAAAGTTAAATTATTTTACCATGAGGGGCACGATGAATTATATAATTCGTAGTTGACTGAGAGAACCATAATATCACACTTGAATAAATACAAAAATATGCCTATAATCAATTTAATAAACCCATTCAAATTAAACCCTATTACCTACAGCACATCAAGATCGTTATGTAAATTATCGTAATTCGTACGTAATTATTAACCCTTCAGTGTGCGAGCGGTCTCGGAGACCCATTGCAATATTCGACGCAGAATCTGTCACAGTGACATAGACGCGTCAGCTGCTCCGACACAATACTGTGATCCAATTTTAACGTACATCTGCCGCAAATGTCAAAGCTTATAGAATAATCGCAATTTTGCTGACTTGGTATTTGATTGAATTTTGATTTCTAGTCAAAATATTTTCTGTTGATAAAGACAGTTTTTTGTTTGGAATTTAAATCAGGATTTGTTTTGAAATCCGTTCTTCCTTACTAATGCATGTTACCTTTTCACGGCTTGACGGTTTTCGATATTTGGCACACAGGTAGACCATGACTTGGGTTAGTGCATAGGATACTTTCTATCCATGTTGAACGTTCCTGTGGAATAATTTTCGAACCTAGTCATAATTTTAAAACCCAATTTTACACTCCCAATTATTGTAATCAAAATAAAATTATTACACGAAAAAAGCCGTACCTGTAAAAAATAAAAGGTTCATTAGAACTCTATTTTTATGACAGTTTCAGTAAAAAAAAAACAAGGAAATGAACAAAAGGATTTCCAATGAAAACTAGGCCGGTCTAGTTAGTTATGTTACATAAAACAAAGGTTCTGTTAATTGGGAGAACATGTTTTTCTAAATAAACATGTACCGCTTTAGCGTGGAGGGTTGCCGAAACGGCTTTAAATTTCATCCAAAACAAGCAAAGAAAAAATAATCGAACGAAAATCGAGACTTTTTAAGGCCAGCGCTTTGAATTAACGAACGCTGGAGTATCGAGAAAACAACACCATAGATGGACGGGCTAGATACTCTTTGCATTTTTGCACTCAAGCATAGCTCTCACTTTTATCAGAAGATTCGGAAGTAAATCCTTAGGACGGCACACGAGAACCATGCAGCGAATAATTTCAATGAATACAAAGCAATACTCGAAAGTCACCCTTTTCTTATCAAATAAGAAACACTACCGGAAAATCACCATTTTAACATTTAAAAAACGTCTTTAATCCATTTATTATGACGTTCTATTATGCCTCACACCGCTGTTGCTCCCCCTAGGCTAAGACCTACTGTCCCAACACGCCGGGTGTCCCTAAAATGGCGACAAAATCGAATGTGCGTGAATAATTTTGTGACACAAATGCAACCGTTGTTGACTTTACTCTCCCCATTATTACTTTTTACGGTTTAACAAGCTCGTATTTTTACTTATCTCGTTGTGTGAATTGTTATTATATTTTTTTTTACAAAGGGTGGCAAACCTAGTTTCGTGCCGGTAGGGCTGATGCTATTGTGGTCGCTTATATCGATGACGTATATTGTGACGCTTTTAAACGCGATTTTTTTTTATTGGATGTCTTTTTACAACTCTGTGTAGTTTTTATGAGTTTGACGAGCCATGCCGTCCCGAGAATTTAGAGGCGATCGTCACGTTCTTAATATCCAGGAAAGTTTTGACGAGCGCTAAAAAGATGTGTACAATATTCTTATCGCGAATCGCGAAGTTTTTTGTAATTAACGCTATCTGTTTGAAACTCCCCGAGCGAAAGATTCAAATTAAAACGCATGCTTTTGCTCTATTTGCTTTTCAGCACCATTACGTACGAATGAATTAACATTGCAGAATGATTAAAATAACATTTTGCATTTAAAATTAGATTGACACATATTTGCTTTAACACTTTACCTTTGAAAACTAAAGGCAACACGAATTCTATTAAAAATAAATCAACATTAATTTATAATCCAACATTGGGATTGGGACCGGCCGCCGAACAGTTATACCAAAACAATTATGTATATCTAAACACGCTGGAACTATATAACAGCTGACAACACACAGCCAATCCGAACAAACCCGTGCGATGCAGCCTAAACAGAAAACAACAGAGCGACCTTTCAATAGTAGAACATCGGATACGAACACGATACCAATTACCTACGAGTATGTATGTTACTTCGATACTGGAAATTGATATCGAATTATATTAAAAGTTTATTAGCTGTTGCGCTCGGTGTTTGATTGTGATTTTTGTTTGCCCTGGTGTAGAATAATTGGTATCGATTTTTGTAATTTTACCAACACTGGAAGTAAATGTTAGTAATTTTTTGATACAATCGGCGTAGTAGATAAACATTTGGTCGTAAAAGTCAATTTACGTCAAAATAGAATGCCATGAAAACATCGCCCTATTAATAAAGTCAAAAACTTCGCTCTAGTAGCTTTCAATACGAGCGGCAGTCACGAAATTCATGGGATTTTCACCGTACGACAAACTGTCAGAATTGCTAACGTGAAAGCAATATTCGTTCGGTTTTTTTAAGCACTGTAACGGAACTATTAACCTGTGTCAAGCAAAGCACAAAGCGTCGGTTCGAGTGACCACGTTTTAACAACAATTTCACCGTACAAAGACCAATTACGATACCTCAGGTCGATCAAACGGGTATCGGTGAAAAATGGGTATCGTTTCGATCAGCGAGCAGCGGAAGGGTTGGTCCGTTTGAGAGAAATTCGGCCGCGTGATCGATGTTTTCGCGGAAATTTTCCGGATAAAATCCTGTGGACATAAATAGCAGATTATTGGTGATTCCGTTTGATTTGGTCAAGTGTATATTTGGAGAAAGTATTGGATTTATATTTCTGGTTACTTTGAGACCGTCATGTTAGTCAAAATGTTATAAACGAGTCGAATGTTTTTTTTTTAAACTGATAATTTATTCTCATAATTAAACACAATTATCTTAGCACGCATCGCTATTCAGGAGCTTGCTGAATATGGTTTTTCAGCAAGCTGCTGAATACATAAAAAATATATCTAAAACAAATCAAACTCAACTTAAAACTGAGTACGAAAAACATCTACTACAATATTCTACTAACAAATATCACTTGAGTTGTGAAATCAAAGACATTCGCCAGGTACTTGTGATGGGTACTTCCACCTTATTATTAGATATTCGCGAAATATTCCGATCACGAAACTGTTCTCCACGAGAATAAATTAAATTTATTCTACTCTACCCGTTACCGTTTTTCATAACCTGATATATAAATAAAGAATTCCAATTTTATCGCCGAAATTGTTATTTTCTACATATTAGCTGTGTTATTTTATCGCTTTTCCTCCCTTTATTTAGTACCAGTAATAACACTTATTTACGAAATATCGGGTGTTAATAATGTAGGCGTAGAAAGAATCTGGAAAAGGCAATCTCATTTAGGTCCAAAACGCTTGCAGGAGACGCCCTGGGCGTCGGGAATCCCAAGCCGATTCCCGGCCACCGCAGGCGTAGGCTTGCGGATGGCGAGCAATGCGTAGCTCGCCGTCCGATATGGACCAGGCCCGAGTTGACGGCGCGTTGTGTTCCACGCGCGCCTCAAAGAGATGTCAGCACTAATGACGGGGTCCGGTAGGGCCGATGCCTGCCAGGGTTGCAAGAATTTCCGAAAGGGTTACCGTGGCTTCTGGCACAGGCAACTGAAGACACGGGTGGGTTTTAGTCAGTAAGAGTCTGACACGCCCTTTTTTTTTTTGGGTTGGAAATCATCAAATAACTTCTCCCGCTCTGGGCAGAGCAGGAGGGCGTGTCAGACTCTTACTGACTAAAACCCACCCGTGTTCCTTTAGTTGCCTGTGCCAGGGGCCTCGGTAACCCTCTCGGACTTTTCCGCAACCCTAGCAGGCATCGGTCCTAGCAAACCCCGTCATTGGTGCTGACATCTCTTTGAGGCGCGCGTGGAACACATCGTGCCGTCGTCGACCCGGGCCTGGTCCTTATCGAACGGCGAGCTGGTCTGACACGCCCTGTGAGTGTGAATGTGAGAAGTTATTTGATGATTTCACACCCCTCAAAAAAAAAACAGTTTTAAGCCCTTGTTGACTTGAAAGGATAACCTTGTTGATGGCATCAGTTTTAGGAGCCTTTATTCATAGGGATTTTGTCTCTCAATAAACCATAGACAAATAACTTTCCAAGTCAATCAACTACTTGAAACTTAGGTTAGTAGGTAAGTCAATATCTACAAGTAATTCTAAATATGTACAACCTATCGTGGTGTTTTAACTTTAAAATCCACAACTTGATTCAAATAATCTCATCTAAACCCGACACCTAGTATTGTTTCTTAGTACAAAAAGAATATCTAAAAAGCAGCAATTGAAGTGGAAATTCCAGTAAGAGGGGAAATAAAAATATAAGGAAAAGGAACGCCGACTGTTTATCATCTGGCATAAGTTGCAACAACATTTTACGGTAGGAGCGCTTTCTTCCGAGATGTTTGCAATCTCTCACAAGTTTTGCTGTGGTTCTATTTTTAAATCAAACGTGTTTTGTGTCTATAGTATGTGCGAAAATAAGTGTCGATTTCGTAAACAAAGATGATCGTGACTATAGACAAAATAGAATATTAAGTTAAACATAAACAACAGAACGTGCTTAACCTTTACTAAAAAGAGATTCTTATTTAAATGCAAATATCAAACGAATTCAATGGTTGGAAAAAAAAGGTTGGTCCTCGTAAAATATAAATATAATGGCATACAATGATTTCATCGTCGTCTTTGATCATTTATTATGTGACTCATATAATAATAAAATTTAGAATGTTTTTTAAAATCTCCAGAGATAACCTTTACTTGGTCTATCGGAAAGTTAACATGACACTCCTGAACTTGATGGCCCCAATTTCCCTCCACGATACAAATCAATAAAGTAAATAATATTACAACAGATTGCAAACTGACACATATTCCACGTCCTATATATTCTGATGTCACATTAGTCACTCGGTCCATTTGTCGTAAATAACAACGAATAACTACTTGACATAGAGCAAGATATAAAATAGATAAGTCACTGCAATTTAAAATATTTGTTTATTTATATGACGAAGACCAGCAGCCCAAGAGAAGTAGTCGCCGACCAGTCTCCGGCGTAATTCTTTGTTAGTGGTAGATAGGTAGTTGGTTTTCAATCACACACAACACTTGACCCAAACTCAAAGCATTTATTTCAATTGAAACATGTACAGGCACTTTTGAATTATCGTGTAACAAGGAGTCTATCAGTTTGAGTTTGTTAGTGAAGCTATTCGCCCATTCCAAGACGATGTAGGTTCCTTATGGAGAAGAACGGGCAAGAAACTCCATGGACACTTTTTTAAATCAAAACATTATGTTACAGAGGTTTCTTGTTTGACAATAACAATTTCAGCCATAACTTTTATTGCGAGACCATCCGCCATTGTAAACGTGACTCTCCCTCCAATTGGGCGGACGTACTGACTACCCAAGTACAGAATCATATTACAATGCTAATATTCACAAATGCAAAGGCGTTTTAAGATGAAAGTTTAATTAGTAACGTCATTACTTTTCAAAACTCAATTATTGCTACCTAACAACATTTCCGGTAGTTGAAGAATTATAATCAAACAACAGGTTTTTATAAATGAATATGATTTTTTCAAACTTTTCAAATTTTTCAAACTCGTTTAGCGCTAAACGTGTTTAGTGATTGGCCGTGAAATTTGGCCTAGAGGTACGTCATTACATGAATCTTATGACGCTCAAAAATGCCGTTGACAGAGGGGCACTGTTGGTAAACATCTGTTTATTTGTTTTGTGAAATGTATAGAAAAAACCCGCCTCTAAGTCCGCCTCTGTACATTTGTGTGCAAGTGTTAAATAAATAAATAAAAAACAAGATTCCTAGTTTTGACGGTTAGTTCCGTTTTTGCCACGCGCCAAAAGATGCTTGTAGCACTATATTTTTGACAGATAGAGACAGAGTAGAATGTGGTCGTTCTTAAAAATACGAGAATAATTATTGTCCCTCTGGTGATATTACATAACTTGTACTATTGACATAAGCCCATACAGCCTCTATGAAAGTTATAACTCTGTGTGAATAACTGGAAGAATCTCAACTCATCGCTAATTATTAGAGCGGCCATCTGTCGACTAACTTATGATCGATATTGAGGGGCGCCAATTGTGATTGTGAATCGAGTTTCATTTGATTTACGATATTCTTTTTGTTGTTCGTTTTTGCGTGTGAAGGGTAAGCTGTGCATTAAATGAGAATTTGGGTGTTGATAATTTTAAAATATTTAGCTTGTTTTGAGTCAAAAGCATTACCTACGCATATTGAAACCGAACACACCAGAGAGTCAGCAGAAATCTGGGTTAAATTAGCCAAATAATAAAATAAAAATAATAAAAAAATACTAACAAGCAGGAACCTACACAAAAATACAATTCCAAAAATTCCGGAATGACTCATAAGTGCGCAAATTCCTAATAACACCCAACATTAATCCAGTTACGTGCGGATAAAACCAGTTATAACTGGATCTAACCAGTTATTGGAGGATGTCGTAAATTTTACGTGTACCAATAACGTGTTGCGATGTGTATGTGACATAAGCCGTGTTCGCCTAAATTGGACACTATGCCAGCATCAGGCTTCGGAGTGTTGATAAAAGTAGAGTTTTACCTTCGACCTTATGCAGTTTTGATTAAGAAACAGTGTGGTTTAAATGCAGCCTGTTCTTTCATAGAAATGACTTTGTGTCCTCACAAAGTCATTTCTATGAAAGATTCCAAAGTCCTAATATAAAAAAACGGTACTACGAAAGTTATTATAAGTGTATATAAGTATGTGTATCAGTCATCAGGTTACCGTAGTACAGGCTCTGCCTAGTTCGGGACCTGAAGACCTTGTGGATGTTGTCTAATAAAAAAAAAAACAAGTAATCAAGTATTGTGTTTTTTTACTTCTTCATCAAAATTTGTTACCACTTAAACATGAACAGCTCAATTAACCGCCATAATCACTTTTCTCTTTAAATATCTATGGACCTCAAAATGTGCAGCCTTCGCAACTGGCATTCACAACGTGATTGACCCTACATATTTAATAAGCCTCACAAAAGCCTTTACAAAAGCTCCAGCATACTTGATCTAACAAATTTACCCAAACATAACATCTATGAAGAATAAAATAAACAGTTTCCTTGAAAAGATTTATGCACAGTGCTTTCTGCGCGCGTTGCATGGTATACACTTGCATACAATGCAACACAAAGCTGGCTGTAAAGCAGTATTATCGGCATTTTATAGAGAATGCATTGCCTTTGAGCACGACTAGGAGCAGGTTTTATTTAAAGTAACTTAGTTGTTAAAATCTTCGCTTTTTGACGCCGAAACACTGGCGACTTTTGTGTCGTTTTGTGAGCTTATAATGGAGTTAATGTTGTGTCATTTGATATGAGTTTGTTCAAAAAGTTTGCGTTTGTTTTTAATGATTTATTAAGTAGCTTTTTTGTTTAGTTTGATATTGGAACTTGACTTTTGATCTGCACCCTAATTGCGCAACGCACTATCAATCAGAATCTGAATAAAATGTTCGAAAAATTTGTCTGCTCAACAACGTAAATAACGCAATGAATATTGTTGAACTGTCAAAATTGAAGCAATTCCTTCTGTTAGTGTATTACACAATTATCCTGCTGGTCTACTGACCATCATCGTCCTTGCTATTAATTTGCCAATCTAAAATAATAATTATTAACATCAGATATAAAAACCCATTTTTTTTGTAAATACCTGGCTGCATATGCACTTTTTATTTTATTTAAGATGGGTTTGCTCTTGACTCTAGTCGAGGTCAGTGGTGACAGAGACAGTCGACCGTGGAGTGAACTTACCCAGAAAAAGCCTGTTCACTCTCACTTTGAAAAGATTAGGGTCTAGTATGCGTTCGGAAACACAGACGCAGGTAGAGAGTTCCATTCTTTGCACATTACAAAAGACATTTGGAAACGCTTAGTGCGAATTGGTAGAATAGCAACAAGGTAAGGATGGTAACTTGCAGTGCGTCTAGATGACCGATGGAAGAAGAGGGCCGGTGGAATAAGGTCGTGGAGTTCTTGGGCACACTCACCGAAGTACAATCTGTAGAAGACCGACAAACACGCACTCACACACACCACTTACTTCACTGTTGAGCAAGAACTCTATATCGCCTATTGCAACACCCAAATAAAGAATATTCAAATAAAAGTAATCTAATGACGCATCACTATCGCTTCATCAAAGCACACACTATGCATACGACAATATTTAATGGTCGTATCTAACTGGCACAAATCGTAGACGTCGTCGACCGATATGTTCCGATAACGTCCGATAGCTGACGATATCGGTGGACACACAATGAGTGTCAGTGTTGCGAAAGTTTATGTTACTAAAAGTACAATTATTATTTACTGGCTCTAGGGTGCTTGGAAGAGCTTGATTGATATGATAAGCCTGTTTGAATTTATAGCATTACTTTAGTAAGTTGATACGCGTAACCGATTCTGATTTAAGAATAATTTAATTTCGTGTGAATGTGAATCATCATTTACGAGTAGCCCTAAGTTGGTGTTGATTTTAACTGCAATTTTTTACAATGAGAAATTCCACCCCCGTTTATACACCGTCTTTCCTATTTCTTTGAAACCCCGAAATACAAAAGGCTATCATATGAATACTAGAATTTTCTCAACTCTAATTCCCAAAACACGTATACATTTATCAAAATAGTCTATTTACATTCATAACAGACTCAAATCAAAACAGACAGTATGACGGCACTTAATTCTTGAAAATCTCTCTTTTAATAAAATGTTGAGGTGAATACACTTGGGTCCGTATTATGATAGTTAATGGTATTATCATGGGGACGCGGAGGGAATCACAATAAGCAATTAAGAACGTGAGAACAACAAACTAACAAGGTACAGAATGCTAACTCCCTAACTAGAGATAACTGATTTGTCGGTATGGAAAATGGCAGGTATCTTGTGTTCTGTGAATCTGATGGTTCGGTGGACTCTTAATAAAGTTCAACACTAGCTTAGCAGTTAGGTATAGCGTAATTTCTACGAATTATCGACATTCCATCAAGTTTTGGTTTGGTTGCATTACTAAAGGTGATTCCTAAGTTTCCAACTTCAAATTCTCAATTCAGAAACCGGGCCTTTGTGCTTGTTCCTGATACCAGCCTGTATACATACATCATTTACAATAGTCACTTTGCTGAGTGGTAGCATTATGTTGTTTCGATACTAGTATCCTAGCACCAAGCGAAGGTCATCTTCTTGGCTAAGTCCCTCACAGGCGTTTTTTGATAATTCATTATTCAGTTCAAGCTTATTGTTACTAAGTAGTCGTCAATCGAACAGAGTTAAACCTCTGTCCTTTACTTACTCTGTGGCAACAGTTAGGCAATTACCTACATGAATATTATGTTTTAATTTATTTCGTGTGAAGTCGTTAATTAGAGACCCTGTGTAGGACGTGTATTATTTGCTTTATTGAACTATTGAGATCTTAAAACTTCACAAAAGAGGAAAATGTTTGCAAACTCATTCAAGTTAGCAAATAGATCTAGCTTTAACTTGATCGGAAACTTACGTCTCTCGTTTGGAAGCTCTAGATATACTAGAACTCATTTTAAGATGAATTTTCTAATACTAGGTACTAATCTTAGCTGAAGTTGGGTAAAGCCGAAGTCATACGTTCCACTCGAGTGAATGTTCACGTTTGTTCACGTTCAAACGATACCGACATAATTATGTAGGAATGAACGTTCATTTTGTCTTTTCATTTCATTTTCGATCATTCGGTTGGCGAGTGAAAGATGCTGAATGTCGAAATCTAACATCATCAAATCGTTTTTCACTTTTGATTAATTTTATGTTCAAACGTTTTACTTCAAGTGAAAGACAAAAATGAACAAAAAGTGAAGCGTCTGATAATTGGCTTTAGAGTAGGGTTTGACAAAAAAAGCATTTTATGAAATCTTTTTAATCTCATTATCAAAATCTCTGAAAACATCCCTAACTTCCTTCTACAATACTTCATATTAAAACTTCCCTACAATACATTTCACCGCTTTCGAAACAATACTAAACAAAGCAGCCAGTGTAAGAGAAGTTCTTTTTATTTGAGTATCCGATTCACACGCCGTATCCGAGTTACTCCTAACGCCTAGCTAATGTAAACCTGCTTATCTCGACTGTCGATAGCACCGAGTTTACTTACCTTTTGTAAGATTCGTGTCTGTATTTATTATCTGGATTTAAGTAAATGTGTCAGTTTTTTTTTGCTGTGTAGTGTGTTTGTTGTGCTTCTTCTTTTGTGTGGCAGGGACTATTCATACCGAGCCCTGGTAAAAGTTGAAAATAAAAGATTTAAAGGTGGCTGGGACAGACTGGATGCGGAAGGCGGAGGACAGGGTGCTGTGGATCAGCCTGGCTTATATACAGGGTTACTTGTAATTCGACG
The DNA here is from genome assembly GCA_937001585.2 of Brachylomia viminalis. Taxonomy (NCBI): domain Eukaryota; kingdom Metazoa; phylum Arthropoda; class Insecta; order Lepidoptera; family Noctuidae; genus Brachylomia; species Brachylomia viminalis. Next base: position 4,039,561 of record OW443301.2, read on the forward strand.
TATATCCGTCAGGAGCTGATAGGGGGGCCAAAATGCAACAAATTACACCCCCCATTTATATGACCGAAATTCAATAGTTTTCGAGATATTTGAATTTTAAGGGCTTTTTGATATTTACCCAAGATTTGACATTTAATTTCAAATAAATAAATAAAACTACAAATTGAATGAGTAGGTACCTACCATTACAAAAATGACATTGTAGCTGGCACATAAATAATTAAGCTATGAACATAATTTAAAGAACTAGATTCAACAAAATAATTAAAATGATGAGCGATATAACAACAACTCAACATCTCTCTTCCTTGAATTTGTATATATATATATTTATGTAAGTATATAGTATAGTAAATAGTATGTATGTGTATAGGACTTATTTATGTATTTGTGTACGTTGTTTTAATAGTTTATTTTTGTATCATTGATCCTTTCAATTAAAGCACCTGCCATCTAATCTCTTCACCACCCTTGGTTGACTGGTAGAGAATGCCTAAGGCATTAAGTCCGCCTTTGTACCTTTTGTGCGAAAAGTTTAAATAAATAAATATAAGAATAATATCATAAAAATATTTTCATGTTACGCATCATAAAATGTTATCTCGTTAAAAAAATTAGGTATGATGTTAATCGTACAATGTGTGTTATTTTGTTGAATTTAGTACTTTTTATCATGTTCATAGCTTAATTGAAGTGCCAGCTACAATATAATTTTTGAATGCTGGGTAGCATTAAAAAATGAAACTATTGAATTTCGGTCATACATAATTATGGGGTGTCCAATTTGTTACATTTTGGCCCCCCTATCAGCTACTGACGGATATACGTCGAATTACATATAACCCTGTATGGCGTCCAGCAGTGGATTGTGATAGGCTGCGTTGATTGATTGTGGCAAAAGTTGTAGCCAGTCAGCAAGGTGGTACTGAATTGCTGGCGATTGCTAAAACGACTGGAACGTAGCATGGTTTTGATCGCCAAGCCTTGATCGGTCGAAAGCCTTAGGACTCGCTAGGTATCATTCCGGATGATTGACAATATTCTTTTGGTTTACCCATAGTCATTGTGTAATGTCGACTGCGTATCTCTGCGATGCTTTCGACATGTTAAATTGTATAATATTCATGCATGTTAATTCGAATATTCAAATATCAAAATAAAAAGTGTAAAATTTCAATCCACGCAAGCGCCTATAATATTTTTCAAAGTATCATTATTATCAAATTATCATAGTTTATATGAAATAAACACCGAAACACATTACCCCCCTCGGTCGCAGTCGGATTACTTCGGCTATCATCGTAATGAAAACCCGATACGTTTCATAACACGTTAAAAATGGCCGTTTAACGCAGCATCAAATAAAAATGTGCGTTATTATGGATAATAAGTTGTAATTTATAACTTAAACGTGTGTTTGGAGAAATTATGGAAAGGTACCTATGAGTAGCAGCTAGTTGTTACTTAAGGTTGTCACTCCAGGAAATCTAATATTCCAAAGTATTTTCCAAAAAAAAAAACAGTTTTTTTTTTAATATTCCTGGTAACCCTATCTATTTCGGAGGCCTTTCAAAGCTAGACCAGTTTTTTTCAACGGGATTATCAAAATCGATGAAATTATTTACAAAAAGAAGTCGAAAAAAATATCTATTCAGGCAGGATTACAATACAGCATTCTTCTGCAAATTGGGTCTTTTTTTTTTTGAGGGTGGGAAATCGCCAAATAACTTTTCCCGCTCTGGGCAGAGCGGGAGGGCGTGTCAGACTCTTACTGACTAAAACCCACCCGTGTTCCTTCAGTTGCCTATATGCCAGGGGCCACGGTATCCCTCTCGGACTTTCCCGCAACCCTGGCAGGCATCGGCCCTAGCGGACCCCGTCATTGATGCTGACATCTCTTTGAGGCGCGCGTGGAACACAACGCGCCGTTGACCCGGGCCTGGTCCTTATCGAACGGCGAGCTGCCCATTACTCGCCGTTCGCAAGCCCGCGCCTTACAGCATTCCTCTGCAAATGGGGTCTAAAGAACAAATGTCGAAATATGAGTGTCATGACAGCAATGGCTCGTCAGGTTTAACCATTAGGTACTTAGCAGTGGGTTAACGATAAATCAACTGAAATTCACTAACCACTGATTATAACACAAACTATTTCAATAAACTGTCAAACTTTAAACCATTGTTGAACCTGCCATCCTTACAAGAATAGAGAGGTGACATCTATTGCCTTAACGCAGTGAAATTTCTCCAATTAGTGTGTTTCCAATCAAATTAATAGCCCACAGAGGTTACAATGAACGTACGGTGTCCGGTTTTCGACCATAAATTAGATTTTACCGTGAATGTAGTTAGATGGCTACTAATACAGCGCTTTGTAAAGACATTGTATGGGGGATATTTGTCAAGATAAGGAGGTTTAATGTTGCGACATGGCGTGTGTGAAAGTGATATTAAAGATTGTTGAATACAATGAAATATAATATGCAACCAAACAAAACAAAATAGGAATGTGCTATGGGTTGTCTTACCGCTCCAGGCGACTTAAGACAGACTACCTAGGATTCCAAAATGAAGAATATTTGCATGAAAATAAAGAGAAATACGGAGATATGTAACTTTAACATTTCTTTACTAAGATGAAAAATAACTTTTAAATCCTTAACATAAAAAGGCGATTCACATCTTCCGCCATCATTTCTCCATAAAAGATTCTCCGAAATTTACTCACACATAACCTCAAAATTACAGGTAGATATAATTATGTAAATCCTATGACAAAAGAAGATAACAGCTCATTCATTAAACCATTTATAAACCTATTCACGTCTTCCTTAAGCCGACACTACCGACTTCTCGATAAAAAGTCACAATTTATATCCAAAAGTAATTTGGTAACTGTGTTAAAAGGGAAAGCATGGTGCTGGTGTGAAGGCGTGTTTGTCAAAGAGTTGGAGTTAATCTACTGAGGAGGCATGGAGGTATAGAGGATTAAGGTGATAACATGGTTTATAAATGGCGTAGTAGTCGAGAATGAAGTTGGTTTTGAAGTGGTTGTGGGTGGTTTTGACCTAGCTGTTTAGTTAAAGATGTCTTCCGACTAAATGAAGATAAAAAAAACATGCGGGGCAGTCTTTGGGGACTGCCGATAGAAGTGAAAACTGCGTGCGGTGACGATGACGCGAGTTTCACGCTTTTTGTTCACCCTAAAAGTACACATATATGTACAGTATACATATAACTCATGGAAAGCGTTCGGTGACGATGACGCGAGTTCCATGATTTTTGTTCACCCAAAAAGTGCTCAACGCGCCTAAAGAAGTTTTCACTTCAAAAAGATTATCAAACACCTAAAGTTGCCATCCAAATCAAGGGTTGTTGGTAACTGCTGTAAAACCATTTTTAAAAAGGGATAAGCGGTCCATTGTCTCACACTTATATTTGAATACTGATACAACCAATAAAATATACAACTTGGACGTAAATAATGTAGAACCAAAAAACTGTGACAGACGTCTCTCTCAAAAGCTAATTAAATTCTAGCGCACAGTTCGAAGTCTTCAAGACTGACATAAAGACAGACGAAACATTCTTCAGCTTATGACGTCACATCACAGTAAATAGTTGTAAGAAATAAGTTAAAAGCAGAGTTGAAATTTCGAGTAGGTAACAACTACAAGGATGGCGGGAGGAACGGTTAAGTAACACATCACGAAATATTCATACAAGGAAGGAACATCTTAAGATTCCGAGTATGCAAATATTACTTTGCCAACGTTTGAGGTGTGGTACGATTTTGGAGAGGAGAACGATTTTTAAGGAAATATTTGCTTGAGCATCTTGTCCTATAAACTCAATAAACCGCAATATACCATGCTAGATAGTGGTATATCGATGGGATGATTTGTCCTTAATTTCGGGTCACTGTTAGGATGAACTTTTCGGTTCGTGATTTAAGTGAAAATATCAATTCTATTCCATGCATTTATTCAATAACAACTCTTTGAGATTGTGTTATTTTACTTAACGAAACAAAATCATGCTGGGCCCTATATTTGAGGTGTATTAAGTGCAATGCTGCCTGTATTGAGGGACAGGAATAGAACAAAATATCTTTATTTTACATAAAATATGGTACATGAAAGGTCTTAAATATAAATGGTTCCACATATTTTGCTTACTTACTTCAGTATGCAATATACATTCATTCAGTATACATAAACAAGCTCATCACCCGCTTCAGTTTATAAACTGTTTAACAAAGCGACTATGCCTTCTCCAGTATATATATTCGCCAAGAACTCCGGCTGCGTTTAGTGCGGCGACAATGCCAAGTCTTTATTACAAATTATTGCACTTTTTCCTTATGCTACCATACGGTTTTATATTCGTGTAGCGATTCATTGCTTTTCTTTTTGAAAGCAAGTAAAATAATGTAAAAGTACGACTAACCGTTCGTGAAAGTATTTGTAGACAACCTTCTGCCTCCATCATCAGATCGCCCTTCAGACGCCATCGATTTCTCTTTCTCTTTCTAATTTCTCCCAGCAGGTAGCGGCGACCTCCTCTTTCGTGTCTTCTCTTCTACATCCACGACTTTCTTCATGAAAATTAAAACGGTCTACGTTTATTTTGCATTTCATCATTTATAATACACTTATTCAAGATGAAAAGTAGCCGATGTCCTTCTCCTGGTACCAGGATAACTATCTGTGAAATGTCATAACTTTTAGTTCAGTTGCTACGGGCGTGAAAACGTAACAGACAGATAGACAGAGGTTCTATTGCATTTATAATATTTGTCTGCATTTAGCGGCTTTGACATCTAACTGAAGAAAACGCCCGCAGCCCTATCTTTAAGACGTTGTCTGAAAATCGATAGGCGATGGTCGTGAGCTGAAATCCTACACGTTTGAACTGCGCTGAACCCACTGACTTGTGGTACACGTATTCAGTTGAGTTCAAGTGGATAACAAGAGTCCTACCACCTACCCAATGTTCCCCACTTCACACAATACGTTAACAGACCGGTACGAATTGAAAATGAAATATACTGATGTACCTATAGAAGGAACTACCTGTAGAGTCTCTTTAAATCTGGCTAATCATTGACCGAATGAGGATTTTCTCTTAACTAACTACCTACTACATATACGTTATGTTTGTCTAAATGGTTAAACCAAAAGTCGTCATAATTGGTAGTTAATATGGTGATACCAGATTATATACCGTTGTGTATAATTATGTTATCTATATATTTACTTTTTCTATCCATATTTGCAAATAACTCATTTGATGTGGTTGAATTTACTACGACAGACTGGCTTGCTTTCACAACACATAACAATTAATAATAGTCTAACCTAAGGATAAACAATTCCTTTCATCATTTTCATCGCTTGCAATAACAGCACACCGCAGATATTCAAACCTTAACAAAAAACAATAGCCAATACCACATAAAATTACCATAGCCGTTTCTAATCTCAAAACAACCCACAAAAACAAAGCGTATAGGTGTTTAATACCGTCTATAGCGGTTCTTATATCCATAGCCTATAGGCTATGGTCATAAGGCATGGTAGAATGAAGCTATAAAGGGCCTTTGGTAGCGAAACGGTAGATGCATGCGGTTTATGATGATTGCACGTCAAGAAACAATAGCCTCTTATTGTTTATAGAGGACTGGGTAAAGGAGTTAGGGGGGCTGGATGTGGCTGAAGGGTTTTAGTGCGTGTGCGTACTTAATACGGACTGTTCTATGTACTTTTACTGAGCTTTAGCTGATGTAAACAGAGACCGGCTGGAAAATGTAAGTAGCTTCTAGAACTAATTGTTAAGTTCGTGAAATCGAAGATTAAACGCTCCCGCAGAGAGGCGCGACGCGATAGTGCGACGCCATTCTGGTACAACTGTTTCCATGAAGTTTTCATAGAAATTGATCTACTAGAGTCACGTCGTGCTATCGCGTCGCACCTGTCTGCCTTAAAGTTCTCAGAAGCTTATGCTAGATTTGTGCGTTCCACAAGTTAAAATAAAGTGATTTTAAATATTTCAATTCATAATAGAAGAACACAATCGTACTTATAGCGTAAGCTAATATACCTACTTACAAAACAGGGCTCCTAGTTAAACTAAAAGCGATCATTTTTTTTCTCTAAGGAGCCATCTTAAAACAGGTCTTAACGCACACAATAATCTTACAAACACGGAACTTAAAACAACACGACATCGATTTAGCAAAATCGTAACGTTTTCGCTAGTCGTCCATCACGACAAATGCAGTTTCACCATAATAGTTACTCCAGAGTAATCTTCAGCCATTATCTGAATCCCTTTTTGATAAACCGTAAAGATACGTCTTCGCCATTTAAGAAATAGTCCACAAATTCTAGTGAAAGTTTTATTTCAAACGGATAAGATCAGCTGAGAACGTTACGAATTGAACCGAGTTTTTATTATAATAATGTTTATAATAGAAAGTAAGTAGTATACTTAACTTGATAACTTAGTATTGTTGCATAATATTTACTTTGAGTGATAGATTAAAATATATCTTCATTTTCCGACGAGGTTAATTAGTTATTTTGCGACCAAATTAGTTTGTTCAATCACATTTTATTAATTTCGACCTGCGGAACCTTTTGAAGAAAGTTTGCACAGATTACAATAATATTGAAAGTAACTACGTTCTGATCTTAACAAAACGTGACTGAAATAAATTACTAGTTAGCTCTTATCGAAGACATAACCATTCTTAAATGAATTCACATGACAAAATTACAATTACAAATTTCTAAAAACACTTTTTTTTATTTGTCCTACGATCCGCATACCCAACTTTTGAACCCTTCATTTAAATCGTTCCAAATTTAATTTTCTCTTTCGGCCGCCATTTCCATTCAGCCAGTATCTCGGGCGATACTTTCGTGTTATTCTCGATATCATTGGGCAACATCAGCATGTACGTCACGTCTTAACCCTCGCCCGCTAACGACGTAGGTTTATCAACTACGCTGGACACAGAAAGAGTTACTCGTGAGGGTTAAATGTGGAGGTAAAAGTTATAAAATGTTTGTAGGTACCTACTGTTGCGGTTTCAGTGATAAAGGGGTGGGTAGAAGTTTTAGTAGATCCACAGTTGATGATAGCAGTGATAATGAAGGCTAGCCTCTCGTTGTCTAGTTTATCTTCTTTTTTTTTAGTTTTTTAGTAATATTTAATAAGTCGAATAAAAACACTAGCTAAAATTAAAGCAGTAACCAGTAACATTTTTAACGCATACACAAAACCAAACAATGTCAGCTTAAAAACAAGTCGGTTTCCTCCACCGCGTTTAAAAACTACAGTCACAATAAAAAACAGGAACAATTCGCATTTTTTGATTCACAACACGAACCGCACGGCCATCTTTTATTGACTAGTGGCGTAACCCGACGCCACACGTCTACGCGAATCTCCACGGAGCGTATGAAATCTGCGGCGTAGAATGTAATATTACACTTTGGCAATGATGTGAAATATGGAGACGCCCCAAGCCCCAGCGGTGTCAATGGTACCTACCTACATGTGCAACTGAATAAAAATGGAACGCACGATTGAAGGGGGATTACAGAGAGGAAACTTGGATTCATTTTATTATGTTAAGACATTCCTTAACAGTGAGTGAGTGATGTGATATGTCACATTAAGCTCTTTATCATAACTTCAATATTGAGTTTATAGTTTTATACACTTAAGCCCTTATTTTTGTCAAATTAAATCAGTCGACACTTGTAAGTTTCACATTGCCTTGCATGTCGATTTGAATATTGAAAGCGTTGTTTTTACGGCAATAGAAACAAGAACAGGGCATTGATAAGACAGGCTGTATCTAATCTTTTAGCATGATTAAGACAAAGACATGATGTGGAACGTTGTGTTGACAGAACCCGGTTTTTTTATGCAACCTAGTTTCAGAACATTGTGGAACTATGAATTTACAATTTTCTGTTGAACTGCGCTTCTAACTAGTAAAGTAGATACAGTATTGTGCCTGGCTATTAAAAGTGTTCTACTTATTTCACACTTGGCCATTAAAAGTGTCCTACTTATTTCACACTTGGCCATTAAAAGTGTCCTACTTATTTCACACTTGGCCATTAAAAGTGTCCTACTTATTTCACACTTGGCCATTAAAAGTGTCCTACTTATTTCACACTTGGCCATTAAAAGTGTCCTACTTATTTCACACTTGGCCATTAAAAGTGTCCTACTTATTTCACACTTGGCCATTAAAAGTGTCCTACTTATTTCACACTTGGCCATTAAAAGTGTCCTACTTATTTCACACTTGGCCATTAAAAGTGTCCTACTTATTTCACACTTGGCCATTAAAAGTGTCCTACTTATTTCACACTTGGCCATTAAAAGTGTCCTACTTATTTCACACTTGGCCATTAAAAGTGTCCTACTTATTTCACACTTGGCCATTAAAAGTGTCTTACGTATTTCACAAAACAAGTACCTGTAAGATCGCTGAGTATAGAAGGATCATGTTCCATTTAAATAATTTTATCATAATGAATTTAGCTTCGTGGCCTCTGTTTCCTCAAACTACTCTCTGTGCACTCGGGACCACATGAAAGCGGCGGCGCTCGGTTCGTTTCTCTCGTCTCGTCCCTTCTGACATTCGGAACTATGTCTGTATTATAACTAGGAAGTACTGAAACTATTCCGTGTTATCCTAACGACAAGTTGGAGTCTACAGTCTACTTAGTTATAATAATACTGCTTGTCTTCAAGTCAGAACAAGGGTATTCAGAGAATTGTGTTGTAGGTTTAGTTTGCAACAAGAAGGAATAGAGCTTATGGGAACCAGAACATTCTACTTTGATTCTTTCCCAAGAAAAGTTTCGATTCAAAAAGCGTACAGAGGCAAAAGACGTCCAATGTGATTGGAATAAATTAAACTATTTCATGCTCCTTCTTGAGCGACGCCGATCGTACCTACTTAATACTTTATCACAAAACGCTTCGATAAACAAAACTAAACTGCATCACGTCTACGCTTATTTTGCGTTACTCTATGCAAACAATGAAAACCGAGTGTGGCCGGGTATCGGCGCCAGTATGTCCCTGCTGACGCCCCGTATCGCGTTACTTGAAGCGAGGTGACGCTCATGCCTCGGTTTGCACGCGGTCTGTGATGGTTTGTAAACGAATTTCTGTAACAAGATATTTGAACACAATTGAATGACGCTTGTTCTCCTATCGTATGACCATTTTGGAGGTCCAAAGGGGCGTGCGGACACAATACGGACCACGATTTAAAATGTGAGATTTAGAAGAAGCGCAACAATTCTTCTGTTTTATAGCAGTGACCGGTGCCAATTTTTGAAAGACGAAGTGCTTAGATTTTTCATGCCAAGTAGCTGGGACTTTAAATAGACTTGTACACTAGATCTAGATTTAGGATGTAGAGACTAACGCCACGGTTTCCTAGAAGAGCGGATGACCGCCATATAACGGCGGCAGTGACGGCTGTCATGAAAATGATAGCAGCGGGGTTTGACTTTACGGTGACAATAATCTTTCTAGGAAAACACACCAACTTCCTTTCATCAATTACGTTTCAGTGACGTCATTCACCGGTACATTGCGGACGCTATGTGGCGGCCTCCACTCTTCTATGAAACAGTAGCTTTAGAAGCATAGCATATTAAATAACGATAAAATGACGAAACTCGTTCCTGAAAATCAAAGATAAACACGAGTAGGTATGTATTACCATTAAGCAGCGCTGTATTTACGGCGTTTTCAGCCGAAACTACGTTCACCAATAACTGAACAACAAATCATGAATTACAGGATTCATTTCAATATATCAGAGTCCAAAAACGGGTCCAATTTCGCTACCAATCACCAGTAACAATTTACCTATCTCGTGTCCCAGGCCAAGCGGCTCTCCAATAAAACATAGCCGGTACTAAATCTGCCACAAAGTACCACTGTTTATTCGCTCAAACTGAATAGAGTACAGTTCCGTTTCAAAAGTTCAGTGGGCCTCTCTTGAGTGTCTTTCGCGTAAATGGAGGTCTATTTTTAGTTGCAAGTTCTTTCGTGAGTGGAAGCGAGAAGAGTTGGTCTTATAGAAGTGGACCAGTTTAAGCTCAAGCAATATGAAAATTATTATTTTCTTAAAACATAGATATTTATAAATGTATTTACTGGAAGTGCGCCCAGCGCTGCGAATCTTTACCGGCGGCGCAAGCGCTGCATAAGAAAATAAAAAGCATTACTGAATTTTAGCCAAACTAAACTAGCGATTCAATCGCCATTCAAAATTCACTTGAATGATCAAATGCAACCAGAGTAATTTTTCTGCCAGCCTGCGTGATATAAGTATCCCTTTCGCAGACAACCTTCACAGTACCTACTGGACGTGGCGAGGGTATTATGGCGTTATAACAAAGCCTGTATTAATCCCGGATCGCGAACTGAATAATATTATAAATTCTTGCATATTTCATGACCTGGCATATTTATTTATTTTTCTATTTAGAAATACTCTATTCTAATCTCTACCTAACACTATTTTCAGATGACTGCGATTGTATAGCACATCTGCTAGCCCTATAGAGGACCAGCCAGTGCGAGACGGTCATGCTGTGCCTCATAAAATTATAAGTCATAAGTTTATAGCGTGTAAGTCTTTATGGGCTAATTAAAAGTATGGTGAAGGCAATTTTTAAAAATAATAACTATGATAAATGTTATATGATGCCATAATTCAAGTTCACAATTATGATGCAAATAATAACGTCAGTATTCGTAATTCTCCTCATAGCTCATTAAAATCTGAACCAAATCTATATACTATTATATAGGTATATTATGTAAATATTATCTGGTTTTAAAAATAAATCGTCAGCACTATCTTAATAACATAGTGACACATTATCTGTTTTCGCAAAAAAAACAAAATTTTAACTCTGATATGCAGTCAAATCAAAGCTTATCCTAACTATACTTATTCTGGATAAGCTCACTCCATCGTCGACTCTGTCTCTGTCACCACTGACCAAGACTAGAGTCAAGAGCAAACCCATCTTAAACAAAAAAAATAAAAATAAACTTTGGGATAACCCTAGGCTGAAGAAGTGTACAAAAGCCATTGTCGCTCCCACTCAACGCTCACACCACCCAATATTTTGACCCCGCGCACGCGAGTGCCTCCTGCCTGAAAGCCTCTCTTTGCACGACCGAGGAGGGCTACACAACTTTTTTTTTATAAAGAAATGGGTTTGAATAGAATACCCACTTATTTTGCCCTAAGCAAAGTCTGAATATCGACTAATGTATAAATGTCTGTCGCTTGCAGGTACGTTCCGTTTCGAGAATGTTCGTAAGTACGTGTTGATACTTTTTTTGTATGTAGATGTTTGAGTTGTAAGTATTTGCAGTTTTGTTATTTACTTTGTTGTGTATTGCTTGTAAATGACGTGTTAGCTGTAAGTATTCATTGCAATAATTATATTCTGTTTTTTTTTATATCTGATCGATACAGATCACGTTTAACTTTTAAAGAAACCACGCGTTCAGTCAAGTACATAGGTGGCATACATATAACAGTTTAACAAAAATACTTTTGACACAAGCTGCACGATACTCTCTGGCGACAGAAAATCACTCAGCTTCCTCCACCATAACATACTATGCTTGTACCTCGTACAATAGACTTCTTAGCCACAAGCCGGCTCCTTGCAGCGCATTCGATATTCTCTCCCAACATTGGATAAGCTGCTACAGCATGAGTTACAAGAGTATAACAGCAGTTTCTGAAACCCAGTGTCTTGTATGCACAGTCCTTAAGAATATTGGTCTTCTATTGATATTGTATCACATAATATAGCGTTCGGAACTACATACTGATTGACAACTCAGTAATTCATATTCCAAATTCAGTCATTTCGATCCAAAGCAATCAATTCACTCTTAGGTAGATAACTAAGACAGCATTGATTGAATTGAATTAAAAATAGTAAAATGTTTAATTTTCCTACAAGCATGTCGATTCGAAGACATGTGACATCTACCAACCCGCACTGGGCCCGCGTGGTAATTATAGCCCACTCCCTCTCAAAGAGAGGAGGCTTGTGTCCCAACAGTGGGGACTTTATAGGCCGATTATGCGTATGCTATGATCCAAATTAGCAAAAAAAAAAAAGTTATAGAATTAGGTTCATGTCTCCATTGCACCGGGTTCAATATAACCCTAGATTGTAATACCATTGCTTTGTACCTGTTGGATCATAGGCACTTATTTTAATATAGATTTGTATGAGCTCGCTCCCCAATCCACCTGTTATAATCCCTTGATCCACCTTCGCCCCCAAAAAGGGATAGATGTAGGCCTTTTCTTAGCCACGACTTACGCAAGTAATTGACTTTCCCAACTAAACTATTAAATTTGACAATTACTACTAGTATTTAACTTTTCATCCCAAACCAACTGAATTAATACAATTCAAATTAAATGTAATCGCTCCAAAATTCAATCCAATGTCTCAGAACAACCAAAGGGGGATTAGTGTTTAACGGTTTAAGCTTTATTGTAGTCCAATTTAATAGTGAAACGTTTAAATATACTCTAGTAATAAATAATCTTTTACACATGTACGTAAGAGATTAATATATTGTGGGCTAATCTCTTCAAAGTGAGAGTCAGGGTTCTTCTGGGTAAGCTCACTCCATCTTCGACTCTGTCTTTGTCACCACTAACCTAGACTAGCCTCAAGAGCAAACCCATCTTAAATAAAAATAAAATAGAAGGACAAACTTCTGTCAGTTGTTTGTCCTTCGCTCCTCACTTCTTTGAAGTTATTAAAGTAGGTGGCACAAAATCGAGTCACGCAATCCGTTTAATTTCATCCGAGCTTGCGTCATTAGGTATAGTTATAGGATCGAAGGAACAGACAGGTGCTTTATATTTCAAAGTAAGAGAATTGTTGGCTGAAGCAAAGTTAGTGTAATTTACTCGTGTCTAACTATAGTCTAGAGATGCCTTTGCCTTACAATGCCTTAAGCAAATGAAGTTACAAAACCGTTTCTTGTTCTACAAGTCTGCAACTGTTCAGCAGCTGAAAGCAAACGGACGGCTTCTAATTAGAAGTTATACCTACCTTTAATTAAGATAATATACCATTGATATCACTAAGGGAAACATAAGATTCTATTGCATAGATATCTCCTGATAAAATCCAAGAAGCTAGAGTCTAGCTCATTAGATGAACAGTCGCATGTTACTTGAGACCTAATAGGAATAGATAACAGATAGAAAAAACTATAATGATGACCGTTGAAGAAAAATCTTCTTTAATTAGAAAACCTGTGTTAAACTGCCAAAAGCCACATCAATTTTGAATTAAAGCTAAAAAGACTCAGCCAAATCAAATAAACTCCAAAAAATCTGGATATCCAATCTAAATAAAAAATGACGTGGAACAGACTTTCATCACTGTCACCCCCTCCGAACGTAACCTCTCACAAGTAGTGTCATCAGTCACCATCCATCACTGTGGGGAAATTATATTGAAGATTAATAAGCTATTAAAGATGGCGCTTCCAGTCGTGACCTCTTTGGTTTTGGAATGGCATTCGGTAAATCTGTGACGAGTTTTGATGGGTTAATTTGTTTTTTTGGAATGTGAATAATGCATAGACTATAATACCTAGCTCGGTGGAATAATGTGATAATTTGTATAGGTAGCAACTTATTGGACTAGTCAACCATCTTTATTCTTAGAGTAAAATATATACATACTTGCTCTGTATAAGTTCAAAAAGTAGATTAAAAAAAAAAACAAAATACTCTATTAAAATACCTGCTGAACACAAAAATGTGGCCTTTAAAACTTTGCCCAACAACCCGTTTAACCGGAATAAAACGAAATGTAGTATAATTTTCGACCAAAAAAATCCACACACTAATTGCCGGATTTGCTTTTAAACTTTAAACAAATCCTACGCAACGTAAACCGAACTTTCACAATTCAACTTTGGCATTAAATATACAAAACTCCCGCTTAATTTCCACAAAGGAAATTGCGCCTTAAGGTGAAAGTAATAAGATTGATCTGTACTGTAATGGTAGGTTCGCCGAATGAAACCCTTGTTTTGACAACTCATTATTGGTATGTTCCTAATTGGGCAGTTCGTTTCGTACTCGGCTATCGGCTTGATACGACCGAATTCGGTACGCACTCTGTCTGTTTGTGTTTGCCAAAGATATTTTCGCGTTTGCACAGCTGATTGCGTGCGATGAGGTCACCCCGCGAATCCAAATTGGATGATGTTAAATTCGATTTTAAACCTAGCCTTACCAATTTATGGGCGAAAGAAAATATTCAATGAATTATTCGGAACCACTTTATTCGCTAAGCTGCTTTATTTTATCTCGCTATTTCTGTGATTCAATCATATTAATTAGGGACGGCTTATTTATTTAACATGTATTCAAATTGAAACAAAATCACGTTAGATATTCCTCTAAAAACCAAACATGAATGAATCCAACTGCAAATGTATTTCCGAGAAATCACCCGAATTAATTCACATCACAAAGCCATATTCCGTCCGACATTCCACTTATTTACTTCCACGTTACGTATTAAAATTTTACCCAAAATCAACAATGGCTGCGTAAAATAAATCGCGTACCCTTGACTGCCTTAAGGTTCCCGCCAACAGGCCCGAAGCGACAGGGTGACGCGACTCTAGTAGAACAATTTCTATGAAAACTTAATGGAAGTTGTTCTATGAGAGCCGCGTCGCGCGCATCGCACCTGTCTGCGGGAGCCTTTACGCAGGAGCCGCTTAATTTTGTCAAACAGACCTCTACATTTTGACGTATACATACGGCACGCGCGTCGAATAACGAATTGTGACGTTCGCTGAATAACTGATTAGGAACCCACCGCACCTGTTGTTACTTTTATTGTACGCGCTGTTTTTTGTTCATTAAATGTTTGTGTTGTAACATGTGGTGTGATTGGAGTTGGTGAAATTGTGAGAGGAGGAAGAGAGAGTACAAAATACAGGAGGTATGAGAGAGTGGCCAACATTTTAAATAAACTTAAATACAAATCAAATAAGTTTAAGCTTTAAGTTACTGTTTTGTGAACTAATAGAAATCGTCTTCACATATAATTATATAATTAATGTATACAAAATATTGTAACACATTTTAAAAGAGTAACGGTGGAGTTTCTTGCCCATTCTTCTCCATACGAAACTACCTTTTGAAATAAATGCTTTGACTTTGAAATAAAAACGGTTCTTAACACTTATTAAGTAGTGTTGTGAAACAAAGAGAACGTGGGTAGACAGACCAATAAATCCCCATTAAATTAATCTAAAATATGATTTAAGAGAATTCAAAAACATTGATTTATTTCAAATAATAAAACATCCATAACTATCGGAACGGCAAATTAATCAAAAGGCAAAACAGTAGTACTTCACATCATCAAAACGATATAACACATATCACCGCCTCACAGGCCGACGCGCGACGGCTCGGAGCTCGAAACAATTGTAAACGATGCGAACCAAGTTTCGCAAACAATTTATTCCACACATAACCATTCCGAAAATTATGTAAATCTCCACGACTAACAAATGAATGTAAACATTGAAAATGTTGACGGCAATAATTGCGACACGATTATTCAATTTGACGTTTTGCAATCAGCGGGCACAAACGAGCAAACACTCGTAATCAAACATGCCCGAATCGATTATCAACTCGATTCAATTCGGCCGATAACGCGGATGTCCGATTCGATACGAATTTATATCGTTCAGTCGTGTAATGATTGCATTTTATGATCGATTCCGTTTCTATCGATATGCGATGTTTAGATAGTTGACGCGATTTCAATCTGTTTGTAAAATGTGGTAATGGCAAGCGGATGATTGGCATTAGTGTGCATACATACACACGAGCGAAACGCGTCTACGGCAGAGGCAACTGCAGCCCCGACAACGTGCAGCTCGTGTACTTGAGTACGGTGCTCTAAACGGCTGTACTTGCCTCTGCCGTTGACGCGTGTCGCTCGTGTGTATGAGCACACAGTTAAACAATTACAGCATCAACTAACCTCAACAGTTTGATAGAAATATTGAATGATTGATAAGCTACATTGTTATGTAGCTTATCAATCATTCAATATTTCAAAAGTACAAGTCAAAAGAAAACAAAATATTTATTATTTATACAGTTTCGAAATCATCTAACTTCTGAAAATTGAGTAACTCCGCCTAGATTACCCATTTCCTTTGCCCAAAATACTTTAAACAACCAACAAGAGAATCAAACTTCCAAAGCGAAATTAATGTCGAACATTATAATAATAAATGCGACTCGCAGGATTTAGAGCAGCGGCAGCGTAACGAAAAGCATATAATATAACTTATATATAAAGCAGATAGTAAAACAAGTTCTACTATTAATCCCGGGAGTGTGGCTGTAGTGATGTGCAACGGTACGGGACTGCGGATGCAAAGACCAAGTTTTGAAGTGTTCCGAGATGTTCCAGTTTGAATATAGCAGTGAATAAGAATTAGTGAGGAGTTGCTTTTAATGTTTGACAAGTGTATCTGTTAATGTTTTATTTAAAGCGTGGTTAACGTCTATCGTTTGGGAACATAATATTAAAACAAACTTGGTCTCCTTAATGTTTATTAAAACGATGTTTACGATTTTATCACATAAATCTTTGTTAAAATAACTGGTTTTATCATAGAAAAAAAGATCTCTAAAATACACAAATTTTCATAACGAATAAAAATTCTTCTAGCTTTGACATTCATACAAAAAATATATGTGAAGACATTTTAGTGATTGTAATATTAAACATTCACGTCATAATATAGTTTAATATATAGTCTCTAACGGCAGCTACATCACTAAAACACGACTGTATTCCCTTGGGCCTCGTAACTTGCTCTCCTTTTATGACACACTATAGAATATTTTAAGTGCATTATAACGTCCGAAACGTAACAGAGGCTTAGAGGCGGGGGAGAAGAGACTCCAAATTGATGATATAAATTAAAGATGGACAGCCTTAGACAATGCTGGATCTCTTTAAAGCAAGGAGATGGAAATTGAATCATATATTTCGTCTGTCACCGCTTGCAAACGGAAATTCGATTCTGACAGTCGAGTCTTATTTGATCTTGGGTCGATTGATAGAATGATTGACTGTGCTTGGTCTAATATTGTCACAGTGTTTAATTAAAATTAAAATCACCTGGCTTCTAAGTTCCCTACTGATTTGAAAGAAAATCCTGTTGATGTACACTCCTTAGTAGTGAATTTAACAATAGTTGGACAAAGTGTGGAAGAATGAAAAAACAATATATTAGAACAAAAGCAAACAAAGATATAACGCAAACAATTTAGCTTTCATAATACGACGCACAAGAAAGTATGGCAAAGATATATTACTTCAAATAAACATAACTCCCTAACTAAACACATTAAAATTCAAATGCCATCGCCAAACATTTAGCATTTCACGTTCTACCAAAATACATTTTCTAAGGAGGACGGAGAACCTAAATGATCCCCCTATTGTGCGGAACACAAATCGTCGATGCAGATTACAAAGGACCCTAGGGAGTGAACAGTTGCTCCGAGGAAAGCCCTCCGATCTCATTGTGATGAGCTCTTTGTCTTATTGGATAAGGTTCAAGTGATGAATGACAGCGAAGGTATCACAGTAATCGACCCTTTTATTGAGGAAAAAGAAACGTTAGAATTTGTTGATGACAAACATAAAGACGTTCAATTACTTTAAAAGGCTGAGGATGGATTAGCTGTCGAAGATGTAGGAATTAGGTCGGTTGTTCGTTTTTTGGACAAATGTTCCGAAATTGACGGTGGCAGTATTGTATTTGTCTGACTTGCTGTTTCATTTACTCGAATTATTTCTCCTATTTTTCCTTTCATTACCTAAAAATCTTGCTATTTTGTTAAATCGTCATCCATGACAAAGCTTAAGTTAGCTGCCTAAATAACCATGTCAAAATACGAATTTAAAGTAAACCCAACTCAAAGTAAAGCTGCTGAAAATTTTAGTAAAAACTCCGTAATCTTCAGAATCCCAGCTCGAAAGTTTCGAGCTTAGACTAACATTATCCTAAACCGCTTTATCTCATTGTTTGATTTATAGTTAGCAACTTTACAGAGCGTTTCAGTTACTGAGCAAATTGAATCCACCCAACTTTTGAGAACATTAGATATTATCTCCGATGCATTGTTTTTGTTTTTTTTTTGTTTTCAGGAATATTGGCCCTCAAGGGGTCCGTTGTTAACCTAGAACTACTTTCTACGACTTTCTAGATAAAACGTTTTTGTTCTGCAAAGTATTTACAGCCAAAACTTTTAGATATTTTTATTACTCTTTCTTTTACTGGTTTCTTAAAGTTTTGTAAGTATGCCGAGAAACCATTTCATTCTGTTATTCTGCCAAATCTTTTGTTCGGCGTTATATAAATCAGTCGAATTTAGGGTCTATTTACAGACCTTTATTAAGGGCAGAAAAGTAAAAATAAGAGATCCATCAATTTGGGCTTCTACTTTGATATTATTTACACGATTTTTGTCATATTTACAAAGAGGGTTATTTTTATGATCTGAATAGCAATTATGTTTCGTTACTCTGTAGATTTAAATATCTTCTTGTCATATTTTTGTGTCAGTACTGTCAGTAGGTTTGAATAAAAATAAAACCTAAAATTTAAGATTCTTGTACAGAGTTACAAAAGCCCTAATTAAAGACTTAATTAAATACCAAAACTCATTGTTTAGAAATTGTGGAAGTTATTGAACGTAACAATGTTGTTTAATCCTGTAATGTTTATTACTTCTGCATCATTATTATTTCTACCTAAACAATTTTAAATTTATAACACTTGTTGGAATTTTGTCGAGTTTCTGACGATCGTCGGTGACCCAGAAAGGCAAGCTCGATACACCTAGTCTTAATGTAGTCAAAGATGCAGATGACCTGACAGAAGGTTGTTTGAACAAAAATGTATCTAGTTAGTCCGATGCCTTCATCAATTGTCAATTACTCGTACATCAACATTTCTGGAAAAGCTTTAATAAAGAATCGATTGAGGATGCTGATACTAACACACGATATAACCGTGGTGTTAGAGAGATGAAACAGGATGAATGACATGGCGATGAATTCAAATTAAAGCCTGATTTTTAGAGTGCTACTTGCCTTGTTTGTTATTGACAATAATTAAATTGAAGTAACAATAAAATATGCACCGTATAAACGGTGCTTAGACGATGCAAGTCATTTGTTACTTCAATTTCATTGTAAGCCACAGGCAAGAAAATTGCATCGGATAAATGGGGGTTTAGAGTTTCGATTGCTAGGAACAAAAAAAGTTGTATCTTATACTTCTTGATCTAAGTTCCAGCCATTCTTTTTTTTAAATTGTAGATGGGTTTGCTCTTGACTCTAGTCTAGGTCAGTGGTGACAGAGACAGAGTCGACGATGGAGTGAGCTTACCCAGATGAACTTTGAGCTTTGAGCACAGGCCGTTCACAAAAACCAGTCATACTTTATATATTATAATACATATATTCTAAGAATATGAAATTGCAGTTACCTAGTTAAACCAATTTCCTTTGCAAGACGGATGCGTCTCATTCTCAGGGACAAATTAACTCACACGCTCGTTTTAATAGGATAATATCATGCTTCATACAGTCCCAGCTTTATTGAATGACTGCCCACTTAATTGTGGACTTGCTTTGTCACTCTTGTGTTAAGCTTTAATTCTTTATCATGTTACGGGGACATTCATTTAAATACTTAATTACATAGCAATTGGGGCTTCGTGGGGTAAGGCGTGTATAATTTAGGGTCGCATTTTGTTACTAATTTAGAAAAAGTACCGCTTCATCTCTATTTTAAACAGTAACATTGTTTTTGGTCTCTGTATTGCCATGGAACTTAATACCAATATTTCTTTATACGTATGATTTTTTTATATCTGTAAGCGAATCATTTGACATACTAAGTTATACATAGTATTTTAAGAGTTATGTATGATTCTGATTAGTAGACTGATGCAAAATATTAATTTTTATTTTAAATCATACTTACTTCGAAGACTACATCAGCCAAAATATAAGTAGTTATTATGACGACATCCTTTAAAAATCAATTGTATTTTCTTCAAAAGCTCCTCCATGGTAGGTCTATATGAAACTTTAAAGCACCAAACACCAATTTATTTTCGCCAGACGGAGGTACACTTCTGCGGAAAAGCTTTTCTGCTCAGAAAAATGTTGAAAAATTTCTCAACGTTGTATTCTTACTTCACCCAGTCTTTGTAAATAATTCATACGTGTCGCTCGCGCGACCACAATGGAGTATATTTTAGAATTAATAGCTTGTATAGATATACTTTCAGTTTGCAATAAAGCTGGTATTGCGAAATAATGAATCGTTATCCAAAAAAATATGAACTTTATATTTTTTGTATATCTTTATATCTGAATGTGGTGCGTTTATAAATTGAGTGAACTAAACATTTTCGTCGTCTGCATCAACTACTTTTTATTCCCAAACTTGCTTTTCACAAGCAATTTTTTCTATTACCATTGTAGGTACTATCTCTGTCGCACAAACTATTCGGTTTTCTTTTATAATTTCTCTATAGATTAGATATTATCATCATACATAAACTCATCCATAAATGGAATCCCAAACACAGACCTCGACAACCCAATGACAGTGATTTCATAAACATTTACTACTCCATAAACCTAACCGCTTCGTTCAATAAACTGACACGATTAACTACAGACGAAGCCGTAAACGGCACTAGTGTAGTTAGACGTTAGAAACTAATAAATGTTGACGTGTCTAACCATCTGAAAGATCATCACATGTGCGACAAATGAACGGCCATTTTTTATTTAGTTACTCTCGTCGTAAAGGGCATTGAACGGAAATATAAGTATTGAACAAAGCCTTGAGAAAAATTGTCGTAGTTTTTTGTCGTGAAGATGTAATCAATTAGAAGGTAAAAACATTACCTTGAGTATTACCTAATTGGAGATATTAATTATTAGTATTAACACCTCGTTGATCTAGTGACCGAGATTTCCGATCGAGAGTATTTGAGAGGCCTTGGGTGGATCTTATTGGAATGGCAACTGAATTGGCATAAATCATATTCGAAATTTAAATTGAAATCGATTGGTATCCATCGTCATTTTGGAGTTTCGATTGTGTCCGGAAATTGGCGACAGGCTTTCTCCTAACACAGGATCTAATTTTATCATAAGCAGACTTATATGTTTATTATAACTTATTATCTTCATCTTCTTTGCGGATTAAAGCAGCAACAGCTACAACCCAGCGGGACTGCCTCGTTGGTTTAGTGTTGGCAAGTTCTACTGGTAAGCATGAGATCCTGGGTACGATTCCCAGGTCAGACAAAGTGTTATTGGGTTTGTCTATCTCTTGGGTTTGTCAGCAGCCCGGAGTCTGGCTTTGTGCCTGGTTGATGGCAAGCACTCCCTATATTACATAGGACTTAAACAATATTGGCGAAATACGGGTGTACAATAGGTAGGTATAGGTATACCTAAAAAAGTAAAAGGTTGGGCAGAGGTTACCTCTGCCCAACCTTTTGGAGTAACAAGACCCGGTGTTATGAATATGATGTAGCTACCTTCCCAAAATCTACGTCCAAAATGGATACAGGGATTATAGTATCGTTTCAAGCCCTACTTTATCCATTTCTCTCTCAGTTCTCACCAGATTATGATCTTCCACTTGATCTCGAATGTCATAATAAGGTAATTTTGAGTTGTAACCGTTAAAAAAGGAATAAATCTCTAATGTGCTGTGAACACGACTTTGAGGTTTTGAGATGACGATGACACAATGACGAAATGTCAAAGATGACGCTTTTGTAAATTAGAAAGTTACCGCAGCTTTTTATGGAGCTTAATGATATGTTTCATTTTGTATCGTTTATTTGTGGTTCGTTAAATTAGGGTGTTGTTAAATTGTGTGTGAGAAAGATTACATAACTTTGAACTTTTCTTGCTTGAAGTTAAATTATTTCGAATATATTTTTCGCATTTCTGTTTTTCATTTTGTGTCCATTGTTCAACTGGTGGAATGCGGGTGTACTACAGGTGCACGTCTGCCTTACCCTTCAGGTATTACAGGCAGGATGTTATGTTTAAGCTAAGCTATTTCTATTCTAATGCTAATTTGAACCCTTTCACCATTATTGTCATCTAATAGTACCTACAAGTTTTATAAGTATGTTAGCATTCACTTCCAATCATTTATTAATACTCTTCACTAAACAATATGGCTTAAACTAAGATTAAGTATGCATTGTTCCATTCGAATTTGAATTCCCTATCTAATAGAACACCAATCAACGTCGTAGCAATTCGGCTATTGTCGCTTCCAACTATCAATTCAAGCGTTTAGCGCCACGAGGCGTGTAAACGCCTTATAACAACGTGACGCGAACAAAAGCGTTATTTAATGCCATTATAATGCACTTGTGAGAGTGTGGGTGATGATGGTATCACATGGTGATAAGTGGTCGAGTCGTCACACTCCCACCATTTCTCTGTTAAGTTGTTTCATATAGTTGTAACTGTCTGATGCATTTTTAGAGGCTATTTATAGCATCGTTATTGGGTTTATTAAGGTCGGTTCTATTCCTGTAACTTATTATGTAACAAAATCATGTTATAAAACATGAATTGTGGTCGGATCTCAATCTCGAGCTACGTAAATATTATATAAAATAACAACATTGACTGATTACTTCCCCCAAAAACCGTCTCCATCAAATAAAATCACAACTCAATGCCTACACAAATTCTCAAATTCATTTCACTCGAACGAAAACCTCCGCTTTTCGGTTTAAAAACGCGAGGTTGGCCGATAAACCCCTTTAAAGCATTCGAAAAGCGAAAATCGTAGTTGAAACCAAATATTCAGTGTAAAATCTTTAAAGGTTTTAATTATACTAAGTGATAGGAGCGAAGGGAGTCCACCATCAATCTATTTAATGTGCTAGATACCTGTTCGGTGCAAAAACGATGTATCCGTCTACCACACCATTCATTACGGGGCTAACGAGAGTTTGGGAACGATATTTCGGAGTTGGAGCGTCGATAAAACGCAAACTAGTTGCAATTGTCGGTTTGCACTATGGCACCGCGATGTTTCCCGTGTTACGCGCCAGTGGTAACCGTCAATAGTGCAATTGGCGTGCCAAGTTGTTCTGCTTATGCAGAAGTTTTAATAAAAGTGATGAAAGTGTTCTTTTCACATCGTTAACGTAAAAATGCAACCTAATATTTCAGTTTTTCGAGACATCGCCAAGTGACGTTCACGTCACCAGAGGACTGGCCTATTTTTTGGCCAAAGAATTAGCATTGTCATGAAACGTGGCAATGCTGCCAACCTTTTGGGCAATTTTCCTGTTGACAGCGATGCGGACGAATTTTTTGATGCCCTTTGATTATTTCCCCTCCTTATTATACACTTTTACATAGTTTTGTTTGAAGACTGTTAGCTTTTTCAATTATGTAAAACACATTACGATAACTTAGAAATTTAAATAAATATATATTTCGTAGGTTGATATAATGTTGATTTCGAAAAAATAGGAGGAATACAAGACGTACGAGTATGATCAGTTGATCACCATTGACTAAAAACCATTCCTTTTCTATCGTAAAATGTAAAGATGTTGATGCTATAGGTACTCCTTTCACATTTTTTTATGTGTAATTATCTTAAATGACTATCCAAGCTCTAAAATGAGCAGTTATAAATTAGGGAACATGATTCCTTAACTTAGTTATACCAACATTTCAACCATATTCCAGTCTAAAACTTCAAGTGCGAAAATGATAAATGCAAATCGTAAATATGAACAAGCGCTAAAGCATTAAGTGCTTCATAATGAATGAATTCGTTCGAGCAACTCTTACTTACGTTTAGCATGTACTTGCATACTAATTGCATTGCCCAAAGCGCCGAGAGCCCGAACAAGATAGACTTTCCCAACCGTATCGCTAACGACATTCCCCATTGCCGCTTTTGTTACTGCATCATCGAATTAAACACAACATGTAACGCAACGTAGTACCTATAAATAAATATAAATTCAAAGAGGTAACCCCCCTAAATAGGGCGGTCAATGCGCCCTCACGCGCTCTAAGGCGCTACCCGGCAGATTTGAAAAGTGTCTCCTCCGATTTCCCCCTTCAAATTAAGTAGACTTTTTAAGTTGGCCGGATGAACTTTAAATTAGATTAAGCCCCAAGCCGATCGTGACGGCGCAAAGAGTATGAATGATGACTTAAAATATACGTACATTGTATGAAATGTATATCAAATACCGACCAGTTATATTGAGCCCTCAGGGCTTTGATTATCATTGAAGGTTAGTTTTCGGTATCCTGGTCGTTTGGGTTACACAATCATTATGGAATTGAAGCAATGTACATTTTCCGGTGATATAATTATATGTTTGTGTGTGTGGGGTCCCGTTAGGCGCATCGCTGCAACGGTACGTTCAACAAACGGATTTCCTGGGTTCAATTCTCAGGCAAGTGTGGAATTTTTTGCGCTCTGGTAGACTGGCGACTGTTTTTGTTTAGAAGGAGATGGGAATTGATAATATCGTTTTGCTATGTTGAGCTATTAAAGTGTTTGATTTCTTATTGCGAAGCCGATCGATCCGTCTTTGATGTTGAGTGGGAATTTTTTTTTTGTGAATTTGCTACTAAAGCCGCTTCTACGTGATAGGAAACCGCTGAAATACCTTATAGATCATGCCCATCAAGTTGTTAGTGCCCTACGTGACCTGTAGAACGGAATAGAATTTTTATTCTAAAAGACAAACATAATGGAAGAAATACAAAGGAAAATATAACTTCGAAACCAACAAGGAAGGAAACAATTTAGAACTAATTACTAATCAAGTTTAGTTTTTCATGTGTCATCGTATGACAACCATCGCTCAAAGACAAACTATTTTCTGCCTAAAACTTCGCCTACGTGCGTCGTCACAGTAATGGTGGTCGGTGACCAACATAGAGTTAAAGGGTTCCAAAATGACGTCACACAAAGAGCTATTTCACTTCCGAACATTGTACGAACGAGCATTAAAGTAGGTATCTATCTGTATAATACTTTATACAACATACTTTTAACCCCACAAACTTCACCGATGAAATGGAATAGGAGCTAAAAATTCGCTCTAGTGGCTCGAGCTCAGTTTGGATAAGTTCCAAATTGTGTGACAATGATGCAGTTAGAGCGCTGTCAAAAATAGCTCGACTTTAATAAAAATGTCGAGCCAAAGCTCTGGGGTTAGTTGGTGATGAACATTGATGTTATTGTTTGAAATGCCGATTGTTGGTTTCAATAAAGTTTATATTTGTTTCTTCAATGGCCATGTTTAAAGTAGGTATTTAAACCAAAAACCCCTTTTAAAGACAGGTAATTAATTATCAAGCAAAATATTTAATTAAAATCGAAATAGAAGTCAAATTTAAAGAATATAAAACTTAAATTAAAAATATAAAAAACCACCAACCATTTTGGGCACATTTGTAGAATTTTGGTTCTTCCATCCCCACTTTAACCCACCATAACTCTTAAACGGCTCAATCGATTTTTATAAAACATAACTAAGAACACTCTCTATTAAGTCTCCTTTCATCCAAAAAAAACTAAACTGAAATCGGTTCAGTGGTTCGGGCGCTATGATGCCACAGACAGACAGACAGACACACAGACAAACAGACACGTCAAACTTATAACACCCCTCTTTTGCGTCGGGGGTTAATTAACTCTTAAGTAAAAAATCAGCTTCATCGAATAATTTTGTGTTAATTTAGATCATGAATATAAGAAGCAGTGTTTGTCGCGGACAGTACATACTCTGTCATTCTTAAACCTACCTGTAAGTACAGACTTTTAAAAGAATACACTGCTCAAAAAGTACCACCCCAAAACTTTGTTTAGGCGCGTTGGTACTTCGAGCCACGTGTACCAAGTATCAGGGTCAAAATATGCACCAGCAGTAATAGGTTAGTGCCCTACAAATGCCAGGCTGACCCCCTTTACCCCTGTTGACATTTAAACCGCGAAGGAACCGTCAGGTGCCAAGCTCTATAATTAAGTGAGGGGTTAACATGAATATTAATACTACCAGTAGGTGTCACTTGGGAGTTATTTTTATGTTAAATAGACTCGCCCTGTGAGAAACAAATCATTATTAGGTCAGCTTGTATAGACAACTCGGCAACTAAACAGAATTTAAGGGTGAAAGTAGTCATATGTGAAGCCAGTTCAATAAAATGTACAGAAAAATATGTACATCACTTTAAGAAGTTATGAAAAGTTTTTCTGTCGCTACAATACCCCTGAAAGTAGCAGAGATGGCATAAAGTGTACTTTGAGAACGTGACGGTAAATATACCCTTACACGAACAACTTAATTCTTGAAAAATATGACGTAACGACAAAATCAAGCAACTTACTGCGATGCCAAGAATACAGCAATTGTCATGAAAGGTACCACTTTACTCTTTACCACAGATTGGTATACCCATATCTACTCGTATGATAACATAATCGTCTCAATTGATACATGAAACAAACCACGATAGCGCTCATATCGCTTAATTCGCTCCATTAAGACCCGTATCACAGATTAAGCGCATCCGCACCGATGTCTTTGTGGAGCGATTGTAGGAATACAGATGCTCATCGCTCATGGAAGGAAGCAATTAACTGTTTTGTTGATGGCAGAGAAAATAGCAGTGATAAATCGTACAGAAAAGTGGAGGAAATAATGGAAATTTTATTGTAGAGAACGTCTTAGAAATACCAAAAACAAATCGAAACGACAACCAAAAACAAAGGTTATGAGATAGAAAGTTTACGGAACAGAGAATCATCATTAAACAATTGAGCCTAAATCTTTTACTAACCTGAAACCACTCTCTAAAAAATTCTACAAATAGAACTTACCTGCTTTTCTTTAGGTAATGACAACAGTAAAAACATTTGTAAATAAGGGAGCAATGCTAAAAGCACCATTAACTTAGCAAATATAATCTTTTTTGTAGTTTTTGTTACGCGTAATTAAACCATAAATACAAACAAGTATTTCTATTTACAAGTTCAACCGTGAATTAATACCAGAACTCTGCCTACGTATTTAGCATAGCGTGAAGATGAACCACCTAGCTCTCATACATAAAGTTTGTCCATTCAGAGTTCCCGTCACCCGTAGTTATATTAAAACATAACTGAACTAACTTCTGTATTAATGTTTTAGTATAATTAAAACTAGTTGTGTTATTATGCTAGGATATACGTTTGTGGTCGAAAGTAAAGTCTACAAAAGGGTGAATTCAGGGAACTTTGAAGAAGTGACATTTGAGGTAGAGAAGCGTTTAGTTTTATTATTTTTATATCAGTTTGTAAATATCCAACTTGTAAGCTGTGGAAAATGTAGTGGGTAGTATATTTGTTAAGTTATATCTGTTCATTTTTAATATTCTACCGTTTGCTTTCCGCTACTCAGACAGAAAAGAAAGAAGAATGGTTGGTTGAGAGATGTGGCCATAGGAATCCCTCAAGTTACACTGGTAACTTGAGGTTCCTATGGCCAGAAGTGGTCAAGGCTGATTAGAATTTTCAGCCAGACTAGTGCTTACACTCTAACGTACCTACTCAAAAAGATGGTTAATAAAAGATGATCAGAGATATTAACATATATATATATATACTCGCAAACATAACAACAAAATATAAAAAGAAAAGATACAAGAAAAACAAAATGAAATCTTTAAGTAAGCGTGTTAATGATTCTAGAAAAAACTAAATGAATACAATAGAACCCCGAGTTTTGTACAGAGGATAAGAAACTGTCCCGGGAGCACGATATCTACACCACGCTCCAATTGGAAGAAGAGTAAGCAGGGGCGATTAAATTAAATGGTTACGAGGGTGTTAAGAAAATGTACAGCGAGAAAATAGTTAAGAGTAAAAAAGAAAACGAGAAAAAGTAAGTCTCATTTCAGAATAGATAAAACATATAGTTTGTAGGAGAAACTATCGAAAGTGGGGTCTGGTGTACGATCCCCAATTGATTCCAATGAACAGGACGAAAGTTAAAATTATGGCAATAGGCAGATACATTATATATGTTTACATGAACATAGGGCTTAGGTACAGTCGTAGACGAATAGCTATAAACTAACAGCAACCTTTAGAGACTAAGAATAAGATTAATATTCCAACATCAATATCTATGAACTCAATTATTCAGCCGTTTGAGAACATGTGTGATGTGTGTTACTTCATAATCATAATCATAATCATTTATTATCCAAAAGCCAAGTACAATTTCTCCATCTCAACCAAAACATACAAACGCCATGACTTAAGGGGGATGCGCCAATGTAGCCCGCGAAATTCAATACTTTTTATGTTTTTCTCAATTTGCAGGCCAGTGTCAAGTTGTATGTTGATTAAAACATGATTCGCGACCGTAACGAATATAACTTTACAGAATGATAATCATCAGAATCAGCAATGCAACTCCTTAAGCTAGAATTGGCCTCAAATGTCATGATTTCATTAAATAATCATTCAATAGGGTAATATGAACTAAGAGAGATATATGATGGTTTTTATGACCATAATTATTTAAATTAATATTTGTTACGGCCGCGAATCATATTAAGATCAACATACCACCTGATACTGACCTGAAGATTGCAAGAAAAAGAAACGTAACAAAATTTGAATTTCGCGGGCTATCCTGACGCTTTCGCCTTAAAACTTATTTGCTACTAGTACCTCTGCCACGTGTTGGCGTGACCCTGAGACTGTCCTACTTCGTTTTACTACTTCTTTCATACCCCGTCTTATTTTTTTATGACCGTTGGGACTTGGGACTGCTATCAGCATTACCATTAGGCTGATATAAACTAAAACGTGACCAAAGATGGTGGGAGTTAGTATAAAGTCAAGACTTTTCAGCATTTGGACCAAAATCCCTAGCGTTAGTTAAAGTCAAACAGCGGTGCGAGCGCGGCCTACTGTGATAGACTTGAGTCACACATTTTCATCACAGTTTGGGAGCAAAAACCGTGATAACATGCGTGACTCAAGCCTATCACAGAGGCCGCGCTCGCCCCGCAGGATTGTGTTTAAAAACAAAAGCTTACTTCGGAAACCTCCCACCAAAAATCTTAAAATGTTAATTCCAAATTGCCAATCAAGCGTCCTGTACAAAATTTGTACGGGATCCCGAATAAATACCCAAATCCCGGCGGCCCCGGGATCGGACACGCGACTAATGTCGCGGGCAGCCGGACAAATAGACCGCTGGATTAGCGACGCCCTGATTAACTAAGCCTGATGTCAGCCTGTTTTGTTATGCACCCCTAGTACTTTCAAGAGATTGGACATTATTTTCCTGCGAATGTCCGTTTTCGTGTAATCAAAATGACGTCACGCATACGTAGCAGAAACGATTTATGCAAAATAACACAAAACACTGCTTTAGCAGCATTCGTCCAATGGCCTTTGTAAAATATTCCGAATGTTAATCCCGCAAACCGAAGCGCTACAACAAAGTTGGCGATCCCGGATGGACCCCCAATCCCGTGGGGCGGACCGGACATGGGAGTAATGTCGTGGGCAGCCGGACAAATAGGATGTTGGATTAGCAACGCCTTGATTAACTAAGCTATGTCAGCCTGTTTTGTTATGCA
The DNA here is from genome assembly GCA_937001585.2 of Brachylomia viminalis. Classification (NCBI taxonomy): domain Eukaryota; kingdom Metazoa; phylum Arthropoda; class Insecta; order Lepidoptera; family Noctuidae; genus Brachylomia; species Brachylomia viminalis. Next base: position 4,069,430 of record OW443301.2, read on the forward strand.
CCCCTGGTATTTCGCGAGATTGCATGTTTTTCAATATCTCTATAATCAAAGCTGTTGTTTTCGTCTATGAGGCTCTACGGACCTCTTTGGTGAGAGCGATTGAGAGTCTAGCCAAAAACATGAATATTGATACGTTTGACATTTAAGCAAAAGTCATTATGGAAATGTTTTGCTCAATAGCCTTGACTTTTCACTATTTTACTTGATTGTTCCAATCCGTCCCAAGTTTTGAGTCGTATTTTATTATAGTATCAAAATGTTAAATATGATAAGATTGAACAAGTGCACCACTAACGGTTCAAAGACTTCAAACTGTACTTTATTCGCAGTCCACACGGACCACAAAATTATTAATAAAACAACCTCCAACCTGAACATTATCACTTTCATCAACAAAGTGGAATCTCGCTTGTTCACCTGGAGGTTTATTGTATAATATTGGGTATAAGTAAGTAGCGCGCGCGACCCTGCATAATGCTGCATAATGCTGTTCGCGATGCATTAACATTTGCGTTGGCCCAAGTAATGACACGCGATGTTTCCGTAATTAACGCAGGCAACGCGTGTGGTCTGTGGTTTGTGGAAAATTAACATTTATTCTAGGATGAAAAGAAGGTTTTAAGAGAAAAAAATACATGTTTTTTGTGGACTCTTTTGGAAATTTTTATTTATACAATATGCAAACTGAATAAAATGTGTTAAGATTGTGTATCTATACTACTAACTAGAATACTATATAATAAACTACTACTAATTATAATACTAACACTATTGTATATTGGTGCCGATTCCCTTGTTCACAAACTAAACTAAATTTAAGTTGAGTGCATCTTTTTCTTTCTATTTCGTTATGAAAAGGACAGAAGATAAATATTAGTTTAGTCCTGTCAAATAAGTCAGCACCTGACGTAATTTGATGCAATTTTAGTAGTCAACTATTTAATCACGTAAATCTTGTATGGAGTAGTGTCAGGCGCTGATTAATTTGACAGGATTAAACTAAAACTTATCTTCTGTCCTTTTCATAACGAAATAGAAAGAAAAAGTTGCACTCGACTTAAATTTAGTTTAGTTTGTGAACAAGGGAATCGGCACCATTATGTATGAAAGAAATAGACAAACGTAAAAAAAAAACCTCAAATAAATTGCGTTAGGGCCGGAAGATGATGGCTGTTCAAATTGCAACATGCATCGCGTATATTCTAGAAAACATTATTCACACTTTATGACCTACTCGTTCATGCCTAGGCACTAAATTTGTTCTACACGTACGATATGAGGATATATTACAAACATAAACAAAGCCGCAGCTAATTACAAAATCGTGTGCAACAAACAACTTCGTTCTACGACATTATAAATGGCCTCTAAAGCTTAGCACCTCGAATGATATCATCGAAATAATGATATCATTCATTTATCTTCGAGTCAACACTTCAACTGCGGTTTGTCACCTCCTTATTGCGAAACACATTACACTTTTTTATTGTGTTCTCGGGTGATACAACGAACGCATTAAGTGTTAATGCACGCATTAAAAAGTTAATGCGTTCGTTGAAGTTTTAAATGCGTTCACACGTGCACAGTGGAGACAGTGGAGTCGTGGAAATGAATAATTATTTAGATGTTTTTTTTTATTTTCTCTCAAGAATGGTATGATTTTTACAGATGAGGCGAATCACATTTTTTTTTCATATGAGACAACATTCACACAAGGTCTTCAGGTCCCGAACTAAGTAGGTAGAACCTGTACTACGGTAACCTGATGACTGATATACATACTTCAATACTATGTGTATTTAAGTATGTATATCAGTCATCACACCCAGACACAGGTCATACAGACATGTTCATGCACCCAAATGTTTGACTTGTCGGGGGATCGAACCCGGGACCAGCGGCTCAGAAGGCAGGGTCGCTACCAACTGCACCAACCGGTCATTACCCAGTAACTGGGCTTTGAAGGTTAGATAGGCTGTCGCTACATGTAAAAAGATATTCAGCTGCATCTGGTCATACTGGAAGCCGACCGAAATAGTTGGGACAAACCATGGCATGTGGTGAACATGATTTGATTTTTTTAATTTAATTTAAATGACGATTGATACAAATCAAATTGATCCAGAGCATTGCTGTGTTCAATAATGTGAAAATAACAAAACGTAACTACTTATGTAATATTAATTATCATTGTAATTAACATAGTATAAGCATTTTGCACATGTTAATCGTAAAATATTTTTGACGTTTGAATGGTTGTGACATGTTAATGACATACAACGTGTTAGTGACAACTTAAATTAAGATGTTATTAACATTATTTATTTTTATTTGAAGGGTATAAGTACTAACGACCTATTCGCTAGAAACATTAACATATTAAAAAATAATATATGCATTGAGTTATGGTGAACTAGTCTCTTACAGGCGTACACGGCACTTCCACGAAAAATAGCTACTTAAATGATATGTTTTAACAAGATTTTTTGCTCGTAGTGAGGATAGAATAATTAGAAACAAAGAACAAAACATTAAGTAAAAAACAAAATCATAATCGAAATTAGAATCAAAGATTAAAATCAAAATTGAAGTTAGAACATTAAAATTTATAACGAGATATAAATGTATCATTATTATTGTGTCTAGTTGTTGTCCACGACCGCTCCCATAATTATTGACTTCGACCTTTCGACTAACTTTATTTTTTATTTATTTTTATACAACGTGTAACATAATTTACGCAAGACCCCAATTAGAGTATTGAGTTAAAAGCATTATACATGACCAAAACAATTTTATTTAAAGCTAACTATTATTATTAAGAAAGTCGTGTTGACCCTAGCGTTACTCTTTGCATTTAAAATTGAGTCTTATTACCTTGAAATAAGATTTAATTTTCTTTGGCTCAATCGGCAGTCAGTATTGCAAAATACATAATTTTTCATAAAAATATCTATACTAATAGTTACTGAAATGGATTCAGTAGTCAATTATGAGCAAACTACTTTCAGGACTTGCGTTTATTCTGTTACACCTTGATATACCTACATACAGTCTTAATATAGGTTCATGTTTGTTTTGTACCATTAAACCAGAAATAGTTTCTATTGGTACTCACATTCGCTATGACAACACTGCTTAATCACTACTAAGCAAATAATATCAAGCAAACAATGTAGGTACATAAATAATATTTCGTACGTAACTATTTAAGCCGTAAACATCTATTAGTAAGTATGTACCTACGCTAATAGCTAATAATTATTTAAAATAGGGTAACCACTGGAAATAGGGTAACCACTGAAAATCAGCGCTGTGCTGTGGATCCTCCATAGCACAGCATCATGCTGAGTGGAAGCATTCTTGTCACAGCCATGACGTGCAGCTGTCGACTATTTCTGTTTTGTCCTCGTGATTATAGATCTTTTTTGTTTTTTTTTCATTATTAGTGCTAATTACCTGTTTTGTATGCACGTGTTTCTGTGACCAATAAACCTATTTTTCTTTCTAATATTTCTTGTAAAAAGTTTACGCTGTGACTGCTTTAAGTGGTCTGTCAGTTAGACTTTCCGATGGACCTAGCACGTACGCGCGGAGTAAACGTCACGTAAAATCGAACGATTTTAAAATTGTAAAAATAGTCGTTTCGAATTTATTATTTACATACATCGTTTCAAGACTTTTTTCATATCTATGGATGATACTAACTGAGCTTGTTGCAAAAAAAATAACCAAAATGTTTTAGAGTAGTTAGGTATATTTCCGTTAAAAAAAAAACTAACGAAAATACGTTACGTTCTCGTTGCGCGTTCATGCTAAAATGTTTACCTAACATAAGTTACAAAGAGTTTATCCTAAAATAACATAAAAATTAACAGTTAATTCCCGCGTGTTTTTTGACGATTAACATCTATTTTGTTTTTGACATTCATTCCTGTCAAGGCGTTCCTGCTTACCTTTTTACCTACAGCACAATAAGATAATTAATAGTGATATTTTGTCTTCCGAGCGTGGGTAGCACATACTTAGGACCACGATTGAATAGGTCCCTACAGAAGTTTCATACGTTATAAACCCAAGACCCAGATTACTTAGGTAGGTAGGACGAGACAAACTAAAATATCAAAATAAGACTAGAAGTGGCCTTTTCTTTTATAAATATCTGTCCATCATAAAATAATCTGGTTGACACGCTTACTTAGGAAGTTATTTTGCCAAAAAGTGGTAGGTACTTGTGCCCCTGTGTTGTTTATGATCACATAATTAATATTTTAAACAGTCCTATTTATTTATTTATTAATAATTACAACGGTTATAGACCAGTAACAGTAATTAATTAATTCATAACTGCTACAGCGTTAATATTCAATAAAACAAAAATACATTTCGTTAGGTTACAAATTATTAGAACATGCAATTATTCATATACAATGTCTTTCACAAAATCTCGAGCACAATAATATGGTTTTTGTTTCTATGAAGAAGTTAACTTTGTTATAATTATTGTTGGTAAGTATTTCTGCAAACACAAAAATTGTTCTTTATTAAGATCGGTCCTTCTGACTTGTTTTTAGTAGCTTACTTAGAGCAGCGTGTATACATAGCTACTGTATTGTTTACTTAGGAGGCGATGATGTCACCCGACGTATAGACTTAGGTATAGACAAACAGTATTGGAGACCGACTTGATTCATACCTAACAAAGATTTATGTGGTTTTGCAGAGTATTGCAAGGAATTTATAATGTCGGGTATGATGTAGTGACCGATGTCACAGTATAAATTCCATACTTATTCTGTGCCGATGTGTGTCTAACTAAGAAAACAAATGCGACTCGCCTGTCGTGATTAGCGCAAAAGTGATAATTTATGCAACGTGTTTATCATTGACGTTTATGTATCTTTCGATTATGCAATCTGTCTTTTTAATCTGTGGATTAAGGACTAGATAATATTACTTTATATCTATGTTTTCATTATCCTTGTTTATTTTCAAATGTGAAATTATATTTGTTTGCTAACGAATTGTTTTGAATTGTTACAGGTTTAGCGGTGATGACAGCAGCTCTATTTAGAGAATTTTCCTGGTGAGTATTCTAATGTTTCTGACATGATATTAACTTCGACCTGTTTTAATACGAAGCTAAAACATTTCGGTACTATCTTAGATAGTTCAGCATTTACTTCGGAAAGATCGATCCTAGTTCAGAGGAGAGACGCCCCACAACCAAGTGTGTAAAGGTTATCAAACTAGGTAAACGTGTGTCGAAATAGAAAGAAAGGCAAAGAAAACGCGTTTATTAGCAGTAAACATGCCGCGAAGAAGGAACACTAACACAAAAAAGAACAAGTTCTACACACTTAGTTCCGACTTCCTAACTTCAAGTCTGCAGACAAGCAACTAGGTCACACGATAGAGAACCCTATCGCACAGAAAACGTTCCACTTTAGCTCCTATTTAAAACTAGAACGCCTATAATAGGGTAATAGGGTGCATAATCTTTACAAAATCTCGTACGGTGCACATAAAACGATAGTCGAGACATTTCTCGTTATCTCGCGTTCGTTCGACGCAAACGATTCGGAAAATCGAACGGAGCCGGCCCGTGTCGACTTCCATTACCGGTATTAGAGTGTCGAACGTTCGTCGCGATCGCTATCGATTGCGCGCGATAGCCCCCGCTTCGATCGCGGTTCCGAGATATTTATGCGAAGATTGACGCGCGTCTGATGTGATTTGAATGTTCAAATCCTGAGGAGGAAATATTTTTATGAAGATCTTTTTTATGAAAAAAAGGTTATTAAAGGAAGGTTTAAATGGGTAGATAGGGCTGACGTCCATCGTTAACCGCGAATAATATACTTAATGTAATTCGTTGTCAATGAATTAGTATTTCTAGAAGTGTTTTATTGTGAGGTACCTACACTCATAATAATTATTATACGTTTTAAATGTGAAAAATATAATAAGTGACAATGCTACCAGCCTTTTGGGCACTTTTCCTGTTGACAGCGATGCGGACGAATTTTTTGATGCCCTTTGATTTTTTTTTTATATACTTGTACATATTTATTATTAGATATATTAAGACTGTTGGCTTTTTAAATTATGTAAATATTCGTGATATAATTAAACTATAAGTGACAATTTTCATTTTTCACCTCATCTTTTCGGGCGTTTGATGAATCCGTTTCTATTAGGTTAGCTTTCAAGTAAATTGAAAAACTGTGATACAATTTAAGCCACATTTCATTATACAGACATAAACAAAAGAACAAATTACACTTCGACAGATAACTCAATAATTTCTGGACGAAATATCACAGAAGAAAAAAAGCCCCCTGTCCGGAAACATTTCTCGATGCACAACGAATTGTGTAAGGGTAACGATGGTAGATTCTACGATACCAGGGTAAACACCCCCAAACTTGTTAAACAGGGGGATGCATATCGCTTCAGAGGAGACAATAGGAAATACTGAATTTGGTATTACGCTTCCTGTCCTCTGGGAATTCGAAATCCGAATACAGATTCCATTTTGCAATGTCAAAAAGTTTCCGGAATTATTCCGGTCGGGTAGTTTTTATTTTTCGTCAGTAATGTTTTTATGATCGGTGTATAGTAATTTTACTGTCCGTGTCAGCCTAATGATACAGAATACGTGAAAAAAAAGAATTAAGAAATCGATTTCTTTAGGTTTTTTTTTTATCTTAACTATCGTTTAGTAATGACAATTACATTGTTTTACCTTCCTCCATTATCTATACTTGAGTTAAACATATCAAGAATGTTTTATAAGACCAGTAAAATGTAATTCCACAAATAACAAATAAGCATAAAACAAATGAAGCACCATTCACCAGGTAGGTACAGGTATTTCCGCTAACCACACTCGACAGAATGTTATTCCTAGGTACCTACAGTTTTGCAAAGCTACGTACATTTTAATGAATAATCAAACATTAGCAAGACTAACGTGAATATTCGCCACAAATACCATATCGACAGATAAACAGGCAGAATAAACAGAGAAACACTAAATGTAACCAAGTACCATAGAGTAACAATTTATAGAAGCTCCGAATTTAAAATGTCTACAGTTTCGGGACGTAAGAAACGTTCAACACAGTCAGGGTTGTATCGTCACTTACCTACAGCCAACGACTTTCCGCAACATCGACAATGTTAATGACCCAGATGCAAATAGAATGATTATCCGAGTTCCGCTTCTACTTATCACTTTATGGAAACAGTTAATATCTAATCTGTAGCTAGATACAGATATACCTACATTCGGGGTGATTGGAAATACGAGCAATTCGTTGTATTGAATGCATTTACTGTCCATTAGGACTTGCAGTGATTACAAGTAATGCTGTAAATTTTAAATCATTCTGTAGAGAGAGGCTGTTACATATCGACGCCTTAGAGTGAAAACCTCGTAAGTGTAAAATAAGTAAATTTTCAGGAGGAAGGATAACTGCGTGCTGTAAAATTTTTGTACGGCGTCTTTTATGTTTTTTAATGAATTAATATGGAAATTTAACCCGCTTTTATATCCAGAACTGTTCGATACTATAAGATTGCGAGTGCGTTGCGAGGTTTTCTTCCTAGAAACGCAATAAAATAAATTTGAGCAAAAATGCATTCCGAGATTTTTACTCTAAGGCGACGTTATGCTGAGAGAGGACACTGTGACGATACAGAAAATTCTGGATTGTAAGAATTAACATGGAAACGTTCACTTTCCGGAAAACCTCAATTATGAAACATCTTAGTTCGATTTCGAGGGAATTTGCAGTACCTATTACTTAACGTTGTATACAATGGTGGTTAACATTGGACACTGCACTTAATGTAATAAGAGTCTGTGCCAACTTTATTTTAGACCTGATAACAGTACTATTATAACGTCGATACTATTATGGCGAAATGTGGGCATATTATAGTTACCTACAAATTTGCCTAATCCTTTGAGGATTACAAGCGTGATGTTATGTTAATAATATATTTTATGTGCACCATTTTGGGTCATCACGTTTCTTTGTGCACGTATTGTCATCAAGAAACACGAACTCCAGCAATGAGTTCCAGTTCATAACGGTAGTAAAATTATTACCGATACACTATGCTCAAAGGTTGAATATCCACTCCTGTCAACTTCTCACACACCCAAACCAGGGGTACGAAACCTTTCCACGGCTAGTTATCGAACAATAGTAGTATTGTCTTGTCTATCCGGATTCAATCAACGGGCCCTTTGTTTAGACACTCGATGACAAATTCGGATAGCTCGTGACATAGAGCTTTTTAATATTTATGGCATGGGATTGTTTACCTACCCTGTTTTGTTCGTGAATTTGTGAACTATTTATTGCAGTCTGTGATTGAAAGTGTGGCGAGTATGGATTTGATTATGTCAAAGAGGTTGTATAATGAGGTTGTTATTTAATAGTACTACTACCAAACTGTAAGTCAGGATGTTGCCAATAATCTATTGGTCCTTGTTCCTGTCCTGAATTTGAACAAAGCCTTTGACTGCCGTAATTAGTTGGTACTCTGCGGACATTCCCTTTGTCATCTCTAAACGGCGCCGGCTAGAATGGACTAAGTTGAAATAGCTGTCATCCTGACTTCTTAATCATGGCAACAGCTATTAAAGCATAGTAAATTACAATGTTTGAATATAACTTTCTTTTATATCATTATAATTTTCATAAATGCTTAATCATCATTGTGCAAACTGCACCTTTTAAAAACATTGTTTCTTGAGTAAAACGTACAATGCACAATATCAATAAAAATAATATTTTATTTTAAAAGGTTGCGGTCGCGTGTTTGCTAAACGTGACAAAATATTTTATCATGTAGGTATATCTTGTTAACCAATTATTTTGGTTTGTATAAATAAATCAATTATATAAAAGAAAGAAAAAGCTGAACGGAATGCAATCTGATTTTATTCGGGTAAAAAACAAGACGTCTTAATAAACTCTACATGCTGTAACGAAACGCGAAACTCTTTCTATATACGTCAACTTGACGTTTGACATTCCGAATCGAGAACTCGACTGAACAAAAACTCGTATTCGATGTCTCGTTACGTGTTAAAGAGAATTTATTACGCAATCCCTGTCCATTGATCGCGAGTTTCTTCGCGCGAAGTTTACATGAATTAAATGGCATTTTGTGTTGCGAAAAAATAATCGATCATTTTTCGATTCTCGATTCACTCTTGGACATTTTACTGAGTAAGTACGACAGGTGTCATTTAAAACGAATGTGCCACTTGAGGATTTGTAATCGTTAATTATTTTGGGTAACTACTGAGCACGTTATGTTAATTGAATTAATATACAGTGTTGTCGAAACGTATCACGCAATATGTCGTCACCGAAGGAAGTATGATGACAGAGTGCTGTACCTTCGAATCCAGGTAACATTTTGTAAGGCAAATTCAGTTGCCAGGGAACCGAAATCTGCATAAACTAAAGGTCCGATGTACGTCAGCATTACCCTATAATTTCGCTTGTCCAATGTGAGGGTAAATTAAAGGAGTAATACCAGGGTAGAGATAGATTGTGTCTTTGGTAATTCCATACTGTCTTTGGATTATTATACCTGTTGCTATATAAGTCTGTTATTGAAATAATTATGAGTCTCAAACATACCTAAGTCCGTAATTAAGCACTTTAAAATACGAAATTTACTGAAAGTTTTCGCACTTTTTCTACAGTTTAAAATACGCCCTTTTTTACTATTTATGTTAAAAGCTAACAATGCTGATATAACTGTTCAAAATAAAAACAAACACAACAGCCGCCCTCTTAGTCCATAAATTAAACTAATCTGACAGTGGGCTGATCAGTCATAGTGTCAGAGTTACGTCGCCATTGCGCCTGCGCCTCGCGTGCCAACTATCATCGCTTGCGATCACTTACCTATCGCACGCGAGCCTCCCCTGTGAAACGTTATTTTTATATTTTATTTTATATACTTCGGGTTTACAAGCATGTCACACGGACGAACTAGATTTTTTACATTATTATGTACTAAAGGAAATTATGGGCATAACTTTTTTTTTAACTGCAACCAATTGTTCAACAATTAGCGTCAAAGTGTGAGTAATAAAGTTACTAGTCATGTAAACTACTCATACCTAAAAACTAGTGTTGGACCAAAAATAATACCTACTTATAAATATAATGATTCACGCTATATAGCGTTTGTAACTTATGTCGTACTTCTTCGTTTTAGCCATTAGATGATGCGCATTATTCTTATAAAATGCGCAGCTACAATTCTTAGAAGTCGTATCAGAGTTAGAAATAAGTGCTTCTCAATCTTGTCCCGCATTGTAAAAGCATATTCAAAGAGAAGACAATATAGGTCGTCCATAAACTGAAAGCCCAACAAACATTTTACTGCAAATACTTTGAACTTTTTATTTTACAAATTCCTTCCAGCAAGTTCAAACAAGTGAATTACTTTAGTAAAATAGTACGTTTCACTCACCCCACTTTACGCTTGCATTGTCGCGTACCCGCCAATTTTTGTTGAAGTCCCCTACTTTTAAAAGTCGAAGAGCCAAGTTTTCGAGTTTTTTTCTGTAACAAAACTTTCCACAAAACAAATACCTCCTGAAAAGCAATTGACTATTTCGCAAAATTAATCAAAATAATTTTCGTGACTGAAAATTGTTGTTTTGTTTGTTTGATATAAAAGCTGCACAAAGGAATGTGCTTGTGCTTCAATTTGCATATATTTTGTATACACCCACTTTTGTTTAACCTTAATAAAACAATTCGAAAATTAACATTACCCAAATAAAGTTGCAATTAGAATTGATTGCGCATTACCTTTTATACACTAACTAGTAACCCACGCTTAAACAACTTTAAAATAGGCTCGTTATTATTTGATTTTATGACAAATTATAGGCTGTTTATTTGAAGATGCACATAATAATAATAATAAAATTATGCAGAATATTCCAATTCGTCTTATATGAAAAAGTCTTCCCGTTTTTTCCGAAATAAAATTCCAATATATCCCAAAAACTCTTAGTAAGGGTGAATTAAGAAGTCAAGTCACGCGCTACCAACTTCTTTCGTTGTTCGTATCACCCTCGCCTAGTTACTTCTGAAGGGGCACTGTTGCTACCCGTAACATCGATAAATGCCTAATACATTGTTGCTTGTGAGAGAAAACTTTTTTGTATCACCAAAAATAAACGGTAACAGATATCGAAAAATCCTTTTATTTTTTATGGTCGGGATGGTTTCCGGCATGGGTTGGATGAAAATTGTGTGTGCGACGGTTCATCATCCTGTAAAGTCTTATGGGTCAAGTGATTGAGTTGGGTTTGTGTGGGGTGTAGGGCAAGCCCTGACACTTGTGCCGTAGTGTGGTTTAACCTGACCTCCTGTAAACCGGAAATCCGCGCGATCTATAAAATGGGTCCTCGCGAGTCTCTTAGAAACAAATTCAAATAAATTGATATACTAACTCTGTCTTCTCTTTATATCTTTGCAAAAACTTAGGAATTTGCAAAACTCAACTCAAACTCAAAGCATTTATTTCAAATAAACCAATTACGGGCACTTTTGAATTGTCAAGGGGTCGGTCAGTCAGAAAGATAAAGCTAGTTGCCCAATGCAAAGCGTAGTAGGTACCTATGGAGAATAACGGGCAAGAAACTCCATAGACACTCTTTTAAATCAAAATATTGTCACAAAATAGTGGTTACATCATTCATATTGAAATTATACATGTGAGAACGATGTAGAAACACATGCACGTTAAAAGGGTCCGTAATAAAAATATAAAAACAATCCAGGAATCAAAATAAGCTAAGACATGACCAGTGCCTACTGACGGCGCACGTTCACGAACATTACGTATGCATCAGCATCAATCAGCTCAACCATTTTGAAGGGAACTCAATGATCCAATACAAAGTATATCCAAAAATAAGTAGCGATTTCCATAATATAAATACACGTTGTAAATATGAAATTGTGATACCCAAATTTAGATTATCTGAAACAAGCAAGTCATTTCTTATAAACAGTATCCGTTTGTATAACAAGTTACCAAAGTCGCTTACAGAATTTACCGATGGAAAGTACAAAACCCACATCAAACGTATCCTTTTCAAAAAAGCATATTATAAAGACTATCTACGTTGAAGACAAGGAAGTTGGGCAGTAATTCCTTCTGCACATGTCGCTTCCCTGGTACCTCATTAACGACATCACTATGAGAATGTCTATTAACTGCTCCCAAATTACGATGTTTATATTTTGAATTTTTTTTTTTATACTACTATGACATAATCTTCTCATTGTTTGACATTATAGTATTTTGTAGACAGGATATTAATTCAGATTTGTTACAGTTGTAATGGCAATAATGTCATTTGGCTTAAATAGGCTTTTATCTTTTCGAATGTGAGAACGTTATAGGCCTAACTTGTAGACTGTACATTTGTAGACCATTTTTTATTTTGTTAAGTACCTGGTACTAGTTGTCATGCCTCCACTGTCCGCCCATACATATTAACACTAATTTGAAATCATTGTAAAAGCCAATTATTTTTAAAATAGTGCCTAACCGTGGAGTTTCTAGCCGGCTCTTCTCTCTTCTCCATAGGAAACGACCAATTGGAACTGTACACCTAGCCTCTAAAGTTTCATAAGTGTTTGTGAAATAAAATATTTGGATTTGATTTGAAGTGTCAAAGTCGCGTTTAGTGCAATTTAAATAAGGATACACCCTGTATAATTATTTTCAGATGATTATACATCCTCTATAATTATTTTCAGATGATTATACATTCTGTATAATTATTTTCAGATTATTTCGTAGAACTTTATTATCAAATTTGGAATTATTATCTAAATAATATATTTTTTTTTTAATTTTCATTATTATCAAAATATGGAGAACTTTATTATAAAAAACACCTATGTATACTATACCCATGTTTGCAAGGAAATAAATGATTTGATTTGATAAAAAGTCTCTCTAAAAAAAATCTGTGCCGCTCATCGCTTTGACATTTCAATAGTAATTTAACCTTTTACTGGTCTGAACTTTTAGTACTTTTGCGTCTTAAAAAGCTTCTTTCTACCCTTAAAAAGGCTTTATTTAATTAAATAAACCTGACTTAGACCTCATGGTTCAATACCATCTGTAATCTGTATTCAGATAGAATTCTACTTTTATGTGAAAGTTGTCTTAAGTTGTCTTTTGTGTGTTGTTGTTTGTGTTGTTGTTGTAAGATACAACGCATACTTCCGTACTAACATAGAAGATTAAAATCAGACATCGTACCAATGAATGTAGCATTTTAGAGAGCCCTAGAGGCTGTTTATAAACGTTGCTTGAGTTAAGAGACGTTTAAACGTCAAAAATGTACGGTTACACAGTCGCTAATCATTACTTAACTAAGCTACGTTTATAAATAAAGGGATTTATGTTTATTTGTGAGTTTTATATCTAAGGGTGACTTGCAGCTTTTACTTACATCCCGATTTAAATAAACGTTAAAATGTGAGTCGGTTTAGAGTTGTAGAACTTTGACGTTTATTTAAATCGAGATTTAAGCTAAGTTGAGATTTAAGTAAAAGCTGCAAGTCGCCCTTAGACTAAAAACAAGATACAAATAAGTTGTGTAAATAAAAACAAAAACCCACAATCAAGGCAGAATCAACCCCACAAAGTTAATAATATAGTTAGCAGTACCTATAACACAACCACAATAGTATTATAGGTAGCGTTTGAAATCCAATACCCACAAAGCGAAACGACCACCAATCAGTGACAAAACAGCCCTTTTCACAGATATATTTTAGACCCAATGACGATTTATCATATTTTCGGTTTTGAACTGCCTCAAAGTTAATTGAATGAGCTTTTTCAACAAAGGGAAGAAGCCTTAAATAAACTCCTATCGATGTCAAGGCGGTAGAGCTGGTTAAAATATTAAATTAGAAGGTTCAATGGTGTCGGTGATATTGGGTTGTTCAGCTAGGGTTTCTCGGTAGCAGCCTGGAGTCAAAATTTGTGCCCGGTTTATTTATTAAAACTGTATGCACAAGTAAAAACAATACTGTACAAAGGCGGACTTAATGCCTGAGGCATTTTCTACCAGTCAACCTTAGGGTGATGCAGAGATAAAACATGGCAGGTGCAACATACGGGATAGATAGCTCGGAAATTACCTACTGTAAAATACAATAATAAATACTGATAAATATAAACAAAATAAACCTTGGTCAGGAGAAATAACGATCGGTGGAGGATTAAACGAATCCAGCAACGTTTTGGCCAACTTCTGACGGATATGTAGATATAATTACTGGCGAATGATGGGTATACTATAGGTACCTAGACCTCTGCCTAACCGGGATTACAGTGACGTTTTGTTGTTATTTTAAATGGAACACCTACTCAGAATATAATTTATCCAAATGCTAATCTACTTGAACTTGAAAAAGAAATCCGATAAAAAAATCACCCTTTACGCGTTTCTATGTAGATATGAGAAAATACTTCAATAAATTGCTTTGAATGAAAGAAAATCCATTCAGAAGTTCTCAGTGATATTGCGATAGTTTGCCAAGTCCACCAGTCGCGCCGTATTACAATATAATATCTTTGATTAATAACAATCGCCTTTCGAGGACGCTCATTACAGAACCAATGACACGTAGGTAATGCCAAGAGCAATAAGTCGGATACCTATTATGATTAATATGTTAGCGTCGACGTGTGCTCTCCGCGATTCACTAATGAAGAATGCCCCCAACTCCGCGCTGTCGCCTGCTTATATACCTCCCCCACCCGCGACCCGTGTGATTGATGACGTAGCCACAACGTCACAGCTATCCTGCGGCCTATACGAGTGATGTGGGTGCGATCATTTATTTAATAACAGCTGTTGTGTAAATGTATAAAAGATGATCGTTTTTGGGTCAGTAAGGGAAATATTAATATAGATTCCGTTATTGTGTTGCTGGTTTTGCCAGGATTTACTTGTGATATTAAACGTCTCCTTGCTATTATTAATGTTCTCATTAATCTTTTATATGGAGTTACGATGGAAAGAAAAGCGAAATAAAATAAAAAACTTTCGCTTTTTCATTAACAGAAACATTTTTTTTAATCCCCTTCATCCGTTTTTTCGGAAATGAGAGCTGGAACAGCATCAAACGGGAAATGAAAATAATTGTTTTTCTCCCCTTATAAATTGCTTTAGATGCACGGCAGAAAACTCTATCAATCAAATGAGAAAGTAATGAGCGAAAATAACAGAATGAAAAGCTAACTACAAATTAGAAGAAATTATAGGTACAACGTGAGCGATAATTAAATTGGGTAGGTACTCATTATCTTTCTTACTGAAATAATGTCCTGAAAATTCTTGTTCCTAATGAAGTATTTTCTGTAGATCTTAAGCGCAAACAGGCGCGACGCGACTGAAGTAGAATAATCTATGAAAATTGAATGGGAATTGTTCAACAAGAGTCGCGTCGCGTCTGTCTGCAGGAGCCTTTCCACTAAATCTAGGAATCCGACATTTGTTGTTAGAAAAAGGCTATACGGACACCAATTGAATTTTTAGTCATTCTCTTTAACACTGTAGAAATGTTCCCTCGTTATCGAACCTGCTAACTACAGCCGTCTGATCCTTGTTCAGGCCTGAAACAATGGGAGCCAAAGCTTGTGAAAGTTGATCGACCGGTGAATCAAAATGAGACTTCTAAGTTTTGATAATACTTTTGATTTGTGGAGACTTTTTAAGATGAGTCTAGACCACAGGCAAACGGAAAGGGTGCAACCCTTGCCTTTTATTTTCATCTATGGAACCATGGTAATAGTCATCCACAAAGTCGAACCCGTTAATAATTTACTGACCGATCAGGTGACATGTTTAGTTGTAGAAACTGAACTGAACAAACTAAACTGATAATTCATGAAAAGATGTTTGGTTGATCAAGAACATGTCTGCCAAAAACACCAGCCCGGAATTATTGGCCAATTTTAATTCCACGAACTGTCATTCCAGATTTAAAACGGAACTATTCCAAACAGCACCACCAACCGAACCAAAATCAAACACCAATACTAAATCCAATACTACCAACGTTAGCAACAAAAGTACGCACCTTCCCTAAGCGTCCGAACGCGACGGCCGCTTTGATTAATAAGTGCTGTTGACATTTTAATTAACCCTGCTAAAAGTCGAGCCATGCTTTGTTTCAGCTGAATAGGGACGTAAAATGCCCCCGAGAATACACTAGGTGTGTGAAAAGGCTTTTATGTTACGCAACGCTCGATAATTTGGTGGCGTTTCGGTGTTTAGGTTTTCTTGCGAACTTTGGTGTTGAGATTAGGCCACATGATACTTTAGACACAACACAGACCGTAAATAAAATCTTAATGGTCAATATATTCTGGTAAAATGAGATTTCAGAAGGCCAATTGCCGTCAAACGTTTAAAATCTAGTAGCAATCTCATATCCACGATAATCAATGTCAAAAATTTAGGTAAATTACAGTTATTTTTGGCATTGTGATGGATGGTGCGAACGTTCTTTTAAGTACGAGAATTGCCCCTCTGATCGTTTTAAAGTCAATTTGACAGTTGATAGTGATGTGTAAACTATAGATAAATAAATCGATTTGAAAATAAATTACCTATCAAGTTAGTTAAATATACCTGAATAATAAATCCCAATAGGTTGGCTATACAGGATGTAAGAGTACCTTAATATCGCAAAGCCGCATACATTAGAAACGTGCAAAGTGGTCAGTTGGTCACCTTATTAGAATAGAAATTAGAAATGTTTCTCATTTGTAGCCCTTTGTTTATAACCTAAGCATTTGTCATATGTTGGACTGATTTAAATTACTAGAAAGCGTGGTGAGATAGTCATTCAGATTTGCACAGCTTGCATAGATTAACCAATAGGATGGCTGGTGCGTCACGGTGCTTCAATGATTCGCAAAGATTGCTAGCTATTTCGTTTCATACTAAACTGGGTGGAGGTAGAGGCACCGCAATATTTTCCTTTTATTCAAAAATAAATTTCCCTAACGAGCATTCTAGAGATGTTAATTTAAACTCGAAAGCTTACTTCATAATAAAGCCACAATTGAAACAAAAAAGGTCTACTTTTAATAACGCACGACCAACTACGTAAGCAAAGAAGAAAGTTAATTTTGCGCGGAGAAAAATATCGCAGGACAAACATGGCGGCTTGCAGCGCTGCCGCTGCAGCGGCTGCATAGTGTAAGCACGCACACGATTTTACAGTAATTTACATTTTTACGAGCCGGACGCTTGTTTTTTTTTTGCGACGAAACAAAGGAATCGCTGACCACAGTCCGCAGGCCAGACTTAACAGACTTTATTAAATCTCGATTGTATCCAGTTTATTTTTTAAGGGTCATGCCTGTTTTTGATAATTTTGTAATGAGCTTTGATTTTTTTGCTGCTATAATTATATAAAATGTTCGGTGTAAATATTTCGTCCGCTTTAAATAAAATCGTAGAATGACGTGAATAAACACTTCATTTTGATTTCATTCCACGTCCAAACCATAAAAAAAGTCCGTCTATAAAATAAATAAAAATGCCTTTCTCATGCACAGCTGTTTTACTTTATCCAATTTCGTTGTCTATTGCCCAGAAAATGTTCCAGTATCAAATAAATATGTCACTGTCAGTGCCAAAATGGTCTATACTAAATAAAATTACCTTTATTGCTAAAAGGATTTTCAATTTCGGTGTTACTTCTCGTAGCTTGGAAGTTTTCGAGGTTATCAATCGACATTTTTATCGAGATAGCTCTAATTCCCATTTGATTTGTCGCTCTGACTAGCTTTTTATGGATAAGCAATTAGAACTTAAACTGCTCGAATATAGAGTTGCAATTCCTGTTGAATCCATGGTATAAATCTTGCCAGCCCGCATTGCAATTTAATGACAACGCAGACCGAATCAGACAGCAAAAAATTATCGCGTCTGCTGTGATGTCATATTAGATTTATAACAGAAATACGTTATAGACATTTATAGACTGACAGATCGATGAACAAAAACAGTTGTGTTTACTCTACCATGGGTAATATTTATATGCCTATTTGCGTCGAATACACTAAATGATTTATTTTGTCTAGCAATTAAATACTTATTATACGCTCAACCCATTAACGTCGTAATATAATAGGCAAAAAGTTCAATATCATAAAATATGGGGGCCTATTATATAATAAAGCAACACGAATGCCTATAAACAAAACTGAACGAGACAAAGTCACATAACTCAAAATGAATTGTGGTTATTTAACACGCGAACGGATCGCTAACTATTCGAATACTAAGCTATAACGGATAGCAAGATCGAATCGATGTTTAATTCGATCGCAATCACTAGGGAACAGCACTAATCCAATGACATCATCGGCGCGGCTCTAGACAATTTAAATTTGAAAATGGAAGTGTTTGTTCGAATGATTTTTAAATTCCATTGTCTGGCTTCCTTTTCCGAAGTGGCAATAAAAAGTTTATTTCGTCAACGTTAGCAAGAATGTGATTTAGTTAAAATATTTTAATTTGAATACAGATGTCCGTGTCGTTTATTTTAATTGTGTTATCTTAAAATTCTATTATAATATTGGAATGACAATAAAATCTTGAGCATTATAAATAACTGAGAATGTGCATAATATTCTAATTTTATTTTATGCAGGATTTCGAAGCCTGAAAATACCACCCCAGAAACATATAAATGAAAACTTTGCCAGGATCATGCTTAGCAAATAAATGGATGATTGGTTGTTTTGATCACTAAAGAAAAATTCAAAACAAAAATGCCGCTCATCTTGCGAAACAACGAAACATAAAAAAATGGTTCCCTAAATCCAACGTTCGACATTCACAATTCAAATCAAACAAATCGCGCAAAAAATTCCATCTCCATGACTCACGAACTGCTAAACTCCAGTAAATCTCGCAGCAATTGACTTGAAACTTACTACCAGCATTACAATTCTCAGTTTATTCGTTATATTTCTAAGAAGAACGTGTGCAGTTCGCTTAATGGTACAAACAAAGGTGCATTGCCTATCGGGTCACGTTGCACCCGGAGTAAACGTTAAGAGCATGACGTCATAGGAACGGGGGATATGTACTTGTGCTCAGGTATGTGTACGTGAAAATATAGTGTTTAGAGACTTGAATGCTGCTTCCATTTTCGTTTTACTCAGCATTTCTGGAACTGAACGAATGTAAAATCCACGATGAAGTGTTCTTAACACACAGTATAACTCCATGCAGTCCAGTAGGTTTACATTTAGTTTTCATGAGTAATCAAGCTACCAACCAAGCATGAAACCAGCTTACCTTGCTTTAGCAGATACAAGGATCACGTAGCCCTGCCAAGAGATCTCGAAAAATTAGGTGTAAATTCATAAAACGTGACCAATAGCGTCCTTCTCTTTTCCCCTCTATTCGCTCCATTTTTGGAGTCGGTTAAAAAGAGGATATACCTCCATAGGAGGATATACATATAGATGTACTCACATACTCGTCTGGGCCGTACTCTGACGTGTTAATTCCATCATTGTTCCAGCGTGAAAGAGAGACGGAGCTATACATGACCGATAGCACTATCTCTTTTTCACAACGGAATCATGATGGTGTTAACACGTCATAGTACGGCCCCTGTACATCAAAGTTAGGGTGACCCATATTCAAGAGCAACCACAGCAAAACAGCACACAAAGAAACATGTAACATTATCCAAAGAATTCTTCATTAAATCCCTTATGTTTTATTCTGTGATCAACATGTAAATTGAAGCATGTATATCCCCTTAATCAGCTCCATATTCATGAGTTTTCCGTATAAATTTATGTAAGCATGGTGCTCGCCATTTTTTCCCTAACAAGGCAAGGAAAACTCCGAGCGATTTAACTTGTAGAATGTTTGTCTGTTTGGCAGGTTGTATCTAATTAAATAGCATTCTATTAAGTTTTTTTTTCTGTCAACGTTAATAATAAATAAAAAGCCTTTTATTTCCAGTTTTTATACATTAACTTAAAGAATGACGTATCTACCTTTGTACTTAGTTAACAAAAGGATTAGAAAAATTTATATCTATGTAACCTAAATTATCTTAATATATACCTAATTATTATTAATATAAAAACACACATTTTAAGTATCTAGGTAGGCACTAGTATATTTTTCCACTGGAACCCCCCTCAGGTAAAGGCTGTATAGTTATTATACTCTTTGGGTAAAGGCCTCCTACAAAGCTTTCCAGTTATCTCGGTCTTGGGCTATTTGCTGCCATTGTGGACCAGCATTTTTTTAAATTTCGTTTTCCCATCTAGTGAACGGTCTTCCTCTATAACGTTTACCCGATGGGCCGTTTCATAACGTAACTGTTTTTGTCCATCTATGATCTTCAAGACGTGCTACATGACCGGCCCATTTCCACTTTAACTTGTGACTATAGCTGAGAGCATCTATCGCTTTTGTTTTAGATCTTATTTTAGTGTGTCAACGTTAATATTTATCTGTAAAAAAAATATGATAGAAGTTCTAGGGATTAGGCCATTAAAGGATTACTGACTTCAGGAAAACGCGAAACAACTTTTACTTAAGAAAAATAAGACTTTTCTTAGTTCTGAATCTATAACAAAGTTCTAGGGTTGACATTCAAAATGATCTCCAAAGACAGTACCTACCTCTTTTCTATGTTTGAGCAACAGTATTAAACTGAAAATTTAGAACTCGGGGCTAAAAAGTTATCGATGTAAGGCGCACCCTTTTTTTTTGAGGATGCGAAATCATCAAATAACTTCTCCCGCTCTGGGGGGAGCGGGAGGGCGTGTCAGACTCTTACAGACTAAAACCCACCCGTGTTCCTTCAGTTGCCTGTGCCAGGGGATACGGTAACCATTTCGGACTTTCCCGCGTCCCTGGCAGGCATCGGTCCTAGGGGACCCCGTCATTGGTGCTGACATCTCTTTGAGGCGCGCGTGGAACACAACGCGGCGTCGACCCGGGCCCAAGGACCGGTCCTGATCGGACGGCGAGCTTGTAAGGCCCACCCTGACGGTCAGAACCGTTACGCCCTTGGTGACAGACTAATGTTTCATGAACTATTCTTATAAAATTTTCACCTATAAGAGAGAACAAGCACTACATATAACCAAAAGGCTTTATTAATACAACTCAAAACAGACAAGACAGTTCTGAGGGGCAATTCCCGTATTTTTAAGACCGTTCGCATTCTAATCTCAGTCTCAATCTGTCAAAATTACAATCAATTTACATACAGTTTTGACAGGTTTTTGATATTGATTGTCGCTGAGATGAGATTGCGACTTGAATTTGAACGTTTTTTTAAGTACGAGAATTGGCCTACAGAACTCACAAATAAATCTTTACCCTTCTAATACTAAACCGTCCTCCTTTGGTCTCCGAAACATTATGTCGTATGAAACCAATAGTAAATTACATATATTCAGTTTCCTGCACAACTATCTTGTTGCTACGTCTTTCGCTTGTTTCCTTCCTTCTTCAAAGCCTCACACAGGAATCTGTGGTCTAAATTATAAGCTGAAAGAAGCATTGAATTAGTATTAGTTGAAGGTAATAATGAACATTTTTCCTACCTAAACTTGGGAATAGCATTTTATCCCCAATAAGTCTGTGCAGATACGTCTGAGAGCCAACCAATCTGAACATAGGCTAGAGAGAAATCTTAACATAGCTTAGGCTAGAAAGCATGGGGTGATCCTAGAGAAAACAGTCGTTATCAACACACTTGGTAAAAGGAATGGTGATCGCAGAGTTATCATCGTAACATGATCTCGATTTAGTTTTGTAGCCTTTCGTTATTGTTGTGTCTGCTGCAAACGTCAGTAGTCACTATTAAAATGGCCTTGTGCATCAAGACTCGCAGGTAAGTTACCATTTTCCTTAGACATGATCAGTGGAATATTTGATATTATTCTTAGAAACACTGCGTCAGATATTATGCATTCAGGTAGGTACCGTTTAAAATTACACACTCCGGTTATACGTACAATTAATGCTGTTATGTGCCTCATAAAACGTTTCATATAGTCATTAAAACTATGCTCGCGTCTTGGCATAATGGTCGACGTAGCACTTGACCCTAATTCCAGCACATTTTCAAAAGAAAATACATAAAAATTTGGATTATGCTCCTTTAGCCGCTGACAGCCAAAATATCTCTTCCACAATGCACCATAAACACAATAAAGGGTGTTATTATCAAAATAACAATGGGGAAATTCTCCACATTTTTAATTATCCAGAACGCATGGCTGTATAAATCTTCCCAAAGCGCCCGCTAACGCAACCGCTCGTAAATTAAACGCTCACAAAGATTGTTCTAGAAAAGTCCGAAATAACGCGATTAAGCGAATGAAAGGGCCGAAATGAACAAAGCAAATGTGATTACCGCGTTGCCAGCTAAAAGAAATAGGTAATATTTCTTTTGTGGATTTGCTGGTAGCTGTATTTTTTTTAATTCGCCCTCTGGCTATCCGTTTTCCTTTATCCCATTCCTTTATTCATTGATAGCCGCAGACAATGGCGGTTTTAATCAAAATGGCCGATGGAAATTTAGAAATACAGTTTTCACATAGTTGATTCCAATATGTTATGAGAAAATGGATGCTCCGTAATCCCGGTTGAAAATAATCCTCTCACATAAGCCATGGTTTTTAAAAGATACTTTTAAGCGGTAACGTAGTAGTTGGCAATAAGTATCAGAAATAATATGGATGTACCTCGTAAGCAGTCCCACCATACAAACACAAATTGACCACCAATCTGCCTAACAGGATTATGATTACGGCCATATCCCCCAAAGACTGTTTATCCTCAGAAACCAAGAGTTCAACGTCCAGTAAAGGACAGTTACTATCAAAATGAAGTAGAATATACTGTAGAATTCACTAACAGGACAGTAAAAACTTCGCAGCACTTAATGCACTAGGTCCAAGCCACATAAATGAAGAAACCTAGACTCTAAAGTAATACGCACGCCCAAGTTGTAAAACTTTCATTACTACTACAGAATGACAATCCAACGAAGGACTTCAGTAAAAGCATCAATGAAAGGGGTTTTAAACGAAGTTTTCAAGAAGAGTAACATTTTTGATTGCGTAGCTGATGAATGAAATGTGATTACTGTTCGTGTTACAAAATCTAAACTTCAATAATGGTTGATTACTCTAGAGTGCGTAATCCCGGGGAGGATTCAAAGTCCCCTGAATAATATTTTGTCGAAGGAAAATCAATATTGTATTTTGTACTCCCTAAAGCAATTGAAATTATTAAGATTATGCTGCGTTCGAGTTAGATTTTAATGGATTCTTATGGACTTCGAATTAGTTTAGTGTCGGCAGATCATCTATCATTCCATCACAGACTTGGTCCCCTAATGCATCAAACAACGTGTCGCATGGATCAAAATAATATTACGTTATGTTTTGCCACAAAAATAGCTACAGAAGCAGCTTTAGTCTAGCACCTGCTTCAACGATTAAAATGCTAGTGATCTTGTGCAAGCTCTACGAGTGGTGTAATTTTCTAATATTTTATACACTACTTCGACAGTTTCTTGGACAATATAAAATTAAGACTGAACTCCGCCCGCCACTATATAAGCAAGTCCCAATACAACTTAACGTAACATTTTCTCCTATTCTGCCTACTAGCTCATCGTAACCAACCATGAACTAATATGACAAAGCCTCAAATTACGTTCGTTACAGTCGACGAGACGACGCGAAGACGCAACGTGCCACAGGGAACTGACTGACAAATTGTTGTCTGCCAAGTTGACAGCGCCTCTCGCGGATATTGCCGTAACTGAAGCAAACATGGGGGAAAGTTTATATTTAATCTGAGACTTGGGAGTGTCACAAAAAGCGCAATCCAACTTCGGCTTGGCTCGTCGCTTTTGTTTTTAGAATGACGCTTGTCTCGGATTGGCATCGGGAAAATAAATGTTTCTGTAAAAACTCTCCCGTTTTGCGAAGCATGTATTGCGAATATTGTTTTGGATATGTCGAAGAATTGCTTGGCGTAGACTTGAAAACTGGAACAAAACATAGAAGCCGAGCAGACGAAAAGGGTTAAACATGATGATGACATCGAAAAGTTGGTGAAATGTGCTGTCTTACAAAGATCCGTTGAACCATTACTCAAGTTGAGGCCATTATTTTTACCCAGATTCATTATTCATAACAAAGACCAGGATAATTAACGAGCTTCCCCTAACTTTCCAACAGCGATACACCGCTTCTCGGCAAAAATAGCCAACTAAACTGAAGAACTAACTCAAAACCATGTCGAAGGCTTCCACGGTTGCGCTAATTATTTTTAATCGTCTCCAAGTTTGCATATCTCCAGCGTTTTTGTCCCAGATAGAGTTAAACGCCGTACTAAGCCACTCTGGCGACCGAACCTTATCGCTAAACTCTAAATTGTCTTCTAAGGGCACAAACGACAGTGGAAGTGGAATGACGTCTGATAGTACAGGCCCTGCTAGCCTGATATTGAGATTTGCATAAAACGAGGTCCCCTACATAGTAGGTTGGAAATGTAAAGTAAATAAGACGAGTTTTATTAAGAGTTCTAGAGATAAGTAATTGTACGACAGCCTGCAAGATTGTTAGCTGGAGTTGGTTGAAGCAAGAAATTCGGGATTTTCTAGAATATACGGAATGTGTAATTTAACTGGCAATATTGTAAATCTTTGCCTCTAAGCTCTTGCCTTTTAAAAGCAGGTTTTCAATATTTCACGTCGTTGAATACGAAACAGATTTTAATCATGGATATTTACTACATGGAACTGTTTATTGTGAACCATTTTGTTAGAATACAGGCATTTATATTTTACCGTCAGGTATAGAACTTACAGAGCATTGTTTAACACAAAACCACCCAAATGTAAAGTCACACAAACCCAGACGACAAATAATTTATTGTCAGTTGATAAAATAACAATAAAAAACATAAAAGAGAAACGAATAATAATTGTACAGAAAAAAAGAGTGCTCGCTATATGCCGAAATCTTCAAAAACAATCTCGTAATGTAATAAGCGAGGCAGGGACTACGATAAATTCATTACAGCACTCCTCGCAAAAATATTATTCTCGGCCACATCTGGACACGCTAATGTTAATATAATTGTATGTATAACTATAATAATATGTGCCGTAATTGCATGTATAACTTAGGGAGATAAGGCCTTTCGGAGTTACGGCAGTCGTGAGTTATGTTACTTGTTATAACTACTGTTAGCATGAAATGTTGCTACATTTTCGGTAATATCGTTATCGTCAGTTTGAGTTTCATTAGGTCTTAGATAGTCCTTTATGCTTGTTACATCAAACTCCTACTGTAACTTCTAGATATTGTTATGGTTGTTATTGTATTAGCAAAGAAAATACTGTTGACGCTAACATAGGAATGAAATCCGAAAAAGACTCGAGTAAGAAAACATTCCCGAACGGCGTTTCAGTAGCCTACATTTCAAAACGAGCAACTTTGATTCCGGACAAGACAAGCAAAACGTAGAATCCACATCCACCCTCAGTCACACGAAACTCGAGCAAAAAGAACGTGACTGACGCAACACAGGCCAATCAGCATGCGAGTAATTAAAACTTCAGCAGAACTAGTGGAGGGGAACTCGCGCCACCTCCGAATGCATAAACTTATACTAATTAGTGAGGAATTCTTTCGCAGTAACGCCCCGCCAAGATTTGGAACTTTGTACCAACTTCCGCGGCCCGAGTGTCTCTGCTTTTAATTGGGAATCTTCAGGAATTCGCTTTGTCAAGGAATTCTATTCGAACAAACTGTGACTGTGTTGATAATTCGTAAGTTTTCCTTCTCGTTGAACGATGGTAAACACTTCTAATTCGGTATAACGGAAACTCGTAAAACGCTAAGTTAATGTTGCGGATACTTCGCCCTAAGCTCCGCAAATAACATGACACGTGCCAAAAAAGTCTTCCACTTTATGACCTGCTTCGGGACCCACCAGCAAAATAACACAAAATTGGCACATTCACAATGTCTGTTTATTATACTCGGAATATGTCGTAACGAACGTGTATTTAGAACTATGTGTTCAAGAACCTATAATGGGAACGGAAGCGCGTTTACGTGGAAATAATACGCAAAGGAAAAGGCACACAAGACGAAGTTACGGCACGCCGCGCACCGCGCGCTGCGCCGACGTTACGGAACCGGCGTGAGGCAGGCGCGTTAATTAAGCAAGAATTTACTGTATTCAAACGCAAACTTTAAGTCAAACCGACCAAACTTGGGCAACGAATTTGTTTTGGCGTGTATGTACGTATCTTCATTAACTTTACGAGTGGAAACTTATTACGTATGTTTGACTGGGGACGCATTAGTGCTGCGGTGCCGCTACACACTCCTAATCCGGCCAATGTTCGAATTTCAACTAATTTCCAGACGCATAAGGCACCCGAATTCGACCCAATTATAAAGCCGGGTCGACTCAAATTTGGACCAATTAGATGAGCCAACGAGCTGTGTCGCACTCGGGAGCAGTTTTGTCGGCAATATAATTTATTAGGGCGGCTCAAAGTCGAAGGCTTTAACCCTTAAAGACTCGAGTCAAATTTGATTACGGACGTTTTAAACGTGTCCCCTCGGCCGCACTCGAAGTTTTAAACGAATAGTCTGAGTTACCGACCGGGCGGACACAATGATTGAGATAAAATGCACGACGTCGTGTGGGTCTGCTCTGGCTACAAAAATGGTCCTTTTTGGCATTCCAGTATTACCAGTCGTCCCACGGTGCGATGCTGTTAATCTCGAGAGTGAGATAAACGAGTTTCATATAAATGGAGCGTGTTGATGTAAATTGTCAAATCATTTGTATCAATTTCCACCCCGATATTGTCATATCCGTTTCCTGAAGGGTGCGTCAGTTAAGAAAGTTTATGTCACTGGCAATGTTTCTGACATGACACAAATTAACTGCCTAAGCAAGCATCAAGCTATAAGCGAGGAATACTCTAAAGAAAATATACTCGTTAAAAGAATATTAAGACAGTATCTCTCCATAATAATAATTCAGTTTTTAAATTTACATTTTTATTTACGTTTGTAACGGATAGAAACAAAGTATTGCTTTAAAAACTCTGCCTAAAAGACATTCTTTGTTATCAATTAAATTCTTTCGGTGTAGTTTTTGTCTTGATTATTTTCCTAGAGGTTCCTTGTAACGAGATAGTCACTGGAACATAGGATAGGATTTTAAAACCCGAATTCTTTAAAAACTTGTCCTAAATTCAGCTTTTTTGATGTAGTCTAAACAAGAACATGATAATGAGGCGCTTTCGCAAAAGTTTTTCTTTAGAGCTTGTTTAAAAAGTAGTATTTTCGTACTTTAAATTTGACTTACTATTTTTGTATTTATACTACTCATCAATCTATAGACCTCTTCTCGAGTACCTACTCGTCCCCTCAGGACCCTACAGGTCCGACAAGAACATTCCAACATAGATTATAAAATGCACTACACAAAATAAACAACTTATGCCACAACTGAAATGTCAAAAGTGTTACTACATTTAACCCTCCCTAGACCCCCCCCCCCCCCTCCACGAAGATCACGAGGGACATCAAAAAGACCAAAAAAAGCCTCAGACTCAATAGTCTTACCTCCCCGAAGTCGCCGAGGGCCAATTAAACGTTTTGAAATTGATTCAACGAAATTCACGGGTCTTTGTTAACGTTCTATTGACATTAGGCATTGCTCGATCGTCGTTTGATGTCACGTCTTCAGTCCAAAATGCTGTTTTATTTTCGTGTTTTTCCTCGTGATTTTCTATCTTGGAGTCATTATTAAAGGCAACAAACAAATGAGCGTATAAACAGTCTCTGTTAAGCAAGTTGTTTTTGTCTCGGAATTGAGTAAAATTGCTTTTGTATCGTGATCTGAGGGTAGAAAAAATTTGAATGTATTTTACTTGTAAATGCTAATGAAGAGTTGGGCTTAATACTATAAAACAGGCCAACTCATTTAGGTATTTCATACTGTAAATTCACTATGTATCCATTATGTTTGGAAAATATTCTGAAGTCAAAAATAAAAGGAAACACCTATAACACTCCTATAACCTAGACACACTAATCTAAAAGCCCAACTCCCCAACTTTCGTGCCACATCTCTTCTAAACTACGATTAATTAAAGAACTGTATGTAACAGTGAAGTAATAAATCATTAAAATTACTCGGAAACCGTCTGATTAATCAATTAATCACTTGGGATTGGTCGTTCGTAGACTCACCGATAGGGCCTGAAAGACCCGCCGTGCGCAGCGGAAGGGTTGATTTATGAGAAAATAATGCTCCACTGGGAAATTTAAAGTGTTAACTAAAACTTAAATTGTTTCGCGAATTTCATATTAATTTGATTCGTGGCAGCCGTTGAGTTCGAGTAGCTTGTGTGAGTTAAGTTCCGACCAACTTCGTGTTAGTTTACATAGCAATTAGTTAAGAGCTTCAAAAGAAATTTTAATAAGGTACGGGAGTTTTGTTTACTTGTGTTGGAATGTAAACAAGGTGAACTTGAGTGGGTAATAAAGTTTTGAGCAATTAATAATGATACGCATACGATGAGATCTTGATAAAGCCGAAGTCGGTGGTGAAGCCGTAAGTTCCAATAAGTTTGGAAATATAATATGTCTACTTATATATACAGATAAACAAGTAGATAAAAACTGATAACAATATTCAGACGTACGTTGGTGAGAACTTGGGAGAAGCTATTTACACGATCACCACACTTATCAAATTGACTAGCGATCACAGTAAGATGGAATAAGTTCACAAGAAGCACGCTGTTTCCCATCCTCTTGATGTAGGTAGTCTTAAAGCTGCTATACATCTTTTATAGAAACTTGACTGTAAAAATACGATATGGTTTGTAAATGTCACCACGGATAGAGATTGACGGTATAAATATCACAATTGAGGCAGACAACAATCACTCTAAAAGCCTCCTAGAGAAACCTACTAGAAAATACATAACATCTGAAAGTTCTACTTCAGCTGATCATAAAACGAACCAAGGTCGCGTTTGATGTCATGGCCGACAAAACTCCGCGACCAGCCGTTACTGTTTCATTGCACATAAACCTAATACACTAAACAACCGTAAAGGGAAGCAAGCTAACATTAATCCTTTGGGAGCAAATTATTCATAAATACGGAATACAAGGAAAATGTTGAGTGTATTATTGCTTATGGCTGAGTGAGCTTAATGTTTGATAGTTGGCGGTTAATATTACCACTTGTGCATATACAGCATGTATCAGAAAGGTGTAGTCACATTTAAGGGTATGGTACAGAACATCTAACTGAGCAACTTTTTTATTGGGACCCTAAAAAATATCTTCTATCTTATACAAAACTTCAATATCTACTCTACTTAAATATATGGGACGGCTGATATTTTTTTCGCGTTTACGATGTTGGTCTCATAGAGAAAGTTGTTCAGTTTAATGGACTGTTCCCATAAATACCACACCTTTCTGATAAATTTATGTTGCTTGAACGATGCGAAATGTATCCTTCAGGTTTTTGTAGTTGACACCTTCATCCGTTGGTCACATCCGCAGTAAAAGCGGTTGTTCATAAGCACCGCTTCGTATTTCGGTCTTCGCAAACTCTACTTGCGCAAAACGATTCGGTTCTGGTTTCAGAAACTGGGCCTATGAAATAAGATAGAAAACAGTAACAGACTGCCATAGAGGACATAATATTAGACTCAGAATAAGCAGTTTAGTGGATTCATCAAAGAACCTTGTAAATCTATATCTATATCTATATCTTACATATCTATCAATTAAAGTCGCTAGTTGTTGTTCTTATAATTTACGCAACGGATTTTGATGCGGTCTTAACCATGTTTTGGAGAATTTATTCCGGAATACATGGTACAGGTTTACATGTATAATACACTAGCTTCCGCGTGTAATTTCTTGTTGCCCACCCCGCCCGTCGCATCGCATCGCCTGCGCGCGCTATTAATTCGTTTTTGCTTAGTGTTCATTCTAACTTTATTGCTTATTGCTCGGCTACCAAGGCTCTTAGCGAGACGTTAAATGCCTATAACCTTCCTTAAGAATTGGGCTATCAATTACAGAAATATATTTTCAAATCCGACTGGTAGTTCCAGAGAATAGCGCGTTCAAATAACTAAAAATCTCTTCAGTTTTATTATTAGTATAGAATAATATTAAACTAACGTACTTGGTATGAAGATATCACGATGTTTTGTCAATTCGTAAAAACCGCGCGAAGCAGAGGCGGGTGGTTAGTTCTCCTATAATTGAACCTACATTTTCTGTGACAGCAATCAAAAGACAGCCAGACGAAAATAAACCATTAGATACTGACATATGTCACATATTATGCTGACACATATCTTTGGCATACATTTAAAGGCGACAACCCTTTAAATATAGGTCAGTGTAATAAACAAGTTAATTCTCTCTCAGAATGAAGTTCTTCTATTGAAGACGAGACGCGAGTACATTAAACAAGTTTAGTGATGTTCTCAAAGAATCGCTACAAATCACAATAACTGCGCTACTGCTGTTGTTATATCTTTTATGAGTCGTATCACCTTATGCTTGGGGTTTGTGGGATGCGACCCACTTTGTGGTACCTATATTTTTATTTTTTTATCTTTTGTTTTTATTTAATCTTTGTCATCAACATTGGCATTTTCTTCTTATTATTTTTGTAAACTCTTTTTAAATAAACTTGTTCTTGCCATTTTCATGTCTATTTATTGAGAGCCTTCTGGCAATAAACATGATATATTATAAAAGGAAGTACGTGCTAGTAGGAATAAGATACATAAGGTAAATACATTACGCAAGTGCTCAATATCCTAAGAACAAATTTGATAAATCTCACTGATCGGAATATCAGCAGTGTTTACAAACACGAGTTTCGAGAAACAGCGCTAAATCGAGTAAAAGTTATTTCGAGAATACTCCATCAAGTCGCGGATATCCTGCAGATCGTTGTGAGCACCATAAAAGAGTCTTACAACATAGCTTGTTTAATACCCATAATTTATCAATATTGCCTATTATCCCATACTTGCGGTGACTTGCAGAGTACGGACAGTTAACGTTCTAGAAATATATAGGTCAAAAGTTCCTCGCTGACTCCATTGTTATCCCGTATTTTTCCTCTTTTAAATTCGCTGAGACGTCCATTTAATTATTCTGAGCATGACTCGGATAGCGTCTAAATATTTGATGTTGAAGTATTTTCTTTTGTATCAGTATTTGGTTCTTGTCCAAGAATTAAAATACTTATTTTTCCTTTCTGAGAAATGTTGCTTGAACCGAAATTGTAATAATGAGATTTGAAACGGAAATATTAATAAATGTTGTAACTTATTGCTGCTTGAACTACTGAAGATTATACAATTTGTATATTATGAATATCTTCTTCATAGATATGCCGAATTTACAATTCATAAGACCTCGATGATTGAATTTTGACCTTATCTCTTTAAATAGCTTGTTCGCTGTTTCAATTTGTACACCAGAAAGGAAACTTGTGTACAGTATTATTGTAATGTTGTTTGTGTTCTTGGAGTTTCTCCTTCAAACTGTTATCGTTACAACTTCAACTCAAACAGCAATTGTCTCAGAAATAACACTCCGTCCCTGATCGGATTACCATTAAGAAAATAAGGCCATCTTTTTGCATGTCGAGGTTGTATACAGAAAAGACTTTTCCTATAAGTGTTCCCATAATAATTGGATGTCGACAGAAACCGATACTGTATTCGACGCGAATCTAAAAACCTTCGAGTCGACCATATTGTTATTTTTTGCTTCTTCGCCAATTGCTCCATATATAACGAGATAGTACGGAACGTCGTGTTTTTCGCCAAAACTTTTCCGTTATATATTTTTATTTATGGGAGAATCTAATAATACAATCGCTTGACGTCACACCTTATAGATAAGATTATAGCTTCCTCAGCTTGCCTATTTGCTCCTATTTTCTTTAACTGCGCGGTACAAATTGGGTACGACGCAGCTACATCTGGCCTACATGGAGTAGTGTCCAATTACTCGAAAGTCGATACACTATGTGTTCTACAAAAAGGAATGAGAATTTGGTTGTTCCCCTTTTACTTGTTTTCTACGATAACTGGCGAATACCGTATATTTTCTTTTACATTATCTTTAATTAGCATATATCTTGACTTTTTTTATTCGGGACGTCTCGGTAACGAAACTTTGTGTAAAGGCTTTGTGTAAGCAGAAGTTTAGAAACTGATGTAAAGTTAGAACCGCTTGCAGTCATTTATAATAAACGCTATTTAATATAACTATAGCAGAGTCTGTTTACAAGGGATGGAAAGATAGATGAAGATGTGGAGAGGAGAGTATATGCGGGAAATAAAGAGAATGGTGCTATACATACGATTGTGCCCAACCAGTTGATGTCCAAAAAGGCACAACTGGCTGTTCACAATGGTGTGCTGGTGCCTACGCTTATGTATGGAATCGAATGTTGGTTGTGGCAAAAGAAGCATGAAAGTAGAATAAATGTTGTGGAAATGCGTTCCTTGCGAAACATGTGTAGTATGACTAAGGAATGATATGAGAACGCAACGATGCGGTTTCAAAGAAGATATATAGTGACAATTATTTAAAAGATTGCGGAGATAGTTTGCTCATGTTGAAAGGATTAATGAAACGCGACTAACAAAAGGTAGTTACAAAGCAGATGTGAGTGGAAACGCCGGGAGGGGACGCCCTGGAAGGACATATATACTGACCTTATTGGTGATGTTCTTCAACCCCTGGCTGGAGGCTTTGAGTTAGCTCGAAGGCACCACAGGATTGACCGGTTAAGCAGTCAGGGCCTCTCAAGGCCAACTGCGAGATGCCATACATAAAAAAAAAAAAAAAAAAAAAGATGTTCTTCAGAAAGCTGAGGTGCGTAGTACTCGCAACCGGCGTGATACACGCACGCCGGACCAGATGTATGAACGTAAACTAAGCAAAAGGAGTATGTAAAGATTGTAGTAGGTGGCGTTCTGTAGCTTCTGCCTGCCCCCATAGGAGGAAGGCGTGATTATATGTATGTATTGTATATCTACGTAGTATGGTGATAAAGTTTATGGTAGGTACTCGTAAACGAGCGGCTAGGAACTTGTAAGTTGTCCTCAGCGATATTGTGTCTATCAACTCGATACATTGTTCAAGTAATCGATTCTATCGCTTTGTGTCGTGTTTGCTTGCTATAGAGCAACATAAAGCGTGTTGAAACAAGAACTACGGCTTTAGAATATTGAACACGACGTATATACAGCATGTTGTCAATGTTTTTCGGTATACTGTTGGATATAAGCATCTCTATTTAGATGCCTATATTCAGGCTTACGTTCTCCTTGAAAATAATTAGACCTTCCGTCTATTCGTAAACACACCTAACATCGCATAAATCAGTTTGACGATGACTCAACCGATGGCTAATGCATAAACAGCTATCATTAATCAATTACGGTAGTAACCCCATAATCCGACTTAATACAGGCCAGCTTATCGTCGTTTAAACCATAATAATTTGCGATAAAACCATTTGAAACATTTTTATCAAATTACATTTGGCCAAAATTATTTTACGCACGGTGTTTGCGAGTGTCAAATCATATAAATTTATGTTGGATTTGTTCCCCGCAACACCTGCGCGAAGGGTGTCCCCGCTAATCCTTATCACCGGGATAATTCCTTTTTGTAAACGCGCTCATTGTACGTTGTGTAATTCACATAATTCATGCGTCTAGCTTAGTATAAAAGGCGAAATTAGACAGTAATGTTTTAAATTTGGGTAGTGTTAGTAGTAGATTATATTAATGATATTTCCCGGGTGTAAAGTATATGTAGCATGGTTGGTGCTAAATGTTTACTGTCTCGAGGAAATTGTAAAAGAGACGGGAAATAGGTTATAACGATGTTGGATGATGTTATGCTTATAAACGGTAATTCACCATCACAATTTTATATGTAAAGAAAAAAGAAAAAGAAAGAAAAATTGTTTATTCTGCACAAACAAAACGCACATTACAAATAAAAAAGAGACTTAAAATTATACACATCCAACGTTGTCAAAAGCCTCATATTCTATATTCTTTTTTCTATTTTTTTTTTTGTTTTTGTTTTTTTTTATGTTGTCTGTTGTTGTTTTATATGGTACACTGTACTGAATGGGAATCGATTGGATTGGAACATCACAACTACCGGCATGTAAAATATTACCTCCTTGTGAGTGAACATAATTTCAATCGAAGCCAAAAATATTCCTGAAAAACAATCAAATGTATTCCCAGCTAAGCAGCATTTCAACAAAAATGTTTTATCTTTCCCCACCTATCTTAAACGGTGCTTACTTATAAATATCATGAAGCAAGCACTACAAATAGCCGACGCAAGTGGCTCAGGACTATCACGACTAAGCAGGTCTCAATTATTGTCGCCCCTCGCAGACAAGCGATATAATCCGCTTACCACGACCGACGCGAAACATTAAGCGATAATTATTAATAGCGGCCTGTAATAACTAGATGACCTTGTTGTTTGAGCTTTTCGTGAGTATAGTGTAATGGAAAATGAGGCCAATTTTGATAAAAGGAAGGTAAAATAAAAAAAACAACCTTCTCAAAATTAGACACTGAAATACCAGGACTGATATTTTATCACAAAAAATAAACTCTCAAGCGGAAACTCTGTAGATATTTGTAATTGTAACACCCTTAGGAAATGATTTAAAACCAGGTATTCAATTTATTATGATAAAATTGTTCGAAAAAAGCCGAAAATGTGCCTAATAAAATGTCCGCTTTTAGGAAAGTCGTTAACATTCACAGGCTAACGACATTATATTAACGAAGATAGAATATTTTGCTTTCAGTCTATAGGCACTATTTTAAGGGATGTTAAATTGAATAAAATCTACTGGCTAATGAAATAATACAATTATTTCGACTTGGAATTGCGACACAGACATTTATCAAGGCTCTCAAAGTGAATAGAGAAATATTAAAGATATAATTAAATAATTGGCTATCAATAATGCTGCCTATTTTGATAAAAACATCTCTCATTTTCAACATATCTTTCATACAAGCATATTAATTGCTAATACCCGATTTCATCTTATCTTATAAACCAATAGCCTAACGTAATAAGCTCAAAACCAAATATACTTACCGAACTCCCTTTCCCAAATAACAAACACCCAAATGCAATGTCGGAAACCATATTTTAAGTCTGTAATAACGGCACCCTTCTTTAATGAAATGGGAAGAAAAATCCCGCCGAATACCTTGTCACCCGGCTGATGCGCGTCAACACAGATTAGTGAAGCGACGTTCGGGAACACTAATGTCACCGGCTGTGCTTTTTTCCTTTGCCTTTTTTGTTTTAATAAGAAAAATCTGTTTTCGAGCTTCAGAATTATTATGGATGTGGTCTTATTAGAGTAACTGCAGCGGATGTTTAAAAAAAAACCCTGTATGCGCAAGAGTGATCCAAATCCGTGACGGCACCCACGCAGTTGGCGCAGTGGTTAAGCGATTGACTGCCGAGTTGCGTGTCGCGGGTTCGATTCCCGCACGGAACAAATATTTGTATGACCTGCAAGTAGTGGTTCCGGGTCTGGTTGTTTGTGTGTGAGAGTTTAAATGTTTGTAAACGCACCCACGATGCAGGAGAAATTCCTAGTGTGGGGCAACGTTTTAAAAAAAAGATGTTCACCAGACGGTAGGAAGTGGTAAATCTGTATATTAAATAAAAATCGTTCCAATTTGGGTACTAGTCTCGATGCATGCAGCATTAGGTCCTGGGTTCGATTCCCGGGTCGGGCAAAGTGTTATTGGGATTTTCCTTCTGGAATTTCTCAGCAAAAGCCCAGAGTCTGGATTTGTGCCCGTTAGGTGGCAATAGGCTCGCCCGCTATTACATGGGACTTATACATAACTGGCGGATTGTCTCTGCAACACCCAAAGATTGACCGGTAGAAAATGCCAATGGCATTAAATCCGCCTCTGTACATTTTGTGCTTAAAGCAAGCAAATAAGTGAACTGGCGAAATGTAGGTATACTACAGGTACACCTCTGCCCAAGCCTTCGAGGACAAAAGGCGTGATGTTATGTGCCGTCCACATAATAAATAAACAAGCTTTTTTTTTTTTTTTGTATGGCATCTCGCAGTTGGCCTTGAGAGGCCGTGACTGCTTAACCGGTCAATCCTGTGGTGCCTTCGAGCTAACTCAAAGCCTCCAGCCAGGGGCATAATATTAATTATAAACTAAGCGACCATCACCTAAGGGCACCCCCTGTGGGGTACGAACCTCGGCTTAGGGCGTCGCTGGGGGGGGACAGCAAGTTGGGGACAGGCTGGATCTGAATGGGAAATAAACAAGCCAAATGCAGCTATACTTACTACCGGTACATGTTATGATAAGGTTCCATGATTAAGTGTCATTTAAACTGAGCTAGGTTAGATTAGTACCGTTTTACTAAAGATTCTCTTTTCATTTCATTACCATTCTTAGCCTGAGTAGTATCACAAGTTTCTCAAGAAACATTCCAAACATCGTTAATATTTGTTTACTTAGTTACCACTCGATTCGTTCTGCAACAGATTATATTTTTTACCGATTTTCGTTCGTTCCAATTAAATCGTTCACGGACTCCTGTACCGTGT
The DNA here is from genome assembly GCA_937001585.2 of Brachylomia viminalis. Taxonomy (NCBI): domain Eukaryota; kingdom Metazoa; phylum Arthropoda; class Insecta; order Lepidoptera; family Noctuidae; genus Brachylomia; species Brachylomia viminalis. The sequence goes on from OW443301.2 coordinate 4,106,301, forward strand.
GATGCTAGAAAAACTATAATCCTCACGGGAACCAAAGCGAAGAGTTAGAAACATGATAAGAATGAATATTTTAGGCCGAAACTCATTGAAATTAAATGGTATACAAAGAATTCTTACCATTTAACAACCTAAAGCAATTTGACTCGGTCAAAGGTCAAAAGGATTTACCCGTCGACTTAAATCTGTTTTTGTTACTGGAATTTAATATCGACTCAAAGAAAATATTTACAGATAATCTCGGAAACAGATACTAAATCAAAATAGAGCCATTCCTGGTTCGACATCACCAATTCAAATATTTATAACTTAACTATCCTCATTTCTTATTCCAAGACCTGTTGTGGATCTGATTTATAGGATAAGTAGCTATCCAATAAAGATCTAGAATACCTTCAATCGTTTCGGAATCCCAAGAAACTTTATACTTAATAAAAGAGACGTCTATAATATTGTATCCGGGCTTCTAATTCCGCTTACGATTCTTAACTAGGTAAATATATTTCGCAGAATTAAAGCTCCGAATTCGCAATTCTCTCTAAGTCCGTCAACGAGGATACGGGCCCCGTCCGAAAGTAGTTCGATACTTAAAAGTGAACCCTACTCCCGATTAATTAACTTTTCCGGACGGGCAAAATCACATCGGGAGTAAGGATAACTGTCGAAACGTATTGTAATTAATTTTTAGTTCGGGCCCCGGACTAATCTTATGTCCGTTAGTGATACGGAGTAGGAAAAGTCCGTAACTTCGGCTGGAACGACGGACTAAGTGCTTAGGGAGTAGGCTACCGGATCCGTGACGAAATCCTTAGTTTCGGCCGAAATTACGGGCGTTTCACACTCCGTATCACCTACGGACATAAGATTAGTTTGGGGCCCGACATAAGAATGAATGACACCACGGTATGACAGTTGTCTCTACATCCGATGTGTTTTTACCTGTCCGAATAAGTTAATTAATCGGGTCAAAGTCAAAGATTTATTTGCAGATAAATATGGTTACAAAAGTTCTTACAATGCATGGTAGTATAATAGCTTATCATATTCAATCATAACAATATACAATTAAAATAATATATACTTAATAGGATTAATTCCAAAGTTTCAAACTACTTTCGGACGGGCACGTATCTTCGTTGACGGACTTAGAAATTGGGCCCCCAGATTCGATTCGCACACCGCCTTAACATGCAAAACGAACTCGATCTTTACAGAATACTATATTCGTTGCTTTTGCACGATTCCAAGTTTTATTCCTGCCAACTTGTTACCCGGGGCTTGTTTTTAGATAAAATTCGAAATAGATGCAATCTCTCGCTTGTCTCAGGCACAGAATCGAAAAATCTTTCAAATACCTGGATCCGGACGCAGAATGATTGCTATCTCTATACAGTTTTAGTGAGAGCTTATTTTCGATTGTCTCGGCAAACGGAGAGGTATTTTGAAATGTCGTTTTAAGAATGTCAATAAAGAATTGGAGTTTACGTTGTTATGTTTATTAAAGATGTTTAGGATGTCAGTAGGTGGCTTGATGGTTTATTAATTTATTATTCCGTGATTAGATCCTCCCTCAATGTTTGAAGGTACGCCCCTCGAAAATGTTGAAATTCTTAACGTGATTAAAGGTTAATTTGTTATTGTAACCTTCAACATGATAGCTACACGTGTACTAAAGTATACCTAATATATTAAAAGCTCTTCTGGAATGCTTAATAACTTAAGACAGATACGAAAATACGTGACTAAACTATTACGATACAGCCTGCAATTTTTCATTCTCCTAACCTATAACCTCAAACATCATTAAATCAAACCTATCAATCAAACTGTATTCAAGCGAAGCTTACTGCAGGCCGTTATCATATGAGCGTTCCATAATAACTGCACACCATGCATTTCCATGGGTTATAATGACCCTATCACTTGCTCATTACCACACCATAGAACATAATTGCAGTTCTGCGTTCCCGTTAGGCGACCTGCGCGTGCGCTGCGAACTAACGTTAATTATAGAGCAGAGCTGTCACTGCGCTAGAATGAATAGACGCTCCTTATTAGCGTGGAGACAGGAAGGTCGTCGATTTGTTGACGAAGCTCGGCTTTTGAGGTTTGCAGTAAATTAGAAGGTTTTATGTTTACTTTTGCCTAAAACATCTGTTGACTGTTGAACTGGTTTACTCTTTTATCCAGTAGTAGTAGGTAGGTATGCGGTGAGAATTACAGGTAAAACAAAAAACTCTCGTCTCATATTTTCCCTCTTTTATGTGAGATGCTAATCATCAGGAACATTTATACCTCCGACTAAATAAAAAAAGTAGACGGAGCGTACACCAACAAAAGCGTTCAAAATATGTGAAGCCTCTTTTACAGAGTTGTGTGCCGTGACCTTGTGTGTGTTATGATGTCTAACGTGTTCGGTTTCGCGCATTGCACTACCACGATCGGCTTCCTATTTCAAATTTGGCTTCCTTTAACCTGCTTCACTCTGAGAGCGCGGTGCACCGTCTACCTTTATTATTTGGTCTGAGATTTATACAAACTTTTTCTGAAGAACAGAAACTTTCCCACTTACATATTCAATTCCATTCAATAAAATCCAGTTCCACCAGCACCTTTCAATAAAATCCATTACGACTGATTAAAAATTAAATTATTCTGAACATTGACTCATTGATAGCAAATAATTTTAATTACAAGCAGACCAACATGGCGGCTCCTGTCATCTGCATTAGCGTTGCACGGAAACGTCAGTCACGGCTCAGACGGGCTCGTCAATGGACGCGATCGCTTCTAAGTGCGGACGCGGTTTATACGCGTTTTATGTAGATACCTATACTGCTGATTAGTTTGCTGAACGGGATTGAAGATTGAATAGAGAACTTAATATTTGGATTTATTTTTGTTTGAAAAATTTATTTTGATATTTTGACATGGAAATGTCCTAAAACACAAGATGTTATGGTGCAACTACATGATGTTATGGTAGTTGAAAGGACCTAACCAATGATTATGCTTTCAAAATGTATATGAACTTTGTTGTGATGTTTTTTAAACGTTTTCGAACTAAAACTTTTGTAGGAACTTGGAAATAAATATCAAAATGATGTCATTTATGTCAGAAATCAATTAGTCAAATGATTCTACTTTTTGGCTAATTGATTTCCTATATAATATTTCTACAAAACCTGCCATTTGTTGCTGCATTTACATACCTAATTTCATATTATGATAATACCAATCAACCCATAAGCCCAATTACCATAAAATTAACACCAACATGCTCATAATGAGCAAACATCAATAAAATCGACCTCTTTCCCAAGTCCATACAAAATTAAAAATCAGTTTCAAAAACAAGTTCCCCGGCATGCCAGTTCGCATGAATGGAGTTATATTTAAGCGTGCAATGTAGGAAAAAGGGAGAAAGAAAAAAACCAGTATGGCGGCATAATTTAGTGGTAAAGCAATGGATTGCCGCCAGGTGGTCGCCGCTGCGTCTGCGCATACAACCGGTTCGTTCGTGAAACAAGTTGTGAAAAAACGGCGGCTGAGAAAAAGAAATAAAAACGTTTTTCTTTTTTTTTGCTTCTTGTTTTTGCACGTAAAGAGTTTGCTTGTAGAATACTAAAGCGGCTATGTGAAAGTGTCCTTTTATATGTCGTGTCATGTATTATAATTTGGTTTACCGCAAAATAGTCTAAGTTTGGCACTAAAGACAGCGTCAATGACAGTGTAACCGAATCCTTTTGAATGTTGGCAAAGTTTAAAGCACCAGTCAACTTAATTAGTATTAATATTTCGTTCATTTGCAAAAAGCTTGACATCATTCAAAAAGAGCAATTTTTGGAGATTCTTTATTTATTTATTAGGGATCACCAACAAAGGATACACATATACAATATAAAGCACAATAATAAAATAAGTTCTTTTACGTGTCTCCTTCAATTATAGGAGACCACAGCATGCACATATAACTAGATGTAAACAAGGTAAAAAAAAAAGACAAAATAAGATGAAATAAATTATGGGATTTGAGAAAAAGAAAAAGATTTAAAAGTTTAATAGTAGCAGTAAGAGTGCGACGTCGCATATAGTCACATCTTTCTATCTCCCTCATTTTTAGGCTTTCGTGTAATGTCGTTTTTATAGCAAACATAATAAAATTTGCTTCGTTCACTGAGGCCGTACTATGACGTGTTAACACCATCATGATTCCGTTGCGAAAAAGAGATAGCGCTATCGATCATGTATAGCTCCGTCTCTCTTTCACGCTGGAACAATGATGGAATTAACACGTCATAGAACGGCCCCTGTAGACTTAACTCAAGATTGCAGATTTTTTTGTTATGTCACCCTTCATGCCAATTAGCGATTTAACCAACTTATACCTAAGTTTTATCTAAGACGTGAGTGGGGTCTGACTTACAGTGAAGGTTAACATTGTGAGAAAGAAAACCAGGAATTACTAGCCTAAAATCCCACACCCTTCTTCAAGTGATAATGGGTTTCTTCATCAGGAATTTCTCTGGGTTTCTTCATCAGGAATTTCTCTGGGTTTCTTCATCAGGAATTTCTCTGGGTTTCTTCATCAGGAATTTCTCAGTAGCAGCCAGGGTGGCGAAATGCGAGTGTACTATAGCTACACCTCTGCTTATCCCTTCAAGAAAACATGTGTAATGTTATATTATACAAAGTGTAACAGAATAAACTAATAATAATTTTAAAAATTATGGATTTTGGTATACTGACCGCCGATTGAGCCAAAGAAAATTAAATCTTATTTCAAAGCAATAAGACTCAATTTTAGGGTCACCACGATTTTCTTAATTATAATAGTTAGCTTTAAAATCAAATTATTTTGGTCATTGCATTGTATTATATTATAATATGTACTCAATACTCTAATTGGGGTGTATGAGGTCTTGCGTTAATTATGTTACATGTTGTATAGAAAAATATCACTTACATTATTTCACATTTCCTCGAAACAGTCTTTTTGCTCAAGCCACGTTTTTCTTTCCGAATTATTCATAAAAAAATCTATTATCTATAATTTTTCATCACGCTATTACCTATGACTTGTACCACACAACAATGTCAACTTGTCAGTAAGTTAAGATCGAGATAAAGTGAGATGATTTGTGGATCCCACTCTAAGATACCTACGTGTATCTTTTGATTAACGCACTCTGAGTTTTAAACACGCATCCATTTATATTTTACTTCGGTATTTTAATATTTATTGTTTATTTCGCTTTCATAAGTAATGGTCTTTTGTGATGTTTAAGATGGTACTCGGTTCTGTACTCACATTGTTGTGAGTACAGATAATAAAATAATAAGGGAGAGGTTTAAGGCGTGGATCAAAAGGTTGTAAGGTCAGAACATCATATCCGTTGTAAAATTTTGGATGACTGAATGCTGCTGTCTGTCTTGAAGACGAGTGAATCAATGTGCTGGCTGTCGTGCAATAATTCTATAGCAGAAAGAAATAATTGTATTACGAAACCAATAAATATCCTAAATAAGCCAATAAGTATCTTCTCAGGGGGTAGTCAGATAGGAAATATCGACTCCATCTAGCTTTTTTTTATAATCTGACTAGCTTTCTACCCTCTACGTTTTCGCTTAGCGTCCTTACTTGCATTCTGCTCGTCTCCTAAGGGTCGTAGCGTGATGTCAAATAGCCTAAAACCTTCCCCAAGAATTGGGCTATCAAATGCAAATAGAATTTTTGTAATCCGTCGGTTAGTTCCAAAGATTACCCCTACATACAAACAAACTTTACCTCTTTATAATACCTATTAGTATAGACGTGTAAAAGTGATTCCGATATCCTATTTACAGAATAAACAATTAAATTTAATTGAATATCCTAAAACACTGTTCACATGGCTCGCAAGTGTTAAATTCAGAATTCAGTTGCATCTTGAAAGACTAGAAGATGGTTCTAAAACATTGTGGGAAACTGCTAGCAAGATTACTTGCCGACTGCAATTGTGCAATATTTAAATCCAATAACTTTCAGAAGAAAGTCTGTGTGGAAAGGAAGTATGGTTATGGCTTCTAATCGCTGTACCGCTTGGAAACTAGTCGTGAAGAATTTTCTTTACCTGTGGGTGTACATCAAATAGAGTTTGTTACATAAGTATGAAGTATTTTTCTGTAGGAATTGTGTTCTATGTTCTATGTTAGGGGGTTTTGGTTTCCGCACTTAGTCCTTCAGGTGGACCATTGTACGTGGGCCATGGCGGCCGTTGGTGGTTATTCCAACCAGCCCCCCCCCCCCCCTCTCCCGCCCTCCAGAAGTTGACTAGGTCACCTAGTCTGTTGAGAACATCTGTGTAAGTTCTTGTTTCTGTCCTAATTTGGGTAACGCCTGTGCACTCAAAGAGCACTTGCGCAACGGTTTCATCAGCCTCCATGCAAGGCCTGCATAAAGGACTGTCCGTTATACCTACCTATTGTGTGGAAGTGTCTGTTTAGTGAACAATGTCCCGTGATGGTCCCCGTCACCAGTATCTCTTGTAAGCATGGTAGGTCCTTTATAATTGTGGTCCTGTGTCTTTGGTCCTTTGGTCCAAGTTCACATAATTGTATTCTATATGAACAAAAATGTTATGCTGTTCGTTGGGAACGGCTGGTCCGATTACGGTTTTGTTTTTAATGTTCGTAATATTAATGTTTTTGGGGGACTGTCTCTTGTAATTTTGACGTTCAAAAAGTGCTGATTCTCAGCCTACTTTGAATAAATGAGTTTTGATTTTGAATAGACCGAATAAGGCTTTTAGGGCAGTAAAAATTGGAAAAGTTGCCCGGAAATATTGAATAATCGGGAAAAACTGTAATGTGCTTCTAAAGGAATTGAAATTTTGGCAGGACTAACAAACGTCTAAACTAATATTATAAAGAAAAAAAGATTTCATTTTTTGTATGTTTGTTTGTTACGCTTTCACGCTAAAACGGCTGAACGGATTTGTATGAAATTTGGCACATGGGTACACCAGGACCTGGATTAGGACATAGGAAACTGTTTTATCCCGATATCGATAGCCCACAAGATCGAGACTGATGTGAGTGAAACCGCGGAGGGTAGCTAGTATTGAATAAATTGAAAGCAAATATCTGACAGTAGCATTCGATTGTGACATTAGTCAAAAGCATTCGTAAGTTTTACCTTCGCCTACTTAACACATAAATATTATCAATAATCTAAGCTCCTATAACTCATCACAGCCATTAAATCTTCGATTCATTAAAATACCATAAAGCATGTCGGTATTAATTTTAAAACCTTCAATATTTCGACGTGTAGTCGTAAAATATTTCAATCAATTAATACAAAATGGCGGTCTAGTCAATATAATGTAAGCCCAGGTACGCACGGACGATTTTTCCCGCCGTGTTATTCTTTGTGCACTGGATTTTCAACGCACTGCTTAGGGCCGAAAGTTCTAAATCAAACAGCGTGTATTTTCGACGCCATGGGATTTACTCTGTTTGATTCTCAATGCTCGGCTCAACACCGAGAGTTGAAAATCCAGTGAGCGATGAAATTCCGCCGTGATGTTTTTACGTTCGTGCGTACGTCGTGTAGGCTAAGATATTATGTGATGCAAGGTGTTTCAAAAACTGTGGAAAACTATGCCGATGGCTTTCTCATGGTGTGGCTTCCCTTTTAAGGTCATATTTTGTATATAATTTATGTTTATTGTATGCGGATTGCTTTTCTTAGTTTTTGTACGTTACGTAAAGTGAAGGCTATAAAAAATTGTGTTATAAAATCCACGGTATTAAGTTAACACTCTGATACATTAATATTGCAAAACTGTGTTGCGTCTATTCTTGTCTTGTGCAGCTTGGATAAAATGCTATAACTTTCCCTTTGTTTTTCTTTTATAAACAACACACTATCCTACTTTTCTCTTCCAAAAAGTTTTGGCAAGATGCTAGCATACGTGGACCAGAATTATCTACATTGTATACAGCATAAACCTCCCTTAAACTATGCCAAAATACCCAGAATACTCCAAAAAGAATTCACAAACAAGCGACAGTCACGACATGTCACCCAAAAATACCCTTCTACCGAACATAGCCACACCCTCGACCGCATTATCCCCAATTCTGGAATATTTCCTCAAACGAAAGCTCCTCGAATATTTTGTGCGTACGAACTCACGCAACTTACTAATTACGGCCCATCATTTGTAGCCTAAACTCCTGGAGCACGACAAACTTCCACTAAATACTGAGAGGTTTAGGGCGCGGTCATAGAGGAAAATGAGCGAGAAATAATGAGCTTAAGAGGGTTGGTGATAGGTCGTTTATGTGCCAACGGTCTGCTAGTTATATTAGGTCGAGGAAAAGTTCTTTCGTATTTTGTATACAAATTCAAAACTAAGAGCTCGTGTGGCACCCAAATATCGAGCTTTTTTGTATACCCAGACTTTTACATATGGGTTAAAACTGTTTTCTGGTCAACACCTAACTCTTCAGCTATATCGTAACTACGAATATGCCGCACTTGTTCCACTTTTTCAAAAATGGCAATGACTTTATCCGTAACAGGGCGACCAGAGTGAGCTGCATTTTTGACATCAAAATTCCCGAACTGAAAACGCTTGGCTTGAACCAACGTTGTGCTACTCTGACTGACACTGCATTGAGTCCATAAACGTCACATACTTTTTTTCGCGGCTTTTTTCCCATTTTTGTAATAAAAGTCAAATTGCACCATAAAAATAGAATAGAATAGAAGTCAAAATGCATCGAATTTCTTCGTTAGATTCACTCATTTTGGCGGACAGAAAAACCATTGAAAAATGGCAGGAAAGCGTTTTTACTTTTTAAAATGTCATCTATTAAATGGTAGGTATCAAAACCAGCCGGATACAAACAGTACAGCCAAAGAGATTTTACTATAACTTTATTTATGCCTATAAAATACGAAAAAACTTTTCCCCGACCTATTATTTTAGTATGTCAATGTCATTTTATATATTATGTACATGGAATTTATAAACGTAATCAATGGTAAATTAGTTGTAACCTTTGCAGTCCGCTTTGAATATATTACATTTACCTACTAAGTTACACCACACCCAAGTCTCTGCCTTACCTACTTTAAAAGGTCAATTTAAAATATCAATATGAAATGAACATGATGTAGCAAACGCCTTGTCTTCAACCTGCTAGGGGAAGCACCCCAATATTTGTCGTATCAGCATTAAATAGTTTCCATCCACTGCACTGCATTCCATTCAACATAACGACACATTAACCCCTTTCAATTAAAACGTAGTGAAACCAGAGAGTCATTTCTCGCTTCGGTACCCACCGCTCCGCTCTCACTTCGACCTCGTTCAGTAAGGACGACAGGACCGCAGGCTGGCGACCCTTTGTTGCGTGAGAAACAAAACTTCGTTCTATTCGCAAGAATGTGCGGTCGGACCGACGCGGTTAATGTTCTGTACCTAACTCCGGACCGTTTTGGACTAAGATCATTGTATGTACTTAAAACTGTTGTATATAATGATGCCTGGGGATTTAGACAAGGAGGTACGAAGTCCTGTCTTCCATTACGTGTCTCATAAACATAACTGGCGAAATGTGAATGTACTAAAGTATATAAGAAGTCCTGTTTGTGACAAATGATTTCCAGGCAACTACATTTAAACAGGCTGGGCTTATTATTTCTGAATCAACGTATAACTAGAAGCTCTGGTCTCTATAAAACCCAACATCAAAAACAACAGCAGTCTACTGAACATAGGGCCACTCCTAATACGCTCAATTTTAACTACAAAGTCTTCTTTTAAGCTCCGCTGTCTGAGCAATTTCCATATTCATTAGATTAATCTTTAAGAAAATGTTAATCACGTCTCAAACCTTCTCAAGGTTATACCGAATTACCCATGCTGTTCTTGCAGCAATGTTGAAGTGGATTGGTTCCGCACGTCCGCACCACTTAGTTGCGGTGTCTAAAGTAACCTTAAAATGTGCTCGTTATAGGTAGGTGTGCACACAAAGGTACTGTTTTCCTTAGCCTTGGTCCGAAATTTTAAAAAAAAATTGTTCGAATACAGTGCAGCAACAAGCCTGGATTATCCCCGAAAGGTGCGACAGAGGTTAATCAATAAATTCTTTATGGATTAAAGCCATCACAATTACAATATCCAAAGACTAAGAGCATAGGCTTATAACTAGGTCACAAAAAAATTTATACTCTGACTCCTAAGTCAGTCGAGTCAGTGATTCTCCGTAACAAACAAAGCCACATTATACTAAATCGAGACGTTTCAACAATAAGCAAATGGTGTAAAAGAAAACAGGATATAATTTAGGTGTACCTATAGTTCAGTAACACTGCTCCAGTTTTGTTTAAGTCCCGTGTACTAGGGGGCGAAACTATTGCCATCGACCGAGCATAAATCCAAGCTCCGCGGTGCTGCTGAGAAATCCCTGATGGAAAACCTTTGCTAGACCCGGGAATCGAACCTAGGATCTCATGCTCAGTAGTAGCTTGCGACCGCTAGACCAACGGGGCAGACGAAGTACAATAGGTAGTCAAGAGGGAATACGTCGCTTTTACGAAAGTGGATGTCATCTTCCTACACCGGTTACCACCAGTTAGGCACACCAGCAGTGCTATTCTGTAACCATCTCACCGTGAAAACTTAGGTGAAGTGAGCGTGGAGTGAGCTGTCAACAGTGTCAATCCCTAGTATCACGTGGAATGAAAGCTCATTTCAAACTCACTTCACCTAAGTTTAAACTCTGAGATTTTTACAGATTGGATCGGCTGGTTGGGTTAGGCAGGTAGTTAGGTTTCCTACACCAGTTTGGTACCAGTTTGATAGTACGGAGTACCTACCCAGTCAAACGTGAGCCTTGTCTTATGCACAAGACTGAAAATACTGCCAATACCTTCCTGAAATGTTTGAAAGGAAGTCAAAACAAAGGCATGGACAAATAATTTTGGAAGAGAAGAGGAACGCTTTGCCCTGAACTGGTTCTTTATCCAAAATTACATGGAATATTGTGTCGCCAAAAAAAAAACTGGTTCAGGAATGCTTTTAAAACACTTTTACCGGAAGCCGTGTCGTCTCAAATATTTCCGATCCAAACAAAATAACAGACTACCAACCGAACTTGATACGACTTATTCCTTCTCGGTATATGTACAAGAATAATGAGATTAACGAATGCAATCCCCGGATTAAATTTATTATGCGTGAAAGAACGGGGGAAGAATACTAATCTCCTCCCAGGGTGGCACAGGGATGGCAAACCTTATGGCACGCGCCAGAGTCTACACGGAATTGGCAGGGGTCATAAATCACGCCATTACGGTTCGCTGAAACATAGGAATCTCTCAAAATGTAAATGGCCGCAGTTGAATCAAAGGTTCAGCGATCCATCCTTATCGGTTGAAGGTTTCTGGTATTTAAGTTGGCTTGCTGTGCATTACACTATAGTAACAACTATATTCAACAATATATTTTAAGACATCCTGCAAGAAAACCACTCAGCTTTCTCGTGTGTCTAAAAGTTCATATCTGAACCAACAGTAAACACAAGTTATTAAGGGGCTGACAACAGCCAAAGCGCGGTCACTGTTCAACACAGTTTCAACATTATTCAAAACTATATTTTTTCAACAGTACTTAAAAATAATTATTCGAAACCACAAAATGTTTCTTGAAAAGCTGTGCGTAAGGTTTGGCATCCCTGGTGCCAGGCGACCAACCCGCCAAAGCTGGTGGCTCTTTGTACTGAATTCCGCTTGAATTACGAGTACCCTCTCCAAAGTATTACTTACTGTTCACGTTATTTCTACTTAGGGGGTGGGCAGGACTTCAAACAGTAGCAACATATTGGGAAATCACTTCGTCTTTGAAGAAAACAGGATCAATTCGAAATTACTTGTAGTTTCGTCATGTTCACTGGAATTGGCGAAAATTGAAAATTCTTCTAGTGGATTAGTATTCGCTGCATTCTTCCGTATCTGTGATTCCGGACTATGTATCTTCACTATTAAAAATCTTTTTCACATTTATACAACAACTCTATGCATTATTCGTTATTCGCATTCATTTACGAGTGTTATTATTAATGCATAATTAGTTTAAAGCTTCAATTTGAATTCTTTGCTGGCTCCAAACATCGAGATTGCTGAATATAAATAAATAATAATAATACTTACTTAAATTACGTCAATACATATCCAAAAATGAAAACACTTTAATTAGTAATTTAAATTACAATTCATTAGCAAACATAACGTCAAAATCAAATCATCGCCATTTCAATACCTGCCAATCTTCGTAGATTATATTATATCAATATTATTTAAAGTCACTTAATTACAGTTTGTTAGAGAATATACCTACTACATTCCCAGCATAAATAATAGTATATATCTACTACGTAGGTATTGTGGACACGTACCTACGGTTTGTACCATGACTACATAATTTGTGTACATTCGACACAGTACGACATTGTCTAGTAACTCAATTTTTATAGTCCATGAATAATTTTGTATAAATAAATGTAAAGCGTCTATTTGTTACGCTAATATTTTTTATCGTCGGTGTAGGTATGATGAAATTGACAACTTGATATGTATAAGTATGTACCTACTATGTAGCAGAAATGTATTGATAACTTATTGATGTAATTATAAATCTGTCTTCTTGGTAGTGACCAAGACAGAACAAGAAACAGGCATTTACATTTAACTATTTCGGATATTTAGGCATCGACATAGCAAAGTATTGTGGAATGCAATAAACGATTGAGTACTTCGTATTGAGAAGAATCATCGCTGGCAATGTCGCGGAAAACTCGTAGTAAGTCAAAGTCAAAGCATTTATTTCAAGTAGGCACTTTTGAACGTCAACATTTACATTAAAATATAATTGATTCTAGTGGCCCCTTCCAAGAGGTAGTATCGTATGGAAAAAATAGGGCAAGAAACTCCGTTACTCTTTTAAAATGTGTTACAATATTTTGTATACATTAATTAACTCAATGCCTAAATATGCTTCACTACTTTAACAACTACGTATATCTATCGCTACACTATGACACGGATATGTACCGGTCAAAGCCACTAAGTACAGAGTGAAGCTCTATCGCTAAAATTATATAGCTAGCTCCTATACTATACTGACCGCTGCTGACCGCATTTTAGTGCCCCTAGCCTACATTCACTACGAGTACAATCCTATACAATAGGTAGAGTAAGTAGCTAGTAAGGTTTCAATGGACTACCATCGTCCATTGCTGGCCTAAGCCTTTACACAATGCCCTACCATACATAATCTTGTAGTCATAGTTATATAATAATATTTTTGTACTGGTAAGACTCTTTGTGAAGGAGCTCGACCGGGGAAGTACTGCCAACCACTTTTTTTTTAGCTCCCAGATTTGCTGTTTTTCGATATGAAAGGCGCTGGTTTAAATCGGTGTTTATTGAAAGCCACATAATGCATTCCAGCTTATTCCATGGGATGGAAACGCATCTGATAATATGTCTATGGTATTGCAGGTTTCCAGACGCAGCGGTGACAACCTAACGTCAAACATGCCACAGTATAACTTAAAAATAAACCCAGTGATAAATATCTCATCCATTGATTCAAAACATAAAAAAACCTTGCATACTTTATTTTACCGGAGTAAATTTCTCCAAAAACAGAACCTTTTAACCCTCCGCTTTATTCACTTTTCACAAATTGAATCTCATCACCGTACCCAACCATGTCACACATAATTAGATGACTTGCATCTAACATTCATTTTGAACCGTTCATCCTTATCCAAAGGGTTGCCAGTTGCCGTTAACCTCAGCTCATTAGCGAAAACCAAAATAAAGCGTGCAATATAAAAGAATGAGTTGGCAACTTTGACAGCCCTATTCATCACGGCGAATATACCAAGCTAGGGTTGTACGCCCACAGATGTACGCAAATTGAACTTTTCGCACTTAGGCCTGAATGGGATTTTGTCGATACTGAAAAAGGGGGGTGTAATACTCGTAATAGGTGTTTGAGTGGTTCGGCATATAATTATTTCGTAGGTATTTGTTGGGTTATATAATAGAAGGGGAATATAAAGCTGGAATATATCACACAACAGTAGGTAGTGCTTTTTGAAAATGATGATTGAAAGGGCGAAAGAGTCCCATTACCTACGTTTGTTGTTCCTTGAATTGTAACATATAATATATCAAAGGGATGGCTTTATCTCCAATTATGGAGTACCGATCCATCAGTAGGAATTTCATGTTATAAATAAACTGATGAATAAAAATAATACAAATGACTGAAAGCTAACCGTATTAAATACCTGCAATTCAGTACTCAAAACCAAAGATTTTTCTTATGTGCAGTAATACTTGCAAGTACCTACGTAATTTGTTTGTTTCTGATATGAATGTACTTATTAAAACCAGTACTAACCAGTTACTTCTCGTTATTTCCAGATCTTTGCAGCCGATTGAAATGAGACGAAGAACAGATCAACGGATATGCGAGGTAATTAATTTTGTTTCTAATTTAGTCGCTTAGCTGTAATCAAAATGTGCAATTTTTTAACCTAAATTGATAAGTCAAACTTCACAGCCACACGATCACGATCAAATACTCATCTTATTTTAAGACAATTGTAGTTTATACTTCAAATACCTATAGTTAGATACTAGTGAATTATATTACCTATATTGTATAGGTACTCAACCTCGTAATTGCTTTAACACCCTACGGTTGAAGTCACTTGCACGTCATAAAACGACAAGGTCTATTTGTCTATGTGACGGTTAAATAAATTCAACCTCAGTGAAATTTTAATTTACTAGGAATTGTTGTCAAATGTGGTGATGCAATTACGAGGTCACATATACACACATTTAATGCCACATGCATTGTATAGACTTATGGCTAAGTGATAACAGGCGCAAGGGTCGATCGATCAGGTTAAGCTGCGCTTGCCGTGGTTGGTCCCTGGATTGGTGACCATTTTACATACCAAGACCACTCCGTGCCTCGGAAAGCACGTTAAGCCGTTGGTCCCGGCTGTCGTTCGTGGATCTTTGACAGTCGTTACGGGTCGTCAGAAGCCCGAAAGTCTAACAACCAGTCTTACCAATGGGTATCGTATTACCCAGTAACTGAGTTGTGGAGGTCAGATAGGCAGTCGCGCACTGGTATTCAGCTGCATCCGATTAGACTGGAAACCGACCCAAAGATAGTCGAGAAAAGGCTAGGCAGATGATGTTGATAACATTGTATAGACACCAGTTGCTATAATTTTCACATCCTGTAGTGTTGGTGATATTTGCAAATTCTAGAAACAACGTTATAACACCCTTCAAACAACGTTAAAACACTGGCATCAACTCCTTCCAAACAACGTTAAAACACTGGCATCAACTCCCTTCAAACAACGTTAAACCATCGTCATCAACTCCGTTCAAACAACGTTAAAACACCGGCATCAACTCCCTTCAAATTATTTTATAACACCGGCATTAACTCCCTTCAAACAACGTTAAACCATCGTCATCAACTCCGTTCAAACAACGTTAAAACACTGGCATCAACTCCGTTCAAACAACGTTAAAACACTGGCATCAACTCCCTTCAAACAACGTTAAACCATCGTCATCAACTCCGTTCAAACAACGTTAAAACACTGGCATCAACTCCCTTCAAACAACGTTAAACCATCGTCATCAACTCCGTTCAAACAACGTTAAAACACTGGCATCAACTCCGTTCAAACAACGTTAAAACACTGGCATCAACTCCCTTCAAACAACGTTAAACCATCGTCATCAACTCCGTTCAAACAACGTTAAAACACTGGCATCAACTCCCTTCAAACAACGTTAAAACACTGGCATCAACTCCCTTCAAACAACGTTAAAACACTGGCATCAACTCCCTTCAAACAACGTTATAACATCGGCATCAATTACCTTCAAACAAAGTTAAAACACCAGCATCAACTCCCTTCAAACCGCAACACAGCAATACTTTTTCGCGGTAGAAGTATATATGCCTATAGTATTTCTCCGAGGGTTTCACAAGCTAGCTGTTCCAAAAGTATCTGATGAAAACGTAAACAAATCGATCAGAAAACGTACCTTTGGATACCAATTTGTAGTGCCACTTACAAATTGAGTACTGCGATTTGATTATATAAATGCCTTAACCCGAAAATCTAATTTTAAATCACTTTAAAGGTGTTTTTCATTTGATAATTTGTGATGAGTTTTTGAATTTGACAGCTTTTAAATACAGAAGCATGTATTACTAATTCCTTTTATTGAGTGATTGCGTATGAATTACTTATACTTTTATAGGGTACTTTTGGAACAGAAAAACGTAAATTTACTCGTGCCTTAAATTGTTCAATAGAGCTAAATTAGGACCTAGGGGGTTTAGATCATCCCTCAACGCCTTTTTCATTACTGTCCGGTGCTCCTGCCCAGCGGGGAAACAAGGGCTTAACAGAGTTATAGTTGGTATTAAAACTCGAATACCCTCTGTGGACTGAAATTGGTTAAACATGACAGGCGCAAACCCCTGGTGTGCTAAGCAACGACGTTAAAGAACTTTTAATGCAGGTTATTAGCAGACACTAATGCAATCAAGTATGCTTATAAAATGATGTATATCCGCCACATCTCCGCAAATTATACGAGTATTTATAATTATGTATTTTTGCCGCTTTTTTTTAAATTTAAGATGGGTTTGCTCTTGACTCTAGTCTAGGTCAGTGGTGACAGAGACAGAGTTGACGATGGAGTGAGTTTACCTAGAAGAAGCCGGATCACTCTCACTTTGAAGAGATTAGGGTTGTATGCGTTCGGAGACACAGACGCAGGTAGAGAGTTCCACTCTTGCTGTGCGCATTACAAAAAGCATTTGGAAACGCCTAGTGCGAATTGGTGGAATAGCAACTAGGTAAGGATGGTAACTTGCAGTGCGTCTAGATGAAGACGTTACGAATAAGAAAAAAATTAAAATCGGTACTACTCCAACTGAAAAACGCACATGAGAAGTGGTCACGTCGATACTGGGCCGTTGCTCTATTGTTTTGAACCCAGATAGTAGACATCTTGTCAGTTTTTGGACTTAAGGTGATACGTAAAAAATAAATCATAACTCGAGGGGATAAGAAAGTGACAGAATGAATTACTTCCACATGCGAAAAAAGAGAACGCAACAATGCGCTGGAACCAATATAAAACAACGTAAGCGCCATACCGAATATATAAATTGTTTAAAAATAAAGTAACCTTATCAAAAATATTTTCAGCCAGAGTTTTGAATTACCTAATACGCATATTTTGAATGCAATTTTGCAATGAAATTACCTAGGATTTTAGAATTACAGAAAAAAGTAGAGGTCTTTTCGGAAATTTATTCCATCGAGGAAATTTAACCCAGTTGCGTTTTCCTTCAGTCACAGTATTAATCGAATAGTCAATAAACATATATCCTAAAATGTAATCCATATTACTGTAATAATGAAATAAATGGTTACGAAAAAGCCCCCAATTTATTTTGGTATCACCTTAAAAGCAAAATAATAAATTGTTAGTAACACTGCCCGACTCAATAATATTAGTTTTATGCCCTAGTTGGGGGCCTTAATTTATTGAGGTACCACAGGAAAGCCCGGTTAAGCAGGCAACAAACCTCCTGGGTTGACATTCAAGGTGATGAAAAAACTGAGTCAATAATCGTAATGCCCTTTCATTCATTCAAATTCTAAGTACATCTTCGCCAACCCTAATGCAAGACTGTGCTATTTTTAAACTAACCACATACTACTTTAGAAAAGTCTACTTCAAAAGCCATAACATATGAATAAAAACTGTCGGACTGTCCGTTCATTGATACAAAATCCTTTCGTAGAACACTCGGCATAATGTTATTCCAAATATATTCTGTAGCTTCTTCTTGCTTGAATAGAATCACCATTTATACCTCGAGGTGTGTTTAAACTGACCCTTTTCGAAATATAAAGTGTTTCCCGTATAAAACTATTGCCAACATAAATGTTTTCATATGAATTACTGCTATAAATATAAATTGTATCGTTATCTTTCCAGTGTTTTTGTATATTCGGTTTTTCGAGCCATATTTTTTCAATTGGAAAATTCGATAGGTTTTGTTTAGAAGAATGGTTCTTTTGAATAGTTCGTTCAGTGAAACATTGATATTTGATAGCGTCGGATTTCAATAATTTTATGTTGGTATTTTTTTGCTTCGAAATAATAAGCTGGTAGGTAGGTACTTATTCTTGGAAATGATTTAGATATTGGAAAAAATGCTTAATAAAACAAGGCTTCATGTTCGTTAAAAATAATAAACTGATGCCTACCTACCAATTCTTTGAGATTGAAAACAAACTCACACAAAAGAATATCCGTGGGCATGTTACCTCTTTGATGCCTTAAATAATATGTTTCTATTTTCATCACTTTCCAATTATCATAATGTATCAATTTGGAAACTATTATTCATCTCACAAGAATATTTGTAACAAAAGTTGTAACACTAATAATATATCAGCACGCACGACTCCTACCAAAACCGATGGGGAATAAGCATCCAAAGTGAAAGGTCGCCATGGAATACATTAGCAGTCGCCATGACAGAAAAAATGTAGAAGTCCCATGGGGCTATATGGTCACAATGAAATAACACGTCAACTAAAAGTCATTGTATTTCTGTTAAAGAGACTGGGGCCGAACTATGACGTGTTAACACCATCATGATTCCTTTGCGAAAAAGAGATAGTGCTATCGGTCATGTATAGCTCTGTCTCTCTTTCACACTGGAACAATGATGGAATTAACACGTCATAGTACGGCCCATAGTTCTCTTCTAGGTACCATTTAAACACTGATACCACAGACATACAGAGTTAAGTGGTTAAACTCGTTCACTGATTACTAAAAGTAGTAGCGCATCGCTGACCAGATTAACAGCAGCCAATCGTTAGACCTGTAAGTACTCGATTTGATAGAACGAAATCCTATGCCAACTCGATTTTAATAATCTTTAACTAAGGCAGCTTCCACGCCAAATACGTATATGGTCCTAACAATTTTTAATAGAGTACATGATGATGATGGTGTGTTGGTCTTCTTTATCCCTTATTAGTTGGTTGTCTTATTAGCATAAGAGTTGGGGCTGCAACGTGCGTGCGCGCAGAGCGGCGCATTGGACGCGGGCACGCGCGTGTAGGGGCTGTATGACTGTGAGAGATTTATGGGACAGTTCAGATATTCAGTTGTTGTTTATTTTTATACAACATTTTGATTGTTTCGGTTCATAAAACACGCATTTAAAACAAACTTTTTCCCAGGTTTTTATAGCAAGTACTTTTTTTCATAGCATAGTGATTTAAGAGAAAGAAATGATTTAAATTCCGAAACTATCTCAAGTGTTGTGTAACAAATAGTTTTACAAATAATCCCAAGTAGGCATATAGCGTTAGAAATTACTATTCATTTCCGTTTACCTATATGAAAAATGCAAGAATTTCTCACTCTCTAGCAAGGTCAACCGCGGGATCGTTTCTCCCTCAAAACAGAAAATATAGCAACGGAACTTACATAACAAAACAAACTACATAATCTTCTAATTCCCTTCATAACTCTTGGCTCCACTACCAGCGGCGCTAATCTGTATTGCGCCTGCGCAGTATGCGAGCCGCGTCGCGCGCGCAGCCGCTCGGAATGCAAGATGACCGATTACGTTTTTTGCTACATTCTACCACGCTGCCACAGCGCCTTTTATGTCGAGACGGAAGGCTTATTAAGTAATGCTGATAATTTAATATTGTTTTTGTAATGTCTGGCAGGTGGTGAGACGTGAGTATCTATTTGGAATACGACATACGTCTAGGGTAATGTCTACCTAAGTAGTTATGAACAGATTAGGTATTCTAATATTTAAGCTTTGTGTGCTTCTTCGATCAACAATACTAACTAATAACGGGTCTCGTACAAAATGAAAGCTAAATGCTGTCCGTGTGAAAAAAGTTTTAAATAGTTATAAGTTCAACCTAATTACAACAATGGCACCTAGTAATAAAGTCGTGTTTACATTGGCTGTGTTTCAAGCGAATTAAACAAAATAAGAGCTCACGTCTCGAAGTGCGCTGTTATTTACCGAGACGTATTTCTTGCGCAGCCGCTGACCCGATATCTAGTCGGTATTTTTGTTCGAGGGTGTGCAGGTTTGGTGCCCGTTTTCAATAACTCTAGACGACACCCAAACGAATAACTAAATAGATGAGCGCTGTTGGATTTTGAACGCTCGACTTAGCGCCAAAAGTTGTTGAAAATGAAACAGCGCGTTTTTATTTAAACCTAGCAGGCTTGGGTATCAAATAGATAAAGTTACATAATTAATTCAGGGTTTCACACTTCAAAACTAAAAACATTGCACACCAGGCTTTGGAGACTTTCAATGCTAGATACATAGAGCCCAACATTGCATAGAAACGGTATCGTACCGTACAAGGGTACGTTAAGGCGCTGTCCAAACTTAGGACACCGTAAAACGCTCACTTTTTTGTCGCACAGTTAGGCGTATTGGGTACATATTACAAACCAGAAAAAAATTAAGTGTATAGTCAAATATTCAAAGAAAACACTTATTCAAAAATATTTCATAAAAATAAAAAAAATCGTCGCATAATTCTCAACATGTTCAGCGTAAAGTGTAATATTTTATGTAATACGATGAAGGAAATTCAATTAACTAAAATACCTAAAAATAATTCCATTGCACCGTGCCTTTTTTGTAATTTAATTAAAACTGCAAATAGTGGCAAATTCGCGCATCGCTATTTTGAACCTTAAATTTGCTTGTTATTGCGCCTTAAAGCTCTCGCAAATTCGGTAGCGAGCGAGCGGGATTCAGGGCGAATTTCGCTCGCGTGCATTGTGTCAACTTATTTGTATGGAGGTGTTCAAACTGACACGAATAATCGCATGACGTCCTAGTCATTAAAACGCTTCAGTCCTTGTGTGTTTTTTTTCAATTTCAGCATAAATTCTGCTTAAAAACCTTGAAAGCTCATAATCACATTTATTTTCTATTAGATATACGTGGAAACTTATTCCTCCGGAATATTTTATATTAATAGGAAACAGAAACGAAATAAAATGAAATTTTATTTGCTTGACATAAATAATAAAACGTAGGCCTGAAACTTATTGCTTGTAAAGGTCAAGCTGAAACGCTGGAGAAATTATTTTCTTTCAGTAAGCAAGAATATTATGACTAAGTTTCGTAATCGTATATTATTCTCTTTACGTCCCGTTATTTATTATTTTCTACGAATTGTTGGATTGAGATGAAATTTGTGTATTCGTGAAGAGCATACTCTGGGCAATGGATAATTTAATCATCAAATCAAATGAAGGAAATGAAGATGAGAGTAATATACGCACGCGTTTTATCGTTCATTTCTTGTGGAAATAGACAGGGAAGTTTATTGTCTACTGTTTAAAAACAAAAGATGGTTGTCTTTAACTCATAATAATTCTTTAGATTTCCGATAGAGCGCTCTGTGGCCCTTCTCGACCTTTTTTTTTGGTGTGTGAAATCGTCAAATAACTGATCGGAGCGGGAGGGCGTGTCAGACTATTACTGACTAAAACCCACCCGTGTTCCTTCAGTTGCCTGTGCCAGGGGCCACGGTAAACCTTGCGGACTTTCCCGCGACCCTGGCAGGCCCTTTCTGACCTGGGAGCCTAACACCACTTCTTATAGCAGTTTTATTTAAATTTTACTTCAGTATATAGGTACTTACTTACTTACCCCTCAAATATAATTTATAAAGTGGAAAGATAGTGGTAATAACCATAGAACTCCACCACTCATACGTGTGTGACAGACTCTTTCTAAAACTCCAAGTGTTCCTAATATCCACACAGCCCTACTGAATAAGAAGCTATAATATAATATAATAATATTGCTTATCATAATCAGCCTATAAAGTTCCCACTGCTGGACACAGGCCTGCTCTCAATGAGGTGGGTGGGCCCAAATCCACCACGCGGGCCCAGTGCGGGCTGGTAGATGTCATATGTCTTCGAACTTCTGGTTCTCGGACATGCCGGTTTCCTCACGATGTATTCCTTCATCGTTTACACAAAAAGCGCCTGTCAGGGTTCGAACCTACGACCTATAACTCGAAAGTCGCAGCCGTTACCACTGGGACACCGCTGCTCTGCAAGAAGTATTGCACGTCTATCCGCTTGCCAAAATACATTCTTCAAATAAAGCACAGTTTGAATCGTCTCTGTCACTCATACCTGTAACGACGGTCTCTTTCTAAAACTCGAATTATCTTATTAAACGCTCGGGTTCTAACCACGAAGGAGTCCACCTCTTTCCACCAAACAAAATACACAATTCAAAATAAACCTCTCTTCCGCGCTAGCATGAGGGTAAACAATAGTGGCCAGGAGCGAACCGCATACGTGACGTGTACCGCCGTCGATACACCTGTGTAAAGTTGCATTTATTTATGCGCCACGTTGCGTCCATTCTTGTGGGGTTGGTGTGTGGTGTAAATAAGAGTGGTAGTGGGCATAAATATTAAGCAAATGTTGATGTTATGTGAGGTGGCTGGCTCATGTGAGTGGAAACGCCGGGAGAGGATGCCCTAGAATGACATATAGTGACCTTATTGGTGATGTTCTTCAAAAAGAACAGGTGCGTAGTACTCGCAACTAGTGTTCGTGTATGACCAGATATATGAACGTAAACGAGACAGATGGAGTATGTAAAGATAACTGTAACTGCAGAATGAGCTGATAAATAAGCATCTCTATTCTTCTGCTCAAGATCCGAGCGACGCTGAGTTTGTGGCTCACCGAATATGTCACATTGTAATGTTACTTTTTGATGAATAAACTTTATTATTATTTATTTTATTTTATTTTATTAATTTTAGGAAAACTTACAGCTAAT
This sequence comes from Brachylomia viminalis, assembly GCA_937001585.2. Lineage (NCBI taxonomy): Eukaryota > Metazoa > Arthropoda > Insecta > Lepidoptera > Noctuidae > Brachylomia > Brachylomia viminalis. The sequence goes on from OW443301.2 coordinate 4,129,319, forward strand.
ACATTTTAACATCAAGTACAATGTGTAAACAATGGCCAATTACAAGCTTCCACTAACGATTAATGTGAGTAACATTAACAAATACGCGAAAACAGCGACGTAAGAGATACGCACATGAATTATCTCATGCTCAAAAAATACAATAAAATTGAGATTATTATAATCTACTTGTAGTAACTTTTTGATAAACTTCTAACATTACAAACTACATCTGCATTTTCTTTAATACAGGCTGGATCCTTCCGCCTGCAATACAGTCATGATAACTCATGATTCGTCCCTTTGAGGAGCCGTTCCTCTATCGTGTGACAGTAACATATCTGCATAGCTATTCACAACCGATCGATAAGCCTCCATGCCGAATCGAAAATCAATCAATGTTATAAAAGGAGTAATCTAAAAGCTGATGACACATCCAAAACCCGAAAATTTTGTCACTTTAAATCAAAAAGGCGACCGCTATTCTTCGGACAGCTATATGCTCTCGGGGGCAAGGCAAATCAGTAATTGAAAATGTGTTATTTTCGATACAACAGCATGTCGAATGGTTGTGAATAGCTATGCTGGAACAAGAAACGTAAACTAACCTTTTATTTTTGAACTAAGAATGTTTCCTGCGGGTAAATATTCATAAGTATTTCATATCGCTACCGTCTATCACTTACACAGTGGTGCACACTCCATCTACAGCGTAGTATCTCAGCGTTGCTTAGCATAACACAGAGTGCACACCAGCGACCTTTCACGCGGTGGGAACCGGCGCAAGCGCAGTCTATTTGAATATTTGCGCACGACAGTGCGGACCCGGCTTTATTCCGGTGTTAATATTTCATGAACTGAAAATTTTAATTTAAAATTCAACAGTGTGTGGTCGCTTGACTCTCTTTGTTCTCCATTGTGTATTGTATCTGTGTTTGTTTATGGTAAAACACGATTCCTGAATTATCATACTTGACTAATGCTTCCAGAAAGTACCTATCTGAAATTTTTGCTACAATCGAATTTTAGTCACGCTCAATCGAATTTTAATCTATATTAAAAGAACGTTTTCGTTAAAACGTTATTTACCAAAGCCTAACAATGTCTCACTCAATCAGTTAGCTAAATGAAACTCGAATGCAAGCCATTAATATTGACTAAACATTCAAACAGCCGTGAGATTGGCGTCCATTTTTAATTTATTACTCGACACACGAACGCACATCGGCACTAATAGTTTTCTATAATTGAGATTCAAATTGAGTTTCCCACGACTAGCTAGCGAATCGATCGACAAATATATCGAGAGGTTGATGAATCGAATCAATATTTAGGCGGCAGGCACTATAGGACGTAGTGATGTACGCAATGCGCATGTTACCTCGTTACTATTCGATGTGAGCTAAAACGTCAGTTCGTATAACTAAATATAATTAAATATTCAAATGAATTTTCTGTTATATTTAAATTGTTAGCTTACATCTATTGTACATCGACGAAAACATAATTAAACATTTTGAAATGTGTTGCTGAAAATAGTGTATTCAATCTGCATTGAAACATTTGTCAAATGGTAAGTATTTAAACATTAAAATAATCACATTAATCAACATAATTTACTTGTAGAAATATTTACACACGTAGGTATCTAAGTTGCTACAATACAGCAATCTTAAACAAGCATTAATTATGACAGTCATTTACAAAATAAATAAATCTTTACAATGGAATTGGATCAAGTGTAATAATAGAGTTTACACGAACTTTTATCTTAACATCAGATTTATTAAACATCTATTGAAGTTAAAGCAAGTATAAGCATTTAGATATTTTATATAGGATAATTTCAATTTTATTACAAACTAAAAACTTTACTTCGCAAAGTTTTGGCACTTTCATGACCTATTTCTTTCATTTTAAACAAACTTTTAATGAACTTTCGCTATTTATAATAGATTTATTTTTAATAATCTTTTGAAAATGTAAGTTAATGTAAGTCTACTTTGATGAAAATTTAATTTAATTATTTTTTTAATTTAATTAACTATATCGTAAATACGGGGGTCACACGGGTCACACTGAAAGTTTTTAGAATAGGCCAGTAAGAAAAGCAGCCGATGAAAAATTTATTTAAATTTCGAATTAGGAACTCTTTGGGAATCTGTTGATGTGTAATGAATTCATTGTGATTTGTTTTTACAAATTGGCGGCAATTTTAAAAGTGTCTGTCGTGTGTGCTGTCGTGCGTCGAAATCGTGGTCGAAATGGATTTGAGTAGAGAAAATTTTCGTTCAATGATTTATCACGACTTTCGTTTCGGTCTTACTCAACAACAATGTTACGGTAGACTTCGATTAGCATTTCATGACCAAGACCCATCCTGTGCCACTGTTCACAACTGGTTTAATAAGTTTAAATGTGGTCGAAGCAAACTCACTGATGATTCGCGAGAAAGACGTTCTTCTACGGCGACTACTGAAGATAACGTGAGTGCTGTACGGCTAAGTACAAAAAGTCTTACATGAACATTTAGGCGTCAGAAAGCTTTGTACTAGATGGATACCTCATAATTTGACGGAAGATCAAAATCGTTTGGATTGGTGCCGCTCAATGTTTGGAAAAGTATGACGGAGGTGGTCTGCTGTATGTGACATCGTCAGACGTGATGAAATCTGGATATATTGTTACGAACCCAAAACCAAAAGATAATCTGCGCAATCGATGTTTCCATTCGAATATTTTGCCGACAAAAGTAAAGAAGGGCAGAAGTCAAGAGAAAAAGATGATTGCCTCATTCTTTGGACGGATGGGTCATTCCGCAACAATAGTCCTAGAAGATAAAAAGAGTTTTACTGCAGATTGGTATGTCAGTTATTGTTTACCAGTTGTCTTGGAAAATGTTAGACAGCAGCGGCCAAGAAGCAGGATCCTCCTCCACCACGACAACGCTCCAGTTCACTCCGCCAGACGGACTATCGAATATTTGTCTACCGAAAGTGTGGAGTTAGTAAGTCATCCTCCTTACAGTCCTGACCTGGCAACTTGTGACTTTTATTTATAAAAAAAAAAGATATACTTAGAGGAATTCGTGTTATGAACCCTGAAGATGCCATGGCTGCGTTTGAAAAAGGCGTGGAAGAAGGCCCACTGCTTCAGTCAATGGTTCCATCGCACGCGACGGTGCTTAGGAACGGAGACTACTTCGAAAAGCAATAAAAATATTAACAGGAAACAAACAACGAAATGATGTAGAAACATTCCATTTTTTATTTTCTAAAAACATTCAGTGTGACCTACGTATATAATTGTAATTTTGCCAAAACTAGTAGGTATTATCATATTTCGGCTTTTTTATATTTTTTATAAAGTGCTTTCTCCGCTATGCAATAATTTTGAAACTAGTTTTAAATTTAATTGTCGAGAAAGTCTAAATGGCTCATAAGTTAATTATGTAAAAAAACATTTACCAGAACATTGTTGTCGAGTGCTCAAAGAAAACTCCTCTAAACGGAAACCTCTATCACTGTAACTTTGTACTTACATACAAATCAACACTCCACTATCGATACTTCATAAAATCTTTATCGACATGTAACATCACTGCTGCTCAATAATGTGATAACATAAATAGTGCGGCGCCATTCATCTTGCGTGGTGTATAAGAATTTACTGTGTTGGCACTTGGACAGATGTAGGCTAGAGTTTATGTAGCCTAGTCTACAAACTAGTTGGTTTATGCTTAAACAAATGATGTGAAAACTGGTAAAATAATTATTTGTATAGGTAGGTAATTAAAAATGTATTAAGAATAAATTTTGTAGAGGTTCGAGAGCCGTTATAATTATATGTATTCCTTTTAATAAGCTTTTTATGGATTTTAAAACAAGCAACACATTTGCATACAGGATTTAAGATAAGATAAGAAGAAAAGTTTTTTGCAATTTGTGACTTTTTGAGTACTCCAGCGATGGTTGGTCCCATAGAAGTTTTTGATCAGTATTAGAGACAGGATCGATTGGCATCAAAAAATGTTTTTGTGTAAAATGGCTATTTTCTTGCTAACTGTATTTTTTTTTTTGAAAATCTGTGAATGGGGATCAAAATTCCATAAAAAAATATGGATAGTCTCCTAAGACCATTTTCGTGTAGCTGCAACGGATAAGGTACTTCCCCTTACTGTCCCGATGAAAGTTTCCACCCTGTATATAACTGCAGCCGTCGCCGTCGTCACTTGCTCGGGCCCCCTGGCTGGAGGCTTTGAGTTAGCTCGAAGGCACCACAGGATTGACCGGTTAAGCAGTCACGGCCTCTCAAGGCCAACTGCGAGATGCCATATACAAAAAAATAAACTCGCCCGGGGTGACGGAGACGTGCCAGTAGCGGCGGCTGTCGTCGTCACGTAAGCGACTGCAGTCAACTTAACAAGTGATGGCGACGGCCACAGTTATGCCAGTCGCTGGCAAGATGCCGCTCGTCTGTAAGCAGCCTTATATGTATAAGTAGGTACTTCTAACTCGCCTTACCGTTACTTATTAACCGACAATGCACCTAATATTCTGCGATGGCTATCCGATTATACGACAAAATATCATAAACCCGACCACCCATCTCCTATTAAACCCACTGGCTACCCACGCAAACAATCAGGCACTCTCATTAAGAACTTAATGTCATACAATAGTGCCAGTGCTCGTATCTGCAACGAAATAGATCTTCATTCTTGCATAACGCTCTAAAGGATAGGTCGCACTGACGCGTAGAAATTCGCTAATCGAAAATACTGTGTATTCTTGAAGATAAACAAAGAACATCACTATTTTATTTTTCTTTTTATTAGCAGTATGTTGGCCCCGTGGTTGAGGCCTCGCCTCTCTTGCACGAGGTCGTGGGTTAAAATCCCGGCAAATACTAATTTAATGTGAGTTTTTCAATACTATGTAGTACTTTCTGAGTTTATCTTGATCATTACTGACATCGGTGAACAAAAGACATAGTTTGGAAAGCTGGACTTTATCTATGCATCCATGCTCTAAACATACGAATAGATAAAATTGAAGTGTCTGTTCGTTCTGTCAAAATAACATCATTTTACTAAATGCTTATGAAAGTACATACGGTACTTATAACAAAAGATTTTTTTTTTATTTATTAATCTTTATGCACAAGTAAAAAAAATACTGTACAAAAGCGGAATTAATGCCTGAGGGATTTTCTACCAGTCAACCTTAGGGTGATGCAGAGATTGAGGAAGGTAGCGAAGGAGGAGGCGGAACGCGTGAGGGAGAGGCAAAATTCGCGCCCTCACGCCCCTAGCCGCCACAGGCGACGCCCTGGGCGTCGGGAATCGCAGGCCGATTCCCGGCCACCGTAGACGCGGGCTTGCGGACGGCGAACAATGGGCAGCTCGCCGTTCGATAAGGACCAGACCCGGGTCGACGGAGCGTTGTGTTCCACGCGCGCCTCAAAGAGATGTCAGCATCAATGAAGGTGTCTGCTAGGGCCGATGCCTGCCAGGGTTGCGGGAAAGTCCGAGAGGGATACCGTGGCCCCTGGCACAGGCAACTGAAGGAACGCGGGTGGGTTTTAGTTAGTAAGAGTCTGACACGCCCTCCCACTCTGCCCAGAGCTGGAAAAGTTATTTGACGATTTCCCACCCCCAAAAAAAAAGGGGGGATGCATAGATTTAAACCATGGCAGGTGCAACATACGGGGTAGATAGCTCGGAAATGACTATAAAATACAAGAATAAATACTAACATAGATTACATACATATAAACAAAATAAACATTGGTCAAGAGAAATAACGATCGGTAGAGGAGAAAACGAATCCAGCAACTCAGCGCTGGGATGTTTCAGCCAACTTCCGACGGATATGTTCACGTGCCTTCGCTTTAAAAGATAACCGACTGGTTGCGGTCCTAATATTCAGATATTTTATCGTACGCTGTCTGTTTTACCTATATTTATGAAAACGTTTATTCTTTGTAGGATCAGGAAGGTGATTGTACAGTCTTTTATTCAAATTAACCAATAAATAGTAAATAACTAATAGAAATTAAGCACAGCGCTGATATTTCTGCACTACGCTTGTATGGTTTACGAGGTGAACCTAAACGCACAAAATAGACGATAAATCTGAAATAATGAGATAAATACTGTACCCAGATATTGCAACCTAGTCTCTAATATTTTCCTATACTTAACAGTAAAAAGAAGGAGAGCAACCAAACTAATATAATAACATAAAATTGATTTATTGACACAAGCTATGCATACCATCTTACATAATTCCCTGGCTCCTACGTTAGTATAAACTGCGTTACAGGAGCCAGAATACCGTACTTCTCTAATACCAATCACCAATGCAAACTGCCCTTACAATTCAATGCATAAAACAATGCGTTCACTGACAAACAGGCGCGCGCCGCAATGCATTCTGTCGTATCGAAGTGGGCGTTAAGGTCGCATCGACTCCCACGCACCTATCATATTATACAGAATAGTGAAATTACATTCGAAACGCTGCATTATTTTAGTACCGAACTGGTTCTAGCTATTGTTTCTGGGTTAAACTTTCGGTTTTTATTTTATGATCGGAAAAATCGTTTTGGAGAAAGATCTTATACAATATACCTACCTATCGATTTTAGTGGGGCATGATTATAACAATAAAGAAAATATCGTCTTAATTTTAAATCAGAAGCAATGGTGGCACCTATTTATATGTGTATTATAAATTATAGCGAAATTAAAACTGTTTAAAGAATTTTTTAGAAAAAAAATTTTTTTAAGTACTACGAGGTTTGGGAACGATTCTGATGCCAAAATATTATTAATATTTTTAGAGTATTTGTCTGTTGGTATGTCTGTCTGTCTGGATATATGTTCCGGATTGGCGCAAAAACTACTGAATAGATTCTGTTCAAATTTTGCACAAATATCCCATAAAGGTCTGGTTATCGATTATGCTATGAAATTATCACGATATTTACTATGGGGATTAACAATAATGTATTATGTCCGTATTCCTCAACAGTTTACTGCGAGATTTATTACGATGATTTATTTGCTGTTAGATACGGATTCAATCTCTGAAATGAATCATCACGTGATATCATCATTGAATTAACAAAATGAACCAATGTTGTAGAGGATATGATATGACTTTACTTAACTCAACTTATAAATGGCAATACACGCCACAGTCACAAGAGCGAAGCCACGGGCACAGCTAGTGTTTTAATAAAACATTTATTAAGGGCCACAAAAACATGACAAAATCAAGCGGCATGACATGAAAAGCATGACGGCACGGTTGGCGCAGTGGTTAAGCGATTGACTGCTGCGTTACGTGTCGCGGGTTCGATCCCCGCACGGAACAAATAGTTGTATGACCTGCAAGTAGTTGTTCCGGGTCAGTCTGTTTGTTTATGTGTGTTTAAATGTTTGTAAACGCACCCACGATACAGGAGAAATTCCTAGTGTGGAGCAACGTTTTAATAAAAAAAAAGGACTTTTATAATCCATGTTATGAGAAAGCTTTTCGCCATGCGCCCATGATTAATAGTTTTATTTTTATTTATTTTTTTAAACCTTGCCCCACACCAGTAATTTCTCGTGTATCGTGGGTGCGTTTACAAACATTTAAACTCACATACAGACCAGATTACGATATAACAAAATCGGCAGCAACGTTCTTCTGTCCTTTTTATCAAATTACGATCACCAATGGGCTGAGCAAGCTCTGTGATCAGCGGGGCCAGCACGGCCTCTGTGGTAGGCCTAAGTCACGCATTTTATCACGGTCTTTGCTCCCAAACTGTGATCAAAATGTGTGACTCAAGCCTTTCACATTAGGCCATGCTCGCCCCGCAGAAAGAGGGGATATCACCTTTTGTATAGCTAACCGTTCATTGTAACACTCATACTTGCTAATAACCGATTGTGTTGTATCATAACCAACAAGAACCTTTCAACCCTGAACTAAATACCACACTTAAAACCGATACCGATACAAGCAAAGTTTAAACCCGAGTGCATAATCGTGCTTTTAAAACCATTCGCACACACATACCTCTGAATTAAAGACATAACGCGAACAGCTACAGTTCTGTCGGCAAGTGTACCCGCGACCTACTTTCAGCGAATCGATTGAGCACTCGATAACGCGTCGTTTAATCACAATGTGGACAATTAACTGAAAACTTTAATATACGTAGTTATGTAAGTATAGCTAGGGATGTTCTTTGTTAAGCAAATCAACAACCTACGTCATATTGCCGTGTTAGCCAGGGTATACAACTGGTCTGCCAGGGTTGCGGGAAAGTCCGAGAAGGATACCGTGGCCCCTGGCACAGGAAACTGAACGAACACGGGTGGGTTTTAGTCAGTAATAGTCTGACACGCCCTCCCGCTCCGCCCAGAGCGGGAGAAGTTATTTGATGATTTCCAACCTCAAAAAAAGGGTTATTTGGCCTGAGTTTAATATGCGACATGGAGTTTTCTTTTTCATTGCACATGTAGGTACAGTTGAGGTACAGTTGAATGGAAAACTTGTGCATGAGCTTTGTCCAGTGACTGAATTAATGAACGACTTGATTATTTATTTATACATTCATTCAGTCAACAGGCGTTAGCAAAATTTGGAATTGATTGAGATCCGGGCTTGCAAGCTTCCTCAGTTTTAAGTTAAAGTGCACTTCAGGATGTTGGTATAATGGCTTTTGCAATCAATTGTTGCAGAAGACAGGTTTTTACCAGGTTATTGACTGACGGATTGGTGAACGTAGTAAGTTTTGTCATGATAAAGGCAAGCAAGGTTTTGCTCATCTTCACAATACATACTTTTTTTTTAAGGTTCCTCTGTGTACGAGTTATAAATGTTTATTGTATTGTATTTCAGTCTCAAATCTGTGATAAAACCAAAGAGAAATGAATATGATGTTTTTTTTTTGGTGGCGTCGTCGACCGCTGCTAGTGTATTTATCTACTGAAATATCAGTTTAAAAATCAGTTTCTTTGTGTAAATTACACAGACGTATTAATATCGATATCTAAACACAATAAAAACATATTTTCTTACTCATACTTCAAGTAACAAAACTACCAGCGGTCCCTGTTGACCCCTAAAAAATATCAAATCTTTTTTATTTTTATTTTATCGTGTTTATATATCGATACGCATCACGTCTGCAGACTTTCGCTAGCTAATTTTATTTGACCTTGTATATTTTATTAAGCGGTTTAAGTCAGTGACTACTAAAATACAATCTAGGCTTAGTTTGGGAGTTGGTAGGTAGGTATCATCTAAATTATATGCTGCTGCAGAACCATCAAACATCTTTAAAAATTGTACTAAATAGCTTCACAATACCATACTTTTTTGTTTATTTTTCCATAAATATGTTTGTTCTTATTTTTAAATCAAAGTAGTAAATATATTGCGAACGATAGTAAACTTAATGTTTGAGTGACAAGGTTTCCACTCAAGTTATATGCAATCGCGGCCATTTCAGCGATGTGTTTTTGTTCCTAATCCTTAATCTAGTGCTATTGTTGATCGAAGCTAAATATATTAAGTTTTTGTAGTACCTACTTTCATATCGAAATACTATACAATACAATAGTCAAATACAAGTCAAATTTAATTTGACCCTGTATACAGAACTTATTCCTCTACTCCAGTAGAATATCTGAAATGTATGCTAAGAAACCAAACACACTCCGTACATAGGTACTTCTAAAGACTCCCATACTTTGTTTTCGTACGATATTTATGATGTAGGAAGCAAACATTATTTTTCATGTTCGCTATTCCTGTTAGAAATACATACATTAACCATATTAGTTGGCTACATCGAGGAAACGAGTAAAAATCACGTACACACACAGAATAATAGTACTTACGTGCCGCCGCGTTCGCTGCGGGGACAGTACTGGCTTAGTTTTATGTCACAAAGTTGATGTTGCGTCAGTAAATACGTGGTTGTTACTTATGAAAGGATTAGGGCACAGGGGATAAAATATAATCTCCTACAGGTATTCTATAATAAAAAAGAGAACAATAGAAAGAAGCAAAATGTTCAGAACAAAATGTAATCCTGCAGCCGTGCTAAACACAGGCCAATTACACCGCAACATCTTAAAAAGCCAAATTTAAACATTTAAAAACACGAGTTCCAATTTCAAAAACAAAGCCTGCGATTTCCGTACTGCGAGTGCAATAGACAGCACTACACGAAAATAAGCGCAGCATGTAAAATGGAACGGGCGCGTTTCGTCGCGCGGCAAAACGCGGCTCGGCCCGGAACGCGATTATTGCAGCTCCAATGGTGCGATTAACCCTCCGCTAGCGTGCTTTTGTCGTCTAAAACGTACTTTTATACCAACTTAATAGCTTCGGCAACGTTCTCGACAACGCTCGTGGCCCACTTTACAACATTATGAAAGTCTTTACATCAAACTTTAAAACGGCTACAGAAAAACGTGGTAATAGATATAGTTAACGACAAAAAGTCACCGAGCCACGGCTCGTTGCGGTTTCGTTCAACTGTTCCAAATCCAATTGCACCATTAACCCGTAACTGCCGCGGCAAAACACGGGCACCGCAATAAAATCAATGGGACACTTACACCGCCTATTTTCATTCAAATAAATTCGCTCTATAGGCTCAAGTTAGCGGATAAACTAGATATAACTGGTATTAATCGAGTTCGGAAACGATCGATAGTTATGGAGATATATGATGGCCAACTTCTGGGGAGATTTGTTTTAGAATAAAAGCTTATTGTCTGTGACTGCGAAGCTTTCATTGTCGATAGTATTAAATAACTCGGGAGTAGTGCTTGACAAAAAGTATAAAAGGCTTCGCATTTAATACATGGAGTCTTGTATCCAGCAAGGTCTAGCATGGAGCTGGCTTGGCGCCAATTTTTTCATGTTTTCTGGAGTTCCATTGTGTGCGATCGAAACCCTGTTGCTTTTATTGGCGGTGAATCTAGGTATATTGCCGAATCATGTTATGCATCTTGGAAGATATATTTTACCGCGCTGGAAATTGCTTTTAAGAAATTTGTTATCTGGTTGCTCGGGTTTGAATGATTGCTTCTGAAGACATATCATAAGTAGTTACAAATTGATTTATTAATGTTATGCATTGAAGTTACAAGAAAAAATATCAGATAGCTTTCTCATAATTTTCGGCTTTCACCTAGAATGTATTCTGACACATTATCACTATTATTTTTCAGCTACAAGCACGCTTAAATGAAATGTCTTAATCAACACAGTTCTATCCAAGGAAAGTTCTTTACGGAACCCTCCCAAACTCACATAGACACTTAGTCGTTCTACATTCAAGACACGAAAGCAAGGAAACAACTACCCACTTTATTGGTACATGCTGTCTTGAGCACTACTTGTTTATAGTAAGACTAGACGCGCCCCGTGGCGCCGGCTCGGATTCCTTTACTGCTCATTGTAAAACTGTGCTAAGATTTAGTTGGTACGTTGGTGTTTGTCGCTGGGGAATTAGATAAAACATGGTGGTTCGGTTAGATTTAACTTGTTAGGTTAGAGAGGCAAATTAGAGAAATAATAATAACTTGGGCTTAAAATCAAAATCAAAAGTCATTTATTCAAATTAGGCTGACAATCAGTACTTTTTGAACTTCAAAATCACATAAGACAGTCCCCGAATTCCCAGTTCACCGAATTCTGGAACTAATAAAAAAGCCCGGTCTCGATATATAAATTTTTTCGGTAGTTATCGTTGATACACACGGCTACACATCAAGCTATACTTTTCCAGTATAAGCTGATCCCGCATTGTATAGGATTTCCTTACAGTGAGAGGTCAGTGTAAACTGGAAATGTATAGCTTGATGTGTAGCCGTATGTACATACAAATTCAACGTACAGACATCAACGTAATTTTTATTTCGAAGTCTATTGTATTGCGCACAGCAAAAGAGTGGAACTCTCCACCTGCGTCTGTGTTTCCGAACGTATACAACCCTAATCTCTTCAAAGTGAGAGTGAACAGGCTTCTTCTGGGTAAGCTCACTCCACCTCCACCGTCGACGCTGTCTCTGTCACCACTGACCTAGACTAGAGTCAAGAGCAAAAGCATAAAAAAAAATAAACAACATATAATTATTTTTGGATAGTAGGTATAACATGGTTTAATTAAAGTGTTTTCTCGGTGGGAATCTACTCATATTATTGTATAAGTGCAATATAGTTGTGATAGAGACATTTGAAGATCACAAACGCTTGACCTTGACGAGTTGGAAGTAAAGCACCACCTCAACCGCTTCGCGTTATAAGGCGTGCAAAACTCTATTCCGCACAAACAAATAAACCAACACACCCAATAGGTCAACAGCCAAGAAAAGATCTCCGCTAAGATAATATTTTAATGGTTCATGAAACAGCTCCTTCCAGCTTTCTAAACCTCTAGAAAGGTGATATTTGCGTGCCTGTATTATTTATTAGGAAAACATCGAGAGGGACGGAAACCTGAAGTGTGTAGTGGAAAATGTTTATATAGAGGATCATGTTTCTTCGCTAGATGTTGTATATGGTGGCTTTTCTTTGTACGCACGACTACAGATCAAGCTGTACTTTTCCAGTATAAGCTGATCTCTCATTGTATAGGATTTCCTTACAATGAGAGGTCAGTGTAAACTGGAAATTATAGCTTGATGTGTAGCCGTGTGTACAAGGAAGATTACGTAGATTAAATTATTGTATATGTATGTCGACAATGTTCTATTTTCATATTAAGCATATTTGCTTCAATGAAAGATCGTAGGAGATTCCTGAAACAGTAGGTATTAACACGTTTATAATTTTAAATCACGATTGAGGTAAAGGACTATGCCCGTGATTTCAAATGTACCTATATTCTTATTTGAAAGACTATTGAAACCAAAGGTTTTAACATTTAGGTATGTGTTTGATTTTAATATGATTTAATCCAAAGCAACGACGTGTATTAATGATATTTATTTTGTATTTTCAGGTAAGTCTAATGTTCCACACAACAGTAACAAGACCAAGCAAAGACCGAGTAAGTACAGTATGTACAGTCACGAGAACTAATAAGTATACACTTAGCAAAATGTAAACGCGAATTTGTCGCGGAATATTGATTGCAACTTTGAAATAAGACCTATTTAATAACAGTGTAGGTCCCAAAATACTATGTTCATAACAACATAAAATTGCAATCAATACAGTAGAAGAAAATCACATTTAGATGTTGCTAAGTGTATACATATTAGTGCTCGTGACTGTACACACAATTCAACATTGTAACAAATGCGGTAAAGAATGAAAAACATAAATAAGTGATTGGCTAGTAGGTCAATTGACTGCTTAGCATATTCATGACCACCATGCATTTTCATCTCCCTTTCTTTATTTCCTACAACAAATACATAACACATTTAATCAAAACAAACATGTCATCTATTTTGTTTATTCGATTCCGAAGAAACAAAACAGATGACTATCGAAACAATATGTCCATCAGTACAAGGTTCTTTTGGCGGGTGGCCAGAATTGGAACTAAAACCGCCATCTTATTTTGCAATACAATTTCACAAAATTTTACCAACAACCTGTCAATGTCATTCAGGCGCCACAACATTCTTGTAGCACAATGTGACACAACCCTAAAACGCATCTAAGCAAACGAGAAATTACTCAAGCGACTCTTGCGCATACATTTTGTTCTTACGTGTATTTACATAATCAGGTGTTTTCATCGCAGCGGTAGGGTTAACTCAACTGTTATGACTACTGCAAATGACATGTTGGCTTTTGTTCCGCGTTTAAAAAGACTGGGTTCTTTAATATGAGTAGATATATTGTACCGTTCGTTGGTATTAGTTCTATTGAGTTTTAATCGGGATAAATTCATATTTGTGGTAGTCTTCTTTCATTAGTAAGTCATAGCTACCAGTACTTTCAAAAGTTTTTTTAGTTTTCACTTTTTAGTTATGGTACCTAGCCCACACCAATTCGAAAACGATCGTCTTACACGGCCACGTCGGTTTAAAGGCGGTTTTTTTTTATTTAAAAATAATGTATTGTTCATTTTTTTTAAACCCAATTCGCCAATTTCGTAATTAATTTCGATAAAATTTATATGGAACCACCTCTGAAGTATGAGCTACCGAACAAAAAAAAGAATCATCAAAATCAAATCATAATTGGCGGAATGATCACGTAACAAACATACTGTCGAATTGAGAAGCCCCTCCTTTTTTGAAGTCGGTTAAAAATAGCCAAACAAGGGTAAACTGCTTTGAACGTATGTAAGTAGACATTCTGCATACGGAAGTACAGTATTTCTTCCTTTATTACCATATTACCGAAAGCCAATTTGAATTCACGCAGCAAAAAAATTATTACAACCTACTAATATTCTCTAACCTTATCTACGCCCCTGAAAGCTACTAGAATGCCCTTTACTACTTGTCAGCAGATCTCTTTTCGTCCGACAAATTCGATTACTTTCCTAATCAGGCCTCCGTATGGCACAGAACAAAATCACAGGCCATCTACCTCGATGCAAATGTGGCCATACCGCGAAAGCTCCGTGGAAGCGAATGGAACTATGCCAAACGTTATAAATATTTGATTTTATGTTACAGACTATTTGATTTCATTTGATTTGAGATTCAGTCAAAGACTACGAATTTCGCTAGTTAAGATTGTCTTTTGTGTTAGTGCCAAATTATTTTAAAAGCACAGTTGTGACTTTTGGGAAAGATTTTCGCGTTATGCTTGATCGCACGATCTCTTATGCAATTTGGTGCCACATGCACTATATTCAAGATCTGTGTAAGATTAAATAAGACATCGATGTCGTTTTTATCGTCTATTCGCAATACAGTAATAAAGTCTATGTTAGGAATATTATAGCAGTTATCGTTAGCTTGTCTGTCGCCTACGGAGACTAGTAGTCATTTGTCTTAGTTTCTACAGCTAAATGTCGTTCAATAAGACTCAGTTTACTGTGTGGCGGTGATATTGCTCCTTTATCGATGATTGTCCTCTGTGTTATTTAATGTGGAACTACCAAGGATTTCTTCGGAATTATTTAGATAGAAACATCTTTTTCGCGTCTCCTTGAATCAATTATCATGTTCGATATTGCAGAAAACAGTGTACGGATTAAAAAATAAATGCGCCATGTTTCGGTAGCACTTAATCGGCCGCCATTACACGCGATGAACAACTATTTCTGGATAACGATGATGATGATTTCTTTCTCTATATTGGCCAATAAAGTTTGGCGCTTTTCCGTTTTCCAGTCCAACTCGTTGGGCCAACGACTGTCGCACGCCGTTTGGACCCAAATGAGTTTAGAAATCGCCCAAATTCTGCGGGTTGATTATTTCGGAATGGAATAAAATGACCCAAATAAAAATTTATGTTATTGCAAATATGGAAGAGGTTGGGTGGTGCTTGAGATGTTTTTGCTCAGACATCCGATCGATTTTTTGGATAAACGAATTTGGTTTGTTCAGGGGTAAAGTGCTTATTAAAATATTGTTTTATGCTATTTCGTTTATGCGGTCGTCAGTACTTGACCTTATTGGTAAATGGTGTGTATCGTTAAGACAATTTGAGTGACACTCATTAATTTCATTGGATTTGTTTGAAGAAGCTATGGAAACGTATTGTGGAAAAGGGAAGAATAAATGATTGACTTCGGGAAAACGCAAAAGGTATTATTATGTAAAAATGAAGAGAAGGTATATTTACAAAGAGCTCTCAAGCCTCATTAGGTACTCCTAGCCAAGAACAGCAAAAATACTTCGATAGAAAACATTCAAAGGATGTTGGCTAATGTTAAATTTCTATTTTACTTTTCTAAAAACATAAATGCTATTTTCGTCTTTTTAACTAGAGTCCAAACAAAATATTAGTTCCAATTATGAAACCATAGGGAAACTATTCTTCAATTAAGATAGTAAGTAGGTAGTCGAAATCAAAATCGTACGCTATTCGATCAAAAAGAGTACGCAGAAACCGGAAACTTTTATCTACAAACACTCAGACTTGATAGTTTTATATCCAGTGTCGCCATGACATCTCGGCAGTTTGAAAAATTGCGAAATTCCTAACAATGTATCGAAAATAGGGAGGTGATACGACAAACAACAATATCGATACACACTTTGAGCGATGTTGGTGTTGTAGACTTGCAAACATGTCATTATTTTCAATGCGTCCATTAGTTTAATCTTTTTTATATGGCGCTTTTAGATACATACTCGAACCTTTTAGGTTTTGATACTATAATAACCGTATGTTATTTTACGACGGCTCGCATTATCTTTCTCAACTTTACTACATCTGATGAGAATACCAATAACTTTCTAAACGTAAAATGTGAGGGAGACGTTGCTTTAAGTCGCAGATTTTGCAAACGAACCGTGCAAGAATTGTGAATTTATCGACTAAATTTATCGACTAGTTAGTACGTGGGCATCACTATCAGTGAAGGTCGCGTTGATTTATAGTGACGTGCAACATGAGTTATCGATACCGGTGTCTCGATTCGATCGGCTGACAGGTTTTGTTTGAATCTTTGAATATCTTATCGTTTTATTTACTGTCGTTTTAAATTCTGAATATAATTTTGCTATGTGGTCCTGCCACACGTGGTTTCTTTGAATATTTATAAATTAATATATTCCTAAAAGGGAATTATTAATCACTCGTTAAGGTTGAAAGTTGAAGCTACAGGGAATACTGTGATAGGTACTTACATTAAAATCCGTTACTAAGATTTACTTTATCGTCTTCTGTGTCCTTATTCAATCCAATTTCCTCCCAACCACCGAAGCAAAAGCGAGAAAAACAATTAACTATAACGGTGCAAAGATTGCCAAATAAAAAGCGTCTTAGACACACAAACTAAGTGGCTACTATCCACAAACGTCGGTAACCCAAGTCAAGACGGGATTTATGGATTAGTCTGGTAACCAACCATTATACCCCACTTAGTCTGGGGCCGGCAGAGAAGGGGCTTATTCCACGTCTTGCACAATAGCTTTGAGAACCCAGCTTTTAAGATTAGTGGCAAAGCACAGACTTTATCATCGGTAACCGTGTTTTGAGATGCCTTGGCTCTTGACTTTTGCCTGTTATATGTTCTTAATTAAATTTTACTAAGCCAAGGATCGCCGCTTAAACCGGGGTTCTGTCCCCACGTGTGTGCGGATGCGGGGTGAGTCTGTGGTGGACATCTCGTTTGCCAGCCCCGCTCTGTCACAGCGTGTCATTGACTGGCGCGTCATGGAGGAGGTGGAGACCTACTCCGACCACCGGTATATCCGGTTCGACGTCTCCGCCCAGACCTCTAGCGCGCCGGTCCAACAGGCCCCGAGTGGTCCGCGGTGGGCGCTGAAGCAGATGGACCGGGAGCTCCTCCTGGAAGCCTCGATCGTGCAGGCCTGGGTGTCATCACCGGACAGGCCTGCCGATATTGACGATGAGGCGGAGTGGTTCCGGGAGGCCATGTCCGAGATTTGCGACGTGGCAATGCCCCGAGTCCGTCCAGGAAGCGCCCGACGTCAGGTGTACTGGTGGTCGCAAGAGCTGGAGACGCTACGCAAGGCGTGCGTCGCAGTGCGACACCTGTACTCCAGGCACCGTAGGCTCCGCATACGCCCTCCGGATGCGGAAGCGACGGAGGCGGAGCTGTACGAGGGATACAGAGCGGCGAAGACCGCCCTCCAAGAGGCTGTCCAGCGGGCCAAATATACGGCCCGCGAGGAGTTGGTGGAGACTCTGAACGGAGATCCATGGGGGCGCCCTTACAAAATGGTGCGGAATAAACTCCGCACCTGGGCCCCCCCGCTGACGCAGAGTCTCCGCCCCCAGCTGGTGGAGGAGGTGGTGAGCGCTCTGTTCCCTTCACGGGGGGAGCATACTCCCCCACCCATGGCTCCGCCGCTCGCGGTGCCTGAAGCGGACCACGCGGACGACGACGACACCCCTGAAGTGACCGGGGTAGATCTGAGAGTGGCGGTAGGTAGGCTGAAGGCCAAAAATACCGCCCCAGGACCCGACGGCCTGCCAGGAAAAGCCTGGGTCCTGGCCTCGACGGCTCTTGGGCCTCGACTGGAGGCGCTCTTAAGCGCATGTATGGAGAGAGGCCAGTTTCCACTCCGTTGGAAGACGGGGAAGCTGGTCCTCATTCGGAAGCCAGGGCGCCCTGCGGACTCTCCGTCCGCATACCGGCCCATTGTGCTGCTCGACGAGGTCGGCAAGCTCTTTGAGAGAGTAATTGCAGGCCGCCTCGTCGGGCACCTGGTGAGGACGGGGCCGGATCTTGCGGATAGTCAGTTCGGCTTCCGCAAGGGGCGCTCGACGGTGGACGCCATCATGCGCGTTAGAGCCCTCACGACGGGGGACGCGGTGTCTCGGGGCGGGGTTGTCGTGGCGGTGTCACTCGACATCGCCAACGCATTTAACACCCTGCCCTGGAGTTGCATTGGGGAGGCACTCCGGTATCACCGGGTGCCAACCTACCTCCGTCGAATAGTCGAGGCATATCTGACGGACAGAGCCGTCATCTACCCCGGTCGCGATGGGGAGTGGAACCGGCGAGAGATGTCGTGCGGTGTCCCACAGGGATCGGTTCTAGGGCCGCTCCTGTGGGACATCGGTTACGACTGGGTGCTGCGGGCCGACCTCCCTGATGGCGTCAGCATGGTGTGCTACGCTGACGACACGCTGGTCCTGGCGAAGGGGAGGTCGCATCAGGCGGCGGCCGACGCGATGACACGCGGGGTTGCGATAGTCGTGGAGAGGATCCGGCAGTTGGGTCTCGAGGTGGCTTTGCACAAGTCCGAGGCCATGTCTTTCCATGGGCCCCGGAACAGGCCACCATCGGGATCCCAACTAACGGCAGGAGGGGTTCACATCGGCGTCGAGTCCACGATGAAATACTTAGGACTCGTGCTCGATAGCCGGTGGAACTTCGTGGAGCACTTCCGACGTTTGGCCCCCAAACTGGAACGGACTGGGGCCGCCCTCAAGCGGCTCCTGCCCAACCTGAGGGGTCCAAACGCCTCCTGCCGGAGGCTGTACGCGGGGGTCGTGCGGTCCATGGCTACTTATGGGGCCCCGGTGTGGGCGCGTTCACTGCGGCGAAGAGCCGCCCACTATCTGAACGCGCCCCAAAAGGTGGTAGCCGTAAGGCTGATCCGGGGCTACCGCACGATCTCGGGCGAGGCGGCAAGCCTCCTTGCCGGACTGCCGCCGTGGGATCTGGAGGCGATAGTCCTCGCGCGCCTGTATGAGTGGCGCGCGGAGGCACTACGCCGGGGGGAAACCCCGCTTCCGCGGCAAATCGCGGCGGAGCGGACGGACCTCCGGCGCGATCTCATGGCGGCATGGAAAGAGCGACTGTCGCAACCCAGCGCAGGGCACGCCACGATAGCGGCGGTAAGACCCCTCTTTGAGGAGTGGCTAGAGAGGCGTCACGGCGTCCTCACCTACCGCCTGACGCAGGTCCTCACCGGACACGGAAGTTTCGGGAGGTTCCTGCACATCATCAGGCGGGAGGAAACGCCCGGGTGTCACCACTGCGATGATCGCCCCGAGGACACGGTGGAGCATACGGTGGGGGCCTGCCCTGCATGGGCGGAGCACCGCCGTGTCCTCGTAGAGGCGATCGGCAGCGGCGGCGATCTCTCACGCCCGGCCTTGGTTCAAGCCATGGTCCGGGGCGAGGGGGAGTGGGAGGCAGTCGCCTCCTTCTGCGAAGCAGTCATGCTAGCGAAGGAGGTGGCGGGACGGGAGAGGGAGAGAGTCTCCCGTCCAAGCCGCCGCGGTGGACGCTCCGGGCGTCGGGAGCCGCGTGACGACTCCCGGCCACCGTAGGCGCGGGCCTGCGGGCGGTGAGTAATGGGTAGCTCACCGTCCGATCAGGACCAGGCCCGTGCTGGACGGCGCGTACGTGTTCCACGCGCGCCTCAAAGAGATGTCAGCATCATAGAGGGGGTCCACTAGGGCCCAAGCCTGCCGGGAAAGCGGGATCATCCAAAAGGGGTACCGCTGACCCGGAACATAAAGGGCCAAGGAAGGAACACGGGTGGGTTTTAGTCAGTAAGAGTCTGACACTCCCTTCCGCTCCACCCAGAGCGGGAGGAGTCATTTGATGATTTCCCATCCTCAAAAAAAAAAAAAAAAAAAAAAAAAGGATCGCCGCTTACGCTGCGAGGAAGATATGGATGAGGAGTCTGATGTAAGTCAATGTGGTTTATTTATCGATATAATGAGTTATGTGGTCTGTTTTATGGGACATCACTAAATTCGCAACGTACCAACTGGGTCCGACAATACTGATATTATCAGGAATGAAAACTTTTATTTTCCTCTTACTTTCAAAGTACTGCTCTTAATTTGAAAGGTGATCGTGGACAAGCCTGATTGCGCGTTCCTCGGGCACTGGACCCGTATGCACAGCTACAGGTCTGGTGCAGCGGGAAGCGGACATTCTTAAAGGTTTTGTTAATTAGTATTAGTTTTATTTTAGTATTCAATTTATTTTATTTTAATTCAGTATAACGAGAAATGTTACTAACATAGTTTTATAAGTGTTACTAACAAAAATACGAATCGTTTGTGTTCGAAGTAAATAAAGAGATAGGTAAATAAAATAAAAATGTCTAATTATGTCAATAATTACATTTTTAAATCTTAAATTCTACTTGAAAATTATAAATAAACATGCCATACTTAGTAACGGTACGAGTGGTAAACCATTTTAAAATCAGAGACACTCATTAAGAACACCAAATGATTATCTTTAAGGCCAAACTTTAAAACATACATATTCACGCAACATGGGCATAAATTCTGCATTATAAAGCAGGTGTGCTGGAGCCAAAACATGACATATCACATAATACAAAAGTAAACTAAACCCAGGTGTGAATTGTTCACATTACTCAGACCTACGTGACTTTTGTAGTTCATTTGAACACTACATGTGAAGACTCATTTACACAAAGAGAGTTTCTTGCCCTGTTAGAAGCTCTCACTCAAGCAAGAATCAGAACTCGCCTTCAATTATTCATTCAAAAATCGTAACACAAATTGATGCAACAATTTTAAAGTCTGTGACTGACACGCACTCCAAAACTGACTTAATTTTCACGAACGCTTAAAATTTTCAAACGCAAGGTGCATCTCTCTTTTCGGCATACGAATACGAGATTCGAATACGTATTGTTTACACGAGTCAATTTTTCTGATCTTTCTATGAACACCTAGTTTGACGACACGTTTGGTGTAGTGGCTACAGTGGCTAAGTGTAGTCAGCGAAACCAAATGGTCCTGGGTTCAAATCCCGGTAGGAGCAAATGTTTGTATGATGAATATGGACATTTGTACCCGAGTAATGGATGTATATTTATAATATGTATGTATTTACGGAAAAAAAATGTATTTAAGTAGTGTATCAACCATCTGGTATCCATAGCTTTTACAAAATAAATATGCAGCCGGTCTGAATTTAGCTTTGAAGATTCTTGTAATTTTATTATCTTTGAGAGCTTATTAAAAACAAATAGTAGTCCATTCTAAAAGTGGAATAAATAAACATTCGTATTTAATTCCATAAAATCTCTGAACAAAAAGATTTCTGTAAAACAAGCTTTTGAGCTCATGGAATTACTAAAAATTACTTGAATTACATAGAAAAATGAACTCTGTTGTATAAAATTCAAGAATGATACGCCGTAAAATTCATCTTATCTTGAGTAGAAATTCTTTATTAAGGCGGATGCGCTCAGGTAGCCCGCGAAATTAAAATTTTCTCACATTGTTTGCAATTTGCAGGTCAATGTCAGGCTTAAGTCGATTAAAATATGATTTGCGACCGTAACAAATATGGCTTTACAGAATAATTATTATCATTAGAATCAGCAATACAACTCCTTAAGTTATAATTGGCCTCAAATGTCATGACTTCGTAAAATAGTCATTCAATAGGGTAATATGAACATAGAGAACTCTCTATGAAACTCTCTCTCTACTCTCTCTCTAGAATTATAATGATTTTAGTCATCAATACAACTGTATTGATGACTAAAATCATTATAATTCTATAAATAAATATTTGTTACGGCCGCGAATCATATTTAGATCAACACACAATCTGATACTGACCTGCAAATTGCAAAAAAAACGTAAGATAATTTGAATTTCGCGTCCTACTCTGGCGCTGTCGCCTTAAGTTACCACCAAGTAAAATATCGTAAAATAGATAATAGAGCTACACTATAAATAAAGATTTTTCTAAAATTCCAACACTTCAAATACGAATTGCCTCACAATCTCCCACAATCGTTCATTCCTTGATGACGTTCATTCCTTAGTGACGTCAAGACGTGTGAATGAATGACGTGAACGAAATTTATCGACAGATTATCTCTTGAGGGTCGTCTAAATAATATATCGACGTAATATTTTAGTAATAGTGGGTTTAAAGTTTCCAAAGCGGCTTTTTGATACTTATAACATCGTTTTTTTAAATATATTTTCTTCTTGTAATCTTACTTTCTCTTTAAGCTTATTTAATTTCTTAGTTTTTCTTTAGAGGTTTTGTTTTTTTTTCAATGTCAATGGAAAGCTACATAGTAAAAATAAAGAAAGAAGCCTTTACGCATTCAACAATAACAATAATGTATTATTTAAACTAATGATATTTTCGAACCTGAACCTAATTTTCTCGACGAAGACATTGCTTAACCACTTAATTTCTAAATGGTATATTAAATCATTATTCGAAGATTCGACCATAAAAGAATATGTCATCAATTCCATATTTTTCTAACAAATTAAACTATAAACTCGTACTAAGCCGGCGACATCCCGTCCGCCCACTACACTCATATAATTACGATATTAGCTATTCACGTTCATCCTCGGACACAACAATCGTAATATATTCTCCAACGAATATATTATATCTTCATTAGGTTTTATTGTGTTACCGACTCATTAGTATAATTTATTGTACATTTGTACCGACCAGTTCTACCGCCCGTCTTCTTTGGCTGTTAACTCATCAACATCTAATATTTGTTATTTCTTCTCTCAAGCTTTGTCTCCGTTCATTACTTTATTGTTAGAGTACACATAGAATATGTTATTAACAAGAAATTTGGAAATGAACATACAAATGTCTTGTTCGCTACAGGCAAAATACCTAGTAGGTTTCTTTAACACATTTTTCTCTTCGTATTTCGAGAATTTTCTGCTACCGTTTTTATTTGTAACTAAAAGACAATGTCCTGTTCAAATTTCGATAATTCATACAAAAAAGGACGTTCAGTTGGTCCCGAATTTGAATTTTTCCGGGAAACTTATTGATTTTCCTTTCCTTAAGAACCTGGTTCGGACTATTACGACCATTTTAAAACAAAAAATAGCCAAACCTGTTCAGCCCTTCTCAAGTGGTGCGCTTAGCAACGAGCAGCGTTTCATTTTTATTATATAAACTAATTTGGGTCGAACGTGACATGAATTTAGTTTTTCTTGGCGTTTATACAATACTTAAACTCGTATACTATTTAACTGCCAATAACCAAAGCACGGTGATACAGCACAAAGCTGGTATTTAGCTTCCAATGAAAGAATCATCCGAAACGGTCGAACGCTTTTCGAGATTTCCACAAACAAACTCTCGATGCGAGATAAGGAAATATTTGACTAAAAGGTTCTTGTCGACGACGATGGAAATAATCTGTATATTTTCTTATAATAAAACAAGCTCAAGTACGGGCGAACCGAAAAAACACATTAAGAGCATTCTAGCGATTGAATAGATCAATAAAAAGGAGACGAAGATAGAAAATATTATGCAAAGGAAAAACTCGGTGAAATAAAGTGAAGTGAGACGCGCGAGTGAATACATCCCGGTCGGAAATGTTCAGTTATTTTGATTTATATCTGGCGTGCACTTGCGATTAGGAGACTGGGAATATAAATTGTGCTCGTGTTAGGAACCGAATTTCCCCGAAACAAAATTTTACGATAAAATGTTCCCAGAATAAGAATATTAGACTTATCCGATCCCGATCTCAGTGTTCCAGCGGAATAATACGTGTTTCCTCTACATTTGATGATTTAATCTCGTACAAATTCCAGTTATTACTTTATGGAAAATGCAAATTTTTTGCCATTAACCTAATAGCTATGTTTGAGAATGGTACATCTGAGCGCTGAATATTTAACAAGTAAACATTCTTGCGACTTAGTCGCGCACATGCGAGAGTGTCGGCTATCAGATCGCGCAGTCCCGGGCGAGTTTTCACCTGCCCTGACAAGTTTAATATAATAATATTTTCCTTGCGCCATCTCACTCGCAATATTAAAGTAGAGTCCCGCCATCTTGGGCAAGGTTTTTATTTAAATTACAATAATGCTTTGTGGCTTTTATAATGAGTTGGCTCTAGTTAGTTATTTTTATGAATTACAACGCCTTTTAGAGGTAAATGGTGGGTAGATGTTACAGGTTAAACAATATTATTACATTAATAATTAAGGTTAGAACAAAAAAGAAAACAAACTTGAAGACGTGTGGCATCTACCAACCCGCACTGGGCCCGCGTGGTGGATTATGGCCCACTCTCTCTCACCGAGAGGAGGCCTGTGTCCCAGCAGTGGCAACGTTCAAAGTCAAAGTTAAAGCATTTATTTCAAATAGGCACATAAAATAAAAGTCACTTTTGAACATCAACATTGACATTAAAATAGAATTTATTCTAGTCGCCCCTTCCAAAAGGTAGTTTTGTATGTAGAAGAATGGACAAGAAGCACCACCGTTGTTACTCTTATAAAATGACTATTCCAATATTTTGTATACATCAATTATATAATTATATGTGAAGCCGATACGGCTTATAGGCTGACGTTATAGGCTGATTATGCTATGTTATGATAATGAAGCTTGTTTACTACTAATTATAACGAACATTTTTATTTTACAAAAGTAATACCTATAAAAACAATGAAACTCATGCAAACGCGTTTCATTTGGACGCCAGCAACTCTCCAAACAAAAAGAGAATTTCGTTCAAAAATGATGTGTATTCAGCACTGGAAATATTGCAATGTTATTATTACACTTTCCTCTCTTCTCTAAAACTAAGCAAATAGCACGGAATAATATTGTTGCTTCCGTTTCCGGAATTTTTAATTTACGCGCCGATACGATGCTCCAATATCCGGCCATCGTTCACCGAATCGGGTGATGCAGTCTTTTATTAAAAAAATCGCACCAGTTTTTACGATATCCATAAAACAAAGCATTAGTTATTTTCTCCCCTATCTGCTTCACAAAGTGGCGAATTCTTAGAACTAATAGACGATAATGTACAGGGAAATTTATTTTTAGCATGTTGACACACCAACCAAGATAATTTTATTTGACTCGTTATAGCCATTTCATGGTTGATTAAAGTTGACGGTTATGTTTAAATATACAAACATTATAAGTTGATCGCCAATTTCTTGAACAATACTTTTCTTCGACCGTACATGAAAATGTAGTTACGGCCGTGAGTTTGACCAAAAACTTTTTCGCTTTAAAGAAAGCAACAATTTATAAGTAACGGCCACTTATAGGGAAATCACAGCATTGTGTCATACATTATTATTACCCATTTATTGCATTGTTGCAGAAAAGCGTTGAAAACCTATTCAGGGGTCATAAAACGCTCAGGGGCTCGCGAAAGTAGTAAAAATCAAATAGAAATTATGTACAATGTGACCAGCCCGTAATGTATGGAGACGATCTTTAAAATCAGCTGTGTGAAGGTTAACACAAACTTGCAGGTCTGAAAGGGTCTGTTAAGGCTTCAATTTAACTAAAATTCAATTCAACTAGAAGATTTAAAGACGTTAACGACTACAATAGTGACGCAAAGTAAGTACCTCATCTAGTTTAAAAAAAAAATATGATTGACGTGTAAAAGTGTTTGTTCAAACCTACTTACAGAAATAAATAATTTATCATTTATTTATCAATTATCATTATCATTTACATTCCGACAATGCAGATTATTCTTTGTGGTAGCAACATTATATTTGATTTTGTTTTTTTGAAAGCCCGTGGCAGCTATATTCTTTACCTGTTTTATGGGTGGTTTTACGCACTACCAAACCTCTTTTCTTTAATTTGTCAAATGGCTATACTTCATATTTGCACCAAAGGCAACCCCATTTCATGTCCAGACAATCACTGTCCATTCCAAGGTTGCCTGGAGAAGATCACAAATCAAATCAAATCAAACGTTTATTTGCCAGAAATACATTGTTTTGGTAAAGGTAAGATCTTATAAGCTAAGTGTCATTGTATGCTGCTTTATTGGATCTAATACATTACAGAATTTGAACACCACCTTGTGTAAAATTTCCTTTTTGAGTATCCTTACACATATAGTATAAAACAAAGTCGCTTTTCGTGCCTGTATGTGTGACCACTTAGATCTTCTAAACTACAACTTAAAAGAGTATCCATGGAGTTTCTTGCCCGATATTCTCCATAGGTACCTACTACGCTTTGGAATGGGCAACTAGTTTCATATTTCTGACTGGCCGACTGCATGACAATCCAAAAGTGCCTGTAAATGGTTTAATTGAGATGAATGCTTTAAGTTTGAGATTGAGTTTTAAATTTACACAATGGATTTTGATGCGGTTGTCACAATCATTTACCTAGTTTTTTTTTCGGAAAGATTATGTTTATTAATAAAAAAAAACTTACCTATAATAAAGAAATTTCGATGTTATGTAAGTCAAAAACCCGTACAAACAGGGGCGGGTCGCTGGTAAATAAATAAATGGCGACTTATGGACTCTAGAACAGATGGTCCCATGATAACTACCGTATGATGTTATCAATACAATGGATTCTTCTGCCCACGTGAAGTAATCTGGTCGGTGTTTATAAATAGCCCACAATACACTTGAAACTATAGCTAAGCAAAGCGTGCATCATTCTTATGAAGAATCAAGATGAGTGGGCTGATGTATTGTGTTCTTCTGGGACCGATTTCTAGGACACTATGTTATATAACATTGAGTTTTTTTTTAAATATATTATTAGAACTGGAGTTGCATAGCTTGCAAAGTAAGCAAGCAGAAGTGGCAGTGGGCTGGCCATGTTTGTCGAATGAAACGTTTGAAACTATGTCTGACATGGCAATTGGCTCATTCATACCTTAATAAACTTCGTTAATATATTATTATAAGGGGCTCGTGGTTAAGTAATAACAGCCGCATGAGTCGATCGATCAGGTTAAGCTACGCTTGCCGCGGATCTTTACATATCGAGACCCCTTCGTGCTTCGGAAAGGACGTTAAGCCGTTGGTCCTGGCTGTCATTCGTAGATCTTTGGCAGTCGTTGCGTGTCGTCAGAAGCCCGAAAGATTGACAACCAGTCTTACCAAGGGTTATCGTATTATCCAGTTACTGAGTTGTGGAGGTTAGATAGGCAGTCGCTCCATATAAAATACTGGTACTCAGATGCGTCCGGTTAGACTGGAAGCCGACCCCAAAATAGTTGAGAAAACGCTGGGCAGATTATATTATATTAAATATAGAATATATTATTATGGTGGAACAACAGCTTTCGTATCGAAGAGCGAGCTATCAATAAAAACTCCCTCCCGTACTCCATTCTCGATAACCCGGGCCAATAATGTTTTCGTTCGACTAGAAATTTTATGCATAGTACACATATCAGCCGAATTCGATGTCGAATGCAGACTATCGCATATTCGAGCTGTGTTCGCGCACTTGACGGCTTGTAAGCGAAATAGCAAAATGGAGGAATCAGCCGGGGCGACTTGGTAGGATAAACTCGAACAGGTCGGTGTGGGGAATATTCGTGGGTGAATGTGTTGGAAAAGGGGGCAAGGATAGATAGAATTCGTTGGAGGATGATTTGTATCTGGGATGGTGAAAGAGTGTTGTTTTATCACGATTGAATCAGTACTTAGGTAACTCGATACCTTTTCTTAGGTTTATTTTCCTGGCACACATTTATTTTGTCTCACTACTATTCACTGCTAATACATTCGTATTTAGAATGTCCTTACTTATTTCAATAACTACTCACATAATCTATATATTCTGTTTATCTAGCTAGATCATCAAACCCTCATCTTTCATCATCCAAACTATACTCCCATATAATTTCTGCAGTCATCTTCATTTTTGTTTACCTGCTCTGACATGATCTTGACTACTTTCGAAAAACTATTAAATAATCCAGTGATAACTTACCCAATCTTAAAGCCACAACTCTCTGCAATTCGCCTGTTTTTAGACAATTATAGCTCATGTATATATCTGCAATATTACGTCTCCAAAGCCAATTCAAACAGAGCTGAACGCCCAGTCTATTTTCAGGACTAAAAGGAACAAAACGAGCAGTAATAAACTAAGTCCCATACATCAAATGCACCGGACTGCTCTCGCCATCCACCGTTACGTCGTACAAAGCATTAAGTTCAGACTATGTTTAGAAGTAGTACTGTATGAGAATGCATGTTTATGATGACGATAATATGGCTACTTACGTCATGTCTTCATCTCTCTTAAAATGGCGATACTAGCTCTAACTGTTGTTACAAGATGAGCCAGTCAGAAAAATTGGTAGCGAGGGTGACTGTCCATAGTGTACCATTAGTGCACCATAGAGCGATATTTTAAATGTCCATACAGTAATATTAAAAAACTAGCTTCCGCCAGCGGTTTCGTCCGCGTGGTATGTCGATAAAAGGAACCATTGTCATTTTCCAGGGTTCGAAGTATCCCCATACCAAATTTTCATCCAAATCAGTCCAGCCGTTTCGGAGATTAGCCGGAACAAACTGACAAATAGACAAAAATTAAAAAAATATGTTATATGTACCGTAAATACTTTTATATGCATTTAGTAAAAAGATGACATTAAAAACAGACACTTCAATTTTTTTTATTTGTATAGAATATACAGGGTGAAATTGAATTCATGGGCATTCTTTTAAAGGGTCATTGTACTCATCATTATGAACAACTTTTACTGTGGGACCATAACTGAAATCGCGAAAAAAAATCAGCTGTTCCTGTATTTATGTTTGCATATCCCTTCAAAACGTAGGGAACAGCTGATATTTTTTTTGTGATTTGAGGTTTGCTCCCGTAGTAAAAGTTGTTCATAATGATGAGTACAATGACCCTTTAAAATAATGCCCATGTTTTATCTTTCACCCTGTATTTGACACCTATTTGCGACGTTACCAACTTTTAGAACATGCTTTAAGTATCGTAATTTTTGGAGGCTCTTCATTTCCAAGTTATAATAATGCTAGCTGCTAGTCTTTTTTTGTCTAATTGTTTGTCCCTTCTTTAGGCTTAAGTATCACCAGTATCCTATTCTATCACACCTCTCTATCCACTGCATGTTCCAAAAATCATGTCTAAGCTTCATCGCCCAATCGCTTTCCTTGTTTCCAAAATTACCTTAAATTGTAAAAAGTAAAGATAGATCACCAACAAACCATCGCAACTCACAGCCAGGCAACAATAACACATTTATCATGATTAGTTTCAGTAATTTTGCTTTCATTTGAAGCATTTTTCGAATTCGAGCACGTAAAAATCTAACCCAAAATGGGGGGATACTGTGCAATCTTGCACATACAAACGTATGTTAGATGTGTCAGTAGCATTAGAGCTGTGATATTTATAGCTCGGTATTGAACCTGCACTAATCCGGAACGCGCCGGATTGCATACGCATTGGAGCATTGGGTGACAAACTGCCGCGGCATTGCTGATTGCTCGCATCGATTTTGTGACGATCTGAGAGCAGTCGTAAGAAACGCAATATTATTTTTGAGTGAGTAGTCCGTGTTCTGAAAGACTATCTTTTGAGGAAACTGGTATCAATTAGTCAGTTTTCAGGCATGCATTTCTTTATCAATAGTCTAGAAAAAAGTAATGTCATTTACATCAACATCGTAGACTTACGAGAAATATACCGGATCGCAGAGATTTCGACGTGCAAACAATACCTAAACAAGAATTCAGCACACGATTTTAGACCCCCTAGCGTAGAAATTTCTCGTCGGTTATCCAAAAAAAAAAAGTACAATACCAATTATACGCGGTCAAAATGTATGGGCACACCAATTTTTTTTATTTTTATAACCGGTGAAAAATGTCAGCGCAGGGGCGTTCAGAATCATTTGTAATGAATCCATGGTAACAGTAGACCACCCCCATCCTATATACACGGTAAGAGTCCTTGCCCTAATAAGAACTTCAAACAAAACTCTTTTCTTGGGGAGCATTAGACACACAATAGTTGACAGTATTTTCTAGTCTTAAATTCATCATCAGCCAATAATGTTCCCATTGCTAGGACACAGGCCTCCTCTCTGTGAGAGGGAGTGGGCCGTAATCCGCCACACGGGTTCAGTGCGGGTTGTTAGATGTCACGTGTCGTCGAATTTTTGGTTCTAGGACATGCCGGTTTCCTCACGATGTTTTCCTTCACCGTTTTGAAAGCAGTGGCGATGAAATAATTTACACAAAGTAAAGCGCCTGTCTGGGTTCGAACCTACGACCTACAACTCGTAAGTCGCGGCCGTTACCACTAAGCCACCACCACTCTCAGTCTTAAATTAAACAACTTAATTTTATCAGTTCTCTAACTCACAACAATTCACCATTATAACCTTACTAGATACCAGAGATCCATCAATCGGCATAGCCGCGCAAAGATGTCGCCGGCCATTACCGCTCTTTGTGCCCTCTCCTTTGTTTCATGCCAATTAGTCGTAAGTTCCCACCACCGCACCTTCAGCGGCTTCAGAGCTCGACTAGCGCTATTATCGCTTAATAGATTATGGCTCAGCTCCGCTTAGCTCGCCGCTTTGTCTCTAGGTGGCAACATAACCACAGAGTTTCGGTTGTATAAATAATTTTAGTTTAGCGGCTAAGGTGGCGCTTCCAAAGTTAAAGTTTACCTTAAAAGATCTAGTTATGAACTAGTTTCAATAGAATTAGTATAAAATCTGTAGTAGATCTTTAGTTAAGTAATTAAAACTTGGTTTTAGTTACACGAAGATGGAAGATTTAGGTGCGAGCACCGAAGACCATATTACTAGCTACTTCAAATGAAGCTTTAAGTTTTCTCATCAATAGTTCCATAAAATTACACACAAATGAAAGTTGTTTTGAAGAATTGGATTAAGGAAGAAATGTTGGAACACGAATTGGATAACACAGGAAAACACTATAAAGCCACAGCACTATTCCCCTACTACCAAAAAAAGAACGCCACGAACAATCCACAAAAGCAAGGTACAATTAAATTTCACCTCTGGCAATACTAAAATGCTGAAGTACCAAAATCCCACAATAGCACATGGCAACACCGAGATCATTTTTCACCGTCGCGTCGGAAGGAATACGTGTTTGTGTGGACTGACGGCTCCAAAATATAAATCAGACATAATGGTATCTATACAAAGCGCTTTTGAGTTCACACTTGCCGGTTTTTGGGGTTCCATGGGAGGAAAAACTCATTTGTTGTTGTCAACATTATGAATATTGTTTAATGTAAACATTTTATAAGACGTCGTTCTCTGTTTAGGCAGAATCTCGTATGCTCAGCAAAATTACCGTTAACCTTCGCCATCAATACTTCCAGTCGGACGTCAAATACCTTTGTTCGTCGAATCGTTGTGCTCCTTAAGTTCTGAGTTGAGCGGCAAGATTACTGACAAATGCGTGCACTGACTGGACAGGTCCGCTCAATCTGTATGGTTTTTCCTCAAAAGACCGTTTCAGACACCAATCTACATGGTCTTCACATGATCTGACCCAGATTATGTCTGGACTTTAAAAGAGACTGTGACTTCTGAGTTTGTTTCAGCCTTTCTTCTCAGAGTAGTCAGATAGGAAACGCCGACCTCATCTAGTTTTTAAAATATGATTGACGTGTAAAATTGTTTGTACAAACCTACTTACAAAAATAAAATCATTTATCATTTACCTCCTTGATCAGTGTATGATTGTAGCCTTTTCACCTCATCAATCGATTACTCGTCTTTTCTACTCGCGACAACTATTATCGCTGTCTATAATCATGCCTGGTACGGTACATTCCTATATCAATCCTAATAGCGAAATGTTAATGCCTTTGAAGACCAACGGAAGAGTGATCTTGACAGCCAGCGAGACTACCTCAAGAGTAAGCCACCCTCCAACATACAATACAATTACCAAAATGGTATTCTAACGTGTCCGCACCGTGCACGTACTTACTACAAACATAGGCTACAATATAACCAGATAATGGGCAGGCGCGTAACGTAACCCATAGCCGTCAAAAGCAGAAATAGTCACCGTAGCTGAAATCGGCAGTAGAATATAAATATTTTCAGATACTATTTTGATCTAATCGTGTCTTTATAGTCTAGGTTCTACATTCCAAAACGTCGAAACCCTCGTATCGTTGCAATTTCATAGCCATCACACAAATTGTGTTGCACACCGATATTTCAGACTGCGTGTATGCTATTCTGACGTCAGATTATTGCGAAATAGCAATAACAGCAGCGATATATTGGTACGTGTGTAGGCTTTGCACACACTACACACACTGGCCAAATTAGAGGAACACAAAAAAGGTGTGGGTGTATCCGTGGTCCACCGTAACGTGCAACGGTACAGTCAGACAGGATCTTACAGGCGAGGGCAAGGCAGAAATCGTGGAACCAGTGCCATAGACGAACGTTTTATAAGGGAACTTTAAGAAATCGTCGTCAAACGCTGTTCAGACCCGTAACTCTTAGAAGAAGTGCGTAATATAGGTACGTGTCAGTGAACGAAGGGTGATGAGAAGGATAAATGAAGTTGGTTTGAAGTCAGCAAAAGCGCCAAAACTTGAGGTGAGACACCGATTAGCAAGATTAGCGTTCGCTCGTTAGCATCAAAATTGGTTCGATGAGTGGAGTCGCGTTTTATTCTCCGACGAAAGCTGTTTTTGTGTAAGTTTAATCGACGGATGGGAGGATGTGGAGATATCGAAGAGAAACCATCAAGCAATTTTTTCCGAAACAAGGGCTTACGTAGGAGGGTCTGTTATAGTGTGAGGTGATATAAGTTTGAGGGCACACACCGCTCTGGTCATTGATGGCGGTTCTTGGACTGCACACAGGTACATAACTGAAATCCTAGAACCCCGTGTTATCCCTTTTGCCCCATTCATAGGCTCAGATTTCGTGTTTATGCACGATAACGTCGATAACGCACAGCGCTGCACGCTTGAGACTGGTGTAACCCAGGTGGACTGGCCACGATCGCCAGACATGAATCCATTAGAACATGTCTGGTCATGATCGGGCGAAGGGTTCGAGAAAGAAAACCTGCCCCTAGGAATGTTGAAGACCTAAATTGGGCCCTGGGCGAAGAATGGGACACTTTGCCCCAGGAAATGATTGAAGGTACCATCAATAGCAAGGCTAGACGTATCCAGGCACGTGGAGGCAACACGCCCTATATTTTCTTTTTATTTAGCTCTTTTATTAGGTATGCATTAGAAAACATCAAAATTTTTCGGACAAAAGCATTTTTTTGTTTCTTCATAAATAAATCCTAATAAACTCTACATTTTTTTTCTTTCATAAAATAAACGAAGCGCCTCAAATGAAGCAAAAACATTAAATAATAGTCATTAAATTTTAAAAAATAAGGTTTTTTTTTGGTGTTCCTCTATTTTTGCCTGTGTGTAGGTACATAGTCTTTTTTGCAATCGTAGTTTTATGTAAGGTTAACTCTGAATAGAAACAAGGCAAGTTAGAAAAAACCATAAATAGAAGAATTCATAAATAGCTAAAAAAATTATTCACAGAAATACCTACTAAGTAATAGATTTTTAACATATACATCACATCTAGACATACGGCAATCGGTCACAGCTGCTAATTCTGAAATCCATAGGTCTTAGCCTTACCTCACCTACTTAACCTCACCGATTTTAGCAAAGGTCCTACTTGTTCATTAAGAAAATAACCAAGCAAAGACTTCATTTACACTGTTAAAGATTTCTAAGGAACGTTCAACGTCTAGGATACAATATCTTGGATTTCTAAAAGATTGTAAGCACGGAACCTTTCAGCAAAACTCACTTCCGAAAGCTTTCAATGTATCTAACAGTGAGTGCACTAATTACACGGTGTATATTTTTCTCGACCTTGTCTCTCTAATGAACGAATGAACAAATGAACGAGTGAACGGAATGTTTAGCCGTGTTTATTTAGAAACTCTTTGTTCAAATACAGTTAGCCCTGTATGAATGGCAATGTCGTTCTTTCTCGTTTGAAATAAACGTGAAATATGAACTGTTTTTTTAATGTTTTGTTCAGTTTATAATGGTAGCGTTTTAGCGAGTTATAAAAAGAAGTTGATGGTTTTAAATGACAGTATGAAAAGGATAATGTATCCTATTGTGAATGTGTCTTACGTGTGTGTAGTGTAAGCTGTAGTAGTGAATGAACTGCATCCTTGGCATAGTATCTGGTTCTTTTTCTATACCACCTAATACTTTCATGTCTCATGTCTGCATGTTCATTGTAATATTATGTACGGTCTTCATAAAAATGTCTATAACAACATGAGATAGAGGGTAACGAAATGGTTCTGGGTATGTATAGGTACCTACTGTATTTTTTGGGTTAGAAAAGTTTCAACAGTATGCCTGAAATTCATTGCCCCGTCGCAATAACACAGAATAAACTTTTTCCCTCAATTGACTTTTCCAGCCAGCGAAAAATATTAGATACACCAGGTTTCACCGTCCACAAACCGGCACAGAATAATTGTTAAAAAAAAGAATTTAAA
The DNA here is from genome assembly GCA_937001585.2 of Brachylomia viminalis. Classification (NCBI taxonomy): domain Eukaryota; kingdom Metazoa; phylum Arthropoda; class Insecta; order Lepidoptera; family Noctuidae; genus Brachylomia; species Brachylomia viminalis. Next base: position 4,164,244 of record OW443301.2, read on the forward strand.
AAAACCCGCCAACCGTATCTCACTGACAAAGCACCGTACCATACGTAGTAGTAGTACATATCAAGCTATACAATACCTGTATAAGCTGACTTCTGATAGTACGAAAAGCCTATACAATGCGAGGTCAGCTAAAACTGGAATGTATAGCTTGATATGTCCTCGTGTGTACCTATGTCGCTATTATTAAAATTCCCGTGTCCGTCAAAGTACAACGCTATTTATCTATTAAAAACGGTATAAAAGCCACATACACGTCCGCGCGCTCATGTGTCCACACGTTGCGCAAAAAGTACAAAAAGGTGTCGACACGTTCGTGGGACAGGCCCGCCCGTGAAATATGGCTACCCGGACACTCCCGAGTGCGTGGATACTCTGTAATTTATTTATAACCCTGTATATGATAATGGATATATTTTTTAATGATTTTAATACAGGGTTAGGGTGACATGATTATACGAGCAATAAAGGGACAATTTTATTTGGATGGGTTTTTGGGACAAATTAGATTTCGTTTAAGGGATTAATTTTGTCGTTTTTCTGGGCCCGGGACCTTTACTTCGGTTCTAGTGTGTAATATTATGACGAACGTGAAAAATACTTTTTTGTTTTTATCTAATTTACGTGTTATATCCTCTTAAGGGTTTACAAGACGGATAGGCCTTACCGATATTGAAGTACTTTAAGACAATCCACATTAAATCTACAACCTTAAGTTTATTGACGTGTTCGTGTAAATAAAACATTACACAAATAATCACAAACGCCTGTTTTCCTGAAAAAATCCCTTTACTTCCACTACGTTCACTTATTTTAACGGTAAAAGGCTCACGTTTGTTCCGTGTACTTTTCGTCGAACAAAAAAATTGCTCTTTCAAATAAAGGAACACTTCTTTCTTTTTTCCCCGAATTTCTATATTGTACGTTTTCCCGCTGCGAGACGTAAGTTAATAAATTACTTTCACATGTTACAACGTCTCAACAAAGCCCAGGTGTTACAGTTTCAGGCCATTGGCCTGACAAAGCAGCCTTTCCTTTCTGTGCCGTTTCTTTACTCTACTGACAAATTCCACTCCTGATTGGGAAAGGGTTGATGCTAGAAAGAGCGTCTGTTCCGTTATTGTTTTGAATTTTTCCTTTTTAGAACTAAGTTTCGCAATCGAAATATAGGTCAATTTTTTGTAATTTCTTCAATGAAAAACTAAGACGGCCTCATAACAAAACGAGGTTTATCTTAAGAAACTAGTTTAAGCTATCGAGCCGTTTTTGAATATCGAACTCAATTCCGACAAAGCTAAAATTCTAAATACAAAAACTGAAATCTAACCCGAGTCTAAGTCGTCAAATTTGTAATAAGAACTTTACATTTTTCGGAATAAAGTTCAAAATATAATATCTGGTTCGAAGTTTTGGGTTTAGACTAAAGTTAGAACTCGTTTTGTAATAAGGAGGTTAGAGTTTTATTGCTTTCATTTTTTCACTAATAAAGACTGCAAAAAGGCAATAGTGCAATGGCTAAAACTGAAGACCTATGATGACATTGAATTATTGCTGCAAGCATCGACAATGTGGGTTGAAATGATACACACACGCACAAACATACACACACACACTTTTTTAGGATATATCTTTCAGTTACTTTCACTTTTTTCTTTTTGTTGGTATAGTTCCTTGTTTAGTTTGTGATTTTACTTGTAATTTTTTTGTTTAATTTCTGTTTCCTTTTGTACACTACTTTTACCGTTTCATAGTTTGTCATTGGAGAGCGGGACCTCCTAGCACAGATATATATTTTACTTAAAAAGAGGTCCCTATGAAATATTTACTGTAAAAGTTGTAGGTACAACTTTCTGCAATAAAACTTACATTTATTTATTTTCCTTAATTCATGGTTGCTATTCCGAATCACGATCGTTCTCGATACAAACTATGTTTTGAAACATGCACGTGTATTTGCCTACATAATCTACACGCGTGTCGTGTTTGCTAAGTAAATAAGAGTAACTAAAACTAGCTTTAACTCGCATTTTACTTTAAATATTCTCATATTACAGCATCAAGTTTTGAATATATACGAGTATGTTTTACAAAGTCTGAGTAATTATTCACTAGAAATGAAAAGGTAGACACAGCTCCAAGCTATCACCAAATACTTATTTGCCAAAATTATGCATACCTAGATGATTGTGTTAAAAAACTTTACCTATGTTTTTCTTTTGATTTTGTTACAGTGTACAGGCTCCTGTCTACACAACTGCAACGACACATGTAGTCACATGCCAACAGTAAGTCTTAATACTTAGTAAATAATAAAACCGAAGATGATCTTCCAAATAGTCCTAACTTCATAATCACTTTAGCTCAGCTCTGTCTAAGTACGCATAGTTCTAGACAGATGGCTTTTTGTTTTACGACTTTCGGGAAAGGTTCAAATTTTCTACAGAGGCCTTCGCATAAAACTAGGATGTCCAATATCTCGCCATCTGCCGTCCGATGATCCCCAAAATATCACTCAAAGAGCAGGAATTACGGGCTCCACTTTGCTTTATTCGCGTCAAGTGCGAAGGGGACAGTTTTCATAAAGGTCCCACCGATGCGGAATGCGTAAGAATAAAATTCCGACTTTACGACTGATGCGGAATGTATCGGGAACCCCCCCCCCCCCCCCCTGCACCCTCTACCTCGAAATCCTAGCGAACTAATTACGCGAGACGATTTCGCCTCGAACGGGACGCGAAAAACATTCAGCCTTTTATTTTTGTATTTGAACAAATTTGTCAATTACTTTTGAAGAGGGTCTGTTCCGCTTTGAAGACTAAAGAGAAATACATAAATTAGAAGAGTTCCCTTTTGTTTCTTTATATAAAAAGGACAAAAGTTTTAAAATCTTGTTTAGATTCATTTTTGTGTGAGTTTTTTTTCTTTCGGTTACGCTAAAATTGCTATTTGGCTTTTTGTTGTGTTGTAAATCGTAGGGGCTTATTTTTTAATCCCCCTCCTCCCCGGCCGCGTCGAGTATGCGCTGATTCACCTCGGCGGCCTCACCTCGGACCGCAAATAATAAAACGTCTAAAACAAAGAGAATAAAAGAAAGTCCCGAATAATATTTACGCGGGTGCCGTCCGACGGAAACAGAATGTTGGACTTAAATTTTCGGGTTTTTCCCGGTTTTTCGGACAAAGTTTGGGGACTTTTCCTTCCTGACTTTGTAACGAGAGTTTCGGACTAGGATTTTAAGTTCACGCCGCGGTTTCCTCTTGTCTTTTGTTTGAATTTATGTATTATAATAACCCCGGTAGGATATTATGAGCAAGGTAAACTGATTTGGAAACATTCTCTTTGTTGTTATTTCGGTAATGGCCACCTTGGAGTTCGCGCATTTCCATTTGGCGAAACGATCAAACTCGTCCGAATTAAAAAATATCGTTACCATTTCGTTTCAATTTGCTTGGGGAATTCTTTGAAAAACTCTGCAGAGGACTGAATTCGTGCTATTACTAATGTTACCCCACCTTCTTTGTACAATACCCACTTAGTACTATTGAATAATTCATCGTATCGGCAGCCAACAATAGGCAAAACAAACAAACAAGCAGTGAAAGCCTTCGGCACTGTGGCATGTTTGTTTCGGCACTCTGCTTCCTCCTCCCTCCACCCCTCGGTGCATGTTACCTCTTCCGCTTTTAGAGGGCGCATCTGGAATACGCTTTTAACGACAAATTCATGAGACCCCCCAGATATGTTGGCGTGATAATAAATATGAGCTTAGTGTTTCATCCATAATTCAGTTGAGAACATTCATGAATGGAGCTGAATGTTATGTTGGCTTTAATTTTTAATTTATTTCAGTTTGTTAAAGTGAAAAGTGGCAAAATTAAGTGCACGGACTTTGCCTTGGAACAGTGTTTGAGAAGTTTTGTGAATAATAAATGAATGTACTTTATAAGACGGTATTTCGGAGTGTTAATAAAGATAGACGGGACGCATTTCGTAACACGTACTTAATATAAAATTGGGTCGAGCCATCAGTCACGGAAGTGGCAGGCACTTACGTGTAAATAAATACGTTGAAAGTTGAACTTAACCATAATATCTATTGCAATAAACATGTTTTGAAGCGTATAAAAGTGGTGGAGGCGGCTGAAATACAAAAGCTCGGCGTATAAACAAACATACCTACTAACAGCACCCTTCGATAGAATTGACTCAGACTGGTAATCCGAGAGATGTGAGTATACAGTACGGCGAGGACACGAGTACAGCGAGTACACGACGAAGACTCAGCTAAAAGCTGTTTGCAAATAAATTGCTGCTTTTAAAAGCAATAGTTCGTCTCGTTGTTGCAAGAATACAGGGTTTTAAGTGACCGATGTATCGTGTGTTGTTTTATTTATTGTATAATGGACTGTTGACAGTTTTTCTGTTTACTCTAATGCTTTGACAGTACGTTGAAATGAGTTAACCGTTCTGCGTCAATAGATAATATTTTGGTGAATATCCATTACTGTTGTCAAAGGAAAATTTGGCTTTAAATGATAAATGATTTTATTTCTGTAAGTAGGTTTGGACAAACACTTTTACACGTCAATCATATTTTTTTTTAAACTAGATGAGGTCGGCGTTTCCTATCTGACTACTCTGAGAAGAAAGGCCGAAACAAACTCAGAGACCTTGACCTTTGACCACTAGGATAGGTAGCCTATTTCTTTAATGCCTTTTTAAGAGACAATTCGCCATCATTACTGTAAAAAAACACTCTCTCCACGTTTGTAAATGCAATTCATCCAATAAAAACCCACTTTTTTCACACAAACAGATAAATTGTAGTCACATATCAATTACAGTAACATCAACCACATTTTTACTGAACGTTTTCATTTACCGAACAGCCGTCCCGTGAGATAAGTTTAATTACAATCTGGTCATAAATTAACGGAACAAATTGCTGGACGATACTATCTCACTTTATCTTAACTTTTTTGTTAACCCGTCACAGTGGTTCATATATCAACTAGATACCAACCCCTGTTTGGTTAAGAGATTTCGGGTCCTGTACGATTTAAATTGAAAAACGGGATGTAATTATAACACCACAAGACCACGAGGGTAGGTAGGTATTTTAATTAACATTTTTGTGTCTGTTAAAAATGCACGGTGTATAATTTTATGGCCGGGTCAAAAAACAGAATTTTTAAACACGTAACCAAATTTCGAGCAACAATGCAAGTGTTTAGAACTGCATTGAGTTTAAAAAGTTGTATTTGAGCAATTGGACAATGATGACACTTTGTTTTGTCAAAACGAACAATGCATGAGAGTAGCTTTTACCCGTTTTGTCGGAAAATATCCTAAAATGTCCCACGGTAAGGTACTACCGAGATTAAATGTAACCTATGTGTTAATCCAGTCATAAACTATCTGTGTGCCAAATTTCAGCCGTTCAGCCGTTTTTGGGCCAATCTGGATCATACAACCAGACAAACTGACAGACGGACAAACGGACAAAAATGTATAGATAACATGAGTGCACAGGAGACGTTATTCAAGATATTTAATGGGCGTTACAAATAATTAGATATTAATTGTAACTCACTGATTAAAATATCCGTTTCTCAAAGCTACGGAGCCCAAAAGAGATTTAATCAAACTCATGCCTGACTTTACAAGTCTGGAGTCACAAAACTTTGAAAAATCGTTAGTCATTCATTACGTTTATCACCCCGGCCTAAATTAAGTCGAGAGATAGGCGAGGCCCTAATTCTAAAAGTCACGGATACTTACCAAACAGGTATCGATCACCTAGCTTGGGCATCTACACTTTTAGTGGGCGGTTTGATTTTTTATTAAAGTGTATTTGAGTCGATTTATTGCCTAGTTTGTGACGAAATTATACCCCTTAAGCTAAGAAAGTTAATCAAATAAATTAGTCTAGTTAAATTTTGATACAATGTGACTAATGTTTACTTCTTTACCTACGTTTGCATGCAGAGCTCACTCGAATATGAAGACACATTAATCTATTATCACACTTCGCTTTCTCAAAACTTGCGAAAAAACTTCCAAAATATAAAAGAAGTACCGATTCGTCCGTCTCAAATTGTCCATAAAAGAGATATCGAGTCACCCTCATGTTGTCCCCTTCGGAGGTCGTAACTAACGAACGAATGGCTTTCAAATGAGGGCTAGGAGCTAAGACACGGTCTACCGTGAGGGGACCGCACATCTGTCAGACCCTCCCTTCAAACGGCTACTTTAATACAACTCTTCGGCCCTTCTAACTGCGAGCCAAAAGTGTAACCTGTGACCACTCGTTGTTTAAATCTTTGCAGGATTTTTAAACTACGATCCGGTTCGGTAAGCTGGAAATGAATGGCTTTATTTTATGTGATCCTGGTAGGAAACTCACATTACTTTAAAAAATATATAATATTTGCGAGTGCTAAAAAAAAATTTGTAATTTCGTTAAGCATTTCTCCAATTCTGGGAACAAATTTTTTTTCAGAATGTTGTCTGTAACAAGAATTTGTATTAAAAAGTATTCACCGCTTTGATATTTCAATAAATTCGAGGTGTAAAATAGATTTCCAGATGGGCAAATGATTCGACAAAATAAGAAATATTCGGACTAAGTCAATGATGAATGAGGCGTGAATTTCATTCTCATCTGGTTTATTTAGGTTTATTTATATACAACTTACGGCATGATGTGAACAGCAAAAGTAGGTATTATGATGATTAAAAAATAATATGTGGTGTGGACAGATCTCGAAATCAGTTGAAATCCTAATCTAAGTAGTTAGTGTATGCTAGCAATGTTTGCTTACCTTTTGTTTTGTTTAGGATTATTTAAAACAAAATTCTAGAGTATGTACAATAATTCAATATCAGCACCCAAAACGAGGTTTGCCCACTGTTTTTATATAAAATATAGTATTTTTGAAGCCAGAGCTTGTAAAAAAAATTTAATGGCGGAAAAAAAAATTTAAGTAGGTACAGTAGGTAAGTTTAAAAAGAACATATTTTTTGCTTCTTTGTGCCTTGATTAACAGCTATGACATAACTAATAATACACTCTAAATGAATGTTACGAAATACTATTAATTCAGCTTTTATGAGATTAATACTGGCCCTGTTGCGCTTATTTCGCCATTTTGTATTGAAATGAAAATATAGTAGTTTCGCCTAATATATTTTTTTAAATCTCTAATATAGTAGGATACTATAATACATAGTAGGGTTGGTAACCCCTACCCAAAACTAATAAAAAATACCAAACAACTATGATATTAGTATTTTCAGTAACAGAAACTTCTGCTGACACACGAAATAATATGAGAAGTTGGAAAACTAACCTAAAAAAGACCGACCTTCGACGTCTAGCCGCCATCTTGCGCCAGACTTACTATCTTGTTTATGTTATATCGTAATACATTATTTATTGCGACTAATATCCATTACATAACTAATACGTACTTAGTGTTGCTTAGATATTCATTTACATTAGGTTATTTCAATAGCGAGTTCTAGTGCTCATTAACATAAGCAATTTCAAGCTTTTCCATAATTACAATGGTAATAAATCAATTTACAACTGTCATTGTCGCAAAAAACTGTTATCTACACATTCCCTTTTGCCGAATTGAGTTTTGAATACGTCTGTACCTATCCTTTCAACTCATTTATATTCCACAATGCTAACTTCATTCCCTTATCTGGCAACAAAAACCCTTCTTTAGTTTCGTCCCTTATCTCCTACTCCTAAGATCACACAGTATCGATAACATCAAAAAAAGTATATCCATTATTATTTCCTGGACACCCATTTTGCGCAGTTTTTCGGAAAAAAGCGTCCCTATGAGCGTAAATTACATGTTTATAACATGCGCATTATCTCGCAAAGGGTTGCGATCCTGGGGTGTGCGGCCGCGGCCCCACTCTCCCCTGACGTTAATTCTCACCCGTATTTGTGCACTCCCGTATTGGCTTAGATTCTTTGCTCTTTGAGGAGAGAGGGACAAGCAGTTACTGTAAGCGCTGAATTTATTTCTTTAAAGTGCGGAGTTTATATTTGTTATGTCAAATGTCACACTTGGAACTGTAGAGTGGGCAGAGTTTATGAAAACAACAGCTGTGCACACACAACAAGTTAGCTTGGTTTGAAACCTTTGACGTTTTAAAAGTAAGAAGTTATTTAGTCGCGGAAATAAATACAAACATACACTTTGGCTTTGCCGTAGTCGGGTAAAAAGGCGGGTGAACAAAATGGAATTGAAACCAAACCATGTTTAGTTCTTGACTACATTTTGATGAGTTTCAAAACACACCAAGTTATTCTCAATACTTTATTGACGATGAACTACTAATACCTCCTCCTAACTGCTCTTTTTCGTTAAATGCCAATCGACATAAAATGCAATTAGCGTATACTGGCTAAACCTCCTAACACGATATTTGTATATTTAACCCATTTAATATTAATAGAAATAACTTCAAAATTATGAGACGCTAATTTGGCGGCGAATTCCTCCTAACTGTAAGTAGAAATAACTACGATTTTATAGTCTTGAAAGTTTCTAAAAATAGATAGAAGATATTGGTAGTCCGTCGTCGATATTAAGATTGTTCTCAGAATCTTAAGGCTAAGCGCGCTCTACGAAGTTTAATCGTTGCGAATAATAATCGCAAATCGCACTGCGGTAAAAAAAATATTTCGTCTGAAAAGCGCAACGATAAAAATCGTATTGCACGCTTAGCCTAATTGTAATATTCAGTCTCATGAGATCATAAGATCACTCGAAAGCACTAACAAAATCTATACTAAGCACAAAACTAGTACCTAGCCCAAAACTTTTGTAATACGTAACAACATAACTATTCCATGATCCCAGATAATGTTCTTCCAAAAGTTTATAATTATCACATAATGTTACATAATACTTCTGTCTGTGTCACGGATTCTCGGCAAAATACTATAACAAACTTAAATGGGAGTTTCACAAAACTTATAATAATATGGCAACTCATAATTTACTCGTCACAACCGTGTCACAAGCTCACGACCTGGCAAACGTCACATCATACAGCCTAACACTAACACTAACAGAATTAAATTTTAAAAACATATTATTTTCAGCCTGTTGAAAAAAAAGGAAACCGTTTGATGTCGACATAATTTAAATAAAAAACCGTAAAACCACAACTAACAGAGCGGGCTAATTATAATTTAATCAGTAGTTTACACAGACAGGGTCTTTGATCGGGGTGTTATTGTAATACCACGTGCAGTGAACACACGTGCCGGGCGCGTATTGTAAACACCGGTTACACGATAAATAACCGAATGGCGTAGTGCGTCGCGCGGGTAATCGAATTATGAATTGATAGTTTTTTTTTTGCGCCCGATAGGTTTGTAATTGCGAGGATAAAAATAAAAGTGTGTTGTCAAATTTGGTAAAGCCTAAGGAATAGTAGTTGTGTATTTTATTTTATTAACTTTTGTAAGTTTCAATGATGTCAGTGTTGAGTGTTATGCGTTGTGCCATAGCAAACATTTACGTGTGTAACAACGACTACTCGAGCTATACGTGAGTGACATTTGTTCTAATGATATAATTAATACAGTAATTGCAAGATAATATTATACAGGTGCAGAAGATGCCTTGCAGCGTTAACACAATTTAAAAAACCTACCAGCCAATATTGTGAAAACTCCAATAACATTAAGGGAATCCCTATCTTGCAACACTGACCGATTAATCGAATAAAGCATCCAAACTTTGCAACTGGCCGAATGACTGTCGAAGCAAGGTAAAAAACAAAGTTTAAAAAAAAAATCAAAAAATGCCAACTTCTCGCTCGTTTTACACGAAAGGTTTTTTATCGATGGCATCGGTGATTGCTTTTGAATATTTTATCTACCAACCAAACGCATTATGTATTCCCGTCATAGGCAAAGTAAATATTTGATGACTCTCTATCTTACCGAGTTATTAATATTATTGTTTGTGCGAAGAGAATTCGGCAAATACTGCTTGTATTTTGTAAGTGATAGATTATATTGCAAGTAATTTTGGTGTGAGGTCGAAAAATGCGAGCAAAAGTCACCTTACCAATTAACACGTAGGTACCATTACTCTTCTAATTACTGTCCCATTACTTTCATGAGCTTTTTTCTTGAATTAATGTTCGTTGGTTTAAGGATGCAGTATTTTGAAATAGGAATTTAGATTTTCAACGTTTGGATACACGCTAGAGTGAAGCAGAATATGCTCATTAAAATTCCATTCAGTCTAATGTTGCAGTGGTATCCAAACTTACATATACGGAGAGTGCAGGAAGTTATCAAAATGTAATTAGAGAATATACAATACATCTGTAAAGACATATAGGAGGATATCGTGTATGAATCTTCGAAGTAAGTCTCATGGCTCATTGTGTGCGAGTACAGCAACTATTATTAAATTAATAATGCATTATTATTGAATAATAATATGCTGAGAGCTCTTCCGGGTGTAAAAATACTTGGCTCCGCTTATGAACTGTTATAAGATTAACACATCACGCATGTAACCCCCGAAGGATTAGGCAGGTGTGTGTACCTTAGTAAACCCAAATTGAAAAAAAATTATTAGGTATACACTTTAAAAAAACTAACTGAATTTGGTTACAATGATGTCAGTTTTGTAGCTTCCAAATCGACACTATCGTCATTATCAAAAACGCGACATTTTGAACGAATTGTGATACAAATACCATTTTCTAAAACCGTGAATGAAATATTTACGGAATATATATTTAGGTGACTGTTCACAATCTTTTTGTCAATCGTATCGGGGTTATGCGGTTAATATAATGTTAATGAATTCCGTTTCGATGTTAATTTTGGGTCGATTCGTAATAAAGTACCTTAAATTTTGTAGCTGAAGCCGACTCTTTAAATATGTAACAAAGCTTATTGGTTTATTTAGTTTTGACTAAAGTATTTTAATAAAGGCTTGAGTTCGTGATTGTTCTTTACTGAAATGGCTTAATTTTCCTGTTTCGTCATACTTTAATCTCACGCAATACCGTTCATTCAATAAAACTGAATAACTTTTTTAATGTCACTATTTAGGTACGGGGCACAAAACACACCCCCATTCAGCCACTCGCTATTCCACAATTTAAACTGTCAATTTTAGTCTTGTATTTCTCTTCTTTTTTTTCATGTAAGGAACCCTTCGGTGCGAGTAAACGGCCCGTAATTTAGGGTTCCACAGCTGCCGCGTGTGTAATGTTGATTGTATTGCGAGAGTACTTGCGTTGTAATCGAACACTTTTACCCTTTTTATGTGAATTAGACGAATATATGAATTTTATTTACCGTTAAAAAACTGTTTGATTGCTCATTTACTTTTTGTGCGATTTTAACCCTTTACCTATCGAGCGAGAGCGTTGAGAACCGAGAGTGAAAAAATTTTTTTGTTTCGTGCATTCAATTAACCGATTGTTGACTTTACTATTAATTTGAAACAGCAACACAATAGGCTAACTTTAAATGCCGCGCGACGTAACCTAAAACGAGCGTTACTTTTACCAATTAAAGCGTTAACGATACCTGCCACGATAAATTCCTTGAGACGTCCCTTAATTTTGTTTAGACAATCGGGAGTAGCAATTAGTACGGGACCTGCCGCGGGACTTTCATTACATTAATCCCGGACATAAATTGCGGCCGGAAATAAATTAAGTCGCGACTTAAACCGAGCACTTAGCACCGGAATTAACCGACGCTTAATTGAAACTAGACGAGTATAAAAAAGCCTCACTGTTGCAGCTGATAAGCGAACCGGTAATCCTCTTCTAAACAAGAGATTTAACTTTAACTTTAGTTTCCTACCTTAGGCCGGTGTTAAAATATTCAACTGTGTTGTTTTTAACTCTGATTACAGTTCTGACTTAATCTCCAGATTGTTTTTAAGATGAAATCTTTTGCAGTAAAAGTTGTAGAGATTTGTTTCTTTAATCCGACGGATGCTAAGGGCTGATGAAATTATTTCTTAAGGGTTTTCGGTCCATAAATGTTTTAATAGGAAATATTTTTGTTTATATTTTTGACGTAAACACAAATGTTTTAATCAAAGCTGTGCAGGCTTTACTTAGTATTACATTTTAGTTACTTGATATTTTTACTAACATTTGTTTATTACTAGAAAATATCTCAGAAAAGAGAATCTTCCATAATTGTACCTGTTTAATTTCCTTCGCGTAAAGTACGATGTCGAATCTCTTACTCAACCCCACAACACAACATTATATATAATGAGGGTAAATATTTGCGTTTACCGCATTTCCGGTTACTATTTTCGTTTAATTTAAACAGTGTTGATTATGTCAATATTTGTGATTCAGTAGGTATGAAGCAAAATATTTGTGAAACAGCTGCCGCTGCCGGGCTGGTCACGTGGCTTTCAATACTAACCGTTTCGCATCATAATGGCATCAATTTCACACAAGTAGTCCCCCACGGCCCGCGGGGCCCAAGAGACCCTAAACTAATATTCTATAGGATCAATACCGCCTGACAAAGTCACCGCGTGTGGAACTATTGTGACTGTATCCGCCATGTTGTTAGTTTTCGCACGGTGCGCCAACACTATTAATAGCATACGTTTGTAGCAAATAATAAAAGAAAATTTATGTTGCAAATAAGTAATTCACATACATTATTAATGATCGCCCTTCTATGAAAGGGATCTTGTTAATCCAAACCAAATCTTTATTATGAAAGAGGAATTAAGAAGTTGAATAAATATCCGACACACATTGCGCCCTATTAAGTAAGATTTACATTTTTATTTTTTATTTTTACATTTATATCTGTAATTTTTTGGTGTACATAATAAAGAGTATTCTATTTATTATAATTACGTATTCATGTTGTTTTTGTGTAATAGCAACATTGTTATCTCAGAAGGACATGCCTACTTTTTATGCCCATTGCTGGGGGAGATTATCATAAGGAACGGTTTTTTTTTTTTGAATAATTTGTTAATAATTTTGATAAGTTACTACGCCGACAGTTTATAAATAGTGTATTTCGTTATATATTCCAAAATACCCCAATGTTTGCGTAACACACTTTCTTTCACAATCCGAAGGATTTTCAAGGAAATTTCTAATGCATTGCGTCTGAATTTTTTTAAACGTTGCCCTACACGAGGAATTTCTCCTGTATTGTGGGTGTATTTACAAACATTTGAATTCACATACACAAACAGCCAGACCCGGAACAACTACCTGTAGGTCATACAAATATTTGTTCCGTGCGGGAACCGGACCCGCGACACGCAGCGCAGCAGTCAATCGCTTAACCACTGCGCCAACCGTGCCGTCGAATTTGTTAGCTCTACAACGTAATTAAGTACCACAATTATTGTTGTTGTATTGTTAAAATGAAAGTCATTGCCACAGTAAGTGTGTTACGCAATTACCGCGCAAGTTTCATCAAAAAAAAAAACCCTGAAAAATAATAATATTTTTTTTACTTGAATTTAAAAGCAATGGACCACACGACATGTCCTAACTCTATACACAACCAGACAGGAGACCAAGCCCAGAGGAATAGCTACAGCCGAAGGGTGAGGGGTCTTTTAAACAATAGTAGTATTTTCCTTAAGGTCACTGGTTCCGGCAGATGTAGAGGGGCTCGGTATTCCCCCGCCGACGGAGGTCCGCGTCCCCCCTCCAGTCATGTGTACGAGTATAGTACGCGTGTGACACTACGTAGCTGTAAATGGTTATATTTACAATGGAATTCATGTATGGTTAGCAAATAATCGATTTTAGCTTCTCAGTGAAAGTTCTAAGTAGGTTCTTCTATCCTTTAGAAACTACAAATACCATTAAATAAATACATAAAACTTGACATTATATCAAATAGATTGTGTAAGGCAACATAAGTACCTACAAGATATTATTACAAAAAAAAATACCTTATTATACTTTTCCTGAAACTATACAGGGTGTAAAAAGACCCGTCACATAGCTATCAACTACGCATCTAAGTAACATTGCACAAAAAATTTCGCTTGGAAACGATTTTTTTTTTAGTCGCTGTTTTTGGTAGTGCGTGCGCAACGTAACGCACGCAAATCATTGTGCTTATAATAATAATTCATTTATTTCAATCACAAGTGATCATAATTAGCAATTAGGTACATTCAATAAAAATACTAGAAAAATAAGACAAAACACAATTACAATAGAATTTACAGATTAAATTGGTACATGTCAACAAATCAAAAATTAAAAATAATCATAATGTCACATTTAAAATTAAAAAGTAATAAATAACTAATACAAACATTATTGTATAATCATCACAAATAAAATTATTTAAAAATTAAATTTTGGGAAATAGAAAACACGAACAGATTATAGGTACACGCAACGGTACAGGGGTCTTGGGAGTATTTAAAGTTGTGTGTATTAAAAACGGGTTTTCGTAAAAATATATGAATTTTGACCTTCAATATCTCCGTAACCAAAAAGTTATGTTAGTATGGTCCAGTACAAAAAAAAATATCACAATGGCGGGAAATACAAGTGACTCTCGGCTTTGTTAAGTGTCTTTTTACATCCGTTAGATCCGTTTCAATTGACTTAGAAAACCTTCCTCATGTTCGTGATAGTTTAAGCTTCCTCTCTCCGAGTTGCATTATCCTCCTTTTTTATTATTCTCTGCGACGTTTTCCGCATGTCGCCACCAGATATCCGCACACAACGTCTGCTAAAACAGCGCAACAAACAATACAGGACTCGGGACAAACTCCTTTAATTCAATCGTGGGTGAAGCGCACTTCGCCCGCCATGGGTTGTTTCGCACATTGCCCGGGCAAAATGCGTTCCCGATGTCTGTCCGGGACATCGGCCGTTTAACTTAATTGTCGCCTAGCATTATCTTATCGGGAGCAACGGGTTTATTTATTTTTACGTCGTCGACGTATCGCGAAAGAGGTCCAGCCTTTATCCCGAAATTGTCGTTTTTATGGTTACTGCCTTTTTATTTTGGCTATATTTTTTTTATAATATTGAAACGTTCCTACCTCGTTCATTAATGCGCCCTTTTCTGGTTGTTGAAAATAAGTTTTTCATTTATTAAAGGTCAGTTTAAATTAATGAGCTAGAATGGATTCGGACAAAAACAAATGAATATTTAACAGCAAACGTACTTAAAAGCTGAAATACGTCATATTATAAATATTTACTACAAAAGAAGAAACAATACGCAATGAAAGTTTTATGAACAAAGCAGAAAAAAAATGTTTTTTCATTAATTCGTAGAAATATTAATAAGAAGTAAGTACCTAGTTAAAACAATTTCGTATAACGCCTGTAGCACACGCAACTAAATTTATTTTTACCTCAAACAACTCAACCGAAAAATAAATTAATTACCTACTACAAATTCACCAACATAACTTCGTAGGCTAATTCACACATTTTCTAAAAGTAAACTAACTGGTTAAAATGTGAAACAATTGTAAATTAAAATTACAACATGTTTTATAGTAGTAACTAGAGCTCGGCACAGCCGACAGTGCGTGAAGCGATGCCAACCGTTCACTGCAAGCGAAGCGAATATTTACTGCACAGCTATAAAATATGTCACACGGTATAGTCGGTGCATATAAAATTTAGTAGGTTATGATGCCAGATTATTTAGGTTATGTGTTATACGCGCTGGTTTAATTAAATTGGGCTGTTTTGTAGACTAGCGTGGAAGTTAACAAGTCTTCTTTGTCTTGTCCCGGTGAATATTCAGTACATTCGTTTGTTTTTATTTACAGATATTTTGTAAACGCTGTCTACACTTGGAAATGTTTCCAAGAGATTTCTTGGCATAGTAAGATAGCAGCAATTCAAGTAATCTGCACTTTTGCTACAATTACATTATTTCAATATTCACATACGAGTGCTGGCGCCAAACCACTTAGCGCTGCCGATAGTTTCCCCCCAATACTGGTGACCCATGGCAATATTTAAACCCAACGCTTCAAATTATTTCACGCCGTATTGTATCCTTAGTTCAAGCGAAAAGCACATAATCATTCATAAAACTCAAACTCGCACAGGAAAACAAACTTTACAAAATAGGGTGGACGTACCCGTCGTCGGCGCCGCTATATTTATTATCCGATTATTACCACAAAACGCTTTCACATTACAGTGCCCCACGGACGTGTTATTGCACAGTCCGGCAGCAGGGGCGCTCACCCTACCGCGTCATGTGAGACGTGAATAAATTCAATTAAAAGCTAGTTGCTAGTTCGGTATTCGAATATTTTCGATGTGATTAAAAAGTGATGTTCTAAATCCGGAATTTTCAGTCCAGTGAAATTTAGTCGACACTCGTGGTTAATCGGTTTTTTGTTGATTCATTTTTTATATTTGACACCAGTTTGATATTTTGCAAATCTATGGCACGGGCCTACCTATAAGTATTTTATACGATCATGAAACAATTAATCAATGTACCGCTAAGGAAATAAAAAAAAAACGTAACGCTGCGTAACGTAACGTAAGCTGCACGGTTACTGACAAATGCGTGCACTGACTGGACAGGTCCTCTTAATCTGCGTGGTTCTTTCCTCAGAAGACCATTTCAGACACCAATCTACATTCTACATGGTCCTCAAAGAAATATGTTCGAACTTTTATATACACATTGACATTGATGAATTTTATACATACAATGACATGAGTATTTACTTTGTAAAGTATTATATTATTTTGATTATTGTGAATGTGAAGATTATGTGGTTCATTACTTTTTTTTGTTTTCTTAGTTAGTTTCACGATCTGGCAGCTTGAGTAATTTATGCGGCCTACCCAAATGTCCTTTCTTTGGTATTGTTCGTCGAATCGTTGTGCTCCTTAAGTTCTGAGTTGAGCGGCATGATTACTGACAAATGCGTACACTGACTGGACAGGTCCGCTCAATCTGTATGGTTTTTCCTCAAAAGACCGTTTCAGACACCAATCTACATGGTCTGCAAATGATCTGACCGAGATTATGTCTGGACTTTAAAAGAGACTGTGACCTCTGAGTTTGTTTCGGCATTTCTTCTCAGAGTAGTCAGATAGGAAACGCCGACCTCATCTAGTTTTTAAAAATATGATTGACGTGTAAAAGTGTTTGTACAAACCTACTTACAGAAATAAGAAATAAAATCATTTATCATTTAACAGTCTGTAAACGTCAAAATATTTCACGATTCCGCCCTCACTTTGTAAGCAAGAATGAACGCGATGTTTACTCCAATTCCCAAAGACTCCGAAATAAATTCAATAATAAAAGTAGGTAACACTGATGAAACGTAACGTCGATTCAATTCCATAATGGCGGACAATTTGACTCCTCCCGACCCACATTTTCTGTCAGAATTTCGCCAAAAATGACGTAACAAAATAACTACAAACGTCTTGTCATGACGGTTGATTCGAATAACGTATTTTCGTTTCCTCCATTCATCCACTGAAAAGGGAAGTTTGAATGAATATCAGTTATTTATGAAATGTCGACGAGAACAGACGTCTTGATAATCAGCGTTTGTCAGGATAATGGTTTAAGGACGACAAAATGGTTTTGTCATGGGTTGTTAATTAATAACGCAGCTCTACAAGAAAAAATACTAAGCTTTTTAGATAGTTGTAGAGTATTTTGTGAAGATCCAATAATGTAGATAGTTTGTCGATAAAAAAAAAACGTTTTAATTAAATTGCAACTCTGGCCGATGAATTTAGCTTGAGTAAAAATCACAAGTATATAGTTAAAAATGTACCACATTTTTTTTAAATAAAATTCAATTACTTTATTAGACTATCTGGATGATCTACTAATAGCATTATCTTTCATAATTTGAGTGGAATTGCGATTGCAACACATCTGTAATTCACAAACAAATGAACTAGGACTGTCAATGAAAATGGGAGTTTAATTAAAACTTCGTAATTCAAAACGAAATTACATTATTCAAATCCAAACTTATCATCAAACTTACTTATTTTAAATATTCCTGTAGTGAATCTGCTCTATTCTATTCTTAGCACTATTTTCTGCTTAGAGTGGACCAGTGTCCTTCATGTTCAGCTGTAGCGGATTCAGACAGATTTAAGGAGAATACCAGTTTCTGGTTTAAGGCAATATATTCTTAGGCGCGCTTGCACCACAAATCACTAACTGCATTTAGCGCTAAACATATGCAAAACATCTCTCTGTCCTGGCACCTTCTAACGATTGACAGAAATAGAACGATGATTTAAATTCGTTTAGCGCTAAACGAATGTAGTGATTTGTGACTAAGACTTTGCCAGTTATCATGTTTAAATGTCCACTCTAGACTGAATTTAGTTTCAAAACGAACAAACCCTTTTCGAACGCTTTCCAGGGTCATAAAGAAGCCATGGCTCATGGCTTACCATCGCAGAGTGGTGTACAATTTGCTAAGAATACGCCGCGACGCCCGGCGCCGCACGGCCAAACGATGCGCGCGGAATGGCGAACTGGAGCGTTATTCTGTAATTTATTAGTGTTAGCTATAAATCTAGCTGTGTTTAGTTTTAGTCGAGATTATTGTTAGTGGAGTTGACTTGTTTAGTGAGCTAAGTACCTAGTTAACAGCAAGATAAATAGTCGCCAAACGAGAGCCTATTCAATTTAAAATATTATATACTAGCTTAGATACATATACAAGGCGTAACAGAATAAACGCAAGTACTGAAAGGAGTTTGCTCATAAGTGGCTACTGAATCGATTTCAGTAACTATTAATATACAGAGTTGATACGACAGAGGGGCTTTCCTTTGAACTGCCTATACTAGGTACCATTTTCAAGCTCTGTACCAAAAATCAATTAAATAGGAGCAGTAGTTTAGTCGATAATGATTTTTTAAGTTTTTGCCATGTCGATGCCACGATGTATCTATCTTTCCTAACAGCTGATTATGTCTGGCGCAAGTCACAAGTACAACCAAATAATTATGTTCGCTACAAAGATGGCAATGCAAACAAGAAAGCAATAAATACACACACACTTGCACTTTCATTACAAAGGGTGGTTGCGTTTTACTCTAATTTGTAAGATATTTAGTTTGTTTGGAAAAAAAAACTCATTTTTGGTGCTTTTTATTTTGATACCGTATCGAATTAATACTAAACACGTATAGTACACGTAATGTAATTTAATGCCCCTCTGTCATATCAACTCTGGATGTATTAAAAAAAAAAAAACAATACTGACCGCCGATTGAGCCTAAGAAAATTCAATCTTATTCCAAGGCAATAAGGCTCAATTTTAAATGCATAAAGGGCTATGCTAGGGTCAACACGATTTTCTTAATAACATTAGCTGCTTTAAAAAAAAGTGTGTTGGTCATTGTATTATGCTTTTAACTCAATACTCTTAATTGGGGTGTATGAGGTCTTGCGTTAATTATTTTATATATTGTAGAACTTAATTTATAAACATTGCTTAAAATTAAGTAAAGAGTCGTTGAAGAAAATACGTAACCATACGTTTTTTGACGTTTAAACGTCTCTTAACTTTAAGCAACGTTTATAAATGAACCCTATAATGATGTAACTATGCCTTTAGTAAATAATGCCTTCTAGCACTTAACTAACTTTCGATTAAATAGATGTAAAAAGTAAATCGGTTCTTTTACAAAACTCATAATTACGTCCATTTGTATCTTGCTTGGTGTACCTACATAGGTTATCAAAATCAGTTCTGCAGACTTAGACTGACTGACTTCTGTACCCAGTAACTGCGTTGTGGAAGTCAGACAGGCAGTCGCTCCCTGTAAAATACTGGTATTAATCTGCATTCGGTTAGACTGGAAGCTGACCCCAACTTAGTTGGGAAAAAGCTTGGCAAATAATGATGAGACTTAAAGTAAGGCCAACGAGACGAGATAAAAAATGTTATGAATCTGACCTTTACTGAGTTACATTATGATAGCGAGCGATTATTATCTCTGTCCTTACCTCCGCACGCAATAATAACGCCAGTTCGGCGACGACGGCTGTCATTGTGTGATTCGTAGTACAGGAAAGCGGTCGCTACGCCAGCTATCAACATACTCAATACTTATTTCTTTATTGCATTTTATTACATTTGCTCCGTCCAGTTCATTCCTATTTAGATTGCGTTTCAAGTGATACGATTTTATCATTTCCGTATTCGTTTAGTTTTTTTTTTGTTATTAATCCGTTATTGTCAGTTTTTCTTGTTGATTTTTACTGTTATTTTGATTATTTGTTCATTTTAATTATGGAATCACAGCCTAGCAGCTCTAGCCAAGCCTGAAATCAATTCACGACGAAAACAACATTCTTTAAATAAAAATGTTATGAATCCCTGAAAGTTTGTTTACATTCTTTATCTCGTCTCATTGGCCTTACTTTAGACTGACTCATATTTGAATAGCAGCCTGAAATCTAGAGCCTAATAATTAGGAGTTTAAATACAGCTCCCACTGCCATAAAATGCCTATACCCAATAATTATAGTTCGATAGAAATGCAGGCACTTGAAATTTTATTTTATTATTCTCGTATATATAAACGCTGCAGACCGCAGTAAAGTTTCTTTCTATAATGACTGCTTGTCTTACACCAAGAACTTACAAGACAGTAATATACGGGCTATTAATTTTACAACGGTAGCAATCAGCATGTTTTATTGCGACAAGACCTATCCAAGATGGCGGTTTGAAACTTGTCTGACGTCTGTCACTCATAAATGTTTACAAGCGTAATGACAGCTACATTAATTTCTTAATTACAGGTAATAATATGTTGAATTCTTGTGTTATTAAGTTCATTAGTTGCCTTTTCAGTTTCGAATTAAATGTATTTATGTGTTTTATTGAAGGAGTGAAGAGTTTTTTAATCTCTACTGCTGGGTGTGTCGGCCGCTCTTTTGGTCGCATACATCATTTTTATAGTTTTACCTAATACACGTTTAATTAACAAAACTATAGTATTTCTCCAAATGTAGACATTGGTGCCGATTCTCTTGTCACAAAATTCTCTAAACTAGACTAAAAATCACCAAAATTTAGTTTATTCCTGTCAAACGACGATTACCCATTCTGAAATTGACTAAAGTGACACAACTTAACCAAATTTTAGTTTGACAGCACTATGCTGGCACTGAGATTATAATTTAGTGAAAATGGCAATTTTGCTATTCTGAATTTTACGTTTTTCACCAAAAATTTTGATTGTCGTAACTAAATCTGCCTGTTTTTAATCGCGATTAAAAAGGTGTGGAATAAAATTAGTTGTCATGAACTAAAATTCATACCAACAGTACTGTATCTTTTTTTTCTTTTCTTTTGCTTATATCTCGAAAACGGTGTGTCCTATCGCAAAAATAATGAAACTTTCGACCCCCTTTATAAAACGCCGGAACATATAAAATCCAACGTGTTGGTAAAAAAAAAATTTTTTTTTTCATATTTTCCATACAAAAAGTGAAAAATTCCATACAAAGCATGTCGAGGCTGCAAAATAATGCGCGACTCTGGCTCTAAAAAAAAATCACGTGGTACGGCAAACAAGTACCACGTGGAGTCGCTATTGCCAAATGTGATTTTAGATGTGTCAAAATTATTTTTAAATTTAGAGATTTTATTTTGCAGAATAGCGTTAAGATTCTCATAGCCAAAAGTAAGGAATTTTAGTGATAGTTTAGTTCGGTGTACAACAGAATCGGCACCATTGTGCTAATTGGGCTAAAGAATTCTTTCTTTCTGAACGTCAATAGAATTAACAAAGTATACTTCACGTTCTCTTCATCGCTTCCGTCTTATTCTTGAGATAAAATATTTTTTCAGTAAAAATATCGGTAGGTACTACAGAAAGAAGCTTTATCCTCAATGTTTTTGTTCCATTGCTCTCTATGGTATGCAAAGAGGCAGCGCAGCTCGCATTCGGCCTAAAAACAAAAAAAAAAAACAAATAAAAACTATTTTACAAATCACTGCACGTACAAAGCAAAACTTTTTACGAATCTTATTCAGCGCGGATCTTTTGGAAAATATTCGGGGTTCCAAAGTTAGGAATATCAGAATAGGGGTATTATCCGGCCGACTTGGCACCTTCGCGTTCGTTAGCCGGGCTTCGGAGCCGTCTTAAGGGGATACGACCAGTCGGGTGAAAAATACAGATACCGATGAACTGTGCCCTGTGCAGTGTCTGGGATTATTTTTTTTCTCTTGCTGAGGATGTTTTAGTTTCGATATTTTGAAATCTTGTGAAGATAGTAGAGGTCTGGTTTAAAATTTGATGCTGTTTTTGAACATTTGGTCACTTATATATTTTTTTATTAAATGAATAATTAAAGACACTGCGGCTGTTATTATACCTATTGGAAAAGTTAGGATACGAATATAGTCTGCATTGAACATGTAAAATTGTGAACATGAAAACTCATCTAGCTCTGCAGCTCGGGTCCGACAACCAGTGATATGAAATTGTTTAGTTTTTTTTTTTTTTTTTAAGAAAACTCAAGCTTCCCTTCTTTCGCTCATTATGTTCAAGATTTCAAAAATCGAAATGAGCGTTCGATTCGAACCTCGAATGCGTTCGGAACTTACATCAAAAGTCCATTTCGGGTGATAGGTACGTCTTGGAATCGACCAACTATCGAGATTCGAACGTCTCCGTTTGAAATTCAACGATATTTTAATGGCCACTATCGGGCTGGGTCGATTGATTTCTTTATTTCCCTTTTTTTTCAAGTTCCGCTCTTGAGCTTTGACAGAGCCCGATATTGCTTCGAAGCCCGACTTTTTATTTACGGTTGGAATGGTAAATAGACTTCAGTGTTTAAAAAGGTTTTGATTTTTAACTAAGAGTTTATTTAACTTATTGATTGAACTTTCAATGGTGTTTGCCGCTTTAAGCTTTGATTAAGGTTAACAGAAAAAGTTAATTAATACCTAAAGCCTATTTACTGTTTTTGCAGCATTTCTTGAAACAGCTTACGAAGCCAAGAATATTATCGTGACCAACAGCGTTCGTTTAGAATTCATAGACGCAACTCAGTTCCCGATCCTTTGAGTCTTATCCCTTAGAATCGGCCTACTGTTGTCTATAGGTAATAACAAAATTGAATAACACACATCATCATTGTCAATCGAGCATATCCGCACATGTATTCAAGCAATTGTAGCTCTAAAACCGATGCGTTTTGGATGACTATCGCGTGGACAAAACGCAGTTGTTAACAATGTCATTTCGAGTACGTTATGTTAGTAAACCACTCTGCGCCGCAATGAATTTCAGCTTCAAAATGATTTGTTATAGCAATACAAATATTTTACTACCGACCAATTTAAATAGACCCGGTGTAATGAAAGAATGAATGAATAGTTAATATAACTGTGTGTCAATATTAATTGGTCGTGTTTACATAATATTTGTTTAAGTTGGGACTGATTGGGAAGCGGTGGCTTTTAAATAACGTTATTGTTGCGTTACAAAGCATGTTTAATATCGCTTTCCGTGTCTCTGAACACAGTTTTATAGAGAACTGAAACGAGTAAGGTATTGAATTTATTTTATGACAAAAAATAACGGAGGACAAAAATATACAAAATAATCACCTTTGCTACTTTTATTTAATAATGAAAAACAAACTTTCATTTTTATTATTTTCTTTCGAAAGTCCCTATATGTGAGTAAATGGACTAATTGAAATAAATGATTTGTCTTTGACAAAAGATTTTTTTCTACAACTGCACATTACCTACGTACTACGGCTAATTAATTGATTATTCGATATAAACCTGAATTCTGCAGTAGCTACTAGCTAGCCATAGCTTTATGGATGTCGTCAGCTTAGGACTCGATCACACATACCACAACCACACCACAATGTCAACACGTGGACGGGCGCAAATTTGTACGAAAATTCATAGTTTATTGTCACAGACTACATTTCACTGTCAAAATCAACCGTGTGGGTGATACCAACCACATCAAGGCCACGTCGTCGCAGGCGCAATGCAAGCTCCATTACAAGCGCGATCGCGCGTGCACGAGCGGCCGGCCACATCGCAAACAACGACCTGTCTGTCTGCAAACACTAGCCACAAAGTAACCACATCACAACTACTAGCGACAACGCAACTGCAAGAAGTTGCAGTGACATTATTCACACGTAACCACTGCTTGCCCACGTTTGGTCGCTGTGTGTGGTTTGGTTGTGGTTAGTGCGAACGGGCCCTTATATTAAATCCAAAACCCGAAATGTTCTATTAGAATGCTGTCGTTCGTATAATATGGGCCCCGCAAACTATTAGCTGTCATTAGCAGGGTACCTGGCCGTAATTTGTTAATTGAACTGACAAAGCAAACAATACACTCATCCTATCCCAAATTCAATGGAGCTGAGTATAGTTAGTGGGGTTTTTTGTGGTCGGAAAATTGTGTTTGAAGGTTGAAAATGTCGAGAGTATTCAAGTTTTTATAATCGTCTGAATAGCCCAAAAAATAAGACTTTTTTCTGAAAATCTGTAAAAAACGATGTACCTACTTATGATGCTGTATAATTTTTTTACATTTTGGTCAAAATAGCCTAATTGTGACTTAGCGACTTTTTGCTCTACGCGGACAAAGACTTGATCTGTTTAAAACTTGTAACAGTATTCCGATACTATTAAAACAGTGACAGTCAATGCCTGCTTTAATACCTATCTACTTACATAAAAATAACACCGAGAACCCACTGTGTAAACATCTAAGCGCTCCTCAATCGCACTACATCAATATTTACCGTGGCAACACTAACATCATCCTCTATGCAAATGTTCTGGAGTCCTCCATAAACAAAGGTATCGTCGACAGAGATTAACTTTCCGTTAATGACACCGTTACATGCACACTCCAGAACCCAGTAAAGCCGAGTCTAGCCGAATCTAGCCGAGAATAGCCGAGTCTAGCCGACTCCTTCATGTATTTGCTAACATCAGGAGTGTGTATCCAGACTGTTTGGATTAGAGCCTGTTCTCGTAAAGTAGGATGTTAATATTAGGAAGTTGGTAGTATGATGGTACTTAAACTCAAGTATCTTAACGCTAAAGTTAAGCCTAAACCCTTAACAAAACAGCCAAATAAAAAGGAGCCTTTATAGCCATTGATATAAAATAATAAGGAACAAGAAAATATTACACCAAAAATTAAAAACAGAAACAAGAGTTCCGAATTCAAACAAGCCCATAGCCAATTGGTCTCAAAAAACAGCTACCAAAAACACATTTGAACATCGAACAAAACAAAACTCAATAAGCACAGGCGCCATTGATCATTCGGTAACGCACGGAACAGTTTACGAAAGTTTCCAATTTTCGCTAACGACCCGCGAAGAGACTGGCCGGTTAGTTCATTATTTTCCAAAATTGTACGTGAGGGTTTCCTTTTCTGTTTCGTAACTTGATGTATGATTAAAGTTTTTGTCCTTGGCTCGTTTTCTTTTTCTGTAGTGTAATTTGGCGCGAAATTCTCGTTCGAGCACAGATTAAAAATAACCTACTACGCAGGTTAAGTGAGTTCAAGAAGTTTTATTATCTGTGAAATTGTGTGGCGTGTTCTGATTCTTGTAGATTATGTTACATACTGATTATTTTAACCGAAATAACTATTATTGTATGCGCATTGGATACTGCTCATGTCGAACATATTAACGCAAATTTAACGGTTAAATGAGCATAATAGAGACAAATTGTTGGTCATTCATTACCGATTATTAACGTGTTATGTATTGCAGCAGTTTAAATTAACACAGGGAACACAGTTTAAATTAACCATCTTTTATAGCATTTCATTCAAAATTCATGTTAAAAAGCTTATTCGAAAGTAAAATTCGTCGCGTAATCAACCAAAACCTTCCAGTCAACATTTACCTGTCCTTTCTTAATATTCCAGTACATTAATAACAATTAACGCTCTCTCGCCTTCAATAATTCAATCTTTGCCTTCGGAGTCGAGTTAGAGAGAATTAAAACATTTCCACCATTGCCCTCGGGGAGTTTAAAGGGAAAATTTAGAAGGCGTTATGAAAATTGACGTTATCTATTTTTGTATTTACTTTGAATTAATTTTTTCTGGGAAATTGGGTCGGGAACACGTTCACTTTGACTATGAACATTGTAGTGCCTGAATGGCGCGGTGTTTTATGTTGTATCAGTGTAAAAAACTGGTTTTTATAGGTTTTCAAATATCGGTATCAATTCGATATTGAAGACTTATCCAACATTTCAACAAATATACCAAAATATCAATAACAAAATTTTTGAATAAACCCACGAAGCCAAACCTAAGAAAAACAATCCATCGAGCCGAAATCCGAGCCAACACATCACACATCGAAAAAATAAATAGCAACATAGTTGTATACAGTAAAGGCGCCGTATTAAATTTGGTAGCACTTTAGTGCTCTTGGGTTGAGTTCTTGACGCCTATGCTCGTAAACTAATGTTATTCGGCGTATAACGCGCCTTGGGAGACCTCCAGGCAGCTTCACGGCTTCGGGTATAAATTTTTCATGAACCAAGGACGGCCGAGTGATTGAAAAAAGCCTTCCGCGATATTGGTACTCATTGACGGGGCGTGGCCATCTGAGTCAACAAAGATGGAATTGGTTTTTGACGTTTGCAAGTTGAGATGCAATAATGGGCATTTTATCGTGGTATCAATTTGGGGTCTCTAGCGTTTCATATTTGAATTGGCTATTTATATTTTAACGCTCTTACACGTTGACATATTGTTTGCCATAAAAAAATTACCTGCATCAAAAACGATGCAGGATGCAGTTCTAAGACGCAATTTCACTAAACATAAACATTGTAATGAAATTGCGTCTTTGAATAAAAATAATCAAATGAAACATAATACGTTTTCTTCCCAAAGTAATCATAATATTTGGGGAAGCGATTGATATTTTATGAAATTGTCATTCAATAGGATTTTAAGAACTTAGTGGGTTGTATTGATGATTTTAGTTTAATAATTATAATTCTGTAAATACATATTTGTTTTCTTACGGTCGGGCAATCATAGTTGGTTCAACATACACGACAGACATGCTGACAGGGACCTGCAAATTGCAAAAAACCTAAGTAAATTGGAATTTCACGGGCAACCTGGCGCTTCCCCTTTAATAACTTTGAAGTTATTCATAGTTAAAAGTTTTCCCTAACAACTGAAATAATTTAGCACTAGGTTGGTAGGAAAACTTTCATTTAGTTTTTAGAGCCAACGCTCAACTTTCTTTTCTCTCCAAAAACCGCTAATACCATCCAACAACCACATCAATATACTCCATCATTATCTTCAAGTCCGTGTGCGTATTTTCAATTAAAATTCCTTCATCAAAACTGTGACGGTGCAAGTCGCTCCAGGTATAATTCTCAGCATATTAAGGCAATCTAGGCTGAGGAAGGGCCAAACGCCCTGTATCGCCGCGAGCCATCAGCATAATTGATAGTGGAGGAAAGGTGGATGGGCGGAACCTATCCTCCCAAGGTTAAGACCTGTGTTATCTCTGATGAGGTGGTGACGTGTCCGTGAGACGTCGAGAATTCTTGTATTAAGGCCGTATAAATATTTTTCTCTTGAGTCGCCCTCAGGACACTGTTAAAACTATAAGGTTATCTTACACCTAAAGGGAACTAATGATACATTTATTGAACACTGATGTGTTCAATAAATGCTTCTAAAATAATTTTAGAACTCCTCGTACACAAGACCGATTAATTAAAACAGGTCTTGACAACGCTCCTTAGTAAAACACAAAAATATTAAATTTTGTTTCTGATTAACAATGCAGATGCTTTCAGAAAGTTTGATGTTTGTTTTAATTTTATTCCACTTAGGCACTAGGTACAACGTCTGAAATAATTCAATTTAAATATTCCACGAAGAGAACATCGTAGAATTGCTTTAATCTATATTACGTAGTGTTTTGACAATGTTGTGGAATTGTTGTCATTTTACTTATGATAAGGTATGTCTCGGAAATTCGAGGAAGAGATCTAAGGACCAACTACTAAGTTTATAGAATATTTCTGACAACACGTGGGCGTTGTCATGGCAGAAATTTTGCTATATTTTGCTACTGTAGGTACGAGCAATAATCCATTTGGGCGCAACATCCACTGTAATCATCAGCACATTAACGGACTCCATAGCATGTCCAACACGAGTATCCATCCATCGAGGTAGCTGCCAAAACCAATAAAGTATCAAAAACAGCATCAGCAACCACAATGTCCGCTACATAATTTCCATTAGCATTTAGTTATGAATCAATTCCGCTGTCCAACCCGCCAGGGGCTGGAGGTGGCTTTCGGACTCGCGACTGCCCGATTGAATAATCAATCAGCAAAATGCAAATAAGGCTGGCAACAGGCGTTGGACTGCGGTCCTGTTTTTGGGCCCATCTTCAACCAAGATATTGTTTTGCTGAGTCCGTTTATCTTGCGATTAAGTTTCCGTTTGTTCTGTGTGTTTGTGAAGTTTGCTTTTCCTGGGTATGATAGTTGTGGAGTTGGTATTTCTGAGTATGTTATTTTGGAATTTGAGTGTGTGACGTCGTGCATGACTATGTTTAATTTAATTTATTTCAAATAATCAGATAACAGAGATCCGTAGTGTTAGTAAAGTACCTTATAAGTATATAAGTTTAAATATGATAAATAATGCCTATTGTCGTCCTAAAGGTCGCATTTTCTTGTCTACCTAAAGCCATTGTAAAAATAGATGTGTGTTGAAGTATTTTTTAAGTGTTTTTTTTCCAATATTTATTGAGGTTTATTGATAACTCCATGTAGTTTATACAATTTGACATTTTGAGTTCGTATTTTCTTAAAATAGCAAGGTTCATTAAGTTTAAAAATAATAAGACAAATAAATAAGATTTTTTCTCAGAATATAAGATTATTTCACAGAAACCAATATCATTTCGCAATCTCATCACAAAACGTAGTTACCGTTTAAAGGAGCCATCCAATAAAATTTTCTGGAAAAAAAATAACACTGAAATAATTTCATCCCATTTAAGTTTCAGTTGGAATAAAATTCAGGAGCTTATTACAATCTGTAATCTTATCAGGAGCAAAGCCATCCTACCATTTAAGATTTCAGTAAAGCCTATTTTGTGTGAACGGAAAAATCTGGCGCAATTACCGTCCGCCATGAGACAAGCGTTTTGTGAGAATAAACCTATTAGAGTGGGGAACAAAGCGGCTGGATATTGGAACTTCGAGATGGGAGAATGATTGAGAGATTCGTACAAGAGCCTGTAATTGAACTAGATCTTCAATACTGGCAGCTTTATCAATCAAAGATAAAATTTCCACAATCGAGTTACACGCGTTCACGCTTATTTCTTTCTGAGGTAAACAGAAACTACAGATTTGCTGCGAGTCCTATTTACTTCTTTTATATCAAATAGTCATTTCACACAGTCGTTCCATCATATCGTTGGTCTCCTCCTACTATTCAGCCATCCACATTCATACTCAAAACTGGACTATCTAAGGATGGACTAAGTGGAAGATGATATGGATAGAAAGGGGGTAACTACCGAGATGACAACTTATAGGGAAGTATTTATGGAAGAAAAAAAAACGTTACGCCGACCACAAATAAATTGTGGGGCAGCAGAATGATGATGTCGAACAGTCATTTAGATATATATAACACTAAGCAGCAAAAACATTACAGGAAACTTTATAACTTTTAACGCAACATAACATACACATGTATATAAACAGTCAAGAAGGAAAGAACAGAAAAATAGTAATACACTATAGTAAAATAGTTTACACTGAACTCTCATTGTAAGTAAATCCTATACAATGCGAGATCAGCTTATACTGGAAATGTATAACTTGATCTATAGCCGTGTGTACAAAGATGATGCTTATTTCTAATGAAATCTCTTCCAGCATATCTGCGATAGGATAGTAGATTTAGGGATGTAGACAACGTGTGTAAGAGTAAAATAGAAAATAAAATACATAAAATCAAAAACAATTCACTTAATAAAATAAAACAACTAATATGAATTTAAACATACAAAAATACATACATACATACATCTAAAATAAATAACACTAGAATATTAATATATACGCAACTACGACTAAGTGGAAAGATAGTGTTCTTTCACTCTTCTTTTAAAAACTGCAACAGTTTGGCAGTCCCTAATGTCAGGCGGACGTGAAGGAATTGAATTCCACAACCGGACCGCGAAAATCTTTTAAATGATAAATGATTTTATTTCTGTATGTAGTTTTGTTTAAACACTTTTACACGTCAATTATATTTTAAAAACTTGATGAGGGCGGCGTTTCCTATCTGACTACTCTGAGAAGGAAAGCCGAAACAAACTCAGAATTTAATTAATTAATTTTTATTTTGGTCCTTACGTACGGAAACCGTAACCCCGTAGCGTAAAGCAAGATTACCACGTTAACAAGTGTTAAAGTGTCTATTGTTAAGGTCTTAAAGGCAAGTATTGTTTAAAGTTCACTCAAAATCGAGCGCACAAAATATCTTGAGTCCACACCTGGGATTTAATCGTACTGCCACTCTCTGTGTTGTACCTACTCATTGTATTTTAGTGAGGAGTCGTTCAGATCGGGCGGCGTTCTGAATTTCTGAATGCGGGAAAAGAGTTTCTTGAAGTTATAATGATACATCCCAGCCATGGGATTAAATATCAATCTATCTGTGTGAAGAATTAAAAGATCTGTTGGTATTACACAATTAATGTTAGACCTCACTAACTTCTAATATTAGTTAAGTTAATGTTGGTCTTTAAATACTTGTCGATTACAATAAAGAAAACTTATTAATATCTAAGATTTTTAGTGAACAAAGAATCCTTCAAACACCCCTCTGTTATTTCAGCTTAAAACAATAGACTACTGAATATCATAGTCGTCTTAGAATTATATACAATAGAAACCGGGTAGTTGACCGCACGACCATCCACCGAATACGTCCACCAATCCATAATCGATTAAGTTATAATAATGTTTGCTTCGACAATTGAGAACATGCATTACCTATGTAAGTCCCCAGTAGAAGCCAACGTACGTTTACCCGCTGTCGAAGTATGATGAATGGCTCTCGATAAGGTAATGAATTAAGTGTAGTAAGCGGTGTGCACTGCGTGTGGTCCACATAAAAGTTTAGCAGTCTTACTCATTACTGTTGCTGTTAAGCCAAGCTGTATGTTTTACGATTGCAGCTTTACGATGTTAAGGTAATAATACCTTAACATAACCAACCAACCTACCAACAAAACCAACCAACAACCAACCAATACTACTACTTACTTAATACTCATCAACCTTTATAAAAAGGTTGATAAGTATTACCTAGGTATAGTGCAGCTCAGGTTACTTGTGTGAGAAAACGACTTAAAATAAAATAGGAAGTGTTTTCTTATTAGAAAGGCCAGTCTGCCCCCGCCTTTAGTTATAGCACAATGAAATCGGAACAGATTTAAAGTATCTTTCATTGAAATGTATGTACTTATCACTGATTTGATTCGGAACGTATTAATTAACGTTTGCTCCCCCAGTGAACTTTCTTTTACAATTTGAATTTCTCTGTTGAATCTTAGATCTGAAGATGTCTAGCGAACCATAATTTAATTAAGGCAAGATATCGGTACCCTGTGTAAAAAGTCAGTGTTTAAAAGTTTTATCGACGATTTGATTCTTTTTGATATAACTTAACCATTTCTGTCCTCCTGTGTACCTCAACCATTTAGAACCTAACCCCAAAATGTTCAACCACTTTTCAAAATCTCATTAACCACGTAAATCACGAATCTTCAATCCGACCTTATCGCCAATTGTCCCAAATGTGGGTCAAAGCTATGCACAACGACATGTGAGTTATCGCGAGACTCCGTAATGGCGTCGTTTGCGTGTTTTAATGCCCAAGTTCCACCATAACATAAGAATATGATGGAAACTTCTCGAATGTAGGTGAATGACGGGCAATACATTCGCGATATGTAGATGAGAGCAAGTATGTGACGTCAGTAAAGTTTTAAGCGTTGCTGTAAGTTGACAGTCGAGTTACTGTCCTCTTGAGTGTGTTTTTGTTGGAAGAGTGAAACAATGTTGGTGCCAAATGTTTAAAATGTATGTAATTTAATGCCGATACACACTTTTCCTGATTGTGTTTTGTTTTATTTTTATTCAAATAATAAAATGGAATGTCACAATCTATGGTCACATATTAACACTATATTTGATAACATTGTAAACATCAATTTATTCTTAAAAGAGTAACCATGGAGTTTCTTGCCGGCTCTTCTCCGTAGGAAATCCAATTGGAACCGTGCACCTAGCTTCTGACGTTTCTTATGGGCCCAATTTATGTGAAATAAAATAATGTCAATTTAACTAAATGTCAATGACAAAATAAAACTTTAATCTTCATCATAGTTTTGTCAATAAATTATTTCAACTGAATTACAGAAGCGAGATTTGAACCGGAATAGAAATTAGGATAATGTGTCTTTTGGAAGAAAATCTAACTACACAGAAATAACTTATCAAATCGTGAGCCATAAATAAAATCACAATCTGTCCTCAAGGACGAACTCAAAACGCGGAAAGAAAAGAAAAATTAATAAAAGCATAATAATAACAAAATATGTCGGATCAGAAGTCCATAATTCAGTGGTGGGACATCGTCGGCCGGAAACGGTGTAACCGCCAGATCCGGTTGCTTTCAGTTTACTCGTTCGACTACGTCCTTAGGGTTCAATTGGGGTTTGCTGATAACATTTAGGGTCTAAAGGTTGTTTTTGGCGAGGGAGTGTTTTATCTATTCTATACAAATAAATAAAATTGAAGTGTCTGTTTGTAATTATTTCAATATACATTTATACATATACAAATAAATAAAATTGAAATGTGTCAAAATAACAGCTTTTTACTAAATGCCTAGGAAAGTATATATACGGTACTTATCACAAAAATACAATTTTGTAATTTTTCGATCTGTCTATCTGTCTGTTTGTCCCGGCTAATCTCCGAAACGGCTGGACCTATTTTGACGGGACTTTCAATGGCAGTTAGCTGATAGTATAAGGAGTATCATATTATTCAGAATCACTTAAAAAACAGGTGAGAATGTGAATAAACGCTAGTCCATCCTATAAAAATAACACAAATCAAATTCACAAAAATATCTCTAAATTCTGTAGTAGAGCAGAATATTTGTAAGGGCTGCAGGAATTTGTTATGAACATTCAGGATATTTTTGCATGCGATTT
This sequence comes from Brachylomia viminalis, assembly GCA_937001585.2. NCBI lineage: Eukaryota > Metazoa > Arthropoda > Insecta > Lepidoptera > Noctuidae > Brachylomia > Brachylomia viminalis. The sequence goes on from OW443301.2 coordinate 4,197,602, forward strand.
GTATAAATAACAGCATCCACGGCACGGAAAATCCCTGTGTGGAACACGCGTTTATTTGGTTACATATATTTTTCTCAGTAGAAAAAAGTAACGCTTAATAACAATAAAACTTCCATCGATCATCCAAAAACATCCACATAATCACCACGCTTCAATTTCTTATCCACATCCTCGCAAGTGAAAATAAATATACGGAACACTGAATTATTTATGACAGTATACGCTTACGATACTTTTTTCTAAGATGGCCGCCACGGAACCGGATGTCCCCGGCGAATCGTTCCGGAGGCGTTACGGCGACTATATAAATTACATGTTTCGATACATCAGAGAATTCATTTTTTTTTTCGGGATGAAAATATAAAGTGCGCGCCCAGATGGAGCTTTATAGGTGGAGGTGAATTCTTGAGTTATTTTATCGGTGTGAACTTGAAAATAAGCCCTCGTTCTTTATTAAGTGTTTGCGCAAAATTAATCTAGATTTATGGAGGCCTTTGTCAAAGATATTTTGGCTTCAAACGGTTTTCGAGTTGAATGAACAAAAAATTAATAGGACGGTTTTATTAACACCTTTTTTTCTGAAAGTTAAGCTTTAATAAGTAGATGTCAAGGAGATTGGGTTAGATATTAATAATCTTAAGCAAAAAACGTGTTAACGTATGCTCTTCATAGTTATCTCAAACTAGCTGCACCCACGGTTTTACCCGCATAAGTCTCGATCCCTTAGGAGTATCGGGATAAAAAGTATCTGATATACTAACCCAAGTCATGGTTTACCCATGTGCCAAATTTCATCCAAATCCGTTTGGCCACTTTAGTGTGAAAGCGTAATAAACAAACATACAAAAATCTAAAAACATAAAAAAATCTTTCTCTTTATAATATTAATTTATATTAGTTTAGATAAAAATCATGGCAATGTCAAACCTATAGCTCCTCAACTGTCGCTAATGAAACACAATTACTTGTTACCGAACTTAATCAGCTCGATCGACAGGTGAAGGGATGACATTTAAAGGCTCCACGAGTGGCGGTACCTACTAAACTACCACGAAGTGATTGATTCTCATAAAGCTCGTGCCGAGAAAAACAGTTAAGTTTACTTCTTAGATACACATATCTAACAACAAACATTAAAATCCCATATATTCTAAACACCACAACAAAAGTTTGCTAAACCTCTCACCAATCCCTTACCCACACAATACTTAACGCATCTGTACCTACTAAAAAGGCTCGCATTAAATATCTAGCAGAACATTTTTCGCGACACCGCGGCAAGCCAGGCTCCCATTATTTATGGCCCGCACCTGCGCACTACACTTCTTTCTGACACCTCTCGACGGTGTCTAGAGCGCTCTAGCTGTCGGCGACACCGCGTTATTAACGGCCGTGGTGTCTGTTGCCGAATATCACTTGTTTATGGTGTATTAGTCAAAGGAAAATTATGTTTTTTTTGCCATATTACGGGCATATTTATTTAAAAATATATATATCGAGTTAAATATTCACAAAGGTTTAAAATCTGAACGTCACTCCCAAAATAAATCTCTGGCTTCGCTGTCAAAGGGCATTTTAATTGCGCAGTGAAGTAAAAAACTCTTTTTTAATCCTTGTGCCTATTTGATTTAGGTAAGAGTGCCTGAGGGCCAAGCCTGAAAAAATCTATTTAATAAAATGTTTATGTTTTTGTTAGTGTGCAAAAACCGTTTTTATATGCTGCATGACCGCGCCTAGGCATTTTATTAAAACGTAATTTGTGAGAAAAAAATAAAACATTTTTGCATGCTATGTGACCACAATATTCTTTCTTCGTTGTGGTTTTGAGGTGGGACGCAACCGAAACGTGCATTGTTCTTTTGTTACGTTTCACTCAATAGTAACACATTATCATTCAATTATTGACAAACGTCATGTGTATTTATTTTCACTGACATGCACTGCACATGTTGCTAATAACTGCGGTGTAACGGTCGCCACATTGTTTATTGTCAATTATAGAGCTTTTGTCTTGAAATAAACGTTTTCGTCAATTTCTATTGCTAAGGTCCGCGCAATTCAACTACTAAGGCACTAACGCATATTGATAGGTTACTGAAGACTATTATTGGTCTCTGACAAACAAAAAAGCAATATACTTCACTGTTTCACAGTCCACTGTGTCATACTACCAATTAGGTAAAATCATCACGTTTCTCAAACTAACTCAGTAATAAATCACTAGGCGACGTGAACCGTTTCCAATAAGTGCGGTCCGCCAGCTATTAGTCGTGCCAACAGGTGCAACACTTCATCATAATTAATTTGATTCCGTTTGTGGACCGCAACGCATACATATGCAACGGCTTTTGGGTCAGGTCTTATAAGTTATTTAAGCAAATATTCAATAATTAATTTAGGAATGTTAGCTATCGGGTTGTTTATTAGTCTGCCGCAGGTTCTGACAAAATTTTGTAGTCTATATTAAATTTTGTATCGTACATTTCGTTAGCTTTACTTAATAACATAGTGTCATGGAAATAGATTTTCAGTGTAAAACTATGAAAACATTTTGGAATTTAAAACATATTTTATCATACACTAATTAAATAAGCCAAATTCAAACTTTTCAATTGTTTCCAGAGTTTTAAAATTGTTTGCAACATGTACGTGGTTTGTCGAAAATGCCTTGTTCGACTTTAACTTTGCTTTTGATATCACGGCTTTTTACAATAGAGGATTAAGCAGGACTTCAAGTCAATTTAAGACAGGAGAATGAACCTTTGACACTGGTATTTGAAGGCAGGAACGTAGCAGGAATTGGTAGGAAGCAAATTGTAGTCAGTTATTTACGTATAGTGCAGATACTCTTGATAATAACGCATTATAAAAAACCCATTTTAAAACTAATATTCCACATTTTCCTCCACCGAATATGATCTACGAAGAATGATAAAACACTGCCATCCAAAGATACTTTTACGTATGAATTTTCGATATTACCTTCCTATTCTAAAACTTCTCTCGATACTCCCGAAAAATATTTATTTCGTAAAGTATCAAAACAAGGACAAGTACACAAACAGTATGTGATAGAAGCATAGGGATATGGGGACATGGGAGCCATAACAGAAAGTACCACTAACCTAACAAAGAGAAAACACAATTGATTGATGACAACACAACAAACACTTGGAGAGTGTAACTGTGACAAAACATGGCGAAAAAGTCATGCTTACAGACATGCTTAAGAGAAAACCTACGTGTGTGGGGACAACATTCTAGTTCCACGGTTTCTATGAGAAGGTTTTATAAACTGACTTTAAAATAGTATATTATGCAATTAGTGAATAAAGGACGGATTTAAAGCGAGGGCCATAGATGAATCACGAGCTAGTGAAGGATTCTAACGACTGAATCACGACCGTAGGGAGTGATTCATGATGATTGAATCACTCGCTACGCTCGTGATTCAAGTATTAGAATCCTGAGCGACGCGAGTTATTCATGGCCCTCGATATAAATCCGTTTTATTCAAGAGTTACATACTATACTTTATACCATGACTACGAGAAAAAGAAAGATTTAAGCGAAAATAAACATTTAATAAAGAAAAAGGAAGCTTAAATTAATTAAAATGCACATTAAAATTGGAACAATTACTAAAAATTAAGAGTAATTTTCTTGTTATTATTATTAGGATGGTCAACTTGTGCAGCGATATAACAGTGAGTAGAAGTGCTTTTTATTCACTGTTTTCAGTGAATAAAATGAGCTTTTTAGAGGGGGAATGGTATAAAATAAGATAAAGTTTTTATAACAGACAAAGGTCATATATGGTTAGTATACACACGATTTAGAAGTTAGTGTCTGTACTTACATCTACCAGAAAAACAATTATTTATTACTACGCCACAGTGGCATGTAGGTTGTTTGGGGGTTTCCAAAGTCTCAGTATGGGCTTGTCCCACAGCTTATTTTAATTATTTTATTTATGGATTGTTTTGTTTAAATTTCTATTCGCTGTACTCTGGATACTCAACGTGTACGTCTTATTTACATCGTTCTCACATATAATTATACCTATATTCAACATTAATGATGTAACTAATATTTATGTAACAATATAATTTAAAAGAGTGTCCATGGAGTTTCTTGTCCGTTCTTCTCCATAGGTACCTACTACGCTTTGGAATGGGCAACTAGCTTCATATTTCTGACTGACCGACCACTTGACAATTTAAAAGTGCCTGTAAATGGTTTAATTGAAATAAATGCTTTGAGTTTGAGTTTGAGTCTCTGCTATAGTTATATTATCTATCTATAGGTTTCCGGATGCTTCTTCATCAATGGTTCTACATCAACGTTCAGATTTTATTCACATAGGACGCTTTACTTATCTGATCATAAGCAAGGTCCCAAAAGACATCTGCAGTTTTCCCCTTTTGTTGTTCGTATCTGTGTAAAAAAATGCTTCTGCCTGTCCAGCGACCAATACAGTAATGAATGGGCTTACGAATCATAAAACCCCTTTCAGAAAATCTAAAGAGTAAATATAGCTCCCAGCTCTCACGAATCGAAATATGTACGTACGTAAGGACCAGAAAAAAGTTCTAAGCTCTCAGGCCGTATCTACCAACATACATCCCGATCACTTACATCCACAAAATAAAAACATAACCGTACATAGACGTACGTACCCTAAGACCCGGGTGTGTATCCTATGACCCTCGACAAACATCAACCCGCACGCGACGCCCAAATATTTAACCTCCTATTATTGACCCCACACCTTGTGTTCTCCGCCTATATATATATATACATTATTGAGGGACTAAGTTACGGGAGTAAGTTAAGGGAGATTCGGTGAATAGATTATTTCGATATTCCAAATATTGTCATCCAAGTCTTCTACAGATAAAAAATAGTTTAGTGAAGTAAATTTTAAGTATGGTATAACTTGAAGTTAGCAGACACTATCGAATATCAACTGATTTTCTTTGCCAACTTTACTCTTCGATCTAGAAAATTAATGCTCTTGACCATAAGCCTTAAAACAAATAATACCTACCCGACGCGGTGACGGCCTAAAATACCCGAACGTACCTTTGTCGAAAACCATAAAAAAAACTGGCAAAGTGCGGGTCGGACTCACACGAAAGGTTCCGTACCACAAGGCAAAAAACGCTGGAAAAAAACCACGTTTCTTGTATGAAGACCCCTTGTAATTTTTAAGTTTAGTTTATTTTTTAACCGACTTCAAAAAAGGACGAGGTTATCAATTCGACTAAATGTTTTTTTTGTATGTTTGTTACGCGATCATTCCGCCAATTATGAATTGATTTTGATGATTCTTTTTTTGTTTGGTAGGTCATACTTCAGAGGTGGTCCCATATAAAAATTATGAAAGAAAGAAAAGAAAATCGGTCGACTACCAATTAATTACAGTTCATGAGATACAGCCCGCTGACAGACAGACGGACGAACGGACAGCAGAGGCTCAGTAATAGGGTTCCGTTGGCAGCCTTGGGTACGGAACCCTAAAAATCCCTAAATCCCATTAAGAATGTTACCGTGTGAGTAACAGCGCCATTTGAGAAAAAATCAAAGTCCTTCCAACCCGCTCTCCCCTTATCCCCTGTCCGTTCACAAGAGTTACGTCCTTCGATGGAAGTTGGTGTCGAAATTGCAAGGTACCAATGATTTCGTGTTTGTAAGTCGATGTAAACCGGGTAGCTACCTGTCGCTTGTTAGTTCTGTGAGGTTTAACCTTTACGAGGTATTGAAATGTTATTGAGATCTAAATAATTTGTTTCGGGCTGTTTAAAAAGTATTCTTTAACTAAAAGTATAACACTGAAAACATACCATTTTTTGAAAGATAGTCGGTTAACTTAGTATAAATACTTTTTTACTCGTAATATTTATTTCTTACTTACCAGAAACAAGGAGCAGTGGTAGACCAGTGGTAACGGCCGCGACTTACGAGTTGTTGGTTTGAACCCAGACATGCGCTTTACTTGGTGTAAATTATTTAATCACCACTGCTCTCAAAACGGTGCAGGAAAACATCGTGAGGAAACCGGCATGTCCTAGTACCAAAAATTCACAGCCATGTGACATCTACCAACCCGCACTGGGCCCGTGTGGTGGATTACGGCCCACTCCCTCTCACGGAGAGGAGCAGCAGCAGCTGTGTCCCAGCAGTGGCAGAAGCGTTATAGGCTGATTATGCTATGATTATTACCGGAAACAATCATGATCAGCCTTTGTTGTGGTGTGCGCTATGTTGTGGTCGGCTTCCAGTCTAACTGGATGCAGCTAAATACCAGTTTTTCACATGGAGCGACTGCCCATCTGACCTCCACAACCCCTCAGTAAGACTGATTGTCAGAGTTACCGGAAACTTTAATATACTGTAGCGGTATCTACATCGCCACATGCGAACTTCGCATCACACTGACGTCACGAAAATCCTGCATCGCGCAAGCAAAGTTTACCGCGCAACTAGCATATATACAACGTCCCGACATCAATCGTCGGGCAGTTGCCCACCAGACACGACACCCGTCTGGTCGGAGGAACCTCCCTTTTCTATAGAGGTAGGAGTGAAATTTACACCCTGTTCCTCATACCTCTATACTGGTGATCCCGAACATGGACAATTGATGCAGCCTTCGAGCAGCTAGTTCAGCGTGACGGCATCACCATCCTCAAGCTTTCGAGCGGCGAGTCTCAACGATTTATGAAAAGTCTATTAATTGAACGCCGCCGAAAAAAAAACCTTCCTACAGCAAAACTCTGTAAAATCGCTGTACAAAAAATAAAACTACAATTCATTTTCATTCTCTCACTCAACAATTACTGACCATCACGCAGTCTTACTCAGCTTAAATTTAACGATGCCTAAGCTAAATCGTCCTCAGGCTATTAGCAAATTAAACACAAACAGACTCGAATATGATTTGTGCAACATTGATTTTAGCCTAGTTTACAATACTGCTGACGCTAATTTGGCTTTATCGTACTTAATAAAACATGTTCAACAAGCAATATTACGTAACACGACAGTTTCTACAACAAATAAGAAATTTTATAATATTAAACCATGGATTACTCCAGGACTAATACGGTGTATAAGACACAGAGATAAACTTCATCAAAAAACTAAGAGATACCCTGATAATCTAATAATTCAAACCACCTATAAAAGATACAGGAATTTCTGCAACAATCTCCTAAAGAGTTTAAAAACTAATTACGATAAAACTGAATTAAATAAAGCAGGTAAAAATACCAAGCAACTTTGGAAACATATTAAAAACGTCACCAATATATCTAAACAGCGTGAATCAAATTCGAGTCTATTGCTGGCTAATCCTTCACCACTCTTATCAGCTAACATTGTAAATAACTTTTTTGTAAATATTGGGAAAATTCTTGCCGAACAGATTCCAAAATACTGTGACCAACCATCTTTCCAAAAATCAAGCAATAGCTGTAACCCGAAATCTTTTGCGATGTTGGATACTGATGAAGATGAAATAACCCGAATTATTTCTGGGCTAAAAGATGACTGTGCAGTTGGATGGGATAATATAGGCAATAAGACCCTTAAACTCTTTAAGCATATTTTGGTACCTCCCTTAACGCATATATTTCGAATCTGTCTTTCCGAAGGAATTTTCCCTAGTTGTCTGAAAAAGGCAGTTGTAATACCTATCTTTAAATCTGGAAGTAAAGACGTAGTTAATAATTATAGGCCAATATCCATACTCCCCTCAATTTCAAAAATACTAGAGAAAATTATAAACAGTAGACTAGTTAACTACCTAGAAAAAAACAACATCTTATCCCCTGCGCAATTTGGTTTTAGAGCTAAACTGTCGACAGCCGATGCGGTGCATAGCCTGATTGATTATATTTCAGAAGAACTCGGCAAAGGAAACCAGACCCTGGGAATCTTTCTCGATCTAGCCAAGGCCTTCGACACGGTGTCTGTTTCTGTTCTTCTGAACAAATTAGAGATCATAGGAATAAGGGGAACGCCGCTGAAACTTTTTACTGACTATTTAGACCACCGGTACCAATGTGTTCGAATAGATAATATCACGAGCGATGAGCAGAAAAATACTGGTTTTGGTGTACCTCAGGGGAGTATTCTGGGCCCCACCCTCTTCCTTATTTATATTAACGACTTGTGTAATCTAAATATTAAAGACGGCAAAATAATATCATATGCCGACGACACGGCGTTAATATTTAGCGCCAAAGCCAGTAGCGAACTGTTTGAAATCGCTCAACTAGGCTTTAATACTGTGACTAATTGGCTTCGAAGCAATTTACTAACATTAAATGCCGACAAGACAAAATATATTCACTTCTCCATGCGCAAGCCTCAACTGAACATTACTTACCCTTCTCTATATGCCCATCAATGTGGTAATCGTACAATCACCATGTGTAATTGTCCTCTTATTCACAAAACAAGCAACATAAAATACCTGGGGGTTATAATGGACGACACACTCTCTTTTAAAAAACATATTGAAAGCCTAGTTAAAAGAGTGCGCAAACTTATATATGTTTTTAAAAAATTGCGAACATTAGCAGATTCAAAACTAATCACACAAGTTTATTTGGCCCTATGTCAATCTATAATTCAATACTGTATCACTTCTTGGGGTGGCGCACCAAAAACTAATTTGCTTCCTCTTGAAAGAGCTCAGAGAGCAATTTTAAAAGTAGCAAACTTCCTTCCCTTCTTTTTTCCCACAGCTCTCCTATATAAATCCTGCAATGTACTAACCGTTCGCCAGCTTTTCATTATGCACTTAGTATTAAAACAACACACCATGCTTGCCTACAATGCCGACAACACTAACAAGAGACGCAATGATCTAGTATGTATGTCTAATGCAACCTCAAAACATGTCTTTGTTGAAAGATTTTTAACATTCTTAGGCCCATTCTTGTACAATAGATTAAATAGAAAACTAAGTATCTATAAACTAAATTACTATAACTGTAAAAAAAATATAATTAAATATTTACTAACCATTGACTATGCACAGACAGAAGACCTACTTATTGTCTGCAAATAGAAATACTAATATGCTATTTTACTTTTAACTATTTAAGTTTTAATTTAGTTTTAAGTTGTACTCATTGTTAATTTATTTTATTTAGTATTGATGCACTTTTTAGCCTGAGGCACAGGTTCAACCTAGTTCAGGCAAATTAGCAACTGTGCGCTATTTTAATTGTTAAGATATCCATTGTAAATGTATCCCTTTTTTTTTAAATAAACGTTTTATTATTATTATTATTATTATTATTCACCCGCCCTCAAGTTCCCGAAGAATGCTAAGTAAATCTCAATTAAAAACACCTACATTAAGTTAAAAGCTTAACATTAGCAAGTACTACCACTGCTACTTAAGTCGAACTAAGTCACACGTTTCTATTAAGTCGCACTTACAAAAACTTAACCCGTAACCCGAGAGTCTGTACCGTAAAACGCCAAACTTTATACGTTACGTTTTACGACAGAAGAAAGGGTTTTATGTAGCTGCGATTTTATTGGTTAAGCACTTGTAAACCTAGGCTTAACTGGAAATACTGATATTTAAATAGTGTGATTAAATGATAGTAATAAAACTCAAGAAAGAATAAAGATAAATTGAATTTAAAAAATCTCGAAAATTAAGAGAAAAAGAAAAAAACCTCATGTCTGATCTGGTGTTTGTTGATTTGTTTCTGCCCCGTTGTGTTAGTACTTCAAGTTCAAAATAATATGAGAGCCGTTTCAATTTATTTCAGAGGAGAAAACGTGTTCAATAGATTTATTGACAGTGCGTTGATAATGAAAGTATTATTTATTTATTATTCACAAAATCCACAGATCTTTGAAATTTTATCTTAACATTTAAATTAGTCTTACAGCCAATTACGTATTTACAATTTGATGGCTGTACAATACATGCAGCAGAAACAAACATATAGAGTGAAGTGAACTGCTAGCACCATCTAAGCATTGCTAAGTGTACAGTGTGGGTGAGTGTGTAGGAGTGTCCATGAGAAGTTGCGAGTGGGTGTGTGTGAGTGGTATGTGGTGGTATTTAGCAAATAATTTAATCTTCAATTCACGTCTGATGAATGACATGTACTTAAATGTGTTTAATCTAGCTTCTCGCTAATCAACATTTTGTTCTAAATTATTTGCTTTAGAGACAAAGGGCAAACGGCTTGGAAAATGTACCAAAGAGATTCAGAATCTTTCACTGAAGATGCAATTTTATCTTGTCTACTGAAAAAGCTACAGTTAATTACCACGAAATAAACGTTATCTAAATCACGCTTGTTACTTGTTAACTAAATTGTCATCTAAACTTATATTATTATAAAGAGAAGAGATTTGATTTATTGTATGTTTGTTTGTTACGCTTTCACACTAAAGTGGCTCGACGGATTTAGATGAAATTTGGCACATTGATAGACAATGACTTGGGTTAGGATATCAGATACTTTTTATCCCGATATTCCTACGGGATCGAGACTTATGCGGGTGAAACCGCGTCGCGCAGCTAGTGATTTATATACTACTGGCGACCCGCCCCTGCTTTGCACTGTTTTACGACTTGACAAAACATCTAGATTTTCCTCCTTAAGAAGTTTAATATGAGTTCATGCTCATAAACCTTCCAAGATAAATTCTCTAAATAATGGTGAAAACCGCATCAAAACCGGGTGCGTAGTTTAGAAAAACAAAGCGTTCCCACAGACAGACACGAAAAGCGATTTAAATTTATAATATTTATACAGAAGATATAAAAGATGAAAAAGCTACATTAATTGTTACCAAATGCAGTTTCACGTAACAAACGTTATCTGAATCACGCTTATTACTCGTAAACTAAATAGTTATGATTTATATAGTATTCAAACAATAGAATACAAGAGATAAAACTAAATCCAAACTAGGTTTACTGGCAAGCGGTTAGTTTTGATTAAATTATTTCCACGGAGCTTATATTTCTTCCAGTCTATAACAGAATTTACGATGTACCAGAGCACACAATAAAATCGATTATCGGTAAAATTATGGTCAAGTATTTATTGGCTGAAACGGTATCGGCGTCGGTGTTATATTGGTCAGTTTAACGAATGACTAAAATACGGGGTGTATTTTCCAAATCTACTAAGCTTCAGGGCCATGATAGATAGATGGATGTATATATGAATTTGTTTGTTTGTTTGTTTAATTACCTTTAAAATTAATTAAGTACATAGCAGTGAAACATAACCGGTGAAATTTGGTTGTACTAGGTACACTTCTGCCTAACAATTCGGAGGAAACAGGCGTGTCATGTGCTAAAATTAATTACAGTGAAAACAAATTGATAACGTTCAATTATTCATAAAGAAAACTTCCGAAAATGTTTCAAAAGTGCGTTCGTCACCTACTCGTAGCACAGTGGGAGCTACGCCGTAGCACGACGCGTAGCGCTGCGTGACGCTTCGTAGCGCACCTATTTTGAAGTTTGTTTCCATCGTACATCCCAGGATGAACAGTGACAATTATTTCTAAAAGAAAATTCACGGAAGAAGCATGGATACAAGCCGCAGTTAGGGCACAGTATCAAAGTTCTGCGAAACCATGACAAGCACGGAATGGTCACTGTATACAGGGTTATTGGTAAAACACCATCAACCTCTTAAGGGGTCACTGTAGGGCTGATTTTTTTTCGCGATTTCATATTTGGTCCCATAGTAAAAGTTGTTCATAATGATGAGTACAATGACCCCTTAAGAGGTTGATGGTGTTTTACCAATAACCCTGTATACATGTATATTCTACAAAAATGAAACACTTTCAAACTATTTTACCATTCTTTAGCAAAAGGATAAAAAACACCCAAAGATGTTGTTTTAAAAGCCGCGCCATCCGCCGTCCCAAGGTCGTCTTTCTCCCATTTCCCTCCGCATATTCTTAATTTACGAGCTCAGTTACCATAACAACTCACTCGAAAGCCGTAAAAAGCGTCAGTATCAACAAAATACGTTTCTGTCCATTAAACTGGGCCATTTGCGAGAGACCGTCAATGCGTATGTGATGCTATAAAAAAAAAGTTAAGATATATTTTTTCATGATGGCTACTATGGTTACGTCATTGCGTTTTTCCGGATAGGTTAACGAAAAGTTTGTTGATTATGCCTTTTGAATGGGAACCGATCACTGTTCCGAAATGTTTTTGTTCGAATTTAATTTTACCGAAAACTATTGACTGACTGGTTTTTTGAACTATAAATATGGTAATTAAAACAGTGGTATAATGAATGTTCGGAAACGTAATACTTCGAACAAATGTTATTTCGGCTAAGTGTAACTTCGGTAAAAAGTTTTTCGACCAAATGAAACGTCGGAGTAACGAAAAAAATCGAATTGATAATAGGTCAACTGATACAGTGGCAGACGTGACTTCGATGTAGTGAAAAAAACGTAACGATAATAGTTGAAAAGTTTTAGGTGAAATGAAAATCGGTCAAATATTTTTCGAACTTATGATAGGTAACCCTTTTGAATGTAATTTGGATTGTTTGCTAATAATTTAATCGTTTGACACTACACTCTATTACAACAAACTGCACTCTATAAAACGTCTTCACCAAAAATTTTTATGTGACCAAACAGAAAAACCGTTCTTTATAAGTTCCTAATGTAGTTCGAACCACATAAATATTGAATGACGATCAATCAATTAGGGCCAATAACAACCAATTGCCCATTATTATTATTGCCCATTGACAAACATGCAACTGTCAATATAAATTAAATTAGCTAGCGAAACTCCGCAAACGTTATAACTAATAATAAAACAAAAATAATAAACAGTTTAAATTTGTTTTGGTTTTTTTTTCATTACTCTTTAGATATCGATACCGTTTGGTACTCGGTATCAGTATCGTTCCAGACGTTTCCCAAACTCTCATCAGTATCACATATTCCTACCAGAGTTTCCTTAGTAAGACTCTTAGGGGTAGAGTTTACTACCCTCAGATGACGAGGCTCGATAGTCACACGATACCGTCAGGGGAGCTGCCTTTAATGAGGCTGATGCCATCCATAAGCTCAGCTTTTAGGATATCAACCCTTTATATATAAAACTAACGACTACCTACTTTTACACCCGGTTACTGAATTGAGAAATTGTAGTTGTCAACTGCTCAAAACGCTTTGTTGACTTTATAGGTCAACCAAATTCAAGACGAAGGTTCAAGACGTCTACAAACAAGTTTATACTTATAGTATAACACTAACAACAGTTACAACATAAATCTCTAATTTAGCATTACTTCAGGTGATTCCTTTAATGTAGCCCGCGAAACTCGACATTTCTTAGGTTTTTTACACAGGGATTTTTGGATTTCGCGAGCTTTCACCTTAAGTAATGCTAGGGTTTAACAAGTTCTTAACTTCAAATTCCCAATTCAGAAACCGGGTGTAAAAGTAGGTACTAGGTAGTTTCGGGTGTTAGTCCTGTAGGACAACGGAACGTCCGTAGCGGAACTATTATATCCGCGAAGATAGACAAAAGGTCTATTTTCCGCTGTCTTATTTGCTGAAAGTTGGTGTCCGCTACAGACTTCCATTATTCACGTTAAGCCTTAGATGGCGAATAGGCAAGATCCACAATCTAATTTGCATGGTATATATAATTTAAAAGTTTCGATTATATACGTCGTGGTCCGATCGTAGAAATGGCAATCTCGTAATATGCCTGGTCATTTCACGATACGCCGCCATTTCAAGATTTGCCCGGTTATATCACGATGCGCCTGGTCAAAAGTCGGGCGGATCGACGAAAGCAACCTATTTATCGATATTCCCTGCTGACCATTGGGCATATCGCAAAGTGGTTGCATTTCACGCCGCTAGTGGCAACCCGACCAAATAAGTTAGGTTAGAACTGTGACAAAGAGCGCGCGAGCCGAGCGAGCGAAGCGAGCGGTGCCGCGGCTGCGGCCGCCGAGCGCTACAACCAAGTTGGTCGCAGTTACTTGGCTATTTAGTACTTTTGGACGCTAAAATAAGAATTATTCGAGTAGGAATAGGTCAAATATAAATTATTATCCAGCAAAGACAGTGTTTGTTTTTTACGCGTACCTGGGTCGATATGCCCGAGCATCGCTGGGAAAATCGTCGAACGCTGATCTTTGAACGATAAGGCGGATGTTAGATGGTCAAATTATGAAATGGCGGCGTATCGTGAAATAGCCAGGCAGATCACGACATGGCCATTTCTACGATCGGACGACGACATTTAGAAAACTGAAGCTAAAAACTGCTATTACATCACTGTACTGCTCCGCGTTACTTTTCATGGAATGCTTCTGTTGTAGTAATATCATTATTCACAAACATTATGGCAACACTATGTTGTAGTTCAAATCCTTGTTTCCAGTTTAACAAATAGCAACTTAATACTAATGTTGTTGTTGTTATCTAAATGACAAGTATATACTATATAAAAAGTCAAACTATAAAATCTACTATATAAAAATAAGTAGGGTTTTCCTTCCTGGCGATATAACTCCAGAACGTACGAACCGATTTCGATGGTTTTGGATTCGTTGGAAAGGTTTCGGGCTATGTGAGGTTTATGTGGAGTTAAAAAAATATCATGACATGTTTTAAAACTAAATTGCAAATGCAGGCTACATAGTAGAACTTACAGTAGTTCCTAGAATCAGAAACAGGATTTTTTCCGGCTTAAACAAGCACATGAACAAAACTATTCAAACTCCATATCCAGGCACACATGTTTCGAAGAAATTCTTGGTAGTTGACAGACTGTATTTATGTGCCCTGTATCCTATTTACTCGAACAACGCTTAGACACAGGATTATAGGTCACATAAATCGTGCTGATGTTTCAGCGATGGTCCCACAGATAGTGTGGAAATACTGCGCATCATCTACATAGGCAACGATGGTGATACTGGCATAAATTATTGTCTCGCATAATTTGTTTGTAGTCTGTGGCAGTTGATAAGCGAATCGTAGTAATTGAATACAACTACTTACGGTTATTTTTTAAAGATTCTTTTTGGTATTGTAAAGCTTTGTCGAACGAGAAATTCGCTTTAGTTCAAGCTTTAGTTTCAAGATAAGTACAAATAACAATATCAACTAACTTTTTGCGAAGTGTCACTTCATTTGTATTCAATCTTCGACCTACAGTTTCTTCGTGATATTGCTTGATCCTACATCGAATCTCCAGATCAATTTTATTCTTTAATATAAGATCCATAAAAAACGTGTAACCAATATCTAGTAAAACTTAATCTCTCCTTTATTTTATTAGAAAAGTAAATCCTAGAAAAAACGGCCGAACTCCGAGCCTACGTCCAAAAGTAAATCAGGAGTGTCCAAAGTTTCGGCAGAATCCTATCAAGATTTATATGGCGACTAGATCCCATATCTATCCCAACGGATATCACTCCGATCGCTTAATGAAACTTAAGAGAATACTTTGCCAGTAATCCAATATGGCGGATGGCTACGACGACGCCCCGGGATTTATTCCCCACTCGATACCAATCGCGATACCGACCCGCCTCCTACCATACGTAATTTAAGTTCCCGAATGCGGACTTATTCCGGTATCAGAAAGAAATTATAAGGGAATCCCGGTGTGCGGACAGAGCCGTTGTCACCCTACTTCGTGTAATGGTCTTTTAACGTAATGGCTGCTTTAGTACTGCGAGGTTTTGGACGAAATATAGCTTAGGTTTTCAGTTGGTCTTGCCGTGTTAGAGCTTTTATCTTGTAGATGTGCTTGCTCTCAAGGTACGAATGCGAGCAATTTATAATAAAAGTTTTCTCACATTTTTCTTCGTACAACACGAACACCTTTCACTTTTGTTTTTTTTTTTTTTTTTCTCTCTAGCAAACATGTCGATAAGAAGTCTCGTAATTAAACTGTCGCTTACACCAAATAGAAAACACTCGCTCTCATTTGACAAATGTATGTAACTGTATTTCGCGCGCAATACGAATAAATGTATCGTGCATTTTGATCTACAAATATACATTTACTTCTCGTTATATCTTTTGTGGTGCACCCGACCGACAGTTGTCCCGCTAAGAAATGCAGCGGGCGACGAAGAAAAGATGACGGATTTCCCCGAACTCCTTCGAACACGAACGAACTCCGCCGTTTCAATACAAAGAGCTCTTATCTTTCACGATTCGTTTCGTTACATTTTAATGCGTATATTTTGTGTTGGAGGATGTTTATTGCAAAATTTTAGGTTTGAATCAAAAGTAAACCGTCCTCGTCGTCAATGGGGAACATAGAAAATTTTTGACGAACATTCATACCCATCTACGTTTTTATATTACTTATCAACTTTGATTAAGGTCTCTTCACGATTTACTCATGATCTTTATGTTAGACATTTCCGAATAATTAAACCCCGAAGGCCCAAATCCTACATTATTTTACTGTTGGCTATTTTTGTACTTACTTAAGACCCCAGGCTCTGTGTACATTGTATTGAGAAGGTTTGAAGATGATTTTACAAAGCTTTTATAGAACTGAACGCTATCAAAGATGTAATAAAGCCTTAATTATTATTATGATGAGAGGTCGTCTTCAACCCTTACGCGTAGCTTTGACTCGCTTTAATATACGATCTTTATACGAGAAGTGTACTTATTATTTATTAAACTTTATGTGTAACATTAGGTGCCTTTTAGCCCAAAGAAAACGCTTTTGAGTGAAAGCTTTTTGTGTTAGGTAATTTTCAGGAAACTCTACTGGGTTATAAATTAAGATTTCGTTTGAAGAACGTGTCAGGAAAGTTGTGTAGGTGTCCTGTGCCTAATATCCTCCATCATCCCACTGCTGGACAATGAACGTAAGCCTTCTCATTTGCATACCATTTTTCCTTCACTAAATCAATCAGAAAATGTCGAAAAAATTGTACCATATGGTGGGATATGGTACAATTTTTTCGACATTTTCTGATTTTGATATCTTCATGACGACATTGTTTTCTCCAGTAAGTCCAGCTGCTTAATTGCGTAACAAACATAGAAAGACAATGATTTTCATGATGACAGTTCAACAATATTCTAATTACGTTGTGGAGCAAACGAAGTTTTCGAACAATTTTTTTTATTTTAACGTCTATTTAAGAATTTCTCCTGTATTGTGGGATTATGAAATGGATTTGGAATTTCCTTCAAAACCTTACGGGTTGTGATTAAAGGCGAATTCCACCAAACTTTTATACCTAGAATAAGTCATATCCTGAGAATAAATTCAGAATTTTTGACAGTTTTTCCACTTATGAACTGAATAGTCGTTATATACCACGTGACCACACGTATACAACTAGACGTCAATTTTATACCACGGGTAAAAGATATCTGACTTTGGTAAAATAGTCCTTTTACAATCTTGAATACCCAACTCCTATCCAATAATATTATTTAAACAAATGAAGCAGCCATACCGCGGGGTGGTTTCCGCCCGCTCCAAGCATCCATTAATCTAAGTCGGAACGTTGCACAGATGCCGCATCTTGCAGGAGAGCAAAGACCTCTGGACCATTTGATATCTTTTATACCACGTTATATTATGCTGTCCGATTTTATGAATGAGGTAGAATCGTAAAACTTCGTGTTTGTGAGGTTGTTTGTGATTTTATGGAGCAATGTGTGCAAATATGTGTAACGGTATAAGTAGAGAAATATTCTAAAGTTACATTGATCAGACATACGTATGTAATTGGAGTAAGGACCAAAAACAGAACACAATAATCCTACTATAATATAATATAAATATATATAATATATAATAAAGTTATAAATGTGAAAGTTTGTAAATTTGGATGTATGTTACTCATCATGCAAAAACGGCTGAACGAATTTGAATGAAATTTGGCATACAGATAGTTTATAACCCGAATAATGAACACATAGGATACTTACTTTTTATCCTCCACGCGGGCAAAGCCGCGGTCTTAAGCTAGGGTCAAGGAGTAGCCAAGAGAGAGCCAAGGGACTATGGCTATATCTTTGTGATACATTCTGAGTACGAGGCAAGCATAAATTATAATAATAAGAAAACATCTATTTGAGATTTACCAACTTTTTTCTTACACATAAAGTCGACCTGTAAGCCTAACTTGGCAAACAACTTTGTAGGTACCTACTTGTCTGTCGCGACACTGAAGACCACTAAACCGATAAGGCGATTACATTCTTAAACTTTCATCCCAATATACAAGACCATACGAAACAAATCAAATCATAGAAAAAATATAAACCCCACCATTCCTTTTATAACGTCTAAGCTATTCAACCGATTAGGAAGGCAATTTTCTTTCACGAATCGGGAATTATCTGCAATCAATCGGACAAAAGGAATGGACGAAGTTATTCCGCAAACGTCCTACGATTTATCAGTGCGATAAATTTGTTTTGTCCACTATTGTTTAGATAGTGGACAAGTGAAGGGCTTGATGACTTTCGAGTGGGCTTCGAGTTGCAATCAACGCATCTTGTTGTTGTTGATTTTGTCTGATGAAAGGAGATTTGTGTTTTGTTTTTCATTTTGATTTGTTTTTAAACACGTTATATAGTTGGTTTTTTATTGGTCTATATTTGTTTGCTTTGATTTTAGAACTAAATACTTAGGTGATAGAAATAATATTCACTTACACTAAAAGATCATTGCAATATTTAAACTACTTTGGTGCATTAAGCCAACGGTGAATTGCTTTAATGACACAAAACATCCAACTTTACGTTTGTTAAATTAAACATACCTAGTTAGGTACCTATTTATAGAAATATCGAAACTTCACAAGCAAACAATTTTAAATATTCCCATATAATATGCAGGTCTGTTGTAATGACACATATTTAAGTCAATATTTTGCAAATTAAGTGACATATTGTAACAGTACAAGTTACAAGCGACTAGCGTTTACACTTAGAAAAATATTTTTGGTTAATAAAAGGCCCGGGAAATCGTTTTATATCTTCCAAGTGCTATCCCGCCATGCGAGGACTATAATAGTGTTCTTTTCTCCCTTGACCTGCGATTGCTAGAGCTTGAGAGTATTTACAGACAACGCCTTCCAATGTATTCAAAAGCTTCGCAAGAAGGATTTCCATTCACGAATCTCAAAGATCTTCTAAAATGAGATGGGAGGCTGGTCCTTTTGGCTACCGCTTTAAGCCTATGAGCTTAGTGGTATGACACAACAGGGGGTTCTTTGTGGTCGCATTACATTATGAATGCAGATAACGAACAATAGGTATATAAATGTTGTTAGGGGTAAAAGCCAGGTCTAATGAATATTTGTAGCTTTTGTGCGTAAAGAAGGATCCTGGTCTTTTGGATGGCTTAAGTAGGGAACGTGGGTCCAGCACGCATTGCGACATTTTATATAATTTTAATCTAAGATACAATTAATGGCACAAAACGATTAATTTATGCTTTTATTAAATAATATGCAGGGTTATTGGTAACACACCATCAACCTCTTAAGGGGTCATTGTACTCATCATTATGAACCACTTTTACTATGGGACCAAATATGAAATCGCGAAAAAAAATTCAGCTGTTCCCTACATTTATGTTTGCAGAACTCGTCCAAAAGTTGGTACCAGCAGATTTTTTTTTTCGCTATTTCATATTTGTTCCCATAGTAAAAGTGGTTCATAATGATGAGTACAATGACCCCTTAAGAGGTTGATGGTGTTTTACCAATAACCCTGTATAAAAAATGGTTAAAAAACTCACGTCTTTTTCATTTGATCTCATAGACGGTTATAAAATGCGGGCGCCATCTCAAAAAAAAACACCCGAAAAGTTGTGACTTGATAGCAATAGGCTCGCCCCCTATTACGGGACTTAAACATAAGTAGCGATTTGTTGGTGTACTTTACACCTCTGCTTCACCCTTCGGAGAAAACAGGCGTGATGTTATGTGTTAAAAGTGTATTTAAAAGATTCACCTAAAAAAAAAAATACATCGAAGAGAACACTTGTCATCGCTCGTCGTTCCTAACTTAACCCATCGAATGTTCAAACCTGTGTTTGTTAGTTAAATTCATTCAACACTACCATAGCTAATTGTGAGTGTATCATTTCGCAATCATTCGCACTCGAACATAATTTATTATATTGAAATGAGTTTCATTAGTCCACACATGGTTTATGAAATATTAACAACTGAATAATTAAGCTTTTAGCTTCGAACCGGCTGGTGTAATGTTAATGTAATATTTGGTTATGATTGATTTTGGAACGTTTTATTTTTAGGTTGGCAGAATTGTTTTAATAAGGAAATTTGTAGTTTATTTGTTTTTTTTATTTCTCCTAGCACAGCTTTTACTTGTACAAGTTTCTGCAATAAACCTTTTATTTATTTATTTGTTTGGTTTGAAAACCGTGTCTCAGAAAGCATGTTAAGGCATTGGTCACGACGAAGTCCAAAAGTCTGACAACCAGTCTTACCAAGAGGTATCGTGTTACCCAGTAACTGGGTTGTGGAGGTCATATAGGTAGTTGCTCCGTGTAAAATACTGGTATTCAGCTGAATCCGGTAAGACTGGAAGCTGACCCCAATTTAGTTGGGAAACGACTAGGAAAATAGATTATTTTTTGG
This sequence comes from Brachylomia viminalis, assembly GCA_937001585.2. Taxonomy (NCBI): domain Eukaryota; kingdom Metazoa; phylum Arthropoda; class Insecta; order Lepidoptera; family Noctuidae; genus Brachylomia; species Brachylomia viminalis. Next base: position 4,218,274 of record OW443301.2, read on the forward strand.
TTTGTAATCAATGCTTTAATCAATTACGACGATGTTTGATTCTTGTAATTATAAAATAAAGCCTATCAGGTTCAGATCAATGTGCAAGTAGGACAGATATTCGCTACTTTGACAGCTGATCAAATACTCGCAAATTAAGAAAACTAATTATAAGTACTAATACTAAGACAAAATTGTTTCAATACAAAACTCTAGGTATTTCGTTGTAATCCTGCTAAAATTGTACCTACCGTTCTCTTCAGCTATTCTCTTCATCCAAATATATAATAAGGATTAATTAACTCCATGCCATCTACGCTGAAACAGTCTCTCAGTAATTAGTTTCAGTAAAGTTAAGTAATAGTAATTCACCGTAACGACACGTGTGAGTACCCCTGAATTCCCGAAACAAATGAGATTTGAGCCAGGACTTAAGTTTCATCTGGGTTTAGTTCCAATGTCGATCCTGTGATGCGACGGTAGGTACTCCCATTTAGTCCTTAGTTACGGACGGAAAATTTGTTCAAAAATTAAATTGTACCTACAGCTTATGTGATGTTGGAATATGCTGTATGTAGCTAAGATCGTTTATTATAAGAATTTATAAGGAAGCTTACTGATATTATAACTAAAACTGCAAATTTTACTTTAGGTACGAGCTATAATCCATACTAATATTATAAATGTTAAAGTAACTCTGTCTGCCTGTTACATTTTCACTCCTTAAGGCTCGTGCACACTGGCGCGACGCGACGGCGCGACACAAAGGCACCGCAGGTCGCGCGACGAGCGGTGCCTTTGTGTCGCGCCTGTATGCGGGAGACTTTAAGGTGCGGTAAGAAACAAATTTTTAGGTAATTGACATTAGCGTATCGCGGCAAAGGTTCAAAACAGCGATGCGTTTGATGTTAGTTGAATCGAATGACCACCAAAAAATAAAAGTAATTTAATTAAATTAAAAATGAATGCATGGCTCAGTGGAACCATTTTTAGGTATTTATTTAGCTGAATAAATTCCCTTTAGTATCATTACATAAAATATGATATGTATATGATAGCTGACGCTCAAAATTTTGAGAATTAAGTATGCGGCGTAAAATATATTTTTGAGCTGTTTTACGATTGTTTTATAATGATACTATTTTATTTTTATGAAATATTTTTGAATAAGTCGTTTTTCTGAACATTTGACAATACACTCAATTTTTTTCTGGTTTTCAATATGTAGTACCAATACGAGGCGAGCGACAAAAACTGAGCGTTTTACCGTGACCTACGTTTGAGCAGCTCCTTAACGGCTAAACGGATTTGGATGTTTGGCACACTTTTTATCCCGCGGTAGTATGGTCCCGTGTGATGATTCCCGACCTCCACGCAGATGAAGCTGCGGGCAAAAGCTAGTTATTAATATTAAAAACCGCTTCTCTTAGAGCATGTTAGGTACCACAGCGCTCATTTCAAGAAAGATATTCGTGTATTTATGTACATTTATTTGTGCTTATATTTAATTAAGTATATATTATAGTCTTAATAGGTTTATGCGTATCTTTATATTATAAAATATTTATTCCTAAATATTCATTATAAATTGCACCTACCACTTTTTGTCTCTGCATCACCCAAATGTTGATTTGTAGAAAATGCCTATGGCATTAAGTGCGCCTCTGTACATTTGTGTGTTTAAATAAAATAAATGAAATTAATAATAATTTAATTTAATCTAGTTTCAAATTATAATGCACCTTCCTCGGAATCTCTTTGAGGTTATGTACTTTGTGAAGTAAAGTAAAATCGCCAGAGGTGTACATTTTATGGAACACAGTCTTATTTTTAATTACTTCTCTTAAGATAGAGCTAAGCTCTGTGTTTCGCATTTGTATTATTAATACTTACTTAGTAATAATGAAATACTGAGAGGCTGAATAACTATTCTAAGTAAAGGAAGAGCTTGATAAATGTTTACTCGTATCTAAAATTAATTTCCGTACATTAAGTTCATACAATTTTGGTAAGCAAACTAACTACCGAATAAAACAACACTATTGTTACGGTATATTTATATTTATGAGCTAAACTATTAACACTACAATGTTACAAAATAATTGCATAAGCCGTGTATAACAAACGTAAACGTTTACAAGAATAGTCCCGCTTCCGGAAAAATGAATATTATTACAATTTCATTTCGCATAAACCGCTCCGTAAACACGATTTCTTATTCATAGGAAAATGATCTTATTACCCCCGTGTTAAAGCTTAAAATAAAACGCGTACCTATACAAGGAGCATGTAAAGTACGACGTGTGCATTTACAGAGGCCGATAGAGCAGTTTATACTTTTTGCTCGCGATCACGACACCGGTAACGACTTCCCTTGCAAACGCGAAGCGAAAATGCAACGATTCCGAAATACGCGCGAATACCGACGCCAACGCGTCGCTTAGCAAACCTTTGTACAGACACAAGCAAAAGGCACATCGATTGTTCCAATAAAAACGGAAATATTGCCGGCGTGTGAAAAATGAATATTTTTCCAACTGTACGTCCCCAGTGTTAGTAGTGAGAATTCTGACGCTCGAAATTTACTTCGCAATTTATAGTCGTAAAACAATAGCGTTTCGAACAAAATTGTCCGGGCAGATTGTCGAAACGTTCGTAAACTCGTTTAAATCGGTGGTATGTCCGCCGGACGGTCGGACAGTTTTCCGTGAAAAATTACCGCCGAACGGCGGCTAAGCGGTGCTTTTAGCCTAGTTCCGCAACGAACGAAGTCACGGCACGACCTGGCGATTTCCTCGGACCACGCCGCCGCGCGCCGCCGCCGTGCCGTTCAATTTACCGGAATGCATCTGCCAACTAAATAGGTTGGCCCGTGCGCCCCGGAACGTCTTAACTCCTAATAAACGCTGCCGTAAACGGGTTCGCTATTCAAAAGTTGAACGCCGATTAAAACAGAATTAAGAAATAGGACGTCGAACGCAATTCAATATTGGATTCGTCGAATGTAGTAGATCAAAGAGGTACTAATTGTACAGAGAGGGCACTACAATTCAAGTGGTTTTATTGCCGGTGGGGCGAGTGGAAGGCGAGCAATTTGGCGGTCTGACCGCAAGAGCCGCGCATGTTTATTAGAGACAAAGAGCCCGCCGCGTTGGCTCCCGATTTGCATAACGGTCTGTGTCGTAATTAGAAACCATCTCGGACGTCCCTCCTTTGTCCCGTCAAGTCTGGAGGGGACAACGTCAAACGCCTTCTATTTAGCCGCTCACAGGATAAGCCGTATAATCCTACTGAATTAAAATAAAATGTGCATCGTGTTGCTCGGGTACGGTGATAGTAAACTCTTAAGAGGAGTATAATTATCCTAATACAACATTTATGCCTGAAGCTTGAGCCATTGTTGAACAAGATAATTTTCCTTTTACTTAATGGATGACATCTGGTAACATTTACAATATATTATTACTGCAGTCGGTAAAAACGTAATAAAGCTGCTCTTTTGAGAATTTTAATATAACAAACCATTTAACTCAGTGTCAGTAAAGTAACACACACACACACACACTAAAACCTTCCGTCTACTAAATACTAATTTTAAAACAGACAGGTAATGAAAATTTTAATAAACGCGCCACAAATGTTGCCTACAATTTTCGCGTCAGTGCTAACGTGTAAAATAAGCGCCACAAAACATGCGTAGCTTAAGAACAGGGTAATTTATTACTTACATCGTTCATTACTCAAACATAATACTTACCTATACGATGAAAAATCGTTTAAAGAAATTGCTTACGTACCAAGTAGGTACAATAAATCGTGTGCTTCTTACAAGCACACAACAGAGGCGGGGAGGGCATAACTCATTAACTGGAGGCGCGTTTACGAGGTCCGCTATCGCGGGCCGCGCCGGGATAATGACGCTAAACCGATATCCTTATTTACTGCAAATTGCGTCGGCTCTTACATCTAGGCCGATATGGTATTGGGGCTCTGCTACAAATATCTTGTTACGTTACTTGATTAGTTTTGTTTCATGGTTAAATTGAAAGTTGTGCGGCATAATATCAGTGTTTTATGGGAGCGAGTGTCTTAAAGAGCGGGCACACTGCCCAGTAAAAGTCATAGCTATAATGAAACTCTAGCTGCGAGCGCGTTTAAACAGCTCTCTAATATTTCTCTATTGACTACCAATTGGCAACTACACAAATGAATATAATTAAATTGGCTTCATTGTGTAATATTAGTTATAATACACTCAAAGATCAGTCCTATTCTAAATCATAATCAACGCTGTAATTAGTAATTAAACAGACATTCGATAACAAAATTCTAAACTGTTCAACACACACGTATTGCCAATAATATCCCTCGCAATACAACCATGAAATTTCCGAAACTCCCAAGTTGAATACGGACAAGCAAATCATCCGTGAAGTGAGTTTGCAAAGGGCACGCGTCCGAACGCAGCGAGCTTCGTAAACGCGTTTACACACGTCAAATGCACAATGCGGCCGTTGTTTTAGATTGATTTCAAACCAAAATAGATGTTTTGTTTATGGAACGCTTTATTTTAAGTGGCAATTATTCGCAACTGAAGATAAGTATAAGTGTTGATAGGAATAATAAAACGCAAGGCCCCCATCCCTTGCACTTGAATGGAATTCTTAATTAAGTTTAATTTTAATATCCGTTTGTTAATTGGTTCGTTTTAGAAGTAATGAAATACAGACCTGCAATTGCTTCTTTATTTCTTTATCTGCTTTTTATGTTATATTCTTTAACGCTGTGGACAAAAGAAATAAATGCAGTTATTAGTTTAACCACTGTGAATAGGGCATACATTTTTAGGGTTCCGTACCCAAAGGGTGCCAACGGAACCCTATTATAAGCCTCCGCTGTCCGTTCATCTGTCTGTCAGCGAGCTGTAAGTATCTCATGAACCCCATGAACCGATAATAGGTAGACAGTTGAAATTTCCACAAAGTGTAATTCTATTACCACTATAACAAAAACTAATAAAAATAAAGTAAAGTTTAAAATTAACATACAAGAAAGGTGTTTAAAAAAAGTAGTGTTAATATTGTACGGTGGTACAGAACCCTTCGTGTGCGCGGCCGACTCGCACTTGGCCAGTTTTTTTTATTGTCTGGTAGCAAATAGGCAGGCGAACCACCTGATGGTAACTGGCTAGGGCATTCTTTGGTCATTATTGGCATCCTAGAGACAAAACCGTAATGTCCCATGTGTTTGTAATTACATCGGGCGGCGCACAACATAATCTTCTTACCGGAACACACAGCAACGGTGCTCAGAAATAGGCAGAAGTAGGTGGAAGGTGGTGGTGCAGGCCGCAGGAATGTGCTGGACGCGAGAAGCACAGGTTCGATCGATGCGGCGACGGCGACGCTTTTTTTTTTTTTTTTTTTGAGGATGGGAAATCATCAAAACCCACCCGTGTTCCTTCCTTGGCCCTTTATGTTCCGGGTCAGCGGTACCCCGTTTGGATGATCCCGCTTTCCCGGCAGGCTTGGGCCCTAGTGGGCCCCCTCTATGATGCTGACATCTCTTTGAGGCGCGCGTGGAACACGTACGCGCCGTCCAGCACGGGCCTGGTCCTGATCGGACGGTGAGCTACCCATTACTCACCGCCCGCAGGCCCGCGCCTACGGTGGCCGGGAGTCATCACGCGGCTCCCGACGCCCGGAGCGTCCACCGCGGCGGCTTGGACGGGAGACTCTCTCCCTCTCCCGTCCCGCCACCTCCTTCGCTAGCATGACTGCTTCGCAGAAGGAGGCGACTGCCTCCCACTCCCCCTCGCCCCGGACCATGGCTTGAACCAAGGCCGGGCGTGAGAGATCGCCGCCGCTGCCGATCGCCTCTACGAGGACACGGCGGTGCTCCGCCCATGCAGGGCAGGCCCCCACCGTATGCTCCACCGTGTCCTCGGGGCGATCATCGCAGTGGTGACACCCGGGCGCTTCCTCCCGCCTGATGATGTGCAGGAACCTCCCGAAACTTCCGTGTCCGGTGAGGACCTGCGTCAGGCGGTAGGTGAGGACGCCGTGACGCCTCTCTAGCCACTCCTCAAAGAGGCGTCTTACCGCCGCTATCGTGGCGTGCCCTGCGCTGGGTTGCGACAGTCGCTCTTTCCATGCCGCCATGAGATCGCGCCGGAGGTCCGTCCGCTCCGCCGCGATTTGCCGCGGAAGCGGGGTTTCCCCCCGGCGTAGTGCCTCCGCGCGCCACTCATACAGGCGCGCGAGGACTATCGCCTCCAGATCCCACGGCGGCAGTCCGGCAAGGAGGCTTGCCGCCTCGCCCGAGATCGTGCGGTAGCCCCGGATCAGCCTTACGGCTACCACCTTTTGGGGCGCGTTCAGATAGTGGGCGGCTCTCCGCCGCAGTGAACGCGCCCACACCGGGGCCCCATATGTAGCCATGGACCGCACGACCCCCGCGTAAAGCCTCCGGCAGGAGGCGTTTGGACCCCTCAGGTTGGGCAGGAGCCGCTTGAGGGCGGCCCCAGTCCGTTCCAGTTTGGGGGCCAAACGTCGGAAGTGCTCCACGAAGTTCCACCGGCTATCGAGCACGAGTCCTAAGTATTTCATCGTGGACTCGACGCCGATGTGAACCCCTCCTGCCGTTAGTTGGGATCCCGATGGTGGCCTGTTCCGGGGCCCATGGAAAGACATGGCCTCGGACTTGTGCAAAGCCACCTCGAGACCCAACTGCCGGATCCTCTCCACGACTATCGCAACTCCGCGTGTCATCGCGTCGGCCGCCGCCTGATGCGACCTCCCCTGCGCCAGGACCAGCGTGTCGTCAGCGTAGCACACCACGCTGACGCCATCAGGGAGGTCGGCCCGCAGCACCCAGTCGTAACCGATGTCCCACAGGAGCGGCCCTAGAACCGATCCCTGTGGGACACCGCACGACATCTCTCGCCGGTTCCACTCCCCATCGCGACCGGGGTAGATGATGGCTCTGTCCGTCAGATATGCGCGACGGCGACGCTTGGGCGGCCTATGTCCAGCAGTGTATGTTCGGACACCGATCTACACAGCATTTTCTTTCTTTCTTTCCTTCACAAGATCTGACCAAGATTCTGTCTGGACTTTAAAAGAGACTGTGACCTCTGAGTTTGTTTCGGCCTTTCTTCTCAGAGTAGTCAGATAGGAAACGCCGACCTCGTCTAGTTTAAAAAAAATATGATTGACGCGTAAAAGTGTTTGTACAAACCAAAGAGAATAAGTATAACCATATATAGTCTTTTGTACAAACCTACTTACAGAAATAAAATCATTTATCAGTGGACGTCTTTCTGCTGAAATGATGAGGTAGCACGTGCTCCTTCCGTAAGAACTCAACCACTACTAAAATGATATGACGTCACAACAGCCGTATAATAAACAATGTAACATGTTTATTCAGCCACGCAGATAATCGGAAATTACATGAAATAATTAATAGCGAGGTTAGGAACCAATTTTAATATAAATTGAATCAAACAATTACGATTAATTTCGATAGATTAGATGTTTATTCAAAAAGCAGCCGCGGACAATAAAACTAATTATGTAAATCAATATAATTATGGCGCGTGCTGGTTGAACTAGAGGTCATGACTTCGATTCCCGGGCGTTGCAATATTTACATGCACCCACTGAAATACTCTTCGGTCACGTTAGCGATCTTAAATTACAATAGCCGCTTATGTTTTTTTGTTCTTTAATATACTGAGAAAAAGTTCGTACAATTCCGAGTTAGCACGGCTCTATCGCTCTGCCATATCTGGTTGATGCTTCCTCTCCATTTCTAACTACTTTTTTTCATTGTTTCAGGCAACTACAACGAAAGAGCGCTCACCTAACGCACACAAACCAACGGTAAGTAGAACAAGAACACATTCAATCAATAAAGTCCTCATTAAAATTATCAGTTCGACTACTATACTCGGTACCTAATGAGTTATCTGACACACGAGAATCAAATTACCGTGGATACGCAATTGCCTTGTCACAAGGTTTCAAATGTTCACGTTTTGAGAGGGACTGTTTTGTAGAGGATAGCTGGGTGTTGATTGGTACAGCTGTTCAATTATGGTACCTACAGTGTGATAATGGTACCTTTCGGCACTCTGCGAACGTTCGCATTCTAACCTGTCTCAATCTGTCAAAAAAATTATGACATTTTTTATCACTTTTTTCACATTGATTATATCTGCGGTGAGATAACGAATTCGGAACTAGATTTTGAAATTTTAATAACGAGAAATTGCGGTATTTTTCCAATATTTCAGCAACGGCCAACACCAGTAGATAATCTGCAATAAAAAATGGTCTATAAACTATTGAAAAGTCAGTCTTAACGCTTAGGAAATAGTGCATTCCTGTGCTTATGAATATTGTTTCGTTTACAAACTACTTTTACATGATATCATATTTGTATGCATTACTTTCCCCACAAATTACGATCAAACCAAATTTTATTTATTTATTTATTTTATTTATTTTATTATTTATGTACACACAATAAAATACATGAGATAAGACATAATTATAAATTGAGTACAAAGGTACTGCTTATTTCTTAAGAAATTTCTTCCAGCAGACCTGCGAAAGGAGAAGTAAAAAAGAAACGTAGACAATAGTGCGTGAGAACAAGAAGAGAAAAATATGAATGTGTCTAAAGCTAAAATATTAAATATACCTAAATAAAAATAATTAACATGTATACTTAAATAAATACATAATGCTAAAATATATAAGCATATATATATTTATATATATATATGAATACTCACAGTATAGAGGAAAGGTAATGCTCTTTTAATCGAAATTTAAATAGAGAAATAGTATTTAAATCACGAATGCTAGGCGGGAGTGCATTCCACAGTCTTACAGCATGGACAGAGAAGGAATAAGAATAGTAGCTGGTTTTGTGAGGCTGAGATTTAAGGAGGGATCTCTGGTGTGATCTACATGGTGCCGCGATAGAGCGAGCGTAAGAAAAACGCTCACGCAGGTAGGAAGGATAAGACGGGTTGTGTAAGATGTTGAAGAGGAGACATAAAATCCGAGTGTTCCTGCGAAGGCGGATTGGGAGCCACTTGAGTTCCTTGCGAAGGTGAGAAACATGGTCATACTTTCGAAGACCGAAAACAAAGCGAATGCACAGGTTTTGCAAGCGCTCAAGCTTGTTTAATAGCTCCTCAGTAGCATCCAGGTAGCAGGCGTCGGCATAATCTATAATCGGCTGAATAAGTGTTTGTGCCAGAGAAATTTTAGTCTTCAAGGGCAGAAGACTTTGAAGGCATTTCAGCGAATGAAAAGAGAAATGCACCTTTCGGCTGACCTCATTGACCTGAGCACGCCACGAAAGATTGGAGTCAATAACTACACCCAGATCTTTAGCGGTTTCAGTGTAGTCAATGCGAACACCATCGAGATATAAAGGCATCAGTGATTTAACATCAACCGCATTGCGAACGAATTTGCTGCCTATGATCATGGCCTGGGATTTAGTTGGGTTAATTTGCAAACCAAATGACTTAGCCCAATCGCTGATGCAAGCCAGGTCATGATTCATTGCAGCAATTGCAGAACCCGCGTTAGCTACAGTAAAATGTCGATAAAGCTGCAAGTCATCTGCATAGAGATGAAAACTAGAGGAGATTACTCTGGTAACAGAGTTTATGAAAATTGAAAAAAGAAGAGGAGAGAGAACGCTGCCCTGAGGAACACCCTCAGTGAGACTACACCAATCAGAGAACGAATCCTCCAGGCGAACACACTGAGAGCGTCCCCGAAGATAAGAACTGAACCAGGCTAAAGTGGAAGTAGAGAAATTTATAGATTTAAGGAAACCTAGTAAAATGTCGAAATCTACTGAGTTGAAGGCGCTACTAAAGTCAAGCAGTACAAGAACGGTAAGGGATTTATTCTCCATAGCCCAGCGGATGTCGTCAGTCACCTTCAAAAGCGCGGTTACAGTACTGTGACCCGAGCGAAAACCGGATTGAAAAGGGGATATTATCGAGTTTGACGTCAAGAAAAATGTTAATTGTCTATGAACTATGTGCTCAAAAACTTTAGAGAGAAATGGGAGAATAGAAATAGGTCTAAAGTGTGTTAATAAAGTAGGATTCTTAGTTTTATGTAAAGGTATTATGTGAGCCTGTTTCCAAACTGACGGAAAGGAGCAAGAGGAAAATGAGTGATTGAAGATGTGAGTGAGAACAGGAAGTAATGAAGAAAGGATAAGAGTAATCATTCTTGAACACAACTTATCATTACCGACTGCTGAGGAAGTGATCGCAAGTATAGACTTCTTAACATCATCCTCAGTAACATCATTAAGCTTAAAGAGAGAATATTGTGGTAACGGCAAATAAGCAAGACTCTCTAGTGTCGCAGCCTTGACAGACGGATCAAGAGAAAAGGGAAGGAGAGAGAAATGCTTATTGAGAGCGTTGAGGTTCACATCTTTACACTGATTGGCAGGTGACTTGCCTATGCCTACAGACTTGAGAAATTTCCATACATCGGAAGAACAGCGGTTATTGAGTTGGTCGTGGAAATAGCGTCTCTTAGCAGCCCGACACAGATGACTGCAGCGATTACGTAGAGATTTGTAATAAGAGAGATTCAAATCTGAAGGTCTGCGCTTATATCTGCTCTTAGCTTTATCCCTGCGAGCCATAAGCTCTTTAATTTGTAGCGTTATCCATGGTGCAGGGTTATGTCTAATTTTGACACGTCGGATAGGAGCATGCTGATCATATAAATCGAGAACGGTTGCGTTAAAACAATTCACCTTATCGTCGATGTCATCGATCTCAACCAGAGGGGTCCAATCGAGGTCGCCGGCATCACGCTGCAAAGCTTCCATATCTATACCCTTGTAGTTACGGAGATATAAGAGCGGGGACTTACGCTTGGGAACACGTATGCGATACGAAAGATAAATGAGATCGTGATAAGAAAAAGTAGCCGTAAGTTGACCATGGTAAGAAACATTACTAGGAGAGGAGACAATCATAAGATCTAGAAATGAGGGTGTACAATTCGGAGAGTAGTGGGTTGCAGAAAGAGGCAAAACTTGAAGATTGAAAGAGGACAATAGTGAAAGCAGTTTAAGGGAGCGAGTGTCATTTTTAATCAAGCAGGTATTAAAATCCCCCATTAAAATAATGTGCTCATACATGGGGCAAAGATCACTGAGCGTGGAGTCGAGAGAATTGTAGTAGTAAGAATTTTATTGATACATTCTCCAATTTTAAGTACAAAGTAAGTTGGTTTTGTTACTTTATAGGATACAGTTTAACCACGACGTGTATGAAGTTAACAAAGATGATCTCCAGAGCCCGTTGGAAACAGACGTGTGTTAAAAAATATTTTAATTTTATCAAAAGCTTAACAAAGTAAAGTAAACCTTTAAAGTGCAGTGTTTAAGTCAAATTAACATTGTATTTGTCTATTCACTTAAGACCTTTGTGTCCTTACGCGAGACCTGGTCGGCGTGCGCGCAGCACCCCTCACACCCGCGGGGAAAGAGTGCGTCCGATATTTTTCTATCTACTCACACGCACTAGGAACGCAACAACATGAGTGTGCAGAGAACGCCGCCCCAGACCACACTAACAAGCGGCAGCGAGAGCGGTAGCGGATCTGTCCCAAACTTATCCACTTTTAGTGAGGAGGAGTTATATGCCAACATTACTTCAAGAAAGCGAAAGGAACGTCCAGAAGAATGTGATTATAAAAAGGACTTCACGGACTTCCGCATGGAAATGATGAAATTTCTAACCAATTTTGGCAAAACGCAAACCGAAAACCTAAACCAAATTAAAGAACAAATGTCGGAGATCAGGAACGAAATTAAGGCAGTAAAATTAACTACTGAAAATTTCCATCAACAGCTCGAACATACAAATACGGAAATTGAAAATATTAAAACAAAATCAACCGCTACGGAAAACAAAATTAAAAACATGGAAACCGAAATATCCCACATAAAAAACCAACAGCATACAAATTGTACGGCACTGGAATCGCCCGTCGAGTATCACGAAAGCCTCATCCTAGAACTCAAGGAGCGATGTGAGCGCGAGAAGAACATTGTGATTGTGGGTATATCGGAAATTAACGACAAAAACTGGAAATCGAGACAACAACATGACAATCTAGAAGTTATGAAGTTAATTACAATACTGTATGAAGACTGTCCTAAGCCAATCAAAGCAATGAGATTAGGAAAATATGTGGGAAATAAGCACCGACCCATAAAAGTTAGTTTCGAGAAATCCGTAACAGTAAAATACCTCTTCAAAAATAAAAGTAAACTACCTGAAAATATACAGATTTTTTCGGATCAAACCCCAAAACAAAAATTATACTTAGAAACTCTGAAGAAAGAACTTCAAAAGCGTACACAGGATGGCGAAGAAAACCTCACCATTAAATATATAAAAGGTATACCTATAATAGTTGTCGCAAACCAAAAAAACCAGTAAATACCCCATTACAAAATACAAAACCGACGGATAGCTCTAAGAAACTGTGCCATCAAATAGTAAACAAATACGAAGACATTCCATTACATCCGTCTTCACTAAGATTCCTTTATGCGAACTTACGCAGTATTCGGAAGGCTGGAAAGTTCGACGAAATTAAATGCATTCTAAAGGCCATAAAAATTACCACTCACATATTGATTTTTACCGAGACGTGGATTAACTCTGAAACTGATGCGAAAATATACCAACTACCTGATTATAATCACATCTATAACTACAGACAGAATTCTAAAGGAGGAGGAGTTTCCATTTATGTGCACGACAGTATTAAATACGATATTACGGAAGAAATATGCGAGAATGGAAACCATTATTTATGGATACATATAAATAAACTGTCACTAAATATTGGAGCGATTTATAAACCGGGTGATACCAACATAAACAACTTTTTAGAAATTTATACATCCCAACTGGAACGACGCAGAAGGTCAATAGTTTTTGGAGACTTCAACATAGACTTACTTAGTGCAAACTGTAATGAACATAAATACCAACATGAAATCCAAGAAGCCGGCTATAGAATAATAAATAAAATCAACAAATCATACAGCACACGAGACACGGCTACCACAAAAACAATATTAGACCATGTATGCACTAATGTAAACAATCATTCTTTTAATCTCTCGATAATTGAATCAAGCCTCTCTGATCATAAACAGATATATCTACAAATAGGAAGTTTGTCCCCACAACGTAGCAAGAAGAAACATTATAAAGCACTGGATTATGAAAAATTATACAATAGCGCACTGGAAGCAAAATACAGGAATGACGACTACGATTACAACCATTTAGAGACTTTCATTTCAGAACAAATAGACAAGAACAAAATAGATAAGATAAAAATTCTAAACCCTCCCCAAAAAGACTGGATTAATCGAAACATTATAAACGCAATCAATTCACGAAATATTTTATGGCAGCAAACCAAGTCTGACCCAGAAAACGACGACTTACGAAAAACATTCGAGAAAGAACAACAGAAGGTGAAGACACTAACAAACACGCATAAGAAGACCTATTACTATAATTTATTCCATAACTGCGGCAATGAACCAAAAAAAATGTGGGACCTGATAAATAACTTAGGATTAAATAAAGTTAAAGACAGTGCTGCACCTCCGAAGCTTATGTCAAACGGTACATTTTTAACAGAAGGAAACTCGGTATGTGACTTGTTTAATTCTTTTTTCTCATCAATAGGGGCTGACTTAGCAAAAAAAATACCCGACACATACCACACAAATACGGGAAACATACTAATGTATGATCATAACTATTCACATGACATAACGCTAAACGAACTAACCCCGTGCACCACAAACGAAATAATTAAAATCATTGATGACCTTGATAGTAACACTAGCACTGGTCTAGATGGTATTAGCACTAAGGCAATAAAATGTTTGAGAAATATAATCGTTGAGCAGCTGACTAACTGTATAAACGCCTGTTTGGTACATGGCACTTTTCCTGATGCCCTCAAAGTGGCTAGGGTCAGTCCTATTTTCAAATCTGGAAATAGAACAGACCCAAGCAACTACAGACCGGTGTCAGTGTTACCTGTAATGTCCAAAATTGTCGAACGTGTATTATACAGTCGCCTAAACAACTATTTGACACAAAAAAAAATTCTAATAGACCAACAATATGGCTTTCGCCCAAAATCAAGTACTCTCTCGGCGGCAACGGATCTTATCACCAAAATTAAAACCTATATAGATCAAGGGAACTATGCCTTAGGTATATTCATCGACCTAAAAAAAGCATTTGATACCGTGAGTCATCAAAAATTGCTGCAGAAGCTAGATAACATAGGTGTTACAGGTACAGCACACAAAATGTTCAAATCGTATTTAGAAAACAGGCGTCAGGTTGTTAAATTAGGAAATGTTCACACTAGCTCGGTCCAAACTATCTCATACGGCTGCCCTCAAGGTTCGATTATCAGTCCGTTACTTTTCCTAATTTACATTAACAATATTAATAAAATAGGACTAACAGGAAACTTAACATTATATGCAGACGACACCTGTCTCTTTTACTTTGGCAAATCATTTCATAACATTGTAAAGGACGCTCAAATCGACCTTGACCTAGTAAACGAGTGGCTAAAATATAACCTTCTCACAATTAATACGGCGAAAACTTCATTCATGATTTTTACCACTAAAAATAAACAAATACCTGTCTTCGCACCTCTTAAAATAGATAACGTAATAATAAAACGGTCAAACAGTGAAAAATATCTTGGATTGAGGGTAGACGAGAAACTAACTTGGAAATCACATATTGACCATCTACGAAATAAATTGACATCGCTACTAGGTGCATTACGAAAAGTAGCCAACTGTATTCCAAACAAGGTTCGTACTTTAATTTATAACTCCTTAGTGAAATCACATTTAGAATATTTAATTGAGATATGGGGATCGGCGGCAGTAACTAATTTAAAACCACTTCAAAGAGTGCAAAATAAAATAATTAAAACCCTATTCCATTATCACTATCGCACTCCAACAAAGACCGTATATGAAAAAAGTAAATTATTAAATATTAGACAGCTATACATTTACTACACTTGCCTTCTTGTTAAAAACATAACCACTAACTCAATACAAACTAATATACAACTAAAGAAAAAAACAATGCCATACAATCTGAGAAATAGATATAAAAACAAACTTGAAGTTATCAGCACACGCACTAATTACGGTAAAAAGACCATATTGTACGAAGGAGTGCAGCTTTTTAATGATTTACCGGACGATATAAAGGAATGCAATAACATGAATATATTTAAAAATAAACTTAAGAAACATGTATGTGAGTTATAACTACTGATAATCTGGAGGATACCGAATTGTAATGTACTATATCATTATGTTATTTTACTTTGTATCTCATTATAAGTGAACTGTAAGTTTTTATGAGAAATAAATTCTTTAAACCGAAAGATGTCCGTAATAATGAATAAAATTGATTACTGTTCATTACTACAATGAACTTACAAAAGCGATAGACGAAAACTTCCATTAAGACGAAACTGTTAGTGGCTTTGCTTTACCGCCGCACGTTTGCAGTAGGATTGCCAACGGCACTAGAATCTAGTATTATATGTCTTTAGAGCAATCAAATAAATGCTCATTTTTTTTTAAACATTGCCCCACACTAGGAATTTCTCCTGTATCGTGGGTGCGTTTACAAACATTTAAACTCACATCCACAAACAGCCAGACCCGGAACAACTACTTGTAGGTCATACAAATATTTGTTCCGTGCGGGAATCGAACCCGCAACACGCAGCGCAGCAGTCAATCGCTTAACCAGTGCGCCAACTGTGCCGATTATCAATATCTTAATTTAAACTCAAACACAAATGCCAAACTTAGCATTAAATTTGACTAGATCTCTACTTCTGCACGGATTAAAATATATATAAAACACCGGCCCAGATTCAGTTAGGCACTAAAAAAGGAAAACTAAAAATATTTGTTACAAATGTTGATAAAACACATGATAGCAAAATACAATATCGTCCAATTTGATTGGTCTTAAAGTGACAAAAATAGTGGCATAACAATTAGCTCTTTGGCTATTATTACCTTATTTACCCTTAAGCAAGAGTAGTAACTACGTTTACATTGACATCAATACTTACCTTCTTAATTACTAGGGGCGACCGTCCAGCAGTAGACTTCCCACCAATGAATGGATAGAAAATAAAGAAAGGGAATTATTTAATTGCTCCTCTAAAAACTTAATGACCTTCTAATGATGTTCGCTTTTCAAAATAAATGTGCTTCTTTTTAACTTTTTGGTCTTTCCTCAAAGTTGGTCGCAGTATCTAAACTAGGGCACCCCGACAAATAAAACCGTATATATGAGTGTACATATATATTCATATTCTTAGGACATCAAAATGGGAATTATTTGAGGTACGATTGAATAAATGCCATAAAGAAACACGACTCAGGTTCCCCTAAAATTAGCACAAAAATAATTAATATTCATTTAACAAGAATCAAGATGGCCACTCTAACCAGTACCCAAGTCTCGGTAGATTCTGTCGCTTAATTACTCCATGTCTTATCGTATATTAAACCGCTTACTGTGACGTCGCACACTAATAATTAGATTTAGATAATAATATAATTCACCGAAACAGATACTGTTCAATTAATGTAATTATAATCGTTATTAATATCGAGTTATCTTATATTAGGTATTGAGATTTTGTACTAGCTTTGATGTTCGTTCTCATAATGAATAGTTTATAACCTAAAGTTAATCTATGAATATCATAATATATTGGTAATATTTATACCACTGATATTATACAATTAAATACAACAACATTGCGTTATTTATTTGCAAAGGAAGTAAGTAGGGAATAAATAAAGAAACTCGAGCTTTATTTTAACGACTCTAAATCATCGGAAAATCTCTAGACTTTTGTAGTCCTTTCAAAAAGTGACAGCTTTTTAACACTACAACATTGTTAGGTACCACATTACACATAACAAAAAAAAAACAATATACCGCGTTAAAAAGTTCAATTCATTCCAAAACCGGGGTGATTTTGGAATTCATTAAACTTTTCACTTATTGAACGATTCTCTGTTCGAAGTAAAAGAAGAATGCGAATAAGTAGCAATATTCCTGAATCACACGTTCTCTAATTCAGTTGCGGCTGTGTTTTAGAATCGATTGCGCTTTGAAGAGCCACTCTTTACCTCTTTTGTTCTAATTGTGGAGCGAGGACACCGCTCTAACCAACTTAGATGCTTTTTTGTTCCGTGTCCTCATTTTGAATAAGAATGAAGTGTTTGAAAAGTGATTCGGAATCGGAATGTTCGCTCCGTTGTCTATGGCAACGGTGAGGTTCTAATGATACATTTTATTTTTTAAATAGTATTGATTATAACAATTCTTTTCAGAATTCGATTTTTAGGATACTTTTATAACCTTTGCTTATGAATGATGAAATGAATTCTACTTTATAAAATGTTTTGGGACCAGATGAAGTATTACTGTGTTAAAACTCATGCACTCACACCAGCTAATTAAAATAAATGACTTATCGTGCACTCTGTAATTTCCAAACTTTTTGAGTGCAAAGTTACGGGGTTGTTCCTCACGACAAAAACTTTGTCGAGTCGTATAAAAGACCCTTACCTACATATTTTTCAAAGTAACTTAATGCAAATGTGGAAAACTTATTACCGATAGCAAACACCGAATTTCCATCGGTACCTACCTACTTATGATTTATAACATTTGTTTTTAAGAAACTCAAGTTTGTTACACATAAAAACTTTTAAGATTCATGCCATATTCAAGTTTTATCAAGAGTTACCATCTCTCATAATTAGCTCGCATTAACTTCATTTTCTTAGGACCCTTGGACGCCATATTTCTTTTTAAGTTATCATTTTAATTTAATTATGTGGAACCGAATTATTACTTTTAAATCTAGAAGTGCATCGCACTATTTAATTAAACAGAAAACTTGCTTGTTACTGTCAGTGTGGTCAGATTAAATATCTGTAAACGCTTTTGATGATAAGCGTTTTGATTTTTTTGATAAGAGACATTTGTAAGCTGTCAGGTCAAAGTATCTGTTTGAAGTTGAAATAGGATTAAGTTATTGACAAATTACTAGTTAGTACTACAGGAACGAAGACAGAAAATGGTTGAAAAAAGGTTTTGTTGAGCTCGTTCATTTCTGCGCCAAAATATCACATATAATTGATTGAGGTGCGCTCGGAACCAAACATTCATTAACGGCCCGATAATTAGCAATGGCTGCGTTCCGAACACGTACGCCCCCCTAAATTCGATTCGGCAGCGGTTAATCAGCACCCGAACGCCAGTAATAGGTGCCTAATGCGACAACTAATTTCCCGAAAGAAGTGCTCTACCTTCACAGGTTTTTATTGTGGCCACTCTCGATTCTTGTCACGATCTCGTGTCTTCTCAGCTCCCCCCCCCCCCCCCCCGAACTTTGCCCCCGCTCCTCGCATCCACGGTGTGCAGTCATCAAGCCCGAAAACTTGCGAATTAATACCTACGTGCTTACATTCCATCGAAAGGAGACGTGAATAAGAAAGAGATTGTTCTACACTTTGTACGCGAGTTCCAAATGAAATCTGTTAATTTCCGAACGACTTTCCCGCCCTTTTTGCGTTTCCCAGAAGGATGTCGTAAAGTTTTCGAATTTACGTTTTTAAACCGTTGATACAAAGGCTTGTAAGTTGTTCGGTTAATTAGTTCGGGTAACTTCGTAAAGGTACCTCAACCTCTGCAACATATAAAGTAAAAGTTCTCTCGTTCATTTAATATGTATGATAGTTACTTAACTTCGTCTTCTGCGTAGTGTGAACATTTTGTCTACATTAGTTAGGTTCACACTTTCATAATTAATTAATCGAGTTCGTTTATTTCTCAGAATAAATATGAGGATGCATGTCAGTATTTTCACATAACCACGGATAGTCGTTGTATTCAACGCAGAAGTAATTCAGACAAATGGTATCTACATTGTTCTGAACCTAATTCGGTCCAAACACGCTATTTTGGTACGTGTTTTAGTAGTTTGTGAGTTACTAGTAAATTTCGCGCGAGAAACGCTATAATAGCGTTTATACATCATCGTTGCCCGCTAATTTAGGGCCACTCGAAACGCGAGCGATTTCGCGATCCTTGCGACTGGGCCCCGAGCGACCTCGCCCCTTGCTAACTTAGTGACACTTGTGTGCGTCTCTCCGGATGCCGCAGGGGCCCAGGGCTGCACACCGATCCCATTCGAAGCCTTGGTTTTGTGGCATTCCGCTATTATTAATAGAAGCTATGGTTGTTAAGATAGATCGATGTAAAAAGGAACAGAATCCTCATGGGGCTAGAAGTGATAAAATCTGTAGGTAGCGTGTCCTTTAATAGGTTTTATGAATTATTAAAGACCCTATTTAAATGTTAAATCCCTATGTTAAGCTTTCAAAATTCAGAATTTTTCTTTGATTGCAGACCCAATTATGAGAGACCCAAAGAGAAAGGGCGACTCCAATATCATATTTGGCCCAGTTATTGGACATGTTATCTAATGGTAGACATTCTGAGGATGTCATTATGCTATATTATACGCAGGACCCTTATTCTGACCCAAAAGGACCATTCACTTGGAAAACAAACACTAAACAGTCATTAAAATCTAGGGCTCCATTTACTGAAGCCTAAATCACGAGCAACCCTAACCCTAAGTCAAGCGTGGGCACTGTTCGGACCCTCTCGTCGGTGCTCGGGCGCACTCGGCATTATTCGGGAGCTAAACAGAACCTATCAGAACTAATTGGCGGAGGAACGTAGCGAGCCGCAGATTGGGACTTCATAAGATTAGCAATGCTCTTGGGAGTACTTCCAGTACAAAATTGAAGATCTCTGATGTATTTTAAGGTTTCAATACATATATGAATGAGAAAATGTTTATGAAAGTCGGCAAAGAAAATTAGGCTGTTAAAGTTATAAGAAGAAATAACTGCCAAACAAATAATAAGCCTGTGAAAGTAGCATCTATTTATCAAAGTCAAATATTCATATTTCTTGAACACGCTTTCAAAGTGTTATCAAAACCGAGTGAAAGTTACGTAAGCGTATATCGTACTTACAAAAGAATTCGCGAAACATCGACATTTAACAAATGATACAGGGCCCTCGAGCCGCCCTCTACAAATCGCTTCACAATTGCAGATCCCGCCTCACATTGGCTAATCCGATATCAGTAAAAGTAAATTCAACTCGCACATCAATAACCTTTTTGACAGTTAAGCCGCCATTTTTCATTTGGCGCGCAACGTTCGAAAGTGGAATTCAAGCGAAAATCGCGCAGTCAGAGGTCGGATTCGAAACAAAAAAGCTTCCTTGTACCGAGGGCGCGCAAACATCGAAACTGCATCGAGAATCCCCTTTTAAACCCCTTATATTGCAGCTTTAATCTCACTGTGGAAACTTTTCGTCGTAACTAACGCAGCGATGGAATGGGAGGTGGAATTTCGCTCTTCTAACGTTGGAACTGGGCGGTTACTGTAGATCAACTTCCGAGCCATTTATTCACAAATCGAGTTATTGCACCTCTCGCAGATCGCTTTACATAGGTCATTTGTGGAAATTACACGTCGCCGCAACTTTGCGTATTCAGTTCAAGATTAATGAATAGCTGGTAGCTACCTTTTTTTGAAAGATTAATGCAATATTTCCGTGAAAGAAGCTCACGTTTTCTTAATTTCCTCCTTCAAAGCGGTGCATAAGCCCTTATTTATGACATAGCGTGGAGAAGATAAATTCGTGCCTGTTTATCATGCAAACAGAGCTTTACGGTTATGCAGTTTCACGTTTATTCACATCAAAATGTCGTAATATATTTTGAATTTAAACCCTTGTCCCATTAGGGCGTCTGTTTGCAGAATTCCACAAAGGCAAATCTAGTTATAAGTGTAACGCCGCGCGTCCAAACACTGTTATCCGTTTATTTCGCTACGTACTGTTGCCGCATATCGCAAATTAAATAACGTGTTTCGACTATGAATAATAGCCGGGCCCGGCCTCAGAACGCGCCCCTTACCATGTTACAATTTGAAATTTAAAATAACAACAATGTTATTGTTTATGGTTGAGAACGCACGAGTACTTTCAAATTTGGAACATGCATACATTTTGTTATAAATTTTATGACAAATGTGATGTGGCCAGTGCTACGTAAATGTTTGTTCGAGTCGCTAAATTCTTTTTGAGATCAGAGGGGCAATTCCCGTATTTCTAAGACCGTTCGCATTCAAATCTCGGTCTCAATCTGTCAAAATTACAATCAATTTACATACATTTTTGACAGGTTTTTGACATTGATTGTCGCTGAGATGAGATTGCGACTTGAATTTGAACGTTTTTTAAGTACGAGAATTGGCCTACTGATGACATCCAAGACTTAAAGATAGACCGAAATGAATCAATACACTACTTAGGGCTAATTTCACCAAACTTTTATATCCAGAACAAGTCTTATCCTAAAAATAAATTTTGAATTTTTGACAGTTTTTCCATACTAGAACTGCAAAACGTCAATTTTATTTCACGGATAAAAGATATCTGACTTCAGTTAAATCAGCCCTTAGTGTATTGATTCAGACAATGCCTCACTGCAGTAGAACCTCAAACTTCAAACTTTTACTCAAAGGCTAATATAGACAAGAGCAACAAAGCTGAGCGACAACGCAATAAACGAACAACTTGTTATCAAGAGAAAACAAGCTATAATACCAAAAAACATCAGCACAGTCACCTCTCCATACATAAAGGCCAGTTTCAACACAATTTTGGCATATCATACCTGAGCCATAGTTTCATAAGCTTTATTAAAATTCCCGTCGCAGGGCGGGGTCCGATTCTCGAATATCGTGCGGCAGCCTTATTATATTCGATCTCGCAACGCACGCGAACGTTTTGACGTACTAATTGCAGGCGGGGTTGTTAGATACGGCGTCACGGCATACCGTCGGGTGTAAAAGGGGCTTATTGTGAGAACACGGCAACCTTCTATTTTAAAGGGAATAAGGATTTAAGGGGCAAATATTTCGGGGCATTGTTGTGTGAGGAATGTAAGTAGGTAACAATGTTGTGAGTTTTAGGCACGATGTCGCGTTAATTTGTAAGTGTGATGCTGTAATGTGTACCTTAGTATAACTAATTATGTATATGCGTGTGTTTGTAGGTGTTGAGGTATAATATATTATGAAGTTATGTTTGTATTTACACTGTTTTCACTTTTGTGAGCAATTCAAGGCGAGGTTGACATTGTTGTAGCCTTAAGTCACGCGTGGCAGTGACATATTGCTCTGTCTCTCTTCCAAAGTGACAAACATAATAGCGCATTCTAAACCATGCGACATTTTTAACTTGTCGAGCACTGGAGTAATAGACGGCCTCCTTTGTAAGCTCCTAATATATCTTACGCTACGCTAACAAGCAACTAAAACAACATACCCACCTACCTAAAACTGCGCTTAAAAACCTAAAACTAATTAAATTAAAAACAAAAACCGGTATCAGGTAATGCAAATATGAATCTGAATCGTAATTGCATCATACCTTTGCACTAATAATACGACAGCTAGCACACGTTAGCAGCAATATCCTCATTGCCATTATTTATTCGTATCCGTACTTCCCGTCGCCATGCTTATTTAGTTCGTTTGCAACCGGTGCACGCGATTGGCGCGAATTTTTACGATTATTTTAAATTTTGAACGTAAAATTCGAACGTCCGACGCTTGGAACGACTTTGCTTTAATAGGCTGTAAGAAATTGCGCTCGAGTTTACTAAATAGGTTTTATTAACTCATTGTGTTTTGCTTTTAAAGAAAAAATATAATGCTGAACTTTTATACGATTCAGTGGAAGTTGATACAGTTAAGTATCAGCTCAGGGCTGTATTTCTTCAATTTTACATTAAAACCCTGATCAACAAACAAACTTTATCATTTTAAATATTAATTATCTAGTGGATACTTTTAAACCCTGTACTCTACTAGTCACTGTGTAGTGTTTGAGTAAGTAGTCTTTCGTGACGAAACCTACAATTAATAAACTTTTGTGGACCTTTACAACCTAGCAGTTACGCCGAGGACGGATAAATAACGACAAACTTATATTTTTACCGTGCCTTTTTCCCTACAGTCCTAGAGCAGCTTGAAGAACGTACCATATTTCATTCTTTATTTAAATTCTCTGACGTCATGCCAGTTTCAAACATGAAAAACCGTGTATGGCAGGCATCCACTGACCTCTATTAAAATACGCTGGACTGGCTATCCCATACAAAATGACAGCTATTTGCTGTGCCGATTCAAAGCGCCCCCAGTGACAGACGTGAGAGTTCTGAGAACTAATAAGATTGCAAATGGCCGTTGTTTGTTGATTTTACGCTAAGTGTCTCTGCGGAATAAAAAGTTTTCTAAAGTGTTTACTGTGATTGTGATATAAATTAAAGTGTTATAATAGTGACAGTGATTGTATCATAGCTTGTATTGTCCGTCCAACATGAAATTGTGCTTAGATTGTAAAACACGATACGAAAAGAGCAGTGGTGTCAGTTTTCACAAATAAGTGAATCTAAAACATAAATACTTATTAGAAAACCGCTTAAAACAGTGTATTCTTACAATAATAAACGTAAACTATTCGAGTTTACGGGATTTTACGAACATTTTTATAATCAATAACTTTTGTTAGGGATGTCAAAATTCATATCGATACTTTCGTAATATTATGATGTAAAACAAAAGTCATGCTCATCATTGTTAAAATAATGATACGCACATTATAATGATCTATAATAATAGCAAAACACTTCAAGGTTTATTATTATTACAGTCAATAACAAATAATTTAACACTTATGATTCATAATTCTCATTAAGTGTTCTATATAATTATAGATATATTTATATAATTTATAATTTTTTAAATGTTTCCTTTAATTACAGGTTCCCCTCCGATTACACTCTCAAACTTTGGTTAAAAAATATGAAGGTTGTCAACTGGACTCCGACAATGTATCATTATCTGTGTTCTAAACACTTCACGGAAGCCTGTTTCTTAAAACATCAGTCACGGACTACGTTGAAAAAATGGCTCGACAGTAATTTTTAATTTAATAAAATATGTGATTTGAGAAGTCTTTTTTTATTTCCCTGTCCCCCTCCCCTGCGGTAATTAAGTTGTTACAAGTTAATTACCGTAATTACAGACCTAATAGAAAGTTATTGTGTCTCTTATCACACGGCAACATGCGGTATCTGACTAGTAATAATATCTTATTGTGCACTCTATAGGAAGGGATTATCTTATTAATTACTATTTCTATCTTAGTAATTTACTATTTTACAGAATTTTATTATTTATTGATCCTATAGTGAACTGTTATCCGATTAAGGAGAACAAGGAAGGAAGGGGTCAACCGGATATGTGATACTTATTATTACAGTCCATAAACAATACTAGATACTGCTATTTCAAGTTATGTTTTCTACGTAAAATATCTGCTTATTACGACTATCTATAGTTCATTAGTTTAGTTAGGTACTCAACTAGTGCAGACATGTCTTTTTATCTGTATTTTAGTAACATTTAACAAAATATATGCCTATATTATTTTAAATCAATTATCTACAATTTTTGTAAATCTTAACATATGTTATAAAACGTATTTCACGTTTTTAAAAACATATTACGTATAAAAGACAACACGAATGTTACATGTTAATAGTTACCTAAACCAATTTAATTTATAGGAAATCTGTAACAATAACGTTGGTAATATTTCTATCATTGTGGTCGATATCAGAAAAGTTTTTATCGATAACAAACCTTTTGTTATACATCACTAGTATTAGTTCCATTCCCCCACACTGCTGCCGTCAGCGCCAAAATGGCGATTTTCAAATAGGCACATGAAATTGATAGCGATAGCCAGTCCAGCGTATTTTAATAGAGGTCAGTGCAGGCATCCCTTTGCTTATTATTTTTATTTACATAGGCACCCTGTGCAATATATAATTCATTTTCACTACATCCTACTTGCTTGCGTGACGTCTCAACTAGTTTTTTAATGTTCGTAAATAAAAAAGGTCGGACCACATTCGTCCTACTTGAACACGCAAGGGACGTAGGTGATGTTTTTTTTTTTCTACCCCGATGCTATCTCTGCAAACAAAAACAATTCTATATTTTATCATTGTTGTTTAGTAATTTCGTTATTAATTTTAAGGGCAATTTAACCTTTGTTAATTTTGAGAGCAGATGGTATCGTATTCAATTTAATGTTTTTAATTACTGAAATGTATGTATTTTTTTTCTAACTATGAAATTAAAGGGGGGCGTTCGAAAAATTGGAGGCCTATGTTAATCATTAGAACGGTGGATATTTTGTAAAAAGCGATCTTTTTAAAGTCTAGAACATGGAAATCAAAAATTAAACCACTCACACAACAGAAAACCGTATAATTTACTTCCCATTCAGCTAAAAATAACCATTTATACTCATCAAATTATTACGGAATAATTTAATCGCGCCCTTACCCGAACACAAAATGGCGGCCCATATTCATATGAGGCGTGATTTGCAACATTGGCTCTGATTATACCATCAACATCGTGACAGCTGTTCTATCAATCATTTTCTATCAGCTCTCATGGAATCAATTACGAACAGCAACTGTTGCACAACCACTGTCCCACAAAATATAATTGGTTTAATTTGATGAACAAATCATGTGTCATTTCAGTATGTCACATTCCGTTTTGTTGTTGTATTTAAAGTTATTAGGTTTTATATTCAATGATAAGCAATATTAATATGTGTACAGTCAGCTTCAATCAGTTGTGTACATCGACAAAAATTAATTTAATTGTATACAATCTTTGTGTACGGTTAAGCAACCGCACATTGTACTTTACTTTGGCCTAGTTAGAATACTGCAGATTTTGTTAATTTATCAAATGCAATATAGTCACGTACGCAAGAACGTCAAGTCTTCGATGTAATATCGAGCTCGCGCAACATTTAACATTTAAACATTTTTTTTATTATTATTTTCTTATTATATTATTTTAGTGCATTTTCGTATTAAAATACCTTTTTGAACATTAACATTCATTTTATTAATATTCCACATTAACTGTAAGGTTTGCCCTTACACTTTGTATCATGTGTTGTACCCATGTTGTATACAAATCAAATCAGAGGTTATCGAAAGAAAATATTCTATTCGTGGAATCACTTGGATGGTGCTAACCTCAGTAGTAAACATTTTGTGCTTTTAATAAGTTCAGTAAAAGCCAATATTTTTTTATTAATCATAATTAAGCTATTCCGCACACCTACTCAAAAAGTTACGGCATTTTCAACTACGATAGAGCAATCAGCTGACGAAGTAATGACCATAAAGGTGTCACTACCTACACTAAATATTTTAATTAACTTTTCAAATGCATCTCATCTCTAGCATTAAAACTTTATAACCTGCACCATAAACACTATCATCATCATTATGACGCAAGGCTACGTCATTAGTGGCCGGTATAATTTGACATAATTATCATGACGGCGCCACTTGTACATTCAAATTTAGTTCCATATTCCGCCGCTCTACCAAGAAATTCTGGCCACGCTGTATATGACATGAACTCTAACAAGGAATACGTGTTTTATCGCACACATACATCAAACTAATGACCTATGCCTGCGGATGACCGCGTTCCTTATATTGCGACATTTCGACGCTCGTAACCGATGGCCGATGGCGTACTGATAATAAATGCAAGTTTTATAAGGCTTTTTATCGCAACGGAACGGAATTTATGCGTTCACAGCGGTTTAACTGTTCCCACGGCGATGCTTTATCGCGCCGAATGCTTTTTTAATTTGCCCATAAAGTATTTGCTTTGACGATACTTTCAATTAATATTTTTATGCGTTTTAAATATTTTGATGGCGATGTTCATAAATTTCCTCTAAAGCACGAATATTTTTTTCGAATATTAAAGTTTGAAGTAAATTAATAACCGCTACGATAATTTCAGGTTTCATTAGAAAATTCAACCTCATTTAACTGATTAGTACCTACATTTGCATTGCCACAAAACGCAACCGATGCTCCATAGTCAAACGCAAACTAGAGAAGCATCGTAATCAATCATGCCATCGATACTCGACTAAACTTACCCGATTACACACATAGTGCATAAACCACGAGCCGAAATTCTGTTCAGTAAAACAGAGCTATATCTGTGTTGCGCTTCAGTACGAACTACGGAAGCGGGCAGTGCATTTGGCCGCGAATTTAGGAAAGTTATTCAGCGAACGCAGCGCGGCGGCCGGCCGGGGCCGGTCACTCGCGTAGTCGCGTATTGTTCCCGACGCGCCGTCCGCATCGCCTACTGAACTCGGTTCCGTTCCGTGCCACATAAAGAACCGCCTTTATTGCTCGCCGCTTGT
The DNA here is from genome assembly GCA_937001585.2 of Brachylomia viminalis. Lineage (NCBI taxonomy): Eukaryota > Metazoa > Arthropoda > Insecta > Lepidoptera > Noctuidae > Brachylomia > Brachylomia viminalis. Next base: position 4,245,881 of record OW443301.2, read on the forward strand.
GTGTGTGTAATCTATGCGTACTAAACCCTGAGCAAGAAAACTAATTCGAACATAAAGATCGTTTTTGCTTGGAGTGCGGGGCGAAATTTTCATTTTGTTTCTGTAGGTAATAGGTGGAGTAATAAGCGGTGGTTGTTTATGTTTAATGAACTCTCAGATAAAGTGTTCATTGTTTGTACAACGATTCATGCTCAGAAACGTCAGCATAGTTCACCAGTAACAATAGTGCTACACCTACTGTTAGCTAGTTTCTCTAACAGCACAGAACAATTACATTAAAGCTGAACCCCCGTTTTCAGGTGCGTTAACGGCAGTTAAAATAAGCATAAAGTTGTTTCCCCGACAGCCGGATGCGGCGGCCATTCCGCGCGAATCTTCTTGAATTATTTGTACAAAATGGCCGCCAGTGACCGTCACTTACGCTTTGTACTGCAAACCGACCAGAAGCACGGTGTGTGAACATTATGGCGATATAAAACCGCTAATTGTTCTCGTTAAATGCACGGTTTTTCGCAGTAAAAATTCTCATATAACAGAGAAAATAAACCAGAACTATAGCTGAACATTAAACTGCGGACGTAATTTAATTCGCAATAATTTCATTTGTTATAATTTCCCTCCATAATCGTATTTAGCACTTACACCGGTATTCAGTAATAACAGCATTATTTGTTACTACAGCAGCGCTCGGTGGAAATCGTAATTAGATGATTACAAGTACGACTTCGAATTAAACCTTTAGTAAAGCGATTAATCCAAATTATCAACACCGGTAATGGGAACATATTATTTTGAGTGAAATATTTCGATGTAACGCTTTGCTCTACATCTCTTTGTTCCATGTTAAAACATGTCAAGATAATGCCTAATTAAAAACAACAAGTGGAGCGCCGGCAACAGATTAATCGTTACGGTGTGGAAGCGCGGCCGTAACAAATATAATAAATTAACTCCACGTATCGTAATCGATCGTGTGTAGCATCGAGATGTTGACTTTTCAATTAAGTCGACTGCCGATCTTGTGCCGACAACCGTACGATTAATCAATCGTGGTCGGACGAATCGGGTCTGCCCGTACCATGAGTCGCGCCAAAATTATCACGAATTAATGGACCCGCGGTCTGGACAGGGAACTGTGTTCACTCATGTTTTATTTACTCGTCTCGCACTGGAATAGAAATAGCCAGGGGACGGACCTCATTTACCTATTAGAGCAGTATTGATCGGTCACCAGCAACAATGCTTACTGGACGCTCCTGTGTTTTTCTTTGCTTAGAGCCGGTTTTTTTGACCCGTGGTTAACTCAACCATTGGTTAACAATAAAAAATTTGCCAAAATGTGTTGATTAAATCAACATATCTTGCTAAAATGTAACTAGATATTAGTTTCTATTTTTAACTAACGGTTGAGTTGACTACTGATCAAAAAACCGGCCCTTAGTGCGATTCCGGGAAATATTAATGTAACTATCACATAATTAATGAAGTTAAATAAAAACATTTCGTTAACGCAAGCGAATCTTTAGTAATTAAGTTATGAGCAACGAAAATGTACTCCCCTACTTATCGCGGTTTCCCTTAACATTAATAGTTGGTCGATTTTGACATCATTATTCATCCGAGTAATTCGATATATGGATGAATAATGAGTTGAAGTCGAGTTGATGCTAAATTCAAATAGTGAGTTTAGTGCTCGTAGTTTGTCGCTATCTGTAGCACAGAACATTTCGGCTCGATACCCAATAGTCTATGCACGAAGTAATTACTTTTAACATCAATCTCGACCTCGTTTCGTTTGTGTTACGATTAAAAGAACAGTATTGTATTGGACGCTTTGAAATTCTACTTCAATGAAATTCGTTAATTTGTTCAAACATTTAAGTTGATTGGTTTGTTAAACAGTATAAATAAGTTGATTATGAGCGTACAAAGAGAGCTATTCGCTGCAGAGATTAGGTTATAGGTATTTTCTTCGATTAATAGTCGATCAGTTTCAAGTTCATTGGTTTATTCTAGACACGATCATTGTAGCACAAAATAAACACTTCTAGATTTCAATTTTATAGTTCAATGAGCAAATACTTAATTTGGGCTTTGCTACATCTCATCATGATAACGTCACAATCTTAACGTTAAAAAAACATAACGTCGACTATAGGTACACCTACTACAGCTCAGGCCACTACCAAAGTCGTGTCTCTCAGTCCCTTCACATAAACTCGTGCCCACTCGTGCCCACTCGTGCCCACTTGTACCCATCTATAACCCACATTATACATATGATTTGGGACTACCAGTTTAATAGTTGCGGTCGCCGTCGGATTGTCGGTCGCATCGCACGACAGTTTGCGGCACCGGGGCCCCAATTAGATTAAATCTAGATGCATACAAACCTAGCCATTACAGTAACAGATCGGAACAATGACGGAGTTTCGACAAACTAATTGTTTCGACAGTAAGTTATTCGGAAGTAATAAACTTGGGTACGGTGTTCGGTGGGTAGGTATTCTAGTTATGAAATAGTTATAGAATAGAATAGAATAGAATTCTCTTTATTCGAGTATCCAAGACTCAAAAGCTGTCAGTAAAACTTATGACTATGTTAGTAAACACTGATTATACAAACAACACAACAAACAATGGTGGATCATTGCTGCAACAACTCATGAGTAATTGCACAGCAGCGACCCACATAAACACAGTCCAGGCGACTGGCAAACATGCTTAGGATACTGTTGGTGCTGCCCAACACCCTGCGCACCAGGGAAGCGCACCTTTTACGCATTGTTGTGTAAAAACAATCTACATGCGCATCCGCGAACATCCCCGACGCACTACAGAAGTTATAGATTACGTAGAAATGGATGTTGATAAGTTATGTCAGCTGTGTTTTGAGCCAAAGAAGTATAGAATAATAACTTCTGTACGCTGATGTTGGAAATTAACCCACGGGAACATGCTACTGGGATAAATAATATCCTATCATCCCACTCCATTCCTGCCGTTAAAACGTGAAAAGGTAACAGAGAGATAATAAATGCAAATAATCTTTTTTTTCTTTTTATTAAATATGTTTATTAAATGTTTATGTTTGTAAATGTCTAACTTAAAAATAATAAATTTTAATATCATATCCATTCATTTGAAATACTCTAGCGCTGCCATTGAGCGAGTATTACCTACATATTAGCCAAATTATTTTATAACTTCAATTTGTTATAACTTTTAAGCGAATGGAACCGATTTAAATAAAATAAATACAAAATGATTATTACCTCAAGGGTTCTGATTATATTTCCAATTCCTTAAATCTCATAAAAAGAGGTACACAAAAATTTCAATGATCATTTGCATTTTAAAATCAGCCCCTTACCCCCTTAGGGGATAATTTTACAAAAACGCCGAATCAAATACTTTTTTTTATTTCTTACCAAAAGTATAAATTTTTCATGTCCCTAACTTAAGAAATGCTAAGTTTCCCATACTAACTTAAAACCCCAAACCCCCTATATCACCCCCTTTTTAAGTTTTTAGGATTATTTTTGAGGCAAAAAGTAGCGTATGTCCTTCCCCAGGATGCCATCCATCACTTTTATCTGCCAAATTATATCGGAATCCGTTCCCCCTGAACGGATTCCGATATAATTTAGGCGTGAAAACGTAACATACAGATATATAATATATAATTATATATACCTACAGACAGATGGACCGAGTTACATTTGAATTTATAATATTAGTATGGATGAAACTACCGAGATAACTATGGTTAAAACTCAGGCTTACGTCGAATGAAAATATTTTTATATGGAAAAAAAAATCTTGAAGTTGCGTAGCAAAACTACGAACTTTCGTAGCGTACTATCAAGCGCTACAACCGTAGCCGGCGTAGTCAATCATCACGACAGCTACGCCGTAGCAACAATGCAATTCTTTTATTGTCTTCCTACATTGTTTGTGTCGTGTAGGACGAACTGAGGGCTATATGTCTTGTTGAACGAATAATGTCTTAGCCACACCCCATCTGCAGTCATGGGAAAAATTACCAGTAGGGTAGTCAGCAGCGACCACCTGTGTTCGTGTAACATCTTACTTGAACAACCATCATCAATCTTCCAGCCAAGTATGACGTCATCCCTCTTGTTGGTCATTGATAAGCGAGATACAGGGGAGGGCCAAATAGATAAAAATAATTGTACTACACACATAACAGATAAAAAAACAACGTTTTGTGTTTTTAGTTCACATAAAGTAAGACCGCGGAAAGGAGATCGGTGACTCCAAAGACCATAAAATTATATTAGCTAAACAATAGAACAGCTGTAATTGAAACGAAGCTTTACACGTATACGTTTTATAACAATATGTTCCTTATCCTCTTCATCTGCCCGCCTTTTTCCCAACTAACTTGGGGTCAGCTTCCAGTCTAACCGGATGCAGCTGAATACCAGTATTTTACATGGAGCGACTGCCTATCTGAACTCCACAAAACAATTACTGGGTAATACGATACTCCTTGGTAAGACTAATTGTCAGACTTTCGGTCTTCTGACGACCCGTAACGACTGCCAAAGATCCACTAATGACAGCCGGGACCAACGGCTTAACGTGCTCTCCGAGGCACGGAAGGGTCTTGGTATGTAAAGATGGTCACCCATCCACGGACCAACCACGGCAAGCGTAGCTTAACCTGATCGATCGATCCGTGCGGCTGTTATTACTTAGCCACGAGCCCCCTTAACCTAACGCATGAAATTAGCATTATTATAACTTTAAAATCACCGCATTATTTTAAGTTTGCATAGAATAAAGACTCTTTTTTATTTCGGACAAATGGGGTCGTCAGGTCAAGTAAGGTCGCCCTTTTGTCAAAGAAATCCACATAAACAAAGTTACAGTCCTACCAACTTATCTGTGAACTGAAAGAGGACGGCACCGTCGATTCAGTGTTGCTAATTAATATAAGGTGCCCAAAATTTTGTAAGTTTTCAAGAAAAAAAATTGACATTAGACATAATCGTTTAATAAGAATTACAAATTAAAACAAAGATACCTATATATAAAAATAATAAAATAAATAAAAAGAAATTGATAATGTACAGTTACGTGGGTAAGCTAACAGTTTAGTCTCTCAGCAATAAACTATGGCTTTATCTAATAAATAAAAAAAAAATTAATAATAATAATATTTATAATTAATATTTTAAATTAGTCCTTGACTCACACCTAAAATATAAGATAATAAAATAAATGTTACTAGAAATTTGAAATCTGGCAGGTTAGTTGGCTCACTCACTTAGCAGGTTACCTAATAGATGTACGTTACCGTTACGCTAACCTGCAGCAAGAATAGAAACAAATATTTCGTGGATAATTAAGTAGTTAAGTATCGGGTAATTTATAACAAGAAAGTTGACAACACTAACCTGTCGCTGCCGAAATTCGTTTGTATATTTGATTAAATGGAATAATCGGAGACCCCGCCTGAGCTTCTTCTTCAATAAAGGTTTTAACCTTTAGAATAATGTTTCGAGCATCACTTTTAATAGCTTTCGTCATATTTAACTTTATAAATTCAGCAATATCACGACAAAACAACCAGAGAACCCGAATGTTGTAGACACTGACAATCGAATGACATTTCAACATGACGGCCGTAGTTCCAATTTTCGCCATTTCACAGATAAGTTGGTAGGAGTGTACTGTAACTTAAGACACAAGTTATGTCAGATCGGGAACACTGCACAGCGGGTTCGATAGCACGCGCCTGATTACTTTAATCCCCGCTGCATTGACCTCTAGTCTTCTTAATGATTACAACACGAGTGTGGTACCGACACTGCTAAATGGAATATCGTTCATTTGTCCATTTTGTCAGCCTATTGATTGCGCTTTACTCAGCCGCTTCCTGTCAAGGGGCACCTATGTGAAGCGCATTAAAACCTCTTTCATCCATGTTATGGAATATTTTTATTGTTTATGTCTCTGAAGTTAACTTAACATATCATCACGACTTAATGTGCCGAAGGAGTAGCTACAGGTATATAATTATTACACCCGCATTTCGCCTGTTATGATTAAATTAAAATAATAATGAATAATTAAATTATAGCTAGGACTAGTATAGAATACTATCCTGCACTTATCTCAACAATGAAATGACATGACCTCTTCCATACTTGCTTAAACATTTATATCAGTAGTTTTGTAAGTATTCACTTCTTTCCTTGTCATATCATATATTATTTATCTCTTACTGCATTAATACTTGATACTTCTACTACTCACGTTTTCTCTGCATAACATCTGGGTTATTTTAATTGCTAAAATAAAATCTGCAATGTAGGTAAGTAGTGTGCAAGTTTTAAGTATGCATATAACCAACCTTATTCGTTATCGCATTCAGTCTCCGAAGAAGATGAAAAAAAAAAAATATCTCCAATCGTAAAGAGAATGGTGAACCGTTGATGTTTTATTAACACTACAAAGTCCAACTTATAACTTTCTCAGATTGTGGATACTAAAATTTAAATATCTCATTATGTTTGAAAACTTGGAAAATCACAATCAAATCGCTAAATCTGGAATCTTATCACGAAAGCTCCACGTATTCCACCTTGCTAATATGTTCTCAGCGCGCCGACGTAATTTAAAAGTATTAGAACCTTGGGAACTTTTATACGTTAAGATTTTTTAATATTCTTAACCTACATTTATCTTTGCACTCTAAAATAAACCTTATCTTCTGTAGAATAGAGTTATTCAGCTGTTTATATGCAAAGTGCATTCCGTTGGAGTCGGTACATAAGCGGATAGAGGCTATAAATCGCCCCGGACGGTCCTACTTGTGTTTCGGTGTTCAGAATTTGTTCACACAGCATTATTCATTATCAAATGTGAATCTAAACAATTATTACGCTTCTAACACGTTTGTAATGTGATTAATATCTGTGTTTTATTAATACTTTAGAGAAAAGAAATGGAGAATGGTTTGTGGATTTAGAAAATGTTAAAGTTTTAAAACATTGCTGCACGTGGAAAATAGAATTTGAATATCTCGCTGCATTCTCACTTACAATGAATTTTCTCTACACCATTATTTCGATTTAATTTAATTTAAAGGCTGTATGCTAACAATACTTGTAGGTAAGTGTCTACTACTTTGTTAGATAATATCCTAACACGAAAATAAATAAATGAAATTAAAAAAAAAAAACATTGAAATGAATACTTAGCGTTCTCACAAGTGACAGTCATAACTCAGAAGTAATTAATCGCTCTATGAAAATCTGCAATGTTCGATAACTTTGGACCCAAATAAGTAAAACTATGCCGTCTATTAATTTCAATTTCAATACAATCCCAATAAACAGTAGTGAATAAATATCCCTTGTCCCAAACGGGGAGACAAATGGCCGTTTCGGACCATAGACTATACTAGCAATTGGCCTTAGCGAGGGTCAACAAATGCTAGATCCCGAGGCCCATGAATCACGTGAACTGGTTGCATGGATCACGGTTTTTCTCTTGTGAGATAAGTAGAAAGCTAGGTCGCATAATTGGTGGAGAATATTTTGCGGAAAAACATTAAAAGGGTCAATATCTACTTACAAACATTTAATTAAGAAAAGAAAATTACAGACAAAAAGGAAAAGCAACAAAGAATATTAATTTGGTCTTTTAAAAAGTCAGAGGAAAACTAAACATCCTTTAAAGTAAGTATTCTGAAATGAGTATGCACTAAATAGATAAAACATTATAAACTTGTTTATTAATTAATTAGCAAAAAAACCACTCCAATCCATCTACCAAACTACAATATTAACCTCCATAACAACGCAAATGGTTAATACACCTTGTTTATCATCCACGCCTAGCAAAAATACAGGCGGCCCTTATCGAGGGACGACAAATTAATGGTCCTAGGAGCCGCCATGAATTACACCTACTGCTGACATTTGTCACACCATCACGTCATAACCGCGGCTCTGACCTTACAGCCTTCAAAACGTGAAATATAAGGCCAATGAAAATGGGCGCGCCGCCATCTTTTAATTCGGGTAGAGGTGTGAATTTTGTTAAGTGATTTTGGAGCGATGAAAGAGTTTTTATAAAGACTTGAATTGGAACTATTAAGACGTAAGTTACTTTTGAATAGATGTAATCAGAGAATGGGGTAATATTGTATTTGAAAGTTGTACTTAATTTAATAATATCAAATCTATTTACAGTAGCGAGATTTTTTTTGGGTCTTCAAGTCGAATGCATAACCGTATCATCCAAAGACTAAACTTATTCCAAATTGTACACAGTTTAATTGCTTCGTGTCCACCATTGTGTACATGTGAGGACCCCCAGTAAATCTCCGGCCATCCTATTAAGATAATAATCAGCAATTCGCAAACATCGACCGCGGAACCCAAGGCCCCCATAACTAATCCCAAAGGATTTAAATCGTACATTTTTGGTAGGATTAATTAGAATTCCTCTGGCACAGTTTGTGATACGGGATTATCCTGTACCGCTAAACGTTGTCATAACCGTTAGCCAGGGTCTCTGTTCTCCTTTATGTGTAATTTCCAGACCCCATATCTATGTCGGCCTAGGAAATTATGCTCCACTCACTGTAATATGGGATTAAACAGTTTAGAATACGAAATTTGCATGGAAATAAAATTATATGTTGTACCCTTGTAGGTTATGTTTGGGACTAGTGTTTAGAGAATAAGCAATATGTGGGTAAATATTTCTAAATAGTACCTACATTACCTACTAACATTTTCTTCATGAGGCTACTCGTTATTCCTGAGAGGTTAAGCACAGACATCAGTGCAGAAGCACTATGTTTTAATAACCTTCTATACGTTGGAATACGATTATTGCTTCTCCGTTTACTACGACTAATACACCAGTTGACTCGCTCAACAACGGCAGAAACACTTATCTCCATTGTGTTATTACTTTCGCCACTACAATCCCAAACCGGTGCTTAATGAATTCTTTCTCCATACAAATACATGAGCATCTATGGCCTTCATATAATAAAGACTGCCATTATCCTCAATATAGTTTTCCAGTCATACAGTTTCATGTAAATGTATAGAATATGGTCCACTTCCATGTAAGGACCATTTCGGATGGAAGGACTAAACAAATGAAATATGATGTAAATTAACAGAGACAACAAATTCTACAATAACACCCTCGAGTCACCCTCTGCTAATATATTCATGAGACAATAATCGTTATCGTCCACACTGCGCACTTGAGTGAACTTAGAGTTACAATCAAAACTTGTATACGTACAGAGGTGGGACGGTGGGGCAACATTAAGTTATTAGTCGATTAATGGCTTCGATAACAATTAACACTCAATTTATGGAAGGTAAACTACGTATCTCACATGGGTAATGAATCTGCGGAAGATGCAATAAAGTTTGTCCCGGTATTTTTACTTTCGTCTCCCAATATCTTTACGGCCATGCATATTCAAGCTTTAACACACGCAGCGCTCAAAAAATAAACAACAATAAATCCAACCGAGACGATTTTACTACTTAATAGCAATGCTATAAGTACGTTGAGCTGACCTGGCTAAGTAATCAGCTTGTATATGGTCGAGTTCTTGGTAATCGAATACGCCGATAGAGTGAGTACATCACTACTAAGTCCTAGGGCGTCCTAAGTGCCTCGGGACAGCACTTGGAGCGTGATGAGAATGGCAGCCACTGAAGGATTTAGGGGATAATATGTATGAAATACAATGCCTGATAAAGTTCGCCGCGGCTTGTACGACATGATACATTATGCTCCGCAGCGATAGTTCGCTTGATTATTCGATGATGCTTGATAGTTCGAATTGATTTTCGAGTTCTGAGACCAGTAAAGCAATTTAAATCCAGTTACGTGATATCAATCTGAATTTGAATGTTACATATTTTATGTTCATCGGAGCCGCCTATAGAAAACTTAATTAACAACATTGAAGAACAAACATTCCTTTCAAGGCTTTATAGTAATGTTTGCTTTTCACTTTAAGTGGCACAAAAACATACACAACTTAACCACATTACCGCTCGTTTCGAAGCTTCGCAACACGAACAAAGTTAGTAACAAGCAGGAAGACATTCGGAGTATCAACGAAGTTACTCTCGTTAAAAATACTTGCTGACAACTGAGTCGGCTGTATGCCATCTGCTAACTAACTTCGATGAGAATTACATTTCCAATTGCTTTCGGAAGTGCATCGAGGGATGCGCGTGTTATCGGCGTGGCCACGCGGCGCAGGCGCCCTCCGAACTCCTTCCAACTCCTCCTAACTCCTCTTATTTATTCCTCATATTCCCGCGAAGTGCGCTGGAGGATTATTGGCCTGTTATCGGAAGTGGATAAATTACTTTATTACTCGCTCGCGGGGAACCCTTTCGGCGGTGTAAAATGGGAGCATCGAAGCTATTTTCACGGCGGAATAACGCTCGTTCCGCTTATAAAAGGATTCATTTTTTAAATCGATAGGTATTATTTTGCGTGTGAATAATCGTCCGGCGTTATGGAAAAATGAATGTGTCGCACCAGCGCCCTTCCCGCTCGGTCGGGTACGATATTTTCGGTCAAGTGTTTTTCTATCGCGCTGGACTCAATATTGTGATAAAGTGCTATCTAAGTACATAAATATTAATATGTTAGACCATGTTTCTTCTACACAGCGATAAGATCTCTCTTGAATATAAATCCGTCTACTACTCAGCTCATAATTCGTACAGAATATTAATTACTTATTTAATATTTACATTAATTTTAATATATCATCCCCAATCTTATCTTCGGTCAGTCCCATTGCCTCTGCCTAAAAACGGAATCATGCTAATTTCGAAAATGGACTACCCTTCAATTAATTATTAAGGAACTGAAAACCCTTTTAACCCCGTTTGGTACGAAACGTAACGGCGGAATGGGTGTGGTCATTTATCTTTATAAGTGTTCGGGGTATTAGCGGGGGTGGGGGCATCATTAATTACGCGACTTTATACTAATGTCATTAATCGAATGTAGTGGACATTACTAGTTTTGTGAAATGAATGCTATAGCAACACTGAGGCTTCTACGTCAAACTTAATAATGACATCTTTGACAGTGAAATTTGCGGGAACTGAAAATAAACCCTTGTTTAATCTGCAATTACGTATTATACGCTGTAGCATCTCAGAATGGTTTTATTTGCATTGCCATCAAAACGTAACCGCGCTATACAAGTAGGTGCTTCAATATTCAACAAACAGGCTTGCCTGTTGTTGTGTTAATCCCGCCGGATTATCCCACTTACTTGGAGTTTGATCAATTTAAACACCGTCACTGAAGCCTTTTAATAATCTCTTTGTTTACGTTTAATTCCGAGCTTCGGGTCTTAATTCTAATGTGAGTAATGTTGTTTGATTGAAATTACTGTGCTTACAGTTCAGTGTACGTATACAGGGTTATTTGTAATACCACGGCAATCCATTATGGGAGGGAGGTCATTTGCAACCAAATTACCCCTTATGACCCCTATGCAAATAGCATCCACGGCTTTTTTTTTATATATCTTATTGTAACTCGTTGGATAGCTGAGAATTGGACATATTTTTGGAATGTTCTGTCCATAAAGTATATCAATGTTTTTGTGCAGAAATCAACCATGTCAGTCAAATAACCGGCTCAAAATGATTAAAATTGTGTGCTCTGATTTAAAAAATATTAAACATAATTGTCATTTTATGGTTGATTATTATCTATTGAAGCAGAAGCTAATAATATTTTTTTTTTAATCATGTATTGTTTTTTTATACATTTTCAAAGTTGTCAATACTTACCGCCAGAAAAATATAAAATGTCAAATTACTCGGAAATGGTTGACATTTGCACAGGGGTCACTTCCCCTTAGTGGAATGCCGACATATTACCAATAACCCTGTATAATAAGATGGATACTTAACTTTTATATTAATTAGTAGTACACGTGTTTAAGATAATAACTAAATAGGTTTAGTTTCGGTTACCAATTCGGTTCTTATTCTCTGACGTTATTTACCTATACCAGAAATTTTCCAGCGAAATGCAAAATTAATGTTTTCTAAAAGTTATATTTTCATGTGACCCAAATAGTTACAATGTGTACTCAACTACATTTTGTTTATTAGCGAAACTATCCCAACAACTTAACTATTCAGGTAACCAGAAAAACTAGGGCCTCAGCATAATAATGTTCCCAGTTTACACCCGAATCATTTTAATGGCTGCCATTTTCTCCTACCACGGGTCCGCTACACACTACAAAATATAGTCGTTAGCAAAGTGCTGTTTCTGACTCTTTAATTACGAAACTATGTGGTATGTAGAAATAGCGAATGTTACAGAGAAAGCTTATAATAGCTTGCGAACTTTCCAGCCGGGAACCGTTGGTTATTATGTTAAACCTCTTTTCTGTCAGCAATAGTAACAATGCTGGAGGAAATGTAGCTTTTTTACTGTCGGATTGTTTATGCTTTCCTCTCGTTCGAAAATAGAACGCGAACGGGATTTTTAAATATTAATTCGACATGCTTTTCGCTTACGGTTCTGTTCGTAGCCAGACTAGCCAGTTTGTACGTAAAATGAACCAATAAGAGGAAATGGAAGAGTTTCAAACTCACACTAGGGTTTATGCCAGTAAACCAACTTTTACATATCAGTACACAGTGTTCGTTAACTATAAAACCAGCAGCCAATTTACTCTGAAGCAAGAAACGTTCGATTCGGATCAAAAGTGGCCCTTGCTCATTTTACCTGTCGAACGTCTAAATTTATGGTTTCATTAATAATTGAACCCTGCGATAGTGAATAAATTTCAGTAGTTTTAACTTAAATTCCACTGTGCATAAATAACCTCGTTCAATGGGCCGATGTCACAACTTGTCGGACAATAAATTACTGACAGATGAAATGTGCCGCCAGCCCTCTCCGTTAATAATAAACAGGGTTTTCAACAAAAATAAGCTTTTAGATTTATAATTGAAACGGATTAAAGGTTATACTTGTCCAATTGCTGTGATTTTATTACTATTCTTCTATTTTCGGCTGTCGGTTGGTGTATACTGATTAACGGCCTTTCAAAACATGATGTATATTATATATTTAACAATGGTACAGTGATGTCTTGATTAAGATATTTATCAGTGCCAGCGTCTGTTAGTTACAAATCATCGATACTTAGCAACAGAACAATTGTAATTTAAAATATCGTTAGCGAAGTCTTGTAGTCTTTAATTTATTAATGTTAGTTCCATTTTAATTTATATAGCTATAATAGGAACCTTTAGAAAATGGTTAGACTAAGCAATCAAAAACAGAAAGCCGAAATTTTTATTCAAAAATTAAAGAGGTGTTTGCTTTGTAAAGTATTATATTATTTTAATTATTGTGTATGTGAAGATTATGTGGGTCATTACTTGTTTTGTTTTCTCATTTAGTTTTTAATCACGATCTGGCGGCAGCTTGAGTAATTTATGCGGCCTACACAAATGTCCTTTCTTTGGTACCGTAAACCGGGGCTACTTTGATCAATATTGAACTTTGAAAGTCCATATCTTTTAAATTAGTGGGTATAAAAAAATACAAAAAATGTCTAATAATCGGTTTTTTTATCACTCTCGATTCCTGTAATGATAAGTGAAAAAATATGGCTTGAAATTGAGAAAAAAAATAAAAATTGGCTGATCTAAGTTAAACGTAGGATGGGGTTACTTTGATACCCCCGATTTTATTGCGTGATTAAAAAGTAACTCTAATAACAATGCCAATTCAATTTAAAAAACCAAAATCTGCCAACGGGAATAATAAATATTGACGTTTTTGTCGTATGGGGTAACTTTGATCTAGTAAAAGTCATCAAATAATTAGCATTTCTTTAATCAAAATGGTGCTTACAACATTTTAGCTTACAAAGCGTTTTGATCAAAGTCATCCCGCAATTCAAAGTAACCCCGGTTAATGGTATTGTTCGTCGAATCGTTGTGCTTCTTAAGTTCTGAGTTGGGCTACACGATTACCGACAAATGCGTGCACTGACTGGACAGGTCCGCTCAATCTGTATGGTTTTTCCTTAAAAGACCGTTTCAGACACCAATCTACATGGGCTTCACATGATCTGACCAAGATTATGTCTCGACTTTAAAAAAGACTGTGACCTTTGAGTTTGTTTCGGCCTTTCTTCTCAGAGTAGTCAAATAGGAAACGCCGACCTCATCTAGTTTTTAAAATATGATTGACGTGTAAAAGTGTTTGTACAAACCTACTTACAGAAATAAATAATTTATCATTAAAGGCCTAGACTTTATAAATAGAATCTTATAGAAAATCCAGAACACGAACTGCAAAGATTCAATATTTAATTCACCCTTATCCGGCTGGTAACATTTAATAAGCTTTTGCGACGACCAAGCTGAAACCTCCAGGCCAAAGCACCCGCAGTTCCTAGCCCCATAGCAACTTTAGACGTGAACGGATAAGATCTCATTTCATTAACATAAACAGCGCTTTGTTTAATCCTTGCTCGCCTGGATGTGAGACGCCGATTTGTCTTTGTTTCTTTCTATTAAATTCAACAGAAAACCACCAAGCGCCATTTTGTTGTTACCATTTTCAAGATGGCATCATTGTAGCGCTCCACAACCGCCATTACCAAATGAAATATTGTGAAATTTAAATCGCAATGAATGTTTACGTCATCTCATGTTTTTAAAAGTATCAATATTTACTGTATTTTAATTTAAGTATTGTGGATTTTATTTGTGAACATGAGGGTTTATACGTAAATGGTACATACAAGAGGTATTGTTATGAGAATTATTTTGCATGTTCTCATTACCTACTGACTTCGTATTGAATCCTTCACTTTTTGGGCAGAAACTGGTCATTTGAAGACATCAAGACCTAAGACGTATTGCTTAAATTATGAGCGTTTATTGGTATCTGAGCACATATTGCGTTCACGTAGGTATTAGACGGAGCTACCCTTAATGGGCGCTAATCCATCTCAGTCATGTGCACTTCCATTTCCTCGGGACGTGAAGGAACGTTCGGTCATTCTGAACGGCGGATATTTTCATACTACTTATATGGGAAAAAACTATCCCACAAATAAATGTATTTGAGACCTAAGCGAAACCATTTTCGTACAAGTGACAGCGAAATGTATTTTGCAAAAACAATTATATTTGCTTAACAACTTCGGGGAAATTTATTTCGAGAAAAAGTGTGGTAACTATTGTCATCTCAATAAAATTAACAAAAATGTAAACTTAAACAATGAATTAAATTTAAAAAGAAACTTAGCACAGAAAACAAAACATAATAGGATTCGGAATTCAAATGTTCCACGTGATTACGTTTCGTTTAACATGGAGGCGCGTTAAGCCCGACTCATTCAAGATCACTCGACATAATTAACGCCTACATTGAGTTATTTACACACCCGCATGTGGCGGCGGAAACGACGAGGACGATTGACATGCCTAATTCTTAAATTATTTACGGAATCTATCCGAGTAATCCGATAAAATTCTATCGATGCGGAAAACAAATGGAACTGCTGCTAGACACAATCGATTGTTGATGCTTTGAATTATTTATGAACCATGCAGTTGTCTTTGTAAAGCACGTCAAAGTTGCCATACTCTTTTAAGCATCAACAGCGTAAAATTTATTGCGAGGCCAGCAGCTAGCCAGCACGCCCGATCCGACAATGTATTTTATTGTGTAAGGCTTTTAATCAAGTGACACTTCCGTGACTGCTACACTTACCCGCGGATGCACGGAACCTGCTTTACTTGGTCAATTTCATTATAATTTTAACTTATTGATTGTTTTATGTGTTTTTACTTTTATTTCCATACATACGCGGTTTGTAAAATAAAATATTGTTTTTCAATTTAATGACATCATTTTAATTCTGTTAAAACTTATTACAGTGATTTTATGATACGGACGATTGTTAGTTTTGATGCCGTAATTTTGGTTACTTACTTGTATTTTTAAACAATAAACATCAAGTCAAAGCTTACAGACAGAAGTCAACAGAATAGTTAACATACGATATTAAGCAAGATAACGATTACGATATTGATGCAAAAGCTACATTTTCTCATGAAAAACTAAGTTGGGCGTCACCCCATCGATCAGGGCTCGCCGGTCGACTTCTAACAACTACTTAATGTACTTATTGCACGTGATCGATCACCCCCAGACGACACCCGAATCCATTAAACCATGTCTAATTGATCGCCGTAGGAATTGAAAACGGCAAAAAGTAGCCCGGTAGGCGGGTACCCGGGTATAACCGGGTAGCCGGGTCCCCGAACGACGGAGTCTAAAGTATTTGGTGTGCAACTATGCAGGAAGTCGTCGGCGAGGGTGGACGGAATAGCTTCGGTGAAATTTAGGAAATTCCAGCTGGAAATTGTTTAAATACATGCGAATAATACTTAGTAGCGCTTTTGTAGTGCGACGAAAAATATCTGAAGATACTTCCAGTGCAGCAAGAATGAATTTAATCGGTTCGAAGCTGAATAAAGTTCTATGACACAATACAGCATTGTAGGTAAACTTGCGAGCTACATTTTTATCATCAACAATTTTATTTTTTATAACAATACAATACGTAGGTACCTACTGATTAGCAGAACAGAGCAGGTCCGTGCCAACTGTTAATAGCCCTTTCATTCTCTCATATCGAGCGTTTGTCGATAATTTACGACGTAAGTATTATGCTAGTGCTGTGGAGTGTGGATAAAGCTGGGTTTTAAACGGTTTACCTAATGACGGTGTTTATAAAAGCGAAGTTTATAAAATATACAATGTTATTATTAGTAGGTATACATAAAGCCCAAAAAGATCTAACGAAAACAGTCAATTTAAAGAAATAAAATTTAAAACGAATAAATGAAAGCTTTTATATGCTACTTCCGTCAAAATTGTTTATATGACTGTTTCTGAACCAACTAGGTACAGTCAGCCGCACACTATGGGTTACAATTTGACATTGACAGCGCCTTCATGTCGTAGCAGAAGAATGATTTTCGTAGTGCAACTGTCACCACAGAAGGTGCATCCAGACAGGGCGAGGCATGTGCCGCAAATTATTTGTTTATATTTTTGGCTGCCTCAGGTTGAGGCAACTACCGTATAAAAAAAAATTACGGCGCATGGCTTGCTCTGTCTGGATGCACCTTTATTTGTGCAGAATAAACCATTTTTTCTTTCTTCCTTCTTTCTGATCTGCTGTATAAGTACTGACTTACATGGCTGTACTTTCAGTTTTACACTATATTGAAAATAACCTTTATCTACTATTATATCGTAAAATTCAAATTATATACTTCAAAACGAGATTATATTGACATATTTTTACCGAAATTTAAAAATAGAATCATATTAGAATTAGAACACTTTTTCTTTAACAAACAAAATAATGTTATAAAACATTTTTTTGCCAATACGATACAGGGCAAATCCAAGACGTTAATATTACCAAGGAGTTTCCATCAATTATTTTTTTCTAATGGAACGCATATGCGGGGCGCGCCATTTTTATAGAATTACAAAAAAGTTTTGATTCCAATTTTTACTTGTCTGTGGCTGCGCCCGCTTTAGCGCATGCGCGGTGATGTGCTGGGTTTTAGCATTGGCGCCATTCATACGTTTTGTTTTACTGAACTGAATTTCGTGAAAAACTTTGTCGTTTTATTTAGTGGGGTCAATCCCAATGTATGAGAGTAGATAAAGTAGTGTATAAAACTGCACATAACTAGCAATAGTTTCATAAACTACTATTATATTACATAATATGCTAAAGTGTAGTGTATAAACTAGTGGTATTATCGGTAACGGTGAGCACGCACGTGGATCGCAGCGCGGCATACCTCAGACTGTCGGCACGCCACCCTGACCCGCCGTATGTGCACAATAGACTACGTACCTCTATACTTAGCTACAGTCCAGACTAGCACTAAGTATAGGTACCTATATTATAGGTAGATACTTAGGTTAGGTATATTTCAAGAGAAATAATGTTTTAACCGCTTGAGTAATGCACAGCAGACCTCAAAATGTGGGCGTCGAAACTCGGTACCTGGGCACTGAATTTGCACCTAAAGCTATAATAGTCAAAACTCGATACTTTTGCGCAAAATTTTGTACCTATAGGTACTGTTAGTACAGCTATTTTGTTTTTAACCGTCGAAAAAAAGGAGGAGGTTCTCAAATCGACGCCTATATGTATTTTTTTATAGACCTAAATCTTTGCTACTGGTTCAAGACGGTAAAGTCGTTGTGGCTAAATGATACTTAGAGAGATAGAAATGGGGACTGGTTTTTTCTTTTTATTTTCCACACTTTTTTTTGTAAAACATCTGGTCTTGTAGAATAACTCACGTTAGAACTCCTATACCTTAGATAAAGATGGACTCTAGTCGTGGAAAAATGTCTTATCATAAAATAAAGAACGGAAGACTTACCCTCCATAAATCTTAGAGCCTGAATAATCACAAAAGACCGAATATATATTTCTTGCAGCACCCTGTATCCTCCAGGTATTGGTAGGTCACAATAGCGGGTGATTGCTCCGTGAGCCTGCATAAATCGCCCTGTATATTGTGTGGGTTAAACCACAAGACCTTTCTGTCTTATAGGAAAATTAACGAGAACTACGGACTACGGGAATGAACGGGAACTGCGGGATGTAAAAGGGGGAAAGAACTAGCATAGGTGCCTACCCTCATTTTGTAAGAAAATATTCATCATTTTAATTAAACGGTGCGAGCTTATCTTTTTAAAGTGAAAATGTGCAACCGTTACATATACGGGGTCACACTGAAAGTTTTTTAAACAGGCCAGTAAGACAAGCAGCCGATGAAAAATGTATTTAAATTTCAAATTAGGAACTCTTTGGGAATCTGTAGATGCATTCGTTTTTACAAATTGGCGGCAATTTAAATAGTGTGTCGAAATTGATTTGACTAGAGAAAATTTTCGTTCCATGATTTATTACGACTTTCTTTGCGGTCTTACTCAATAACGATAGACTTCCATTAGCATTTCATGACGAAGCCCCATCCCGTGCCACTGTTTACAACTAGTTTAATGAGCTTAAACATGCACTTCGCCAGAGGGACTATCGAATATTTGGCTTGGCTATCGAAAGTGTGAAGTTAGTAAGTCATCCTCCTTACAGTCCTTGTGACTTTTATTTATTTCCAAAAATAAAAGATAAACTTAGAGGAATTCGTTTTATGAACCCTGAAGATGCCGTGGCTGCGTTTGAAGAAGGCGTGGAAGAAATCCCTAAAGAAGAGTGGGCTTACTGCTTCAGGCAATGGTTCCATCACACGCGACGGTGCTTAGAAAGGAACGGAGACTACTTCGAAAAGCAATAAAAATATTAACAGGCTTCTACATCATTCCGGTTTTTATTTTCTGTAAACTTTCAGTGTGACCCACGTATATGTAACGGTATGTACGTATGTATCTATACTAACTAATACTAGGGGGTCAAAAACATGAGGTCCAGTTTATGACTTTGTATGTAGCGGGTAATAATCGGAACTGCTGGTCCGATTCCGAAACTTCTTTCAGTAATGGAAAGCTGCAGTATTGCCGAGTGTCATTAAAATATATATTATGTTAATACGCGGACGAAGTATTATGGCAGACGGACAGAAGCCAGTATAGGATAAAATAGTTCGAAAATTCTGTATATCTTTGTTTCTATGCGCCTTAATTAGAAGGTGTTATGACTGACATGGGGATAGGAATGTTTATATTAGTTACGTGGAATATGCTTAAGGCTTCTGCAGACAGGCGCGACAAGATTCTGATAGAACCATTTCCATTAAGTTCTCATAGAAATAGTTCCGTTTGCCTTGATTAAACTTAACGCAAAATACTTCCATAAGCTAACTCTTTAATATGGTAACATTTAAAACATCGCCATCATGGAAATGAGTAGACCTTACAAACAATAGTGTATGTTCTGCCTCCCTTAACCTACACCATATCTACTACTACCCTTCAGCAAAGTCAACTTGGTAACCCCACGTGGATAAACATTGTTTTCGATTATCATACGTACGTTTTGTTTTGTGGCTGTTCTAATTAAATAAATAATTATTTAAAATTACCTAAATGCGTAAACAAACAGCAAAATAGACAGCCCGAAGGTTGGACATAAAAAGTATCCAAGCTGACATAAACAATTTCGCTAGTAACTAGCCAGGGGTGATCAACCATTCTTATCAGAACCTTTAAACTATTTTCTCTCATCGCCTGTGTTTTACGTCAAAACATAATTCACCTCAGATTGCCTCTAAGAAATCTTAGATAATACGTTACCAAGTGCTCGCAGATAATGCGTTCCCAAGTTCGAGCCTCGTTTCAGTCATTTATTTCTCTCGCTCCTTGTTCGAAGATCGTAATTGTACCTCTATTTTACCTTTGTCCAATTCAGAAGGTACTTTTACAGGTATTCTCAGAAAATATTAACTTAATATTAATTATCCCCGAAGATAATTGAATTTGACCTTCGCAGTTGACTGTTAAAATCTCAGTTTCGTTAATTTAATACAGTTCGCAGGAAGTGAATTTTGCGTAAGGAGAGCTTTTTCATAAATATTTTTCTTCAATAAATTATTTATATTATTGACGATGTTTTATAGGAAAACCTGGCATACGATAATGGATTAAGGCTCCCAAAGACAGGCGCGACGCGACTCCAGTAGAACAATTTCCACGAAGTTTTCATAGATTTTATCCTACTAAAGCCGCATCGCGCTGCCGCATGCCGCGTCACGCCTGTCTGCGGGACCCTTAAGCATCACGTTCCACAAGCACAGATAATTTAATAGTTACTACCACAAGTCTGCATTTTACGTTTGAGAGTCATTACGATGAAGGTCACGACTACTTACAGGTACTATCCTCTTGTTGGAACACTGTACCCGTCACTGAATAAGAACAGGTCTAGTTCAGAGGTTAGGTCATCGACTGATAAAATTATGATAATTGAAATGCAAATAAAAAATAAAGACAAAGCGCTGTCAACAATGACGTGAGGCCGGTTACGTAAACATGTGTGCACTTATACTCTAAAGGTTT
Source organism: Brachylomia viminalis (assembly GCA_937001585.2). Taxonomy (NCBI): domain Eukaryota; kingdom Metazoa; phylum Arthropoda; class Insecta; order Lepidoptera; family Noctuidae; genus Brachylomia; species Brachylomia viminalis. The sequence continues at coordinate 4,267,043 of OW443301.2, forward strand.
ACTCTTCGTAGATGTTGAGCACAATTTTTTAGTTAGATTTATTATAATGACATCATATTTTGTAATCTGTCTATTGTAAAGAGTCCAAAAAGACAGGTTACCCAAACCTTTTAGAAAATACAACGAATTAGATAACGTTACTAAATTAAAGAGTACAACTGTGACGTAGTTTGGCAACTGAGGTGCCAGGTATTACGAGACGCCTTTGTTGACAGCGCTCTCGACATTTGCGATTGTATGCGTGCGTTTCGATTTGGTTGGATTGTGATAATATTAGCTTGTTTCTTTGTTTTGTTTTTGTTATTTATCGTTATTGATTTTTAAATTCGTATCGTGGAAAAATGAGTGAACCCGAGGCTGGTACTAGCCAGACCAACTTCGTGCACACATTTCCATCACCGAAGAAGAAACGCTTCAAAACCGGACCTCTTTCATCATCTGAGAAACAGACATTGATAAATGTGTTCAAATATTATGTCGAAGAAACGTGGCCCAAAGAATGTTTTCCGTCAAAAACAGACCTAATGCAAAAAACTGGTGAAATACTAGGTATACCTGTACCAACTGTGTACAGGGTTATTAACCAATACAAAACATCGCATAGAGTGCAGTCTCCTCCTCCTCCGGCAACGAAACCAAGCAAAATCGACAGATTCGATGATATGGATTTAGCCGCAGTGAGGAGAAAAGTACTTATGTTTTTTTTTTTTTTTGCAAATGAAATGCCAACTATTGAAAAAGTTATGGAAAGTGTCAATAAAAGGTTTAGCATCTATGAGTCACGTGGTTTTTTTGTTTACCCTTTTTTAACTACCTAAAGCTATGGAGTATAGTGAGGTGTAGTTTGGTTGTACATTGGGTTTTAAATGTGTACGTGTGAGCGTGTGTGCACAGAGCAAGATGTAGTTTTACATGCTTCACTGTATTGCTCGCAACGCTAGGTCTTGATTTTTCATTTGGTTTGAGTGAAATGCGCATAAAATACCAGTTAATCAAGTTAACTAATACTATCAATTCCAAATTAATTCACCAGCGAGTTTATCATTCACCAGCTTATCTTTATCTTCTCAAAGAAAGCTCAGCCAAACTTATCTATCGACTCAAAAGCTCATAAAATACCGTCGAAGATCGAAACAATAAAAAACCTGCGATCAGGCTGTAAGTATCCGAAAACACGTCATTATCACACGGTGTATACCGCGACATGGCCCGAGGTATTGTCTCGGAAATATCTTACATGCTAATGTTCACTTAATTTAGTTCACCCGGGAGCCACAAAAAAGAAATATAAAGAAGGTCCACATTAGGTTAATATAAACTTTTAAGCCTAACTGAAAGCGGCTGTTGAGAGAGGACGTGATTGATTGATCGCACAAGTACGCCAAACACTTTCAGTTCGTACACGGCTTTAGACTTTTTGAATTTCGAAGTTGGCTGTTGCGTTAGGAAAGTCTTTCTAAATGTCTTCTTGTTCTGCGCACGTTGTTACGCATCTGGCCTCAAATAACTTGTCAAGCTGTTCTCGGCCTCGTGTGTAGACAAGTGAACCTATTGTAACTATTTACTTTGTGCCCGATAGACTCTTGCGCAAGTGCGCGGGTGGTCCGGCCACCCAGCCACATCACAGTTATCAATAACGCACCACACTGGCCCACTAAAGTGCGTTACATGTCGATTTTATCGACCGCTTTAATTATAATAGGTGGCCGCCGCCTCTATTTATCGATGACCAAGAAATATGAGATAGTGCGACAAGGAAGCTTAATGTAGGTACCACAGATAACCTCTGCGGCGATTCATTTTGACGTTTGCTTTTACTATCTGTGCTACGACGATTGTTGATAGTCGATAGCGAGGAGTTAAGCCGGGCAGGCTTTAATGCACCATTCTATTTTTATTTGTCGTTCATTCAATTTTATTAAAGTACCTACGAGGTTCTTTTTTCAAGCTACACGTTTAATCCTTGCTACAAAGAACTTAGAGCGCCACAGTAGCCAGGAATGTCCACTCTTCATCTTACTTAGTGGGCAATTCAAATTCAATAATATTTTAAAGATAAATCCGCTTATCCACGTTAGCGGTAATTCCTTATACCAATGGGGAAGAAAACTGACAACTTTTGCCAAGGCTGTATGTAGCTAGTAACGCTTCACTCGCAGAAAATGACCTTAGCTGTCAAATTACATACAAAACTTTTTTACTAAAAACTTTGGACGGCATCTGACAAAAAAACGCCGCGTTGTGTTGTAATCCGTCGGTTGTAATAACAATGGAAATCATTAATTTCCTAAAGACTTACGATAAAAAAAAACTATGGGAATGGGCGACTAAGATACGCAATTTTACAGCTTCCGAAAATGCGAGGATACGTTCTAACGTTCTCATGCTGCTGAGGTATCCCAAAGTTAAAATTACGATCAAATGATTCGATTCTGTAACATATTTAACTTAAATTCAGATTGAACTCCTAGGTTATGTTCGTAGCTCATGAAACATCGAATATATAAAAAAAATACTGTGTAAGTACGTAAAAGTTTGTGTAGTAGGTATGCTATAATTACTTAAAGAAAAACATTGAGAGATAAATATTACAGTGCGGTGTTATGAGTCATGCGTTAGCAGCGCCACCTGTTCTTAGCTTTGCGATTTCAGCCCCATTGCTATTGATGTCAAGTGAATAGGTATGCCCTAGGGGTGAAAGTAACTTATTTAATCCTGAGACGGGGTGTGGCGCCAATAGTTCGAGGGACTAAATAAGTCTTTAACCCGAGGTAAACACTGTGCTTTTCATGACGAATACTAGGAAAATAAAAATAAAAACAAGAAATAGCTAAAGAAAAAATGTGCCTCTTCTCTTATGAAATCAGGCGTTAAATCCATATCTGAATCAGATGAACTCATTGTGTTAATACAAATCTCTGCTATACGGATGTATAAAAAAAACTTTACAACTTGAAAAAACAAATGAAGATCGGATTGCCGCTTTCCCGCCAATTTTTTTTCAGTGGCCAGCTACTAGCTATTCAACCATTATTTTTCATTTCCATCATTGAAAAAATGGTGAATATTAAGCCCAAATCTGTTATTTTAAAGAAATAGTTGAAAGTAAGTAAATTTTAGTAAAGTGTTAAAAAAAACTTGTAATTCAGTGGCTGTATACTAAGTTGGAACATGGTTCAATAGCAATGTGAAAATAGAACTAGTTTTTGTTTAATAATTTGACAGGTGTCAGTTGAAAACGATTCTCCCTAGGGCTGAAACTATTACTTTCAACCCGCTCCTCAGGCAACTTCAGACCTATTTTCCGAGTGTGAGTAATGATAAATATATAGCACACTTCCCGCAATCAATGAAAAACATCAACACACTCATAAACAGGGCAGGTGTTGCGTCAGACTGTTTTCCAATTTACCCCTTCTATAATGTTGATCGGTGAGAACCTTCAATACAAACGTAATCGGCTTTTAATTACCAGTCCCAAACAAATTCGCATCGCAAGGCGGCCGCCAACCGTAGCGCCGGCACGAGCGGCCGCGGCCCCGGCAATGTTGGCATCCAACGTATCGTCGATTTAGAAATGGTTCCCGTGATTCGATGCGCGCGAATCCCTCGCGGTATTTCCTTACGAAGTATCTTAATTGCGGCTAATTGCAAGAAAAGCCCTCCCATTAGAGCCCTCTTCGCAAAGAGTAAACGAATTAACAGACACGTAGCTCGCTAACAAAGAGGCGGTAAATTCGTTTTAAAACACCCCCGGTTCAGGTGCGAAAAAGCCAGCTCTTAGTAGAATAGATTAAAGTATGCTAAAGCAAACAAGGCGAGATTTTCCCACGATAAAATCGTAAAGTTCAATTTTGTGCTGTACGGTAATAATAAAAAATGTTTCTTTAACAAAAAAAAAATACAGTGGCCATAGCTTGATATTTGAATAAATTGGATGGAACGTTCCTATATTCGAATTTGGAATTGAGCTGCGTTTTGTTTCTTCGTCGCACGTATTTCAAAGTGGCCCGTTAATGTTGCGGTTAATTGACCGACTCATTAGTGGCAGACAGTGGCGGAAGGCGGCATCTCTTCTGAACTATACTTAGCGCTACAATGGGCCAGCGTGACCTTTAACTCGACGGCACATGGTTGAATATTCTGTAAAAACATTTTCCTAATACTGAGAAGTTATTAGAATCGTGCGAACTGCATTCGGTTTCCGCTCTCGCAAGTTCAATACCACTACGACTGCACTTGGGGCTACCATGTTTGAAGTTATATTGAATGGAATTATTTTAAATCAAAAATTGATTGAAATAATAATGATGATGAGTCTTTCTTTATTGATAAGAGTGTTAAGTGTACTATTTTGTTTTCTTCAGTAATTAATTGACACAAGAACAGAAAACACGTCAACTTAAAAAACTAATCGACAAACATTCCTAGTTTAAAAAAAACTTTAGTATGTTTTCCAATAGGTCAATAATTATCTCATTACGCCTACATACAACCCTAATTGAGCTTAACAGGTGAGGATATTAAACGCGACGGATATAATCTGTGCCGACACTAACGCCATCTGTAGATATGACACAAGCGCACATAGGGTCCGTCCTATAGACACTCGAACATTAAATCGAACGCACTCGACAATTATCGGCTAATATATTACCTACACGTTATAGGCGGGATTGCTAATGCAATTTTGCTAATTAATCTATGGATAAACCACGGTTTTCTGCGGACGATAATGTTGGTTCAATGCGAGATTGCCAATGATGATTATGTGGACTGATAAAGTATACTGCAATAGGAAATAATAATCAGGAATTAATAAAATCGAACATAGCTCTATGACAACTGATAATGCTTTTAATCTGCATTTAAAAAAAAAACTAAGTATTTTGATACAAAAGCTTGGAACGGATGTTGAATTCGAATAATTTGATTTCATTTATTTTATACTAACCAGGTCATGTTTTAATTATATTTATTTCCTCTTTTCAGGTAAGTCTAATGTTCCACACAACAGTAATGTCACACTGAGAGCAAGACCGAGTAAGTACGGTATAATCTAATTTCTTAAGAACATGACTTGACAAATGAGAAATGTCGGAAGTCGTAAACCTTTTAGGCGTAAGTATGAAGTCGTAAGACTCGTGTAGAGCTAACACAGCGAATTAATCTGCATTCTTAGCTTTTCATTGCGATAATACATACATCAACTCACGCCTTCTTCCCTTGGGGGTAGGCACAAAATACAGAATGCTATCCTAATACGATCCTTATTATGGTATAGTATAATGAAGAAAATAAATTCCAAGAAAGGATTTGAGGCTTACGAGTTTTCAGTCGATAATTTCAATTTTATTTACAAATAGCTTTCTGTAAAACTAACAACAAACTTACTAAAGCCTCAACATTATATCATTGTGGCCATATTATCTCATCTACCTGTACTATAAATGGTACATACTAATTCCATGCGTCTACCCCAATTTCATAGACAAAACTAGCAAACACACAACAATAGCATGCCCCACAATAATCCAGACATAACAAAACCACTATAACCTCGACATAAAAATAACAAAACATTCCGAAACTTAAAAAAACAACCTTTTCAACAAAAGGTATTAAACCTTTTTCATTACCTTCAAGTTGAAACGCGGCCATCTTTCATTCGCCGTCTTGAAGACACGACGCGACCGACGCGACGCTACTACTGTCGTCTCGTTCATATCACGACATTAAAACTTTTGGAAGCGGCTCGTGGAACTAAAAAGTTTTTCTTTATATTTACATAATTTTCGTGGCAAGACTTGTGGGGATAAATGTTTATTTAGCTAGTTATTTTTGAGTGTTGCTGGCTGAGTTTTGAGACGAGTAGCAAATCTTGAATATTTTTGAAAGTATGGTCCCAGTTAGGTACTTTCCAGGCCCAAGATTTACCTAATTCTGCTGTACCTATTCATTATCGAGGTAGTAATTCTTGTTGTCCTACTAATCCCTTATAAAAATTTACTGTAAGCTGTTCTCTTCCAATAGCACTAACTATTTAGCCCCAACTATTCACGAATAAACATTAACAGCTCCATTCTAAAACGGACTCATTAGTTAGAAACCCACCAATGGCCCATAAAGCGTACAGAGGTGGCTGGCTTTACAGTACGCACACATATTCATATGCATGTTTATTACCTGTCTGCCCTTAACGCACTCATTAAATTCATCCCCCACATCAATTAACACGTACTTATGATCTCATTCCCTTCCAGTATGTCTAGTAAAATCCGCGACACGACACGACACGGCACGGCAACTCGTAAAACTGAATTAAAAGCGCGGAAATGTCAAAGTTGGCGATGGTTTGATGAATTGCCGGTTATGTGAGTTCACGAACACCCTCCTTGTGTGACTTTCGACTCGTTATAACTTATACAATGTATGTTATGTTACTAGAATATCATATAATGTTTGCGTATAATTACATATTTTTGGGAAAGGTCGGGTTTGTAAATGTTCGCTTCCACGAAAACTGTGCGACGAAATTCTATCAATTTCAAACTATATATTTAGAAACTGTTTGGGAGCCATACACGCACAATAACTTGTAGTACAATACATACACTACCCATAGACGGCTTCAAAAGAAAGGAGGATATTGAAGCCATGACAACCGATCTTTGCACCAACACGATTATATTATAATCTATTAAACAAATATCCACATAGTTGCAATTAATGGCTGGCTCCCAGGAGATACGTTGATCTATTCTTAGTCTCCAGCCGGCTATATGGCACACGACATAACGTGAAAAGCCCTTTATTACCCAACTGACAGGCCCACGTTAATGTTCGAATAAATTTAAATTGGTAATTATTAATAACGAACTTTGTGTCTGCCGTTAAAATTATCTGAAATCCATTTAGCTCGTTCTGATTTCAAATAGAACTGCTGGTTTTTGTGAAAATAATAAATTCTCTTTGGGGTATACTGTGAAAGCTTTTTACGTGTAAAAATTGGCATAAAGTATTATTTAGTATGTACATTGCTCATTATTTAAATCGCTGGTATTTACAAAGTGTATTTAAACTGTAATTATCCGATAAACCAAACATATTTTGGTTTATCGGATATTTATACCTAAAAAAATTACCGAATGATGAATCCTCCTGTACCTACATTGTTAGCAAATAAATATTTCTGATTCTGATTCTGTAGGTATGTGCGATACACTAATCTGTACACCTAATTTCAAGATCATGTAAACTGGCGCCTTTCTCAAAATATATTACAACCATATTAAACATCAAAAGAGTCCCAAAGCATACCAAAGACTAGGGTCACAACAGACAGGTAGAGATAATTAATTTCTGCGGTGCGCTTGCGTCGCATGCATGAATATTAAATGTAGTAAGAGATAAAATGCTAATGTCCGCAATATGCATACATATTTATCCTGTGGCGAGTTAGAGAGAGATAACGCCCGATAGCGAATTGGATTAGCTCGGCTTAGTGCCGTATTTGCATCTGCTGTATGGATGATTATGATTTTTATTACATACACGAAGAATAATTTACTTATGAATAAGTGTGTAGGTTTATAAAATGTTTGTGTCGTTGGGTGGTTTTCTGCTATACGAATATGAAACTTAGATACGGCGTATAGTTTAATCATACTCAGGTATCTTCTTATCCTTAAAGGCCTTTCGTTAAAGAACGACAAGGGTTTATTTTTCTTTTAAAGCGGAGAACCAAAGTAGTCGACGTAGCCACGACCACGGTAATAAGAAAGCTGAAGTGGCAACGGGCCGGCTATATTAGCTGTAGCACCGATGACTATTGGGGTAGACGTGTCCTTGCGTGGAGACCGCAAATCGGAAAATATTTGTATAGCCCTCAGGCTAGGTGGATAGGGTATGCACGATAGGTCGATCGGTGGCTGGTAGGAGCCGGATGAGAGTAGTTGCCGAGAATCGAGCTGAATGGCGTGCAATTGGAGAGGCCTATGGCCAGCAGTGGACTGCTGTAGGATGACGATGATGATGATTATGATTGCCATATCAAATGTACGTATGTATATGCCACTGCGCATCAACTTTTATAAAAATCCAAAGGCACTCTTAGACAATAGAAAAGACGGAAATATCTAAACAACTGAAATACCTTCGTAAGTTCAAGATTCTCTGATATTTATAGACATGAAGACAATAACAGATAGGCTAACAATAAACTATCCCGAAAACGGTTGTTTATTTTCAATAATTACGAGTAACTACCATGTAAATATTCAAATAGGATTCAAGTTACGATTTCAGTACAATTTATGTGAAAGATGTAATCGAGAATGACTCCCAAAACTGTACTTGAAAATCTATTTGAAATAACTTGTAATCTCGGTAATTTTACTAATGAAGTGTACCTGATTTTATACACTTGAGTGGACTACGTTTCGAACCCTCTGTAATGAACTGACCTAAGTTGTATTTCGCAATGAGTTTCATTCATGATTTTGTTAGTGTAATTTTCAAATACGTTAGAAAACTATTCGGATTACTATAAGTAGTAATCTGAAATTATACTCAGCTTGGTTAACGGCAACAGATTCCTCATTTCCCTGCTCTAAACCCAATAGATTTGTGGTCGGTGCCACATGTAGGTATGTTTCTTCCGCACTTCTCTGTCAGTCGTCATCTCGGTAGTCACCACCTTTCTAGCCTTATCATCTTTCACACAGTCCTACCATCGTGCCGTTGCTCTTCCCCTGCTCTTATACCCATCCACCTTCATACTCTCCTCACGACATTATCCACTGCCACTTTCAGACTTCCTATTCTTATCACTCGACCCCTATTAAGGAATTCAAACATATAAATTGGCAAAATGTGGTAGTACTAAAACACCCCCGCCTACTCCTTTACGTAATGCTGGCATGAAGTTATGTTCTAATCAGTCAATCTACCAGGGTATAAGAAGTTTATAGAGATGCTACTTTACAACCTTTCAGCCGATAATAATGTTTATCTTAATGCAAATACTTATACGCAAACATTAAAATGGAGCAGATTAACAAATTAATCCGTATTTACTCTCGGCTTGTTTGCATCAGTAAGCGGCGTAAGGATTTTCAACAATTTGGGAATATTTTAAAACAAAAAGGGTAATTATTTACTTGAGTTCTCGCTCTTTTAGATTAATGGTGTGAGCAGTATTTTGTATACATTAGATGGATTGAACATCGTTTGATGAGCAGCTTGATCGTATACAAACTTTATACATGTTTATATTAATATAATACATGATTAAGGTGAGCCGTATGTACAATGAAACTAGCCAGGGAGTGGATATAGATCTTTTTAATACTAGTGTGTCTAAATTTAAGAAGACTCTTCGCAACTACTTTTTCGTTATCATAACAAATCCCTTGCACCGTATTAAGAATATATAAAACGCGAATGTAACACTGTCTGCTAGCTAGTGTTTAATTAATTCTAATTTGTCTACATGCTATCTGTAAAAAATTGTAACTGGCCATCATCATGTATAGACTGTAAATACTGTGTCTGTCTAGCTGTAAGTTTTCCGAAAAATATAATTTAAAATAAAATATACGATCTAAATCCTAAATTAAATAAACAAGCACGACGTAAACACAGTATTGGCGAGTTTTTAGGAATTAACACGAATGTATTGAAATTCAAACTGACCACCTTATTGTATACCTTACCTTCACTGATTGTATATCCATAACACAAATAACAACACGCCTGTTATCTGCGAAGGGTAAGGCAGTGGCCCTATATAGTACACCCACATTTTATTAGGGGCCAAGCCTATTGCCATCAACCCAAGCACAACCCCAGACTCCAGGCTGCTACAGCTCGCGCGATAAGAGTTTGGCTTTGACCGTTATTGCGCAGAAATCAGAAATTGGGTATCAACGGGCAATTAGCGGGGTGCGGGGCGGGTGTGTAGGCGCACGCGGTGCTCTGATTGGCGCTCCAGTCGTTCCCTGCCTCTCGCATCGATACGACGTACCGCGCACTCCTGTTGTACAATCAAAAGTTCAAAAATCCGAAGGTCAAAGCCAAACTCTTATCGCGCGAGCTGTACTAGTAATGCCTGCCGGAAATACCCAATCACACCAACACACATACACAGTCTCAACATTCCTCCGACACAACACAACCGATCACAACTACATCAATATTAATTTTAAAACCGCACCTCCGAGAATACCGCAAAATATCCTTCTACATTTAAGCGGCAAATACCGCGTACAATAGCCCGGGTTTGTCTTTGCGGTATTAACCCATTAATAACATTAACAATGCGGTACACCAGCGGCTTGGTAATTGAACGCCGGTCCATCTGTTATCTTACCGTGGCCTAATGAAATTGTCTGTGAACGATAATTCATTATGCTAAGTCTGAATTTGGATATCCAGACACGGTTTATGGGAAAAAAAACGATTTTTTTAAGGGAATGTCTTGAAGATTATGGTTTGTCCCCAGTTAGTGGCAATAGGCTCGCCCCCTATTTTGTGGACTGAAATGTAGATGGTGGAAACTGGTTGTTACACCTGTGTTGTTACCCGTGGCGTACTACAGACGTGATGTTGTGTGAATAATATGTGTGTTAAGTCTCAACTTGCATCTTTTGTTTGGAGTTCCTTTCAATTACTTTTAGTTGTTTGTTATCGGAAAATTAATTTACGTATTCATTAATCTCTGTACAAATATTTATTGTGTGCAAATGTGAAAAATATTGGTTCAATCGACAAAGTGATTAAACTTTGCTTCTACTTTGTACACCTAGTGTCAATATTTGACTCAATTGAAAGGATCAATGGCTCTGTATCCCGCACTTTCGTAAAACAAACATCAATTGGCTCTCAACCTTAGTCAAGTGCAAACGACACCGATGTTGATACATTTGATCACAAAGTATTTACTTAGGCAGGCGGTAAGCTAGATCTTATACTTAGACTTGTTTTAAGAACACAATAAGGCACCTGAACGAAAAAACCTCGAATGTTTCGATTACATTTGCGATGCTAATCAAGGTTCATACGAAGATATTATGTAATGGGATCGTCTCACGTATGCTCAAACGTTGACCTAATTGCAAAAAGCGACAGGGGCCCATCTCGGCCCATTTAATAAAGCCTCTCAAATAAAAAGTAGAGGAGAAATCTACACATCGCGACGTACGAAAATGTTATTTTGCACATTTCCCTCAAACGCACAACGCTCAGCGTAATCCCGAGGATTGGGGTACACATTCGCAACAATACATTTTCCAAATTGTCTCCTTGAAGACGCAATAATTTAAAAAGGCGTAGCCTTGGGAGTCCAACTTGTGATTTCATTGTTGCGTAGCGCGGGTAACGCGGCCCGAGGTGCCTATTCGCGATTTTATTTACGTGCCAACACAGTTTGTTAATGACGATGATGTATTGCGACCATTTCTTACACAATCTCTGCGTAAAATTAAAAAGGTTCCCCAGGGAGTTATTTTCGGTCCTGTAGTAAATAAGTTTTGCGAGGGGATTCGTGTTATTCGTAATTGTCGGTAGTTTCTATTTATCAGTGTATATTACACAGGTACATGTAGGAACTGGTCCCGACAGGCCTCGCCTGAATAAAGCTGACAGCCACACTATGGAGGATGTATTAAATCAGCCAACGTGGAAAAGATTTAATCGGAATGCTTTCTCACTACGAGGACCGCTAAGGAAACGATGGTTTAGCAACGTTGTAGTTATTCGTTTATGCAGCTTGCAATGTTGGTGGAAGTGCTTACATTACCGGGGAGCGCTATATTCACATCGCTAAAAGATAGAGGATCGAGACTTTTACATTGAACAATTTCTACTGATAGTTGTTTGTGTATGTGTCAATTTACACGTGAAAACATATTTATTTATTTATTTATATATTCTTTATTGTACACCACAAAAAACATAACAACAAAAATTAAACTGAACACTACTTAATATACAATGGCAGTCGACGGTTTCGTTTCTGCTTATATCAGCAGTGTTATACCTACATAACTGTAATTAGTGTAACATCATTTACTTTAATGAAAAATCCAAAACGTTTCATTCGAATTGCATATGAAGAGCAACACAAACTAATTGTTTGCTCAGACGTCTAAACGAAGTCGCAACGAGATTGCATTTGCGAAATGGGAACAAAGTTACAGCGAGTCCCCCGAAACAACTACATCAACTCGGCCTTAATCCAATAAAAATAAAGAAGATATTCGCTTGTCTTCTTATTTCCACCTTCACCAGTTGTTCCGACCACCTCTGATTTCCCAAAGGGCTTTATTTTAAAAATCCACCTCAACGTTAAAAAGGTAAAAATATTGTACTTGTGAATTTTTGAATCAAGTTTCCTTGTTTCTCGTGGAGTTTTCTTGATTTTATGTCGCCAAGGGATCATTAATGTGAACCCTCAGGGTTTAGGGCACTAGAAACTTGTGGAGACGTGTGGGGTGAGCCTAATCAGCAAGGGTTGTAACGGAGGGTTGCGCAAACAAGGGAAACTTAGGACGACTAGTTTCGTTACTACAAAAGCTTTCGAGGGCTGGAATTTTTCTTTGAGGAATATAATGACTTTGTAGGCGTCTGTATGCGTTGAAGATAAGAGGGCAACTGCCTTAGGTACTTCAATATTAAAATATATAATCTGATCGGTCTCTACTCTAGCAGAATCTTCATTAGATCTCCGACTAAATAAAACAAGGTAATCCACACATTAGAATATGCAATTAAAGCCTCCCAAACGTACAACAAATCTTCCTTTATAGCTTGTTTTCATTTCTAAAACTGGGTTGTTGCATAAAATACCGGCACAATACGTAGCTCATACAGCAATATGTTTATGAAATTGAGCGTAAAACACACAAACATGTGAAACGGTATTGGCCCACTTTGCTGTTTTCCTACACTGTGTAAATTTATCACTTAGTAATATCAGATAGTATAAAGCGCTGTACAGCGATTTATTCGCGACTATACTTTGATAGTTAATACAATATTATTGCATTAATGTTATTGACAAAAGCTTCGTTTGAAGTAACAGACGGAGTCGTGAAATGACAAGCGATTGGCAGATGTACTGTTCTGTAGTCTAAAATTTTGAAGTTAGCAGATCTTAATTGGTGTTTTAAATAATAAGTTATCCCTATTCCCAACATTGGGTGATTATACACTGAAATTATGATAATGATAAAGTTCGTATCTAGCGTGTCCTGCACGTTGCAGGAGCTGATGGACGCCACTGAACGTGCCAAACTCGTCGCCAAATTCTGGGCTGACTAGATTGCCATCGCCACGATAAGAAGGAGAATGTGACAAATGGTTAACCCGATACGTTGCTTAAAAACTATTGAAATGTCTCTTGTGCGGCTCATTGTGTCAATACTACCATTACTTACCAGTTACTTACTTCTATACCTACCTAAGTTCAATAAATTCCTATCAAGAATCTGATTAATTGATTCCTGCAATGGTATCTAGAACTGCTTTGCTTCGACTTAAATTCATTTGCATTGCTGTCAATAATTAGGTAGTTACATGTAGTTTCTTGTAAACTTCATTAACTCTTTGTGATAGGTAGGTACTTAATTGATACAATCGCTTTGTGTTCTAAGTTCTTGGAACGTACCAAATTCTAAATATTTGATTATAATATTCGGACTATCTGCGCCGTGTGTACCGAGGTTCACAATTTAACCTAAGCCAGTTTAACAAGGTGCGATTGAAACAATTACCTGGACATGCTTGTATTGAAATGAATTCACAAGGATTTAATTTACAAAAGTAATGTTCGAGAAACTTGATACCCACTAAACACGGGCTATAAAAGTAAGTTGCCGTGTCGTAAACAGTTACTGAGCTGTGGAGGTGCAATGTGCAAGTCTGTGCACAATAAACTGAGTGTCGTAGTTGGAACACGACTCACACAGCGCCCATAGTATCGAAATGGCCAACAATAACAGCCCTCGTAAAATTTGATTAACCCGTTGCACGCCGCACTAAAATATTGATGTATAATATTGAAGCTAATTCTGTTTCACGTCACGTCTTTTCCCGTATAAAGTTTCATGCAATATTTAAATTCAGTGAATTGTAATATAATGTAAAATATGGTTCATAATTGTGTGAAACTAATTTAAACAACGTAGACACGCTATTACTAGTTCGTGATTTTGTTATATCTGGCAATAAAATAACTAACTGTTGTCTAAATATAGTTAGTGTTGTAATAGGGACGATTTATAAATGTGCTGCAATTATTGTTAATTGTGAATTTATAAAATACTCGCTATTGCCCGCGACTTCGTCTGCGTTTAGTTTGTATTTCATAATTTTTTATACAAATATCTAGGATGAAATGTATCCTATGTGCTCCAGGTCATCATGATTTAGTATTACTCTATAAATTCAAAATACAGTCCTCAACACCAGTGCATTTAATAAAAATCTTTAGCCTAAGCAAACCCACGCGTCTCATCTCAAATCAATTATTAAAACAAGCAAACGATCTTTTTCTAATTTCTAGCAAGGTTTCCGCAGGCATAGTACCATACAGATCTGATAATAAAAGAAAAACAAAGACGGGAGCAGCTGCGGATTTTCTCACCAACGCGGCAATGTAGGAGTTAAATGTGGTAAAATGTAGGTTTATTTTAGAGGTTGCAGATATTTGTCTAGATAAGAAACTATATTAAATAGTCTAGGGCTATTTTATATGTATTAAGCTTTCACTCTCTCTAATTGACTTATGACATCGCACAAGACAGAAGTTTGGAAAAAAAATGTGAGCACTTTATCCTGCAGATGGGCAAATTAAAATACTGGCTGGCTGGCTTGTTGTTATGATACATCTTCCATGTTACAAGCACAACAATAGTAATGTGTGTTTAAACCAAATTCAGATATATCTTCAGTTTTTAATGGACGCGGCACTTCTTAAATTAATTGTCCTTTTCCATTACCACCACTTCAAAAATTCTATATATTTTAATTAAAATAAAATTTCACCAAAAACCCGTCGTCTGTCAAAAATATATTAAAAAATATAGCTGGTACGACATTACCCGGTATTTAACGGTTGGTTGTTATGTTACTGTTGCTAGCTCTGCATGCTTGGTATTAAAAGCTTTTAGCTTCCGCATGTAACTAACGGGTTATAGTCTGTGATTTAGATGCCTCCTACATGTTTTATGGGTTATATCGTTTATGGGGAGCCTGGTTTTAGGTTTTATGCACATGGCTAGGCGATGGGGGAAACAACGGTTATTAGATGGAACACCGTCGGTTCCATCGTGAGTTTACTTCAAAGACTTAAGGATTTATGGTCTGTTAGTTACGGCTATCTATCTAGTAATTTCTTCTTCTTTTATTTTATTGAAAACTATCTGAGGCCCAGCGCTTCGCCCGCGTGTATGTTGGAAATCGTCCCACGGGAACGTGCTACCGGGCCAAAAAACCTATATTACTCCTTATGACATCAGCTATCTGCCCGTGAGAGTCCTGTCAAAATCGGTCGAGTCGTTTCGGAGATTAGCCGGAACAAACAGTCAGACAAAAAATTAAAAATTGCTTTTTTGTTATATACCGTAAGTATACACTTTCAAAAACATTTAGTAAAAAGCTGTTATTAGCCTTTAAAGTGCAGTAGCATTTTGGCGTTACAAACATACACTTCAATTCTATTTCAATCGTGCCATAACAAAAATATTAGACAATCAACAAGATGGTAGAGAGGCTGACCGCCAGAAGTACTTATATTTGACTATCGAAACTCAAATACTCGGAAGGATATTAATTCAACCTACAGTCCGACCGTCGAGAGATTGCGTTCCTGACATCCGTCAGTTTCATACAAACGAATACGTGATTTGTGAATTCCATCTTTATTAGTTACTAGAATTGTCGCACTGACAGGTGTCAGATACGCATTCTATCGACGCGGCAGGACTGTAGTAGGTAATAGTAACAAACACAATAAATTAAACATTCATTCACAGCTATCTAAAGCGGATCACACACAGCGAACATAATACAAATATTATAGCAATTATTGTAGAGATATAATATCTTAACCCTCCTCACTCAGTTAAGATAGGATAATAATTATATCCTGAGCGCGTCATTCTACCGGACGACGTCTTAAGAATCGCAGGGTTTCGTCCCTTCTGCAGGCTGTTCAGTTTTTGTAATGAATCGCATACAAAACTTACTATTGCTAGACCTACTTGACAGCTCATCTGACGAAGATTGGCACACTTGAAATTCATGTTGCATCTAGAAGTAAAAATCGTAAAAGTAAAATTACGAATGGCCTTCCGACTTTGTCGCTTATTGAACATCATCAAATAAGGTGCCATACAAAATATTGTAGTTTATTAAAATAAAGCCTTACATTCTTCTTCATACACGCAAAGAAGAAAGCCTTACAACCTTACATAAATGTACTATAAAAGGTCTTACAATATTTTATACCAACACTTTATTATTAGAAGTGTTTGTAGCAATATTTGTATTCTCCTCCTAATCAATAAAATATCTAACGCTTTACAATAAAGGCAAAGTAGCCACAAATCGTTATTTTTTATTAATGATGTACGCGAATTAGAAGTACCAGCCGGTCGATTCCGTGAAAAACTCACCATGAAAACTTAGATGAAGTGAGCTATAATTCCACCTGCCGGTCGATTCTGTAACAATCTCACCGTGATAACTTACTTCAAGCTCACTTCACCTAAGTTATCACGGTGAGATTGTTACAGAATAGCTCGGCTGAAGGTAGGGATTGACACTATTGACAGCTCACTTCAAGCTCACTTCACCTCAGTTTTCGCGGTGGTATTTTAACAGAATTGATCAGCTGTTGTTTATCTTAAGATCAATATCGCCAACTGTCGTGGTGTATATTTTATCTTCGGTACGTTAACATGACTTTTGCATATCGGCTGGTATCTTAAGATGAAATAAATATTATATTCACTGTGTCTGGTGGTCCAATAAATTGTCCGATGAGCGATATATCGAAGATTTTTTTTTGTTTTTTTCATAATATCCTATTCATATTGTGAGACGTTTCATGAATTACTATAACATCTAGCAGAGTTTGATGGAAGACGCTAATAAAAGCCTTCTAAAAGGACCAACTAAAGTATACGTCTATTCACAAAAATAGGGCTGTAAGACTAACTTTTCCAACACACGACACAAAAGCCCTTTCTAGAACTTATTTCCGCGACTTTTCGACCCCAAACCGTTCTTTATTAATGCCCTTTGCCCGAATATAGGCCATTAGGCCGGTCTGACGCTAGTCTCGCCCGGTATATGCGGTGATTTATCACAATTATAGGGATTTCGGACCCGCGGGACCGACGCTGAATATGACCATGCGTAGCTCATTGTACCACACTAGTGAGCAGTGACACATTTGGGACAATCAATTTTTGTATAGAACATTTTTAAATCCTGATTAAGAAACTTTTACTTACCAACACTATTTTTTGTACCTCTTTATTAATCCAACTAACTTTTACCCGCGACTTCGTCTGCGTGGGAAAAACATTGCCAATGCCACTCGTAATCAGTATTCCAGAAATAACCTCTTACAATTAATAAAACAAACAATATTACCTATTTACAACATTAGTTTAGACAAAGTCACGTAGTTTTAAACTTGAAAAGAAACATATTAACTGACATCGTGTTAACCTAGTTAACTCGGTAATTAACAGATTTCTCATAAAGTATTACTTTAGCAAAATCCTCTGTAGGTAAATATTAAAATTCACAGCGAAATAAAACACAAGAACTCTAGGGACATGTAGTAATTTAGGGACAGCGTTTTAAATACATACATTTACGTTGCTCGATTATAAAAACATGGCGTTAGAGGGTTGTTTTGCCACTTGGTCAGAAGTTAATCTATACATATTATAATTATTATTTCCTTTATTTCATTAACATACATATAAATTACATTTTTAAATATTTTTATAAATAAAAAGATACCAAAAACATTTAATTTAATTATTATTATTATTATCTATTATACTTATTATAATTTTTTCGTGTCTGTCTGTGTGAACGCGAAGTTCTTCTAAACTATAAGTACTACGGATTTTGATACGGTTTTCACCATCATTTAGAGAATTTATTTCGGAAGGTTTAGTACTTATATGTATAATACGTCGATATTAAACTAACATATAATTATGAATCTCGATGTTTTGTCAAGTCACTAAAACCGTGCGAAGCAGGGACGAGTGGCTAGTATTAGATAAGTCTCGTTAATTTAGCTGTGATAATAATATTATAAAGGTTATTTTCGCCAAACGCTATATGCATTCAACCCTTTACAAAATGTGACCACCAAACAGTGACCATGACTTTTTTAGGGGTAAGTTTTCGTTTGGGGCTCCTAGGCGCTGAACCAGGGTCTAACCCACATGATGACCGCTTACGATTATCAAAAATAATCCATTTCTCATCGCAAGTGACAATGCGGTTCAAAATTCCTTCGTTTCTGTGTTTGTTAAGCAACGCAAGGCATACCTCAACGCGTTCGTCGCACTGGCGATCGTTCAGTTCGTGCGGCACCCACTTATTAAGTTTTTTTACCTTGCCAATTTGCCGCAAATGGACCAATTTTTTTTTTATGCTAACGTTGAAAGCTGCTAACTCTGCCATAGATTGAGTATCGTCAGCTGCCAGTATCGCTTTTAATTCCTCGTTGTTGATTTTAGTTTTCGGATGACCACGGGATTAATTTTTTAGATCAATATTTCCATGTCGGAAGCGTTCAAACCAATAACGAGTCGTCCGTTCGTTTTTAGTGTTCTCTCCGTACCTACACGTAATTATTGTTGCGAGCCGATTGTGCGGCATTGCTACCGCGATGGAACTCTCATTTCATAATTACTCGTATTTTTATCGTGTCCATATTGATGAAAAAGATACAAATGTAGTGAAAACAAAATACTCGTAAATAAACAAATGACTGAATTTGAAAATAGAATTCCATATTTTTTCAATACAATTCATTTGAATTTAAAATTTATTGCCAGCCGTACATACATTACGTTCCAAATGGCAAGTTTTGTAAAACGGCAACTTCATAGGTAAATACTTACCTATTATTATTTCAAAATAATATACTAACTATGTCATATTCATTCATTAATCAAGATATTTCAAACAGAATGTGGATCATGTTTTCTTTCTTTCTTCTTATCTTTCTTTGAAGATCATCAACAGTGATGATCTTCAAGGTTTTCTAATAAGTCAGCCAAACGTACCTGAAAAGTTGAATTTCGATACATGATCTGTTTAATTTTAATCATCATCTCTATAGCTAAGTTCCTGTTTTATATGTTACACTAAACATGTAAATCATCTTCGTTCACACCAAAAAGTTCGTAACAATAAAAACATACCTTTTTACTCGGTTTCCATAGACTATTTTCAGTTTTTTATCAAGCAGGGTCAGAGGGCCTACGCCCTTACTTCGCAATCACTTAAGGACCCGTCCAGGGTTCAAAAGGGATTGTTATAGATAAACTTCTTACGAGTATGTTGTTCAAAATAACTTTAATATTATTATTTTTGTGTTTGAGCTGTATGTGAAGTGAAATTGAGAAACGTTTGTCGTTATTATTTTTCTCTTCTATCTTTATCTTATTTATTCTCTTTTAACTAGTTGTAGAGATCAGATCGGTATTCGCTCAATGTGATGCTGGTATTCAGCTGCAGCCGGTTCGACTGGGAGACGACCCCAACTTAGTTGGGACAAGGCTAGGCAGGCTATTCTTGATTTATTTTTAGCTAGAAATTCTTAGTATTTTTTCGATGTCCAGTGTCATATTATTCATGGTACTACTATGTACGGTGTCCTTATACAAGGTCAAATTGAACTAGCTAGCGAAACTCCGCAGACGTGATGGATATCGATATCTTAAACATGATGAAATAAACAAGAAATTAATTTGAGGAGTTTTTTTTAGGGTCATCAACCGTCTTTTAAAACTTAGTTTAACAAATCGATTTTCTTTGTTTAAACTTCACAGACGTGAAGGGTATCGATACCTAAACACGATAAACAGAATAATAAAACTGATTTTCTCAACTCTTACTTCAAGTAACAAAACCAGCGGTCGTTAGCCTCAAAAAAAGTCATCCATTTTTTTTTTCGTGTTTAGTTTTTGATACCTATCACGTCTGCCGAGTTTCGTTAGCTAATTTAATTTGACCCTGTATACCTAGGTACGTAGTTCTTTCAGAAACCTAACGCCCATTAAGTGCGTTATGATGTTTGTCTCTTATTTAAACGGTATAGTGGATACTGAGAAGATAAGTTTGTCTCAAAACGAACATTGAATACCAAGAGGTAAAATTTGTGAGTTTGTATGTAGGGCCCGATAATCTCTAAAACTACTGATCCGTCTCCAAAATTTTTTTTAAACGACTCAACGGATTTTAATGCGGTTTTCATCAATAGACAGAGCGATTTAAGACGATGGTTTTTATGTATATTATATTATAGAAAAGCGGAGAATTTAAAAGATTTGTAATGTGATATTTTTGTGCGCTTACATTGCAAACGCCTACTGAACCTTAGGAGATAGATCAAAATAATGTACTGCGGAATTGAATATTTTAAAAAGATCTACAAAAAAATCTGCGATGGTAGATATCTATCTCCTAATAATAATCCACAGTAACCATTTTTATCTTTTACATACTTATTACAAAAAAATAATGGGTTTTAAAAGAAGCTATTTTAAACAATACCTTATTATTCCTTATCCAATTAAATACTTTAGATACGTTGTGCATTTAATGTAGATCAATATTGCCCTTTACAGCTTAATATTAAAATGAATATCTTAGAAGATATCAGAGATTTAAAATGCGGGGGCAGAAGTATAAAACAAAATCGCTGCCGGCTGCTGTCCTCCCTCCTGTACCTTTGTACGCTTAGATCTTTTAAATTAACGGAACAAACGGATTGTTAATGCAAAGGATTGATGCGGTTTTCACCATCAGGTAAATATTTTTTGACGGAAGGTTAACGTTATTTTTTCATGCGTAAACCACTGAACGGATTTCGCAAGATTATGGCAAGGAGGTGATGTCTCGGTAGCTCGTTCCTGTGGGATAATTTCTGACATCAGCTCGGCATCCGACAGAAGCTAGTTACATATGGAAGAGGCATCTCTCGATTTAGTTATATATAGTAGTATCTAGATATAGTTTCCCACCAATTACTCCCCTAAAAAGTTTCTCCAAATTCACATTCTAGTTGCCTCATCTTTCTAACGTAAAGCGTAATCCTGAAAGAAGCCTATCAAACCAAAGTTGGGAACTTTCAGAATCAACTTACCTATGACAATCAAAGCACTCGATTTTAGAGATAACTCCATCTTAAGTAAAGGTATCGCGAACTGATGATGATGTTTTATCTATAATAATTGCGTTCTTTATCAAAAGTACCCCGAAAGAGTGAGACCCATCGTCCACGACGCTACTCAAATTAACGTGTTACAAGCTCAAATCACCAATGAGTAGCCGTAATGTCACAGCACTAGTAGTTATAATAAATCGTTTAATAACTACATAGTGTTCTTACATTTCCTTATAACTAAAGTAAAAATAAACTACTCCTAAAATTATTGTTACAGGGGAAATATAATTTTAATAGTTTAGCGTGTGGACTCCACACTAGGTCTAGCCTGTCTCGTGGAGTCCTTGATAGTTTTAAACAATTTGAAATTTCAGGGTCAATACGGTATTGTTAATGTATTTATTACATATTGTTTTGTAAATTTAACGTAAAACGAAATCGAAAATAAAGACTGGAAAAAAGTCAATGGTGGTTCGGACTAGAGTTTGTAATACGTTACTTTTGAGAAGCGTCGTGGGCGATGGTCCTAAGAAATAACAATATGTCACACGTACTTCCCTACTTAATTTCCTTGCAGGTTGAAGTCCTGAAAACAACCGCTTACTCGACGGATGAGCCCAACTAATAGATCATATTAAAACTTTGTTTATTAAAACCAACTTGAGGAACTAATTATTTCTTCTAAACTAAATTAAACACGACCGAATTGATTTCAGCGAAAAGTTTGCACAGAGAGTAAATACTGATTTAATCAACAAAAACATTAGAAAAATATTTAACTTAAGTCCAATTTTCTGCTTGTTGATATTGTTAATTAAATCCTTTCGTAGTTATCAACTTGGCCGGATTCAGATTTCCCCTCTAGACCGTACTTTATTCCAAATTGGTAAAAAAACAACCTCATTACGAGGAAAAGTAACCCTTTATTTAGTTACTGAAATCTCTTGAAATATTGTTGGTATGATTATATTGAAACCTTTCCTGTTTTACCGCAAGATAGTACATATGAAACCAACTACTAACGTGCCTATTTATGCATAGGAGGCATCACGAATTTCCCGCGCGTTTCGCTGTCAAATTTCAAACGAGGAACAAGACGGCCATATCGCGATCTCGCGACGCGTTGCGTGTAAACTTCCAAAACAATAGTGTATCTGAGTTCACGCACCAACTTTCTACTACTCAGCCGCTAAAAGCCTTTTGTTCTTAACAAAAAGCCTCTGTAACTCATGCAGTAACACTTGAGACTGACTCATGGTACAAGTGGAAATATACTAAGGTTTTTTGTAATTTTAAATTTAATATTGGCCCGGTTTTTCTACGAGTACTTTTTACGTTTGAAGCTTTCATATAAAAAAGGTGCAATCGACTGTGGAATCTCTGTTAAAGTTTCTAAAAGCTCTAGAAATGTAGAAAAGTGTTTAGTATATATTGATACCGTGCAATATTCAGCCATCGAAGATTCGAACCGAACTGTGTCAGATATATCTAAAATTATATTACCCAGACTCCATTCATATTTACAGTCGACGCAAATATACCAGAAACGTCTGAATACAGCAATCACATCACACATCGCGGCCCATTCACTTAAATGGAACATCAAGACGCCTTCAAATTCCCCAGAAATAGGTAATGGGTATAACTGGATCGCTCGTGGCTTGGGCCCAGCGTTTCTGCTGGGGGCAATTTCACCCCTTATCTTCAGGAACCTTAGCGCGTGACGCGAGGTTATTTACGCGCCCGGCGCCGCCCCTAATCCCCTATTTATTCCCGGAGATGTATCTGAAAATTAGGGATCACGTCTAGGGAGGGATCCCGGCGCTGGTTAATTTGCGGAATTCAGGGATCGCGGTGTTGTGTCGCGGAGACAACGCCATGTAATGATTATGATAGTGATATGTCGTGAGACACTGATTGTGACTGCAAGCTTTAGCTTTTGTATTGTGGTTTGTTTTGAATAAAACAGTTACAACTTTTTTCATTCCAAATACCTACTCGATTTCTTACGTTACTGCTGTAATTTACTTTTCTCCCAAATATATCGTTGATTATTTTCACTCTGATTGAAAGAAGACATATCAATTTATTTCCAATCAAGAACTAATAACTGATTATTGTGAACGTGTCTGAAATATGAATTACTCGCAAGACCTACACAAAAATACGTACGAAACCCTACCTTAGAAATCTATAGGTACTTCTCCTACATCAATACAAGCCCATATAAAATTCGCAATTCGTCTGGCAGTGCGCAGTTAAACCCGCGTTAACCTCTTCAAATAGCACCATTCGGGCCGACCCCCTTAGAATACACTATAACACACACATTGCCTCGAATGGGCGTTTTAAAACACTTTTCCCGTGTGTTTAGGTCTCCACCGATCTCACTTTAATGTCTACGGCCCTGGAATGAGACAAGAAAATAGAGTAGTGATTTGAGATGAGGCTTTTTTTTAAATCGATATTCGAATAAAGGTAAGGATTTTTTTAAAGCATCTTATTTGATGACGTCTTTTCTGCCAGAATCCGGAGACTAACTAAATCTAATATAAAAAAAGCAAGTCGACCTGTTTAATGCGCCTATACTATCCCAAACGTAGGAACTTACACGTAGTTTAGTTAAAAAAAAACTCATAAATTTAATACCACAACATTTAAGTACTGGATTAAAAAAAAATTAAAGTTTCGACAATTATTTTTCTCTGTTAATGTTTAATCAATGTTCTAGTCTCGTGTTATTTCAGTATTGCACGTCGAAATACATGTTTCTGCGTTATTCAATTAAAATAGCCTCCGGCTATATCGCTGACAGGTCCAAACTATTCACTCATTCCATATGCACAGAGCGCGGGTAATTACGTAACATTTATAATTAGACAAGCTCTAAAAATATTACAATTATTTATCAAATCGAATAAACATCATTTTGCAAATGACACTCGGATTAAAATACATATTTAAATTCATTTTTGAATATTCAATAAGCTTTCATTTGAATGATTGTGTTTCGGCTGAGTTCTAATTAGACTGAAATTATTTAATCATAGCTAAAACCAAAAATTTTTACATTCTAACATAAATTCCTGAGAATTTTAGTTTGGTTAATTATTTTCATGAAATCTACAACTTCATAACAACAGCCAAACTTACCTGAAACACACATCAATACCATTCTGATAATTACATTTCGACCTTCCACAATTGAATAACTCGAATAATTCCAATAACTCGGATACGCGGCATACAGTCACTCGGCACACCTCTATCCCATCTGGAAGACGTGACGAGAAACCCACTATACGCCTTTAACGAAACCTTTGAGGGGCAATGAAGGGATTTTCAATTTTGTATGCGAATCTCAAATGTCCTTGAGACGCGATGAGATTATCTCAGTTTAGTTTGAAATACTTTATAGTAGATGAGGAGATCTTGGCTTACATTAAGCTTATACAAATTTCTGCTAATGTTCTCTTTAACTGTAGTTTAAGTGATTTTGATTGGAGGAATTAGGTTGCAATACTTTACCTAACGATTTTGGTTCCTACTCCTATACGTAATTGATTCTAGATTTAAATTGAATATTTTCTAAGCATGCTTGGAAAAAATTAAAAAGAAAAGCTAGTGACACGGGCTTTTCGTCACTTAACGAAGGTAAGTAATAAAATGAAAACTTTCGGCAACAACTTGCTGACTCTTTCAAATGACACTATTCTTGAATATTTTAGACTCAACTTTACATATGCGCTCCATGTAAAATAATATAATCTTAAATAACTCTATAGCAAACTATTAATTAATAACCTTACCTTAGCTTAGATAACCTTACCTCAAAATTATATTTACATGTGTAAGTATAGAACGATATAACCTCAATTCTATACACATGTAAATATCGTTTAAACTAATTTATTTTTATATATAATATAACTTTTAATCCTGAGGATCCTGGCAAGGATAATGGGACAAACGATTTAAATGATTGCATTGTCATCGGTCCTTGATAAGTGCGCGAAGTTTCAAATCAATCCGACGTTTAGAAGGGGATGAAAATCGAGTTCAAAAATTCCGTTACATAGATCCATAGATACATACCAAGCTAATAAAAGCGTGTTAAATGGGAAAATACCATATACCTAGTTACTAACAAACGTATACCAGCGTAAAATACCTAACATAATCTTAGGATACGTACCTATTGTAAAACCGAGAAACGTGAGAACTGCGACCTCAACCCGGAAATCTTAACCACGACCGTATTTGAGATATCTCTCAATTCTAAAATATTATAAAATAAGTAAGCAAAAATCATGAAGATATTTCAATTATGTCTGACTTTCACAAGACGTCTCGACGTTAACACTGATCTAAAAGGGAGACCACAATTTTATTTATTTATTGAACACGGCACGCCTGCGAAATTTTTACAAGGATATAACAATAGTTAATCACGAGTCTGCAATACTGTGTGAATACATCACTTATAGGCATGCATAATATTCTTACTAATAGGTGAACAACTTTTCTATTAAATTTATTGCCAAACTGACATCGGCCCTTCGCTGCCTGTGGACACCTGCAAACCAGAGGCATCTTAGATACGTCGCCATCGCAGAAGCTAATAGAGAAACTAAATAGATTTGTGTATACATTAAGAAAACTTCGTATTGTGTCAGACGAAAAAACAGCCCGCATGGCATATAATGGGTATGTTGAATCACTATTAAGATACGGACTAATAATATGGGGCAATTCAACAGATAATGTTAATACATTTTATTGTACAAAAGAAATGTGTAAGAGCTATATGCGGTGTCGGTCCACTTGAATCTTGTAGGCCTTTATTCAAAAAACGAATGAAACTATTGACCTTGATATTAATATTATATTAATATAATTTATTTGAAGTTTGCAGTATCGGTATTTGTAAACAAACATAGAAACATAATGAATTCTTTAAATTCAAAGGTAACAATTACACCTAAAAGAGACCAAGAGACGCAGCAAAAATTTTAGTTCCTTTTTGTAATAAGTACAATTCTAACTTTAAAAAAAATGATAATGATTTATGTGCATCAGAATTTTTAACAATTTACCAATGTTTACCCCTAACTCATCCCCTAAAAGTAAAACCGATCGCTGATCATCACAAAAGGAAAAAAATATTACCAATAAGGGTATATTTTAAAATGAAACTGCGATGGTTGATAGAAAATTGTTTACAAGAATTTCTACAGCATAAAGAAAATAAAATATTTTAAATTTCCTCTATTTTTGTGGCGTATGTTTATTTACTTTACTTATAAAGAATGTAACAAAATGACAAAAATGTTATTGAAATTGTTATGTGAAATGTGACAAAATGTTATTTTAAGGTTTTAAGTTTTGTTGTGTGTATATTTTTATTGTAAAATTAATTTATCTTAATTTAAAAATTATATTAGTCAAAAGTATTTTTATGTATATCTTATTTAAATAAGTACCTAGTAGGTATTCATGTAAAATTAATATCCATGCCCTAAACAGGAAAAATATGGACAGCACATTAAACCACCCACTTTTACAACACCTATATTTTCAAGAAACAAATTATTATTATAGATTATTATTGTTTTTCTAGCTATATACCGGTATTTTACATGGAGCGACTGCCTGTTTGATACCCCATGGCAAGACTGGTCCTCAGACTTCCGAGCTTCTAACACCCGTAACTTCTGTAAAAGATCCACGAATGTCAAAATGAACAAATGAAAAAAAAAAAAATGAAATGTCGAATGTTTGTATCTGCATTACCCAAAGGTTGACTGGTAGAAAATGCCTATGGCATTAAGTCCGCCTCTGTACATTTGTGTGCTTTTAATGTGTTAAATAAATAAATGTCAGCCAGGACCAACGGTTTAGCGTGCTTTCAGAGGCACAGAGGGATCTTGGTATGTAAAGATGGTCACATCTATATGATCCACATACATATTTTTTGCCAATGACTTGCCTGGTGCACTTGCCATTATTATAAGCTACGATAAATCTGTTAGTTTTTATATTAGAGGGGCGTACAGCTTGGTACTTTTCGACAGTTCATACGTTTTCTCCACGGACTATGAATGACCGTTCTTCCTTTGATTTTGTATCTGGCCGACTTTGATTTTGTATTTGTATCCACATACATAGGTACATCTATGTGTTTCCAAACTGGCCGGAACAAACGCCGTGGTAAATATTTAACTTGCTCTGCCCTCAGCATAACGAACTAAGGTTTCCAATAAAGCGCTTTTATTGTACTTTATTTATTTTAGAATAAAACATTCCATTTGATATTTAACAATAAAAAATAGGGCCAGGCATTTGGAATATTGTCGTTAGTGTTTCATGTTCAAATTGGCATAAGATGTAGGTACCTACATAACTTGGTACGCACGGCTTCAGATCAAGCTATATGTTTCCAGTACAAGCTGATCTCGCATTGTATATGATTTCCTTAAAATGAGAGGTCAGTGTAAACTGGAAATGTATAGCTTGATGTGTAGCCGTGTGTACATGAATCAATCTGCCTATAAGCCTTATCCCAACTATGTTGAGGTCGGCTTCCAGTCTAACCGGTTGCAGCTGCATACCAGTATTTTATATGGAGCGACTGCCTTGCAACCCACAACCCAGTTACTGGGTCATACGATACCCGGTAAGACTGGTTGTCAGGCTTTTGTGCTTGTGATACCCGTATATATAAGACTGTCAAAAATCTACGAATGTCAGCCAGGACCACGTGCTTTACGAGGCACGGAGGGGTTTCAATATGTAATTGATGGTCACCCATCTACGAATCAACCGCGGCCAGCGTATCTTTACCTCCGATAGATCCGTGCGGCGTTTATTATATAGTCACGAGCCCCTCATGTACTGAACACTTCGGTGTTTATCTGTTTATCATATAACTAATTTGGCATAAGCAATTGGAACATTCAGAAATTATGCAATAGTTATGCTAAATATACTTAATTGAATTCTATCATTAATCTATTTTTGGCCCCATAAATGTTTCTACAATAATAAAACAAACAGAATCGAATATGAACGAAACAAATCGGATTAACATGGAAGCAAATGTTACTAATCTTATTAATACGTTATAAACAGTCGGAAACACTGCAGAGCCTGGCGTCATGCCAAATGGGACCGTGATAATCAAATGAGATGTCATATTTTATCCAAGTTAAAAACGTCCCGATTTTCATTAGTGCTACCTACTGTTTTGCAAATAAGACTCCACTACACTACTAAATTTTGGATTGGTCGTGTCCAATTAAATGCAATTGAATTCAAATTAGTCTCATTCCCAATTCGATTCTAAACTGCTCCATTTCAATGCTTCAATAAAGAGGAGACACTAAACCCTTTCAGTGAGAAACTCTCCAAAAGTATCCAGGAGGGTCGCAGGGCAATGGACAAAGACCCTCGGAGGTCACATACCTCCTGTAAAAGGGCTTTTTGTAAACACTGTCTCCTTTCCGATAGAAAACGAGTTTACTTTATCTAACAATATCTTCTTAGAAAGGGGTAAACCACCCTTCTTTTTTGCAGAAATCACTACTTTAAATGTATACAATCGTGTCGTACGGTTTTATTTGCGAATCGAATCGAGACAGAAAGTGAGAGCTAGTTTTTTTTACGAAATAACTTTATCTTTGTTGTAAACTGTATGTTATTTACATTTATGAGCTGATATGGGAATGAAAGAATGAGTTGGGCAGATGTTGATTCTTCCAGACTGCTAAATAAAACCGTTCAAAAATTTGCTAAATGTCTTTATGATCAAAAGGGTCATGCAACTAAATCTAATCCGGCGAATTAAAATAAAAGGCTCACTATTATTAATATTGTTGCGATCATGTGCATAGTGGACAAAAACATCAGCGGCCGACGATGACTATACAAAATTAAGAATATTTACTGCATCACTATAAAAAGCTCAAAGTACAAAAGAAAATGTTATCATTTTCATCTGTCTACAAATATTCTGTAAACAGTTTGTAACACTAAGGATTTAGGTGGACGGCTCACTGGGTATGTCACTGCCAGACGCAGCCAGTCTATGGCATGTTATCCTTCATCGTGACTACTCGACGTACTAGGGATATGGCTGATTGACCAACGAAGCGTAACTGTAGGTAATGAACTTATGGGGCACAGATGATCTTTGTTTACTTGTTGAGACATGAAGTATTTTTACCCATGATCAAAATGCTGAGAATGATGACTTAAAAGTTGAACGAATAATCGCACAAAAGACTGTATTTTTAATCTTCTCTGATCGAAAAGGTGAGAAGATAACACAACCAATGTAACTTCTAATTTTCCGCTTTCCTAGAAGCCTAGAACCCATAACGGCTTTATCGCAAACGGCCATAAATCAGCCCAAACGGCTTTAATAAAGCTCTCACTGAAAACACTAGCTAAGCCATTTCCTAAGTAGAAGCACCAACCAAAGTCTTCCAACAAACATTTTTAAAGCTGCGCAGTCATTACCGACCATTTTGTTTTGCATTTCACAAATACGTAGTTAAATTAAAGGGGCTGGTGACACTGCAAATTACTTTTTAGAGGAAATTTCGCGTACTCACTGTTGTAACGAGCGTTTGGTGGTCGCGGCCGCAAACAACCGAACCTGGAAACCGACCAAAAGTTAAACTTCCTGGATTGCGTAATAGTTTGTCCGACAGTCGAGGGCGACCTACGCCGCGTCATCCGTAGTTGTGTCCGTAGGTTCAAGAGACGCGACGAGCCGTAATGAGCGCAATAAGTGCATGCCAGTGTCGGCTACGTAATTATATAGTATTATCTGGCTGGGACAGATGTAGGTAGAGGTAGGTGCGTCGTGTGGATTTCCTGATTATATAGCAAAGGGCAATGGATTGGAAGAGCGGGTTTGAGATACTTAGTATTGATAGCCTTTGGCTTAGTTACTCTAAGCTATTAGAACCACAAACCCATATAAAAGCACTTATAAGTTAAGCGTTCTCTGAGAAATTAACCCGTTTCATACACACAGAAAACATTATTATAAAACCATTTCCCGATAACCCATCGCATGAACACGCAACCGTAAAAACGACAAACAAATTGAAAAACAAAACATAATTAATAGAACAAATAGAAAACAAATGAACATGCTTACTCACATGGCCAATTGAAAGCTTATCTACCTATTAATAAATGCGCTATTACTGGCTCTTGCAAAATGGAACGACATAAGTATACCGTACGATTCGCAGAATTGCCTGGAAAACTAGCTAACTATAAAATTGCCCTGAGAATCGTCAGGTTAAAAAGTGAATGAGCGAATAAAGCCTATCGATTAGCTAGCCTGGTTATGGGAACTGGACTGCGTTTAATGAAATTGTTATAAACATAGAGGGTGCATCATAATCGTAGGCCTAGTGGGAACGGCCATGTGCCAGGTCGGCCACCGGTTAAAGCGAGTGTGTGAGGAATTGGAGCCAAGAGACGGACGGGTAAATATTCACAATTTGCACACAACAATAAACTGGGGAAACAAAGACCTGACTAAAGCGATATTATTAAAGATTGTTAACAATGTTTCGGAAAAAATTAATATAGGTACCTTGGTCATGGATAGTCTCCAGTCTTGCTTTTATACAATTCATAGATACGGTTAGGTTCTATTTGTTACACAGCCGCAGCAGTAGTTTAGCCTTTGAACAGGTTTAGAAAAAAATAAGAATGTGCCTAAATTATTTTATTTGACTTTATTTACCTAATGCCTGTATAGACTGTATGATTTATCAGCCTACCATATTTGATGTGCCTCTCGTTTTTTATTTGTAGCACTATTGCAAATACACTTTTAACATAACCGACTTATAATACTAGATTATGCACCAAGGGGATAAAGCAGTGTCTTATGGCGGGGGCGCCTCTGTTTTGAATCCCGACCGTAACGACGGATTCTAGTGCGAGTTCCCGAGCGGAGCGAGGGAGTTTTGAGTTTTTGGTTTGAGGGTGTTTTGGGTTTGAGTGAGAATCCTGAGTGCAGCGAAGGGATTCAAGCTCGCCCAAGACGAAGGCACGTTTATTACCGAGGTGGATACTCTACTTTCACACCATCTACGAGACAATAAAAAGCAATAGTACCTAGGTACTAGAATCAAAGTATTTATTACAATTACAATTAAAGTTAGTAGACCTATTTAAAACAATTAAAAGTTAAAGGTAACGTTTGATACATTAAACCAGTTGTGGAAAGACAAAGTTATGTTTTTACATTTATTGAAATGGAGGTAGAGTTTATTTGCGTATTGCTGTTGAGTAAAGTTTCAGAAACATGAGTCTGCTGAGGATCATTTTGGATAGTGAAAGTTGGTGAAGGTGGTGCTTGAGGCAGCGGGCTAGATGACTAGTGTTTTGATGTGGTTGGTTGCGGGGACAAAGGTGTCCATGGATCAGTTATCGAAGGTGTTGTTAGTTTGGTGTCAACAATGCGGCAGCTTATTTTATCCTTAGAATTTTCAATGTAGCCCTCCGCTAATACATCCGATTTCTATACACCGTGTCTCTTGATCTGGGTCACGTCTGCTCCTGAACACGCCAAAACAGTAGCCGATGTTCTCCAGAAACAATGGCCCGTTTAGAGCTCGGCATTTGTAAATTTCAGGTATTTCGCAATTTATTTCGGCGCGGTTCTGATCTTATTTTTGCCAATGACTTGCCTGGTGCACTTGCCATTATTATAAGCTACGATAAATCTGTTAGTTTTTATATTAGAGGGGCGTACCTACAGCTTGGTACTTTTCGACAATTCACACGTTTTCTCCACGGACTATGAATGACCGTTCTTTCTTTGATTTTGTATCTGACAGATTTAGATACCATCAACAAATCTGAATGTTTAAGAGTTCATTTCCACGACAAGCGCCATTCACTCCAAAAATCAAGGCCACCTGTAACAAAACAGACAGGTTGGTTAGTAAGTAGGAAGGTGAGACACAAACCTAACGAAGGTTTACAATAATATTTTACTTGGATAAAGGGCAGAAATCTCGACATTTTGGTTGTCGAAACTTTACATTACGTATGTAGTAGTACAGTACTGTACATTATTAAGTGTGTTGCTATTTTAGTTACTCAAAATTCAATCATTAGGTAGGTAATTACTTCGTGACAAGAAAGCAGTGGTCCGGGGCTTCATTTAGAAACGTTTCTACATTTTGAGCTGGAAAACTTTGATTTCTTAGCACTAAGCACGATGTCTTTCCGATTTCGTTTTAAAAATGCTAGTAATTTGGTGTATGTATTAATTTGAATATTAGGTTTAATGCTTATTGTAGACTTGAGCATCGAATAGATGCTCCTTAGGCTACTTGACTTCTTTGTACATCATAAATGCTGGAAGTAGACTAAAAGCACTGATTCAGATACAGTCTTGGCGCCCTTTATAGTTTTCCATTTTTAAAAATCGTCGTAGACTTTCATGTACGATTCCTTGGACTTTTCTGACAGTAAATTGTTGTCAATGGATCGGCTTCGGATTTAATGGATTTTGTGAGAATTCGTAGTTTAATCAAGCGTTAGAGTTTTTATAAGAGATTTGCAGTATTCGCGCCTTTTTTTGCGTTGGCTTCGCATCGCATGGTTTGTGTATTTAGCCCTATTCTAAGTCAATGATTTAGCCAATGTCACGTTTAGTTTTCGAGAACAAAGGTAGGGAAACGAAAGAAAAAGAATATGATAAATTCTAACGGGATTTAGCTATTTGTGTTCTATTTTTTTTTTATTTGTATTCTATTTTTGGTAGCCAGTTCGATTTCCGAAAAAAATATTTTTATAGTGCTGGTCTCAAAGGTAATGCATGGGATTAGTATGTACTATGGAAAATGGTTGTATGAGATTTTTACTTGAGGTTCCAATGTTCTAAATTCAAATCACATTAATGACCAGCGAGTCATAATGAAATTCAGTACAATATGTATGCCCGGCTAGACCCCAGGCCTTTATTATTACTTTAGGTTAGGTTTGCATGACATATAGGTATTTTGACATTGTCGAGAGGTGGTGTAAAAAATACCTGTTGTGAGAGAGGTTGTGTGAGAGCAGTGGTGGCCCAGTGGTAATGGCTGCGATTTACGAGTTGTAGATCGTAGATTCGAACCCAGGCGCTCTACTTTTTGCAAGTTATTTTCATCACCACTGCTCTCAAAATGATGAAGGAAAACATCGTGAGAAAACCGGCATGTCCTAGAACCAAACATTCGAAGACATGTGAACTCCACCAAGCCGTACAGGGCCCGCGTGGTGGGTTACGGCCCACTCCCTCTCATAGAGAGGAGGCCTGTGTCCCAGCAGTGGGAACATTATAGACTGATTATGGTGTAAAAAATTACAAATCGCTTGCGCTACCGCTTATCCCAACCCGCCAACTTCAAAGCCACCCAACCTCTATAATAAGCCCATTCAATTTAATCATATCCAACATGGAAATTACAGAGTGCGACGAATCCTAGTATATTTGCTTCTCAAATATGGCATCTATGTGCTCGTGGGTAATTTGCACGGGTGAAATTATCGTGTGGAACCCTTCGTTCAGGAGTAGCAGACCACCCCAGTGGTAGACGATAGGCATTCGTGACGGTTGAGAGACAGTGTGGCCTGTAATTGGAATCTAGAATGATTTGTGCAAAAATTAGTGCGGATTTCTTAGTTAAAGAGACCTTTTTGTTGTCGCTGATCATGGGTTTGTTATTGTTCATTTTGTTATCATCGATATATAAACCAAATTAAAACACCACCACACCATATTCAATGCTCTTATTAACAATTTAGATACACTTATTACAGGGCCAATAAACTCCATGCACACTATATATCATTATATTATAACGTGCTTTTTCATTAACCTCTTAGCTCATGAGAAAGCTTCCCAGAAATTAAACCCTTGTTTATATTCCATTATCGTCACTTTTATGTCTTTAATAGTTTTCGTCATATTTTACTTGTACTATGTTATTAATAAAGTCTTTGTCATTGTTCACAGATGTCTCCTCTCCGAGCCGGAAGACGGTTAGCTGTCTTTATCACGTCCAATGCTTTCCTGGTAAGTATCTACTCGTATATACCTTTTCCTTTTATATAAGCCCAGTTACCAACAGCACTCAAATAAATAAAGGTAAACAAACTAAAAGAAAGAGACCTAATTAATAGTGAAGCCATCGGAACTAAGGGACACTGAATTTTTGGCATAGATCATTGGATATTCCCTCTCCCAAGATGTTATATTTTAAAAAGAAACGATAGATACTCGTAGATTGTGTGCAAGATGGTTTAGGTATGGCTAGAAAGGTAATGACTTCTGAGATGACAACCAATAGACATGTATGGCAGAATAAGACATGTAAAGCCGACAAATAAATTGAGATAATGGCAAACGGGTGATAAATGGTAAAATTACTATGGATTCTTGGCCAATCAAGAGGCAGACACAGACAAAAGCAATAACTATACATTAATAGGAACATTTTCTTCACAAATACCTTACTAATTTATAGTCTTGGAGCCTATTCCACTTGTGTTCCCTTTGTATAATTATAATTAATGGTCGCAACTAACTCCATTGATTTATGTAGATATACCGTCTAGACACTGGATCTAGATTAACACGCGTGACAATGACTGGATTAATTAACCGAACCGCTCTAAGTTTGAATCAAAACCTCAGTAATCGAGAATATTCAGTAAAGGGACCATTATTATCAGAAAATCAGTAACCGACAAAATACATTCAGCGCTGAGCGCCCTACGGACAAAACTGTATGTAGTTGGGACGCAGTACATAGTGGTCGCTTTACCAATTACGGGCCGCGTAATAAATCTCGATGAAAATATTGATAACGCTGTGACGCATCGTGCAATGAATTACGCGCGTAAACAACATGTATGCAATTTATACCGTTTATGTAATTAATTCGGTTATGGTGTGTTTGAGCGGATTGGGGCGTGCGGTCGAGGAAGACCTCAGGCTCTGTGTCAATCGAATCAGGGTTCAAACGGGTGATATTATCTAGCTTACTGCTGTAGGTATTGTTGGTTATGAAGGTATGGTGGTTTACACTAGCAGTAAGGTCAATTGAACGGAAAACTGCTTGAATAATTTGCAAGTCAAACTCACTCACATAGTTACATTTAAAATAGGTCGATTTAAAACAGGATATGCCAATTTTCCTCTGCCCAGCCAAAATAGAAACACAAACAGATCTAAACGAATTATCATTTGCCTATTAGTACGCGGACAGTTAACATTCCAGTTGAAACGAAGCGCGGCGGACGGCGAGCGGGCGGCCGTCGCTCCAGTGCGTCGTCCTGCAATCTGCATAATGCGCGACACTCATTTAACGACCGTTTGTGAGCGACAAATGAAGCGAGCGCAACTGAAAATGTTTAAAACGTCCAACACAACCAGAGCCATGTCTTTGAAAACCGCTGCAGGTAGCTAGGTGTCAACCGCGGCTGGTTATTTCCGCGCGGCCGAAACGCAAATATTCGCAAAACTGTGGCATGTCTAATAGCGCGTTAACCCAGTGATTGTTCGCTTGGGATGCCGTCCGTTTATATATATTACGTATCGATGCGTTCTTTGTGGAACCCTTGTTCGAATTTCATATAATGGAACTTTTGGAAATGAACCGAGCGCCACAGTTCTGTAAAAGGAAATTATTGTTGAATGTGACATCGTGTTACTACAACGACTTTTTGTAATGGATTTAAGTAACAGCGGATAAGTAAGCAGGTATCGCTAACTGGGTTTGGTTTGAACTAGCAAACGTTAATAACGCTAAGTGCCAGTACACCGGTGGAGCCACGTTGAGCCATCTATACGTATTGGATTTAAACATTACTATACTCAACGGCATGTGACAGAATGCCTGTCTACCCAATTCACCAATACCGTTAAATTATATGGCCCTATACGCAGTAAAAATTCAATTTTGGTAATTGGTGTAGATAAAGAATTCAACTTGATCTAAAAAAAACCGGTTCAAAATAAAAGTACTGCTTTAGATTCAAAAATACTGTCAAACATAACGACTTAGACAGAATATCATCAACACTAGTAGACGGAGCTGACTCTGAAACGATGCTCGATTTATAAATAGCCGACAAATAAATTTATTTGATTTGACTAAATTAAAAAAAGGAAGACAAAAGACACAAATGTAAGCTCTGGAAACGCTAGAAATAGCCATTAAAATAAAACTTTTCTACGATTATAGACTGTACATTCGCTGGTGGTATGGTAGACGTCAGACAACAACGCCATGCTAAAGCTAGTGGTGCAGCCACACAAGAAAACACGTTGTGTCAAAATTATTAAAACCATACCTCTCTATACTTGTAAATCGACATTTAATTCTAAATAAAATAAAACTACCTTGAATGGGTACCATTAAAAAAATATATTGTAGCTGGCACTTCAATTAAGCTATGAACATAATTAAAGTACTTATGTCAACAAAATCATTAAAATGATGAGCGATTTAAGAATAATATCTTAGCAATATTTTCATTTTACGCTTCATAAAATGTTGTCTTGTCTCGTTAAAATATTACTATGCCACTAATCGTACAAATAACTAAAACACCTTTTCCCATCATTTTAATTATTTTGTGGTATTAGGTACTTTTAATTATGTTCATAGCTTAATTGAAGTGCCAGCTACAATATCATTTTTAATGGTACCTGTTTAATATGTAGTTTTTTATTTTATTTGGAATTAATTGTCTAAATTTGTGTAAATATCGAAAAACCCTTCAAATATCTCGAAAACTATTGAATTTCGGCCATAGGTGCATATGGGGAGTTCAATTTGTTGCATTTTGGCCCCCCTATCAGCTCCTGACGGATATACGTCGAATTGCAAGTAACCCAATAGTACTGACATAACATCATATTACTAATAAACCAATGAATAACAATAATATTCCAATAATTGTTAATAAAGACAATGCGCCAAATATGATCTGTAACGTTGTACCAGACGAAATTCTACTTACTCGTACAAGCAATATTGCAATCAAATTAAAGTAGGTCGAATTGTGACTTAACCATTTGTAATAAACTCTTTAACACCCAAATAGATTCTGTTTAGTTACTACCCAATCGGCTTATGTACAGGTTGTTAGTTTCTAATCGACCATGCTACATAACATCATAGAACGATATTTTATGAACTGCAAGCCAGCAATCTTGGATATTGCCAGTATCCACTGTTTGGACCAAGTTATTTATGGTTGTTTCCTAGAAAATGATATCTGATTAGTGTGATACCTATATTGATATCTATGGATGGATAACAAACAGTATTTTTGCTCCCTCGGCAGTAGGAAGCTGCCTGCGTTACTGCTATAGGAGCAACTAGAGTATCCAGGAATGTTATAAGAGGAAACTTTTCTTTACGTCACCTCAGCCTAATTTAAGTATGTAATTATTTTCTTTCTTGCTAATATTATTTTCACTATGCACAAGTGCGTTCACTTAGTGTTTCTATATTGAAACATATACATATCTATGAACAATATAGAATACGTGTTCCACCATATTACTACCTGTGTTAGCAATAGAGTACACGCCATATTAATTAATAGATGATTGGCTTGGTTATCTCAGTCGGTGTATGAGAAACGTAACTTATGTATGTGGGAGTATATAAGCTTTGTGGGCCCAGTAATTGAGTTTAGTTAAAGTTTTTGATGAAGGAGTGTTAATAATTTGATTATAAGTAATCAAGGAGGTGGATGAAACCTACGTTCCTCTACTAATGAATTCTTTTGGCGTGCCTCTGTCTCCGAGAGGATCGATTTCGAAATCTTTGCACGTTGATATTTTAAAAGTGGTTAGTGCGTACTGGCTGTAGAGAAATACTATGTTCGTTTTTTAAGCAAAATCTATATTAATAAAAATGAAATGCTGTTCGTTGGTCAGCGCATCTCTCGAGAACTGGACTGATTTGGCAATAAAAAAAGTAAAAAAAACAAATATTTTTTTATCAATGAATGAATGAAATGCACCGACCGACCATAGCGTGATTTGACCAGATTCGATTAATCATATGAACCAAAAGATTTACACTAGACCATATAGCCTCATGTTTCATGGTGCTACAGGGACCATTGCATATCAAGGAGTAGACTGGGTGGCGCCGTAATGGAAGGGAAGACGTGCCCATAAGACAGGGAAGGATTTGTGAGACTTAACGGATGTGCATCCTAGAGTAGGCAATGGACTACTGGAGAGGTGGGTGATATTTATTCATGGGCAACTTTTAACGACGGCGACGTCGCCTCCAGGTTGGTTCAGGTCGAGCATCGCCGGTGAATCATTTGGCGGGGTTTAACTGCTTTTCTCGGCTCTTTTCTATGTCATTACTGTGCTGTGTTAAATGTTGCTGTTTTCAATGTCTTCGTCTGAGGACTCACTACTATCCGATTCCGGTTTTTGAAAATCTCACTAGCAGCTTTCTTTGCCTTATTTATGTCTTCCGCCGTGTCCATCCAAAAATATTCCCTTGTCGAAGTATTTCATGTCCTGTCAAGTGTTACGACACAGGGTCCCGCGCCCCACTCGAATTTCAACGAATTTGCAATGGTTCGGGTTAGGTTTATCAGAATCGACCACTTGAATCTCGAATAACTATAAAAAGAATGCGCACTCACAAAAAAACTCAAATCTGTTTTGATTTCATTAAAGAAAAATTTCAAAAATATCAAAACCGGGAGAAACTGAACACATATTCTACGAGGTTTTCCTATGAATTATTAAAATGTGAACAGGACAGCGTATGTTAGCTCAGCTAGCACAAAACAAAAAAACTAGTAATTCGACAAAACAGTCAAGTTCAAAATTAAACACGGACATTTTGTCAGCAAACTGAATTATTTCAATACCTAGTTGAATTATTTTTTAAAGTAAATGAATGTCAAAATCATCAACTACGACTCAATCTCAAATCAAATCTCCAGATGAAACTTTCGACCAATTAATTTGGTAGACTTACCTCCTATCACAGTTTGGCCTGATTTAAAGTCCCAGTATAAGATAAAGCACGTTTCTCTTGAAGGTGCCAATTCACTTTTACTTTGAAGTTTGAAGTCAAGACTGCAATCTACATTTGCATTTAGAAATGAAACCTCAATACTTCTTTAATAATATAGTTACTAACAAACAAAATGCAACCAATATGCTAACTATAGATAGAAAAATCGCAAAACGGAAGACATAAAATAAGGTGCGGACAAAATCGCCAGCGCTGACAAACAAGTAGCTAACTCAGTCTTTGTTTAGCTGTAAATGGACTGTGGTCCTATGGTTAGGTTGAACGAAATTCCGTCTCTTCATCAATCAATCAACACGGCCCAACATAAAAAACTAAATAAAAGGTTTATTGCAGACTCTTGTACATACAACGTTTACAGTCAATCTTACATAGGGACCTCCTTTTAAGTAAAATATATACCTGTACAAGGAGATCCCGCTCTTCAATAGAAAATACAAAAAATTACAAATAAATTCTCAAACGAAACATTAAGACTTGAACTATAACTTAAGAAAAAGAGAAAAGAGAAAGAAACTTAAAGATATATATCCTAAAATAGTGTGTGTGAGTGTGTGTGTGCATGTGACTGTGTGTATCATTGCAACTCATATTGACGATGCTTGCAGCAATAATTCAATGTCATCATAGGTCTTCAGTTTTAGCCATTGAACTATTGCCTTTTTGCAGTCTTTAGTAGTCATAGAAAAAATGTTAATTATTTTATTATACAGGGCAGCGCAATTTGTATTGAATTGTCTTTAGGCATATGCAGTTTTAACGAATTTTACTGGTGCAACACTGTATTTTCGTCTTCTTTCCTGATGTTATAGGGTCGGTAGGATTTTGTGTAATTTTAAGACAGCATGGAGTATGTATAATTTATAACATATTTATTTATTTCTTTGGGAAAACAAACAATTACACAAAGTTTCTTAATTAATAAAACCTTAGTATCTAATGTTAGTGGTTTATGTGTAACTCACAACGTTATCCACGTATTACCTATTGAATAATATTTATAAGAACTG
This sequence comes from Brachylomia viminalis, assembly GCA_937001585.2. Taxonomy (NCBI): domain Eukaryota; kingdom Metazoa; phylum Arthropoda; class Insecta; order Lepidoptera; family Noctuidae; genus Brachylomia; species Brachylomia viminalis. The sequence goes on from OW443301.2 coordinate 4,307,599, forward strand.
AGTAGGCATGCGAGTGATTTTACATTACCTTATGTAATTTATTTACATTACAGTTAATAAATAAATTTAATTTGTAAATTTCATGATTACATTGTTTCGAAATTTGTTAGGAGTTTATGTAAATAGGTCTATGTCCGAGAAAATTGTGTTATAATTATTTGCCATGCGACGTAGAGGTGCACGAACTCCAGCATTGGTGTGGTCAACACATTATTATGGTCATTGCTGATAATGGCCTCTCCTAGTGCTAAAGCTTACGTAAAAACCTTTGGTTTGCACTTCAGAATCATTAATATAATTTTCATTTTTTTTAAAATAAAACACTACTTATCAAGATACAATTTTCCGGCGCAACCGAATTTCACGGTTTAGTATTCAGTCGTAGGCCTTTACGTCTTCATAAGTCGCGTTTTTAATCAACAAACCCTCAGAACTCGCTAATTTGAATAATGGACAGCGCAAGGGTTGTTTTAGGGTACCGCACTAATAAATGTGAGAATGGTCTCCGTAATAGCTTGTGTTAAGGTTGGGTCAAGAATTGGGTCTCGGTTTCGGTACCGGTATCGGTGGAGGTCAGTCTAATTTGAACTTGGGTGCCAATGTGCCTGAGATAATTTAGTTTGTAATTACTTATTAGTCTAAACTTAATTTTGCTATTTGATTTATTGCTGTGTAAAAAGCGGTCGTGTGTTTTAAGTTGTGTATCAATCCACTCGAACTATCACAGTTCAGTCCTTTATTTGCTGAGGTGCGCCATGTGCCATTCGAAAGTATGAAACAGTGTCTCTTGTAATCTTTCATCCCTATCCCAGATATGAAAAACAGACACACATTTAAGCCGTATCTACGTTGAAAAACATTCAACAACGTTTCAACATCACCAAAACCTATCAATATAATACCTGCATATTAATAAGAAAAATCCTAACAAAAGAAATACACACAGAAATTACATATAAAAGGAACGATGAAGTGCAATCACGATCATCACGTCGGGCAAATGACTTAGTACTATTACACAAACCTAGAACAAATCACGGAAAGAAAAATATTAAATACGAAGGAGTACAACTATATAATTCATTACCAAAAAACATTAAAGAAGCTAAAACTAATTTATATTTTAAAAAAATGTTAAAGAAACACATCTTCGACAGCTCCGACATAAATAAATAAAGTATAATATTATCTGGTATTGTATAGTGTGCACGGTGCTTTATAACAGTGCTGATAAGAATAGCGCGCATTTATTGTGATGTACCCACTCACCAAGTTTATGAAAGTAACTAATTATGTACTTCCTAATTGCACGACGAGCGCTCTGGACTATTTTAACAATTACCTGCAAGTTAAAACTTTGTTTCTCATTAAGTGATTATGTAAATCTTTGAGAAATAAATGATATTTTAAACCGAAAAAATAGCTCAGTTAATTGTTAGTTATCTAAAAGTGTCTCCAAAACAAAACCGATTTGAGTGACTCAACACCTAGGTATACCTACCCTAAACATTCAAAACGACAATCCCGAAACTAGGCGTGATACCGATACCGAATCCCATCACTACGGTACTCTAATACTGGGACATTAGCATTTTAAACGTCATGTGTTATTGCTCTGAAATTGTTGCGGATCTACTCGTATTAGTGGATCGGCCACGGATGCGCAAGATTAAGCTGTTTAGCTAATAGCCCGGGCCGCGGAATGAGTGCTGTAAAACCTATTTCTCGCTACTTTTATGAAGTAATAGAATGTTATGGGGTATTGTTTGCTGAATTGGCCATCTACGATGCAAGATCGGGCAGAATGCCAGTGGTTGAGACTTTTGAAGGACCTAAAAATTTGAGTACGGGTAGACGTTGTTGTTTCAGATTTTTGAGGTGTAAAAGAGAGGCGCGGATTTAATATCTACGTATAAAAATATATTTCATAACTGTCGCACTATCTAATACTCAGAAATGTCGCAACTCCAAAAAAAAAACCCTTTTAATATTTTTTCCAAAACCAAAATTCTGCGACAAAAACGCTTCATCAACACACCCACTACCAATTTACACAACCCTATAATTAAAACCGTTATTACACGACTACAGGTCTACGGGCCTGCCATTCCGCGCGGGCGCACTTCGCCGCAATTTTTCCATCAACGGGTGGCCACCACAATTATGCGATTTGCATACCTATCGCCGCCGCCACTCGACGCGACGCGTTTTTGTGCGCCTACCGCAACGCCCTTTCAGTGTAAGCCGCCTGAAATAATTTGTAACTACATGAAGGGAAGTGGTGGTACTATACAAAGAGAGGTTTTTACGCATATGTGTCGCTGGGAAGAAAATTTAAAGGCATTTTAGGCTTTCTCTGTTGCACTAATATTACTATGTAAATGTACAAAAAAGGTTTTTTCTTCAATACGGTGCTAAAAAAAGACTAAAATAAAACGACAGAGCCACTTAGATGCCTATTTGTCGCGCGCAACTTGTACAAGTCACGAAAGCAGGTCACCGTGTCCCGAGATCTTACGAAGAAAGACATTTTATACAGCTTAAGAAACTGTTTTACTTTAATCCCCAAGCTAACATTGTTCTTAAAATAACGATTGTGAACTAAGCTGGAACAGCAAAATATATAAGACAAAGCTGAAACTATTAAAAGGTACCTATCATTATACGTCACTATCTGCAAAAAAATTCAAATTTCCGGCGAACATGGTGCAACACGGTTCAAAACAACACGTCGGTGCACAGGTTTATTGGATTTTAGCGGAAATTTCACTAGCACACGGGACGAAACGAGCACAACAGCCGACACTGTTTGCGAATCACCTCCGCATATCGAATTTTGATTCCTGATTTGTATCGGAACAACCACCGACCCTATAAATAGGACGGCACGCGGAATGTGCAAATGGAATGCAAAACGCTGCGGATGCTACTGGACACACCGAGATCCGTTGTATGGATAAAACTTCCATACATATGCCACCGGAAATTTTCGGAACAAAAATACTACCACAATAGGCAAAGCTTTTTCGTGCACGCAGCACACGACGTCCGCCAAATTGTTTGCGCGTATCTACATAACGTAAACAAACAATATTCCATGCAAGCTGGACTCTTATAAAGTTTTGCTAAAAGTTAATCTTGAAGTCCGCGCGGTCCTCACTGCAATAAGCGATCCTCGGAGGAGCAACGCAAACACTCGAAACTTGCTCGATGCTATCTTGGATGTCCAATTGAGTTTTCAGCCTGTGCCGCTCCTCCATAGAATCCTAATAAACCCACTTAGCCGACAAACTACTGGTAGCTTTGTCTTTTAAAGTAAGGACTGTAAGGAGATTGTCGGCGTTGCATCTATCAGCAATCTCGTTGTAACAAAATTAAACTCGACTTTGTAATTCTAAAGTCGAATCTCGACTACACTCGGATCTCCTTGCTAATTGTTGGAAAGAGGAAACGTAATAAAAGTGCTAGTCTTTGAAGCAAAGAAGCTAGCCCCGAGCGCCTCCGAGCAGCGCATTTTAATAAATTAAAACTGCGCAAAATTCCCATTCCAATATCATTTTATTTTCCTTTTTGCGCCGGGTCCGGAGCTCGCTCGCCTTACATTGATTCCATTTTACTGAAAGACCATCAATCTACCTACCTACTTCAGCGTATTAAAAACATGCCGTATATTTCCAACGAGCGTTTCTTACCTACCTACGTGAAATCATTTGGATTCACTTACACGTTCGTGGACAAACGGCCGACCTAACGTTTGCGGTCCAGTTCACGCTTAACGAAATGTTGCTGCCGGAATTGAGATAGCATTCGGGCGTATATTTAGAGACTGTATACATACACAGCTATGCTTTTAACGAAATATATTCATTGAAAGCCTAGATTCGGCTTTATGACCGACTGCATATTCAGTGCCTGTTTAGTGTATATCGATGATTCCTGTTTTTTTAGAATGCTTATGAAACTGGAGTCCTTAAGTTCCGTGGTCTCAGGATGAATTGACTAAGAGCTCGTAACTGTTAATAAACTGTAACTGTGCACTAATGACTTTCTTCTCTAAATTCCAGGTGCTGTTGATATCGCTGGAGCTTCTTGCATCGCGAAGTGGAGCAGCGGCGCTGGCTAACTGCCCGGGCGGCTGCAACTGCAACGACGACACCCTGGTGGTGGTGTGCGAGGAGAGCCGCCTCGACGTCCTGCCCATCGCGCTCAACCCCTCCATACAGCGGCTGATCATCCGCAACAACAAGATCAAGACAATTGACAGCTCGATGCAATTCTACGCCGAGCTGCAACACCTAGACCTCTCCCAGAACCACCTAGTAAACATACCGACGAAAAGTTTCGCATATCAACGCAAACTACAAGAACTACATCTTAATCACAATAAGCTATCCTCAGTGACAAACACAACTTTCCAAGGACTTAATCAATTAACAGTTTTGAATTTAAAACGAAACTTTTTGGAGGAACTGACAAACGGTGTTTTCACCACCTTGCCAAGATTAGAAGAACTGAACTTAGGCCAAAACAGAATATCCAGGATCGAACCCAGAGCTTTTGCTGGCTTATCAGCTCTGAGGATCTTGTATTTGGATGATAACCAACTAAGTTCAGTGCCGACGACTTCCTTCAGCCTCTTGGGTAGCCTTGCTGAGCTACACGTAGGCCTGAACGCATTTTCCTTCCTGCCAGATGATGCCTTTGCCGGTCTCAATAGACTGACGGTATTAGATCTAAACGGAGCAGGACTCTCCAATATTAGTGAATATGCATTCAGAGGTCTTCCAGGATTAAGAAGTCTCAATCTTTTTGGAAATAGATTACTCACAGTGCCCACACTCCAGCTGTCTGGTCTTACAAGATTAGAGGATTTGTACATCGGACAAAATGAATTCCTGACACTGGAGAGCCATTCATTCAAGGGTTTGAAAAACCTCAAATTCTTAGATATCACTGGCGCTACCCAGCTGGAGAGAATTGAGAAAGGAGCGTTCGAAGACAACATCAATTTGGAAACTATTGTTTTGGCAAACAACAAAAAATTGGCAATCCTGGAAGACTGCACACTATTGGGCTTACCGAAATTGAAGCATGTTTCTCTAAGAGATAACGCCATTGTCACATTAAGTGAATCCGTGTTTATTGGCAAGGAGTTAAAACAGCTAGATCTAACCGATAATCCTATCTTCTGTGACTGTCAACTATTATGGCTCCAACAGTTGCTGTATGATAAGAGTAACTTCACACAATTACACTGTGCGAGTCCCGAGCACTTGAAAGACAAACCTCTCAGAAACCTGAACGCTGATGACTTGGGTTGTGTTCTTCACGATACACGACAACAGACCATAATCTGTATCGTGGTAGTCGCATGCGTAGCAACCATCGCAACACTAGTGTTAATATTGTATAGGTATCGCAAGAGCATGCAAGAGAAGCTCAAAGACTACAAGTGGAACAAGGGGCGCAAGAACCTCGAGTACCACAAGCCAAACTCCACGGAGGAGGACTGCATAGTGCGCGGCATGCACCCGTCGCAGTACCCCGCGCCACCGCACACGCCCGGCCTCAGGCCTATTCCTGTGACGGAACTGTAGCTAGAGCTTTACGCCTCCCCGAGCGTGTTCTTCATGTCAGGCGGCCAGCAAGGCTCCGCGCGGCGGCCGCAGCGCTCGGGGGGCGGCGGCACGCTGCCCGCGAACGGCTTCACGTACATTGGCGGCGACACGCGCCCGCACCAGCCGCTCACGCTCAATAATGGCGCTCCGGCTCACCACCTCAACAATGGCTCTTTGCGCTCATTACCAGATAAAAAGAAAAACCGCAACGGTGTTGTGTGTCACCCAGAGAACTTCCAGCGCAACCTCGACACGCGCTACTCGAGGAAGCAGGAGAATGGTTACATGCGCAACTCGGAAACCATCATCGGTTTCCCGCGCAACGACCGGGAGTACGAGCGCGAGCACGCGGAGTACAGCGAGCCCGAGTACTCCATCATCCCGGAGGGCGGCTACGGCCGGCCGCTGGACGAGTACCCGCGCGCCTGCGCACACTCCAACACGTTCAATTGTTGAGTCGCGCGCGCTTGTGAACTATCTCAATCGTTTGTGATCTTGTAATTCTAGCAATAAATCTTCATTCCATTAAGTTTTCTATGGACGGAGTCAGTCGTGACGTGACGGACGTAGTGCTCTAGAGCGGTTAGTGACATTAGTATTTCGGGTCCGGTGTACGTGCGACCATTGAGGACTATCCTGTATCGTATTCGTTTTAAAAGAGTACCTTAATTGTAAATTATAAATTTAAGTAGTGATGGATCTATTTTTCAATGGGAGGATGGGGGCTCGGGGCGTGTGTAAGTGAGACTTCGCACGAGACAACGGTACAATGTACGACTAGTCGCAGCAGGAGCAGGGGGGGCAGAGCCCGCGTCGGGCCCGCCGGGGAGCCCCCTCTATGATGTACATCATAAAACATTGTGATTTGTAATTTTTTCTACCAGTGCGGTGGATTTTGTATTTGATTTTGTACAAAAAACCATTCCATATGATATCTTTTTAATGTCTAATATTTTATTTATAAACGAATAAAGTAAGTGTGCGTTAAATAAGACACCAATATGAAAAATATTAGAATTAATGAATGTAAATATATTTATACTATATTGAGATATTTATAAAAAATTAATACAATCTTGTTCTTCTAAAAATGATCATAAAATTATTTCGGGATATTGTATTGTTTGCTATAATGACTGATATCCTAATTACGAGATTTCTTATGTCTGTCACTACCTACCTATAATTAATACCTACTTACACTACATTCTTATTGTGTAAGAACGAACGCACCCATTATTTCTAATATAAACACATCTTCGAACACTTTTATGCTCAATCCTAATATTGTATGTAATAATTTATTAAGATTGAAGATAACGAAGAAACACTATGTCTTATTATTGTCATTAAAATGTAGGTACATCTATGTTAATTATTGTCGTTTTGTTACCTATTTTTTTAAACGTCCCATAGTATGAATGCTGTGTGATCTATTCAGAAACATATTGCTAAATGATTAAAGGTTGTTTATTAATAAACTGATAGGTTCTCAATTACCGACAGGGTGCTTACAAATTAACTTAGCCCGTATTAATTAGTATTGCAATCAGTTATAAACATCGATAATATAAATAACTGTGAAAGCGCCAGACAGCCTATAACCACTTGCCAATTTAGGACATATGCAATCTAAGTATTAGTAACCAGTATTACAGTATATTTTTTAAATTACAACACCCACAATTTCTATTTTTCTGAATAGATTATACCATTTACAATAATGTGCCTCTGACGATTAAATGCTCGTCGATATAACACAACTGAATATGTTTTGTAAACTTTTTCGTTTTATTATTTAACTCGTGATTTAACTCAACAAAATGTTCTTACCATATTCCAACAAGGCATGATGGTAATTTAAAATGGTATTTGATAATCACTTTTATTTTATAGAAAAAGATTATAAAGTAACATTAATAAAGTTATGATAAATATTATAAAAGCGTCAGATATATTGCAGTTAGTTCAGTACGAAACTGTAACATTTAGAATTGTGATAAGAGCAACCTTTTTTATTAAACGAGGTTATTTAAGTCGCTAGATACCTTCTTAGTGCCATTTTTGTGTCTTCTTGGATTATGGTCGTTTTTTACTCCAGTTTTATATACCCACACGACATACTTACCTGAATTTTGGTGTTATTGAGTTATTGTAAATATGGAGAAATTAAAGACTAAGCAATTAAGGCATGTGTTAGTGCCTAGTGAATGCCTAAAAAAGTATACAACAAAAATGATGAATACATATGAAAACATTGTGATTAGAGTACTCACGACATTGTATTAGAAATCATCGGTCATTTCTGTACTTTATTGTAGTTATTACCTACATACAAACTCGATAAATATAACATACCTCAAATTTAATTGTGTTTTATTTTTTGAAAACCTCTAGCTAAATCCTACATGAACCCAGAACGCCAGAACAGAGTGGGTGTAAATAAGTTCCTGGGTTTGATTCCCAGGCAAAGTTGAAACTAGTCGCTCTTACGAATTCCACCTATCCTAGCTGCCCTACGATGATAATTGATCTATTGATTAAATCAGTCGTAAGTAAGTAAGACTAAGTAAGTAAGTAAGAGTAAGTAAGACTGATTTAAGAATAGTTCACAAAAACTCTGGTCTGGAGATCGATGTGGAATGGAAAAAGGTCGAACCACAGACTGGCAGCATCGCGGTCACTAAATAGTGCTCAGTTTGTTAACAGCGCCGTCTATAAACGAGTTCTGACACACGTTGCTAATTATTTTCATGAATGTAACTGAGGATAGATGGCGCTTATACAGCAAATGTAGGTATCGCGAAGTATTCGAGATACCGGTTCGGTGAAAAACCGTGGTCACACTTTCTAATAATCGACCACCTTGTTTTAGCATATTTGAGCCAAATAGAATAAGCTAGAGATTGTAGGCTCAACGATTGGGTGACCAGGGATCGGACGTGGTCCAATTTTAAAATTGAATTCCGATCGTTGTGCCCACGCGAAGTTGATATGGCTACTGTGCTATACCTAGAGTGCTCTAAGGTGCTATATGATGTCATGAGTGTGAATTCTAATAAATTTGTTACTTTTTATATTATTATATGTCGTAGGATAATTTGATACTTCGAATCTTCGCGGAAATCCTAGGGGTTTTGCGAAAACGCGGATAATTAGAATTTAGGTTAGGTTATGTTAGAACAGTGACCATTAGCGCGCGAAGGCGAGCGAGCGAAGCGAGCGTGCCGCGGCAGCGGCCGCCAAGCGCCAGATACCCTTCTATTGTTGTTGTATCATTTAGGTTAGGTTATGTTAGATCCTGACTTTGTCCAGTAAGATTTGATAATTTTTCGCCTATGTCTAATTATCCGCGTTTTCGCAAAACCCCTAGGATTTTCGCGAAGATTCGAAGTATCAAATTATCCTACGACATATATAAATTTGCGGAGTACCTATGCGCGGAAGTCCCTGTTGCGACTGAACATTGTTAAGGGGCTTTCAGAGGAACTAAATCCGCTATTGTGATCCGTGGCATCTCCGATACGTGGCATTACCAGTATTATACTTATAATTGCGCTGTGATTTTTTGTGAATGCGAATTAACTATACTTATATATTTTTACACTTAAATGAAAAGTAATCTGTAATTTTAAATAATAATGATGACACAAGGTACAAATATTTGATTGAACTAAGTATCTGTGTTCTAATATTTATAGGTAGGTAATTTGATAGATCTGTGATTTGATGCTACAATTACTTTAATAATCAAAATTAAGGGAATAAAAACAATAATTCCCACATCAACAAGCTGTTTCATTTCATATGGTCACAAGGTGCATTTAATATATATTTTTTTTAATAGCCCCAAAATTAGGCAATATAATTGCCAACAAACATTTGAACGCGACTGTACGGACAACAGCTTAGGTTTAATACGTCCAATAAAGGTCATCGATATGTAGGAAAACGTAAACGTAAACATATGTCGGAAAACCACCCGTTGTTTACATGTTTTGTTTTTTGTTTATATTTACTTAATGCGAAACATTCCAAGCTGAATATTTTCACTATATATTTTTGACTAAATACACTAGTTTTGAGCCGGTTTCTTGTATTTTGCCGTCAAAGTTATGACACCGTCGTTTTGACTTTTAGCAATATTATTCAATAACGCATGCATGCACACTTTTGAAACTTTTTATGGTTATTAAGTATACCTAAGCCTCAAGAAAGACCGAATACAGTTTTCAACGAGCTTATACGTTTTCTCATTTTTAGCCGAAATCTGTCAAGCCGTTTTTTTATTATATATTATCGATATATCCTTAACATTTTTGTATATATTATACCTTATTAAGTCCTTAATCTAAATAAATATTAATTTGGGACGTAACTATTAACAATAAAAAGTTTCTAGTACAGACGCGTTTTTACACCCTAAAAATCGGACATGCCCTTTTTATTCCAATAATAGATGCTGTAACATGTTTGGAATGCGAGAGTAGAACACCCAGAGTTCAAATAAACTTAGAACCAAAGTTAGAGCCATTTTGTTTTTTTTAGGTATTTTGATAAATCTAGAAATATCTTGTCTCAGGAAAACTTTTTCTTATTTCTGTTACAATATTAAATTAACGACGTATTTTAAGCATTTTTTGATTATATTTACAAGACTTTAACTCCGCAAGGGAGCCCAGAAATAGGTTTTTTTTAAATTTAAGAATTTATTTTTTGTATGATAAACCTTAACGAATACGGATTTTATTTCTAGCTCATTACATTAACTAAGATACAATAAAACCCCAAAAAAATAACCGTGTCGATATCCAGTAGGATCTCGGAGAAACATGCTTCTAAAGTTCTCATAGAATTTCTATGGTTTTAGGGTTGCCTCTCTGAGATGTAGGTAATTGAAAATAAACAGTGTAGGAATATTTTTTAAAAATCGGATTGCATAGGGGTTAATTTATTGATTGTTACGTTTTCTGCTATATATGGATCTACCTATTTATTATTTAACGACTTCAAAAAATGAGGAGGTTCTCAATTCGGAAGTTTATATAATTTTTGTTATGTGTTCGGTATTACCCGCGATTGCTTCAATCATACGTTTGTTTACATTTACACCCTTCCGTAAAATAACATTACGCCTGTACACTGTAAATGGGTATTAGCAGATGTGACAATAGTACAGCAAGGGTGCTTTATTATTGTTACATCTGCATTTTGTTTCATTTTAGCTGTGTCAATATCAACTGTCAACTGTAAATCGAAGATTAATTTATTTACGGCACTAAAAATTAAGAAATAATCAGATTTTTAACAAAAGAAGTAAAACCGTCTTGAAAAAACCCATAAAATAAAATATTATAGTTTAATTGAAGAAAAACTAGCACCGTTTTTAAACCTATACCTTATTATTCCTATTTAAAGTTTATTTTATGGGTTTTGAAGGCAGTTTTACTTTTTATTAAACGGTTTTTTTTTCTATTATATAATTATTATTTGTACTTTAAGAGTTATATTTCTAGATCAATGCAATAGATATTGTCTGAGATACAGAAAGGTGTCAAAAAAGCAAGTGTAAGTATCTAATTCTTATACAGTATCGGAGAACCCAGAAGACTACGAATCATCAAATTCCACATCTTCAGATAACATTTCAAAATTATCTGGGAGGTTATTCTCCATAGTGCTTATATTTTCCTCAGGATCAGCCTCTTCTTCGCCCGTTGGAAATTCAAAAGGCTCTAACAATATAAGGGCTTGAGGTGGAAGAGGTTGACGCTTAAGGTTATTTAATCTTTTATTTAATCTTATATTTGATATGAAGGGGTCAGAGGATTCAAGTGCTCGATGAAAAAGATCTAACATTGTTTTTTCTCTATCTGATTTCCTTGTGTGGTGTTCACGGTCGTGCCTCCAAAATTTATTACGTGCTTCCCCAGCTTGCTCAGATAACAATCCTAAGGGTAGTGCAGAGTTTTTTATGATGTCTTTGCCGTGCACAAGTATTTTATGTAGAGTTACGGTCATTGGGTACCACGAATACTCTTCTACATATTTTTTGGCCAATAATTTACAAAATTCATCAAATTTATCTGCATTAACAGGTAATCCACTTGATAAGACTACTAGTATGACATGTAAGTCATCCAAAAGCCATTGTTGTAGTCCTAAAATTTCAGCAAATACTGTACGACACTTATTAGACAGGGCCATCCTAGCAGTATTTCCGTCATTAGTCGTACCCGTATTAGGCTTAACCACATCTACGAGCAGCCCTAATTTAGTGCGGATTTCGTCCTGAATTTTTTTTTTATTCTCATTGACAAGCACGGCTTCCGGTGAACTTTTAGATACTCTCCATTTTTTTACAATAATTTTATAACCTAAATGTAACAAAAATTCCAAAACACGAATCCAGGCGTGCAACGGACTTATGCCATATCTTAAAAGGGTTTGATCGACAGGTTTTGAATGCACAAACTCTAAATTATTAAACTCTTTAGAGGTCGCTTTACAAAATGGGCACCGAAGTTGAGACATTGTATTGGTTATAATATTTAAGACTTTACCATCTATTATTGTCAAATATAGTTTAAACTCTGTAGATATAGTTTGACCACTTAAAGTTTTAGTATCAAATCTGTCTAATTGGTCAATTTGATTTTGTATTAATAGTTTTTCAGCAATTATTAAATCAGTCGTTTCTTTTTTATATTGAATATGAATAGGGCGACAATATCTATACGATTGTGGAGTAGAGTTACGCCACAGAACTTGCCCACAGGTTGTCTTGATCTGCAACGGTATAAAAGTAGTTGCAAAAAGGCAACTCTCGTCATGTTCATTTTGGGAAAAGTTCTGTTTATACAGTGATTGACCTGTACTACCGTCAAACCCCCATGATGCTTCAAATATACAATTTAATTTATTGGTATCTTTTCGATTACAGTAGTCAGTGAAAGTTGCGTCATAAGATTGAACTAGTCTTTGGAAAGAATGAGATACTAGGCTGGAAACTGGTATAATAGCTTCTGTATCAGATACATGGACTGGATGTAACGGGTAGCATTGTTTTTTGGCTTCGAGCACTTGACTGTATGGAGGGAAGGCGTTAAATCCACGAGCTTTTAAATCTTGTTGTAAAAATTTGTATGTCTCCACTGACAACTTTCTGTCAATATAAATAGCTAGTGCTTCATCTGCTGAATAAGGTGTCGGTTGGGTTCTAATTTTTGAAGCAATTTTTGTCGGTCTTGTTGGACTCTGTACACATGAATCCAAAATAAATTCTAGGTCTTTGGAAACGCTCTTTTTGAATTTTTTACCTCCTACTTCAACAGTGCTCGCAAAGACTGATATTACTTTCTTAGGGGACTCTTTTTCTAAATAATCATGCAAGCGTTTTCGAGCTCTGTGTTTCTGTCTTATGGAAAGATCATCATATCTATTCATCGGTACAGAATCAGGAATCAGTAATGAATCAGAAGAGGGGATGGAAAGGGAGACAGGATATGAATCAAGGATGTGACTGGGACCAGGTTCAGTTATAGGATAGTTCGAATTGGGAATTGATTGAGATGAAAGGTCTAAGTCAAGGACGACTAAAGGACTAGGTTCAGAAACAGGACATAAATCAAAACTTGGAATGTAATCTGGGACAGAACTGGGACGAGGTTCAAGAATAGGATCATCATATTGACTCATCGATACAGAACCGGGAATCAGAGATGAATCAGTAGAGGGGATGGAAACGGAGACAGGATATGAATCAAGGACGTGACTGGGACCAGGCTCAGGATCAGAATAGTTCGAATTGGGAATTGACTGAGATGAAAGGTCAAGGACGACTGAGGGACCAGGTTCAGAAACAGGACATAAATCAAAGCTTGGAATGTAATCTGGGACAGAACTGGGACTAGGTTCAAGAATACTAAGAAGAGGTTCGTTTACAAGACAAGACCACTGTTCAGAAAAATCTTCATTTAGCCACTTTTTGTGTTTTCTTTTAAAAATGTTATAATTATAACTACATTTTTTGTATAATGTTTCACATTTAGAGGTAAATTTAATGATTAAATTATGCAAGTCTTTATTGGTTTGGTGAGTTAAGGGTAATGACAAAGCTTCTAAAATAATTGAAACGCGTTCGCTTATATCTAAATCAGTGGGTCGGACCTTTTTTCCAAGTTTTTTAGCAGCGTCGACAAGTATTTGGTACGCTTTTAATTTGGTAAAATTAGTTGCTAAAGGTTCTCCTTGCGCATTTGCGGATACTCTCGGAGACTGAAGAGCACCGGCTGTGGCGGTATCCACAGCTTCATTTGCCACTCGCTGACCAACAAGAGGGTTGGCGCCCTCTTGCCCTCCTTGCATTAAGTCAGCCGGTCGGAGCCCGGACAGACGTCCCTCAACAGGTTGGGTCAACCCCTGTTGAGGCGAAGTGATACCATGGGTCTTTAACGGCTCCATGGTGCCTCACCCCCGTTCCTCCAGAGATTATTTAACAGTAAAGGGTTTTAGTTGAAACCTAACGAGGGCGGACCCCTTCCCTTTACCAAATAATCTCCTTCATCGGATTAAAATCACTTTTATTGTGAACAGTTTGTAAAAGTTTTACGTGGTTATTATTTATATTGCAATTTATTATGATAAGGAACCTATACTTAAATACTTACAAATATTGTAAAATTAGAAGAACGTTAAGAAATTCAACAAATACCATGGCATTTGTTGAATTTCTAAGTCTTTCTTATGCATAGTATTAAAACTGAATGTAAATGAATTGCATTTGGTGAACTTAATTCTAAAGTCATAAAAGTAATTTTCTACTAGTCAAACTTTGATGATGCAAAGAAAAAGCTAAATTTAATCATTGACATTTTAGGTTAGTATTAAACCCATATTGCACGTACCTATTACAAGAATAGGTTATAAAAAACTTTTAAAAAAAATTTTATTACTTCTATTTTATTTAACTTATATTAAAAGTGCAAAACGTTATTATTACGCATTACGATCACCTCTTCACAATTTGTATTTTTTTGGAAAATATTTTGTCATTTTGGATTTTTGTCAACCCTAGGTCGTCATTTTCAAAATCCGATAGCTTCGAGATCCTACTAGATATGGATTCGATATTTTGAATTTAAATGGATAAAGATATAATTAATAATTACATTAAGAAATAAAATCCGTATTCGATAAGATATAAAATTTAAAAATAAATTACGAAATGAAGCTATAAATTTAATAACTCCCAGTTGAATGCAGTTAAAATTACAAGTATTATCTTAAAATAAAGACAAAATGGTGTTTTATAATACTAAACATAAATATATTAGAATTATTCAATCGTTTTTTTTATATTAATATTTTTGTGGTTTTTCTGGTTTCCATAGAAAAATAATAAATTCGACTATAACTTTTGTTCTAAATAAAATTGAACTTTGGGTGTTCTATTCTCGCATTCCAAACATGTTACAGCATCTATTATTGGAATAAAAAGGGCATGTCCGATTTTTAGGGTGTAAAAAACACTGTGAGACGCCAGCAGGTCAAGCTACCCGAAACTGTAAAATTTTCCCAATCAACCTTGAACCTTAATGCTTTAGCGATAAAGTTGAAAATCTATTAAAGAAATTTGACAGATTGTAGTAGCTTGATGTGCTGGCGTCTGTACAAAAACTATCAAAAACATAGGTTGGCACATTTTCACTATAGAAAATCCCTTTTATATCTTCTAAACTAATGGCCTGATTCTTACAATTCAAACGGATGTAGGTATTAGTTTTGTGACTAAACCTATCTTTAAAAACAAAAATTATCAAAATCCGTCCATAAACAAAAAAGTGAGTTTTCAACTTACGTAATTATACGTGATTCGTGAACAACATTATTCTTGTAAGAAATCCTTTCAATACAGTCTTATTAGTTCGGAATACAAAAACTAATAACAAATGTGAGTTAAAGAAACTAATTAGAATAAAGAAACATTAAATAAATCCTTTTTTAAACTTTTCTAACTAGTGAACTTAATAATCTAGGTACGTTACTTTTGCACGGCGGTCCCGCCACTACTTGCGCCCTGGTGCTCAGATAGGGTCTCGTCGCCGACAACGTTTCTGTAAAGGGGCTAATCTAACTTTTCATTAGGTACCTACCTACTAACAGTATCTTGAAAAACTAGAAGTAGGTACCTATGTGTTGGTATTTTTTACGCACACTGGCACGCACAGTAGCCCAAACTTCAAAGAAATGCATCCTTGAAAACGTGCATTTTGTCATGTAGGTAGTAGGTACCTACTTACCTGAAAAGAAAACAAATCAATTTAGTACTTAGTAAATTCTTTCGTAGACCCTGCTACGCCAAGAGAACTAACGGCGCGGCAGCGGCGTAGCACCTCATTAAATCACAAATATGCGCATATAGGTACGCAGACAAATATATCTGTTTAGTCTACACTTGAGATCAATAAAATTGCACACCTTGACTTTTTTTGTTAAGGCAGTTTTTTTTTCATGAATCTGAATAAATATTTAAAAAAACACACACACCAATTAAAAGTCTACCTCATTACCTTTCTAATGATATCAAATACAGTGTAAAAAAATACCCATTAGAGGTTTTACGGCACAAAACCCAACAAACGGGTAAAATTACCCAATTTCGCTTAAGAAATAATGAAAAAAAACTCAAAATTCTTGATCAAATTGTTTATTAATAAGGTGTATTCCCTCCCCTAGCCTTAATTACAACTCTTAATCGGTTTTTCATGGACCGTATTAATTTTACCATGAAATCTTGTGGTATAGCGTTCCACTCCTCTTCAATGGCAAGTTGAAGATCTCGGAGGCGCGTTGGAGCAGTGCTTCTTGCTCGAACTCTTCTTTTTAGCTCACCCCAGACATGCTCAATCGGATTGAGATCAGGACTACGAGCTGGCCACTCCATCGCGGTGATTCCAACGTCTTCCATGTAGTCGCAAACTGTTCTAGCGACATGCGGTCTGGCGTTGTTGTGCATTACGAGAAAATCTTCTCCCATAAGCCACGCAAGCGGCCTCACATGTCCTTCGAGCACTTCTTCGACGTATCGTGTAGCCGTCAAACCTCTCGATCTCGGCCGGTATTCGCCCCAGTGATGAATACAATGTCAGTTTTAGTGTCCAACATTATGCCACCCCAAAACATACACGATCCACCGCCAAAAGCCACACTTTCGCTTATGCAGCATTGTGAAAATCGCTCTGGTGACCTTCTGTAGACCCTAGAGCGCCCATCATGACCATGTAATGTCATTCTGCACTCATCAGAGAACATAACAGACCGCCATTGGTCATACGTCCAATTTAAATGTTCCCTGGCAAATTGTAGTCGGGCTTGTCGGTGAGCTGTGGTCAATTTGGGACCATTTGCTGGGCGATGTGAAGTCAGTCCTGCTTCACCAAGTCTTCTTCTGACTGCCCACCGACTTATACTGACATTGCGAACTTCTCGAAGCTCTTGTCCCAGTTGAACCGCATTCAGTTGCCGATTTCTTAAAGACCTCGACACAAGAAAGCGGTCATCACGCTCTGATGTTCTGCGTCGCCGGCCAGATCCTGGTCGCCGAATGTAGCCACCGGTCTCTTGAAACCTCTGGTACACACGACAAACAGAGTAGCGGCTCAAATTTAGTCGTCGAGCAACTTCACTTTGATTATGGCCTGCTTCGAGCAAGGCAATAACTTGAGCGGCATCTGCGGGCGTGGTATCCATATTTTTCCGTATGCTTTCAGTAGAGATGTTATCACGTTGACCTTCGGTATGCAACTGATTAAAAATCCTTTTTTTTTCCTAACTATGGCATCTCGTAGGTGACCTAGAGATGTCGTCACTACTTAACCGGACTATCCTGTGGTTGCCTTAAGTGAAACTCAAAGCCTCCAGCCAGGGGCATATTTTTAAGCGACTATCACCTAAGGGCACCGCCTGTGGGGTAGGAGTAGGAACCTCGGCTTAGGCTCTAGACAGGCGGACCGCATTTCAACTGCAATCCAACTGCAAATTGCAGTTCGGATGCAGTTTGAATGCGGTCCGTCTGTCTAGAGCCTTAGGGCGTCGCTGGGGGGAGGACAGCAAGGTGGGACAGGCTGGATCTGATTTTTATTATTTAAGCTTGATGAGGTCGGCGTTTCCTAATTGACTACTCTGAGAAGAAAGGCCGAAATAAACTCAGAGGTCACAGTCGGAGGTTTATAGTTACAGGCTCAGCTACGGCGCGGGCTGGCGCTTCGTCGGGCAAGGGTCGGGGAGGACGATTACGTCGGGGCCTCGGGGGGTTGCTGCGATGTACCTCTGCGGCGAGGACGGAATGACGGTTTGTGTATTTTGTGCACTGTACTGGTGGCCCTATTGCTCTCCTGGAGGAGTGTTATGGGGTCATCGGGGTCGGTGAGGACATGCCTTGGGCGGCGGATTTGACTGATTTTAGAGGGGACATAGCCTGCGGCCTTGACAACCAGAGGGTTGCGATGCTTGTCGGAGGTGTCGAAGAAACGCTTGGAATTACGTTTCATGAATTGATGGATAGTGGGGATTTTGAGGTCTAGGTGGAGTATTTCATTACGAACATACCAGGGGGAACCTGTTGCCCTACGAAGGCGGCGCGCGAGCGGGCCTTCTTTATATGTTCTACGAAGGATAGATGCTCATCGAGGATGACACCGAGGTATTTGGCTCGCTTCTCCCAAGGGATCGGCTTGCCGGACATAGTGATCGGTTGGGGGGGCTGAGGTCGTGTCTCGGTCTTAAGAATAGGACCGCTTGGCTTTTATCGGGATTTACTTCTATTTTCCACTTTTTAAACCACTCGCCGAGTTTGTCGACTGCGGTTTGGAGGATACGAGCTATTGGAATTTTGCCGTTACCGGTGTAGTAGATGGCCGTGTCGTCTGCGAACAGAGCCAGCTGAGCCTTTTTGCTCTTTGGGATGTCGCTGGTGAAAAGCGTGAATATGAGTGGGGCAAGCACAGAGCCCTGGGGGACTCCTGCACGTATGGGATGAGGGGAGGATAGCGCGCCTTCGATGCGATAGCGGAATGTGCGGTTTGTCAGGTAGTCTCGCAGGATGAGGACGAGACGGTCTGGCACACCAAGTTTGTAAAGCTTGTATAATAAGCCGTTGTGCCAGACTTTGTCAAACGCTTTGGCTATGTCGAAGAATACCGCGCCCGTCATCGAACCACGTTGGAAGCCAACGCTTATGTGTTGACGATACGGTGGACCTGTTGAACGCAGGAGTGTTGGGTTCGGAAACCAAATTGTTCGTTTGGGATGAGGCCCTTTATTTCGGCGTAATTTCAGAGTCGCTTATAAATAAGCTTCTCGTAGATCTTACCGAGAACATTAAGCAGGCTGATGGGGCGGTAGCTGGTGGGCTCGGACTTTGGCTTTCCGGGCTTTGGGATACCGATGACGGTGGCCTTTTCCACTGTTGTGGGACGATGTTGTTGCTTAAGGCACCATTGAAGATGGTAACCATTAGCATTATTAGGTGGGCAGGGAATAGTTGGAACACCCGATTGGTGATTCCGTCTAAGCCGGGAGCTTTTCGAGGTGTAAGTGCCTTGATAATATCCTGCACTTCGTCTGGAGTGACTGGAGGCAGAGGATACTCAGGGTCTTCGACAGGGGGGAGGGAAGCTCTGCGTTCAACTTCAGCGTCGACCTCGGAGAGGTGAGCTTGGTCAACTGGTTGGGAGCTGGGAGTGCATTGAGCCTCGAGACTGTCGGCGAGGCATTCAGCCTTGTCGACATCATCATAAGCGATAGTTTGAGCTTCCTCTGAAGGTCCCAGAAGGCCAGATGGGTAGGCTCTAGCTCGCTCAGCATCCTGTCCCAGCCCGCAGTACGCAGCTCCGCTATGCGTGTCCTTACAGATCTCTGTAAGTAGCGCATGTGGGCTTTGTTCGCGTCGCAGGGAAAGTTGCTGTAAGCACGGACAGCTGCGTTCTTCTCATTTAACAGTTTACGTACATCGTCCGGCAATTTCCAGTTGGATTAAAAATCCAAAAAAACCGACCCTTTTATACCTGCGGGTAAGGGGTGCAAGTAGTGACAATGCTAACGGGCGAATTTGGTGTACGGCTGGTTTCTGTAAAGGTCGCTGCACACAGCGGGCGCGGCGCGGCGGGACGGGACGGCGACGCGACACTGAGCAGTTGTAATGTACTAGATATTACGGACGACGCCACACAAAGCCGTCCCGCTCGGCGCGACGGTAACCGTCGCGCCACGCCGCCGCCGCGCCGAGCGGGAATACAAGATTATACGTACGTTTAGTAGAAATGTATACAAAATATAGGTGTTTTGGACGTGATCGCGCCCGCAGTGTGACCGATGCCGCCGCGCCAGCGCCGCGTCGCCGCCCCGCCACGCCGCGCCCCGCCACGCCGCGCCCGCTGTGTGCAGAGACCTTTAGTTACGTGAAGGTCAATGATTGTAATTTTGTTTTTTTTAAAGCTAAGCTTGTATTCTTTAATTTTGCCTAATGATTTGTTTGAAATCTTTAAATTTAAGATAAAAATCAGTAATAAACCAAATTACAAGGGGTGTGCGATTTTATTGCTCTCAAGTGTATATCTATAAAAATCAATGCCACTTTTCGTTGTAATTTTATAACTCAAGAACGGATGGACAGATTTTGATCGTTCTTTTTTTAGAATAGGTATTCCTTGAAGTACGAGGATCGTTCATACGGAGAAAAATTTAAAAAAAAAATCTTAGGCGGTACGAAGTTCGCGGGGTCAGCTAGTAGGTATACTATATTACTACTACTATGTTGTATACAGTAGGTATACTAGTAGACCTTTATTTTGAGTCAAGTCGGCTTAATCTACAATATCGATATAACAAGAATGTCTCAAGAATTCAACAAATATAGAAAAATATTAATATCGCGGCGAATAACGTAAAAATTAAACAAAATATTATTTATCAAATTCGATTTGCAAAAACATACCTTGTTCTTGGAATTCCATTTCACAACCAAGTCAAAGAAACAATAGAATTCTGGGAATACTAATTTTAAAAACGACAACAAATGAGTCACTGACAAAGTGACAATGGCACGGCCGCACAGTGCAACAATGCCGATGTGTTCACTTCCGAGACCAATAATTATTAATAAGTAAGTGAAAAATACCAAAAAGGGATGACATAGGGTTTTATACTTTTCGGTAGCTTGTTCATCGGAGTAGACTCATGCATTTTTTGGAATTATGACCTGTGGGAGGAACCACCGTGCACCTGCACCGATGTCTCGGAACACGGAAATCTAAATAGGTACCTATGCTTGCGCGAATATTGTTATTTCGGAAAAAGTGGAGCTACTGGGAGCAATCCAAAATATCCTACCCAGCATTCTTTATTCCTACTCCTGTGTAAAGTGTTTGTAGTCTTCATTGTAGCTAGCTTTCTTAAAGTTCCAGCCATATCGATTTAGTTGACTTACGTCGAGAGTACGACGAACTGTAAAAAGTTCAACTGAAGCTGGGTCAATGAACTGAAGCAACCTCGTAATTTAGCGATCTGACTCAGGACATTGAACTAAACCATGTGGCAAAGCCTAGATCCATAATAATTATTAATTAAACCTCGGGATTATACAAAAGGAAAGTCATACAAATTGTTCATTAATTTATTTATTTATAGTATGCAACATTTATTTATTAACATTACAAAATTGTTCAGCCTTGTGATGGGAGAAGCCGGTTTCAGCTGATGCGCAGATTGACATGATTTTGTAAATAAATAAAAAAGATACGAGTTTTAGGCGCCTGCGTTTGAAATGGAATATTATGAGTAGTTTTCACATATGCTTAACACTTAGAACTTCTCCTCTTCAAGACCGTGTTTGAAGAACATCATGATGGGGATCTGGGTGCCGTCAATATCTCTGTACTCCATCATGGCGACCATGCCATCGCAGTCCATGGACTCTCCAGTAAAGAACTGGAGCTCCTTAAACCTGCCGAGGACATCTTTCATGACTTTGTTCATGTTGGTCTTAAAAATGTCAACCTGGTCAGGTGCCTTCTCTTCCAATTTTGCAACTAATCTGGAATTAGAGAAGTTTATGTGTTAGAAATATTAAATTATTACACATTTTTGTTTCTTCAGAACAAATATATCAGTGCAAGAGTGAATCAATACAATGTAACTTTGTAATACCTATGATAGCTTTCTAAAGGGTCACAATAATTGATAAATTAGGTGTCAGCCCCATTTCATGAACAATCATTACAGAATGAATGTTTTTTCACTAAGGTTATATACTTTTGCATCATTTGCTCCATAGGAAGACATTGAGGATCAACCAGAGGTATTAGATGATGCACCAGAAATATTGAATATATAACATAGAAATAAATAGCTTACCTATTTATTTGTATGTTATATAGTCAATATTTCAATATAAATTATTCAAATATGTAGGCACAGTTTGTGACAAATTTATATGCTGTTTTAAAAATGCTGAATCAAATCAAATAAACTTATGACTGAGCAGAAATGAGTTTATTGCAAATAAAATATATGACTGCACTTTATATGGCTGAAACAAGATAAACAATTTGTGCATACAAGGAAAATGCACTAAGTTCTAGGAACTCCGCCCCTAAGACGACCCATTGACCCACAATACAGACAAACGAGTCTTAATTAATTGAAGTTGATGGGAGCCTTTTGATAATCACTGGCAATGCATTGCAGGTATTAGGTAGCACACAACTTGTATTTCTCACTTGAGAATCTCTTAAAATAGGCAATTTCATACTTAATATCTCATTTAACTATCAATATCCTCAATATTAAGATTCATAAACCAGTCTAGAAACCAGAACTGAATAGAAACCAGTTCTATGAAATGTGAGAATGTTTGCAAAAGACAGCTAAAGTTTAAAGCAGTGTTTTGTATTGCACATCCATAGCTTCAAATGTAAGCAGTGCTAATGCTCAACATTTTGCTTGAATCTTTGACCATGGATCAGTGAATTACTAATTCTAAACCTAATATTTAAAAAAGATAGATAAAATGTGTTATGAGGACTAAATTCCAGATTGCATTGTAACATGTAACATCATGAATCATCATCTGCCTAGCCAAATTTTGAGATCAGCTTCCAGTCTAACCCAATACAGCAAAATACCAGTATTTTGATATATTGAGTATTAAAATAAATATTCCTTAGTACTTTTTTTAAATCAATGCTATCACAAAACAGCTGAAACCATCTTGAACTTAACCTATACTGATATGCTGTTATCACAACTAGGCATGCCAAAATATAGATAAAAACTTGATTACATAAATATTGATCATGCCATACTTTACAAGCTGT
Source organism: Brachylomia viminalis (assembly GCA_937001585.2). NCBI lineage: Eukaryota > Metazoa > Arthropoda > Insecta > Lepidoptera > Noctuidae > Brachylomia > Brachylomia viminalis. The sequence continues at coordinate 4,330,592 of OW443301.2, forward strand.
CCACATGTACAGAATATTAAAAAAATATACTATGATGTTGACGAAAACATGTTAGAAATAATCCATTTTAGGCAGAACAACAACCAATAAGTTCTAGAAAAATCAAAGATTTTGAAACAAGAATTGAATGATCTGCTAAAACTAAAATTAAAAAGAGCTGGACCTATCTATGTGAACATTATACTTAAATACAAGTCTGATGTTACAATGTGTACAGTTCTTATCATCGAGTGACTCAATGCATCTCAGTGGAACATTCTTTAGTGCAAAAATAACTAATGGCATGGCTAACTCTAGATACAAGAAATTCAGACTAAAAAGATGGAAGTGCAGTATGCAGCAAATACATGATTGGCTGCACCCAGCTGCCCTCCAACTAGCAATTTGAATTGAGTGTAAAATGTAGTGACACATCTTGAAACTAGTTTCAACAATACCATGTTTGCAATTTAGGAAATACAAGCAATGTTCCTTGCTTGCACCACCTTCAGTTTAGTGATATTAACTACAAAGACTTGCCTGCAAACCTCTAGCACTTATCAATGAATGCACCATTGACTGAAGTTTAACACAATTCTAAGCAATGATCACTGAGGCACTCACTTTTTCATGTAGTCTTTGAGGTATAATGTGTAGGATTTCTTGTCACCGAAAGCGTATGTTTCGACAAGCCTGTGGTTCAGGACTATGTCAACACCACTTTCAACTGCAGCATCGGTGCCTTCGTCAGCCTCCTCGGCCGAGGGGTTGAAGCCTTCGATTTTAATATCGCCCTGTGCTCTCGACACCAGTCTGCCGGTCACTTCGTAAATTACTTCATCGACCAGTTTCATTTTGTAGGAGTCTGAGAACATCTCATCACCTGAAATAAATAAACCATTACATGAAATCCATGTTCACACCTTTCTTGCTTCATAAAATGTAGATGTGGCAATAAATTTTGCAAAGATTGATGATGGGACATCATCACATCACTGCTCAGCGAAATGTCAAAATCACTGTTAACAAAGATACGCATTATAAATGAACTATAAACATATACTTCTTAAGAGAAACACAATAAACACAATTACCAGTAATAATATCTTTATAGATCCTCATTTTGATGGATTAGAGGCGATTAAAAATAATAAAAACCGAAACAACGGCTTCTTGCCCCAAGAACTAAACCGGAAAGGGCTTTGAAAAGAAAAGAAGGAAGTGCTTAGTGTTGCCAATATATATCTGAAGGCAAAACAATAAATAAATCTTTGTCTAGGATGAAATAAAATTAAAACAAATAGTGCAACAAATTAAATTCAGCAAAAAGATTAGTTTTCTCAAATGAATATCAGAAATAATTATTTTGTAAATGTTCCAAAGGTTTCCTCCATTAAGCCACAGACACTTTGTGGAAAAACTAAACGTGTTGTAAAGGTCATGTAGCTGTTGGAGTAGTGCAGGAAATAGGTGGCGCTTTTAGTTCATGAAAAGATGGAAGTAGTTCTTTACAATTCTAATGTTTGTCGATTATGTGGGGAAGAAAATGACAATGGAAATTTATTATATTCGTGTGATGAAAATAATCAAAACTTATGTGAAGTAATTAACACATATTTGCCAATAAAGGTACACCAGTTTTATATATTGTGATTTGTATTGACTTCAATCAAAATTAAATTAAAATGGCTGACTTTATGTACAAATTAACATTTTCCAACTTATTTGTGTAATTTATTACGATAATAAACAAGAACATTAGTTATTGACATTATAAAAATTATATTACATAATTCGAATCATGGAGTTTATAATTCTTATATTATATTGAAGGACGTTTTCGTATTGTCAAACGTCAGAATTTATTTTATTTCAATCCTGAGTAGAGCTCGCGCCAAGTTTGTTTTCTTCGTAGTTTCTAAGTATTACCAGTAAAACCATGCTTATAAAAAAATATGCTATACGCCAACTCCAATATTGGTGTAATTTTAGGTGGCTGATGATGGGCAACTCCCTCGAACCATCTGTCCAGGATGCACCATACAGCTGGAAGCCACCGTAGAATTCCTAACACTGATTATAAATGGACAAGTAAGTAGATTTCCCACATCATTTCACATTTACAACCCGCCACCTGTAGCCTTGTACACTGTAGGGGAAGATTTTTCGGTGACCACTGGCTAAAGAGAACTTGCTAGGTAAAATTAATAAAATAAGTCTATATTCCAGAAAGTAATCCGTGAACTTCACCTCAGAGAGAAACAATACAAGAGAACTGTATCCAATCCCCCTGTGGAACAGGAAATTGTAACGGATAAGATAATCTACGAAGGTAAGCACTCACAGTAGTTTCTCTGAAATTGTGTAACACAGAATATGGAGTGTCAATTCAAACTTTAAATATTAAAAACTTAAATTCCTATCTGAACTATTAAAATCTAAATCATAATATAGCTGCTCCACTAATAATTATATAAAATTCACTCAAGAAAACCATTGCATTGGAACGGGAGCGGAGCGCTTTATCGCTGGCCCGCAGGTTCGCATGTTGCTCGGATGCCGTAAAATATCTTTTCCGAGCATATTGCACGTCCATGTACACTGCAGCCTGTGGGCTAATTACATGCAAAGGAGCTACAGCTCACTCCGCATTCAATTTAACGAAGCGCTTTCAGAGCGGATTTCATCTGCCTTGCTACTGCTGCGCTTCAGGTATGTTCGCATGCCCCACACACAGACTGTTTTCATGCGACCACGCGGAAGTATCTCTTGAGCACAGGCCAGCTCCAATACCGTTCTGAGTTTAATAGCAATAGGTTACAAGTTACATATAGTGTCGCTCGTAAGTGACTAGTGTTATGATTATTATGAATTTGATTTATCAAATTTGTGTGTTGGTGTTGTATTTATATTGTATTTATTATAGAATAATTTAAAGATGTTTTTTAATAAGGATTATGTGGTACCTGAAATAAATTTATTGCAATGGCATTCATACATGCTGAACATGTTTGATAAAAATTCCAGTTAATACCAGCGACGGAGTGTACCAAGTGGAACACCCAATTTCCTTACAAGTGACTGGTCTTGAAAAGCCAAAACGCAAGCGTGGCAGGCCTCCAAAAAAGCCCAAAACTCCTGAGGACATAGCCAAGGAAGCTGCTGCAAAGGAGCAGGCTGCTGTAAAGCATCCTAAGAAGCAAGAAAGAGAAGATGAGCCAACAGGAAAACGGAGGAGGAAAACTCCGACTAGGTTTAGAGAAGCGGTTCAGGTAATAACATTGTTTTTATATTGACAAACAGGGAACATTAAATAATTTTACTTTACTATATTATTGTACTACTACTATAAATTTACTACAAACTGTAACAAACACTGAATTGCAATGCAACTTGTAATGTTTTTCAATATCTAATGAATTCTTTCCCCCCTGCCAGAAATTTCAGAAACAATTAACATCTTAAATTGCCTGCATCAAAATGCTCCTTTCTTCTTAATTCTAGCAGGTACCATCTGAATAGAAGTTAACACCAATACCATTATGGTTTCTAGGGTAAAGAGCTTGAGCGGATATTCAAAGAAGAAGGAGTAACTGATGGAGATGAGAGTGAGCCCGACGTGAAGATAGAACAGCAAATAGACTTAAAGCCTGTGCCTAAAGAACCAGAAGTTATCGGTCATCTTGAGGATTCTGGTGAACTTGTTGTTGTGGTCAAGGGTAAAGGTCGTGGAAGGCCTAAAGGTCAGTATGTCCTCTGATGATGTGATTTGATTATGATTCAACTGCAGAGTGAAGACCACTTGGCTCCAATATGGCTGGACCGGTTAAACTATGTATATTGACTATTGAAAAAACCTGTTGAATTTAAATTATTTCTGTGCAAATCATGTTACGTATTGGTAAAATAATACAGCTTACTTACAAACAAATTAAAACACTGCATTTAGTATCAGCAGTTTTTTTAATAAATTTAACAACCAACATTCTGGTTCATTATATAATAATAAGACAAGACTAGCTACTAAACTATCATATCCAAACACATTCCAGGTCCAATGACACCAACACGAAAAGAATGCGCTATTTGTGGCATGGAGTTCACCTGTACTGGCCGGTACATGTCGCACGTGGCCCAACATGGGCCAGTGCTGTACCAGTGTGGGCAGTGCTCCGAGACCTTCACCACACGGTTACACTTCAACAACCATCAGAAGGAACTGGGACATACTGGACAGAATATTATACCATGCAAGAAGAATGTTGAGAGAATTAGGGCTAAGGTAGGCTTATCTTACTTATTTTTTTACTTGCTAGTGTAACTTGTACAACTGTGTACTTTGAAAATTTTATTACTCACCTGCATTGTTTCTTTTTTTATAAAGAAAGTGCCCTGTTTACAATATGTTGTAACTATGGTGTCACATTTCATTTGTTGTCAGCAGTGATCGGATAATCGGCCGCTAATATACCTTCACTTTTATTCCCACAAAAGAATAATACAGAGATACAGACATGCCTTTCAGAATCCCGGATCCTGGAATCGTTTGAAATTTCTGAGATTGCTAAAAATGTTACCTGCATACAAAATATAGATAGAATTTGTTGTGGAAAAAAAAAATTTGTTAGTCTTCTGTTTGTATAAATATAAATACAACAAATTTGTAGATTCGATCACTAACCGGAATCTGATAGATAGATAAATCAATATCCACTACTTGACCACATTGTGCACATAATTTTTTATTGATATTCCATTTGTTTTGAATAAAATAAAGATATTAAATCAAAATAACTACTGCTATAATTTCATTAATTTTGTTATACTTGTTTTTACAAAATTGTTCAATCCCGGGAACATTGCACATCATCGGGCTGAGTTGTGAGCTGTCTTAGTAAATTGTGTTCGCAATGTTTACAAACATGCATGCTCATGCGGGTTTTAATCTAACTCGAATTAATTTACCAAATATTTACCTTTCAGAAAAGTGACAGACCAAGAACTGAAACAATAGTGATACAAGATGACCCTCAACCGCAAACAACGAAGTCTGATACTGTACAAATATTAGAAAATGTGATATTACCCCATACTATAGCAACCTCCTTGCCGGATTTGAATCCTCAGCCAATAGTTATTGACAATGCAGTGAATGGGTCAGAGTTTCTGAAGACTCAGAGCCATACCGTTGAGATTACCTCTAGTCCTAGTGTTGAAAGTGATGTTAAAATTGTTGGTGAGTACAGACAATAGATATGGACTTAAAGAAAACCTGATAAGACATATTTTACGTAAAAAATAATATCTCTCTTTACGGCTTTGCTGAAGTCCACTTAAATAAAGGCACCACCTTGATTTCTGACAGCCTAATCAATTCAAAGCCTCTGTTAAATTCCATCTCATCTTACAACAAATCAAATCAAAAGTCATTTATTCAAACTAGGCTGAATATCAGCACTTTTTGAACGTCAAAATTACATAAGACAGTTGCCCGGCACGCCCACCGATCACCACTTCCTAGTGCTTTAGCTGGGGAGACGAAATGGCGTGACAACCTCCCCAGCAGCACATTTGTCTGTTCAGTTAGAAGGACAAAAACACACAAAACATTAAATTAAATTATTTGCTAAGTATAGTTATTTAAATTAAATTATTTAGTAAGTAAGTATTAGTTAATAAGTGAGCTAGCACACGCCAATATTGAAAACCATACTCAAAAGAAATAAAAAATAAAAACGTAAACAGAATTTAACACACAATAAAAGCCTCCAGGCAAACAGGGCGTGCCCGCTTACATTTGCAATGCTGCATTATGTTTATTTAAGTAGCTGTAACTTGAAGTCACAAATGATAAACTAGGACCTTCGAAGTAAAATAAAGAAACAGTTAATTACTAATAACAAAACCATAGTCAGCAAGATGACAGTGTTTTAATTTGATTGGCTATTGTAATGTATCGATACCCATCGAGTCTGCAGAGTTTCTCTGGCTAGTTTAATTTGACCCTGTTTAAGTAAACAGTAAGACTAATAATACTGATATTTTTTTCAGATTCGACCACGGACGCCACTGCGACAGAGAAGTCTGATGATGTAGAACAAGTAGAAACGACTCCGTCCGGTAAAGCAAGACTGAAGTGTAACCACTGTGACAAGACTTTCAGTAGTAAACAGAGCAAATCATTACATATCAAGGTAACAAGTGTTCATCCTGACACAAGATTATGTATGCACATTAGTAACCATAGTTTATTATGGCCACCTTCTCAATCTGTCACAATCTAACCTTATCTATCTTTTAATTTCCTGTCTATAGACAATGGTGCCGATTCTGTTGTACACCGAACTAAACTAACTAAACTATCACTAAAATTCCTTACTTTTGGCTATGAGAATCATAACGCTATTCTGCAAAATAAAATCTCTAAATTTAAAAATAATTTTGACACATCTAAAATCAAATTTGGCAATTGCGACTCCACGTGATACTTGTTTGCCGTACCACGTGATTTTTTTTTAGAGCCAGAGGCGCGCATTATTTTGCAGCCTCGACATGTTTTGTATGGAGTTTTTCACTTTTTGTATGGAGTTTTTCACTTTTTGTATGGAAAATATGAAAAAAAAAATTTTTTTTTACCAACACGTTGGATTTTAAATGTTTCGGGGTTTTATAAAGGGGGTCGAAATTTTCATTTTTTTTGCGATAGGACACACCGTTTTCGAGATAAAAGCAAAAGAAAAGAAACTAGGTACAGTACTGTTTTCTGTTTTTGCATCTGAAGTCGAGGTGTTGGTGTGAATTTTAGTTCATGAAAACTAATTTTATTTCACACCTTTTTAATCGCGATTAAAAACAGGCAGATTTAGTTACGACAATCAAAATTTTTAGTGAAAAACGTAAAATTCAGAATAGCAAAATTGCCATTTTCACTAAATTATAGGTAATCTCAGTGCCATCTTAGTGCTGTCAAACTAAAATTTGGTTAAGTTGTGTCACTTTAGTCAATTTCAGAATGGGAAATCGTCGTTTGACAGGAATAAACTAAATTTTGGTGATTTTTAGTCTAGTTTAGAGAATTTTGTGACAAGAGAATCGGCAGCATTGACTAACTATACATCTCTCTGCTTTTCTTGGGGTAGGTACCCAAGAAAAGCAGAGAGATCTATAGTTTATGAAACTATACTTTATCTGTAAACGCAACTTACGGATAAAGTTACTCCCTCTAAAGCTAGGTTTTCCTAAGACTACGGTGGCCGCCACTTAGCGTCCACATTTTACGGTCGACTGACGTCACTGTAACGTTATCTATGATAGTAAGTTGGTGTTTCCCTAGAAAACGTGTCACAGAATAAATAGTAGATACAAGTACAGAAGAGGCACTTCGCGAAACAATTAATAAAAATAGCGACTCTTCCTACTAAGCAAAAAGTGCAATTCAGCTCGTATAAGCGCTCAGTGCCTAACGCGATATTCACCTAAACGTTGCCCCGCTCTCTTCTAACACGTAGCTCTGTCGCTGTTTGGCGCGGAGTGACGCGCTAGCTGTGACGCTAGGGTTGTCTATCTACCTACTTGACCACGTAATGGATCTTATGTTTGATTGTAACACAATCAATTAGGTAGATAGACAATGAATATTAAAGTCCGTCATTTGTAATTAACAAATGAAAACAAACCTTTAATCTTTAGGCTACCGCTTTGTTTAACATTACTCATTAACTTACAATAATATTTTCACATTTAGCATTAATTAAAAAGTTCGTAGAACAAAAACATCAAAAATTCTGGTTTTCACTATACTAATTTTTAATTATCTCATAAACGTGTGGACCGATTTACATGATTCAAACGGATAAAATGGTTTTAGACCTAGACCTTTCATTTGACACCAAACCAACAACAAAATCATTAAGATATCTCAACAAACAAAAATATCACATTTTCAAGTTGCTCTCGTAATTATCCAACATGTAAAAAAAATTTAAACATGTAAACGCAACATGTCCGATGCGACAGAGCAGCTAAACTGGGATTTAAATGTTGTAAAAAACTGGTCTGATCGATTTGGGGTGGCGGTTAATCCCGCCAAGTGTCAGGCTATCATAGTGGGGAGCCCCTACAGCATGAAGAAGCTGAACGGCTTAACTGTGCCATCTGTAATCTTCGACAACTCGGTCATCCCGTTTAGCTCTGATGTTAAAAGTCTTGGTCTGCATGTCGACACTTGTCTAGACTGGCGAAAGCAGGTCACGACTGTAAGTCAGGAAGTCACTGGAACGTTGCGGTCGCTCTATGGGTTGAAAAATCTTCTCCCATCACACATAAAAGCAATGCTTGTACAGGCCCTTATATTTCCTATAATTGACTATGGGGATGTGTGTTACTATGACCTGAATGCAGATCTCCTCAATAAACTTGACCGCCTTCTCAATAACTGCATTCAATTTGTTTTCAATCTTCTTAAGTATGACCATTTATCTGCGCACCAACTGCTTTTGAAATAGTTACCCATTCGTCAGCGCAGAGAGTTGAGGGCTCTGTCTATGTTGTTCTCTATTCTGGACAAATCCACTTCTCCTTCTTACCTGACGTCCCAAATTCAATATTTATGCACTGCCCATAGTAAAAATCTTCGTTCCACCAACAATCGTCTTCTACTATGTCCTTCTCACCGTTCCGGATTCATTAATTCTTCTTTCTTTGTGCAGGCGGTTTTTCTTTGGAATGCGCTCCCTCTGAATATCAGGACAGCAACCAGTCGGTTATCTTTTAAAGTGAAGACACATGAACATAACTGTCAGAAGTTGGCCGAAACATCCCAGTGCTGAGTTGTTGGATTCGTTTTCTCCTCTTCCGATCGTTATTTCTCCTGACCAAGGTTTATTTTGTTAATATTTATGTATTAGTATTGTGACATAATAGGTCACATCACTATTTTAGTGCTTGTATTTTAAAGTCATTTCCAAGCGATCTATCCCGTATGTTGCACCTGCCATGGTATATCTCTGCATCACCCTAAGGTTGACTGGTAGAAAATGCCTCAGGCATTAAGTCCGCCTTTGTACAGTATTTTTTTTTACTTGTGCATAAATTTTTAATAAATAAATACATACTTAAATAAATAAACGCGTGTCAATTCTTTTAAAAACTATCTTATTAAACGTTAAAACTAGGGTTCTTTATGACTGTACCTACTAAGCTACTTGTTACCTAATTAACTTATAGATGGGGTTTCGTTACCGACATAATTCACACGAAAATGAAGTTTTATCATAGTTTTTAAATGAATTTTTACTTACCTTTCCTCATCTACAGGTAATGAAAAAAATTACACTCTCTCGTCTCCTTGTTTTGACACACATCCGTCCAATGAGCAATGCTTTAAACCAGCTATTCTTGTTTTCACTATTCGAAACTTATTTAAAATATTACGCACTCGCGAGCTTTGGGCGCGAACGGTGACAATCGACTGGCGCAGTGGCGGTGGCACCACGCGAAAGTCTTGTAGACATTTATCGCTGTAGGTACGGCCGAGTGAAGGAGGCTTGAGCCTGTTTTGACACTGTCGTGTCAAACCCCGCCGTCATCATTGTCATGTGGCGGCCACCGCTGTCGTAGAAGCGGTGAAAGTAGCACCGCAGAAGCGGTAGAAGCCGTGACCGCTCACATAGCGTCCACAATTTACCGCTGAATGACGTCACTGAAACGTTATTTATGAAACTAAGTTCGTGTGACCGTAAAGTCAAACCCCGCTGCCCAAAGATTTGCCCTTACCATACCGCGAAAAAGTGTCCCTACTGAGAAGAGTCTATATCTATAATAATAATAAAGCTGAAGAGTTGTTTGTTTGAACGAGCTAATCTCTGGAACTACTGGTCGGAATTGAAAAAATATATTTGCATTTGAAAGCTCATTACGCTAGGACCGTCAAAAATAACGCTAAGTTCGAAAACGAAATAATAACGCGGGCTGCGATGCGATGCGACGGGGCGGGTCGAGAGGACCAGAAATTTCGCGCGGATGAAATTGTGGGCAGAATCTAGTTAATCCTTTATAGCGTTTCCATGACAATCAAGTCAAGTCACTGCATCATTGTGTGTCAGAGGTTTCAAAACGAAACAAACACGACTATCTTCTGACGCGGTAGGGCGGATCTAACGATTTAAATCTTTGCCACTGTCATCATTTTCATGACAGCCGTCACGGCGGCCGTTATGTGCGGTCACAACTTTTCTAGGAAACCGTGTCTTTAGGCCTTACCACAAGCTACGATTGGTGAGGTGATGTAATTTTTCACAACGTACAATGTTATTTTCCAGGCATCGCATCAAGGTGAGCGCCCATACGTATGCGGTGAATGCGGCTCGCGGTTCGCCTACCCGCGCTCGCTCGCGTTACATGCTGTATCGCATCGACGACGCGCCGGTAATTCTAAGGGCTACGCTTGTGACCTGTGTGGGAAGGTAATGTTTCTACATCTATTATAATTCTGCCTATGAATATTTGACGCGCCAGGTTCAGGAATGCAGATCAATAGATTTTTTAATATAAACTTTACTATCACTGTTCCAAAGTGCAAAGAAGATGCGCTCGATGATTGGCGAGAAGCCTTTTCACGTCTTGTCGATGTTCGTGCAATTTTGCACTGAATGCCACTTCCAATAATCATCGTGTCATTAGTTAGCCCTCTGTTTTGACCTCGTTTTTAGTCAGTGCGGAGCCTAATTTAACAAATAATATTGCATTTTACTTTTTTATTGCACCTCAACATTTTAATGTCTAGTTTGATTGGGTAATGGATTGAAACTTCCAAAAAGTTTCTTACATTCAGTCAATATTATTTAACTTCCATACATTGCAGGTCCTCAACCACCCATCGTCGGTAGTATACCACAAAGAAGCCGAGCACGCGGGCCAGCGATACGTGTGCAACAAATGCGGCAAGTCGTTCAAACACAAACAGTTGCTTCAACGACACCAGCTCGTGCACTCACAGGACAGGCCTTATAATTGTAAGGTAAGCTACTTACTCATCATACTGTGTCTACTCTAATGTAATACCAAAAATTCCCAAAATTAAGGGCCATTCGGGAAACACACCGTTTTATTACAAAACACGATCAAACTTTAGCCCGAGCCAGTTGTTGTATTTCGAACCTTATGCCGACTTTAGTATAGTTCTTAATACAAAATTGACAACCTAAGACCAAACTAAGTTGTCAGTTTTGTAAAAGGAACTGTATTTCGACTTATGTTAGGGTCTTATTTCAAAAACAGGCTTGATGGTTTAATTAAACCATATCTAAAGAATAACCTTGTTTTGTAATAAGGCCGAAAGAGTTGCTACAATGACACTGGCACGTCTGGCATTGTGATGATATGCCAAGATACTTAATGGCGCTGTTACCGGTTACCATGTATCGAATATAGATTGATAACTGAGGGGCAATTATCGTACATAAAAATCGTTCAAATTCAAGTCGCAATCTCATCTCAGCGACCATCAATGTCAAAAATGTATGTAAATTGATTCTATTTTTGACAAATTAAGACTGAGACCAGACTGCGAACATTCTTAAAATTACGGGAATTGCCCCTCTGATGTTATCCACTGATAGAATGAATCTCCTCTAGATCTTTGACGACACGGTTGGCGCAGTGGTTAAGCGATTGACTGCTGCGTTACGTGTCGCGGGTTCGATCCCCGCACGGAACAAATATTTGTATGACCTGCAAGTAGTTGTTCCGGGTCTAGCTGTTTGTGTATGTGAGTTTATATGTTTGTAAACGCACCCACGATACAGGAGAAATTCCTAGTGTGGGGCAACGTTTTGTTAAAAGAAAAGAAAAACAGGTTTAAGAGTGTTGGTTCGATTTAGCCCAAGTCAAAATGTACACGACCTATCGAACGGCGTACGCACTGCGGCACACTACAATAGTACAATGAGCGCTAAACAGCTAGCACGAATAATTTTGATACTTTTATTTATTTAGGATGTATTTTATGATTTTATTTTTTGGATTTCGATCCAAAAAATAAAACATTACAACAGTTACACAACAGTTAACAGTTTATTTTCATTTATTACAACAGTTCGCTGTTGTAATAAATGAAAACAAGCTAACTTTAGAGTAAGTACTTATTTAATTTTAAAATCGCACATCTCTAATTCTCATTGACCGACTTTTTCTTGGGTCGATCATCTCAGGCAATAGACATTTATCGTAGAATTCCAATAACTTGGATTCCATTTTTGTTTTCCAAAAGCCGTCGTCTCGAGTAATTTTTGTGGTCTTCACAGCGAATTCCTGTCCTGTCCACACCGCAAACAAACAAACATTTTTTTGACTGAAAAAAAAAATTCATTTCTATCAATGACTAAACGTAATTAATCTACGTAATACGCACAGTCAACCGAACGTCAGTCCTTACACTTGAACTATAATCACACATCGGACACTTCATACAACGCTCGTAAAATATTATTTATAATATCTATTACTACTACTTAACCAAATGATGTTTGTACACGTGCAAATGTGTGCGTGAACTCTAATAGGGTAGGTTGTCGTGCGCAGCGTTTTTAATTAACGTAATTAGCGTAACTAATAGTTATCTACTATGTTACTACACTATGAACATGGGGGGGAACAACACAACACCCATGATGAAAAAACCGAAAATTTTCCTCGGCACCTTCTTGGATTTTCATATTGACGTCATTTTCCTAATCAACGGCCCCAAGAACCATGAAAACGACACCCATGATGAAAAAACCGATTCTTTTTCTCGGCGCCATCTTGGATTTTCAATTTGACCACATTTTCGTTATCAGCGACCCCAAAAACCAAGAAAACGATACCCATGATGAAAACACCGAAAATTTTCGTCGGCGCCATCTTGGATTTTCATTTTGACGTCATTTTCGTTATCAGCGACCCCAAAACCATGAAAACGACACCCATGATGAAAAAACCGAAAATTTTCCTCGGCGCCATCTTGGATTTTCAATTTGACCACATTTTCGGTATTAGCGACCCCGAAAACCATGAAAACGACACTCATAACGGAAAATCCAAAAAAAACCACCTTCAAGTACATAAAAATAACAGGCGTGATGTTATGGTTACTCTACTGAGTAAACCTCGGTGGCCATGTCACGCAAAAGTCCATGCGCGCATTTGTCTTTTCGCGCAAGTGTCCTTCGCGCCATCAACTGCACATAATAATCTGTGGTACAGGCGCTTTTGACTAGTCGAAAATAAGTACATTTCACGCGGTTGAAAGTCGCGGGTGGAAGCTAATAAATAACCAACCTTTTAGCTCTTGCCTTAGTCATACTTTCAAAAATTTTCCATTTTCTCTTTCTTATAGTTCTCTTTGATTTATTTCCCATTCCGTCTGAAACATAATTTTGTTGTCACTATCAAATAAATTCGGTTATATGTAGTAAGGAAGTAACTTACGATCACACAATATTGCTGGTCATCAAAAATAAAATACTATTTACTTACCAAAGTACTAAGATTTGACGATCACACTTTACGTTTGCTATCCGTGTACGCACGATAAAGGTCAACAGGGGTCAGGGAGACCGCCCAGCGAGGTGTCCTCTCTCTCTGGAAAGGCTCACTGCCGACTGATTTGAATCGGTTCGTACGCAGAGTTTTATAGTAGTTTTAAAATATTTATAGAAAAATAATAGAGTTATTTTTGTTGATTTTTTTTGGTGTAAATTATAAAGAAGACATTCTTCTATTATAAATAAGTATAAATTATATTAAACTAAGTAAGGTAGATGGTGAAAATAATCATTTTATCGACTGCAATTTCTAAAAAAATCATATTCTTTGGATTTTTATTTCTTAAGATATGAGTCTAAAATAAAAAATCCTTCTAATTACAAATTTTGTTAAGGATATTTCCAGTTAGATAAAAAATTTTGTTTGTTAGATCTATCAGTAATTTCAGATATTACTAGCTTCGAAATTGACACTGAAAGTGAAATCAAGTAAACCTCTGTTCAGTTATCTTGATGGTTTTCACAAATATTGTATTAATCGAAAAAACCTCTTAATTAGAAAAACAGACAACAATATTTCCTAAAGTTATTATTAGTAATTCTTATGTTTGTAAGATTAGTGGTTGTTGGACAATCTGGTTTGAAAAATCACGTTTTTAAGCCAAGCAGCACACGGACCGAGTAAACGCTCTTAATTGTCACAGAAACATGTGCACATAATAATATAAGCAAGTTAATTGGAATCAAAAAACAAAACTGATCTTTAATCACACAACAGAAATAGTCTGCATTCGACATTGTGGTACTAATAAACATTGTTTTGGTAGACATACAAGAAAGTATTTCAGGAAGTGCCAAAACCGGCAATATGAAGAGTTGCCGGAGATATGTGCGCTTGGAACGGCCTTTATGTGCTGGCTAGTGGAACCTAGAAATCTGCTGATTCGTAGAAAAGTGCGATACCTACGCAGTGTAGTATTTTAACAACATAATATTCTTCAAATCCTTAGTTATGCAGCGCATCATTCAAGACGAAGGCGAACTTACTAAACCACTCGCTGCTACACACCGGCGTCAAGAAGTTCTCGTGTGAGATATGCAAGCACAAGTTCGCGCACAAGACTAGTCTCACGCTGCATATGCGGTGGCATACTGGTGAGAGCCTTTATTAACTGTTTAGAAATGTATGGTCGTGGAGGAAGCATTAGGAGTATAATAGGATTGTTGCACATGGTGTTCTGTCAACCCTATGGCAAATAAACGTCAGTTTATGATTTTTTATGTTTTCTGTATATTAGGTAAAGGGTAAAATAAAATTAGCTAGCGAAACTCTGCAGTCGTGATGGGTAACTAAATTTGATTTGATTTTTATTTTTAGTAAATGAAATCGTGTAACATTTAGGAAGGCTTTATTAAATTGTTATATTTTTAAAGAGTTTATTTTTGAGGCAGTATCCATAAAATCTATCAAGGTCTTGTTGTAAATACTGGCAGTCGCGAATATTCTTACAGGTGGTGTAAATTTTCATATCGTCTGCATACATCAAGAATTTTGTGTTGATAAAACAACGTTTAATGTCATTAATAAACAATATGAATAGAAAAGGACCCAATACTGACCCCTGTGGAACCCCGGATTTAACAACTATAGAGTCCGATTCATGCCCATTAATGACGATCTTCTGAGTTCTATTGAAAATGTATGAAGCAAACCATCTGAGTAAATTGCCGCGTATACCATTAAAGGCAATTTTTTCCATGAGCAGGGTGTGATCCACCTTGTCAAAGGCCTTCTGAAAATCCGTGTAAACAGCGTCAACCTGTACCCGGCGGTCCATATTTTCAAAAAGATAGTTCACAAAGGTCATGAGGTTAGAGGTGGTAGAGCGACGTTTGACAAAACTATGTTGTTCGGGTGTGATAAGATGACGGATATGAGGATATAAGGCACTGTGCACAAGTCGTTCAAAAACCTTTGACAAAGTGGATAGAATGGAAATGGGCCGATAATTCTCAACATTATTTTTATCGCCGCTCTTGTACACAGGGGTCATAGAGGCTCGTTTCCAAACTGCGGGAAACACCCCTTCCTTCAAACACTTATTAAAAATTATATATAAGGCAGACAGAAGACATGTGGTCAGCTGTACTTATGAAGAAGGAGGGTGGTATGCCATCGGGTCCAGCTCCTTTAGAAGAATCAAGTGCCTTCAATGCTGTATGTATTGATTCCTGTGGCAAGTAGATGTCAGAGATACATGGCGAATTGTCTTCGTAGCAATTAGACGGTTGCCACATGTCTGGGTCAAAGGTAGAGGGTTCATATACCGAACAAAAGAAAGTCGAGAACAAATTCCATATTTCCTTGGGGTCGTCGGAAGAAACATTCTTGTAAAACATATTAGCAGGGTACTTAGCTTTTATCGTGTTTAGATATCGAGAGCAATCGCGTCTGTGAAGATTACAGTTTATTTTTTTTATATGTTTTAAGTGAGTACACTAACTACGAACGATTATCCCACAAAAACAATCATCAAATTAATTTATCTTTATCACGTTTAGATACCGATACCCATCACGTCTGCGGAGATTTGCTAGCTAATTTAATTTGATACTGTATATTATAACACCATTTTCTTTTTTCAGGTCAAAAGCCCTACACCTGCAATGTTTGCCGCAAGAGCTTTAGTCAGAAAGGCAACCTGTCCGAACATGAACGCATCCACACCGGAGAGAAGCCCTTCCAATGCTCTCTGTGTCCGCGCAAGTTTACTACCTCCAGCCAGCATCGGTTGCATGCGAGGCGACACAACTCTGATAGACCGTTCACTTGCGCGCATTGCGGGAAGAGGTATCTATGTTACTGTGATGATAAATTATATTTAGTAAGTAAACAACGACTTATCGCTTTTGACTTGACAAATATTTTTTAAATGTAGATTTATGATTTCCCTATATCTATCTCGCTTGCACTTACGGGCCTTATGGAGCCGCTTAGTGAAGGGCGTAACAATAAAAGAAATATATCGATAAGTAACGTTTATTATCAAATCTTGTTCATACAAGCGTACAGATCATTAGTGACTTATCGACACCACGTGAGCAGGTAGCCGTTTACCGTTAACGGTCCCGGCGCGCTGCACATTCCTATCTCTATTGACATTTATGGCCTCACGACTCAGTTGATAACGCGCTAACTATAACACCCTAGTAACAGCGTTATGTGAACCAATAAATGGCCAATAAAAGGCTCAATCGACAACACGTGTGACCTTGTTAACTAAGAAACAAAAATTCTAATTTAATAAGAGACAGCTTCATCACTGGAGGAACAGTTTTCTCCTTTCAAAAAACTCCCACAAGAAATCGATTAATGTCATGTCAAGCCAATCGCAAGGTGTTGAATAATTATAACTTTGAAAAAAATCGACTGAGCACTGTAGCCCGTATCTGGGGCCGTACTATGACGTGTTAATTCCATCATTGTTCCAGCGTGAAAGAGAGACGAAGCTATACATCACCGATAGCACTATCTCTTTTCCGCAACGGAATCATGATGGAATTAACACGTCATAGTACGGCCCCAGGCCGCCGCACAGGCAGTGGTTCGAAATCGACGCTCCGTGGACATTGAAATCAAAATTTCTTTAGACGAGAAATAATAATCGGAACGGCTTTATTTCAGTATTATTTATAATATTTAGTAATATGACAGCTATAGACAGCACCATCTCAGAAAACCAAAAATTGTATCAAGAAAAACACAAGTCGTTTTTCTCCCAACTTAATACATTTTAAAGCCTGCGGTTTATATGGGGTGTTGTCCCATGCGAGGCGATTCCGAAATGCTATAACACGCACACCCAGTCGCGTCGCTTCACTCACAGCAGAGTGTTGAATTTCGAGAAATTCAGTTAGAAGTTTTTACGTTGATTTAGGTGTAATCTTGAAAAATATACAAAGTAATTGACTTTAATGTGCTAATTTTCTTAAAAATAATAAGAAATAATAGAATATACAATAAAAATAGATGAAAAAACGACTTTTGTGTTTTTCTTGATACAATTTTTTTTTTTTTTTCTGAGATGGTGCTGTCTATAGCTGTCATATTACTAAATATTATAAATAATACTGAAATAAAGCCGTTCCGATTTTTATTTCTCGCCTAAAGAAATTTAGATTTGAATGTCCACGGAGCGTCGATCTTTCGGCACTGTCGGCATACCACTCACCGGGCGCGCGCAGGTTCGCGTCGCGCGGCTCGTGGGCGGCGCACGTGCGACGCTCGTGCGGCGCGCGCGCGCACCGCTGCGGCGCGTGCGGCCGCACGTTCGCCGAGCGCTGGCCGCTGCTCAAGCACCTGCGCACGCACGAGGCCGAGCCGCCCGTGCGCTGTCCGCACTGCCCGCGGGCCTTCGCCGACTGCGCCAACCTTAACAAGCATAAGAAGGTATGTACTCTCCGACATCCGTAATGGGTCGACTGCCCCATTGGTCTAGAGGTCGCAAACGTGACTGCGGAGCGTCTTCCAGATCCAATCTGAGGTCGAGACGAGCCCGGAGTCCAATAGATAAAATACAGGGTGGCAGGAACTTCCACGCACAAACTAACCATGAATTCAGCAAATTATTCTAGATACGTCATTACGCTCTAGCGCGTGCGCGACGTATAGCGCCATCTGCACGCACACTATAAATAGGTATTACCGACACCGGTGCATCTCGCTGATCTCGCTCGTCAGTACGTATTTACTTGCGAGGCCATCATGTCGTCTGTTGGTGCGACGAATCTTTACATGTGACGTATGTATGCGGATACGCGAGTTCCACACACCTCTAGCCGAATTAAACAAAAGCCTGTATTTCAGTTATCAGCGCCAAAACCCTCAAATAATAAACATACCATATTGATTATTCATAACATACCATAACAAGCTGATACAATAAAACAATAGAATCATTAAAGACAATATTATTGTCCGAATATGGCAAAAATGAAGAATAGCAATCAAAATTAAAATGGAAAGCCTAGATTTATGCGCGACTGATTGCATTAGGCTCGCCCCCTATTACAACCGAAATGGGGGTGTCCTGTACACCTCTGTAGACGGTACACCCTTATTCCGGATGTCTACAGAGGTGTACAGTACAACGTCACGCCTGCATCAAGCAAGCAAGCGTGACTTTATGTAATAAAAATCGTAAAACTACTACATTTCCAAAACATCTTGCGCATACAAAGTATTAATCGTGTATTCCAGTGTACCTTGCACTCAAATGTAATTAACACAACAATTTTCTGCCCACAGCAAGTCCACAAACAGATCAGCTTACTGGCGACCGCGAACCAACCGGTTCATACACCCATTCCTCTGAAGATAGAAGAACCAGACACTCCTCTCATTCAGTTGGAGGAACAGACTGTTTCCCTCCCGGAGACATCTCCCGTCAAGTTACTGCAGGAAGCCACGGAAGATGAGTTGGAAGAGAGAGTTATATACGTGACGTATGATGTGGATGATGCTGAATCGCCTGCCTTCCATATATTGGACCCTGAACAGGTGAGCACAAATCTCATAAATATGACTGGTTCTATTAGGTTTTCAATAACCAATGAAAGCTTGAGTAAAAAAAAAGATATTACCAGGGGGTTGCATGATTGAATTACATCATAAATTATTTACTTTGCCGGTTATAAGCGACAGCCTCACCCGTAAGTGTTGTCTTAAAGTCTTGTTGAGCTCCTTAAGTTCTTAGTTGAGTTGCACGGTTACTGACAAATCCGTGCACTGACTGGACAAATCCACTCATTCTGTGTGGTTCTTTCCTCAAAAGACCATTTCAGACACCGGTCTACATAGCCTTCACATGATCTGACCAAGATTCTGTCTGGACTTTAAAAGTGACTGCAACCTCTGAGTTTGTTTCTATGCCAACTTACGTTTACTTGTGGGTTTGCAAATGGCGCTACGTGAACCGCGCTTTCCAGCTTGTATGCCACTTTACCCTAGATTTATTTTCGAATATAAAGTAGCAATAGCTCTAACAGTGTTGAACAAAAAATATACTTATTCCAGGCAGCGACTCTGGATGACAGTAAGGTGCTAACATCATGCGAGCTATACTCGGGCCCCTCCCTCCTCGTCCCGCAGCCCGAATACGAGCAACTAGAGCTGGAACACGAGCAATTAGAACTGGAGCACGAGCAGCTTGAGCAGGAAGAACTCGAACAGCTGCCTGAAGAGCTTGTGTTGGAAGGACATGATCAAAATATGCCTGTAAGTGTTACGATACTTTAGATACTGCTTACTGCATATAATTTTTTGTGTATTTGCAGATTTTTCAGATAATAATATAGTTTATTACTTACCAATGAAGATATTATTATCTAGATCTCTTTTTATTTTTTTTTCATGTTTTTTTTTTTTTATCTTATCATGTTTGTCTGCGCATCACTTCAAAGTGCTTGACCTATTCTGCTATTTATTTTTTTGGTGTATTTGTAATTGTCAGTACAAGGTTTGTAAGAAAGATAATATTCCCGTATCCGTGTTGCCAGTTTTCAGCAAGGTATTTGAAAAGGTAATGCTTAATCAAATGCTCATTCATTTAAAAACACCAATAAAATCTTACACAATCAACAGTATGGTTTCACCAAGGGACGTTGTACGACTGACGCCGGGGTCACTTTATTAAGACACATATTTACGGCGTGGGAAGAGGCCCAAGACGCCATAGGAAACTTTTGTGACCTCTCCAAGGCATTTAATTGCGTCGATCACGAAACCTTGCTCTTGAAACATGAGCATTATGGACTTGGAATACTTGCGCTCAGTCTAGTAAAATCTTATTTAAATGATAAGCAGCAGCAAGTTCAAATAAATGGTGTCAATTCACTTAGTTTAAAAGTAGAAATGGGAGTTCCACAAGGCTCGATATTGGGTCCTTTCCTCTTTTTAGTGTATATTAATGATCTACTCCATTTATTAAAAAATAAACCACAAATGGTGTTATTTGCTGACGATACTTCTTTAATTTTTAAGGTAGAAAGAAGTGCTACAAATTTTGACGACGTTAATAACGCCCTACTGCAGGTCCATAATTGGTTCACTGCTAATAATTTAGTATTAAATGGAAAAAAAACTAAGTGTATACGATTTTCTTTACCTAATGTCAAAAGTAGTGATTGTGAGATAGTATTGAATCAAGAGAAACTAGAATTCGTCGATAAAACTGTTTTCCTGGGGATCACGCTCGACTCGAGGCTACAATGGGGTCCTCATTTAACTTCTCTGGCGGGACGGCAAAGTTCAGCAGCATATGCTGTCAGAAAAATCCGTCAATTTACCGATGTAGATACCGCGAGGGTAGTCTTCTTTTTTCGAGTTTCTTGCCCGTTCTTCTCCATAGGTACCTACTACGCTTTGGAATGGGCAACTAGCTTCATATTTCTGACTGACCGACCACTTGACAATTCAAAAGTGCCTGTAAATGGTTTAATTGAAATAAATGCTTTGAGTTTGAGTTTTGAGTTTGAAAAATCGTACGGAAGAGTGAAAGTTTGTATGAAGTTCGTAATTTTTGGCGATGGGAATTCCCATCAGGCGCACGACTTGTTTATTATTACATTGCGGCCCATTATCAATTATTGCAATTATTAAGAATAGATGTATGTGTATATTTCTAGGTAACAGATGAGCAGGGTAATCCGCTACACTTCACCATGCAGGACGGCACACGACTCGCCATCACTTCAGCCGATGGAAAGTCTTTACAAGTAAGTTTAGGAAATATCAATGTTGTTCAATAAAAAGTAATGATATTTGGAATGCGATAATGCATAAATTTATATTTAATTTTAATATTGTTTCAGGTGATAACACATGATGGTCAAACTATACCTGTTGAGATTAACGGATACGCAGATGAGGAGGTAAATATTCTTTTCACACTAACACATGCAAATCGTCAACATTGACCAGAGTAACAGCGATGAGTGCTAAAAATCTATGCGCCATTTCCTCTAACGAAAATATTGAAAAATCAATGCGACAAATTGTCTAGTAACTGCTGCGATCATCACAGCAAATACGTGCGCTTGACAATTTGTCACATAATTTTAGCGTTTATTTTCTTTTGAGTATGGAGGGTAGAGGTAAGGAGAATCGTCTCTGTGTATGAAAAAGTGTCCGTTAAAACGTGCTACATAAGGGTGGCGCTACAGTAGCCACCGCGTAAATTGTAAAAGTAATAATTTTAGGTTATGTTTACAAAATAATGTTGGACTACGTAAATTGTTGAGGTATGGTATACTGGACTGTCACTAACTACTCTAGTCACTAAAAATATTAAATTTTCTAACTCGGCATACTGCAGTCCGTTAACAACTGCTACATTCATACCACACAATTTGCCTACGCTAGCGCCATTTAGGAGGCTTTTTGAACTATTATTTACTGTTTATGCTGGACACTTTCAACTTTCCCCACTTAAGAGATAGTTCTCCTTACCTCTACACCCATCCTTGACGAATCGAAATTGTGTCCATAAAAAATAATCAAGTTATTTTATTTGTTTTCCAGGAGGTGGACAATCCCGACACAATAGTTCACCAGCTGAACCTACAGAAGAGCATCGACTCTAACGTATCGTCGCCCGTTACACATTACTTTACCATTGTTTAAATAATGTATTGTTTAGAACGACTACGTTTACAGGTGGGCGTAGATTTATATGCATCTGAATTAATTCGACACGCTACCCCGCGCTGTATTCGTTTGTAAGTAGAAGAAATAGTTACCAAAGCAATCACTTGCCATGATTTTATGGTAATGTTTTGATGTTGATGGTTTGTTGTAAGTAGCTGATTATACGCGTTTGCTAGGTACAGGACCACGGCTACTCTGAGGGCCAAGTATAGTGGTTGTAATCGTCTTAATTAAAACAAGTATTTATTTAATATACATTATTGGTTTAAAATAATATTCAGAGATTTTGATTGTTGTGTGATTCTTCGCGAATCTCTCCCCTGAGAAGATTTTATATTTAACCTCGTGCGCAAAGCTTGTACTTTAGCAGCATCGATTAGTATCCTGTTTATATACTTCTGTGTCTGTATAAATTACTAGCATTGTCCAAACTACATTCAAAATTAACCTCTCTATATAATTTATAATAATATAAGTTGTTAACTTCCTATTTTGTCGCAATGTTGATTGATGGATCTCTTAATAAATATTATTAATTTTAACTACTATACGTAAATTATAATTGTAATTATTTAATTAAGTTACTAATTGAAATACACCGTCATTAAGTTTTCGGAAATGCCGTCGCTAATGTAACACTAGTACAATAAATAATTTAGTCACAATTTTTTGGCCAATAGTTTTAGACAGTATTATTGTAATTCAGTTTAATATAATGATAATTGTTATGTAAATATGGAATAATAAAAGGTCTTTTTATATGATTAAAAATAGTTTTTTTACCTACACTAAATGACTTCATAATATAATAAAAATGTGGAAGAAAAATGATTGATATACTTTTCGCAGTTTGATCTCATTAAAATAAAGCCCCAACACAATGGCAATAATTGGCATGTGTATAATGCATGGGAGGACAAATGCGATGCGTTGGGCATCTTTTGCGATTTGTTCAAGGCATTCGATTGTGTTCTTCATGAAACATTAATCAGGAAACTGCACCCCTACGGAATCCGTAGCACCTCTCTGGATCTTCTTATTTCTTACTTAAGTGATAGGATTCAGAGAGTTGATGTTAACGGAAATAGATCACCCGGATCGGTAGTAAAAATGGGGGTCCCTCAAGGCTCAATTCTTGGTCCATTTTTATTTCTTATTTATATAAATGACTTGCCTTACCTCATAAAGGATAAACATGATATAGTGTTGTTTGCAGACGACACTTCACTTTTATTTAAACTCAAACGTCAGCAGCTGGTTACTGACAATGTAAATAGCGCCCTCGCAAAAGTATTTAACTGGTTTAACGTTAATAACCTTCTTAACGAGAAAAAAACTAAATGTATTAAGTTTACGTTACCACATGTTAGACAGGTAGAAACAAGTGTTCTCATAAAGGGGGAAGAGTTGAAACCCGAAAATACTACAGTATTTCTAGGCGTAACTTTGGACGCCAAGCTGCAATGGGGCCCCCATATAGATAAAATGTCAAAATAGCTTAGCTCTGCAGCATACGCTGTTAGAAAAATTCGTGGTTTAACTGATTTAGAGACAGCCCGTTTAGTATATTTTAGTATTTTCATAGTGTAATGTCGTACGGTATTCTGCTGTGGAGAAATGCCGCCGATATTCAGACGATTTTTGTTTTACAAAAAAGGCCAATTCGTTCCATCTATAAATTAAGTCCCAGACACTCCCTCAGAGACAAATTTAAAGAGATTAATATAATGACTGTGCCTTCTCAGTATATTTATGAAAATCTTTTGTATGCACATAAAAATATTAATCTGTTTTAAAAAATACAGTGATATCCATAGTATAAATACTAGGAACAAACACAAATTTGTTGTTCCTACAATCAGGCTCAAGAAAATAGGTGGCTCGTTTAGATGCCAAATTGCCAATGTATATATTTTTTATAATAAACTTCCTAGCCACATTCAAGAACTAAGCCTTAAATAAATTCAAATGTTTTATAAAAAGGAAACTATGCCAGAAAGCCTATTATACTGTCAAATACTTTATTGAGGACAAAAAGGCTTGGGAGTGAGCTGTTCCAATAAATTTACACAGGGAATGTTGATTTATTTTATTGTTTTTTTGCTAACTATTGTACTTTTAATCTTTGCTATAAGTATCTATAACTTTTTACATATACAATGACATGAATATTTACTGTATAAAGTATTATATTATTTTAATTGTTGTGAATGGGAGGACTATTCTATGTGGGTCATTGTTCCAGTTTTAATCATGTTCTGGCAGTTTGAGTAGTTTATGTGGCCTACCCAAATGTCCTTTCTTTGGTATTGTTCGTCGAATCGTTGAGCTCCTTAAGTTCTGAGTCGAGCTGCACGGCTACTGACAAATGCGTGCACTGTCTGGACAGGTCCACTCACTCACTCACTCACTGTGTGGTTCTTTCCTCAAAAGACCATTTCAGACACCGATCTACGTAGCCTTCACATGATCTGACCAAGATTCTGTCTGGACTTTAAAAGAGACTGTGACCTCTGAGTTTGTTTCAGCCTTTCTTCTCAGAGTAGGTAATCAGATAGGAAACGCCGACCATTGCTTGCGACCATCCGCCCGATCGCATCGTAATATTTGATAGCCAGGAAGCACAAATTCCGCGTTCCGAATCGCTTCATTAAGGCCCGATTCGGTAATAGCAAATAAATCAGATCCTGATGATTCCAGAAGTGATAATAATTGTGTTACCTTAGTTCTGAGTCCTCGGCTTATACAGGGTGGCCCAAAAGTCGTGGATCAAACGCAACTAGGGGTTAGGTGGGGTCATCAGCTGCAAAAAGTTGTTCTACGGGAGGTCCTTAAGGTCAACCCCTGCAGAGTATAATTTATTTTGAGTTTTTATGAGAAAATTGACTTTTTTTAACTAATTCTTATTGAAATTCGAAAAAATCTACATCCTGTATCTTTTTTATAATTTTCACTAGATTGGTACTGATGAGTACTTGCCTTAGACATGCTATTTATGGGGTGCCTGGCAGAAAACCTCCCCGAGTGCTCAGTGACTGCTGGTCCTTTTGTTTTCTTGAGGACGAGCAGGCGCTGGGCCGGTGCACCCTGGGTGCGGGCAACAGTCTCCTCGTGAGGGGTGGGAAAGAGGAGACTGTTGTCCGTGGCGAATTTCTGCCGGAGCGGAGGAGTCGCCCCCGAGGGCTCTCTACCTGCGCTCTGCAGCTGCAGAGTGCACGACTAGCGAGCAAGGTGGGGTAGACCGCGGGCCGTTCTACAGTCCGCGGTCTAGGGGTCTCCGCGGCGTGTACGTCGCGGTGCCTGAGGTGGGGAAGACCGTGGGTTGCTCCTCAACCTGCAGTCTAGGGGCATCCGTGGCGAGGTGCTTGAGCCACGGTGCCGGATAGGTTAAGGTAGTTATAGGTTAGTTTAGGGAAAAAAAAAAAAAAAATATTATATAATAATAATAAAAAATAAAAAAATATATTAGGTTAGTAGCATTAGTTTGTAGATACCGAGCAGCGGGCGGTATATCCTGCACCAGAGGCACCCGCGGGCCTCGGGAGGATCAAATACCCTCCCAAAAAGAGCGGCCGCATCGCCTTGGGGAAGCGATGTGCGTACCACCCATTCGTATTATGGAAATGTCTAAAATTATAAGTGATTTGTCGTGCGACCCGGCTGACGCCCGGCGCTCGCAGGTACCCGGTCCTGCGAGTGATAAATTGGTTACCGACGGACGCGCAGGGGTAGGCGACCAGGCCCCTGTTGCTGATAATATTACTGGAAACAGTCGTTTAAAACATATTGACGGAGGGCCGTGTGGACCGTCTTCCGTTAGGAAACGTCCACGCGACCCTGCCCTGGTGGGAGGTGGGTCGGTGGATCTGTCCTCAGATGAGGAAGGCCTGCTGGCCCCGAAGTTGTCGACCGCGAGGAGAGGTCGGCAGGCTTCGAGAGGGGTGAGTGCTTCACGGCCGCGGAGAGACGCACAGGGTAGGTTCGTGCGCCCCAATACTCCGGCGGCCAGCGAAGCAGAGAGTGACTTGGGGGTCACTACCGAGGACCCTGGTGGCGAGAGTTGTGCCTCGCTAGGGAGCTCAAAGGCGGAGCTCAACGCCACCAGAAGAGAGCAGCGCAAAGCCGTCGCGGCCGACGAAGTGTCGGAAATGGCCCGACGCGCTGCTCTAGCGGCGGAAGGGGTGGAACCATCTGCGGTGGCCCTAAGTCAGCTTGCCTTGGACGGGGTGGACTTAGTCCTGAAGGTTGCCACCAAATCCGGTAGCCTGAAGGGCACGTTCACCCGCGGGCTGAAGGAAGCTGCCGCGGACATTAAGGAGGCGGTTGGCATCCTCCTCAACAGGACGACCTCAGACGAGGTCGCGAAGTTGCAGGAGGAAAACAGCCGTCTCCGAAATGATTTGGAGGACCTCCGGCGACAAGTCGCTGCGCTGAGCGAGCAGCAGCAGCGACGCACGTCCACTGATGCCGCATCGGTAGTGGCCCCGGCTCTCGCACCCAGACCGGCAAGCGCTCATACCGACGACGAGGTCGAGCGCATTGTCCGGCTCTGCATGCTTCAGTGCGGGAGCATGGTCAATGCTCGTATGGAGGCGATTTCTCGGCGCCTCCCTGCGGAAATCCTCCGTCCGCCCCTAGCGGCCGATACACGGCGGAGGGCTGAGGAGCCGCTGAGACCTGCGCCTCGGAAGGGGAAGCCCGCGGAGGGTATTAAAAAGCCCGTGGAGGGAGCCCCATCGAGCGATCAGCCCACGACTGTCGGGTCTAAGGGTGAGACCTGGGCGACAGTCGTGGGCCGCAAGAAGGCCCGCAAAGCTGCCAAGGTGGCCTCAGCAACAGCGCGCGCCCCCGGCCGAACCGCAAAGGCGGTTGCGCAGCCTGTGCGGCGGACTGCCAAAGGCGGACGCAAAGGACCGGCGATACGTGCTCCGCGTTCCGAAGCTGTGACGCTCACGCTACAGCCCGGAGCAGCGGAGCGTGGCGTAACGTACCAGTCGGTCATTGCCGAGGCCAAGGCCAAGATCAAATTATCAGATCTTGGTCTTCAGTCCGTCACCCTCAGGCAGGCTGCCACGGGTGCGCGGCTGTTCGAGGTGGCTGGTGCTGCGAGCGGCAGTGCCGAAAAGGCGGACGCTCTGGCCGCCAAGATGAGGGAGGTCCTCAGCCTTGAGGACGTCCGGGTCTCCAGGCCAATGAAAACCGCAGAGGTGCGGATTACTGGTCTGGACGACTCCGTGACCTCTGAAGAGGTGGTGGCAGCCGTTGCCCGAAGCGGAGAGTGTCCGCCGGACAAGGTGCGGGCCGGCGACATACGCACCGACGCCACCGGACTCGGCGTGGTCTGGGTTCGGTGCCCGGTGGCGTCGGCGAACAAGATCGCTTTAAGCGGCAGATTGCTGGTTGGCTGGGTTGCAGCGAGGGTGAAACTCCTGCAGCCCCGGGCTTTGCGGTGCTTCCGGTGCCTGGAGAAGGGGCACGTCCGGGCAAAGTGCACCGCTGAGGTTGACCGTAGTGACCTCTGTTATCGCTGCGGTCAGCCCGGCCACAAGGCGGCCCAGTGTTCCGCGGCGCTCAACTGCAGCTTATGCTCGGCTGCAGGGAAGCCAGCGGGACACAAAGTGGGTGGAGGGGCCTGTGGCGCGCCTGCCAGCAAGGCCAAGAAGAAGAAGAAGAGGAGCTCTAAACCTGCCGGGGAAACCTCGCCACCCACGCAGGCTAGTAGCTCCGCGGTCGACTCCCGGCCCAGGACCGTTGCCGAGGGAATGGAATGTCAATAATGGCACAATTCCATTTCCTCCAGGGCAACATCAACCACTGTGCCAGATATCAGGATCTTTTACTCCAGAGCATGGCAGAGTGGTCGATCCACGTGGCTGTGGTCGCCGAACCGTACTTCATCCCCGCCCGTGACAACTGGCTGGGGTGCGCTGATGGTTTGGTGGCCATTATTGGCGAGACTCTGATCGACCCGTCTCGGGGCCGCGGCTGGGTTGCTGCGGTCTCGGACGGCATCGTCATTG
Organism: Brachylomia viminalis; assembly: GCA_937001585.2. Taxonomy (NCBI): domain Eukaryota; kingdom Metazoa; phylum Arthropoda; class Insecta; order Lepidoptera; family Noctuidae; genus Brachylomia; species Brachylomia viminalis. The sequence continues at coordinate 4,358,821 of OW443301.2, forward strand.
TGGGGACGTATTTCTCCCCCAACAAGAGTCTCGCCGACTTCGAGAGTTTCCTTGTCGAGTTGGGCGCCGTCGTAGGCCGCTATCACCCTCGTCCCGTTCTGGTGCTCGGAGATCTCAACGCCAAGTCATCGGCGTGGGGATCTCCGGTCACTGACCCTCGGGGCGAGGTGCTAGAAGAGTGGGCGGTGACGACTGGTCTGGTCGTCCTGAATCGGGGTTCGGAATACACGTGCGTGCGGCAGCGGGGCGGGTCGATAGTGGACGTCTCGCTCGCTAGCCCCTCTGTCGCCAGCCGAGTCCGCGATTGGCGTGTCGCCGTGGGGGTGGAGACACTGTCGGACCATAGGTATATCCGGTTCGACGTCTCTGCCCAGACCGCGAGCGGCCGCCATCCAACAACCCCGATTAACGACGGCCCGCGTTGGGCGCTTAAGCGCATCGACAAGGAACTACTCGAGGAAGCTGCCTTAGTCCAGTCCTGGATTTGGGAGTCGACGACGGACGGCCCCGTCGACGTCGAAGCGGTGGCGCTGTGGTTTCGCGGGGCGATGACGCAGATCTGCGACGCGTCCATGCCCCGTGTCCGCCAACAGTCCGCAAGGCGCCAGGTGTACTGGTGGACCGACGAGATCGCGCGGCTGCGCGTTGAGTGCGTTGCGGCTCGCCGCCAGTACACGCGATACCGGAGACGACGTCGACGGGATTCCGTCGAGGAAGACGCGCTGTATGAGGTGTACCGCGCGTCCAAGGAGACTCTGTGGCTGGCCATCGGCGACTCTAAGTCGCGTGCCAGGGAAGAGCTGCTGGGGTCCCTAGATCGGGATCCGTGGGGGCGCCCCTACCGTTGGGTACGGGGCAAGTTGCGTCCCTGGGCGCCTCCACTGGTGCAAAGCATGCAACCCCAGTTGCTAGAGGCGGTAGTATCGGCCCTCTTCCCTGAGCGAGCGGGACACGTTCCCCCGGCGATGGCTTCGCCCTCAGCCACAGACTCTCCAGAAGAAGAGAGCACCGATGTCCCCGAGGTGACGCAAGCAGAGACGAGAGCGGCCGTGTCGCGACTCCGGGCTAAGAACACAGCGCCCGGACCCGACGGAGTTCCTGGTCGAGCTCTCGTCCTGGCTCTGAAGGAGCTGGAGCCCCAGCTGAGGGGGCTCTTCACGGCATGTCTCGAGCAGGGTCAGTTTCCCAGTGTGTGGAAGGAGGGGAGGCTGGTCCTGCTCAGGAAGGAGGGGCGCCCCGCGGACTCACCGTCCGCGTATCGGCCCATAGTGCTGCTCGACGAGGCGGGCAAACTTTTTGAGCGCATTATCGCAGATCGCCTCGTCAGCCACTTGTGCAGGGAGGGGCCGAACCTGGACGACAACCAATTCGGTTTTCGTCGGGGGCGCTCCACCATAGACGCCATCATGCGCGTGAGGGCCCTGGCGGAGGAGACGGTGTCCCAGGGTGGGGTGGTGATGGCGGTGTCTTTAGACATCTCCAACGCATTCAACACCCTACCCTGGAGTTGTATTCGGGAGGCTCTGAAATACCATCGCGTGCCTCCCTACCTCCGCCGTACGGTAGGGGCCTATCTGGAGGATAGATGCGTCACCTATCGGGGACGTGACGGTGCCGGTCGGCACCTCATGTCGTGCGGTGTTCCACAGGGATCGGTCTTGGGACCGCTCCTGTGGAACATCGGCTACGACTGGGTGCTGAGAGGCGAGCTCCCGTCGGGCGCCGACTTGACGTGTTATGCGGACGACACGCTTGTCGCTGCCCGGGGGAGCTCGCACAGGGAAGCGACGTTGATAGCCACGGCTGCGGTGTCACAGGTGGTGAACCGCATCAGGCGCCTGGGCCTGGAGGTGGCCCTAAACAAGCCGGAGGCCATGGTGTTTCATGGCCCCCGACGTGCGCCGGCGCCGGGATCACACATCGTGGTCAGCGGGGTCCGGATAGCTGTCGAGTCCACCATGAAGTATCTGGGATTGGTGCTCGACAGCCGATGGGGATTCGGGCCCCACTTCCGGCGGCTGGCGCCCAAGCTGATGGGTGCAGCGGGCGCGCTTTCAACGTTGCTTCCTAACTTGGGGGGCCCGAGCGCCGCCTGTAGGCGGTTGTACGTGAGAATCGTGCGGTCCATGGCCCTGTATGGGGCCCCTGTGTGGGCGATGGACATGACGGCCGGCACTCTCGCCATTCTGCGCAAACCGCAGAGGGCGATGGCCGTCAGAGTCGTCCGCGGGTACCGCACGATTTCCTACGAGGCGGCTTGTGTCCTGGCCGGATCTCCGCCCTGGGACCTAGAGGCGAAAGTACTCGCGTCATTATATCGATGGCGCGAGGAAGAGCGGGCACGGGGCTCGAGGCCGGTGCAGCGGCAGATCGCGCTGCGCCGAGAGGAGCTCCATCAGGTCTTGGTGGCGGAATGGCGGCTAAGGCTTCTGCGCCCTACCGTCGAGGCGATCCGGCAAGTACTCGACGACTGGCTCGGGAGAAGGCACGGCTCCCTGTCGTTTAGGGTGACGCAGGTGCTGTCGGGGCACGGCTGCTTCGGCAAGTACCTGTGCCGCATAGGCAGGGAGCCGGACGCTCGGTGCCACCATTGCGTCCATTGCGGGGAGGACACGGCGCAACACACGCTCGCCGAGTGTGTAGCTTGGGAGGAGCAGCGCCGTGTCCTCACAAATGAAGTAGGAGGCGATCTGTCGCTGCCGGCCGTAGTGCGGAGGATGGTCGGTAGCGCAGAGTCGTGGGACGCGGTGGTGTCCTTGTGCGAGGACGTGATGTCGCAGAAGGAAACTGCGGAACGGGAGAGGGAGATCTCGACTCCCTTTCCCGGCCGCAGAAGGCGCACCGGGCGCAGGAGAAGGGCGGACAACGCCCTTTTCCGGCCCCCATGAATGGGTCCAGGGGCGTGGGACTTGGGGAAGTTCTCGCCCCCTATTTGATGGACCCGAGGAGAAGGCACGCGCGGGTGTCGGCGCGCGCCTCTGAGGCGATGCACGGGGTAGTTAAACACCTCACTACCCCGTGCAGGAGACGAGGCCCGGACAGACCGGGCCAGCACTAGTGTGGGGCTGCGGAAGAATTTCGATTCCCGCGGCCCCGCGCGCACGTGCTAGGAGACACCGGGGTGGTTTTAGCCGGTAAGAGTCCGGCACGCCCCTCCGCCTTTTCCCCAGGCGGAGGTAGTCCATGAGGATTTCCCCCCGTAAAAAAAAAAAAAAAAAAAAGACATGCTATTTATGGTTGTTTATTGGATGTGTTGAAGATAATATTACTTTTACGAATTTTTTTTTCTCAAATCATAACCTTCTTCTCCGCCAAAACTTGTAACACAGGGTCACTTTTCGGTAGAGTATTTTTTTTTCACAGTGGGGTCCAAAGTAAATGAAAAGTTATGATTTGAGAAAAAAAAATTCGTAAAACTTAATATTATCTTCAAGACACCCAATAAACAACCGTAAATAGCATGTCTAAGGCAAAGACTTATCAGTACCAATCTAGTGAAAATTATAAAAAAGATACAGGATGTAGATTTTTTCGAATTTTTATAAGAATTAGTTAAAAAAAGTGTATTTTGTCATAAAAACTCAAAATAAATTATACTCTGCAGGGGTTGACCTTAAGGACCTCCCGTAGAACAACTTTTTGCAGCTGATGACCCCACCTAACCCCTAGTTGCGTTTGATCCACGACTTTTGGGCCACCCTGTATACAAAAAATTGGCGGGATTGATAAGTTAGATAAGGATACAGTGCCTCTGTCCGGTTCAAAATTTTCCGGACGTTCCAAATCACCGTTGCGTTCAAAATCACCGGTCGCTTCGACTTCCAGTGAAGTCCTTTCGTTTTCAACATAATAAAGCGAAATCTTGGCGATCAAAAGAAAGGAGGGGGGCGAAAAGGTGAAGTTAACCGGAGTAGGCGCAAATGACTGATGTTTATGGGCGGTTGTCTGATGCATTACCGAGGGGCCCAATTCGGGCCACCCAAAATGATTCTCATAATTTCTGCGGCTCGCATTCCATTCATTCAGACACCACCGCTTATTCTTCCAACGTTGGACGTCATGGCGAAATTTCAAACTCCACACTCTTTAGCAATGTCGTTGGAAATTTCATGCCATGACTCAAAGTCGAATTCTCAAGTCCGCACCTTTAACTCCATCCTTCATATCCCCACTTTTCATTTTAACGAAAAGCAGTGGAAAGCTTCGGGTCATTTTCAATGTGAAGGCGCTAAATCGATTTTTGCAACCAAAACGATTTCATCTTTTCCATCATTACCGAATGCCCAATTTTTTACAAGCGACTGGGTGGTCTAGCTCGACTTAACCCAAGTCTATTATCGTTTGCCAATTTCACAAAAACACCGCTGTTTACTTCGCATAAGCTACGAAGGCCGGCTGCTACAAATGACATGTCTTCCTTTTGGCCTTGCCGCAACAAGCCAAGTGCACAAACTAGACTGCCGAAGAATAGAACCAAAGATATAGGACCAGGCGAACACCTTTGCTGCGTTGTTACGCAGCAAAGGTCTTCGCCTGGTCCTATATCTAGACGATTACTTGATAGTCCACCAAAGCAGGCCCACTTTAAAAGTCACGTCCCTAGGTTGGACTATAAATATGGAAAAATCTATACTAACGCCGACAAGGTGTATAGAATTCCTGGGAATTGTCTAGGACACGCAATCCAACTCCCAAGAGTTTGCCTGCAGACAAGTTTCCAAAATTCGTCAGTGCCTGATGACTCGCTTAGCAACCGGCAGTTGGACCCTCAAGCAGGCTCAACGCCTCTTAGGGTATCTCAACTTTGCGACCTTCATCACCCTACGGGGAAGGTTGCATTGCCGTACGTTGCAGCGCCACAGTAGTCGACTTCAGAGAAGTTCACGCCACTCGGCTCAGTTCACAGACGAGGTACGTAAAGAACTAGATTGGTGGGTAAAAAATGTCAACCAGAAATCTTGCATTCATCGCATGAGCTCACCAGTGAATTACCTTGTCACAGACGCGGCCGATATACAATGGGTGGGGGGGGGGGGGGGGGCATAGTGAACAACAAAACACTAAAAGGTACTCGGTATCGCCATCAACTGAAGTGGCACTGCAGCCTGAAAGAGATATGTGTGCAGTGGTAGCGGCTTTATCTTCAGTGGCGAATGCTCTAAAAACGTCAACCGTTGTCTACAACACGACCATAGTTTCGTACGTAAAAAATCAGGGCAGAACGAAGTCACAAAATCTCCTAAACCTGACGAAACAATTACTGGCACTGCCGGACAGCCTGAATGTTGTACTAGTCCCTTACCACCTTCCGGGACAGTACAACACGGAAGCCGATCACCTCTCTCTCTCGAAATCGAGCCGGCTCCGAATGGCATCTACTGAGCGAGGCGACCAACAAAATATTCACCCAGTAGGGAACCCCACACATAGACCTGTTCGCCTCACAAGTCGCTCACGTCGTGTGCAACAACGAGGGGGCGTTTATAAGTTCGCGGAATGGAGGGTGAGAAGTGAAAATAAAAATAATAAATTATTTTTCTTTTTCAATATATTCACCTGCTACCCTTATACATTTTTCAGATCTTTCAATTAGCTTATGTATACTTATGGTACCTTCATAAAAAAATGCTATGTCTTTGTCCGAAAAATAAGCTGAAACCGCGTCCTTCACTTGTTCATCAGTTGAAAATTTCTTCCCACGAAGTTCTTTTTTCAGTTTTGGGAAGAGGTAATAATCACTGGGTGCCAGGTCTGGGCTGTAGGGTGGATGGTCTAAAATATCGTAGCCCACCTTATGCAGGGCAGCCAACGCAACACGGCTCTTGTGAACAGGCGCGTTGTCGTGAAGAAGGACACCTTTGGTCAATTTACCCCTCCTTTTTTCTTTAATGCTTTCTTTCAACCTCTCGAGGATAGAAGCATAGTATTCTCCGGTTATAGAAACGCCTTTATATCTTTATAATCGGTCAACAGGATCCCTTCTGAATCCCAAAACACTGTGCAAAAACGTGCGAGAACACTCCACGCGGTGTTGTTTTTGAGGCGGCGTGAGCATTCTTGGCACCCATCTTGCACTGACCTTTGTCATGCCAAGATGATCGTGTAGAATTTTGAAAATTGTCGTATCCGATACTCCAACCATTTCTGCAAGCTGTTTCTTCTTTAGTCTGGCGTCTTCCAATATTATTTTTTCGACTTTTTTAATGATTTCCGGAGTAGTCACCTCGATCGACCGTCCGGGCCGTCTTCAAGTGAGGTCCTGCCTTGTTTAAAGAGACTGTGCCACTTGTAAACCATGGTTTTACCCAGGCAAGAGTCCCCGTAAACGGATTCCATCTCTTCCAGTATTTTTTGAACTGACTTTCCTTGCTTGGTAAGGAACTTTATTACGGCACGGTACTCGATTTTTTCCATAATTCACACTTTCTTCCCAATTGAGGTGTTTGCTTGACGATAGTTCAAAGACTAATGATCCAATTTTTTTTTTTTTTTCCTAACTATGGCATCTCGTAGTAGACCTAGAGAGGTCGTTACTACTTAACCGGACTGCTGTGATACAATTAAGATAAAACCTGGTATTTATACTAATATTGAGTGGCTGAAGTTGTGGCCATCCCGATAATGACCTATTGCTATCCCCTCCCCCCCATTTCGCGAACTTAAAAACGCCCCCTCGTATGTTACTCTAGACTTATCAGATTCGAGCGCTTGCTTTCACGACGCTTTCAGCAGATTTCTGGAGTTACGACCTCGGATGGATTTTTCCTCCACCAGCCCTGCTCCCACGTGTAATAGTAGTACCCAAGTGGAAGAAATCTTTTTGCCGTCCAATGAAAATCAGGGACCTAAAGACATCATAGGTGGACACGATGACCGGGCGTCTCCCAGCTCAAGTGCACAACCTACAGCAGGAAGCCTGGCTCATTTCGGCTGGGACTCTCAAACCCAACATTGGTCAGGAGAGGAAAAGCAACTTTTGTCAACGTGTTGGAGAGCTTCAACGCTCAAGATTTACACACCCATATGGAGCAATTGGGTACTAAGGTGCAGTCAATTAACCTTAATTGTCGTCGTCCGGCACCTGCCGATGTAGCCCGTTACTTAGCAAAACTTTTTCTTGAGGATCGATTAGCTTACCGTACTATTCTTGTTCACAAATCAGCTATTGCGTCAGTATGTGAAACTCTGTCCGATATTTAAGATTTCGTCAAATCATTTGGTTAGACATATTTTGAAAGCTGTATCGATCAATTCCACCAAAACTGCCAATATAGAACGCAAGATTAGTAATTCAATTTTTAAAAAATACTGATGTAAATTTGCAACGCTTATATATGTTTCTAGGCGTGCTGCCACTATTTTGTTGCTGGCCTCAGGTCGTAGAGTTCAGGATTTGACTCTCTTAAATTGCGATTCAAAACATTATAGGAATAATAGGGATTCAATACCTAACATTGCATCCGGTATTTGGCTCAAAATATCAACAATTGAGTTGAACGTTGCTCACTTCACCGGGCAGAAATACAATTGCTTTATTTTGGTTACGAACATTAATAGATATTTCAAAAAATGTCAGAGGTTTCCTGACAAGTTTATTTATTACCACGAGGGAGACTCTTAAACCAGCTAGTACTGTTATTATTGGTGGATGGATAAAACGAATACTTTCCGAATCCGGTATAGACTCTCCTCCTGGTAGTTGTATGTCAGCAGTTTCATCTCTTTAACTGCTTAGAAAAGTACCCAATTAATGATATTCTAGCTAAAGCTAACTGGCACCATGAACATACTTTTAGAAAATATTATTTTCGTACCACTTGCTCAAAAAAGTGACATTCTATGCCACAAAAAGCGAACATAACAATAGTCATTTTTAATCTGTTCAAAACAGGGAAAGAAAATTGTACTGAATTTCATTCATCCTCTAGGGGGAGAATGTGATTTAAATTTGGAATACTTACCGAAATTTATACTGAACTACGTCTGTGTTTACACCATTGAGTGTGTATATATAGCATTATACATCTTTTTGAAAAAGGAATACGCATTTATTATGCAGTTATGATTATTAAATAAAATTACGAAAACCGACGAGGCCGTATGAGCTTGATGCCTTTAATTTCCGGCAAAAAAATATTAGTTTAGGAATTTGCCGCGTTTTTGTTTTCTTCAAATACAAAACGATAAGTTTATTTTAATTTATTTTTATAAATAAGTTAATGTTCTTAAAATACGTTTAATTGTCATTATTTTTAATAAATGCTTATCTCATATTATTATTGTGTCAATTTTTTCGCAAATGGTACGAAAAGTAGAGTATTTTCCTCGGTGATAACGCTGTCTTAGTCTTGGGTGAACTTAAATCCCTCGCTACACTCAGGACTCGTCTTAAATCCCTCGCTTCGCTAGTGATTTAAGTTTTTAACACCCTCGCTACGCTCGGGAGTAAACCTCGAGTCCTTCTTTACGCTCGCGATTTAAATCATCACCCGCGACAGAAGACACTGCTTTATCCCCTTGGTTAATAATCTACTATTTAGAGGTAAAAAATACAGGTGTCAATAATAGAACTGAATCAGAGAAGTGACTTTCTCAATTTATTGTTCACAGTTACAAATTGAAACTTTTTAGTATGGTTTACAAACAGTAAACTTATGATAATTAATCTAATCAAGCAATGCTGATCGTTTATTGGAAACTAATTACCTCCTTGTGATTTTGTTTGATTTTGCTTTTTGTATTGTTGCGTTTTCCTAAGAAAGCCACCAGGAGATAACAAACAGATCTCTCATAAATGGACTTCGGACGTCAAACGGATCACACAATATAAAAAATTTACCTTTAAATAAAATTTGTATTATGTTTCCTAAGACGTCCGAAGTCCAAATAATCTCTTCCTGGTGTACCTATACCATCATCATCATTACTATTATGAGCCGAACAATGACAAACGAATGGCGGCTTGCTCTGTGCTCTTTGGTTAGTTCCAGATACAGCCACGGGCGGGTAAGATCGATCATCTTTAGGGTCTGGCGCAGAATCATAAGCGACAGCGATTTTCGCCAATTTGTAAGGTGGTGGTCTAAATACTTTCCGCCACAAGCTTTTAGGTATTTTTTACGTGCAGTACAAGATATTAGGTCAAACAGGTATTTCCTTAAGTAAATTAAAAACGTTAATATAAATCTTGTGCATTTATTTATTTATAATTGAGCTACACTTTCCATAGACATACTTAGCTTCCCGGATAAAAGAAAGGAAATCTTCATCTGACGAAGAAGAAATGTCATCTAAATCGGAATCTTTAGTCCCTATCTCTGAACTGTCAGATTAATTTTCACTGACGTGGATCACAAATGTGTGCGTTATGCCAGCGGAATGTTGTCGCCTTTCAGGATTTCGGCTCGACAGATAATTAGTACTTCATGTCGTGTAATTGTGCCCGACATTGATAATTTGTGCGTCCAGCCGATCCAAAGATATTCACCAAAAACAGATTCCGCTGGAGTAACGTCACCCCAGTGCACGGTGGTATGTACAAGCGCGGTCATAAATACCGTACTTTATTAAATTTGTTACATGGTATTTTTCTGAAGGGTAAATAATAAAAAATACTTCACAAATGTACATTAATGCCTTATTTACGTAATTTAATACATAATATACAATAAACTGTACAATATGTACTGTTTATATAAATTTAAATAGTCAATATTTGAGATTTATTGTCCCTCGTTCGGAAATACAACTGAATATGATATTAACGCTATTCATGAAGGGGTTATCACTAAATATGTATTCTTTTATATATTATAAATATTATTTATAACGAAAGCAAGAAATTTAAAACTACAATTTATTTACAAACGTCATCATAACCACAACTAAGTTAAAACAACTACAACAACCAACCGAATTTAAATTTAAACTAAATTCGTAATCAATCTAAAACCTGCCACGACATAACGCTCTTTTTCTTACGGGGAAGTTTCCGAAGACTAGTAATGAATGGGTCTGAGCTGAGTAAAAGTCTGTTAAGTAAGTCCGTATTCGTAAGTACTCGCGACATTTTTCTCGTGTGATCCTGTCTGAAGGCCTTAAAATGTTTGTTGTTCGATTCTGCTGCCTCTTCGGATAATTCCCCGATAAAGCATACCTACTGTGCCACTTCAGCACTATGGATGAGGTCTTTGTGAACGGAAGCTAGGAGATTATACCACGGATATTCTTGAATAAAAAGTCGCGCGGTTTCCAAAGCATATTCATTAAATTTATCCGAATCAATATTAAAATCCGAGGACAAGGCTTGTAAAATTGTGGAACAACGCTCAATCAAATCTTTAAATTTCAGCTGAAACTGCAGAATTAGAGTAAAAAATTTCGTGCCGTATTTTCATCGTTCGATGTCCCGCTTCCGCCACTTCGTGGTTTGTACACATTTTTTTTTTTTATGTTGCCCCACACTAGGAATTTCTCCTGTATCGTGGGTGCGTTTACAAACATTAAAACTCACATACACAAACGGCCAGACCCGGAACAACTACTTGCAGGTCATACAAATTTTTGTTCCGTGCGGGGATCGAACCCGCGACACGTAACGCAGCAGTCAATCGCTTAACCAGTGCGCCAACCGTGTCGTCAAACGTAGTCTACGTCTAAACTTATTCTGTACATACGATTTCCTATCTGCTACTTGTCTCTTCTCATCATCCGACCTAACCTGCCACTTCTTAACATCCATCCTGTAAGCAAGATGAACAAAATATTCGAAAAAGCGAATCCAAGAATGTAAAGGAGATAGGCCAAACTCAAACCAACTTTCATCAGGTTGTTTCTGTGAGCAAACGTCTATGTTGTTCATTTCTTTAGGAGTTGCTCCACAAATGTAACACTTACAGGATGATGATTCACTCAAAGCAGTACACACTATACCATCCACCATAGTTAACTGTAAAGAGTGTTGAATTCTGAAATCGCGGTTATTAAAACTAAAAGTTGTTGGAGTCAAATTACTAATCTTTTGTCGGAAGTAGGCTTCCTCTTCCTTAGATAATTCAGAGGTTTCTTTAAGAAAATTCGTATCTGCAGTATCTAGTGGAATAAGGGTTGGGAATGTTTCCAAACTGTAATACTGTCTGGGGCAATTTACTACAAACTTAAGTGGGGCATAAGACGTCCCAAATAAACTGCTGTACTGTACAAGACGGATCTGAAAAATACTGTTTGTGTTCACTTTGGCCTGTACTACCATCAAATCCCCACTTTCCAATCAAAGTGGAAGTGGAATCTGCTGGCACTCTCTAAAATGTCTTTTTGCGACTCAAGTATTCTAGAAGTTGTGTGATCTAATAAACATTGCAATTCAACTTCTACTTTAGATTCTGAAACGGATAAGTTTTTGGGATAAATTTTCTTTTTAGCAGCCAGTACACTTTTGTAAGATGGTAAAATGTCACATCCAGTTTTATTGTTAATGATGAAGTTCTTAATTAATAAATATTCATGCTTCGTCAATTTGGCCTCAAGGTCTGCCAATCTTCTACGTTTCGAGCGCTTAGACAATTCTGAAAAAAAATTCCTGGGGCGTCCGCGTTCGCAAGATGGCCCGGGCTGGTTCGCGTTTCCTGAATGCACTTCTCATTACCCCTTACTAATTCGACACATTCAATTTCATTTAACCAATCTGAATACTTGTGCAAAATTTTTTGATTTATTTCTAGACACAATAATACAAAATCTATCAAGACTTTTACATAAACTGAGTATCTTACTACCTAAGTTCCTAATGGGTACTCCCTTTCTTCTCCTAAAATTGTTTGTCCGAAAATCATTATCCATAACACGTTTGCTATAAAATTCTGGTGCTTTTCTTCAACTATTTTTTTTAATATTGTTTATGTTCCAGGTAATATTTTTCTGTGCTAGGTATCCTTTCATTGCCGCCCAAGCCATTTCGATCGGGTTTAGGTCAGGGTGACAAGGTGGAAGCCGTAATACCTACAGTATGATTGCGGGCGCGTAATATGTTGTCAATAACATTATTTTTGTGGTTTTCTTTGTTTCTACAAATTAATATAGGCTAAAGGTACGTTTTTATCTCGTAGATTTTCCATTTCCGGCTTCCGAGAACTGGATGTCGGTGCGGCATCAAGTTTATTATTGTTTGACGAATTGTTGACTACCACACCTGAATTTTCGGGGAAATTGGGTATCAATTTAGTATGAACCCATTTTAAATAATTTTCAAAATTCATATTTTTTTTACTATGGTAGTCGTCCATTTTAGTGCCTGCTTTAAATAATAAAAGAGCATTTGGCACAAAACTGGTTTTTGAACCGGCGAGTACAATAACGAGGCGTTGGCCATCAGATATTTCTTTTCTGACCCTCTGTAGTACATTCATTCACTCCAGGTTTTTGGTTTCATGTGTGAAGAATCGACATAATTATGATTCATCTGTATAGATTATAGATGATAGGTCTTCCTTCTTCACGATATTTTGAAATTTTTCTCAAATATTCAATTCTTTTGAATCTTATGTTCGCCTGCTCTATCATAAGTATTCTGTTATTTTGTCCTTTTCCATTTGAAACCAACTTCTTTTAAAATGCTTCTTAAACTTGAGGTAAAGCCCCTGAAATTGATATCCTGTCTTAGTTTATTTAAAAGTAGTTTTATCATTATAGCAATTATTTCTCCGTTTTATGAAAATTGTGTACGCACCTTTTTATAACACTAAGGTCAAAGCTATCGATCCCGGTGATTTTCTTTTGACCTGATCTTTCCTTGCTTGGTGTAGGAAAAACTGGTGCCATACTGGAACTTGGCATGTTTCGGTCTCTTGCGGCCGCTTAAATTATCTTTATCGTACTTAAGGAGACACCTGTAGCTGCCGCAGTGCGCTTTTGCACCATTTTCAGGTCATACTGTAGACCTTTTTCAGCTTCCTTTTTCATAAAATTGCAAACATCAAACACCATTTTACGTGTTTGGCGACGTAGCACACTAAAGCGCCCGCGCAGCATAGCGAAACTAGTAAGTTCGGTAACAATACAAAGCCACAGTAACAGAACAAACAAACATAATTAACAGTAACAACCACAATAACAGAAACAAACAAAAATAACAGAAACAAATAACAGTAACAAAAACAAATAACAGTAACAAAAATTGACAACAACAATAAAGATTAATTGTTGCACTCGACTGTACGTTCGCAGACAACACGCGGTTTTGTGTACGAAAGTACATTAAGTGTTTTTCTATGATAAGTGTGAGTGACATAACCATAGAAAAACACTAAATGTACCGACACTAACTCACGTCGTTACAACACGCAAGCGGTGTCCTCCCCGAGGCCATCCCGTCCCTCGGACACCTATAGTATGCTTACTGCGCAGCCACTCGCGTGCAACTTCCGAGGGCTCATATAGTTTTGCGCGAACTGTATGCCAGAGGCAATAAACTTGCACCGTGTAAATGAAGCTTATGGTTGTTTCTGTAAGTAGAGGTAAAATAATGTGTGAAAGGACAATGACGGCTGACAGGCGAGAATAGAAGAATAAATTTGTTGTGCCGACCCCAAGTAACATGGTACTAGGCAGGAAGATGACGATACTGTATTTCATCGAAGTTACCGCGGTCAGCGGTCAGTTGTGTTGCATGTCATTGATATTTTAAAGGAAATAAAACAACAAATTAATATGAAATTCAATATTATTTCGTTATGGTTTTAAGTAATACAATATATTTGCATACCATATACTATCGGTAGTATATTATTGATGACCAATCATTAAACAATGAAAAATGACATTCATCAATTCTCCTTTAACATTCGTTTAATAAATAGCTGTATACAAAAAAAAACAATTATTTACAGGATAAGGCAGTACAATTACCACGTAAAATGTGCCTCGTCTTACTTTAGCTATACAAGCAGTACAAAATGGGAATTGAATTAACATTGAACGGGGTCAGTTAGACAAATCTTAGCTCCAGTCAACTTGAACGTAATCACTAACGAGTTAAATATTATAACGAATAAGCCATATTATTAGTTTGTGAACTTGTTACTTTATATGTGAGGAGACAGTTCTACTAAAACAAAATTAATGTATCTAAATTATCAACCGTAATCCGACATTTGGCTGTTCTATTTTTGAGACAATTTAATCAATTTGGAACGTATCGACCATCTCACTATTACATATGGCAAACATTGCGATTATACACTGATCAACACATTTGGAACTAACGCAGCATTAATCAACGCATACATACGTTACGCGGAAGCGGTCCGCCGACGCTGGACGCTGGACAGTGGACAGTCGGGACAGCGCTACAAGCTCGACACGGGAACTAATTACAACACAAACACGCGTCCGCGATACATCACTTACGAATACAGAACCGATGGAAGCAAACATAACAAACTCGATTCGAGCCGACAACCTTCCTAACTGTACAATATGACACAGGCACCGCTGGGCCCACTCGTCCGTCCTCGCCATTACCTACAATTGTTTACTATGACTCGAGACTGATTACAGCTTACGGGCGAGGCCGGACGAGGCGGCCGGTACAGAACACATCGGTCGACAACACACCTTTACACAAGCTAAATTAACATAATTTTCATGTTCAATAAAACAGCTTCCGCCGAGGAAAACGCACTAACCGACTTTTTAAAATACAATGTAATGGACACTGGCACTATTGCCCTACCATAGCGTTTAACTGAAGAGTAAAAAGGCTTGACTCGACTGCCGCCGGCGACTAGATAATGGATTCTTTAAAATTTAGTGTGACGTCTATATGACAAGCGCCATGTCCTTCTTGCTGGGCAGCTGCACCTTCTTGCCCTGCCACAGCGAGTTGTGTATCGTGAACGCGTCGATCGTCACCGTCAGGTGCTTCGTGTGCACTTGCGAGAAGCATTTGCTGCCCGAGTTGTATCTGGAATCATCACAAAAGCACCGTGAGTAGTCATAATTGACTATTACAAACATTTTAGTTGTGGTTTATTCAAATAGATAAGTCATAATTTTAGCCGCAGGCCTACTCAAACTAACAGTAATAAAAATATCAATGGCAACTTACTTGAAGAACTTATCGAACATCCTATCATTAACGTGTTTGGGTCCCGTCCCGTACAGCTTTGTGACCTGTTCAGTGTCGGGACAGTAGCTGTACAGCGCCCTGAACTGGCAGCCAGCGTCGCGGAACAGTACAAGGAAGTGTTTGCTCTCGGAGCGCGCTATCTCTTCCAGTACGCGTCGCTTTGCTTCCGCGTTGACCGCCCCCGGGAACACGCAGTACTCCACCGCGTTTAGCATTATGCCGCGGTTTGACTTCGAAGAAGGCTGCTTGTAGAGTCGGGGACCTGGAGATGTTGGCAGGTTAATATTTGAGGTTCAATGATACAATAAGTTGACTCTCTACATAGAGGCGATGAATCATAATCTATTTTATAAGCCTATTGATGTAGGTATGTTTAATTCGCAAAAGAACAAAAATATCAACGTAGTTATTCAAGGTCTAGAAATCTAGATGCAGATAAATCTGTATTATCATAGTACTGCTGATTGTGGGTGCGAAATAAATTCCAAACTCGTGTCAATCTATTTTTTCATAGGTTTGCGATGGTGTTTGTTTTAAAATACTTATCAATGTAACGGCTATCAAGTATCACTAAAGCTTATTAGTACACATAAATCTGAAAGAGACTCCTTTCAGCTATGTTTAATGTATGTTTATTTACAGCTAAATTAGTAGTACAAAACTATGTAAAAATGCACAGTGAATGCACAAAGTTAAGTGCCGTGATTATTGTGTTAATCTCAAGTCTGGTGAGAAAGCGAGTTCGAAGCGAGACACAATGCAGGTTCGTTAGATCAAATGCTGTTCGCAAAACCATGCCTTATAGTAAGATGATTGACAGTTGGCATGACATCGCTGAAATACGGTGTTTCTTGAAATTCTTTAGTGATTACTGTGTCGTTCGATCTATAATACGTGTTGGTGGTAGACTAGCTACCTAGTAATTGTATATAAGGACCTTTGC
Organism: Brachylomia viminalis; assembly: GCA_937001585.2. Lineage (NCBI taxonomy): Eukaryota > Metazoa > Arthropoda > Insecta > Lepidoptera > Noctuidae > Brachylomia > Brachylomia viminalis. The sequence continues at coordinate 4,374,888 of OW443301.2, forward strand.
GTCGACTTCTATCGGAGCTTCCTATATAAACAAATAATTCGCTGTACAAGTGCTGATGGGTAAATTTGTGGTTCAGTTTTTGTCTGCGTCAGGATGACTGGACCAAGAGAGATTTTGGAATTTGAGCAATACCGAGTTTTAGTACCTATTTGGTACTATTTGGTACCAGACATCAAATAATTGGTACCTCGCTAAAGAGAGAAAACTATTACGAGGAAAGTGGCCAGTCATTCTGACTTCAGAATGGCTGGACCAAACCGGTTTCACCTAGTTGTAAGCGTTTTATCCAGTTCATCTTTTCGTTAAAATTTAGTACCTCATTGGTACCTCAACATATGTTTTTCTTATATTTTTTCGATAAGCCAAAAAAAAGTTACACCTAGAAGAAATTTTGCATGTAATCTGGAGCAGTTTGATTTCACCTAGTTGTAGGCTTTATAATTGGTTTATCTTTTCATTAAAATTTAGTACCTCATTGGAACCTCCACATATCTTTTTCTTAGAGTTTTTCGATAAGCCAAAAATAAGTTACGCCTACAAGAAGTTTTGCATAAATACAGGTTGTGGCGTAAATAATGGATAACCCTGAAACTGTCGATTGGCCAGATTATCATCTATCATTTACCCCACTTATATCGCCATATGCCTATGAATGCCCAAATTATTGATATTTTAAATAAAAATCGTACTAACTCTTACAATTTCTACAATTGGTGATTGGTTCTCGTTTTGTTCTTTTTTATGTCACTCCTGAATATTTGTATTATCAGACCAGTATCAAGATTTATTATTACAATCTAAGATAACATTGCAAGAAATACTTATTTTTTTATTTAAATTTTTTTATCTATATCGAAAAAAATATTAACGACACTGCGGTAGCCATTATTTCCGAAAATTGCCTATTTAATGCAGATTCTAAAATGGTATAATAATAACCAGTGTCGTGATAAAATACAAAGTAATTGCTGTTCGAATCATAAAGGAGAATTTTCATACGAATTTGATTTTTAAATGAACACTGCTGTAACTAATTTTAGACTCAAAGAGAATGAGAATTTCTTAAAATTTTGATGGATTTGTTGACATAATAATAATAACATAAATAATTTGTTGACATAAGACCTTAGTAATTAATCAAATTTATTGAAAAAAACATATACAAAATGTTCGAAGTGGGCTCCTTCAGCTGCTATGCACGCTCTACACCTTCTTATGAAGGACCGTTTCAATCGGCGCGCAAATCCTGCCGACGATATTTCGTCAGCAGCCGAACGTATGCGTTGTCGCAGCTGTTCAATTGAAGTGATTTCATCTTTATAAACCATCTCCTTTAAGCAGCCCCAGTAAAAAAAGTCCAATAGATTTAAATCTGGCGAGCGAGGTGGCCACAGTATTGGCCCTAAACGTCCTATCTATCTCTCTGGATAGGTTTCGTTTAGATGCTGTCGGACTCTTACCGCATAACGTGCGGGGCAGCGGTAATTTTGAAGCCACATGGTTTCACGCAATTCGGGGTGTACGTCCTCCAACAACACAGGCAAATCATTTTGTAAAAAAATCAAAAAGTTTCTCCAGTCAGGTCCAACAATTTGACCGTTTATGATACCAGTCCATAAATTAATTTTGAACTGGTGTTGTGATCGATTTTGTCTTATTAAATTCGGGTTTTCCAGTTGCCAGTTATAAAAGTTGTATACATTTAAATATACATTCCTCTGGCACGAGCATTCGTCAGTCCACAATATTTTGTTGAAAAAATTTTGTTTCTCTCTTATTCTTCTTAACATTGTTCTACAAAATGCTACTCGTAATGAATAATCTCTCGGAAGTAAAGTTTGCACTCGCTGAAAGTGGTACGGCTATAATTCGTGTCGTTTTAATATGCGATGTACGGTTCTGGTTGATATGCCAGTACGATGAGATAACACACGAACTGATATGCTATGATCTTCATTCAGTATGTCCAAAACTTCTTAGTCATTGCTGATACGCGGTCTTCCCTCACTTGCACCGCCCATACCACTGCCACTCGATTCTGTATTGTGCGGCTGTTGCGGCATGTCGTTTAGCTAATGTCAAGTTTCCAAACTATGACGGAGCTACTCGACCAAAACCAGCTGTACCAGCCTGACAGTGCAGGATCGAGCGTCGTATCGATGGGACCAGGGTACTTATCGGCAAACTATACTGCTTCAGGGAGGGCAATACACGACCACGAGTGATGCGCTTTGTAAGACGGGCATTCGCGGGGACTGGAATCAGCCCTCGAGAATACATGTCCCGTGTCACAGAGCGCATCGACTTCCTGAAGCAGAAAGTTTGTGCATGGGCGAGCCGTATTCGGCGGTATAAGCGACGGGTTGATCGATACACGCAAAATCGCATGTTCCAGAGCGATGAGAGGTGGGTGTACAGAGCTTGGGAGCGACCTGAACAAAATGTGACAGACGTGTGCCGTCCGGATGACGCCGCCACGAGAACATTCTGGTGCAACATCTGGTCGGTACCCGTCTGTCACGCTGAGGCTGGCTGGATACGAGTGGTCGAGCGAATGTGTGAAACCATACCAGAAATGGGAGCAGTCCTAATTACGCCATTAGACGTTGCCAGAGCGGTCCGTCCGTTACCGAACTGGAAATGAACAAATGGATTGCACAACTTTTGGTTAAAATGGCTAATTAGTTCACACATTTGCCTGGCATCTCAGTTCCAGTCATCCTTAGAGTCTGGGTCGCCGCCACAGTTTCTAACAACAGGCGTTACCCACCTGCTCCATAAATCAGGTAGTCCCACGGAACCCAAGAATTATAGACCAATTACGTGATTATCGACGGTCTATAAACTTCTTACATCCATTCTGAGAGCGAAAATTAATACGCACATTGGCAGTAATATGATTATGTCTGCCTCTCAAGATTGATGTACAAGATTGATGCAACTCTACGCACTTTCCTAGAGTCGTGTATGGGGCAATGGAGGACGGATCTTCGCTATCCAGGATGTCGACAGATCCAGGGGAATGATGAGCCTGTATGGATTAAACGGGTAATATTCCAGGGCCACAGTTTGAGTCTACTTTGGTTCTGCTTAGCCCTGAATCCTCTAGAATCCTCTAAGTACACTACTGGAGGATTCAGGTATAGGTTATCGGTTGAGGAGAGGTGGTCAGGTCATATCTCACCTCCTCTACATGGATGACTTGAAACTCTTTGCCCCCAACAAATTGCGACTGATGGAGCTACTGAAGGTAACTGAAACTTTCAGTAGCGCCATCAGGATGGAATTTGGTGTGGACAAATGTGCGGTCATGCATGTAAAGCGAGGAGAGATTGTTGAATCCGTGGGAACCCAACTCTCGGATTCCACAAACCTTAGAGCCCTCTCCGCATCCGAAACCTATAAGTATTTGGGTATGTCGGAAGCGTTAGGCATCAATGTTACTAACATGAAGCAATCGATGAAGAAACGCTTCTTTGGCCGCCTGAAAAAGTACTTAATAGTCTTCTTACATCGGTCATGCCGGTTTTGATATACTCTTTCGGCATACTCAAATGGACTCAGACTGAACTCGACGCCCTGGATAGGAGGGTCCGTACACTACTGACCGCAAATCGGATGCATCACCCACGTTCTTCGGTGATGAGACTGTACATCCCGCGGAAGTGCGGGGGTCGAGGCTTTTTAAATGCGAAGATCCTCCACAACCGCGAGGTCTGCAGTCTCAGGGAATATTTTTTAAAAGCTGAAATGGGTATGCACCGTGATGTGGTAGCAGTAGACAAGGGACTCACCCCGCTCTCCATGGCTAAAGAGAACTGGCGCAAACCTGTAGTACTTACTACCGATGACCGCAGGGAGGTATGGCAAAGCAAGGAGCTTCACGGGCGCTTCTACCGGGCTCTTCATCAACCCGGTGTAGACTTCTTAGCGTCCGTATCCTGGCTACGTTTTGGTAACCTTTTCGGGGAAACTGAAGGTTTCGTCTGTGCAATTATGGACGAAGTTATCTTGACGAATAACTACCGGAGACATATTATGAAAGACGGGACGGTTGACGTGTGTCGGGCATGCCACCGTCCAGGTGAATCCATCAGACATATTATCTCTGGTTGTTCTCGTCTGGCTAACGGTGAGTACTTGCACAGGCATAACCAAGTAGCCAGGATTATTCACCAGCAACTTGCTTTAAAATATAAACTTGTGGATACCGAGGTACCGTATTACAAGTATGCGCCCGATCCAGTTCTCGAAAATGACCAAGTCACGTTGTACTGGGATCGGTCTATCATTACTGACAGGACTATTGTCGCCAATAAGCCTGATATAGTGGTGATAGATCGATTAGCGCGCCGCGCAATGATTATCGATGTTACCATTCCACATGACGAGAACCTCGTGAAAGCTGAGAAAGAGAAACAAATTAAATATCTCGACTTAGCACACGAGGTTGTTGACATGTGGAATGTAAGCTCGGCTGTCATTGTGCCGATTGTCGTATCGGCCAATGGCCTGATGGCCGAAAGCCTCGATCAACATCTTTCGAGGCTCTCGTTAGGCGGTTGGATCAAGGGCCTGATTCAGAAGGCAGTACTCCTTTATACGGCTCGTATCGTGAGAAGGTTCCTGTCTCTGGAGCCCTAACCACCGGTAGCTTGGACCCTGCTCCTGATACCGGCGGACCACTATTTTTATATTTTTAAATGTTTTTTTTTATGTTTTTTATAAAAATATTTAAAAATGTATTTATATGTATGAAAATAAATAAACGGAATAATAATAAAAAATAATAAATACACAAAGGTGCAGTCATGCATGTAAAGCTAGTTGAGATTCTGGAATCCGAAGGAATTCATCTATAGGATTCCATACACCTTAGATTCTCCTCATCCGAAATCAATGTTACCTTAGATTGTAATAAAAAATCTTGATACTGGTCTGATAATACAAATATTCAGGAGTCACATAAAAAAAACAAAACGAGAACAAATCACCAATTGTAGAAATTGTAAGAGTAAGTACGATTTTTATTTAAAATGTCAAAAATATCAATAATTTGGGCATTCATAGGCATATGGCGATATACGTGGGGTAAATGATAGATGATAATCTGGCCAATCGACAGTTTCAGGGTTATCCATTATTTACGCCACAACCTGTATATGCAAAATTTCTTGTAGGCGTAACTTATTTTTGGCTTATCGAAAAACTCTAAGAAAAAGATATGTGGAGGTACCAATGAGGTACTAAATTTTAACGAAAAGATGAACTCGATAAAACGCTTACAACTAGGTGAAACCGGTTTGGTCCAGCCATTCTGAAATCAGAATGGCTGGCCACTTTCCTCGTAATAGTTTTCTCTCTTTAGCGAGGTACCAATTATTTGATGTCTGGTACCAAATAGTACCAAATTGGTACTAAAACTTGGTATTGCTCAAATTCCAAAATCTCTCTTGGTCCAGTCATCCTGACGCAGACCAGTTTATAATTAATTGTAACAGGGTTGTGCATATTTTGTAAGTTTAATTTGTCGTTTTGAATTATAAATCTATTCGCGTTAAGAAAATAGTTACTCGTCGTTGTCACTCAGCTTAGCCACGCCCCTTGACCAATTAGATCATAGTAAATTAGAAAGCCGTGTTCACTTTGACCAGTTAAAGTACGCCCTTCAGACAGTACGGACGCGTCTTTTATCAATTTTCAAATTTCGTAAAAATAAAAGTGGATAAATAATTCATAGCAGAGAAAGACGAGTGATTTATAATGTTTAAGTACTTTAAAAAGACGTGTGGAATTTAGATAATGTTATGGAACTCTCGGAACAGAATTCTTTTATTATAAACGTTGATGAAAATTCTGACGATTCTGATTAAATTTAAAAATAATAACTTAATATTAATATTCGAAAATACTGTGCAATAAAAAGTTTGCTTTTAATATTAATTGTTTAATTTTTAGCCCAGTATGACTACGCCTTAACTTTTCAGTTGCACTGATGAGTCACTATTTTTTAACGCGAATAGACAGAATAGACTATATAGTGCTTCGTTTATTTGCGCATTTATTTGGGTCACTTGTCAACATAATGTTATTTATTATTATTATACCATCTCATACTCTTGTTCTCTTTGCCATTTTAGATAACTTGGCAACTGGTAAATATTACAGATATCAACAATGTTAATGTAAACTGAGACTTTTAAACTACATTGTTGATGCCCACTTAACATAACCTACAAGTTATGTTATATAATCTTAAGTCTTAGTCTATTCAAATGCAAGTTTCCAATTGTCGTAATTTAATATCAACCTTACAACAGGGTACATAAGATAGATTTCTGAATAATGTCTAGGCATTAAAGTAATATTTCCTAAATCATATAAATTCGCAGTTTACATTGAGTACATTCTCACCTGAGTAGTCCATGATGGACGAGTGCGTGGAGGAGACGTCGGAGGTGTCGTCACTGGGATGGTGTCGCCGCTTGCCGATGGCGCCGGGCAGCGAGCCGGGCCCCGAGGCGGGCCCCGAGGCGGGCGAGCCCAGCGCGCGCACGCCGGGCGACGCCGCGCGGCGCGGCGGGGTGGCGCGCCCCAGCCCCGAGTCTGGCCATACGCCGCACACGTTACTGATCGTACTTACGAGGTCCCGACCCATACCAGCACCCACAGCTATGTTAAACCAGACCAGCACCCTAATGGGGTAATACCCTGTCATTCATCTCCCCCTCTACCTAACCCTTCGGGGGTAGTCCCCGAGCCATGATGTTTTATGTAATCCGTTGCTTCATAGGTTTGAAAAATTTGTCTCCTCAACAACGTACATAACGTGGCTGAACTGTCAAATGAATGGCATTGCGATCGATTGCCTTTGTATTTGTCGTTGTCACTAGTTTTGTTACAAGATATCCTTTTTCCTCTTACTCAAAAAACTCCGAGCAAGATACCTCTTGATTCAGTTAAGTTTTATACTGTCAGGTTACTAAAGTATTTTCTTTAGCTCGAGTTGATTTAAAATGCCAAAAGTACCCGTCTTCATTGACTAGCTAATTAGAATAGAATATTTAAAGCTTACTATATCAGAGAACTACCTAATTAACCAATTACTTAACCTCCAGTTAGTTCATAAATTAAAAGTTATTATTTCATTGACTAGCATAGGATTAAAATTAGTATAGAAAATTATTCTGTCATTACGTTTATTCCTGCCTCGATCTACACTCTTTAACTTTGATAAACGACGCGTAAAATACTAAATGTGTGTCAAATCTACGTATATAGGGTGTTGTCTACTGCCGCTAAGCAAAACTAAAAAGGCAAAACTAAACAAAAGAAGCGACATTTTGTATTTTACGCATAAATACAACAAAATAAACATATACTTACATGTGAATTTTGAAATATGTATAGGTATACTATTTGGTCTAAAGATGTAAACACTTACAACCGTAAATATACGATGATGTTTTTTATTAACAAAGTGTAATATAATAATCCAAGTGAGCTTTTGAACTAGTGAATTTATCATCAGTAATTTCTGATATTCTTGAAAAAATTTTACTCCTCACAATCAATTATTTAATTTTATACACATGAGTGCGTGCTGTGAAATTAAAAAAAAATAGTTCAGAATGACACACAATACCGACGTTCAAGCTTACTTGGATTTGAACATACACCATCTATTGTCATTGCTATTTCTTTCTAACAAGATAAGCTGCAATCCAAGTGGTCAAATACAGTATGGAAACCACATATTATATGCAATAAATGAAACCACATGTAATATTAGCCCACAGAAGTATAGCAAAATAAAATTTTAAATAAAAAAACTTAACTAAAAAAAATCAAATTTTCAAACAAAATAAATATCAAAATAAATTTAGTAAAAGTCAACACTCTGTTTAGACAACGCACCTTCGTACCTTGTTCTTTTGGTGTACCGATTTTACATTTTAGGCAAATAAACAGAATACGTGACAGCGTCGTGATAGTTTGCACTGCGTGGCAACGTCGCTTTTCAATGTTCAAGGATTCAAGTTCATTGAGTGATTGATCTAGTGATCCAATTCTACAGTGTTCAAATTTGCTCAAAATTTAAACTAAACTTTTTGACCTAATTCCTGAACCGATTTCGTTCATTTCTTGTACATCGTCAGCAAAGGCGATAACAATTATTTGGTTTCATTTATTGTATAATATGTGGTTTCCATACTGTATAAACCTGCCTAAACTATTCATGTCACTTGGATAGAATACAATGATCGGTTTATTATACTTGGATATTTTTATGTAGTTCATTTTTTTTATTCATGGGACAAATAAAACATTTCGTTTTCTTACCTTGCCAGTTAACTTACAGTAACCCAACTTACAGATTAATACTGAAAGTAATATTATTAGCTTGGTATTAAGTTAATTCTTAGTCACTTTGAAGGAATAAGATTCAGTAGTAGTCAAGATTTATGTATATTGAAGAAGGGAGATTTTGTAGAAAATCTTAGGACAGATTTAATTGTTAATCATTATAATTAACCACGTATATCCCTTGATATAAAATTATTGACGTTTAATAATTAAAACAAGGTTGTAAAGTGTTTAATCAACGAATAAAGACGATGTCACACCAACACCAAGATATAAACATAATATAAATATAAAACATGCGCTAACTCGGAGCGAGTTACCCGACCACATGATACCATAACCGAATAAGTAAGCCTCTGTACACGATGGGCGATGGTGGACACAGTTCAACGACTATACGGACCATTTTTATTATCTGATGACTAACATTTATTAAACAAAAGATTCGATGTTGAAGGGTGTCCATAGTAGGCCATTGTGTACAGGGGTCGTAAATATAATAATAAATTATGTATTACTTATATATCGCCAATGACCCAAATGAAATAAATGTGCACAAGACGAAAGAACGCAGACGGATGCGGCGCAATGTGGCGTGGTATTGTGAGTTCTATATCTGTAGCTGACGACTGACGACGGATTTAGCAATCTGGGAGACATTAAAATGTGTGTGTGTGTGTGTGTGTGTGTTGTGTGGGGTGTTTTTGGCTCTATTTAAGTAGCTGTTTAATTTGTAACTTGAATAAAAACACAGTTATAGGTAAAATTAACTACTTTTTATAATATTACACAAAACATAGGCTCTACTAAGAGAAACGATTTCAATAACTGTTTTATTTTTAATCATCATTAAAAAATACTGCTAAAAGGTTTTTTTTTTTAACCAATTTATGTCATCAAGTCTATAGACGCAGAACGTTCCCACACCGCACATGTGCGCACACGCCCGCCGCGGGAGCAACAGAAAGTAAACCCAACGCACCACAAGCGACGGAAACAATATAGACCCGTCTGTACCAACGTGAGTCAAGCCTTAATCTCGTGTTTATAAACTGCTCTTACCGCACAAATTCATAAGAGAGCTTGACTTCCGTCCCGCCTTAAAGTTACTCTGGTAACTCGTATATTTAGACCTTCCACGGGAAGACTGAGGTTCCTCATTCACGCGCTCTGAAATGTTTCCTATACATGTCATCTCGCAACTCTCATGCAATGCGAACTCCATTCTGTTATGTCATATGCAGCAGTCGATGTATTGCGACGCGGACGCGCCACGTCAAGCATGCATCGTCACACAAGCGAACTTCGATCTCTTTACACAATATGGCAAACAAAATTAATGCTATACCGCGATAATAAAAATTGTATCACATCACTTTATGTATTTACAGATTCGGGAACCAATTTAGTAAATGCGCGGAAGGTCTAGAGGGCGTATCGAAAAATTTTGAAGAAAAAAGCTTTTATGAAAATATTGTACCACTCAAATTCAAATTGCAACTACATATTATAATGGCCAAAAAAGGGTATGAAGCATAAACTTTGCAGTTTGGAGTGGTGTCTATAATCTATGCGATGCTGAAATCATACACATATAATATAAATCGATTATAAATATATATAATTCAAATCGAAGCATTCTACTAAAACCAAAATGGAAAGAAGCGCCTTCATACACACTATGGAAAATCGGGTCCTGTAGACCACCTCTCAGTCGGGAGTTCAATCGTATTTCAAGCAGAATTATCGGGATATAGCTGTTTGTGATACAACTTCGAAATATTACAGAAACAGCTTTTATTTCGAAGACATGACAGTTACTTGTCATCCTGTGACTTCCAAGTTCGATATCATTATGGGGTGGTCCAGGGCAAATTTTCATGTCCTCGATACAACAAACATTGATGGAGTACTATGATTTGTTTCAATACCAGGTATTTATAAATACTTACCTTCAATTAATTTACTTATGTGACGTAGCGTCAAATCGCACAATCATTCCTTCGTTCATACTCAATACCAAAACAAATCACGTAAATACAAAATGCACCTATCCATTTAGAAATAACGACTTCTATCGCTGTCCAACCATTAACTCTATCCGGTTGCTCACATGACGTCACATCGTTATTCGTAAACGCGATCGGCTAGCGAAGCGACCGCCGGGTGTTAGTGTGGCGAGCGAGCTAGAGGGAGCTAGTTCCCTGCGAGTAGCGTGGCGCGTGCGACAGAGACAGACTCACCTCGCGACGTTTTGCACGAACCCCTTCGACCGAGCGGACCGCTCGATGCACTGCTCGGCGACATACCACCGCGCTCTTCTACAGGTGATTCTGAAGACAGATCCCAAGATATTTAGTAATTACATCATTTTTTAGTCTTGAAATACAATGTGTCTGTTTATTAGTGAAAAATTAAGGAAACAATAATCAAAGCTTAGGTACGTTTATAATCATGCTTCAAAAACTTACTGTAAAGCAAAACAAGTAAAGCGTTAAGCGCTCCATTTCATTTGCTGGAACAACCAACTTTAATATTTTGTTTTATTACTTTCACATTGATATTTGAAAATGGCCCCGTGGCTAACTACTCTTTTGAATAAGCGAGGAAATGATGGCGTTTAACAAATGTTAATGTTGTGTTTTTTTATTTATAAAAAGTTTACAACAGTAACACTTAAAACTATGCCCCACAAAACCCCAAAATGAAACGAAACGATTTGGTTTACTATCGTGTTGGGCTATCGTACTGTCTCATTATATCAAAATAGCACAGTGACAGGGTACGTTGTTTGTAAGGTGTAAACTTGTGATGGAGACAGAATATGTCCCAAAATTGACCCTTGTAAAGGAGTTTGTTGTGCTAAAATTGTCCTCTCTGATTACGATCTATTGGGATCGTTGCGCCGAAATTTACGTAAACTCAAGGCCAAAAATGAGCAGTGGTGGTCCAGTCGTAACGCCCCCGACTTACGAGTTGTAGGTTCGAAACCAGACAGGCGCTTTACTTTGTATAAATTATTTGAAGGAAAACATCGTGTGAGGAAATCGGCATGAAGAACAAAAATTCGAAGACATGTGACATCTACCAAACCGCACTGGACCCGCGTGGTGGATTATGGCCCATTCCCTCTCACCGAGAGGAGGCCTGTGTCCCAGCATTGGGAACATTATAGGCTGATTATGCAAGGCCAAAAATATGTCGTCGCTTGTTCCAACACTCTTTTTAATGATGCAGCATATAATCCCGCTCCTTACCTCTGTAGAGTCCGGCCCGCTCGGCGAGGCTGTCCTGCGAGCCGCGGTAGTAGTCGCGCCGCATGCTGCCGCCCGCTACACACAACACAACGTCACAACGTCAAGCGAGCCGCGACGAGCTATGCTGAAGCCTTGTTAGGTATGACTTGGTAGTGAACATGTTTGATGTAGTCTCTGTGGTTATTTTTAGGAGCATGTTAGGGTTCTGACCCAATTGATACATGGAAATCCTATATCAAAAAGTGGATGGTCTTATTGGTATTATGATCGATGGTTTTTTTAGTTAGTTTTTCGCCCAATTTAGATAAAAGCATTTGTATTTACCGTCTGGAGTGTGCCAATTTGTGATACAAATTATAATATCGGACAGTAAACCTGTGCGTTGGCCCTTCTTGTACTAAACAAGAGCTACAAGAGCAGATCAAACGCTTTAAAATTAAATAATATGCGAGAATACTATTGTTAAAACAATTTACAATTATTTCTTCGACTTGTTTTGAGACTACATCATAGCTTGATAAAAGACTTGCACTCTGCACACAATATTTTACATTTTGTAACACTCAGCATAACACATCTCGTTTGAAACATAAAAAATGGCAGCATGCCAGATGGCAAATTAATATTGTAAAAAAGGGAAAAGCTGACATTTAGTGCGGCTTCAAAATGTTGAGGGATAGTTAGCAAAGAGTTTGTGTTCAGTTCAGTATTTTTGTTCAAATTAATCTAATTTTTAATATAGTAAAGGAATTAGATGTAGTATTCCTTGAAATTATCTAAGCCACATGGAATAAACAGTATATAAAATGATTTAGAAATAATATCTATAAAAATCCAATATAAAAATGTAAAATGTAACAAAGAAAAAAAAACGCGTGTCGGCACTGCTAGGCGTGCTCAACGCTGAACTAAAGGGCAGTGCACAACAAACATCGTGCGCCACAAGTATACAGTATCCGAACGTTAATATTTCGCACATCGAGCTTTAGAAAGAGGCTCGCTGTCACATGGGTATGAGTGACGGAGACGACACTCTAAAAATACACAAAATAGATAGAGAAAGCCGCCTTTATACAACGAGCTAATACGGGCGCACGCACACCTAGACGTGTAGTCGCGGTGTGAAAATGCTTACCACCTATGGTTTATAATTGCATGCATACATCTATATCACAAGGTCGATGATATTATGTGATTATTTATTTTGATAAGTATACTTTACGTTTAGATTTTTTTTATTTACGTCGTCTAGGATAGAAAATGTAAATATGAACAAATAATGAAATAGAAATTCAAAACAACTTTATTTATTTAAGGAAATTTATTATTTAAATTTCTATCAACAATTTATTGTTTTAATATCTAGTATAGCCTCCATCAGCAGCTATGACGGCACGTAGTCTATCTCGAGATGCGACAAGGCGCGCGTATAAGTCAGTTCCTCTGATATCATGCCACATCCGTGCACAATGTGATCTAAGAGCTTCAGGCTTTCTTTTGTTCTGACAAACCCCGCGTTGAACCATTATGGTCCACAGATTTTCAATCGGGTTCATATCTGCTGAGCGAGCAGGCCATTGAATGAGACGAATGTGACGGTGCACGTTGCACCTCCGTCAACAAACTACATAAAATAAATGATAGTCACGACTTTGCAAGCATTCGCTGTAAGTAGACGTATTTCTATTTGTGTGTGCGTGTTCGCTCGTTGCATTGAGGCCACCTTATGTACTTATTTGTGAAAAAGACGACATTGTTTGTAAAACTCATTGTGTCATATTAACAGCCGAGTACCATACGTGAGTAACAAATACCTGTAAGGTTGGTAGACGAAGGCTGTTTGGTAGCCAGCATGCCTTCAGCAGCGTGCAGCGCAGAACTATCCACGTGTATGGTCTTGGGGCGCGCGCGCGCGGCGGCGGCCCTGCTGCGCATGCGCGCGGCGCCGCCCGCCGGCGTGGGCGCGGGCGCGGGCGGGGCCACGCCGCCGCGGTTCAGACTCACCAGGAACTCGGATTTGTCTAAATGTTTGCCCTGAAAAGTTGGGTGGCGTGATTTCAATATGGCTTAATACAATTACAGAAATATTAGTAAAGCATACAAAAAAAAACCGGAAGGCCCAGATCACCACAATTAAAAAAAAAACCGATGACGCCATGTTGTGACGCGACACTACTGTGTGATATGTATTTCATTTTCTATGAAATCGCACAAGATCTACACAGGCAGGATGGGACTGAAGAAGAAATTGTAGTGTTGTACAGTCGCAGTACGACATGTCACGTATTCAGACGCACCGACTTGAGTCTAAGACTTAAAAGTTTCTACTGAGCAAAAGATCGGCCATTTTTTCAATTAAATTTCTAAAATTCATAAACTATTGAATATGTTACCTCCCTCTCAGCCTCCTCGATAGCCTTCTTCAACTTGTACTGGTGCAGTATGGCCTCCCTCCGCCTGGCCTGCTCCTCCTTGCGCGCCAGCTTCACCTCTTGCGCGGCGTCTTCCCGCGCCCTTCGCGCGGCGGCGGCGGCTTCGGCTCTCGCTCGGGCTTCGTCGGCTCGCTGCCGTCGTTGGAGCGAGAGGAGCATAATGCGCTCTTTCTTACGCTCCATTTCTTCCGCTGAGTTCTGGAAATGGAAAGTGGGGTGTAAGTTTGCATACGTCATCATAGCATTTAAAATTGATGGTCATATAAACAAATCAATAGATTTTCGGATATCAAACAATTTCATTTTTTTATAAACCAAATCAAATCAAAATCATTTATTTGCTTAAATAAGGTAGTTACAGAGAGATCTTAAAGATAAGGTATATGAATCTCTTATTTTGCCATTAATGTCGGCGTGCAAATTTTACATAATTATTTAATATAAAAGCATTATATATTATTATATTAATTAAGAAATAAAAGAAATTATTAAGAATTATTATAAGTTTCAATCAGGCATGCTGTTAGTAAATATTGTATTAAATCGAGTCTTATTTGGTAACAATTAATTATTTATAATAGTACCTGTTACTACAATGCAGGACTTATACCTTATAATCTAGGAACTCAAGTACACTATAAAAGCATTTATCAATCAATATTTTTGTCAAGATACTCTTAAATTTAAAAAATGGGAGTGACGTAATTGTATTTGGAATTTTATTGTACAATTTAATGCACATAATAAAACTGTTGTTCGATGTGACTGTGAGATTGGTCTTGGGTTTATATAACTTGTTGGCATTATGAGATCGAGGGGCATAGTAGCTTGTCGCTTTCTGAAAGAGACTCCTATGCTTGAAAACGAATATACACGATTCCAAGATATAAATGCACGGTAAAGTAAGAATATTTTATTTAAAAAAAAACGTTGCCCCACACTAGGAATTTCTCCAGTATCGTGGGTGCGTTTACAAACATTTAAACTCACATACACAAACAGCCTGACCCGGAACCACTACTTGCAGGTCAGACAAATATTTGCTCCGTGCGGGTATCGAACCCGCGACACGTAACGCAGCAGTCAATCGATTAACCACTGCGCCAACCGTGCCGTGAAATTTAAGTAACTCAGAACTCAAAGACACCATGTTCCAAGCTGACCAATGACATAATTATTGTTCTGCTAAGACTCTGACATCGTGGACTTAAATGTGCACAGATTGCATTGCGTAACCTATTAAAAAACCCGCAATGGTAAAACAACTTACAACGTATTTAATAAATAGAGCACGCCGATCTTAAGCAGAAAAATATTTATTAAGTATATTAACATTTAAACTAGGTAAAATGAAATAGTTCGTAACTCACCGGGTCAGGATTCAACTCGCCGATGAGTAACGCGGCGGGTTCCGCGTTGTTGGTGCGTTGGGGTCGCTCTCTAGGTGGCGTTTCTCTGCGCTCCGAAGAAACGTCATTAGATCTCATCGCTTGCTCCAACCCTGTACTCCTGTGGACCACGAACTCGTCCTCTCTTGAAGGCTGCAGCCGCTCGTTCCACGTGTTCTCAGGACTTCGTTCTGGACTAATGTCGGTTGATCTTTCCTTCTTCGGCGAGCCTCGTTTCGCTCGCAAAGGAGGCTTCGGCCGCTTCGGCGCTTCGTTATCAAACGAAATATAGAACCCTTTCTCGTTCTGTTCACTAACATCTTCTTGATCGAGTTGCTGGAAGGAGTTCCTGCTGAGGGAGGGGCGCGTGGGGGAGGGGATGCGGTAGGTGCGCGTGCCCGACGATATGTTCAGTCTATTGATGCCCTGCCGGAGGGCGTCGTCTTCCGCGTTGCCGATGAAGGAGATGTTCTGCGGCTCCATGTCGTCAGGCTGCTGGGCCTGGACCGGCGTGTGCGTGGGTACGTGTGAAGGTGTGTGTGTGGGCGCCTGTAACTGCTGCAAGCTGACAGGTTCAGGTCTCCTCTGTACCTCGGGTAGAGACCCCTGTCGTTGCGGGGTCTTCGCTCGCCTCTGTGGGCTTGCTGCCAATGGCGGCGACTGGGAAACGTACTGGTTAGAGTTTATCACAGTGTAGCTTAAATGGTTTTGTGGTTCTCGATTGTTCTCGGTTCCATTCTGGTACCGGTCATTGTTATAGTGCACTTGAAAGGGTTGCGGCTGTTGGTTCGTGCGGTCGTGGAGGACGAAGCCCTGAGGTTGCCAGTTCCTCTCGGGAGGCGGTTGCGGTGAAGGTGACTTCCACGTTCTTTGCGGAGGCTCCGGCGTCGACGGAGCGAACTGTTGGTGTTGTTGATGCTGCTGGTGATTTTGTTGATGTTGTTGATGCAGCTGGAAATATTTATAGGATTGTTGAGAAAAAATACTGGATGTTCGGTATTTTTTTTTGTACATATGCAACCAACACCTCAGTGCCTCGAGGCGATTTGCTGTAAGCTTGCGACCTGAATCTTCATTTATACAATAAAAACAAACATGTCTGCTATTCCATTGTACATCAGCTTATGATATAAACTAAACCATACCTTCCAATCCTAAAAAGAGATAAGCCTGCTACAAAGTTACAATTGAACTTAAACCCATTACTGTTTATTATATGAAACAGTAATAATAATATTAGTCTACATTTAAAATCACCTTTTAAATATTTTAGTTATCAATTTCGCTGTTTATTTTTATACTACAACTATCTACATAAAACGATCAGAACGTGCAACCGACCTGCCACCCTCGCAATTCAGTCTCTTGTTGTTGTTGCTGTTGTTGTTGTTGGGCATGTTGCGCCCACGTTCTTCGCGGCGGCGGTGCGGCATCGTGAAGATAAAACTGTTGCCGCCCATAATCCTCTATGTCCCTATACTGATTGTTGTACTGCGGATACTGTTGCTGCTGCTGCTGTTGTGGCTGGTCGTAGTTATAGAACTGTTGTTGTTGTTGGAGTTGCTGCAGTTGGTGTTGTTGCGGTATGTGCGGCGTGGAGCCGAAGCTGGCGAGACCGGGGCGGGACACATTGTGCTGTGAGCTGAATTGGCTGTGCTGCAATGTTAGGCGGGAGTCAGCGATGCGTTGGCGAGAGGTGCGTTTCACAATTTCTCAATAGGATAGTTTTTATAGTCTCCTATAAAAGACAATATATTTTATTTTATTTTTATTCTGTAGTTATAGATAGTGGTTAGTTACGGCACGGATGATAATAGGATTTTTTTTTTAACTTTAGAACACGAACCGTCCGTGAACGAAAACACGACGGTATTAAATGACTACAAAATCCGTGGACTTATTGGATAAACATACATTGTTGTGACTAGCATATTCGATATGTAGTTTGACTAATTATTTAAATTAAGGACGCGTGAGCGACTCTTATTTTATTTACATTATAAATATTAGATTTTCTTTTCACAGAGCAATAAAGAGAATTGTGAAACATAGCCTCAATAAATATGTATAATGCTTGTGAGCGTGTGATTACACATTGTGGGAGGAAGCGCTGAAACTTGATCAATTAATTACAAATCAAAACTAGTTTAATTTCACTCAGTTATTGGGGTTAGCTGTGCAGATCTTTTATATATATTCGTTTGTATTAAAAAGTTTTATTTCTTTTTATAATTGTCTCAAATATTAATTGCTGTGTTTAGCTAAAATTAGTTCACTATCAATGATTCACACGAAGCTATGCGAATAAAAATCTAAGTTCGATGCAACACGATATAAAAAACATGTTACTAATGATATTTTTCTGTAACTTGTACAGTACCTTATAAAATCTGACACCAGAGTAATTATCACGCATAGACCTGAGTCTAAGTTTTGTATATTGAAAACAATGTCCGTTCTTTTCTTTATTATTATTATCCCCGGCTCCAACGTTTGACCGACCCTTCGCGCCAACTTATGGAGCCGGCATAGCACAAATATATAGGCGATCTAAACATAAAATTCTCCTAAATGTAAAGATATCGTCCGAACTTGTCATTTCAAACGCAAAACACTCGAAAAAGGCGCAATACCATAACATTTGTACATAAAACTTACCAATTGTGGAATGTTGGGTTGATACTGTTGTTGTTGTTGTTGATAAGGCGACTGTGGTAGTTGTTGAATGGGCTGCTGCGGCTGCATTTGTTGTTGAAGCTGCTGAATCTGCTGAATTTGCGGCTGCTGAACCTGCTGTATTTGCGGCTGCTGAATCTGCTGAATTAGCGGCTGCTGAAGCTGTAGTGGCGGCTGCTGAAGCTGTAGCGGCGACTGCTGCAGCTGCGGTTGTTGGAACAGCTGTTTAGCCTGCTGCTGTTGTTGTTGTTGTTGCTGCAACTGCGTCTGCTGACTGGCGAGCCGCGCGATGTCACTCTGTATGTCCTGCAGGCTGGAGTTCATTCTGTAAGTGACGTGCAGTCACACGGTATTGGATTTTAAGCCAATATTATGTTGATTGTGGTTGTGTGATTAGTTTTGAATTGATGATGTATGTTTCTTGATCAATGAACGTTTCGATTAAGACTAGTAGGTGTAGACAGCCAGTAACAACTGATTATAAATGACTATACTATTATAGTTTTTCTTAGATTCCTGAAACAGTGAAATAAAGAAGGCGCCTACCAAACTCCATATAAATCTGTTTGGAATGATTTATCCTGGCTCATAGGTGAAAAAGTCTATCAATACAATGAACAGCAATTCATTCTAGCAAAGACATGTTATCAATATTGTCAGAAGTGGGTCTACTTACTTAGCAATAGACTGCTGGTATTGTTCCAATACTGCGGTGTCCACTGAATCTCGCTGGCTCGGCGGATCCACCACCATTTCCTAAATACGACACTCTCTTATGAGCATAATTATAGAAAAAAAACCTTATGGGTAGAATAGCTCGTTTTAATTAACTTATTGATCGCTCGAAATAAATACTCAATTTCATATGCCCGTTGTAAGGGATATTGACCCGCAAACTGTCCCCATCGATTCGCCCAGCGCATCAATTTATTTAAAAAAACCACCGATAATTATTTTCAAACAGCTGTTTCATACAAATGTACCTACACAAAAACAGCAAAAAACAGCAGTTTTATTTTTATTTTTTTATAACCGGCGATATAGTTTAGAATCGCTTCAATTCGTAATCAGTTGCACGCCAATATACCTAACAACCTGTATGTTCAAGTATTTCTGTTGACCTGAGAGATCTACAATAAAGAAGTGTTTCAGTTAATCAAGACGTGATATTTTTATATTTAAACTTGGCAGAGAACTTTCACAATAACAGTTTTGTTTTCAGCCTCTAACTTATAGCTCGCGTACGCTTACTGCTGTGATTTATTTCTTGACTGATCTGCATGCAATTTAATCACAAACTCATGCCAATTAATATGTTTCATTCGTCTCCAGTTAATTTTAAAATAACCCCTTTACCGGTTAAATAACAATAT
Organism: Brachylomia viminalis; assembly: GCA_937001585.2. Taxonomy (NCBI): domain Eukaryota; kingdom Metazoa; phylum Arthropoda; class Insecta; order Lepidoptera; family Noctuidae; genus Brachylomia; species Brachylomia viminalis. Next base: position 4,394,381 of record OW443301.2, read on the forward strand.
TATTACCATCATGATCAATGGTTGATGCAACGAATTCGAGACCTATTAAGTAGAGGGCATTTTTGATGTATTTAAGTTACTTTGTTCGGGCGATCACTCAAGATATTCATCGTCGCACCCATTTAAATAAGGTAATTCTATAAAGAACGTGAACTAAACACAGAAAAAAATGCCAAATAAAGTACCAAATGTGATCATTTTACACTATTTGAACCCCAAAACACAAAATACACCCAAGCCTAACAAACACGAAAGCTTGTAACAATCCGTTGCTGTAACTAAACCCGTATCGTTGCATCACCCATACCGACGTTACATTACCTGTTGCACCGGCAGGTCTTGCTTGGACTCGTCATCAGCCGGTGTGCGCGCGCCCTTGCCCTGCAACACGCACGTGCAACCGACACCGTAACACAAACGTTGCGCAACACTGTTGCAGCGTTGCGTGTTATGACATGCTACTGCATGCTGAGTGTTGGTTGGGATATATCGGGGAATGACGAAGCTAATTACTGACGATATATTTTTTTTAATAAAAATTGTTTTTACTGAGGTATTATCAATTTATCATATACAGAACAGGGCCGTACAAGGAACCGCCAAAGTCATCACAGTTCCAGTGCGAAAAAAAGATGGCGCTACACGTCCTGCTGTAACTCTCTTTTTTTCCGTACTGAATCCATAATGACTGGCACTTCCCTTTATGTGTCCAGTACTCAAAAATCTATAAATGAAGAAGAATTCTAAAGGATAATATTTTGGAAAAGGGATATACACCAACCAACGGAGTCATGCTTACAAATAAGTGTAATGTATGGGTTTCCTACAAATTAATGTGCTTCTTCAAAACGTGAGTCAAATGTACCGTGAAGTGGACTGGGATGTCTCTGTTCATTACCTTCTGTAGTTCTAAGATTGAATATTAGAAAATATGATTGCGCTGCAAAATATTCATGAGTTCGATATAATAATGATCTTAGAAAAAGCTGCCTATTAAACTTTTCTAGGCTTAAAAGTAGCTACCGTATTTTTAAGCATTTATTATCAAAATTACAAATTGATATGGCGAGTCAACTTAAATTGATACTTGAGAGTACTTTTGATAAATTCTAAATTTAAATGGTTCAATGTTATGTATCGATAAGCCGTGTAAGCGTGTCTCGAACTAGAATCTGTACAAAATAACAATAAACGAACATGGTAACAAAGTGATTGTAAAAAAAGTAATAATCAAAAAGGTCTAAACTAATCGGAAAGAGCTCAACTCTTGAACCGGCCACTCACCAAGTTGGCCAACTGGTATTGCAATAATGTATCCTAATGAAATAGAAAGAAAAATATAATTGATTTATCCGTCGGAAATATTAGAAAACAAATTGAGAGAAGAACATTCTATTAGTGACATTGTGCTGTTTATGAACGCATTTTATAAAACGTTTTTCTGAAAATAACATTTGTTTTATAAAATACGTACTAAAAGTGTGTGTAGTCTGTTAAACAGAAATATTTAATTGACAAATATCCGAAGTTATTATATTACTACTTTAATTAATAGTTTATTGTCTGAAATAGTTTATGTGAAACTACTGAATATACTGCAAAATATACTAACACACGAATTTACACTTATCAAACTCATTTACCCCATTTTTTTAAAATTAATTTCAATCAAATCTATCTACCAAATGAAGTCACTCACACTCAAACTCTTATAAAATGTTACTCGACTAACTCTGATTGATGGTAGAGTGGATGGCGTACAGTACAGACAGAAAAACAAAGGACGCCAATTCCACTTTTGAAGACAATACAAAACATTTTATTCCGTCTACCCTACATAGGCCCTATGTGTTCGAGACATCAAATTCTCATCAGGGTAATACTGCATTTCAATAATGCATCTCAGCGTGCAATACGTCAAGTTTGCTTAAGTTTACATGTGGAATGCAATAAAGTATTGAGTATTGAATAATAGCGACCGCAGTGCGTGGGCCATGGTATTGAATAGATCCATATGAACCTGCGCACAATATTTTAACACAATGACACAATAAACTCACTTCTTCATAAATAAAGCGTCTTGCGTAAAGCTTGCTAACTTGTTGTTTTATTGACTAGTAAGCGTAACGCGTGCACTTAAAACACAAATTACATCAGTAAAATTAGCCCGACTAGCTTAGATTGCACTTCCGCTTGGGCCCTGGCCCTGTTGAGAATTCGACACCTTCACACCACACCTTCACACACACACACACTTCCAACCCAACTCACCCTAGTAACAGCTTGAAGAAACGCCTGTTGTCCTAACTGCTGTCTCTGTCTATTCACGGCCATTTCCATACGTCTCTTCTCCTGCTCTATGCGTCGTCGTTTCTCTTCTAACTTTAATCTTATATTGTTCAGTTGTGCGGCCATTTGTCCCCCGCTTGAAGTGTTCGATTCGTCAGTGAGGTCTTCGCCATCTGTAATTAGCAGGGTGTAAGTAAGTGGGGTGTGTTGGTGGGAAATGTTCGAAAGATTTTGCTTGGGTAAATCGGATGTGTGATGGTTTGTAACAGATTTTCGATCATAAGATATAGGTAACTAGTGCTATATTTATCTGGCGGTTCGACTTTTTTAGTTAATAGTTCCAAAGACACGCCTATGCCCCAATTTTCACGTTCGAGTTATCATGAGACCGCGTCTGGAGATTGGGTCGATAAATTGATGGTTTTTTTTTTATGTTTGCAGATTCCATTAAAGATCGCAATCCAGATTAACTCTTTCCAGTCCCTCAATGTGAGCGTTTTCATAGAGCTATCGTGTAAGGATAAACAGCGGAGCTTATGTCCCCAACTGCCATACTGTATTATGGGAAATATTATTTAAGTCATAAATCACTGAAACACATTTTGAAGTAGTCAATACACAGTGAAAAGATCGTCGGTTGATTATGAACGCTACTAACTGGGATGATTTTCTTGCTGCATGAACTGTTGTTGCCACGTCGTCGTGTTAGCGGGCGGAGTCGCGAACGTCGTGCTCTTGCGCCGCTCGCTCGGCTCCGTGCCGAACTGCGACTGAACACCTGGACATCAACCGACAACCGTCACTCGATCACAATACCTAGTGACTTTGACTTTAAATTCATTAGCCTTTCCTTTCAGGGAGTAAGAAGTTCATATCGCGGTCTTCAAAAAAAAAAGGTTAAAACCTTACCCTTATTTTGGTCTGAGCTGTGGGAGGGTACAAAAAGGACCAACGTCCTAACGTCGTATCATACCAAAATCCAATGCTCACGCAATCAAAATGTACGAAATATTTGCTATTTTAGATTTGGTTCTATAGTGCAAGTTGATCATATTCACCAGTACTTTCACACCCTGGAAGGACGTTAATTAGTTCAAAGTCAGCTTTTAGGTGTATCATTACACTATGACGTATGTTGTAGGACAAAATACTCTACAACTAACTATACTGATCACAAATTTAGAATTTGGAATATGGGAATATGTGGTCCTTTAACGACAGACTGTAGAAGACTAAATAAGTGCTGTTATTAATGTTTTACCGAATACAGTGTGCCGTTAAACTCAAGCGCAATCAAGGCGAACATTCAAAGCGTTACGATATGGCCGTTTCAATTAAGTGCCGCAGAAGCGAAGTCACAGGCTAAGGAATGGGAGAACAAGTTTGTTGACATAGTGGTAATGCGATACGCTACGTTACTCTCAAATTTTTATGCTGTAACAAGAATGTTCTCTCATCCGTTGTTCCCAACAAACCTGTCTGGTCACCATTACTCCTGATTTTATTGAGATCGGCGAAGCTAGTTTTGGTCGCATCGCCGTCGGTCGAATCTCTATCGTTTAGGAAGAACCCGCCGTCGCCTCCCCCTTTACATGCAAACCCGAAGCTTTCTTGTCTATCTCTTAAAGTTATAGTATCACTGCTCAACTGCCGTCGTATGGGGAAGTAAGGTTCAGGTTCTGTGGTTTGCGGCTGTGAGTTCTGCCGCTCAACTTTTTGTCGGTCTTCCTTTTCGGAGCCGTTTTGGAAGTCGTCGTGGAAGAACTGTATGGAGCCTCGTATGTCTTGGCGGGAGGAGCGGAGAGGCGGGTTATAATCGGCGGGACCTGCAGAGTAAATGGTAACAAAATTAATTTAGATTTAATTATAAATCAAGTTAAAAAAAGAGAGATCAGTGTCTAGCAAGAGGCAGTGGTCTTTAAGGTTTAAGAACAACTTTTTTTCTCATAAAGAATTCCATACATAATTCACTTACTGAAAAACAATATCTGAAACTAAGATTAATAATTAGAGCGCACAGATGTACGTATATAAAATAACAAAACAAAATATTTTGAATGCTATTTAATATTTATAGCCACCTTTCAACATCATCATAATTATGGTCGACCATCCCCGACTGCCGGACAAAAGCCTTTCATCTCACTTAGTGCTATCTGTATCAAGCAATTTGTAAATGATGATGAGAACAGCTGATACTCAGGTTGAAAAATTGCCAGTCAGCAAAGATATTAGCAGAGCTGACTTGCCAGGACTCGCCTAATTATTTTCCAAGTATCGCCACTGCTGAAAACTTCTGCAATGTTTTAGTTCACCTTTCACAAACTCACCAGAAGGCGCCGAGATTTTCCTAACAGCGACCGTCGCTAATTCCTTCTCGGGGTTTCGCCCAGCGAAGTGCAGTCTATCTTGTGAGCCTCCAAAGTTCTCCACAGTCAATTGCGAGTCATCGGTGATGGAGGAGCGACGCGAGCGACGACCTGCGAACGACGCGTCGCGGGTGTCCATCCAGTTTGATGGTCGGCCAGCCGCAGTCATGTTTATTTCTAACAAGAAAAAAATGTTGTGAGAATAGGTTGCTTGAATAATAATAAATCAATTATATTTGATGTTCCTGTGCGATACTATTGTTTTCATTTTATTTAATGTTTATTTTTTTAAATTCATTTAATTAATAACGTTATTATTTAAATATATAGATTTACAATGAAATTCAAACTCAAACTAAACCAATTACAGGCACTTGTGACTTGTCAAGGGGTCAGTCAGTCATAAAGATGAAGCTAGTTGCCCATTCCAAAGCGTAGTAGGTACCTATGGAGAGGTATGGAAACTCCATGGACACTCTTTTAAGTCAAAATATTGTTACAAAAAAGTGGTTACATTATTCATGTTGAAATTATACATATAAGAACGATGTAGAAAGACGTGCACGTTAAAAGCGTCCGTAATAAAAAAGAAAAAAGAAAAAAAAAACAATTCAGTAATTAAAATAAGCCGTGGCAGCTAAGACATGACCAGTGCCTACTGACGGCGGCGGCGCCCGTTCACAAACATAACGTATGGATCAGCACCATTCAGCTCAACCATTTTGAAGGGAACTCAATGATCCAATACACACGCCGCCACCAGCGACACATTTGAGTGAGCATGACATACTCTTAGCCGCCAGGGCACATTTTGAAGTCAACGAAAGACGTACCTACCGAGTAAATGGTAGCTTTATCGTAGTGCTCACACATGTGCTATGCAATTATACAATACAAAGAGATTGAATTTATACAATGCAAAGATAGTTTTAAAAATCTTCAGCAGCTCTAAAAATATTTACGAATGCTAATCAATTAGTTTATGCTCCCTTGTGGAGCAGGACCAGCCTGAGGCAAGCATTTTTGTCAGCTTTGTAATCCCGTAACTTATAATATGCTTGACAGCATAGCGTTTTATATAAGATTTACATTTCGTTTCATTCAGTTGGAGTATGAAAGAAAGATAAATATTATATTGTATTAGTAAGTATTGTAACAGTTATTATTCGTTTGTATTAGTAAGTAAACGGAACAATAAATTATAATACTTATATTATTATCTTGAGTCACACTATGAATAAAGTCCGCGCAAGATAAATGATTTCATTTTTGTAAGTAGGTGTGTACAAACAATTTTACACGTCGAATCATAATTGAAAAACTAGATGAGGCCGGCGTTTCCTATCTGACTACTCTGAGAAGAAAGGCCGAAACAAAGTCGGAGGTCACATTCTCATAAAGTCCAGATATAATCTTGGTCAGATCATGTCAATACCATATAGATTGGTGTCTGAAACGGTCATTTGAGGAAAAACCACACATATTTGAGTGAACCTGTCCAGTCAGTGCACGCATTTGTCAGTAATCGTGCAGCTCAACTCAGAACTTAAGGAGCACAACGATTCGACGAACAATACCAAACACCAAAGATAAGTCTGCGCGCGTGTTTGACCTTCAAGACCATATCCCTGCCAGAAGTTTTCATCACTTTCGGTATAATGATGGCGATTATTTACTTTAGAAAACACAGAACACAGCACACTGTAGACACCTGATATAAACGTCGAGGTGGCGGCAAACGATTATTTCCGATTTCGGCCGCGCGCAGACTGATTTTGCGAATACTCTAGTGGCAAAACTGAAGAGGCATTCATTTTGTTTTATTGGTGTGGCTGAATAGTAGTTGTGCTCAAAGACGAATTAGCGATTATGTTTGGGCACCACGCCTGAAATGTCCACTTATTTGAAAACCTGAAGGACAGATTTTGGGCCAAATAAAACCAAATTACAAAAACAAAACGTGTGCGGTCGGGGGAACCTAGCAGGAACGAAGTTCCTTACGCGATACTCGCACGCTCACACACCCATATATTATAGAAAGAGACAGAGGGAGAGAGAAAGTGTATTTAATACGCGTTTTTAATACAGAGGCATTTTGTATAAGTTTTTAGAAGCTATCGACACCCATGACGAAAAATTTGAAACTTTTCGCAGCCGCCATCTTGAATTTTCATTTTGTCTCTAATATCGGCTTTAGCACCTTCAAAAACCTTGAAAACGACACACATGATTTTTTAAAATTTTCGCAGCCGCCCTCTTTGATCTTCATTTTGACTTCACTATCGGCTTTAGCACCCTCGCAAACAATGAAAACGACACCCATGATGAAAAATTTAAAAACTTTTTGCAGCCGCCATCTTGAATTTTCATTTTGACCTCACTATTGGCTTCAACACCCTCAAAAACCATGAAAACTATCTAAATAGTCGCATGTAGGGGGCAAGTCGCGTTCCAAAAAAAATTGCAGAATTTTTATGATGACGTTAAGTTGGGTTAGCATTTTTTCTGTCGAAATTACATAGTAGCTATATTTATTGAAATTCTGACAAAAAAATATTAAAAGTATACCATTATCATCATCCCTCCTTGCCATAGCGGCGAGAGTGGTGACATGTCTCGGCCTGTGCACGACAAAGTCGTCTCGAGCCGGACTGGCCGACCGTCGCTCTGGTGTGGAACTTGACGACCGACACGCCATGCGCGACCGATTGCTCAGCGACGAAGGGGAGCGGGGAACTGAGTAGATATGGGTTATGTTATTTTTCGTAGATTAGTGCTAATTGACGATCAGGCTCAAAAAGACTTGGCATATGTTAATGTTGACACTAATCATTTACTTTGCCAAAAAAAGGGTCCAAATTCTACACTAAAATGTAGAAAAAAAATATATATCAGAGTAATTTAATGTTCGATTGACTTTTTAAGCCTGATCTCAAAAGAATAACAAACACATTCAGCATTCAAGAAAAAAGAAAAATTAAACATCTACTTTAAAATTCACACAACACCTAGAAATCATAAAAACAATAAATTACTTGACCAACATTGATGCAAAAAAAAAATTAAAACATATTTAACTCAACTTGTTCACTTACCCATTCCATTTAGAGCACGCAGTTTTATTAGTATAGCTAATCGGCCAATAGCATCAAGCTGATCAAGTCTTACTCATAAATAAAACAATATGGCCATATAAGGCAGCAACGCAAACTTTGTCTATGATCAACGCGCCTACATGGCGCGTCCACTACCAATATTACATTATGTTCTGAGAGCAGTTATATTCAAGTAATACTGACAATTCTTTATCTTCTAGTAATAAATACTAAGCTACAGTATGCAGCCGTAAATATAACTGTAAACATCGAGTTTTAGAGAAAACGTTCAGCCTTGTAGAGCGTCATCTCTGTGAACTGCGTGACACTCTTTCTAAAGCCTCTAAAGCTCCATGTATCATATTAACGCCCAGGTAAGAAGTACTGTAAGTAAATTGTATTTGTAAAACTTGATAGCCTACGTCTACTGTGCTGGCATCACTACGTCATAGCTGGGAGCCGTGAGGACATAACGTCATTGACTCCAAAGTGCCTCAAGAAAGCATTAAAGAATCCCATGCAAAAGCGCTAGTTCGGAAGCCCACCAAACCATGTTAAAAGTGTTTTAATTATATTAATATAAAGCTCAATAAAAAGTGAACGTGAAATAAACATAACTCACATTTAGAGGCACACCCTATAACACAAATAGACATTCCAATTTAATACACTTATTACGACATTTTGTTTGACACTCACACACACACGCAAACGAAAAGAAAAAGAACAACTAAACGCATTTGACACGTATGTTTTTTTTTGTGGGGAAGGCGAGTGCACACTAAGTCTTCTAGATAACTGAGATGATAAATTTTATTGCAAGAACTGTTTGTTGGTGCGAGAAGAACATAATTCATAGATTCGTATTTACATAAGAAAATTATTCAAATTTTCATTGTATTAGAAAGAGTAAGGTTTGGCAAATATGAATGAAAAATGATATGGAACAAATGTCCACCCACGACCACGCTCACAGATGTCGATTCTTTCATAAAAATTTTCAATCACTTTTTGGCAAAATGGCGGGTCGATTGCATTAATCGCGTCACGGATTTTGAGTTTTAAGGCCGCAATCGATTCAAGTGGCTCCGTATAGACTCTGACTTTAACATAGCCCCACAAAAAATTATCCAGTGGTGTTAAATCACACGATCGGGCCGGCCAACTTAACAGCTGAATTTCGTGAAATTGTGCGATCGGGAATTTTGGTTTTGCAATAAATTAATTGTTTCGTTAGCTGTGTGACTTGTGACACTGTCCTGTTGGAACCACATGTTACTGATATTCATATCATCAATAATAGGCCAAAATTAAGTTTTTAACATCTCTTGAAATAGACCAGCAATTTTTCCAAAAAGTGATTGAAAATTTTGATGAAAGAATCGACATCTGTGAGCGTGGTCGTGGTGGACATTTGTCCGATAGGTACAATTTTTCATTAATATTTGCCAAACCGTACTCTTTCTAATACAATTAAAATTAGAATCATTTTCATATAAATTCTTTGTTTTAACAAACAAAGTTCTTTTCGAAAAACCTTTTATAATTTGCATGTTTTAATAACAATGAGTTGTACGTGATTTTGAACCTGTTACAGTACCTAAATAGGCATTTAGATAATGCCGGATGAATAATTAAACCCACGTAGTTAGCAAAGGGACGGTGAATAAAACACCCCGAAATAATGATTCATGAGTAGAAAATTTCGAATTTGAAAAAAGAACACCCAGAAAACAATTGAGGTGCGCCACTTCTTATAGCAGTATTATTTTGATCTTACTTCAGTGTGTGAAAGAGATGGAGCTTTACGTGCCATATAGCTCTATCTCTCTCCCATACTGAAGTAATATTACAATAATACTTCTCTAAGAGGTGGTGGTTGGCCCCTTGAAAACAATTGAAGTCGGATGACGTTTCAATGACCCGTGAGACCTAAGCGGCCAGAAAGTGTCGCGCAGCCTTCCCCTGCAGTAAACAGCCACTGCGCCAGGTACCTGCGAAGGGCGGCAGCGTGCAGTCGTCGCGGCCGGCGCGCAGCTGCGGGATGGGCGCGGGCGCGGGCGGCGGCAGGCTGCGCCGGTGCCGCACGCCGTGCGCGTTGGCGCCCGCCGCAGCCGCGCTCGCTGCGGACACCACAGCCGCTATCACCCTGTCTTGGCTACGGCGGGACCCGACGTCGTGTTCCGCCGACACGATACTTCGTGCCGCCTCGTGAGATATCGATGTGCATCCGATGGATGTGTTGTGCGACGCGCTCGTGTACTTATACGCCCCATTATAATGCATTTATGCGAAGCGATATAGGCGCCGAGTTGCAAAAGCAAGACAGGGTGACAAACATTAGGAACGGAATTTCATTCGGCGAAGCGTTCATTTGTTTTCATACTAATTCAAACTTACCTCACACACGCACAGTAACGATATAATAAAATGAAGTGTATTTTACACGTAATTTAATAACAAATACATCAATACTAAAATAAACATGACAGTTTGGTCCTTGTAATAGTAACCCCAAATGTGCCTAAAATTTAGTATTGCCAGTAAATAAAATTAAAGCATTATTAAACCATTTCCATGTAGGTTTAAATGTTGAATTTCTAATATTAGTAGGCAAAGAATCTTTGATATTATGACCACATACTCCCATTACTATTTAGCATGCAATACGGAGGGTATAATTTGGATCAACGAGGTTGGGTTTTGTCTCATAACTCACCACTTCCGGGGTATTTAACAGATTTGACCGGATGAACTTCTAGCATATTGAAGAGATCGGCGAGCATTGCTACTAAATTTTGACGCATGGACCTGAAAACAAGCAACAAAAAAATCAATACGCGTTTCTCTCCCCACCTTTTTCTAACACCGACGCGCGACGTCTCCAAAGTTGAAAACCTCCAAGATCGCATTAAAAAATCAAAATAAAATTATCATTCACTACCACCAGCAACAAGTCACACAAATGTAACCAATCATACCAACCCTCTCATATAGGTGACATCCTCAGGCATCATATGGAACACATTATGTGGCAGGGCCGTCCTACAGAACTCGTGGACCAGCATAAGATTATGAAGACAGTCTTGTATGGACGCCATGCGGCCCACGCGCACAGCCGTTCGAGGTATCGCGTCCGGACAGTAGAAGGAGATCAACGCCGCTAGCGCTGTGCCGTCGCAGATTTCTTGAAGACTTTTCAACATCGGAACGTGCGATGATGTGTCTTCCTGGAATGTAGGAAGGTTTTTTTTGCTAATGACAGTTTAGCCAAAAAGTTTTTTGAACATTTAACGTTGATTGGTAGGATTCTGGATGAATTCGTAAAACATTACGATGTTTGGGACTTGAAGTTGGGCTCGAGATAACAATAGAAACATGCCGCCGTCAATGGACTCACTGTGCTTGTTTATAGCTTATATATATTGTTCTCAAACTATGACAAAGCCAGGGTATTCCCCCGGGTTTTAAATTCAACCCAGGCATGGTCTTAACTTGCCGTTACTGCCAAAAGCAAAATGGGTCAAATGGATGAGAGATTAGATTTCACTGGCAGACCCATTAAACACTTACCTCGGCCTTATTAAGCGCGGAACAGGCGGCGTTGATCCAACACAGTAACCCATCCTCGTGCGGCGCGCCGGGCGTGTTGCTGAGCGGCGGAGCGCCTGCGCCGAACCGCTGCGCCGCCGCCGCCACGCGGTCCGGCGTCACCACTTCACGCGCGTATAGCACCATCAGTGCTTCTATCACAGCCATGTGACCGCTCTGGAAAGGTGACGAAGATTTTGTTAATTATAAGTAATACATGCTTCTTCACACTGTTCTTCAATCGTTTGGCCTGATATGGACATGTGACGAGGAGGGTCGAAACGCATGTGATTACAAGAGTTATGAATATGTCTATGGATGGAGGGGGAGAAAAAGGCAAAAGAAAAGATAGCTGGACTGTGTGAGGAATGACATGAAAGAAAAGGTCATCACTGTTAACGTGACGGTTCACAGTGGAGAGTGGAAGAAGAAAGATGTTGCGGCTGTTGGGTTTTGAGAACCAATGAAAGACACAGAACTATAATTTCAACTGATTAATTTATTATATTTATTTGGCAGGAGAGGTGTGTGTGCACTCTCGATTGCTCCAGACGGAACACTAACGTCTAAACTATATTAAAGTTATGCACAATGTAAATATGTATTAAAGAGTTAAAGACTCTCAAACTACTTAAGTGGGACGGATATATTTTGTTATATTCCAACAGCGGCGACATCAAGTAACACGGGACAAGGACAGGGAGATTACGATGATGCATCTTTCGACGTTTTGGTAGGAAGTATGTGAGAATAGCACAGTCGCGGTATAGTAAGCGCGTGCGTTATCAACTGAGTCGTCGGGCCATAAATCATTTCCCTATGTCTATCTCGCTTGCACTTACGGGCCTTATGGAGCCGCTTAGTGAAGGGCGTAACGCAAAACATTATTTTATTTTTATAATTTTTGTTATAGCGGCAATAGAAATACACACTCTGTGAACATTTCAACTGTATACCTATTACGGTTCATGTGATACAACCCGCTGACAGACTGACAGACAGACGGACGGACAGCGCAGGCTTAGTATAAAGTTCCGTTGGCACCCTTTGAAATTAAATTAAATGTTTATTTCTGTGAGTAGATATTATAAGACACTTTTACTTGTCCATATTTTAAAACTAGATGGCACCGGCATTTCCTAGCTGACTTGTCCCTGAGAAGAAATGTCGAAACAAATTCAGAGGTCATGGTCACTTTTAAAGTCCAAACAGTTTTACATTAGTATTTTATGTGAGTCTAGCAATGCAGCGCCATGTCTAGAAGGGCCTTTTGAAGAAAGAGCCATTGCAGCTTTGAGTTGACTTTTTTTTTTAAATCCTCATGGTCTACCTCCGCCTGGGGATAAGGCGGAGGGGCGTGCCGGACTCTTACCGGCTAAAACCACCCCGGTGTCTCCTAGCACGTGCATGCGGGGCCGCGGGAATCCAAATTCTTCCGCAGCCCCACACTAGTGCTGGCCCGGTCTGTCCGGGCCTCGTCTCCTGCACGGGGTAGTGAGGTGTTTAACTACCCCGTGCATCGCCTCAGAGGCGCGCGCCGACACCCGCGCGCGCCTCCGCCTCGGGTCCATCGAATAAGGGGGGGGGAGGGGGGACTTCCCCAAGTCCCTCGCCCCTGGACCCATTCAAGGGGGCCGGATAAGGGCGTTGTTCGCCCTTCTCCTGCGCCCGGTGCGCCTTCTGCGGCCGGGGAAGGGAGTCGAGATCTCCCTCTCCCGTTCCGCAGTTTCCTTCTGCGACATCACGTCTTCACAGAAGGACACCACCGAGCTTTGAGTTGACCTGTCCCAACAGACGGCATGCATGCATCAGTCATCGTGTAGCTCGTGTAGCTTTGGGTACGGAACCCTAAAAAGTCTTAACTTTTACTATAATAACAATGCAAATAGTATACAAATATTTACAGATACCATGCAGTACTATGAGTTATCACTGCATCTGTTACCATGTTTGTTTGTTTTCTTCATACCTGATACAGCAAGATTGCCGCTAAACCCTCAGACTAGTAAAAAATTTAAGTTCTAGTAAGTAAACATAAATGAAACACATTCAATTCGTTTTTCCCGTCCAGCCTCCAGGGTGTGAATAAAGTGTTTGAAGCTAAACAAATGTAACGGCCAATTAAAACTCGTAAGGCCTCCCTTGATTAGATTTTCCTAATGCTTTAGTCAAGTGTGAGTGAGAAACCAACAAGCCATCGATGCTATCAGGGCTCACGTGGCATTAAGCATTGTTCACAAAAATAAACATCGTTCTAGGGAATGTTAATCCGACAGATATCGTGGAGAATGATAAACATTATCTATCTGGAAGTAAACGCTTTACGTCATCTACTGTCACAGCATTTATACAGGTGATAGTTACTCTATTGGTGCACGTTTTCCTTGAGGGTGAAAACACAAATGACACAGTAATCCATTATTTTCTCGGCCGTGAATGCAGGACGTGTTGATAAACAGATGGAAACTTGGCCAAGCGAATGATGTTAGCAAATGAAATGTAAACATAAATTCTAAAACGATCAGCTAAGTCTTGGAACAAAGTGATACTTGTTTATTATGCACAATTATTATTATTGTTAATTTATTGACCACTAGTTTTTGGCCGTGCCAGCGCCATCTAGTTTTAAAATATGGACAAGTAAAAGTGTCTATAATATCTACTCACAGAAATAAACATTTCATTTAATTTCAAACGGTGCCAACGGAACCTTAGACTAAGCCTGCGCTGTCCGTCCGTCTGTCTGTCTGTCAGCGGGTTGTATCACATGAACCGTAATAGGTATACAGTTGAAATGTTCACAGAGTGTATATTTCTATTGCTGCTATTACAAAAATAATAAAAAACAAATGATGTTAAAAATTAAAGGGGGTCTACGTACGAGAAAAGTGTTTTTTTTCCAGCGCTTTTTGCCTTGTGGTACGGAACCTTGCGTGTGCGAGTCCGACTCACACTAGGCCGTTTTTTTTTTACAATTTCTCGTAATTATTTCAATATTGGAGAAATGCTCCAATATTAAAATAACTGTACAGGACCTTAAAATGAATACGAAATTACAGTTCATGCTTAGAGTACAATGTGGCAGGCAGTCTGCGGGACCTTATTAGATTTCTAACTCGATAGTCAGTGCCTACGGCTTAATAATTTACGTAGCCCACAAGACAGGCATTTGCCATTTAGTTCTTGTCCGCGAAATAATGGGATCATATTGACGATGCTATGCACTGTGCACTAGGTGTCGAAGCAAAGTCCGCATTAATGCATAAGTAATGACTGGTAGCCGGTCCGTTATAGACAATGCTTAGTAATCTGTTTACTTGACTAGAACAGCTCAGTCTGTTACTACATATACGTGCAAGGAATTCCAATCAAGATAACTGATATATTCTGTGTTTTCCTTTCGTTTACGCTATTCGACGTGTAAAGTGGTTTTCTATGTGGTACACCTTTTGAGTGCATGGAATAGGAGGTACTTATCAATAAAATTAAAATCAGGAGCTTGAGCTACATCCATCTATAGAGGTATAAGGAACAAGGTGTAAAGTTCACTCACACCTCCTAGAAAAGGGAGGATCCTCTGACCAGACGGATGTCGTGTCTGGTGGGCAACTGCCCGACGATTGATGTCGGGACGTTGTATATATATATGCTAGTTGCGCGTTAAACTCTGCTTGCGCGATGCAGGATTTTGCGTGATGTCAGTGTGATGCGTTGTTGGCATGTGGCGTTGTAGATACCGCCACACATACACGTTTAATTTACCCGACAAACGATATATTCAGAGCACTAACAGTAGGACAACCGATGATAGGTTTTTTAATTCTCTGCATGGCGTTCAATGGCACAATTGTTCATGGTACTGGATTCAACAATCCTACTTCCAGGATCGTGGACATTTGTTCCAATAAACAGTATCTAGACGCCTAGACACCAACTTGCCTAACATTTTATTACCAATCATTCTATCGAATCCATCGCTTTTTATAATATTAGTCCAGATTTAGAAAGAGTCATTATTCTACGACAAAGATGCCAAAAGTTCAGTAAATTCATAGATACATACCATTTTGAGAGGATTAGTTTGTATGAGCACAGTTTCGGTGAGGGCGCAGTCGGGCGGGTCGGGCACATGCACGCCCTTCCTCGCGAAGGTCTGGAGTATGTTCCAGTGGTTCAGACTGTGGTAGTTGGGGTCGGAGTACATGTTGGCGAGCGCTAGGCAGTACAGCTCGGCGTTCGCCAGACCGCCAGCTATAGGCGGCTTGAGGTGCTCTTGGTCCTGGAATTGAACATTTTGGAGATTAGGTAAAGATTGGCGTATTGGAAATTGTAAGAAATTTATAGAACACAAAGTGTAGGCTGTGGATGTTATGTCACAGGCGATATGGTTCTTAAAACCGGGTCCAGGTCTCCACACAGCAAAAACCCATTATCTGCATATCGATCGGTAACCTACGGGGTTGACATATTTGAGCTGTAAGTAGAAGCAAAGACGAAATAAAGAACAAAAAATGCGTGTATTTATGGTAGGTTAGTCAAATATTAGGATATACCACTGATCATAAAACATTGGATAAAGGAGCTTAACGGACTACTTTGCACGCATCTTGCTCAAATCACTGAGATTTAGTATAAAGCCTGTTGAAGACTGGTAATCCTTTTCATACACCTTTGATTTATTACCAACATGAAGTCAATAAAATACGAGCAGACATCTCAATACCCTTTCAAGAGAGACGAAATGCAACAGAAGCCATTGATGCAACCGAATTACAAAACAACCGAATAAAACCATGACCAAATGCATTTATTTTGCACTGAAAACGCAACAGTTCGCAGGATGGGCTTTAGCCCACTTTACGATAGGCAGTCTAAACTTAGTCGTTGCACTAGTAATAATACTGTCGTTGGAGTTCCAGCTCTAAACGAGAACTAGGTCTTGGCACATAGATAACTACGTAACTTTGAAACTTTATGTAACTTTCCCTGGAGCTGAAGATATGCCGCTTCTGGATGTTCTAAATTGTAAGAGTTGTAAAATTCTTTGCAATCTTTGCTATATACTTGTCTAGTTAGAAACTAATTATAAATCTGAGACGTTAAACAAGGTTTCACAAGTATTCCTGTTTTTAATCAATAATGAGCGGCCGCTCATAACCTCGATCTTACCTAGAAAGTGATGGATGGAGACTACGGTGGAACGAGCATATTCAGAAGATGCCTGTACAGTATTGCTCGATTCGATGTTTAAATATTTGAAATATGTATATATATAAGTTGAACCTAATCTCTATGATTAGGTTCAATTTAATAATGACCCAAGACAGGTATGGGCCACTCAGGGGTCAGTTCGAAATGTTTGCGAGGAATTCGAGTAATTTCGGCCGGTCTAAAACAAATTCCTCACTACGACAGGGGTCGTCATAATAACAGACATGAATTCTAATAAAAACGGTCGCAATGCACACATGTTGGGAGCGCTGATGAGCCCTGAATCTAGATCAATGTTAGGTCACGTCCTATTTTTAACGGAGCGAGCTACTTAGTAGTACTTTAGTTCAGTGCTTTTAAGTATCTTCGCGATAGAGATAGCCTTCTGATAGTGTTTAATGGATATTGTAGGTGTATGGTCCGAATTGACGTATGATGTACTGGGGAGAATATGGCCAGGAAAAAGTACTTATTACTTTATAGACAAAGGTGTTATAATGAATTAACACAGTCATGTTGTTTTTGCGCCTTAAAATACGAATGTCAAGGATAATAATAGTACCATTTGTAAACAATAATATCATAAGATATTCGTGAACGTCGCATTAGTTTAATGAAGATTCTCAATGTCAAGATCGCTTGTGTAAAAACAGTCTTAAATGATTATGTTTATATAATACGATTATGGAGTTCCTACTTATAATAAATTTTCATAATGAACCACCTGAACAGAGCATTCAAGAATATATTTACCTACTTAATAATTAATTTAAGGTAAATAAGTAATTTAGGGTGTGTAAATGCGTCAGAAAATGGGGTGAACACATTAACCTTGGTAGGACAGGTGCGGCTAGACCAGACAATGTTATTATGCCATCATTTGTAAATAACACCCCTAACACACAGGCACTTTCATAAACTACGCGCCTGACATTTGCTTCCAAACCGGTATTGAAAGCAAAGCTTTTAAAAAACACATGAGTTTTCCACCCGTGCAAATTATTATTTAAAAACTCCATTTTTCTCAATTTTTAATTTAAAAAAAAACCAGTCCAGAGGTCAGTGACTTTCAACATTTATGTATTGATTACCAAACGAAATAATTACATCAGAAACGGAATATTAAGTAGCGAGACTGTCAACAATCCAAGATTCGGTAACGCGGCTCAGTCCAGTGGATTAGGCAAACGAGTAACGACCAAAAACTGGTTTTATTGCAAAATCAAAGTATTACAACATAAAATTACCATCTCATTGACCATGAAGCGCTGACAAACGAAATGTGTGAAATATGGCCGGCCGATACTGGCCTCGATAGCTCTCACTTTTAATCTCGATTCTTAATAATCCCGTATCGATACACACGCATTCAATGCAATTACTTGCAGTGAATGGGTTTCCTTAATGACCACCACGGTCTTGGTTTTTATGACAGACATTTGACAAAATGTTTAGCTACCAATATTGTGCAAACTCGATATAATGGCCATTTCAGACCGTTGCACTTATCGATGACTCGCAAATGTCTGAGTAATTCTAAAAGCATGTCGAAAAGAGAAATGTTCTTCTATTCGGAATATTGTGTAATGTACATTTACAACAATATCTTATTTGAGCAAGTCACTTTGAGTAAATATTGTATCAGACTACAGTCGATTTTCAATAAAACTATCGCCTACTAAGACTACATTTGGAGTCTATAAATTATTCAGATAAGACTAGGGTATCCTTGACCTGAAGGGGTCAACGTAAGGAATGTGTGAAGTTAGGAATAGAGTTGCACACCTTATTCAAAACAGATTTATTGACGACGTAGAAACCACACTGATTTATGATGACAATGCCATGGATGACCCAAACCGAAGGTCTACAACTGATTCTACTCGAAATGTAGAAGGTACATAAAAGCTACACCGTTCAAAGTAATTGTAACTGAAGGTGTGTAGTCAGATTAACACGTAGGGACCTTGTAACTTGAACTGAACTTAAAAATACTGAGGCTAATAAGAAAAGTTCCACATAAAAGACTATCTAACAGTTATTAACAATCCCCAGACGATACCCGAAGCTATTTCGCAAATATTGAACTGTACGGACAGCAAAATCCCATTACACAGGATCCATTCGCCCTTTGCACGTATCGCCACGTTGAAAGAAAACAAATTTTCACAATGGATTCTATTGTTTTCGTCGCAAAACAGTCAGCAAACTTTGTGTTAAAAATTTCGTCAAAGAATGTCATTCATCTTATTGTTGGGTAAGTCATGGCTCGTTCGAATGACTAAATACATTACACAAATAGCAACATTGGTGCAGACGAAAAGCGACGCCGACGCAGCAGCCCATCTGGGACAATATAAAGTTGAAACTTTTGGAAAAACATTTGAGAAGTTCGTTTGAGGTATAATCAGCAGTAGAAGTAAATTGTCCGAACAAATATTTTAGAAAGAAAAGTGACAAGACATGAGTCACAGACAAACACGAAACTTTCAATATTAATGTAATATAATATGTGCTAGATAGAAGCAGTGTTTTGAGCGAGTTAAAGAGCGGTCTCAAAACAAAGAGCTCTGAAACCACTGAAACGTTACTTGTATTGATTGTGTCGTACAGTATGGCCATACCGTAATAATAAATTGAAATAGATTGACTAACTAAAGGTCTGTGTGGGCGACATTCGCCGAACAACATTTTGTGGGGGGAGTATACCGATTTATTAAATTATAATTATACGTGATTTATAACTCAAAATAGCCTGTACAACAGGACAAACATCACATTAATATCTCATCATGATTCATAGAATTTTTATTTTGTTGCCTTTTCATAACCTTTTACCAAAAGCTCGACGGAGGATCAAGCTTTGCCAGAAAATTGTATTACATTGCAAGCATTACCATAAACGAACTCGTTTTCTGACCTTATGACAAACAAGACTGTGTACATCCAATGGAGTAGGTACTTACTGCAATAAAAACATCGTATTCTTGCTTTCATTGCTCGAACATATTTTTCAGTCAGAAAAATTTCCTAGGTACTTATGCCAAAAGAAGATGTAAGAAATCATGAGCATTTTTGCTGTAAAAATGAGCTCCTCATTAATGATTTCGTAGAACAACAGTTATATCGGTATCCATACACTATTTGAATCAAGTGCTCTCAACTAATTAACTTATCTTCGGATCTGATCGTTCACACGCTCGTGAGAAAGACGCTGGGCATCGTGCCATCTACCAAAAGAAACTTCACCAACTTTTTGCCTTTGTAAACTGTTTAGCTATAGTTTCGCCCGATGATAGTAAAAGAGAACTCTTCTTGAACTCGTAAGTAATGTATTATGTGCTCTGACATCAATTTGTTTCGTATTTCGCAAACTTACAAGGAAAACGTTCGCAGATATATTTTGTGTAAAAAAAGCGTGAAACATAATGGAAACTGTAATTCATTTCCACGGATGGCATATCAGATTGTACGATCAATTCGCGAGACAGTCCAAAGGTTGAGGCACAATCTCACGATGTTAACATCGTCGTGCATTCGAGCAGAACCATTTTGGATTTGAATCTTCTTTCTCAAAATTAATCATCACCTTTACGAATAAGTGGAATCTTAAACGTATTCTGAATTAGAACCTGCGTATAGCTCACATTTTGATGACACATTTGATAAAAATTAATTTGAATAACACGAGCATAAACCCGGTGAAAAGCAATCATAGCGAGTTCGCAAGCCCTCGCTGATGGAGTCACACGCAAAATTACTAGTAGGAACAGTTATTAGCACTCACTTTCAAAGAGCAGCACCATTCACAGCGTCTCAATTATCACGAAACATGTGAGTGCCCTTGATTAACAATTCCGATGAGATTCTAACCTGACATGCACATAATTAAGCGGTGCGATCGGCTCGACAAAAAGACGCATCGAGACGCGACGCGCGACGAGTCGATTGCGTCTGGCTGCAGGCGGGGGTCAAGGAGAAAGGCGTCGAAGCCGGCGTCAAAATACCACTATTTAATCTGTAATTCGCACATTTTCTTCAGTTCAGTTATGTCTACGGCTGGGTTATTGGTGTAGGCAAAAACTGTTAGCCTCTCGTTGTGGTGATAACTACAAGTCTACAACCCTTTTTTTTTATTTAGTTTCTGTTATCATCAAATAACTTAACGGAGCGGGAGGGCGTGTCAGATTCTTACTGACTAAAACCCACCACTGTTCCTTCAGTTGCCTGAGTCAGGGGCCACGGTAACCCTTTCGGACATTCCCGCAACCTTGGCAGACATCGGCCCTATCGGACCCCGTCATTGGTGCTAACATCTCTTTGAGGCGCGCGTCGTATCGGACGGCGAACTACCCATTGCTCGCCGTCCAAGTCTATAACCCTTGTTATGGGTTTTCTACCTATTAGTGTCAAGATATTGAAACCTATTTAAGGTCAGTTATAACTTTACTATTATTTTACGTAATTATGGTTCAGAGCAAGAACCAATAAAAGACACCAAGTATGGGCACTGTGGGCAGCAACCATTACTTAAGTTAATCCGCTTTAAATTATTCAACCATCTTATTTGGGTCTTGTAAAGGCATAATGGTATCATTACACTTAAACCTGAGAATGAATCATAAAATCTCAATATGCTGCAATAAGCCTGGTACTTACGATGCTGAATCAAACTGATACAACTCAGTACTGGCATTGACTCATTCATTCATCGAAAACTAACTTACCGGCCTTTACAGAATAAAACCGTGTGAATTTTTATATGGACATGTTGGACAACAGACACTTGTTTAGGCACTATATTGGTAATGATTACATAATATTTATTTTTATCATTATTTTGACACAACGAGAGACAGAGATGAATGTTGAAAGATAAAATTGAATAATGTGCGTAACGGCTGACGTAACGAATGTCCCTAAATCTCCTTTTCGACTTTAATCAATATTGAGAATATTTGGAATATACTTCTTACATAACCGTTAATGAAGTTATTAAGAAACTAATATCAAACTTCTTAACTAACTTTAAAATTGGGCTAAAAAATAAATTATTCAGAACCGATACTGAAGGTTTGTTTTAAACTAAAGTTTTCAACACAAAAGCTATCCGTTCTACTTTGACGAACAATCTAAGAAAACACCGGAGCGTAACAACCTGAAATCAAAACCTAGTCCACCGTTTAACAAACACATACAGTTACTATGAGGTCGCCGACACGAAAACAGTAACTATTGAAAGACAATATGTGTTCTCATAACAAGGAAAACCTTATATCATCTTCATAAAATTAACTACTGGTCAAAATATATGACTAAATTGGATAAGTACTAAAATAAATCCGGAAAAACATTATCCATGTGTAATAAAACCAGCTGAGTCACCAGTCGCCGGCGAAAAGAACAAAAGATCACCAGTTTCCCAAAGGCGGAAATGACTTAGACTATTTTTAAAGCGACGCGACAATTTTACCTTTTGCCTCTTTTGGAATAGATGGACATTCCAAATTCGACTCTATGTCCTTGACTATCGGAAATTTTCCTCGTTAGAAGATCACTTCCCGAAAAGTAAAATTATCCTGGTACAACAGCCAGACGAATGTGCGTTCATTAGGGAATATTTTCGACATGGAAATCGGTTAGAGACAATTTAGATGAGCCAGAATGCCGCGACTTATAACATTTCAAAGGGGCATTACAGCTATTTATAAGGATTGAAATCGTTTTATCAGAATACAAAATACAAAACAAGGAAATAAACCCTGCGAATGCGATTGTTTAATTCATGTAAAACTGGATAGTGATTTTATTGCGTTGGCCGTTTTATGTCCTTAGGAAATAGACTTTATTGTTATAGATAACTTTATTCGTCGTTACTAAACGTAGGCCTCAGGAAATAATTGGTCACCGCTTTTTGCCGATGTCTGGATATCGACCCCTGAAACAAAGCAATGTCATCCAAGTAACCTATGGGGTTCAACCAACTCAACAATGTCTACGAAAATTTTAAAAGGTACATCCGACGAAACTGAATACACATCAATCCCAGATTCACCCACGCATTCAATGAACAGAATCTAAAGACAACAGCAAACAATAGTTCATTCAGATGATAGAATTAAATGATTGCTATTACACATTACTCTAATGAAGCATGACTCGATTGAGATCAAATGGCAATCTGATTTTATTTTTCCTTTGACTTACGCGAACTAACTTTTACAGACTGTTTAAATGAGATTAAATTAGTTAACTTTGAACGTAAATAAAGTATCATCCGATCCAATATCATCCTAAACTTAATCTGCTGAAAACTTTTAACCGCTCCAGGTTCTACTTTAAGAATCTTTTCTACCCGGGATTATGGAAGGGGCGTATACAATGTAAATTGGAAATCTTTGAGCCAATCCCAAGATAACTTTAGATTGCAGTGTTCTCATGCCCTAAGTACAGATATATCTGGTCCAAACATAGTGGTCCTTGAACTCGTTTGCAACAACAATCGTTAATGGACATCCGCTGTACACCAATGATAAATGAACAGGCTTCTTAGAAATCATCGGAGAAAGGCTAACAAAACAAATCATGATCTCGACGGCTAAGTATTTGATTCGCTCGTTTTGTAACACGTGGACAGCTAAAATAATTGCTTGTACAAATCTGTTTGATAAGGGTTATTAATATACGAGTACTGGATCTCATTTACAGAGAATAGTTAGTAATCAAGTCTAGTAAATTGAATTTCAAAGGGATTACGTAAGCAAAATAAGGGCAAAGGCACAAAATCCTATAAATATCATCTTAATTTACGATCTGGCTCAGGCAGCCTTAACTCTCGAAGGTTGTGAAGATTTATCAAGGAATTTCATTTTGTCTGAGAATAAGGAGTATTTGCAATTTTCCCACAAGAGTTCCAAGACAAGTTATATCATAAACTGCAAAATCACAATTTCATTACATAGCCTCAAAACAGTTTTGTTCACGAATCACTTGAGAACTCAAAGAACAGCGTATCTCCTTACATTTCTATTATGATTCCGCTTCTTTCTCATCACAGCCATTGTGTTACACGAAAACAAACCGCCACTGGGTCAAATAAACTCATAAGGACGTAATTACTAGGGACACTCCTCTAAACACATTTTGTTCACTGCTGGAAGCTCGCGTGACACTAGTTACCAACCCCAAGCAACTGTGGCGGGATGGTTGCGATCAATATTGTACCATGTTCATGCTGAACTTTTAATTCAAGGGCAGCTTTTTCGAGGTAGCAGCTGATAAAAATGGATTACGTATGAAAGGTAAAATCGAAATTCCCGATCGATTAGTCATTTGACATGGCATGGCTTGGCATTGGTTTTATTTCGTGGGGTGAATTGCTTTCTATACAGTCGTTTCCGAGATTATGGGGATTTCGGGATCGTTAGTCTTGCCTTTACCTGACGAAACTGCACCCTAATTGAGTAAAATACTTTCAATCGCAATCCAAGGTTTTTTTAAGGATATTCATTATATAAAAAAATCGTCTGTTCAACAACGTAAATAACGCAATGAACGTGGCTGAACTGTGAAAATGAAACAAACTGTGATCAATTGCCATTTTGTGTGTGTTACGCCCTGCTTTTCCTAGAACCTTCATGCTTATTTCCCTAATATTAATTGCAATGCCAGTTGGATTTCAATTAAGATATCGAAATAAAAACAAATACCTATTTAATGTAGGAACACCAATATTACATGATCACCACATGGTGCATTAATCTGATAAAACCGGTCATATCTTGACCTGAACTTTAAGACTTTAATGTGCACAATTTCGTATTAACCGATTCTATATAAGGAAGTTGAACTTATTATGGTCTCAGATTGTAAAATCAGCAAAAAGTTGGTCTGGCAATAATACTGCGTTAAAAAGATCTGCACGATTTAACAGAAGGCAATGCCAGGCATGAATTCACAAATAAATAAACAATGAAATGAAATGTAATGCAGAAAATCTCGTAGCAACAACCTGAAAAATAAAAAGGGGTCGAGATGGAAGGTCAATCCTGTATGCGGCCTGTGGAGATCTACCGCAGCAGGCAATTTCTTTTATATTAGTCGATAGAGCTGTCCGAGCAGGGAAAGTAATCTCATTTACGTAACAGATTTGATTTGCTGTCCAAAGGCGAATGCACTTTTATTAAAAGCAATTCGATGTTGAGCTGAAGTGAAGTATTCCATAATAAATGATCTCATATTTCGTAACGGCACAGAACAGACACAAGTGGCAGAATTTAAACGATTGTGTAATGATGAGACACTGCATTAGCAATAACAGTTCTTAAATATAAACCCTGTCACCATTTGAGACAATATCCGTGATCTAATCAAATACAATACAACGCAGACGTGAGAGTACCGACTACGGTCCAGTATTAATAATTCGAACCATAAAACCGTATAAATATACAGATTTTGAATGTGTTTATTATCTTTAGTAAGTAAGTAAGTAAGTAAATCATTTATCAATGATGAGCGAGGAAAGTTAAAAGCAAAAGGAATATTAACTGTTTACAACAGTGGAAGCATGTATTAAAACCGAGCGTAGTTGTATACAAACGGATGCAAGAACAAATGTAGTGGAAATTCAAGTTGAGAAATGTCTGAACATTGACCGTGTTTAGGGGCAACGTTCTTTTATCTGCTTCAAAGAATCTAATGTTTGTGGTTGCACTTTTAATATATTTCAAGAGATAACAGCAGTGTTTTACGTTAACGTCGAATGGCAGGCTTTTTCATACTTTCGTATATTCGTCACGCTTTCTAGGGGTGAATACTGTCTTAATGATGATACTTTTATAGGAACCCATGCCATGATAGCTGATAATGCTGGTGTTAGTTTCAAAATATCTGTCAGTATTGGTTAGAATGACCTGGTTACGATAAGGATTGCGGGGCTAGAGGGCGACGCTCTATGTTAACTACTTGAAGGAAATGGGCAGTAACGGACCAGAGTATTGCTGACCCAAAACTAGGTTCCGCATTTTATCAAATGCTTTACGAGGTTTAGGATAATACGTCATAGTAAACGACAGCTTCGTAGCTCATTCGAAAATAACTAATCGTTTCCACGAAAACACAAAACCTTGCGCGAGGTTAAAAATGCTGACCCTGTGACATTTAGACGACCAATATGACTCAGATATTAATTCGACGCATATCATATGAAACGGAATAAACGATCCGTAAATAAACTCGAATTTTAATAGTGACCGCGAAGGGATAAAGTGAAAAGTTGTCAAACAAAAAGTTACGTCTAGGCCGTTAAAAGTAATCTGGCACTAATCAAAATCAGTTTTTTATTACAATGCTTCATTTTTTGCTGATCATAACAGAACTTGATTACTTTCTGTGACATCTACCTTTATTTGAAACGAATATTGATTGACGATTGCCCCTCTGTGTCTGGGAAAGCACGTAAGCCGTTGGTTTCGACTGTCATTCGTAAATCTGTGAAAGTCGTTACGGGTAGCCAGAAGCCCAAAAGTCTGACACCAACCAGGCTTACCAAGGGGTATCTCGTTACCCAGTAACTGGGTTGTGGAAGTCAGATAGGCAGTCGCTTCATGTAAAATACTGGTAAATACAGCTACCTTCGGTTAGACTGGACGCCGACCCCAACATAGTGAATTGTTTTTGATTTCATGTATTTTATTTTCTCTTTTACTCTTACACACGCTGTCTTCATCTCTAAATCTACTATTCTATCGCAGGTATGCTGGAAGAGATTTTATTAGAAATAAGCATCACCTTTGTACCTATTTTTCTGTTATTTTCTTCTTGTCTGTTTATATAAGTGTGTACATAAATGGTTAAATAAATAAATAGTTGGGAAAAGGCTAAACAGATTGATTTGAGTGATTGACGTTTGTCGACCGTCGATTCCTTTCACATTTCCTTTTTGGGGTGCTGTTGCTAGTAAAAAGAAACCCTAATGTAGTTACGTCATGTCTAAAGTCTGCACGTTACATGAAAGGCTGTCGTTATTTGTTGGCTTAGCTATGATTAGGTACACACGGCTACACATCAAGCTATACATTTCCAGTATAAGCTGATCTCACATTGTATAGGATTTCCGTACGATGCGAGACCAGCGTAAACTGGTTTTGTATAGCTTGATGTGTAGCCGTGTGTACTACTCAAATTCAGGGTAATCACTGTTGGCAAAAACGCAAAGGGAAACTTTTGTATTAGATTATAATAGAACTTTTTTCTGAATTAAGTTTTAGTACCCGGTCGGTTCCAAATGTCATTAGTTTAATGAAATAGATATGAAACCATTGTAAGGAATACTGGAGATACAGGCAGAAGCAGAACCTCGTGTGGTGCTACGCTATGACGTCATCTGCTACGTCATGTATGACGTCAGTGCTACGCAGTAGTCATCCCAGAGCTACGCGAGGGGAAGATGCGGGGAAGAGCGGCAGAACTAATTGAGCTATTACTGCGGATACATGTGTACCGACTGTTGACTAAGTAAATAATATAAGTGATTAGAAAAATCGTGACTTGTCTCATTTCTGGACTCGTAAAACTATATAGCAAATTCAGGGAGATAAGAAATATTAAATAAACAGATTGATAATCTAAAATCATAGACAAACAAAACCAGTTCGACAGATTCTCGCTAACAAAAAAACTGTGTCACTCAAGTCGGCCACCTCGCTGTACCTACAGACCGCTTTACGCACACAGTCACAAATTAGTCGGCCGACTGTCGGCCATTACTCGCGCAACACTCACACATATATTCACACATAAACGGGACGCAGTTTTGTTTTTTCTTAGCGGAGTTCCGTCCGATTTTTTTTGTTCGTCCATGTCTAAAATTAACAAATCTCCAAACGGCTGGTTGACACTTCCCGTGACCCAACGGCTGGCTTTTACCTAGGCCAGAGGCTATAAGCTTTGTCTTACAACGTGGCAATACCGCCAGTCTCTTGGGTACATTACCAGTCGACAGCGATGCGGAGGAATTTTTCGACGCCATATTGTAATTTGTTAAATAGTTTTAGTTAGTTTAGGTTATTATATTTTTATACTTTGTTATTTTATTTAGTATAAGAAGTTTTTGTGAATAAATGAATAATTATATAAAAATAAAATAACAGTTTTATATCTGTAAATTAAAACAGAACAAATGCTGCGATACTGAATTTGATCGACACTCGACAGGTGTTTGGTTTGACATTTTGGACACTTGAGCGTGAGAAATCAAGGAGAAAATCTAATTGTCTTGAAATTCAGAAACAATGGACTATTATCTCACGCCAAGGACAATGTAAGGCTTTAATGAAACCTCAAGTGATATTATTTAGCATTCTTTTCAGACATGCTTGACAATTTATATGGAAAATACGGCAGATCAAGAAAATATATAAAAAGTAAGATTTTACCTCATGATCCCTGTAAAAGGGCTCCTGAAGGTTATCCGGGACCCTGTTGTTGAATGCCTTCGTTAACAACCATTTGATTGATGCCCGCTGCTTCGACTGAAACAATACAAAACAACATTTATTTTTATTATATCATCCAAAAACCATTAGAAATTAAGTAAGTTCTACACCAAGTCCAGTTACAGAGCAATGGTATTTTTCTCGATAGGAACTTCTGAACCACGGTCATTAAAACTTCTCATAAACTTTATTAGCTCCTTCACCAAACCAAGGCTTAAAGCGGGTTGACCCAAATCCAGTTCCTATTGATCATTTCAACCTCGGCACGACATATAAAACAATAAACCGGTACAACGATGACAAACTTCTCGTATGGCTTAGGTCGTCATCTATCGTTAACGAAGTAATAATTGCAAATAGCAGTTCTATTGAGCCAGTTGACGGCTGTCGATTGCCACAATTATTGTCAACTGTCAACCACTGCCGCGTTATGGCGACGTCCGCTTATTGTGATCGCATTGATCAATAAGTGGAACCGAGTGGGCCTTGTCCTTATTTGAGTACTGCACTATCATCACTTACTACTTGTTAAAGTGATAGCAAAGGGATTGATTGTAGAGTTCAATTGAAATGACTCTTTGGTGTTAACGACAACATGAATGCATTGACGCATGTTATGTTACTGTCTGCATTAACAAACATTTAAATGACATTCAATGCTGCTCTTTCTCGTTGCAGTTATTGGCAGATAATGTTTAGAACGCGTTACATTTGAATCATTACGACAAAGCTCCATAAAGTAGAAGGTTCGTTTCTACGTTTTACATCGCATGAATAACTTGCCAAACGCGCCTTAAGCACTTAAATATCATTACTTCATATTCCTGATAATAAAACTTACATCACGAGACAACATAAAATGATGTCATAAAATGTGACCGCGAAGAGCATAATCCATATAGGTATGTGAATATTAAAGTACAATGTCAAGGCTAAGACGGATAGATCAGAATAATCAAATAAAGCTGTTAGTAACTGCATAGATGCAAAGAGCCCCATCCCATCTCAGTATCATCAAATTCGTCATGCAAGTGAGAAAGCAGGCACGCGAACCATCACTCTCTGTTATTAATTTACTGTAAACTAATAGTTAAAACATGCAAACACATCACGATGCTGAGAAATCCGTTGTGATGCAGAATTTTAATAACACGTACGGTTAAACCACACGGCACGGTGAAACGATTCGAGGATTTCAGATTTGTATCTTAATGGAGATATTATAAATTGTAGCCATACTAGACATGCTTTGCAAACGAAAGACTAGTGACGTTGTGACGTTTGTCACAGAAATATCACTCACCAACTTAACATTCTAATATACAATAGTGATCAAAGAGCCCTTCATCAGCCCTTCCCTTTCCGAGCCAATCCGGAATCACAAACAAAAATAAAGCTACATTCAAAGCGGAAACATTATAAGAAAATGTGTCTGAAACATTGGAGAGAGACGGAGCAAAAAATGAACAACATGAGCTTATTATCAATAACAGTATCAGAACGTCGACAAATCATAAAGCTGAAAGGTCGGGCGCGTGCCGGCGCATGCGGCCACGGTTAAAAATAGTCCACTGCACGGAGACACTCCCAAATAGGAAGCTACTTGGACGGGCTCGATCAAGAATGTCACAGTAAACAACTGTTGTATCAATGAATTAAGGAAACTAACATTTGTATGATATTGCTATATTTTTTAGAAACTTGATTATTCTAGAACGCTTGGCAGTAACATATGTTGAAAGTTGTAGATTGAGTTAAATTAACAGCTGTCCACCAAATCAATAGTCTGATGATTGATGTTAACAATAATTAATTTATCAAATTCCAGAATAAATTACTAAATTAATGTTAAATGAGATATTTAAGAAACTAAATTAGCATAAAAACTTATCTCTTTAAAGCAGAAAGACACAGTTAATAGGATATCGTTCATAAATGATTGATTGGCATTGAATCCAATTGACTGCGTCTATTTTGCGTTGGTGTAAGTATTTCTTCTCCGAATAAACGAGGCTTAGCAACTGGTTTACTGGACTTAATGAGGGTTTTCATGAAAATTCTCCCCACCAGTTGGCGCCACTTTGACAAGAGGTCTTCGATTTCGACAATGAATATAAAATATGTAATGACGTTGATTATTCGTTTATCATTCAGTCAGACGAAAGAAAATATAGGCGATTTGACACTTTTGGCAGGTGCCCGGACCTGACGTCTCAGTGCTGCCACCTAGTGAACGTAATTTCAGAAAACCCCCATTGAAAACTGAAGAATCGGATAAAACGCTCGTGAGAATTTGACTATCCTTTGGCTCAACAATAATTATTTAATAAAGCACTAATTAGTACCACTGCTCATTTTGGAGAAAAGGTAAATAAATATTAGGCAAGGGTTTAAATTCCCTGAGACGATTATTAAAACATTTCAGTTGAGAAGTCGAAAGTTAAACGAAATACCGAGGTCACAAAAAGGGGTTTGTAAAAATACTGAACCAGTTCTTTTATTTGCACTGAAAGAGGTAAATAGGCCAACCAGACTTAAGTAAACCGTTATTGCCGCCTACACCTGTAGCTGATAATATCCCAGGAGACTGCCGTCGGGTCGTTAATCTTATTCCAATGTAATATTAAATCAATCTTGCGAATATTTTAGCAGGGCCCAACAAAGACATGGTTCAGCAACTACTCCAAAGAACTCAGCGTAAAGTCAATAACATGAATTCAATTTAGGAGCTACTATAGGCTTGATGTAAGTATACCGTATGTGTGTTAAAAATAATCTAGAAACAGGATACATACGTTCGTTTAAGCATTCGGTAAGCTAACAATCCATCTAGCTAGTTGATTACTCTGCAAATCTTTCAGATGAGATTTTTTTACTTTTTGTTACAGCCGTTAAATCCAAGCCGTTATTGCTACACACAAGTCCGACGGCATCCACTCTACTAGACAGCTCATGTTCATTATTCCATAAAGTAAATATTTAATTGCATCGGTAAGTTCCTTCGTAATAACTTTCTCAGTTTCTTTAACAATATTTTTCCAGCTTTTAAAAACAGGTGCCAATATGGCGTACCTACACAGCTGGCGACTGGTACACGGACGTAGTGTATACCTTTAAACTGGTCTGAATGTAAATATTTTGATGTCAATTAGATATCAGCCGACCATTAAGATTATGCAAATATAATTCACTAGCGAATTAATTATCATTGTTTATCTGCCAAGAATCCCGTCACCGTAGAAAATATTTATGTAAAACGTCGCCAGTAAGAACAAGATTAAGAAGCATGTGTATGTCTTTAATACGGTACTTTCATATTTATATTTATCCCTTGTACAATGTACTTAAAATGAATAAGTTCGTATCCATCATCTCTTCACACTACATTAAACTCAAATTGCTTTTCATCTTGTATTAATAAAACAAACGTATATTTACTGGATATGAGAGAACAGTATTCAACAAGGTGTATAGTATTTGCTTTGGCCAGACACTCAGACAGCCAGATGAAGCGAATTGTATTCAATTCTAAGCGCTGAGTTCACACATTTAAAAAACATAAACACAGTCGGAGCAAGCTCATTCAATTTGCAAGCGTAAGGAGCGTTTCGCTCGTAAAGAGTCGACTATTAAGTACTTTCATACACCACGCTATAACATATAGCAAGTGGAGCGGGCAGGCCACTCTCTACACTCAATTCTTGGTGGTTAATTGGTGTGCAATTAGCGAAGTCGCCGCTGAACATACATTTCACTCTCTCCAGTTTTAGGCGCTTCGTCGTAGGAACGGCGCCGGCGTGGTCAACGTCGGCTCATTACTGCCATCGACATCGTCAACGGAAGAATGCACTTCCTGCGTGGTTGTCAACTGTAACCATCACAGATTTGCATCGAAGCCGCTCAGCTCAAGCGGAACTCAAAGACTAGACAGGTCGACGCCACATCATCGATGCTTTCACAAGCAGATGGCTTGCTTGCTTCATGAATTATTACGCGATACGTTTAAAGTACAGGCACGCAGTAGCAAATAGTGATTTCAAAGGAAACCTGTTTTGAATGCATACCCTCAATGCCTTTATCCTTCAAACGGATTAAATTATTTTGTCGGAGTAGGACCAACTGCACTTGTGCTGCACTCGCTTGACCCGTGGAACAAAGGGCAATGAAACTTACTAGTAATAGTATCTTTTGCTTTTGTGTATATCCAGTATACATGGATAATGGCACATTCGAACAAAATAAGATCTAAACACGCAATTTTCCAATGAATGCATCTTTGGTAATAACTGCTGTTGCCAACCAACATGCAACGCATTAATTAGCGAGTTCAAGGAAATTGCCAAAGCACCAGGATTGATAATAAGATGGGTAAATAACAAGATAGGATCTACGAAACGGGGTGAAGGTTCGTTGCAAAACAATCGTGAACAGTTAACCGAGTCGATTATCGTCGATTCGGATCGGAGCCTCGCAGGCCGCAGCAGCCGATGCGTGGAAACTGGAAAGGTGCGTTGGCACCTGCAGCCCACGCCATCCACTGAGGTCGTGCGCCCACTCAGCCCCCACACAAGCTCGCCGGTACTTAACTTATGGCTCTGAAACCATAAGCTCTCTTCTCTACCATGAGTGCGAAGGAGATGACAAAACGATTAAAACTTTGACACTTCTGTGATTGATCAAGCTAGCTTACACCAAATATTAATTTAGGCTGTTTTCTAATATAAAGTAAACATAAAGTAGTTCGATGAGCAGAACTAATGACTTAATGAGAGATTGATTTTTAACAAGCAAATAATAGATTACTCACTCAAGTCATTACATATTATTATTGGTAGGGGGGTTCAGAGGGTGTTTGAGCAAGCATATGCAGGGCGAAAAGTTGATAGCTGAGTGCTGAATGTGAGAACTGATGAGAGAACCGAAAATATATTTTAAGTTCAGATAGGAGCCCCGTGGTCAGGCTAAAGTGATCTTCAGAGCCGTTGATTTGGGTATGACCGTATGCGGCCTAACCCATTATGCCTTAAATAGGCAAATCTGATGCAGAAATGGTGGGCTTTCCCTAAATCTAACGACTGTGAAAAGTCAATTTGTTGTAGGTTGTAGCGGCAATAGAAATACACGCTGTGAAAATGTCAACAGTCTAGCTATTACGGTTCATGAGATACAGCCCGCTGACAGATAGTCGGACAGACAGACGGACGGACGGACAGCGGAGGCTTAGTAATAGGGTCCCGTTGGCACCCTATGTGTACGGAACCCTAAAATCTAAAAAACATTATGTTCGTCTAAAAAAATTACAGGTACAAAAATAGAATGCTATAGAGCGAACGTTATGGTTCCATCACCACATCAAGAACAGGAAATTCTTAAATTGAAATAAAAAAATAAATTTCACATCGCGTGCCTAGTCATTCATCAGCTAGTGTACTTCACCAGGCATTGCATTCTGTAATCCGCATGTTTTGGCATTTTAATAGGTCAGCCTGTCTCGACAAAGGAGATCGTTTACTATGCCCTGCATCTGCTGGCAACGGCTGCTATCCGAGTTCGAGCTCTTTGTTTTATAAACATTGTACAACTTTTTACATTCAACCTAAATAAGCACCAGCGAAAGCCAGCTTCCTCGGTACAGCTGTTAACCGAAACACAAAAGATAAGTCAAATAAGGTCAGACCACCAATCAGATACAAGGCGAAAATTCAAGGAAGGAACATCGCGAGCTCAAAACGCCAAGCTCACGAATATACACCAGAAATACGTTTTATATACAAAGTCAATATACTCAACAAGTTTGACGAGATGTCAAACCAAATATGTGAACCAATGTGATGTTTGACCAAATATGGGAGACAGCTCCGACGAGCGGCGGCGGCGTTGAGAAAAAGAATTCATGTCCCTAAGAACTTATGCATCAATACATATTCATCGGAAGCTACTAACATGGTCAAACGGCCGAGTTAATTCTATCCACTGAATGGAATTTTGCAAGGCTCCTATTAAGCACCATTAGATTACCGTAATTGGTATGTAGGAAACAAATTATTGGAATCACGAAGTGTATATCGAGATGAGATGAACCTCGAGGTTCGAGGTACTTACGAAAGTATAAAAGGACTTTAACATCGAAGGAATACACAATCGAAACGTGACCAGCATATTTGTACAGAAACATTAAATCAAAGATTTTAAAATTCACGATGTCTCACTCTGCCCTCAAGTAGCAGGAAGCAGGAAGCTTTAAGAATTTGTACATAATTAATTTCATTTGTGTGTGTGTGAAACTGTGAACGGTCTATGGCATAGATACGGCCACTGTCATACTGGAGGCAATCGTAGCATTACTGAAGTTTAGCTGCTAGCGGAACTAATGGAACACACAATTAGTTTTGCGGTGCAGGAAATAAGAAATGATTTGCCCTGCTCTGAGTCACTTCGATACACCTGACCGATGCGATGGTTACTCAGACAATTTCTGCTTAAAATAGGCGTTTGGGAAATATATAACAATAATAGGTGGTGATAGCCTTGATACTGTTGCTGATGCATAAATTGTTATCGTTTATAATGTTCTATTAGGTATAAGAAGTTATAGGACTACTGTATATGAATTTACTCTGTAAGACGATGAATACGGAAATAAAAGGGTAAGCTACTTGGCCTCGAGGACGCCAAAACCGAGGGAAATGAGAAAGCTGAAGTCAGATAGCGAACGGAAGCAACAAACCCTAATTTACACATTTTACACCAAGCAAAGTAGGTACGACAGTTGATTGAATTTGTTTAGAAATCATCAAATAAACAGCGGAACACTGCCATTATGGCTACTGAGCGCAGAAATGTCAACAGATCAGTGATGCGATGAAGTCATAACTAGTAAGAACTATAAATATATCAAGCCCACGCAGCCTCGATTAAGCATTAAGTTTATTGTAGAGCAAATTGCTGTAGGCTGTTGTTGACGAGAAGAATGAGAAACATTTTGGGAAAAAACACATACAAAAACCGGTGACCGGTGATCATGGACTTTTTTACAGCCATTCAAACAATTATATCATATTCGGCAATTACACGATGACTGTCTCTGGTACAGATGAAAATTTGTGTGATCAGCCACACGCGAACAATGATAATGAAAATTACAGTGGCCTCAGAGCCTACGCTGATATTAACGTAGCACTGTCAAGGCCCATTGTGAATGCTACTATGGAAGTGGGAGGAAGTTACCGTTCATACTGATTCAAAATAAAATAATCTTCACACAAGTTCCTCTAGTCTAAAGATTGAAACTAGTGACAAAGAAGCGCTTATCGCGAGTTAAAATATTTGCGTGTCTATCGTCATTCTTGTCAATGATAACAAATGCTGTATTTAAGGCGAAATCGTCATGTCCGATAACTTATCGCACGGTATAATCCAGTAGACTCTCCTGATGTTCTTTCTTTTGATAACGACGAGAAACTCTTTTTTATTATTTTACTCTGGAAATAGACTAAATTGCTAAAGATATTCTGATTTATCTATCTCCAAGTCCCAAGTCCTAACGTATGACCCAGTTGGATGGTGCAGAAGCGAGATATCTCGGTGAAAGTCGGAAATGTGGCGCCTATTTGCAAAGGGAGCAACCAACGACGACTAATATAAACATTTCGTAACCATCACTATTATGAGTACACAACGGCGGACGATCGATATGACCGACGGCTCATTCGGCTATTTATTAGACGTTACATATCCCATTACGACACAGCTTGACCAAAATATTGATAAAATTATAACTCGTGTCGAAAGTAGTTTTATGTGAGCAGGAAACGTTGCGAAAGCGATACACGTTGATGTCTCCAATATATGAGACTATTTTTCGCGTTAGGTACAATTCTGTTAAGGTAAATAATGCCTGTAGGTGGCATCAGCATTCCACACAGGGAATCTTTGATCACAATGATGGTAGAGTACACGAATATTAAATAAATAGTAGATACTAGTGAACAATGGTAGGCGTAGTCTGTGCCGAGCCGCCGACATCTGGCCAAACGGCCCAGAGCTTTTTACCGCATAACTTCACCACACGCGACGTCACAAATGCTTGGCCTAAAATTGTTTTTTTTTTTACATGCGATTTTTGGGTGTGTAATAAAACAGTATTGCGCTATAATTGTGACATTGTATAACACAACATGTGACCTACATATTATATTAGCTTACACATAAAAGTCATGCATTGATCATGGATACAAATTATTACTTAAATTGCAACCAAATAAAATGTACCAGAATCCAATCTTTCGGAAGCCATTTCAATGCAGGAGAAGATTTGTTTCATGTTGATGCAAAGACCCTCTGCAAAAAATCTAAGTAGGCGTGGAGACTTAGTTAATCGAAACAACAAATAAAACGTTTAAATGTTCAAGGTTTCATGACCAAATAAAAAATCGACGTCTTCATTAGAATACGAAGCGTGAAGGTATAAAGAGATCATCGAGGTAGTGTCGAGTGCAAATGTTATGGGCGATAAATCAAGACCTGTTTTCCCAGATTGTGTGAATGCACATCTCGACTACCGTCGGTTTCCTTCCGGAAGTCGAAATTCTTCGGAACAGATTTATTAGAAAATGTGCCACCAAAGTACTTAGCACCAAAGTATATTGTAGTTGTTGTTGTAATTTGCATGTCTATTCTGAATTTGAGCTTAAACGAAAACGATTTCATTCATTCAGAAACAATAATACAGAAGAAATCCTACTGTGGGAAAGAAAACATTAGCCAAGTAAACAAAACCAAGTTTATAAACAATAAAACAATATGCTGTATTTTAACAACAATTAAAATATTTGTCTAAGAAATCCATTACTTAGTGGAAAGTTTAATGTTGATTCCGTGATTCTCGATAGCATCTTAACAGATCTCAAGCAAGCACAATTCGATTCGGTACTCAGCGTTACACCATAAAAACGTGTTTATGGCGAGTTTTTACCCAAGTTCAAGAGTTCTTATGGACCAAAAAAATCATTGTGACGAAATGTTCAGACAGTTGTTCATATTTCAAAGCTCTTTGTGAATTATTATCTTGGTCTATTGCCGGACGTAATTTAAAGAGACAGATAAGAGATTAGACCGTATTAGCATAATGTTAAGTTAAAAACTGTAGACGACTTAGTTAAATAATCTGAGAATCCTGTCCGTAACTTTCATAACAGCAACAAAGTAAATGACGAAACTGCATCCGAACTACCAGAGGCCAGTTACTTA
Organism: Brachylomia viminalis; assembly: GCA_937001585.2. Lineage (NCBI taxonomy): Eukaryota > Metazoa > Arthropoda > Insecta > Lepidoptera > Noctuidae > Brachylomia > Brachylomia viminalis. The sequence continues at coordinate 4,431,683 of OW443301.2, forward strand.
TGCATGCAAGGCTCGTTTACGAGATTTCCCACGGATGTTGCGGCGCACAGTACTGGCAGTTTGCACGACATTACCACTTGCCATGGAATCCGGCCCACTGAGGGGATTGCACAAGAATCCCTCGCATCTCCGACCAATATGCGGGAAATGCGCTTTCTCGGAACACTATTGGAACCACGCCGTGTGATGTTTTGAGAACTCTGGAAGCACTAAACGATTTCCCGCCAACTCGACTACTGCTTTATTGTTTCCTGAGTGTTTTGTGTGCGTCGCTTTCAATTATGCATTGATTTGATATTCATTCTACATTTCAGCATATTATGTTCTGGTAATTCAAAAGTTCGGTTATAAAACAGAGATCATTGCCAAAGCTATTTCAGCATGAAATTCCTAGGAAGAAATATTAAACAGGTTAGACTTATCTTAAAACCAAAGCTGGTAATATGGTACAGTCGACTAGAGAAGATTGCTTCAAATCACTCACCGCTATTCTAAGCACATTAGAAACAGAAACGAAGATCAGTCATGACGAAGCATTTAAAAGCCTTGATCTTGAAAACTGCGAAAAAAGAACGCTATTGTAAATTTTTCTGAGACTACAAGATTTCCTGCTCAGCAAGCACAAGTTCTCTGTATAATCTGTATAATACGAGATACTTGTTTTTTACTCCATCAGCCGTGAAAACATTCCTAAAAAGGTAGAATTGAAAAAATGTGCACTGGCGCAGACAGAAAAAATATCGTGCATTACAATTTGAAAAGAAACGACCATTTTATTGTATCCACAATACTTTCGCAAATTGTCCAAAAATAGAAACAAGACCGTTACACTCGTCACAAATCTCTAAAGAAATGTGATTGTTTAAAAGAGTTATCTTTTGTTCAAGGATGGTCAATCAATTCAAAAGTTTTCTCCAGCTCAACATTTTCGAGACATTCATTGCTTGCTAGCAAAACAAACAATTAAGCTAGTTTTCAACTTGACAATATGAGCAGAATTTGAAGTAACAAAGCATGAAACTTTTCACGCCTAATTGTTCATTTCCACAATCTGCGACGCAACTTTCGAGCAAATAAAATTAACTACAATAAATATGTACATAACAAGTGCAAGAAATTGGAATAACAAGCAAATTGATATGCAGAATGTCAGATGTTAGAGATAACAAGATAAAAAGAGACAGTGAAACACGATAACACATCTCGTCATGAGAGCTGCTTAGTTTTGGAGAAAGTGATGCCGTAACCTTGAAGCATCCATTACATACATGATTCTTTCCTTGTCTAGAGTTTTTACTAGTCATGTTACTTATTTTAACATTTCAAATTCGTTTTGAGTTTTTCTTTCGACTCTACGTGGGGCCTAATACGAGGAAGAAATAGTTCGAGTATCGCATTATGGCATCTTTTGAAATCACGGAAGTAATCAGGTGTTAAATAAATAAATAAACATTTATTTCAGAATCATTTCCATATTTGTTAGTAACAATGTAAACTTATAAACTAGTGTTAGTAACATTTATTCTAAGCTGCGTGAGGCACGCCGATCCTGGGGACTGTCAAATTGACTGCGTGCATTCGTATCCACCGCCCCAAGATCGGAGAGTCCCACCTATCAGTCAACGTTCTAAGAATGGTGTTGGGGCTGGCGCGAACTCGTCGTTGCAGAGATGCAGATTTCTTGCGCATGATGGCCAAAAAGCTATCAACGTCCTCGTTGGCAAACATGCCGGACGCGCCATAAAAACGCAGCAGCCCCATCAACACCCGGAACGTGTTGTTATATTGTATGCGCAGGCCACTATATGCCCTTTGCGTAAAGTTCACCCACAGGCTGCACGGAGAATTTGCACGATTAGTCTGAGCCGCACAACGCACAAACCTGCGGGCCAACATCCCACATCGAACAGCCAGCGACCTGCGCTCCCGCTCTACATCAACGTTATCTTAAGGTTACGTTATCGTTATATTAAGTTACAAGTTCGTAATAAGAATAACACTACCCTGGGCCTGCAGTCTCGACATAGTTAGCAATCGTTTTCGGTTGCCAAGTCCTAACAATCCAGATGTAACTATATTTGGTGGTCTCCACAGTCAAATTTATCGGTTGTTACTGGTATTTTAGGTAGGTACCGGTAGGTAACAACCGATAAATTTGAGTGTCGAGACTACCAAACATTTACATCAACATTTACATCTGGATTGTTAGGACTTAGCGACCGAAAACGATTGCTAACTATGTCGAGACTGCAGGGCCAGGGGTGTTAACTGAGGTAAGTATTCTCAGCAATAGCAACGTTTGTCGTCTTAGTCTGTTAGTCCATACTAGCAAGTAACAATACAGGACCAACAGTAATTGTAAATTGTTTTCATTGGCATTCTTACACCAAAACAAAGGTTAACCAAAACTTAAACCAAAATAATGAATGATAATCTTTGACAATTGCCCCATTTGTATGTACAAGACTTCTGCCAAAGCAGTTAGTAATCTATCAAGTACGTGAAAATGCCCAAACACTGCACCTTAGACGGGAGTCATTACATACTCGGAACAACTTTGTCACACGGTGTTTGTGCTACAACGCGTATGTTTTGAATTTGTATAACCGATTGAGTACTTAAAGAGCTTTGTTCGTGAATGGCGTCAGTTCCATTCAGTATACAACGCTCTCAAACACTCGATTGTTAGCATGTGATTTGTACAAACACGTTGCCTTTCGGGAGTCAATTTCACTTTTCGCAATGACATCATGTTTGTTACCATTCCCAATATCGTTAACCAATGTCGACACGGCCGACCAAGCATTTATACCAATGAAGTCGGTTAAAAATAATATAATATACATACATATTAGTGTCGCTATTAAGAGAAGGAAATTGGAATTAACTGATTTCGAAATAATGTTTAGAGTTGGGAATACAACTCTATGCCAAGAGTCGGTAAGGATTAAATTGAATCAAGACAAGACTGAGATAGACTGAAATAAGATTAGATACTGATTATAGCCAACCAAGAGCAATAAAGAATGGAGGCTTTATGATTAAAATAATGCATAGGTAGGTAATGACAGGTTGGTAACTCATCGTCTTTCGTATCGCAGTAATTTCCTTCCTTCTACGGAGAGATGGACAGGTAATTACATTTTATGTTTTATAAGAAATGAGAATTACATGAAAAGTCAGCGTATCTGATCAAATATTACGGTTCCATGTATAGAAAGAATTTTCATTTAAGTGAGTTATGTTTGAAAGAGCAGAGGATACGGAGGATTTAAATAGTATTTGCCAATTGCGGCGTTTTACTGCTTCTTTTTCTTTGGTTGGATATAGCACCTTTTAGTACTGACTTGTCAATCCCATACAAACGAGGTCAGAGAAGAATGAGGAGATTTTTTTTAAATCAAGGAACATTTTGTGTCCCCTCGCAAAATGTGTGAGTTCCGGAGTCCGGAATAAAAAAGAGTGATATTTTTAATGTTAAAACACAACTTTTATATATTATTATGATTAAACACCACAATAAGAGACAAGCAACACAATACAAAACTAAGCGAGCTGCTAAAATAAGACGACTTGAACAATTACCGTGCAATATGCCCACAATAATGAAGCATTGAGAAGATTAGCTGCATCGCAAAACACATGTAGGCAATATTAAGTTCATAACAGATATGATTTGAACAGGCAATTTCTTCACTGGCATGCAATATAAAGCTCGACCACATGAAAGTAACCGCGCGAAACATTCCTCATAGCTTTCTCTGCCCATCATAGCGAATGTGCCTCAATACTTGTACTGATGTTGACACGTAACCGCATTCCGGGTTAAGTAATATCTAATAACTTTTTATTTTTAAACACGTAATGAAATATAATTTGGGAGCTGATAAATTTTATTGTGTGCAGGCACAAGCATAAAGTTAATTTTTGTCTTTGGATATGTGGCAGTGAAAGAAAAACGAGGATTGCGATTTTATATGGTGTCTTTGTCATGATCTGGGTTAGAAAGCCCCAAGAGTAAGGTAATGAAAAAAAAAATTGATGAATGTAGTAAGGGAATGAAATGAAGCTCTATATCGACTTTCGAATACACACAACTAATAGGGTTATAGCGGACATATAAGCGATATAAATTATAACGAATATGGAAATGGAAACAGGACAAACGACGCAACAGATGGCGTAACTCAAGGATACGAAGCCGTCACATTCAAAAATAATGTTTCCCTGACGGTTTGTTTGGCACCGATGATTAATGTTTATATTGCCTATTTTAAATACTCTGTACTTTTGGTAATACTAACAATTAACGCCTTTATGACACATGTCATTACATAAAAGGAAGCATTCAAATTGTCCGTAGGTACATTGAAACAGGTGGCGCAACAAATGAGCTACGGCTACGGTGTTGCATAGAGGCAAAGTTAAACTCGGTCGAAAATTCGGTAAAGCATACCTGATAAAAGAAATCAGAGATTTCACAGCTAAACTAAAATTTCCCCTCAGATATAACACTTACGTAGCAAGTGTGACGAGTTTAATTAATATTTTCTTTGACACCGCGATTGTTAGACGTTGCTGCATACGTACTATAATTATGAAGAAATTCTTAAGTAGACTAATCTGGGAATTAATCTTCACAGCGAACCGTACACTTGCTATAAGAGCATTTCTAATCTTTGATCGACGTCCGCCTTCGATTGTGACTGCTTAAGATTTATTTCGTCCATTCATTTCACTTTGATCATTTTTGAAAGTATTAGATTCATTAAAGGCGTGGGTAATAAGTTTTGTTTGTAGAGCACCCATCTTGCGTAATGTTTATAGCTATAGTTGCCAGAGTTACTTCACCGGGCTACCTACATAAATTGAAAGCCGAACAAACTATAAAGACTGTTTGGTGTGTTTGCATGAGCAAACAACTGGGTGTCCCCATTGGCAATGCCGCACTAAGAAACATAGTAGCAACAAAAGGTTACGAAGGACTGTTCAATCAAGAATGCATCGCGCAATTAAGATGAGAATGTGAGCGTGTTGGAGATAATGGAATTTAACAAATTACAACCTTCCGGACAAGGCGACACAAACGATAACATTGCAAAATCCAGTCGTGTGGATGTGTCTACGTAAGGCAACCGTAACAAGGTCCTCGCCATATAAGAGGATCGTGGGCGGAAGCATGCACCAAGAGGTGGCACCACAATGATAAACCGTGTCGCAACATGTCCGGCTGCCTCTGCTGGAACTAACTGAGCCAAATACTAGTGACTGCTAGGTTGAACTAATAGAAATATGGAATGCAACCGTAGAAGGTATCATAAATTATGTGGCAATTTAAGTTCCAACAAACTTGTTCTCGCAAGATTTTCATTTGGTCTGTGAGATTTTTTTCGTCATCGGCATCTCTCAATAACTTTAATTAGATTCTTAGGGTAAACTTGTCGACCTCGTTAACGACAAAATGAGCATTCCAAACCGATATTTCCACGATGTGGTCCAACTAGTTTATGTGCAACAGATAAACCGATTCATTCTCATTACTTTAGCGTGAAATAAATCTTTTTCATAATTTGTCGATGCGGATCATTTGTGGATCAGTTTCATTGTAATTTTACGTTACGTTTCTCTTAAAATGTAACGCGAAAGTCCGACATCAACATCAATAGCTTATTCAAATTTGTTTTATCGGAGTTTAAAAAACTAGCGGGTGGGAAAGGAAACCACGTCGAACAATCGCGGTGAATTACTAGGTACTCTCCATTTCCATTGACAGTGTATTATTATCACGGCGATTGCATTGGATTTGAAGCGTTTTCTCTACGCACCGATGCGGGCTAATACAAGAAAGCACAAAAGAGGAAGGACGGTTTGAACGTCTGTAATCAAGATTCCGTCCAGTTACGGAAAACCTAAATCTCGCCACAGAACTCGGTATTTTTCCCCCATTGCGAGTCTTGAACCGTGGAGTCATTTAGTAAGTGGAACGTTTATGGCAATTTGAGTGGACACAATTCATATCAATTCGGGTAATGTAAAAAGCGGGTAAGCGCTGTCTGATCTGGGCCGGTAACCACAGTGAGTGATGCGCTCCTTTCGCGGATGGTGAGCAACGAGCCGTGATCCGCTAGAGATACAGCCACGGTCTGCTGGCCTAACCTTGGCCGTATCCATCCCGTATACCCCAACAGATCAGGGTGACATCATCATCGAAAAGTATTGTTCTAATGGCGCGTGTGAGGCCAAGGCCGGATTTTCGATCGATGTTAATATTACAGCGGAATAATAAAAAGGAAAGTAAGGTGGATGACCCCATCGTGGACGGTTACAGTCAGTAGACTGATGGATTTGTCCGGATTCTTTTTTTAGCTGCCATAATGCGGTGTGCCGAACTCAGTCGAACCAGTTTCAAGATTTTGGTAATACTGCGCGCAGTGTCGAACTCTAGCAATGAGAAACGGTCTGGTAATACTCCAGATTTCGTTATTCGCTCACGAACACAAGAGTAGGTATTTTTTGCACAAGTCTGGTAATTTTAATACGCACGTACGAATACATTCTAATGGGACTTGTAGAGCGAAACTTTCTAGTGTTTTAATTTTTATGACAAAAATCGCAGACGTTTTGGTGATTTTTCTGCAGAATGTAATCCGTTACTAACAATTTAATTTGAAGTGATCGGTAATAGCACGGACTTATCGAGATTGCAAACAAACTTTTGTATGAAGTGCCGTGTAAACTTCTGGCTTCGATGTCAATCATACTATTAAAGAAGACGCATTATCGCCTACTGATTACCTAACTAGTAATATATAAAATGCATACCTAAGTCATATCGATTATCGTATCGTAAACTTATCAATGGCATCGACTCATCGCGCGGATTGTGGTATTCATTACAGTCACACCTCAATAAAGTATAACGCATCAACAAGTCATTAACGTCGGCATTCCAAACGCATAACGTTATCATTCATCGTTATGCCTAACTGTTCTTAACAACTGAGATCTTACCGAGACGGCAACGGAGTTGCTGGGTCCGACCCCTGCTTCGGCAACTGAGTACTGTCCCTCGGGCACGCTAAGAAAACGGCGGAGGGTGCCATATCCTGACGCTGATGCCACCATGGCTACCATAGTTAATTCACAATCACAGCACAGTAACCACTGGTTCTCCTTGTGACATCACTCGCGGGCGTGTTCGTTAAGTTCGCGGTTAACGCGCGCACGGCGACCTGCGCGCGCGACGCGTTTCAACTGCGCGCCCAGCTCGGTGGAGAGCGCGCGCCCCCTACCACGACACCAACAGGCAACAAGTTTGGACGAACTTAGATAGCGCGTTAGTTTTGTTTGCACTTCCGTCGTAACTTTTTGGGGTATTTGAAAGAGTTCCTTGTACGGACTTTTTTATATCTTTTGTTTATCTGCTATGCAAAGGAATACAACTAGGTTGAATACTTTTACAAGGTTTTACAATTTATATATCTTATCAATGCAAAGGATTTAGCCGTTGTGGTGTGACTGAAGTTTTGCTAAGCTGAACATTTTGGTAACTATGTTCATAAAAGGTCACATCAATACTCAAACCATTTTGACAAATGTGACATACTTTTTAAACATTTACCAATGCGTATGTGACGGAATGTTTATATATTCTCAATAAGTAACATAAAATATTTTAACACCTTACCATAGTTTTAGGAACATTTTACTAAAATATTTGTGTAAATAAGTAACCATACTAATGTTGGTAAGGTGATTATCATGGCAAACATATTCCTCCCTGTTCTGTGCCCCGAAAGATTGGTTCCATTAAAATTTTAGTCAGAGGGTTTTAAGCGGGTTTGTTCCCATAACACCCATACTTCCCTGGACCATCATTAACAATCAGGTCTTTACTACCTCCATACATTGCAGATAGCCAGCTATTTAGGCTGCAAAAATATCATAACATGAAAGTCCAGATAATGTAATTTTCTTGGTTCAAATAAAACCAATTTAATAAATTCTTACATTATAAAGCCTAGTAATGTTTAATAAGCACATGATTTAAAAAAGCATTAACCTCTCACATGAATGCGTCTAGTGAATATTGCATGCATGAGGACTTAGCACACAATATGCCATGTGACACATTTTCTATTTGCATATAGATTGGCAATGCATAACACTGAGTCAACCACTGTCTGCTGTATTATTGAAGATTTAAGGACTGTTTAAGTACAAAACAGATATAAAGTAGGATGACAATCTTAGGTAACTTAGGCCTGCATTACAGAAGCTCACTCAAAACTCAAGCATTACTAAAAACTAGTTTAAGGCCACTTGGTTGGTTGAAACTGTACTCTAACTAGGTAGTCTGGATTGTCTTACTGCAGGCAAAGGCCACCCGTCTCCCTTTTTCCACACAATTCTGTCTTTCTTCAGTAGGAGCCAAACCAGGGTTTCAGGATTTGAATATAGTTTTAAGTAATGCTCGAGTCATGAGTGACATTCTGTAGTGCAGGTCTCAGTATAAAATGATTTTAGGTTTAATAAGTTAGCTGGTAATTATTCAGAGATGGGGTAATGGGCTGATTTTTAATAGAATACCGCAATAACAAATTATTAAAACTTAATTCCTAAAACATGGACCTGTTTTGGAGATTAGGTACAATATTTTAATTCTAATAGTGACATAGTCAGACAACCATGGTAGCTGCATGCAGTTAGTCTGGAAGCCGATGATAACATAGTTGGCAAAAGGCTAGGTAAATTTTGATTGTCAGATACAGATAGCCAAATGAAACCCAAGAACTCCTTCAATATTACTAGTACTTGGAATTAAATAATATCAATCTTGAATCAGCAACTTTTATGACTTACAAGTTTGAAGTTGAGTCACTGATAAAGGTTGAAAATAAATAATTAAAAAAAGTTTAATAGGTTTCTTATTAGACAAATGTACAAATAATATTACTTTTAATACCTTAAGCAAATTCATAGTTATTCGGAAACAATAATAATCCCACTGCATTATGACAAGTATATTCATCAATATTTTCAAAGTAATCAAATAAATTTGTAATTATTACGAAAGTATAATTCCGTTTATATTATTGGTCATAAAAACACAATACAATTAAGTATGTTTTATAACATAATACGAGTCGATCATCTAGTTTCTGCAATTTCTTTATTATTGCCATGCCACTTTACGAGAAGATCAGTCAAAGAAATTACTTTCAGTTCGGTATAAGTAAACTTTCTACAAAAAGGTAGATTTGTACTTGACATGTAAATATTTAAGAGCATTCTAAAGATAGTAAGACTAAGGCATATAAAAAGAGCAAGACAAAGACACACACACACATATAATTGTGTGTGATATGACAAATAAGGCTCACAACAATGTTCTAATGCCAATAATTTATTCAGTTGGTGTGGGCAGACACCTCCAGCGCCCACTACTTGCCTTGATATGTTTTTACATCATTGAAACCATGAAGTTTAATTAAAATTGAGCGTTTGAAACATTGCATAGTACAGTAATTTACTCAAAAATATCATCAGAATTTTTTTTCAACTCCAAAACATGCATGTTCAAAGTACATGTTTTACTAAACAACGAACTGCAGTAGGCACATTCCAATGCAAATTTCACAAGCACCAAGGCGATATGAGTAAGGCAAAGGTGAAATTATTAAAAACCGGCAATTATCAGAGCAGGCCTCACCTGTTTTGTGTCCACACAGTCACTGGCCTCCATGTTGGCATGTGATCTTTCCTGCCGCTCCATGACTTAGGAAACATCAGAATCTCTTAAACCATTTACAAGGCGTTATAAAAGCACACAATAGAATACTAAACATAACAATCGCGATGGGCTCAACAATTTTTAACGAAACAATGTCAGCGATTGCACTTAACACGTACTGCACTCTATGTCCGTTTCACCGATTTGTTCGTACTTTATCAAGCGAAGTCACTGTTTTAAACACATTTTAATCTTTTCAACATAATCACAAAGCTTCAGACTTGTTTTTTTTTACTAATATACGAAAAATACAGTTGATCACCATCTTAAAATTTTCACACATTCCGTCATCGAGGCCGACTGACGGTCGCTGCCCTACGGGATTACAATATACGCATACTAACTTTAATATGTCAGTGAAACATTGCGTGTATTTGAAAATGTCATGCTATAATTGTTGAAACCATGATTGATATTAGGCTTAACAAAGAAATTAAAAAAACTTCAAACTATTTAATTCCTTCGTTTAGTATGTAATGAGTTCGAAGAAACAAATACATAATCAATGAAATGTACGTGAAATGGAACTTCTGAAAAAGAGGTTTTACTGCCATCTGTCGCGTTTCTTTTGTATTCATTGAATCATTTAAATTTTGAAAATACCGGTATTTTGCGTTTTGATAAGGTTTGAAAATTCAAGTGTTTTTTTTTTTATCACAAGTTGCTCCTGACCTAGAGGTAAATAATTTGAATGGATTTGATGCTCACCCTAACCAGATATATATAATAAAAATAAACATTTATTTCAATCTTAATCCAAAGAACCCACATTTTGTTTTCGGTTATCAACATCTCTGAACCGGTTACTATTTAGAATAGTTAATCTCTAGATGAGCAAAAAAATAATAAAAAAACTAAACTAAAGTAACTAAACGTTGTGGTTATTGACACAGAGCATGTAACTTGGTTATTGACGACAAGGCCGATTTGCCCTGCATTCCGAATTAGACCATGATCGCTCACAGCGATCACATCGATATTTTGCGCTCCGTTTTAGATTATCATGAGACAGTACAGAACTATCATCACATCAATTCGGAACGCTCGTGAACGCGCTCACAGTGGTCGCTCAACGTCAACCCCAAACCTTGCATAAAAAAGACCGATTGGATATTCTTCTGCAAATGGAAGTTCAACGCTTATTGGCACTTCTATTTTGTTGGATTACTCTATCGACTCTGATAACTCAGATTTTGAGTTTGAGAACGACAATTAACGAAGTGCTTATTAAATATTAGCGTATTTACATGCTCCCGGCAAAGATTTACCCCGAAGTAAAATACCATGTTTATATTCATTCATTTATTGTTTGTCACAGGTGCAAAGACAGTTCTTACAGTTTAACATACGCATGGGGTTTACATAATGCATGTCAATATGTTAAAAATAATTAATAAAACTACAATTACACTCTTAATTGTTACCAAGAATTACAAATAACATAGATGCAACAATAACTAAACATAATAAATAAATAAATAATAATGCGCATGAGTTTAAAACTCATTTCTGGTATTCTGTTTTGTCTTGGATTTTACAGCATAATTTCGAAAATGCCGCTTTAGTTTGCCATCATTTTTGACAGCGCTCACGGTGATATTAATCATTGACTGTTTTTCCTAGCTCAATGATATTAATTTAGGGCATGGTCGGCGTTATCGCAAGATGGCGCGTGTCATGACGTCATCTATGACGATTCACGCGGGACATCGTTATCGCGCTCACGCTAATTCGGTACGCGTGTAAGCGCGCTCAAATCGATTACAGCGCAACTCGGAACGCAACCTTGTTTGACTTTACTATACTATATTGTAGTCTGTGACTTGACACTTGACAGTCAGTAAGTAATGTGAGGTTATTTACGATGATAAATAAATAGTCATTTTCTTCATTTCGACTATGCCGCGAGATAAAAGTCGGTATCGGGACAGGCGAAGTTCTTCATACAGTTCCGAGTCGTCTTACGACAGGAAGAGATCCAAAAGCAAGCACAAACGTAGATCAAGGTCCCAAGATCGATCGGAGTCAAGTAGCCACAAAAGAAAACGGTCTACCTCCCGATCCAAGCATAAAAGAAGGAGTTATACTAGAAGTCTGTCTAGGGATAAATACGAGTCGAAGTCTAGGAGGCGATCATCTTCGAGGACTCGGTCGAAGCGAGATCGATCGCGCTCACTGTCGAGTTCTCGGAGTAAATCCAAATACAGCAAGAAGAAAAACAAGAGATCGCGTTCTTCTAGCAGCCGGAGTGGCTCCTTTGATATAGGCAAGTAATAAACTTTTTATGGTATATTAGGATAGGGGTCAGTTTTTGTTTATGTAAATGATTAAAAATGTGAGTGAATAGTTCAGCCTAATGTATTTTGATTACACTTTGTATAACTCTCGTTTCCTATATTACAGAACGCCTATCTCATACAAAGAAGGTAAACCTAGATGACACGGAAACTAAATTGGAGAGAGCAATCAAAGCTGCTGCAGCTGCAGGATTGACTATGACCAAGATACCTACTTACGAGTATAAGGAGGTTGAAATCAAGGAGGACATGCCCACAATACACGACAGGAACCTTTTAGCTGAGTTAAACAGTGACTCATTTGTTCCAAAAGCTTTCACATCTTCAAGGAATAAAAAGCAGTCGCAGAACATTGTGATAGATTTGAACTCTCAGACTGTAACTGTACCAGACTCTGATATAAAGATCCCAATGGATGATTCTATAATTAATTTTGAAGTAAGTGAATATTATAGTTTTGTAAGTCATAACTCTTAGAAAAATTTTGTAGAAACATGATATCATGTAGGTGCGTTTTGCTCATCCTTACAATCCTTAGTTACTTGCAGAGTTGAAGGTAACCTCATGATAGCTTGAGTGTTGAACCTATCTCTTTGTTTTTTCTACTAGTTCCTTCATACTAGTTGATTAGACTTCAATATTTTACTGATTTGTGATCTAAGTTAACACTATTATTTTGTAGCAATGGTGTTTTATCAGTTTTAACACTTTATTGAATTTTGCAGGAAATACCAAGTGAAGCAGAATTAAAGGAGATGTGGATTCAAAAGCTCTATCATTACAGAAAGAAGATGATTAGAGGAGAATTATAAGTCAAGAAAAAAAGAAAAATAATTCAGATTGAGACAAGCTTGGGTTCCAAATGTGAATGAATAAACTATTACTGTTTATTTTAACTTATATTATTATAAATACAATAACATTCCCACATTTACTGTTTTTCATAACTTAGAACTTATGTTTTGCAGTGTGCTTAATTTCAAGACATTGCATCAGATTGATTGGATCAATACTGACGGTTGGTTCATAACCATTTCATATATTTCTTGTAAGATGCTTTCATAAATAATGGATAGACACAACCATTCTGTTTTACTCCCGAGTATTTCAGGATCAAAACTGACCCTTGTGTAGCAAGGATTAGGATTGATTATTACAAACTATGATTTATTCTAACACTTTATTAGGATTATTCTGATAAAACTTCACATTATAATAACATGTAATAGCTGTGCTGCAGATCAGTCTGTTACACCAACTACCCCAGTAGAATCAATGAAAACAAGTAACAACCTAAAGTACTTTTATTGAACACATTAACATAACCGGCAGCCGCAACTCACAATTTCAAATGCTTTGTATCTACTAATTCGTCTATATTTACAGTGACGCAATGGCCCATAGACCTTAGCCCCTGGTGGTCGCTTTCACATGTTGTTCCTCTCTCGCTGAATACGACTGCTGTATGTCCGTGACACCAGGTTCCACGCATCCATATATCTGTCCATGCACATCGCAATACATTTCTGTTCTGAATTGTCTAAGGCTGTTCCCGGTTTATTGATGCACTTTTTGAAACATTTCTCCGACATTTTCGTCAGTAATTCCTGAGCGTTCGCGATGGCAATTTGCTGTTTCACCTGATCCATCAATTCTTCTTTTTGCGCGCCAGAGAGCGAACCCGTGGACAAGGCATCCATTGTTAAAATAGTTTAGATCTTAGGTCAGATGATACAATTTACAGAATTTTGTGATAATATGACAGTATAACCTCAAATTTCTAAGTGACAGCAAGTGGAGTGGAGACGACCGAAAAGAAAAAATTAAAGTAATGTTGCTACATCATGAAGATTCAAAAAGATTAAATATTCAAAAGAAAAAAAACTCCACGACAAAAGAAGCACGATTCACATTATAATTTTTGGGTTCTAAACATACAAAGAGCCAAGTTTAACACCTAATTAATTAAAAGCTATTAAATTTAATACCTAACTAATGTACTTATCCAACCAAGCAATATAATATTTGCTCTAGGTATGTACGTTATAAATTTTTTTGTATGGTCTGTTCCCAAAAAAAAAAATCGTGAAAACGTGAGATGTATTGGTGAAAATGAAATTTTATAGGTAAGAGTCTTTTTCGCGACGTAATTATCACAGACTATATAGAGAACGTAATTATGCGCACTAGTGTAAAAAAATGCGTCAAGGACACGGGTTCGACTAGCACTCACTAGAAAAGCAAAAAAAGAATTCGGGTTCGGTGCGGCGGGTGGGTGGAAGGGAGAGCGCGCGTCGCCTGCGCTGCTCGCCAACAAAGGAAATTTCTTTAAATTTGCCTACTCTATGCATTTGTTTCATCCTAATAGTATTGCTTATTCGTTTTAATTTCATTGATGCGAAGTTATGATCCGTGACTCTGGCAAATGACCGCTGCGCGACAGTTCTTTAAGTACAGGTTGCTCTAAGATGCTATTTCCTAAATTCTTTAATACATCTGTAAATAATAACGTTTATTGGAAATAAAAAATTGTCATGAAACGAAAATGTGAAAACGTATATATGTGTTAAATTAAGGTCACCATTGCAGCGCCACGCTGTAGAATAAATGTATAGTAATATTAATCATCATGAAACGCGCTTTCTGTATGTATAACTACGATATTTGTAAGTTTTATACTTTTTGAGAAAATCGAATCAGAGTTCCAAGGGTCGGTAGTCGGTTCCAGGTAGCGGCCCGGTTTATTTGCTGTCCAGTGTAGTTACGATTACCGCAGTATTGATTTATTCCCATTTTCGAACCTGTCCACATGCCGTCAAGTAGTAGTGTACAAATATTACTGTTTTTCAACAAAAACAAACAATTCTAAAGTATCAAATTAGATTATTCCAGATATGTCATCATTACTTTCCTCTATGTATGTCCATTGACTGTGTATGTGATACACATTTTTGGGTTGTTATGCTGAGATTTTTTAAATTTGCCGCGCTTTTTCAGTCTCTACTTTCGTTTGCCAGACTTTATACCTATATTATGTTAAACCCTCATTTTACTAGGCAGTTATGTTTGTAATTTCAAGTGAGAGAAAATTCAAGATTCACGGATGCGTATTTACACTAAAATGTTGTAGTTTTCTACTTTGTTTTTGAGAAATTAAATATCAACGAGTGTCGTCTTCTCCCAGTGACGACTATATTTGGATCTTTTTCCCGTAAGATGGGGTATTTTTCTAATAAGTGGCATATCAAATAAAAAAATATTGTCTATAGATTTAGAGCTGCACCATCGCGAACTGACGGACTTTACGGTTAAATAATTATAATCATTGGTACTAACGAAAATGCAAAGCGTCTGATTTTTAATTTTGACAGTACAGTTTTGACTTGACAGTTGACAGCGCATTTTGTAAACAATACAATACAATACACTCGTAAAATCAGTCACTGAACATTGAATTTCGTGCGGGAGATGAAATTGAGATGGTAATAATTGTTTCAGATCAGTAATCTAACAAAAATGGAATATGAAGAAGAGTTAGCTACTTCATTATCACATGATGAGTTACTGGAGGTCACTCAGTCGTCGCTTGCGACATTACTGAGTAACGATTCCTTATTGAAGGACCTTCCCAAAGATATTATTACTGAAGAAGTTTTATCTCAGGTAAATAACAATTACCATGTTACTGCTTTTGTAAAACACATGTTTAATGTTTTGAAGACGTGCTACAAGTAGCATTCACAATAAATATTTTCCTAGTATGTACACAGGCCCAGTACAATGGGTCATCTTTAGCCCTAGCAGCAGCAGGGAGTTTTCTAGTGTCATCAACAATTTGGCTTTTAATTTATTGTAATAGAGCTTTCATTAGCAGCTGTTTTGTATAAATGAAGCAAAATGTAGTGTAAAAATGCTATCAGGTTTTTTGCCTTACGACTTTCTCTCTCTCTCCCCCTGTGTCTCTTTCTATTCGAGTGTGTGTGCGTGCGAGTATTGCGTAAGGAACTTCGTTCCTGACCGTGGTCCCCTGACCGCACACGTTTTGTTACAAGCCTGTGCTGTCCCACTCCTGGGAAAGAGGCCTCCATTCCTTCCATCTTTCGCGAGCCCACACATCCTCTTGCCAATTTTGACAGAACTGATCCAGCTCAGGTTTTCCATAATAATAGAATATTTATTTCAGATAGCTGTGGAACATGGCCAGTCAATCACTATTTTTATATCAAGGGAGAGTGAACCAACATTGAAAGTTATTGTAAGTCATTTAAATGAATGTGGTTTTCTTCATTATCTATTTAGATGTACTAATTTGTCTCTTTGTAGTCTCTATTTATGTAACTTTAACTG
The DNA here is from genome assembly GCA_937001585.2 of Brachylomia viminalis. Taxonomy (NCBI): domain Eukaryota; kingdom Metazoa; phylum Arthropoda; class Insecta; order Lepidoptera; family Noctuidae; genus Brachylomia; species Brachylomia viminalis. The sequence goes on from OW443301.2 coordinate 4,448,120, forward strand.
CCCTTTAAAGTAGAGAAAATAAATATAAACTAGGCCTTACCATTTCTATGACCAGTAGAACAACCTCTTAATTAATGTATCTTCAGAAACTGATCTTTACAGGTTACCCAAAATGCAACAGTAAGAAGTCTCAAGAAAGCAGTAGAGAGGCATTTTGAATTGTTCCAAAAGCGGGCCGGCATCAAGACAGTGATATCATGGAAATATATCTGGAGGACTTACAGCTTGAACTTTGACAGTATTGCCTTAGACGATGACAATGCTCCCATCCAAGATTATGGAGTCACAAATAAAGTCACACTAACATTCAAGAAAAAGAAAGCAAAGAAGAGATAATTTGCCAAAGCATTTATTTATATTTTGGAATTACAGCCACAAGGATAGCAACTAAGAACCCACAATTACTTACATTACAGAACTAGGTATATAGGTTCTAATTGTTTGTCTTAAAACATGATAAGTTATACTTTCTTCTAGTAACCTAATGACACTTTCAAGATATAAAACAAAAATAGTATGTACTCTTTAAAAATGTGGTAATGTAATATTCTGCTATTATATCTCAATAACAATATATTATTTAATGTACAGAAGTGCACATATCATCATTCTGTTGCTCCTATCCTAATTTATTTGAGGTCGGTGCAACATGTTTGTCCATACTTCCCTATGTCATCTCAGTACCTTCTTTAGCACTCTCATGTTTCCATTACATATTCTAATTTTACATGTAGATTGTCAAGTTATTTAGACATTCAAATAGTACTCCAAAACTGTATAGTTAATGCTTTTCTTTCCTTATAACATTTCATTCACAGTTTCACTGTCAATATCCGATATTGTACAAGATCTTTATTATTTAATTAGCTAGCGACGTTTCACAAACATTTTGAGTACCAATATCTAAACATGATAAAACAAATAACATTTGAGAGGTGTGGTGGGAGACCTACATGGTCCTCAAAGGTTATGTCCGAACTTTTATATACACATTGACATTAATGAATTTTATACATACAATGACGTGAGTTTTTTTTTGCCCCACTAGGAATTTCTCCTGTATTGTGGTTGCGTTTACAAACATTTAAACTCACATACACAAACAGCCAGAACCGGAACAACTACTTGTAGGTCATACAAATATTTGCATAATCGCACCCGCGACACGCAGCGCAGCAGTCGATCGCTTAACCACTGCGCCAACCTTCGCGTGTCGAGTAGTCAGATAGGAAGCGCCGACGTCATCTAGTTTTTAAAGTATGATTGACGTGTAAAAGTGTTTGTACCAACCTACTTACAGAAATAAAGCATTTATCATTTACCCAGTTAGAACTAAGTTCTTTTCGCTTTTGCATGCACAAAAGTGATGTGACGGTCGAAATGTTAGTTTTTGCGGTCCAGCTCTTATTCGCCAATTGTGCAGAGTTTATCGTGTGATAAGGAACTTTGTTCCAAAAAATTATAATTTGATTAATATTTGGAGTGTACGGCCGCAGGTAGTGAAGTTACTTGAAGTATAAGTTTACAAAGTCCGCTTTTATTTTATTTTATCGTGTTTACATATCGATAATTTAATAAGTTTAAACAAACAGAAAACAGATTTTCAAGTAACTACACTGCTTGCTGTTGTTGACCCCAAAAAAAAAGTTCAGCAATTCATTTTAATTTTAATTTTATCACCATTGCCTCACTCTTCGGGTATAACAGGGGCAATGATGTGTTAGGTGTGTGTTATGTTAAGATATCGATACCCATCACATCTCTGTTTCGCTAGCTATGTTAATATGACCCTGGCTAAGTAAGTATCTTTACATACCAAGACCCTTCCATGCCTCGGAAAGCACGTTAAGCTGTTGGTACCGGCTGTAATTCGTGGATCTTTGACAAATGGGTCGTCAGAAGCCCGAAAGTCTGACAACCAGTCTTACCAACCAAGGGGTATTGTATTACCCAGTAACTGGGTTGTGGAGGTCAGATAGGCAGTCGCTCCCATGTAAAATACTGGTATGCAGTCGCATGATATCATGCGCATGCAACAGCGTTACCCTAGCTTACCTAACAGCTGCAGCCATATAGACTGTGATAAATTTTCACACACATCCCTGAATAAAATAGTAAGTATGTTTGTTTATTTCTAAAGCTGCTCGAAGTCGGGCTGCGGCGGCGGCTCCTGAGGCAGCGGCTCGAAGTCCCCGAGGCTGTAGTGGGCCTCCTCGTGGCGCGGCGTGGCCAGCGGGCGGTCGTACGTGTCCTTGAGTAGCTCTTGATCATGCTGGGGGATAGTACGGGCGATCATTAGTGGATTATTTAAGCCCGTTTTCACTAACACCCGGATTGTGAAGTGAGCAATCCAACTTGAAATTCTCATTTCAGGTATACGGTGATGTCGCCTAACATTTAAATGTAATGCGTAAACATTTGTCTAGTCATAAGTTAAATAAGATAATACGTTTATATGTATTTTATAATTATGTTTATGAAATTAAATATGTGCTGTTAATAAAATAGTAAGCATCTTGATTTTCGATATTTCTATTCATGAGATACAAACCCGAAGCATCAAAGAAAAGTATGTAAGGGACTGGATTTGTAGAGCAAATCATTATCCAGATTGCCTACTTAATGTTAAAACGAATGCAGATGTTCAGCGATCTTAAATACAAATAAATATATATATATATATGTTCTAATTACTCTGTGGATGTATAATAGGAATGTAAACCATTAATTATCATAATAAAACTTTTGAACAATAAGGTGTTGCATGGCATATTTTAAGAATTCTAAAGGCTAACGCGGATTGTGGCGGGCCGTGCCGCAACACAAAACATTGCAAAAATCCTCCTTCAATACTTTCGTACATTTTCTGTGAACCAACGCACACTACAGATTGGCTTGGCTCAAAGCTTCTCCTATCACTACATACCTGATCGGACTGCAACACGGAGGGCGGCGCGAGGTCGTCGAGTGACAGCTGCGTGTTCAGCACCGACGGAGGCGCGTAGTCCGACATCGAGGTCTCTACCGGCTGTATCACAAATTTACAAAGTTATCATTTCGATTTTAATATTGTTATTAGGTTCAGGACCCGATCACACGTACCACAACGACAACACGTGGACGGGCGCTAATTTGTATGAAAATGAAGAGTTCATTCGGACAGAACACATTTTCTTTCTTTCTATACCTACTACATCAATACCGCGCATCGAAAACAAAACGATCTGTCTTTCTACAAACATTAGCCACAACGTAACCACATTACAACTAGGTACTAGCGACAACGCAACTGCAAGAAGCTGCACACTACTACTGCGACACTACCCACACGTAACCGCTGCTTGCCCACGTTTTGTCGTTACGATGTGATGTGGTTGTGGTACGTGTGAACGGGCGCTTATGGGTATGTTTGTCGTGAGACTTCGATCAAGCATACACTAGATTCAGAGTATGCGTCTCCAAAGCGGCCCTCAAATAAGAAAACGTGGCTTTATGTCGTGCGATCAAAAACAGAACAACCAACTTATTTTTTTCAACCCAATTGCTTAGATTTCATGTTTTATTTTAGAATATTTTTGTCGGAAATAATCATAACTAGGAAAGTATTATTTAGTAAAAGGCCGGCCAGCTGACCCGGAATCAACATTTTCGCTAACCATCAAAATTAGTAGGGCAACATTGATCTATCTATATCTATGGCTATCTATCTTCTTGTCTCAATAGTTTATCATACGCCCAGCTAATCGCACTTTTTGAACGCAATATCATCTATACGAAGCTGATATTGTTACTTAACGGGACAAAACTCACCGTATCGATAGCCGGTGGAGTTTCCTCAACAGGCTTGCCCAGCGTGACGACGGGCAGGTCTTCACCGGAGCCGACAGTGTTGGCGCGAGCTTCTTCCTCCGACGCGTACGCAGACTTGTGGTCGCACATCAGCAAGTGAGTCAGCATATCGGTGCCTGCGAACAAAAAAATAGATTTTTAAGAGTTCACATAAAATGATCCGATCGGTTTTAAGCATAGGGCTGGCGCAGTACCCGCGGCGGCGTAACTCTCATTCCTATACAAATACGGTCTTATTACAAAACAAAATTATTTAGAAATGATTTAAACCATGGAGCCTGTTTTTGAAATAACGGAACAGAAATCGAATATAAATACAGTTCCTATTACAAAATTGACAACTTAGTCCGGTCTTAGTAGGAAGCGAAAACGCGTGGCACGCTGTCGCCTCTTTTTGCGAGGAGGTGATGCATGCAAAGGAGGCGGCAGAGAGGAAGAGAGACCACAGGTTCTCACTCCACCCGCACGAGAAGTGCAGGCGGGCGTCGAAGGGCGCGTAATGGTCTCCGACCTCACGCGGGCGTGAGGTCCCCCGAAAACCCACCCGTGTTCCTTCAGTTGCTTGTGCCAAGGGCCACGGTATCCCTCTCGGACTTTCCCGCAACCCTAGCAGGCATCGGCCCTAGCGGACCCCGTCATTGGTGCTGACATCTTTTTGAGGCGCGCGTGGAACACAACGCGCCTCAAAGAGATGTCAGCACCAATGACGGGGTTTGCTAGGACCGATGCCTGCTAGGGTTGCGGAAAAGTCCAAGAGGGTTACCGTGGCCCCTGACACAGGCAACTGAAGGAACACGGGTGGGTTTTAGTCAGTAAGAGTCTGACACGCCCTCCTGCTCTGCCCAGAGCGGGAGAAGTTATTTGATGACTTCCCACCCACAGAAAAAAAAAAAGGTAATACTATTGTTGGCATCATCTTAATTAAGAAAATTGTTATAATTTACTATTATTTCTATAGTCTCAAAATATGTTAATTATAATTTTAGAGAATTAAAATGGCAGAAATAAAAAAATATTTATTTAAAAATGACTAACTTTCTGTATACTAAACGGCCATTTCATAGGTAAAGAGTTAAAGACCTAATTTATACGCTGGTCACACTTTATACTTTGCTTTTACTATAGTGAATGCCGTACTAGATAACGCTATTTTTATAGGGTACCTAAACATAACACGTCATAATCACAATAAAACCCATCCAGCATTACGGTTTTTATTGTGAAACATTCAGACACAATGTAAATCGTTTGTTGAATAAATAAATACCTAGTAAGTAACGAATATTGAGTACTGATAATAGCGGTTACGGACCAAGATTATTTTGTTCCCGGTTTACCGTACGACAACGCACACTACGATTGTCAGCTATAGCTCGAAAGCTCGAACGCACACAGACACACTGGGCTCCGATAGTTACCTAAACTAGTAGCGCGCCGAAATTGTTAGGGGCTCTTAAGAACTTTACTAAAGTCACGGAGCAGAAACAAAGAGGAGGTGTTGCAATCAAAGTAGTCCATCTGCCACCAATGTAGTCGTTACGTCACACGGTAGTTGCACTACTTGCGACCAGGCGGCGCTTTCGTCAGTACAACTGTCGTTGTGAAGCGGATAGGTTGTCATGTATTTGTTTAGTCTTTTAAACGATTAAAAGTATTCCCGACCCATACTCATTGCATTAACATGAAGTGCTGTGTTTTATCTTGCTGAAGTTATACGGATCAATCAAATTCTAATGGAATAAAGATATCTTTCCACTCGTAAGTAAAATTAAAATTAAATTTGTAATTTATTTCTTCTCGAATTTTCGGTAATTGCCGCCCCCTATCGGCAAGTAGCGGAAGTACTGACAAATTGCAGGTCCGGACTCAGACTTTTTTGATAACCACATAGGTACCTACATATATGCTATATGAAAAGTGAAGTCTAATAGATGTTTAGTTTCGGCAAAAAACGGAATTCGGTTTAGTTTCGGTAAATAAGTTCAGAAGAAAAATTTAGAAGAGGAGAGGATTTAAAGATAAAAAAAATAAAATTATGATTATAAAAACGTTTTCTTTATTTTTCCCTCACACTTGTTAATTTCTGGAAGTTTCGGTTTCGGCCGAATCTGAAACCGCTGCCGAAATTCGGTTTCGGTTTCAGACAAAAAATGTATTTCGGTCGGACATAATAGAAATAAAACTATATCGGTATATTATAAAACTATTAATCCTGAATCCGGCTTCTTACAATAAAAGCGACACTTAATGAAACATAGCAGAACTCTTACGACATCTTAGGACATCTGTCTAATTTGCCTATGAGTTGATTTTGCTACTAGCCACTAGATGGCTTTCTGCTGTTTGGGCTCCCCCCGCACCCCGCGCGGCTGCGACACTACTTTTGTATGAAGAATGACTTTACAACACCTCCTCTTTGTTTCTGCTCCGTGACTAAAGTAGAGTTTTACAAAACCTGGCTCTTAAGGTTTAGGCTCGAGCTAAAGTTTGAGCGTGTTTGTAATAAGACGGCATGAGTTTAGTTTATGTCATTTTCCTACAAGTCATTCTGAAATCAATTAATTTACACTATTCTCATTTATTCATTCAAAACAAATATATATTACATTTTTAAATGTGTATTAGAATGAGTATTCTAATACAAAACGTATACAAAATAGTAGCTCACTGATATCGGGATTAGGGCCCAAGCTACCGGCGGTCAGGTCTCCAGAGAGGAACCTTCTAACAGAAAAGCCGTGTCTAGAAGTACCGCTTTCTGTTTGAAGTTCTTGATCCAGCTGCCTAACAAGAGCCCTCAGGTGTAATTATTACAAGTCTGTAATGTCCCATTGCAGGTCTTCCACTTCCTTCTGTCTAGTTCATAGGTTCTCGACGTGAGCGATAACTCCCCCTCGTGGGCGTTTGAGACTTTCAGAGGGGCAGTAGAAGACCCAGAGGAAATTATGGGGCGTTGAGATGGGATCTTACGACTACATAACATCACACATTTAATTATAATCGTGGCCATAGCTGTTTCAGATTCGCGACATTTATGTAAGTAAAAAATAAAAAAATACTCAAAGTGGCCAAAATAAGGTTGAGGGTCACTAATTTACGCTGTGCTTGAGCGAGTGCGCGCCGGCGCAATAGAATAGATGTCACGTACCGACAGTAGTATTGTACCCGCACTCGCAGTAGAATAGATGTCACGTACCGACAGTAGTATTGTACCCGCACTCGCAGTAGAATAGATGTCACGTACCGACAGTAGTATTGTACCCGCACACGCAGTAGAATAGATGTCACGTACCGACAGTAGTGTTGTACCCGCACACGCAGTAGAATAGATGTCACGTACCGACAGTAGTATTGTACCCGCACACGCAGTAGAATAGATGTCACGTACCGACAGTAGTGTTGTACATACCCGCACACGCAGTAGAATAGATGTCACGTACCGACAGTAGTATTATACCCGCACACGCAGTAGAATAGATGTCACGTACCGACAGTAGTATTGTACCCGCACACGCAGTAGAATAGATGTCACGTACCGACAGTAGTGTTGTACCCGCACACGCAGTAGAATAGATGTCACGTACCGACAGTAGTATTGTACCCGCACACGCAGTAGAATAGATGTCACGTACCAACAGTAGTATTGTACCCGCACACGCAGTAGAATAGATGTCACGTACCGACAGTAGTATTGTACCCGCACACGCAGTAGAATAGATGTCACGTACCGACAGTAGTATTGTACCCGCACACGCAGTAGAATAGATGTCACGTACCGACAGTAGTATTGTACCCGCACACGCAGTAGAATAGATGTCACGTACCGACAGTAGTATTGTACCCGCACACGCAGTAGAATAGATGTCACGTACCGACAGTAGTATTGTACCCGCACACGCAGTAGAATAGATGTCACGTACCGACAGTAGTGTTGTACCCGCACACGCAGTAGAATAGATGTCACGTACCGACAGTAGTATTGTACCCGCACACGCAGTAGAATAGATGTCACGTACCGACAGTAGTATTGTACCCGCACACGCAGTAGAATAGATGTCACGTACCGACAGTAGTATTGTATCCGCACACGCAGTAGAATAGATGTCACGTACCGACAGTAGTATTGTACCCGCACACGCAGTAGAATAGATGTCACGTACCGACAGTAGTATTGTACCCGCACACGCAGTAGAATAGATGTCACGTACCGACAGTAGTATTGTACCCGCACACGCAGTAGAATAGATGTCACGTACCGACAGTAGTATTGTACCCGCACACGCAGTAGAATAGATGTCACGTACCGACAGTAGTATTGTACCCGCACACGCAGTAGAATAGATGTCACGTACCGACAGTAGTATTGTACCCGCACACGCAGTAGAATAGATGTCACGTACCGACAGTAGTATTGTACCCGCACACGCAGTAGAATAGATGTCACGTACCGACAGTAGTATTGTACCCGCACACGCAGTAGAATAGATGTCACGTACCGACAGTAGTATTGTACCCGCACACGCAGTAGAATAGATGTCACGTACCGACAGTAGTATTGTACCCGCACACGCAGTAGAATAGATGTCACGTACCAACAGTAGTATTGTACCCGCACACGCAGTAGAATAGATGTCACGTACCGACAGTAGTATTGTACCCGCACACGCAGTAGAATAGATGTCACGTACCGACAGTAGTATTGTACCCGCACACGCAGTAGAATATATGTCACGTACCAACAGTAGTGTTGTACCCGCACACGCAGTAGAATAGATGTCACGTACCGACAGTAGTATTGTACCCGCACACGCAGTAGAATAGATGTCACGTACCGACAGTAGTATTGTACCCGCACACGCAGTAGAATAGATGTCACGTACCGACAGTAGTATTGTACCCGCACACGCAGTAGAATAGATGTCACGTACCGACAGTAGTATTGTACCCGCACACGCAGTAGAATAGATGTCACGTACCAACAGTAGTATTGTACCCGCACACGCAGTAGAATAGATGTCACGTACCGACAGTAGTATTGTACCCGCACACGCAGTAGAATAGATGTCACGTACCGACAGTAGTATTGTACCCGCACACGCAGTAGAATAGATGTCACGTACCGACAGTAGTATTGTACCCGCACACGCAGTAGAATATATGTCACGTACCAACAGTAGTGTTGTACCCGCACACGCAGTAGAATAGATGTCACGTACCAACAGTAGTATTGTACCCGCACACGCAGTAGAATAGATGTCACGTACCGACAGTAGTATTGTACCCGCACACGCAGTAGAATAGATGTCACGTACCGACAGTAGTATTGTACCCGCACACGCAGTAGAATAGATGTCACGTACCGACAGTAGTATTGTACCCGCACACGCAGTAGAATAGATGTCACGTACCGACAGTAGTATTGTACCCGCACACGCAGTAGAATATATGTCACGTACCAACAGTAGTGTTGTACCCGCACACGCAGTGCGAGCGGTAGGGCGCGGCGCGCGGCGCGTCCTCGAGCGAGTGCGCGCCTGCGCAGTAGCCACTGTGGCGCAGCAGGGCGCGGTAGCACGACGTGCCGTACGAGCACTTGCTGCAGCGGGTGGTGCCTCTGGGGATGAAAAGATACAAATTTAAAGATATGCAGGTGTGGCGCGTTATAAACAGTATCCACCCATCAATACAGTCATCACTAGTGATGGGAACACGCTCGATAAAAAGTGGTCGATATGGATCGTTTCTTAACGCGTACCAATTCTGTCGGTAAACGCCCTCTTGAAGGCGCCATTAACACCAATGAATGGAAAGTACCAAGAAGAGCTGCGCGCCAAGCCGAACAACGCCTACCGGAGCCAATCAAGACTACCAACAGTTTCAGCTCCCTGCCTGGCAACCAATTATCCACCGCTGACACCAGCACAAGACTTCGTGATGCTGTCACCGAAAAGGCCAGCCGCATACCTCCCATCGTCTTGGAGATACAACCCACCTGGATACATGAGTGCATCAGAAGCACAATCATGTCATATTCAAAAAACTTTCACCTGCAGTACAGACGTAACAATCGAGTAGCTGTTATCTGCCACACGTCTGAAAGCCATCAAGCCATCAAAGAAGGTCTACGCACCAAGGACCTTTCACACCTACTCGCGAAAGGATGAGAAGATGTACAAAGCGGTAATCTTCGGTCTTCCCGACTACGTCGAGGATGTACTTCAACCCGAAATCGCCTCGCTTGGTTTCGAGAACGTGATTATCCATAAAATGAAAGTTCCTGCTGAAAAGACTTCCTACTGTCCTCCTTTTCTGGTTCAATTGCCACCTGCTGCTGATTTTGCCAAATTTCAAGACAGATCAAGCTCTTATGTAACACCGTAGTACAAATCCGAAAATACCGAAGCAACAATCGTTATGGAACACAGTGTTACAGATGTCAAGGTTTCGGCCACTCGTCTACTAATTGCAACTTAGCACCCCGTTGTGTGAAGTGTACTGATCCCCACCAGACTGAAGATTGTCCCAAGAAGACCCGGGACCAGCCAGCGTAGTGCTGTAAATGTGGTGGAAATCACCCTGCAAACTTCCGTCAATGCAAAGAGCGTGAAAATTATTTAAAGATTCTGCGGGAACGCCAAGAACAACTCAAAGACGTCAAGACTACGAATCTGCCACTGAAGACAAACATAGTCGATGAGCGACCATGGAACTTTGTTGCTGCTGCCAATACACAAAAAGTAAATGTACAAGATCAGACGACAGTTGATATGCTAGCCATATTAGTGACGATAAAAACCATCAAACTCAATTTCTAGCATGCACTAGTATGATGGATAAAGTTATTTTAGTTTTAACCCACCTTGGTCAATAAGTGTAGAACACAAAATGTACGCATCCTCTTCTGGAATGCCGACGGCATTCGCTCCAAAATCACAGCACTGTTGGACCTGGTAAGCGAGCTATCTATTGATATTGTAGCATTGTCAGAGACCAGGATATCCCCCCACATCAAATTACACACCCCTGGCTACTCATGTTACCGGCACGATAAGAAACGAGATGGACACAGTTAAGGAGTCGCAATTTTAGTCAAATGGGACATAAAACATACCCATATAAATTTACCTGTAACTCAAAACCTTGAATGTGTGGGAATACAAATGAAATCAGGAAATCGCCTTTATCTCAGCCTATCAATCGCCGAACCTATCTTTACTACCTACGGACTTAGACGCAATTATTAATGTACGACCTAAAACTATTACCAAGGGTGATCTTAACACCAAACATCCCTACTGGCACTGCTCTCGCTCTAACATCCACGACGAGGTACTTTTCGACCACATAGTTATCAATGAATATGACATCCAATGCCCCTTCTAGTCCCACTCTAGTCCACTACCATAGCACGCATATGCCATCTACTCCAGATATTATCCTTGCCAACTCTATCTACCACCTTTCGGAGCCTCAGGTAATCACCAGTATTTCTTCCAACCACCTGCCTGTCTGCTTTACTGTAGCTGGTAAAATCGACAGACAAGCGCGTATTATCTTCAACTAAGGCGGACTGGAAAGGTTATAGATCTCATTTGAACGAGTCTATGACTTTGAACCCATCAACGTTCAACTCACCTGAGACAATTAACCTTGATGTTGAACACCTTACCCAATCAATTATCAAGGCAAGAGATAAAGCCGTTCCTAAATTACCCAGTGATGGTGGTCATAAACTCCCTCGACGGGTCAGGTCACAAATAAAAATTAAAAATCGTTTTCGTAAACTAGCCTTGGAAGAAGTTAATCCGTATAACCGACGGCAGTTATTCTCCCAAGTCAACAAGATGCGGAAATGTATCAAGTCTAAGATCCAAGGCCTTAACGACAACGTCTGGAACAATAAACTAGCTAAAATAACCAACCCAGCTTCGGACTTATGGAGAGTGGTCAAATCGATAAACCATCAGCCTATCTCAATACCCCCTCTAACGACACGTAATAATACTACCACCTCCTCAGAACTTGAACAATGTGAGACACTAGCCAATACCGTCCTAGAAAATACGAACCTAATCAAACATTGGGTCAGCGATCCCACCATTGAACAGGCAGTCAGAGATTCCCTTAGGATGCTGGATTGTTACCACATGGATGACTGCCCATCACTTGTTAGACCGTATGAGATCCGGAAACTCGTAGGAAAACTAAAATCAACCAAAGCGCCTGGGAAATGGCTTACTGAAGAATCTCCCTCAAAAACCTATTGTTTATTTGATAAAGGTGTTTAATGGTTGCTTACGCCTCGCATACTTCCCGAAAACATTAAAACACGCTAAAATTATAGCCATTAAGAAACCTGGGAAAGACCAGTCTATTCCATCTAGCTATCGACCAATTAGTTTATTACCAAGTATAGGAAAACTACTAGAATCCATTATCTTATCCCGCGTCTCAAAAACAACTGCGCATATTTTGATCCCCGAACAGTTTGGTTTTCGAAGCTCACACTCGACTACGCAACAGTTAGCCAGAGTGGCTGAACACATAGCCCATGGGCTAAACCACGGTCTTTGCACGGATATGATTTTACTGGACATTGAAAAGCTTTTGATTCTGTGTGGCATGATGGACTATTACACAAGTTAATCAATAATGAAGTACCTCTATGTCTAGTAAAACTCATTCAAAATTACTTACTTGATCGATCTTTCTCTGTTTATGTAGGCAAGGAGCATTCTGCCCCTAAAACCATCCCAGCTGGTGTGCCTCAAGGTTCGCTAGTGGGGCCATACCTCTTCATTCTTTACCTGAACGATATACCTAAACAGGCTCACACACAACTTGCCATCTATGCTGATGACACAGCAACATTCACGACCGACAAAGACGTTGACATAGTCACTGGACGGCTACAATTTTCATTGGAACACCTCAGTAAATTTTTCAAGACCTGGAAACTGAAACTAAATTCCACAAAAACCGAAGGAATTTTGTTTAAAAACGCACACTACCAACCAGATTCTTTAAAATCGGTTAAATATTTAGGCATAATATTAGACAACACCCTGAACTGGAACAAAAACACTGAATTAACTACACTTCTGGACACATCTATTGGCCCACCTTGTATTTTCAGTTTCGTTTGGTCCTAGCTAAAATTTTATATTAGGTCGAGCAAAAAGTTTTTATGCAGTTTTGAACCTGGCACATTCACAATTTCATTCAATAGTCTTTTTTTGAATTTCGAACACAGAATTTAAAGAAACAAAAGACAATTTGGAGCCTGTTTGTTGATATCAAACAATCGAATACTAAGAAAACTTGGTTTTATTGGTTTACTTGGATTTAATTCTTGAAAAAGTGATTGATATCTTTGGTTTTGCAACAAACATTACTTATTCTTAACATTAAGGTGAGGTTCTATCAATAATCTATGGATACTTCACCTGAAGTCGCCGCCCAAGCTGTGGCACTTATTCAGGCCGGACACAGCCAAAGAAACGTGAGTGCTCAACTTAATTTAAGTCGAACTGCGGTCCGAAATGTTTATCGGAGGTACCTAGAGACTGGCGGCTTTGTTCGTCGCCAAGGAAGGCCACGATCTCGGGTCACAACTGAAAGACAGGATCGATTCATCGTGACGACCAGCTTGAGAAATCGTCACCTTACCTCCATTGAGATACAAAACCAACTTCGCGACTTCCACGGAGTATCTGTGAGCGCTCGAACTGTTCGGAGAAGGTTAAAAGAACGCGATATGGTACCACACAAGCCAGCTAATGGGCCCAAACTAACGCGAGCCCACCGAACAGCGCGCCTTCATTTCGCACGCAGTCATTTAAATTGGACACAGCAAGATTGGAGCCGTGTACTCTTTTCTGATGAGTCTAAAATTGTGTTACATGGCAATGATGGAAGGAAGAAGGTCTACCGACGTAAGGGAGAGCGTTTCGCACAATGCTGCTTTGAAGAGAGGGTTGCTTATGGCGGTGGCTCATGGACTGTCTGGGGCGGTATATCCGCGAGCGGCAAAACTCAACTTGAGGTTGTTACAGGACCACGGCTGCCAACATTAAATGCTGAAAGGTACATTCGTGAGTGCTTAGAACCTCACGTGATACCATACGCGGACTATGTGGGCCCAAATTTCCTTTTTAGGCATGATAATGCAAGAGCCCATGCGGCCGGCATCGTCAGGGAATATCTTCGGGATGTGAACATCACAGTTATGGACTGGCCAGCCAGAAGCCCAGACATGAACCCCATTGAGCACATGTGGGACGAGCTAAAAAGACGTGTTAGGGCTCGTCAGCCAGTTGCCCAGACGATGCAGGAGTTGAAAACTGCCATAGAAGAGGAATGGGAGATGATCCCTCAAAATTTCATAGAGCGGTTGATAAACTCTATGCCTAATCGTATGAGAGCTGTGGTAGATGCCCATGGAGGCAACACGCGTTATTAAATTAAACCTTTATTTAAAACATGTTTTTTATTCAAAAATCAATTGCCTTTAACAAGGCGCATATCCGACTTGTTAGGCGTAGCTCCATGTCGTATGGTATTCTGAATTCAAATTTAAAACAATACGATCGAAAAAGATGGTAAAATGTATCAGGTTTAAAACTGCATCAACAGTTTTTGTTCAATCTAGCAATCATATTTTGGTAGGGGCCATCGAAACCTAAACTCTAAGGTGGGCCAATAGATGTGTCCAGAAGTGTATAAGGAAAGGTGCAAAAGCCCTAAATTCATTGAAACCTATTTTAAATCGAAAGACCATTCTCAGTCCTTCAACAAAATTGCTTATTTATTCTACTTTAGTTAGACCATGCTTAACTTACGCAGCACCTGTCTGGTCCAGTCTGGCAGGAACTAAATATAATAAACTCCAAACGATCCAAAATAAAGCATTAAAATTATCGTACAACACACCATTTCGCACTAACCTTAAAACTTTACACGTGCGTATAAAGTATCCATTTTTAAAAGATTTTATATTAAAAATTTCACGTAAATTTTACTTGCTTAAAAACCCATCACACTGTAATACTCTAATATCTGCAATTGGTAAAAGCAGACTAAGTACATTGTCTTACGCTCACACGTACAATCGATACCGCCTGCCCCATCACTACTTCCTCCGTGACGTATCATGACGATGGCTCGCTTGCTAGCCGAAGCCGCTTGACCGGCCGTTTATGTAAGATTATTGTCGGACTACCCGCTACTTATATTATTATTACATATTATAATTAAGCGTACATTTTGTAACTTAATTCATTAAATATTATGTGGGTCCATACCACAGATTACTAAATAGTTACTACGTAACAGATACTTCACTCAGTAGAAAATTTCCAATACCTATTGAGATAATAGCCTACTCCGTCGCCTCAGCAACCACTGCATGCTAAAATGTGCCTAAATGCTCAAGCGTACAGTTGTGATTGCTTCGCACCGCGCGATCCTACAGCAATCGCAGGGCTGCCTCTTCGATAAAATTAAATTAATATAGCTTTTAGTGTCTGTTATTGAGAACTGTGAATATGTTCTGATCTGACTACTTCTGTCTGACTATAGGTGGTACATAGTTTAAAATTGTATCGTTCATAAAATATTTTTTTTATAAATTGGTGCTGAGTGCTGACTGTGCAATACGTCTAGATAAAAGATAATTATATAGGTCACTGTGTAGGTAAAACAAAAAACTTTAAAAGTTACATGTGTATCACAAAGCATCGTAGGCACGCGTACGAACGAACGGAACGATTATAAAATTGAGCAACGTGCGTGCGCTTCGCTTGTGAAAACCGCACTGAATTTGGACCGCAAACGGTCCGAGAGCGCTCGCTCGAGCGGTAGGTAATTATAGCGCGCAAGTACATGGAGTGACGGAGGCCTGTCCATACTAAGACTTGCACATACCTAGTAGTTAAACGATGCACATTATAAGTTAATCTATGTCAACGCAAATAAGATAATAAAAACATGTTTTAATGTTTGTAAAGGCGAAATATAGCCTATGTAACAAAATTAATCACGATTTGTGTACAATTACAATTAAGATCTTAATTATGTATAATTTGTAAACACCATTGTAACCATCTGTTTAGTAATAAAGACCTTGAAAAATGAAAAATCAATCAAATCAATCAATACAGTCGTCGCCGCGCCGCTCCGTCCGCCTCAACTGCCGCGCGGAATCCGCGTAATTTTTGTTGGCTGTAAGTTAACCCCTGGACAGTACGTCAGCAAGAGTATCTCCCCATAACTGTAATCCATAGGTCTACCTTCTTCAGGAATATGAATTGAACAATGGAGTCCATTCGGTCCGTATGTTTTAAGAATCGAACGAGGAAGGTCACGGTACTCAGATGTTCTCCTAGTAATATTTAAGGTTATGCTCACAAGAAATGCTTGTCCCTGTCCAGCGGTGTGTCACATTCTCTGCACAGCATGCCATCGGGTAGCATAAGGGTCAAATTTTCGAACGTTTCCGCGATCGTGTGATTAGCAGAGTCCTTTACTGGAGGACGAGCCTTGTTCTGTAAAAAATATATATATATGAATGATAGTAAGTAACATATAGGCTTACTTATATATTATGAACAAATGTGACATTTATTGCCGCTAAACCACCTTCAGACAAGTTTTTTTGGTTAGCGTACCTGGCAGATAATTTCATTCGATTCCGTAGAACAGAATTTGAATACATTTAACGTTAGAATAATGCTTATTTGGACATGAAAAAGTCTAAAGGAAAGGATCTAAGATGTGTTTCACAGTAGACACAAAAATATTAAACTTACCCTAGGTTTGGTAATCAAATGCTCTTCAGAACAGAGCGGGGTTGCGCCTTCGACAGTGATGTGGTCACGAACTTGATGTTCTTTCAATTGACCTGAAATAAATGAATAATTACATGACTTATTCCAAGAGGTTACAAAACAAGTTAGATGCAATGAAAACTGAACTATACACAAAGGCATTACGGTTCCTATTCATTACATTCCTAAATTATAAGCATAATCAGACTATAATGTTCCCGCTTCTGGGACACAGGCCTCCTCTCTTCAAAGAGGGAGTGCACTGTAATCTACAACGCGGGCCCAGTGCGGGTTGGTAGATGTCATGTCTTCGAATATTTGATTCTTGGACATGCCTGAGAGCAGCAGTTCCTAAAGCAAGTTTCTTCTAAACTTAAAGTTATTAAAGAAGAAAAATCGGAAGACGTACGAGATATTACTGTGATTTTGTACGCTCCGAATCAGGTCTATTTTACATTCACATGTAAAAACGTCTATTAGGTGACAAAGTCGTAGAGTGGCAAAACGACTTGCAAGTAAAACGTCCAAAATATGAAATCGTCAAGAAAACAATGGAAAGTTATCTTTACTTTTAATTTTTAAAGAAAAAAAAATACACTCTTTTAACCCCCGACGGAAAAAGAGAGGTGGTATAAGTTTATTAACGTGTGTATCTGTGTCTTTCTGCGCCTTCGTAGCTCCCAAACGGCTGAACTAAACCTCCTTCTAAAATGTTATGAAGGCTGCTTAGCAAATTATTGTGATGAAATTTAATTTGCTGCCTATCCTCAATGATGCCAAAATAATTGAAATTTAAAAGAAAGTTAAAAATAAAACCCACCTACAACTAAAATCCCAACTAAACAGGTATAACAAATTCATAGTAACAAATCATTGGTTTGGTTTTCGTATAACCGGAGTAACGTAACGGTCATGTAATTAGGGCATAAATCATACAAATTACCACTGCACTACGCAATCGATCTTGAAGAAAATCTGAATAACTTCCATTTAAATTTTATTTCATGTACAATGTGACGTTTAACGTTTTTGTATAAAGCCTGACATAATTAACTATTTATTTTTTATTTCAGGTGTACTAAACTTTCTGGAGAACTAAACAAAGCCGAGCCGAAAAATATTTTATATATTTATTTCACTGCGTGATAATTATGGTTTTATTTCTGAGGTTAAACAAAATTAAACAATTTAACACGTCAGTATTTTTTTTTTAAACTAGCTAAGCCCGAACCTATCCTATCCGACTACGCTGAGAAGAAAGGCCGAAACAAACTCAGAGGTCACAATCTCTTTTAAAGTCCAGAAAAAATCTTGATCAAATCATGTGATGACTATGTAGATCGGTGTCTGAAATGGTTTTTTGAGGAAAGAACCACACATATTGAGTGGTGTCAGGTGTCAGTAATAGTACAGCTCAACTCAGAACTTAAGGAGATCAACGATTCGACGAACAATACCAAAGAAAGGACATTTGAGTACGCCGCATAAATTACTCAAACTGTCAGATCATGATTATACTAACTGAGAAAAATACAAAAAAGCAATGACCCACATGGAATTACTATGTACTATATAGTTCAACTGGATTGCTTACAAGCCCCGAAAAGTCGGTCTTGAAAGAGAAAACCGAACAGTAGCGGGTCTTTTTTTAGTAGGCTGAACATACATGTACTGAAAAGTAGCACACGAAATTGACAGAAAGTATGTAGGTAAGTCAATAAAAAATAAAACAAATTGTCATTTACTAAGCCAGTGTATGGTAATCGGTGAAGTGTTGTTGGAGTTTATGAATCTCTTATTATACCAACATCTATTTTATATATTAATTAACTATAATATAATGTCATGTTGTATTATTTAAGTAATAAATAAATATTTTGGTTGTTAATTCAATGTTTTGTTTTATTTGTCTACTGCATGTTTTGTTGCATAGTGCGAAAATTTCATAGACCTTGATAAATTAACGTTACTTAGCACGCACATTTTTCTTATAGATGTTTCCGTCTTTATCTTGAACTTTTAGATTAACAGTTGTCGGTCAGTGACAAGAATAATGCATAGCCAAAGCCCAGGCTAAGTAAGGAACCTTTTAAAATCCCGATCAACAATTTCGATAGTTCCACTTTTCAAACTCAAACCATTTATTTCAAATAAACCAATTACAGGCACTTTTGAATTGTCAAGGGGTCGGTCAGTCAGAAAGATGAAGCTAGTTGCCCATTCCAAAGCGTAGTAGGTACCTATGGAGAAGAACGGGCAAGAAACTCCATGGCCACACTTTTAAATCAAAATATTGTTACAAAAAAGTGGTTACAACATTCATGTTGTAATTATACATGTGAGAACGATGTAGAAAGACGTGCACGTTAAAAGCGTCCGTAATAAAAAGATAAAACAATTCAGGAATCAAAATAAGCCGTGGCAGCTAAGACATGACCACTGACCAGTGCCTACTGACGGCGCCCGTTCACGAACATTACGTATGGCTCAGCACCATTCAGCTCAACCATTTTGAAGGGAACTCAATGATCCAATACACACGCCACCACCAGCGACACATTTGAGTGAGCATGACATACTCTCAGCCGCCAGGGCACATTCAAGTCAATGAAAGACGAACCCAGTAAGTTTTATAGTGGGTACATAGTGCTCACACATGTGCTATGCAATTATACAATACTAAGAGATTGAATTTATACAATGCAAAGATAGGTTGTACAATCTTCATCAGCTCCAACATTATTTTCGAATGCTAATTAATTAGTTTACGCGCCCTTGTGGAGCAGGACCAGCCCTGAGCCAAGCATTTTTGTCAGCGATATAATCCCCCAACGTATAATATGCTTGGCTGTATAGTGTGCGTTTTATACAAGATTTAAATTTCGTTTCATTCAGTTGGAGTATGTGGGGAGGTATTTTATTGTAACATTTTAAACAGTACCCCATTAAACCAGGTTTCAGACTGGCTAAAGTAGACTCATCCTTCGAGTCTACTTTAGCCAGTCTGAAACCTGGTTGAACTAATTGGTCCCTATTTCTAGTCCTATAGTTGTGTCTTTCACCTCTTTTGCTGAAAAGATTTTTAGTTTTCCTTACATACATGATGTTTTCATAAATATAGGGTTACTGGTAACTCGACGTATTCCTTGCACGACGTCATAGTAGGGTTAAAATGAAACAAATTAAGCCACCAAATGTTCTACCGAAGTTCAGTAATTTTTGAGTTAGTTACATTTTCAGTATTTTTATGAAACTTCCCAGATTAAATCATTTGGAGCCAATTTAAAAATTATTTACAGCGCGACTGTACTGAAATTTAACTTAATATCATAATTGATGCCGTAGCGCCCGTAGCAGATCTTTGTTCATAATTAAAAGTTCAAAAATGCCAGAAACCTTGGCAAATATCACTAAACAAACATTATTTTTTTTGTGATTTTTGCTGTTACTTCATACAAAAAGTTGTCTAGTAAACAAAAAAAAAATTATAAAAAAAAATTGGCTTAATTTGTTGCATTTTAACCCTACTATGACGTCCTGCAAGGAATACGTCGAGTTACCAGTAACCCTGTATATTGACAAGGTACCGTCATGATGTTAATGTCTTTAAACAGTACCCTTAGAGAATCACGCCTGTGGAGGCTGTATATTGCTCTGATAACTCTTTTCTACAGAATAAAAATAGACTCAATATCAGCAGCCCGTCCCCATAATAAAATACCGTAAGACATGATACTATGAAAATAGCTGAAATAGACTAGCCTCGCGGTATCTACATTAGTAAATTGACGGATTTTCCTTACAGCATATGCTGCTGAACTTACCCGTCCTGCAAGAGATGTCAAATGAGAACCCCCATTGCAGCCTTGAGTCGAGCGTTATCCCCAGGAAAACAGTTTCATCGACAAATTCTAGTTTCTCTTTTTTCAATACTATGTCACAATCACTACTTTTAACATTCGGTAAAGCAAAATCTTATGCATTTCGTTTTTTTTCCCATTTAATACTAAATTATTAGCAGTGAACCAATTATGTACCTGCAGTAGGGCATTATAACGTAGGGCCAACGTATTCGCGATACTTATACTCATAGTCTATTTGCCCCCAAGCCGTGCAGGACTAACGCAGGCGAACGAGCTCCTTTACGGCGTATTATGAAAAGTTATAACGATAATTTTGCTGATATCGACTTGTTTGTTTTGTCACTTACCCAATTCAAGAGATGTATCTGTGAAAAAATTTATCACACTTCCTCATAATGTCAATATTTTACAGATATTATGCTTGTTAACATTTATATTTTTAACCGACTTCAAATAAGGAAGAGGTTCTCAATTCGGATGTTTATCTTTTTGTTTTTTTTTTTATATTTTTTACTATGTGTTTTGTTTTGTAGTATCGGACATAATTCCGTCATATACATATAGATGTATTTGCAGAATTATTTTCTGTTCGCATGCATTTCAATTTTGTTTAGATCTGCCGATTAGTTTCGAAGTCGGTTGTAAGTTTTTCTCACCTTTTACTAAGTGTTGTGTAAATCACATTATAACAGTAAATCTTTTGTTTGCTTAAGTTTGCTTGTATCTAATTAAGTTTTTTTTTTTTGTATTATTATGTGGATAACGGTGCTGGTTGCGTTATTACCTAAATGTTCTTTAATCTATCTGTACTAGTATTAAGCATTATTACGCAATTCTTTGTTGTCCTGAAGAAATAAAAATAAAATAAAAAAAATAAAATAAAATTATTTACGTCGTCAAGATTTGATGCACGTCTATTTATCTTAAAAATTAAAGAAGTATCGTCAGCAAATAACAGCATTTGTGGATGGTTTTTAACTTTTGGCTACTGGTTCCGATAAGTTTGTAGCGGCGACACGACGCGACGTGGCACCCGACCGCGGGAGATAGTACCGCCACTCCCCGCGGGCGGGGGAATAAGCCACGCCCATCGAATACTATTTATTTTCAAGGTAGGGCTTTAACTCACCAAGATGCACAAACTTGAGCACACATCTGTTGCACCGTACTTCCATCTCCTTATCCTGGTGTTGCGTCAAGTGATCCAGATATAGCACCACGTTAGCTGTCAGCTCATGGCCATCAGCGTATACTTTTATGACCTGCGAAGAAAGATGAAGTTTTTATCAGACATTTCTTGTTTTTTTTGCCTGTATAGCTGCGATCAGAGCACCTTCCGTTTCTTCTTCAAAAATGAGGCGAGCCGTTTCCTTTCTCTATAATAAATCTATTCTGATTTTGAACCGGATTCTTAGAAGCTGACCAAGACATGGGTATTCTCATAATATTATTATGTTGTTGTTGTTGTATTGTGTTTTTTGATCATTAGTCGCAATATGTTTCATATATCATTGTAAACTATACCTTAAGACAGTAAGGACAGAACACAGTATCGCCTGTGCAGTGAGTTGTCCTATAGTGATCGGCTGCAGCTCGGTGCGATGACACGCGGTAGTCACACGCGTCGCACGCGTACGGTAGTTCCAATGGTGCGTGTGTTTTCTGCATGTGGGAGGCGAGTGTTAGCACTGCGGCGAAGCGGACCTGCAGGGATAAATATGATGTCTTAGTACAGTATAGTGGTCGATTCACTTTGTTATTATCGTTTTAAATTAATAAAAAAAAACACGTCATTTGAGCGAAAGGATATAATGTGGATAGTAGCTATGATTGCCAACCCTACTATATAAGAGGCGTAAATGTTAATATAAAAGTATTTAAAAAAAATATGTAGTAGGCGAAACTACTATACTTACTTAATATATTTTCATTTTTTTTTTAAATAACATTCTGGCTATTGCTCTTTCTGACCCAATATGTGTTGCTAAATCAGTAATTCTGAGACTGTTCTTATATATTTTCAAAATAGTATCATTTCTTCTTTCTTTAACAGCAACTTCAGCTTTTACTGAGCGCATATTTTGAGCGATGAATACAAAATGGCGAGATGATCGCAATAGGGCCAGTATTAATCTCGTAAAAGGTGAAATAAAAGTATTTTATACCATTCCCCCTCTAAAAAGCTTATTTTATTCACTGAAAACAGTGAATAAAAAGCACTTTTACTCACTGTTATATCGCTACACAAGTTGACCATCCTAATAATAATAACAAGAAAATTACTCTTAATTTTAGTAATTGTTCCAATTTTAATGTGCATTTTTATTAATTTAAGCTTCCTTTTTCTTTATTAAATGTTTATTTTCGCTTAAATCTTTCTTTTTCTCGTAGTCATGGTATAAACTATCATGGTATACTCTTGAATAAAACGGATTTATATCGAGGGCCATGAATCACTCGCGTCGCTCAGGATTCTAATACCAATCAACATGAATCACTCCCTACGGTCGTGATTCAGTCATTAGAATCCTTCACTAGCTCGTGATTCATCTATGGCCCTCGCTTTAAATCCGTCCTTTATTCACTAATTGCATAATATACTATTGTAACCATCATTTATTTTTAGAGTTTAGTAATAGTTATGAGACATTAAAAAACATGTTAATAAAGGCTCAGAGTAGTAAACACATACTTACATTTAAGTTATTTTTTTAAACATACTTACCTATTATTATTTTTTCTTCTACTATATTTTTACAAGGAATGGCTTCGAAAATACTTTATTTGATATAAAAAAGGTGGCAACCCTGATGATAGTAAAATACAGTGTGTCAAAGTAGTAATTGGGGACATAATATATTGTGTGAAACTTATTGGAATTTTATAATATGTTTGGTAAGCAAGGTGATGAATTTTCCATTTGATACAAACGAAGATTACCCGAAGATCACCATAATTGACCAAGAGAAATGGTGATGCAATGCCGACCAAAACTTTTAAGTTTCTCATATGCAACATGCCTGTAATTTCACCAAACATAGATACAATTTCTAACCTAAAATTAGCCCGCCAACTTACCTCACAAATCAAACATGCATAAGTGAACAGCTCCGGCGACTTAGTATCGGCCGGATGGTTGTGCTTGAGATGAGTTTCGAGCTCGTCCGTAGTCGGGAAGCGCGCGAGGCAGTACGTGCATTGAGCTGGGTCCGAACCGTCCGCGGCCGGAGATACGGCGTGGCCGTAGAGGTGCGTCATTAGGGCGATGTTCTCGTTGAATTCTTCGTGGCAGACGGGACACTGGATGAGAAAAAGAAGTTGATGTATTTTTATACTCAAAGAAATGGGGCGAGTTTCCATACATCTGCACTTTTGACGACCTAATAAACGTAAATGGCGCTGCGACTAACGTGGCCCCACACTGGTCTCGGCTCTCAGCTCATTTAATACGAATATCGACTACACAGAAAGGAGGAGAGTTTTTCTACCGTTCGCCCAAGACACGAGGAAGTCGACTCTCCAAAAGATTATCGCGCTCATGTGTTACACTCAGCTGAAAAACGGAATCTTAAATTAGTTTGACGCACCTTACACATGAGATGAGTTTCTCGACTACACTAGGTGATTTCTGAAAGGAGATTTATAAGTCGACTCGTGTCAACCATTTGAACGATACTTGCATCTCGAAAGGCAATATTCGCCTCGCTTTTCAAATTTGACAGTGTCCGTGTAAACCAATGACTAAAGAATAAGAGAGGACATGAACTAAAAGATCTATATAAATTATACATTATGGAAATATCATACGATTCTATACAGAAATAAAAAAATATACATGTTTCTTTCTAACTTATGCAATTCTGCAAGTGTCAAAAAGAGAAAACCGTATTTTGTCAGTTTTCTAAAATTGCAATATTGAAGTATGACGTCACGGAAGCCCTGCCCATCGGCCGGTTCGCCATTTTAGTTTCTGGTTTTGAGTACTTCTCAGAGTGTACATGAAGTGTCATTTGGCGTTATCGTGCGACTAAATATTAAGTTTTTTTCCATTTTGAGAACATTTTGAGTGCTGTAAATTTGACTGAGGCTGTCTGTGATAGAGGAAACCATGCCTAAGTGTTGTGTGAGGGGCTGTGGCTCGAATTACAGTAAAAAAGCGCCTCTGATATCCCTGCACAAGTAAGTCAAAAGAATTCATAGATTATTAAGTTTCCTATATAAATTTATACCAATTTCTAGTCTCAATTCATGTTTATTACTGTTCGGTCATAGATTATTGCCTATTCATAGTCTTTCGAACGATATATTTCCTTATTTTGGTTTTGTTTACTACGTATTTTTATTGACAAATATAGTGTTGTGATTGTGTAATTTGCACAACGAATCGATTTTGCATCGATAAAAACCAAATTTCGTTTGAATATTTAGAATGAAAGAATATACACATTTATGTTAGTTTGCGTGTTTTGTTTGTGTTTTTAGGTTACCAAAAAATGATAAACTTAAAAGTAAGTGGCTTGAATCATTGGGTCAAGAAAATATCGACTCCAGCCAGGAAAAAGTATTTGTTTGTTCACTACATTTCGAAGAGTCTTGTATTAATAGAAGTCTTGATATAGTGAGACTTCACGACAATGCAATACCGACAAGGCTCCCTAAGGTAAATTATCACATTTTCATTGTAAGCCTACATTTACCCATATATTCGAAAATAATGTTGGAGCTGATGAAGATTGTACAACCTATCTTTGCATTGTATAAATTCAATCTCTTAGTATTGTATAATTGCATAGCACATGTGTGAGCACTATGTACCCACTATAAAGGTTACTGGGTTCGTCTTTCATTGACTTGAATGTGCCCTGGCGGCTGAGAGTATGTCATGCTCACTCAAATGTGTCGCTGGTGGTGGCGTGTGTATTGGATCATTGAGTTCCCTTCAAAATGGTTGAGCTGAATGGTGCTGATCCATACGTCATGTTCGTGAACGGGCGCCGTCAGTAGGCACTGGTCATTTCTTAGCTGCCACGGCTTATTTTAATTCCATAATTGTTTTTATCTTTTTATTACGGACGCTTTTAACGTGCACGTGTTTCTACATCGTTCTCACATGTATAATTACAACATGAATGATGTAACCACTTTTTTGTAACAATATTTTGATTTAAAAGAGTGTCCATGGAGTTTCTTGCCCGTTCTTCTCCATAGGTACCTACTACGCTTTGGAATGGGCAACTAGCTTCATCTTTCTGACTGACCGACCCCTTGACAATTCAAAAGTGCCTGTAATTGGTTTATTTGAAATAAATGCTTTGAGTTTGAGTCATAATACATTATTATTTCCCTGTACATTTATTGTAGACAGGCAGACTTTATTGTATTTCACATTATTGGTGTACTTAATACTAATTACAAACTGATATTATTGTATCTATTTGAAATAAAACGGTTCTCCCATTAAATGCATAATATCGATTTCTGTTGTTTTATTTTGTAATCGGTGTAGTTTTGAATTCCTTGTTGCAGTTTAATTTACTCTTCTTCTAGCTTGATTATCACGAGCAACTATTAATCATAGAGTAAATAATATCAAGTACAATTAATTTTAAATGAACCGCCAAATTGATGATTTTTGCAATTTTTCAGTCAGATTACGCAACAACAGGCTTTTTTGTACTTAATCCATAATGCGACGTCCTAGAATGAGAATCGAATAACACCCTACTTACCTACTATCTACATAAAATCAAAAACCTTATTTTAATGTATGTGATTTCGATTAATCGATTTGTAATCAACACGATGAACAAAATCATTGCAAAGAATGAGCAGAGGACAACACTAGGTAATGGGCGGAGCCTACGCCATTTTACTTTCCACGCGGGCACGCGATACGATCTTTTAGTTCATGTCCTCTCTTATTCTTTAGTCATTGGTGTAAACATAAAAACGTATTTGTCAAATCGTGGTTCTATAGATGGTGGAATATAGTTGAAAAACATGTTCTCCCATACGTTCCAACTGCAAATGTAAGTTGGTCGACTATTACTCGTTAACTTGTAAAGCCAACTAGTTGTGATAGTTTTCCTTTTAACTTCGTTATACTATATACTACTACCGTGATTTTTTCACATATCCAAAAACAACAATTTAGCTGGAAGGGACACATGACTCTAACAATTGTTTTATTCAACATTTTATTTTACCACTTTGTCGGCGTGACTAATATGTATATCCATGCCAAATTACAACTTTCTAGCACTAAGAGTCTCTGAGCTAAGTAGCGGACAGTCGGACGGACATGGCGAAACTATAAGGGTTCCTTGATTACAGGACCCTAAAAAGTCGAATACTGGTGGTTCTCGTTCAGCAATGGAATTATAATGAGTTGATTTAATAATGAACTTACCTCAACAGCTATAGCAGTCTTCGCAAAGTCTCCATTCCCGCCAATCTGTCCGAAGTAATACCTCTCCATAGACACAGTTTCTTCCGGTCGCACCTCCTTCTTGATATTCTTCAGAGGTATGTCATCCAAGTCGTCGTCGACGTACGACTTCGCCTTGTTGGCGCGGCGACTTCGAGCTGTGGGCTCGGAGACGATTTTGTCTTTTGGTTTGTCTTTTTCTTCTTTTATTTTAGTTTTCCGACTTAGGGCTAGGGGGATCTGTTGATGATAAAATAGTAATTGTTTTTTTTTTTTTGTTTAAATACCCTTGTATTTAAACAAAAAACCCTCCACCTTTGGCAGGGACATCGAAGCGCAAACTGTAATAATGGATTCAGTACATGATTCTGAAATCCCTGCAGTTTAAAAAATAAAATAAAAACTGTTTGCGCTGCTTTTGTATACCGACTGATGTTAGATAATCAGAAAGATGCAGACAACATAGAGTTACAGTCGGCCGTTGTCAAATAAGTCACCGACGAAGTGGATGTCTATGTCCAGCCTTAATTTAAATTATCTCAAAGTTAGATTTGATCAAGATCTACATAGCAATCAGTCGGTATACAAAAAATTAGTAAATCATTTAAGTGCCAAAGTATACGTTTTTACAACAAACTCCCAAGCCATGTTAAAGAACTGA
Organism: Brachylomia viminalis; assembly: GCA_937001585.2. NCBI lineage: Eukaryota > Metazoa > Arthropoda > Insecta > Lepidoptera > Noctuidae > Brachylomia > Brachylomia viminalis. The sequence continues at coordinate 4,475,747 of OW443301.2, forward strand.
GCCTCAATAAATTTAAATCATTTATTAAACAGAAGCTCTGTCGAAAAGGCTTCTATAACGTTAAAGATTACTTTGTTGACAAAAAGCCTTGGGATTAATTAAGCTACTCCAATGTACCCCCAAGCAACAAACCATTTTGTACTATTAAGTGTTTTGTATTGATATTTAAAGAGAAATTGACTGTGAATGTGAGTACCATGTAGGCTAGATAGAATACATGACTTTATAGCTGTCTGGCGGTTTTGAGTATTTTATATACGGCCTACGCAAATGCATGCCGTCTGTTAGGACAGGTTAACTCAAAGCTGCAATGGTTCTTTCTTCAAAAGGCCCTTCCAGACATGACCCTGCATTCTTAGACTCACATAAAATCGTAATAATACGTATGTTTGGACTTTAAAAGAGACCATGATCTCTGAATTTGTTTCGGCATTTCTTCTCACGGATCAGTCACCGTGTAAATCAGTCTTAATCCTGCCACTAAACCAAAACATGTTTTATAAAAGTTTCACGATTTAAACAATTTATACATTTAACACATTTTTGGGTCCTAGAAAAGTTTAAATATTAGTATTCTACAAACAATACAATGTTACTGACCTCCTCATCTTCGTCTGCAACGTAGGTGGTCTTCTCCTTCTTCCTCTTCTTTGGCGGCGGCGAGGGCGACGGCTCTTTCTTCTTGCGCCCGCGCTTGCCACGACCGGTCTCAGGCTCTGGAGGTTCTTCTACCTTGTCGCGTTTCTACAAGTTGTATAAAAATTACGTAATTATTATTATTATTAATGTGAACCAGCCGTGTGTCCAATGGGATTCTCCGGCGGCGAAAATGACGAACTTTTAACCCCATTAGGGTACGATTTGTAAAAATTGCAAGATAAAAAAGCTACTTCCATGGTGCCGTCTTTCGTTATACACACATCAACACAATCTAGGGATGTTTTAGTTATCCATCGAAAATCTTATGACATACTGATATCAAAATGCACAGTATTTTATACTCTAATAGGAAATCAAATAAAAATCTAACTGATCTGTATTAGCACCTCGGATGTTAATAACGCATCTGCATCGATTATTCATACCCAAAATGAGGTTACCGATATCTTCATAAGGGATAAGGTCCCAGATTCGACGAAGATGCATGAAAAGTTCACTGCCTGTCACCAGATTTTCGGGAAAATATTGTAAAGCCCTTCGTTGGAGCATATCCCACACGTGCTCAATTGGATTTTAATCCGGGGACTGCGCGGGCCAGTCCAGGGTTGCCACATTATGAGCAGCCAGTGACTTACCACTCGAGCCGTATGTGGGCGCGCATTATTATGCATAAGCATTCAATCATGACGCATTTGCAATCGGTGTGGTCGGAGTGCAGGTTCCAGTACCTCGTCACGGTATTTTGCAGCAGTTAAATTGCCTTGAATCCAAACAAGGTCGGTTCTCCCGCCTAGGCGTATTCCCTCGCCCATAGCATTATTGTTCCACGTTTGTATGGATGGACTTCCTGGGGATGTCGCAGGCGGCTCTCACGTCCAGGTGTTCGCCAAAGACGTATTCTTCGTGAATCTGGATGAAAGCCGAACCGAGATTCACCAGACAATAACACTCTTACGCGTACTTAACACGCCCATTGGCGATCGTTCCAAGCCAATTGTTCATTTGCCCATTGTAATCGTCGTCCGCGAATGCCTCGTCGTAGTGCTGGAATCCGAAGTGGTTTACGAGCATGGAGGTTGACTTCGTGCAGTCTCCTCCTTACAGTTTGATCGCTCACCAGCACCTGGTGCTTCGACTGTAACTTCAAAGCCTAGCTGTAGCCGAAGTTGTCTTTTCGCCGTTAATTATAAAAATCGGTCTTGTGTTGCGGTGGTAATTCGAATATACCCCGTGTGCCGCTCAGCCACTTCGCCAGTGTCCCGGTAGCGAGACCATAATCTTGATATGACGCTTTGACTGGTGCCTATGGCATCCGCAACATTGCATTGGATCGCGCCCGCTTCCAGCATGCCTATTGCTCTCAACATCTCTTGTCTGGTTAAATGTCGGCGTTCCATGGTATAGGAAAAACCAACAGAATGAATGTATTCAAATTCAAAATTTCGATTAAAAACAATTTAGTATTTAAAACACACAGAGACGAAAATGTATCGTGTTAATTTGACCGCCTCTGCCATTCTTTTTATAAAATTTGAATCCGAACTAATATTATAAACGCGAAAGTAAGTTTGTTTGTTACGCTTTCAAGCAATAACAGCTGAACAGATTTGGGTGAAATTTCACACACATAATTATAGACCATGACCTGGGTAAGGACATAGGCTAATTTTCATAGTAGTAATAGTCGCTGAAATATACAATTAAAAACTTAAAAAAATAACCTATGTATGTATTAGTCCTTAGTCCCTTACCTTGCCAGTAGGATACTTCCAGTTCTTGAAAGGATTAGCAGCGATCTTGTTCAGGCGCACTGTGATCGGATCCTTGGACTCCATCTTGCTTTGTTCAGAAATGTGGATCACTATATTGTCGAAAGCCTGGCCCGGGGTTATGCCGTACCTGGAGGGGTGGATTGAAAATATTAAAAAGATTAATTAGCATAACGATAAGTAGGCGTTTTCTGATTGAAACAGAACATTTTTTTTTTTGTAGACTTTGACAGATATTAAAATATTAAATTACTTTTTTCTACATTCTTGAATACTATTACTAAACACACTTCAAAGATTTTTTTTATCAATTTTACTTTAGCAAAACAACTATTGTCAGAATCAGAAGACATCCCATAATCAAATGTTAGGAAGGGACATACATAACTATTGTTTTTAGCTTCAAAGCCTTACGCTACTACTTTAATCCACTCTAAATAAAACTAAGCAAAATCCTACCTCTCTCTCCAAACCAGTTCATCCAAGAACTGCTGTATAATCTGTCTGGACAGCAACGACAGAGTATTCTGGAACATTCTGGGCACGATCCTCCTCAAATACTCCATGATATTAGCATTACTGTTCCTGGCAGTCGAGGCGTCGGTATGGGCAGAAGCTTGGTGAACGTTCTTAAAGCCCATGGAAAGCAGCGTCCCCTTGTCTACAGTTAAATCAGTGAGGATCGATGATGAGGGGTGCACCCAGGCGGATAGAGGTTCGAGGATCTTTTGGAAGCGTTTCTTGTAGTTTTTTTCGTGCTCTGCTAAAGGTTCTACGGCGCGGAGACGGATCTAAACAGTGAAAAGTTTATCTTACACATCGAAGCTGTTAATATAAAATTGATAATGCAGCAACATCATAAGATTAATTGGATTGGTTAAAAACACTTGTCTTGTGTGTTTGCGTTTTTTTTATGCGTCATGTTTACCGCAATTAAACGCATTTTATTTCGTTCTTTCTTAGGAAACTTATAAAGATCAATAGAAAATAAAAAATTTAAATGCCAATTACAAATTAATTTAAAAAATAAAATTAGCATGGACTATGAATAATGCCATACTAAGTTACTAAGAATAAGGCACGAATAGCACTGGCATCTGGCTTCTTCGAGCACTTGAAAGGCAATTATGCATGTCTTAAACTTAAGTTTCTTTTAAGATTTTGCAAGACATATTGAAATTCTGCCTTCATAAGAAAGAAGGCCTTTTTTTTTTTTTTTTTTGAGGATGGGAAATCATCAAATGACCCCTCCCGCTCTGGGTGGAGCGGAAGGGAGTGTCAGACTCTTACTGACTAAAACCCACCCGTGTTCCTTCCTTGGCCCTTTATGTTCCGGGTCAGCGGTACCCCTTTTGGATGATCCCGCTTTCCCGGCAGGCTTGGGCCCTAGTGGGCCCCCTCTTCGATGCTGACATCTCTTTGAGGCGCGCGTGGAACACGTACGCGCCGTCCAGCACGGGCCTGGTCCTGATCGGACGGTGAGCTACCCATTGCTAACCGCCCGCAGGCCCGCGCCTACGGTGGCCGGGAGTCGTCACGCGGCTCCCGACGCCCGGAGCGTCCACCGCGGCGGCTTGGACGGGAGACTCTCTCCCTCTCCCGTCCCGCCACCTCCTTAGCTAGCATGACTGCTTCGCAGAAGGAGGCGACTGCCTCCCACTCCCCCTCGCCCCGGACCATGGCTTGAACCAGGGCCGGGCGTGAGAGGTCGCCGCCGCTGCCGATCGCCTCTACGAGGACACGGCGGTGCTCCGCCCATGCAGGGCAGGCCCCCACCGTATGCTCCACCGTGTCCTCGGGGCGATCATCGCAGTGATGACACCCGGGCGTTGCCTCCCGCCTGATGATGTGCAGGAACCTCCCGAAACATCCGTGTCCGGTGAGGACCTGCGTCAGGCGGTAGGTGAGGACGCCGTGACGCCTCTCTAGCCACTCCTCAAAGAGGGGTCTTACCGCCGCTATCGTGGCGTGCCCTGCGCTGGGTTGCGACAGGCGCTCCTTCCATGCCGCCATGAGATCGCGCCGGAGGTCCGTCCGCTCCGCCGCGATTTGCCGCGGAAGCGGGGTTTCCCCCCGGCGTAGTGCCTCCGCGCGCCACTCATACAGGCGCGCGAGGACTATCGCCTCCAGATCCCACGGCGGCAGTCCGGCAAGGAGACTTGCCGCCTCGCCCGAGATCGTGCGGTAGCCCCGGATCAGCGTTACGGCTACCACCTTTTGGGGCGCGTTCAGATAGTGGGCGGCTCTCCTCCGCAGTGAACGCGCCCACACCAGGGCCCCATATGTAGCCATGGACCGCACGACCCCCACGTAAAGCCTCCGGCAGGAGGCGTTTGGACCCCTCAGGTTGGGCAGGAGCCGCTTGAGGGCGGCCCCAGTCCGTTCCAGTTTGGGGGCCAAACGTCGGAAGTGCTCCACGAAGTTCCACCGGCTATCGAGCACGAGTCCTAAGTACTTCATCGTGGACTCGACGCCGATGTGAACCCCTCCTACCGTTAGTTGGGATCCCGATGGTGGCCTGTTCCGGGGCCCATGGAAAGACATGGCCTCGGACTTGTGCAAAGCCACCTCGAGACCCAACTGTCGGATCCTCTCCACGACTATCGCAACCCCGCGTGTCATCGCGTCGGCCGCCGCCTGATGCGACCTCCCCTGCGCCAGGACCAGCGTGTCGTCAGCGTAGCACACCACGCTGACGCCATCAGGGAGGTCAGCCCGCAGCACCCAGTCGTAACCGATGTCCCACAGGAGCGGCCCTAGAACCGATCCCTGTGGGACACCGCACGACATCTCTCGCCGGTTCCAATCCCCGTCGCGACCGGGGTAGATGACGGCTCTGTCCGTCAGATATGCCTCGACTATTCGACGGAGGTAGGTTGGCACCCGGTGATACCGGAGTGCCTCCCCAATGCAACTCCAGGGCAGGGTGTTAAATGCGTTAGCGATGTCGAGTGACACCGCCACGACAACCCCGCCCCGAGACACCGCGTACCCCGTCGTGAGGGCTCTAACGCGCATGATGGCGTCCACCGTCGAGCGCCCCTTGCGGAAGCCGAACTGACTTTCCGCAAGATCCGGCCCCGTCCTCACCAGGTGCCCGACGAGGCGGCCTGCAATTACTCTCTCAAAGAGCTTGCCGACCTCGTCAAGCAGCACAATGGGCCGGTATGCGGACGGAGAGTCCGCAGGGCGCCCTGGCTTCCGAATGAGAGAAAGAAGGCCTTAGCTGACTATTTTGTCAAAAATGAGTTATTAACATATTCGGAATCAGCAAAGAAAATGCTATATTATGATCTTACACACAAAGCTGTAACTCGTATTAGATTAGAGTTATCTCTAATCTAATATTTGTACTCATAAGGATTTTAGCCTTGTCTACAACATAAATTCTGGTTTATGAATCTGAAAAGCCTTAATTACACAATAACGGCCTTTTGTATCAATTATGGTTCAAAATAAAGCCTATATTTTTGACGTCTTATAAAACAAGAATCACTAACTAAAACCATTCAGTAAATCGCGGGCCTTCATTTTAGATAAAACTTAAATTATCTCGGTATCAACGTTAACGTAGTTACGGTCTTTTTTCTTATGATGCATAATAGTACTCACCAATTTCTCAACCGGATCCAGCACCCCCAACACTTCCACCTTCACCTGTCTCTGCGTGCCATCATGACTCGTCGTACCCAACGAAATGACTCCCACCTCCACTTTCTTGCCAGACCCACCCAGTAAGCCCATATGCTGATGAATGGCTGACGTACAAATAGCCCTCAACCAGGTAAACAGTCCCTTCACGTAGAGATTGTCCACTTTAACCCATTGGACTACGTTTTGGACATTGGTTTGACAAGCCCAGTGGTATATTAACTTGAGGAGAACGCTTGGCGGGAAGGTGGCCCCTTCGAAGATTGAGCTGGAGTATACCGATACAAATCGTGTGGGACAGCACTCGGATATCCACACGTAGCCACCTGAGTAGGGGAACTTAGATACGTCCGAGTACATTCCTGAAATAAAAACATGAGTGTAAGGATTGATTGTAGGCGTAGTAGAAAACGCAACACGGTTTTTTTCTGTGAAATAATTCAAAATGCACTTCTAAACGCCTATGTGTACACTTGAAGGCACTAGGCTGCATATTAGCTGTTCTATAGTAAGGCGGTTCCACAAATTGAATCACTACCTCATGACATTGAGTGCTGTGCACGTCTGTAATTGACGTAAACACTAGTCCATGTCTCTGTTATCTGTTATTTGTAAATGTCTGTGTTTGTGTTGTTGATGTGCCTTGATAATAAATAAATAAATAAATGTCGTGTCTACACAAAAACGCGTTGTTAGAAATGAAGAATGCATATGAAAGTATATACGGCACTTATAACATAAATAACTATTTTTATTTAGTTTTCTAGCTGTCTGTTTGTTACGGCTAATCTCCGAAATGGCTGGACCGATTTTGACGGGACTTTCACTGGCAGATAGCTGATGTTATAAGGAGTAACTTAAGCTACTTTTATTTAAGAATAATAATTAGTAAAGAGCCACATTATTGTTTTCAGACCTCCACGCGAAGGAAGTCGCAGGCACAGCTAGTTATAATTATTTCTACCAATACTTCTGAGTAGTTATCGACTATTTTTAATATTTACTTACTATTATACTGTGCACTCACCAAGTTTAAGCTTATTCCCAGCATGTATAACGCACCATTGCTCCGACCGGACGAGCCCCTGCTGTATGAGCCACTCGGTGAACTTCATGGGTGTGTGCATCAGGACTGACTTCACTTTGCTGTCTAGAATGGACCTGTCTGAAGGTGGGCCCGAGTCTTTCGAGCGAAGGTACGGACGAGCCACTACTACCAATGAAGGGAATGTTTTTCCTGTAAACAAGGGGATAATTTTAATGTAAGGTTTATGTATGAGAACAATAAATAATATTGGATCGGTGATCTGTTAAGATTTGTGGTTTTTGTCATTCTATAATTGAAATGACGCAAAATACTTATATTGTGTGTGCAGAGTATGTTTAACTGAAGTTTTTAGGTGCAATCTTGAAAGGAATGGAATTGTGTACTAGGTAAAGACTATCTGTAGCTTTTGTATAGACTATCTGTAGCTTTTGTAGAGACTATTTGTAGCTTTTGTATATACTATTTGTAGCTTTTGTATATACTATTTGTAGCTTTTGTATAGACTATCTGTAGCTTTTGTATATACTATTTGTAGCTTTTGTATAGACTATCTGTAGCTTTTGTAGAGACTATTTGTAGCTTTTGTATATACTATTTGTAGCTTTTGTATAGACTATCTGTAGCTTTTGTAGAGACTATTTGTAGGTTTTGTATATACTATTTGTAGCTTTTGTATATACTATCTGTAGCTTTTGTAGAGACTATTTGTAGCTTTTGTATATACTATTTGTAGCTTTTGTATAGATTATCTGTAGCTTTTGTAGAGACTATTTGTAGCTTTTGTTTAGACTATCTGTAGCTTTTGTAGAGACTATTTGTAGGTTTTGTATATACTATTTGTAGCTTTTGTATATACTATTTGTAGCTTTTGTAGAGACTATTTGTAGCTTTTGTATATACTATTTGTAGCTTTTGTATAGATTATCTGTAGCTTTTGTAGAGACTATTTGTAGCTTTTGTATATACTATTTGTAGCTTTTGTATATACTATTTGTAGCTTTTGTATAGACTATCTGTAGCTTTTGTAGAGACTATTTGTAGCTTTTGTATATACTATTAATTTGTAGCTTTTGTTTAGACTATCTGTAGCTTTTGTAGAGACAATTTTTAGCTTTTGTATATACTATTTGTAGCTTTTGTATAGACTATCTGCAGCTTTTGTAGAGACTATTTGTAGCTTTTGTATATACTATTTGTAGCTTTTGTATAGACTATCTGTAGCTTTTGTAGAGACTATTTGTAGCTTTTGTATATACTATTTGTAGCTTTTGTATAGACTATCTGTAGCTTTTGTAGAGATTATTTGTAGCTTTTGTATATACTATTTGTAGATTTTGTATAGACTATCTGTAGCTTTTGTAGACTATTTGTAGCTTTTGTATATACTATTTGTGGCTTTTGTATAGACTATCTGTAGCTTTTGTAGAGACTATTTGTAGCTTTTGTATATACTATTTGTAGCTTTTGTATAGACTATCTGCAGCATTTGTATAGACTATCTGTAGCTAGACCCAAGATAGTCTTAGATAAAGAGGTGCTTGAAACTGTAGACTCGGCGGTTTTTCTGGGCCTGCCAGTTGATGCCAAACTTCAGTGGGGATCACATCAAGCCTAGCGGGAAGGCTCAGTGCGGCCGCCTACACCGTCAGGAAAGTAAGACACTGACGTCGATACAGCTCGGCTAGTCCATTTTAGTTATTTTCATAACGTTATGTCCTACAGTATTCTACTATGGGGCAAAGCCGCTGATATTCAAAGTATATTTGTTCTTCAAAAACAAGCTGTTGGAGCAATTTACCAGTTAAGTGCTAGAGTGACTCTGAGATGATTTTTTAAAGACATTGGTATTCTCACGGTGGCCTCACAATTCATCTTCGCCAACATCTTATTTATTAGGCAAAATACACACTTATGTACGCAAAAAACAGTGGTATACATAATATTAGCACTAGAAATGCGGACAAACTACGTGCTCCCTTTCACCAGCTTCATAAGGTTCATAACTCATTTGTTGGGCTTGGTATAAACTTTAATAACAAGCATCTTTCATTCATCATTCATTTTAGATTTGCCTTTTAAAGCATTTAAAGCTAAAGTAAAATCCAACCTTTGTTCAAAGGCATACTATTATCAACAATTACATAAACGATAAAAATAGTTGGTTGCTGAGATTAACTCAAGACAATGTTTATGTTCTTTCTCCAGAATTAGCTTACCTACTGACAAGTTATAATATGAGTTCACATACGAGTAATTGTTTATTTTATTTGACTATATTAGTCAATTTAGTTTAATTTTATTTTCATTTATTTCATTGACGTATTCTACTCATTTCAATGTTATTTTTAATGAGTTGAATTGCAATATGTTTTATATTATAATATTCTTGATGTACGCCGATGACTTGAAGGCGTTTCAAGCGATACGTACTATGGACGACTGCCAGTCATTTCAGGAGGACCTAGACAGACAAACTGCCTACTGTTTTGACAATAAGCTTCATCTTAGTATGCCCAAGTGTATCTATACATGATGGTCTAAATAGTGACTTCAAGCATTACATACTAACAAATCAGCTACGTCATTTTCTGTTGAGAGTATAGCAAAGAGCTGAAACCCGATCTTGTGGCATCGAAAGTCCCCAAATGTTTTAATAATTTTTTTCCTCGAAAAATTATTTTCTACCGAAGCAAATGTCTCAGGTGTGATGGCAATAATCCTCCGGATCCGGTAGTGTTTTTTACACTTAATTTTTTTTTCTATGATATATTTCAGCACTGAGATATTGGATCATATAAATGGATAAACATATTCAGTTCTTCTCTCAAAATGTCAATCTGAATCTCTGATTGTTAATTTTGTTATTGTCGCTAGCATTATATACTAACGAATGAGCTACGTCATTTTCTATTGAGAGTATAGCAAAGAGCTGAAACCCGATCTTGTGGCATCGAAAGTCGCCAAGTGTTTAATAATTTTTTTCCTCGAAAAATTCTTTTCTACCGAAGCAAATGTCTCAGGTGTGATGGCAATAATCCTCCGATCCGGTAGTGTTTTTTACACTTCAGTTTTATTTTTTTCTACTAGGATATATTTCAGCACTGAGATAATGGATAAACATATTCAGTTCTTCTCTCAAAATGTCAATCTGAATCTCTGATTGTTAATTTTGTTATTGTCGATAGCATTATATACTAACGAATTAGCTACGTCATTTTCTATTGAGAGTATAGCAAAGAGCTGAAACCCGATCTTGTGGCATCGAAAGTCCCCAAATGTTTTAATATTTTTTTTCCTCGAAAAATTATTTTCTACCGAAGCAAATGTCTCAGGTGTGATGGCAATAATTCTCCGATCCAGTAGTGTTTTTTACACTTCAGTTTTATTTTTTTCTACTAGGATATATTTCAGCACTGAGATAATGGATCATATAAATGGATAAACATATTCAGTTCTTCTCTCAAAATGTCAAATCTGAATCTCTGATACTTCATTTAGTTATTGTTAATACAAACACTCAGATGTATCTGAACTCAACGGCATTGCAACAAAAAATTTAAAACAGGCTATATTACCTTGCAACTTATTAAATGAAACCTCTCGTGAATCAGCAACATTCTTATTGCCATCATCTTTAGTGAGGTCCACAATGGCGGTGGTCTTCGTCGCGCTGCCGGTGAGCAAGCCGCCGATAGCCGTGGCTTCTGACGGTCGCACGTTCGTAACAACGCTGTGCACATCTGTGGGAGTAGGTTAAATGTTGATGCAGTTTAATTTAGGAGACAAATTATGTAATGGAAATGGAATTAAAAACTGCAGTGAATCAATTTATAAGCCACAAAAGCTGGCAAGGTGGCTCACAGTTGCAATTAGAGGCGAGGGCTGTTGTATTAGATTAGTAGGAAAGCACAGAGCGCGGGACGCTGCCTTGTGTATTCAGTTGTTCACTATTTATACAAGGTGTAACAGAATAAACTCAAGTCCTGAAAGTATTTTGCTCATAATTTACTACTGTCGATTTCAGTAACTATTAATACTTATAGGTATTTTTTTAAATTGTATGTATTTTGCAATAGTGACCGCCGATTGAGCCAAAGAAAATTAAATCTTATTTCAAGGCATTAAGACTCACATAAAGATGCATAAAGTAATGCTAGGGTCAACACGATTTTCTTAATAATAATGGTTAGCTTTAAAAAAAAATTGTATTGGTCATTGTATTATGCTTTTAACTCAATACTCTAATTGGGGTGTATGAGGTCTTGCGTTATGCATTTCGATTTAGAAACTGTTCATAATTCGCGTATTCTGACCTTATTTTGATAAAAAAAGCAAGGATTTGAAGTCAGATTTTAAATTTGCTAGACTAAATGGCAGTTAAATGGTAGTAACAGCTGTCATTTTGGTCTAGCAAAAACAAAATCAGAGTATAGAATATTTTTCCAAGTATTTAAATACTCACTGGAAGGTGCCAGAGTCTTATCCTTAGTCTTGGTGTTTTCTTTATCTTTTTCTTTTATTTCCTTCTCTTTCTCTTTAGTCTTTTCCTTGTCCTTCTTCTTCTTTTTATGTTTTACTTCAGGAGACCGGTTCCTATCAGGAGATGGTGAATAGTCATGGTCATCTTCTGTGTTGCGAAGTCTCTTTGGACGACCTGGAAGAAGGTGGATAATGGTTTATAGTTATAAATAATTGAGGCTATGTAAACATTATTATAATGAAAGACAAGAAAATAAACATCACTGTTAAAAGAAAAACTATCCCGTATGTTGCACCTGCCATGGTTTATCTCTGCATCACCCTAAGGTTGACTGGTAGAAAATGCCTCAGGCATTAAGTCCGCCTTTGTAGAGTATTTTTTTTACTTGTGCATAAAGTTTTAATAAATAAATAAATAATCAAAGAAAGCTTTTTAACACCAGCTTCCTTCCTATACCAACTTATGGATGCCAATGTGGGCCTTGGTGAAGACCCAACAGACAGATCATCAAACATGTCAGCATAGTATAGAGCGGAGTAGGATGGTGAAAAGAAATATAGAAAGACCCAATCATTGTGTAATCAGGAAACCCAAAAATAGACAAGATGTAGTACTAAAACTGAGAAGATTAAAATTGAGATGGGCTGGCCACACTGCCAGGGGAAAAGAGAAGTGGAACAAAAAAGTGACCCTAAGGCACCCTAGGGAGGGGCAGAGAAAGGGAAACCCTTGAAAAGATGACAGGATGGGCCACCATGGCCCACACACAATTGTCCACCTAAAGGACTAAGTGTGGAAACCAAAACCCCCTAACATTGAACGTAGATGGCAGGATGACTTGGAAAGGGTTTTAGGAGGCCTTTGCCAGAGGGTCTGTGTGCCCTTGTGTGACTCAGAACTGACATTAAACGTTTTGTAACACGACTATCACTCTGAAAAGAGGCTATAAATAAATAAAACATTATGGTGCAATGTTTTATTTTTTATTAACCCATCAAGCAAGTGCCTACTAGAAATTGTCTCCTCATATGTGTTTAATGGTGTTTATTATTTAAAAAAAAATTGTTTTGAATGCAATTTTCTTATGGAGACCTGTGTATTTGTAGGAGTTTTGTCAGGTTAAATAAAGTAAAAACACAGTTTTACATACCTCGCTTTCCAGGTTTCTCCTTTGAAATAGATAGTGAGCGAGATCTAGATCTAATGATCTCCGCACTTTGCCTTTCCAAATCTTTCAGCACAGGTTGTCTGTAAATTAAATATGCAAATTATGAAATATGATTCTAAATAACACCAGCAAGCATTAGAATGGTTTTTACATAATTGCTACCACAATTAAATCGTGTTACACCTCATCATATTACCTTCTATCTTTTATAGTGTACAAACAAAACATATTAAAGCATGTTCAAAGTATTCATCATGTTCACATGATTCTGTTGTTGTTTACTACTACAACTTTTCCACCAGGAAAATGAATATTAATTGTAGTATTTTGTATAACTTACTTCCCAAGCAATTGATAGGCTGTAAACTGGTCTCCATTGTACACGATTTCCCCACCAGTATCCTTGACCATGTCATCAAGCTTGTTCTGAATACTCTTGTACTCATTGTCAGCATTCTTATAGGCTTGGAGTTGGACTTCCGACAGTTCTTCCTCCCAACACTCCAGCTCTAGCGTTGGCACGTCAGGGCCGAAGTACGAACGCTTATACAAGTCGGCTTCTATAATCTCAGCTTGAGGAGGTACCACAGGTGCCACCTCCTAAAAATTTTAACAAAATACGGGTAAGATCGTGCAGTTAGAACGTTTGATTATCGCTGTTGCTATTGTTTGTAAGTTTTGGTGAGGTTTGCCTTTGTAGAAGGGATAGGGGCAGAGATATGAAGAAAAGTAAATGAAGCCGAAGTGAACCTGGCTTAGACGTATGTAAACAATAGATATTACTATAGGAACTTTACCTCAGCATCAGTTTTAGGCTTTTTCAGCTTCATTGTGAAAGGTTTTTAACAGCCTGCATGCAAAATTTTCTAGATTTCTAGTGTATTAGCTGAAAATAACAAAATATTGATGGAATGAAGCAACAAACGAGCAAAGAGGCAAGGCATAGGCAAACGCCAAGGAATTTGACAGGTCATAGACAATAGAGTATAATAATAAATATTGTTCTGAGAGTCATTGGTTCTGAGTAAATATGCCATGCCATAGACTATCAATTCGTTGTTTGTTTGTGATGAGCACAGTTTTTTTTCAATTATTTACGGTAATGGGAGTTCAGCGGATTTCACCTCTTGTTAGAAAAACGTTGAGAAGCAAACACTCACACAAATCTTCAATCCACTCACTCGACACTCTATCCATTGTATTTTACATTCGAATTACATTACATTACATTCGAATTACATTACATTCGAATTGCAAGTTGATTATAAGCAAAAATTAAAAACTAGCAGTTGCGTTACGAGAATACCAGTCTAATGATAACCGGTACTCATATAACCGTAACAAAAAAAATAGGAACGCCCTCTAATTTAAAACACAAAAAATGACAGTGGAACAAATAAGCTAATTTGTGATGAAATTGTTTTACCGAGTGAAAAATAGTTGAACGGGTAAAAACAGCTTTGGAAAACATGGAAGCCGTTCCAAAATTACCCATGATAAGTTTTGAGCTGAAGGTGACCCACGAGAACACGCATTTTGGACCAAAATTGAAACAGGTAAATAGGTCTCGTAATCTCTGATAAAAGTAACTTTCAGAATTTCTTTGTCACGTCTTTACGTTGTATACTTTTTTCTAGTACATTGCGGAAGCTTATAGAGAGGATCCAGAAAGCTACAGCAATGAGATACATCAGTTGGAAGGATTGCGGTCGGCGGCCGTTCGACCTACTATTGATTCTACGGGGTTGAGTGCCCTAATCAGATATTTTTGTCAGCTGCGGTCGCTGCAAAGCCGATTCCCGATGGCCAAAGGTCAACCTGCTGCGTGTTCCTTCAGCTGGTAAATCTAATTAAAATTTACACTACTATAATCCCTATTGATTTTTCTTTTATTGTTGAATGAGTCAGGATAGTAGGTATAAAGTTGTTTACATTATGTCTACATGATGTTGATAATATCATTGTCTGATAAAGAGTTGAAAAACTTGTTTTGAGAATGAGGGTGTATTTGTAAACGTCTTTGAATTATGTTTAGCTAATTATGAAAGGCATGATTAAAGATAAACAATTCATTTCTTAGGGAAATAGATACAAGCCATAAAATGGTGATTCCACTGGTTAATAAAATGACTAACAATATAAACCATCTGAATGCAATTAATAAAAAAACCACTTCTAGGAAAGACCTGTATGCAAATATGAACAGAACTCTAGCTGACTTGAGGTTTGAAATGGCGAGCATCCTGTACAATGTTGGAGCACTTCTCACTCAGCTCGCAGCTTCAGAACCACGGAATACAGCAGACAGCCTCAAAACAGCTTGCACACAGTTCCAACAGGCTGCATGGGTGTTCCAATACTTACGAGAACAATTACCGCAACCGTCTGGAGTAGATGTGTGTCCGGAAATAATGAGAATGATGCAGGAGATTTGTTTTGCACAAGCTCAGGAGTGTATCCTTGATAAAAGTATTCAGGATACTAGGAAGCCTAGTGTTGTTGGTAAGATCATTGTACTTAGATAGAATTGTCTATAATTTTATAATCAAAGTACAAAAAATATTTTATAATGAATAAGTGATGAGAATTGTCTTTGGATAAGAAAAAATCTGTACACATTTTTAGTAAAAATACACATTTTTATTTGCCAACTGAGAAGGGGTAATCAGTGCCCAAGGCACAGAGCCACCTTTTGGGACAGAACAACTGTAGTCTTTGTTAGGCATAAATTCATAGCCAATGCTTAATTTGTATTTTCCAATAACATGACTGCAATTGTTTATTTAGTGTCTTTTTACAACCAACTAAAGTTATCAAATACAGGCAATATTTCTATAGTAATTATTATTATTTTTTTAATTTTCAACCCAGTCCATAAAATCATCATAAATGCCCTCTTTTTTCACAGGTGCTGTAGCAACTCAAGTAATGTACTTCTACAAGAACTCACTGGCTCTACTGGGCCCGTCCTCAGGAATTGACGTAGTGCATGAAATTATTGGCACAAAGCTATACAACTACTGGCATAGATATCTCTCATTCAAGTTTTCCTATGTTGGATGTGTTGTTTGCCTGTATCAAGGTATGTATTTAAAAAAATATAGGTAATTTTGGTTGAGAGCTATGTTTGATTTTATTATGAGCAATGAATCAATTTGTTTAGTAATAAATAACGAAAACTAGAATACACCCAGAAAAAGCGCGCGAAGGACAAAAAGTGCATTAAAAAAAATACGTGGAATTTATGCCTAAGCTTTGTTTGTAAGCAACTAAAGAGTACTGTAATTCTTGCATCCTGCATCGTCATTGACTATCGCAAGTGTACAGGCGACTGTTAGTATATACCAAACTACATGACTTTCTGTTCCACTGTAGTGTTGTGTTTCACTGTAGCTAGCAAAAAAAAAAAAACTTTCTTGACTAACATCATAGACTCATGTGAAGATTGGACATTGTACATACAATAAATGACGCAGTTGTAGATCATTGATCTTATGACACATAATCATTAACAGCTACTAACTCGCAAATTTGCAGTGGTGATATTTTGTTTATTATGTTGTAAACAACATTTATGATGTTAGATGAATCTAGTTCCTATGTCTGGTGTAGATATGCAAAATGATGATGTGTCCATTGTTCAACTTCAGCTTAGCATCAAGTTGAAGTTGTCATTTAAACATCAAATTGTCAAAGTCAAGTGATGTCAAAAAAAAAATTTAACATTTAATGGTGATTTAAAAATCGCCGAGAAAGTTCCAGGGAAAAAGTCTACCATTCACGTCAGGTCAATCCTTTGTCCAGCAGTGGCAAAAAATGCCGAGACACAATATGTCTTTGTATGAGTCATGCTATGACCCTGCCCCCGCAACCTAACCAAAATATATAAACCATATTCGTATAAACAGTCGCTTTCGGTTAGGACACGGCTTGTGACTGCATAGTATAAACAGTACATTATTATTTCGCCCATAGGCATGCGCGCCGAAGAACAACAAAAGATGGGTGAGCGCGTCGCTTTCTACCAGCAAGCCGTCGAAAAGCTAGCAGACGCAAGAAAGCTAACAAAATACATTGAACCCACACAAATAACGCAAGAGGCGCTCACATTTACCAACGATGTCGTGGAAGGCAAGCGGAAAGCTGCAAAGAACGAAAATGAGTTTATTTATCATGAGGAGGTGCCTGAGAAGGATCTGCTCTCAGATATGAAGCCTGTTTGCTTGGTGAAGGCTTTGTCTATAAACTTAAATGATCCAGAGGTGAGTTGATTTGATTTAAAAAAGTGTCCATGGAGTTCCTTGCCCAGTCTTCTCCATAGGAACATACTATGCCTAGGAACAAGCAACTTACTTGATCTTAACAACTTAAGTGCCTGTAAATGGATTAATAATAAATGTATATGGTCTTATTACAAAACAAGGTTTTTCTTTAAACATGGTTTAAACCATTGAGTCTGTTTTTGAAATAAGAATCTAACAGAAATCAAAATACAGTTCCTTTTACAAAACTGACAACTTAGTCCGGTCTAAGGTTATCAATTAATTAACAAAGAAGGTGTAGGCTCTGGCTAAAGTTAGATTGTGATTTGTATTATGGCAGTTTCAGGGGATACCAAATATGTATTTTGACCCACCAGGATAAAATTATTTTGCATGTTGTTGTTGTTGTTTTCCTGGTCAAAGATGTGATGATAAGAAAATATATATATATTATAATATAAATATTAAATTATAATAAGTACTTATATTATTTTATATTGTAATACTTCTAAAAATAAAGCCTCTTTACTTAAAGGAGATGCAAATTTTACTAGTAATTATCACATAACGTTGTGAAAAGTAATTGTATTTTAATTCCCGCGCATTATTTGAGAAAGGTACTATACAAGCCTTGGCCACAATTAGGCATTAATAGACTTACGTATGTGTGCCTCGGTTTCGCCGCGGCCCACATTTACACGTTCGTCCATCAATGCCTCTTTTTTCTGGCCGCTGCAGCAATGTACTATTTTTTGTACAAAAACAAATTGACATTATGTATTACAATGGAAACGATGAAAGCTACAAAAATTAAACTGTAAATTATGGGCTCATTACGTACGCGTTTCGGATACTGAATACTCATACTGTACATTTTAACCTTTGAATAGCATTGATTCTTACTTAGCCTTTGCCTTTCTTCTCATGTTTTGATTTGATTTCTTTACCACCGACCAGCCCCTGCTTCTCACGATTTTTACGACTTGACGAAACATCAATATTTCAACTCTTCACATGACCAAACCTATTTTTTTTGGCCTATTTTTTGGCCAAAGGATCAGCATTGCCATACAACGAGGCAATGCTGCCAGCCTGTTGGGCACTTTTCCTGGTGACAGCGATACGAACGAATTTTTTGATGCCCTGTGTTTTGTTTTTCTAGCTACGCGTACATATTATTATTTTAAGACTTAGCTTTTTAAATTATGTAAATATTAGTTCAGGTTGTTTAAATATTCCTATTAAATAACAACATCCAATATTTATTTATTTTAAGTAACTTTCATAACACATGAACCTTCCGGAATAAATTCTCTAAAATAATGATGATGAAAACCGTATCAAAAAAATCCGTTGCGTAAATTAGAAGAAGACACAAAAAGTTACTTCAATTTATTATACAGGGTTACTGGTAATTCGACGTATATCCGACAGGGGCTGATAAGGGGGCCAAAATGCAACAAATTGAACCCCCCATATGTATGGCCGAAATTCAATAGTTTTCGAGATATTAGAATTTTAAGGGTTTTTCGATATTTACCCAAAATTTGACATTTAATTCCAAATAAAATAAAAACTACATATTTGAATGCGTACCATTAAAAATGATGTTGTAGCTGGCACTTCAATTAAGCTATGGACATAATTAAAACTACTTAATTTAACAAAATAATGAAAATAATGAGCGATATAAGAATAATATCTTACCAATATTTTCATTTCACGCTTCAAAAATGTTGTCTCGTCAGAAAAATTTCTATGACATTAATCGTACAAATAACTAAAACAACTTGCTTATCCTGTAAGCTTTCCAGAAAGGTATAAAAGTCAATTTTAAAATACATAATTCGTGGCATGGCATGTGTTTGAACCGGCGCGGGGAGAGAAATTATCTGTGTTTTTAGTTTATGATCATCGCTAAAACAACCGATTTTCATGGCGAAATTCTTCGCGATGGGGCGGGGTGTGAGGGCGGGGTGTGCGGGCGGGGGAGTACACGGCGTCTGCTGCGCTCGCGTCGCCTTCCTTAGTAAGTTTTGACTCTCCGCCGCGCAAGCACGGGTGTTGTTATCTTGCTACCAATCTCTCATCCCGTTAATTTGTTATCGATCATTATTGTTAATTCTTGTTTCTCTTGTTATTCTTTTTGTTATCATTGTTATTTCGGATAACATGGCTTCGTATCCTAATAACGAATACGCAGACATAATATTTTGTTATGGTTTTGCCGATGGAAACGCGGCTGCGGCTCGGCGAGAATACCAACGCCGCTTTCCCGATCGTCGACTTCCCCACTTTACTGTTTTCGGGAGCACCTATCGACGATTGTCTGAAACTGGCAGTGTTCAAAGAGCACAATTCAACGCTGGCAGACCTCGACGGTACATGGCTGACGAAGAGGACACCATTCTTCAGTGTTTTATAATTTTATTGATGACCCAAACATCTCAACGAACATTGTTGCAAGACAGCTCGGTATGTCCCAGTGGAAAGTGTGGTCGGTAGTACATCTATCAGGTAGACACCCGTACCATTATCAACCTGTTCAAACATTGCACGAGGGAGATCCTGCCAGGCGACTCGAATTTTCTCGGTTTATGTTAAACGCTGACGCTGACCAGGAACATTTCCTAAGAAATATTTTGTGGACTGACGAGTTAAAGTTTGACCGGGATGGAATAACGAATTACCATAACTTACATTTTTGGGCCCTAAAGCAGGCAGGAATCCAAAAAAACTAAAAGAAACTGCGTCGCAAATGAGATTTTCCCTGAACGTATGGATGGGTGTCGTTGATAATTATTTGGTGGGCCCTCATTTCTTGCCCCAAAATTTGAACGGCGAAAATTACGAGGAGTTTTTGAGAAACAACCTAGACGATTTGTTGGCGGATGTTCCCGAAGAAATAAAAAACAACCTCATGTTTCAACATGATGGTTGCCCAGCACATTACCGGATTACTGTCCGACAGTGGCTAGACGAGAGATATCCAAACCGATGGATTGGGAGGGGAGGGCCAATTCCGTGGCCAGCACGAAGCCCTGATATCACACCACTTGATTTTTACGTTTGGGGTCATATGAAGGCATTAGTTTATGTGACCCCAATAAATTCAGTCGAAGAACTTCGACAGCGAATAATAAACGCGGCGCAACAGATGAGAACAACGTTCACATCAAGAGTGACGAAAACCGAAGTTAGGAAGAGAATTCGAACCTGCATTCGTAATCGAGGGGCTCATTTTGAACAAGATGTGTAAAATTTGTAATAAAATTTGATGTACATTTTTTTATGCATTTTATTTCATACAAATACAAATGACCCTTTCTCTCCCCGCGCCGATTCAAACACATGCCTTGGCACGAATTATGTATTTTAAAATTGACTTTTATAGCTTTCTGGAAAGCTTACAGAATAAGCAAGTTGTTTTAGTTATTTGTACGATTAATGTCATAGAATTTTTTGTGACGAGACAACATTTTTGAAGCGTAAAATGAAAATATTGGTAAGATATTATTCTTATATCGCTCATTATTTTCATTATTTTGTTAAATTAAGTAGTTTTAAATATGTCCATAGCTTAATTGAAGTGCCAGCTACAACATCATTTTTAATGGTACCCATTCAAATATGTAGTTTTTTTTTTATTTGGAATGAAATGTCAAATTTTGAGTAAATATCGAAAAACCCTTAAAATTCTAATATCTCGAAAACTATTGAATTTCGGCCATACATATGGGGGGTTCAATTTGTTGCATTTTGGCCCCCTTATCAGCCGCTGACGGATATACGTCGAATTACCAGTAACCCTGTATACATTTTGTATGTAGATGATAAATCTACAAAGAAATCAATAACATATTTTTTTAATAATACATACTTCTAAAAATAAAGCCTCTCTATTTAAAGGAGATGCAAATTTTACTAGTAATTATCACAATATATTGTTGTAGGATTTTGTAGTGCCCACATCCTTGTCTGTGGTGAATATTCAAAAAATATTTTTAAAAACTGTATTAATTCTTCAAATCTCTTTTCACCTCCAGGTGTCAGGTACCGACGTATTCTCCCGACTGGTCCCGATGATGGCGCACGAGGCGTCCTCGGTCTACTCGGAGGAGAAGGCCCAGATGCTGCGCAACATCGGCACTATGGTGGAGGCTAAGAATACGGAGCTGACGGAATTTATGTCTTCTTTGCAACTGGACCAGTTGGATGTCATTGAGTCGGTTCAGAAGTAAGTGTCTTAGTATTATGATAAATAATGATAAATGATAAATGATTTTATTTCTGTAAGTAGGTTTGAACAAACACTTTTACACGTCAATCATATTTTTTTTAAACTAGATGGGGTCGGCGTTTCCTATCTGACTACTCTGAGAAGAAAGGCCGAAACAAACTCAGAGGTCACAGTCTCTTTTAAAGTCCAGACAAAATCTTGGTCAGGTCATGTGAAAGCTATGTAGATCGGTGTCTGCAATGGTCTTTTGAGGAAAGAACCACACAGATTGAGTGGACCTGTCCAGTCAGTGCACGCAATTGTCAGTAATCGTGCAGCTCAACTTATGTTAGGGTATTTTGATGTTGTATTGTGATTAAGCATTCTGTTTTCCCAGTTTTTCGCTGTCTAATAGACATCAATAAATGGGTTTATTAAGTACAGTCCGCCACACGTTCATAGCAACCATTTTACATTGAACGCGTAGCGGTAAGGACGGTTTTCGTACGTAATTAAAATGTTGCCAAAACAGTTATTGTTTCGCTAGCTAATTTAATTTGACCCTATTTAGCTACAAGGTTAAATTAAATTTGCTAGCGAAACTCCGCAGACGTGATAGGTTTCGATGTCTAAACTTGATAAAATAAAAAAATATTTAATTAATGTTTTTTTTTTGTTGTGTCATCGACCGCAGAACACTGGAAACAAAATCAGTTTTTTTTTGTGTAAACTCCATAGATGTGATTGGTATCGATATCTTAACACGATAAAACATATTTTTCAAACTTCATGTAATAACACAAACAGCGGTCGTTGACCCCTAAAAAAATATCACATCTTTTTTTTTACCGTGTTTAGATATCGATACCCATCACGTCTGTGTAGTTTACCTAGCTAATTTAATTTAACCCTGTAGGTATATGTTAGCTATGAACTGTAATTTAAATGTCTAGTTTTTTCAATATCAGTGGTTATACAACTCAACTCCATTTGCCTTATTTGATTCTGAAAGGTTATAAGATTGCTCATCATTGAGACCACCAAGAACTGGGATAAATGATAAATTATTTTATATCTGTAAGAGGTTTGTACAAACACTTTTACACGTCAATCATATTTTTTTAATAAACTAGATGAGGCTGGCGTTTAATATCTGCCGATGATAAAAGCCGAAACAAACTCATAGGTCACAGTCTCTTAAAGTCCAGACAGAATCTTGGTCAGATCATGTGAATGCTATGTAGAACTAGGAAGCAGATAATTTCGCCCTTCCACTTTATTTCTGGCCTGCAAAATAATAGTTGTTGTAGCAGTATAGAACGTGGTAGCATGTGTATCTGTTTATAAGTTACTAGTTTCACTCCACAACTCCGTCTGCAAAATTACTTGTTACTTTTTCCCCACCCCGCGCTATCGCTTAGAGTTCTTTCTGACTTTTTTTATTTTTGCTCGGTCCCTAAGGGTCATAGCGTGATGTTAAACAGTCTATAGCCTTCCTCAAGAATTGAGCTATCAAGAGCAAGAATATTTTTTTAAATCCGACCGGTAGTTCCAGAGATTACCCCCTACATACAAACAAACAAAATGTTATCTCTTTAAAATATTAGTATAGATATCTCTTGTATCAACGTAGATTTTACGTTACTATATACATTTTTCAGAGTACCTCAGGAGATAGTGGACAGATGCGCCGCAATGAATGCCAAAGCCGAGATTATACAGACGTTGGTTGACTCTATGAATAATCTCGCTGAAATCATCAGCGACGTGGAGGAATCTTTGGGTGAGATCAAAGAAATAATACAGGTACGCTAAAACCTTTTTATTATTTGTTTTAAACACATTTTGTTCTTAAGTTCACCGCATTTGTGCAAAGAAAGGTCCTTTTGATTGCCAAGAAATAGATTGGTGATCTATTTGTTACTATATTATTACGATTTATGTTATTGGCGGATTGAGAGTATGTAGGGTGGTCGTTCAAAGCACATAATTATATGAGCAGCTCGGGGTATTCTGTGGCTATGCCTGCAATAAAGGTACCTAACGAACGGCCATAACAGGCCATTTTATATTTACTTGTTTATTGATTGATTTTTATGATGTTTTTAATGTCAGTTTTGTTAGTTTTTAATGCTCCTTTATTTGTTTTACTGTTTGTATTGCCTGTGCGTGTCCCAAATAAAATGTATTTCTTTCTTTCTTTACATGAAAAATTGTCTTGGTAAAATTGCGGTAGTACATTTTCTTTTAAAAACCGGCCAAGTGCGTGTGGGGTCGCATGAAGGGTCCCGTAGTTGGGATGAATTTATCCCAAGAACAAACTTAACTTTCTAGTTGAAAAAATTTTCTCCCATACATTGATATGAGTCACGGTCAATTATCCAACTACAAACATAAGCTGTTGGTAATCGCATAAAAAAAATTATTTGATAAAACTACAAATGAATGATTGTCGGACTTATTCTTTACTTGTGCATGTACATGATCTAGGTTAACGGGAGGTACCCTAGATTTTGATTTATTTGCGAGTATCAAAATATCTCGCCTATATGGCCGTATTTTTTTATTGCGTTGACTTAGAAGCTGATTGAGAGCTCCAAGGGACCGTAGACCTACGTATTTGATATTAATTTCAACTTGAGACCTCCACGCGTTCCTGAGAATAAGTATCTTGCCAGACTGACGGATGGACAATGAAGTGAATCTATAAGGGTACCGTTTTTTCCTTTTGAGTTACGGAACCCTAAAAATAATTCATACCTTCTAACCCATAATTATGTCTTTATTTCCAGGAAGAGACAGCAAAAGAAAAAGAATACCAAAAGGTGATGGGACCGCGCCCCCCATCCATAGTCCAAACCGAACTATCCCGCGAGTACCACAAGTACCAAGAAGCTCATACTAGAACCAACGAGAGCAACCAAGTACTACACAAGGCTATGACACTACACATCGCCAACCTTAGGCTCTTAGCACAACCTTTAGATGTGCTGGAGTGCAAGATACCGAGCATTGATAATATTGGTGAGTAAATATGGGTTTTTTGAACCAGCTGTGAGAAGATTGCTTCGAAATTGGAGACCGACAGTCTGCAGGCGCTTATTTTTTTTTGCTTTCTGTGGTTTTATGACTGTAGCGAGGATAAAAAAAGAAAAAGTTAAAATTGTCCCCAATGTTCTATGGACAAATTTACTGTCTGACGTTAATTGGAAGCGCGGAGGTTTCCTGTTTGATTGGAAAGCAAAGAAAACAAATGTATTTTTACCAAACAACCAATTAAATTGAAACACTGCGTAGATCAGTAGGCCAATTCTCGTACTTAAAAAACGTTCAAATTCAACTCGCAATCTCATCTCAGCGACAATCAATGTCAAAAACCTGTCAAAAATGTATGTAAATTGATAGTAATTTTGACCAGATTGAGACTGAGATTAGAATGCGAACGGTTTTAAAAATACGGGAATTGCCCCTCTGTTTGTTATGGTTTTTTTTTTGTCATGTTATTGTATTTAATTTTTGACAAATAATAAATATTTTGACATTACAAATAATCCTATTCAATTAATCTAAATTAATATTTTGAATCAAAATAAAAATATTAATTCAAAACAATTTTATTAATTTAATATAACTTTTATTGTAATGTCTACGATTTGCATGCACTTAGCTTATTAAATTATTCTACACCAGCAATGGTAGTTTAAGAGAATCAATGTTAAATTTAAGATCTCAATGTCCCATAAATATACTTAGAAATAAAATATTACTACTACTAATACTACTAACGTCAATGTTCAATCATTATTTTTCTGTCTACAGTTGGTCTCGACCGCGAAACTATGTCAGAAATGCGTCGCGTAGTTGGCAAAGTACGTGAGATGCAAACCCAACGAGACTCGTTGATACAACAACTAAGAGAAGCTGTAACAAGCGATGACATCACAGCACAGCTGTTAGCAAGGAACAATGAGCCCAAAGAGGAGATATTTAAACAGGAGCTGAAGAAACATAACCCTCAAGTCAGTTACCCAATATATTATTTACTTTAGTCTAATAGAAGCGCAGATCAGAATATTTTCAGATGACATTGAATATAAGCTTTACATAACATCGCGCCTGAATTCCCGGAAAAGCTAGGCAGAGGTGCATCTAGAGTACACCCACATTTCGCCAGAAGTCCCATGTATTAGGGGGCGAGCCTATTGCCACCAACCGGGCACAGCTGAGAATTTCCAGATGGAAAAATTCAATAACACTTACCCGAACGGTAACTAAGAACTCGTGCTCAAGCAGTAATGCTTGCTACCACTAGACCTTCGAGGCAATCTTATGCAATATAACACTTTATAATTAGTGTCATAAAGTACAAAGTTGTATGACCATCGACGCCTACAGTAATCGGCTCCTCTGTTGTCCTCAAACGCTTGTGTGGGCAGGATTGCACTTAATGACATTGAAAATAAAGTTTATTGCTCAAACGGTGAGTGAAACGTCGGTTTTGTGCGAAGGTTTTAGAAAATATTCCCTCAAAAACCTTTTAGAGAGTGTTCTCTAATTTTCTTTCGATTTTTTATTTATTACATATGAGACTTTTTGAATTCATATTACTTTCTATGTTTATCTTGAACATCTCTGACACGACTGTGAAGAAAAACATCGAGAGGATACCTTTTTTTTTTAGGCTGGGAAATCAAATAACTTCTCCCGCTCTGGGCAGAGCGGGAGGGCGTGTCAGACTCTTACTGACTAAAACCCACCCGTGTTCCTTCAGTTGCCTGTGCCAGGGGCCACGGTATCCCTCTCAGACTTATCCGCAACCCTGGCAGGCATCGGCCCTAGCGGACCCCGTCATTGGTGCTGACATCTCTTTGAGGCGCGCGTGGAACACGACGCGTCATCGACCCGGGCCTGGTCCTTATCGAGCGGCGAGCTGCCAATTGCTCGCCGTTCGCAAGCTCGCGCCTACGGTGGCCGGGAATCAGCTTGCGATTCCCGACGCCGAGGGCGTCTCCTGCGGCGGCTAGGGTCGTGAGGGCGCGAATTTTGCCTCTCCCTCACGCGTTCCGCCTCCTCCCTCGCGAGCATTACTGCTTCGCAGAAGGCGGTGACGGCTTCCCAAGCCCTCTCGCTCCGTACCATGGCCTGGACCAAGGCCGGACGCGAGAGAACGCCACCGCCAATCGCCTCCACGAGGACACGGTGGTGCTCCGCCCAAGCAGGACAGACCTCTACCGTATGCTCCACCGTGTCCTCCAGGCGATCCACACAATGGCGACACCCGGGCGTTTCCTCCCGCCTTATCCGGAACAGGAACCTCCCGAAACAACCGTATCCGGTGAGGACCTGCGTCAGGCGGAAGGTGAGGACGCCGTGGCGCCTCTAGCCACTCCTCAAAGAGGGGACTTATCACCGCAATTGTGGCGTGCCCAATCGTGAGGATACCTAGAATTATAATTATTATAATAAAAGTCTGAAATCTTCTCTGTATAAGAAGAGCCCTTTGACCTGCGCTGGAACTATAAAAAAACGAGTGCGGCCAGAGGACCTCGTATAATGGAAAGAGACAGATAGAGAGAGGGAGAGAGAGAGAAAGAAATAAAGAGAAAGGGTAAATTTAGTACGCGTTTTCCATCTAGTATAAGCTTCTAAAAACAAGCACTATCGGCTTAGCACCCTCTAAAACCACGAAAAAGACACCCATGATGATAAATTTGAAATTTTTCGCAGACGCCATCTTGGATTTTCATTTTGACCTCACTATTGGCTTTGGCGTGAAAACTATGAGAGAGAGAGAGAGAAAGTCGTATGGAGGGGGCATAATGCTTTTTCGTTACGTGACGATTTCTACCAGTATTCCTACCGCAAGCCGCGTTAAAGAACTTCGCTCCAAAAGGCTTATTATTACAACATGTTTGTTCTCAAAAGAATTATTGTTATCGTTTTAGATACAAATAATCGAGGCAAACCTTGCAGCTCAAGAGAATATCATCAACAAATTAACTTCAGTATACGCGTCATACGGTGACTCGAGACGTTTGCTCTCCGATGTACTGAGGAAACGAGAGGGACTTATAAACGGTAATGTTGTTGTAAGATTTTGTGTTTCGTAATGGAGATTGGATTAAGAGCATAGCAATTTCAACCGTATGTTAAAGTAGATAGAGTTGAATTTCGATTGTTGTTGAATTTTTCACTTCCCTGCCATTTGTAGATCAGTACATACATAATACAATCCGAACTTATTTGAAAATATACTAGTAATCTAATATCCTTTGGACTCCCAAGTTTTTCCTTGTTTGTTTTCGTTTTCCGCTATGCCATCCGGGAGGCACAATCTTCTTTCTTCATGTTCTTCTTCTTCTTATAAACAAAAATCAATTGCCGTTCGTTAGTCTCGCAAAAAATCGAAAATGGCTTGACCTATTGCGATGAAACATAGCTAAGTTGTTGTGTGCGCGCCGGAGAAGGTTTTAAAAGGAATTGCGACTCATGCCGGGCATTAGCTAGTAATTTATAAACTTGACCAAATTATTATCAGCTCAGATCTAGATCAGGCCTTAATAATACCCCGTTCGAGTATTATTATGGGGCCTTTGTTTCCTATCTTGATGCCTTTTTATATGTTGTTACCTTAATTAAAGATTTCGTCTCTTTCAGCCCTCATAACATCCTATGACACATACGAGGAACTGCTGGGCAAGTCGCAGAAAGGCCAGGAATTTTACAAGAAGCTATCACACAACGTGTCTCAACTACTGGCTCGCCTGCGATCTACTTGTCAAGTACAAGAGGAGGAGAGGGCTCAGCTGTTGAACAAACACACCGGCAAAGGTATGTAAGATTAGTGGGGTTTGGGAAGTCACGACGGTCTCAAAGTCTCGGGACACGAGACAACCCACGATTAAAGTCCCAGGACGTCTCGTGGCGTCCCGGGACTTCGAGACTTCTATGAATAGAATTAAAATTGAGTTTATGTGAGTGATTTTTGTAATAATGCCATCAGTCAAGGAGAACACTCTCGTTTACAACACTTGTCGGTGTTATTGTATTTAAGGCTTTGTAAAATAATGCCAAACTTTCAGTACGTTTTCCGGTTGCTTCAAACAACTGGAACTCCTTTTTAACACGTTTTTATTAGCTTGGTATGTATCTATGGATCTATGTAACGGAATTTTTGAACTCGATTTTCATCCCCTTCAAAACGTCGGATTGGTTTGAAACTTCGCACACTTATCAAAGGCCGTTGACAATGCAATATTAAAATAGTTTGTCCCACTATCCTTGCCAGGATCCTCAGGATTAACGATTTTCCCATCCCTGATACCCGTTAGTGTCTTTGTGCCAAGTGCACATATACAATAAACTTTCCGGAGAGGGAGCCTGAGAAACAGCTACCACATCCAAGGAAGGCAACAGGCGCGCAAATTTCCTATTTCTTACATAAGTTACTCGACTTTGAATAAAGTATTGTGTGCTGTAGTTTTCCAACAAGTTATATCGAATATATTTTAATAATATATTTCAATTGTAGCTAAAATCTACAAAATCTTCACTTTAACGGTGAATTGATGTAATAATAAATAAAAATACCTGTGAGATAAGCATGTGACTACTCGTAGGAGTAGTCAGGGAGTTATGTAGTCGTAAAAAGCGTGGGGTACTTTATCAGATATTTTCATGATGACGCTAATTTTACAAATATTTACAACAATTGACGTCAAACACCCCACGCTTTTTTATGACATAATAGTTTTTTTTGTTAAGAGCGTTTATACCTTATGAGTGGCAACGTCGCAATTTAGTGTCATATTTCGTGGTTTTCAATTTTTATCATTTAATCGGAGCTATATTTTAAAAATCTGTTTACTTAATTAACTTTTTAGAATTACGTTCAGACAGAAGTTTGCAGAACTCGTCAAAATGTAAGGACCAGCTGATTTTTTTGTGAGAGTACAATGAACCCTTAAGAGGTTGATGGTGCTTTACCAATAACGCTGTATAATATACAAGGTCCAGACATCAATCGTCAGGCAGTTGCCCACCAGACACGACACCCGTCTGGTCAGAAGATCCTCCGTTTTCTGTATTCTATCTCATACCTCTATAGAATAATAAATAATAAACTAGGTAACGTAACGTAACGTAAGGTCTTTATTCAGAGTAGTAAAGCTCTCGTGTAGAGTTTATATTTTGTTAAAATTATATTTTTGTAGTTTAATTATTGACTACCAAAGGAACTATTTATATTACTAGCTGACCCGACTGACGTCATCCTGACCAAATAACAATAATGCATACAAAAATCTCATAGAAAAAAGGACATTCAGTAATTCCCGAATTTGAAAAGTTTCCAGGAATCTTTTCTATTTTACTTTCCATTAAAACATAATTTTTACTATTACGAATATTTAAGAACAAAAATGGCTAAATCGGTCCAACCGTTCTCAAGCGATGCACTTACCAACGATCAGCATTTCATCTTTATTTATATAGAAGACTAGCATCTGTCCGCGTGAATGTCACAAATCCCATGGGAACGTGCTACCGGAACAAATAGCCTATCTATGTCCTTCCCCAGGATGCTATCTATTTCTTGGAAAATTTTATCGAAGTCCGTTCAGTGGTTTAGTCGTGAAAAGGTAACATACAGACAGTTACTTTCGAATTTTAATATTAGTATATATAAAGGTAACGATTTCATTGAAATCACCCTATTTTTAAGCATAGAAAAAATAATTATTTTATGGAGTCGACTAGTCGGTACTCGGTACTTCTTTTATAAAACCCTATCTAACCTCAACAGCATCAACTCCCACACCCACATCGTCGTCCAGTTCGCCGGTGCCCACGCTGGCGGCCGCGGCCAGTTCGGCCAGCCAGGCGTATGCGGCCAGCTCGGCCAGCCACGCGGCCGCGGCCGTCGCAGCCGCGGGAGGCTCGCGGAAACTGAAGGACTACTTGCCTTATATGAAGAATAGGAACAGTCGGAATGTTACGCCGCATGGTAATAATATCTCCTTGCAATATAGATGACGACGTGTTTTTAATTCTGTTGGATGGATAGTTACTTTAGACAAACCGCTTTAATGAGTACTCGCCCACGTTGAGAAATTAGAAATACATATGAATTAGATAAACAAGTGTTTCATTAGAAGAAATGATAGAGTTTGCTGAAGATTTTCGTCAATTCCTGTTATCCCGAATTGTCATACTACAGCTCGGGTTGTGAATAAACGCACACGTTTGGTGTTTTTGTCACTTCATTTTTTTTTATGGAATAGGGGATTCAATATGCTTTATTGATTTCCGTGTTTATACAATATTTTGACATTGTTAAACCATTATTTATCTACGATTAATTCTTCATTGCAGCTCCCGTGGACCACATTCCTCTAGACTCGTACTATCCTGAAAGCATTTATCCTACTTCCGTACGACCGACACCGGTTGGCTCTGAAGGTATGTCAACACATTTGATTTATATACTACACATTGTATTCCTTAAATTATAGCCACAAACTAACTTGCATATTTGTATAAAATCCATCGCATGTTTCCTTAAAATTGCATTGTAAACAGTACTGCAACCAAACAACTCAAACAAAAATTTTTGTTGCAGCAACCGACGTAAACCAAATGCAGTTACCGGACGGCGTCGTAATGCCTCCTCTACAAGCCGTGGCGAGTCCGTACGACCGGTACATATACGGGCCAGATGCCGAATCTTACGGCATTCCCTCAAGCTACTTGTTCTCTGCGACAAGCAAACCGTATGACAAATCGTCTCACGAAGATATCAACTACGGATACTCCACTTACACACCGCCGCAGTTCTCAGCAAACACTTCCGAACAACAAATATATTCGAATCCTTACTATGCGAACTCTTATGGCACGCAACACAATGCTACAGCCGTCACAGATTCACAGAACTTTTCTACAAATATCAACGTGAATCCCAATCAGACTTACGAACCGTATGTAAACCAGATGGGCCCAATACCCGAGGCTTCGTTATCCGCCGCTTCCGCCTACAGTGCCGCCAACCAAACGGACATGATCGCGAACTTCGCACAAATGCAGGTGGTGGTAACGAAAGCGGAAGACTATGGCGCTGATTATTCGCAGACTTTTTACAGTGTTCAGTACCCGAATGTGTCGACCCCTGGATCGGCCGCTTATACAAGTGCACCGCAGAATTCTAATACTAGTTTGGCACCGTCGCAAGTTCACTCAGATTATACCTCGTTGAACTATCCTTACGTCAGTAGCGAATCGACACAGTACAGTCAGCAAGTACCGACCTATACCTCTGCTGATCCTGCGTACAGCTACTCAACTACATTCGCATCAACATCTCAAGGGTATACTTACTCAAACGCCATTACGTCGACGACGTCAACCATTAATAATTCAGGCAATATTCCATACTCATATCCTTCGGCAGTCGATTCTAACTACGATCCGGCTTTTGACTTTGATAAGCCTATAAAGTCACATACTACAGGCGAGGCGTTATCCAACGTACCCTTCCAACCGTCTTACCAAAACTACAGCTCGAATGTACCGGGCTATTCAAACCAGCCCGAGAGTTATAACCCGGCCACAACATACGGTTACAACGACCAAACAAACACAAGCTACACACAGTCCTACCAAAATCATCCGGGTTATAACTTCAACTCGTCTACGGGGACCTATGAATACAATTTCGGTTCTCAGAATTCGTATACGGGGTATGACAATACTGTGCCAGAGAATGTGAACTATCAGCAAACGGAAAAAGACCCTAATTGGCCTCAACATGCGATTTATACGAACGCGGGAAGGATAGGGACTTGTGAGACAGTGCAGTCGCCTACTGACAACTCGCAGATAGTGCCGCAAATGCCAGCAGACCAGCCAATCAACACCCAGATATACTATAACAATAGTTACGGGTACCAGAACGTGACGTCACCAACCAACGAAGCACCAGCCGCCCCTCAGCCTACCAATAACTACCAACCGGTAGCCAACACAAACCAGGCAGGTTACATACAAAACGTCCAGTCCCCACAAGAACAAGTCTCGCTTAATAACAACCAAGGTAAGCTCTTATAAATAACTTGTATCAAAAATATTGTAATTATCATTTGTCAATAAACGGATTTAAACTAAAAAAGGCATTTCATTCGACATTGCAGTGACGACACCGACAGAGGCAACTGAGCCAAAGGTAGAAAATAATTCTGAGGTAGATAATCAAACTCCTACAGTTGTTGAGCAAAATATACCAGAAAATCAAACAGTTCCAACTGAAGTAAAGCCTGAAGAGGTCAAGTCCGAGTTGACTGCGTTCGACTTGCTGTCGGAAATCGACTTTTCAGTAGAAATGCCGCCGTTAATGCCCGAAATTAAAGTGCCGCAAATATCCGAAAGTGCCATTCGGAAGCCGGTGGTACCTAAAGTGGAGCCTGTGAAGAAAGTACCAGTGAAAGAGGAGGTTATTGAAAGGCCTGCCAAGAAGGATTTGTTTTCCGACCCGAGTTTGATGAACCAGTTTACTCAGGAAGTGAAGATGTTGCAGAAATTAACCGATTCGTTGACCAACAAAACGCCAAGTGGGCTGACGGTTTTGGACGCTAAATGGAAGACCTTCCAAGACTTTCAGGTAAGTATTTCTTATTAACTTCTTGTGCCTTTATTTTGTTTGCTGTATTAAAGTTTCAGTTCATTGGGGCCAGCTTTTGTGGGCGTTATTTTGCTTCGCATTTCATATATTTTCAATTCGTTTTAATTACTGGTAAACTGGCTAGTGATGATTATTATTACTGTCTTCCCACGTAAACATCGACTCCATGAGCGACTTAATGCAAACATCATTTATATACACGGGTGCTTAATTCATACCCTTAAATATTTTTTTCATTAGTAATCATAAATAGAGCTAATTATTTATCCTGAATTTTGAATGTAGCCCCTACTAAAAGTTATTCATATGCAAGGGTTCCCCCACGGAGCAAATACAAAGAGGAGATGTTGTAATAAGGTTTCTGTATGAAACAACGGGTGACACTTTACGGGGTGAGGGGTGATCAGATCCCGCCCACTTCTTTATTTTACATCTACTGGTCAATAGCAAAACTATTCGCTCGTCCTGTTGATTTTACTTTGTAGTTATGTAACTATCTCACACTAGATGTCACTACATGCAGAATGAAGAACTATTTTAATAAATTACGCATAAAATTACTGACAAATGAAATGTGATGCCATCCATAGCATCAGAACGTCTATCCTAGTAGTTTTTACAAGATAAAACACCACACTTCATTCTTTTTTTCTTCTAGCGCAAATATGCTGTAAAAACGGAACGTTTACAGAGCTGTGCACAGGACAAACGCCAACATTACACTGACTAAGGCCACGCCTACATGATGACGTCAGGACCTAGTTGAGAATCACAGTGCACAGTTGCTTAGGCCGTCTCCTCTTTGTATTTGCTCCGTGGGTTCCCCCCTATTAAAAACAAGTTAATAACTCAAACCTTTTTTTAGACGAAGCAGAACATGACCAGATCCAAGACGATTGCGATGCAGCACACATACGGCAACATAGTGACTGAAGTAGTGCCTTTTGATGACTCGAGACTCGCCCTTAAGTCTGATCCTGACGCGTTTATCAACGCCTCTTATTATAAGGTAAGAGTCGATTCCAAAGATAATGTGATATTTGTTATGGTACATACACTCGTATTAAGTTTATGGTAACCCGGACGATAATTGGTTGTTCGTCCAAAGAAAGCTTTTTTTTTATGAAAATGCTTGTTTTGTAATACACTGTGGTAAATAAATACTACTATAAATAAATACTATTACTAATGCTTGTTTGGATAAGCTTTTTTGTTTTAATAAATGTTACTTGATAGAGTAGGTAAATAAACAAATTCATGTTTTAATCCAACTCGGTATGTTGCTGAAAATATTTGGTTCCATTGTTTGATGTTAATGGGTTGTTGACATTCTAATTACAGTTTACAAAACAAGTAGAACAAGCACACCATTCAAATGTTCAAACTCGTTAAGGTTCCTTCAAACAGGCGCGAAACGCAACGTGAATCGCACGCGACACAGGCACCGCTCGTCGCGCGATAGGCGACGCCTTTTTGTCGCGTCGCGTGTAGCACCTGTTTGAAGGAGCCTTTAGTTTTTATACCTTAACAAAAGTGCAGTAAAAAGCCAGTCGATTGATTTTTGAAGAAAATCTAATCCCGGTTGTAACTGCAACCAGCAACATAATTTGTTCTATAAATGTGATATGTCTTTGTTACAGCAACTAGCGCCCTGGTGCATTCCACTTGTGATATCTAAGAATCCTAGCGTGCCTCAATACAACGTGTTCTGGAAAGCTGTGCTAGAGAATAAAATGAGCTGTATTGTTTGTTTGTTAAGTGAAATCGAGGTAAGCACCAGTTTTGTTTAACACCAACATTTATAATTTTCACTTGTAGTTTGAAGCAGTGTTTATTTGTTTAATAATCAATCAACTCACTTCACTTAAACATACCACATATCACTTTCAATAATTTTAACAAACATTCCAATAGTATTTCTTGTATTTTTATCGTTCTATTTATCGGTAAAATTATCCGTCATAGTCACTGTCCTAATAGAACGGGATTACGCGGCCATCGCGCGTATATTACGCGTATAAGTTTATGCGTGTCTTTATATTAAAAAAAAATATTCTTAAATTATCATTATAAATTGCACTTACCACTGTTTGTCTCTGCATCACCCAAAGGTTGACTGGTAGAAAATGCCTATGGCATTAAGTCCGCCTCTGTACATTTGTGTGGTTAAAGTGTTAAATAAATATTCATTACTAGCCGAGCCCGTGACTTCGTTCGCGTTCATGTCGGACGTCGGTAAACAAATCGGATTTCATGGGTAATATTTTTTAGCGCGGTTCCCTCACATGTTTTCATAAATAAAAGTAGCCTAATTTACTCTATATAATATCAGCTATATGCCGCCAGTGAAAGTCCCGTCAAAATCGGTCCAGCCGTTTTCGAGATTAGCCGGAACAAACAGACAGACAGATCAACATTAAAAAAAATGATTTTTTAGTTATAAGTACCGTATATACTTTCATATGCATTTAGTAAAAAGCTGTTAATTTGACATTACAAACAAACACTTCAATTTTATTTATTTGAATAGATGAATTAGGACACATATTATCTATAATTATAAATAAAAATCAAATGCTTGTTCGTGGGTAAGCCCATCACTTGAGAACGGTTCGACCGATTTGTTTTTTGTTTTATGTTCCTCATTATAGTCGGAATAAGGTTTTTAGGGAATGAAAAAATTTGAAAAGTTGTCGGGAAAATTGGAAAACCGTTTTAATTCCGCCATTTGTTCTCGTCTAACAAAAACTCCTTCCTACAGTTGCAAGGCAAAACCTATTGGCCAACAGCTAAAGGCCAGTCCTTAGACCTGTCAGATGGACTGAAAGTTCACCTCGACGATGTGATTTGCACCGTGCATTGGACTGAAAGAAAACTGACGGTGGCGAGCGGCAAGACCGTGTTGAATGTCACGCATTACCAGATCAACGTGTTTCCTGCCAAGTAAGTTTTAGATAATATTGGAATTTAAACCTTATTTCAATAATGTAAAAGTCGCATGACGCGCGCTCGTGATTGTCGTGGTTGTCGTGTTGTTGTGTTGTTCTTTTGAAAATATAATAAGAACTGCCATTGTAACATTACAAAACTCTCATTTCGATCTTATCAAATATCCCGCCAACTCGGATCATAGCTTATTAAAGCTGGCTGCGTTGTTTTTTTAATAAACTGAATCGTATCAAATTGATTCGAGAAACTTGTTATTCGCGCAATCAATTTCTTTGTATGTACTTATGGCAACTAGTGGCACAGGCGGCACTCAAATAAATGACGATCGATGCACGAATCGTTCTCTAAACCCCCTTCACATCCTCAAACTAAATCAGTCGTGCAACATTGAACCTTATAATCGTTACATGAAGGCCTAATACTCAAGTTACAGAACCCCATTTAGAATCAAAATATTTCGAATTCTTTAGAAACACGAGTCAATAAGTTTACCATTAAAACGTTGCGTGTATTCAGATCAGAACATTACCGTTAAAAAGGCAGTTCTGCACTTAAGTACTATAATTACTTAGCTAATGCGTTATTGTACCGTATAATTTAGGGACTAAAAAAAATCGAATGGCTTTTAAGACAGTTATTTCATTTTGAAGAATGGTTATTGCAAATTGCATCTGAAATTTTGATTGTGAATTAAAATTTAATTGTTATTAAGGTTCGGTTGAGTGGTGCCATCAAATTAACAGTTGCTTTTAGGAGAGTCTTTATGTTTCCATGTCACGAATTTGTAAGAAAATATGGAATGATAATAATTGACGTGTGATATAATACTTGCATAGATAGTAATGCGTTTCCTTTTATTTTGATAAACAAATGGACATCACTATGACAATCACGTCACGTTAGTGTCAATCATCAGTCAATCGGCTTAGAACAGAAGTTTATTCTTAGGCATGCCTTTGATGACTTATTAATTTGGTCTTGTTACGCGTATAGTATCCAGCTAATGTCTTCGATGAGTTACAAAATTACCTATCCATAAAACCCACTAGCCACCAGGATCTTATTGATGTTTCCGGGGATCTAAACATAATAAAACCAACCAATGTTCCTTTTTCAATTCATATATATGTACTTTATGAATTTAGTTTGGACATTACTGACATTGGTGAAAGAAAAGCATCGTGAGGAGACCTAACTCCTTGGAGGACTTATAGTCAATACAAGTCTCAAATCGCCAATCTGTCCTGAGTAAGCGTGGTGATCAATGTGTATGAGAAGAGGCTATTGCCCTGCAGTGGGATTATAATAGGCTGGTATTGTAAGCATATTAATTTTCCTATTTGTATAAATAAATCTTGTGCTACAGGATCGTCTGCTCCCCCCTGGTGCTTCTCGCAGACAAGATCCTCAGCCAAACATACGACAATAAGCTGAGCAACCAGCTGTGCGGTGCGTGGGTGCAGTGCTCGGCGGGCGCGGGGCGAAGCGCCGTGCTTGCCTTGTTGCTAATGCTCATGTGCCAAGTGCGAGCGGGCCAACTGGCGCTGTGTGGTGAGTGTTTACAATAAACTGAGTAACCTGCTGTGGATAGCAGAAATAGAATATGTACTGAATAGAATATGGATAGCAGAAACACTTGTTTTGTCTTGTCATCACATTCTAACAAGGTGTAATTGTCCACAGATATGTTAGACGCTGGGTGCCTAAACTTGTACACTCATAGAAGCAATGTGTTGGAAGACACCAAATATTTAGCGGATGCCTACAGAACTGCCTTGTTTTACGTCCAAGGAGTGTTGTGTTCCGGTAAGTTTGTTGCTGAACAAATAAATACTGTTGTTCCTTTATACACACATCAAAAGTGTCTAGGGATCAAGCATTTTTATGCGGATTTCTTGAGATTAAGATGTGGCTTTGTAATAAATTTATGATTTTATAAATTTATATGGATCCTTTTTGGTGCATTTCATAATTTGAATCAGGAACTGTGAATCAAATTCGAGTAAAAGATGAAAATCAGCTGTCAATATTTTCCCTATAAAAACATACAACGCATTGAAGACATTATTAGTGCTACTGTTTCCCTACTACTGATTAAAACCAACGTTATTATGGAGCGGCGACGTCATTTAAGCAGGGAAGAAATGCTCAGAGCCGTGGGAATGATAGAAGCTGGTTCCCGGCAACGTACTGTGGCTTTAGCTCTGAATACAAGTCAGAGTGTTATCAGTCGACTTTGGACACGTTACCGAAGCACTGGTACCGTGGCTGAGCGCCATGGAGGACGGTATCGCTGCACCACACGGAGACAAGACCGATACATTCAAATCTTAACTCGAAGAGCTCCAACAATAACCGCCATGATGTTAGCCGTGAGGCTTCATCACTCTTCAGGGAACTTAATTAGCGACCAAACAGTCAGAAACCGCTTGCATGAAGTGAACCTTCATTCCCGAAGACCGCTACGGGTACCACCTATAGCAATGCACAATCGTAGGATTCGATATCAATGGGCTCTTGAACACAGAAATTGGGCAGAAGAACAATGGCGTTTCGTGTGCTTTTCTGATGAGTCTCGTTTTGGTATGAGACCGGATACAAGACGTATACGACACTGGAGAACCCCTGGACGCCAACAGCGATTAAAATCCTGCCAGGAAGTCCATCCTTATAGTGGTGGAACCATCATGGTATGGGCGGGTATTTGGATCGGCGGAAGAACTGAGTTGATTTGGATCAGAGGCAACCTCAACGCTCAAATTTATGCTGAGACGATTGTATCAGACGTCATCGTTCCTCTACAAGTGCAAATCGGTCCCTTATTTCAGTTAATGCATGATAATGCACGACCGCACACCGCAAGAGTTGTAAGACAGACTCTCGCCGCAGCTAACATCAATGTCCTGCCCTGGCCTGCTCAGTCGCCAGACTTGAACCCGATTGAGCATGCATGGGATATGCTACAGAGAAGAGCTCTGCCGAATATGGAGGGTATCCAGTCGCAAGAAGACCTTTTTTTGTTGTTGCAACGAACATGGGCGGCCATTCCACAGCGTGATTTGGATGAACTCATTTTGAGTATGCCAAACCGATGTTCTTGTGTTGTTAGTGTTCGCGGTAGAAACACGGATTATTAATTGTTTAAGTTACCCAATAAAATTTTAAAGAAAACTGTTATTTCAGTCTTTTTTTCGAACTTTTGTGTTAGTGGTTCAAATGTCAAAAATCCCTTTATTAGGAAAATGGCTAATTTCTTTATTAATGCAAAGGTGACTTGGTTTATCGTTACTGTGACAAACGAAAACACTTTATTTTATGAATCCTTAAAGAAAATTTTAATTAATATCAATCAGGAGAAAAGTTATTGCAAAAATATATGTTGATCCCTAGACACTTTTGATGTGTGTATTTCGAATATTTTTTTCGAAGTCACAAGTGCCAGTTACTTTTCTAGCGGTAATTTCCTTAAAGGCTTGTAAACTTTTGCCGGAGATTTATTAATTTTGGCCATTTACATTAGACAAAGACAAAATTCATATACTCAAAGTGATATGCTAGAATCGATCTCCACCATTAAAACCCCTTCGTTGGATGACGTTTTCGATGGTTTTTTGTATTTGTACAAATACATACAATCAATCACTTTGACATAAGCCTAGACATTTATACCGGTTCTTAACCGAATTCTGTCGTATCAATTAATTATTTTTGTTGTAAACAAACAATATTTCTCCGTTTTGGCCTTTTTAGTGCCCAACCCTAATTATATCTCATCTAATCTGATCGGTGTACCTTCAGTTAAGCTGTTTGACGCACGAGATACCATATACCTGATCAGATTACACATGTATGCACCATGTTCAACACCTGCATACTGCAAGCTACTACTAAAAATGAAGTATTATTAATATCATTGTCAGTAATTAATTTGTATGATTAAATGTTGTTAGAGGTTTATGTGATAACGACTCGTGATGAACATATATAGGGTTATTCGTAATACGACGGCAATCCATTAAGGAGATGTAGGGGAGGTCATTTGCAACTAAATGATCAATTATGACCCCTATGCAAATGTCAACCATTTTCCAGTTATATGACATTTCAATTTTTTTTTAAGATATCTGGTATCTTATTGTATCTCGTTGGATAGCTGAGAAGTTGGACATATTTTTGGAATGTTCTGTCTATAAAGTATATCGCATGTTTTTTTTGTTGATTTTTTTAAAAACTTTGCTAGTAACTAGGAATTTCTCCTGTATTGTGGATGCGTTTACAAACATTTAAAGTAACATACACACAAACAGCCAGACCCGGAACAACTACTTATTTATTTATTTATTTTTATTTATTTAACCATTTATGTACACACTTATATAAACAGACAAGAAGAAAAAAAACAGAAAAATAGGTACAAAGGTGATGCTTATTTCTAATGAAATCTCTTCCAGCATACCTGCGATAGGATAGCAGATTTAGAGATGTAGACACTGACTACTTGTAGGTCATACAAATATTTTTTCCGTGCGGGCTCAAACCCGCGACATGCAGCGCAGCAGTCAATCGCTTAACCACTGCGCCAACCGTGCCGTCAAATTCAACCAAACCAAATAACTTGCAAAAAAATTAAAATTGTGTGCTCCGATTTAAAAAATAGTAAAGATAATTGTCATTAATTTATTGCTTGTGATGTATTGAAGTAGAAGCAGATAATAATAATTTAAAAAAATCATGCATTGTTTTTTTTAAATAAATTTCCAACTTTTATACTGCCAAAAAATATAAAATTACTCGGAAATCGTTGACATTTGCATATGGTCATAACGAGGTAATTTGGTTGCAAATGACCTCTCCTACATCCTCTTAATGTATTGCCGACATATTACCAATAACCCGGTATACATTTTAGTAGTTTCCCGGTTTATATCAGTCGGCTAAACATTATACTGAAATCTTAAGTACCTAATGATTTATTTAACAACTAGCTGTTGCCCGCGATTTCGTCTGCGATCCACGATGAGAAGTAGCCTATGTGATTTTCCAGGCCATGGTCTACCCATGTGCCAAATTTCATACAAATCCGTTCAGCCGTTTTAGCGTTAGCATCTTCCGTCAGATGTGAACCGACCCTTAAAGCGTTACAAACAAATAAACAAATGAACTCACTTTCGCATTTATAATCTTACTGAGGATACTGGTCCTCTTCTATTCATCGCCAAACCAAAATATTCTAAGACAATATTTGATTGCTTAGAATGGAATAAATCTCGAAGATTATAAATAATGCGATGTGATGGCCTTTTATAGTCTGCTGCATGAAGACTTTTAATTTCTGAAAAAATATAAAGTTATACATAATCAGGAAACCTCCTTAGTGAAGGCCAAACAGATATCCTTTAAACTAGTTTCTCTTTTTGTCTCTCCTTCCAACAGGTACAACGATGTTTAACGGCGAGGCAGTGTCCCTCCCCTCAGGCGCAGCAGTACTTCCCCCAGTTACTCCAACCCCGACCAACCCTGCAACCGCAGGTCAGAAACCCACCAAGTTCTCACGCGAATCCTTCGAGGAAATGAAGCAATCTCCAGGATTGAAGAGTGGAGACATGAAGGATCCCCTCAACTTCCTCGACCCACTGTGGAGTCTGAAGAAGAAGTGAGGTTTATCATTCGTTCAATCGTTCGTGAATGATGTTTGTTGTTTGATGACGTCAGTGAACACAGAGGTACGCAACCCTCGGCCCGGTTTCATGTATTTCGGATCTCACGTATAAAGAGTATTACTTAGTATAAAAATTTGACGTTGGATGAAGTTCGCCTGTATTGTTGCGGCCACAGGAAATAGTAGGTTGAGTATCGCTGATGTAGGTAGAGCATGCGGACATTGGACAAAATTATGTTCGTGATTTTCTTCGCCTCTCACACGAAGTGCCGAATATGTATTTTAATGTTTTAGGTGTTAGTTACTTAATCATTGTTATTTAAATGTTCTTTGTATATCTTTTTAAATTGTAATAGTATTCATACGAGCGATGTTTTAGTATTCGATACGTATTCAGTTTTAGGCATGAGATGAGATATTCGAGGTTCTAAAATATAAATTTAAATATTCCATAAATTACGCGTATTCTTAATTTATTTATATTATTATGTAGATAGGTTTATAATTCGCTCTTAGTTTGACATTAGCATATTTTAATTATCACAAAACGTTAAGTATCACAAATTAGTATGAGTGGAATGTTGATAACGTGTCTAAATCAAGAGATTTTCAATTCGGTTGGCTTTATATTATCAATATTTTGTTAATCATTGATAAAATTAATATTGTAAGTATGTGATTTTGCGAAAATACCAACTGCATAGAAATAAAAAAGTTTGATACTTCGCAAAGCGAAAAAATCTAAATAAATTGCTAATACTATTAATGATGAAAGGGTAGAAAAATTGTACGATAAGCACCTAGATAACAAACTCGAGCTTTGCCCCGCGTCCTAACCAAAAAGATCGTTCGCGCGAATACGCGATCGCCGTGTTCATATGTCACTCATTTGTTTGGAAAACCGGCAGGCGCTCTCTGTCGACGCGACCACGCGTTCTAGTTCGCCGAACAAAATGAAGCCGACGATCGCATACTCGCGCGATGAACGTGTTGGGTAGGACGCGGCATTAAGTTTGCCAGGGGCCGTACTATGACGTGTTAACACCAACATGATTCCGTTGCGAAAAGGTGATAATGCTATCGGTCATGTATAGCTCAGTCTCTCTTTAACGCTGGAACAATGATGGAATTAACACGTCATAGTACGGCCCCAGGTGCTAACTTTTCCAAAATATTGTGGTAATGCCTGCGTCGCACTATTAGACCTGCACCCTAACTACTTGAACACATTATCAATCACAATCTGAATCATTTTGAAGGATATTGCTAATCCATTGCTTCATATGTTCGAAAAATTTGTCTGTTGAACAACGTAAATAACGCAATGAATATTGTTGAACTGTCAAAATGAAAGCCGTTCCTAGTGTTAGTGTGTGCAATTATTACGCCGGTTTCCAAGACAAAATTAAATACTAATCTGTCGCGCACTTTTGACGCGCGTTCTCTGCTCTGGTAACCGGATCTTATGGTATTTTTTAAATTTTTTGAGAACCCTGTTAGCCCAACATTGCATAGTTTTATTTATCAGTTAGATTTCTTTTTTTATCGGGACTTCAACATGATATTATAATACGACATAATGGAATTAAGTAGTTGGTAATTCGAAGAACGGATTCTGTATTTACAACCCGAAGTGATCAATAATAGTTAATACTATTATCAGTTTTTGCATTATTATAAATGACTTCTGTCATTCATAATAGTGATACAGGCTTCTGATGAAAGTTTTTGTGTTTTTATTTGATGGAAATGTTATTGTGGATGCGTGGCATACTGACAGACTATTACCAAATCAAAAATTAATCAAAGTGTCAAATAAAAAGATATTGTTGAATGCATA
The DNA here is from genome assembly GCA_937001585.2 of Brachylomia viminalis. NCBI lineage: Eukaryota > Metazoa > Arthropoda > Insecta > Lepidoptera > Noctuidae > Brachylomia > Brachylomia viminalis. The sequence continues at coordinate 4,519,126 of OW443301.2, forward strand.
CCCTTCTCCTTTTTTTGAAGACGGTTAATAAGTCGCAAATATACATAAGTTAGAAATTAAGTTGTTTCAATTTTTAATAATACTCTTGTTAAACCATTTCTTTAATAATCTATTTTCAATGTTCTCTTTTAAACGCGCTTCCACTCTTACCCCGGTACTCAGAGTCGTTACTTAAAATTAATTAATAATTTACTATAACTGTCCAGTATAAATTGGAAAGCTGTCAGTCATAAGTATGTCAGATTGAAAACGTTTCAATCTTGGTGAAATGTGCCAAGATATGGTGGTTAATCAAAGTTAATGATTGATTAATTTCAAGTGACGTCTCTGAGAGCGGCAGTTAGTAAGGCTCAATTATTTAGATGGCAAGCGTTTACACGTTTTTGCTGAAGTGTATTCGTGGTCTCGATAAGTAATACGACTAAACATAAAAACATGTGCAGGCACCTGTCATCTGAACTCAGCTGTAGAGTATTTATTAAACATTTGTCATGTTTTCCAGTTAGCAGTAAACGGTAGATATTAATTACATTCCTATTTTAATTTTATTATAATTAATATACGCACGCATTTTGGGCTACAGGCATAATTTAATAAATCTAGAATGTTGTTGCATTGATGCAGGTGATGTGTGTTGAACGGAAAATATCAACATTGTCTTTTTGAGTAGGTGCGATACTAACTGTAAAGCAGCTAAATTGTTTATTGTAAGATACACTAATTCTAGTTATTTGAATTTTCATACATTTTAATAAAAGTTGATTTTGTATTATTAATATTATAAGGTGCAACGAATATTGATGAATTTAATATGTGTAGTTACTGATATTCATTGCATACTCAAATAAAATAAATTGGACTGAGATATTCTTGTTTTATTGTTAACAACTCATTTAAATATCTTCGAATTGTGATATAATCGCTTAGCTCATATCTTATCTCGGATTCCGATTTGCGAAGACAGATATTAGCTACTTACTGGGCTGATCCCTGAGTGGACTACTTGCGTGATTGGTAGGAAAATCCTGAAGAAAAACTTGAGGAAACTAGGAAGTGGTTCCGCGGTAGGGCGCATCTTATCGCGGAGCCTGCGGGCCGCGCGCCGCCAGTCCGCGTCGCGCTGTCGCCGCAGCACCACGTGTCGCGTGTAACACAGGCCGAACCGCGCAAGCGCGAACGCGATCGCGACGCACCAAAACATTACAAAAAAAAAATCACGCCACCCACTTGCCAACGAAAAGTGACAGTGACGTTTCGGGGGAGCACGGTGACAATAACACGCATTCGTATTATGTAGTTTAAAATTTTATTTACGTGATAGTGAGAAATTTTCAGTGGTACGATCAACTGGTGAATTTTGTGCGATCGATAGTTGTCGCAGTGGTTGTGTTCTTGGTTCCGAGGATGGATGGTAGCCCGGCGGGGTAGGCGTGATGATGCGCAAGGAGATCGCCGGCGTGCCCGGCGGGACCGAGTTCTCGCTGGATGCGTCTGACTGCATCACGCTAAAGCAGATCCTGCAGGCCTTCAACTCGACTATCAGCGAGGAGCACGCCTGGGCGCTGTTCTACCAGGCGGCTCGCGCCTTCCAGAAGTGCCTGACTGACGGGCCCACCTGTTACTTGGTGACGGAGCCCAGGCATGTGCTACTGCATAAGGACGGTACCGTACATCCCAGCACGCTGACGCATCCAGGAGGTCAGTACTATATCTTTTTATTCACACTTTAGCTGACCCTGTGATGAACACGGATACTTTATAATTTTATGACAAAATTATTGATGCCTAAAACTATTGTTTATCGGAAACGTTAATAAGGACTTATCACCAAAGTAAAACAGTGATAAGAGCAGTAAAGGACCTAGTTAATGATTTATTTATTCTATTGCATAAACACCCGCTATCATTGTGAAGCAGTCAGCAATTCCACCTAATCACGTTTTATCAGGGAGGCACAAAATCTTTGGCAAATTAGTGACCTTGCGTTATCAGTGAAGTTGCATCGGCAGCTTGAAGCACCTATTGTTTCTAATTAGTAATTACCTACTTGTAATTATTTAAATCAGTCCGTTTTGTGATTACATGTGACTTATCAAGTTCACTAACACAACGCATTACTGATAAAAATGCTGAACAAATCTCATTATTTTTAGCCATATTGTTTTTTTTACGATAAAAAATCCAATGACCAGTCCATTTCAACAGTGATTATACTGATATTAAAGTCCACATCATGTGTAAGCATCGAAAGATAACCTTCTATATCAAAATTTCAAATTATTTCCTCCACCTTCCTGCACAACGTAGGTATAGTCAACTTCGCATCAATGGCAACAGCTTAATCTTGAAAGCGTCTTTATTCCCCATCAGTAAGGGCGGTTTTCGTAGCGTTAGATACTATTGACGGCGGTTGACCGCACCAACCCGGAAACATTGGCGTCCGATACTCAATAATTGTAGCATGCTAATAATTATGCTCAGGATAATTAAGATAGCAGAACTTGGCATAAAACCTCCATGGACGCTATCGGAACATTCTTAGTCCGTATCAATGCCTTCATCTATATTTTACGAAGAGCTATAATACGATAAGTAGTACCTATAACGTCTTGGAATTTCTTTATTGAAGAAACTTATTGATTGGATTAGCTTCGGACAGCGATTACATTGAGCAGAATGGTCGTGCTATCTTCATACCAATTAGGTACACCTAATGAATGGAAGGAATACAGCGTGAAACCTTCCCTTGTAAGAAGTTTGTTGGCATTAGACGGGCTGCCAACCTGTTATTGTTATTTAGACTTCAGTTCTGGACCTACCACGTGAACCACGTCGCTATTTATGTGAAAGGTATTTTTTTTTATTTGCATCTAGCTGAACCTGACATAGGGATTCGACATTTTTGCTTCCATCAATCATCACATTCTCTTCCGCTGTCACTTCTATAAGTTTATATCGGAATGCCCCACAAAATTCGTCAATTTAGAAACAATTTCTGACCCACTAAATTACAAAAGGCCTGCAGCCACGATGTTATTTTTAACCCTGAAATCCACCATCAGAATCTACGTGGGCGAAGTAACCCTACATCAAGTAAAAAGTTCAATTATAAGAACATTACTGCCAAACTAGAATATTTGTCAGTCATTGCTCCACTTATTATTGGCACGACATGCTTATGGGAATAAGTACCATGTTCAAATGAATAACTTAACAGAACCACTGGTCGATCTGCGCTTACTCATACGAGTTCCTTTTACGGCCGTTCCCCACGATTCACGTTTACGTTCTCATTATTATTTTAGTAACGTAGGTCCTCCCCTATTACGGCCGTTTTTATGTTCGTAGGTATTTTTGTTTACTTCAGAAGTTTGACCTGGTTACCTTGAACCGACTTTATCATACGGTATTGTAACTTGAAAATGTAGCTACATGAAAATAGTGATTAGTTTCGTAACTCTGTCTGTGTAGCTTTTGTGACATCTAATACTTCATACCTACTTGGTAAATCCAAAATTCTGTCTGTTTGTTTGTTACTTCTAAACACATTAACTACTAAACAATTTTCAACCAAATTGCAGCTTTGTGCCCAAAAAAGCGTAAACAAGAATCAGAAAAGAATATACACGGTGACATTTGAATCACAGTTTTGCTAGAACAAACGTTGTTCAGACCATGGTCTACTACCATTCTACAGCATCAAATATGTTAAACAATCTCTCAAATTAGTTCACAAATTAATCTTATGTTGCTCAAACGTGTAATAATGTTTGAAACATTAACCGTAACATCAAAGTACTCATCACGGTAGCGATATTGCATTCAAGACGCGAGCGCCACGCGTCGCAGCCGCAGTGTCTGTGTAACGATAATCCCGACATTTTTAACATTGCCTTTATTGTGTTTTTTTAGAAAACCAATGACGTTTTTTTTTCTATTGGATGCTATAGAATGGTTGTAGACCATGTTCTGAAAAACGTTTGTTCTAGCAAAACTGTGATTCAAATGTCATCGTGTATATTATTATGTTACTTTCTATCAGGATACATGATGTTATAGTAGTATTTCATCAAAGAAACACTTGACCGGAAGATCATGGGTTCACACTAAGAACCGTTTACTTATGTATAAAATCGCTAGTTGAGTGCTAACAGGATTAGCAATGCGTCGTCTTTCCATGCGTTACTAACAGGTTTCATTCAAAACGTTCGTGTATGCAAGTTAACTTCGCGTTAAAAGATTATTGGCCACTTTTAAACTGTACCTGTGCACATACTGAAGAAACATTTACTAAATAACCCGCGTACCTACTCACTTTCAATAAAGGTAGGTACATACTTTCCTGAAAGTGTAAGTCTATCTTCATATTCAATACGACAGAACAGCTGTATCGAATAACAAATGCCTAATCAAAATCTATTGAAAACGAGTCCACTGTCATCTCATATGTCCCGGGTAACATTTCATGTAACGCCTTCACACAAATAGTCGGTTCCAGTGATTGTAAGGTGTCATGTGACAATTTCCATGTATCTAGAATTCTAGACCGAATAGCGCATAGGCACTGCACATATTTGGACCACATGCGCTTAAGATGGGAGGTCTTCTGCCCTCCCAAGATAGTGTTAGAATCTGTTGGAACATTTTTGGATGATGAAGTAACTGTTTCATCATCATCACGCCCGTAAATAGCCACTTTTGTCTATGGTACCGGTGGTCCTGAAGGAATATTACCATTTTTGCCAAAACAATTGGTGATCGTATTAATCATTAAGGCGTTACAAACACGAAAGGTGCTGCTGCTCATCCTCGTGACTTCAATACTTGGTGACTTTTTTTGACATTTACAACAGAAAAGAGGGAGGTTTTTTTATTGCCAATCTCGCTGAAAAAAAAACTATGCAAAGCAGACCTTGTAAACGAAATGGGAAAACGCTAACAAAGCCGCACAATATTTTCCAGACGACCTTTTCAGAACAAAACAGTTTCGTGCTGTATTATAGTCGTATTAATCACTCGCAGCTGGTCATAACCCTCGACTGTCAGTGTTGCCACACATAAAACATCGGGCCGCAGGTTGAGAGCCACTGGAGCGACCCGACAGAACCCGACACTTCCCGAAGTGCCCGACACCAATCATTACTGACAGCGCTCATACATTGTATTGCCTTGCAATTTAAGCGATTTTGCATGCATGTTTCTATTAGGCTATTTACCGCTGACCCATATTCGTCGAATGCTCACTAACAAGCCTGACTTTGTACGCTATAAGTGACAAGTTTTTCGAGATGTCAATCGATTTATTTATGTAATTGAGTCGAGTATTGCACAATCTGCTAATCGATTTTCCGACGTTAATTTAGTTTGTTTGCATTGTAGGTTAAGGAGTCAATTAAAGCATTATCATGGATTTTCTCGAGAATGTTGCGACCTGATTGTTGTGAAGGTGTAAAACTGTCGTCAATATTAATGTTGCTCATTATTGGAACACATTGTGAGTAGTTTGCTCCATTACCCTTGAGAGTGTAACCTTTTTCATCTGTAATGTTATGTAATTATGTGTCGTCCACAACCATAGGCAAAGAAAACAGCTAAGTCAATGAGAAATGCACTTCTGAATTTAAAAATATGTATATGTCGTAGGATAATTTGATACTTCGAATTTTCGCGAAAATCCTAGGGGTTTTGCGAAAACGCGGATAATTAGACATAGGCGAAAAATTATCAAATCTTACTGGACAAAGTCAGGACCTAACCTAACCTAACCAACAATAGAAGGGTATCTGGCGCTTGGCGGCCGCTGCCGCGGCACGCTCGCTTCGCTCGCTCGCCTTCGCGCGCTAATGGTCACTGTTCTAACCTAACCTAACCTAAATTTTTCGCCTATGTCTAATTATCCGCGTTTTCGCAAAACCCCTAGGATTTTCGCGAAAATTCGAAGTATCAAATTATCCTACGACATATACAAGGCAGAAATGAATACCACAGCTGTTACGTCGCATGTGCCCACAGAACGCTTTCTTTGGAACTTGATATGCTTTTCTTTCAGTTCAAATGTTAACATTTCAGAGAGAACTGCCTTTTTATTTATTTATTTATTTATTAAAACTTTATGCACAAGTAACAACTGTACAAAGGCGGACTTAATGCCTTGGGCATTTTCTACCAGTCTACCTTAGGGTGATGCAGAGACAATACGTAGCAGGTGCAAAAATAACTTAGAAAATATTTATAACTAAAAAAAAAAAATAAGAATAAATACATATATATACATACATACAACAAAAAAATAAACTAAAAACATTATGAGAGTTAACAAGAAAACCAACAACAACTTAATTCAGAGACGAATCTGCCAACTTCTTGCGTATGTGTTCTCGAACTTTCACTTTAAATGTGAACTGATTGGTTACCGTCCTGATATTCTGAGGGAGCGCATTCCAAAGGAAAACCGCCTGGACAAAGAAAGAAGACTTTATAAAACCAGAGCGATGAGAAGGACAACGAAGAAGACGATTATTTTCAGACCGAAGATTCTTGCTATGTGCAGAGCATAAATATTGACAGAGAGAGGTCAGATAAGAAGGAGAAGTGGGTTTGTGAAGGATAGCAAACAGGGTTGTCAAAGCCCTCAACGCTCTGCGCTGCCGGATGGGTAACCACTTTAAAAGCGATCGATGTGCGGATACATGATCGTACTTGCGGAGATTGAAAACGAATCGAATGCAGCTATTAAGAAGTCGGTCAAGTTTATTGAGGAGATCTGCATTCAGGTCATAGTAGCACATATCACCATAGTCAATTATGGGGAAGATTAGGGACTGTACAAGCATTGCCTTAATGTGTGATGGGAGAATATTTTTTAACCGATAGAGCGACCGCAACGTTCCAGTGACCTTCTTGCTCACAATCGCGACCTGCTTACGCCAGTCGAGGCAAGTGTCAACATGCAAACCCAGATCCTTGACGTCAGAGCTAAACGGAATCACAGTGCCATCAAAAGTAACAGGTGGCACCGTTAAACCATGCAGCCTCCTCAAGCTATAGGGGCTCCCCACAATGATAGCCTGACACTTGCTTGGGTTAACCGCCACCCCAAAACGATCAGACCAGTTTTTGACAACACGTAAATCCCGATTTAGATCCTCGACCGCACGGGTTAAGCTGTCAACACCTGCCTGACAGTAAAGCTGTAAGTCATCAGCGTAGAGATGATACGCACACTGAAGCAGGGAAGTTATGAGATCTATAAAGATAGAGAACAGAAGTGGAGATAAAATGCCGCCTTGTGGGACGCCAGTTTCCAGATCGCACCAGCTGGAGTTAGAGTCACCAGCAAGAACTGATTGCTGACGCCCCCGAAGATAGGAAGAAAACCATTCCAAACACTCGGGAGAGACCATGCGATAGGAGAGGATGGATAAAAGGACTTCATGACTGACGGTATTAAAAGCATTTGAAAAATCGATCAACACTAGAACCGTAACTTTAGTGTCTTCCATTCCTCGCCTTATATCGTCAGTCACTTTGAGGAGAGCAGAAACGGTACTGTGCCCGGGTCTGAACCCAGATTGGAGCGGACTGATGAGAGAGTTTTTGTGAATGAAGTTGGAGAATTGTTTATGTACACAGGCCTCAAGTACTTTGGACAAAAAGGGAAGGATGGAAATTGGACGAAAGTGACTAAGAAGAGTGGGATTAGGGATTTTTGGTAGTGGTCGAACATGGGCTTTCCGCCACAGGGAAGGGAAAACACCGGAGAAACGGGAGAAGTTAACTATATGGGAAATTGCAGGAAGGAGCTGATCAACCACTGTCACGATCATGTATCGACTGATGTTATCACAACCAACGGCTTTGGATTTGATGGATAGGATAATCTTTTTGATCTCTCCCGGGTCGACTGGGCTGAAGGTGAAGGGGGTAATATTGGGTCGCGTCAGACCAGCAAGGTAGTCAAGAGTTTGACATTTGGTTGGATTATCAAGGGTGGGAACAGTAGAGAAATGACGATTTAGATCGTCCAAACCAAATGTGCTAGGAAGGTCTGAATGTCGCGACTTGCCGATACCTAGAGTTCCAAGGAATTTCCAGATATCAGGAGGAGAAGAAGAAGTGATGTTACTAAGAATGTGGCGGCGTTTAGCGTTGCGTATCATCTGATTACAACGATTGCGAGCAGTTTTGAAGAGGCTCCAATTATCATCTGACCGATCCCTTTTTATGCGAGTTGATATGACTACATTATCACACCCTAATTTTTATCACTAATTGGTTTATTCCTCACAATTGCACCTGTGATTTTGAGCTGATTGAAAAACAACCGGTCTTAAGATTTTGTCTTCGATCTAATTTTGCGTGAAGCCTAAAAAATCTCCTGAATCACTTACTCGATTAGTCTGTACTGCAGTGCGGACAAAAAACTCTAAATACCGTACATTCAAGGTTATGCACAATATTTGGTGTTTAAAGTGCTAAGTGCTGAGTAGACGACAGAAACGTTTCAATGCCTGACGTCGGGCGTTGTCAGGCTAGTTACTGAAACAATAGCGTTGTTTGTATTGATCGCTGCTTCGTCACGCGAGTGTTAGGTAATTATTTAAAGGGTCATTAATTAGATTGATTACATTTTGGCGATTATTTTCAACAATTTGGAGAGGGGTCTGTAGATCGATTAGATTGATAGATATAATAGATAATGTGGATAGTCTTCTAGATTTTGTGTATGACTTTAAAGTTGGTAGGTAATAAGGATTTGTTTTTTTTTTGTTTCAATTTGTGTCGCTTTAAAACTCTTACTTATGAATTTATGATCAATATCTGGTAGGTAATCGCTCCATCTATAATACTAGTATTCAGCTGCCTCTGGTTAGAGTGGCATTCCACCCCAACACAGTTGGCAAGAGGCTAGGCTAAGTTTAAATAATGTTCTGAAGCAACAAACTTACCCGATCCACTGTAAGTTTTAATAGTTTTTAATGCGGTCTTTAAACTAAGTTTTCTTAAGAGTTTACTGGACTCCTACTTTTAAAACTAGTGCAAGAAGAAACTCCGGTATCTATACTTCCGGAATATAATCTTCATAATAAATCAATTAAGTATTACAATAACGATTGAGTAGCTCAGGGGATGCACGCGATCTTATGTTGGCAGCACGGCATTTCATTGACACAATACTGTACAGCGATGCTCAACGTTTTTCCGCAACGTCCGCAACGCCCGCGCCCCATTGCGGACTTTGTCGCAGCGAAGTTCTGACATAAACGCCAATTTTGAATTGAATTATTTCGTTTTATGTATTTAGGGAGCGTGTGCTAAGGCTTAACGTGATATTTGGGGCAATCAAAGATAATCCATTTTACATGAGGGAGTTTCAGTGGAAATAATTGTCTGGAAAAGGTGTTTGGAATGAAGGATTGATTTATTGGTTTCCACTCTGATTATAAACATGTCGGTTTTCATGAATTAATTTTAAACTTAAGTATTATCCTAATTTTTATTGCACTTACAACAAATCTTATGTATTGTGAGTGCTTGTGCTCTCACGCATGTTTTCCGGAAAGGCTGTCTAGTTGCTTCTTCACGAACATAACCTAATCATCCAACGATCTACTTCAACCACTTCCAACAGTTGATCACCGCTGTACACTGAACAGTCAAGTGCAGCGTATCCTTAGTTTTTGCTAGCGGTATTCATGCGCTCGTATTGTTCTGTCAGAAGAACGTCTAACCCCACACGCGTGAGAAACAGGTCTCGGTCCCGGAAGGTCTCGAGCTACGATCAATCGAGACTTTTTACACTGCGTGTCAGAGAAATTACACACGTACAGCCGAATGAGCTATTTGGTATACAGGTAGCTTATTACTTGTGAGTGTACTGAGTAGGTATTCAGTACTTTTATATCAGTCTTTTAAATATGGCATAAGCTTTAAAAATAATAACGTCCAAAATAAGAATTAATATTAACAGTGTCTTGGAGGGGCTCCTGGGTAAGTATGAACACCCGTACGGGTCGGTCGATCATGATAAGCTACGGTTGCCAAGCCGGTCTGTGAATAGGTGACCATCTTTACATACTGAGATCTATCCGCGCCTCGGTAAGTACACTAAGCAGTCGGTCCCGTCTGTCATTCGTGGATCTTTGACAGTCGTTACGGGTCGTCAGAAGCCCGAAAGTCTGACAACCAGTCTTACTAAGGGGTGTCATGTTATCCAGTAACTGTTTGGTGGAGGTCAGATAGGCAGTCCCTCCATGTAAAATACTGGTACTTATTCAGCTGCATCCGGTTATACTGAAAGCCGACCCCAGCAGCGAAGTTGGGATGATTGGCAGAGTACTGGAAATATTAATATTTTTGCCTGTATACCAAATAGTTTATTCGCTTGTACATTTCTCTGTGCTGTGGGGAGTTTCTTGAACTGCTGTAATTAAAGGGGTGTGTAATTCTGCTAGTGTTTGCCAATTGATCGGATGTGATATAAATGGACTGGTTTAATGGGCATGTGAATTTTGGTAGGTGATTGAGGTCGTTATTAACCACAAGAATAAAAGGTCGAAATCGACTACCTTGCTATTAAGAGCGATAACAATTACGTAGGTATATTTTTTGTAGTTATGTATTGGAAAATTATAATAAGTATTCTTATCCGATCTGAATACATTCTCCGTTCATCTAAAAAAAAATGGCTAATTCGTTAGCAAAAAGGCTTCAATAATCGGGCTACTTACACAATAAAGGGCTAAGGCTGTCCTTTCTTAAAACTTTTTCATGTCTTTCAAAACTTTGACACACACAAAAAAAGTTAACCCTCAAATGGCTAGAGTGGGTCACTAAGACCCTTTCAATGGCGCTTATGACACCAAAAATAAACCGGATTATTGTTTAATACTGGGATAATATATATTTTACGGCCGCATAACTGTATTGTAACGATTTCTATTTTATTAGTAGCTGTTCTTACGGTGGACTACATTTTCTGCTTAAAACTGGCTATTTCTGTTATTTATTAGTATACGGTAATAGTTAATCATTATAACCTCAAAATTTGAGATGGAATGTGTTAAAAATAGTAACAAATGTAAGAAAAACTGTCTTGATTTATTAAAAACAGATTGAATGAACCGCATGATTAGCAAAGTTTATTTTATTCAAGATAAGTAGGTATGTATGCTAATTTATTTGGATTGATTGGTGATAAATGGTCATCGTAGCCTGCAGCAACGTTTTTGGGTTACAAATACCTACCGATATCTACAGTAATTGCGAATATTTCCATTTAGAACGCAACTGGTTGGTGGCCTGTGCTTGTTCCCAAAATATGTCTTTAAGCACTTGATTAGTATTGATACTACATTAATGAAACGGTGTTAGAATGTGTGTCGGACATCGAGATCATGTAGGTATGATTTTCGTTCAAATATTTTTCTCTTGTCGATTTGAAGTACCTAAAGAAATATAAATTCCGGTTTCGTCCCTAAATCAATTAAAAAGAAGGCCAATATAGCCAATGATAGCCACATTTAAATACCATTAGCAATTTATTTCCCAAAGATAAAATTAATTTCTTGTCGCCAATAAATTACAGGATTCCATCTCAGCAAAAAGCATGGCGGTTTCTTTTAACGTTCGCTACAAAAACCGACCAACATTGGAATCCTTTTTGTGAGGTCAATAAACAGAACTGCCTTCCTCGGAACGGCTTCCGAACATTAAAAAAACTTACAATAGAAATTAACGGGACGATTTTCAACCTTAACACCTTGGCATACAGCCGACTTTTTTTGTATTTACCTGCCTCTTTCCTGGAATAGAAGTGTCTACAGGTAGGTAGGCTCTCAAGGGAGTGAATGACATTCGAGTCGACACGTAGCGTGATGTAATTGAACATCGGCCAAAAACATACAAATGACCTATTGAAGCAATGAACTGGTTGAAATGGAAATGCTTGCAAATAAGTAATAAAGAAAATTGGTTCAAATTGTAGCGCAAACAGGTTAAGAAAAAAAAGTAAAATAGCTCAGAACGTACGGGCGATAAACGTACGCACTAAACTGACTTGGGAATCTTGCAATAAAATCGAAAGAATTTTTTGTAATTACAAGCGTGTAATAAACTTGGTGCAACTTTGTGTTTAACCCTTGGGGATGTAATTTTTTTTGCCTTTTACTGTTTATTTCTGCATACAACGTTGTGAATAAAATTGCACGCACAAAATAAATACGTCAACAAAGCGTCGAAGTGTTGATATTCGCTGAACGAACGTTTGCTTTCGATGGGTCTGCAAATATTCTTCGAAGGTGTATTACCTAGTAATTGTAGGGAATTTTATGTATTCTCTCTGGAAGAGTTTCCTTAGTCTTTTTATTCACTGTTTTCTTTCGGGATTATGCCAAAATTTAAATTAAAACATAGGTACACTGACAGCTCAAACATTTTGAAAGTCAAACACTTGGTACCTTCCGTGGCAGCTTACGGGTTAATTGTAGGTAAACATCATCAATAATGCAAAATAATAGTACCTTCATAAATCTGTCAACATGACGGGTGTCGATCGGTTAAGACTGTTTTCCATATATTAAATATTATCATTATAGTAGTGATCGACACTAAAGATCTATCATAAAGATACCAGCTAATTTTACTAGGCCAATAACAACTGCACTGCGATGAATTCACGGAATTGCAGATATCGATCGTAAGTTCATAACAGCGCAAATTAACCTAGGTTAGTTTTTCCAGTAGTAGGTATTGAGTCAACGCTACAAAATCGTTTATGTTGCAGTGTTACTCCGATTTAACTTACTTCATTACTCCAATGAAGTTTGATTAAAAAGCTCTCAATCAATACTAGAAAGTCAACAGGGTACCGTCCATTGTAATAAAATTCATGTTTGCTGGTGTCCACTGGCTTCAACAATGTGATCGTGGTCGCACGACTTCGTGACCCGACCACACTCGACCTCAGCCGAACTAAGAGGATGACACCGCCATCTATTGTGAAAAGGTAGAAATTTCTTGCCATTGAAAAAACTTTTTGCGCTTCTTAGTTGCAAAGGGATTTTGAATAGCATATTTGATACTTTGGTATTTTTTCGTCGCGAATTTTTTAGGTCTTTCTAGTAAATTTTATAATAGAATATAGGTTATGAGATCAGCTAGTAAAGCATACTGTAAATGAGTGGACAGACCTGCTTTTATCCTTGAAAAGTTCATAGTTTGCACCAGTAGTTTCAGTTGTCGTTGCACGAACTTCGTGATGAAGATGAAAGACTTTCTTTACGTCTCTGGTTTAGATTCGGTAGGTACATCGTTGGTAGAAACAACTGCTTATTATGGCTGTATCTGAGTCTGTGGGGTACCTAAGTCATTTGTGTAACACACATAAAATGACAATTGATCACAATTCCCTTCATTTTGGCAGTTCAGACACTTTCATTGCGTTATTTACGTTGTTGAGCAGACAATGTTTTCAAACCTATGAAGCAATGCATTATTTTCTTCAAAACCCTTGGATTGTAATTAAAGTGTGTTGCGCAATTAGGGTGCTGATCTATGAATTAATAACTTAAGCTGCTGTATTTATGCTATCCACAGCATAATAAACTAACAAACAACAGCTAAATTACTTTACAATTTACAAACGCATCAATAACAAAAATATTTTTGTTTATGAAAAGCTAAATTGTTTTGCTAACTGACGTTTAAATAATGTAGTTTGTACGTTAATAAAACAATGGCTGAACGCCTGGAGGATCAATTGTTTGAACAGCTTTTGTTTCCACTCAAATAATAGCTTACCCACAGGTACTTTTTGTGATGGTAGGTACCTACTTGGTACTTATGAGTTGGTACATTTGCATTACAATATTCGTGAGCGCTTACGTTTGCGAGCGTACTTAAATTGATGTTTTATACATGTGAGAATAAAATGATAAGTTCGATGTTTATGTTGTACTTACATTTATAAAAATGAGGAAATAATACATTACAGACACAACTTTTCAAACGCTTTTAACAATTTAATTATTTTGTTCTTTTAAAGTTTTTCGACACTTTTAACTAGTCTTATTACTTTTGCACGTGCCCTAAGAATATTCACTAAGAACTGATTTGTTTGAAACTACTAATAGTCCCAAGAAATTTCTTTGTAAGTTGTGTAACAAAGTTATTAATAATGTAGGTACATATTCTGTCAATAACAAAATTATAGTATAGTTAAAATCTCGCTGCAGACTTGGTCATAAATCATAATCGGAGTAGGGATGTGCGCTAGTTGCGCGCGCTCAAGGCCATTATCGATAACAGAATCATTAAGGTTATCACGTAAACATACTGCATTCATTAAGTATGCAGGGTAACTAATGAGTACTAATGTGTTTTTACGAGACTTCCTTCTCGTAAGAACACATTAGTATCCATTAGTTAATTCTATAAACAGAAGGTAATTATATAAAAACTAATATGTTTTTACGTTCTTAATTACATAAAAAGAGGGTAATTAACAAATATGTTTTTGTCTCCTTTGCTACCCGCTAGTTGCGCCGTGCTATTAAGTATAAATAAATCGCTACAAAAATTAATTAGAATATTCCTATTTTGGATTACAAGAGTGACACAATGGCTTTTCAAAGTAACGTTTTACCTGTTGGCGACAACATTGCTGTTTAATTTTCTATTTTTAGTTTTATATATACGTTCTTTTGTTTATATATTTAATATGCTTTGTAGTAAATTTGGTAATAAAATAAAAATAAATGTGTATTTATTTCTATCACCCATTTATAAATATATAAAACTATCGATATCACTCATCGACTGCAGTAATACACAGGACTACGTGTGGGCGTGGCCTGCCCATAAGGCCCGTGAGTGGGAAAGAGAGCGAAACACTCGAATGATTTATGACCGAGTCTGCAGCGAGATTTTAACTATACTATAGTTTTCGTCGACTGAGTCCTGTTTCGCAGAAAAGATAAGTCTCATTACGTATTTCCCGATTCTTGGATAAACATTGTAACCTATTTATGTACCTACACTTAATTAGTTTGTTTTATGAAACTGGGTTGTTGACAAACAATTTGATCATACAGACTACTGAGTTGTCACTAAATATTTTTTGTTTACTAGCATGACAATATTAGTCTACGAATTTTACGTTGTAAAACGCTGTGTAGACCAGTCTACACAGCGTTTTACAAGACACTAGTGACGTAGTTTGTCAGTACCTACAGATTATAGAACACCAACTTTCCAACCTTCAGTTTCTGAAACATTGAAACGAGTCTCGTATTGGTAAATATAATGACAAAAAATTTCAAAAAGCTTGATAATGTTGATCAAATAAACACTAATCAATTTGCGCTTTTATAATTTGTAACGTAGCGATACCTATAATCGTGGACTTCCACGTTCACGTCATGGCCTCGGCATTACGATTAAACACAGGTAAGTAAGTAAAATGTATGGAAATAATATATATGACGACGCCTTTTAAATGTCCGGCCACAGTAACGTTATTTATAACGTGCACGTATGTACATTGTCCATACATGTGATGGACGTGGACAACCACGATAATATCGTGACATTAGAAATTCTAGAGGCGCACTGACAGTTAAGATAAGCCAAGAAATTAAATTAATACCAACAGTACTTATTCTTAACTTGTTTCCTAAAGCTTTCCATTGTGATAGTAAAGTGCAAGTAGTATTTATATACTACTTCATCTACATCTTAGGATGGGGTGTCGACGTCTTTGCATAGCCAAGGTCGATCGATACGCGGCCAGCACGTGACGTCACGTGCCGCCATTTTGGAACGTGACGTCACCCTTCTGTAAATAAAAGCCTTTCAGGAACGTTATGGGAATAGTATTAGTAGTAGGCGAGATTTTACGCTATGGGGGAAGCGGCAGGTTGCCCGCGTAGTTTCTTACGTGTTTTTATAATTTGCAGGTCAGTGTCAGGTTGTATGTTGAACAAAATATAGGTAATTCGCGAATGTAACAAGTATGTATTTACAGAACCTGGCGCTTCCACCATAAGTTTAGCGCCGAAGGTTGAAATAACGATCGATTCGATCTGGAATATTCCAGATGGAAAAGACAATTTATTTCAACCTACGACTTCGTAGACATAGGTAGTATACTACGTCTGCGAAGTCGTATGTTTTGTATGTTGAAGGTGCATACTTGGCAAGATGCCAATGAGGTAGTATGACGTGGCGAGAAATTTTATGTTTTACGGTGCTGAAGATAATTCATAGCCGGAAATACCATAAACGTATAAAATGGACATAAAATAGTTCTGCTACCGATACGTTTAAAAGTGTTTAATTGTAAAACGTTGTTCTTATTATAAGGATTATGGGACCTCGCGTTGCAAACTTATTAATATCTATTTGGAACCTCAAAGCTTAGAAGTTTTGAATCGTTGCAAAACTTGTACTCCTCAGTGAGATCCTTGAATATTCGACAAATGTGTTCAACAGTTTAGTAGGTAAGTATCTGCATATTCTGTTCGACTGAAGGTTTACCTACTTATAAACTTAGACGAACTATACTTAGTGCAACGTGGGCGTCGCGTGATCTCACATATTTCCTGTCAATTGGATTACTAACTGCACACTCACTTTAAGGGCAAAGACACACTTTTCTCCCTCTTGAGTAGTTTGTTTTACTGAGATATTGTTTGCAAATCTAAAAATACCTCGAAGCCATTTTTTAAAAATTTAATGAGCCTAAATTTATATTCCAGCATTCTACCATAACTGCTCACATGAATGCTACTCAATAGCTTGTTTCTGGCAGTTTCAGTTTGAAGAAGGATTTCGTGCGGTTTTCTAAACACTTCGAAAAGTGTATTTCTACCTAAAACTATCGTTATGCGAACTCTTGATACAAGAGGTACATTCACAAAACAAAATAAACCACCAATCAATGGACAAGTTTTTCTCCATCCTCCATAAATTATAACTCGCCAGTAATGTGCATAGCTCCTAAGTTGAAGGCACGCGTCCAGCACTCCGACCGGTTGCTATCGCGTCGCGCGCAATTACGCGATCGATCAGAATCCTTCCTTATTTGCTGGGACATCCCTAGAGGTACCATAAATGCAGTAAAAGTTAATTGTACCTGATAATTCATTACCGTCCTACATGATGGAGTTTTTGTAAGGAGAAAAACTTGAACAGTGGTGCCGTCAAACACCATCGGAATATAAGATGTTTCTTCGTATTCTCTTATCAGCAAATTTAATAAGTAAGTCCTCAACATTGTTATTGGAATTTGTGTAGTTAGGCATATCATGATTTAAGAAGAAGGGAAACGCTTTAATCCTTATCTATAAAAATCAATGCCACTTTTAGTTGTAATTTTATAACTCAAGAACGGATGGACCGATTTTGCTAATTATTTTTTTAGATTATTCCTCGAAGTACGAGGATGGTTCATACGGAGAGAAAAAAAAATGTTAGGCGGTACGAAGTTCGCGGGGTCAGCTAGTACCTATACATAATTAAATTAGTAACCTAAATGCTTCTACTTCTTTTGACTTCTTGGGCCTTTGGGTGACAGACTATTCCATAAGCAATATAGCAAGATCGGTTCTAATTCGAATGTCATTCAGTGGATCAGGGATTTCCAGTAATCATTTCATTATAACATCTTTGCTACCTATTAGAGGAGGATATACTTTGTACAGGATATAATAAGTATCTTCAATAATCTTGTTTCTAAATGAAGCCTCTTTCTTTCCGCATGCCACAAGACCACTTCTGTTCTTTTTCGTAACACCACCAATTATGCCGTAACATTTTTGGTACAGCACCCGTCAAATTATCAATTGTGGAGGATGATCTATCAACTTTCTAAAGTAATAGCCTTATGTTTGTGTAAGTGCTATTATCTGGTGGATAACGAGCGACCTTTGATTTAGATAAACGTCTAAGATTATCTAGTATGCGTCACAGTCATGTAATGCCTAGCTGCCCGATATATTGTGATTGGAGTTGTCACGTTTTTTACCTGTGTGAATTTTGTGATTGATGTTAAACTACATATCCTAATCCAGCGTGTAACTAACACTATATTTATTGTTATTGTAAAGGAAAGTCCTAGGTAATATGTAGGTTAATATGTGCTTCAATCGATTTAACCTATAACAGTCTATTGCTGAATATAAGCTACGCTCAAGTGGAATGAGAACATCGGGTTTATGCGCCATGTGATCCCAAGTTCTTCAGCTTATTTCATATAGTGCCAAGATTGTCCCGAGAGACGGATATTCTTATTTGGCACCACTATTTTTCTTTTACGTGGTCCATCAGCTGGAAACTCACCACTGCTGGACACAATCCTAGCTCATAAAGTGCTATAAAAAGTAGTTCATGGTGGATATTGCGATAATTACGGTATTATTTCAGTTCCGAAGATTATTTAAAAAACGAATTTAATTTAATTTAATTTTAATAATGTTAATAATGTATTTATTTAATCAAATAACAATGTCAACATTAAAATAGTAGTAGTCTGTAGGTACACTTGACTTATGCTAGTTAACAAATCAGGTTATAGGTATTGCAACCAGCACCGTTACTAAGTTATAAAATAACTTGTATTAAGGGCAGTGGTACAGCCCATACATAGTTCAGTTTCACAAAAGCATTGCAGGAGAACAAGTGTTTTTTGTTTTGTTTTTTTTTTTAGGTTAACATTCAGAAATTATGATTTACGTGTTTGACACTTGGATTATTCGCATTTGTTTGTGTCTGTTTGTGTGTGTGTGTGAGTGTGTGTGTGTGTGTAGTGTGTGAGTGTTATGGTGAGTGTGTGTTTGTTTGTTACGGTGATGGCGTGTGCTGTGTCGGTGCTGAGTGTTATGTTCTCGGTAATAGGAGTTAGGGTGGGTTATTATCAGAGAAAAGCAGGCGTTCTGTATCCAGGTAGTTATTCGCAAGTAGAAAGTTTGTCACAGAATGAAAGGTATACCCTTATTCTGACTCTTGATGACAAATCTCATACTCCTCGTGTTCAACGTTTCTAAAGAATAATACTTGTGCAAAAGTCAAATCAATTCTCTCCCATCAACCATCAGTTTCAGAGAATTGGTTTTGGAAAGTGAAATTCAATAGTTAATTGTCTATTCTTTTATCACATTTTAACCACGTTTTTCACATGACGTGCTGATCAATATCAGACATAATATTGTAGTGGTATCTACATCGCCACATGAGAACTACGTCACACTGACGTCACGCAAAATCCTGCATCGCGCAAGCAGAGTTTACCGCGCAACTAGCATAGATACAACGTCCCGACATCAATCGTCGGGCAGTTGCCCACCAGACACGACACCCGTCTGGTCGGAGGATCCTCCCTTTTCTATGGAGGTATGAGTGTACTTTACACCCTGTTCCTCGTACGGTGGGCTGCATCAATTGGGTACCCCAGTTGTATTAAAATTAACTTTGAAGGGGGGTACCGGCATCGCGACGCTGACTGTACCTCTATAATATCATCACCCTTGTATAAGGTCACGACATAAAACGCCTATAAATACCTACACATTAATGACTTGTCACATCACAAAATGTATTGAAATCATTGTGAAATATGCTGCATATTAATTAAAATAGATGCCACATAAGTCTTATCTCTAGCTCGTTAAACATTTTCGTTATCATTAATATTTGTAGGTATTTACAGACTGGATTCCATAGGTCATAAGTACAACATGCTGTGGTGACTCGATCCTCTTGAACCCTCTTGAACTCGCGTCCACAGCTATATGATACCAATGCTTGGATTAACAGACTGTAAGACTACAGGACTACTTCTATCATTCATTCATCTAAGCTTACAATTGTCTACTTTGGACATCGGTTTTTCAGTAACTTTCTATTCTGTGGCTTTACCTAATCCTCCTTATTGGTTTTAAGACTATCCCATTTTGATGCTTGTCAAATGCTAGACATGCCAATTTAGTTGATATCAATAAATGCTTCATAAGTTTTTCTCTTTTCTAAATTGACTTTTGCAATGTTGGTCCTTATTCTCACTATTTTAAATATTTTTTGGTTTTACTGCTCTTCTGGCTGTTAGTCTTAAACCTTCGGCCTTGTACAGTCACTGCACGAAATCCTTTCCTTTTATATTTTCGATTTCATAGACATGTTGAATATATCTATGTTTATCAGACAATACACTCGAAGCTTTAATCTCCATACAGCTAGTGTTCTGTTATTTTAATTGACTTGCGATCTTTCGGTAAAATCCAAATGGTTTGGTAGTGGGAAACAATAAACTTAACGGTTGTATGTAATTGAAGTTCAAGGCCCGTGAAATGTTCGCCGTCTGTAACGTTTACATAATACGTTACGTTATCTGTTTTGAGTCACTTTCATCGTTTAGTTACGATTGTTAAGATAGTAACGGTGTTGAATTTTCTGCGTATTTCATGTCACAGGTGACGAAAATCCGACCTTTGTATGGATTTTGTTCAATCTGAAAAGGGTCTTCTAAAATTTGGATATTTACAGAATATAAGTAGGCGTAGACAGTATAATTAGAGTTTGGATACTCTATTATACCTTATTTGTTTTGGTTTTTAGCTTTAGGGTACCCAATTAATTGCTTTACAGACAGGTTTCAAAATTAAGACCGTAATTTAATTGGATACCTGAGTACGGTCAAGCCTAAAGAAAAGAGCTCTATTCGATATTTTTAATCAAGCTAATAATTATTCTAATATTCACTTTATTAGATGATCAAAACCTGATCCTCCTGATTTCTTCATCCTCCATAGTTTGTCGGTTTCTATAGAGCTTGCTTCTCATACCTTTACATCACAAATCAATTTAGCTCCCAAATTAAACAGACGTTTAAATAATAAATAAATAATAATTAATTATACATAAATAATAAATATGAATAATAATGAATTATACATAAATAATAAATATGAATAATTATTAATTATAAATAAATAATAAATATGAATAATATATATGTACATTATTATAACGTATTAAGCATATTTGCATCATCTCTCATAATCTACGATTCGTAGCTGCATGGCACTGCGTTTGCTTCACTTTCAATTTTGACAGTTAACAAATTGCGTGCACCTGTGACGCAGCTTCAAAGATTAAGTTACGTTAAGGTAGACATTAATTCTTACAAGATTAGTTTTATATTGGGTCAAAGACATTTGTGTTTCTTATCTGGATAGTATTTTAGGAGAAAAGATTCATGTCCGTTTTGGGAAGATGCCAAGTCCCATCAACTTTAATATCTCTTATACCACTAAAAGCTCACTTACACATTTGATGTCTGTTTCTTCTTTTATTATCATAAAACATAAGAATCTACATGAATAAGCATATTTTCTAAATTGTTTTTTACTTATAGCTTGTTGGTAAAAGGCCTATAAATTCTAAGATTATTGTCTTTATATACTAATTAGTCGCACAGCTCCTAGGGATTCCACGGCGTGCCACAAAGCAGGCCTCCGCGGCTGATGCTAAGATAACATTCTCAGTTAAATAATGAATGAACAATAGATTCTCACATTTTAACAAGCCAATCCTTTTCTGGCGTACTCTAGGGAAATCCGACTTAAGCTAACGAATGCAATCATATCTTTTTATGTGCTTAGTAAGTGATTTATTTTGATTCATAGAACGTTGCTAAATGATGAGTGAAAGCTTTACTAACCTACTGAGGTTATAACTAAAACCGAAAAGCGTTCTATTTTCCATTTCTTTTGAATAGGCACATTCCATTGATATGAAAGAGGGTCTCATTCATTTATCACTTCTGGCCAAAGAGGCCGTATTCTGTGGCCGATGCTCACACACGTACTAAAACATTTACCATCTTAACTCTTAAGCAACACCCATTATTTTACCATGCTCATCGATATATTAAGTAATCCAAAGATGCACTCCCAACATGCCATCGAATTAAAAATTATGCATTGAGAAATTCAGTGCGTCGAACCGGAACTTTATGTTACGAAACTATGTTTATACCGTGTAATGATGCATTTATAAATTGATGAGCCGGCCTTTCTCGATCGTCGAATTAAAATGAGTGATGTTTCGAATGATAACAATGACATATTTATGGACGGTCTTCTGTGGAAATCTGAACGAGAGTTTCCCATTGCGTGAATGCGGAATGCTAATGGCACTTTGTTTTAAATTGTTTTTGGTTGCGCCATATTTAGTCACTTAGGGTGGTCGCTCATCTGACGGAAGGTGCTTCGGGCGTAACTTTGGACGCATCTACTTATTCGCTCGACGCACTAACGCATGATGATGCGTTACATACGAGGCATTGGTTGACGACTAGATAATAAAACATTCAACCTTACACACTCAATCGATGATGCGTTAGTGCGTCGAGGGTACTAACGAAATTACGCCCGACGACGCACCCTTGAAGAAGATTATGAATCCGACCATTTTAAGGAGTACCTCCAAATATAAAGTGTAATACCTTCAACAGATTCAGTGCCAATTATTTGGGCATCAATTTCCTCGTCAACCAAATCTAATAGATTGTATTGAGTTTTCGTCAACCGGTTAATTTTATCGACGGAAAAATTATAAAATAAAATAGTAAATTGTCTATCTTAGCCAGAAATTGGTTGGCACATACGATGTCAAAACGTTATTTTTACGATATAATTATTATTTGTTTTATACATTAATCTGTCTGTGTAAATACCACGTTTAATATATATCTGTACATCTTTAAATTACCAGTGGTAGTTTATACTGCGGCGGCATCTACTTCGCCAGATTTTTGAGAAGATTGCTAGCAGTGACAATATTACAACTATATATGAACAATACCATGGTATAATAATATGCTTCACCTGGTATTCTCTTCCCACGATGGCCTAAGACTACGTCACGATAAGTGTTGCCATTGATTGTCCGTTTCAGTAAATTTAGGGACTTTCTTAATTAGGTAATAAAATAAAATAAATTACTAACTAGCTTAACTATTTAGTAACTCTTGTGATTCATCTTTTTAGTTTTAAATTAATTAACATATTTAATTATTAGTTCATAATTGCTTTGATAAGTTGTAAAATGCATTTTGCTCAGGTAATTCAATCGCACACAGTAGCCACACATCGGATTGACAAGTGTCATACTAACAGCTCCCCATTTCATCACCATCGTCGTGTCGCTCATACCTATAGCGTTGTTTCGCTCGGTGAGCAAAATACTGTGGTTCCCAAACATTAGTTAGGTACTATAAAAACTGTGTAAAAACTGTGTTTGAAAGATACACAAGAAAAAAAAAATGGTTAAATGTTCCGTACTAAACTGTAAAAACAGAAGTAAAAAAGGCGGAGTAATAAGGTTTTTTTCTTTTCCCAAAGAAGAGATGATAGCAAATAAGTGGCTTCAATATTGTAGACCAAAAACAACAATAAGAACTGGTAAGTATGTACCTTTCTACATATTATTTCATTTATCTACGGTTGCAAATTCCATATAAGGCATAGTTGTGCTAATTCGGCTGTACGCCCGAACATAACCTAACCTAACTAGTTTTTGACTTATTTTTCAAGTTGAGTTAATTGCGTCCTATTAGGTTTTCGTCGTGTACTAAGTTGGTCCATGTTATTATTTTATTTTGTAGTGATTTTTTTTTGGTTGTTCTTTTAGTCCTAATTAAGGACAGGCAAAGGGATCTTGGCCCATACAGCCAAGTCCGATGTATTTCTTTTTCAAGTGATGTTGACGTAGCTTGCTAGATAGTTTTTTTTTTTTCAAATAAGGTTTAACGGCTCTGTATTCAAGGCCGTTTGGGCACATCTAAAATATTAAAAATGATAAAAATTGAGTACCCGTTGTATTATTTTTATCTTTTTCCCCACTAAAAAACTTTAAGAACCGCATCGCAACTGATGACGTATACTTAGGCCAATCACGTGACCCAGCTGTCACGGGAAGAGAATACCAGGCGAAGCATATTATTATACCATGAACAATACCAAAGAAAGGATCACGGTTGCCAGAGCTGCGCCGAGATGCATCGCGGCGCGCGGCGCTCCAGGCCGCCAGTACGATTGCGCCGCTCCGGTCAAAAATTTGTCATGTGTCAAACGGTGTGAAATAGACTTATCAGTGCATTTTTCAAGGATTCTTTTTGTTCATTTAGTTTTTTATGATTATTCTTATTACGTAATTTATAAAATTAAATAAATGCTCAGTGGCAGCAGTGATGTGGTTGATAGTGGTAGAGTCATTCGGGGTAAGAGCTCGCGGCGGGTAAGAGTTCGCAGTAGCCCGATCTCCGACAGGGGTGAGGGGACTGAGGTCTGTGTTCGTGGAACTTAATAACGCACGAGTCGCCGTTTCAGAGCCACGTGTCGCGCGGGCGCAAACTATGTACTTTTCGCCACATATCGCAGAATACGTCAACTGCAAAAAAATCCTATAATATTTGTGGCGGGGAAAAGTGTGTTGAAGTTACATGCATAGATTTAAGACAGTAAGTTTATCACATTTCTATTGTTCGATTATCGTTGTATTTATGTAAGTGTATCATATTTTCTAAAATGTATTGACTTGTGTATTGTAACCGATCATTTAATATTTTTGCTGATTGGGGTAAGAGTGCGAGGTCAAAAGTACGCACGCGTACTTTTACCCACGTTGTGTACTTATACCCCTATGTAAATAAAAATATCCAAAATTATTTAAAAGTGGTTTATTCTTTCAGAACACATCAAAATGCCGAGTAACTATGTAAGGAAAGCACCACAACGAGCCCTGATCTCAAATAAATACAGCTAAAAAACTAAGTCATAGACGTGCTGCACTAGAAGTTGGTATCAGTGAAGGTGCTTTGCGAAAGGGGCTTAAGTCTACCCACGTGCCAACCTCTTTGAATCGGTTTAAACCTACATTTACCAAAGACCAAGAAGCAGAATTTGCAGTTCATTGCCAAGATATGGACGATAGGTTTTTTGGCATTATTATAAATGATTTACGACATTTCGCCTATGAGTTTGCAACGGCCAATAATATAGAATACCGTTTCGATAAATCGTGCAAGATGGCTGGTCGAGATTGGGTGGGTGGGTTTATTAAAAGAAATATTCATCTAAGTTTGCGACAGTCAGCGCCCATCAGCTTAGCCAAAGCAATAAGTTTTAATAAAACTCAAGTTCAGAGATTTTACACTATGCTCAAAGAAGTCTATGACAATCACAACTTCCGGCCAAATTGAATTTGTAATATAGGCGAAACTGGAATGAGTACAGTTCCAAAAAAAACCCTAAGGTCGTATCTGTCAAAGTTACTATTACTACTTATAGTTTAATAAATGTTGATTATTACCCATCTTTATTTTATGTTACCATCCATTTAGATTTCTTTAAATGCGTCCGTTTACCCCACACGCGTAATTTTACCCTAAGACTTGCGTAATTTTACCCGCGTGACGGGGCAAGAGTACGAGTTCGGAACATGTTACTTTAAACATATGTAGAAAAAAATTAAATTGATCTTGAACGAAAATTTACTTAAATAATGAAAATATATTAAAATCTCGACCAATTCTATATCCAACCAACCCTGATAATTCATTTTTCATAGTTCGTTGAGACCATGGAAAATTAAGTGCGTGCTCTTGACCCGAATGACTCTAGTGCTTGTCAACCTTCAACATCGCTGAGCATACTGGAGAGATGTCCGCTGTGTACCCAGACACGTTTCTTTAAAGGTAAGCGGGGTCTGAATGTGCATATTGGCAAAGTGCACAGACCACCCAATGCACCCACCTCAGACCCTGTCTCAATAGCTACACCTGCTACACCAGCTACATCCACTTTTGACTCGTTTTGGAAAACACTTTCAAATTTCAAAAACTCTGTTCCTGTTTTGAAACGAGTTCCCCGCGGCGCTAGACCTTTAGTGGCACAACATCTAGCAGGTTGCGTTCGTCTTGCCGCCCGGGAGAACTCGCTAAGTGCTTGGGTACAACTGCTCACCTTCCCTTACAGAATTCTACATGTACAAAAGAATTTGGCAACCAAAAAGACATTAACTCAATGACTAAAGACTAAGAGAGGACATGAACTAAAAGATCTATATAAATTAAATACATTATGGAAATATCATACGATTCTATACAGAAATAAAAAAATATACATGTTTCTTTCTAACTTATGCAATTCTGCAAGTGTCAAAAAGAGAAAACCGTATTTTGTCAGTTTTCTAAAATTGCAATTCAATTTCAATTGACGTCACGGAAGCCCTGCCCATCGGCCGGTTCGCCATTTTAGTTTCTGGTTTTGAGTACTTCTCAGAGTGTACATGAAGTGTCATTTGGCGTTATCGTGCGACTAAATATTAAGTTTTTTTCTATTTTGAGAACATTTTGAGTGCTGTAAATTTGACTGAGGCTGTCTGTGATAGAGGAAACCATGCCTAAGTGTTGTGTGAGGGGCTGTGGCTCGAATTACAGTAAAAAAGCGCCTCTGATATCCCTGCACAAGTAAGTCGAAAGAATTCATAGATTATTAAGTTTCCTATATAAATGTATACCAATTTCTAGTCTCAATTCATGTTTATTACTGTTCGGTCATAGATTATTGCCTATTCATAGTCTTTCGAACGATATATTTCCTTATTTTGGTTTTGTTTACTACGTATTTTTATTGACAAATATAGTGTTGTGATTGTGTAATTTGCACTTTGCACAACGAATCGATTTAGCATCGTTAGAAACCAAATTTCGTTTGAATATTTAGCATGAAAAAATATACACATTTATGTTAGTTTGCGTGTTTTGTTTGTGTTTTTAGGTTACCAAAAAATGATAAACTTAAAAGTAAGTGGCTTGAATCATTGGGTCAAGAAAATATCGACTCCAGCCAGGAAAATGTTTGTTCACTACATTTTGAAGAGTCTTGTATTAATAGAAGTCTTGATATAGTGAGACTTCACGACAATGCAATACCGACAAGGCTCCCTAAGGTAAATTATCACATTTTCATTGTAAGCCTACATTTACCCATATATTCGAAAATAATGTTGGAGCTGATGAAGATTGTACAACCTATCTTTGCATTGTATAAATTCAATCTCTTAGTATTGTATAATTGCATAGCACATGTGTGAGCACTATGTACCCACTATAAAGGTTACTGGGTTCGTCTTTCATTGACTTGAATGTGCCCTGGCGGCTGAGAGTATGTCAAGCTCACTCAAATGTGTCGCTGGTGGTGGCGTGTGTATTGGATCATTGAGTTCCCTTCAAAATGGTTGAGCTGAATGGTGCTGATCCATACGTCATGTTCGTGAACGGGCGCCGTCAGTAGGCACTGGTCATTTCTTAGCTGCCACGGCTTATTTTAATTCCATAATTGTTTTTATCTTTTTATTACGGACGCTTTTAACGTGCACGTGTTTCTACATCGTTCTCACATGTATAATTACAACATGAATGATGTAACCACTTTTTTGTAACAATATTTTGATTTAAAAGAGTGTCCATGGAGTTTCTTGCCCGTTCTTCTCCATAGGTACCTACTACGCTTTGGAATGGGCAACTAGCTTCATCTTTCTGACTGACCGACCCCTTGAGAATTCAAAAGTGCCTGTAATTGGTTTATTTGAAATAAATGCTTTGAGTTTGAGTCATAATACATTATTATTTCCCTGTACATTTATTGTAGACAGGCAGGCTTTATTGTATTTCACATTATTGGTGTACTTAATACTAATTACAAACTGATATTATTGTATCTATTTGAAATAAAACGGTTCTCCCATTAAATGCATAATATCGATTTCTGTTGTTTTATTTTGTTAATAGTCGGTATAGTTTTGAATTCCTTGTTGCAGTTTAATTTGCTCTTCTTCTAGCTTGATTATCACGAGCAACTATTAATCATAGAGTAAATAATATCAAGTACAATTAATTTTAAATGAACCGCCTAATTGATTATTTTTGCAATTTTTCAGTCAGATTACGCAACAACAGGCTTTTTTGTACTTAATCCATAATGCGACGTCCTAGAATGAGAATCGAATAACAACCTACTTACCTACTATCTACTTAAAATCAAAAACCTTATTTTAATGTATGTGATTTCGATTAATCGATTTGTAATCAACACGATGAACAAAATCATTGCAAAGAATGAGCAGAGGACAACACTAGGTAATGGGCGGAGCCTACGCCATTTTACTTTCCACGCCGGCACGCGATACGATCTTTTAGTTCATGTCCTCTCTTATTCTTTAGTCATTGCATTAACTGCACAAATTAAAGAAAACTGTAATATTTCGACTCATAATTTAGATTCCAAATTACCGACACAGAAATATACCTCTTCAAGAGGTATGTCCCATCTGATCGAATCTAAGTTAGGGGAAGGTGACATTAGCGGAGCAGCCAGGATTCTTTTTAGTAATGATGTGGTAGCACCGTGTTCTCCAGAAACAATCACAGCTCTGGAGAGCAAACACCCTGCCCCAGCGGATGGCCTTTCTTTCCCCGACCCCCCTAATCCGGATAATCACTCCCTCACCATTACAGGTCAAGAGTTGGTCACAGCCGTTTCCTCCTTCCGGACCGGCTCCGCTGGCGGCCTCGACGGCCTGAGTCCGCAGCACCTTAAGGACCTTATCTGTTCAGGCGCCGGGGCTGCTGGTGAATTGCTCTTGAAGGAGCTTACGGCTCTGATTAACCTTATGCTCTCCGGCAAGGTGAACGAAGCCGTCATCGACGTTCTGTACGGGGCAAATCTATGCGCCCTGCGTAAGAGGGATGGCGGCATTCGTCCAATTGCTGTGGGAACTACTTACCGTCGTATGGCAGCCAAGATTTGCTGTAAATTTTATGGTGAGGTTGTTTCGAAAAAATTTCAGCCCCTGCAGCTAGGATACGGCTCTAAAGGGGGCTGTGAGGCTGCCGTACACGCCTTGTCGACCTACCTAAATTCTGGCAAAGGAGAGGTCATCCTGAAGGTTGACATAAAGAATGCCTTCAATTCTGTTTATAGGGACACCTTGCTGGCAGAAACTAAAAAAGAAATACCTCAAATCTATAGTTTCCTTTGGCAATGCTACAGACATCCTTCTAAATTAATGTATCGGGACCACCTTTTGGAATCTGCTGTTGGCTGTCAACAAGGTGACCCCCTCGGACCAGTGATCTTTAGTTTAGCCATTCACCCAATTATTCGACAGCTAAATTCCAAATTTAACATTTGGTATCTTGACGATGGAACTTTGGGAGGCGATGTAGAAACCGTTTTAAAAGATCTACAATTCTTAGAAAATGAACTTCATTCCATTGGCCTTGATCTCAACCACTCGAAATGTGAACTTTATATGGCGGACAGTACTGACAGACATCTGACACTCCCCAAGTTTAACGCAATAGCTCCAGAAATCAAAATTATTGAAAAAAGCTCTCTTCGTCTTCTTGGGTCTCCTGTCTTCGAGAATTCCTTTCCAGTTTTTATTGAAGAAAAAATACAAAATTTCAAAGACGTTTCGGAAAGATTGTTCCAAATTAACATGCATTCGGCCTTAACCCTAATCCGTTATTGCTGTTTCGGCCCTAAATTAAGATATTTCCTTCGCGCTTCCCATTTATGGAAGCACACTCACCTTTTAGAAAAAATGGACCAAATTATTCGACATACATTAACTTCGATTTTAAATGTGGCCATGGACGACCGAGCTTGGACACAAGCTACTCTTCCCATTCGTATGGGAGGCCTCGGCGTCCGCAAAATTTCTAGTGTTAGTTTACCGGCTTTCATATCCTCGGTCTACGGCACTGAAAAATTAATCAGGAAAATCCTAACCCCCACACTGATTAATTTTGATGTGCCATGCTTCACCGAGGCTATGCATGCCTGGAGACTCGCTTGTCCGAATTCAGATCAACCCGATAATCCATCTTCCCAGAGAAAGTGGGATGAGCCGCTTTGCAGAGTAGTACAGAACAATTTACTTAACACGTCTGCTACTACTGCGGAGCGTGCGCGCCTGCTTGCTGTGGGTAAGTGGGAGTCGGGTCTTTGGCTTCATGCACTACCGTCGTCGAACATAGGCACTTTGTTAGACGACACTACTTTCCGCCTCGCTGCTTGCCTACGACTAGGAGCTCCTTCTTGTTCTCCCCATCGCTGTCACTGTGGCGAAGTTGTCAACAGCCTTGGACACCATGGCCTGTCTTGCAGCCGAAGTGCGGGCCGCTTAGCTCGGCACGCGAACATAAATGACATCATCCGACGAGCTCTTGTCACCGTCGGCGTTCCAGCTGTATTAGAACCTAATGGCTTGGCACGCGACGATGGCAAGAGACCGGACGGCATGTCTTTATTTCCTTGGAAGGTGGGTAGGCCTTTAGTGTGGGACGCAACTTGTGTCGATACTCTTGCGCCATCCCATCTTCCTGACTCGGCGTGCTGTGCAGGCGCTGCTGCTGCGGCTGCGGAAAACCTCAAACGGCGAAAGTATAATAACCTTATCGGCAATTATATTTTCGAGCCGTTTGGGGTTGAAACCCTCGGGCCGTGGGGTCCGAGTGCTCACGGTTTGTTCAAGGAAATCTCCAAACGGCTTGTTGACACTTCCCGGGATCCAAGGGCTGGCCTTTACCTTGGCCAGAGGCTTAGCATTGCCATACAACGTGGCAATGCCGCCAGTCTCTTGGGTACTTTACCAGTCGACAGCGATGCAGAGGAATTTTTCGACGCCATATTTTAATTTGTTAATAGTTTTAGTTAGTTTAGGTTATTATATTTTATATTTTTGTTTGGTTACTTTATATAGTTATTTGAAAACAAATAGATTATCAAAGATCTTGTCCGTTGCAGATACTTTCGAAGCCGCTAAACTTCGTCTCCCGAACATTGTTCCATCCAGAAACTTTATTAGACGTTACTGACTGAACCAATATTTATTACCATAGCACTTATTTGTTTAACTTTTTTTTATTGGGAAAGTCCATTGTAGCCCCGGGTGTAGTCGGTTACCAGGGAACCCGTTATAAAATCTGGGTTGTAAATAATTTAATGAAATTGTGAGTTTACCATCCTTTGTGTGGGAACCAATGGTAACTAGTGAGGGATTTGTTAAATCGGATTCATCTGAGGAAGCATTTTATTTTTTATTTTTTTTATTTGTCTTTTGATTTTCTAGTTCTTTTTTAGTCTAAGTCCGAAAGGATACTGTTGATACAGCGACTTATGGGAACAGTTCGGAAACGAATTGATTTCCTTCGTTTCTTCTTAATTGTTTTGCTCATTAGTGACCGGTGTGTTTACTACTCCAATGTTTTAATGTAGTATAAGGTTTCTATATTTATCATCTTAAGCTTTCATCTCTCCTCAAAATTACCTTAGCATGGTTATCTTGATTCCATAATCATCTTTAACTATCTGGTCTTCCAAAAAAAAACTGTCATTAAAATATTCACAATGTTTTCATTAATTCTCATTCAAAACGGTTTTTTAATTAATAAATGTTTAATCATTAATTACCTCAGCTGTTTACTTAATAGTCGATGATATGACTGTGTTAATTATTTAATGTCCACAATTATTTTCATTTGATTCTTCATTAGCTTGTACAATAATCGGTAAGTAACTGCCCATCACTAGTGGTTAATAGTCAAGCGGCCTGTGGTCTTCACTGTGTAACTCTTTTATTTTCGAGTAACTTGATGTAACAAGTTTCTATCGTGGGAAACTCGATGATAGGTGCAAATTTCTACCAGCGCAAATCGTACCGATGCTAGATAAGAAAAAAAAGTGCAGCTTAACCATCCTAAACGGTGCTCGCTCTTTGTTTCTTCAAGATCCAAATCACCGTACAGAATACGTTTCATTTCCTTTTACGTAACAATATCTTTTATATATTCTCTTTTATATAATGCATGCAAATTTGGAGCTATCGATTTTGTGAATCAAATGTAATGAGAGTCATTGTGGTTGTTTAAGCTGTTCTGTGTCTGTGAGAAAAGTGTTGGTAACAGTTTTTATATTGTGTTGTATAGACAGATAAGTATTGTCATTGCTTTCGCGAAGTTTGAACATACAGTCGGCAACTTTAATATTTGACTCATCGACTGCCTTTTGTTGAGTATCATTTCTCTGCTTGGCTGATTGTGCTAAATGATTAATTATCAAAACTGCTTTTGACATTGTGTCTTTGTAGCTTTTCCTTAGTACTTATTATCTTGACTTCGTGGGAAAATCCGTCATTCGTTGGAAATAAATCTAGATTCAAATTAGTCTCAGCCAGTTTAAAGTTTTACATATACGCCAACAGCTGTCAGTCATGGCGTCATTCGCTTTGCATATCCAAAATTTGACACAACCCAGTGGGCGTCGGTTTTTGACCGTTTTATAGTTTTGCTTCCTTTATCGTCCTGTTCTATTGTCCAAAGATAAAATCTAAGCGACAAAAGATTTTTAATTTACTAAATTCGTGGCGCTTGAAAACATCCGCTATTATTGCTTTAATTGTTTCGGTTTGATCCTTTGTTATGTGTTAGTGATCTAGCTGTAATGCTATACTTGCTCAATGTCTTTGCTTACTCATTCTACATGAAGTGGTTTAAGTTGCGTTTGTTATGATGATCCATAAAGACTTCAATCCAACTTAATGGTAGCTGTAAATTCTTCATAGATTTTCTACATTCTTTTTAATATACCAATAAAATTACTTCACTATTATGTGTCTTCTATAGCTATTCTAAAATCTCTTATTGACCGCTACAGTTTAGGAGTATTTTTATTTCTTTTGCTGAAAAATTGATTGACAGTTTGTTCTCACAAAAACTTACGCTAGCAAAGAGTTGGGTGTTTAATTTGATTCAGTGACTTCTGCCACGGTTCATCAGGCCCAAGCAAACAATTAGACACGCCGACTAGATATACATTTTTTGCGGACAAATATAATGTAGGACCACGGTTTACTTATATGTCTAGAATTGTTAGTCTTCTGCCTCGATTCATCTTTGTATGACAGATGTTGTCATTCTTTATTTATCTTAATTCCAGTAAATCCGGCGGTGCAAAGGATTTCCTGTCTCGTTTTATGAATGTTTTAAGATTATATCAGGCGGATATAATCAGGGGTACACAATATAAAAAAGTTCTTCTGTGAACATAGGAAAACTTGTCCAAATGGCCCTGCAGAAATAAGACTAAACAATTTGACGATGAAAGAAATTAATCGTATCTACTATGCGAAGGAGAAATAAAGTAGGTAGGTACGTCCATAAAAGTACAGAAGCCATTTTAGGGTAGAACGTTGGTAAAGCGTTAAGAGACAAGACGACACGCTGGGATAATACATATGAATTTTATACGACTAACGTTGCCGCACATTTCATATAACGTGCAAAAACGTAGAAAGAAAAACGTAGAAAATAACAACATTTATATTATTTATCTAGTTTATTTCCGTCGAATGTGATACTTATATCATTATCACGATTGATTTTCACGTTGCTTTTATCTTTGAACGTCATCACTCTCAGATTCATACAATCCTTTTAAATAGACTGACAGTCTGACATATGAATTTTATCGATGAGGGTGTAAATCGTACGATATGCAGATATTTTTAAATGGATATTGCAAGTTTTTATAAAAGATAAAGAGAAAAGTGGACAGGAAATTCGTATCAAATAATGTAGTAATTGTTTTAAAATAAGAAGCACCCAAAATGTACTCAGATATTTTTATCTTTAACACAAGGATGTACATAAAAGTTGGCCTTAGATATAAACAAAGTGTAACTCCTTAAACTTGAGACTGATAAACGTGGATAAGAAAGCGTTGTCAAGGATATTCGAGAACACAGTAAATGAATGGAAAACGGGGAAACGAGTAATGACCTAATTTGAATTGATTGGAAGCAGATATTCGATAACTTGGTAAAACAATTTGATGGGAAGATAGTTAAAACTGTACATCAATTGTTAATTTATGATTAGAGGCCGTCACAAGGTTATCAACCAGAGTATAAGATTTGACAAGATTTCAATCGATGATACTACAGTTTAACCTTATCAAGGCTTGATTATCAAGGTTTGGTTTGATCTGATTATCACCAAGATAATATTAGTGGTCACGGATTCTTTCATCATATAGGTATTACCTACCTACTATACGTTTTCGTGCTGTCTAAAAAAAGACAGTTTAATCCAAAGAAATCTTGCCAAATCTGTCAAGAGTACTTGGCCATGTAGACAATGCATGCAAATATAATAGAAAAACGCGAACTATGTAGATGTGTCGCAATATCAACGTATGCGCACCGCTTCAAATCCAAGGCCGCTGTGAGCTGTCAAACGTCATTGAATTATGATGTATATATCCATGTCAAGGACAAATTATTGTATGCACCACCTACGAGAATGTGCATGCGTATTAATATGGTGTAGCTGACTTCGAAGGAAAGTAAGAGAGTATGAGTCATCCTAAAGTCTGAAGTATAGGACAAGGATTTGTGCATCCGGTTGTTGGAATTGCAGCACGACAATCTATGGGAGATAGCGTGCTAGTATTCATGTTTTGGTAGTAGGTATATGTAAACGGTTTATTTTAATGGGTACCGAAGCTGATTTCATCAGCTATACCCAAACGCACAATGAAAGTGACTCCTCGCTCCAAATTCTCCACAAACAATAAACTCAGACACAACGTTTTTATCCTGTCACATGTTACTCAACCAAACAAGCCATATTACGAGTTCAACAACATACCTAATCACCACAATAAGGCTGACAATGCAAATAGTGTCTAATAATAGCGCCTAATCGCAGACACATGATTCAAACAGTCACAATAGGTCCTTTCTCCTAACTAGAGCGTAGGTGTACCAACGGCCTTGGGGACCACACTCAGTGGGCGGGTGGTTGACATTTTGATATGTTGCATACTTGCGAACATATTGTGATGGTCCATCGGGGAACATTAGTCCCGCTATCAGCATTTCCCGGGTTACATCTACAGCCCACCTACGGGGCAGGTAATGGGATGTAATTTTTCTTATTGCCTAATCTTTTGTTGCAGATTCTTTATGTGCGTCTTCGCAATGGGTCTGTCTAACGGTTATGAATTTTCTGTAATAGGTTCTGTTTGACTTACGCAACAACACACATAAAAAGTGTTTAGGGATCAAGGTATTTAGAAAAATATTTTATTGCCCTATTGAAATTATATAAAATGTCTAATTAGATTGATTAAATAAAAGACAAGACATTTATTTGTCGGTTATGGTTTGTACAAATTGTAAAAAGATGGTTAGTCTATTTACACATCCGCCGCTTAAAGTGGCATACGAATATTTACAATATTATACATGGGCATAAAACCGAACTTATATACGACTTACCTATACTCTAATAAACAATACAAAACACTTAGACTAAAGACATAAGGTACATTTATACTACATATAAAACTAAAAGAATAGGTATACATAATGTCTTACCAATAAAAAAAAAAAAAAAAAAAACATACTTGGAAAGTACGCTGGAAGTTACCTCATCAGAGGGATGAAAAAGCATTCTCTGTCTACGGATGAAAACGTACTTTTCGTCCCTAGGAAACGATTATGCCTGCTGTCAAAAAAATTTAAAACTATGCAAGCCATGTCCAAACTTTTTTTACAGCCACTCTATTAAATCGTGGCGTAAATTTGTAATTAAAAAATATTATCAACAATTTTGTAACGTATACTTATAATAAAATGTACCTATATTTCACTAAATTGTTATCTAATTTACATAGATTTGAGTGAAATATTTACCATAATCAATGAAAAACAATACTGGTTGGTAGAATATCACAGAAAAAGAAACATGAAAAAGGCGGGAAAGCGGCAATTCGATCTTCAGTTGTTTTCTCGAGTGCAAATTATTTACGTATAACCTACTTATATTTGTATAAAATGAGTTCATTAGATTCTGTTATGGATTTTCCAAATCCAAACCTATAGGTATTCTGGTTACTGCTTCCGCAGAACTTCACCTACTTGGTTAGCTGATTCAGGCGCAGATTTGACTAGAATTAAAAGATACGGAGAGTGGTAATCGAGTAAAGTAGGCGAAGATTAGGAAAATAAGACTAAAATATCAAGTAAAGTAACAAAAACGATAAATGTACATTCCTCGGAATTCTCTCCGCAACCTAGTACTTCCAAAGCCTATCCGGAGCGAAGTAAAAAAAAATCTATTCCAGCTGAAGAAAATGACAAAATATTGCTTTCTCCAATATTTACAGAAATAATAGAAACTCAAGTTTCGCAAAAAATATCCAACATGAATATACCAGGAAAAAACCTTTAATTCCCTTACGTTTAATAATTGCTCTAACTTTAATATTAATTTTAAATAGAATATTGTTTATTTATGTTTTAATAAAATATTGTTTGTTAACTAATCAGGTTTTCATTTACTTTCCACAGATTCGAAATAAAAAGCAGAGTTTTTACCTCGGGTGAAAGACCTATTATACTACCTACTACTACCTATACCACTCGAACTATTATTTTGGAGAAACCATGATATTAGTTTTTTTCTAGAAATGAAGTAATAGTTCTCTTATTAGTTTTGATATTTGGTGGTACAATTTTATAGACATAACATTTCTGAAAAATTGAAATTGTTTGAAAATTTCAAAATAGTTTTTTTTTTAACTTGTTTGGGTCCCTTTTTTGTAAATCTGTTGTTTTCGGTTATCGTGGAGAAGAAGTGTGAACAAGTATAGCTATTTCTAAAATATACATAGAAGCTAGCGTTAAAACCTTTAACTTTTTTAAATTGGTCTATACCTCTCTTATGGAGGCGCCCTAGTTATTGATCCAAGCATTTTCTTGCGCTATGAAAGCTAGTATATGTGACGAGTTACCCCATACTACTAGGACCAAGCCGTACCTCAATACGGACGCTACGTAGCCATGATTGGCGTTAAGTGCAGCTTCTTAATTCTCTGTTTTGCGTAGTTCTCTTAGAGCCTAAAATGTTTTCGTATGTGCCGATCGACCAAGTACTCTTTGCTTTTGCATTAATAAAGACTTTTTGCGATTAGGTACTGCTTATGCTGGATTTTTCACCTTAGTTAATCCTGACATTAAAATGTGATAAAAAGATAAAAATAAACGTTTTTAACGGTTTCTATTGCGTAAAATAAACAATTAACAGTCTGTATTTCCACCGTTAGCGGGTATAAAGTAATCGCACCGATTCGGCATACTCAATATGAGTTCATCCAAATCACGTTGCGGAATGGCCGCCCACGTCCTTTGTAACAGGCGAATAAGATTTACGGGTGTGTGTGCGGCATCCGAATTTAGTGGAGCTTTTCTTTCAGGCATACCCCATGTGTGCTCAATGGGATTTTAGTCTGGCGATTGAGCAGGCCATGGTAGGACGTTGATATTAGCTGCGGCAAGTGTGTTTATAACGACTCTGGCAGTGCGTGGACGTGCATTATCATGCATTAAGCAGAAATGAAGCACCAAATTGGGTCCGCAAAAGAATGACAACATAATTATGATACATTCGTTTCAGCGTAAATCTGTGCATTGAGATTGCCTCTGATTCAAATCAGTTCGGTTCTTCCGTCGATCCAAATATCCGCCCATAACATGACTGTTGCACCACTGTAGGTATGCATGGATTTCCTGGCATAATTTTAAACGTTCTTGGCGTCCAGGGGTCCTGCAAAACGGTGTACGTGTAGTATCTGGCCTAATACCAAAGCGATATTCGTCACAAAAACACACAAAGCGCCACTCTTTTTCTGCCCAATTTCTGTGTTCACGAGCCTATTGTAAATGGGCTCTGCGATTGCGGGGCTCAATAGGTGGTACACTTATAGCGGCCTTCGGGAATGCAGATTGACTTCATGCAAGCGATTTCTCATAGTTTGATCGCTTCCCAACATCCCTGAAGAGCTATGAAGCTTCATAACCAACATCGTTGCGGTCATTGTACGATTTCCTCGAGCAGTAATTTGTATGTAACGATCTTGTCTACTTGTGGTGATGCGAGCTCGTCCTCCATGTCGCTCTGCCACGCTGCCAGTTTATTCAAAGGACGGAATTTACTAGAAAGTATCCATAGGAGTTACACAAAATATAAACGTGCTTGATCCACACTTGATGTCTGTAGATCGGAGCAAACTTTTGTGTGACGATGTTTGACCTAATTATTCGCCCGATCGGTTCTTTCCTCGATGATATGACACGTTTTGTACTTGTTGTTTTCTGTTCTTCACCTCATAAATGATGCATTTGGGAATAGGGAATCAGAATCAACACGAGGTTGTTTAATTTTTGGAGGATAACCTACTTACGTACTTTACTTTAAATTGCAGCCTGCCCAGCCTCGTAGAACTGCAGTCAGGCAAATTAGTGGCACGTGAAGGCAATTAAATAACCATTTCCTTCTACTTAACTTACGAACCACTTTTTCCATCATTTTCCTTCACGTGGAAACATTTGGAATGAAGCCAGCGTAATTCCACGGTTAATCTTACTGCTCGACTCTTGTCCTTGACATAATTCCGCGGTACCTAGTCGTTTCTCCTTCTCCTTTCCCAAATTACTTAATTGAAAAATGCGCGGTTGCTGTTCATATATTCTGAAAGTGGAAATTTTATTAATGTTTATGATGTATTTCGTCAGGTTTTCAAGCTTATGTATTCTAGAAATCTTGGCTACAGTCTTGAATACTAACCAAAGTGTACCCCAAAATGCTGGCACGAGTTTTGCGTTCACTTTTGAAAACATTCTTTAAAGTTTAAACGCTTCACCTGGAAAATTTATTCAGTTCGTATCACAGAAAAACATCTATTTATATATTATTATGAAAGTCTTGTTTTTGCCCGATCTGCACAAAAGTCCCCTTATAAAACCGTTTTACATAAGCGCCGTGTTTGTACATATTTGTGTTTAAATGCCTATTTTGAAATTCAACGGGACAGTTTACACGTCATTCGAGATATTCATAAATAAATTGTACATGATAATCCGTTGTATCACGCTGTGTGATAATGACTTCCGTCCTTCTCAGATTAATACGCCATCGTTAGTTACATGTTACTTAATTTGCGTTTCCCGTGCGTCTTCATTAAGAAAACTATCGTGTTCGTTATATGTTTTTCATTTTAATATGGGATTAAAAATTGTTAGCTGTCATCTTCGTTTTCTAATTCCCATAATTTTTTGTCAGTATTATCTAAATTATAAATCGCATTAAATTTTCTTATGTACTTAAGTTTTTTTTCAAGTAGTAACATCGGTTGATTATAGGCCTATTACCTAGAGGATATTGGAGCAATTTTTCAAGTTTCTCATTACGTACCAGATATTGATGTTCTCTCAAAGCGTTTACAAAGATCAATAACACTGGTGTACGTGACCGCGGCGCTTTGGTAACCGAACACAACGAGGCGTAAGACCGAGCGGCAACCGACGACGCGGCGCCGCGCCGGGTGGTAAGGTAACACAATACTTACTATAACCACAAGGACGAAGGAAAATCCTAATCTCTGAAGAATCTACCCCATTCATAAATAGATCGAATCGTGATAATTTTTGAATAAAATGAAAAAACTTTAGAATGCCTAGGCCGCTGAAACCAGACAAAAAAACGAGCGAGCTTTACAGTAGTTGCATAATGATGTGTAACATCAGAGGGGCAATTCTCGTACTTAAAAAACGTTCAAATTCAAGTCGCAATCTCATCTCAGCGACAATCAATGTCAAAAACTTTTGTATTTAATTTAATTAAAACTAGGAGTCATGCAATTTTTCTCGTCATACACTCGCAACTGTTGGCTGACAGTGCCAACCTCTCGGAAAATGGGTTGGTACCACCTGCCGGCCAACCCTACCACCGCGCGCGCTCAATTTTTAAATCAAATAGCGTGCGCTTCCCCGGCTTCCTGTTACACACTTCCGTCGCATTTCACGAAATCACTCCTACAGATTCAAGAAAGCGAGAGGAAAGATATTACACATCAAAAGTGGTGAAGCAGACTGGATCTATATTATCTATTTTTGGGATTAGCGGCTACAGTTCTAAGCTATAACTGAGAATTTGAATAAGTATTCAATCAGGGGCGAATATTAGATGAGAAGTGACGTGCCATGCAATTTTGTACCATGTGCGTACTAACTGTGAACTGGGACCTTGACCTGCCCTACCAATGATTATGGTAGGGCCCTCGGTATAATTTGCTGTTCCACATTATGCAGTAATACATATTTACTTATTGGCCTATGACACCTGGGTGCAATTACATAAGTTAGACAACACAGATCGTGTCGTATGAAACGTATATTACCAACACTGTCCACCTCGATGGCGGCGGCAACCTTTTAGCAACATAATCCCTGAAAGTATCCGGACACGATACCACTTATGAATATTCTAGCGGCTGTCAGTTTTATTTTCCGCCAGTAACATTAAAAGGCATTCCAAAGACTAGACACAAAAAGATCAAAAAGTAGAATACAAGAAGTAGTCGCATAGATCTTTGATGTACGCGATTGGCGGTGGCGGCGTCACAAGAAATCGGACACAACGAAGCGTACAACCGCTGCAGTCGACGGGTTAGTAATGCGATACGAGAAACCGCAAGGACGGCGGAAAATGCGCATCTCTCAAGTATTATAATTTAATAAAAATAGACAATACCGACGCGGTATCTTTTCTATTTACAGCCTGGTTTAACACGTTTACAGAATGCTATGCATGTAAAGTTGAAAACATCGTTTTCATCTCTACTACTACTCATCCATTTAATTACGTATATTAATAGTCGGTGTATCAATTTCTACTCTACATTCTCGAGTCCCAATTTTACCATCTTCTCAAATAGCGTCACTTTCATCTTCTTTATAATTTCATAAACGTTTACTTCTTAAAATATAATATTCATTACAATATTACATTGTTTGGACTCCTGTCACCCTTTTTTTTTTTTTTTTTTGTGGGTGGGAAATCATCAAATAACTTCTCCCGCTCTGGGCAGAGCAGGAGGGCGTGTCAGACTCTTACTGACTAAAACCCACCCGTGTTCCTTCAGTTGCCTGTGCCAGGGGCCACGGTAACCCTCTTGGACTTTTCCGCAACCCTAGCAGGCATCGGTCCTAGCAAACCCCGTCATTGGTGCTGACATCTCTTTGAGGCGCGCGTGGAACACAACGCGCCATCGACCCGGGCCTGGTCCTTATCGAACGGCGAGCTGCCCATTGCTCGCCGTTCACAAGCCCACGCCTACGGTGGCCGGGAATCGGCCCGCCGGCTCAGCCGTCTCCTGACGCACTGAGCTCAGGGGACTCCTGTCACCCTGAGCTCAGGCTAAAGAACAAAAATAACAATACCATATTGTACATGAATACTTCGAAGACCATTTATCACTTGAAATATACACATGTCCGAACTGACGTTGTTTAATTTATCAACACTTAGTTAATTACCACAACTAGCGGGAACCTTCGTTTTTTTCTATAACATCTTCTTTGGTGTCGCGGTCGTTTAACATACAATTCGAACACTTCGAAATTTCCAATCAAATGAGTTTGCGAAATTTTTCGCTATTTTAATTCATCAAAACTTTAATGTCAAAAACCAAATTCTGGTCAACTGAAGATAAGAGGATACCTATAACAAACGATATCTCGGTACTGCAAGCAAGATCAGAATAACTCAAGAGCAGAATGGCGTTTGTTTCGTAATTGATGCAGGTAATTCTAGCAATTTGCCATTTGATCTTCAAATACCATTACCAAACGTTATCGGAGTATTATCTAATTTGTGTCTTATTGAGCATCCTTTAAAATACTTGGTTAAGAAAGTAAACGTGACCTTGAACAGTGAACCCTACCGATCTTTTATTGTATTAGTAGAATAAATGCACATTTTCTTAGCACATTGACTTTGATTTGCTACAAGCTCAAGCTTTAGCCTTGAAGGGTTAGCACTGAACATTCCAGTCAGCCTTGCGTTGTGTAACGTTTTCGTAACTCTGTTATCTAATTTGCACCTTGCAGTTACTGTTTCAGACGGTGGATATCTTTTAACGATAAAAATATAATAATTAATGATAAAAAGACGCTGCTGTTTACAAAATAATGACGTTCTTGTCGTGTCGTTAGGTGTGTTGTATACTTTTCCCTCCTTCAGTGTTTGTTTAGCTTCAACGTCTCCTCTTACATTTTTGTTTTGTTTTTCCGTGTGTTTAGTAATTATTAAGGCTATTCTTGCCATGTCAACTATCCTTTCTCTCTTAATATTCTTATCTCGGCTTACGTTATTTTGTTCTTTTTTGCGACTAACGTCCGCTTTAGCTCTTCTGTTAACGAACTCAAGTGATTTCGATTCGGTAAACGGATAATTGTCAATTCCGTGATTACTCAGTTATCCAGCAGTTAAACGACCGTCTGAGTATTTACCAAGTGACACATCTTCAACATAATTTCTCTCTAAGGTCATATCAATATATCTGGACTTTTCTACTGTTCCATCGGCTGTTGAGTCATCGACAAACAGCTGACCATTCTTCCGTAAAAAATCAAGTTCAATATTCAAAATCAATGTCACGTGGACCGTTTATTTTTTTTTTCCGTCCGGTGGCGTCCGGCGACCGTTACGTCATTGAAGCCGCGAAGGTAATCCGGCGGACAGCCACCCGTGTCGCCCGCCCGACTTGTTCCCTCTTGCGTAACGTTTAGTTTACTCCCCTACAACTCTGCCACTAAATAGGTTCATTAAAACGAATAGGGTACCAAATACGAACCGTCGCTGCGTTTGCAGCGGCCATTTCTAACAATTCTCAGTTCATTACGGTACTATTGACAAGTCTTTAATTTATCTCTTTCTTTTATCTGAGAATTTCTCTGTTTATAAAGAACCATCGGATTGTTAATCAATGTTCTGTTATCTACTTTATCTGTGACCAGGTAGCGTTCATATCAGTTCCCGGGCGGCTTTTTGTCTTGTCCGAAATCGACCGTAAAATTGATGGTGTCATGTTTTAAGACATAGGATGGTAAAAAGGTCTCTGTCATTCGAGATATTTGATGCTATAAAATATCAATACATAAAAGTGTTGGCCACTTTGATTGATCGATGTTCTGATAACATGGGTGTTTACGCGGGATTGACGCAAAGCATTATTGTTACATTTGTCGCATTAACTCGTTTACTTAAGCGAAATATAAATAAAATGGCTTATTTTAAATACTTAATTCACCGTGAAATTTGTTGGGACTGTGTTATTGATGTCTTCATATAGATATTTACATATGCAAATGAATCAATTAAGGTGCATCTACACCGGAGTTACTTTTTGTGGAGTAACGTTTGCTAAGTTAACGTAAAGTGTACGTACGTAACGTAGTAACGTTTGTTTGATAATTGTTAGCGGGCAACACGGATAACAAAAATTGAGAAGCCGCAAAAGGGATAGAAAGATACTTAATGTTGTGGCGGCATCTACGTGGCATTTACAACGCCACATGCGAACTACGCATCATCCTGACGTCACGCAAAATCCTGCATCGCGCAAGCAGAGTTTACCGCGCAACTTG
The DNA here is from genome assembly GCA_937001585.2 of Brachylomia viminalis. Classification (NCBI taxonomy): domain Eukaryota; kingdom Metazoa; phylum Arthropoda; class Insecta; order Lepidoptera; family Noctuidae; genus Brachylomia; species Brachylomia viminalis. The sequence goes on from OW443301.2 coordinate 4,562,743, forward strand.
AATTTAGACAACGTCCCGTCATCAATAGTCGGGCAATTGCCCACCAGACACAACACCCGTCTGGTCGAAGGATCCTCCCTGTTCTCTAGAGGTATGAGAGAACTTGACACTCTGCGCCTCATATCTCTATAATGTTATCAAGTCGCAAAATGTTGCTCTACAAAAATTTACTTTGGTGTGGTTGCACCTCGGCTGAAACTAAGAACTAACTAACTAATATCTCATAGCACGTTAAAGTCCTGTTGTTATCAGCCACAGGATCTTAGCTCATTCCGAACAGCTTGATATGGGGTGAAAATTAATTTAAGTACCTGACATTGATGTAAAAATTGCAACACACAGAAAGCAAAAAAAAATTAGGTAAAATTTCTCTTTCGGACCTACTTACAGGTTTATACCTAATAATAATAACTAATTTACGTCCAGCACCAACAATAATTATCGGCAGAAATGATTCTCGTTCCACTTGTGTTACTTTCTTCGCATCGAGTAACGGTGCTTGAGCTTTGTCTCAAAATCCAAACCTGAAGTGGCCCTTACCACGACATGGCAGAAAGTGCAGAAGACCTACGAAACAAAACTGAATAGGAACAGTATTACACCATTTGTCTTTGTTGAGTCCACTGCTGGGGGCCTACTCTCTAAGCCCGCCAACAAAAAACGGGCCCTTCCGAAAGTATTACGATACTTCGAAATTAACCCTACTACCGATTAATAAACATTTTCGAACGGGTAAAAACACATCGCGAGTTAGGACAAAAGTCAAATCGTGTTGTCATTCATTCTTAGTTCGGGTCCCGAAATAATCTTATGTCCGTAGGTGATACGGAGTAGGGACCGCCCGTAATGTCGGCCGAAACCAGGGACTTGTGCTTAGAGCGTAGACCCCTGGTTCCTATCCGATTTCTTAATATTCACGCCTAATCCATAAATGCTATTATAATATTAATGAATATTTTAATGTTATATAAAATGAATAATTAAAAAGTAATACCAAAAATAATAAATTCAAAGTCAAAGTATATTAAAAAACATTTATAATCTACTCTTTAAAATAATATCGTATTATTAGCTCTCTTCCTCTATCCTATCTTGCTGTGCCCGACAGGGTCCACAATGATCCAAAATTATGTATATTTTATAATGTACCTACCACCTAAGTTCACATTGTGGAATGCAAATAAATATATTGAGTATTGAGTATTAGGCCACACCCTCATTGTTTTGCCCTAACGCTGGATCTATAATGTTCTGCATTAAGTCACTGCAGCACACCTATCATTTAGCTTTTTCATGCAACCAATGAAGTATTCGCTTAGGGCTTAGGAATATTTGTCTCTCAGATATTTATGTGCTGGGCGAGTATGAGAGCTTTTTGTTAGGAGTAGGCTTTCTGTATCGTCTAATGTTGCGGACTGGTTGGTAACCACTGATCATTCGTTTGTAGATGAGTTTTTAATTCTTCATTCACTGTTAAGCTTTAGCAGTATTATGGTTGTTGATTCGGTTCCATAAGAAGAAAGGAAGATAATTCCCTGTCGAAATTATTAGCAGCACAATATTATACAAGCATGCAAAAAAAAGTGTCTAGATCATACGAATAATAATAATAAGAACAGACATAATTATCAGAATAATAAAACTATCATAACATTTTTATAAAGACATCATCCAAACAGACGTGTATTAGTCATCATTATTAAGACTACGATACTCATCGTGCATTCTCTTTTACCTTGTCTCTATAAAGCTGTCAAAGAATTGAGTCCATCTGATGACAGGTGGTAATTATAGAACACCCGTTGCTGTATAATATCCGACTTTTTTCAATGTCAATGTTGGTTTTACCGCTTCGTGACAGCTGTTCGCGTGCTAAGACATTCTTGTTTCGATCTGTTTCGTTTCCTTCGTTCGAGATAAAGCATCTAGACTCAGTCTGTTTAAGAAATATACTTCTTGGTCCCAGATCAAGATGTCTATTAAAAGTTTTATATAATTCATATTGATTCACATAATGCGTAGCACCTTTCACTACGTTTTATATTGTTGTACCCATAACATTGAAATTGATTCCGCTAACATTTTATGTCATCACCTACTTTGCAAAACATTCGTGCGAATGACCGAAACGAAATCGTAATTTCACTTATTACTTATCAGCTTATCACCTAAAATTTTTACTTAAATTTAAATAAGTAACCAAACATTATCTGTCTTATTATGATATTTAGTTACCCTCCCACACATCGACATTTTGCCCATAAGGCTCTCACGTTCTCATCGTGAAACCTGCACTTGACACTGTTTGCGGCAGTCAGACGTTAATCTACTAAATTAAAAAGTACTTCTGCAGCTTCGACGATATCTTTCGTAATAATGTTTTCAAATTAGTCGTTTTATACTGCAGTTTTATCGAACGGCTCGCGTGAGGTCCGACAGAAATGTTGTCCAGTTCTGTCTCCGCCGGTGTCCCAAATACCAATTATGAGGTAAAATTTATAGCGTCGACTACAGCTCGATTGTCATATATCACGAAGGTGCTGCGTCGGATTTTACTTTTGTAATTATCCGTCGCATGTTCTGATTTTTTTGGAATTCCCCATTCTAGTGAACCTACACGATATTCTTTTTAAGTACCTAGACATATTTTTCCTGCAAAATTGTGTCAAATGTCTCTTCGTAGAATAAATTCATATTGTGGTAGAGACTTAGTTAAAAAGTAAAAGTTTTGACGTTTACTGATGTTTCCATTAGTACTCGTATATGTCAGGCATACTAACTATACCGTATACCACAATCCCCCATGGGTCTGGCAACAATAAAAATTACTGCTAATAGCTTTAGTACTTTATGTCGCTGTTCTGGGATAGGCTACTGTTGAGCTCTAGCGGTTAACCACCTAATTTATTAGCCCGTGTATTTATTACTCTCTCTTGTTTACTTTAATTGTCTTTTATTGTCGCTTCACCGCTTTGCGGACAGTTACGACTACTGGTCATAAGATCTTCAATCACGAGGTTTTTAACCATATTACAGTGACGTTACCATTTATTACTGCCGCACTTGACAATGAATAGTGTTTGCAAAATAGCAGTTAACAGCATAATCATTACCTGTGACATCGTCATCATAGCAAGCAGCAAAAGATCGATATTATACATAGTTCTTGACCCTTTTTGGAAAAGAAGCGCGACGATATAGTACATTTATAATTATTTTCTCATCTCTTGCTTATAAGTACACATTACAACTAGTAGTCTTTGTCTTCACCTCAACGCACTAGCCACATTCATAATTTTCCCTTTCATACTGATTCCGCGAATCCCACCATTAAATGGTTTAATGATAGTAGAGTAACCCCATAGTACCACGGTGTCCCGCGGTGCGTGACGCCCATGTCCTGCAAATGTTCCCATGGGACGCAGGTGCCATTGTAATAAACTTCTTTTGAATTATTTATGGGATCATTGTTCGCCTTTTACGGTCAGATGATGTTGTAAATTAGTTTTAGGAGGTTTCTCGAACAGGAACTTAGAGGCTTTTTTATGTTTTTTCCTTTATTTTCTTGTAAAGTAGTTTGTTACAAGGTTCAATGTGGATTGGGTGAGACTAAAAGCTTTGGCTTTGTTTTAAGAAAAAGTAATAAGATAGAAGGCACCGGAAGGATATTGGTTCCCACGGAAATTGTGTTTGTGTGCGCTTTTTGGTTGCTATGCCAACTGGGATTGGGGATGTAGACGAATGAAAAAGTGCTACAATTTCTAAACGATTAATATCAGGTAAATGTTTCTAAGCTAGGTTTATTCATTTACAGAATTTTCTGAAGTTCATTCAATTCCACAATCATTAGATTATCTCTAATCTTATCCACGGCTTCGTATAATCTAACCGTTACTAATGGTTTCTCGTTTTCTATAATTGGTACTTAGTTGGAAACTAACGCTACTAAACATTGGAAATCAGCAAGACATTTAATTACATTCATTATTTTCAGCATCTTTACGATTCTCGTGTAACTGCGTGTTACCGTTTCTACAGTTCTGTTTAGTTCAACAATTTAGCGAAATTACTCTCTTCGCAGATAAACTTTACGCTTTAAACCTACCAAGTCGGTTACAGCATCTATATTTGCAATAACAAACTAGTAGTGAGCTCTATGGTCGTCGATCTAAGGTAGGGTTTTCAGTGGTGTTAACTTTGTGGTTCGCAAATATAATTTTGTTTTGTGGAGTACACGTTTCACGGATTATCATCTGTTTACTTTCATGCTCTTGCAATTGTTAGTGCAGGTCATGTCATAGCATTGCGCAGAGATCCAGTGAATGCTCAGGGCTCTTGGGGGTCATCAGCTAGCGTTCTTACTAATTAGTATCTTGTATGATTACTTATAGCTGTGTCTCTGAACATATTGTGTGATCTACAGGGTGTTTTTGATAGCCCTCCACAAAAACACAGGATTGATTCGACTCCTTATTCTGAATCATATCCAACAGGAAATTTTCTCAGGAAAAAAAAATTATGTCGTAACGTAACGTAATAAAAGACGCGGCCCGGGTGCGCCGGGGAGCGCGCGGGGGGCGGGGGCAGCCTCGCTCAAGCTCGCTGCGCTGCCGTCCGCTACGTGCGTTTTGCCACGGTAACGATACATTGCGTGTGAGGTAAGTGATCACGATGTCCCCCCATAAAACAAATCTGGTTTTTTGGATTCCCTTAATGTTCCTGAAAGAATTTCATGTACCGGTCATCTTAATATGATGTACTGAAGCCACCCTATCAGTTTGCGGAGGGCTGTCAAAAACACCCTGTATACTCGGCAAACTTTACGAAATTATTTTCTTCCTAAATGATTTATTGTTTAATGTGTTTAAGAAAAAAAGGGAAATAATGTTTCTAAGTTCTTTGTTCTGGTGAAATTATTTGCGAAGAAAAAGAAAAAAAAACCGTGATTTCAGCTTCTACAAAGATTAATTGTTATTCTTTGTAAGTTGTTAAGCAATTTTACACATTGGATTTGGAAATAATTAAAATATACGTAAGTCAAGTTTTATTTTGTTTATAATTATTACTAAACGTTATTTATTTTCGTGAGAGTTCTTGCTTATGGCCGCTTAGACCTGAAAGTAGGAATTTGCCTACGAAAATATTCTCTACAGTTCTCTGTTATTCAACAATATTGAATTGTATTCATTCATTGAAAACACTTTCATGACAACAATCTACTTATTTTAATAATTATTAAAACTTCAACATCATAATATATGCAGTGTAGTCTATCAACACCAAGTTATTCAAAGTTTTCACAAGTAAATTAGATTTTCTAATTTCTTCACACTTAAGTGTTGGTGTAATTTCTACTGTTTAAGTCTTTTCCCTTACTTCTTGCCTCCATCTAATGTGGTTTTAGTTAAATGTTTCGTTATGTAGGGCGTAATTCCATCATAGATTTTCTCTAGGATCATGTTGATGCTTTGCACTCAGCACTCTTATAGAAAGATCGTCTGTGATAAAAAAGAACCAACTGAATGAATTATCAAACAGATCTTAACTACAAAAGTAACAGCAATGCTATAACTTTATAAAAAATATCTATCTCCTCTAACTATTTAATATCTACTACTAAAAATGTTATCAGTGTCACTCTAAGGATTGAGTTTCACGTTGATAGAATTGTTACCCAAAGGAATCTATCTTTACGAGCTTTGAAAGTCTACTCCATTTTATTACACAAAAATACAGAGTCAAATTAAATTAGCTAGCGAAACTCCGCAGACGTGATGGGTATCAATCTATAAACACGATTAAATTTAAATTAAAAAGGTTTGATGTTTTTTTAGGGGTCAACTACCGCTGGTAGTTTTGTTACATGAAGTATGAATTGAAAAAATGGACTTTAACGTGTTTAGATATCAATACCAATCACTTAAGAGAAGTTTACACAAAAAAAAAAAAAACAGATATTAAGCTAATTTAATTTGACCCACTGAGTACCTACTATGATAGGGTAAGTAATTTTTATGTATATCCATAAAATTTGTGACCCCATCAACACTCAACATTAAAGCTCAGCTGCTTAGTTTTGAATACTTACCAACAATAGTCTCAAACTGAAACTAGAACCTTTTGGAAAAATACACTCACTACACTACCATTAAAGAAAAGGCTAATTAAGTTCGCCTCACATTCTTATTTTCACTGACACCCTTTCTATTTCAAGACATTCTCCGTATCAACCATTGGCTGCTATTTATTTCCTTCACCGATTCCATCTTCTCGATAACCAGTCATTTACACCGCAGTTTGATAGCAATGTTCATTGAGAGTGCCGCAAATGGCTCGTGGCTCCGTGCCTCCGTCTACCGAATTACCTGCCATTTTTTTAAACAATTCACGACCATTGTTACTAAGTACACTGCTTGGACTCTTTGGACTCATCTCGTCTTAAATTATGACCTTCGTTAGAACGTTCCGGTTTCTTGGGTGAAATTCTTGCCTTTGTATGATTGACTGTGTTACTTTCTTCTGTGTTATGTTTTGCGTTCGGTTTCGTTTGAAGTACCACCGCGATGACAATCAGTTTTTATAAAATAACTACTCGATTTTCTCTTTCAAATGAAAAGGCGGGTAATTAATGTTTTCGGGTGTGTTAATTACATTACCACATACAAATAAGCTTGTGAAGATACACAGAGACGACAGCCTTAAGGCTCCTCCGAACAGGCGCGACATGCGACGCGAATCGCACGCGACACAAAGGCACCGCTCGTCGCGCGACATGCGGTGCCTTTGTGTCGCGATGCGTGACTCGCCTGTTTGAAGGACCCTTTAATTTAGCTAGGTCAAACGTAAGCACAGAAAGGTTTTTTCGCCAAAATGTGTGCTTTTTCTACTTTTCACTTGAATTTGCATCTGCTATTTTGTTTTGCTCTAAAACAGCGAACGTTGGGATCTAATCTAGCGTACAGTAAATCCGATATAACAGTTCTCTCGTCGAGCTGCGTGTACGAAACAGTTTGTATTTCAACTAATGGTTGTCAAGCACGGAAGCGGCCGATCGTGGACCTTTAACCTCTCTGCAAATTATTGGTATAAATAATAAAATTACGACTTTCTAAACGGTTATTAGGGGTCACTTAGCACAGTTTTGGACAATGTGATGTAAAGGTAGGTTAGTGGCGTCTCGTTGTTTGGTGTCGTGACGCGAACGCGCGCGTTTTTGCGCGTTCAATCTCACTTTCACGTCATGTCCTTATTAGTCGGATATTGTTCAAAATTTCGATTTCGTTCGGATGCTGCGGGCAGCCGGGTCCGATTATGTTCTAAATTCGGAACAGTTATAGTTTCTTTGTGCCTCGTTGCGGTTGAATGCTTGCAACGCATTAAGGCTTGAAGCCTAGTCTTCTGATACACGATTGTCGCGTTTTTTTTTTGTTTTTGCTAGTGGAAGCCAGAGATACTTTCCAGTGCATTAACACTTTCTTACATGCATGCAGATTAGTTGGCGCTGTAAGAATTTTTATTATTTTTATAAAGACAGGCAAAAAGTTTTAAAGACCAATATTAAAATGATGTCTAGTCAAATATGCAAGCACCCGGAATGCAAACAAGGAAGACCATGCAGTTTCATGAATCGAGAGGAATGAAAATCAAAATGTCATCGTCACTAGAAACGAAGATGACAATGAATTATATTATCTTGCCAAAATAACAAGGAAACCCTGTCGTATACGTAACACACTTGACCCTGACGATGTGCGATAATTTACAAAGATTTTTATATTTTCAGCATTGCAATATTATTTCGCAACATCATGGTAATAATTAATTTGTTTGTACCTCTTTACTAACGACCCTTTCTAAAGTGCCAATTGAAGCGAGTAGATAAGTCTAGGATATGATTTTGAGCAGTGGAAGGTTGGTTCCCACCATTACTGCGACCATTTTCAGCAGTGGAAGGTTGGTTACCACCATAACTGCAACCATTTTCAGCAGTGGAAGGTTGGTTCCCACCAATATTGCCACCATTTTCAGCAGTGGAAGGTTGGTTCCCACCATTATTGCGACCATTTTCAGCAGTGGGAGGTTGGTTCCCACCATTACTGCGAACATTTTCAGCAGTGGAAGGTTGGTTCCCACCATTACTACACCCATTTTCAGCAGTGGAAGGTTGGTTCCCACCATTACTACACCCATTTTCAGTAGTGGAAGGTTGGTTACCACCATAACTGCAACCATTTTCAGCAGTGGAAGGTTGGTTACCACCATTACTGCAACCATTTTCAGCAGTGGAAGGTTGGTTACCACCATAACTGCAACCATTTTCAGCAGTGGAAGGTTGGTTCCCACCAATATTGCCACCATTTTCAGCAGTGGAAGGTTGGTTCCCACCATTACTGCGAACATTTTCAGCAGTGGAAGGTTGGTTCCCACCATTACTACACCCATTTTCAGCAGTGGAAGGTTGGTTCCCACCATTACTACACCCATTTTCAGTAGTGGAAGGTTGGTTACCACCATAACTGCAACCATTTTCAGCAGTGGAAGGTTGGTTACCACCATTACTGCAACCATTTTCAGCAGTGGAAGGTTGGTTACCACCATTACTGCAACCATTTTCAGCAGTGAAAGGTTGGTTCCCACCATTACTACACCCATTTTCAGCAGTGGAAGGTTGGTTACCACCATTATTGCAACCATTTTTGATCTGCTGTGATAAACCCTAAACAGGGTGGCACGGACATCGGCACTCAACCTTTTACCAAGGATTCAGTACACGATCCTGAACCCCAACGCGGTTGAAATTTGTCGCCGGTTATTAAAAAATATATATTTGCTGATCCATACGTTTTGACCGCGAAGGTACCTAAGCTATTGCACTTTTCCATGAAACAACAGATTTTGTTTTGACAACCTACGAAACGTGTAATAGTTAGGGGGTCTAAAATCATGTGCTGTATTCATGCTTTCAGTTTGCGCGTCATTTCCCTGCAACCCTGTATATACCTAAGTCCGACGCATCATCAGCAGTCATCACCTCTGTAACAGTCCCTACCTCTACGAGACAAGAAGATCTAAGGCTAAGTACAGATACAGGGACTCAAATACGTTTACCGCTGGCCATTGATCGAAGCAAAACGTATTTCTCAGATTTTAAGCGCACTAAAGGTGCGTAAATTCTCATATTAACTTTTCCAAGCTTCCCGCTCCATTTATGACGTCATAAAACATAAAAAGACGGTCAAGTTGAAAGGCAAGTCGGCTCGCTCCTCTGTGTGGTGTAATCTCATGAACCATTAAGTTTTAAGAGGCGATTTGCATCCCACGTATTTGTAAGAACACTGTATTTTGCGCAGCTATTTTTACTTTCCTCATAGAATGACAAGTATAGAACCCCGTTTGTTATGTAGCTGAACTAGGTACCAACGTTTTTTTCTCCTTACTGCGGACCTGAAAACAGTCTTGCTTGAAAAGGCTAATGAGTCGAAGAAACTTAGTTACATAAGTAAATAGATAGACCTGTTATAGGGATATCAATCCTCAATTTTGTTGTCCTTATGACTGACTGACCGGTTGGTGCAGTTGGTAACGAACCTACCTTCTGAGCTGCTGATCCCCGGACAAGTCAAACATTTGTGTGCATGAACATGTCTGTTTGACCTGTGTCTGGGTGTGTATATGTATATAAGTATCAGTCATCAGGTTACCGTAGTACAGGTTCTACCTAGTTCGGGACCTGAAGACCTTGTGTGGATGTTGTCTCATTATTATTATGTTCTATCTATCTACTACCGCCCCATATCGCTCTCCTACCAACTGCATCAAAAGAATTTGAAAAAGTCATGTGCAACCGTGTCTACGCTTACTGTGAAACAAAGAATACTTATGTTTAACGACTGTCAAAATGGCTCCATCAAAAAACCAATCCACAATCCACGCCATCTTATACAAGAAGCCCTCGACATCACTAACTGCAAAAAATATGCAATAGGATTACTGCTGGATTTGACGAAAGCTTACGATAAAGTACAATTCAACATCTTGTTAAACAAACCATATGACAAAGGGATCCGTGGTAATTATCATGAATGGTTCACATCGCATTTACAGCATAGAGAGCAATTAGTGGAATTAGAATATTTTAACCAAAAAACTAACGAAATAGAATTGTTCCGATCCGAAAACATACCAATGCCACAGGGTTACTGTAATAGGCTGCTTACTACATAATTTTAGTCTACATTAACGACCTCCCGAAGCATATCAGGGAACCTTGTGTTTTGTTTTCGGATGATATCGATTCTTGCCTCATGCGAAACTAAATTAAATACTTGACACTACAACTCATTGATACGATTAGATTACTGATCTGAGATTGAAACTCATACGATTTAGATTTTTAACTTGTAAGTAATAGCTATATATCAAACAATAATTTTTGCTGTGCCCTGACAGGGTCTACAACGGCTCTTCGATTCATTATCTCTTTCTCTATAGATTCAAACTACTCCAAAGACTTAGAGCTAAAGTTTTTGTTAACAAATGAATCTATAGCCTTTAGCAGCCCACTGCTGGACATGGGCATCTCTAATCGCAAGCCATTAAACTCGATCTTTGGCCACTCTCATCCAGTTGTTACCTCTCTGCGAAGATGGTCGCCTCTATCGATCTAGCCTGACCTGACCAGTGACCATATCTACTTTTTCGTTCTAGTTGGTGTTTTAGTACGTTCTTCTCAAAATATAAGGTGTGCAGGCCCTAATTAACATCGTCGCCGCGTCGTCGGTCAGCCAGGAAGCGCCCGCGCACGATCACCCAGGGCGTTTGTTTTTCGTGACCCACTGTAGATCTTATTATTGCTTCACTAAATGAAATTACGTGCCGCTTAACCTTTAGCGTATCGAATGAACTTTTCTAATCAGCTCGACCAGTGTTGCAAAAGTTTTAGTTATAGGCGTTGTAAGACGATGCTTTTTAGTTTGCGAAATTCCTAGGCATTTTTTTGAGTTGACGATTTCAACAATAATGCAGGGTTATAAATAAATGCTACTTGGCACGTGCATTGGCTGAGCATTACTGACTGAGCCTGTCACTGTCATGAAACACAAGTGCAAGATAAAGACGGTCTAAGTTTCTTGCAGAGCAACAACTTGCAGAGGGGTTCAGAACAAAGGATATGTCTCCTGCCTATTGTTACTTGTGTTTCATCTTTGTAAACAAACATGCCCAACTCACAATGAAAAGTTCCAGTAGCGAATGTTTAATTTTTTGAGCGTTTCAGCCCATAAAATGTTATTTTTCATAATCTCATAGATAAAATAATCTGAGATCTTGCTTTACTTTTATGGTAAACACGTTACGGAACCCTGGTCAAACTGGGCTCCCGCACTTAACTATCACTATCTATATCACTGAATTTAAAATGTGAATTACTCGTTTCACTAGCGGAACTCAGCGATATCGTGGAAATCGCAAGCGCAATTTCTTTAAGCATCGTTTTAGCGGCTTTTCTAGAGATCGGGAGAAAGCATTTGCCTTGCGGCCTATTTCTATCCCTATCTCTGTCACATTACAAATTAACTTTCGAAGCTTCTGCCTCGACATGTGATCAGTCAGACATTGATAACCGCTCATTGACTGACGCTGAGAAAATGTGGAAAAAGTGGTTGCACAGCCTGGTAGCTTAGTCTACTCATTGGTAAAAAATAGTTTAGCTAGTAAGGGGGAAATCTATGAAGTTTCATAAAGCTTAATCGTGAAAGCTGAGGTGAGAGTTTTAGCTGTAAGCTTTCGCTCTATATTTTGCCTTGATAAATTATAACACACGATATCTAGATCCGGTACAAGGTGAAATGTGGGCCATACAAATATTTCCTTCAATGTGGAGAATGAAATCGCTGCTGCTGTCTTCAAAGTTCGCTGTACGTGTCCATACTTAATTTCCAACATTGACAACTGTGTTCATGTTTTTCTCAAATATTTACGTGTGACAGTCAGATAAGCGGACAATGACATCTGTTGATAATATATGCATGTCTTGCACTGCACTGATGACATCACATCACATGTCTCTTGTTTCATATTTATCTTTACCATATTTTGTGTTGTTTGGCCTTAGGAACTGGGGAAATATCAGCGGATGACCTGCAGGATTTAATTGAACACCGATACAAAATACTTGATTACCGAATTTAGAAGGATGGAAGCTTTAACCATACAACCAATTGAGCATTTAGAAAAAATGTGCAATTTCTTGAATTGAGTAAAGACTGTGACTAATGAAACGTTACGATAAATATAGTGAAGGTATTTCTAAAACCAACATGATTTAACTTATATCGATAAAAGAGTTATAAGAAATGAGATAAAGGATTTTGCAAGAAAGCAAAGAAATACTCCAAAGCATTGCCGTCATCAAAATGGACTCATCAAGATTCTGAAGTGAAATAATTACTTACATAAGTATGCTCAAGTACAAGTGTAGACACAGTAGTAAACACTGAACAGTTATTAAATGATAAGAATCAAACGATATCCTGATAACTGGATAAGTTTTACAGTTTTCAAGTAAACACTATCGTGAATGATGGACATAAAGTTTACGATCGATTGTTCTAAGATAATCTATTGTTATCTGATCGCTTCCACCATTTTCATGTTATAATCTAATTTGAAATTAGTAGTTGCGTTGTCAGTAGTTTTGAAAGATATAATTTTATTAATGCTCCTAGTTTTATAGTACTTTACTACTTTATTATCATTATTACTGTCATCAACCTGTCATACTGCTCCTAGTGTTGCGAGCCTATTGTCTAGAGCACTTGTATGGACATATTCATTCTGCACTTGCAAATGAGCACACGATTCGTCATCTGTGATAGGTGTACGACTATTTTGGTTTCACTCTATAGTGAATCGGCTGTGGGATGATTATGCGTCAACAGAAAACTGGGGTTTCTTTTATCTCGTATTTTGAAACCCGATGAAAGAACTGAAACTACGTTATTTGCATAAAATTTAGGCGTATATGAACTAACGCGACTTACGTAACTTGGGTAGGTTCCTAATGGTTAATTATCCCCTTTCGTGACACAATATTGTTTCACCAAACAGTGTATTACTTTACGTTCAAGGTTACCTGACTCGCCAATAGCACTTACAAAGGGAAGCCTATAAAGCTCGACGACAAAAATGCTGTAATGATTACATTAGCGTTAGCAATGTTACCCCACGTAGCAAAGTTAGTTCATATTTCACATAACAGCAGTTTCCGGCACGCGTTCCTGGAGCCACACGAAACCTTTTATTATTTAAATCACCATTTATTCAAACAAAAGACCCTTTATCTTAAACTTCTTTCTGGTTCATCAGTCCAGTAAATTTGACGGCGTCTGATTTTGTTGAAAATATTTCGGAATTTCTAAATTGAAAATGTTGCTAGTCCAAAAACTTTAATCATCATTCCACCCAAAGGGAGATATGTTTCGTAGCTTTGATGCGGCTGTCATTGTAAATGAAGGATCTTTTTATTTTACGCTCTCGAGCATATTGACTGGATTTGCGTCATTGGAGGCCTTGTTGCCTCGATTAACATATTGACAGACGATGGCACCAAAGTGTTGCGGATAGTGCTAAATGGTGGCAAAAATCAATAAATCCCATTAATGCAGGGTCGTACCGACGGCCTTGAGCCGCGCCACTATCAGCCAAACAAACTGCTCCACAATACTTATCTTATCACCATCAACCGCGCATTCAGGTCAAGTGATGAAACGCCCTGCTTCGTTTGTGTCTCCTATGCCGATTAATTTCAAATTTACACACTTTTAATACTCTTTCAGGGATTATGTCCGTGTCATTGTTGCCCCAAATAGTTATCCCCCGAAGAGAAATCTCTTTAGGAATGCATGCAATGCAATTCATGTTCTTACTTTTAAGGGGTGAACGTATAAGTTTTACTATCTAGTCAGAATCTTAATCATTAAGTCTTGTAAATAATTTCGATAGAGGTTTTAGTTCTGAAGCTTCTGTAAAAAACATGATTTCTTGAGTGAAACAGAGCTTAGGGAGGAGGCCTAAATAAACGGAGAAACGAGAAGCTCTATACCTACGTACTAGAATATTACCTAAGAAACTTCAGCGTCACAGAATTTTCCAGACGGTACGGTGCCTAAATCTTTCCCGTTATCGGTACTATTATGCAATGACATAACTGTAGAGTAATCATGAGTACTTCTGGTGTATTAGTAGGTTTCACGTGACGATAATATTTCCTCAAAACAATGCTGTGTTTGAATTCGCGACTTTGTTTTGGTAAACTCGCCTATTCGTCTTAGCGTTGCCTTCGTCTAGCCAAAACGGGACAAATGGTCTTGATCAATTATTGTTTGGACTGCTAAAATGTTGTACAACTTTGAATGTGGGTTTGTTTATTGAAATTTTCGTAACTTTGTGGTGTTTTGAGATTAACTTGACATTTTGCGCTTACGACTTGAAAGTTTCTAATACCTCTGTGATGGCCGTTGCCACTGAATAACGATGTAGTCTATTAATTCCAGTCTTGAATTAAACACTGGTGTATTTATTTCAACTAAATATCAGCTAACATGGCTAATATTCTGTGATATTTATTTTATTATCTCTAAGTACCATGTTCGTTTGACTTCTATGCGTGACATTTACTTTATTGGACGTGATAACGTTCAATTTCTCTCTTACGACTTCTGATGGAACATAATTACTGAGGCATTAGATCTTCTTTAGCTTTACTCAGATCAATATACTCGTAGCTAATAACAAGACTAATTTTATAAAATCTTGATTGCTGTTTGTCATTAACATGTGAAAGAAATTGCTTGAATTAAATTACGGAAGCAATTTCAAAATGAAATAACATTCACCTATGAAAAAATTATGTAACTTTTAACTTCAGTTTGTAAATAAAAAGTAATTATTAATTAGTTTCCGTATTAGTTCTTCGGTGTTGAGCTTTCTCATTTTAGATTAATTTATGATTTGTAACGAATTTAAAATATTCACAGGAAATCGTTGTTATTTTATTCTGTACCAAAGCTGCAGTGCTCGTAACAGTCTTCTACAATTTATAGATGTTATGAAATTCATTCATTCACATCCTCAGAACATTTTTCATGTCTGTTATTATTTTAGTGACACCAAGATAGCAGCCAAATGCAAATATTAGTATGACTCTGAGAAATGATAGCGTATCTCATAAACAAATGAAATGCACAAGACAACTGTTTGATTTAGAGCACCACAAGATTATGAAGAACACGCCAACAGAGTATGAAAATTTTGCATATAGGTACCTAATATGCAAAAAATTGTGCCAATGATGTCACAAAAATATTTAGTGTTTGAATAACATAGTTTGAAATGCTGTACTCATGGCAACTCATTGTTTACCGTTCTCGATTTTAAGTGTGTACTTTAGGAAGTGACACAGAAATGGGTGTGAATAAAATTTTATAGATTCACAAGAGATCATCCGGAAATGTTGCTTGTAAGAATAGACCAGTTACAGACAAGAGAAAGGACTCCAGGTAGCGTAGTTTAAGATTAGTTTCTAATGGAAAATGGATATATTTAATACTGAAAATCTGCATACATTATCATTACATTTACGCTTTCTAGCTCCAAGGAAGTAAAGCTTTAAGCCGAAGAAATGTTATTGATAATATGCTTCGGACTACATTGTATATGTGTTAATGTTTAAACGGGGGAAAAGTGGTGACAAGCTTCCGCATTTCATCCTTGAATATTAAACTGAATATATATATTAACAGTGTTTTTAGAAACATTGAAGAATGCAGACACGAAAAAACAAAGGTCTGTAGCTAAATCTTAGATGTGTTAAGTCATCCTACTTACTTGTCAATCAATAGATGTTTACATCGCTAATCAATTCACAAAAAAGAAATGACGAAGTAACACAAAGTTTGAACAAAAAAAAAACATAGTTTTTATCCAATAATTATAATTTAGTGAAGGATTAATATAAGACAAGGTGATCTAGAATTTGAACGTGCAGTGGGCGAATATTGAAGCTTGATAAATAAAAATCAGATTGTGAAACCAAACACCTACTTTGTTAGACAAAGCAATGCCGTGAGCATTCGATAATATGTGGGCTGAAAGCCAACGACAACGCACTCATTCTCTGAAATGACTGGTTCATGATAAAAGTTGATATGTGATATATGGGCGTTGCAGATTTGGCAAATGATGTCATTATCATGTCAGCACGAACAGAAACCAAAGTTGGAAAGATCAGGGCCAGTTTAAACAAATCGCGATTTAACGTTCAAATTATTGGTTTATCACAATTTGTATTATTGAATCACTCAATGCAAGTACGAACGTTTCTCACTTCTATAATTTGTTTAAGGAAGTGCAATTTCATTATTTGATGAGCGTAGGCGAGTGTCATTACACTTCCTAATATCATTTACATAATATTGTCAATGAAGGTCAATGTCTTACTTGTTATCTACCTACACTATGTCAATTACAAATTACAACCCTCCTCAAGGTTATGTGTGTTTACTAATAAAGAATTAGTTAAGTTTACCTCTTTTGTTGAGCCCTCTTATGACTCTACTACATCTGAATATCTTCATCTACATCTTTACTATTCTCTAAAGAATTTAAAATGAGTCTGTCTGGAACGGCATTTAAACCAGTCTATTACCTAACTAGTAGAAGTGTGTATGGGAAAGGGTGCTTCTGGCTTCGGTATATGGTACAGGCATCTACAATTATTAAAACGTACTGCTGGAGTGAAGGAGTGTGTTCTCCAATTATCTTCAAAAGATTGTCAAACATTTGGCTGCCTTCAGAAGCTTTGCTTCCGGCTGCACATCCAATGGCCATAGCTTCTTAAATTTCCTCTTAAGCTGTCTTATTTTTAAATGTCAATAGCAATTCGATAATGTACCTCTCTCAAAAACCGCCACCGATCAAAAAACGATAGTTTAAATTAAACGTCCACAAACTCATTACGTCTTACGTGTCGCTATTCCCGTCTGTCGGTCTGTCGGTCCTCGTTGGATCATAAATTGATTATATTCATCATTACGAGCGATCCGTACGTGATAGCTAGGCATCTTACGTGACACCATCTGGCTTTTTGCCTGCCGCCCTGTGTTTGACACTGGTTTTCAGATAAAATAAAAATGTAATACCTACGCGTAGATTTTTTTGGATACTTTTTGTTAAACATTGTCGTCTTGGTTGGTTAGTGTTGACGTAATTGATGTTCATTGTTAGTTAGTGATGTAAGTTTAGTATAATGTTTATCTCTAGAATAGGTTCTATCAGAATATTGTCTGTGTTTGCATCTCTTTCTAAACACTTTCGATGCGTATTGCCAGGCGTTGCATATCAAATGAATTCATTGTTTTTGAATTAGAAGTAACTTGATCAACTTGAACAACCTGAATCTATTCAACCCGTTTGAATTCAACACCTGTGCGTATCCAACACCTTGTTTCAATTCTCAAGAGTTATGTAAATTAAGCTTCAACTTGTTACAAAATTAGACACAATATAACGAGGCGTTGAACTACTACAATTCGCTGAAACGGTAATATAACCGCGAATATTTTTTGCGTTATCAAGGGAATTAGATCATGGAACGAGGCCCATTCGGTAGAACCTCTTTAATCTTTGAGTCTTCGCCACATATTTGTCGTCACCATTTCAAGTATACAGTTCGCAAATTGTCGATTCAGAGAAATGCGGTTATATTTAGTTCAAGCTTAAAGTTCTCCAACTGCATCAGCAAGTTGGTTGTATAAAAGTGTAATGTGTTATAATGTTATGCCAGGATGGGTTTGTCACGAGCTCGCGGGGGTGAATGCACTGCGCAAATATGTTCGCTCCGTTAAAATAAATCTTTGTCAGTTTCATTATTTTTCATTACTATATGCCCCGTTGGTGCTACGGTTATTGTAGACGTTGATTCTATTTTGCCAACAATTATTTTTCTATTAGTGAACCACCCAGGCGGTACTAGCTGAATGTAGACTAAAATCGAAACGGATGAAGTTGTGAATTTGCATTAATATTACATCAGTAGTTTTCAAGATGCTAGCATACAAACAGCCCGATGGAATGATAATTGATCACGCTTTTGCAAATCTTTCAACAACACAATATCAGTACAGCAATCTATATGAAGTGTGAAAGGAGAATGTGATAGAATAATAATTAACGCACAAGTTATCTATAGGACAGCGGCGTCTTTTCGTATTCATCAAAGTTAATCCAAAGATAACGGTCGAACTTAATGAACTCTGTAGTCATAATTATATTTAGATGATTATTGTGATAGGTGAATTGTAAATACCCATGTTGTGTGCGTATTCGCATGCGTGAACATGTGAAATAACTTATGTTATAGAGAAGTACCGTACTGCTTATATATTTATTGGCATATTTTATAGATTTTGTGAAAATATTAATGAGGCTGATGAGAGACCAGAGAGAGAGCATTTCGTATCAGTCTTTCTCGGAGCTGGCGATATAGAAAGTCAACCGAATTTGTAACTGCTAATATAAAAATATAATAACTGAAATACCAGTGGCCTTTCAGAGTTGGCACTAAGCGATTACAGACGATTATTTCTGTAGTTATCAGCCAATTCATCCAAATTGGTTCTGGAATTTGGGTATCTATTGACACTGCAGAGGTTACTGACGTAACTAACGGTCTAAAGATTGCCATCTTGTCTTCAAGTTGTATTAAAGCATTTCAAGTTGCTACCGTTCGGATTTCTGCCCGTCATTGTAAGGGAAACGGTTCTATACAGACTTCGGAGCTTTCTGCGAACCAGTTCTCATAACCCAGATGTATTAGTGGTGTAGTATCGACGTATTTTAAAGTTTTTAAGCACAGGTACCGTTTTGTTCCCAAGGAATCCGCCATCCCGTAGCTGGTATTGTTAAATGTGATTAGGTGGTTTGTCTAAGGGATCGCCTGTCTCTTGCGACACTGCGATCTGATTGCCAAGAGTCGTCGTAATGGCGAAATAAACGATAATATTTCATATTAATGTTCTCCATTCATTGAATGGTTATTCCGCTGGATGTTTACTGGTTTATATGATGAATGTTACAGTACTGTACCTATAGTCTGTTCCAAAAGTCTAAACAAACTCTTTTTCAGGTTCAATTATTCTCAACCAAAACTAGTAAATCATTCATCAGTATCGAAAGTTCAAACCTTCTAAGTTTCAACTGTTTATCCCACAATTTTTTCCAACAATTATTGTTTGAATAACATGATTAAATTGTAATTCATAATCATCGAAGAAAATTGAGGTTATACAATTAACGTCAAGCGTCAAATGAAAAACATCTTTAAGGTGATTTAAAATTAGAATTGCGGGAATAGAATTGTATTATAATAATCAAATTAAAGCATTCAATTTATTTTATGTAAGTGGCAAACGGTTGTTCTCTGATCCATTTGTTTAAATTTTTCTCTTAAACTTTAGGAACAGACCATACTCCATAATGTCTTGAATAATTTTCGCCCGTTACGAATTTAACTAAATGTTCGATGCGTGACCGGTCTCCATAAAATGAAAGGTCAATAGCATCAGTACTGGGTTTAGTGGAGTACCATGTTGCGAACGTAATGTTCGCATATTAGGGACCATTTTTTATTTGATGAAGTATAGTTTTATGGGCTGTAATAGTTTGTACATTACTTTATGTTGCCTTGGAGTTCGCCAATCAGATTGAGTTATGCGTTTCTGCCATGGTGTCATGTCATCTTAAGGCTTCATGAAATACATTGGGGACTTTCCCTTTTTCTAATTATAATCGACTATTACATACCTACTTTATGGCTTCTTCGGAAAATATTGGCGAAATCTAATCATTCTTTTAGACCCCTACCGTCTTATTACAAAACAAGGTTTTTCTTTATATATGGTTTAAACCATCGAGCCTGTTTTTGGAACAAGAACTTTACCGAAATCGAAATAAAGTTCCCTTTACAAAACTGACAACTTAGTCCGGTCTAAGGTTGTCAATTTTGTATTAAGAACTTTATTAAAGCCGGCATAATGTTCGAAATACAAAAACTGGCTCGAAGGTTTAGGCTCGGGCTAAAGTTAGATCGTGTTTTGTAATAAGACGGTTTATGCTTAATTGGTTGGTTCACGATACTTTTGTACTTCAAATTATTTGGTTTAGTCATAACAAAATGGAGCATTACTGTAAAATCTTCACAATTGATACAACAGAAAAGACGATTGAATGTGATGGACTTTCATTCAACGCTTTTAGATTTTCTAACGTGACGGTATTATCGTGGGCGGAAGTTTAAAAGCGTCTTTATATTATACGTTTTACTTCCCCGTGTAATCGTGATGCCGTGGACGTCCAAGATAATATCGTCACGTTAGAAATGTTAAAAACGCCCGTCGTCCATTTAAGTAGTACTTCGTTTTTTACATAAATAAATAGTACAATTTATTTCGCTCTCCGAGTACAACAAAAACTTAATCTATGTAGGTACTGTACAATTTAATAAGGTATTTGATGGTTGTACAGCAGCACATAATTGATGATCTACCAACTATGAAACTAAGTCGAGCTTGTATTTTGGGAGTTAGTGGTTCTTAAGATGCTGGGATTACATAGACGCAACCTTGTAGTGTAGGTATTTACTTCCAACACTTTACAGTAAATAAGTTACATTCAAATAAAAAAATTCAAACATACAATGAGAAATAAATTTTAACATCAAATTTATCTAAAAACACAAACTAAAAAATTTAAAGAAATAATGAAACATGAATGAAAAAAAATGAAATAACACAAAAAAAGTACGTTTTACTTTTTTGTACTTAAAAGCATCTCAGTTTGAGCATAATCTACATTCACGTTCATTCGCGGTAGTTTTAAAGCTTAATTATCAAAAACCTTAAAAATCGCGTCTGCAGTGATGCATGACAATGCATGATGATGAAATTTTATAATTTAAAAAATGAGTTCTTGGACAATGACCATTATATAGGTATTGTATCTGTGTTATACTAGTTTTAAATACTTCAAATTGTAATCGGTGGAGAACGTAGTGGGTAGCATAATTGTTTTAAAATGTAATATTTTATATAATATGACTATCTCTTATTGTGCTACTGTTTGTTTTTCCTGAAATAAATAAATGACTGTCAATCTGCAGTATGTGGCAAACAGAAACTTACTCCCGCATGCAATCTTATGCGTCACCACAATAAACTCAAATATTGTTTATACCATTTTGTAAAGCAATACAAATAATTTGCGCATTCACCTGCACACAAAGCTAGCCTGACGTGCTTCTCGTTAGCAATGGCTCGTAAAATGGAACGTACCGCAACTGCTCTTAGATACGCCAATAGAAGCGAAGTGCGGTGATAAAGAGACGGTGTTTGTCTGTCTCGGGCACTCATCTTTAGAATTACTGAGCCGTTATTGATCATCATCACGCCTGAAAATCCCGAAGTGTTAGGCATAGGTGTACCTCATACCCTCATAGTACACTCTCATTTCGCCAGCTATGTTGTAGTCCCATGTAATAGGGGCGAGCCTACTGCCATCAACCGGGCACAAATACAGACTTCTGGGATGTTACTGGAAAATTAAAAAAAAAACAATAACACTTTGCTTGACCCGGGAATCGAACCCAGGGCCTCATGCTAACAGCAGCTCTTGCAGCCACTAGACCACCGAAACAGCTGTTTTTGAAGTAGCGCTGAATTATTTTTTAGTTTTCGTTGGATGTTTCTTAGCCAGTAACTGGCTTTATGTATTTACAAGCTTTTATTTTTTTGTAATATTTCTGGCTTGCTTATTACTACAACGCAACGCCCGCCGCCGCAACGTAATCTTAAAAGACTGTAGCCGATAGGGTGTCATCTCCGCTGTGGAAGTCCCTTATTAAATCAGTAATATAACTATTATTTTAATTTATATTTTAATTGTGATTATAATTTGAATTTTTAGTTTTAATTTACATTTTAATTTTTAATTTTAATCTACATTTTCATTTTAAATTTTGTGATAATGTAGTTACGTAAGTACCTACATATGGATCTTTGATATCTGAAATAAAAATATTTTATTTTATTTTTATTACTATCCTAGACCGGTGACAGGCGGGAACTGTCAGTTATCAAATGTCTACCTTCAGTCACCCAACATCAATCCGCTAGATAAGTATCTTGCCATGCCCTTTCTTAACTTTGCACCATTGACTCCATTCTTTATTTTATTTGAGGCTACACCTTACATAAGGCTCGTTTAAAAATTCTGTCAGTTAGAAACCCACAGTTAAGGGGCTGACAATAGCTAAAGCGCGATCACTGTTGGACTGCATAGAAAAGAAAGAGAAGCGCGATGACACAAAGCTGGTAATTTATTGCAAAATATGAAACAATTCTCTATTTACAAACAATCTATTGATTGGACTAAAAAATGAAAACACTATCACGTTAGTAGGTTGCTTGAATAACAATCTGAAAAAAAAAACAATGATTGCATGTATATTAGTATGGTTTTTAATCGTTAAAAGAAATTTTTAGAGGTACTCGTATCTTCGTGACTTTTACGTTAACGTGAATTAGTTGTATTATGTTTTCAACACACTATCTAACTAGCATATATCCTGAAGAGCATCATATATTTTTCTGATTTTGTTTACCGCAGTGGATCATATACTTTTAGGCATTATAAAACTTGCGTTTAGGTCATGTAGTCCCCTTAAGAGCGAGCGTAACAATTCAGTTATAGATGGGCGGACAGGAAGTGACGTGAAAATTGTCTGAAACCGGGTCGAGCCGGGTCGTTTCGCTAGTGCTGCATGCATTGAGTGTGCACCGTGAAATTGTCGCTAGGTCGCCGGGGTCGACGACCGACTGACAAACGGTGATTCAACGAGTTGACTTTTGATTTTTATTGGGGATTCTCTCGTGAATTCAGGCTGGCTGAAAAGTTTGCAATTAGGAGCTTTCAAAAGTATGATTAACTAGTGGTTTCCGCGGCTTTTCAGCGTAAATACATAGCATGTAATTGCTGCAATTATTTGATTTTAACGGACAGCTTAACTACCCCACTGCAGCATTAGATCCTAACGGGTTGATTAAAAGAAAATCATTTCATTTAATTATTTGATTTAATGTTGGACATTAATACAACGTACCTACTAATGTTATCTTTTATGTAACTATAAAATCATCTGCACTATGTACATTGTAAAAGAGAGATGTAGGTACCGTTCACATTGTCCCTCCGAGGGGTTGAAGAGGGACTCCCTCGTCAGAACACCCAAGATCTAAGCACAGAGGAACTCTCTTCGAAACTATGAACTATGGCAGTTAATAGACTATGACCACCTTGTCATGGTATGTGGGGATGTAATGCAACATATCATATTATAGTTTTTAGGGCATAACGTTGAGCGAACTAAGTGATTCTAAGTTAAAGTTGACGAGTCAAGTTCGCGATAGTCAAAAATCATGGCGCACTTTTTTGCAAGAGAAGATGTTGGTGGTCATTAAAATTCTTTGTTACTTTCGTTGTCATATTGTCTTAGTGACGAGTAAAATATGAATTGCATGAAGCGTATGACAAGATTTTCTGAATGAGATGTAGTCTCGTTTAAACATACGCGCTCTGTAGTGTTACGCGAATAATAAAGTTGGTATAAAGGGTCCCACAGACAGGCGCGACGTAACAGCGCGACGCGACTCTATTAGAACAATTTCTATGAAAACTTCATGGAAATGGTTCTACCAGAAGCGCGTCGCACCGTCACGCCGCGCCTGTCTGCGGGGGCCTCAAAGCTTCTCGTTAGGAATCTATGAGACTATGACCATATAATTATGAAATACGTAACGAAGGCCTTTCCCGAAACCTATTCAAAACTGACCTAGAAAAGAACATGCTGGGCATTTGTTAAATATTTCAAGCCAGTCTCAATGAAATTACATCCAATTTCTTCTCAACATCTTTGTTTAATGTTTAGTAACACAAATTAAAGCTATTATTTCATTGTTACAGATGACAGCAGCAGAGAGGAGGTTTCTTCAGAGCAACAGGTATGATTACGAGTTATTACACTTTTTAATTGGAGCTTACTCTGCGGTGTTATAATTAACGGTCTGTTCACAGTGTTCACACAGTGTCGCTAGATTGCTAAATTGTTCCATGCTAGATCTCTCAGGCTGAGGTGAAGTTGAATGTCAGATTATATTTATTTATTTATAATAAGCACACTGAAAGTACGGTCACTTACAATTCAAATAAAAAAATTGAACCGTCGCGTCGCGGGACGCCTGGCAGATGTGAAACATCGAAAACCATTCTTTCATACTTATTTACTATACAAAATAGTATAATAATTAAGTATGAAAGAATGGTTTAATAAATGAAAATAAATATGGCATAATCCAAAACCAAATATTCTGTTTTTTTTTTAAGAAACAAATTGTTCTTTATTTAAAATATAGCGTGGCGACGGACGCGTCGCGGTCGGCACGGCATGCGTCGCGAACTCGCGACGCTAGCAATTGGTTTTACGTGCGGCTATAGATGTTTCACATCAAAAAGCTGCGAAAATTTGCATGTTAATTTTATATTTCAACTTTGGAGGCCTATCTCGCTCCCTACTACATGGGATTGAAACATAATTGACAAAATGTGAAGACCCTGGTATAGGTATACCCTGCCTAATCCTTCGGGGGAACAAGCGCGATGTTATCTTATGTTTGCAGGCCTAAATGATTAGTGATAATGGTCTGGTTTAGGCTGAGTTTTTTATTAACACATAAAATATTATTATATTGCCCTGCATTTGACCCTTATCCTTAAGGGGGAAGCGCCAGGTTTCCCGCGAAGTTCAAATTTTCTTAAGTTTTTTGCTTTTTGCAGGCCAGTGTCAGGTTGTATGTTGAACAAAATATGATTCGCGACCGTAACAAGTATGTATTTACAAAACTATAATCATCATGGAGTCATTGCTACGCTATAGCCTTGTAATGTGGGGTAATAGTGTCGATCTGAGTAGAGCATTTGTGGCCCAAAAAAAGTGCATTAGGGCTATGCATGGACTACAACCGGACGACTCGTGTCGACCTATATTTCAAAAACTTGACTTGCTACCGTTGCCCTCTCTATATATTTATGAGACATGTATATTCGTAGCTAGGAATAAAAATCTTTTTAATACAGTTGTTCAAAAAGTGGTGTATTGCAGGGACGTATAGCGTTCGGGATGTGGGCTATTACATAATACTGCTTTTTTATACCTTTCCTCGTGCGACTCTTTCCTAACGGTCAAAATAATGTCTATTAAAAAGAAAAACCAACTATGAAGTTTTTACTAAAGAGTTTTTGTGATTCATACAAATACGTATATTTCTAAAAAGAAGCTACTAATTTATTTCAATATCAGATTTAATGATTTAATTGAATGAGTTAGGTTAGGTTTCATTTCATTTCATCTCATTAAATTTCATTTTCATTTTCATTTCATATCAATAAAAAAAATATACTGAAGACTAAGCTGTATGGATAGTTCCCTTTGCCTACCAAAATGGGTGAAGAAAAAAAAAACTTTGCTTATATTCTACGGTTGGCGCCATTTTCCAGAAATTTTCTTTGCGAGTTTAGTTGTTTGTTGCACAAAATGAGTAATATCGACCATATTTTTTTTCAATTAACACCACCGGAACTCAGTATAATTGCACAAATATGCAACCTTAAACTTCCCCATTTAGTTTATAAAACTGTACCAATTTCAATGTACATGTGTACTATAACTTTTATAAGAAATAAATGATTAGTTAGTTGAGTTTATTGTGTTTTTATTATTTTATTAAATTGCTTCATTTTTTCGCAACTGTATAAAAAAATAGTCGTTCAGTACAATTCCGAGTGTCAACCCTCGCCTTCGGCTGCGCCTCGGCTCGGGTTTGCATTTGTCGGAACTCTTTGCAATGACAGCCTTTCCGCACTTGTAATGAAATATACTATTTCAAGACAGCAAATGAGGTATGCCCTCGCAACAGACGAGATCCCTATAAATTGGTTCTTCATGGTTTGCCAAGAATAACCAAGTACCTACAATAGAAACTGCCTAGCAAGCAATGTGTGTGCGTATTTATATCCACATGCCAAGCCACTTTAAGTCTCTAGGTATAAGGTTGCTAAAGCTTAAATTGTATAGGTGGTTAAGTGAACGTAGTTATTATGATTTAAAAGACTTTATGGATACCAAATGTTGATAAGTTTCGTTATTACTTGCCAAAAAAATTATTTTTATTTTTATTATTTTTTGTACTTTATCTTTTATTGAACACAATTTTATACCATGTTTTATGAAAATAAATGATTTATTGTTATTATTAAAATCATCAATACAACCCTCACATTCACACATAACAATTTCACATGACAATTTCATGAAATATCTATCCATAGGATTACATATTTATTTTATTTTATTTAAGATGGGTTTGCTCTTGACTCTAGTCTAGGTCAGTGGTGACAGAGACAGAGTCGACGGTGGAGTGAGCTTACCCAGAAGAAGCCTGTTCACTCTCACTTTGAAGAGATTAGGGAAACAATAGGATTAGGCATTAGGGGGATTAGGGATTCGTTTTTTTTTTTAATGAACTTACAGAGTTGTATTGATGACTTTAATGATTATAATTTTGTAAATACCTACTTGTTACGATCGCGAATGATACATATTTTGTTCAACATACAACCTGACACTGACAAGCAAATTGCAAAAAAAAAACGTTATAAAATTTGAATTTCGTGGGCAACTTGGCGCTTTCCCCATAAACAATATTTTCGCAACTTATCGGTGGTTCAAGATTTTATTAATTTAGTTTAATTGTAGTTGTGTTTAAAATCACACTTAAAATATGAATACAGAATTGATAAGTGGCGCTTATTGTGTCAATTATGTAACTGTTACCGAAAATAATAATTGTTTTAGAGTGTAAACATGGCACACTCTAATTAAACAAGTGTTTTATAGCAGCTTGATTAGATACTGTTCAGTTAAATTTACAACTCGGTAATCTTTAACCCAATTATTGCACTATCTCTTTGATATTAAACGACTGCATTTTTAAAGACTATTTCATAAATGTAGTTTTAAGTAAACCAATAAAATAATACGCACAATGATTTCGAAATATTGTTGTTTTTTATCACAATTTCCGCGGTTTTTATGAGTCAAAGGATATGAATATAATATATATAATCTGCGTCGAATTCAGACGATTAGGCCGTGGGATGACACATGTCACTTTAAATGGTTTTGATTGGTGCATTATTAAAATAGCAACTCCTCTATTGCGATATAAAAAGGGTAATATTAAATATCTCATCTTACATTGATCTGTCCTCAATTTAAGTTTTACACAAAGATTCGTGATTACTCAAGATTACCTACAGGAACGGATTTCTTTACAAATTATTTCCTATCGATACACGGATTTAAAAATATGCAAACATAAGGTTCAGTACTCCCATTTCTGTGTTTGTATTTCTATAAATTACCTCATTTTGATATACTTCAAAACCCCTAAATAATTCACCTTATTTCTTGTAATAAATTCAAGAGTAAGTTACCATACGTCGCTCCGATTCCCCCATTCATCCTGCAACAGTCAGGTAGGGGACCACCGTGCAGAGGGCTACCCCACACGATGTTGTCCTAGTCCCCATTTGTAAACTTGTCTGTACAACGGTTAACCTGTATTGTGTCTATGCATCGATTTAGGGTTATCTGGGTGAATATCGATTTTCGAGATCTTTTGATAGAAATAGTTGCTTGAATGGTGTAAGTAGCTTTATTACTAGGTGTTTGGTATGCTTACTTTAAACTTGTATACTTATATACAGCAATCGGAAAGAAAAAAATAATTTGGTGTCGTAGATATAGGGAAATTTAATTTTCCTCAGTTATACTACTAAAGATAAGTGGAAAGATCTTTTGTTTCTAACTAGAAGTAGGTCAATCCCGCAAGTGTGCTTAAAACCGACTTATGTGACGTAAAAACTCAGAAAAAAACACTTTCATGGTGAAAAGCGACGATCACATAAGAAGCTGGATTAAGGGAAGTACCTACGAAGATAACGCAGTCACAATATCTTACCGTTTCTAGAAGAAAGTTACTTGTTTTCTAACTTACGTTCATAAATTAATTCATTAAGTACTTACATTCATAATTTTGCACTCAGTTTTAACGTTACTCAAGGACGCGTATCGTAAATGATGTTGCACGTAATTGTAAAGCGTGTGCGCAACGTTAAACGTATGAATGAAATCGTTCCACGTTTGAATTGTGCAAACTCGGGTACAGTTCCGAATTTATTATTATACTATTAACATAATTATTTCTGGGCTTATTTCTGGCGTATCGTAAATGATGTTGCACGTAATTGTAAAGCGTGTGCGCAACGTTAAACGTATGAATGAAATCGTTCCACGTTTGAATTGTGCAAACTCGGGTACAGTTCCGAATTTATTATTATACTATTAACATAATTATTTCTGGGCTGTTAATTTTCACGCAACTGTTAATGTAACTGTCTTACATTTCAAAGGGTATTTTAAATATTATTATAATTTTAGTTAGAAATGTAGGTAGGTCCAAATGAATTTTTGAAGAACAATGTACGTTTACGGTTCAGATAGTTAATCGTGAAATGTAGTCTTTAAAAAAAATGCGTTTTCATTAAGCAATTGCTTTTCGTGCTGTATCAGGTATGATCGTATCAACTCAAGAATTATAATTTGGAGCCAAAATTCATACATTGAGGCTCTCGATAGAAGTTCCAAAGCAAACGTTGCAAACAGTTTACACCTACCTGCAAATTTAACACACCACAAAACTAACAGTACCTACCTCCCTTCTTCCGCTCAAAGCTAAGGTTGCACTAACAAGTTGCAAGTCAAGCCGGTGAGCAAGAACGTTGCACGACAGTTACCGCCATCTGTCGGCAGCCCCCAACATCAATCAACATGATAGATGCACTGAAACTAGGCCTGAGAAATCCGCTCCGGTATATGAAATGTTTATTTCGATACTAACTTTTATGGGAAGGTTCGTCCACTTTTTCTGATGTAGCCTATGGGATACATTATGTATGAGCACAGTAATCCCGTACCTTATTGCTGGCCGCATATGGGTCGGTAATTCGTGCATTATGTATACTGCGGGATGAAGTACCTACCTACGGTTCGTGGCGTACTCATTTTTGTGGTGAAATATTATGTTGTAAGGATTACTAGAGACTTGACTGCTTCGTAGGTCTAGTTGTCGCAAGCACCACTGCTGAGCACGAGGTCCTGAGCTCGATTCCCAGGTCGGGTAAAGTGTTATTGGGTTTTTCCATCGGAAATTTCGCAGTAGAAGCCCGCAGCCCGCGTAGCAGTATTTGTGCCCGGTTGATGGCAATAGGCTCGCCCCCTATTACATGGGACTTACACATTACTGGTGAAGTGTGGGTGTACTATTGTTACAGCTCTTCCTAGGCCTTGGGGGTTACAGGCGTGCTGTGATGTTATGTTCCAGAGAGGAGGGAATTCAATCTGATGCTGCGCCTATAAGGACCAGTACAGATTAGAATTCCATAGCTAGATTGCCCTGCAGAGAGCAGTGAGAGAGCAGTGGTGGCCCAGTGGTAACGGCCGCGACTTACGACTTGCAGGCGGTGTACTTTGTGTAGATTATTTCATCACCATTGCTCTCAAAACAGTGAAGAAAACCATCGTGAGGAAACGGGCATGCCCTAGAACCAAAAATTCGAAGACATGTTACATCTACCAACTCACATTGGGCCCGCATGGTGGATTACGGGTCACTCCCTCTCACTGAGAGGAGGCCTGTGTCCCAGCAGTGGGTACATTATAGGCTGATTACGCTTATGTTTTTGCCCAGCAGATTGAGTGACGAATTGGTGACAGCGCTTAATTTTAATAGAACCAGAAGCCAACCCAAGCTGGTGATATTATGACATAAGATATATTGACATTTTGTCTATAACATATAAAATATAGCATACTCGTATAAACTTTCTGCAACATTGTATTAAATAAAATTAATGTCCCAACACATTCTTTTTCAAAAATAACCAGAAAAATACGTCTTGAACCTTTCTTCTAAAACGTATCAAAGGAGATCTCAACCAGCACCTCTCGATCATCAGTGGGAATGCGCTATTTATTTTGTTGCATCTGAGAAGAAATAAACACTTACATACGAAGAATTTTGCGTTGCTTTATATAACACTGTTCAATCGCGACCAGTTCTCAAGGATACTAGCGATCTGGGTTCAGTCACTTCGCCCGCGGTGAATGAAATACAATCCGGCCGAAAGTAGTAGCACAATACTTCATAACACTAATAATCGAGCTATAACACGTTGCAAATTAGTAAGGTTATACAGGAACCGCGGGGGAACCGAGGCTAGTGCTGCCCAACTACTTTTTGCGATAAGAATCGATAGCAGCGAAAGTGATTCGATCGTCGTTATCGATCTCGGGGTAAGGCTGCAATCTTTCGCTGCGAACGCTTGTGGGAAAAGTATCGAGAAATATTTAACTCATTTGTATTTGTGAAGCGATTTAAATCTTAGTAACGATAATGAAGTGGAAAGTTTGCTGTAAAACTAAGAGAAACAGATAGTGAGATATTGCTCTCGAAGATAAAAAAATGATAGAGGAGCAAACAAGTAAAAGGAGAAAAAACATTCAAGACGGTACCTAAATGCCATTATGTTGTCGCTTAGTTAAAAACAATAAGCAAAAAGTTAATTATATTACAATAACAAACTTAATTAAGTAGCATACTCTATCTAATGATCAATGATGTACAATTAACAACATTTTGCTCACGAAACATAACGCCACCACGCTCATGAAATCTCCGTATTTCCGCTAATTACCTTAATTAATACGTTGCCTTAATGATTGTCAACATAAATCTTTATTTTGGAGTCTACTCCCAATAGCTCAGCTATAATTATGAAGCTATTAGTAATGTATTACTTCATCGGAACGTTTTAATTTTAAATGTCGCATTTAGTTTCATTGATGTGCTTGCTGTAAGTAAGCTCATACAATTCTTAGCCGACTATGACGCGCGACGTAGCAAAGCAATGGTTTTAAGTTTTAACGAGATGTTTTATCATAGTCCACTTACCACTCTGGATGCTTTAACACTTTTTAATTTGCAAGGAAAGTGTTCTAAGAACATTTAAACTCAAAGCAATTAAACTTATCTATTTCCAGCTATTTATATTATTATCGGTTTGCTATAACGTCTAGCTGCATTCCTGACCATAAAAGAACTCTTTCTATAACTGCGTTGGGAACTGCAATTTTCAGTTCAGTAACTTCAAATTGCAGCTGCAGCAAGAACTCATAAGAAAGGTATAACTTTGCAAGCGAATTACGGCTCACAATAAGGCTTTAAAACATTTACAAGACAATAGAATAAATAATCAAATGTGTCGTATACTTTTGTTACTGCATCATTTTGAGCTGAGAAGAAAACATTGATGATAGTCTGCCACAAAACGTTTTAGTCCTTCCAAGACATTTAGCACATTGTTGGTCTTTAAAACTCTACAAGGACCACAAAAGGTTTAAACGGAATTTTCCACTTTTACTGCAAACAGGGACTGTTGGCACTATCCATTTAGCACCAGGCCGTTGGCCGGTCTCGTTATTTTTAATAAAAAAGTGGTATTTGTTTAAAGTACGGTTTAGCATGTTGAATAGTGTTAAAAGTAATTCCAGACTGTTTCGGTGCAAAGTTGAATGGTTATTTAAATTGTGTTAACAGTAAACATGAAAGCCTTTATATGCGTGTTCATGTAATTTTTTGTAGTGTCTTGTAGTTGTAAGCGACTTAATTCGTCTTCGTTTAATTAAAGGAAATATAAAGAACAGAGAAACAAATTGGACTGCTTACTTCATCATGATGTAATGTCAGCCAATTATAAATTTGATGTAGAGTCTATGTTGGCCTAAGGGCAAACGTGTAGCAAAAGTATTAGGTCTTTAGAATCAGTCTACGAACCTCAGGCGAAATCTTTCGTGCACTCTTCTAATAAGAAACTTTCGCTCAACATTACTTGCGATACATCATTTCTAGTGCTATCATTGCCGTATCGTTACCGAGAACCTTCCACAGAAGCGTTTAATAACTTCTCCACATATCTACCGTTATTATTCATCAGTTAAGCTCTTAGTGTGGAAATTATCGGAGGCATAGCAAATGAGTAAGTTCATAGATTAGTGTTCGAACCTGTCCGCGACTGGTTTACGCATTATCTTTGACATAGAAGCCTTATTAACTGAATAAATACGTTGCCTCTGTTACGAGTTATTACCGACACTTAAAATGTTATTATGCGTATCTTATTAATGTACTATCGCAGCGTTATTGATTGATTACTGTACATTGACTATTAGCGAAGTGGCAATGATTTCAAAAGGAAGGATACGCCCATCAGAACATTTTACATAAACCTTCTTCATACAAGAAAAAACTAACGCCATCTATGATAACTCATACGAACTACGTGAGTTCCGCGTTGCATAGGCCGACGACGTAACCTTGTACACACGGCTACATTTATTTATTTCTATACAATGCGAATCTGGAAATTGTAGCTTGATTATGTAGCCGTGATTTTTTAATCACATTTTATCGGAAACAATTTAAGGCGAAAGCGTCAGAGTAGCCCGCGAAATTCAATTTTCTTACGTTTTTTGCAATTTGCAGGTCAGTGACAGGTTGTATGTTGATCTAAATATGATTCGCGACTGTAACAAATATGACTACCTTAGCGCTTCCCCCTTAAATTCCATTGGGACATAGCGAGCGCTTGCGAATTACATACCTAGAAATTACACTGGAAACGATGTCCTTTTTGGGATGATATTTTATAGTTCACAAAGAAAACGTGAGTAAAACAAATTGATCTCAATCAGCTTTATTTGAATTGTAAACAATTTAATAAGGTGTCCCTTTGTTTCGCAGACAGAAATTTCATAGAATTTCGTTTCGCAACAAATGTTTCATATAATATTTAGTCCTTATATTTTTATTTCGAATGATATTGTATCAACGACTATTTACTTGGCTATACCGCGAATAGAAATATCAACATATGAAGGCTAAAAAAATTCAAAATTACTTACACTAAGTTCCTAAGACAAAAATAAAACACAAATAAAAAATAACGTCCGTACAAGGTTACTTCACGCGCTGCCGACAGCGCGCGACATGGCCGCCATTGTGGATTTCGGTGGTAAAATTATCACTTTAAAAATATGTTTATTTGATAATTTAATTGCAACAAAAATAATGTAAGATTACTTATTGATGATACGATATCCCATGTTCCTTTTTAACTTTTGTGTCATAATTTTTGCAGCCTTTTACCACACAACTAGGCATTTTAATGACAGTACTACGCATCCGCGCGCGGACCGCGTTCGACTGAGTCGCGCTGGCCCTAAAATGATATTTTAGGGCCAGCGCGTTGGTGCCATTTCGCCGCGCGGTTAGCCTGGTCCTTACTATATATGTCTATGCGAAGTGGTGATTAAGTTTAGCTCTGACACCTCTTTCTTAGTTTCCTGTTTCTACGTTAACGTTAATAGTAACTGTAGGTCTCACAATTTCTATTTCTTTATTGAGGAAATCGTTACCTTTAGTACATTAATTTTATTGAACATGTTCGACTTCTGTTTACCCAATAATTATACCAATAAATTCTGCTCATGCTATATGTCCATGACAATTTTATAATATAGCCCGATCATTTTGTTTTCTCCACTTTGTTTTTAATGCTTGCTATAATTTCAGTGCCTCCGTCTTACTTTGTTCCTAATTGTGCGGTACCGATTTAGTCATGTAACTAGTCATGAAAAGAATTTCGTGACCATCTCAAATGGTCTAAATCCAACTTCCTAAGATACCTTTTATAGAGCTCTGTCTGACTCATTAACTGTACTTTAAAGTTTTTTTTTGTGTAATTATGTCCACGTTATAGTAATTTTTGTTTTTTATTTGACATTGCGATTAATGGGTCGTACAGATGAGGTAACATTATCAACGTGTTTCCGCTGATGTTTCCTGGTAACAATTGCTTCCGGTTCAACGATGTGCTCGGTTGGTTTAAAAAATCCATCAGTCTTATAATTTTTGGTGCCATCGAAAATATAATTTTCAATTTTATTTTACTTCTCTAACTTACCCAATATTCCAATACTTCGAATTTGTGTTTTGATAATTTCTGATATCTACATGTTTGTTTTGCAAACTGAACTACATTTTATACAGCAAAATGGAATTCGTGACACAAATAGCAAAAACTGTATATTGAAGCTCATTATTTTCTCATCAACTCTTCATTCGTTTGTAGTACTCATCAACTCATCTTTACTTGTAACAATCTTTTTGGTCGATTCAAAACAAACGTTATGCGTTTTTGGGAGTCAGTTAATTACTTGACATACTTCGCATTGTAATGTTTAATGTCATAATTTGTAGCATCATCTTCATAATTCCACAAATTATTTAAATCTAAGTCGTAATTGGATATTACATAGATTCTTCGTCCCCACGGCTCAGTTTGCTAACCCCAATGAGTTCTAAACCACTGGAAGTTATTTATTCGAGTTAATACGACACTGGCATGATATGTTGCATTACGTTCATCTTTAACAAGATCTAACTCTGGTTTGTTACTTATATCATCAAGTAAATATACGCCTAGTTTTAGAACTGTCGGGTATCCATTAGTGAGGCGGAAACTAAGTGTGTCGTGCCTTTCTTCCTGCGTCGCGTTGGAACCCACTGAGGAAAACATTTCAGCTTTTACCAACGCTTCTCTCTTTATGTTGTGGTGTATGTTTGCATGCATATCAGTTATAATAAGTTCTAATAGAGCATTGGCGTTTTTAGTATCAACATATTTTTTAAAGTTGAATAAATCGGCACAGTAGGTTGCTTCATCGATCTGTTCTCCCATTTGCATAATATGATTGGTAGACTAAACAAACATTCCAATCTAAACAGGCGTTCAGAATTCTACAACTGCTTTAGTCTCCATTCTTTAGTCAAGTTTTAATGACATACTTCCTTCTTCTAAATACCGTTTGATATCTTGCTAAAGTATTATGTTAAAATCAGCGATCCACATAATAATGCCTTAGCATAATATAATTGTTATACAAAAATATTAATCAAAATTATATAAAAATATCTTAGCTAAGATTAAATAAAAAGTCTGACGCCAAAAGGTGAGTTAATTCATATAACCGAATTCTTGTATATAATTAACAATAAAACACAAGATTTGAGCTTTGGACAGTTATGGTAATAAACGACTGATCAGATAAACCTGTTGAACTGCTCAGCTTTTGGTTTTCAGGCTAAATCGCGTATATCAAACCGTTGACAAGGAATCTGTGACTGAAAATCAGTATCTTGCAGTGTAATTTGAAACTGTGCAGATTTTGTATGTACTAATCAGAGGGATAACTTGTCCAGCCATTTAAACTAGTCTTTCATTTAGTATTAGTCCTGTCACTAAGGTATGGCGAAGTGATTCATCTAACCATGCAGTTACCTACCAAATACCGGAAAGACCACGACAACCTGCGAAAGTCACATAAATCCGTACAAAATAGTCTCTTCGCGTACAAAAGGACCCTTTTTTTGCTCCACTTGAAAACAAAAAGAAACAAAAAACAACATTTATCTAATGCGTAAGATTACGACTAATGTACGAGTACACTGATAAGCCTAGGCTAGTAATTTATATTTAACTAATAGGTAGTTAACAATAGCCTCGAGGTTTGCCAGTTTAAACTTGACACAGTTTCAGAGCTTTTAACACAAACGCTATCGCAGACGTAATGGTATCATGCTTGACGAGTTTTTTTTTTTAATGAAAGCACAGTGCTGGAGCCGGAAACTTGAAATATTTTAAATTTTATAGCTTTTTATTTTACTATTTCTCTGCAAGTTACTACTTTCAAAGGATTAACAAATTAAATCGGTACGTACAATAATTATGCTTTAAATATACTGAAATTAACTAAGCACTTGGTTCTTTGTATCGATAATTGAATATGTCTTCTTTTCCAGATAATGTGCCATAACTTCGCCCAAAATAACATTACAATTGTTTGTTTATTAAATATTTGAATTACTTTTGTTAGCACAGAATCGGTCGAAGTGGCGATGCTTGGAGTACGCCTATGTTCAGCAGTGGACGTCTTTCGGCTAAAATGATGATGAGGAATTGGGTTTCGTAGACTTTCTTGATTATAGAATCAAATAACATAACACACATTTCTAATAGGAATTCACTGGCATATTATAATAACGTAATTATTCGTGGAAATGCTGTTTATGATGATGCATTAGACACACATTAATACATGTGGTTATCTGTGTCACTATTACAAGACTGATAGAGCAATAATATATTACGTGTTTAATACACGACATTAAACGCAACATCGACGCCCATAACGCCTATAAAATATTCCCAATGGTATTTTAATAACAGCCTGCAATTACCTCTATAAAAATACATTTATTCATTTACTTACTTTCCAAGAACCTTTAATCGGCAGCCATCTATGTAAGCAACAGATTATCAAGTCCCGATATCGTTTGATAAGCTTGCAGTAAACTTAGTGGTGTTTGAACCACCGTTAGCCGTTGATAGGAACTTCTAATGATTTGCAGGCTTCGCAAGCACAGTTAGGTTGTTCCCATCGCCATTGCCACGGCGGGCTTGGATCACCTGCAGGCAATCAGCGGCTCTTCGCAATAACCTGATAAGTTATTGCTTCTGTTCACGTAATTATAGGCTTTATACTCCAAAGTAATTGTTGGGATGAGAGATTTAATGGAAAACATTGGGTCGCGGTATCAAGTTTGGATGCCCGTGAAATTGTGGAAAGAATTTTCGCGAAATTAACATGAAATGCTGGTATGCGAGCAGCTATGAACTAGATACATTAAATTAATGGGGCATGGTTTGTAATATTCAGCCATATTGATTGTTCAGTTGTTTTTGTTTCCGTCACTGAAATAACCACCGCAATAGTTCATGCTAAATACGAACCATTATATATAAACTGCTGTTAAATACCGTGTTTTCCTTACACTCGTAAATGCATATAAGATAATATTTCTCCACAAACTATTAAATTAGATGTACATTTGAATCCAGTCATTAGAATTGCTAAGCCTCAGACGTGCGTATTAAGGCCTGGCAATGTGTTAATAGAACATTTCCCAGCATGACCACTTGTAATGAATATAATACATAAAATGTCCGCTCAAGAGTTAATATTATCAGTCTTGTCACGCCCAGTTATTCTGGCGTTAACTTTATTAACGTGAACACCGATTTCAGTATCGTTAAATTTTGCACCAGTTACTTCGAATTTGCCGCTATCAAGATTTGCTGCAGTTGGATTTTGTTCCCTAATATTGTTGACTTTAAAGTTTGCTGACACTTCTCTATATATATCAGTAAAGTTATCGTGATTCGTATTGTTAGAATTTGGTGTAATGTTCTCAAAGATCACTCCCACGGTAGGCGCTATTATTATTGTCCGTTGGGTCCCCTGAGACAATTCTTGACCTTGTTCTAAATTTTCACGTGATACGATTTTGGATTGAAATCATTCAGTGTAGTTGCTTTATTAATAGTCTTTTGTTTTTGATGCTGTTAATTTTGTTCAAATGGTTTTTATATCATTGTACTACTTCTTTCTCCTCAGAATTCTACATCAACAACGGTGATTCATTTCATTGCATATTTGCTGCATAAATATAAATTTCTCCTCAAGCTTTTATCATTATTAAGTTCGAAGTCTCTAAATTGCGCCACATAGTTGCATGACCCTCAATTTTCTATCAAACGCTTCTTAATTTTACGACTATTTCTTCAATTATCTAAAGTCTATTAACAAGATATCTTTTTTTTTTTTTTTTTTTTTTTTTTTTTTTTTTTTTTTTGTGGGTGGGAAATCATCAAATAACTTCTCCCGCTCTGGGCAGAGCAGGAGGGCGTGTCAGACTCTTACTGACTAAAACCCACCCGTGTTCCTTCAGTTGCCTGTGCCAGGGGCCACGGTAACCCTCTTGGACTTTTCCGCAACCCTAGCAGGCATCGGTCCTAGCAAACCCCGTCATTGGTGCTGACATCTCTTTGAGGCGCGCGTGGAACACAACGCGCCGTCGACCCGGGCCTGGTCCTTATCGAACGGCGAGCTGCCCATTGCTCGCCGCTCGCAGGCCCGCGCCTACGGTGGCCGGGAATCGGCCTGCGATTCCCGACGCCCAGGGCGTCTCCTGCGGCGGCTAGGGGCGTGAGGGCGCAAACTTTGCCTCTCCCTCACGCGTTCCGCCTCCTCCTTCGCGAACATTACTGCTTCGCAGAAGGAGGTGACGGCTTCCCAAGCCCTCTCGCTCCGTACCATGGCCTGGA
Source organism: Brachylomia viminalis (assembly GCA_937001585.2). Classification (NCBI taxonomy): domain Eukaryota; kingdom Metazoa; phylum Arthropoda; class Insecta; order Lepidoptera; family Noctuidae; genus Brachylomia; species Brachylomia viminalis. The sequence continues at coordinate 4,601,314 of OW443301.2, forward strand.
CCAAGGCCGGACGCGAGAGATCGCCACCGCCAATCGCCTCCACGAGGACACGGCGTTGCTCCGCCCAAGCCGGGCAGACCTCCACCGTATGCTCCACCGTGTCCTCCGGGCGATCCACACAATGGTGACACCCGGGCGTTTCCTCCCGCCTTATCCGGAACAGGAACCTCCCGAAACAACCGTGTCCGGTGAGGACCTGCGTCAGGCGGAAGGTGAGGACGCCGTGGCGCCTCTCTAGCCACTCCTCAATGAGGGGACTTATCGCCGCAATTGTGGCGTGCCCAGCGTTGGGTTGCGACAATCGCACTCTCCATGCCGCCCTGAGATCCCGCCGGAGCTCTGTCCGCTGTACCGTGATTTCTCGCGGCAGCGGAGCTACGCCCCGGCGTTTCGCCTCCTCGCGCCACTCCCAAACGTGCGCGAGGACTTTTGCCTCCAGATCCCATGGCGGTAATCCGGCAAGGAGGCTCGCCGCCTCACCGGAGACCGTACGGTATCCCCGGACCAGCCGGATGGCCATGACCCTTTGGGGCGCATTCAACCAGCGGGCTGGCCGCCGCCTCAAGGAACGCGCCCACACCGGTGCCCCGTAAAGGGCCATGGACCGCACGACCCCCGCGTAGAGCCTCCGGCAGGAGGCGTTTGGCCCCCCTAGATTGGGCAGGAGCCGCTTTAAGGCAGCCCCGGCCCTTTCCAGTCTGGGAGCCAAACGTCGGAAATGCTCCACGAAGTTCCACCGGCTGTCGAGGACGAGTCCCAGGTACTTCATCGTCGACTCGACGCCGATGTGAACCCCTCCTACCGTTATTTGGGAACCCGACGGTGGCGTGTTCCGAGGACCATGAAAACACATGGCCTCGGACTTGTGCAGGGCCACCTCGAGTCCCAATTGCCGGATCCTCTCGACGATTGTCGCAACCCCGCGTGTCGCTAGTTCGGCCGCCGCCTGGTGCGACCTCCCCTGCGCTAGGACTAGCGTGTCGTCAGCGTAACAAACCACGCTGACGCCGCTGGGGAGGTCGGCGCGCAGCACCCAGTCGTAGCCGATATCCCACAGATGCGGCCCCAGGACCGATCCCTGTGGGACACCGCACGACATCTCTTGCCGGTTCCACACTCCCTGGTGACCGGGGTAGATGACGGCCCTGTCCGTCAAATAGGCCTCGACCACACGACAGAGGTAGGTCGGCATCCGGTGATACCGGAGTGCCTCCCTGATGCAACTCCAGGGCAGGGTATTGAAGGCATTGGCGATGTCTAGAGACACCGCCAAGACGACCCCACCCCGGGCCACAGCATCCCCCGTCGTGAGGGCCCGCACATTAACAAGATATCTGAGTTTAATAGTTTTATAGCCGACTTCCGTTTACCTCATTATTGGCATATGTGATGCTCTATAAACATTTTACGAAGCTGCATAACTTAAGACTTGATTGCTTAGATTTAAGACGCAGATTAACGCTAATGCTGCCATGCCGCGTTGCTCGTTGCTTTCATATGCTAATTAAAATGTCTGTTTTGTAACAGTCTCTATAGAAATATTTTGAATGGTTGGATCCTTACATTTTCTTATCTTCCCACTTTTACGGAAAATATGATGAAAATCCGTATGTGGATCTTAATTGGATACATTACAACTAACTAGGTATTACATCTTAAACACCTCATCTAGAAACAATAGATGTTACGAGCATAACTTGCATCTTTAGCTTCATTTGTTCAATGTCTATTCTATTCTATTCTTACATCATCAACTAAACAATTTCGTTCACCAAGTTAAAAAGCGCAAGCACCCAGCCATAGTAAAGCACCCACTGAGTTATACTTAATTCTCTTGATCGAGAGCGCTGAACTTTCGCGGGTGATAAAAAGCGAACGGCTAGCCTTGACCGTGCCTGCGCCGGCGCACCGTAGCTCATTCGTCCGCGACCGCGCCGTAGCAACGAACTTATTATGCTAATTAATTGATACGTATTAAGAAGTTTTGTCGGATTTTCACGTGTTTAGAATTGATTATTATAGATTATTTTGGGGATTTGGGAAGTTAGATTAAAAAAAAGAGAATGTGCATGATTTCTTCCCACGCGAATACGGAAGACTTTAAGTTTGATGAATATTTGTGTTAATGATGTCTTAGGTAGAAATATGATTTATTTAGAAACAGCATATCGATCTGTTTAAGGTGCAGTGTACCAGTAACTTTCGTAGACTGCTCGCATCAATGGGGTAACAAGATGCATTAATAAAACTGGGGGTCTACTCTCTAAGTCCGTCAACTAAGACACGGGCCCGTCCGAAAGTAGATGATCCGTCAAATCAAGTGGTAAATAAAAAAATCGGACGGGCAGAGACACATCGGGATTGAGACAGCTTTCCCGCCCGGCCCCGTACTAATCTCATGTTCTTTTACGCAATACGGAGTAGGAAAAGCCCGTAATTTCGGCCGAAACTATGGATTTTGTGCTTAGGGAGTAGACATCCTGGTTAGTTTTAGGTCCCGTATCGATATCGAATATAAAAAGATTTTACTAATAAATGCATAGCGGTAAATCTCTGACCCATGTTCATTAGGTCACTCAAGCTTACCTGCAAAAAGTGAAGAATATATAAAAGTATAAAAACCAAAACCAAAAAGATTGAAAGTCTAAACGCTAGAGTCACGACCTAATAAACTTAATTCGTCTATTTTCATATCCTTTACAGATTTAAGGTTGAAGTTGTTATTAAATAAAATTATATATAAACAGTGAAAGGGCAGAGCGTGGGTGGATGACATGACTTTTCCATCTTGCTTGCGCTCAGTCCTTTAATGAAATAGTTATTTTTAACTACAAAGGTAGCGAAATATGGAAAAACTTTTCACAAGGATGACGAGAAAAAATTTAAGCAATTTTTGTATTTACGTAAAAATATTTAATTTATATAAAAATAGGTATTCAATTTATGTAAAAAGAAGTAGGAGTAATATTTATCGAACTTCCTTATTTGAAGGGACGTTATTTAAGATTGCATAGGGTTATAGACAATGAGAGGCTACCTAATTAATACACTTGCTACCTAATTAATGACAACTGTCTTAATAAATTACGAAATTGAAGTGACAGTTTTGGATTGATAGTTGTATTTGCCAGTAATCAAAACAGCTTGTAGTAATAATATAATAATATGAATGTTTTATCACTGTAAACAGATTCTGTAATCGAATTTAATAAACGTGGGAGGGCCAATGCCAAGTTCTGGTTTGTCCCTCTCTGATAATGGGAGTTTACAGTGAGTCAGAAATAAATTTGATAAATGTTAAATTTAATTATATATTGACCATGTAGTACTGTTATGATTGAGATAACTTGATAATAGTTTATTGGATTTCTTTTAGGGTCAGTTTGTAATGAAACAGATGAAGTGTATTAGATACGACGATGTGCAGTCACTAAAGCCATTCGTCTCAGTTACTGACTTGATATTACGAATATTCTACATTGATAAATTGAACTTCTAGCGGGTTTATCACAAGTAAACTTACTTTGATGGTTAAATCCCGGTCGTCTTTAGTCCTAAGGGCTTTGGTACCGAACTACTGAACAGTAATTTCTTTGGTTCTTAAGTATGAACATGTCTCATTTCACATTCATTTCATGTCAAAATCAAAATCAAAAGTCATTTATTCAAATTAGGCTGAGATTCAGCACTTTTTGAACGTCAAAATCACATAAGACAGTCCCCCCAAAACGCCCACCCTTCACCACTTCCTAGTGCTTTAGCTGGGAAGAAGAAGTGGCGGAACAAACTCCCCAGCAGCACTGCTGTCTGTTCAGTTAGAAGAACTGGATTCTATACATATAGTAATAAGTAATTAACATTACGAAACACAAAAATATTAAATTTATTTGCCATATGTCAGCTAGCACTCGCCAATATTTAAAACAACACACAAGCAGAAATAAATAATAAAAACAAAAACGCAAACAGAACTTAATACATAATAAAAAGCCTCCTGGCATAAAGGGCGTGCCCGCTTACATATGCAATGCTGCATTATGTTTATATGTATATTGCTGTAACTAGTAGCCACAACTGATAAACTAGGACCTTCGAAGTAAAATAAAGAAACATTAATTTCTAATAACAATAACAAAACCATAGTCAGCAAGCTGACCTGTCACCACAAGCAGCACCCGTTCACGAGCATAACGCAAAGATCAGCCATTACCCATCATGTTCTTGGTAATACTACTAAATTTCAAAATACCTGCATTTGAAACCATTACACTGATTGCCATTAAAACAATGTCCAATTTCAATGAATGATGTTCAGTGTTTAGTTTGTAAATTAAATTTGGCATTATAATGCTGAGACGCACAAACGTTTTCACTTTCGGTTTAAATTTAACCAACAAGTGAACGTTCATAAATAAGTGGGTTTCAGTAAAAGTATTTTATATTATAGTACTTATTTAAATTTCACCTGTCCTATCGAACAATGAAGTTTCTAACATTATTGCTGCACTAGAAATTGTTCGCTGCGTTGACTGTATTGAGACATTTGAATAAAATAATTTTCTGATAATTGGTATTCTGTCGAAAGTAGTGCCTGAAAATATTTTTGACATGGAAATGAGACTTTCTTTTTCGTTTGTTCTCCACAATTCGATATTTGTAGTCATTCAGTCAGCCCTTCTGATTCTATAGACCCAGTGTCGAATCAATGTTTGTGTATGTGAGTTTAAATGTTTGTAAAAACACCCACGATACAGGAGAAACTACTAGTGTGGGGCAAAGTTAAAAAAAAAAAAATAGTGTTACCTACTTTTGTGTTTACAAAAACTTTAAAAATATCTCTATGAGGACGACGAAATCCCTACGAGGGAAACCTCTCGAAGAATACTTATGCATTCGCAGGAATTTCAGGCATGATAATTCCATTTTAAATAATTGCACTATAAAAAAAAAAAAACAAAATATTTTATTTCACATGAGCACTTATGAAACGGCAGAAGCTAGATGCACGGTTACAATTGGTCGTTTCCTATGGAGAAGAGGTGGCAAGAGACACCACGGTTACTTTTTTAAAAATAATTAACTTTTACAATGTTTTAAAATTACAGTGTTAATAGGTACCTATGGGAGGACAGTCAAAAGAAAAATATATATCCATATCCTATAGACAATATGACCACTGATTAACGATTACACGGGAGTGGCGCGTGCAACCCTGCGGCTCGACGCGCGTCGGCGCAGGCGCAACGATTTGCACGCCACCACAGTACGAGCATTATGCGCGACCGTTGACTTTCAATGCTGATTACTATTGACGCGATTCTATTAGTAAGCAAGTTTTAGTTTTATTGGTTGGTTCTGAAGAACTTTTGAGCGTTTGGCAATTTCTTGATATGTTTCGCAAACAGGAGCTATTATGTTATTTAAGGAGAGTCAGAGAAAAGAGAGATAATAAGAATAGATTGGAAGGTTCTAATATAAACAGCATGGATTATTCAAAAGCTATCTTGGGATCATCATCATCATCGTCATATCGTCATCAGCCAATAACTTTCCCACTGCTGGGACACAGGCCTCCTCTCTGTGAGAGGGAGTGGGCCGTAATCCACCACGCGAGCCCAGTGCGGGTTGGTAGAGGTCACATGTCGTCGAATTTTTGGTTCTTGGACATGCCGGTTTCCTCACGAGGTACTCCTTCACCGTTTTGAGAGCAGTGGTGATTAAATAATTTACACAAAGACAACGGTCCAGCGCCTGTCTGGGTTCGAACCTACAACTCGTAAGTCGCGGCCGTTACCATTGGGCCACCACCGCTCTGTGGTATAAGCTATTGGAATTTAATGCTGTACCATTATCATAATCATCTTCCATACCCCGACTTCACGCACTGCTGGTCGCTGCTGGAGTACGCCTGGGGAATAACTAGGTATCACCTAGTCGTCAGTCAGGAGTATAGTCAGCGTGACAACACCCTTACAATAAGTTTCTGTTATCCATTGTAGTGCTTTCAAAATCAGATTACATGATATTATCAATTTATTCCCTTCGTGCACGATAATACATGATATAATAATGCTTTCAAACAACCGTTTTCCGAAACGTGATTGTTACAGCCCACTATCGTAAAGTAAAGTTTGCATTGTAATAGTACCACAGAACAGTGATCAAATGGAATGACAACGGATAAAACTAGGAAAATTGCCACAAGCAACGATTTCGCTTAAATAAGTCTCTCTGTCTTCCCACCCATACCTACGGAGCGCAAACATGGTCTATAACAAGGCATCAAAAGTCCGCACTTGGAGTCTGCCAACAGGTTATGGAACGAACTATACTAGGTGTCGTCAAACTTACAGACCTCATTAGCAACTCTATACTTCGTTCCAAAACACAAATAGCGGACGCTGGCCGCACAGCTGCTGGACTATAGTGGAACTGAGCTGGCCACATCTGTCGCATGTCGGAGCAGCAATACGCAAAAACCACCACTCTGTGGATCTCAAATAGCAGGAAACGACTGCGCGGCAGGCCCAGAAAGAGATGGCGGTATGAGCTGGACTCCTTCTTAAAGGATTGGCCCGTAGTCGCAGTAGACCGGGAAAAATGGAAACAGGGAAGGGATGCCTTTGCCCTGCAGTGAGACAACACAGGCTTATAAATAATAAGTTTCATCAATAATTATAATGTTCTACAATTGAATTGCCTTTAATCGAGCCGGTGCGGTGTGCCTTTACTCCAGCCTATTTGCCTTTGTTTAATGGCCGATGTGCCTGCGCATGTAATTCCCTCGCGCCACTGACACGGTGAACCTAAGTGACCGCCGGCCACACTGCGGTATGGTCGAAGGCCATTATGGAATAAGAAAAGAAGATCAACTTAAAACAAAAGACGGTGACGAAGCTCACACAAGCATGGACGCTAAAGGAGATAAAAATATAGTTGGTGCCAATAATCCTGCAGTGGTCTGAGATAAGCTTGTCTGTAAGAAAGAGATAAATAAAATAAATGCAGATGCAATAAAATACGAAGCAGATTAAGTCAGTAGTCCTAATCCAGCTTTGTTTGGAGGCATTGTGTGGTTACTTAAAGAGGTACCACATGGTTATTGATGAATCTAGACTAGCGAATTACTTAAACGAGGTAAAGCACGTGTGTGTGTGTGAAGAACTGTGCTTGAGGCAATTTTGTTTCCTTCCTATGATATTCTCCTCATTGCTAACGGCGGCTATTAGATTCATAGTATACTAGCGTCCTTATAAATAGGCTTGTATTCCAAGATGATAATATGCATAAGCCTTCTTTCCGTTATTACCTTGTGTAGACCAACACCGGTTCCTTCCGGATGTCGTGCGATTGTTCCTAATAGACTTCTCTATATTTGGCGTTTGATTAAACGGTTACGTTGTACTGGAAATATTAACAATTCCATTTGTATATTGGTTGTTGTCAATTGCCTCTTTCTTCATCACCTAAGCCTTATTCCAAAATGACTTATCATCAACTCAGTCTATTGTATTTCACTTTTCAATATCACTCTTCCTATGCAGACATTAAGGTGTTGTATTCTAATTGTAAGCTCTAGTGCTACTGAATATAAACTATCACGAAAGTTCTTTAAACCACTCATTGTTAAAATATGAAACATCCTTATGTCATGTTTTATGGTTTTGTATATTTTTATGATGATTTGCTAGATCATGTTGAGTATAATATCATAGTGTTATCTTGAACAGCAAAATGCTAATGCTATTTGTATTGTTTCAGGTAATTTCAGTTCCATTAGCTTCTGCTTCAACAAGCTTTTTATCGGTCAGATAAGTACCTATTAATAATTGTGTTTATGAGACTACTTTGAATTATTCTAATATACGTACCTTTAATATCGAAATTGATTTTCTAACTATGAAGTTCCAAATTAAAACTGCAATTTCCATTATAAACCGGACTTAAACGATTAAAAGTAGGTAAAGAATTAAAATTTCCCGTCGATTATATAATAAAAGAGATTGTTTTCTAAGTATCAGGACTTCCTACAGCGCCATAAATAAAGGAAACAAAGAATTGGACTTATAAAATGCAAGTCCGTGACGACCGTTTTCCATTCCTGCAATCATTCCTCTTATCTCACGTTCTAGCAACCGTTAGGGTTCCCCGCTTGCCATTGCCAGCTCGATCGACTGGTTTTATCAATAAATTTATATTGGACACCATAAAAGATGACCGTCGGGCTTCAATTAAGGTTTATTCATGTTTCTAATGCTTATCACACATAAAACGTAATGAAAGTTATTTTGAAAGAAGATGCTGTTCGATCAAAGATGTATTTATTTTTCATAGCGTGTCTTTGTGTTGTTTGGGCGTTTTAGTACCTAATGCCGTTTAGTAAAGACCAGAAAGAGGTGTCGTTTCCCAAAAAGCTTAAAATTAATGAAGACCTAAAAGATACCTAATTAAAACTTGTAGCTATAAATATTCCTACCTATCGAGCCAATTCCCACGAGTTAGTCTTTCCTTCATATTCTAAACCCTGCACCATTATTTTATCGTTCAAATGTTGCTAATTAAATACTGAATGCGTCCTCATTTCACACCGTAACTGGAGAGGCTCGTGTCTTGGGTTATTGCTCGAATTGGGGCCGGCAAGATTACTTCGTTAACGGTGTGCGCCGCACCCTGCTACTACGGTACCGTATGTATGTCGATTTATTACCTGCCGACTAACTAATTAACAAGTTACATGGATATTTGATAATGGCTTTAAAAGGTTTATTATGTTTGGCAAAGCTAACAATATAGGGCAAAGTATGTCCAAACATTCTGGCCGCCCAAGTCGTCCGTGCAAACTTGGCAAACATTGCTAATTGGCTACTTAAAAAATACTTTGAGAAAAATACGACGTTGAAAAGATATTCCGAATCTTATTTAAATAATTATATAAAGGTACGCCAAAACTAAAATATCTCAACGGCAGAAGGATTTGTAATTATGTGTTTACCTTTTAATTAACACTTAAATTTCAAGTAGGTATTGTAGTACCTAAATCATAATTCCATAAATCCTATTTATTTTGGTAAAACCATAAATTACAAACCTTTAAAATCGTGACACCATATCGAATTCGTTCATTTCTGTCATAAATTAAAACATCTCGATTGTTGTTTTCCGAGACATTCGATCGGAAATTATGTTGATAATTTGAATTGAAAGGAGCCGTTTTATAACGATAAACTTAAACCAAGTCTAACGTGTTTAATGATGTCATACAATTTGTACTTATTAATCAGTTTATGGCCATGATCTTGTAATTTATTTATTTGCCAAGCTGTCAAGTTTCAGCTCCGGAGGATCACTAGGTAGGTATATTTTTATCGAATTTTTTCAACAATATTTCATATCGTGATGGCTGGTTTTCAATTTCAGCATCACTCTTTTATCTCGTCACTGTGAAGAGACCTCTTTATAAATACCTACTTTAAGTCAGTGATCTTAAACAACAATTTCGAAATGGTAAAAGCACTTTGCTTTTATGGAAATTGTAGAAATTTCCTTACTTGCGAGAAACTCAATCATACTTTGTGCATACTCACATGTCGAAATTCTCGCTTTTCCATCCGTACTCTTCAAATAATTTTCAGCAACTCACCACTTATTAATCTTTTAGTTGCCACTATCTTCCATCTAAATTCATTGAGTGCCACCTAAAGTACGAGTATCTTCATTCAAGTTTATTCTTTCAAGTATACATTTATGTAACTGTTAGGAGTACCCCAAGGTACTATCTTCGGTCCACGTTTTACACTCGTGATCAAAGATGGCTCCTAGTCGCGTGGCGGTGACGTTGGTAACCACAATATTAACACCAGTGATACAGATCGGGTGATATCTCGACCGCAACGCTTCCTGGTTACTACTCTTGATTGTTATGGTAGTTTCCAGGATCGAATTATTCATCATAAGAATATTATTAAGTGTTATTTTTCTCATTTTTACAAGAACCATTTAAAAAAATAATGTTGGAAAAGGACTATTGCAAAAATAAACTGGGATTACAGACGGAGATTGTATATTTATCTCTTTTGGAATTCAAACGAATATGATTCGGTAGTAAATAACGAAAACGTTTCTAAAAATACCCCTAATTATTAGTATTCACTTAAGTCTAATAAGAACATCGTATGATTTTCGAGCTAACTAGAGCAAAATAATTTTTAAGTTTGCACCGAGATGCAAAATATAACAATTTCTCACGAAGCGCACTCAAATCATGAGCATGTATAAAAAACTGGTTGTATTTGCGCAAACTAATTAGGATTGAGAACACTTTTGCTTTCATTAGAGGCTGTAAGGTGTAAATAAAATACTGGCGGTTCAGTTTTATTCTTTTGTAAATTCGTTGGAAGCAAGTGTAATTTCTATGATGATGTGGTGTGGGAATTAGACGAAATAATAGACTAGCAATTTTATTTTCTAGCCGAGTTATTACGTTCAAAATTTTATTGCGCTAGTCTTGAATTCGTTCGGAGTCTGCTACCGAAGATCATGAATTATGTTTAATAGTCTATGTGTGGGTTCGTTGCCATCGATTATTAATGGCGATCGTGAGTGGAAAATTGGCAGCGAGTCCAAACCTAGGATTAGCAAGCCTGGTTTCAATCAAGCTTCGGATTATTTGCTTCGAAATATTTATTCCAAGGAATTTTAATTTAAAATTGGAATATATTTAAGTCTTCACAACCTACTTGATAGATGCTAAAGTACCAAAGGTAACAGTAAACCTTTCACCACATGGCACCTACACTCTACCACCTTTTTCAACTTGGTTGTCACACTTATCATGACCATCGTCACCGAAATCGTTGGTTTAACACTATAACCGACTTTTTCTGTATCATCTTCATTTATAATTCCAAGTTGTTCCACATATGAAGGGAACAGGTTTTCATTCGACGGTTTACGCCAGCAGCGTTTCAACTATGATTTGTGTGCGCGGTTTTTTACTTGAAAAACGAATCAACGCGACCGGTTGCGGCCATTGATTCGGTGATCTTGGAATAAGTAAAGGCAGAATAGTTGGTTATCTAGAATACTTATTAATATTAGTATTACCATCCATAATTTTCATTGAAGCAATTAGGGGTAAAAGGGGATAAATATTTGTAATTAAACTTTATGATTTCAAATATGTTTTTAATTTAATGCTACTTGCTTTTACCGGAACTTTATTATTTAAAATGATCCAAAACAGCATGTCTTATTCAATTAACTTGCGTGTCAACAGCTAATCCTCATCAGTATAGTCGTAGATAACATTCAGATTAACGACGATTGAACGAATAACCAGTTTGTTTGACCGTTAAATTTATCTGATCGGCTTTTAACGTATGCCTGATAAGTCTAACCGTTTGATACGATACCAGTTTTCGCGTGTATACGATAATAGATTAATATTTGCATTGTAATACTTCACTTCATTCAACGAGTAGTATGTAATTATTTACTTTAACCTTTTGTCAACGGGAAAAGTAACCGTTGCTATTTTTCAAAATTAACGTCTTTTAACTTGAGTCGTTTGGCTTTCGTGTTATGATGATTTTACGAACAATAGGTTTTTAGGGAAATGTGTCTTTAATTATATGGTGTGGTGGTGGTGGTGATATATGACTTTTGCAACCATTCATAATTGTAATTGAGGTTTGTACCTGGAATCAGGTTTTCATCAAATTGCGGTGATTGCTGAAAGTATTCTAATGAGAAATATTTTACTGAAAACCTCGAAAACCTTATTGGGTATCTAATGCTCACTTTTTTAAAATTATTTAGCTTCTTATTATCTTTCTGGCCTTTTCTTACAGTTGGTCGCAGTAACTAAGCTAGGGTACCCCTACCAAACGGGTTAGATTAGGTTAGAATTGTGACCAACCATGCTACATCCAAGTTGGTCACAGTAACTTGGTTATTTAGTATTTTTAGGTCCCCAAAATATAACTTATTTCAGAAATTAATTATATCGGAGTGTTCAATAATATTTTAAGGAAGTTAAAATAGGCATTATTTGATGTTCGACTCAATACATGCATAATTAAATTGTGCTTGCTAGTTGACTGGATGTCAATGCTTCTTTGAATGTTGCGCCCTGCAATTATAGAGATACACATAGGTACAGTCAGCGTCACGATGTGGGTACCCCCCTTCAAAGTTAATTTTAATACAACTGGGGTACCCAATTGATGCAGCCCAGCGTACATAGAGTACGTTTACAAATTAAACTTTAGAAAGTGCATATTAAAGACTAATAAGTCATCAATACAAACAATATATCACCTTATAGAAATTTCCCCAAAGGCCACACAAATGTCACTCGTTGGTCACAAGGGGATGTCCCGGAGGTTAACTAAAGTTTAACCATCCATCGATCGTTAGCTTTCCATTACTTAGCATTCTAAAGGTTGTTACTTTCGAATGCGTTTGTTCTGTGCGATGGTATCGCTCTGTTATCGCTCCGGACGACTATCTTCGCCCCTTTGTGCGTTTATCAGCACATTCAACATGTGGGAAGTTCGTGTTACGTTAGATTTGTCTTGGCGGCAGTGGCTGTCGTGTGTTGTCCTGCTGTTTGTTTTTCTCTTGTCATGTCTAACATCTGATTGTTGATTTTTGTTTGTATATTCAGAGAGATTGCATTTTAACTCGTTGTGTTTGTAAATGCAGATGATTCAGTTGAAAGCATTTTGTCTATAGTTGAAATTCGATGTGTGCATTTTAAACGTTTTATTAACATTCGGAAATCCTGTAGTCTGCAATTGTATATGTTTATGTTATTATGTTAATTACAAACATACTAAAGACGCTTGTGAAAGAGCTTGCATGAACATTACAGCGCTCAAGCTTGTTACACATCGTTATCATAGGAAGCTTTACGACTACCATGGGAATATTTATGGGGTAATATCTCGCTTCCTCTGTTATTACTGCTCACGGACCCCGTACATTGATATTTGCTGATATAACTCATGTGTTCACCGTTAAACCCACAGTAGGACATGGGAAAATTATCACGTTTGTAAGATAGAATTATGACTGGCTGTAGAAATTTATTTGCTTCATCGGATTTACGATGTATAGAAGTAAAATGGTAATGATTTAAACTAACGTTGAAAAATGTGCAGCAGTATTGAATTATGTCCAGTGACGTTTATGATACACGTAGTACCAGTGAAAATACGGGCAGGTCATGAAATTCCTCAGGTGTCGTAAACGTGACTGAAGGATAAAACTAACTGTAGCAGCATTCACCTGTCAATTAGTCATGTTATACTGCCGTCACAAGTTCGCACGCTGATGTGTTGAAAATATTTTCTCCGAATCAAAAACTCGGTCCAGGGCTAATCGAAATTGGATTGCAGCATTGAACTGTCATGCTCTCTAAGCAGAAAGCTGCTTCAGTAATATTACAGAAATTATGCCCGTTTGACGATTCTGACCATGATAAATATTAACCGTAAACTCGTTTAACTATTGACACGGCATGCGGCAGCAAGAGCATCAAATCGATGATTTTAATATAGTAAAAGTTCCTTGGGATTCAATAAAATTAATAGTATTTAATTAATTTAATCAATTTCGAACAGGAATGTTACAGATAAAATGAATAACGTTTACATGAAATACGTTTAAATGAATTACGTTTTAAAAACAAGAACAGCTTTGTCAAACGCTTAGTTATTGGATTAATCTACATAAAAGAGACACATTTTATAAGTATCCTGTCAATTGAGCCTTTGTGTAAGTAATTTAGGGGCCCTTAAAAATGGTTTTGACAAAGTTGAAGATTTTAAATATAACAAATCTAGAATGAAAGTCCCGTTGTTTTTGCATCAAAACAATAAACACCAATCTAGATAATTCTAAGTTCTTAGCCATTTTTATGGTTAACAGCATACCAATTGATATTACCAGCTGTGTCATCCATCACCTTCGTTATTTGGCGCCAAATAAGCACTTCAAAATAATTCTATCTTCGAAAATGTTGCTACAGAAACAAGTGGCCAGCATCTTCAACAATCACAATTATAAAAATACCAGCAGCTGATACCGAACCATTAAGAAATTCTTCGTACACAGTTAAATAATACTGGCACTACGTAATTCCTACAGGTTTGTTCTGTAACATACCATAAAATTAAAGATCGCATTCCATTGGCAGTAATGACGATTACTGTTTTTGCGACAAACGCTGCAGGTGGCACGAGGGAATGGGGGCCATCGAGCGTGATCCGAGCACCTGCCTTGATAAAAATAGTTTTGACTTGATCTATATTTAGTAGGCGGCTGTCTTTTGCCCTTTGTGAAGAGTTGTTTTGTTTTATTTCAGTTTTATTGCTTGGAAAATGTAAAAAAATTATACTGTTATCATTTCGATAGATCTTTCTCATTCATAGCTTCTTTATTTCGACTCTTTGGCTATACAACTCAGCCTAGGAAGTCTAGCTTCAGTATAGTTCGTTGGTTAGTTTCTTGACAATTAAAAATGCCTGTAATTGGTTTATTTTTAAATAAATACTTTTAGTTTGACGACACAGTTGGCGCAGTGGTTAGCGATTGACTGCTGCGCTGCGTGTCGCGGGTTCGATTCCCGCACGGAACAAATATTTGTATGACCTGCAAGTAGTTGTTCCGGGTCTGGCTGTTTGTGTATGTGAGTTTAAATGTTTGTAAACGCACCCACGATACAGGAGAAATTCCAAGTGTGGGGCAACGTATTATTTAAAAAAAAATTGAGTTTGTTTCTTGAATAAGGAAGAATATCTTGGTCCCGATTTGGAAATGATGTGAATGATGTCTCCATTTAGCATTTCATTAGGCACTATCACATCCGCCACAAGTAATTCTATTTATACTATTTTCCTTACAGCAACGTGCTTCTCATTTATTTTTGCATCAGCCATTCATAATGCCGCCTCTCAAATACCACTGCGTCAATATTGTGTTGTGTTAGGAATCCAATTAACGGATGGCCCGTGTTCTCTTAATTTGTTCTGGGCAGGGTTGCTTGTTCTAAAGTAGTTAAAGTTTATTGGATTTGCAGAGGGTGTTAAGATAGGAAAGGAATTTCTGAGTGAATTGGCGGAAGTTCGTAAGAATAATATGTATCGGTACCTATACTCACCATAAGCATATTATCATGTAGTTCTTCAGTTTGTTTGTTTAACAGACAAACACAATTTTATTATTAACCCCGGTTTACGACGAAATATGTAATAACAACGGGTTTGATATCATATCAAACCCGATGTTATTAGATACATATTTCGTCGTACCATTGAATAAACATCCAATAAACATCCCATCTGCCATCCTTCACTAGGCCATCTATGAAAGTAAATACCTTTCCATCCGAGTGAGCCATTCGTCTATATTTAGCGTCTTCAGCAGAATTCCGACGCCTCAACCCTGTCCCGATACTTTCCTTCCGTGCAGTTCAAGAATGTCAATTAACAATTACAAACAGTCGCAGTGATCGGCGCGGGCGCACGCTTTTAACTATCATTACGGAGAATACCGTATGTATGTCTCTTTGTTGCGGCTATGACGTTTTTGTGCCGGTTTTTATGTGTTTCATGTAGATTTGCAGGAATTCTTGATTTAAATAAGTGTGTCTGGAGTGTACGGTTTTAGAACGGGATACCCGGGAGCAGTCACCAATCGTAATTTTACCAATACACAGAATGCGTGAACCAAAAAGTCAAATACAATGAAATAGTAAATAACTTTAAAAATTACCAATGTGGTAAAAGTCCAAGCTGTGTTTAAAGTTTTTGTAGTTATTTAACGTAACAATGAGTCAAACAATGAACGTCATCTCACTTCGTATTTCATAAACCACAACAACCATGCTCAAAGAATTCAAATGAAAAAACATCGTATCCTTTTTTTATAGATAGACAAAGTCAGGTCCTCACTCACACCTTGTGTCAAAGATAATGTGACTTCATGAATACCCACACGGAGTTTAGCGTCGAGCATTTTGCTTAGAATGCGACGTTCGCGTATATAAATAGGAGATGATTAGTTCGTTTAATTGGATAATGTTGATGCTAAACGGAGACAAGACGGATAATTATAGAGCTTCTGATTTTTGCTTACTCTGCTTTTAGTTTGAAGGCGGGTTTAGTTAGAAGGTAGGATGGCTCGAAAATTTTCAATTATACATTTTTAATCTCATATCTTTGGGTCTATTTATCATCCGAAGCAATATTTAGCTACTATATATTTTGATCATAATTATGAAGACTTAATAACCTTTTCTTTTTCCATTATGTGATTAATCTATATATTATACAACATAACGTCACGCCTGGAATCCCTGAAGAGTTAGGCAGAGGTATACCTATAGTACACCCACACTTAAACAGTTCTGTTTAGGTCCCATGTAACAAGGGGCAAGCCTATTGCCATCAACCGGGTAGGACTCCGGTCTCCGAGCTGCTACTGAAAAATCCCTGATGGAAAACCCCAATAACTCTTTGCCCAACCTGGTTATTGAACCCAGGACCTCGAAACTCTACATAGATAGAAAGAAGGAAACATATTTTATTTGGGACATGCGCAGAACATTAAAACTAACAAAATAGTGAAAACAACAAACATAAAGAGAAGAACTGTGCGAGACCAAAAAGGCTCCTATAACAGCATGATGCTGCGATATTTGAAAAACAAACAACAACAACAACTGTGGTATTCTGATAGATACATGCTGCTGAAAAGATTTTTCTAACCAATATCATAAGTACTATAGTTCACTTTAGAATTAATATTATTCATTAGACTTTTTCTGTGCTAAAATTGATTGTAGCTTTGTCATCCATAAGCTTAGTTCTTATTACGAGACCATACGTACACGTTTTAGCTTTAACTAGAAAAGTTATAGAGACCCTGCTAAATGCTTCCAATAACGGTGTTTAGCGCACTCGAGTGGCGAGAAATGTGCTTGAGTACTTCCTACCCTCATCTAGTACCCACTTGTTGGTTTAGTAACGGCTGTTTATTGCATTCCTGATTATGTCCCATTAGTGTTACTGATTTCAAAGAATGTGTTCTAGTCTCGGTCATTTTTTTTGTAGGAACTTCCGAGTCTTTATTGATGACTCTTTGTTATTTTTGTCTTTATATAGGAACATTTCTGAACTCTGTGTTATATTTATGGTATTGTGTGTTTATTACGTTATCTATGTGTGTATTTATTGGAAGTTGTATGTGGATTTATACCTAGACATTAAAAGAATTCATTTAATTTTTTCACAGTTCTGTATTCAGTATCTTTGCTATCTTTAACGTCTCTGTTATCGTTGGTGTTGATCCCTAAGATCATCAACATCTTACCCTGATTTTCAAAGATTACTTTATTCTTAGTCTCTTCGTATTTATTTGAATTCTCGTTGGATCTTACCACGACTTCTCGCTCTGTAACCTCATTTACATCTAGACCACACGAACATACTACTAATCACATAAGCATAGCATAGGCATAATCAGTCTATAATGCTCCCACTGCTGGGACACAGGCTTCCTCTCTGTGAGAGGGAGTGGGCCGTAATCCACCACGCGGGCCCAGTGCGGGTTGATAGATGTCACGTTTTAAAAATTTTAGTCCTACAACATACCGGTTTCCTCACGATGTTTTTCTTCACCATTTTATGAGTGATGAAATAATTTACACAAAGTAAAGCGCCTGTCTGGGTTCCAACCTACGACCTGCAGCTCGTAAGTCGACTGGTCACATTAATAATCACGTTTACGTTTAATACCAAGAGTGCAGCTAGGAATTGACTTTGCGCTAGTCCAGTCTTAATTCCAGCAATTGTACTAATCGTTTAGAAACCTAGAGAGGGCGTTAACTGGTCGTAAATAACCAATAAACATTGCTTTTAACATTGACGCTTGAAAACGTCGGTTATTATTGATATTAGGAGTTTCATTTTGACTAATAGACAGGTATAGTCACCCACTTTCCTAGATTTTGTAAAATAATAGATTATTAGCCGGAGAATGAGTTGTTACTTGTATGGGGTGGTTGAGGTGGGTAATTTGAAATAACTTGTTGGTCAGTTGGTCTTCATGTTAGATGAGAGTGACTCATGATTAGAATTCTAAGGAATATGAGAAATTGAGGCGTTTGGCGAGATTCTTTTCTATAATCGGTTTAAGTCTTTTCGTTCACATCATGCTAGTTCTTTATCATCATTATCAATGAACTGATGCTGTCCAAAACCCAGATTTTCTTGAATCCAATTGTAGGGTGGTTGCTTGTTTATACAGGGTTATTGGTAAAACACCATCAACCTCTTAAGGGGTCATTGTACTCATCATTATGAACAACTTTTACTATGGGAACAAATATGAAATCGCGAGGAAAAATCAGCTGGTCCCCACATTTTAACGAGTTCTGCAAACATAAATGTAGGGAACAGCAGATTTTCCTTTCGCGATTTTATATTTGGCCACATAGTAAAAGTTGTTCATAATGATGAGTACAATGACCCCTTAAAAAGTTGATGTGGTTTTACCAATAACCCTGTATAATTGGCTTTCTTAAAGGATCATCTTTTAAAATATCAATAATAACTCTCATAATATTTTTCACATCATGCCCGAAATTTGTTCTGTCAGAATGTCTTACTTCTCAAAATGAAGATCTATACGAGGCTTATGGTCATATTTTACCTCCATGTTTTATTACACGTAAAATATTCACGTTCGCATCGCTATCAATATTCGGCGGCAGGTCACCGACCGTTATTCGTCAGTAGCTTTTACCTGCTACTACTGGTAAATTACATATTATTCTCACTTATATATCACTTAATGAAATTGCGAAAGAATTAAAAGATTCTCACAATCACGAATGGAAATATTTCGATAATCCAAAAAACGGAAACATTGTTTTTATAGACGATAAAATGAATTCCATTGAATAAATCCGATTCATAAGAAGCCGTTAGGTATTTTATTTTTATTGAAACCGTAAAACTGAAACAGTGCGCTGAATGTCGAGATTGGAATGTTTTCAATTATTCTAGTCCGAGGAATATTGGAATTTTAGACATTAAAAGAATACAGTTATGAAAAAAAGATCTTATTGTGTTTTTGCCTCGACTAGACTAGTTAAATTAAGTTCTGGGATAAGATAGTCTACTTCAGCAATAATAAATACAAGGTGGCAGGGACATCGATGTGAGAGATTACCATGGATTCAATACATGATTCTAAATCAACTGCGTTGAAATATTCGTCGGTATTTAAAAAAAAAAAAAATATTGCTGTCCCTTACATTTTGACCGCGTAGGTAGGTATTGCACTTGTCTATGAAACAGCAGATTTTTTGTTATAACTGACGAAAAGTGTTTGGCGCATGGACCGACACAATTTTTCCAGGGATTTGGGAGGTCATTAGCTAGGTTCTACCCATACACCCTTTGTCCCAAACGTCACGGTTGGTTACATATGATTTTTTTTTTAATGAAAAAAAAACACGCAAAATATTGCCTTTTATTCGAAATAGTAAGTTTTTTGTTTGTGGGTGTAGTGGCAGTGATACAACTGGTTTCAAGAAAATTCCTTACAAGCTTCCAAAGTTTATTTTTGTATGAAATTTTACAACTTCTAAATTCGTAAAAAAAAAGTTGGGACAAAGGGTGTATGGGTAGAACCTAGCTAATGACCCCCCAAATCCCTGGAAACATTGTGTCGGTCCATGCGCCAAACACCGTGTATATATATTCGTGCAATCCGAGTGAATTCGCAAGTTTTGTTGAATTTTGTTAGTTATATTTAAATATTAATATTCTGTGTTATGTCTAATTTTGTATAAAAGAAATAAAATAAAAAGTTTAGCTTGATAATTATTACTTATGTAGGTATATATAATTATCTAGTCTGACTTCAGATTGTGTTTATAATAGAGTTTAGTGTTGCTTCGTATTTTAAAAGTTTAGATTTTTAAGTATTAGCCGTAAGTTGATTTTTCATTTTATTTGGTGTTATTTGTGAAACCACTATTGTATTGGGGTCATCATGTAAAGATAGTGTGTAAGTTTAATAAATAAATACGTAAATAAATGCGCAGAATTCATGGTTTCAGTTTTGCGCGTCTATGTCCCTGCCTCCCTGCATAATAGCTGGCGGAAATACTTCTAGGAAATAAATAAAACATGAAATAACAGTAGTTTCTCTCTTTTAATTCCATCTTACCCTATTGGTTATCCGTTACCCTAATTATGAAACATGTGTCGGAATCCTATTTATGTTTTATTTAGTTCCAATTCGTTCCGGAATGCTGATTTCCCACGAGTTGGATTCCGTTTTTATATTCGCCGAACATTGGGACTATTAAATTATTCAAGCTTTAAATGGATTAAATAAAAATTCGATGTTACATAATAAATAAAAACCGCCGATTTTGAAGAGCCGTCTTGCATCAGCCAATTCCCGGTAATCGGATTACTCACATTTATGCAAGATTAAATAATACCTTTGGTTATTTTATCCGTGAGTGATAATTATCTTGTTGTTAATGTGCAAGTTACCACAATACACTCTTGTGGCCACGAACAGTGAAAGTGTAGTAGGGGCCGCGGTAATGCGTTCGCGCATGATATGAGATGAGAGTTTATGGTATAATTTAGTCAATAATGTATGTCACCCAGTCACCGGTGTATTGAACGTAAGAAATATGAAAGAAAGTAGTATTATTGTTGTGGAATCTTAATCTTGTTAAATTATTTTGCCATATCTCCCACTATCTGCGAATTTAAGAAGACCTTTCTACTTACCTGATTAAAATTGATATCATTTTCTGTTTGTAGTCTTGAACTATATAGAACATACTTCATTCATTAACAATTTTATTATGAGGGATACAAATAACACTTTGGGTTTAAAAAAATGCCCCTACATCCACTTAAAATCCAAATAAACATCAATGACAAAGATCTATAAACTAAACTAAAAACAGTGGAATGCATCAGCTGTTTATATTCTTGGAAGTTTTAAAAGTCAAGTGAGGTAATCGTGTTATAATAATTGTATATAGCATACCTATTAATTACAACAGCGTTCTTGCGATATCTTCGCGGCATGCGCCTGCGCCGCGGCTGCAGGCAGTTTTTAATATACTTAGTAGTAAACAACCATCTACTTAGTTAGATATTATCCCTTGTTGTTACCGCTGAATAATAAACATGAGTAATGACGACAGGAATAGTAGTAAACATAAAATTACCACTTTTACGATGTCATAAGGATTAATTTAACTTTAATTATAGAAAAAGCTGATGTTGTTGTTTCATTTGGTTTAAAACCATTTATTTCTCAAAAAAAAAGAACGTTTCAGTTCACTTAACTTATTGAGAAAAGTAAGACAAAAATAAAACTAAGTGCTATTATCTGTGTTCACAATAAGAAAATTACGAGTTAAAGGTGACAATCGGTATTGTTATTGTTGTTTTCTAACGTGTTCTTCTAGGGTTTTTTTAATGACTGTATGGTGTCACTATTGGTTACATCATCCGGTAGTTTATTATACAGTTTTGCTCCCTCGTTCAGTATATTTTTTCTTCCTTAGTTAATTAAGTTAGTTCCATTATGTGAGATAAGATCCAAACATTGTCATTTTGTCAGCTAGCGAGCTTTCAGAAAGGTGTTCTACCAGCTGTTTTAGTATCATCAATAATCTAAAAAGAAACGTTATATTCTTGTAACAAAAAAAAAAAATATGAATGAAGCAAGCCGCATTAAAAAACTTATAAACAAAAGGCAGTCTCATGATTACCCTTAATGGTAAGGAGTTCCAAAACGTCCCACTAATCCCCATAGCGGAACAACTAGCTTAATAATTCAACAAAAAATGTTTCAACTAAAATTCCTTTTAAACTACCCATATCAAATTAAATTATACGTATTCCATACAAATTAAGGCGTGGGAATGTAGTTTTTTTTTGCGAGCAGCCGTGACCGCGATTAGAAGGCTTTATGATACAAAAAATTGAACTAATTATGTAGCTTCGCACTTCCATTTTTTCATTATTTTTGTTAAAAGTATACTTACATGTATGCTTATTATTTTTGTGACCTGAAGCTGTTTCACGTGTTGAGTGATTGATGACTGAAATTGTATGAAATTCGGTTTGTCCAATTCTGAGACTAGCTTAACGATACCTATCAGCAGACGGTGTCAGGATGAACTGAAGTAAGACGGGTTCTTATTGTCCACTATGGACCTGTCTTTTTTACTATAAATACCTAGGGAGAATACAATTTGTTCAAAATGTAGGTAACTGGGTAATATCTCCCCGCATAATAATAGTTA
Organism: Brachylomia viminalis; assembly: GCA_937001585.2. Classification (NCBI taxonomy): domain Eukaryota; kingdom Metazoa; phylum Arthropoda; class Insecta; order Lepidoptera; family Noctuidae; genus Brachylomia; species Brachylomia viminalis. The sequence continues at coordinate 4,623,674 of OW443301.2, forward strand.
CCACTGCATTTGATTCGCCACTGAAAATATAAATTCAAGTAAGTAGTAGAATGTTAAACGTGTAAATATCAACGTACTAACCCTTCGTTACAGTTGTAAAATATTGTTTCAGGCGTCCCAGTAAGGCTTGTGTTATTACGTAATAACTTTTAGACTGTTCGTTTATATTCTCACTTGAATTAAGCCTGGTTGTCTGTATCTAATGAAGCTTTTGACAAATTACTGACTCGCTCTCGAGTTGAAAGGTTAAAAATAAAAACACTTTTTGTAACAACTAGTTTTCGACACTTCTGATCAAAATTAATATACTCAATACTCAATAATTTATTGCATTCCACAATGTATATGCTTAGGTGGTAAGTAAACATTTGTTGTAACAATCGTGGAGCCTGTCGGGCACAGCAAAAGAAAAATTTGAAGGAAGAAGACTTATTTATACATGCAAACTAACTTATTCAACGTTAAATTAAAGGTAACATTTAATTAAAATTATATTATTATTATTTATTTATATATATTTCTAACTAGGTGACCAGACAAACGTACTCTGGTTCAAGTTTCAATCATTCATAGAAAAATCCCAGAAAACACTTTTAGTTTTTCCTGAATTTCCAATTTACTGAGCAACTATAAAAAAACCTGATCCAGACTTTACGAACATTTTAAAATTAAAAATATCTAAATCGGTCCAGCCGTTCTCAAGTGATGCGTTTACCAACGAACAGCATTTCATTTATATGAATTATGTCCAACATCTCTATTCGGTACCCTTTATTATGCAGATAGATGCTATAAAATTAAGTGCAGGGTCGAGTATTCGTTCTGATAAGTATTGCAATAAAGTGGTATAAAATCAACTAGTGATTGGATTCGTAGGTGCCCTTAGTACTTAATTAACCATGTATCCATTGTATCGTTAGGTAAAACCTTTGTTTTGGTATCCGTCATTGGTAGCTATTGGAAATAGCATTTATTTTGCGTAAACTCAAAAATATTAAGATTTTTCTGGCGGTTGCAATAATATACTATGTCTGCAATACTCGCATATTATTATGCACATAACTTATAGTTGCTTTATTACCTCCCCGACCTTATCTTTTTACCTTTATCAAAAGAGGTAAATGATCGAAGACCTGAAAACGTAATAGCATAAGCAGGATCTTACAAGCTCGCCCTTTCACAGCGGCTTTCGTTCCAGAATTAATGGCAAGCGTAGAAATTAGTGAGCCTGTGCCTGCGCGGGTATGCTCGTTCGTTACGCTCCACGAGATTCTTGATTGACGTTTTTAGCATAATGCTATACAATTTTAAATATAGTTGTCAAACAAACTGGAATATGAGATTAACGTCTGTGGTGTGCAATTATTGCTTCAAGATCTAGGCGCCGATGTTTTATGATCTTCATTACTGAGTAGGCACTATGCTTATTTTGCGCACGGTATTTATCGGAGTCAGTTTTTGTTGAGATTTTAAGTGGTCTTTTGAATCGCGGCCATATTTATCAGAAGGCCAATTCCCGTAATTAAAACGTTCAAAAGCAAGTCGCAATCTCATCTCAGCGACAATCAAATGTCAAAAATGTAGGTAAACGCTATACAATATTTGACAGATTGAGACATTGAGATTAGAATGCGAACGTTCTTAAAAAAAACGGGAGCTGCCCCGCTGGTCTTTTTTGGATAATTGCGCCGAGGACGTTAAAGATAGAAAGCAGATATTCTCTAAAAAAAAAATCGGCGTAGTTACCATTTTATTACCAGTAACATTTATTATATTTATCGTTCAGTAAGTGTCAATTTCATAAATAATTTCATAAGTAATACTTTCGTACAAAAAGACCAAAAAATATGACCCCCAAAGTAGGCTCATGTGTTTGCCCCCAATTCTCGCAATCGTCACCTACTATATCGGCTGTCATCGATGACCCGACAAGTAGCGGGTGCCCAATACTGAACAGGTTCCCGACAACCTGCTCCACCACTCACCGCGGTTAATTCACAAAACGTTTTGTTTTGTGGGCCGTAGATCTAAGAAAGGAGGCAGATATGACATCATCGTGTGTAGTTCTTATGCGATAGATACGGTCGAATTGATGACTTTAATACTACTGATAATTTAGGGCACTTCATTTTATTAAAACATAATCTGTAAGGTAGTATTTAACTGAAAGGCTGAAAGGGCTCGGGGAACTACTAACACCATACCTTCTTCCGCCAACAAACAGCTTTGTAGTGAACTGTTGTAGTTTATGGGTGCCAGGAAATTAGAGTCGTGTGAAACTTTTCAAGTTTGTACTTAAGTCCATTTAGCCGACTTTAATTGAGTACAACCCACATTTCATTTTTTTTTTCATTTTAATTTTTGTTGTTATGTTTTTTGTGGTGTACACTGTAGAATATATAACGACAATTTTTTTATAGATTTTGAATAATCCATGGTGACCGTGCCAAGTCTCCCTTTCTAAAATCTTAGTCAAAATCTCGAATGAATGAACTTTACTTACGCATCTAACGGTTCCTTAATGTCGTTTGTGGTGACAATTTGGAGTCATTTATCAAATCAATTGTTTTTTGCCTGTAATGAGGTTTTAGTAAGTCACAATCGTCCATCATGCTTATGATCTCTAATGACAGAGTCACAATACAATGAATACTAAAGATGTAATTGAAATCACGTTTGGCACGGATGAGCTTGAAAGTGTACAAGTTTATTATTTAGGTTATATGTACATCGTGTAGATTTGTTAGCTTATACAATGACAAATAAGTTAAAGTACAAATAAAATTATAGTGGTTTATACAAAAGAAAGAACAGCACTATGATTCGCAGTGTCATGGGGATGTATTTACGGACGTACGTTTTAACGAGAAAAACTTAATTAATAATAATAATAATATAATATAATATAATATGAGACAACATCCACACAAGGTCTTCAGGTCCCGAACTAGGCAGAGCCTGTACTACGGTAACCTGATGACTGATATACATACTTATATACATATACACACCCAGACACAGGTCAAACAGACATGTTCATGCACACAAATGTTTGACTTGTCCGGGAATCGAACCCGGGACCAGCGGCTCAGAAGGCAGGGTCGCTACCAACTGCGCCAACCGGTCAGTCGAATCAATTGTTGCGAAAGTGTTAAATGTTCTATAAATATTCAATAAGTTTTCAGTCTCTACCAATGATCGTTTTATTATTATTCATGTACTTGTATGTTTAATGTGACATTGTGATATCATTTTTATCGGGCACTAACACATCAAGGCTCTTTCCGTTATTATTATAAACATGTGCCGATGATTTGAATACTTTTTCATTTCTAACTATAGCTTGTAATATTCAATACCATTTTGTACAATTTTTTTCAGTAAATATACTCGTATGAATGAATGGAATGTGATTAAATTAGAATCTGTCAAAGTGTTTCCTATTGTTATTAAGTTGTAAGATTATTTTGTTTTTTCACCTCGTTATCGGTTTTTCTTTTTTGTACGGTTATTGGTTTATAATTTGGTATAATGGTATGTGACATTTAATTAATTAATCTATTGTGATGTAATTATTGTTTTTCTGATTATTGTTAAGTATATTTTTTTATTGTGAAACATTCAGACACAATGTAAATTGTTTGTTGAATATATAAATGTATTACACCGATCTCAACTTTACATAACGGAAACTATAAGGAAAACGAAAAAGCACCTTAAAATCCGAAATTCTCAATAAAAATATCGTTGAAACAAATACGGACGCAGCAATTGCCTGTTAAGCGCCTCTTGCGAGATTACTTTCCATATTTATTGTGAGTTTGGTACTCTCACCGGCAGAATCTGCGATGTGGGTCATTATGTCGCGATTCTGCGTTCAATTTTGCTAAAGACCTTGGTATTTTGGCGATGTCAACTATGTGAACTGCTGAATATATGACTTCCTAAAATAAAAACCTTTTTTTTATACCCCTTACATATCATATTACCAAAATCGACTGGTAGTATTGGAGGCAGTATAAACACAAGTCAAGGGAAGAGTGCTGATTAACAAAGAGCAAACCCAGAAATATACATATTAGTTGATTCGTCTCGGTGCCACGGCCACCTGGTCAAACTGAAACATCATTGGCTGATTAATTCTGACGAGTGTTTTGAACCTCGCAACTCTACTGCACTAGCGTGCTGCAATGACAGCTGAGTTACTTTGCCTGCATGCCTTTCACAGTCACAGAGAGAGAAGACGCCCGAGTTCCGCCAGTGGGTACATAATATGCTGATTATGAATCCCAGGAATAACCCTTACTGTAAAAATAAAAAGTGTTACAAAATTATATGTAATTAAACGATCTCAGTGCAAAGTAACTGCGCTAATAAAGCCACTTAATAGCTTTTCCCATTAATGACGATAGTGAAATAATTGTAACGCGTTGGGGGGTGTCTTGAAATGTCGTTAACATTTGATTGATGATGATTTGCAAGCCGATAATGTAGTTGATGGTTGTTAACCTGCGGAAGCTGCTATTGGCAACGTGTTAGAGAAACTGCAGGGTTAATTTATAATATTGCTGCTTTCGTTTAGAAGATTAGTGACAAGTGAGTAGGTATTTGATTTATATAGTCATTGGAGTAGCTAAGTTAGGCCCTCCGATACAGAAACTTCAAAATTCTCTGGTCCTTGTAGGCGTAAGGATAAAGGCATTCACAAATAGTTTGAACTATAATGTTATTCAGACTTCGAATCACTACAGATCCCATACCATATTTTAGCAGCTTAATTACATGGTCTTTTAACTTCGTAAGTAATGTACTAGAAAATATATCATGATATTGAAAATAAGATAGATACTTCGACTATGTGAAATATTGAAGCTGATATAAAAAGGTTCTGTATTGAAGCCGTCGACTGTAAAAGATAAGAAAACTTTGGAAAGCGAACTGTACTGAGATTGAAATATCGATAAGTTTTTACTGTTAATTAGCTTTCGCTTTTTCATTTAGGAGTCTTATTTAATGGTGTAAGTAACGTCGATATGTTTTATCATCGATTGAGTAAAGATAAGTAGTTGTAATTGTATCGATCAATCAATCTGTTTATCGGAATCGATAAAAAAAAACCCTTGTGTCTACTGTCAGGTGTTCAATATACGTTCGCTTAAATTGTTTATTTTTGGGTTGATTATAAATTAATAATTATGTAACATACTGAGTGTCCGCAAGGTCTATTAACATACTTATGTATCTGACAATAGCTGTAAATAATAATACTCGTAATAATAAGGTTATGAGTTTTATACTGTGCATACAGACGAGCGACACGCGTCAACGGCAGAAGCAACTGCACGTCGACAACATGCCGTTCGTGTATTTGAGTACGGTGCTCAAACACGAGCCGCATGTTGTCAACGGCAGCCGCCGACACTAGTCTACGGCTGCAGTTGCCTCTGCCGTTAACGCGTGTCGCTCGTGTATCCGAGCAATAAGTCATCACCACTACTTTTATTATTTTTGGTCCTTAAGTAGTGTGCACTTATTAAATAACTAGTAGCTGCATATTGAGAGCAGTGGTGGCCCAGTGGTAACGGCCGCAACTTACGAGTTGTAGGCCGTAGGTTCGAACCCAGGCAGGTGCTTTACTCTGTGTAAATTATTTCATCACCACTGCTCTCAAAACGGTGAAGGAAAACATCTTGAGGAAACCGGCATGTCCTAGACCCAAAAATTCGAAGACATGTGACATCTACCGACCCACACTGGGTCTGCGTGGTGGATTATGGCCCATGCCCTCTCACCGAGAGGAGGCCTGTGTCCCAGCAGTGGGAACATTATAGGCTGATTATGATGATTATGACCTGCATAGGACTATATAAAAACAAGAGAATACAATAGTTATCAGCGTTCATTTCAAACGTAAACACGGTGAACAGATGCCCTTTCCATCACAGTACAATTATTGCGAAGTATGAATAGTTTCCGTAACTAATAAATAGTGATAATTTCGCGCACATGTTCAATGATAGTCGAATTGACATACTTATGAGTCATTCTAACAACTTTATCACACAATCGGTGTCAATTCACTTTGTTGCGCCGAACGCACGCATTGATGGTGGTACTGCGGTTATGTTTCTCATACATAACTCAACTGACTTTACCGAAGTAAACTTTTTAAAAACCTACAAATATACACTATATAGAGTGACACTTCCCATAAGAAGTTCTTAAATATATTTTGGCTATTTATAAAAAGTGCACAATCTAAATAAATGACTTTTAACATACGCTCATAAAACACTTCATAGACACTTGTTTAAGTAATTCTTAGAACAATATTTATCATACTTTCACGTGAAAATGGCATGAGTTTTCCTCTCGTAGTACGGTCAGCAGTCACAATTCAGTGCGTCCCCAGACCTTGCACATTTCCTCTGCTTTGTCACGCGATGCGTACTACCAATTGCAGTATTTTGCATACTCTGCAGACCGAGGTATGCTATCACACCCCACGTACTAATGCAATTATGAATGTATAGCCATAAGTTACATTTCAGTGGTTTACTTTTTTTTTTCTTGCTGAGTCGACAGACTTACTGTAAAAATTTCAATATGGTCTTGAGTTCATTCAAAAATCCCTTATAAAAAACACTTTCGGGTTTGCCGAATTTCCCAATTTTCCGAGCACCTTTTCCAATTTTTCTTTCCATAAAAACTTACTCGTAAGCGGACTATACGAACATTTTAAAACAAAAAATAGTCAAACCGGTCCAGCCGTTCTTAAGTGATGCGCTTACCAAACAACAGCATTTCATTTTTATTTATATAGATATAATTATCCTAGAATTTCCCACTGCTGGGCAAAAGCCTCCCCCAAATCTTTTCAAATCTGTTTTGCGCCAACTCCCGACTAAAATTTATGATATTTTGTCAGCAATAATTTTAGTTTTAATTACATTTCTGGTTATATGTGGCCTAACTATTTCACGTTCATCTACACCGTAGGTTCTCAAACTTATTTTGCCCACTTTGAGAATATTTTGTTTTTCTAGAGCCCCCATTTTTTTTTACTTATCATCTGTCGCGAATCTGAAACCGCTGTTGCCACGATTGTATTTAAACGTGTAATATAGTCGTAACATAATATAGTCGTAAGATCCCATCTTAGCGCCCCATAATTTACTCTGGGTCGTCTACTGCCTCCTGAAAGTCTCAATCGTCCACAAGGCGTCGGCGCGGCGTCATCGCCCACGTTGAGAACCTATGCTACGCCTTTAGGTAAAACAGCAACATGACATAAAATAATAATGCAGAATAAGAATGCAAATATCTTTTATTTTTATCGAAAAATAGTTGATTTAGTTTATGAGATAATGCAGATGCATTATCTCATAAACTAAATCAACTATTTTTCGATACCTTATATGTTTGCGCATTTAGAAGATGATAAGCGAAGGTTACATCCGCGAACATAGAGATCTATGTTCGCGGATGTAACCTTCGCTTATCATCTTCTAAATGCGCAAACATATAAAGAAAGTACTTACAAACACACCTAACACATTCACCGATTGTTTCTAATCAAAGAATGACTGGGCACATTAAAACAACTCGATGCTCTGACATTGAAACAAGTGAAATTCTAAACCTCCTCACGATGTGTCAATAACTATTCGAATACTGATACAAAACATCAGTGCACAGAATAAGGAAATTCAGAAGACACACTGGGAACAAAACAGATATTCAATTATATAGAACCGTGTATTATTCGAACAATGCATGTGTTGTCTGAAGGCTTTCCTATGATATAGAACATTTAAAATTTCTTGGAGTTTAAAACCTTGCATTAATAACTAAGTCTGCCTCTTAGACCTCTTCAGCCCTCAACACAGAATGGGCAGTTCGTACACCGTACTATTTGGCAAGCTGTTTGTTGACCGCAAGCCTAAATTTCGCTCGTGGGCTTTCTGTACTATCTTTTTCTGTGGCAACTCTGTCCATGGCACGAAAGCGAACTCAATCACTTTCATCTCAGCTTTTTGTGAACCACGTAATGAACGATACAAAAAGATATTTTGCATCTATGTGGTACATCTTTTTTTGCTGTCAAATAAATTTGGGCACCTTGAAAAAGTGTTGGTAAGGTGTGTGGTGTACAGGAAGCTATATTTTGTATTAACAATAGGCTTCAACAGCATTTAGTGTCTGCTAGTGCTGAGTCTGTTTGCTGTGTGCTTCGTTTTTAATAGCTAAAGTCTTTCTTTCTTTTGTGAAACCTAGAAAATATTTTTGCAATATTTTTGCAATATGGAAACATTGTCTTCAATGCAGTGTATTAAAATAACTTTTATCTTTACTCATGTTCTTTTGTTTTCGTAAATTATGAACCCGAGACCAGAAATCTATCAAGGCAGAAGCCATACATGCTTGCTTCAATATAGCAACGAACTATCTCCTCACCATCTTCCACTGGACACCGGCCTAACATACAACCAGTTTTCACTTCGACCTGTTGTCCGTACTCCATTAATCAGCGCGATGAACAAAAACATTCATTTTATTAAACATAATTATACATCAATTTACTAACATAATTGCTCTTTCTTTGTTTTAAATCGTATTAAAGCTCAATTTACCGTGATGCGTGATTTACCGTGGGCTGTATGCAGCTATTCTTCTGGTGTGATTATTAATCTGTGGTTATGTTGTTCCGGACCATATTTTCCAATTTGTAACTATTATGCCAGAGTTATAAATTGTCCTTTTTGTAACGTGTTTGCGTGATGTAATGTTGATGAGGAATAATAGTAACGAAAGTGAAGACATTAATATGTAGTGTGTTGATCTCATTAGTGATACTATTGTGAGGTTTTTGAACTGTTACTATTTCGATAATACATCGATAAGTACCTACTTTTATGGCGATTCCGTTTCGCTTTTGTATAACTATCACATTGTTCCTCACCAGGCACTGTAACCATATTAAATCTAAGGAAAATCCTTGAATACTTTAACTGGCTAAATTAGTAAAATCCCAATAAGGACTAGCCAGCCAAATCTAGAGACACTCAACTAAATTTACAAAAAAGTCGTGCGACACGAAAGTTTCGAACCAGCATGTTATTTTCAAATATTTATAAAAACTCAAATCGTTTTGAAAGTTCAACATTTCTTTAGTAAATGCTACAATTTCACCGGTAGATACAATACTTTCGATTGTTTGGTATCTTATTGGGCAATTTGGTCTTTACACACGCGATAATTTGGTTCACTATACAACCCACATAAGTGATAAAATTATTTATTACCTCTCTCCAAAGGAAATTGCGTTCTTTCAGCTTCTTGTCTGCTTACTCTTAAATGTCTCTATTGGAGATCGAGTTAATGGACAAGTTTTACCTTAGATAGAGGTGGACCGAAGTAGAATATTGTTTGTTTAATTTTTTTCATAAGTACCTACTAGAAAAGTAAATTGAAACCTTACAGGTAATGTAAATTCATTTGCTAGGTACGGAAACACACAGTTTTGTTAAATTAATTAATAACTTTACTTTCTCTCATTGACATTTAAACATCATTTATCTTGTCTATGCTGACTAATATACAAAACGCAAAAGAAAAATCGCTGATGATAAACGAAATTGATTTAACATTGCAATCGCTCTTTAAAAATAAACTATCAAAGAAAGTGACATTTGGCGTATCTTTGTCATTCTCCCTCTAAAGTTCATTCACTAGTCTACGATAGTGCGATAACACGTCATTGTACGCAAACCGAATCTTATTACAGCACTCGAAAGTTTTAATTATCACTGCCAATCCCATTTAATAAACTTACACCAACTTAACTTTACCGTCCTTCAAATATTTTATCTTCACCTTCCTAAACAAAATTCTGATTCGTATCGGCAAATAAAAGTTGGTAATCAAATGCTTTATTAACGCCAATGAAAGCATAATACGTAACGTTACGAATTCGCATCTAGAGTGTAACTTTCTTCGTACTATTGTAGCTCCGCGATAATTAATACAGTCCAGCCTCCGGGCCAGTCGGGATACGTGTCGATAGAATCTCACTTGCTTTCATCTTCTATTGTGCTAACATTGGGCGCCTTTGTGTCTAGGTTTCACTATCATTTGAATATATCCTGAGGTATGCAGCATAAATGTCAACTGACAGAATTATGATAATAGTCTTTCCAATAGGTGTTTAACTAAACCGAAAATCCTTCGATATCACTTTCTTTGTGGTTCACGAAGACTGTAATGTTCTAAGGCTAGTTAGGCGATAAGTCGAAGATATGGGGATCTAAACAAAAGATGCTTTGAATAGCTGATTGTACAAAGCAGCTCACTATTGTAACGATTGAATTACATTCACGGCAATTGTTCTGCGTGGAAATACAAGTTTACTACAAGTTGAATAAAGGGGCCGTCGAACTCCTCACGAAATACACAATAATGATATTTTAAGCAAAACTTAGTAACAAACCAGGAAATAGCCCGAATGTCAACGGTGACGTTAATTACAAAGAACAAAAGTTTGATTACCCAAATAAAGACAGCAATTACAAAAACAAAAATATCAACTCAATTAATACCTTGTTCGATGTCCGCGGTTGTAAAAATGTCATACTTATATGGCAAGACATCCATTAAGCAGTCGAACAGTGTCGATTATAATCAGACACAAAGCGAGCATTAGAATGAAGACAATCCAATCTGTTTGTGTCCACCTACGCGCACTCTCACGCTTTATGTGACGGAAATTCCGACATCTGAAGCTCATAACTTCTCCCTGTTTTGGAAAAGCAAGAGTGCATCTGACAGCAGTTTAAGGTGTCCACTTTCCGACCTAATTAATGGTTTTAGAATTTAGTTCAGTAGGAATCGACTTGCTTAGCAGTTCACTACACTACACTAAATTTGCAGTCTGAAATCATATTGAACAGACTCAGCAGCTAGAGGAAATTTATCATCAAATACTTGACATTAACATTCCAATATTAAATGTCTCAAGCTTATCGTATGAGACATTTCTATTCCCAGTAAACCTATTACAACTAATTCAATATTCGTATTACCCAACGTTGTGTGAAAACGGTGCAATTTTCGCGTAACTCACATACAAGTAGAAAGGCGTTGGCACGCGATCGAGCCATCTTTTACCTAATTCATCAATTTGCCTTGTAACAGCATCATTTTGTGTCATTGCGGTTTCGTAAATAACTGACGTAGATGAAGATAAATTAGTGGAACACATGGATTGAACTTTTATAGAAGGAAGTGTTCCATTACGGTCAGTAGTTACGTTTCTATCTGAAATGCTATACATTGATATATACTGCTCACCATTTGCTTCTGCGAAAGAATTAACTTTCATAGTTCAATGATCAATTTTGTTAAGCAAACCAATATCACTATTGGCGTTGCCGGAAGCAGTATGTCTATACTAGTTTGCGTTGGATGTATTGCTCATTCAACGTCTCCAAAACGAACGGCAGAGTAACTACGGGCATGCTTCCTTTTTTGGCAATAGCCATATCTAGCAGATCACTGCTATGTTTGTCTGATGATGATGATATAACAGTAATAGTTATAAAACAAACAAATTATTTTAACTTTATTGCCTCCAATTTACATATAAGTGGGCGCCACACGACACCATATCGGTCTATTTGTGCCTCCTACAATGAAACGCAGGTGATTTTCACCACATAATACTAAGGTAGAAATCAAAAGTCCACTTTCGCTATCGATTCGGTGTTAATTAATATAAAATAAAGCAGTCTCCTGCCAATTGGACAATGGAAATGTGTAATAAGTTGAATTTTAATTTGGTTTGATGAGTCGTTTCACAGGTTTGAAAGCGATTTCATCATCGTTAACTTTACTGTCTTGTCAACAGTTTCACATTTTACATGTCTTTTAATCAGTCTATTCCAATTTTGCTATTGATTCAGTTTTAAGGTGGCTGAGAACCATCAATCTGTCTCCTTTCACTGTAAATAGCTGTACCTTAACACTACATGCAGAAATTATTATTTTAGTAGAATTTACAATTGCATATAGTCCATGTTACTGAATAGCTTTTGTTAGTCTCCATGTTTCATTTTCGGACGTTACAGCAAATGTCAACGAAGTGCAGATGAATTCCGAAACCGATACTCCTAACAAAGGTGGTGCAATGCTGGAAATTCTTAAATTCTATTGCCCTTGTCAGACATCGCCTAGTGTATCAATGTTGTGTTCTTCACATCATGAATAATCAAATTGGAAAACTTTATTCCCTCTTAATAAACCTGTCATCATTGTATTACAACAAGTGAAATCATATCTCTAAACAAAGCCACAGTCGAGCATATTATTAACAATTACATTTAAAATGATGACGCCGTGGTGCACAATGCAGACTCGCAGGTTTATTATTATAAGATGTTTTATAGCTTCGTTGAGGATTTATGTGAGAAGAAAGTGTGGAAGAGTACGAAGGAAGCTATATCGAAGCAAGCACTTAATTGAATCGAAACATGGTGTCACTTTTCTGATATACCTCTAGATATAAATCTAATTTCCATATCAAATAACTTAGACTTTTAGATTTATTTATAGACTTTCTTATGTGTATAGGAACTAATTAAATAAGTGGCTGACTGTGGAAGTTATAGCTCCAAGTGAGGTTATTAGGAATTGAAGCTTTTACTTTTTATATCGAGGAAATCATTAATTGGATAGGTGGTTCCGTGGGAAGCGGTATTGGTTTTAAGGATAATTTCTAATTGGTATGCCAAACGCAGACAACATTTTAGTAGATATTCCAAATGCAGACCACAATATTTTTTGTCTTGGCTGAAATTGAGCCAAAAAAACACTATTAACTCCTAATATTATCTTCTTAAGACTGCTGAAGTAAAGGGGGCAGCATCTAACCCAGTGCGTTTACGCGGAAAAACAAACAATGTCTCTCATTGTTGTCATATCTGCTGGTATGCCTTACAAAATCGTCTCGGACACATCGACGGGTGTCTTCGATTGACCCCTTATGTCATGGATTCAAATTGTTTGCACAAGAACCGCATTATCCGCTGTTTGGTATTGCGAAAACATTGCTATGATATTTTTGTTCTCTTCGCACATGGTCTGTTTTGTTACGGCATCGGAATTCCGTTTTAAAGATGTCAACTTTAAGTAGGTTTTTGGTTATTGCAGTTTTAGTCCAGATGAGTTTGTAAGTCAGTAGGACGATTTAATTATTTCGCAAAGTCGTTATGTCATGTTATCTTAACCTCAGATTTTTGATGAAATTGACATGAAATCCAGTAGAGCGCTCTTAAATAGCCATTTCTTCCCAATTAATTTTTTTCAGTCAGAATTATTGATCAGAATTTATCATAGAAGATATTTGGTTACTTATTTCCTAGAATTGTAATGTTTTCCTTACTTTCGTAGCATCTTTTTTGTCATCATAATCATAAACATTGACATTATTGATGTCAACACAAAAGGTTCGTTATACATTTAGTTCTACTTTGTTTTGACATACCTTCATTTAATAACACGTGTAAGCCATTATGTGTCCATTGTTTGGTCGCTGTCACTCAGCCGTTACTGGTGCTTCCTTCCGTCCTGAAGGGTGTAGCTGTAATTTAATTATGTGCGTTTGATATGTTATGTTTACTCTTAGTAAATGTAATAATAGTTATTTAATGTTCATTCATTTATCAAGCAAGTAATCTTTGTCTATCTTTATCTTCGATGTTTATCCATAATGTAGGATCATCAATAGTACTTACCTAACTCCATCTGTTAGTCGAGAACAGTTTTTTTTACTGTTTTGATTCCAATCTATAGTTTGTTTCATATGCAAATAGAAGATTAGTGTTGGTCCCAATTTAGCTGCTGGAAAATTATAGTAATACTCGTAGTATACGATCTACCTCAGATCATATACTTATATGATCTGAGCGATCTACTTTATGGTCCACATTTGTGTGTTAGCTCATTTCAATAGCAATAGCTGTTGTTTCTTCAACTCGTAATAATGCTACATAGTCATTTGCATATTATCTATCGTCATGCTGTGCTCCTGAAATAAAATCCATTCTATTTCAAGCAAGTGCGCATAGATTACACTGTTCACCATAATTACTTTTATCTCATTTTTTGTAACGATTACAAACAAAATCACTGAGAATGTTATTCGCGAAAGCGTATTTGCATCGCAATTATGACGTTGGAATTCAAAAAGTTTCCAGGGAAAGATGAAAGATTTATGTTTCGATAAGAGAGTACTTAGTGCGAATTAATATTATGATCTCACCTTTCCCTTATACATTGTTGCACAACAGTGTCCGTGAGAAGTTAAATAATGAGACATTGTGGGTTTGAGGCAGTCGCTGCTCTAAGTGTAGAATATTTTGAAGTTGTATATATTTTTATATGTTGGTATTTAGAACAACTGAGTGGATCTGAGCCTCATCGGATTTTGTTAATCAGACTTGTTTCCCATCAGTATCATTAAGGACGTAGATTGGAAGTGGTTCCTCTAATTGCATTGGTTCAGATAATGTCTGATTGTTGTCAGTAATTATCTCTCAAGCGTGACATATGCAATATTGCTCTATGCGTTCGAATTAATTTGATTCAGCCCTTATGATAGTCATTTGTTGTTGTTGTTCTAATTCTCCATGTTACGAAACCCTTACGACACTGCTGTAAGTGTCCCTTTCATAAAAATAAAGGAGTTCATCAATTTCTAATGAAACTATATCAACTTGTATTGAAATTGGCGCACGCACTGTTTTCGATGTGCGTGCATTGTTTACTAACAAAAGATTTAATATGATATTGAATAACAACGACAATTGCATTTAGTTACGTCATTGGCGCCGACGCGGACTCGTGGTTCTACAATTGAGCTTAGTAGGCACATTCTATTAGGTATACAGAATAAGTGCGTAAGTTTTCCACTACCCTTAATTTCTAGTCATTTTAGATATCGTAGGTCGTAAAAAATTGCACTGTACAGATTTTTTGGGATGTTGTCAGGATAGAAATACCAGTAGTGTAAAACCAAGTTGGCAGCTTCGAAAGACCTGTGCTAACTGCGTGGTACTCGAAATTTTCGGACTCCTTTCAGATTTTACCCGACTACGGCAAAGCCAAAAGGAAGGGTTATGATTTTTTGACTTATAACTCCTAAAAGCTGCATCATTTTTATAAGCAAACCAGTATATTTTTAAGGAATACAAAATTTCTGCAATATGAGGCTCTATAGCTCCAATAAAACCCGAGATAACACACCCGAGATATACACTTAACAAATAGGCAATTTTTCCCAAAAAATATCAAAATTATAGTTTTAGCTGACTTCCGAGCAGATTATTGCTAAAATATTAATCGTACGGCGAAAGCCATGGGAAATTAAGGTGGTAGAGCAGTTATTTAGAATTTGTTGAACGTGAAGACCTGAAGTGTAATAATAATTTGCGACCTAACGCCATTTTTGTTTCTACGGTGACTGGCTTATCGGTGAAATAGTAGTAGATAATTTTACATTTCACATTACATCTACCTATGCGAAAACTATTCTGACACTTCCTCGTTTCGTTGGTTCTATTATTTCTGCAAAGCGGAACATAACAGACCATACAGATAAAAAAAACCGGATGAGTAAAAGAAGATCACACTTTCATTGGATGATGATACTAAGGTAAAAGTGCGGTTAAACTAGAAAAACGTACCAACTAGACTCTGCACTCAACAAACTATTTTTCTAACCTCAAAAAGTCCATTACAATTCCATTCCGTGAGTTTCACACGACACAAACTGAATTTACTCTCGTATCACACGTCAGAGGCACAGACAATACCCTCATATTCCCATACGCATCGTGAAAGCTATTCAATTAACGGGGTGTCGTGGTGTCAGCAATGTGAATCCCGATGGTACTGGCTGGAATGGACTTCTTTAATATTACAAAATGTTTTGCGTCTCTAGACTGAGATTTGAGGTTGTGTAAGTTTTAGGGTAAGTATTTCTAGATTGTTGATGTATTACAAAAGAGTAATATCAATATTTCAGACCCACTTTTCACCAAGAGCATTTTGAATTTCGATGAGAGGTATACTGGTCTAAAATTATAAATTCAATATTCTAACAAGAAAAGGCCAAAAGCCTACGAGAGATGTACCAAGATAACCCAGCCTCAACGCAGTTGTCAAACTGTTGTTGTTGCTAATGTATTACTTTTGTCTAAGAAGTACCTACAAGTCGTGGCCCCGTTTTGGTCCATCAATGTAGACGTAGATCACGAAGCTTTTTAGGCATGGACAGGCAAAAGTAGGTCAATACTAGAGGAAAGACACCCATAATCGATGCAATATAATCTTGATATAGGGAGACCTATGATTAAATCTCGAACTTGAACTTGACATGGTCGTTAACCTAGTTCCATTAAAATAACCAACAATGGAAGAAAATAAATGTTCAATACTACATATATTGCAATATCTTGTTAATATACAATTAAATAGTATTAGAATTCTCTAAGATGGCTTGAGCCATATCCAAGCATCCATTGTTTTTCTCCTTTACCTTGATTTTCTAAACGGAATTGTTGATAAGAGAAATTGTATTGATAGTGTGAAATTGAAAAACGAACTCCATTAACTTCAGCTATTGTATTTCTATATTTGTGTAAACAGTTGCGTTTACGTGATAATTTGAGACCGTTACGCCTGTTGCGGTCACGTGTTGCACCTCAGAGACCACTTGAGATTACATATTTGCATTGCTTGCTTATATTGTTATTGAGCTCGGATACAATAATCAAATGCTTGATTTTTATCTCCTTTATTCGCTCATCACAAAAAAAAATCTGCACCTTTCCCTCTTCTAGCAGCTTTAGTCTTTGATGTCTTTTAGTCTCTTTCTTCTCAGATATATCTACGCAGGCCTTCATTTATTTCAACTTTAACCTAATCTTCATGTGCAGACTGATCAGTGTGTATTCTATTTGCCCTCACAAAAGCAAATTCCTAAACACATAAAATTTTTTTCATTGTAACGTAACTCCCAACAAAAAAACGGAACTTCAACAAAAATGCAATAAGGCCATTGAACCGAAGTTTAAATTGTAAAAACCGTTGATAACAAAAACAGTGACAAAAGAAAAACATTAATAAACAAACGGCCGCGACGGTGTGCTGGGCTGATGGCGTTAAATTGTTTTGAACGGTAGTGTTAGTACGAGTACAAGTAGAAGAAGATTCTGTGTTTGTAATAACCATATAATGTCAATGTGCTAAAGTGTGAAGTGGAAGATGACAACACTAGCGAAGAAGTAAGTCAATAGCGAACATTTTTTTTAAATTGATAAATTCATGTGAGAAAATGTAGAAGGAAGTAGGTATCTCGCAACCGTGCCATAAATTTAAGAAGAAAATGCATGATGACGTCAATAAGAGATCTGAAACAATGGGTCATGAAAATAGTAATGGTAAAAAAGAAAATGGAAAATATTTTATACTAAAATGGCTTCCAACTACTGGAAATAAAAATAAAGCTTTGCCAGCAGTACCACAATAAGCCCACAAATTCTCAATTTGCATGCTCATATGATAACCATATCTCTAAATGCCTTACGCGTATGCAAATCGCGAACGGATACAGCAACAGTGTTACGTAACGCGCTACGAATAGTTCGCGTGTTGACAGCGGGTGACATTCCTGCGCCTGCGCTGCACACATAACGTGCTGTAGTTACCAGTGTCAGGCGCTAACCTAGTCAATTGAGGCATTATCTTTGTGGTAGGACGTAAGGTAGAGGAGTTAGCGGGTTTAGTAAAGTCGTGAGATCTTGCTACGGACAGATTAACTACTTATACGTGTTCAGAGGGACAATTCCCGTATTTTTAAGAAAGGTCGCATTCTATGTCTGTCTCAATCGTTCAAAAATAGCTCTGGCTTTGCCTACTCTTTTGACATTGATGTTTCTGAGATGAGATTGCGATTAAAACGAACGTTTTTTAAATATAGGAATTGCTCTTCTGAAGGTGACGAAGCGTGATTCGTATTTATTTACATTCGTCGTTCTTTTTAAGAGATTTTAATGTTTAATATGATATTTGAACTACAAACGAAACATGATTTTTGTGTAGGTATATACCAATGCTGATATATCTAGCGCTATCGGGGTCTTATCTTGACAGTTATTAGTCACAATACAAGCTCTTATTTCGTCGAACTAAACAAGGGCGCCGTGGCTTAGTTGGTTAAAGCGCCTGTCTAGTAAACAGGAGATCACGAGTTCGAATCTCGTCGGGGCCTACGTGGTGAATTGTTCTTTTTGGATATCAAAGAAAATTTGGGAAGTGAAATATTTCAGTTTCTCAACGTGCCAGTTTCTAGAACCAGATCGACTTATTAGTACATAATACAAAATGATCGTGAAAATTAACTCCCGAATGTAAATAGGTACTTACTCGTTTCTCAATAACAAAGTTTGTAACTTTTACCATTTCCGAAGTGAAGTTTTACATAGGAAGACTAGTTACAGACGCAGATCTGCATCCATTTATGCCGTCATTTATTTGCATAGTCACTTTCTATTTCCGCTAGATGGCGCTATTCAGACTACCTGTTGCGTAAGGAGGCTGTATAGTTAAGTTTACACGACTTATCTATTGTTTTTTTTGTAAACAATGCTACCTATTATTTACTTATTGTTTCTAATTTGCATGCTGAATTTCTGTGTGAAATAAAAGGAAAAGTGTGTCTTCTTTAAGTGAGTACGAGTAGACTTGAGTATGATGTAATAAGAGATTTGTGTCTTAAAAAATTCGCTGTGAACAGCTGCTATATTACCACGATAGTACAATTAAACGATTAAATGTCGCAATTGATAAATTGTTTGAATATAGTTTTGTTTTCACAAAATCTTGTAATGCACTCATCATTGTACCTGATGATTTTCATAACTTGGTAAATTGGTTACTTTGTGTTATAATAAGTAGGTACAGCTGAAGTAACTTCAATAATATTACAAAGTTATTGAAGACTACTAATAAAATCTTGATAGATATAATAAAAAATTACAATATTATCTTTCACTTAAAGCTTCGCTACATTGCGTTCGCAACAAACCAGATAATTTTTTTCCAACTGTACATTTTTATCGATACATTTTAGTTCTGATTTACAATATTCCTCATCCAATCATGCATCTCCATCTATTGTATAAAACATTAGCTTCCTCAGGGTTGTCACCACTTAACAAGAGGTACTGACAGCTGTGAGTTATGTTCTCTTGAATATTTAGCAGCTGAGACAGAGATATTGAGGTTTTGTGGCAGTCCTACTAGGGTTATGCAAATAAAAGTCGTAAGCTAGCCACGAATTGGAATGCTGGCACACTATAATATTGCGATTTTTGCGAAAGACAAAGAAATGCCGATTGAATTTCGAACTGTTTCTATTTGTTTTTGATTCGACAGGCACAGGAAAGATATCGGAGATCAATTTATATTGTGATGATCTCGATTTTTTCGTTCCGTTTTTGAACTTTTGAGTAATTTTGCATAACGTTTCACTTTTTCCCCGTAGTTGGTACCTTCTTGTATTTCCTTCTAGTTCTTGATTCAAAAACTTGTGTTAATTGCTTATCCGTAACTATAAAGATAGACTTTGTTTGACTTTTCGTTATTGAGATTAAACGCAAGAGATATTTGTCGATGAAAGTGACAAATTCCAACGAACAATAGACGAAAGTTTATGCCTACAGAATGCTAAACATCTTAATTAAAATTCTCATTTCAAACGTGCATATTCAAAGTTTATTTATTACTGATCTGATCGCCATTGCAATGTTGTATTGTTCTAATAATTAATTGTTAATCATTATGTTGGTACCTGCACGATGTCGGTAGCCACGTCTGACAAACCATTCAATGTAAGCTTTTCTTAAGAACAAGAGAACTCCCTGCCTTTTAAGTCTCTTTTACATATTCTATGTACGTGTTTTCTAAAAGTAAACAAACACATGGCATTATAGCCTTCTTTAGAATATTCTCCGTTCGCGTCAGTCCTTTGTAATGCAAATGTTTCATCTGATATATTCATGTAGATGAGTGGTCGGCGGAACAGAAGCGTCGATGTAAGTTACGGGCTTGTGAATTATAATGATGAGTGCTTTTGTTTGGTAAATTTCTAATGCACTCAGAAGCTGCTTTATGAATCATGGTTTTTGTGAAGGTATTATAGGTGTAAAGATCCTTTTAATGGGGACATCAAATGTGAAGACATGACTTCTAGCAATTTTAGTATACACAGCAGCGGGTCAAGTTACCACAAACTGTTAAATTTCCTCATTTTATATTGAACTTAACCTTCAACATTTTAAGGTTTAAAATCATTTGCAGAAATTTGGCAGTTTCGTATAACCTGATGTTTTGGCGACTGTGCTTGGTGCTTTTACGCTGTATTTTATGTGTCAGTCAATACCGATCAACTTCATCAGGCTTCATCCACTTCTATCATTAGCTTTATAGGAATAGCTTGTCGTGCTGATATTCGATGTTCAACTTTGGCTATTCCTTCATGTCCAGAATCCGTCAGGTTTACGTAAATAGGTGCTTAAGCCTGACGGCTTCTTGAGCAGGCTCTTCTGATTCCTCATTACTTAAGCCTTCAAATTTAGTAGCTGTTTTGAAATCAGCACGTATGTATGACCTATATGTATATTTATTATCTTGATTTAGTTTCAAGTCTATCATACATAACCATGTTTCCCGTCAATCCTGCATACACTTTACCATTTAAACCGTTAGTGGGTCTGCTCCTAATTCGGCTAATGCAATATAAAGTGCGGCCGCGGTCCGTCGTCCATGTGCGTTAATTAATTTGATTTGTCGCCTGTCTCTGCTTGGATTGCGCGCCCAATACAAGGTGTACAGGATGTTTGGGGTTAAAAAGTTGCTGTTGGTGGCACAAATGAGGGTAATTACATATCGCAAATCTGTTAGACTTTGTGACTTATGTATAAAATGTAATTTCATTGTGACAAGAAGTCATAAGAAGCAACAAAAAGATTATATAGCAAATATATATATTTCTTATAACTGAACAGACAGCTGTGCTGCTGGGGAGCTTTTTGCGACACTTCTTCTTCCCAGCTAAAGCACTAGGAAGTGGTGAAGGGCGGGCGTTTTGGGAGACTGTCATAAGTAATTTTGACGTTTAAAAAGTGGTGATTCTCAGGCTAGTTTGAATAAATTACTTTTGATTTATGTTTTTAATTTTGATATAAATATTTTGCTACGGGTTTCGTTTCAAGAAAATTAAACTTATCATTGTCCTATTGTAAAATCTTGGGTCTTCCCCAACAATAATGAACTGTGTAACCAAGTCCATGGCCGTAATCACAGAAAATCTGACTACCTATAACAAGAGGCGCAGAAAAATTCCTGCGTACCTATAGACTAAAATGAACAGCCTGTATTTTACAACGAGCATAATATGCAACAATTGAATGTCATTCTCGACTAATTTAATCGAATTGCCCTACACCTAAGTACCAAGTAACAACGTAGTAGGTGACATACTTATGAATATGTTTATCAGTCGTACGGCTATGGGGTTTTACACTATAAAGGTATGAGGAACAGGGTGTAAAGTTCACTCATACCTCCATAGAACAGGGAGGGTCCTCCGACCACACGGGGGTCGCGTCTGGTCATCTGGTGGGCAAGTGCCCGTCGATTGATGTCGGGACGTTGTATAAATGCTAGTTGCGCGGTAAACTCTGCTTGCGCGATGCAGGATTTTGGGTGACGTCAGTGTGATGCGTAGTTTGCATGTGGCGATGTAGATACCGCTACAACACCTTACGCACAATTATTACTAGGACTGGCGAAATGTGGGTGTACTATAGATACACCTCTGCCTTAACTTCGGGGATTACAGACGTGATGTTATGTGGTATGTTATAACATTATTTCAAGTTTCACGACAACTGCTTAGGTCTGCGAATCCCAACTTTAGTTCACTGCTGATGTTAATGGATTCAGTTTTTGGGTAGTCTTTATTTTATTTTATTCAGGGACAATAAACAGCTACAATATGTGTTGGAACAGAGAAAAGATAATACAAAATATTAACAATATTGCTGCCGCATATTAGGAAAAGAAAGTATGATAATGACTGCCACTAGACAGGTAATAAATAATTACATCACATTAATAATAATTAATTACGTCATGCAAAATAGAAATTCTAATTGATTGCTTGGCAACCGAGTAATAATTAACACTTAAAACAAATAAATAATAAAATCAACTAGCTTACATTCCTAATAATATTATTGGTTTGTAATAATTTTCATAACATTACATTTAAATTTGGATTTTGGGCATACAAAAATATCAATATTAACAAAATTACAATTATAAGATTCAATTATTCGACGGATAGGGCAGCGCAAACCAGAATTAGTTCGACTGGAACCAAACACAGCTAATAGGGTACCTGCACGGATACTACGTATGTTAACAGTGCGTGGAACTGCATAACAAAGTTTGCTCGTGAGATCGATACAATCAAAATCCCCACGAACAATACCATACAGTACAGAAGCCTCTAGCTAGATACTTACGTCTAAATTCTAGGTTGACCTGCCTATATTTATCTAGTAATTAACACACCAAGATCTCTTACAGTAGACATTGGTGATATTGTCATTAGTTGTCATATTTATCACTTTCAGCAGACTATTAATCGCAGTTTGGTTCTACATTCAGACCCCTCTTGAAGAGGGAGTGGGCTGTAATACACTTCGCGGGCCCAGTGTGGGTTGGTAGATGTCACGTGTCTTCGAATTTTTGGTTCTAGGACATGCCGGTTTCCTCACGATGTTTTCCTTCACCGTTTTGGGAGCAGTGGTGATGAAATTATTTGCACAAATTAAAGTGCCTGCCTGGGTTCGAACCAACAACCTCACAACTCGTAAGTCGGGGCCGTTACCACCAGACCACCACTGCTGTTAGAGTGGTTGCTAACTTATAACTTATTTGCTTAAACACATTAAAAAAACAATGTCTATTGACTTCCACAACTTCCTGCATATGACATAAAATCAATAAACGCTTGTCTCATCTATAAGCGCCCTTGCAAACGCGTCAACACGCGTTATCGGTTTGCGTTTACCTTGCACGTGAAGAGTCATGAGGTTTCCTTCCGGAACTATAGGAAACAGGTGATAACCTTCTGTATGGACTTATTGTAGTTTGTGGCATGTGGGTAGAACAATACTTTAGACAATGGTACATCTCAGTATAGGGCGGAAGTAATTATGGAGTAGTTATAAAATACAGTTTAATAGGAAAAACAATTAATACAAATATTACGCTACAAATATTTCCAAATCGTATTTTTGAGTTCAAATCCCAGTTACATTTCGGAATTCGTTTAGGTCCTTTGATCTGTTTCCATAGTTTTAAATTGGGTACAATCCGATTTGATTGATCCAACTAACGTCAATCTAGATACGTGCGCCTAAAGCTTTCGTAACCCCTTTGTAGTACCTAATAAGACTATAAATTGTACACAAACCCGCTGTTAGGTATGTATAATGTATATAAATAAAATCAATTGGCAAAAATGTTTATCCGCGCCAATTCTTTTTTGTCATATTTTTAATTGTCTGGACAAGGCTTGTGTCATAAAAGAAAATGTTTGTTTGTATGAAGTTCGTCATTTTTGCCGATGGGAATACCCATCGGACGCATGGCTTGCAAAGTATAAAGCTCTTCTTGTATGCCAAACTTCTCTTTTTTGTTCTTCCTCGATCTATCTGAACCCGCCTTTGAGATCATTCAAAATTAAACCAGCTCTCACAATAAATCAATTTTCACACATCGAGCCTATAAATATCTAATAACTTAACCCTTAACGACGCGGACTTTCTCTCCGCGCCGTATAAGGGTCACAAAGACCGCGTGTTTCCTTGTAAGACAGTGACCGAGTGAACTTCGGTTAACTAGACACTGAAGGGTTATCGCGGGCCGGTCATCGGGCGATTGTGTACTTTCGGTATTAGAATACGAGATTGCCGGTGTTGGGACAAGTCATTCGGTTTTTGAGGGTTAGGAGTTGCCGTTGTGGTGACTTTGCAACGGTCTGATTTCTCGGCAGTCTTTACAGAATTAGGATATCGGTATTCTGAAGTAAGGTTATGGAGGTCAGGTCGCGGTTCCGTGTTAAATACTGGAATTTTGCCGCGTTAGACTGGAAGTAGGCCCTCAGATAAATGGGAAACAGCTTAGTGGTAATGATAGTTGGTTTATAACGTGCTGGTTGATTTTATTTGCAGTAAAGAAACAGAATAGCAGAAAAGCAGCAATACCATTTAATAAAAATATTTTGGTTTAAATATCTCGACTAACTACTATTTCCAATTTCATTTCCAAAAACTAAGGCAGCTTCTATGCGCGTGACATTATCTAGGAATAGTGTGTAGAGAACCAATCAGTTACAGCTAAAAACTGGCAATGCACTCATTCATTTATTGATCCTTATCTCATGCTTTAATAAAATTTTGCTTCGAGGCAAGATTCTCCGACACTTGTTTCAAACAAGATTACACATTGCAAAAAATCTACAAATCTTTTACAATGACGATCTCATACAATATCAAGATGCACTGACATCATAAAGACAGAAACTAATACCAACATTCACATAACATGCATTTTCCCACAATCTGCGCGAATGATTGATGTGCTGTCAAAGCAGCAGCGCGTATATTATGTCTAATAAATAAGTATGGATTATACAATATGCGCCGGAGTTCTGGAGTTAGATATTGTTTTTGCTGACGTTATTATGGTATCGGTTATGGGAAGCGAGGCTAGGAAGTCAGCGATTGCAGAGCGGCGTAGGACTGTAAGAATAAATAATAATACTCTGACTAAGCTCAGAGTATTATTATTATTATTTAAATACAAAAGGCAAAGCTTGTATTTTGAGAAACATAATATCAGGATGGATATTGAAATTGGAACCCAGGGACAAGAGTCATAAAGTCAGGTTAGGGGCTCGCTAAGTAACTGGCAAGGGGTTGACCGATCAAGGTAAAGGTCCGCTTGCCACGGTCGTTTTGATGATGGGAAACCATTTACTCCATAACGACTACCGAAACCTTTCAATCCTCTAATATTACTTTGATAGCTCCATAAAACACTGAAATTACAAGGATTGCTTCTCGAGGTCTTACAAATTTAGTACCTACCTTAATCCTAATCAATCCGAAGTTCTTATTTCCTCTTTATTGGACATCGCAAATCTGTCTGTTCATTATACTAAGTGCTTGTTAATTTTGTTCTACCCAATTCATTGACTACGCTGGTTTTTACCAATTTAGTACCAAAATCATCACCTTCATCAGAAATCTTCTTATCTCCTGAAGCATCCGCTGTTCTCACAGCCACATGTTCTATACTCTTAAGTGCAGCAACAAAAAGCTTCATTGCACCACAATATTACGGATCACCGGCTAAATATTCAGCATCCGGCCAGCTAATTGATTCCGCAGTTATTAGTTCCACTTCATTGAACATCGTGAATATCTTTGTTCATTATCTTGAGTGCTTGTTAATCTTGTTCTTGTATATAGTTTTGTTTGGCTTCAGAATTAACATTGCAAATGAGTTTATTTTTAAATGTTTTCTCTTCAAGATATTGTTTCTTGTGGCACTATTTTCGCCGGAAAAGCCATATGTTCTCGTCCCCTTTCAAAAGTAGCATCCTTTTTAACTGTTTTTAAAAGCCTTTACCTCAATAGATTCCAATCTCTCCTTGCATAGAATTTTACTAATCACCGTATTAAGGACTTTCATTGTTTACCGGTCATACATCTATCGTTACAGTTGCGTGCGTTTGCGCAACTCCGATCATATTGCACGCGATTTGCATACAATAGGCGCGATAAGCGATGCTCCGGAGTTTGGCTGATCCGAAATGGTTACGTACAAGAGTAGGGTGTTATTCGAAATTAGAGATAATCTGTAATTGGCTGTTTGCGATTATGCCCATACAATGATTAGGATGATACGATCAGTTTTGGAGCTATATACCGCAAACATAATCGATTATTTCTTATGCATACCTTTTAAAGTCTATTTTACCGTTAGCTTCGTAAGTAATTCTACTTTCAGATCTGGACATATTTTGGGTCAGCAAAGCTATTATCGAATTAGCTTCAAAGATTTAAGTAGCAACTAGAGAGCCTACGTCTCTGCACAATTACCTCACCTACCTAGTATAATTACCTTGATACTAATGAATAGCTTGGCAACAGAATTAATCTATTCATTCTGTTGTTACACCAGTTTACTAATTAATTAGTTCTTCCAAAGGCAACCTCATCGGAGAGCTCCAATTCGAATCACCTACATACAAATTGCAAAAGGTTCACTTCTATGCGTGATAGGAGGGCATAAAATTGTCTGACACTGTCCGTTTTACGTAGCAAATCGGTATCTGTAGGTAGTCAAGGCTGTGCAAAGTCACAAATTATCTCACATACATATTGGTAGCTTGTTGTTGATTTAGTCCTTCCTTGTGGCTTTACCTTGTGGCTAGGCTTATGGAGTTGGGTAAAAATAAGAAACCTTTGTTCTACTTTTTAATTCTATGACGACATCAGTCTTTCTTAGGTGTGGTCCTTCTGTACGAACTATAAAACTTCCCTCCACCATTAATCTTGTTTCCAAACATCGGTTTAATGGAGTGTGTAGTTGCATGTACGGGAGCGGTTGCATTCAGATGAGTTGGGCAACACACGGCCAACAATGGGCCGGGTGCTGGCGATACGGTCGGTGCCTACGATAGTTACGGTGGATGCCAGCTTTGTGGATCACTTCTAGTGATGAAACGGATGATAGATCAAGGATCTGTTTGTTTGGAAGAACAAAGCTTGAAGTTTTTAGGATTATTCACAAAGGAGAACACTCGTAAAAGTGTCTTCTATCTGGTCCTGGGTATTTTATACTTCAAACTCCATCAACGGTAAACTCCTTGTTTGTGTTCAGAACATGATAGAATTTGATGTATAACAAAACTGTTCTATAGGGATCGACCAGAAGAAGCATGAGTATTCCTGTTCTAGGTTAGGCAATGTATATCACTGCGCCAAACAAGTATTTTTACAATCGATTGCATATTCAAATGGCTTAATAGCTAAATACAAGAATAAAATCCGGAGGAGTCTGGAGGTGCGTCATTTAATCCAGTCCAACCTGCCCTTGCTGCCCTCCCGCAGCGTGTAGTCGCCTAGTTTGTTTGTAAGTTTTTAAGCCCTGACTGGAGGCCTTAATTTATTGAGTCACCTACAGGCAAGCCCAGTTAAGCAGCCAATAACCTCCTAGGCTGACCTGCGAAATGCCATTTATAAAAATAAAAGGAGGTGCGTCATAATACGCTTCAGTTCACAATTTACATGACTGTATCAACTAGTCGTGTTTAGTGTCACGCTATGCAAGAGTAGAGACAATAACAGTAGCGTAGGTAATGACATCAAATTACTTTTTTCGCAGAAAAAAAATAGTTTTAATGTTAGTCTAAAGTTATCGGTTTCTATTTTCGTTATTATATGCGTTCAATTTACATTATTATTTTTGTCTTTGACTTCAGGCGAATTGAAAACGGGCTAATTATTTTAATCCATGTTTCCGACAGACTTTCAACATTATACTTTGTTACTGCGAGTATTTCGGAAGACTTTGTGTGCTTTTTTTCGAAGAGTGCTCTATATCCCCGTGAGTTTATAAGCCAGTATCCAATGATTTTTGCTAAAAAGTTGATAAATCTTAGTACTTCTGCCTTCCAATATTGAAACTAACGGCATAATTTCTGTTGTTACAGTTGGTGGTAAACTTGGCGCTGGTGATCTACCATGCGTTGGACTACACGCACTCAGAAGACGAGGAGAGGCTCATATCGCCCGACCTCGAGGGGCTCATCACCGAGATGACGGCGTGTGATACTACAGGTAAGAAGAGTTTTATGAAAGAAATTAATGAACTGAAAAATAAAAGAAGAATAATTCAAAGAGTATTGTTGCAAGACAGAATTCAGTGGCAATATTTGTGATTTGGGCATATTTTTTTTAAATTTAAATTCTTTATTTGAAAGTATTATTACAGCCAGAACTTGGATGGCAAAAGGTGCTCACATGGATAAATTCTTCGACAGCTCGGTTGTTTGGTTCTTAAATTGTGACTTCCCACAACAAGTACATTTTTAATTAATCACCACACAACACCGGTATTCACTTATTTGGACATGTTTGAGAGAGTTTTGATGGGATACGGATAGGGGGTAGATCGGTTGCGGAGAGGAGTTTGAGTGAAGGTGAATGGAATGAGTTATAGGAACAAGGAAGGAATGGCCTTTTTCAGTTTTATTTTATTTTTTACTATGACTTGGGTAAAATTTACCTATGGATAATTATCTGAATTTATTTCAGATTTGATTGATTATTGTAATTATAATAATATAATGGGCTGCTGAAGTTTTGACAGGTTTTTATATTTTGGTATGCTCAGCTTGAGCGAGATCTAGGTAGTTGAGAGCAATGTATTAACGTTGCATTCAGAACTCTCAGTTCAGCTTCATTTTACCACAGAATTTAGTAAGTATCTCGTTTCGGTTGCACCCGGAACACTAGGAGTCCAGAGGATTGCTACAAGATAGTTAATCTTGTAGCAATCCTCTGTGTCTCAACAGCCCCATTACGACCAATTACCTATCAGTAATTTTCTGACCACACTCAATTACATGACCGCAACATTATCCATTTACTACCAATAAATAATTTTCTTGTTAGGTTCGTGTAGTTCCCGACAATGAATAGGGCCTCCGCCTTTCTTCACTGGCTTAAATGGCAACTTAGTGGAATGATGGACAGTAGTATCTCTTTGGGGGTTAATAGTATCAAACGGTGATCAGGGCATCCAAACGGTTTCATCGAGCAATTCATCTGAAAGCGAACCATTGAATTCACAACGGATCATTAGCAATTCCTCTAATATTCATAAAATCGTTACACATAAGTATGAAAAAATGGTTTATTATTCTAACAATATTTGCTTTGCAGATTTGGCCCGTCTATGGTTGAGTTCAGATTCTCGACCCAAGTTTACCCATATACTACCTACGTTCGATAAGACAAACACCTTCATTCTATTTAAAGCAATTCATCTCACTTGTTATCATCTCACCAGTACTTAGTATTGGTACAATACTCAGAACTTTCACCCTGTTGACCTTTATAGCGTCGCGTGTATGTGTGATGATCGCTAACGATACTTGAACGACTGTTTGTCTGATCATATTTGCATTATTTATGAGTTATTTGCTGATCTTGTTAGTGTGAACTAAGTTTTGTTGAAGTAAGAACTTAGGTTTCTGCAAAGTTAGGTTAGTTGTTAACAGCCGATCTATTCTGTAAAAATGTCAAAGTGACAACTTAGTTGAAGTAAGCTGTCAGTAGTGTCAATCCTAGTGTCAGATGGAATGACAGCTCACTTCAAGCTCACTCGACATAAGTTTTCACTTTGAGATTTTTACAGAATCTACGGTTATCCAACTTCTGATTCCTGTTTCAGCCCTAACACATAGTTCCTTTGATTTTTCCCATAGAGATCATATTTTATGAGTAAAGTTACATGTAAAACGTAAGAGCGTCTCTATTAAGGGTCAATGATCTTTAAATAGGCATCACTTTGATCCCACGCGGCCTTTACCTTACCATCAATATTCATCGGTGCGAATGAATCCGAAATTCTAAATTATTCTCCATATTTACCATGGAAATGTAATATTAAACGCATGAATCTTCATCATTTACAATTCGATTTTAATAAACGTTACAGTTTTCTTCTAAACGATCGAAAAGTCCCCGCTGAGCTGTTATTACGGACGTGCGTGCGAACGATGTTGGCCAAAGATCTGCCATTCCGTTATATTTGCCAAATGTTGGGCGAGGGCGACCAAGCCCAATGTCTAAGGAAATTATATCCATTGCTTTTTTCACACAAAGAATCCATCTTCAAAGTAGTTGCTAAGGGAGAAATGGATTTTAATGTTGGCTTTGGTTGACCAATGTACGAATCACGATATCGATATGTACGATATCAGTCTAATGATCATGTGAATTTGGACAGTAAAGATTGATGTTTGCATGTTTTGCCCTTTCATTTCTCCCCTGCATGTTTTTGCTTGGAATGTGACCTTGATTAGTGTGAGTATGCTGACTATCAGTCCGTTATACTTTTCCTATTTGTTCCTGTTTTGCACCTTTTAACTTTATTCCGTGCTAAGTTAATAAAGCTAGCAATTAGATTAGACTTTACTGATTAGACATTTTAAGGTGGACTTGTGTACCCTTATAACTTCTTCAAAATTAAGTCTCTTTGGGTATTCGGTAGGAAATTGCCACTATTAAATTTGCTGCGATCGGTTTCCAACCTTCATGTCAATTTTGTAACTAAAAACAAACAAAAAGTTTAGTTTGTTAGGGAACAAGCGAATCAAGAACTTTATCATGAAAGAAAGAAAGAAAATGCGTTTATTTGCGGTAAACATGACGCAAAAAATAACACAAACACAAAAAAATAAGAAAAGGTTGGGGGAAACATGCGTCACATCCACGCAAAACGGCTATCGCTCAGCATTATGCCGCGACCCTATGCAAGACAGAGCCCCAGCGCTGGTTTTCAGCGACAGCCGGCATCATGTAGTTGGGTTATTGTAATTGTAAAACTGTCTACTTGTAATGTATTTTTATGTTTGAGTTCTGTTGCATTGCAAACTTGGCAGATCTATTGTTGGTAACTAATGTTTGTGTTTTCAGTTGCATCTGACGGTTAGTATTTGTATGGGCTTCCTATCAATTCTACCTTCAGAATGTTTCTACTAGTTTTTGTTAATTGAGGGATCGAGATATCTGTCTCCGTAAAAATATGAATACTTAAATAAGCATGCTTCAAGCAGGACTGAAATTTAGATAATTTTAGCAGTCGTGTTAGACGACCTTATTGTGCTTCATATTGTCTTCCGGAAAAAGTTTTCCACGTCAGAAGACTTCATCAGATCTTCGTCACACCGTAAACACTATCACATCTATCAAACACCATCATTTTCTTACAGACTCACAATTTGCACTAAACATTAACCATTAACTGCTACACGCCATAGAGATACGTTGCCATGGGAATATCTTCATCTATAATACCATTATAGTATGGGAACTTGGGAACGTCGTCAGTACCAGATATTAATATTGCCATGTTACTGTTCACATCGAGGTCAGGTTTAATTAACTCTTTCTTTGTCATTTACATCGTGCGTGTAGTGTAGGAATGTTGATGTTTTATTGAAGGTCCGTTAGTTTTTGTCTTTAACGTCTGTCGTTGATTGCTAAGCAGTCAGATAGTCTGGCTAGAGCTTTGTAAGTTTGAGCTTGAGTGTAAATTATTACTGACTTTGGACTGTTAGGTCGCCAAATGGAAAATATGTATATAATTATTAGTAAAACATTTTTCGTAACGAATAGCATGATGATTTGACGAGCATTGAGACTTGAGAGATATTAAAAAAAGTATTAAATCTGTCTTTCCTACTAAATAAACAATTAAATAGACCCAGTCCATACATCCAATTAGGAATCTTGACTTATTTTTAGGGACTCAAATTATGGCAAGTAGACTTGACCATTATCCAATACAGTAGCACAGAAGACACGCACTAAACACACTAGAAGTAATCAAATTAGAACCTTGCGTGATCAATATGAGAACTTCTGTCCAATGACACAATAGTAATGAATTTCTTTTATTGCTATTTTCTCATTGCATTCCAGTTCACGAACGGTGTTACTTCCGGCCATTCTCAGTGTTGGTTTATCTGAACTGTATCCACCGAAATACTGACACTGTTCACACGTAATTAGATAAAAGTTTATTTAAATAACTCCCTTTTACTTGTTCTTTGTAAGTGGTGTTAAGTTTTTGAGAACACTTTTTGGGGCGAGATAAAACTGTTTTGAAGGATTAAGATTGTAATCGTTTTAAGTTCAGTTGTGAAGTTTGGATTAGAGATCATGACTAAAGATGATGGTAATACTGTATATTTGTACCATATTTCTAATAACAGCGATATAAATTTTTACACATCTGTCATGTATTGACTTAATACAATCTTGTACACCCATGTACATCATGATATGCAATCAACTCATCGTGGTTCACACGCCCCATTTCATTATACGCAGATGTCGTCGTGTTCTACAAGATTGGGTATTAATTCTCACTTTCTATAACATGGTCGTGTCCACCTTATGCATGCTTCTATCTCAGCCAGACAGGCTGTCTACACGATGACATTTGGGCCGCACCACGACTGTGTTATCAGGGACCTTTGCTCTCGCACCGGCTCGGTCACCTCCCATCGCGTTTAGTTCACAATGCAATGATACAATTCGTTCCGGTTGTCTTTCACCTCCCTTTCCAACTCTCACGGAGCCACTCTATCTAAATTAACTTGTCATATTTTCTGCTTTTCCCTCGCGAAGGCAGTTTTTGCATCAACATCGAGCCGACACAGTCTCGATTCATAATCGAGTTGTAATTTCTCCGACTACATATTTACAGCTTCCTGCAATGTTTACTATATGTAGGTATAGGCAAAGATTAATTTATCGCCTTTTAATAGCTCACGCAGGAAAGTACCGTTTTGTATAGCCCACAATTTTATGCCAATCAAATAGTAAACACCTGGCTGGAGTAGCAATGTCAACAGTTTGTTGTTTATGAATAAGAAAATCGTGCTGCTCGGATAATTTGTGAGTGGCTCGGAGGGAATGTACTTACATACTTGTTTCGATCGAAATCGAGTATCGATCGTGTTGTATCGAGCGCTGGGTTGTCCGATACAACAGGGCCATCATAAATCTTACAAATGGTTTTGATCATGAAGTTCATGGCCGTTTGTTTTTAACGTGTAACTGTTTATTTTGTTAAAAGTGGGCGATCAAATAGAATCACATCGAAAGTATCGATCGGATCGAGAGATGCGAGATGTAAATACCGGTCAGTGGGTCGCATTGGACAGGTGAATATGTCGAGAACACAATGGATGATGTGACTGCTGGGCCATTGTTCGGAAACATCCAACTGTTTTTAGCCGCGGAATGTTTGGACGATGACATTATCTTTATTGATCTGACGTGTTCGATGCTGCCTGCGCTAATTCGAGTCGTCGGGCTTGGATCGCATTTTCTTCTTATCAATATTTTTGAACACTTTCCTTTTAAGTAATACGAGCAGATACAATGCTCTGCTGTCTCGTCTTATTGATTGGATCGACTATAAAACTAGGTTATTTTAATTTTGTTATTTACAATCGTGTTCAACCAAAACACCAGACGAATTAACAAAGCCAACTTTACAACAAAACAAAAACCCAAACAAAATAATTTCTAATTCATTACAAAAGAGTAGGTTGACCAAAAGCGCAGCCCTAATTGCGGGACAATACGTCACCGCGACCACAAGGCCAGCACAAGCCACGAGAAAGAAACGAAAGAAAGTTTCATTTATCTTAAACTTTTATATGCAGATCTAGGGAACAATGTTCACGTTTTTCTCACGGCGGTTTTGTATGGTATGATTCTTTTATAGACGTAAAAGGTTAACGCTATCTTTAGTAATGATTTGATGGTTCTACGGATTTGGAGATGCGCTTGGTGATTTTTGAATCCTAACTGTATTGTTTTTCCATATCGAGACCCCTCCGTGCTTTGGAAAGCACGTTAAGCCGTTGGTCCCGACTGTAATTCGTAGATCTTTGGCAGTTGTTACGGGTAGTCAAAAACTCAAAAGTCTGACAAACAGTCTTACCAAGGGGTATCGTGTTATGCACTATGCAGTAACTGGGTTGTGGGGGTCAGATAATCAGTCGCTCCATGTCAAATACTGGTATACAGTTGCATCCGGGTAGACTGGAAGCCAACCCCAACACAGTTAAGAAAAGGCTAGGCAGATTGATTAAACTGTATTGTTTTTTGTGGTATTTTTCATTTAAAGGTAAGTATTCATAGTGGTATCTCGAAAATCCTATATAATCCCTTTATGAAGTATAACTCAATGTACTGTAATTCAATGGTTACATTATTCTCCGTAATTTATTACTTCAGTATTATTTAATTCGTAAAATTGTCTGCAGTCACACCTGACCTCTGAAGCCTATCTAGTATTAATTATCTCTGGAATGTTATCTCATCTAACTTTCTACGAACAAGTGCGTTTTCACAATGAAGAAAATGAACCAATTTGTTCAAGCACATCTGTCTCATAAAACAATATGAATGGGAAAAAAATGAATGGAATTACCGTATTCGAAGACGATTGTAACCATTCTTGCAATACGGAACTTTTTGAAAGGTATACATAATTTAGCGTATCACGTGTAATTGATAGTTTTGCATCAGCAACGGCTATATTACTTATCCAAAAATGTTGCTCGCACCGAGTTTGTTTGAACGAGATAAAAATTTGACGATTTCTCGGTACATTCTACACGGTCCGTTATTTTGTTTGCTTGAAGATAGTAGCAGCAATTTATTTTGAACTATATGGTTCTGGAAAGAAAGTTCTAAGTCGTTTGGTTGGACGGCAGTCATTTATTAGATAAAATGTGAAGAAGTTGTAGATCATTTAATTGTTTACCGTCTAAGTTTTATGTGATCACCTTTTGATTAGAAACGGGAAATTGATCGAATATCTGTATATTTGCGTTTCCTATTTATTCGATGCCCTCTTTGCGATTGTAGCCTCCTAGAGACAGTTACGTAAGATTGATTGATAGATTGTTTGTTTAGCTGCTTCGATGTGAAGTCCCGTTTTTCCACGTCAACGGGAAAACTGTTTCAAAACTTTTGTCATTTTCACTTTTTTTTTATATGTGATATCTTTCCTCTCTTTCCTGCAATCTGTGGGAGTGATTTCGTGAAATGCGACGGAAGTGTGTAACAAGAAGCCGCGGAAGCGCGCGCTATTTGATTTGACCAATGAGCACGCGCTGTGGTAGAGTTGGCCGTCCGATGGTACCAGCCAATTATCCGAGAGGTTGGTATTGTCAGCCAACAGTTGCGTGTGTGTGACGAGAAAGGGAAATACAGAAGGTGAACGCATCAGCAGTACGCTTAACCTCAAATAATCATTTCAAATAATACCTGAATCATTTTTGTTAGGATATAATGTTAATATTTTGCTTATTACCAAGGTGAGATGTCTGATGTACATCATATGCAACTACTGTAAGGCTCGCTCGTTTTTTTATTTAAACATTATAGTCTTAATACTGGTTCAAGTTTGTTGTGTAATATTAAACCAGAAATGGTTGGTATTGGTACAACCACCATTATATCTTTTTCTCGACTCGTGCACTGAAACTTTAATTGAATTAATTTACAATTCTGTGACGGGCGTTGTTAGTTGACGATGGCTTGCTATTAAACTTTGTTGATACAGACTAATTATCGTCATTTGCCAACAGTGCCGTCTAGTGCTGGACATAAGCTACTCCTATTGCAATCTACTGATCTACTCAAAGTGGCAGGGACATCGACGCGCAAACAGCAAACATGAATTCAGGAAATGATTTTAGAACCTCTAGCGTAGAAACATTTCATAGAAGTGTGCAATCTACGCGGTATAATATGGCAAGGCAACATTTTTTTTTAAATAACCGACGAAAAATTTCAACGCCGGTGTCTTCGGAATCATGATGTACTGAATCCATGGTAACAGGCAGCGCCTCGGTGTCCCCGCCACCCTGTATACGGCTTCTCTCATCCATCTACTACCAGCCATCACGCTACTTCTCTACTCTACTCTACTCTTCACCTTCTTCTCTCATCCATCTACTACCAGCCATCACGCTACTTCTCTACTCTACTCTTCACCTTCTTCTCTCATCCATCTACTACCAGCCATCACGCTACTTCTCTACTCTACTCTTCACCTTCTTCTCTCATCCATCTACTACCAGCCATCACGCTACTTCTCTACTCTACTCTACTCTTCACCTTCTTCTCTCATCCATCTACTACCAGCCATCACGCTACTTCTCTACTCTACTCTACTCTTCACCTTCTTCTCTCATCCATCTACTACCAGCCATCACGCTACTTCTCTACTCTACTCTTCACCTTCTTCTCTCATCCATCTACTACCAGCCATCACGCTACTTCTCTACTCTACTCTTCACCTTCTTCTCTCATCCATCTACTACCAGCCATCACGCTACTTCTCTACTCTACATCTTCTTCTTCTTATCTCTTTCTTTCTCTCTCCTTCCTTTCCTTCTCTTCATCTTCATTTACTTTACCGATACTTTACCGGTACTTGACCGACCGAAAGTAATATAAAATTCCTATTTTTCCTTACAAATTGATTGTGCAATAAACTGGTATATTGAACCATAATGTGAGCACGACTGGCACGGCCATTGGAAATGCTTTATTGGAAAATAATGTGCCGTAGTTAACATTGAGGACATTTTTGTTACGAGACTGCTCGTTGTGTGCGGCTTTGTGTAGGAATTTTCATATTGTTTTAAATATAGGTAAGGATATGAGAAACTGGGGTTTCTGAGGTCTGTTTAATGTATTCTGTTTTGTCAAATCACATGGCTACTTTTTTATTATTGGCTGTTGTAATTTTGGGAAACTAAGTTATCAGCCAACAAATGATGTGATACCTATAGACTGGTCAGGTTTTCAAAAAATCTGGGATGAATCCAAGAGTTTGTATTCATTTGAGCCCACACCTCGTTCGATTAGTTTGGTTGAGCAAATATTCTCGACAAGTAGGCCAAATTCAACATAAAACCCTTCCTTGCTTCGAAGAGTCTACAAGCACTTTATAATCAGAACGTCAACAACTAATTAATTATACGCCAAGCTGATAATATAGAAACCCCATTCCCACATTACCATGGAAATAGCGTAACATTTAATCTATTTTCCCATAAATCACGTGGATATTAGCACAATGGACGGTTCCGCGATGCAACACCATCGATCATTATGTGGTACGCTCGATTGCTGTCCATGTAATTGATCTCCGCCCATCTAGTGTTGCTATCTTTCTTTGATAAATCAATGGCTTGGTCTCCTGAGCCTTGTGTTATCCTTTCGTTGTCCTTCATTACCAAAATAATGGATTATTCCTATAGATTGTATGTCTTGATAGTCCGGGATTTGAATATCTTTGAACTATACTTGATGTTTTAAAATTTTGAGTAATTATTTGATCTGCTGCATTGTGGGTGGTCTTCTCATCTTCCTAGATCGTCAAAACAACATCTAATCCATTTAATCCAGTCGGTATTTTCAATGATTTTCAAATAAACTTGAATTTGTTAAATTTCGTTAACATTTCATTCATATTTACACTTCTATTCCCGGAACTATTTTTCTAAAGCCTTGCCGCAGTTGCCACTCTTTTATATGTCCTTCCATATTTCTCAGAACTGAGGAAATAATAATAGTTGAGTGAAAGGAAATGTGCAAAGAAAGCATAATTCAATAACAATTGATAGTTTATTTTGTTTCTCCTGTTTCTTCATGATTGGTAGTTTTAAAGCAAAGTCTGGATTAGAATCCAAAAATTCTTTGGCTTTTTATTTTATTTCCTTTATTGGAATCGGTCTGGTGTAACAATATATTTCTTTCTTTTGTAAGTTATAATGCGTTTAACCTGGACAAACTCACTGATTTACTCATACATTCTCCCTTTCAAAGCTTAGCCCTGTCCTTTGTGTCCAAGTGTCTATATTTTCTCCCTGGGCTATCAGATTCTCACTCGCAAATATAATGGTTCTATTTGTCCATTTTGAGCCGAGCTTTGTGCCTATGTTCAATGTTATCGCGCTGTACTTATGTATTATTTATAAGCAGGATTAGGAAGTGTTTAGGCTTTCTGAGTTGTGCTGTGCGCGTGTGTGTGCTGTGAAAGTTTGGTTTTGAATGGTTTCAGTTTGTTTTGTACCTGGCCTTAGTGCAAATACGAGTATTAAGTAGGTACTTATATTAATTTATCGTTCTTCGTTCCATTGTTGTTTTAGTAATAACATATACCTACAGTTAATCTCAGGTTTCAGACGTCCACTATAATTGTCAATATATTGGAGAGATGGTTATAACAACTTTCATGCTAGAAGGAAGATAAGTGATCACAAAGCAATAACATGGTTTGTATGGTGGTTCGCAGTAATTCATAAAAGCTACGGCGTAACTCTCTGGGGTAATAGTAGGTACAGATGCACCGACACTGTTTACCCTACAAAATAAATTAATTAGAATCTTGGTAAACATTGATCAAACTGACAGCTGCAAACCCTACTTTCTAAAACATCATATTCTAACCCTCCCCAGTATTTACATTTTAGAAACATGTAAATTTGTCCGTAAGCATCAGGAGTTCTACACAAAACGCGAAGACATCCAATCACAGTACACACTTAGGCACTGATCTAGGCTAAACATACCAACATCCAAGCTAAAAATGCATTCTACAAGCCCCTACGTAATGTCTATAAAAATATATAACAAACTACCTGACCTATTAAAGAATGAAGAAAAGTTGAATATATTTATAACAAAACTTAAATTACTGATAAACAAGTGTTATTACTCCTTAGATGAATATTTAAATGATAAACATAAATAATATGGAAAAAGTATTAATAATAATTACAGCAATAACATTATCAATAATAATGTAATTTATATACTATAGGTATGTAAAGGAAATTACTAATAATAAATAATGTAATAATACTAATTGATAACAATAATTTAACGATAATCACGCAATTTATAGTTATGTCTAAAATATATTAATGATACGATAATTATTTATAAATAATATACCTACTAATAACAATTATTTAATAATATAACAATAGGAAAATTATATAAAATAGCAATAATAATAAATTAATAATATAGCAATAATAATTATTCAAAGAAAAACTATTTATACAGGGTGTTTGGTAGGGAGCTGTACATACGCCTAGGGTAGAAACTAGGGATAGTCTGCTACCTACCCCCGCCCATTATATTGACCTTGGCCTCAAGGTTTTTTTTACCTTACTACCTTACCTTAAAATTATTTCTTTACCTTACTACGGTACTTCAGGCCCCATAACTTTTCTTCTCCACAATTTTCTGGTGTAAAATAATTTTTTGCAGGACCCTAAGACTCTAACGATTAAAACAAGACCATTAGCCGACCGGTCCCATGGATAGATTTTGAGCTACAGGTAGTTTTAGTCAAAAAATCACAAAAAAGTCAAATAAAAAATAAAAATAAATTAAAAAAAAACCTTGAGGCCAAGGTCAATATAATGGGCGGGGGTAGGTAGCAGACTATCCCTAGTTTCTACCCTAGGCGTATGTACAGCTCCCTACCAAACACCCTGTATAAATGAATAAACATAATTATGCTACATAATTATATACAGGAATGTAAAAATAATCTATTATATTTAAGTACATTTTGCAGTTAAAATAATAGTTATCTAATAGATAAGCGAAATGTCAATATTTTAAATCTCCTAAAGCAAGGCTTCCTCTCTCCTAC
Organism: Brachylomia viminalis; assembly: GCA_937001585.2. Taxonomy (NCBI): domain Eukaryota; kingdom Metazoa; phylum Arthropoda; class Insecta; order Lepidoptera; family Noctuidae; genus Brachylomia; species Brachylomia viminalis. The sequence goes on from OW443301.2 coordinate 4,663,379, forward strand.
CCTTTTGCTGTGCCCTACAGGGTCCATAATGATCTAAATTATATAGTTACCACCTAAATACACATTATAGTAAAGTAATAAAGATATTATTGAGTATTGAGTATATTGAGTAAAATACTTTAATGCCTTTTCACGATACCCAAGCAAAAGGGGGATAGGCGGTAGGCTATTTATAACTTAGAAAAGTCGTTTTCCCGCAGTTATACTATCGAAACTAAATTTTTTGAAGCGCTTTCTCCGTAGCTCTTTGAGCCTATAATATTAACATACTCGTAAATACCCCATGAAACAGTCGTTTTACTCGCTTATCCTAACACTGACTAACTAAATTGTACTATTAAACAATAACATAAAACAACGCACGTCTGTGCTGGGCCCGTCGTAAAGTTGAAGTGCGTCCCGTTTTGAATGTGCGAATTTATGGTCACCCTATGTCTTGGGTACCGTTATTGCGTTTAGGAGTTACACACACTGTACTATTCTCTCTAAGCTTTTCCTATGAAGTCTGAATAAAATTATAAAATAGCCGTGGAGGAGAGAGAATCAACATAAAAAATAATTATACACGGTGATATAGTACATCTACTATACCTACAGTAATTTTATTTCACGAAGCTACGCACGCTTTACTTGTGGTTACTAAGTGCAAATGCGTCAGTAAGCGCAGGAATTCTCGGTACCGTCCGAGAAAATGGCAAAATTGGAAGTGTGTGTATGTTCTGACGCTACTCGTCTTCACGCACACATATGAATGTGTGCGTGTTTATACACTTGAGTACCACAAGTAAAGCGCGCATCGCTTCGTGAGATAAAAGTACTGTACTATCTTAAAGTTTATTTTGTTTATGCAAATGATTATTAGATTTTTTTCCTCTTTGACTGTTTCAACTCATTGATAGTATTAAGTGGTCAAAGAAGTTAGCTATGTCAATGAAGAACGACGAAGGACGAAATGCAAGGCTCACCATTACACGTGAGGGTAAAAGAAATGAAGAAAGAGAAAACAAATCCCGTGTAGATAACACCTTACTGAACGAAGAACTTAAGATGTAACGCAGTCATAAACGACGTTTGATTAGAGGTATGGTCTTGCACATTTTATACCGCCTCTTTTTATTGGTATCCTGGTATTAATGTTTGGATTCGATGTTAAAAACTTCACATGGCCTCAATAGAATATCGTGGGTCAAAGATTATAAACATAAATATAATAAAATAGTTACGAAGAATTTTTGTCCGTTTTTCTGGATGTATGTTCCGGATTAGCGCAAAACGGGCTGAACGGATTTGGCGCAGAGATAGTTTATGCATTAATACATAGGTTTCAATCCCTATAGTAAGTTCCCGTCGGATATTTTGCGACATACACGCGGGCGAAAGCTAGTATTTAGTAAACAAACATTTTGACAGTGGCTTTCATTGGATTCTTACTGTGGTTCCTTTGACCAACTACAAAACCAACAGTATTCCAGCAGTGGCTGGACATAATATTAAGCAATTAATGTAAAGGTGGGAAATGCCTATAGTTACATTCGTGACTATAAAACCTCAAAATCAACCTGCTTCTAAATACTTAAGTTGGTTAATAGACCCACTTAAGTACATGTTTAAAAAATTATTGAGCTTTGAAAGCGGTTCATTTGTTACCTTTCTTCCACAACTGGAAAAGAAGTGAAAAATCATTTTGAACTCAGTGGGGAAGTCAAGCCAATTCAGACAACATAGCAATTCCGGTTCTCTTGGACGGCGAATTGTTTTGGGACTTGCAAACTATTTGATCAGGACAAATAACAATAACGAGGAGTACAAATTCGAATATAGTGTTTTTCTTTATTTGTAAAGGATTTCTTTTATTTGATTACTTTTAGCTATTGGGATTCTAGTTCAGTCGATCGTATCCAATAAGGATTGCTTACTTCGGCAAGCAATTCCAGCGAATTATTTAAAAAAAAATTTTACTCATCCCACGAGTGAAATTTTTGTATTTATCTCATAATACAATTTCCGATTGAATTTTTTTAAGACATCCAGACTTTTATAAATAAACGATTACATTTCGCTGAAGCTCTCACAACTGATTTCCCATTTCCCGGATAACTTTCCGACGATTCCATCCATAATCGGTATTCCGGAGAATAACAGTATAAGACAAGTAAAATCCAGGTTTCGACCAATTACAGTCCTTATATTGCTTCGAATTCTGCCGGTGACCCAAACTGCTGGCTTGAACCCATGTTCGGAGGAGAAAGTTAGTACACAATATTATAAATTGTTATTAATAGTCTCCATGGTATGGGTCGCTTTGTTTGGCCTCTTGATAGATCATTATGGTGAGGTTTTTGGTTCTACCGGATAATTTAAACGGGATGATTGCAAATTACCCAATCGTATCAATTCTCAAAGCTATAATTACATTTAATCCAAAATGTTAAGGAAGTAATGAAAAATTCTTGACCGGTACAGAAGTAGAGGACAGATCCATCGCAATTGCAAAAGGATTCGCTATTAAGAGCTGTACCTACTAATTCAAAGTCTAAGACCAGCTTCTTCTTGATATATTTCCTGTTCCAAGAGCTTGAGAAGTGATATTAAACTTTTGGCGCGTTACCGTGGGAGTCGACGTCATTAATTTCGATCAGCATGTATTTTGTCACTTGAAAGTTTACAAATCTGTAAAGTTTCTACCCACCACGTGTTATCTAACCAACGGGAGCGTAAAAGGAAAATTGAATCGGTGCGGTTTCCTCCGAGACTGGTTCCTATTCATCATGGTTGCGAGCTGCCGTGATATTTCCGTCTTCCAACTTTGCATAATGTACGTATTCAAAAGTTCAAGGATGTTATGTAAAAGGGTTTCTAAATGTAAAGAAGTTGGTGCTCATCTTAAGTATGTATATTATGCTGGGTTTGATGAGGCTCTTGTTTTGAAAGCACCTATTGAATTTCATTGCATCAAGATTGATGCAATAGTGCTGGCATTAGATTTTAAACAAATTAAACTTGCAATAAGCAAAATCAGGATGTTTATGGGTTCAGTTAAAACGACGGCTGTTTAGAAGCATATCTAGCACTAAAATTTCTCAACTATAACTTTGCTTGTCCACAGTAAGTAAGGACTAACGCACTTGCTTTCGATGATACCAGGATAGGTGCTCACGTCTTAAATCAAAAAGATACACACATTTACCATACGCCAGGAACAAAACAAACTGCTGCTGCGTACAAAACATAGTGCCTGCAAGATAAGCCGCCACACGCAGCCCTGAGAAACAAGGCTTATCGGCAACAAAACGCACAAACCGTTAACAGTCTGTATCTCTCACGATACACGCAAGTTTGTCGATTACAACCAAGTATTACATGGAAACTATTACACGCTGATGTTTCCGACTGCTAACTGCTTTTTGTTTGCCGTTCGTTTAATTTATTTCTATTCTCGGACAGAAAACGTTTGTTATTCCAACTCTGATAGTGTCAAATGGAAAACTAATTTGAATTTACTCAGGCTTTTAAGGTATTTAGCTGCTTAAAGTAGTCGTGCTCGACAATTTAATGTACACTTGATTGGAGAAAAGCGAACACTTTCAATATACCAGAAAATGAAGGGAATTGAACGAACTCTAATCTTCTAATTCAGTAGCTTGTGAAATTGCGAATAAATTCACACATATTCATAATACCGCCGCGCCGTATTAGGAATTCATAACACGAGACAGTAATAAGCTCATGCTCACTATGTCGTCATAATTGGCGCCCAGCGATCTCGAGCGAATAAATCTACGCATAGTTATCCAAGCTACTAGACGTCTGACGCTTGCGTAACGAATTCGCGTCTATTTATTACTATTAGCTCACGCTGACTCATGGCACCCTGGTATTAGCATGTCGTCTTTGTGAATTCGACTTAATACCGTCATAATTGGAGCATTGTTGACGTGCTGGTGAATAGAGATGAATTAGACAGGTTTAGCTGTCGGCAGATTATTCAATTCACCCTTGATACTATGGAAATTGCATTTCCTTGAGTTGATTTGTGTGTAAAAGCTCCATCTGAATTCAATGTTTCACCAGCGAAGCTACTTAAGTCACTCGTAATTTTATTAATCTCACTAGATAGCTAGGGGGAAATTCTAGCTTTCTTTGGTCCCCCGTCGCCGTCGTCTGTTCACGTTTATGAGCTATCTTAACATAAAATATGAGCTATATATATGTTGTAACAGATTCTAGAGGAGCTATAACGTTTGTCATTGACAACGTTAATTTGACTGTAAGTTGCAGAAAGTGTTACTTATGGTACTATTACTCCATTGATCACTTTATTATGCCATACATTAGTTACTGTTACTTTGTTTGTTACGTAAAATCTCTCCGCACTTATTAGCATAGGGCTCAGCTTTTAGCGCTAGTGTTTGGCAGAAATTATCGAAGCAATAAAGTAGTTTGAAAGTGTTTATTAATGGTTACTAAGGAAGTCGAAGCCGTTTCTGTTAGGAATGTTCGCGGTAATGTTAGGAAGTGAATGCTTGAATATCTTTAATATATCAGATAATATAGTCGTGAATACAAGTACTGCTTGGAATGAGAGATATAAATATATTGGAAGTCTTATTGTTATTAGCCCGTAAGATGTAGCCTTCATCCACAATTTAATGCATTAAGAAAATGCATAATGAATGCCCACAGGGCTTGTTATTTCGCCGGTCTCTTTTTAAACTTGCATTCTGGCAAAAAGAAATAAGCCCGTGGATAGGATTTCAAAGTTGTCCAATTAATCGTTTCTGGTATGTACACATCTCTAATGACATACTTGTTTGCAATTTGGATCATCAGTTTTTTCGACAACAATCTTGTTAACGAAATCTCTAATGATAAATTGCAAGGTAACAAAGCAATCAGTCGGTAACTTTGTCAACATCACAAAATATATTTGACTTTTTTCGATCTCAAAGCATCGAAGAAGAAAATAAAATAAGTTCTGTCCTGACGGATGGTAGCTGTTATATTTCACATCAATCAAGTAACTTAGAAGTCCACTATCGTTATTGCCACTTATGGCTTCCCATTGTTTCGTTTATTGTCCACAGAACAAAAATAATAAAGTTAAGAACAGCTCTATAGATTTGCTTGCTTAAGGGTCTTCTACATTTGAAAGGAGAATGTAATGTTGGCACACTTTTAAATTATACCTTATCATCTGAATGTAATATATTAATACAATATATTGAAATGATAGAAAATGCAAATGTCTAAAATACAACGTCTAATTGTCACAGACAATAAATTGTGTTAATTTTTTAATAAATTTTTTGTGTTAATTTGTTATAACGTGTTAATTATGTTCGATAATTAACACGAAGGGAAGTGAATCGATAATCAGTTTCCCTATAGGCTACAGGTTTCTATCTTGCGTAGGTATTTCTGTTTCCACGTAAAGTAACAATGTAATGTTCAACAATCTATTCACTCAGGAAGTCTAAAGACCCCGACTGAAAATCAAACTAGAAGGAATAGAAGAGACTGATGTTCCTGGAAATAGATATTTCCTTGGTCTAATTGGAATAATGGGTGTGTGAGGATAATACCTTCCAATGCTACCAATGGTTTTACAACTTCGCCAAAAAAAAAAAAAATACGGTGTAATTTTTTTTCGGCGGTGTAAGATCATTAAGGAGACTTAACATACATGAGTAGTAGGATCATCATCAGCATATAGCAGTCAACTGCTGGACGTAGGAAGAGGATAGAGCTACAATATGAGAAAACATAAAATATTCGTAGGTATTTATGTTCAACCTAAGCTGCTGGGGAGATGGTTGTTCCCAGATAAAGCACTAAGAAGTGGCGAAGAGCCGGCGTTTTGGAGAACTGTCTTATGTAATTTTGTAGTTCGAAAAGTGCTGATTCTCAGCCAAGTTTGAAAAAAATACTTTTGATTGTGCTACATTAGGATATACAGCGTCATATTTAAGACCAGATTGACCAGATTTGTACAGAACACAAACTAAACAACTTTCTCCACGGGACAAAAAATGTCGAAGGACGAAAAATTTTTCAGTTGTCCCATACATTTGGATCAAGCAGGTATTGAAAGGTTGGTCTGATATTTTTGTCGCGATTACGATGTTGGGACCACGCATCTCTGATACCCGCTGTAGTGTAGCTATAGTAATCATAATTTCAACTCTCGTTAGACGCTACTTAAAGCCACGTGCCGTCTACCAGTGTATAAACCGCTTTACAAAACATTTGTTATCAAAGATATGTTTACGAAAAACGTAGTAAACTGTCCGGAGCCATTGTCTGTTTGATGGATGGTTTCACATCAATTTTGTTACTTTTAGTTCTTTGCTTGTATTCGGCGAGAGGCAAACAAAATGGTTTAATTTCGGAGTTTATTTTTTGTTATGTCATGTGATAATTACTCGACTGGCGATAAAGGTTGATCGATTTTAGTTGGTAGCGTTTATAATTGTGTTTCTATTTGTGCCTTCAACAGGCTCGTTTGTAATATCGCCGGGGGTAATGAGGGGGATGAGTTTAAAATGAGGTTTGTCTTAGTTTTAATAACCACCGACTATTACTCTTTTAAAACAGTAATAGGTACTATAGGTAGCACACATAATCATAGTGTTGGTCGGCAAACCAAAGAAGGAAATTAATCAGTCAACATCTGAACGCGACGGTTTATTTTTTAATTTCCATCATTCTAAATTATGCAAATTATTTTCTGTACAGATACCTCTACTGAATAAATAAATTGAATTGAATTGAAATAAACTTATCTATCAATAAGTAATCCATCACAATTATAAAAGTCCTACTAAAAGTTTATCATATAAAACGGAGTTCTCATGTCACGGTGAAACGTTATCACGTATCGGTATATCATAGACTTATAACGAGTGCTTTCGTTACCCGCCTACGAGTTACTCAATTAAAATTATAGTATGTATAAAAATCGTGATATCTACACTATGATAGCACTCACCGTTAGGGTTGCCACTTATAAGTAAAAATATTATATTGATTTTATTGACTCCTGGAGTCACAGCATTAAAGAGGGATTTGAATTAAGATTTAAGTATTTAAATTTTGCCAGGTGTCACATTACTTTGGAGTCTTTATATTGTTTAGGAACTGTACGACACCAATTATTTCGCATAGCTTAGCATTTTAATTTGAATCTTGAGCTTTTGAGAAGCTAAACATGAAATGCACAAGAAAAATGGTAGCAATAGGCCAACGAAAAGAGGTTGTATGTTAGGAGTTAGAACCACTCCGTATGCCAACACACTGTTCCTACAAGATAAATAAAAAAAACTGAAGTTTGGCCGTTTGCAAGCAAAACAAAAACAAGCCTAGATACTAAGAAAAACAAACAGTTTTTCGCCTTGAATAATATGACATCCCTACACTTACAAACTGACCATTGACACAGACACCGCGTCCAATGTCAAGAGTCAAGCGCCTGACCGGTGATCGGTCAGCGGCGACTCAAAGCTCGCAAATGTGCGCTTACGCAACCGAGTCGATACGCTTCGACGTTGTCGATGCAGTGTTGATTATCGATATCGGTTCGATATTGACAAGTCGTGATTACCTATATTGTGTAATGCGACCACACGTGGCGTCTAGATGGATTAGGTAGTTCGGTTAGTTTGAATAGCATTTAATTGGAGCAATCTGGGTGCTTACGAAATTCGGTTTCGGTTTAAAGAAACTTTATTCCCAATAAAGACATAGTCACTTACTTGAGAACAGTACTAAAAATATAGATTACAATATGTTCGTCATCAGTATTACAATTTAATAGTTACCCATCCAATGCATTCATTTCTCCAGAAGTGATCGATCCGCAAGTATGTGCTGGCTAAGTTGAGTTTTGAATGCATTGTAAGAGTGTATATTTCTTATACAGGACGGTAATTTGCTAGAAAGCTGTGCTCCTTCAAAAGTTAGCATTTTTTTGCCATAGTTAGTTCTCGTTTTTGGTAAACCTAGCACGCTTGCTCGCCTTGTGCTACGTTGACTAACTTGTTTATATTGAGTGAGTGTTATGTTTGAGTGAACGCTTTTGTTGAGAATATTTCTGATGAAAATGCATGTGTTGTAAATATAAAGTTGTTTTATGTTCATTATTTAATATATATATATTTAATAAATTAAATATGGCATGTATTTAATCGAACTTCTAATCATTCAAATTTTGCGCTCCTAAAATATTATTGAACTCTCTAATATAATGATTGACGCCTCTTTTTGTGAACCGCAAATAATTCCTATTTTGGGGTCCTGAAAACTAAATAGCCAAGCCAAGTAACTGCGACCAACTTAGATGTAGCGCTCGCCGCTGCCGCAGCACCCCTCGTTTCGCTCGCTTGGCTCGCGCGCGGTTCGTTCACATTTTGAACATAACCTAACCCATGTGGTCGGGGTGCCCTAGCTTAGTTACTGTGACCAATTCGGCTTGCGCGAGGTTGGTCATAGTTCCAACTCTTGTTTGTTTTTTTTTCCCTGTGGAAAATCCTCATGGATGTCCTTTGCCCTGTTGTGTCAGACTCTTAATGACTAAAAACTACCCCGGTATTCCCGTCCCACATTTGGACCGGGGATCATGGGTACTTGTGTGCTTCCACGATCCCCGGCCTACCTTCACGGGCCATCTGAGGCCCTCGGGGGGAGTGAGGTGTAAGACCCCCCATGACGTCCAATAGGGGCGCGCGTGGATTAATACACGCCACCACCTCGGGTCCTGGCTTACTCCGCCAGGATCTCACTAGCATTATTGCGTCGACAGAAGGGCGCCCATGTCGAAAGCCGAGTGGCCGACGAGGCGGGCTGCAATTATCCGCCCGAAGAGCTTACCCACCTCGTCTAGCAACACTATAGGCCGATTTGCGGAGGGTGAGTCTGCTGGGCGCACTAACTTCCTGAGCAGGACCAGACGACCTGTTTTCTACTGAGCAGGAAACCGGCCCTGCTAAAGGCAAGCTGAGTAGAGTCCTCTCAGTTCCAATCTAACCTAACCCGTTTAGTCGGGCTACCCTAGCTTAGTTACTGTGACCAATTGTGAGAAAAGACCAGAAAGTTATAAAGAGGCATATTTTTTTTTGTTTAAATGTCCATCAATAAAATAAATCAAAAATGTTTAGAGTAAAGCTTTCTGCGTTCTGTCACTGATTGAAAAACCTTAAATATACATAATCTTGGTTGGTTTTTCAGTAAACGCCCCAAAAGTGATGAAGCTTTGAGGTTCGTCACGTTTCGCATATAGAACTTGCCAGCCCTGTTTAAGCGAATTCCAAAATGACACGGATTTAATATCATCAGGGAAACGATTCCACTTCGTAACTGCTTAAACTTCGATGTCAATATCGTCCTTTGAGTTCAAAGCGTGTAGCTAGTTGTATGTGGAAGATAAACCATACAATGTACAGGGAAAATATTTGTATTCTCATTTTGATGTTTAGGAGTAAGGCTCTACTATCGAGTATATAACGAGGCACGTTCATCGCAGTACCCTGACTATTATAAAGGAAAAGAAATACACTGATTGTGGGTCTTTTACAGTTTTCATTATCATCTGCCAAACCTTTTCCCAACTGAGTTGAAGTCGGCTTCCAGTCTAACAAGTTAGAATGCCATGTGTAATACTAGTATTCATACTAGTATACATGGAGTGACTGTCTATCTGACCTCCACAACCCAGTTACTGGCTAACGCGATACCCCTTTGTATTATCGTATCAAATATTTATATGTTCTCCGTTTTCTTTCTAGATGATGACGAGGAATGCGGCGCCCTATCCGAAGGTTCAGAGACTTCGGAGTGCGGCCGTGCAGACACTGACGACGAGGGCATCGAGCGGGACTCCGAGCCTGCTCCCAGGAGACGGCGCCGGCGCAGACGGTTCATGCTCAAGGATGTTGTTGAGGTAAGGAGTAAAATCAAAAGTCATTTATTCAAACTAGGCTGAGAATCAGCACTTTTTGAACGTCAACATTACATAAGACAGTCCCCCCTAAAACGGCCGCCCGTGAAGGATTAAGGGCCATAACAGAGACGATACTTTTAATATCGACCAACAATTTGGTCGCTTATTGAAAGCTTGATTCTGTGCATTAATAGATGGAACGCGATACCGCGATGGGTCATCAAAACGTGATGCAGCATTGATGCGGTTGCAAAATCGCTAGTCGCCGATGCTAACAGCATTTTATTTAATCCCTAGGACTGTGATACTGTTCGTATTTTAAAACCACACTACAAACAAACAATCTCTCTATCAAAACAAATGGGCGCAATCGGTACTTACCTAATATTTTGAGGGCTTTGTTTTGGTAATGAATTGGTTTCTACGACAATTATGTTACCTATGAATTATGTGATATTCAGATAAATTTGGGTTTCTGGGAATCTGCTTTCATGCGCCATATTGATTTTGGTTTATTAAGGGTGTCGTTGTAACATCATTGTGGATAATATTATTACCCACAATCTAGTACCTTACTAGTAAGTATCTATATATCTACCTACCTATTTTCCATTGTACCGTAAGCTTTTCAGAACTCACGGACACACATTATCAAGGATTCACTAGAGTCTTTTAACGAAACTAACTAATTTCTTTGTCCCTAACAATTACCGTGACCTGAGACGGTACTAAGTGGTCTTCGGATCTGCAACGCCCTTAATTTGTAAATGGGAGTAAGCGAATTAGTTAGTGTTACTGGGCAAGCTTTTTTATGAAGATGAAAAAATACACTTACATAGTAGCTATCAAAAAGTTTTAATTTGTTTGTTTATTCATCGCATTGATAATTTCATGATCGACCGATAGTAGGTTATCGATACCGATAACCGTAAATGTGTCCTATATCAGTTCTCCTCTAAGTAAATAATTCTGTTTACTTGTCGTTCTAATATCAACCAGTTTTAAAGATCCCAATCTTGATTAAAATAACGAAAGATTTCCAAAAGTTCAGTCGGCCTATCCCATCGTTATCTTCATCTTTTTTTTTAATACTAGTTCACACTCGACTTTCTCTTAGATATCAAACCTTATCGAAATAATAAGGCTTGGTGTTCATTTACTGTCGAGCGTTGACAAAGGCCCGAATAACATGTTACTGGTTTATTTAGATCGGATAAGGACGGTACACACGTCTGAAAGAGAGGGTTTAACAGATAAATCATGCGTAATAGAGATTTTCTAGAGATAATTCTATCGGGAGAACGATGGTATTATTTAGAAAAACCCTAATACGTTTCATGTTGAATAGAATATTTAAGCTACACAGTAAGTAGTTTCAGTTATACAGGGTGGATTTTTGAGAAAGGGCAGTCAATCAATGGCTGCGAAACAAGAGCATTGACGTTTTTCTAGCTGACTCTAAAATTTTTCCAAAATCTGTAAATTTATTACTCCAAAAGTTAAAGACAGTGAAGTTTTATGGGGTAGAGTACAATAAAAGTCTAGTAAAATTATACCACTTGTATTACTGCCTACCTCGGTACTTCGTTATTATAAATTACACAAACAAAACACGTTCAGTAACGGAGGACAAACTTGTACGAACAGAACAGATATTAATTGACACAAAGGTACCTAACGTAAGTTGAGAGCTAATATTAAGGAGATATTCTGGCTAGAAGTTGGAGCGGAATAAGGGACGTACATTCTCAGGACCTTACGAGTATATACCCCTAGTTTTGATCAACTGTCATGGTCGACTCTGAGGTCGTTTGCTACTTATCATTTTATGCAAATCATATGTTAAGTGTTTCATTTTACGGACGAACGCACGTTCCATTCCCACTACAGCAGTCTCCTCAGAACATTTTCCTGCAGCTACAACGGTTAATGTACCTGCCCTTACAGCCGCATGTGAAAAATCCAACCTATAAAGTAACTAAAACGTCAAAACACACACGTCATTTTGAGACAATCCTTTTTTGTTATTTTGTAAGTTTGTTAAATGTAGTCGGTCTGACTCAAATAATTGAATTCCGTTCCGAAATTGTATAATTTTTTTACCATATATATGAAACTTATCTACCAATAACAACAGAAATTACCCAAATTCAAAACTCAAGACAAAATCCCCAAAATAAAAACCCGGAAGGCTCATCTTATAACACATCACAGAACTAGCCCTTAAGATCCCTTCCCACGAGCTAGTCACGAAGGACCAAAAAGTTTTCTTTCTTTCCACTGTCCCGTGTCATGGACTCCTACACATAAGATGTTGCATCACGTATAATGATGGCCGAAGTCATCTGCTTTCTCCGTCACGTATTTGGAAGTTATTAGTGGATAACCTGACGCTAAGGGGCTCTGATGGACTTGTTAAGTGAATCCGATTGAGTTAAGGTGTCAGCGCATTGGCGCAGTGGGACGATGGAGGATTTGTTGTAGTGAGCTTTGTTATATGTGACAAATGTTAAGCTTTTGAATGTGAATTTTGTATGGTGTTTGTAGCAATAGACAGAGATAGTGTAAGTACTATAATGTTCGTAAATTGGAGTATCTACTCTTCTTTGACCGTGCACTGAATGCACTTGTAATTCTCTACTTTTCAAAAACTTTGTTACAAATCTACTCTCTCTCCCTCTTTACGATCCTCTATTCACTCACAAACAACTACCCATGTGGTCAGCTTTTTTGTCCCTTTTCAGTTTTTATAATTTGGTTGCAAACAAAATAAATGTTGCGTTCATAGAACTGTTAAGCTCCAATCCGTCGAGACCCTTACGACTTATAATTTTTATGTAATAAGATAAGTGTTGATCTCAAATTTCGATGCGTTTGTTTTACGACCGTAGGTACTTAATATCCACAGTAATGTTGTCATTAAGCCGGTAATTAGCCGGTGGAATGGCTTTCCGAAAGATATCGATGGCTTATTATGAAATTGTATTGTGATATCATCGAGTAAGTGAGTAACGAACATAAATTCTAATGGGAGTTGCATCATGTGTTACTATGATTTTTTTCTGGAGTTTTGGTCACTTACTTTTTATTTTTATAAATAATAGCTATTTAATAGCCCGTAAGTTTCTTCTCGTTCTCGGTTTCGTTTTTTTCGAGACAGCACAGGTTTTACATGGGCACGCCACAATTACGGCGATAAGTCCCCTCTTTGAGGAGTGGCTAGAGAGGCACCACGGCGTACTCAACTTCCGTCTGACGCAGGTCCTCACCTGACACGAATGCTTCGGGATCCTCCCGAAGCATTCGTGTCAGGTGAGGACCTGCGTCCGGATAAGGCGGGAGAAAACGCCCGGGAGTCACCATTGTGTGGATCGCCTGGAGGACACGGTGGAGGTCTGCCCGGGTTGGGCGGAGCACCGCCGAGTCCCCGTGGAGGCGATCGGCAGTGGCGATCTCTCGCGTTCGGCCCTCGTCCAGGCCATGGTATGGGGCAAGAGGACATGGGAAACCGTCACCTCCTTCTGCGAAGCAGTGATGCTCGCGAAGGAGGCGGAACGCGTGAGGGAGAGGCAAAATTCGCGCTCTCACGACCCTAGCCGCCGCAGCAGGAGCCGATTCCCGGCCACCGTAGACGTGGGCTTGCGGACGGCGGGCAACGGGTAGCTCGCTAAGCTCGCTCGCTCGATAAGGACCAGGCCCGGGTCGACGGCGCGTTGTGTTCCACGCGCGCCTCAAACAGATGTCAGCAACAATGACGGGGTCCGCTAGGGCCGATGCCAGGGTGGCGGAAAAGTCCGAAAGGGTTACCGTGGCCCCTGGCACAGGCAACTGATGGAACACGGGTGGGTTTTAGTCAGTAAGAGTCTGACACGGCCTCCCGCTCCACCCAGACCGGGAGAAGTTATTTCATGATTTCCCGACCTCAAAAAAAAAAGCACAGGTTTTACAAGTATATCTTTTCTTGTGACACAAACACTAGGCATTTTGTATGTAACTGAAATGTTTTATGGTAACTTATTTAAAGTTGCGAAGAAACTTGGGACAAGTTCATATGAAAATGCTTAAACACATCCAAATAAATTCAATTACTTATTCACTTAAAGAGAAAACCTTAACAACATGGAATGCGCAACAAATTGTCATGGAAACCAGTAACTGATGAATTTTATGACAATTGTGCAAATGGAAAGTTAAAGTGCAACGTTACGGGCTATAAATTACAATACGCTACAAACGAATGATGCGCTTTACGATACTGTAATGAAATCTTGCGAAAAAGTGGTGAAAGATCAGTTGGGGGGAGGGGAGGGGGGTATACGATGTGGACACAACAATACGTTAATAAATGAAAACACTGACAACTCCGAACATCGAAATAAAATATAATTTTATTTTCAAGCAAACTAAATTTTAGTGATGAATGATTATGGGATTTACCGATCAGTCTAGCTATAGTGACTAAACCACTGACTAAACCATATATTTGATTCAATTTTCGTATGCAGGCTGGGAACGTGGGGTGAAGTGGGGTGATGGGATTGAGACAAAACACAAAAAACTGGATATTCTTGTGTAATGGTGGGGACATTATTTATGCACGCACGGTAATGCATGCGGATTCATATTTTTTTAATGTCATTTAATAATATTTATTCATATAACTGATTGTATAGGTAGTTGCTTTGTATTCTAAGTGCTTACTGTTTATTTTATTACGTTACCTTTAAGTACTGACTTGGTTTCCGTACGTCCTTTTCGGGTAACCACTGAAAATCAGCGCTGTGCTGTGAGTCCCCATAGCACAGCATCATGCTGAGTGGAAGCCTTCTTGTCACATTCTTGACGTGTAGCAGTCGACTATTTCTGTTTTGTACTCGTGATTACAGATCTACATAATATGTTGTTTTTGTTTTTCTATATTATTTTAGCTACTTAATTATCTTTTTTGTATGCACGTGTTTCTGTGAAAAATAAATACAAAAATACAAAATTGTTTATATAATGCTCACCCATCCAAAGACTGGACGCGACAGTTGCAGCTTAAAACCGCAGATCGAACTCTCCAAGGTCATTATTTAGCCAAACCCTTGCCGAGCCTCTCGTAATAAATTATTCTGAGCTGATTTAAACATGACGATGTCTATAGGTATAGAAAGATAGTCGAACTAAATGTGGCAAATAGAAAATTACATTACCTTTAAACGTAGTATAAATAAACCTATTTTATTTGTTTTTTCTTCTTCTTCATTAGATATCATGTATACGCAGTTTAATTGGGTGTCGTCTCCACCTTGTGCTGATATCTAATATTATTATTTTTATTATTATTATTTAAGCCTTTTATTTCCCAAAAACTTAAAATTAATTACATTTTTCAACTGAATAATAAATTAGCCGTGCATTTTAACAAATAAATTAATTGAGTATAAAAATAATAAATTGATTTTATAAATTGAATATTAGAAAAATAAATAAATTGAATATTAAAAATAAATAGTTTCTTCTTAATTATTATTGGGTGCCCAATTAAGGGCGAAGGCCTCCTCCATCTGTCGCCATTCTTCTCTATCTTGAGCCATTCTAGTCCAGGTAGGGCCGGTCACGGCCATAATATCTAATATACTGATATATAAAGCTGATATCGAAGGAAAGTTAAACATAAATGAAGAAAAAGTTAGAAAAATAATTTCTCAGTAGCTTGGATTTTAGCCGGAGTTTGGATTTGTTTCCGGTTGATAGCAATAGGCTCGCCCCCTATTACTTAGGTCTCAAACATAACTGCAAAATGTACGTCTTCTGTACACTATAAGTACGAGTATGCCTCTACCTAAACCTTCGGGGATCACAGGTTTCATGTTATGATGTAAACAATTTTCCGGCAGGTAGTTCGTAGACCTGTTTGCAAATTCGACCTTTTAAATAAAGAAGAGCGGACTTTTCAAATATCGAATCTGCTGCTAATATTGTTTTAGGACTTCTTTACATAGGATTTTTTATTTTCATTCTTTGTTTTAGGGTTTTAGGGCACAGGTATGTCTTTTACTTAAAAGGAGGTCCCTATGTAAGATTTACCGTAAAAGTTATACAAGTTTCTCCAATAAACATTTTGTTTTTTTTTTACACTATTGACGACAGAGCTTTAGGCGCTTTGATCTCGAATAATAAAATTGGAAATAAACTTGAAGGGTGGATAGCAGACGTAGCAGCAACCTTTTTTCTTTACGCAAGCAGTACCTCACATCACCAATTTATTTAACAAGCGTGCTTATTATAGGATTAACTCTTCGTGTTCTAAGCTTACGGTGTAATAGAAGTGTTCAGCTGAAATCGTTGTTATGTTTCAATGAAGTAATCACTGAAATTAGATTGACTTCGATTAATGTCGAAACTCGTTGATTATTCTGCATTTCACGTGTACCTAAATTGAAGCTGTTACGCGATAATCGATCCACTTATAAATTAGCCGTGTGTGTCGAGTACACTAATTGTTGTTAAAACACGCGTTAAATAAATTTGCACCAGTTTTAACGAAGTGGGGATGTAACATGAGTTAAAATTACATGGTTTGGCGGAATTAATCGCCTGATTACTGCACAGAATTTTATTTACCTACACAAAAAGAAAAGAATCTTTATTATTAACGGAATAAATGATGCATAACAAAGAGAATAAATACCAAGTTTACATTATACCAACATACATTTTGAAAACACGACTGCTTTTTAATCATTTTATTCAAAACTAAAAACATAAAATAAGTTTTCAATTTTCTTCTCAATAGTTGTTCTCGGATATATTATTATTCCGGAATGGCTCAGTATTTCGTATAAAAGTCACGCCCGTGAATGTACTTGATACTGATTTATTTATAATGGCATTGACGTGTGGCGATGGCGTTCTGCCAAACCTTGCCAGTTCCCGTGTGGGTTGACTATAATACCCATCCTTTTTGGAAAAGGAAAGCGGAAATTGTATTGTATTCCATGTACCTAGTGTGGCTTCTACATTATGTTGATGTTTTGACGTTAATTGATTTGCCAAGCCGTGCGCCTTCTGAAATATCCCATCGGCAAAAGAAACTTCGATACGAAGTTTCATCCCCTATTCCCTCCTAAAAAAATCCTTCCTTAGCGCTCAATTTCGTTAAGTAAGAAACTCTTGCGCACAATTTCATGCTTCTGGGACCCAGAGCGGTTTAGGGCTGTGCTTTGTCTGTCGGTGAGTGAATTAATTTAAGAATTTGTTAAGTATGTAGTTGTTGAAAGTAAAAATGCAGGGTCAAATTAAGTTAACTGGCGAAACTCCGCAGACGTGATGGGTATCGATATCTAAACATGATAAAACAAAAAAAAATAATTTGATGTTTTTTTTGTGGGTTCATCGACCGCGGTTGGTGTATTCACTTGAAATATCAGTTTAACAAATTAGTAATAATTTGTGTAAGCTTCACAGACGGGATTGGTATCGATATCTAAACATGATAAAACAAAAAAATAATAAAAATGATGTTTTTTTGTGGGTTCATCGACCGCAGTTGGTTTATTCACTTGAAATATCAGTTTAACAAATTAGTAATAATTTGTGTAAGCTTCACAGACGGGATTGGTATCGATATCTAAACATGATAAAACAAAAAAATAATAAAAATGATGTTTTTTTGTGGGTTCATCGACCGCAGTTGGTTTATTCACTTGAAATATCAGTTTAACAAATTAGTAATAATTTGTGTAAGCTTCACAGACGGGATTGGTATCGATATCTAAACGCGATAAAACTATTTTTTTCAACTCGTACTTCATGTAACAACACTACCAGCGATCGTAGACCCTAAAAAGAAACATCAAATCTTTTTAATTTAATTTTATCGTGTTTAGACATCGATACCATCTCGTCTGCGGAGTATCGCTAGCTAATTGAATTTATCCCAGTGTAGGTACATTGGTTTTATTTTACTACGCGTTTGTAATAGTTGCTGGAAAAAGATCCAGTGCTGGGCATAAGACCTTTCCTAAAAACAGCAATAGGTATATAATGTATTTTCTCTTGTGTTATTGTAATACGTTTCAACGCATAGATATTTTACGCAGAAATAATATTATATTATTATATTCATTACAAATTAACTGCGACGCTTTGCATTGTTCTTCAGATACGTTCTTATGTATGTTTTGCGACAGAAAACTTGCACTCAGCAGGATTTTCCTCACACACAAGTTTCAAGTACGTAATTGAAATCCTCAAGGAATCAAGTGAACGTTCCCACTATTGTTAATTTTATTAATTAACATAATTTATCGTGTGAATGAAACTGCAATGCTGGAGTTGTATTTCCGGAATAAGCAGATATTTTACCCTTTACAGAGATAGACAAACAATACAAAGTGTAGAAAATGGCGTCTATCGCTTTCTTCTTATAAAATAGGCTCATTATTTGACTTACTTACGCAGCAATGTATAATCCCCTGAATAGCAAACGAAGCAAGCCAGTGTATCCACGACGCGCTGCGGGTAATTAGATACACCTTTGACATTCGTCATGAGAGCCATTCTTATGTCAACCGGAACAAAATTCGTGTTAAGTCAGAGAAATGATCAAAATGACAACAATTTAAATTGTCCCCATTTAAATTTAAATGGTTGTTGTATTTTTTTTAATGTTTGCCCCACTAGGAATTTTTCCTGTATTGTGGGTGTGTTTACAAACATTTAAACTCGGATACACAAACAGCCAGACCCGGAACAACTACTTGTAGGTCATACAAATATTTGTTCCCTGCGGGAATCGAAACCGCGACACGCAGCGCAGCAGTCAAGCGCCAACCGTGCTGTCAAAAATAAAAATCAATTCACAACAAAGAAATGTTAAACTGAGGTAGTGTGTCAATTTAATAAACAATCAATTCCCTTCTACGCTCTTCAGCAGTGTCAAGCACAGCTTTTAACCTCCAGATCAACCAATTATCTTAATGCTTTTAGCTAGAAACCCCTATAAAGTTAATTAGCATAATAAATAAAGATCCTTCGTCTTAAAAGACGTGAGCACTTGAATAGGAAGTAGAGCCGCGCAATTTCCTCTTTTCTTTGGCTTTGTAAGCGGGCTGGATCGGGTGAAGTGGGTCAGTGGGCCGTGTAGGACTCATCAATAATAAATGTCTGGTTCATTTGCTGTTTTAGTGAGTCCCGGTCGTAGTTAATGAGTTGATTTATGTGGTTGTGGGTTGTCGTCTTTTGACCCTACAAAAAGCGAGGGTTACCAATGCATGCCGTGTGGCGTGTGATATTTTCTTCGATTTAAATTATCGTATACGCTTTTAAGATAAAAGGTTATTGGCAGTGATTACGTCTAGAAAATTTAATAAATCTGTATTACTATCGTCTTATCCAAAGATATCCGAAGTATTATGAATTTCAATTAATTATTTGGATTCTGAGTTTTTGACAACAACCGAAAATGCTTTTGAAATCTTTTACAAAAGTTTCTAAATCGCAACAAAAATAACAAA
Source organism: Brachylomia viminalis (assembly GCA_937001585.2). Lineage (NCBI taxonomy): Eukaryota > Metazoa > Arthropoda > Insecta > Lepidoptera > Noctuidae > Brachylomia > Brachylomia viminalis. The sequence goes on from OW443301.2 coordinate 4,682,816, forward strand.
TCAGAACAACATGTTCATTGGTCCATTCATTGGCTCTCATGTCATCCTTCACAACATCCATCAAATACCAAGTAAGCTTCCTTCTGAAATTCGTAGTCCCCAACATTTGATCAGATAATTCATGTTCAGAGGCTCCAAGCCATAACTCACTGTTTATTCAAGATTTATAGATTAGAGGTGGCATTAAGATAATGATAGTAATGTGGGTGTCTGTCGAGTTGTCGGCCGCTCGTTACAGTCTTGTCTTTGATTCGGTGTGCGGACAAAGGCGTCTTGCGAAAGTGGTCGTGTTTGCCCCCGTTGCCCCTTACATAGCGCCCTTGACATGTTGAATCATATTGGCAGACAAAGGATGGTAGCTTAAGGTTTGGAGCCCCTGGAGTGGGTACCTCCTTTTTGAATTTAAGAGTATGTACTGGGTGAAAAAAACATTTGGCTGTAGGTAGTCCATAAAGTTAACTGCGGTTCATCAATCTTGATCATCGTAGTAACTACCTACGTCTCTGTTGTGTGGTCTCGTGCTTTTGTGGCAATACACCATTTTTTCTTTTATTTGTTTGCCCCCGTTGTTCCTAGCGCTCTTTAAATGCTGAACCATATTGGCAGACAAAGGACGGTAGCTTTGGGCTTGGCGCCTCTGGAGTGGGTACCTCCTATTTTTGAATTTGGAAACACTTAGCTAAACAACGTAATGAAGGGTGTTAGAGAGGATTGGTCTGATATCTCGAGTATTTATTGTTGTTTTAAATTTATGGGAAACTTTACAATCAGATAAGGGCCGTATCAAAATCTTTTACAAAACAACTGTTTGTTGATTTCTATACCACAACGCATTTTACTAATGCGTCCATAAAAAGGCATAGGATCTATATTGACCTCTGTTATTCTTTCTACATCTATTAAGATCTTTTTCAGCACCACTATTTGGATCAGAAAATTCTACAAAAATCTTCTGTCTCCATTGTCCCTAGTTCCCTTGACATGTTGAATCATATTGGCAGATAAAGGATGGTAGCTTGGGGTTTAGCACCTCGTGAGTCCACCTCCTCTTTATGAATTTTGGAGGTACTTCGCTGAACAACGTAGTGCTAAAGATGGGTTTGATGTCTCGAGTAGATATTTATTATTGTTTCAAGTTCATGGGGAAACCGTTAGATGCTTTGTTTATAAAGGGCTAAGTTCAAATTAAGATCAGATTAAGGTCGTATCAAAATCTTTCAAATACGAAGTTAGTTTGCAAGTTAATCCAGTTGACAGTTCAGTCATTGGTCATTTATTGTCCTCGTGTTCGAATACAGTCATTTAAATACAGTTAAATGAGTAGGTAAGTCGCGGCTTGCTGAATTGACTTACTGAACTGAGTCGTCAACTGGCCTCGTATCCGGAGCCCACAAAGGCAACTGCCTTCCATCAATTCATGTTGGCCGTAGTAACTACGTGTCTTATTGTGTTTGGGTGTTTTTACAGCATTTTCATCATAACCCTGATCAACACACTCTGAATTGTTTTCTCTCTTTGCTACTTTATCAGCTTCTGTCCAGCACCCCGCAATACTGACAAGTCCAAGGTTATTTTGTAACCCACTTCACATTTTATGCGTATAATGTTGCCACGTGCAATGCCAAATTGCGTACGAAAGCCATTATGTGTCCGTTTTAATGGACAAATTGGCAACTACATAATTATAAAACACGTGATAATTAACAGTGATTTGCAAACTTAGTGGACTTTCGATCGTTCAATTTAATTGCTGTTTCGATTGTATGCACGGTTACGGTTATGAAAATACGTACCTCTACCTAATACCAAAAAGGGTTTTATAAGACGTTTTCGATGATCAATTACATTATACCTACATACCTAGTTACTAAAAATTTTAAAGTTTTGTAACCAAGCAATTAAGATAGCTTCAGTTCTTCAGCAAGGAATTTAGTCGGATAAAAGTAGTGTTGACGGCTGAATTAATACATATTATTATTTAAGTAACACATAAAGAGTTTGAAGTTTTTTTTAAGAACATTCAGAACTACATTGCACAGTCTTTCATTCTAAAAGTAGGTATTTCTTTTAGAAAACTCCTGAAATAATTCTTCATCAAGTTTTTTTTTACCGCAAATACGACTGGCGAACATACGCAAAGACATCGGTATTTAACACATCGCAACAATGTTCACACGATTCAACTTGCAAATACAAATGGCAGAGTGGACCCCGACGTCCATTCAGAACAGGCACATGTGTTTATGCGTTCATTATCTATGAGCATCGTTCATTGCAACAGTTATGCTAACTAATGTCTGTTCACGTAGGTTGTGATGTCATTCCTGGTAGTTAGTTTAGGCTTTAGGGTTATATTTTGTTGGAGTAGGTGTTGGTATGGCAAATGGGAATACGCATTTGGCAAAATAATTGTATATTTGTAGTTCTAGCACTATGGAACATTGGAATGTTAAGGGCTAAGGGGGATGCGCTCCTGCCGGGGTTGCGTGAGAGTCCGAATGGGTTATCGTGGCCATTCGTGGCCCCTGGCACAGGCAACTGAAGGAACACGGGTGGGTTTTAGTCAGTAAGAGTCTGACACGCCCTCCTGCTCCGCCCAGAGCGGGAGAAGTTATTTGATGATTACCCAACCTCAAAAAAAAAAAAAAAAAGGGGGATGCGCTAAAGTAGCCCGCGAAACTCGTTTTTTTTTGTAAAATTTGCAGTTCAGTGTCAGGTTGTATGATGATCAAAATATGATCCGCAACCGTAACAAATATAATATATGTATTTCATTAAAATCGTCAATACAACTTTCTAAGTCAGAATCAACCTCATATGTCATGATTTCATGAAATAGTCATTCAATAGGGTTATTTGAACTAAGACAGTTGTTTTGATGATTGTAATTCTGTTAATAGGTGCATATTTGTTGTTGTTGTAAATTGCAAAAAAACCTAAGAAAAATTTGAAATTTCGCGGGCTACCCTGGCGCTTTCGCCTTAACGTGAGTTCAAAATTAATATTTAAAAATTTCGTATCACAAAAAGCTATGTTTCCGCCCGGGATCGAACCGGGGGCCTTCTGCGTGTTAGGCAGATGTGATAACCGCTACACCACGGAAACTTGAAAATAGTTGCTTTAATTTTTAACCGCTCTGCGCTCAATGGTCGCTCTTCATATTCTCGGTCAATGTAACATTTACTCAATGTTTAATATTTCTCACTGTTGTTTTGGTTATACGATAGATGGAAAGAAAATCTACTTACATCACAACGTTGCTCCCTGGAGTAATATGGAAAAAAAAATACATTTTCTTTTTCCAAATTACTCCAGGGTTCCATTTGAACAACCCCAGATTAGGATATGATTAGGCTTTCCTAGCCGAATCTAATCGACCTAATTCAGGTCCGCTAGTTTTGGCAGACCCTCAGGAATACAAGCAAAACTCTGCTGCAAAAAACTTGTACTGAAGCCTTCGATAAAGGTAGGTCGGTACTTAGGCAATCCATCATTAGATTTATAATATAATGTCAATTACTGAACGTCTGATTGCCACAATAAATTATATGCTCACATCGTTAGCGAAACAGTGGGCTATGTCGTCAATTTAATACTTATATTTACTTATATACTTAATTTAATTTTTATAGATTGGTATACATTAAGAGATAACACTTGAGATGTTTGATCCATCACTAGACCCGCGGGGTAATAGCGTAATACACTAACAGTAGGAATTTGACATTTTGACAGTTCAACAACATTTAATAGTTACGTTGTTGAGCAGACGAGTTTTTCGAACAATTATGAACTTTCAAAATGATTTATATTGTCATTTATAGTGTGTTACGCCATTAGGGTGAATCCAGTAGGCCAATTCTCCTACTTAAAAAACGTTCAAATTCAAGTCGCAATCTCATCTCAGCGACAATCAATGTCAAAAACCTGTCAAAAATGTATGTAAATTGATTGTAATTTTGACAGATTGAGACTGAGATTAGAATGCGAACGGTCTTAAAAATACGGGAATTGCCCCTCAGATGCCTTTGGTATCATAAACTCAGACAGATTCACTATCGCCTTGGATAACTGATAAGTTGGAATTACTTGCAATTCTGCTAGGAGTGCCATCAATTTGTCCAGATTTTTTGTCACCGTTACTGCGAAGTAGTTACATACAATATTCGGTTCCATCATCATGGCGTCGTTCAGTCTAGAATGTGCCATTACGTGACATAGATTAACTTGAATAAAATAAATAAATTGGTCATAAAACTGTCGCGGTAGCATAATCAAAAATGATATTGAAATTCTTATCATTTATTGATTGACGTCAGACCATCCCACGTTTGTAGAGATATAAGTTGATTCCGAGTAGGTACCAACCACTTGAAACTATCATAATATACGTAAGTAGGTACTTACCTAATTTTGTGAAAGCTGCAAAACTATTTAAATACGAACTGTCACACATATTTTTTTTTTAAACTTTGCCCCACACTAGGAATTTCTCCTGTATCGTGGATGCGTTTACAAACATTTAAACTCACATACACAAACAGCCAGACCCGGAACAACTACTTGCAGGTCATACAAATATTTTTCTGTGCGGGAATCGAACCCGCGACACGTAACGCAGCAGTCAATCGCTTAACCACTGCGCCAACCGTGCCGCAAACTGCAAACAGAAAACTAACCCTTTCTCTGTGCCGTAGTCGGGTTAAAATTAAGCATTTTTGAATTAATTAGATACTGATTTGATCCAGATACAACAGAGAATTTATCTATTAAATCTCTTCAGCTTCCAAGGGCCTAAATTTCTTTACTTAATTCGGTTTCACGTGACTCTTTTCCTCTCTGATTAGCCTTAAAATTAATCACTTTTATTTGTCTTTCCCAGCGCTGCGTCTGGCACTGCGGCGGTGGCGGTCGTTGCGCCCGCGAAGCCGCTGCAGCGCACTACCGCGCTGTCTGCCGAGCCCTCGTCGCTGAAGCGCTTGAACTGGCCTCATTCCTCGCCAGAGTCAGGGTTGGAGGAGCCAGGGACATGGGCGCTGCAGAGGACACTGCCAAGCATCTCGACACGCTACGGTTTTCAGACTGGGTGGGTATCTTGAAGGTAGGACGAAGGAGGAGATAAAGTGACTACCTACAATATTGTTTGATGTTGAATGAATGAGGGCTTTTTTGTTGCCCTACCAACAAAGTATAAGTAGCATGGAGTCGCTTCCGAATCTGTATACGGGTATTAAGTAGGTCAGAGTAGGTCCGAGGATGGTGCAGGCTTAACGGCGTGACAGCAGCGCGGCTGTAGCGCTGTGACTGGTTCTAATTAGTATAAGCATGGTGATGCAGCGCTGCAGCCGCACTGCTTTCACGTGATAAATTGCAAATAATTTGAGCCCTTAGGCAATAACAGCACCTAACTAACTTTAAGCCTAAGAGACCCAGGGTGAAAAGAGTAAAGGCAAAATGCGAGAAATGTCTCAAGGAAGAGAATTTAAGGAATTTCGTATAGGTTGAATTTTGCCATAAACTTGAAATTCCTTTCCTATTGTAACATTACCACTAACTTCAGGTGAAATGTTTCGAAGCATGGCTAGGTTCTAGTTTTATATGTCAATTAAGGACTTAAGAACTCTTGGAAGTATGGTAACAAGATTTAAAAGCATGATGAATTACTGGAATAAATAAAAACAGTACCTAAGTTATTTAGAGACGGTTTCTAAACTCAAACGCACTTCTAAGTTGTCACGCACTATGTCGGAGCTAATACGGCAGGACAAAACTCATAACCCTTCTTCTGGAGCACTCGAGCAAAAACTAGGACCACCAACAAAGAACACACGAAAGGTCACTTAGTCACTAAAACCTCATTAGATACTATCGCGTTCAAGTTCCCAAAGAAACGCATGCAGATTGTAACGCGTTGCCTAATGTACCTCGCGATGCATTATTAATGTCCCGAGCTATTCTCAAGTAATTCGCATTGGGCCTAGTTTAGGACAAAGAGCGGCGCGATTAGCGGGTATGGCGTATGGCCACAACATACAGGGTGGCAGGGATATCGACGCGCAATCACCATGGATTCAGTACATGACTCTGGACCCCTGCACCGCTGAAATATTTCGTTGGTAATTAAAAAATACGAGTATATTAGCTGTCTTATACATTTTGACCGCGTACGTATTGCGCTTTTGTAGGAAACAGCTGATTTTTTTTTAAATAACCCACGACAAATTTCAACGCAGGGTTTCCAGGAATCCAGGGTTACAGAAAGTGCCGATGCAAAAGTTAGTTCCGGTTAGTTTACAGAATAGTTCCGTGGTTGATTGAAGTACAGACAACGCACAGCTTCAGCCACTGAAGATGAAAACATGTTTCGATTAAATATTCTATAGAGCAGACTGATGCGAAGCAGAAGGCGTATGTATCTATGTTGCAGTAGGTGGCGTTCTGTAGTTTCTGCCTGGGAAAAAGGCGTGGGCCTATGTACCTATATTCTATAGAGGTGCACTCAGAAATAATGCTTTGTTACTCCACCCCTGAGCGGATAAAATGGGGTCTTCGAATTTGTATGCGAAACTAAATTGAGGGATAAGCTGTCCTATACAACGACCCTTAGCACGCTAAACGCGCCGCTATTGCACAAACGCAGCCTTAGACTACGCGTAAATATTTATGGCACTCAGGTCTAGTAATGAGAATTCCTCTCCATAATGTATGCAAGGTATGTATGCCTACTTTTTAGCGGTTGTCTCTGGCTGTATGAAAATTGGAGTTGTTGAAAGGTGAAAAGCTCGGCTTGTGAGCTTGTGATGAAGAACGGTAATTTAGCCATGGTGTTGGTATTGCAATTGATTGCGAATTATTTAGTAGAATCAGAATTGCTATTTGAAATAAGTGATGATTGCTAGAGAGTTAAGTAGGTACTTTATCCGTCTATCTTCCATCCAATAGCTCCTGGGCGAGTCGTTTTCTTTCTGTTTGATAAAATTCAAGCCACCATTTGCTAACGTGATTGGGACAGAGAAATTGATGTGTCCCTCTGATCTTTATAGGTAATAAATCAAACGACCATAGGCTATTTCTTCGAGCAGAAACTGTCACCTATCAAAACTATCTTCAAAATATATGAGTCCCTGTTTTTATCTGAGTACCTGCTACCTTCGTTATCATATTTGTAACACCATTTTATTTTTAATTGTAGTCAAACCGAAGGATATGGAGAGCATTACAAGTACGTAGACTGAAAAATTGATGGTGTAGTGAAGTTATCGCTTTAGTAATTTGTAAATACAAAGAAATATTAATGCTGAAGGTTTACCCAACGGCAGATAACTTGTAATGCATGCTTATTAGATGTCACGAAGTTCAACATCCTCCTGGAATGTAATTGTATTGTCATTAATTGATCATTAGTCACACTTAGTCTTTACCTACATACCGTAGGTTATAATTTAACATTTTACGTGTCAAGGCTTCCCTACAAGCGTATAATAGTTTTAATGACTGACGAATTTTGAGTTAATTATTTAATAAAATCTTTGTACCTGTCTGAAAATAAAACCCCAGCTCAGTTTATGTTACAATTTTAAAAGTATATTTAATCATATATCCATACAGCAGAGGTAAATCCTCCACCGCTTCAAAATTAATTAAAGCTTTTTGCTGCGACCTGCGAAGTCTTGACGTAAACGCCTGCAAGAAATCTTATAGCAATAGTACTGCGTAAAACTAATTGCTGTTACAAATATTTCAGGCGCGGTTTTGGATGCAAGTCATCGGTGAATTACGGATGGGTGTCAAATTAAAGAAAGTAAATTATTCAAGGACACCAATAGAGTACGAGTTAACACCGTACGAAATATTGATGGATGACATTAGATCCAGGAGGTACACGCTAAGGAAAGTTGATGGCGCGATACCTCCAAGGTAAGAACAGTTGATAGAAATTATGCTCTCTAGTAATAAGTCACATTCCTCAATATTGATGATTGTTGCTCTGTAGAATTGCACAATAAACTTAATTAAGCTAAATAGAACAGTTGCATGACAGAAAATTATTTAATCTAAAAACAAACTTAATCAAAATCCTCACGGCTAAGTAATGTGTCATACAAAATGCTTGTATAGCGAATTATGTGCGAGAGTAAACGATTGCTAAGTGTAAAACTTTTATGAAAATTGCCTAAGATATTTTTTTTTGTTTACAGTGTGAAGAAAGACGCTCATGCAATGATACTCGATTTTATTAGAAGTAGACCCCCACTTAAAAAAGTAAGTATCCCAAATAAGTGATATAAACTTTTCCCTAATATGACTAGAGATTACTTAACGTTACTGCCCCAGATTTTCGCTTTTGATATTTCTTACTCTTACCTTTATTAAAATTAATTTCATAACATTGCACAATACGAAAGTAAACGAACACTCTATTTTCTTCTCAGTTTATTTATTATTTTATTTATGAACTCAGGCATCAGACCGCAAGTTGCCGCCACCTCGTCGCGAGGTGACACCCCGAGAAAGGCTTCTTGCCTCCATTCAAGTTGGCAGGCAACTGCGACCCACCCCTTACTCAAGACGATTATGTAAGTACTTTTAATTATCACATTTTTCTATAATTTGCGCACATTTGAAAAGGGCTAGTTTCAGGTGCGAAAGACGGTTGTTATATACCCATTTATGCGTGTTCACATTTGTTACCCAAAGCAATTCGAATAAGTATGCTAGCATGATTGAAAACGTACGAACTATAATAATAATATGAGACAACATCCACACAAGGTCTTCAAGTCCCGAACTAGGCAGAGTCTGTACTACGGTAACCTGATGACTGATATACATACTTATATACATATACACACCCAGACACAGGTCAAACAGACATGTTCATGCACACAAATGTTTGGCTGGTCCGGGGATCGAACCCGGGACCAGCGGCTCAGAAGGCAGGGTCGCTACCAACTGCGCCAACCGGTCAGTCAATATGTTTGAGGACTCCTTTTTAGTATGTACTGTACCCAACTAGATTGAAATTCTTAACTTGTTTTTTTTTGGAAGTAGTTTGTTTATTTTTTATATTTGATATCATCGACACTTAAACACACACATGACATAAGCCTAAGTATGCTATGCTATCGACATAAGAATAAGTTATCTGTTTTAAGTAAACAGATAAATTAGAGTAACACAGTATTTTACGCATAATGGAATTTATTGCCAACAGCTACTTTTTATAATTTAATCCCTTTTTCATACAGCAACTTGTTCCAGATCCTCCCCTCGAATCCTATTCCCAAAGAAGATGCCAATTGAGAAATATGACCCCCTTGTATCGACTTGTTGGCGTAATATTATTGTCTATATTTATTTATCGTTTAATGCGGGTAGGTCACGTAAATAAAATCATAAATATCCTTAACTTTTCACTAATTAAACACGTTATTATGACGTACTTTTTAAAATAATGATTAATGTATTATGTGCCTTCTTAAATTTTGTGAGCAACGTATAACTTGCTACTTACTGCTATTGCAACCGCTAAGGCGGTACCAAGTCAAGACCAGAGCTTGGTGCTGTAGATTTTTTATTTATTTTTATCATTATACAATATTGTTTACTTATAATTTATTAAGTTTTTATATAGTTATGTATTTTTCAGTACCAAATAAAGAATTGTATCTCTTTAATCATAACGAATAGTTTGCTTATAAAATCAATTTTTTATTTTTGTATCACCCAGATTTGGAAGTGAACATTTTTCAGTGAACAGGAATTTCGACAATAAACATTTGGGGTTTCTCTTCATTATTTATTTGTTTATTTGGGTGGTTCCACAAAAGTTGGGTAACTTTGTGTTCCAGTGGATTTTTATATAAATTTATATTAATCACCCAATATTAAAAATGTCTGGCACATGAAACAACCGACTTTTTATTATGTCACTCAATTTAGCCTTACTCATATACTTTTTTAACACAAAAAAATGTAGTTTTCTCTCCTTTATATCAGTCCCTAGCCATGTCACATTTCCAAAATACTGCTTTCATTCGTCCGGTTTTAGTATGTCTAGATGATATTTGAACTTTATTTGACTTAAACACAATAAAAATTACATTGTCTTAATCACCGAAACGATTTAGTGAACAATATTAATGATTTTCATATCTTTTTATATAAGAAAAGTAGTGTCATCGATAGTTAAAGTCAGGCCCTAGCCACTCAGTAATTTCAAAAATACGCGGCAACCGAACAAAACCAGCGTTTTAAAACTGTTGCGTTCTGAAGTAACGACGTGAAGTTAGCCATACACGTGGGCTGTTCCGCGTCGGCCATCTTGACATCAGTGCGGTCGGCGTCGACGCTGAGGAAACACGTGCTGTGCCAGTCACTCTGTCAGCCCCTAGGTAAGTTGTTTTATAAAAACTTAATTAGTTACTATTCTCTTTTGTTTGCGTGTATATGCGATTTGTTTGTTCTGATGTTATAGCAATCTACAAGTTTCGGTATTTCTTTTTAAGAGTAGACTAAGAGTGATTTAGTTCTGATTCGTCAGTCCCTAGGCCATCAGGCCCCGGTCATAAATGTGACCAGGGACTGATGCCATGGCTAGGGCCTGGCGTTCATAATAGTTTAAATAGATTCGCCAATTGAAAACAATTCTGTTTGTTGTAGAATATGGCGCCTCGAAAGAAAATACCGTTGTCCAATGAAGAAAAAGCAAAAAAAAAATCAGAACAGGCAAAAAAACGTCTAGAGAAAATAAAAAGTGATCCACTACAAATACTTTACTAAAGACTGTTTTGTCTATAAATTGAATTTGATTTTGCAATAAGTATGTCAATTAATAAGATTATAGTAAGAATTACTAAATAAATGCTGATTATATAAGATACACATGTGATTTTATTGTACTAACAATGTAAGGTGTCAGTCCCTATCACAGCCCGTCAGTCCCTAGAACACATATTCCAAAAAAACTTAATTTTCTCTTAAAATACCAAATAAAGTGACTGGCCTCTTTGGATATAAAAAGTAAACCATTATAAGTAATGCACTTTACTAAAAGTTTTCAAACTAGTATCTAATAACACCTATGGCAAAATTTGTCAGAAAGTTACCCAACTTTTATAGAACCACCCATTTGCATGTATAAGTTGCTCACACGAAGTATACTTGTATTTTCGATCCTCACTCATTGCATCATATATGTAAGTAGAGTATCTACTTACATATAAGATGTACGGCGCCCTAGTTTGAAGTTTCATAACAGATCGGTACACAATGGTGTGACTAAATGTTTTATAGCTCTTTATAGAACATAACATGTTTTATTTGATAAACGAGATAATGATATAACGGGTGATAAAATATAGACTATTGGATAGTTTGGCAATATCAGTAGTGTCTATTTTAAGGATATATTATATAACAACCTGTTTTTACCTATAATGCGTATATCAGGAATGAGTTGTTATATTTAAGGGTGTGGTACAGAACATCAAGCTTTCTCCATAGGACCAACATCGTGATCGCGAAAAAAATATCAACTGTAAAAGGTACGTAGGTACCTATTGAAGTTTTGCACAGAAAAGCTGGTAATTACTCATTATGAAGGACCGTAGGAATAGAATACGGTGTTATTGGTGTTTTCCATTAGAAAATTCGCAGAAACAGCCCGGAGTCTAGATTTTTCCATTTCTCCTCTGTTACATGAGGCTTTAACCGCTTGAATGCCGTAATTAAAGACACAATTAAAAAGCCATTGTGTCTCGCTTGGATCTACGTTCGCCATACGAAGTGTTAAAACGTTACTGGCAAAATCTTGGTGTACATAATGGCTATCCCTTCGAGGAATTCAGTAGGGATTTTAATCTCAAATTATGGCTCTATTTCTACCTTTTTACTATATATACAGGGTGGCAGGGCCATCGACTCGCAACATGCTACCATGGGTTCAGTACCTACATGATTCTGAACACCCCTGTATTGAGTTTTACGCGCAAACTGAAACCATGAATTCAGCACATTATTCTAGACCCCTAGCCACAGATTACTAAATAGTTACTACGTAACAGATACTTCACTCAGTAGAAAATTTCCAATACCTATTGAGATAATAGCCTACTCCGTCGCCTCAACAACCACTGCATGCTAAAATGTGCCTAAATGCTCAAGCGTACAGTTGTGATTGCTTCGCACCGCGCGATCCTACAGCAATCGCAGGGAACCGAATTTGGACCGCAAGCGGTCCGAGAGCGCTCGCTCGGGCGGTAGGTAATTATAGCGCGCAAGTACATGGAGTGACGGAGGCCTGCCCTAGCGTAGAAATTCTTCGTAGGTTATAAAAAAAAATTGCTGTTCCGTACATTTTGATCGCGTAAGTATTGCACTTTTCTATGAAATAGTAGTTTTTTTAACCTATTATAAATTTATAAGCTAGGTCTAGAATCATTTGCTGAATTCATGGTGTCAGTTTGCGCGTTGATGTCCCAGCCACTCCTTATAGAGACTACAATGATTTTAGGTACATTCAATACAGGTAGTGGAAAACGTCGCTACAATCTACTTACCTTCAGGTGTCACCAAGAATAAGTATAAAGCTAGTATGTACTGTTATGTGACCAAATCGGTACAGCTTCTAAATGTGGAAAATAAACTCCACCAAATTAAAACCATTCACGTCATTGAAATAGAATGACGTATTTAAAATTTTGTACAAAACCTCATTCCATCTTATGCAACCCTGGTATCAGAACCACATCAGCAGTGGCAGTGTGCTCAGAATTCTCATTAAAACTACATAAAGTAGTATGTAGTTGGAATATTTATGACAAAATTATTTAAGAGTACCTCGTTGGTTTAGCGGTCGCAAGCGCGACATGCTAACTGCGCGAATGCAAATTCTGCTCAGTACCGCAAAACTGAGTTCGATTCCCAGGTCATCCAAAATGTACTAATTGGGATCTGCCATCTAGAATTTTGGAGTACCTACGGAGTCGTCTACAATGCGAACTAAAACTTAATTGGCGGAAACTAGACTACAGCCTGTACTAAACACCCTGCTTAACCCTTCCAGAATTAGTAGCGTGATATTAAGAAAAGTGACATAATGCAATCTTTAATTCTGTGCCAATATCCTTTCTTTATCTAAGTTTTACTGATTAAAAAGGAAAAGTTGTTTGTTAATTAGGTGTCATTATTATAATAAGGAGAAATATCAGTCAATGCATGGACTAGTGTAGCTTGGCATTAGGCCATAAATTGTGAAAGGCTATCGAAGGAAATTAGTTTGAAAGCATGAGGTTTCTAACTCAGGCGTCTAGGTAAAATGTTCAACGTTAAGGCGCGGTAAGAACCAATTTTTTTGGTAATTGACATTGGTGCCGATTCTCTTGTCACAAAATTCTCTAAACTAGACTAAAAATCACCAAAATTTAGTTTATTCCTGTCAAACGACGATTTCCCGTTCTGAAATTGACTAAAGTGACACAACTTAACCAAATTTTAGTTTGACAGCACTAAGATGGCACTGAGATTATAATTTAGTGAAAATGGCAATTTTGCTATTCTGAATTTTACGTTTTTCACCAAAAATTTTGAATGTCGTAACTAAATCTGCCTGTTTTTAATCGCGATTAAAAAGGTGTGGAATAAAATTAGTTGTCATGAACTAAAATTCATACCAACACCTCGACTTCAGATGCAAAAACAGTACTGTATCTTTTTTTCTTTTCTTTTGCTTATATCTCGAAAACGGTGTGTCCTATCGCAAAAATAATGAAAATTTCGACCCTCTTTATAAAACCCGGAACATCTAAAATCCAACGTGTTGGTAAAAAAAATATATTTTTTTTCGTATTTTCCATACAAAAAGTGAAAAATTCCATACAAAACATGTCGAGGCTGCAAAATAATGCGCGATTCTGGCTCTAAAAAAAATCACGTGGTACGGCAAACAAGTATCACGTGGAGTCGCAATTGCCAAATTTGATTTTAGATGTGTCAAAATTATTTTTAAATTTAGAGATTTTATTTTGCAGAATAGCGTTAAAATTCTCATAGCCAAAAGTAAGGAATTTTAGTGATAGTTTAGTTAGTTTAGTTCGGTGTACAACAGAATCGGCACCAATAGCGCATCGCGGCAACTAATAAGGTTCAAAACAGCGATGCGTTTGATGTTAGTTGAATCGAATGACCACCACATTAAAGGCATTTTTGCAGTTTTAATTAAATTAAAAAATAAGTGCACGGCTCAGTGGAGTATTTTTTTGGTATTTCTTTAGTTGATTGAATTCTTTTTATTATCATTACATAAAATGTGATAGTTTACGCTCAAAATGTTAAGAACAAAGCGACGAAAAAATTTCTTTTTTGATCTCTGTTTTACTATTGTTTTATCATGATACCATTGTATTTTTATGAAATATAATTAAATAAGTCTTTTCTTTAAACATTTGACAATGTACTAAATTTTTTTCTGGCTTGTAATATTTACCAAAATACGCCAAAGCACGGACGTAAAAATATGTGGCGGGATTTTATCTCACACTGTATTTTCAACGCTCTGCTTAGCGGCGAGAGTTGAAAATCTAAAAGTGTTTATTTTCGACACGCTGGGTAGCACTCTGTTAGATTCTCACCGCTCGGCTCCCGCCGCGATATTTTTACTTCCGTCAGAACACGGTGGGCAAACTGTGCGACAAAAATCTGAGCGTTTTACAGTGTCCCGTTCGGGCAGCGCCTTAACAATTTTCCATGGTAATCTAATACGATGGTCGAGACTTAAAACTTTCATGTACGAACAAAAGCAAAGTAAAAGAAAAATCGCGGTGTTATAGTCTCTAGCCGTCCAAAATAGGTCTCCAGTTTCCTGTAAAAAAAGGAAATCCAATAAAATTCCCCACGACATAAAATGCCGATAACTTTTACGGAGTGATAGCTTCGCCCACTTGGCAGTACGTTTCAGAAAGAAATACGTAACTGAATGTTTAGTAGGAGCTAAAAAAATCATGCTCTGGAGATTCAAGCAGCCTTTAGGTGACTTGAATGTGCTAAATCGTCTCCCAGACAAGTATTCTTAGTTTATTTATGTTCCAATATTGTCACGTAACTATGATACATTACCTCTAATATCTCTTACTCATAAAACAACTTTAAAAGGGCAAAAGAATTGTAACACACTACCGAGTAAGAAGAACTGACACAATTCACCCGAACGTCATACCAACTCACTATTCCCTGGTTCCTGTCACGAACGGAATCACAGACCGAGAAAATCCAATAACTTCTGGAAAAGCCACCAAATGTTTTTTCTATCTCACTTCACACAGAAGTTGGCCTATAAAAATAAACTACTCTATCTCCATTTGATTTTGAATCTTATGGTAAAGGCGTAAGTTGCAATTTGCTGCTGTAAGGGCAGGCGCCTGCCTGTCTCTGGCGTAAGATACTCTAGACGTCTAGGTCACTGGGAACTCGAATATCGACCTGGATACTGATAGTTACGTAATGGATATCCACCTTTATGTAACTGGGTTTCCATTTCAAATATGGGTTCCTTTATAAGTGTGAGCAATTACGTTTATACTTATTAAAATACATTGATATAAGTACTTACTTACATAGATTCTTATGGAAATTGGTCATTTTAATTGTGTTCATGTCAAGGAAATGTAAAAAACATGCAGTCAAAATCAAAAGTTATTTATTTAATTTATTCATTACTTATTGAACGTCAAAATTACTTATCACAGTTCCTGAAAACGTCCCACTCTACCACCTTTTTTACCACTTCCTAGTCCTTTAGCAGGGAAGATGAAGCGGCGGAACAAACTGCCCAGCAGTGAAGATAACTTTTGTGTATTGAAAATATTGTAAACTGAATGTATAGGTAACTAAATTGTTATCAAACAATGATCAAACAGCTCAATTAAAGAAACAAAACACGGACAATGTTTCTCAATGTTTTGACTTTTTCTTTTGTTTTCCTTTTTATAAACTAGTCTTTCAATTTTGTTTAGTTATTGCGATTAAAATGAAAAAGTATGCTGTTTTTTCTCATTCACAATGAGTTGCACCCAGTTTGCAGCAAAATGAATAAGTCTTGGGTTGCATAAAACTGGTCGCTCAGTTGGTCTGAGGTTCGACAACTTTATTATTAAAATAAACCTGACAATTTGCCTTTAGGATACAGAACTGAAATTAAAATATGTGATTCAGGTAAAGTAAACATTTAGATGAACCGTTTGAACCCGGAAATTTTACCTTATTTATACATTGTACAGGTACAGGTATACTTATCTGCGTGTACTTATTTGTACAACTTTGTTTTACTTGGTAACACTCGAATAACAAAATATTTTCTAATCTACTCAACCTAAACCTTACAAACAGAATTTCCCAGAAACAATAGAAAAAGGCATTAGCAAATCAAACACTTAGTCATAAACAAGATGTTTTGTAACAATATAGATGGAAATCCCAAAAGGTTGAGATCCGCTTGCTCAAAGCAAAGCATACAGCCTACACTTGGTACCGCAGTCTGCGCCGGATTACGTAGACGCGCGGTTGTGTTTACTCGTTCTTATTTTTTTTTATTGTCTCTCTAATGTCAAACATAACCGGTACATTTAAAAATCGAATGTTTAAATTCGAAGTAGGAAGGCAAGCGTAATTAGATTAAAGTTTCTATGAGGCTTCAGTCAACCCTAGATAGGTCACTTCACTAACAGGATTTTGTGTTATATCAGTGTGTTCGTATCAGTATTTACTGGGAATCAGTGCGAGTGGTGTGTTTTGTTCAGAAATTCACGTAAGGGTCGAAGAATATTTTTTAAATCAAGTGACTTTCTCAATTTTGGAGTTTTTGTGACCAAACTGAAGATGGGAGTGTGTATTACGAGCACTCTTGCTATGGATATCACCCGTAAGTACCCCCTCTTTATCTAAGAACAGAATTTATGTCAACATAGTTTGGTAGTGAACTGAAATTAGGCTTGCATCACAAATACATTGCACCAATAAAGCATTTCGCCGACTCGACTCTTTCGCTGCGAATTAGAACTCAATATCGTATGTGTTTGCAAATTGATATTATTTTCGCTAAGGTGCTAATAATATAACATGTTTGCAAGAAAAAAAATTGTCATCAAAAATACACGTAAACGTCATCGAGACCCCGTTTTGTGAACTTGGTAATATACTCGGACAACATTGCTGCCTTCAATTTTAGGTTCTTACACATAAGGAAATTTCGACGTCCATTGAAATTTTTATTACAACATTGAAACGCGTCTTGGAAATAAATGGAGCATTACCTACGCCTCGCCTCCAAGCATGGTTGAGTGTATAGAACGCTTTACAGTGGAACCAGTATAGCTTGATTTAATGGTACTCGTTATGGCCAGACTTTTTTTTCTAAGGCACGTCTCGCTTTGAACTTGACTTGTTAGTTCACGTGTTCTAAGTAGCAGCTACAATTATTTATTTAACGTTCTGTCCAGTTCTTAATGAATGACCTAGTTAAGGTAATGGTGTGCCGGCGGTTGACATCCTTTTAAATACTGGATGGAGAATCTGAATGCAAAAGTCTAACGATAAGTTTAATCATTATTGTCTAGTAAACGTTCATTTCATAAATAGTAATGATTTAATTAATTTTGTAACTAATTAAACTATGTAACTTTGTAAACCTACATCAGAAAGTAAGAGACGAAAAGACCTTGGATGCCGCAGGGAAGAGTTTTGGGGCCATATTTGTTACGTAACCACAGTCGTCTGAAAATGTGTATACAAGCTTATTTCAAGTTAATCAAAGCACAGTGGTTTACCGTATACAGTAATAAATCGATCGTTCTATATAGGGCAACTGTACATGAATCGTGATTCGTAACTGATTGATGTCATCACGACTCGAGATTAATCTGTAGCTTATAAGTACTAAACCTATTTTTTATTTTATCGAGTCATTGAGTACCTAACTCAGTGTGTTAACTTTGGCGCCTTTTTAAGACATTTGGCAGTCATTATAGATACAATGTAGTTGTTTTTGTTTTGATTAAATTCCTTAGATTACATGCGCCAATAAGTTAGCTATATGAGCAAAAGAAGAGAATGTTCTTAAGTAAAATAGTTTCCTCTTATTGAATGAACACTTGTATCTTATCTGTCATCCTCACATGAACTCTCAAATCTTTGTTATCAACTTGTGATGAGTAAACGTGTAGTATTGTTATGTAAGAGGTTCTTTATGTCGTAAGTGTGTTTATGTCGTTACCATAATTCGTTGTCAGTTAACCTTTCTGCTGTTGTTGGTATAATCGATTTTTCATTAACATCTTCATTATATTATCCAGTTCAGCTTTGGCTTTGTATCACATATAGAATCGCAGGAACTGGCCTCTCCCCGTTTGTGCCGTGCTTTCCTGTTCCATGCTAGTCATGTGGCTGGTCATAGCAACTAATAACTTCTACATCTCTTGCGTCATGTCTTTCATCTTCTTCTGTTACAATTATTATTATTATTTCCACATTCGTTCTGCTACATTCTCTAGCCAATATAATTATATTTACGTTTTATCACCAACACAGTTCTATTAGTCACAGTGTGTTTTTCATTATTCATTTTTATAAGTTTGACTTGTCAAAGATTATTTTTAAACGCTTGAAAATCAACTGGTCTCGGGTCATTTCGTTCGCGTCTAATGTTCAGTTTCATCAGAAAAGTGAGATCAATCGTTTCGTCAAACTTTCCTTAGTCAACTGGAGTGTTTCACTTTGTTTCACCTGCGGTTATCAATGACCACATTTTTCATTTATTTTGATTTGGAAATCAATGCTTATCGAGAATTAATAAAAGTAATTGATGAAGGGAAATCGATAGGAAATTAAATTAAGGAATCGTTTCCTCTTTACGATTAGTTTTTTGAAACTGTATTGCTTGGTTTGTGGAGATCGTTTGACAGTTACTCACGAGTATAGAACTGACATTAACGACTTCGACTTGATTTTCGTAGGTCAACTGCTCTCACCACGAAAAACTAAAAATAATTCAAATTACTTTTGGTTTTAAAGCGCTTGCTTCTTTGCTACTTGTTTCATCGAAAGAGAGTCCTCCGTGCCGGTTTTCTATTAAATTTCATAATAAACAGTCAAATTAATTACCCACTCTTCCGTAGCTAAAAGACGTAAAAGGGCCGCTTGGTCGGAAAATTTAAATTAAAGACGCAGTTCTTTATAAAGTTTTAATAGCGCCACAAATCAAGTTAATAGTTTTGTTAATTTAAAAGTCACGTAAAGTTATTAAAAATAAATATGAATTAAAACTTTAACTACATGTTTGGAATGCTTAATTATTCATGTAATGTCTATGGCTGTACCAATTCTTAACAAATAAGCTATGTATGTCTCTACAAACGTAGACTGCCAAAATCGTCTCTGGACCACGATGTTACTTAAAATGTTAGTGATTATTGATTTATCCATAATTTATTTATGTAAAACAAGTAGGAAGAACTTGATAAAAGGCCATCTGGATTTGTTAGACTGGATATTGGGTCTTCGCTTTTATAAATGAACATCACCATCATGATCCATCATCATCATGATGCCATTAGATATCCCAATTTATTTGGGGTCAACGCAGCTTGTGATCTTCTTCTTCACATCTCTAGCAGCCGTCATCTCCAAAGTCACTCCCATTCTAGCCAAAAATAATCCTTCACACAATCACTCATTAGTAGAACAAAAAATCTCTGATGAATGCTTGCAGTTACACAAACTCAGCAGTTGAG
This sequence comes from Brachylomia viminalis, assembly GCA_937001585.2. Taxonomy (NCBI): domain Eukaryota; kingdom Metazoa; phylum Arthropoda; class Insecta; order Lepidoptera; family Noctuidae; genus Brachylomia; species Brachylomia viminalis. The sequence goes on from OW443301.2 coordinate 4,702,597, forward strand.
AAAAATATTCACTCCTCAATTATCCATAGTCTACTCAAGAAACTCGGTTACAGCAGGCAAAGGGTCATAAAAGTAATGGTTTCTTTCTTAATGGTAGACCACAGCTATTGATTTATTCATCGTACTGATGTAACCTCTGTCGATGAACCAAGAACAATACAGGGTTGTCACGTACCTGTTTCTGGTGTTCCAAAAAGTTTAAGGAACTGTGCAAAGTGTCATACGTTTAGCATTGTGTAATGATTTCTTTGACTTATTTAAATGTACTAGCTTGTGTATGGATACTTGCTCAAATATATGCCATTATTGGTGCAATGACCGTCTCGTTAGTCTAGGCTGTACGTTGTTTTATTATCTATTCTGAAGTCTAGTGGTGGCAAGCAATACTGTGAATCTTGGATTGGTTTCCTGGGACAGTAATATTGAATTTCTCAGTAGCAATAAGGAGGAGTCTGGATTTGTGCTCGGTAAATTACTTTCCCCTTATTACTTATAAGGCGCTTAAATAACTGGCAAAATGTGACCGTTACTGGTCCATAGCTTCAGTTCATTCCACCTTTACCTGCAGTAAATTGACGACCAAAGTGTTATGGGAGTCATTCACTGATAACCCTAGAACAATAGTACAGACAGACACCTAACATAATGTCGTGTGACCAATTTTGTGCATCATGCAATAATCGTAATTATCTGTAATTTATACCGGAATCGATTGGTCAATCGATATTTATATAATTGATACTAGTAGTCCTACATTCACCGGCTGACCGATTTATGTTATAGGAGAAAAAAACTTGTCTAGATACCTTTCCCTCAAGTGATGTTACATAAGTGTATTTGGACTTGTAATGCACTGTAAAGACTGTGATGATATGTTAATGTGATGACTGTCTCTTTGTTGGTCAAGTTTGCGACCAAACGCGATTGCTAAGCACGAGGTCTTGGGCTCGGAGCCCAGTTCGGTTTTTCCTTTAGGAATTTCTTCGCTCCTTTACAAAAAATCCCTTATGCTTACTTATGGAATAGGCTCGCCCTCTGTCAACTCAAAACAGAACAGGCGAAATGATGATGTGTTCTTAGCACCTCTGTCTATTTCTCAGTAGCCCGTAGTCTAGATTTGTGCCAGATCTATGTTAATAGACTCGCCCTCTGTTCATTCAAAACAGAAATGGCGAAATGTGGATGTGCTCCTAGCACCTCTGTGTCCCCTTCCCGAGAAAACAAACTTGGTGTTATGTTATAATAATATTTGTCGTCTATTTATTGACTGATGTAGTGTGTTTAGTCAATATTTGTATGAAGAATGAGGCAGATATTTACAGTGTCAATATTGATGTAGTTTGTGGCAGATCGTAAAGCGCATAGATTTTTGTCTAGGTGAGAATTTTGTGAGTTTTACCAGCGTCCTCGTGTAATCTTTCACGAGTTGTGGACGTTAAAGTTCTTGGATATGCTTGGAATTATGGAAGTCTGGACATCTTCTAGTTGTTCGCTAAAGATTTGGAAAAAGACTACTACCTAGTCTGATGATGTTACTGAACTTATTAATTAAGGTACATCTACATCTGTCACTTATTTAAAACATGAGAAAACAATGCATTCAGTTGTCATTTACAAACTCTTTCCTTTACTAATTCAAATACAACGCTAACTAACGAATGTTAACGTCATCACGTGTCCAGAAAGGAATTTTACTAAAATCAAAATTTATGAGGAAATGAATGCTGCGTGTGCGCATGCAACTGCCATTAATGCAATTATGATGATAACTGGTTGTTCTTCAAAATACGTGTTTTATACCCCGTATTAATATCTACCTGTATCAATCATCTGTTTGAGGAAATTGGTAAAAGCCTTGCCTTCATGCCGTCAACAAGAATGACGATGGTGTTTTCCGAAGGTCCTGTACCTGTTTCTGTATCTTGGGAAGGTTGATGTGATCTATTGAGGGCACGCAAAAGTAGAGCAAGCTGTTGGCACATTATCTTGTAAGGCATTTGTAACTTTAACTTCTTAATCTAAAAACCACCAAAACCACAAAGAGAAAAAACATTGAAGTAGTGCGTCCAATGTTATTCTTTTCTTTAGAGACCAACACCCAAAAACTAATCTCCCATCAGCAATCTAAATACAAAGCACCCACTTGTCTAAATTCGCGTTTGACCTTGAAATCACGCACGAAGATCTGGCCTAATCATACGGAAAGTAACGAGGATAGCCGATTCAGTTTTTGCAACTTCGGCCAGCTTCGGACAGCTACGGACCTACTACATGACAGCTTAGCCGACTTTTTTGTTGTTGTTGTAATGGGTCGTGACCGCAGTCTGCCTTTCCCGCGTCTTCTTACGAAACTAGACAGACAGATGCATTTTAGAGGCCCATTTGATAGATTGCGAACGTGTGATTGTATGGAAACAAGTCACGGGGCACATAAGATGTAGTTTTTGCAATACCTAATAAGATCGCGAAGGATATTTCCTTGTGTGCAGCCTTTATTTCTTCTGCTTTCCTTGCTATTATTTTCTTAAGTTAATTGGTTCGTACTGATAAATCTAGTAAGAGCAGACAGGTCGTAAATAATATTGTAATTCTGATTGTTTTTACTATTTGTAGGTACAAATACAAAATGGTCAGGTAATTGAACCTTCTGTTGCGAAACATTTGGCAAAAACATAAGAATAGTTTATTGCTTAAAATTATGTTTTATTCACATTTCAATACATACAGCCTTGAAACCGCCAATTCTGCATCATTTTGAAGCCAATTGTGTAAATAGTAAAATATAATATGTTTCGCCTTCAAGTCTTGGTTTGAAGAATCCAACGAAAAAAAAAAATTTAAATAAATGTATGTAAATGTTGTATGAATATAAATATTGTATGAGGCAGCAAAAAACCAGGCTATACGCTAATTATTCTACAGAAATAAAGCCAGGACATTTTGAAGTAACGGCAGACAATACAAGTTACAAACGGTATTTGGATGGACATATTTTATCTAGGTTTTTACGCATTTCGAATCTTTTGTCCATTTTAAAGGAAAGCAAGGAAAATATTATGTAAATGAAAATACAACAGTCACAATCACACATAACAAAGATAATGCGTGACTAAAATAAATAAATGAACACAGTGCCGACATTCATAATTTTTTTTTTTCTTTTTTAAAAACGTTGCCCCACACTAGGAATTTCTCCTGTATCGTGGGTGCGTTTACAAACATTTAAACTCACATACACAAACAGCCAGACCCGGAACAACTACTTGCAGGTCATACAAATATTTGTTCCGTGCGGGGATCGAACCCACGACACGTAACGCAGCAGTCAATCGCTTAACCACTGCGCCAACCGTGTCGTCAATAATTATAGTAGTGCACTGCGAGTATGTATACAAATTAATGTAACACATTTTAAAAGAGTAACGGTGGAGTTTCTTGCCCATTCTTCTCCATACGAAACTACCTTTTGGATGGGGTGACTAGAATCAATTCTTTTTTAATGTAAATGTTGACGTTCAAAAGTGCCTATTTGAAATAAATGCTTTTACTTTGACTTTGACACTAAAGATGTGCAGCATCGATTACTAAAATCGCACAACATAACGATATCTTGGCAAAACATAATCTTTTTGATGAAAAAATTGTGAAAAACCTGGGGATTAAAACTTCCCACTAGTATTTCTTGGACTTTGTAAATATATCAAGATAGACGTAAAGTAAGAAATGTCGCTAAGCCGCGTATTACAAAAGTTTTGAAGGTCGGAAAAGAATGCGCCGATATTGAACTATCACAGACAAGATTGATGATTCCCTAGCGTGATTTTCAACTTACTAATGATTGTAGAAACGCGAATAGATGGCCAAGTTATGAAACTAGTGTATTATATTATCAGGGTTGTTGCTGAGGTCTTAAAGAACAGAAAGTTTCGGGTCAAGGAGAGAAGTCTTGGAATTCTGCCAACCGCAGTGATTGGGAAGCACGGTGTTAACTCGGAAGATAAAATAAGTTGCTACTCGTAATTGTATAGTTTTTCTTCTTGTGGAGACCGTTACTTACGAAAAGTTACGGCTGCAGCTGTAATTCCCTGATTTCATGAAGAATTACTTATCTTTTGTTGCCACTCTGTTTTCGTTAATTCCTTGTTAACCAGCCTAAATTGTCTCGGTAATCCACCATGTTCTCTGCAACGGGTATTACGTTAACGCAAAGATTTTCCCTCAGATTAAATTATTGTAGAAGCAAAAAGTATCTTTCTTTGTTTGCATAATTGAGTTGTTACCAAAGACGTAGGAACGCAATTTGCTCGAGATCCAAATTAAGTTTCCAGTTGCGCCATGATTTCGTTCCTAAGTTGGTGTTAATTTTTGTGATTAACTTTTATTTTGGTGCTGCTAAGTGGTTCTGTTACTTGTCCGTTCGTTAATTTGGTTTAGTTTGGAGCAATTGCATTAACAGACGTAACAATTACGAATGGATTGTAAAAAGAACCAAGAAAGTGGAAATTGTTAATGGGACATAACTACTATCGATGTTCTGAATAAAGTATTTATCAGTTACAGTAAAACCAAGAACCTCTACCACGGCCACAAATTCCATAAAAAAAAATATTAACTGGTTTGCTTGACACGATTTTAATGACCCTGTCAAGCGCACTCCCTGATTAAATAGCTCCATTGTGATATTGATTGCATTCGTTTACGTCACAACCATTTTCTGTTAGCGGCATCTAACCTATTTAGATAGCAAAAGCTTTATTCTATCAATATCAATTGAATCGTTAATTGACATGACTTCCGTACGTTTCTAGAAAAGATTGAAACCCTCGATAGATTTTTTTATTCTTCTTGTTCTGCTTTATTCATCGTCACCATCGTCATTCAGCCGAAACATGTCCACTGGCCACATGCCTCCGCCACTCATCGCCAGATCAACCGATCCTGTGTTTCTCGTAGGTATGCATATTCTGCTTGGATAAAGAAACTTTTTCTGGCTTGCTCGGATTGCACACATTGCAAAATAGCCTGCTATTATTCATTTGACATTGTTTTGCCTATTGCTCTTACGATGCCATTATTCGATACGACATGATACTCATTTATTACTCATTTGTCTTTATTCTAATTTATTATTGTTTAGATATTGATACAACATAGCATTGTGTTGGATAATAGTTACAAAAACTATAACGCATTGTTTAGTTTATTGATGTATTAATGCACTATTATGATACAATTCAAAGGACGCAGACAATACAATTCAATGAATTCTACATCTGTTTGAGGCTGGCTCAGCTGGCTGTGTAAAGCTCGGTGATACTCTTGAAGTCTCATCCAAGAATTGCAACAAGGTCGTAGGTATGTTCGGTTTACGATTGGCGCATGATATGTTTTGTGAATGTCCCCAATTGATTAAATAATTGCTCCTAGTATTTTCCATATTTTTGGTTCTTCGCCTTCCGCTTACAGTCTGTACTTTCTTCAAGTCGTTGATCCATTTGCCTGGGAGACGTCTATAATTTTTTGGTTTTTGGATAGTGATAAGAAAAAGTATCTTTCGTCACGAATAATAAAGACATTCCCAAGTTCCGCATTTAACGGAATAAAGTGTAACAGTAACAGTTTAGCACATTTTTGTGCGCCAGCGCATCTGACCGTTATTCCTCTCACAATCGGGTGGCATTGCGTCATTCTAACGTTACCTCTTGGTTGGCTTTGATCAGTTTTCGGTATTTTCGAAGTTAATCGAAGAATGTATTGAGTTTTGTTGATTTAAGGTCTTGTGCAAGCTAAGAGTCATTCAATTAATACTCGTATCTATACTTGATTGAAAAGTCTAGTTTGAAGTGAATGAAAATAACACTTAGTTCAAGACCATATTGCGAAATTCTGTTTCCGCAAAATGCTGTTTTCCTGAAACCAATTAAATTAGACTGCTCTCTCAGTATTGACATATTGGACATGGTAAAAGCTTTTTGAAGCGTTCATAATAATAATTGAAGGAAGATAAAGAAACCGACGGCTTTTTGTTAGTAGTTTATGTGTGGCGATTTTGAGTCGATGTCATATCCATTTGACTTATCGTTTCTGATATCCATAGCAATCACCTAAGTTAATTAATGCTAAAGAAGAAGCATCTTGATGAAACATTAAGATAAGCAACTGAGTAAGTAAAGTGAATAAATAACTCAAGTTTCAAATAAATGAAATCTCCGTCTGGAATCCCAGTATTTAGACACATTGTTAGCTTAAGATTAGCGAATTGATTGCGAATGAAATTAACTTGGTTATCACGTCATATCGCGTGCTTGTGAAGATAATAGTTTAATAACCGGCCGGTTTTCTATTATGTGATTATGAGGTTTCTAGTGAATTGTATTCTGAATCGTTATCTACGTATTCAAGCTTGTTATTTTTTGCGAGGTCAGCAGCATTCAGGCTAGCTATATTGTTTTTGTTTGCAGTTACATCCGTAGTGTCTGTTTGTTTAGGTTTCTGTAGGATGTATGACAGATATTTTACAGAAATTGTTCATTTCATCTTGAAATAATCTTTACAGAATAGCCCTATTGCTCAATAAATCGTGATATAACGGCAACAGTGACGTGCGAACGCACGGAGCTATTATCTGATGATTTTAACATTGTCACGATTTTGTTCCGTCACTTGTAAGCTGTAATGTTTATTTCGTGACGATAGATTGGCAGATGCTCAGTTACCTTCATAGCAGCCTTGCTGGGTTGAAATGAGTAAGTTCTACACAAATATCTAAGCCGCAACTCTTATTGATCCATAAACCACTTTGGCCCAGTGTCCTTTATTCTCATTGGTGAACAATGGTTCTGCATGAGCCTTCAAGATCGCTGTGCAATTAAAAACTCTTGACTTTGAGGGATTGCCTTAATCACCACCACACTTGGCAGACAAATAAGTCATTGTGGAATGTCGATTGCATTGTCCGAACATGGGAAATTCCTTGCCTAAATTATAGTGACCACTTTCTTCTAAAATCGTTGATTTAGCTTGAACAATCTAAAATGGTAGAAAGTGTGGTAATTGCTACCAACTAGAACACTCAAATAAAATGTATAAATGTTTGTGTGTCATCGTGATCATGGCATGCGCAGGAAACGCTTTTTGATATCAAATATGCGGACTTTAATTCATGTAGGTGTTTGGGATTATTGTTGCTAAGTAATATTGATAAAGTTGCAGTTTTCAGTAGGTTTAGTTACTTTGATAAAACTTTACATAAAGTAAATTGGGTAATCTGGATCAAATAGTCTTTATTGTCACATCTGCATCAATACTCTTTTTTTTTTTGTTTAGGACGAAACCTTTGTCGTGTAGTGGGACCATTATTATCAGACAGGCGTTAAATAAAATGGTAACAGTCATTCATCTCGGCATGCTCTAAGTCGGCATCCCACCTACTAGCTATATACGAGTACAACCTTTTTCTTTAATAAACCGTAGATGTTATCTACGATTTATTTATCACCAACTTACTTTCTAATGTGCTTACTTCTTCGTTTATTCTTCTTAGTTTCGTTGTATTTCAATACCTACATAATAACATTATAAATGTTAAGAAATATCAGCAAATATCCTGTAAATTACTGCACCAGGCACAGTCATACAAAAAACTTGTATTCAAAAGCTCTATTTATTAAATACAGTCAAAACTCTATATGGTATGAATGCCATTCCTAGGCTAACCTGTCCAAAAAACATTTAACTTCCAACTTTATTGCCTACTCGTACAGTGTAAATTGTAATGACAAATTAATGGTCACGATTGGCAAGATTGGTCAGTAAATGCCAGGCTTCACAAGGCCGCCGCCACCGCTCTCACGGAAATGATAATAATTATAAATGTTACAGTAAGTTTATTAAGTCAGTCATATTGTGAAAGGGCTTACTTGCGTTATGTTGATGTAGACACAATCTTAGGAAACTCTATTGTTAGAAGAAGTAGTTTGTTTGTACGTTGTATTATGTAGGAATATATAGATTGGAAGACAGAGGAAGAGAGACGTCTTGCCGAGTCCAATCCACGTCAAAGGGTCGCTGCTCGAAGTATGTCTACCTAGGGCAAGTCATGCAGCTTGGTAGACGTAACAAGGAGAAAGAAGCTGACAGAAGGATCCAGTTGGGCTGGGCAGCGTTTGGGAAACTTCATCAAGTCTTCTCGTCACATATCCCGAAATGTTTGAAGACTAAGGTTTTCAACCAGTGTTTCGTGCCCATTATGACATACGGTGCCAACGTCGACACTGAGTCGGGCTGGTCCTCGAATTCAAGGTCGCTCAGCGCGCTATGGAACGGGCCATGCTCGGAGTTTCTGTGAAGGATAAAATCAGAAATTAAATTTTCCGGAAAAGAACCGGAGTTACCGACATAGCTGGCAGAGTAAGCAAACTGAAGTGGCAGTGGGCTGGCCATGTTTGTCGAAGGACCGATAGTCGGTGCAGCAGACAAGTCCTGGAGTGGAGACCGCGTATGGGCAAGCGTAGCGCGGGACGCTCCCCAGCTTGCATGGACCGAACGACCTTAAGAAAGTGGCTGGGACAGACTGCATGCGGAAGGCGGAGGACAGGGTGTTGTGACACAGCCTGGGAGAGGCCTATGTCCAGCAGTGGACTGCGATAGGCTGATTTGAGATAAATTGTATTTTAATGAGAATTTAATGCGATCTTAATTTTTTTTTTCTCGACATTATTTGTAGAGGTCAATATTTTGATTTACGTTTAGGTTAATGAATGTTTCGTAGAAATTACCTAGATTGCTACGACAAATAAAAATGCTAGGATTTAAATTCAAACTATGTTATGCTATTTCATTTGAATAAAAAATTACGATAAACCTAATCTAAATGGTTAAACAAATTAACATAAATTAATGAAATTAGCCATTTCGAAATGATGCTAGCGACGCACTCGACCAGTGACATGAAAAATATTATATTTAAAGATTGAAAAGGTCTTCATACTTATAATAGTAACAAATCAGTGTGTAACTTAGTAATAAAAAATAAACTACAGTCTGGCATTTCATACGTTCTAGTGTTTTGTATCATACATTTTATTTTTAAAAGCTAAGGACAACATGTCTTCCTAGCCTTTTCCCAACAGGGTCAGCTACCAGTCTAACCGGATGCAGCTGAATACCAGTATTTTACATGAAACGACTGCTTATCTGACCTCCACAACCCAGTCATTGAGTAACACGATACCTCCTGGTAAAACTTTTTGTGCTTCTGTCTGTAACGACTGTCAAGGATCTACGAATGACAGACGGGACCGATCCGAGGCACGAAGGGGTCTCGACATGTAATAGATGGTCACCCATCCACGATACGCCCGTGGAAAGCGTAGCTTAACCCCCGATCGGCCCGCGCGGCTGTTAAAGGTCACGAAGCCCCCGAGGACAAATCGATGGCCTAGAAGACAAATGTGCTAACTACAAAATTTTGATAAAATTACATTTTAATGCCAAATGTATTAAATGAGCATGCTCTACCGATCGCACTTATCCAAATGACATAATTCCGTCTCTTTCTGTCTAAACTGTATTTGTACATTCATAGTAAGTGATGTCATTTTATAGTATCTAGAAGTTATGAATCATTAAAAAGTCCTCCTGAAAAATTGGTAGGTCTGTAATTAGCATGTTGGTCTTCTAGACCATCGAAATGTCTGCGAGAATATAAAGCCCCAGTTTCCAAGTATCAAAGACTCAAAGGCTCTTTATAATGTTATCAACTAAACTTTATAATGTTACTAAACTAAACAAAGTACTTAGGTACTGTAGAAAGCTTCATGCATCTAAATGTCAAGTGCATAATTACATTCTTGAAGCTAGCGTACATTATGTGTCAGAAAATGCGAACCAACGTGTGTTATTTTGACCCATGTTATGCCATGTGCCCTTTAGACTAGGCTTTGGTAATCTTCAGTTCAGATCTTCGTAAAATATTGGTTGCATAGGTAGTTAGTACAATACTCAGAATATGGGTACCTAATGTTCAAATTGATGGGACTCTTACCTCCTCTCTGTGATCGAGTGTACTTCTTACATAAATTTCTAGTTTTCGCGATTATGTAGACGATTACTGGCCAAAAACCCTGAAAGTAGGTATTATTCCCCAAAATAATACCGTTTTTTACACCAGCAGTTGTTTTTAAAAGAATCCGGAAGACGTTTATGGAAGTTACCTGCGTAAGATCATCTTTCCTTCCGAGATCATTAAATCAGATTAATACTGTTACCAGGTAGGTAAGTACTAAGAATGTAGATGACAATTTTCTTCATACTCTGAAGTCTAAACACAAAGGAGAGGTCGCATACCATTTTGCAATTACTCAGGTACATTACCTTTTTCTTGTGTAATCAAATGTACCAACCTACCTGCTCGTAACTTAGTCTTCCGCATAGATATAAAGAGATTTTCCCATAAAACTAAGACATCATTGAGAATGAAACAATGCGTTCGCTTATTTACCTACATAACCTGGTTATTTAATTAATTATAATTTGTTGTTACAATGTGTCTTTGTAATTTCAATAGATCGTTGATATAAATTGGAGGAAAATTAAACTAGAACTAGTTAATTAAGTTTTGTAACATTTGACTTTTGGCACAAACTTCCGAGACTTAAGTGTGAATGACTTGATCGAATTTAAAATGGCAAAGTTCGTTTCTCAAAAAGTACCTATAAAAGTGTAGTAGGATCATAATTTTGTTAATTTTTTCGCTAAGCGAGTCTATCTATTGCAATGTTTTAATTACAATCATTTCCATTACGGAAATTCTCTTGCGTCTGCTTTTAAATACAGAGAAATGTTAATATATCACATTTTTCTGCCACAAAAATCCGCAGCGGGGCTAGCACGGCCTCAGTGATAGGCTTGAGTTACGCATTTTATTACGGTTTCTACTCCTAAGCTGTGATAAAAATGTGTGACTCAAGCCTATCACAGAAGGCCGTGCTCGCCCCGCAGCACTAGTTTGAATCATATAGGTACTTACTATACTTTGTCCCAGTCTTTTCTTTATTATGAATTTTGTGACAAAGACAAGAGAGGCGAGAGACAATAAAATCACTAATGATCTGCCAAAAAATATGATGCACGAAATTGTAAACACGGAACAAAAGCAATGGCCACATAAACTTGTTTTGAAATTCTCGATGCGTCAATCGACCCGACCCTGATCTCAGAAAGCAGACACATTGCGACCTATCTAGGTCACCAAAATCAATGTATTCATTATTCTAAAACAAGTTTTTTGCTGATGTAATCAGTATGATGATCGATGCTTGTCTGTCTGTCTGGTCTCTTCCTTAAGTTTATCAAGAATAACTGTTCCTTGCAGCAACATAATTAATATTCAAACAGGTTTCTTAGAACCCGAATTTATTATATTTCTAAATACAGCTTGCGTTAAAATCACTTAGCTATCATATTTTGTGTACCGGTTACATTTAATTATGATAATGTATTTGAAATTTGAATTAGACCACGTTCGCAGGGACGTAAAAATATCGCGGCGGGATTTATCGCGCACTGGATTTTCAACTCTCGGTGTTGAACCGAGCATTGAGAATCCAACAGGGTGCATCCCAGCGCGTCGAAAAAACACACTGTTGAATTTTCAACTCTCGGCGCTGAGCGGTGCGTTGAAGATCCAGTGCGCGAAAAATTCCGCCGCGATATTTTTACGTCCGTGCGAACGTGGACTTAGTAATTTTTGCATAGAATGTACGTTTATGATACTGACCTATTAATTTATTAAAGGTCAGGTCAGTTATCTGTATTAAGTAATATTATTATAGGGGAAATGGAGCACTTAATACCTACCTACTCGACCCAAATGTAAGTATGATTACGATGTTGGTCCTATCGAGAAAGTTGATCAATTTGATGGTCTGTACCACCCCCTAAACACACCTCTCTGATACATGTTGTATATCATATTACCTATGATTTTTCTTATTTTCATGTATAATGATGCAGTTTAAGATTAGTCCAAACTTGACTACCTAACTCTTCTCCTGTGGTTAAAATCAATTTTGACTGTAGTATCACTCAAGGAGTAAAAACCGATTTCATTCGCAGGATAAGAGGCTCAAGTGGTTGAATCCGCTCTAAGAGTTATTCTCAGGAATCTTCTCTAATTATAATAATTACGTTCATGGTCTCAGGTATCATCAAAAAAAAAAAAAAAAAGGTATCATCAGCGCCCACAATTTCCCTGCTTCCCCGAATTTGTAAAAAAAAAGGCCATGTGCGAGTCGGACTTGCACACGAAGGGTTCCCTACCAACGTAGGTACAATATTTAACACTACATATTTGGAAAAAACACGTTTCTTGTATGGGGACCCCTTTTAATTTTTAACTTAATGTATTATTATAATTTGTTGCTATAGCGGTCATAGTACTAGTCATACACACTCTGTGAAATGTTCAAGTTACTACCTATTACGGTTCAAAAGATACAGGCCCTGTGACAGACGACGGAGCCTTAGTAATAGGGTTCCGTTTCCGACAGACGGAACCCTTACTAGGTATTGTTCCTTGTTTTCTCGATACAATGAACACAAAAAAAAATAACTCTATTAGAAACCAAATAAGCGTGGGTAGGGTGCAAAGGCGGCTTGAGACAACTTGTAAATTGAAAAATCAAGTTGTTGTTGTACAGAACAACTTAGAATACTAAACAACGCTGTGGGTGTAAATAAGTAGTACAAAATATCGAGAGTCAGCCATTAATATTATGTCTATTTAAAATAACTGTATTATTAGCGGTACTGGGCTGGGCTGAATACTGTTTCCTGCGCAAGTACCTACTAAAATAGAAAGGTAGGTAGCTAGTTAATTTCCCTTATCCCAATTTATTTCGTCGTGTAAATATGTATGTTGAAGGTATCCAAGTTTCATTAATATCTTTGGCGAGCTAAACGCGAAAATTAATTGCAACGCAACGCGGAAATTAATATCCGGTTACTCGATTAAAGGTAGAAAATTCAATCTCGTGTCGGTAGAGCTTAAAGTACATAGTGTGGCATGGTATTTCCATTACGAGCCATACTACCAACTTAGGTGCTGTTAAGGACTATTTTTCCACATTGTGTTGCATGCAGTACCTAAATCAAAACAGCAATTATATAATTGTATAATAATAATAATACAATTGTACCACTAAATAGAGTATCACATTTTAGGTACCTTGGCCACATATTAAATGAGGACTTAAATGATGATAGTGACATAGAAAGGGAGCGAAGAGCGTTGTCAATCCGATGTAATATGCTGGCCCGTAGGTTTGCACGATGTACTAGAGAAGTGAAACTCACTCTTTTCAAGGCGTTTTGCCAGTCGTTTTACACGTGCAGCCTGTGGGTTAGACATACGCAGAGGGCCTACAACGTTCTTCGCGTACAGTATCACAACGCTTTTAGGGTGCTGTTGGGGCTCCCGCGGTTCTGTAGCGCATCGGGCATGTTTGCTGAAGCAGATACAGATAGCTTTCAAGCTATTATGCGAAAAAGAACAGCATCCCTGATGCGAAGGATTCGGGGGAGCACCAACAGCATTCTAAAGGTGATAGTGAATAAGCCTGATTGCCCGTTCCTGGGGCACTGGACCCGTATGCACAGCTGCAGGTCTGGTGCAGCGGGAAGCGGTCATAATTATAGGTTTTTGAACTAGTTGTGTTTTTGTTTCTGTTTTGTTTTGTTATATTTATTTTCATTAGAAATGTTACTAACATAGTTTTATAAGGATTACTAACAACAATATGAATCACGTGTGTTCGATTTAAATAAATAAATAAATAAATATCCCAACTTAGTTGGAGTCGACACAACATATCTTTTTCTTTCATACTTTAATTGTTGTCGTCATCTCGGTAGTCACCCCCTTACTAGATATACCACCTTTCACACAGTCCAGCCATCGTTTCTATCCTCTGCCCCTAATCAAGACATTCAATCCATGTACATTTATATTCAAAACATTCCTCACTCACCGTATGACACGCCGAATTCCATACAACTTTTCAGTCACCGGCTGTTGTTGAAATGAGTATATAAGTATACTCATTTCAACAACAATAGAAAGTAGGTACACGAAAACGTTTTCCAGAAAACCCTGTTGAAGGTCGAGAGAAAAGGTAGGAGTTCTTTTGATAGAAGAGCAGAAAATTAAAGTAAAGGGTTACAGGCTAACAACGTGTTTTCTTGTAAACCGAACCCTTTCCCTAATAAAAAGGGTAACACGTGTTATCCTCCCGGGATAATGCGACCTTCTAACCTTTAAAGTATGTACTGTAACACCCACGCAAATATCTTGATTTAAACTTGAACTTCTCAAGAGCTGCGATCGAATGTACGTGGGTTTTAATCGCCTGAAATAATATGAAAGTTATACAACACACTATACTATTACTGTTTACACTGTACTAGTTATAATTATACAATATAATTAATTTATCAAAATATGATCTTTATAGCAGTGGTGGCCCAGTGGTAACGGCCGCGACTTACGAGTTGTAGGCCGTAGGTTCGAACCCCGACAGGCGCTTTACTTTGTGTAAATTATTTCATCACCACTGCTCCGTGCCTCGGAAAGCACGTTAAGCCGTTGGTCCCGGCTGTCATTCGTGGATCTTTGAGAGTCGTTACGGGTCGTCAGAAGCCCGAAAGTCTGACAACCAGTCTTACCAAGGGGTATTGTATTACCCAGTAACTGGGTTGTGGAGGTCAGATAGGCAGTCGCTCCATGTAAAATACTGGTATTCAGCTGCATCCGGTTAGACTGGAAGCCGACCCCAACATACCTAGTTGGGAAAAGGCTAGGCAGATGATGATGATCTTTATAGCGGCTGTCATATGTGATGCGGAGGAATGAGGAAAATGTCGTCAGGAAAGTTTTGAGTATGAATGTGGGTGGCTATATGAGTAGGGGAATACCAGACCAAAGACGCGGTGGATGGACTTTGTGAAAGATGATATGACTATATAGGGGTTCATGGTGTGGACATGTGATGCGGAGGAATGAGGAAAATGTCGTCAGGAAAGTTTTGAGTATGAATGTGGGTGACTATATGAGTAGGGGAATACCAGACCAAAGACGCGGTGGATGGACTTTGTGAAAGATGATATGACTATATAGGGGTTCATGGTGTGGACATGTGATGCGGAGGAATGAGGAAAATGTCGTCAGGAAAGTTTTGAGTATGAATGTGGGTGACTATATGAGTAGGGGAATACCAGACCAAAGACGCGGTGGATGGACTTTGTGAAAGATGATATGACTATATAGGGGTTCATGGTGTGGACATGTGATGCGGAGGAATGAGGAAAATGTCGTCAGGAAAGTTTTGAGTATGAATGTGGGTGGCTATATGAGTAGGGGAAGACTACACCAAAGACACGATTTATGGACTGTGTGAAAGATGATATGACTATAAAGGGGTGACTATCGAAGGAAAGGTATGTGGTGCCGACCATACATTTATTGACCTATGGGCAGGAGAATGAGGGTTAGAGAATTTGACAGCGCGGTTGGCGCAGTGGTTAAGCGATTGACTGCTGCGCGGCGAGTCGCGGGTTCGTTAACCGCACGGAACAAATTTTTGTGTATGTGAGTTTTAAATGTTTGTAAACGCACCCACAATACAGGAGAAATTCCTAGTGTGGGGAAATGTTAAAAAAAAAAGATGATGACGCTCTAGATATAGGTACAATTTTTGATACATAGAATGATTTAGGGCTGATTTTTCAATAGTCAGATAACTTTTATCTGAAGAATAAATGTGACAGTTTGACATATTTTCTATACAAAAGCTGTCAAACCGCAATATTTATTCCTCAGATAAAAGATATCTGACTATTGAAAAATCGGCCCTTAAGTAGGTACCTTTAGTCAACTTCGTAATTGCTTTATAACCCTAAGGTCGTATGTCACTTGCACTTTATAAAACGTCAAGGTCTGCTTTTTTGCTTTTAGACCAATTTGACAGAACGTTTTAAACTTATACTGCGGTTTTATAGAAGAGCGGTGCCGATACAGCAGCCGCAGTGAGAGCCGTCATGGAAGTGATGGCATCGGAGTTTGTTTATACGGTCTCTATGGAAATACACCAAATTATTTCCGTAAATAACGTTTCAGTGAAGTCATTCGACGGTAAATTGCGGACGCTATGTGGCGGCCACCGCAGTCTTGGGAAACCCTAGCTTTAGTACAGTTTCAATTGACTGGGAGATTATATGAAAAGTGATAAAACAATTACGATTTCGACTATACTACATTATATTCCTATAAAGGTTAAACCTACACGTGGTTTGTGAAAACATTAATTTTCGTTTGAAACTCACGTTTAATGAAATGCTGCAGGAAATTCAAAGGTCATCTCCGAAAATAGCCATTTAATTAAACACCCACTTTAGCTTGCAGCTTTCAATTTCATAATATTGTTATAGAAGCGTATATGTAAGGTATCGTTAAAATAACTTTGCCATATCTGCTAAAGAAAAATAGCCTTTGTTACCCTGTAATCCTGTCCTTATTAAGTAGCTCATGAGTTAGAAGGCAACTAGACTACGTAATAACTCTTGAACTACTAGCCAACTCTTTCGGAAGCCTTTATTATGTAAATCAGTATATTAGCTCGATACGGCTGATAAAACGGGAAATAATTGTTTTTCAAGTACTTACCTAAGTACCCACTGGCACCCACGGATACCTTTCAATAATCTTTTTGTCACTAACGGTCTTGACATCAGAAAAAATCGATTGATAAAGTCATCTCTAACTCTCCGCGAAAGAAATGACTAATGTTTTTTGTTTAAAGTTCTTTAAAGAAGTATTTCTAAGTTCATTCAAACGTAGTAACGAAGACCTTTAGATTGATTGCAGTTTATAGTTGATTGGCAATTGGGAAGAAGACTGCTTTCTACTAATTGGCAATCATTCTACTGCCTAAAACTCACACGATTGGACGAATATTTTTCAATTTCCAAATTGGCATATGAAAATTCTCCGAAACGTAATAAACTTGAAAATTGAACGCTATAAAGCCTGCATTGTTCGATAGGTCCAATTCTCAGTATTGAAAACGGTTTTAAAAAGGTCATAGCGTTGAATACAATACATCTCCCGGTTTCAAACTTTGTCATTCCATGCAAGCTCTACAGAATAATTTTAAAGCTTCTGCACGTGCCTTATCTAATAGTTCACACACTCAAAGCTCACTATGACCCCTCGTTGCTGCCACTTTACACATAAATCTCATTTATGTTGGAACATTGTAAGGTTTTCTATAGAACTATAAAGCAATCTTATTCCAGTAAATTCACACTGGACCCGCGTGGTGGATTATAGCCCACTCCCTCTCACAGAGAGCAGGCCTGTGTCCAAGCAGTGGGAATGTTATAGGCTGATTATGCTCATGCTGATCTTTTTAAATTCTTGACATCGGCTGACGACTTTCATCTAGTGAAACTGATACTATGATGACAATAAAACTGTACTTAAGTGAGTTTATTAGTTCATCATCAACATTATTATTTCAGCGGAAAGACGTTCACTGCAGGACATAACCCTTTCCCGAAATACGCCATACTACACACATCAAAAGTGTCTAGGGATCAAGGTAATTTTTGCTTAAGCTGAATTTTTCACCTTAGTTAACCCTGACATTTAAACGTGATAAAAAGCTAAAAATAAGAGTTTTTTAAAGGTTTTTATTGCGCAAAATAGACAATTAGTACTCTGTATTTCCGCCGTAAACGCGTATAACAAAATCGCAGCGATTCGGCTTACTCAATATGAGTTCATCCAAGTCACGTTGCGGAATGGCCGCCCACGTCCGTTGTAACAGGCGAAAAAGATTTTCTGGTGTATGTACGACATTCACATTTAGCAGAGCTCTTCTTTGTAGCATATCTCATGTGTGCTCAATGGGATTCAAGTCTGACGATTCAGCAGGCCATGGTAGGACGTTGATGTTAGCTGCGGCAAGTGTGTTTGCAACGACTCTGATAGTGTGTGGACGTGCATTATCATGCATAAGCAGAAATAAAGAACCAAATTGGGTCCACAAAGGAATAACAAAGTCTGATACAATAGTTTCAGCGTAAATCTGTGCATTGAGATTGCACACATCTCTCAAATCTCTTAACACAGTACACTACACGTGGCGCCATCTATTATCATAAGAACGTTATTGTTGTTTCCCCAGTACTATTTTTCGGGATGAAAGGTACCCTATGTCCGTTTCTGTACACCTGACAACGTATATGCAAATTTTCAGGATGATCGGTTCAGTGGATTAGGCGTAAAAGGTAACAAACAAACTGTCTTTCGCATTCATAATATTAGTTAGGATGAAAGTTTCAAAATACGCTCTGTATTTGGGCAGCCGTTATTGTGTGACCGTTCACCGCTTTCATTACCAAGCGTACAGCCTGCCTTATTTACCTTTCAACTCATATTCTGACAACATTCCTGCAAACGTACACCGCCCCTCAAGGCTCCCTTCACACGCCGATCAAGGCCGACTATTGTCCTAATGATCACTTATCTTGGCTATCTGCTCGACATTGCACGATGCTGTTGCAAGCCTTAACAGATCATTTAGAATTACAACACCAATTTATCTGCACGATTATGGGATTAGAGCGTTTGAAAATGCAGCGGTGGATAATAGATTTATAATAACGTATTTAAACTGTAATAAATACGATCGAAATTTAAATAACTGACCGTTGTCCGCAACTTTGCTCTCATGCAAACTTCAATGTCTTCAAACATCAGTTCGTTTCGATGGAATTTCGAAAAACTGTTAGTAGTAGGCCGCACAACATAACCAGTATATACGTACTGGCCTCTTATTCTATTGTCACTTCGTAATAAGCTAGACCAGCTCAATGATGCGCGGTACACATCTACAACCTTTAGGTAATGTAAGTTTTTCCGTGTTTCTGTCTGTAGTGGTTTAAGCTATGCATTGTTCTCAGTCACGAAGCTGTTTTATAACATACCTACATAATAGTCAATAGGACCCCACAGAAACGTCGACAGAACATAAAGACGACAAGGCGGCGACCTATAAAAGTTTACAGGAGAAACGCGGATGCGGCAAAAGGAAACAGACCAATAGATCCAACCTGGAAGTTCATTTGAAACTTAATGTCTTGATGGTTTATACTCGTATTTTGAGACACGTTCGTGTGGCAATAAGAACATTTTGACTTACAACAACATTAAATACACGGTTATAGGATTATACTCATAATGCGTCTACAGTTGTGAGATTTAAGACCTGTTTAATGTGTAGTATAGGCAATCTAAAATCAAGAACTCGATTTTCAACGCTCGCTGCAGCTTCGAAAGTTGAAAATACAACGGCGCGCTTTTGTTTGGGCATTCATTTATGTGTCCCATTGTGTTAATGAAAACGGGCATTATTGCTTTTGTTAGAGATGGTTTAGTATGCCAGACAGCAGCGACCTAGGCTACGAATTTTAATAAATAACAAGTCATAATTGGTTTAACCTTTATCTCATTTAACTTAGACGTTAAGCATGTTAATAATAAATCGTTTGTTCCCAACAAATCCTCTTAACAAACCACGTTGTTAGGGATACAATTAATTTTGTAAAGCTCAAGTTCTAGTACGAAGGCCCTAGGTAACTTTGACCTTTGCTGCTAGAAGCTTGACGTCATTCATTTTGGTTTATTCCCTAAAATGGCACATCTTTTTTTTTACTTACGAAGCTGCGTAGGTCTCTTCTTCAAAATAAACAAATCGCAACTCACGGACTGTGATCATTACTCAAAAACTTACTACCAACATTTCTCTTTGGTATTCATCTCCGCTTTTGTATGGCGCCGCTATTGTTTTCACTCAACACTCCGTGCGATGGTAGTGGTGTGAATTATTCCCGTCGTAGTAGCTAGAACGAGGTGGCATTCTAAATAAAGAACCCCGTAAGGGCTGCGGCTACTGCGCATGCGTAAACTCGAGCAACCCTCACGTTTCCAATATGGCGCCGACCGCCACAAGTTAAGCACGCGTTCGCTGTTTACAATATTCTAATTAGAGATTTCATCTATGACTTAAAAAAATACAATATATCTTTTTTTAATCCACAGTGCGTTTATTTTTCTAATCAGGAATGTTTTAGTGAAAATCGGTTGTGGTGTTGTTGGTGACGCAGTGCGATCAGATGTGTTTGATAGCGTTAAAAGTGTAGCAGGTCGTTTATCGTAATTCAACGCTGTTGTGTCTCGCCAATGCGTCAATTAATGTAGCCAATTTCTTTACATCTTAATTAGCTTAGTTAAAGAAAGACCAAAGATTATTTATAGAACGTTATAGTAATATATTAGTAATTTATCTGTATCTAAAATTTAAAAACTATCAAGAAAAAGAAATAAAACATAAACCGCGCTTAAAAATCGCGTGTTCCAAAAAAGCCAAAGCTTCCAATTTCCAAATTTACGCGGGTTTTCCACGAAGTGACCAACATCAGTCAAGCTGCGGCGCTCTAAGGTATCGCCCGCGGCTTTGCTGCTGGGTACAAGGCCAGTCTCTGGACTGGTCGAGCCAGTCAGGAGTCCTGAGGAACCAGCATTGGACGTCGCTCAAGACAAAGCCTACTGGGGCAGCGTCGCTACGGCTATGACGAGTAATTATCATTTTTAAACATAGAATCCTACTACAATTTTTATTATAACTACTCCTATTTTCGAGGTAATTTTATGCGTGAAAGCGTGCAAGGTAAAAGGGTACTTACCTAATTATTATTAATGTAGGCCGTGACTGTACCTAAGAGCTGATGACCAGATGACCTACATACGGTGCTATACAACATCATCATTCATCATTTATTAGCCTCTCTATTTGCCAGTATCCTGACCTTTCCATTTCCTAGTGTACTTAGCAGTCTAGGTTCGGCGCGCGTATTTTTGTCTCGCTAAAATGTCAGTGTCCATTAGGAGCTGCTATCCACCAATTACATCTAGTTTGAAGTTTGACCTAACTTGACCATAATAGCCAGACACCATATTTTATGAACGTTTATAAATTATAAGTTTCCACTCACAACCGTAAACGTATTTACTTTGTAAAGTATTATATTATTTAAATTATTGTGAATGTGAAGATTATGTGGATTATTACTTTTTTATTTTATTTCTTAGTTAGTTTCACGATCTGGCAGCTTGAGTAATTTATGCGGCCTACCCAAATGTCCTTTCTTTGGTATTGTTCGTCGAATCGTTGTGCTCCTTAAGTTCTCAGTTGAGCGGCAAGATTACTGACAAATGCGTGCACTGACTGGACAGGTCCGCTCAATCTGTATGGTTTTTCCTCAAAATACCGTTTCAGACACCAATCTACATGGTCTTCACATGATCTGACCAAGATTATGTCTGGACTTTAAAAGAGACTGTGACCTCTGAGTTTGTTTCGGCCTTTCTTCTCAGAGTAGTCAGTTATGAAACGCCGACCTCATCTAGTTTTTAAAATATGATTGACGTGTAAAAGTGTTTGTAACAAACCTACTTACAGAAATAAAATCATTTTCTATTTACCATTCTTTATTAAAACGTCAATCATTACGGTTTTAGCCTTCAATTTAAAGGAAATAGCGACTACTCCACGGAGCAGGACTACTCACTTAGCATGTGCATTTATTAGTTTTTTAAATGAAATTCGCACTGTGGCACTGACTCATACAGCCATACATACACAACGATCCCTGGCAACTACGATGAAAACTTATTTATTATAAACGCATTCGAATGCAATTTGAACTTGTAATTTGACGCGATTAATGAAATAATAAAACTGTTTCGATACCCAAGCGATACATATTTATTCCTATTTTGGTGGTCTCACGTGTCTTGGTGGTACCTAATTATTAAAGTCTTGAAAGTTGAAAAGCGTTCAGTGTACGAAAAGTTCACAAAGAAAATATCGCACAGTATTTAAGTTTCCTGTCACGAGTTTTTCATCTGAAAATAAGTATCTCGGTATTTTACATACTTTAGAACAGATACCTGTGAAAAAATACAACATCCTAAGGCTGTCTTGTTAATTTGACCTCAAAACTTTGGTTTGGTTTGGCGATTTAGAGGAATCCAAATGATGTTTTCATGAATAACTTAAACAAATTAACGTATTTCCGATATTTCTCAAGAAAATTAAACGGTTTGCTACGTAACGAATCAAAAGCGTGAACTGATAGATTCATAACTTAATTAACTGGTCAAACAACAAATTAAGAGTATAAACGTAATGTCGTAAGATGAGCGGGAAATGGGACTGTGACATTATTGCTGAGCTTCAATAACTTTCGGGGACAGATTTTTCCGAAACCTTTATTTACAGTCCAGCCTTCGAGATAATGCGTTCTTGACATCTATCGGTTTCATACGAATACGTGTTTGGCGAATTTGATCTTTATTCGTAACTAGAATTGTCGCACTGACCGGTGTCCGGAACTGTTGTTGAAAAGATGAAGCTGTTGATGATATCTGCTTCAGACAAAATATAACCCTTCTAATATTGAATGCGTACGTATTAGCAAAATGTTCCAAACTAAAAGTTGTTAGTGGTACATACTTTTATCATAAAGTATGTGGTATCTACGCTATAGCGTAAAGCTGTGTAATGTATTGCGAATAGTGTGGACGGCATACAAACTCAACGCGAATCCTGTATGTGTTCGACTGCGAGAGCCTTTGTGTTCGCGCTAAAAACCGACAGTCAATGCCATCAGCGAGAGCGTTACATATAATGCTCGTAGTACATTACATTATTTTACACATTACACGCGTCTGTACACGGCTTTACATCAAATTGTAAAAGTGATGTTAGCATAAATCTACAGAAAGTCAAAAGTTAACTTACGTTCTGGCACATTTAAATTAAAAATGGAACAGTTCCCTCTACGAAGAAGAAGCAAAATGAAGTTAGCTAAGAGAAACTTGATCACTTTTGTAATTTTAAGTTAGCCGTGGAAAATGGTTTCGAGCTCGCAACCCTATCTACCAACCCCTTTATTATTAATGCACAATTGAAGCCCCACCCCTAACTTTGCACGTGACTTATTGAGGGAAAAATATAAATTATAAATTAAGTTCCCATGGCTAATTATCTGGCGACGTAAGCGATCAGATTAAACAGTGGTAAACAATAATCAATTTAGCGTGAGTTTTAACTAGGACGGACGCAACACTTTCAAAGGGACATTTATGTTATGAGCGTTTAGCGGGTTAATTGAATGATTTGTTGAGCTAAATTGTAATATTAAACCATCACTATATGATGACTAGAAAGGGAGTGACTATTGAGTTGAAGACTAACAGAGAACTAGGTATGGAAGAAAAAGACATGTTGCGCTGACCCCGATAAATAGGGATATGGACAGGAGAATAGTGCTGATGTCTCATTAAACTGTCTCTATCTTAAATTAGCTGATTCTGGTTAGACGGAAACTTTAATATGTTTATGAACAGACTGAAAGGGAACTTAAGTGGAAGCTTGCAAGGTTTATATGATGCAAGGTTTTTTTAAAAATAGAACTCATATTCTAATTTCAAATTTAGTGTTGGTAACATAATTCTCAAATGATTCTTAACGCATATTACCTACTAGCTGTTTGCCGCAGCTGCGTCTTTTAACTAATCACGTTTCTGGGGTCGAATTTCGGGAAATCCTGCACAAAGCGGCTATAAACTGTTCCCAAGTCCAAATTTGTGTCCTGCTCCTATTCGAGAAAGTTCGATAGCGTAATCCATCACGGATGGAAACTTTACAGTCACATACAAGTACATTACATTAGATTACAAGAGTAGTACATTGCAAGCGTGTGCTTTAAAGCCGGATATTGGCTATCAAACCCCAGCAGTACTCAACTTGTTCCCTTTACGTTAAATGTCAAGGTTCGCGCGTATTACATTTGCGTCACTCATCCCGCCATTTTGTACGAACAGCTGAAGCCATGTTAATGTGTATTTCAATTAAATCTGGCTTTCATTTAGGTTCAGTCTAGCTTTCTTATTGATAAGTAGGTACGTGCCTTCAGTTATAAATTATAACTTCAGTGATCATTGAGTATTGTTAGGTTAATAGTTTAATACCAACTTGTATGTTAATATTAATATGATTTAAAGTAACCTGGGTAGTAATTTGATAATATTGTATATTATAATGATCTTTCTATGTTTGTCGTTGGTAAATGGTTTCTTAGAGACAATAAATTGGTTTATTACCAATCTTTATGAAACTAGTAAGTCGTACGATCGCCAATTAGTTAATAAAGAGGTTCTTTATTAATGTTTATTGTAGCTTAAAAAGTACCTAGGTACATAAAAAGTACATACTTAAAAACAACCCAATTAAAAGTACCTACTTAAAAAGTACCAAATTAAAAAGTACCAAATTAAAAAGTACCAAATTAACAAGTACCAAATTAAAAAGTACCAAATTAAAAAGTACTTACTTAAAAAGTACCTAATTAAAAAGTATCTACCTACTTAAAAACCCATGGCCACGTGGGCCCAGTGGCCGCAAGCGCTACTGTTGAGCATGAGGTTCTGGGTTATTGGGTTTTTCCATCTGGAATTTCTCAAGTAGCAGACCAGAGCCTGACTCTTCGGGAAAATACAGCCGTGATGTAATGTTATGTTAACGAGTAAGTCTTATTCAAAAACGTATATAGAAAGCTTGTAATAACATAATTTCCTTCGGTACAATACAAATATTTTTAATTTAACCAAAAATATTCCGTCCTTTTTTACCTTTAACCTTTTCCCGACATGGTCTGTTACAACATGATGTTGGTTTATGACATGAATACTTCCTAACATTAATATATAACATCATTACATAAAATCTCGGAGTTTTGTCTCCGACGTTCCTAGTCATTTGAAAACCCCATGCTTCAATTTAGAAATGCTTTTGCTCTATTACTGAAAATTTTTTCGTATAACTACCGATGTATTCTGTAAAAATCTCACCGCGAGGACATAGGTGATGTGACTTTAGGTGAAACGTGTCTGTGAACAAGCTCCACAGTGATCCATACAACACCGACGACCGTGCCTACACACGGCTATAAACCGTAGTTTTTCACTGCAAGAAAAACTTGCATGTACAAAGATCCTAAGGCACGTCGCGTCGTCGTGAACGACTACAGGATTTCATAATATTAATATGAGGTTCCAACCAAGCGTGAAAATGCCACGAAAACTGTACTCCTAGCACAAAATTTCAGCAAGAATGCAATATGGTAGGCACAGTACAAGTAAAGTCAACATAATCGTGTCGCCATTGCCTTTCCTACAAAAACTAATAGGTATTGTAAATAAGCAGTTTTTTATGAGGTTTTAAGGACTGTTTGCGAATATTAAGAAAACTGGCTGTTGAAAACACTTTGACAAAATGTTAAGTGATCGAATTTTCGCTCTAGGCCACTACCCCGATACCTAGCTTGACCTTTACCTATTTGATAGTAAAATGTTTACTTTCTCTGTTTTATTCGACTTAGCTAGTAAGTACGATAATGCTTCCCTTGAGAATCGTGAAATACCTACAACAAAAACACAAACACAGCTTGACCTACAACACTCGGTCACTAACAACATGCAGTTAAACTTTTAATACTCTTAACGGCTAGTTAAGTAACAAATAACCGGCTAATTGCCACTGCAGTTTCCACTTCGAGATTGTAGTTAACGCTGTACGCTATGCGGGGCAATTACATTTAGTTAACATCAATCAATGTTGCCGCCGTACGGTTAACTTTATCAATTTAATATCGTGTACCGAGTTTAGTAATATCGTTTGAGATAAATATATTATGTAATTTGGTTACCGGTTGTTTCCGGTTTAGGGAGTATATCAGCCTGCCTAGAGGTCTGTCAGATGCAAAAATAAGTTGTTCCCATGATTTCTTCAACTCTTTCTATCACAGTACACCAATACACAGTATAAAAGAGCCATTAGAAGTTGTCCTACACCATACTCCACTTGCGAGAATCCATAATTGTAGTGAAAAAAATAAGCCTAACGAGCTGGCTCAAACAGTCACAATGCCTATAAATAAACCGGTCTGCAATCACATACTCAAAGTATCAGTAAACTGTTACTTCCTATTATTACGTCACATCTTACCACACCATAACACCATCAGCAATAGTTTGGTAGTTGGCGATATACCCGTTGAAAGCGTTGCAACTCCAATATAAATGAAGAATTATTTCGGTATAGTTTGCCAATAACTCCTTGAGATACTGTTCAAAGTGTCCAGATAGAGTCGTGCACAAAAAAATGCTGTGAAAAGAATATTAATGATACGAAATAGACAGTGACTGATCTAATTCTGTCTTAAATTTTACGCTTTTCTTATATTTTTTTGTCAATGTTCGAAGGCCAGTAATAAAGTTCAAGGTTTTAAGGTGATTATGCTAAAGAGTGACTGTCATCAACATTCTTCTGTCAATATCCTAATATATTTGTGCTTGGCGTATCATATATTATTCTTCCGTACTTCACTATTTATCGTCATCTCGGTTGTTACCCCTTTTCTAGCCATATCATCTTCCACATAGTCCATCCATCGTTTCTTTGGTCTTTCCCTACTCGTAAAGCCATCCACATTCATACTCAAACAATTCCTGACGACATTTTCCTCATTTAAAGTTACTTATGCCCCGAAAATATTAACTAAATCCGCAAAAAAAGGTCGCAGTTGTTGTACCATAAAATCCTCGCTTCTTAGGCTTTTGATGGGCCATGATGAGCCGCGCGGTTCGTTACTTACCTATATTATACATCTGATAATCTCCTACAGTAGTCGCGATAATACCCTGTTTTTGTGACTTTTGTTAGTGAAAAACGTGCCTCGACAAACTTGTGGTGGAAGGTTTAACATGGCTAGGATTCAAGGTTAGTTTCAGAGGTTAAGCTTTTATGCCCGTAGAATCCCTTACGTTATTCTAATCGTATGTATGTTTTATTTCCATTTATTGTGAATAAATTACAGGAAATAGAAATCGACAGAAATAATTTTCTTGAAAGTTTCCGAGAAGCTCTTAGAAACCTCTTCACCGAAAGTTCTGTCGTCTTTTTTTTTTATTAGCGTTATACGAGAGAAGGTGAACGTAAACTAAATTCGTACGTGTAGATATAAGTAAGTACATCAAGCAATATAATTGCTCGGTAGAAACATACAAATAGAGCAATGCTACACATCGTTAGTCGCGCAGTGGGGCGAAACTAAACAATTTTGAGGCATCTTTTGTTTTTTCTTTCTGCTCGGTTACCTTTCTAGGCTAGATATATGTTTTAAATGATATTAATGAAAAGTAGCTTCAAAGAAATGGTATTTTGAAACAGGACTGAAATCAGGACTGTTGAAGCTTGTTCGGTTTTTTCACATTTTCCAGTTCAATGACTTATAACTTCAATTGCTTTTTAAATGCAGTTTGCGTTAACTAGGTGTACAATAAATAGCTTTTTATTAAATACCATGCAATATGAAATATTTATAGCAAGTTACTCCAGAATGTAACTGCTTTCCGCTGAACTGAATTACACACTTCAACTTTCAAGCAAATAAAACTCGCATCCAACCAAATTGCAGTATCGACCTCCCTATACTGCGAAGTCAGCAATTTACATAATAACACATATTTTATTTCCACACACACTCAAAATAATTTACGACGAAACATAAAATGCAAGTGCTGACTGAAAAGAATCCGCCATTTTGTTTTCGTCTTTGGCAATTTATCGTTAAGCCGTGTTGCAGTATGCTCGCGATATTGAGTTCGAACCGTATGTAGGTAGGTAACACAGATAGGTACCCGTGAGAAGTAATTACGACAGCTCGTCAGGTGCGAGGTGTGCTAATGGCTTGAACTTGATTGAGACGAAAGGTCTGAGGTAGAAGCCAATACTGTGTAAGACTGCGGGTTTAGGTAAATTAAGTTCAGTATTTTGTAGCATGAGGTCCTGGGTTCCATTCCCAGGTAGGGCAAAGTGTTATTGGGTTTTTCGATAAAGAATCTCTCAGTAGCAGCTCGGAGTCTGGGTCTGTGCCGGTTGATTGCAATAACGCCCCCCATTTTATGGGACAACATAACTAACATATTAAAAATTAACGTGGGTGTACAATAGGTACACCTCTGCCTAATATTTCGGGGCTTACAGGCGTGATGTTATATTATGTCATTTGGTTGAAACAGGGATACCAAGCCGTTCGAAACCAATCATTATCACATTACGTTACGTTTGGCGCAACGTTGAAAACGCAATAAAGCTTTTTAAGCTAGTCCACTGTTCGTTTTGTAATTCATCGCTTTCAGATTGACCTGTTTCCACGATATTGTACCACTAACAAACAAAATTTAAACCTTCCAGCTGCAATTAGTAACGCAAACTACGTTCACGGTGCTGTTTACAACTCCTAACAGTTTACAGAATGAAACTACGCGTTGCGAGCATTCTCACGGTTGCTTTTTATTGGGTGTAACACGCAGAAATACATATATCACAGCTGCGGTGGTTGCATAACCAACCCTCAAACGCGAACGGGGCGTATAGACCATGCGAAAATTATACCAAAAATATTATGAGGAAAAGTGTCATTTGGAATTGGAAAAGGTTGATGTTTCTTTGTTTTATTTGGAAAGATTTGTTGGGACTGTGAAATGTGTGAGTCGTGTAGATTACTATGGCGTATTGCCAGTTCGATTGTGTGAAATGTGAGCCAGTTTTTCAGTAACTTAAACATCAGATACCTGTGGGGTAATTGCGTAACACTTACAATGGAAATGCTTTTAATTTTGATAGTTTAACCACTTTCTATGTGTGAGAATTTTTCTAGCATACATATGAAGCAATGAATTAGCAATTTCCTTCATTATCTTTCGGATTGTTATCGAAAGTGTGTTACCCAATCAAGGTGCTAGTTTCCAGTTTAATGAAAATACTCAAAATTTACTTAAACTGAATACATAATTATTAATTAAATTGCTTAAAAAGAACCTTGACGCATAAAAATACACATTACGATATAAACCCTCATTTATACGGTTTGTATCACCATATTTCACAGCCGGCATGCGGTTATGAAGATATTTTTTCGTATCGCCGATAAAGGGTCATTACTTAACTGGGTTATGTTACGCAAACTGCGCGTTAGCGGGTTGATTAAACAAATTGTAGTAAGATTTGTTGTGGAGGTGTAACGAAGCGTGTTTATGGAAGTATTAGTATTTTGTATTGAGTTAATTTAACTGGCTGAAGTGTAAATACTTATTATTATGGTGCATTTTACTTTTTACTGGTGTATTCAGTTAACTTCACTCGAAGAGAACAGCCGATTTATTCTGTAAAAACGTCACCGTGAACATTTAATGAAAACGACACCACTGGGATGTCATTTACATTTTTTTTTGTTGGTAACTACAACACTGCCGACTAATGACGTGTTACTGGTAATAAAACAATTATGTTTTAATTTTTATTGACGAGTAATAAGATGCAAATGCTGAAATCGGGCGAGTTCACCAGGGATTCGAAAAACATAATAGTTGTAATAAGTTTAGTATTAGAAATTCATCGCGGTGGTGTAGTTGCCAAAAAAAAAAAATATTTACAAAAAAAGCTACGACCGTCTTCCTAAAAAAAAAATCAACAATTAATTATTTTTAAATAAAAAAAAACGCCTTCAAACGGGCCTGGACGTGTAAGACGATAATTTTCGAATTGGTGTGGAAAAAGTGAAAAATAACTTCAATTTCGGAAGTCGGTGTCTTTGCATCTGTATTTTAGTTTTTCCACCGACTTCCGAAATTGAAGTTATTTTTCACTTTTTCCACACCAATTCGAAAATTATCGTCTATCATTACTGATATATTAATATGCTACCTATTACTTATTACGATACTCCTTATTAGCTGCCAACCCATTATATATGGTACCCACTCTATTTTTTTTTAAAACCTATATTCATTTTACTTAGTTGCCGCATTAAATACATGCCGTTACGATATAGGTAAATATTCATCATCATTATTGTCATCGTTGTTCCAACTTCAACCCACTGTTGAGTACATATATAAGACCCGCTCCTTTTTACACCTTAGTTCTCTCGTCTGTGTGAGTTTCATGCAGGCTTGTAAATGTAAATAAGTAAAATAAACAATATTTTATCTAATAATTCGAAATTATTACGTAAAATATTTTCCCTACATTGAGTAAAAAATTACTTCCATACATATTATATATCCAGCTATATGATATACGCTACATATGTCGCTGCCATGTCCTCATTTCCCCTACATTAATCTTACACCTAACACGGTTTTTGCCACGATATATAAAACCACCCTTCACCCGTCCATCCCATTTTCTCAGGGTTATAGGAGCTTTTTCATTTTAGAGACTGGCTTTTCAGTAACAGCCTTTAGTTTCCGTAGCGTTTGATTGATTGAAAACAAGTGAGTGTGAACTGTAGAGCTTTCGCGGGAGAATTCAAAATGGCGGACAGATCCAACATGGTGGAATAGCGGTGTATATGATTTCATTGTGATGGCCGTAAACGTTTTCGTACTCCACAATTTGTTTTTGAACTATACGGTACGGAGTGTATATTTCTGTACCTACTGAAAAGGAAATTCACAATATTTTAAAACAGTGAATAGAAAAGGTACCTAGGTCTGCGTTTTCTGACTGTGTTTTTGAACTTTACGGTACGATGTTATTATAGGGTATCGTTTTGTGTTGAAAAGGAAAAACATTATGAAATAATATCATGTCAAAATATGCATTTAAGAATAGTTTTATTTAATACACACTGTACCAAAATGTATGAACGTAAACGAAGCAAAAGGTGTAAGGATCGTAGCAGGTGGCGTTCTGTAGTTACTGCCTACCCCCACGGGAAGAAGTCGTGAGTTTATATATTTACGGAGCCATTCTTTGTTAAATACTAAAATGATCTTTAATGACACACTAAAACATAGAACACACCATTTCATACTTAGATACCTACGGGCACCATTTTCGATAGATTGATCAGAAACGCCATATTTCATTAACTACTTCTTTTTTCTTTTCTCTTCTAACGTCATTTTCCTTTGTTACAGCTACAAGTGGTACCGGCAGCGGTCCAGGTGGGGGTGACTCTAGGCGCGGCGGTGACGTCACGCCGCACGCGCAGCCCCAGAGGCGACTTATCAAAGTGGACTTTGATAATCTAGAGGTAATTTGTCACTTTCCTTTAGTTTGGCGTAATTTGTGTCTAGATGTCAACCATTAGAGAAAGTAATTAATGTTAGGTTGTTACTGTCGGCGAGTAAAGTATTAAGTAGGTACGAGAAAATAGAAAATGGAAAATAAAATAAAATATTGATGATCGTTCATCAAAATTTTATTTATAAAGTTTTATTTTATTCATAAAATATTATTGTATAGGGATTTAACAGAAGTGTTCCTATTTTCTTTGTAAGATAAGCTCTTGAGATCTTGAGTCCGGTATATCACGCGGTATAGCACAATTCGAGGACTGGTTGCTAAGTGCTAACTTGGAAACAGTTTCTAAATAAGCAAAACTTTATTGCCATCCAACTTAGAGCAAAGCCATTGACCATAAATTTATTTTACAACTAAAGTTTAGCTCTTAGTTATAATGGGAGCAAGAGCCTCCCGCACATGAACAAGTATATTAGGTACCTACCTAGAATATCGCCCGCAGAAGCATTTCTACGTTCTTGGCAGCACGCCACACGGCCGAATAATTTCTGATATCTAGAACTATACCCCAGTGGTTTGGGTCACTGGCCAGGGGCCGTACTATGACGTGTTAATTCCATCATTGTTCCAGCGTGGAAGAGAGACGGAGCTATACATGACCGATAGCACTATCTCTTTTTCTCAACGGAATCATGATGGCGTTAACAGCTCATAGTACGGCCCCAGATCAAAGAAATGCCTAGAAAAACTTCGCAGCCACCATCTTTTCCTGGTATTTTCTGTAGTTAAAAATGGTATAAGAAACTGCAGTTTTAAGTGCGGTTCTTTTATGAACCTAGTTTTTGCTTTAACTGTAACCACGACAATTTTTGTCTGTTATCAAAAAAACAAACTGCTGTTTCATAGAAAAGTGCAATACTTACGCGCTCAAAATGTATGGAACAGCATTTGACGGCACGGTTGGCGCAGTGGTTAGGCGATTGACTGCTGCGCTGCGTGTTGCGGGATCGATTCCCGCACGGAACAAATATTTGTATGACCTACAAGTAGTTGTTTCGGGTCTGGCTGTTTGTGTATGTGAGTTTAAATGTTTGTAGACGCTCCCACAATACAGGATACATTCCTAGAGTGAGGCAACGTTAAAAAAAAATGTTTTTTAATAACCGACGAAAAATTTAAAAACAGGGATTCAGGATCATGTACTGAATCCATGCGTCGATATCCCTGCCACCCTGTATTCTTAAATTAACTTTTGCATCAGTTTTGTAGGTTTTCCCAACTCTATTTCCAGTAATTTTGAATCAATTGAATGCATAATTTAACTCCTATCTGCCCCAGTTTATTTCCGTACCGACAGATAACTTTGTTAGAACTATTTCATGCCAAAGCTTGAATTTAAAACTAGATCTTAAATTTTTGCTGCTAACAATAGTCTTGTAGCGAATCAAACGTTTTTAAATATGTAGTACTGTGTAGTTACAACCTCGGGTCGTAATCAGCATGAAATTGAAACAGAATTTTGGACTATATTTGGCAAAAAACTGTGAAGGCTCAAACTACTCGTATCTGGTCATTGACACGTAATGTTCACAAAAAAATAATGAGAAACGTAACTTTGGCTCTATTTTGTGGGTACATGGCTATAGTTGTTATGTATATAATACTTCTATTATAGAGGTATGTAGGTATATGTATTTGTATGAGCCAGTTGAATTTCGTTGGCGCGTGAAATGAGTTCTGTATCTTTGTAATTTACCTGTCACTGTATCATTGTAACTACAAACTTGAGTCGAAACAAGATGGAAGATGTGTTCTCTAATTGTAATTAGAGAACAAGCAATAAATGTTTGTGAAGGAATAATTAAACGGAGTTTAATGTTTTCATTTTGTAAGCACGTTTGTACGCGAGTGTAGTATGCTAGAAACGACGTGTAATACATACACTGTAATACATAATCAACAAATTAATTACTTCAATCAAGAAATAACGTTCGGTTAGATATAGGAATAAGAAAACGAAAAACTATCCCTTCTGGCTTAAGGAACCGAACATCTGCCCTTTGGAAAAGTTACTTGAATTCTTTCTTCACTGCCACAGGTTTTAGGTAGGTACAGTCAGCACCAAAAGTCGATGAACAGAATCAACATAACAAAACACCTGTTCACAATAAAATGCCATAACTTATAGTCGCAACTAGGAAACAAAATAAATAAATAGTCGTGTTTAACGACTTTTGTAAATTTCTGGTGTACAGGCTATTTTGTTTCCTAGTTGCGACTATAAGTTATGGCATTTTATTGTGAACAGGTGTTTTGTTATGTTGATTCTGTTCATCGACTTTTGGTGCTGACTGTACCTGTGCCACAGGAACAAATAAATTAAATCAATAAAACGCCCCGTGTGGCCACTTAAGGCAGAAGTCGCATATTTGGGTCACAGGCGAAACCATACATTGGTTTTGTAAATACTATAGCACCCATAAGAAAGTCTGGCGCAGTCCCTTTTACAAAACAAATAGGTTCAACCAATGGAGGTTTAGCACCATTCAATGAGGCAGATTCCAAAAAAAAAAACGCCTGTAGTGAAATCGTTGTAAAAGGCAATTTTTATTATAAGAGTAAAGCAACGGTTTCCTATAAGAGCCGAGGCCGCCACATAGCCTCTGCAATTTACCGGCGACACTGAAACGTCATTTATGAAAATAGGTTCGTGTTATCCTAGAGAGCATTTTTGACACCGTGAGGTCAAATGCCACCATCATTTTCATGACAGCTGTCACTGCGGCCGTTATGTGGCGACCACAGGTCTTCTAGAACACCATAGTTTTACCATAGTTTCGCCGGCCGTATATAAATAATATTATCCATTATTTATAAGACAATTGAACAAGAAAAGAGTTGCATTATTATATAGTATATTGTAGAACCTTTCTTCACACTAGATTAATCTCCTGGATGCATCGTTCGTTGGGGTTTATTAGCAAAAATCCCACATTGCACATAAGAAAAATGTTCCGTTCATCGCCGCCGTTCTCGATAACATGTTCTTCGAACAATGCATGCTTAAGGGTTATGCAAGCGCTTGCAACTTTGGATCTTACGTTCAAAGCCACGTTTACGTGTCAACGCTCGCAACAAAGACAATATGCCTTTCCTTTACCGGGCTTAGTTAATCAAAGCAAGGACATCAATAGCTAAAGTATAGTAAATTTTATGGAGATTGATATCGTTATCTTGACAAATGTATGGAAATTGGTAGCTGATAAGTTGAGACATCTCCATTAGGAGCAGCAGTGGTGAGCAGCAGGTGGTGAGGAGCAGTGGTAACGGCCACGACTTACGTGTTGTAGTTCATAGGTTCGAACCCAGACAGGCGCTTTACTTTTTGTAAATTATTTCATCACCACACAAACACGGACGGAAATCATCGCGAGGAAATAAAACTCCTCAAACACTATCTAAAGATTATTTTACTTATAACTGTACCCGCAGTACGTAACCATTCCTACAAACCAAATTAGTAACAAAGTGCAGCATTGTAGAATAGAGAAGTCTTTTATCCTGTTACTAACAACTCGTGGTTAAGATAATATATCATGTTTATTATTGATTAATTTGCTCAAATTGGCAAAATTGTGGTGACTCCTTCATAAAATGAACAAATCAATTAAATTAAATGAAATGTTTATTTCTGTAAGTAGATCTTTTAAGACACTTTTACACGTCAATATTTTAAAACTAGATGGAGCCGGCATTTCCTAGATGACTGATCCTTGAGAAGAAATTAGAAGACAAGTGACATTCACCAACCTGAACTGGGTTCGCTTTGTGGATCACGGTCCAATCCTTGTCACAGAGAGGAGGCCTGTGTCCCAGCAGTGGGAACATTAAAGGCTGATTATATATATCTCCATTATCACGTAGAAAATCGGCGATACGGTCTGGACACAGGTACAAGCAATATTATCCACATTCCTTTGGATCAAAGCCACTGTAAGCTTTTACCCAGTAGTGGAACGATACAACAGACTGGCAGTTACAGACATAAGGGTCTTACAAACGTTGAATAATAACGAAAAACAAATAGCTATCGATAACTTTATGAACCTAGAATCCTTTATCCATAATATTCGTGCTAAGATTGCAGCGATCGAAGGTTGCAGCACTTTCGTGACGTAAAACATGTGACGATCCAAATTGCAATAGTAGTACAATACAAAGAGAAATATCTTACGCATTGAGTACATGCAATTTATCTAACTCTTAAATCGTCACGACATCTTCGGCTATACAACAGAGACGTCGACAATGCATTTAAAGATATATTGGGCCTTATTGTTCCCCTAAGTATGAACTTAACCAAAATTGGCCTCTTAATTGAGTAATAGATGGGTCGATTGGCTAACTGACCTTAGTTGGGGTCGATTATTATTTATTTTTCTGTGTAAGTGATTAGTGAAAAATAAGTAATTAGTGGTGACACTAATTACTTATTTTTGAGAATGTTACTGGCGACTGTTGTTACGTATACTTATGATAGGTTATATATTGGATACAGAAACTGTTGGTAAAAAAAAAAAAAAAAATAAAAAAAAAACCCCTGGCTGGAGGCTTTGAGTCCGCTTAAGGCAACCATAGGATGGTCCGGTTAAGCAGTGACAACCTCTCAAGGTCAACTGTAAAAAAATTAAAAAGTTTTTAAACCTTTAGTCATATATAAATAAATACATCACTGAACGGAACTAATATTGGCATGGTCTTGAGGTAGTTGCTCTAGGTTTGTAAAACTTGGGTCAGTAAACCAAACTGTAAGAGAAAAACCAACTTAGTGCCAGAGATAAACAATAGCACCCCAAAGCCTCTTGAAGTTCCTACCACTTAACCCTTTCCTTCCTCCAACCGTCTTTGTGTGTGACCGCCATGTTTTATTTTATCCCATCATGCATGGAAAGTAAATAAGCTCATGCAAATGATATACATAATATACCCACTGTACAATATATCTAGGTGGCTTTCCTTTTATATGAAATACCATCTTAGTCATATTACTTTTCAAATACTACTCACTAAAATGTCCGCCACAGATGTAGGAACAAACAGAAAATGAAGGCATGCACGTGAAATGAATAAAAAATACTAAGTAGCACTTATTTTGGTCCAATACTCAAGTCAAAAGTTAATTTTAATGATAGTAATGAAAATGGAGATGCCACTGACAAACCACCCTATTCTAAAGGTGGTGTTCTTAAGACCTTGCAATAAGATAATGTTCTTAAAGGCAATATGAAAGACTTAAATGGATCCCTTGTAGATGATTACATCAAGCTAAGATCAGAGAGAAGAGACAAAGTTGGTTAACCAACCTTGGTAGTTAGAAAGCATAACGTGATAAAGAAGACGGGCAGCAAATTACTAATGAAGTATTCACGTGAAACGTGTACATTTTGCTTAAAGTTGGATCTCACATAGAGTTTCATTTCATATCCAGGTACGTTTCTTTGTATCCGTTGCCTCCACGCTAATTACCGCATAGCTGTACAAGAAATTGTATCCTTAAAACGTGTACATTTGTACAAACTAGTCTCACAAGGCTTCTGTGCCCTACTTCTGGGCATAACGAGACTTTCAACCATAACTTGTAAAGCTTTAGATCGCTTTTCGTGTAGCCAAAGAAAGTGCTCTGAATATTCTTAGTGGCCTTTGAATATTGGATAAGTTTTGCATTACATTTTTATGCTTATCTAAACGCCATCTGGACTTTATCAACATTCAATTTGGACTAAGATCTAAAAGCAGCTCTAAGAGGATGGGCTGGTACTGATTGGTTTATGCAATCTTCAACTTCTTGGATAAGTTCTTAGAATACCAAAAGTCCGGTTGAAGTCTATAACTTTCCTACAAAATATACCACGCACTAACTCACTCGTCAAGAAATTTCTGGCAGAACTGAAACTTATATACAATAAAAATGTTTACTAAATGCCTCTAGGCTTCTTTCTACACGGTGTTTAGGTAGCTCGCTAAAAAAGATTTTTAAATGTGAAATAGGGCTTGATAAATAGATATATAATAATAATACACTCGAGAGCAATGAATCCGGGTCACTTAAAGAATGTTAAAAATCTCGGAAACTAAAAATGATAGGTTAATGCAATAAATTGTATTTAATAGACAATGTAATACTCCTTAAATGAAAGTAAAAAAAAATACATTTTATTAACACAAAATTACATAAAGAAAAAAACTGCTGATCTCTCCTTAAAACAAAAATAGGAAACATGAAATTTTTGAACTTTATTACGATTTTCTTGAATTTTAATACTTCGTATTGCCTCCTCGTGCTTCCATTACTGCGTTTACGCGGTTTGGCATGCTGTACACCAAGTTCCTTATACGATTTTGGGGAATATTCTCCCATTCCTCTGTGAGAGCAATTTTGAGCTCACGAAGCGTGATTGGGGGAGGGTTTCGTTGTTTTACGCATCTGCCTAGCTCGTCCCAAGCATGCTCGATCGGGTTGATATCCGGGCTGCGCGCTGGCCACTCCATACGAGTAATGTTCATCTCTTGAAGGTAGTCATTCACAATCCTACCTGTATGAGGTCGGGCATTGTCATGCATAAATATAGCATCCTCACCTAAATTGACCATAAATGGACCAACGTGATCATTGAGGATTTCTTCCACATATCTTACGCTAGTTAAAGAGCCGTTTTCTATGATCACCAGCTCTGTGCGACTTTCAGAAGAAATTCCGGCCCACACAAGTACAGACCCACCACCGTAGGCTACTTTTTCTTCGATGCATGCTTGCTTGAATCTTTCCCCTGGTCTTCGATACACTCTGTGTCTTCCATCGTGCTTGTAGAGCATAAATTTTGATTCGTCGGAGAACATAACTTTTGACCAATCTTCAATACTCCAATTTACGTGGCTCTGGGCATATCTTAGTCTTGAAATACGATGCCCACGCTCCAGTTTAGGGACGTTTGCAGGTCTAAGGGGTTTTAAGTTAGATTCAGCAAGCCGACGTCTTACTGTCCATGCACTTGGGTTACTTCCTCCGAGGCGTCGAAACTGATTGGTGAGTTCAGTTCCTGTGAGAAAGCGATTTCGAAGCATGGTGTTCACCAAGTATCGGTCTTCTCGTGCTGTGGTACACCTGGTTCTGCCCGTTCCTGGTCTGCGTAGGTTAGAAACAGTTTCTTCGTAACGTCGGAGAACTCTTTGTACTGTTGACAGCGACACACCGACAGTCCTGGCTGTATCGCGCTGACTCCGGCCGGTTTCCAGCATTGTAAGTATTCTGGTGCATTCTTCAGGCGTAAGCGACATAATTTCAGTTTGAATAATGAATATAGAGCACTATCAACATGGTTTATGTACCCACATAAATGACAGATTACAAACAAAAGCAAAACCAAATGCTGTAATTTCGTAGTTCCATCTTCGAAAGTGGCCCTTTTTCAAATTTGATTTTTTTATGATATAACTTTACAATAACTAAGAAGTTTTAATACCTTCATTTAAGGAGTATTACATTGTCTATTAAATACAATTTATTGCATTAACCTAGCATTTTCAGTTTCCGAGATTTTTAGGATTCTTTAAGTGACCCGGATTCATTGCTCTCGAGTGTATTATATTATATAATAAATAAATAGATCTCTTTCAGCAAAAGCTAGTAGAAAGTAAATTGATCAAAAAGAATATTTATTTCAGAACCATTGTAGAGACAAAGCTAGGTTGCCAAAAAAGTTATAAAAGTTTTCAGAAGAATAACTGAATACGCATCGCTTTTTGCACATCGAACATCAAATTGAATAAAAAAGTCCTATTTTAATCAAATTAGCGCCTGATAGTACGGAGAAGTTTGGCAACGTTCCATTTCATTAGATTCTCTTTCAAATTGAATTTATGTGTGTACAGTAAGTTATGTATGTACATAATAATTTTCTTAAGGAACGTTGCTGGTCCATTAGTCAATTTGAATGTCAGAGTTAATGCTGTAAAATAATTACGTTTGCGTTGAATCGGACGTTTATCAACCTTATTCTGTCACAGGTAAAAGGGGTGGTTTATTTTAAATAAATAAATATCGTCTGACATTGCACACAGCACCATCTAGTTCCAAGTTAAGCACTTAACACTTAAGGCTTGTGTAATGGATACCAGATGGTTGATACACTACTTAAATACATTTTTTTTTTTCGTAAATACATACATATTATAAATATACATCCATGACTCGGGTACAAATGTCCATATTCATCATACAAACATTTGCCCCTACCGGGATTCGAACCCAGGACCATTTGGTTTCGCTGACTACACTTAGCCACTGTAGCACTACACCAAACGTGTCGTCGATAATATCGTGCTTGTGTGAGGTATGGATGCTTTTCGTTCTACAGCGTGGCATTGAAGGCTTAGATTATATGTGTATCTATATAGCTATGTAGAGGACCCCTTTGAGCGACTATAACAATGTCAGCTTTTGTCTTTGACATGGTGTCTTCTTTTGTTATTTTTCACACCCGACAAAATCGGGTTTAATATGTCTTTTTTTACCTTAACAGAACGTCCCATTTTTCAAAAAAAAAAAAAAATAATATGCAGCCTGATGCCACGGCATCCATTATAAGTGCTGTAAGAGTTAAATATAGCCTTTACATAAAAACTTACACTCTGGTGCAAAATTTTCTACAGGCGAGGTTATATTAAGAAAATATCAATTTAACACATAATACCGTGTATATATACTATTTGATATTTATTTATTTATTCATAAAGGTACACCAAAAGCTTCTTTAGAGAAAATAATTTAAAAAAAGTTGATATCGTTACACAGTAACTGGGTTGTGGAGGTCAGATAGGTAGGCGCTCCATGTAACAATTATGTTATTTCACATCAAATGTTAAAATTCATGGTCTTACTTTTATTTGTGACACTATGTTATTTAGCAAAAAAAAAATCCTTATGACGAAGCCTTTCGATCGGTATGATAAAGCTACAGGGTGATTATTTTTCTCATGTAACGGGTTCGATTTCCGGTTCAACCATGTAATTATTTAAATATCTATGAATGCAGCTTAAATTGTTTTTTAAATTCAAATAATGTCTTCTTTCAGTAAAATGTTCCATCTATAATATTCAAGGTACTTTCCCTCCATGTGGTATATCCGTGGGACGCCCTGTATACTATTTGATTGCTACTACTACAATATGACGTATTGGTAGTTTTCCATTTTTCTAACTAAGAACATTGACACTTAACAATATACAATGTATACCTACCTACGTACTTTTAGCGACACAGTACAACAACTCGTCGTAGTTCCGACTCCACGTTCCGGCGGCCCATAACTTTCCCTTCGAGTTATATCTCGATGGGTAATACCTGTTCCTCTGTTGTAACTTGCATTCACATTATGCAAGGCATTGGCTCAATCGCGATCGGTGCATGCCCTCTGACATTATTCGCTTTCTTTCTCAATGTAGGCTGTGTCGTCAGTTTGTGTATTGCTATGTTGCATTCATTCACAATGCAATTATAGGTCAAACTGTGAGCTATTAATTAATCAGAGAAAACTTTGTAAAGTCTACCTTCTTTGAAATTAGCCTTAAATCAATTTAACCTTAGTTTGAAATTGTAGCCCTACTTACTAATACCCTTCGCATATGAATAATAAAGCCGATCTTTTAAGTAAAAAGGTGCGATGGGACCTCTTACATTTAGTATGCATTCGTTTTCAGTTAAAGTTTTCGTTTACGAAAACTTTTGTCTCCTGGGTTCTTGCT
Source organism: Brachylomia viminalis (assembly GCA_937001585.2). Taxonomy (NCBI): domain Eukaryota; kingdom Metazoa; phylum Arthropoda; class Insecta; order Lepidoptera; family Noctuidae; genus Brachylomia; species Brachylomia viminalis. Next base: position 4,743,679 of record OW443301.2, read on the forward strand.
TGTTGCCCGCGGGCGTTGAATAAGTGTCATTTAGCTGTCGTTCACACTGTTATCAAGTTGACGATAAATGACGTCGTTTCCAACCTTATCCCGTTGACATAACGAGGTCTTCTGCGACGATTAGAGTAAAGATGCCCCAGGGATTTATGCTTGGTATATGAGTTAATGCATCCGTTTTAGAAATTTTATATTTTAGCATGTTTGTTAAATAATATTTTGTTACTTTTTGCAATGGTGACTGGCCTTGAAGCACAATTTTGTCAAATCGGTTTAAACCTGTAGATCTAACTTGTATCTAGGGCGTCGGGAATCCCAGGCTGATTCCCGGCCACCGTAGGCGCGGGCTTGCGGACCGTGAGCAATGGGTAGCTGAAAGAAAGAAAGAAAGAAAAGAAAGAAAATGCGTTTATTTGCGGTAAACATGACGCAAAAAATAACACAAACACTGAAAAGCTCGCCGTCCTATAAGGACCAGACCCGGGTTGACTGCGCGTTATGTTCCACGCGCGCCTCTAGGAGATGAAGGCGTCAAGGCGACTGACCGGTTGGTGCAGTTGGTAGCGACCCTGCCTTCTGAGCCGCTGGTCCCGGGTTCGATCCCCGGACAAGTCTAACATTTGTGTGCATGAATAATTATGTCTGTTTGACCTGTGTCTGGGTGTGTATATGTATATAAGTATGTACCTATATCAGTCATCAGGTTACCGTAGTACCTAGTTCGGGACCTGAAGACCTTGTGTGGATGTCGTAAAAAAAAAAAAAAAGATGTTAGCACCAATGACGTAGTCCGCTAGGGCCGATGCCGGCCAGGGTTACGGGAAAGTAAGTCCGAAAGGGTTACCGTGACCCCTGGCAAGTTTGGACCTGAAAACATTATGATGATTTTGAGGATGTTATTGTCGGAAATTAAACTGAATAACAACCTTTTTGTCATTTCAGCATCAAAAGAAACGAGTAACAAGGGTCGAGTTTCGGTTAACTTTCGCTGATAAAATAATCCTTACATTATTCCATGTCGAAGTATTTTACTTCCAAATCCTCTCGATAGACGCCAGTGAAGCAACTGATGCATTATTGATCATTCAATCCAAGTGCATGAATAACAAAGCTACCGAGAGATTTGCTACTAAAGTCTGTAAAATATTCTCTAAGGTCGCCGGAGGGTTAATACTATTCATAGATTTCTTACAGTATTGAAGTATTCTGATAAGTTCTCTGTGTACCTATAATAAATTGTGCTACTTCAAACGTAGGATGCTATGGCAATTTATATTAAAGAAGATAAATTCATGATGGATCATGTTATTCTCGGATATTTTATTTATCTTTTGTGGTTCCAAACATGCATAATATCTCAGTAATCTCCTCCTATACGTGCACATACGTCACGCTAAAAAACGACTAAGGGGTCCTGTCAAAAGCTTAAAAGCGTGGGGATTTTGACACAATATTTATTGAGTGTCCCCAGTATATTGTTATTCAAGGGTAGAATTACTCGTATGTTCTTATATACGAGTATATCGACTTTGAGTCGAAACAAATACGACTGATCAGTAGGTAAATTTTCCGCAAAAATAATGGCCCTTGATTTTCCGCAACTGAAAATGAGTAAAACCGGTACAGATTCTCAATTAACATAATCTACACATTTAGTTAATAATTACTTTGTTTTAATAGATTTGTAACTTATCGTGTTATTCACACCTACTTAATTGAAAACAACATCGATAGCACGTCAGGGGAATCTCGCTGTTTTGTTCGCATCTGTATTAATTACAGAACTCATCGCGTAACTAGCTAAATAACAATAATACAATTGTAGCAAGGAAGCAGATTTTAGTAAACCGTAATATTGATAACAGTTGAAAATAATCCTACAAGGCTTCCTTTATTTTGTTACTCGATTGCGGCAAAGTCTAAAAGGAGGGTAATGTTTATAATCTGTATGTTATTAACCCTTTCTTTTCTTTCTAGGACGATGAAGACGAGGAAGACACAGAAGCTTGTACGACTCCAGAAGTATTGGCGCCCCAACCCTTCCCAAGGCATACAGCTCCACAACAGCAAACACCCAAACCTTGGAAGAGGACCGGTAAGCAACATTCAGTTATAATGTCATAGAAGTGAGTAACATTTTTGAAGTGTGTGTGCCGAGCCCCAAAAAATACCGTTCGAAAATTAACATACGAATTTTAAATTCGTCTCAAGCACTTGTTTTTTCTTAATGCACTCCTTGGCAATGACTGTGATTGACATTGGTGACGTCACGCAGAGGAGACGCCTCCACGAGCTCCGCCGCGCACGCGCATCTCCCACGACGAGTACCACCAGTTCTGCGATGAAACCCTCGAATGTATGACAGCATGTGTTTCAAGCATGTCGACGTTACCACGCTTTTTCCTTTGCAAATGTTCGTTCGCTTCGCAAAATCACCTCTCATTGTTTTTTCAGTTCAGTGGTTCTGCGGACAGTAACGAATCGAATACTGCGATTTTCTGCCGCCCATTTTCGTCTTTTTAAACTTTAAGTGCCCTTTTGTTTATTACATTTATTAGCTCATCAATACATGTTTGATTTTTGTCATTAACTTTACTGTAATCAGTGTAAGTATTCTGTTTCATTAGTATTTTCACGTTGATTGTAATAAAAAATTGCATCATCTAGGATTTAGGATAGATTTAGCTCACGTAACTATGTAACTCGACTAAAATCACTTTTTAAAGGTTTTTTATTTCTCTTACACGTTTTCTACTAATTTTGTAACCACTATTATCATTGTAATACTTATTGGTGTTAGATGTTTAAATAAATGTTATTTCCTTCCCCTCACGGCAGCTGTTTTCTTTCTTCTTCAAGTTCTTCTCTCTCTCTCTCTTTTATTAGGTACTTAAATATTTTGAAAACGCCTTCTGCATAAACTTTTTAAAATTTAGATACTTTATTGAAATTTTCTATAGTCAAGAAAATGACGAAATATCTTCAATTCCCTTTATCACTTAATCTTCTTAGCCACAATCTATAATGGTCCTTCTATCCACAGCATACGATCTGGCGACGCAGTGTCCATCGCGGAGGGCGTCCATGCGACGTCACACCGTGACACACGCTGTCTGTCCACCCACCGATGGAGCTCATTCATTGCCACATTCAAGGTAAGTTTTACCTACATGACCGTCTGAACTGTAGTCCTTGGAGGTTTTATAGTTCACTTATAGTTCTATGTTCAAATAGTAAAGCACAGACTCGTAATGCGACACGACCGCGACGTTCCGTAAGCCTTTGTTAAATACCAGTAGGTTCTTATTTTTTTTTAAATAAAAGTTGCATTGTTCGGCAATCATTGTCTGACATCTACCTCTGTTGCATACTGTTCTTATAATATTGATATTTACTTTATCCTGCTAAATAACATTTATTGCAATTCGATTCATTCGCCTATTTAATAAAGCAGCGTCAGTATTTTCTACTTTGTTTCAATCTTCTTCAGGTGGATTATAAGAAACCATTTAAGATGCCAAGCCACGTGTAAAATACAGTTGCATTTATGTCTGGCATGAACAGTCGCTGTGTTAGAAAGTTGACACTTGAGGTCTAATGTCAGGAGGTCAAGATTCAATATTACTAGGTTTCAACAGTGAGGCCGTTGTTTTTATGCTTTATCTTTTTGATACACACTAACTATCGATTGACGAGAGTTTATATTCGTTTGAGCTTTAGCATTTTATGTTTATATAATACAAATTAGATCTCTTCTTGCGCTGGCGTCCATTATTTGAATATTTTCAAAAAATTATTGATGCTTTCAAGACACTTAGTAATTTTATTTGTATGTGTTTGTTAACTTATATCCTAAACAGCCTTTTTGCCTACAGGCCCGGATCTCGAGCGTCATGCGCCGGCGCAGCCTCTCTAGCAAGTAGTGACGCAGACGCACAACTCGGAGAACTATCCTGGTCTCGATCTAGTTTGCAGGACGAGCTCATCAAGTCGGTTAGTGGCAGCCCCAACAATGGCTCGCATGTGAGTAGAACGTAGCTTAGATGGTGGAGGAAATTGGAACCTTGGGCCCGAATTGGTTTGGGAGGACCAATAAAGGTACTTTGAAATTAATAAGCTAGTCCTTTTGGGGAATATAGACTGATCTAAAAAATTATTGCATCACTTGTTTTGTTTCACGTTTCTAAACTCATCAGCACGCATGCACCAAAATGAACCCGTTTTTTTATTTTATCTTGGGAGTTTGAAACTTACATAAATCTAAAAAAAGCGGTGCAATACTTTTAAAGTAAATGTATTATCACTATCGATGAGTATCTCTAGAAGTGTGCTTATCCAAAATTAACCAGTAGAATGTATTCTATTGATTGGGAACCGACTACGGTGACCTGCCTATTGACAAAATCAAGCAGACAATTGCTGATTTATTGTGTCTTTAGAGAATTGCCAGATGTAGACTCTAGTAAACGTTATTATGTTGCACGTAATGCATGTAAAACACTGTGACTAAATGTTAGCGGTTTTTGAAAATAGCACATTAGCAATCATTACTGCGCATGGTACTCGGTAGCTTTGTGATTTTGGTCTACAAAGGTTTTAATTTACATTCATTGACTCAAATGTACCTTTAGAAAAGTATGGAAGCACCTACTTTGAAAATTACTGGCTCTGATGTCTATTGATAACGAACCGTACCATCTATATGAAGAAAATTACAAATAGGTATCCAATTAAAATTCTAGAAATTGTTTTTATTAGCAGATAATTTAGCATAAGCATAATCAGCCTAAAATGTTCCCACTGCTGGGACACAGGCCTCCTCTCTGTGAGAGGGAGTGGGCCGTAATCCACCACGCGGGCCCAGTGTGGATAGGTAGCTACATGTCTTCGAATTTATGGTTCAGATAATTCAAAAATAACAATTGTTTGCAATAGCTACCTATGTTATTTTAAATTCAAGAATCTATTTACACCGCATTACATAAAATATTTACCTACCCATGATAATATTTTCATAAGAAAAACTTCTAACAATAAAAAAATCCGATCAATTTACCCACACAACTATAGCCACTGTCTTTCGTATAAATAAAGTAATTGTCACTTTCTTACAAATACATTATATTGAAAGGTGGTATTGTTAAACATAACTACTTTATTTACTTCCCCAAACAAATAGGTAAGATTATTATAGTTCTTTCGTCATTCATTTGTATACTAAAGTCTTCAAGAACTTACAAACATATTATATCAGGGTGTTTGAAAAGATTTTTTGTTTTCAGAAACAGTGGCAAGAAGCCATTATGTCTGACGACCGGTTATCTCTGACCCTGGAAGAGATTGTCCACATCAGGTCTGTGCTGACGAAGGCTGAGCTAGAAGTTCTGCCCGTTGAGGGCAGGGTCAAGGAAGACGTAGAGAAGAGAAGAGTGAGTACTTTCTACTGCATCTACTCGTATCTAGCCTGTATAGTCTCACAGCAGGCAGAACCCTCCCACAACCTCCCTCTCTCCCAAATGCACTTTTTACTATACTAAGATGTAACCTATTTGTGATAGGTAGCTATCAAAACTGCTTCATAAATTTGCGTTGACATGAAACCACGACCGCCCCAGTCGGATTAATACGACAAAGGTTTTCGTGCCCGTGCCGCCTCGGTCGTATTTTTACGACTGAGAACCTATGCTCGTTTTTTGTTTTTTATGTCATTGCACGACCCTACTCGTCGTAGGTATTATTTATTTGTCGATTTATGAGCTGGGCGCTGGGGGCACGGCAATTGATATAAAACCAAGCGGTCAATAGGTTTAGAATCCTACTTCCGTGAAGAAGGCGTGAGTTTATATAATGTGTATTAAAGACCATTTCAGACACCGATCTACATAGTCTTCACATGATCTGACCAAGTTTTTGTCTGGACTTTAAAAGAGACGGTGACCTCTGAGTTTGTTTCGACCTTTTTTCTCAGAATAGTCGGATAGGAAACACCGCCGCCTGCCTTATCTAGTTTAAAAAAATATATAATTGACGTGTAAAAGTTTTTGTACAAACCTACTTACAGAAATAAAATCATTTATCATAAAGAATCTGACGTAGTCATCCCAGGTTTTTTAGCCTTTAGTTAAGTATTCTCTCAAGAGGTCCAGTTAACAATTGAGGAACAAGTTATAGTACATTCGCAAAGCCAATATTAATAAATAAAATATAATATAAAATTTTTAATCTTTTAAATTTCAATATTAAATCTTGCTCCTTATTTTTCAGGTATGCTTCTTGTGTTTGAAAACCAGATTCGGCATTTTTGGTCCTTGGGGCCAGAAGTGCAAACTTTGTAAAAAGACTGTCTGTCAAAAGTGTTGTTCAAAGGTGAGTTTAATGCGTTACTTATTATTATAACTTTATAAAATTTAATTCACAAAATTTACTGTTTCCTCAATTTAATTACTTCGGTAAAGTTAATTAGCTCTTTCATCGGCTGTAGAAAAATTTCAAATGCAGACTGTTGAATTTGTCCTTTATGACCCTGTGGTCATATTATACTGGAACAGTCCATTGATTGTAAAATGTCTAATTTCAGTAATGAAAGTGATTTAATCTACATTGTTCCTCACATGATTACCGTGTTGTGACAGATGCGTATCCCGACGGAGCACTTCGCGCACGTGCCGGTGGTGCTGCTGAGTCCGTCGCTGCTGCCCTCCCCGGAGGATGAGGCGCACTCCTCCTTCCCCAGGAGCCTCATGTCCAGGCTCGTGTCTCCTGAGTACTCGGTAAGTCACATCCTCATCATCTGCCTAAACTTTTCCTAATTAGGTATATTGGGATCAGGTTCCGATCTAATTGAATGCCGCCGAGTACCAGTATTTTTTACACGTAGTGACTGCCTTTCTGACCTCCACAACCCAATTACTAAATAGCATCGTAGGGATACACGAGTTGCGGGAAAGTCCGAAAGGGTTACCGTGGCCCCTGGCACAGGCAACTGAAGGAACAGGGGTGGGTTTTAGTCAGTAAGAGTCGGACACGTCCCAAACTAAAAACAAAAAGGTCCACACGTAAATGATAAATGCCCATAGGCTGATGCAGACTGTGTGCGGTGGATCTTATGTTGTTAATTTATATCGTTATTGTCATTATTTACACTTTTCGATACTTAAGTAATTTAAAACTAGATTAATCATAATGTTTTGTAAAATTTCTTTATGCATGCGAAGTTTGCCTGAAAATTATTATTGCACTGTTTCAGACACACTTTCGCATGTTACCTTTAGCATAGAATCTGCGTGAACAATCGTTTGTGAACCAATAAAATAAATAAATACACAGACTAAAACAGGTTGCAGTGACGTCAACGGTCCTTGTTGTCCAGCTTGGACTGCAAGATAGCTTTTGTAGTTTGGATGTGATTTTTTGTGCACTTGACGTGACTGCAAATAGCTCGTTGTCAAAATATCGACTATCTGCATTGACCGTCCCTCTCTTCAGTCTCGTTTTCTTGAGCCTTTTGTTTTCACAGGTTTGCAAAGTTATTTACGTGTCCTCAGTAAATTATTCAGTGATTTATTTATTAATCTTCTTTATAAGTCATCAGTGATTATGAACGCATAACATTTTTCTACACATGCTATCTTACGGGTAAGACATACCTAGACACCTCATACATGACATATATACCTACTCTACGATTACATTTCCCGTAACACGATCAGCGATGAGTGATAATGCCGCGCGGTACACCGCAAATAGTACCGACACGGCCGTCAATAGACGATCATTGTCGGTCATCTAGTTTATGACGTCATTTAATGTCTTCCGCTATATACCGCAAAAACATACATCGATGCTTACTTGGTTTCGTTGTTATTACAATAGTGTTTATGATAATGCCTTCATCATTATTCTCATACGAGAGTAGGTCTGCATCTATTTGGATAACATTTGGGAGAGCCTCGCCCAGCTATAGTGTTGTCCCGTGCTGTGGTACACTATTGGCTCACAAAAAAGTGCGTTTATGTTTGCTAATTGGTCGGGTTCAAATACCTTTTGTGGGAGTCTTTTATGTGTCAACGTGTATTTTGTTTGTTCAGGAAAATATTTTAATGTTGGAGTTGAGCTGTCGCCATATAAAAACTAAAAAAGTCTAGCCAAATCCTTCTTAAAAACAAGCTTTTTATGAACTCAAAAGTACAAAATAAGAGCTCCTTCGACTGGAGCCAATCCTGGGTGCAGTAGCCAGGTCACGATTGACTTTTGAACGGACTATCATAATTAAATGAGTATATTAATTTTCGGTTCTGTTCTGTTGACCGTTGAGGAGTTGCGTCATCTGGGGCAAATACTGGGTGCAGCAGTAGACTTTAGAATGGACTATCATAATTAAATGTTTATATAAAATTTATTGTCCGTACTATTGACCGTTGAGGAGCTTCCTCGACTGGAGCCAATTCTAGGTGCAGTAGGTCATGATGGAATTTAGAATAAACTATCATAAATAATTGCGTATACAAAGTGGCGCGTACCTTATCTTCCTCCTATCTTTTCCTTTTTTTACTAAATGGATTTCATTCAAGTTTTGTATATCGTCTAAGTATACCATATATGTAGTATACGTGGTATAATTTAATGTGATAAGGTTCGCGCCACCTTGTATAACCTACCTTTCGTGTCTTTAATGTTGACCGTAAAGGAGTTCTCTAGTTTGGAGCCAATCCTGGGTAAAGAATCAGGACATGCATTAAATCAAAATCAAAAGTCATTTATTCAAATTAGGCTGAGAATCAGCACTTTTTGAACGTCAAAATCACATAAGACAGTCCCCCCAAAACGCCCACCCTTCACCACTTCCTAGTGCTTTAGCTGGGAAGAAGAAGTGGCGGAACAAACTCCCCAGCAGCACTGCTGTCTGTTCAGTTAGAAGAACTGGATTCTATACAGTATGTAATAATAAGTATATTAAGTATTATTAATATAATAAGTGTATAGTAATAAGTAATTAACATTACGAAACACAAAAATATTAAAATTATTTGCCATATGTCAGCTAGCACACGCCAATATTTAAAACTATACTCAAGCAGATATAAATAATAAAAACAAAAACGCAAACAGAACTTAATACTTAATAAAAAGCCTCCTGGCATAAAGGGCGTGCCCGCTTACATATGCAATGCTGCATTATGTTTATATGTATATAGCTGTAACTTGTAGCCACAAATGATAAACTAGGACCTTCGAAGTAAAATAAAGAAACATTAACTTCTAATAACAATAACAAAACCATAGTCAGCAAGACGACCTGTCACCACAAGCAGCACCCGTTCACGAGCATAACGCAAAGATCAGCCATTACTCCCCTCGCCATATTTGAGGGAAGGAGGCAACCCGACCCCCGACGCTACCGCAAGCATTGACATCTAAGGGAGCATGACGAACTTGCTGCCGGTTGCTTAAAAGAATAATATGATGAACTGTCGAGGTCGCTAGCTAACCATATATTGCAATACAACTCATTAAAAAACATTGAAATGAGTAGATTATGTCAATAATAAATAAAAATTAAATTAAACTAAAATGACTAATATAGTCAAATAAAATAAACAATTATATGAACTCGTATAACTTGTCAGTAGGTAAGCTAATTTTGGAGAAAGAACATAAACATTGTCTTGAGTTAATCACAGCGACCAACTATTTTTATCGTTTAAGTAATCGTTGCCGTTGATTGAATAGTATGCCTTTGAACAAAGGTTGGATTTTACTTTAGCTTTAAACGCATTAAAAGGCAATTCTAACAAAGAAGAGGGAAGCTTGTTATAAAAGTTTATACCAAGCCCAACAAATGAGATAAGGACCTTATGAAGCCGTTGAAAGGGAGCACGTAGTTTCTCCTTGTTTCTAGTGCTAATATTATGAATCACTGTTTTTTGTGTATAAGTGTATATTTTGCCTAATATATAAGATGTTGGCGAAGATGAATTGTGAGGCCACCGTGAGAATACCAATCTCTTTAAAAAAATCTCTCAGAGTAACTCTAGCACCTAGCTGGTAATTTGCTCGTACAGCTCGTTTTTGAAGAACAAATATATTTTGAATACCTATCAGCGGCTTTGCCCCACAGCAGAATGCCGTAGGACATGACGCTATGAAAATAACTGAAATAGACTAGCCGAGCTGTATCAACGTCAGTGTACCTATTGTCTTACTTTCCTGACGGCATAGGCGGCCGAACTGAGCCTTCCCGCTAGGCATGATATATGTGATCCCCACTGAATCTGGGCATCAACTGTTATGCCCAGAAATACTGCCGAGTCTACAGTTTCAAGTACCTCTTTATCTAAGACGATGTTGGGTCCTAGATTTCTAACATTCGGTAAGGCGAACTTTACACATTTCGTTTTCTTGGCATTGAGAACTAGGTTATTTGTGGTAAACCAATCTGTAACCATTGATAGTGCACTGTCTACGTCGTAAAAATTTGGTCTATTTCTGTCTACTTTAAAGATAAGAGAGGTATCATCAGCAAATAGTACAACGTCACAGATGCCCTTTAAATAGTATAATGGTATATGTAATGGTAAGTCATTTATATACACCAAGAATAAAAATGGGCCCAGTATAGAGCCTTGAGGTACACCTAACTGAACTGGTAGCCCGGAAGATTTCACACCATTAACATCTACACATTGGTGCCTATTATGTAAATATGAATTTAATACGTTAAGAGCTTCGTTTTGAATACCGTAATGAATTAGTTTACCCAAAAGCGTGTCCAAAACTCCAATAGCATTTTGCGAGGTCCCCATGCGCTAAATATGTGTTTCAGCAGAGCAACACCCGCATCTGTAGTCGAACGACCTTTTGTAAAGCCGTATTGGTGAAGGAGGCTATTTAAATTAAAATGTCTTAGCAACTGCTTGAGTATTAATTTTTCAAATATTTTGCTAAATGCAGGTAAGATAGAAATAGGCCTAAAATTGCCAACGTTATTTTTATTACCCGATTTAAATAATGGTATGACTTTACTACTCTTCATGAGGTCAGGAAAAGTTCCTAAATCAACACATTTATTAAAAGTAACAGCTAGATAGGGAGCTACGATGTCGATTACTTACAAGTTTAATTGAGATGCCCCAGTAATCACCAGTGTTTTTTGACTTGAGTGTGTTAAAAACACTAATTACATCACGAGGTGTTACATGTTCGAAGCTAAATAAGCGACTACATTTAGGTACACTATTATGCAAAAGGTTTTTAGCTTCAGATGGGGACGAATTTAAGGAGCGAGTCGTAGTTATAGGTATGTTGGCAAAAAACTCATTAAATGCTTCAGCTACGTCAGCTGGTTTATTAACTAATTTGTTGTCGACCTTATGGTCGACAACAAATTAGTTAATAAACCAGCCACCACCACCTCTCTAATTGTTTTTCTTGTTTAACCGACTTACCCGTTTCATTGTTAATAATTTTCCAGGTGGTTTTTACTTTGTTATTCGAATTTTTAATTGTATCGCTTAAAAATTTAGATTTAGCAAAAACACAAATCTTTTTAAATAATTTTGAATAATTTTTGACATACTCTAGGAAAGGAGTATCAAACCTGTAATTTTTCAAACCATATAACTCGTATAGTCTCGCTCTACTTTTATAAATACCTGGAGTAGCCCACTGGTTGAATCCAGCGGAGGTGCCATTAATATTAATAGTTTTGGCCTTGAAAGTAGATTGGTATTCTTTTTGCACAACATCAAAAAGGGCTCCATAGATTATATTAGGATTATCATGTTCTACAATCGACGGTTTAATTCTAAAGGCTATATTATTTTTAAACTTGTTGCAACGACTAGCTGTATAAGGCCTGCATTCTATTTTATGTGGCTTTTTATGTATTGGCATAGGGAAGCTAGCTAATAATCCACAGTGGTCAGACGGTAAGTCACTTAACACTAATTTATTTTTGGCATCGTAATCACTAAAAATATTATCAATACAAGTCGACGAAGATGCTGTTATCCTAGTAGGTTCAAAATACAAGTTAATTAAATTAAAGGACCTAAACAGATTAAGAACTCTAATACTTAGTGGAGTAACCTCTAAAATATTAATATTAAAATCACCACATAAAATTATACTTTTATTACTTGATTTTAATTTATTCAGTGAATCCTCCATTACCGATTCGAAACGTATAAAATCCCCAGAGGGGGGTCGATAAACGCAAATTATAACGTATCGCTCGAGTTCAACCACAAGACAACTCAATAGTGCGCTCGATGGAAAGATTAACTAAATCAGAACGTTGTTTACATTTCAACTTGTTTGAAACAAGAACTAAAGATCCACCGCAAATAGCACTTTTCCTTACAAATGCTCTTTGAATGGTAAAATTATCATCATTGATAAACACTACTTCATGTTCTTTCAACCAGTGTTCAGTCAAACATAGCACCTGAACATCATAGTTCTCCATAAATAAACTTAACTCTTAACTCTTTGCCGGACAGACCCTGCATATTTTGATGTACAACATTCAACATATGCGGCTGACCCGTTGTCGCACCTAATAGTTTAAACTACAAGGCGTATCCATACCTAGTAGTGTTAGTACCACTACTAACAGTAATCGACGGTAACCTACAGGTACCGGTGTCACTGTGTATATTGTATGCCAATAGGTTAGCAATGTGTCTCCTACAACTAGGTGGCAAATACATTGTATTATTTGTCAGTTTGTAATCAGTAATAAATTGATTACAATCAAAATATAAAATAGTGTCACTGTGTCGACAAGTCCTATTATAAATGAACATATTTAAATTATAAATGTGCCTATTTTGCTCATCAGACAAATATCTAGAATAAGGCAGGGCACATAAAATAAATTTACAGTTATTGGTCTCATTGAGATATAACATCAAATGGACACATTCAATTATGTCCTTTTTCCTTACAGTTAAACTATCCCCATCAATGACGTATTATAAATAGACGCGTCATGCATGAACATCACGGCTGTCGAAAACAGCGTAAATACTGTCGGTTAGCTACTTAGACGCACGAAGAAAGGGAAAGAAAATTAATTGTCATCTACGGAATTTTTGTTGTTAGAGAGAGATAAATATATTTCTTTAATTCCGTTGTCATTCTGTGGTGCATGCTCATTGGCCGAGCGCGAACAAAAGGAGGCATGAGGGGAAAAATGGACACTCGATTTTCTTGTGTTGGTATAGATAGGTAGTAGATTTACGGGTAAAATAATATTATTTACCATCCTTAAAAATATGAATGCAGTGTTTTGCTAGAGTAATTATTGTTACCTTATTAATAAAACAAAATGTAATATTATAAACATAAAAATCTTTATTAACAAAAATGTAAATAATTTAAAATTTAAAATAAAAAGTAGGTACAACAATCGTTTATATTAAATTAATAATATTGATCATTAGGTTTCATAACACATAATATTATATTCAAACAATATAATTCATCAAAATAAAAACAATGAAAACATAAACACTGATGCAAAGTACCCCATCTTCCCTTAACGGCACGTGACTTACCTCAGGCGCCAGCCGCCATTAGAAGGCATCGAAAAATATAAAATAAAATACATTTTTCTTGATACTTCGCATGAAATGATACTTTTCTATCTTTCACAGTTAAAGTATAGTTTTTACATGTACTAAAAACACAGGACGGCATTTTTTTTCGTTGTTTGAGGAAGTTATACACAAAAGTTATTTTAATGTCACATACTGCCGCGGCACTGGTTGGTACGCGACTAAATGGAAGTACGGCAATTGCCTTGCATTCATGTTGCCACTACAGAGCGCGGGCAACGTATCTATAGTTTATATATTATCATTGATCCCCATACAATAAAATAACAGTTGAACTGGAGTTTATTTTTGTCAATGTAATATTATTAACTGATTGGCCTAATACAGGCACCATTATGCAATAATGCATTGTCTGTGAAACAGAATCAACACGTATAATGAAATGGTTTTAATTCAGCTTGCAAGATTTGATCAATACATATACCTACTAAGTAACTGACTAACAAGGCAAGTTAAATAAAAGCTTGTAAAAATATGGAATTGACATAGTTTTCTAAACTTACTGCAACATACGTACCCAACTAGCCGTCTCTCCATCGTCATTTGACTTCCACAGCCGTCGACTGACCACTGAACCCTACCTCCACAGAGCATGGTCGAGAACAGCGTGGGCAGCGCGCCCAGCAGCCCTATGGGCGCGCGACGCTCGGGCGCGGCGGCGCACAGCGCGCCCGGCTCGCGCGCCGGCTCGCGCGGCGGCTCGCGCGGCGGCTCGGCGCTGGGCTTCTGCGACCAGCTGTCCGTGCCGCCGCACGCCATGTCGCGCAGTGTGGACGGCCCGCAGGCCATGTCGCTTGTTCATACGCCACCTACCACTTTGGATCGCAGGTATGTATCTTAAATATTTTAGGACCTGTAGGTATCTACGCTAAGCTTGTGTGTGGTGCAGCATACAGCCCCCACCGAGGACTTTCTTCTTCACTCAACCCCCGGCTTTCTCCACTCCTACGCCATTCCTTTTTTCTCTCCATTTAATCTCCAGTCCCATTTATACTCCAGCCTTTGCAATCAACTTTACTCTATTCCACTTCAGCACCATAATCAACCAATAGCAGCTCACTGCTAGACATGGGCCTCTCCAAACGCACGCTATTTAATTTGATCTTCGGCTACTCTCATCCAGCTGCTTATTGTCAGCCTGTGAATATTATTATGGTCACTCCAACGAGCCTAAGGGCGAGGTGGGAGCTATTCCACGTATGTATAGCTTGCTTCTTATTCACAATTTGACTGCCTCGTTTGTGGTCGCAAGCACTACTGCTAAGCATGAGGTCTTGGAATCGATTCCCAGGTCGGGCAAAGTGTTATTGAGTTTTTCTATCACTTAGAATTGTCTCAGTAGCGGCTCGCTATCTGGATTTGGACCCGGTCGATGGCAATAGGCTCGCCTTATATTACATGTGGGCGTACTACAGGTATACGTCTTCCTAACTATTCGGGGATTACGGGCGTGATGTTAAGTTTGTGCCGTTCTCCATTCCAGAGCCCGGTGCTCGGGCGGCGCGACCGCGGCGGAGCGCCTGCGCGGCGTGCAGATGGCGGTGTGCCACGACTGCAAGGCGATGGTGCTGCAGATCATCAAGTCGTCGCGCGCGTCGCGCTCCGCGTCGCGCGACCGCGCGCTGCGCCACCTCACGCTGGACCTGGCGCCCGTGTACACGGCCGACTGTTAGTGCACGCGCCACGCGCCCGAGCGGAGGCTGTGAGGGCTACCGTGTGGCGATGGCCGGTCGTGAGTGCGTCTACCCCGAACCCAGATATGAGTGCTCCTACCACACAGTGAGTGCTTCCATCAGATGTATCGATGTATTACCTAATTACTGGTTGCTAATAATCGATTTTACATAACATTTACATAAATAGTGATCGGTTATATGTAAGTGAATCTAAAAACGTACAAACAGTGCACTCACGAGACAATTGCGGCCGAATGTTAGCCACGTCACAGTCTAACCGTATTATTGGTGCATTCACCAAAAGATGGCTGTTTAGCGCGTTCACCATACAGCTTCGGCTGTTTTCCGATGGTCAGTCGGTGATCACCCAGTGGAGATACCAAAGTTGAGCTGAACGTATTTCTACTGCGACGCAACATAGAACAAATTGGAAGGACCGTCAAATACCTTCGCCTTATATGAAGCTTACAAACTAATTGTATAGTATGTTATTTTTCCCCTATTTACTATGTTATTTTTTTTTTCATTACCTCACTAACATTGGAATCAATTATTATGATATGTTATATTTTTAATAGAAGTATTATTATGAATCTTTCATTACCGCTTGGTCAAATTTTTGTTTACTCAATAATCTCTTTATTATCGTTTTGTTACTATTAAATAGAGCTGGTTTTCTTTGAATTCCCAGTTCACGTAAGTACCCATATTATATATTTTGAAAATTAATTATTATTTAATCTGTACTTCCCCAAGATCCTATGAAATATTAACATTAGTTTCCATCATGTACATACTCAATGACATTAAAAAATAAAATAAAAAATATTATATAATAAATAAAACAATATTTATCAGGGATTGTTCTCTATTGACATTCCGAATAAATTTATCGAAGTTGACACATATTTATTGGAGTCGTCACTAAAGGTTCAAAAATCGAGCTTCCAAGGTTGTGTAGTGTCTATGTTGTTTCGTATGTGGACCAGACATTGTGTTTACACAAAATGAACTTTGACAATACCCTATGACCTTTGACAGACGTTACTACCACTATTTTTCTTTATCGCACAAATTCATAATTATAAAAAAAGTCATTAAATTATTAAAAATATTTATCCTACATTATCAGAGATACTCATAGTATACTGAATAAAAAAATAATGTTATATTCCAGAAATTTTGCTAAATAAATATTTTGTCACTTATATAGATATATTTTTCTCCAAATGATAGAATGTTTTACTTAATATGTCTACAATTTCGATGTGAAAATAAAAGTAATTGTGTGTTCAAAAATATTATAATCTACTATGAATGTTGTTGTAAAAAACGAAAGTATATTGTATAAATGTTATGATATGAAAATCTCCTAGAATCCGTGTTGTCAACCAAACATTTTTTAAGCATGAAATCGTTTGTAACGTCAAATTGTAGAAAAAGTTCATTTTTGTAAACTGTTTTATTCTTTTTTGTAAACTAGAAATGTGTAAGCTTCCTGTAAAATGTCAAAATCCTGGTTATTGCGCTAAATTTCTACAAATTGACGTCAAGTTATCGTACTCCTGTAGCCCCCTGACACAATTTCAAAGACTAAAGTCGGATTTACACGAATCATTGATTATGAAGTATTTGACATTTATGTCTACAGTAAAATGTTTACAAATTATTTGGATATTTTTGTAAACTTATGTGAATTGAATAATTTTATAGACACTGATGTAAATCTTTATGAAGATCCGACATGAAATTGATTGCTTTATAAAATACTTAATATTGTGTGACATTCAAAGCAATTGTGTATTCAATAAGTTAAGTTTCCTGTGCCATACCAATCGAAATGAATAATTTTATCAGTGACGAATAATTGCATGTGCGATAGATCGCAAGCTTGTCACGACAATGTGTGAAAATCCTACGTGCCTACCTATGAGTACAGATCAAGACCATATTTTGTTTTAAGTTACTTTTTTTCACTTAAGTTTTGGTTCATTACACAAAAAACACAAAACAACAAAAAAAAAAACGGAAATATTAATTTTTTTTAAACCGGTTGCGTGCTTTTGATAAAACTGTTGTTTTTTTTTACGATATATTTATATATAAAATTTGTTTTTTTTTTAAGAATTTATTTTCCCAGTTCTCCAGTAATTCGTGATATAAAAAAATTACGTTTGACAGTTCAGTCGACAGTATGCAACCAGCTTATTAAGTCTGATTGTTTGTACGAGATGTATGATTGTGTAAACGTTGATAACTTCGTTCATAATCATAAAAGTCAAGATCTCTAATGCGCCAGTAGTAATGCAATAAAAATTTATTAAAAAAAGTTGTTGTCTTAACATCTCTCTTATTTGTGACGGCGAGAACGGCTTATTAATGGGTCTAGTGTACACTACAACAAATTATTATATAACACCGATTAGCCTGGAATACATTCGTGTGCACTAGACTGGCTGATACAGTGTATTTACTACTATCGCAGTTACAGACTTGGCTATAAGTTTATTTAGAATTAACTAAATTATTTCGCGAATTATACCCACTATCTAGTACTCCTTTGTAAATATAGATGTCTAGAGTAAAACTATAGTAGCGGTTAAAAAAACGGTAGAACTATTTGCAACGTAATTAATCATCGTAATTAATGAAAACTGGGTTTTCCCTTAACTCTTACATTCCCTCCGTTAATTTAGTTATTTTTAAGTTATAAATATTAACAACTGATATACCTAATATTTTTTGATTGCTGTAGGTTTTTTACTAAAAATATGGCCTAAAATTATTGTTGACATTTTTGGCACTGTAATTATTTTCCGTTGCGTCAGTAGATTTCTGTTTACAGTACCTAATGAAGTCCTTTTCAACATTTATTTAAAATTAATCATTTAAATTAAATCTTGTACATTAAAAACCCAGTTAATATAACTTGTAAATGTGTAATTTAGTAGTCTGTTAGATGTTACTTAGATTGTAACTGTTTAAAGAACTTAAGTACTTATGTAAGTGGAAATAACCGATGATGAAAACGAAATCATACTTAAATAAACATGAATACAAATCGTTGAAAACGTGATTTTATTTGAACCTACCTACCTGGATTGCGAAGTCCCTTTGACCCAAAACGACTACGACTCTATGGCGGTCGTACTTCGGTGCATTCGCTGCGAACTAGAGGCTGTAGCATGTGAGTACCCTTCCCCCATTTCTAATGCTACGGCTACATTGTCGCGATAACGCGAACTACTCTTCGCGCGCTCTCCGTTGTACCTACAGCGAGACGTCTAGCAGTGTGCGAGAGAGAGCGAGCGAAGTGTATGTAGTTGTGGCATAATTTGCGATGTCGCGACACAAGGAATTCGTCATCAGGCGAACTCGAATGCCCAAACTACGGAGTGTTTTAATAATCTGGCCCATATAGTTCGTCGTAGATCGAACACGCAGTTTTATCGCGACAACGCGATACGAATCTTTGGGCGATACTGTAGCCGTATCATTACCACCATCAGGCTACGGGCACCCGTATACGGTATACCGTAGCAACGTCACTAAAACATCAGACATAAACCGCCATTTTAATTTATTTTGTTGACTTATGTCATTTTAATTATGTTCATAGCTTAATTGAAGTGTCAGCTACAATATCATTTTTTAAGGACGCGTTTACGAATCTGACAAAAATAAGCAGTTTTTCGGTACATTTTCCGGCAAAATAATACAAAATCAAATGTAACTAATAATTGCCACAGATAGATTACTCCTTAGTCTTCAAATGGAAGCAATTTTTTATTCAAAAATTTTGGTTTATAATATTGTAAAAAATAATTTCCGTTGCCTCTTCACACATAATTGACGATATCGTGCTGACTTGAGGAACATTTTTCTTATAATTAATAACATAAATTTATTTATTTAAAAATATTTTATGTTAGCAGACATGTTCAACTCAAAAAGGTACCAAAAAAAACTATCAAAATGTTGCAAATAGGCTGAGAACAAAATTAAAATCGAGTCTTATTTTTTCACATATTTAGTTGTAACGCGTGATACTTATCGGATTGAAATAAGGGTTATTTTACTGGTCACTATCTTGATTTATTGCACAAAAAGTAAAGAAATATTTTAGTCTGCGCTCGGCCGCCGTCGTGAGTGGACACTGTGACGCTTGTAAGCAGCTCCTCGTGTACGAAAAGATCGCTGTACGAATACAAAATATTTTACGTAACAAACTTGATCCTTTACGCATTCTGCTGCACCGACTACGGACAACCAAGGTAAGATTTTATTTACAGTTTCTTATACTTATGGGAATATAAATTTCATATTTAGTTTCGGACTTCATGGAGTGACCTGAAATGTACTTCGAAGACTGCTACTGGAACTAATAGACGAGTAGAGCTAGGTGTGCCGAGTTTGGGCTCGTTTTGTTAGTTATGTTGAGACCTTACCTCCGGACTTGATGGAGAGACCTGAAATGTACTTCGAAGACTGCTACTGGAACTAATAGACGAGTAGAGCTAGGTGTGCCGAGTTTGGGCTCGTTTTGTTAGTTATGTTGAGACCTTACCTCCGGACTTGATGGAGAGACCTGAAATGTACTTCGAAGACTGCTACTGGAACTAATAGACTAGTAGAGCTAGGTGTGCCGAGTTTGGGCTCGTTTTGTTAGTTATGTTGAGACCTTACTTCCGGACTTGATGGAGAGACCTGCAGGTGTACTTCGAAGACTGCTACTGGAACTAATAGACGAGTAGAGCTAGGTGTGCCGAGTTTGGGCTCGTTTTGTTAGTTATGTTGAGACCTTACCTCCGGACTTGATGGAGAGACCTGAAATGTACTTCGAAGACTGCTACTGGAACTAATAGACGAGTAGAGCTAGGTGTGCCGAGTTTGGGCTCGTTTTGTTAGTTATGTTGAGACCTTACTTCCGGACTTGATGGAGAGACCTGCAGGTGTACTTCGAAGACTGCTACTGGAACTAATAGACGAGTAGAGCTAGGTGTGCCGAGTTTGGGCTCGTTTTGTTAGTTATGTTGAGACCTTACCTCCGGACTTGATGGAAACCTGCAGGTGTACTTCGAAGACTGCTACTGGAACTAATAGACGAGTAGAGCTAGGTGTGCCGAGTTTGGGCTCGTTTTGTTAGTTATGTTGAGACCTTACCTCCGGACTTGATGGAGAGACCTGAAATGTACTTCGAAGACTGCTACTGGAACTAATAGACTAGTAGAGCTAGGTGTGCCGAGTTTGGGCTCGTTTTGTTAGTTATGTTGAGACCTTACCTCCGGACTTGATGGAAACCTGCAGGTGTACTTCGAAGACTGCTACTGGAACTAATAGACGAGTAGAGCTAGGTGTGCCGAGTTTGGGCTCGTTTTGTTAGTTATGATGAGACCTTACCTCTGGACTTGATGGAGTGACCTGAAGGTTTACGTTGAAGACTACTACTGGAACTAATAAACGAGTAAAGCTAGCTGATAAGAGTGTGTATAGTTTATACTTCTTATAACACAATTTTTGTTTTAGATGCCAAGCCCTAAGACGTTCGGGAAAAGCTCGCGTAAGAAAGTTTACGCCTGTAGACGTAACTTAGAAAAGAGAATTCGTGTGTCTTTGCTATTTGGACGGGCCCTGGAAAAATAAAATTTGAATTTATAGCCAAAGACGATCAATTCTGGAAGGAGAATATGGAAACACATTTGATTCGATTCTATAAGAACTGCCTCCTTCCAGAATTGATTGATCCAAGATTCAAAAGAAATATGGAACTACGGGAACATTCATCTCATTGTCATAATAATATAATGAAAACTAAAAATTAATAAAAAAAATTGTATGTTTTCGTTAGTTTTATTCATTTTTCTTATCATTTACCCAACTCTACCCTACTCTATCCTACTCTACCCTACTCCACACTATTCTACACTACTTTGCCCTACTCTACCCTACTATACCCTACTCTACCCTACCAAACCTCACATAAACCATCTACTACATAGTCCGCACAAAGCCAAATAAACGTATTTTCTTTCTAGTTTTCGAGAACCCACTTGCATTTGATTCCACAACAAAATTATATAGATACCTAAAACTTTTACAAAAAAAAAAACAACCAAAAAGTTATTTTTCACTTTGTAGTGGTTTTTTTTTTTGGAAGTCGGTTTTTTTTTTGTAAAAAGAATTTATATTTCACTTTTTAATTGTTGTTTGGGGTTGTCATTAGATGATTTTTCCCACCATAAAAAAGGTCATTCCATCAAGTCCGGAGGTAAGGTCTCAACATAACTAACAAAACGAGCCCACACTCGGCACACCTAGCTCTACTCGTCTATTAGTTCCAGTAGCAGTCTTCGAAGTACACCTGCAGGTCTCTCCATCAAGTCCGGAGGTAAGGTCTCAACATAACTAACAAAACGAGCCCAAACTCGGCACACCTAGCTCTACTCGTCTATTAGTTCCAGTAGCAGTCTTCGAAGTACATTTCAGGTCTCTCCATCAAGTCCGGAGGTAAGGTCTCAACATAACTAACAAAACGAGCCCAAACTCGGCACACCTAGCTCTACTCGTCTATTAGTTCCAGTAGCAGTCTTCGAAGTACACCTGCAGGTCTCTCCATCAAGTCCGGAAGTAAGATCTCAACGTAACTAACAAAACGAGCCCAAACTCGGCACACCTAGCTCTACTCGTCTATTAGTTCCAGTAGCAGTCTTCGAAGTACATTTCAGGTCTCTCCATCAAGTCCGGAGGTATGGTGTCAACATAACTAACAAAACGAGCCCAAACTCGGCACACCTAGCTCTACTCGTCTATTAGTTCCAGTAGCAGTCTTCGAAGTACACCTGCAGGTCTCTCCATCAAGTCCGGAGGTAAGGTCTCAACATAACTAACAAAACGAGCCCAAACTCGGCACACCTAGCTCTACTCGTCTATTAGTTCCAGTAGCAGTCTTCGAAGTACATTTCAGGTCTCTCCATCAAGTCCGGAGGTAAGGTCTCAACATAACTAACAAAACGAGCCCAAACTCGGCACACCTAGCTCTACTCGTCTATTAGTTCCAGTAGCAGTCTTCGAAGTACATTTCAGGTCTCTCCATCAAGTCCGGAGGTATGGT
Organism: Brachylomia viminalis; assembly: GCA_937001585.2. Classification (NCBI taxonomy): domain Eukaryota; kingdom Metazoa; phylum Arthropoda; class Insecta; order Lepidoptera; family Noctuidae; genus Brachylomia; species Brachylomia viminalis. Next base: position 4,766,082 of record OW443301.2, read on the forward strand.
GTCAACATAACTAACAAAACGAGCCCAAACTCGGCACACCTAGCTCTACTCGTCTATTAGTTCCAGTAGCAGTCTTCGAAGTACACCTGCAGGTCTCTCCATCAAGTCCGGAGGTAAGGTCTCAACATAACTAACAAAACGAGCCCAAACTCGGCACACCTAGCTCTACTCGTCTATTAGTTCCAGTAGCAGTCTTCGAAGTACATTTCAGGTCTCTCCATCAAGTCCGGAGGTAAGGTCTCAACATAACTAACAAAACGAGCCCAAACTCGGCACACCTAGCTCTACTCGTCTATTAGTTCCAGTAGCAGTCTTCGAAGTACATTTCAGGTCACTCCATCAAGTCCGGAGGTAAGGTCTCAACATAACTAACAAAACGAGCCCAAACTCGGCACACCTAGCTCTACTCGTCTATTAGTTCCAGTAGCAGTCTTCGAAGTACATTTCAGGTCTCTCCATCAAGTCCGGAGGTAAGGTCTCAACATAACTAACAAAACGAGCCCAAACTCGGCACACCTAGCTCTCCTCGTATAATAGTTCAAGTAGCAGTCTTCGAAGTACACTTTGGCAAGTACTTGCTTACCAATCAATCACTGTCCAATGAAATTAGGTAAAAGGTATCTACTTTTGTGACCATTTCACGTTACAACCTTTTTAAAAACAAATCAAAGTAAACTTAAAAAAAAACATGGCAAATATTAAATAAAAATAAGCTCAATTATCAAGTCGTGCGAGTTTACTCATAATTTCGCCGCTTCGCGCATTTCGCTGTGTGTGTGAGCCGTGCACATGTAGTAGTAAGACTCAATACCTAAAATTGATGCGCGTCAATTCGTAAACGCGTCCTTAATGGTACCCATTCAATGTTTAGTTTTTTTTTTATTTGGAATTAAATGTCAAATTTTGGGCAGATATCAAAAACCCCTTAAAATTCAAATATCTTTGATTTTTGAAACTATTGAATTTAGGCCATATATTATATATGGGGGTTAAATTTGTTGCATTGTGGCTCCCCTATCAGCTCCTGATGGATATACGTCGAATTACAAGTAACACTGTATAAATACTTCAACAATATTCATTCAATAAATGTCATTATTCCTACCAACATTGAAAGCGATGAAATCGATAGGTAAACTGTGAAGAAAATTCACACTATACCTACTGGTAGGAAAAGAGGGCACAATCCAGCGGCGCGCTCCAATTCTCAAGCTCTTTCATACATTTCGTAAATTCACACAGAAAATCTCACCTATTAAAAGTCAGGGGATCAAATTTTCGAGCTCGCTCCGCTCACTCTTGCATTCTTTCAACTTTAGAACGGACTATCAATTAAATGCTTATATTACATTTCGCGCCGGTATTGTTGACCGTTAAGGAGTTCCTTCGTCTGGTGCCCATCCTAGATGTAGAATCAGGTCACGCATCATAAAAATGCATTGTCTTCAAACAGAATCAACATGTAAAATTTCAACTCCGTAGGATATGAGGCACTTCCTCTTATCCTAAGGGGTTTTAATTCAGCTTGCAAGATTTGACCACTACACATTAACAAACTAACTACCAAGGCAAGTTAAATAAAAGCTCGTAAAAATAGAATAATATCATGCATCGAAAATTCAATCTCATCCGAAAGCAGGCTCTTTACTTGAAACTTGAAATAAACGTGGCGCCACACGTAGATTTTTCGTAGCATGTTGTAGCAAGAGAGAGCGTAGTAGAGGATTGAATATCCGTAGCAAGTATGATATTTATTTTCTTATGCTACGGCTACATTGTCGCGATAACGCGAACTACACTTCGCGCGCTCTCTCTTGCACATCGCTCAACGTCTCACTGTACAACAGAGAGCGCGCGAAGTGTGTTCGCGTTGTCGCGACAATGTAGCCGTAGCAATACAGATGGCGCTACGAAAGTCGCGTAGCTCGTAGCGCGCCGTCCCTTTTCATGTTTGCATAGTGACGATCGCGAACGAAGAGTTAAGAGGGCTATCACAATTTTTTAAAGAAAAAATGTGATATTTTGATATATTTTTATCAAGAATGTGATATTTATTTAGAACACTCCCGAGAGAAATAGTCAATCTTTCTCGGGCATATTTTTTTTTAATTTTGTGGCCTTATCTAAACCATAATCACACATATAAACTGGGAGTTTTGATGTGTGATTATGGTTTAGATAAGCCCACAAAATTCACTCATGAAGGACGTGAAACTGGGCAAACGAAACGATGATGAGCTACGAGTGGGGCAATTTGGAGTTGGACGTGTCGGAACCACCGTGGTCACCTACTGGCCAGTTTTATGGAGAAGGAAGGCCTCTATACATTCTCTAATGAATTATTCTTGAAAGGCTGAAAGGTTCTACACAAAAACATGTAAAACGGCAATTGTTTTTCCGGTAATAGAAAATAGTTCCATTACTTTTCAAGTTCATCGCAGATGGCGCTACAAAGTTCATGTCTCGTAACCGTAGCGGCTTCAGTGCTCCGGTCAAACGTACTAGGAAAACATCAAAATGTTGAAGGTTGTCGCTATGGTTAACAGCCATGGCAGCTATTGTTTCTTCTTCATGCTACCATGGCAAAAAAATTATAGATAATCAAACGAACTTACCAAGTTAAGTTCGATGATAATTATGTGAACGGCTTCATTCGAAGCGATTTATTGTTTACGTAATTGTAACATAATACTTATGTAAAAGTTCGTTTGGGTGTTTCTGCATAATTAACAGGGAAAAAGAAAAACATTCTCAAATGTGTGTTAGATATTTTTTTTTCTCATGGGTGTCACTGAAACCGTCACATAGAATAACATGATAAATAGAAAGCAAAAATTTAATTATCTACCATTCAAAAGTGCGAGAGCCAATCAAATCAAAAATCAAAATTATTTATTTGCATAAATAAGGTAGGTACAGAAGGTTCTTAAGATAATGTATCGATCTCTTATAATGCCTTCAATTTCGGTGTGCAAATTCTACATAAATATTTAGATATTACATATTTTAGGATATTAATTAATTACTTGAATAATGCATGCGCTAGTAAATTATATTAAATTAATACAAATTTGGTACTACTTAATTAACAATTCATTCATAAAATACAATAAACTACAAACTATAAAATTCACAACTTAAAATCTAAAAACTCAAGTACACTATAAAAGCATGTACTTATTCGGAATTGTATTATATAATTTGATGCACATGATATAGCTGTTGTTGGATGTAAGAGTGAGATTCGTCTTGGGTTGATACAATTTATTAGTATTATGAGATCGAGGGGCATAGTAGCTTGTCGCTTGCTGAAAAAGTTTCTTATGCTTGAAAACAAATATACATGATTCCAAGATATAGATGCACCGTAGGTAAAGTCAGTATCTTATATTTTCTAAAGAAAGGGCGAGAAGAATCTATTTGTTTCAATCCAAATATAGCCCTTAAACACTTTTTTTGCATCACGAAGGCTTGATCGATTTAACACAGCTGCCCCAAAGAACGATACCATATCGCAAAATGGAGGAAATACAGCCGTTACCAACTGCAATTTTACCAACGACCAAATGTAAGCTCTATTTGAATGTAGCATGTGGCGCCGCCCGCCGCATGTTTGTCGTAGCACTTCGTAGCGAGAACATGAATCGTAGAGAGCGTAGAGGATTGTACGCTCGTAATAGGTATCAACTTCTCTGTCTACGGTATCAACTTAATTTTCATACAGATGGCGATACGAAACTCGAAGCTAGTAGGGCACCGTCTCTTGTCGTGTTTTCTTAGCGACTATCGCGAACGAAGCGTTCTGCACTCCAAACATACCAGGGTCGCATAAACAAACAGAAGTAGTAGCAAAACGTTTCTGGTTACCACGTAGACAGAAATTCCGTACCCCAAAAATTTAACACATTAAATTTATCACTTTTTTAATTTCACACTGTCTACGTTTCACAAGTATAAAATTGCTATGAGTTTCGTAGCTATGGGCCCGTATAGGAGCCGCGTTCCGTTTCCGCAGCGACATCTCGATCGCGTCGGAAGACTTCCAATCCAGTTCTAAGTAGACTAGGAAAGCATAAAATTTAAGGACCTTGTGCTACGAAACTTTTAGCAATAGTATCGTAGACAGAGAAAAATAGTATAGAGCGATGACGTCACGTTTTCGTAGCGACGACTGTCAATGAAAGTTTCAGTGTGAACTATTTGAACATTCTTACATAAATAGGAGTATTTTATTCTTAAAATATTATATAATAATGCAAGTTACTTAAAAAAAAATATTGTTGTTTAAAAAATATGGTGCGTTTACGGGAGATTGGTTAGAGAAGGCACCGCACAAAGAACATTGGAATGCTATGGGGATGATTTCATAACTTGACTCAAAGATTATTTATGCCAGTTTTCAAGTTAATCCTGCCACGCAGTAAAAACCTCCCCTGTAAAAAAAATACTACCACTTTTCATGCCGTGTTCCTGACACACACATACCACACAGCGATCGCAGGCATCCCCTCCGCCTCGAACACTCGTTCACCGACACCTTGAGCGTGCACACACAATCGGTCGTCTCCATTATATGTAATCAGAATCCAAAAAAATAAATACAGTACTTGCTATATCGTAGTCGTTTTATTACCAAGTCAAGACCACCAGCAGCACATCTGGAGCTTGACACTCAACATATGGTCCTTTCGAAGGACCGGATCCGGCGCCGGATCATATGTTGAGTGTCAAGCTCCAGATGTGCTGCTACACATGGCCATGAGTGGCTCTAATATCTTTCAAGGACGACATGTATTATGGTCAGAGGCAGGAATTTTGAGCATGTATTGTAAAATGTTTTGCTTAATAAAACAATTATTTCACAATCGTTGTCTTGTTTTTTCGTCCTAGAAAGATATTAGAGCCACTCATGGCCATGTGTAATACCTTTTCGGAATCCCTATTAAATGCGCCAAAACTTGTAACACAGGGTCACTTTTCGGTAGAGTATTTTTTTTTCACAGTGGGGTCCAAAGTAAATGAAAAGTTATGATTTGAGAAAAAAAATTTCGTAAAACTTAATATTATCTTCAACACACCCAATAAACAACCATAAATAGCATGTCTAAGGCAAGTACTCATCAGTACCAATCTAGTGAAAACTATAAAAAAGATACAGGATGTAGATTTTTTCGAATTTCAATAAGAATTAGTTAAAAAAAGTCAATTTTCTCATAAAAACTCAAAATAAATTATACTCTGCAGGGGTTGACCTTAAGGACCTCCCGTAGAACAACTTTTTGCAGCTGATGACCCCACCTAACCCCTAGTTGCATTTGATCCACGACTTTTGGGCCACCCTGTATATTAAATCATCATCACTATCATTACAGGAATCTCCTAATTCAATAGTGTGGCCATAAATTACACTTTCATTATTTACCATAATATATTATGTAACATCGTGGTTTTTGTAAACTCACTCAGAGAACAAGTAAAAATATCTATGCTGTCTGCTACGTCGTGAAGTACACGCAAGGTACGCGTTATAGGGGCTGTACTCTGTAGATTGGCCCTACTACTGGGTACCGCCAATAGACGTGGCTGTCGCCTTCGCAACACATAATAAAATTGTCGGGCACACACAGGTTTATTTCTTTCAACATACCTGGGTTTGAAGTCTTGCCACGCAATAATTTAAAAATATCTATAGGTAACAAGTAAAAATAATTGATGAATGAATATAACTCTATATTGAGAGACGTGCTACAGATTTTGATGTTAGACACGGACTGCACTAGCTAACCCAAACTTAGACTAAACAAACATAATCTTTCCATAATGCAAGCTCAGCGACCACACAGATCGTGCTGGGCAAAAGTGAACCGCAGAATCTGTAAGGGCTGTGGTTCCATAACTAACTTTGAGACTCTCCAATCCAAGAGGGATTGGAGAGTCTCAAAGTAGTTCTCGAGGGTAGTTTAAAAAAGAAAAAAAGACAAACTTTATAATTTACCTAGCTTACCTACCTTGTTTTTGCATTCCTGCAAAGTTTAAAATGTATTAACTCAAGGAACAAAACTTTTAATACAAACAAAATCCCCCCTTTTCACCCCCTCAATGTTCGAATTTCCAAAAACCCCTTCTTGGTGGTTCCCTACGTTGTAAAAGGAAGCCATGTGCTAAATTTTACGTTCCTAGTCCCAGTAGTTTCAGCTGTGCGTTGATATGTCAGTCGGTGACCAGTCAGTTCACCAAACATTAATTAAAAATGTTTCACTTGACAAGCTACGATTGGCAAAAACATTATTTGTCATTTCATCATTCTACAACAATAAGTTTATCAAATATTTTACTTAACAAAATAATTATGCGATAAACTTTTATTTAATAACGTATCTTTGACAAACCATTCATTATTTTTTCATTTTATTTCTTAAACAACGTTTGGAATAAAGACATTAAACAAATTGACTAATACATATAACGTAATTTAAAAAATAAACTCTCATTAACAAAATTGCAAGTGTAGTAGTGTAGGTTTCTTTAAACCCTGCAGACAGAAATAGGAGCCCCGCCCCCGCGCAGTGGGGCTCCGTCGACCTGCTGACGGAAACGCTAACCCTAGACGGTCGACGTCACGGGGAGTTAGGTTCGGTTAGGTTTCTTTAAACCAATGAGGAAATGATATTTAATACAAACGTAATTTCCAAATGAATCTAAATGAAAAATGTCTATATGATTAGGTAAATATAATCTGATGCATTTGTTAAAAGAATTGTTTGCCAAATAAAAGTTTGTAAAACGAGTGTTTATAAAATAAAACATATTTTGCGGAATACGTTGTTTTCGAAATAAATATTATACGAAACGTTGGTTGTAAAATGAAAATTTGTCAATGGAGTTTTGGTGAAACTTTAGTGGACCATGTCAGTCAGTTAGTTTCTCCTTTTATTTATGTATAGAAGATTTAAACGGTACATAGCAAAAAACAATTTTTAAATGTATGTCTGTCTGCCTGTTTGTCCGGCTAATCTCCGAAACGGCTGGACCGATTTTGATCACAAAATCTTGACGACGGCAACGTGAATAGCTCTATTCTTCAGGTTGGTTTACGGTAAATAATTTGGTACTGAATGAAAAAAGTAACCGGCCAAGAGCATGTCGGGCCATGCTCAGTGTAGGGTTCCGTAGTTTCCCGTCCGTCACAATAAGTGTTCCCACTTATGAGTTTAAAGGTGGGTATCCATTATGTTCGCGCTCCAGCAGCGCTCCGCGCTCCTGCAACTGCTCCCGGTAGTGGGTACGTGCGCGAACACGGAGCGTGCAACATTGCACGCTCCGCGGCAGGCGCTCCGACTCGTGACGGTTTTTAGCGCGAACACAAAGGGGAGCGCATGTAGAAGTGCGCGCGACGTATCTATTGGAGCAGTTGCAGGAGCGCGGAGCGCTGCTGGAGCGCGAACATAGTGGTAACCCAACTTAAAAATAGTACATTACTGCAGCGGTCAGCAACAGAGGCATTGATGGACGAATGTCATATCACTTCCCATTTTACATATAGGGGGGCTACCCTAATAAAACATTTTTTTCCAATTTTTATTTTACCACTTTGTCGGCGTGATTGATATACATATTGGTACCAAATTTCAGCTTTCTAGTGCTAACGGTCACAGAGATTAAGCGAGGACGGACAGACGGACGGACAGACAGACATGGCGAAACTATAAGGGTTCCTAGTTGACTACGGAACCCTAAAAAAACAAATGCATTAGCATCAACCTCTTAAAGGGTTATTGTACTCATCATTATGAACAACTTTTACTATGGTCGGTCACAGAGATTAAGCGAGGACGGACAGACGGACGGACAGACAGACATGGCGAAACTATAAGGGTTCCTAGTTGACTACGGAACCCTAAAAAAACAAATGCATTAGCATCAACCTCTTAAAGGGTTATTGTACTCATCATTATGAACAACTTTTACTATGGTACCAAATATTATTAAAATTGCGAAAAAAAAATCAGCTGTTCCCTACATTTATGATTTAAATTACCTAATGTTAGAAGTACCTAGCGAATGTGACATCATATTTAATGGAGAAAAACTGGAATTTATTAATCAAACTGTTTTTCTGGGAATCACGCTAGACGAGAAATTACAATGGGGACCTCATAATATATCACCTATTGCGGGGCGACTAAGCTCGGCCGCCTAAGCTGTTAGAAAGATAAGACAGTTGACAGATGTAGAAGCCGCGCGTTTGGTCTATTTTAGCTACTTTCACAGCATTAGGTCGTATGGCATTTTACGATGAGGTCGGGCTGCTGACATTGAATCCATCTTTATTTTGCAAAAGACAGCTGTCAGAGCCATTTAAAATTTACGTCGCGGCGTCGTCTCGAATCTCTCAGGTAAAGATTAATATTATGACGGTAACTTGCCAATTAATTTATTAAAATATTATGTACCTATTGTAAGAAAAAAATTACATCTTATGAGAGGTTATCTCAGGAAAACCACCTTTTTAGAAATAGAGTATAATCAGAAATAAACACAAAAAGTTAACAAAGGTACACTAAACTTGTAATAAACAATGGGGACGAAGACCCTTAAAACTAGTATTTTCGCGTAACAATGGCGGCACGAGGGAGGCGCGTGGCGACCGGCGCGGAACGTGAGATACGCGTCTACGCAGGATGCGTGTGGGCAGCGGACTGGTTAGCGCGCATTACACGCGCCTTCTTCGTAACGCACGCGAGGGAAAGAGAGAGCTTATTCTCTATATCGTGCCGGGACGCGACCGCGGGACGCTCGTATTGGAGGAAATTGTGTGTGGGTTGCTACATACTCCCCCTCCAGTCCTGGAGAACGCCCTCGGTCCTGGACTGGTACACTAACAGCCTTAGCTGGACGTCCGCGATTTCGTTTTGGAATAACGGGTTTTGGTAAGGAGTCGTCGCTACTTCGGTAACGTGTAAGATCTTCGGAATGATATTTCCCTATATCTACATTGGGTTGTTCTGTGCTCGCGAGGGTGTACGTTGTTGGACTTACCTTTTTAGTGATCTGGTAAGGGCCATCTCGGCGAGGGTAGAACTTAGAAGTGAGGTCTTTTGATCCTTTGCTCAATAAATGAGATTTAAGCAACACTAAATCACCTACCTCGAGGGTGTCAGATGGTCGGCGCGAAGCGTCGGCGTACTGCTTTGTCTTGTCCTGCTGGATCTCGACGCGTTCTCGAACAGCTGACAGTGAATGCAGGAAGTTTTCTAGGTAAGGAGTCACTTGTGGGACAAAGTTTTCTTTGGCACTGATGGCACGAAGGTCGTGAACGACCTCTGTGGGTGACCGCATCTCTCTGCCAAAGGTCAAATAAGCCGGTGACTTGCCTGTTGTGCGACATTTTGCGCTATTCAGGGCAAAGCGGATCACTGGTAACTTCTTCGGCCAGGAGGTGTGGTCATCTGCCACGAGGTGGGCCAGCATAGCTTTAAGGTCGCGGTTTTTTCGCTCTGCAGGGTTAGCTTGTGGATGATACAGCGGAACGAAATTTTGTTTTATATCTAAGACTGACATACATTGTCGCATTACTGCGGAAACAAACTGGACACCGTTGTCCGAAATAATCCTGCGAGGCAAACCGAACCGCATGAAATATTCTTCGATGAGGACATGAGCGCAGGCTTCCGCTGTTGCTTCTTTTAGCGCAAACAGCTCTGTCCATCGGGTAGCAGTGTCTTCTATGAGAAAGACCCACCGCTCCCCCTGGTCTCCTTCTGGAAGTGGGCCGAACAAGTCCATAGCCAACACTTCGTTCCGCTGGCTCATCACCGGTGTCTGGAGTAGACCTGGTGGTTTGGAGTTCTTCGCCTTATATCGTTGGCAGTGGATGCAGGATAAGACATAATCCGTGATTATTCGCCGCATCCCTGTGAAATAGTATAAATGTGCCACCTTCTGATATGTTCTATTGGTACCTGGGTGGCCAGCTGTTTCAGAGTCATGCAACTCCTTCAGAACAGCTGCCACTTGACCACTAGGTACAACTAACTGAGGGGATTCACTCTCAGAGTCTGGGTTGAACCGGTACAATACTCCTTGGTCCATAAGGTACCCCCTTTCTAACCATCTTTTGGAAGCCACATCATCAGGCCCTTCCAGTTCCTTTACAATCTTGTTTACCTCAGGATCAGAAACCTGTTCCAGGCGAAGCTGACTTGGTGTCTTCGCGGGAAGATCGCAGATGACTGTACAAACACCGCAACTGTCGCTAGTGTCGCTGGAACAAATTGGTCTACTTAGCGTATCTGCTACGACATTCGCCTTCCCTGGAGTGTATACGAATCGGATATCAAAAGATTGGAGCTTCAGAGCCCAACGGACTAATCTGCCTGCTGGTGATTTAAGTGATAGCAACCAGCGTAGAGGCTGATGATCACTTCCAATAACGACTGGTTGGCCGTCTAGGTAAGCCCGAAAACGCTCTACCGCCCACACTACAGCGAGGGCCTCACGCTCCGTGGTGGAATAGTTGCGTTCAGCTGTGTTGAGGAGTCGGCTTGCATATTCAATTGGCCTTTCCTGATTGCCGTCACCCTGCAATAAAACTGCGCCCAAGGCGTAGTTACTTGCGTCTGTACGCAGAATGAAAGGACGACTGAAATCGGCTTGCACCAGTATTGGAGCTGTGGTCAGTAGACTCTTTAGTTCATTAAATGCTTGGGTCTGTTCTGAGCCCCAAGACCATACTTGACTTTTCCTAGTCAAGCGTGTCAATGGTTCGGCAACTTTTGAGAAGTTGGGTATGAATTTTCTGAACCACGAACAAGTTTGTAAAAAGGTTCTCAGATGCTTTAAGTTTTCTGGTACCTTCATCTCGAGTACAGCACTCACCTTCCCTGGGTCGGTGGAAACACCCTTTTGTGTAATAACGTGACCGAGATATTTAACGCTTTCGCGAGCAAAAGCGCACTTCTCCCTATTCACATGGAGGTTAAACTCGGCCAGACGTTTAAAAACTGCCTCGAGGTCTTGCAGATGCTGTTGGTATCCCTGAGATATCACCAACAGATCGTCTAAATAAGCTAATAAAGTTACATCTTGTAAAACAGAGCAGGATCGGAGACGGTCGATGAGCCGCTGAAAGGTAGCTGGCGCGTTGCGGAGACCAAACGGCATTCTTTTGAAACGGTAAGTACCTAAAGGACACACAAAAGCAGTTTTGTCTCGATCAGCTTCTCTTACCTTAACTTGCCAATATGAAGATCGAAGGTCTAGCGTACTCATGTAGCAGTCCCGTTTTGTGCTCTGAAGTAACTCGTCGATGCGTGGCATCGGATATGTGTCAGCTTTGGTGATTGCATTCAAACGCCTGTAGTCAACGCAGAAGCGGATACCACCGTTGGCCTTCGGCACCATCAGTGCCGGTGAACACCAAGCCGATTCACACTCTTCTATTATATCTTCCTGTAACATCTTACCTATCTCAGCTTTCATCAGCTCTTTCTTCGAAGGGTTTAGGCGGTAAGGAGGAACAGCAATTGGAGAATGCTCACCTGTATCAATGCAGTGTTCCGCATACGGTGTTGGACCTCCCCCTGCTCTAAAGACGCGTGCGTGCCTGGTGAGGACGGCAGCGAGCGCTTGACGCTCAGCTGGTTTAAGGTGAATACCTTCGTCATCCCTAAGTATATCTGTAGCGGCGCAGAACACGTCGCGCGAGATAGGTTCGAAGCACATGTTATATTTTACCCTATCACATTTACTAAAATACCAAACTTCTTTGCAAAAATCAATAACTACTCCCGCGGCGGTTATAAAATCGATACCTAATAACGTCTCGTTATTTGTCGAATCGGGAAAAACTAAGAACGGAATCGTAATAACTGCCGTTTCTAAGCACACCTCTAACGTGGTGGTAAGTACATCCATTGTACGGATTACACCGTCGGCAAGCTTAACTTCGCGTGTCGAAGAGCTGAAGGGATGACCTTGACGTAGAAGGAGAGTATATAGCGTATAACCCGCAATGCAATGTTTGGCGGCCGTGTCAATTAACGCGGTACCGGAAAAACCCAAAATTGAAATATTAAAAATAGGTCGTAACTCACGACCAATAGAGGGTCCCGTACGGTCGTTACACAAGCATAAGTCGGTTGAACATAAATGGGCATCATCCTTTTGATAATTTAAATCACTACACAAAATATCTGTATGACAGGAATGTACATTGTCCTTTTTATTTTTACAATAATTGTTACACAAAATATCGTTTAGAAGTGGATGGGCATTAGCCTTTTGATTTTTACAATTGTTACAAAAATTATCGTTTTGACGTGGATGGGCATTCTCCTTTCGATTTTTACAATTGTTACATAAAATATTATTATTAAAATTACACAAGTTATTAGCAGAATTACACATGATATTAGTAGAACTACACTTATTATTATTAGATAAACGTTGTGGGATAACATCCCTTTGTTTATTAAAAGAGTTACGCACATTTTCTCGTGGAATAAAATCGTTTTCACTTTCATCACAAACATTGTCTGACGCGAAGTTTTTAGGAACTGAATGAGATCGTACGGAATAAAAACTTTGACCACTACTTTTACTTTGTTCACTCTCACCTTGATTCTGCAACTTACGGCAATTTTCTTTGGTGTGGCCGAACCGCCTGCAGTATGTGCAGGAGGGCCGCGGCCTCTTTGGTGGAATAGGCGCGGCCGGCGTGGCTGGAACAGGCACGGGAGGCGCGGGCGGGGCGGGCACCGCGGCGGCGGGTGCGCCGTAGGCCTGCGCCCGTGCGGAGCCGAGATCACGCGCGGCGACGCGGGTGCTCTCGCGAGCGGCGGGTTGCGTGGACGTCGGTAATGTTGCCGGCGTTTGTGTTCGACGCTCACTCGCCGTAGGCGTAATGTTATTTACCTCGCCGAATGAATCCTCGATATTCCGTGAGAGGCGCAGTAATTCATAGAAATTACGGCACTCTTCTCTTCGTAGCCTTTTTCTTATTCTGCTGTGAAGTAGGCCGTAGGTCATGTCTATTTGAGCCGATTCCGTATTATCATCTTTAGGTAAGCGCGCCAAAAGGGCGCGGATGCGCGCTACGAAAATATCTGTATTTTCATTGCCCTGTGGTGTTGCAAATATTTCCAAGTAGATCCGATGAGGCGGCCGTCGATCACCATAGGCACTTATTAAGTTTTCTTTGGCCTCGCGCCATGACGACACGGAGTACTTTATTCCTTGCCACCACGTGGCCGCTTCATCCTTGAACAGGTAGGCTAAACCGCGCAGAATGTTTGAGTCCGCCACCTGCGCGCAATCGCTATAGGCCTCTACAGCGTCAATAAATGCTTCAACCGACTCCTTCGGTCGGCCGGAGAACGTGGCTTTGCAGCGGGCTAGGGTATTATTCCCTAGTAGCGCAAGTGATTCCGGGGTCGATGCGTTCGCCCGCGACATCGAGTTGAGCAACTCCCTAAATGCTTCTGTTTGAGAGCGTTGGAGAGAGGCGATAATCGTCGCCACGTTTTCGTTAGAAAACGTAGCGTTGGCATCGATGCGAGGCGAAGAAGAAAACGCGTCGTCGCCATCTTGGTTGGCGAGCGCCGCGGTCGGCGTATTTGATCGTGAGGGGACGGGTAATGCGTCGTTTGCATCTTCCCTCCGAGTCAAACTAGCCGCTCTACTCCTGGTCACTGGCATTTTAGTTCGTCACTGCAAAACTTTCACGACTATGCACTTTATTGTCACACGAAAAAAAAAACGTTGGAGCGCCACATATGAGAGGTTATCTCAGGAAAACCACCTTTTTAGAAATAGAGTATAATCAGAAATAAACACAAAAAGTTAACAAAGGTACACTAAACTTGTAATAAACAATGGGGACGAAGACCCTTAAAACTAGTATTTTCGCGTAACAATGGCGGCACGAGGGAGGCGCGTGGCGACCGGCGCGGAACGTGAGATACGCGTCTACGCAGGATGCGTGTGGGCAGCGGACTGGTTAGCGCGCATTACACGCGCCTTCTTCGTAACGCACGCGAGGGAAAGAGAGAGCTTATTCTCTATATCATGCCGGGACGCGACCGCGGGACGCTCGTATTGGAGGAAATTGTGTGTGGGTTGCTACAATCTTTTTAATAAAAGTAGTGATAGACATATTCTTAATACTTGAAGATAAAATAGATCAACTATTTTTCGGATTAGCTAAATTACATTCATACTTGTTCTTCTGTGTTAAATGTTACAACAATAGTACATTGTTACCTACCCTAGGGGTGAAAGTAACTTATTTAGTCCTGCGACGGGGTAGCGAGGGCGCCAATAGCTCGAGGGCCTTAATAAGTCTTTAACCTGAGGTAAACACGGTGCTTTTCATTACGAATACAAGGAAAGTAAAAATAAAAACATCAATTAGCTAAAAAAAAAATGATAATTTTATTTTACATAAATCAACACCTTTGGTGAGATATTTATTTAAAGTTTATGGTAAAATTAGATCAATTAGTACTTATATAGTTAGTGAATGGTTTTTTCCAGGTATGTTGATATTTGATATTTTCTTGGAAACTCGAGTTTCTACAGTATCCAGGGATTCTTGGGTGAATGTTGGGGACATTGATATTTGTCTATTTCCTTCAGCTGTTACAGCTATATTTTTGAATTGCACCGGATAATCTTTTGAAGTGTTCGGTTGTGGAGTGCAGATTTATTATTTCTGTTACTCTGTGTGATATCTTAGTTTTATTTTCCACTGACTCTTCTATCTAGCCTTCCACTACTTTACTCGACTTCCAACCTCCATGCCTTTTAATGACAGTTAAATCCGTACCAGAATCGGCTAGTAAAGTTGCCGTTGTTCTGCGAAAGCAGTGACTGGAATATAGATTTGAGTTTGGCAATTTAAGGTAGGTGGCTATCTCTTTAGGAATACTCGAAATCTTGTTTTTGCCAATTACCTACTTGCCGCAGCGCTTGCTGCTTTATAATAATTTCTGAAAAAACGGTTCGTTTCTACACCACTTAGTCGTAATTTTTCTATTATATTTACAAATTATTTTTTAATAACGAAGGTTCGGTCAACTTTGGTTTTAGTGCCACGTAACTTCACTGGTATTATATCACCTTGTTTCTCAATGTCATCAATCTTCATGTTTACTAGTTGGATACTTCTGCAAGCGCCACTTATCGCCAATATCAAGTAGATATATCTCTTTAATTGATGTTTAAAATATAGGAAGTTATAATTTGATACAGATTTCTTATACGTGAATACCAATAAAAAGATTGGCTTACCTTCATTACTAGGTATATTTTATCAGGCGCTTGTTGTTTTTAACATAGAATACATGCTCCATAGTTTTAAAGTTTTTTAAGTCTTTGATAATTCGTTGAAGTATAGGGTAAACTTGCCTAATTCGTACCCCTTAAGAAAAAACCATCATATTTTGAAAATTAGGAAAGATAAATTAGTTTTAATTAAAAGTAGTTTTTGTTTGCTAAATGCTTTATTGTTTCTATAATCAAATTTAACATAAACCTTATAAACTTCTAAAAAAAACAATTTAAAAAAAAACTAAAAAAGTACGATTTAAGACCAATCATCCCAAATCGTACTGCTATATCCTTAATTCGTACTTTGAGATCTATTCATTGGTATACAGTATTGAGAATCAGCATCATAATCAACAATGTGTTATTAAAACAAGTAGTAATTCTTAGCAAATTCGACGGATGGTCTTCGCCAATTCTCGGCAATCATCGCAGTTATATTCTTTGGTTTTTTTATTGGTTCGTTGTACGTGTTCGTGGTACGTTTTAAGAATTTAACTCGAGTACGAAATAGGAGCAAGAGCCAAACAAATTTTAAATTTACCGCCAAATAAATTGACAACAGTTACGAGTCACGTTACACGTCAGATGAAATCGCGAAGATACACATGAATACGTGTCAAATCGTAAAATAGGTTATACACGACCTTATTTGAATAAAACTCTTACGAAATGTGTAAAAATATTACAACAATAGTTGAAAAAAACTTACTTTTGCAATATTTTTGTCGAGAGCAGCGTCACAGGTGTTATCTCTCAGATGGTGAAATGGCCGACTGTTATTTCTATTTTTTGACACTAGAGGCGCTGATAGTTGTTACCAAAGCCGAGTTTTAAGTGGAGTACGAATTTGGCGTAAGTACGAATTAGGCAAGTTTACTTAGCAAAACGTTTTCTGATAAAGATTAGGTACACTTTTTTTTCAGCGCGCCATTTCATAAAATCGTCGTATGATTTTAGGTATCTTTGTTTTGATTTAGGTGGTACAAGGTTTTCCACTTCTGATTTAGACTCTTCTCTTATGAAGTCAGGCGTGAAATCCATATCTGAATCAGATGAACTCATTGTGTTAATACCTACAAATGTCTGGTATACGGTAGTAGTAAAACAATACTCTACAACTCGAAAAACAAATGAAGATCGGATTGCCGCTTTCCCGCCTATTTTTTTTTCTGTGGTGTAAATTTTCGTTTTCATTACTCATACTCGGAAAGTAGGTCTGAAGTTGCCTGAGGAGCGGGTTGAAAGTAATAGTTTCAGCCCTAAGGAGAATCGTTTTCAACCGACAGCTGTCAGATTATTTTAAAAAAAACTAGGTGTACCTATTTTCACATTTCTATTGAACCATGTTCCAACTTCCTATAGAGCCGCTCAATTACAGCGCGATGTAAAATTGAAATAACATAAAGTACTTAGGTATATGTAAGTATATGAATATTTTTTTTAAATGACTATTATAATTTACCTTCGACTATTTCTTTAAAATAACATAGTTATGGGCAAAATATTTACCATTTTTCAATGATGCAAAATATTTACCATTTTTTCAATACGGACTGCCGACAGAAGTGAAAACTCAAAACAATAAGGAATAACTGACAATAATTATTATAAATTGGCATGATTAATATTAGTCTGGTTTTCACATCTATTGGCACTCCAAGCAGTAATTAAGTATATATACCTAGGTACTTACATTTTTATAGTCTAGGTATTAATTAATCAAACATTAAATAAATAAATAAATATCGTCTGACATTGCACACAGCACCATCTGGTAGCACACATCACACACACATCATCATCATCATCTGGTCACATTATGATAGGCACAAGCTCAATACAAAAATAATATCAATATTATTATTATTAGTATTTAACTATGTAGTACATAGATTTTAATGAACTTTATTTTAGGTACTGTTAGCACTAGGTAGGTATTATCATCGATTTAACGGCAGGTGATTTATTATTATTAATTACAACGGTTAGACCAGCAACAGTAATAATTCAACAATACCTACTTATAAAACGACGATCGATGCAGTTTTTACACGATACATAAAAAGATTCCAGTCAAACATATTTGAATCTTATTTCAGTTGCCATAGGTTTTTAAATCTTTTTAAGAATATCATGAAATTATTGAAAGTAAAAATAGACTAATGCCTGTATATGATTTGATAACTGATAATAAATATTAACAAATCTTATTATTATTAAATACTAACAAATCCTTCTATCAGCACACTGTAGGTATAGTATTCATTGCACGATGTAGGTAAGTATTGTAAATATCATTACTCAAATAGCAATGTTGGAAATATTCGACAATATATACAGGGTGTTTTTGACAGCCCTCCACAAAAACACAGGATTGATTCAGCTCCTTATTCTGAATCATATACCACTGGAAATTTTCTCAGGAAAAATAAAAATTATGCCGTAACGTAACGTAACGTAATAAAAGACGCGGCCCAGGTGCGCCGGGGAGCGCGCGGGGGGCGGGGGCAGCCTCGCTCAAGCTCGCTGCGCTGCCGTCCCCTAAGTGCGTTTTGCCATGGTAACGATACATTGCGTGTGAGGTAAGTGATCACGATGTCCCCCCATAAATCAAATCTGGTTTTTTGGATTCCCTTAATGTTCCTGAAAGAATTTCATGTACCGGTCATCTTAATATTATGATGTACTGAAGCCACCCTATCAGTTTGCGGAGGGCTGTCAAAAACACCCTGTATACCTACATTGATTTTGTCATTCAGATTTCTAGATAAACATAAGTAATTACTGCACAGTTATTCTACAATTAATCAATTCAAATAATGATTTTCGAAAAACAATTAAAACAATGCACATTATACACAAAATAAACTTTTCAAGTGGTCAACATAACTTCAGTTACTGCTACCTACTACAGCATGTCGGCGGTGACGTGAAATCACAAGATTTACCCATCCACAAAGTCAAACACGCAGGATACAGTCGAGATATACAATGTATTAGTGTTTATATGAGTAGGTAGGTATAATAATATACATGTACCTACACAGGCCGCTATACTACGCGTCGCTAGTCTGGCGCAAGCGCGATACGTCACGAGCATGTCGAGGTCTTCGGTGACGCGAGCCCATATGTTTTCCTCTACCAAAAATAGCTCAACGCGGCAAAAGGTTTCACTTAAAAAAAATGCTGTTCTATACCTACCTACGTTTTGACCGCGTAGGTAGGTATTGCACTTTTCTATGAAACATCAGTTTTTATTAAATAACTGACGAACTATTTCTACGTTAGGGGATTTAGAATCACGTGCAGAATTATTCGTGTTTAGTTTGCGTTTGCGCGTCGCAGTCCCTGCCACCTGCATACAGGCAGGCGTGTTCTAAAGGATGCTAAATAAAGTGGTGATATTGGGTATCACCTAGCAATGTAAGTTAGAATAAAAATGATAGTGTCTAAAAAAAGATCTTTAAGTGCGCTAGAATGAGACTTTGTCCCGGGCACACTTTTATATTCGATCGTTTCTGAACGTAGGTAGGTACATACTGTAACAATCATAGAGATATACCTAGTAGTAACAATGGTTTGGAACAACTTCAACAAGTCAGCTTATCGCAGTCCACAGTTCACAGTTGGACATAGGCATATGCCTCTCCCGGGCTACGCCACCCTGTCCTGTGCCTTCCGCATCCAGTCTGTCCCAGCCGCCTTTTTAAGGTCACCGCAGACGCTTCCTGAAGTGGAGACCGCGTATCGCCACCCGTAGTGTGGGACGCCCCCCAGCTAGATGAAAAAACTTACCACATAGAAATAGCAAAATAAAATGTAACAAACATCTTACTTATGTATGTTTAGATAATGTTTAATTATTAAATAGAATGATAAAATAAAATCTAACAAACATTGTATGTATGTTTAGAAGTTTAATTATTAAATACATCTAATGATAAATTAAACAATTATTTTGTATTGAATTTAATCGTAACTTTCGTTCCGATAACAAATTTTTGTCAAGAGAGGTTATGTATGATTGAATGGCTAAAGTACGAATACAAAAAGATCCTAAAATATGTGGGTTGCAAATTACAATAGAATTTGAACTTTTATGTAGGGATTTGGAACATTGAGTTTGTTGTTTAAAATCTTGATAATTATCTCGGATAATGTCTCAGAAACTGAATTCAAATATGCAGTCCTTTATGTTATTTTACCTCCGATTTTGAAATCAACCTCAGCTCCAGTGTCACTTGCGTATTTGCAGATTTCATGGAGTGTCAAATCTGTTCCAGGTGACAGGTTTAAAGTTTCAATAGGATACTTAAATAAAAACACCGATATAACAGCAATCACATTTATTGATTGATTAGATGACGCCTATTGATTCTGAATCTTTATACTTACATAAATTAATTGTTTAATAAATAACGTCGTTTAGCCTACAACTAGCAGACCTTCGTCAACAAAGCTATGTGGGGGAACTTCCAGGTTAAGGGGGGCGGGGCCCTTGCGGATGCGGCCTGACGCGTCGTAGTGGGAGCCGTGGCAGGGACAGTAGTAGCCCCCGAAGTCCCCAGCGTTGGCCACGGGCACGCAGCCCAGGTGGGTGCACACACCAATGACGACCAGCCACTTGGGGTTCTGCGTACGTTGGTTGTCGTGCTGCGGGTCACGCAGACTGTCCACGGCGACCGCCTGCTCGGTGGAAATCTCGCTTCCGGTTCTGTGGGTTTGCAAAAAAAAAAAAAAAATTCAATTAGAAACAACTACATATGTTACTATCAACAACTAAACTGTTCAACTGTGATCAATAAATAAAAGCAGTGTATCCTCTTCCTGGGGAAGATATTCTAGCCTTAATAGCGAAATAAACATTACTATTTTAATGCAGAAAGAAGCAAACACGTGATTGCACCATATAAATGTATTTTAATAGTCAAAACAAACAACATAGTAGGTATTGCAACAGATGTAATTATAAGATTCGGTTGTGCTATTATTATTCTATGGCGTGAAAAATGCTGTGACACGTCATGGATGCCTGACATAGATCACTCCTATTTATTAAATGCGTAGTTCGCTGTTAGTAGGTAGCCGAAGCTACTTTGTGATGAATTGGCAAGGAAATGAATACATCCAAGTACGCACGGCTACAGATCAAGCTATACATTTCCAGTATAAGCTGATCTCGCATTGTATAGGATTTTCATACAACGAGAGATCAGTGTAAACTGGAAATGTATAGCTTGATGTGTAGCTGTGTGTACCTACTGTTTAGCACCATCATCAATTCATCATCGATTTGGATGGAACAGGTTTTTACAACTATAGTTAGTTAAGCACTCATAGATGAATTTCGTCAACAATCTGTTCTAAAGACACAAGCAATTATAGTATTTATGTATATTAATAAAAAAACCATTAATTTGAATTAGAAAATCTATCCAGTTTATTCCAAATGATTGCTAAATTCTAAATTGTAATTTTAAATAGTATATCCTTATTTGTTTTTTAACAATAAATTATTTTTATATTTTAATTGCGTTAGGTTGTTCTAGCGATATTCTTTTTCACTAAAGCAACAATTTTCTAGACATCACAGTGGTCATCTTGATATTCACAAGTCGCTTGCCCATTTGCATGCCTCATTTGCACAGTTCAGCATCTACATTCAGCATTGAGTATCATCTCCATCAGCTGTTGCATTCAGTATCTACCTATTGCAGCATGATTGTGTTGTATATAGGTACTAATCTATGATACAGCTTGCTGTCTGTTGGATGTATAGATCTCTTTCACAACATTATCATAAACTTCCTGCCCCTTACTCAATTTATTTGGGTTCAGTGCAGCATGTCATTTTCTTTTATACATCTCAGTATTCACCGGGAACTTGCCATAACAATACCATTTTTCACACAATCTATCCAGGTCCTTATCAATTATCAGGTGTTCATTACTTACATAATTTTTAATTTTTTTGGCCTGAAGCCTGGCGCTATCACCTGATTGAGAAGCTTGACTATTAATCTTTTTTCAATTTGTATGCAGACAGGATATAAGTTGCCACAATTACTATTAAATAAATTAAAAAAACCTATACACATAAAACTCACCTGTGACGGATGAACAGTGGCTTACCACGCCACTTGAAAGTAACAGACTTGCCCTCAGGGATTTCTGCCAGCTTGATCTCAATCTTGGCGAGGGCCAAGACGTCAGCTGCGGCGGCCATTGATGACACGAAGTGCGTCACCAGGGACTTGGCTGCGTAGGCGCCCGCGACACCTCCGGCTGGAATTTTTAAGAAACAAAAGATGGTAGAAAACACCATAATAAAAGTGATGAAAATGTTTTGAGATTTAAATAAGGATACGAGATTTAAAATATGTATGAACACTGGCATTATTTGTTTACCCCCATGTCCCCCATATTTAACTTGTATACATGGTACCTGATTAATGAAGGCAATAGAAAAATAATAACATAATAATATGGACAGTTTGGTTGTAGTTATAATGCTAAAGACAAATAAATTCATAAACGATTAAATTATTATATATTAATTTATACTGAATCCATTAACAAAATCGGTGAACTCTGCCGCACATACTATAGACACACCATTGGCTAACATTACATTACAAAAACCGAATACTTTCATATCCAAATACATACAAAAGATCTACACTAGTACCCCAATGTTTAACCTCAGATAACAAACTGTATAACAGTTATCATTATCACATAGTAATTATCATGTCATTAAGCTTCTACCATATTTTTTTGTTGCTGTACTTTCACCTGGCTTTATTGATCTGGGCTTTTGGCAGTCTGCCTCAACTGAGAATAATAGCTCACATGCCAATAGTACAAGCAGCTAACTGAAAACTTGTTCTGGTTGAGTTAAAACACATAAATGGCCTCATTTCACATTTTATTGAATAGACAATCACAAAACATATTCATATTCTATCAGGAAAACTGACTTCGAAAACATTGACAAACTACTTTTTCTCAATCATCCTTGGTTTTTGATAACTAACTAGAATGAGGTATGCTGTACCAAGTAAAAGTAAAAAAAGCATGTTCATTTATCCAGTCTTAGTCTTTGAAGCAAAACATCATAACCACATTTTCTTCAACAAAACAACTAAGTACCTATGTATTTTATAAGATGTATGTGTGTAAATTAGAGTATAACAATTTTTAATTTAGTTTTTCTTTAATTTATTATACATTGCATAACATTATGAAAATAAGGGAATGCCTTTATTTTATTAGTAACAGAATGTTCTATGATATCCAGACACTCCAGACAGCTACTATGTTACAATCTTAAATAAAAGTGAAACTAGTTTGTTTGAGATTATTTATGAGATAAGTTGCAGAACATAATACATTGATTATAATGATTGAAAACTTAATATTACTTCATTTATGCTTGGATGCAGTTCCTTAACCTAAGCATTTACTTGTTTTGTACATGAATTGTACAATAAATCTCATGTAAATGGAAGTGAAGTGTTGTGTACATGACCAGAGCCCGTTATCACGGATGCTCGAACAATTGTTTTGTATTGATTGAACATTTCATTATATCGAAATATATTGGTATCGATATTAACAAGCACCTAACGTAGTTATTAATCATTTAGCCTCTTCTGATTGTTATAGATACATTTTACATACTTTTTTCAACATTTAAAATATTTATTTAGTATTTTTATAAGTACATGTATTTCAGTTACTTATGTTGCACTCAAACTGAAAAACACACGAATAAGCTTTTACGTTACCATACAAACTTTCCGATCAGCTGATACACTGTAGTATGGAGAGGCGAAAAATTTTCCTCACTTCCGAACTAAAGTCTATCAGCTGATCGGCAAGTTTGTATGGAACCATAAAAGTTGTTTAGTGTGTAATTCAGTTTGCGTGCAACATAACTGAAATACGTGTATTTATAAAAATACTACATAAATCCTTTAAATGTTGAAAAAAGTACGTAAAATGTATCTATAACGATCAGAAGAGGTTAAATGATTAATACCTATGTTAGGTGCTTGTTTATATCAATACCAATATACTTCGATATAATGAAATGTTCTCATTTCATTACAAATCAATTGTTCGAGCATCCGCAATAACGGGGTCTGACGTGACATTTCAAGAGCTATAAATAAATAGGAACATGTTACTTATGTTCATAGCTTTGACTTTGTAACAATTTGGTAGTACAGGGTTTTATGTTTTGTTTACATAAGACATAGATTATTGTGTTTTGTAGATGCACCGTGGAACTATCATTTGCTTAAACATGATGTATATACGTAAAAAAAATTGCTACATCAATGCCAGGTGAAACTGTGTTGAAAACTTAGGACTAACCTCCAGCGATAAGATAAGTGAATGACTGGCGTGCATCAACGCTCTCGGCATTCTTCGCGGTAGGGTCCTGGGTCTCCTTACGACGGTATGCCGTGAAATCGGGGTAGCCGATGTCGGTATGCGCGAAGCGAACATGACTTGGACCTAGAATTGACAAGGTGTTATGTAACACGATTTTTCGTCGCAATTTATGAAAATTATTGAACTCAATCACAAAATAAACTCACCACGACCGCTTACTCTAGCCTTCAAACCCTGGAGAGGCAAGGATCCATGCAAAGACTGCACAGTCGAGGTTTTTGGCAAGGGGTGCACCAACACCTTTTCGGTCGATGTGGGCCCGAGCACCAAGGGCTTTAGCCCATTGGAAACCACCGATGAACTTGCCTTGAAATATGGAGCCAAATGCCCAGCCCTTGTGACCGAAGTCATTTTGTATCACAGCAGAAATACGCAACAAAATTGCTATTATATTTTGCCTAAGCGAAGTGCTCGATTGAAGAAATGTCAAATTCGGAGTTGCCAGTTGTAAATTTTGATACTGGTCACGGTTCTTCCAACGACGTAACTGTGTCACATTTTAAGCATTATAAAAATATTTTGCTGAGTAATTAGATACCCTTCGACATACACAATGTAATAGCACTACGCCAATTCTCGTACTTAAAAAACGTTCAAATTCAAGTCGGAATCTCATCTCAGCAACAATCAATGTCAAAAACCTGTCAAAAATGTATGTAAATTGATAGTAATTTTGACAGTTTGAGACTGAGATTAGAATGCGAACGGTCTTAAAAATACGGGAATTGCCCCTCAGGTTTTTATCAGCAGGTTTTGCTACTGCAGTTTGATTGAAATTACATCTTTTTGTGAAATTAAAACTAATCATACTCAAAAACACTGTTTGTAATAGCTCTAATTATAAGCAAGCAGATATACATGAAACTGACGCTTATTTTCTTAGAAACATGCAGCATACATAAAATAAATCATTATTATAGGTATGCTTAAGATAATGGTAAGCGTCAGTAAGGAACTACATTCTACATATTGATTGGTCGATTTGAGATTTTCAATGACAGCTCACTGTTTTTGTGTCTTGGTAACATTTGGTTATGGATACGTTCACGTTAATTTCTTATGTTTATAATAATTCATTATAATATTTTTTATAATACCTTTTGAAAGTCTTTTTTTGTTAGGTTAGTATATTAGTCCAAAGAGTTTAATAATAATGTGTAATGGGAGAAGTGAGCCATCTGGTGCAATGGCGTTTCGAATATGTACCTATGCTTCGAAACGCCATCTACATAACTTAACGGGAACTAAGGCTCTATAGGCGGCTATACTTATGTATACTGATTGAATGACTAAATATCGCACGCTTAGAATAATGGCTTAACTTTAACTTTTCTGGGAAATCGCCGATTAATGTTTTGCTTTCGAGGTCTAGTCGGCTTATTAGCCAATATGATAAAATAAATATGTAATGAACAGTTAAATATAAATAATCGTACTTTTCCAAAAACCATTAATTTAATCAATGGTTTTCGGTTTCTGTGCAAAAAAAAATGCAGATATCCTAAGGCTGCATTCCGAATTAGAACATGAGCGCTCACAGCGATCACATCGATATTTTGCGTTCCGTATTAGATATCATGATTAAGACAGTTTAGAACTGTCATCAATTTGGAACGCTCGTGAACGCGCTCACAGGTGGTCGCTCAACGTCAACCTCAAACCTTGCACAAAAAAGACAGATTATTCTTCTGCAAATTAAAGTTTAACGCATTGGCACTTCTATTTTGTTGGATTACTCTATCTACTCGGATAACTCAGATTTTGAGTTTGAGAACGACAATTCGCCCAGGGATGAAACGGACATCGAAGTACTTATGTTAGCGTATTTACATGCTCCCGGTAAAGATTTACCCCGAAGTAAAATAACATGTTCATATTCATTTATTTATTGTTTGTCACAGGTGAAAAGACAGTTCTTACAGTTCGCATTATTGTATCACTTTAAAACATACCCATGGGGTTCACATTATTTATATGTGTGTCGATATTATTGGCTATGTTATAAAGAATTAATAAAACTACAATTACCTACACTCATAATTGTTACCAAGAATTACAAAGAACATAGATGCAACAACAATGAAACATAATGCGCATGAGTTTATAACTCATTTCTGGTATTCTGTTACGTCTTGGATTTTACAGCATAATTTCGAAAATGCCGCTTTAGTTTACCATCATTTTTGACAGCGCTCACGGTGATATTAATTTAGGGCATGGTCGGCGTTATCGCAAGATGGCACGTGTCATGACGTCATCTATGACGATTCACGGGACACGGGACGCTCACGCTAATTCGGTACGCGTGTAAGCGCGCTCAAATCGATTACAGTGCAACTCGGAACGCAACCTAACTTTGACTCAAGCTCTATTAGGTCAGTATGCATCTCCGCCAGGAGTAATAGTGTTCTGTGGTATGCATGCGATATGTTTAGGTGACCCTTCAACGTAGCCCGCGAAATTCTAATTTTCCTACTTTTTTGCAAATTGTAGCTCTATTTTACGTCATAATAATTATGTAGATCAAAGTGCGATTCGCGAACATAATGATGATACATTTAATATAGTACAATTTAAAACATATATAACTTATATTGGGCTATGATTGATATTTTAATGATCGTGATTCAGTAACAGAGTCATCAATAAATCACGCATTTCCAACATAAGACGTAAAAACAGCTATTTGCAAAAAACAAAAGAAATTTTTAATTTCGTGGTCTGCATTGAAGAAATTACCTCACTAAATTTGAATAGAATTGGTAGTTACACAGTAAGGAACTATTTTTTTCTAGCAAGCTATTCATTGCAATTTGTAACATTGTAATGATGTTATGTATATATTTTACCACCAAGGAAACATTAGCTACCTTTATGTTGCTCAGAAAAGATAGTGGTAGTGGAGAAGTAGTAATTTAAGTAGTTCAGAAAACTATTTCAAAAATTAAAATAACTGGTCCAAATTACAATCAATTAATCTGCCTAGGCTTTAGCCAACATGTTGGGGTCGGCTTCTTGAATGAGCTATTTTGATTTAGTATTTTATATAAAAATATCATAACTATTCTCTAGAAAAATATTATAAATAAAAAACTTCTAGTGTTAGTTTACCGGCTTTCATATCCTCGGTCTACGGCACTGAAAAATTAATCAGGAAAATCCTAGCCCCCACACTGATTAATTTTGATGTGCCATGCTTCACCGAGGCTATGCATACCTGGAGACTCGCTTGTCCGAATTCAGATCAACCCGATAATCCATCTTCCCAGAGAAAATGGGATGAGCCGCTTTGCAGAGTAGTACAGAACAATTTACATAACACGTCTGCTACTACTGCGGAGCGTGCGCGCCTGCTTGCTGTGGGTAAGTGGGAGTCGGGTCTTTGGCTTCATGCACTACCGTCGTCGAACATAGGCACTTTGTTAGACGACACTACATTCCGCCTCGCTGCTTGCCTACGACTAGGAGCTCCTTCTTGTTCTCCCCATCGCTGTCACTGTGGCGAAGTTGTCAACAGCCTTGGACACCATGGCCTGTCTTGCAGCCGGAGTGCGGGCCGCTTAGCTCGGCACGCGAACATAAATGACATCATCCGACGAGCTCTTGTCACCGTCGGCGTTCCAGCTGTATTAGAATCTAATGGCATGGCACGCGACGATGGCAAGAGACCGGACGGCATGTCTTTATTTCCTTGGAAGGTGGTTAGGCCTTTAGTGTGGGACGCAACTTGTGTCGATACTCTTGCGCCATCCCATTTTCCTGACTCGGCGTGCTGTGCTGGTGCTGCTGCTGCGGCTGCGGAAAACCTCAAACGGCGAAAGTATAATAACCTTATCGGCAATTATATTTTCGAGCCGTTTGGGGTTGAAACCCTCATAAACATGAAATAATCATATGTACTCGGGCCGTGGGGTCCTAGTGCTCACGGTTTGTTCAAAGAAATCTCCAAACGGCTTGTTGACACTTCCCGTGATCCAAGGGCTGGCCTTTACCTTGGCCAGAGGCTTAGCATTGCCATACAACGTGGCAATGCCGCCAGTCTCTTGGGTACTTTACCAGTCGACAGCGATGCAGAGGAATTTTTCGACGCCATATTTTAATTTGTTAATAGTTTTAGTTAGTTTAGGTTACTATATTTTATATTTTTGTTTGGTTAGTTTATATAGTTATTTGATAACAATAATAATGTGTCCGAGATATAAATAAATATATCACTAAACAAAAAAAAAAACAAACTGTAGAAATTATTAGTTTAATTAAAATTGTGATTACAGAGACATCTATCGACAATTATGAAACTAATAAGTATCATAGTTTCTCTGTTAAGTAATGTAGATGGCAACTCTTTCTTTACTGAAGTTGTGCTTGTTCTAACTGTCTCTCCCCTGATATTAGCCGCTGCCGCGCTGCGGGCTCACTGTACTGAACTGTCTAGAGGGCCTTCTTTTTCAAATACAATATTTTTATTGTAACAACCAGTCCAGGCAATAATTAATAGAATACCAGTTCGATCATCCTAAGGCTGATAACTAATTTAATTAAATAAAAGAGGAATTAATCTGGCAGTTTCACATAATTTCAATACAAAAGCTGTCAAATCAAATTATTTATTCCTCTGATAAAAGTGATCTGACCACTGACCTCTATTTAATAGAGGTCAGTGGATCTGACTGTTGAGATCTCGGCCCTTATACACTTTATTTTATCTAATTCTCTGGATGTAAGCGGGCTCACATCAAGAGAATAAACTTATTGCCTTAGATCGGATAGTATGAAATTACTGACCGGCCCAGCTATTTATGTCTTTTAGCATGGATGCTGCATGTTGTGATGGTGATGTGGTTAGCTAGTGACCTCGACAATCGATAATTATAATTATTCTTGCCTGAGCAACCGGCAGCAAGTTCATCAAGCTCCCTTAGAGGTCACTGCTTGCGGTAGCGTCGGGGGTCGGGTGGCCTCCTTCCCTCAAATATGGTGAGGGAGGTGGCTGATCTTTGCGTTATGCCCGCGAACGGGTGTTGCTTGTGGTGACTAGTCGTCTTGCTGACCATGGTTTTGTTATTGTTATTATTAAGTACTTAGTAAAAGACTTCGATGGTCTTATTTTGTCATTTGTGACTTCAAGTTAAAGTTATGTGAACATAATCCAGCATTGCTCAGGTAAGCTGCCATGCCCTTTATGCTTGGAGGCTTTTATTTAGGTAATAAGTTTAGTTTACATTTATAATTTCAGCTTGAGTATAGTTTTCATTGTATTTGTTGGTATATAATTAAATTAAATATTCATTTATTTCAGGAAATTATTCCCATATAAAGCACTACAAATTAAATTGACAAATATAAATTAAAAATATAAATTAAAACCATTGCATTAAAAAATAAAGATTTAAATAAAAACATTTATTTAAATTATTATTATATAATTGTGCTTGACATTTCTCGGGACCCTGGGGTCCCGGACCTTTGGAAGGCGTACGAGGGGCCGAAGCCAACTTGCAGAGGCCCCTTAGACAATTTTAAGTGTTGAGGCACTAACCGACGATTATCCCTGTATGCACTATGCAAGTGTACCCAAGGACAACCCCCGGTTGGTGCAGGACTATTGCAAAATATAGGAACAAAATATATTGGGCTGTGGGTTTGGGTGGCTATAGTGGATTGATTACCTAGGACTATGGAAGGACTATGTCTCCTGCCTGATCAATGTGGTGTAATACACGGATAAAATGGCAGGGGGTGACTTGCACACTCAATAATGGGCCCCCGAAAACGGTCGCTAGCACATAGTGACGTAGCAACAAGGAGGCAACACTTCCTGAGGTGCTTGAGGAGTGGAGAGGTATTTCACGGCTATCAGGACAATCCCGGAAGTACGGTCAAGATCCCTACCAGCACCTTACTGGAATACTACCTTCCTCCGAGCACGTTTGCTCTTGCGAACCTCCACTCAAGCCAGCCAATAAAGGCAAGAAAGAGGTGGGAGCTCTGTTCGTCGTCATTGTTCACTCCAGCCGGCCAATAAAGTCAAGCCAGAGATGATAAACAAGACTTCTCCCGGGAGGTAGGGTCCGTGGGGTCGCTACTGCCCAACAGCTCGCCACATGCTGCCCTGCGGTTTATTAAATAATAATTATTATTATTATTGATTTATTGGCGTGGCTAGCGGACATAATAATATGACAAATAATTCAATGTATTGTGTTTCGTAATGTTAATTACTTACTACTGTATAGTAATCCAGATCTTCTAACTGAAAAGACAGGTGACAGCTGTGCTACTGGGGAGTTTGTTGCGCCACTTCTTCTTCCCAGCTAAAGCACTAGGACGGGACGTGGTTAAGGGCGGGTGTTTTGGGGGACTGTCTTATGTAATTTTGACGCTTAAAAAGTGCTGATTCTCAGCATAGTTTGAATAAATGACTATCGATTTGATTTGATTGATTTTAATTGTTTGTCAAAACAATGGTGATCGATATGTAGCACCCGCGGTAGCACTTAGCTAAGTACGTAGTTGTTCTTTTAAGATCCCGGTGCACTGCACCTCATCCGTGAAAGTCGCGATTAGATTCCAAATTCACGAACTTACCAGTTTAGCCTTGGACCGCAAATAAATATTCATTGATCACCGAATTTTGCATTTAATATTGGCATTCAGTTCAAGCCCGCAACCAGTTCGACTCTTGAATAAAATATGATAGAATAAGTAATAACGAGAATCATATAACTTAAAACCATTCGAGGCCTTATGCCACACAATTCAAGATTTCTAGTAGGTACCGTTGGCTAGGCTGGTCGGAACAATTTTTGATGTGAGAAATTTTTGCCAGTGACCGACCTCTGTATGACCTACGAAATCCGGTATTTAATATGAATTATTCAGAAACTCATGAATGCGTGCGGTTACCGGATTTCTATAGCCGTGTTAGTTAGAAATGAGCTTCAGAAGTCAGACATTGAGTAGGTAAGTAGATGATTTTTCCTGAATCCATGCAATCAATAGCTATTACCTCACCATGAACGGTCTAGGTTTCCATACCAATTTTCATTTCTCGTCAGTCGGAGATCTCTTGGGTTAGCCAGTAGGTAGTTACCTACATAGGTACCTAGGTAAGTCAAAATTTTTTAAAATTCGAAACCATGTGCTAAAAAAACGGGTCAACAAGTCACACAGACTTTTTGAGCACCAGCATTCTTCGCTGAACTTACATTCAGTGATCACAATTTTATTTTCCGAACTCAGTATTGTTATTGCCCCTGAATTTCTGGTCCTTTTCCGAAGTCAGACCTAATGCTTGCGGAAAGAGGGAATAGTTTTTATTAGAGAATCCACACGAAACGTCCCTATAATCCGCATCCCTTAAAAATCAAAATCCGGAGCGCGACACGGCCCGGATGCGTCCGCACGTGATCGTATCGCGTCGCTTCATTTGATACGATTTCTATTCAGGCAGCGATCGCCGCGTGATTTGTTATCTGTACTAATACGGTGTTTATTATTTCCCTTTTTCTTTAGGTACTAGCGGAGGCGCCAATACCGAAAAACCTAATGTAGTGTATGTACGATGAAAATAGTAACATCCTGGAGCAAAAATGAGAAATGTATTTTCAACAGGTTCATACTTAGGTACCTACTTTAAATTAAGAAGAAGAAGATTATGAAGAAGAAGAGAGATAAGATTTGTGGCACTTATGCATTTAGTTTTTTTCTGCAGGAACTGTTAAGTTTCATCGATTTGAAATTTATCTACCAATAAAAAAAAATATTATCTAATAACAGTCAGGTCTAGAAACGTAATTGACGATTGTGTGATGTTGAATAACATAACAAGGACAAAGACGACAGAGTTCATAGTAAAACTAAAAGACAAACATTATTTTAATGCTACAAAACATACCAAAAAATGTGGTCCTTTTACCCCATCCATGGGGAAGCGTCAGGTTGCCAGCGAAATTCAAATTGTCTTACGATTTTTGCAATTTTCAGGCCCGTCTCAGTTGTATGTTGAACAAAATAATAAATGATTCGCGACAGTAACAAGTAACTAGGTATGTATAAATACAGAATAAATATTTTAATAATTAAAATACAACCCTTTAAGTTCATAATATAATCCTATTGATTGATATTTTATGAAATTGTCATCCTGAGGATTCTAATTATGAAATTAGGGGGTTGTGTTGATAATAAATAATGATTAATTTTTGATGATTTTCCGCTTCCCCCTTAATAACATAAATCATTAACAGGTGGCGTTGCATGCCAAGAAACCTGTACAGGCAGCAACAAATACCTATATTTTTAATAAAACCTTATTCGAATTAATTAATTTTCAGATGGCCATCGGTGGTACTCAGGTGACCTCGAGATCCCAAGGCGTTGTATTTGATAGGTATTTGTCGGAGGGCTGGCGTACGCTTTGTTTAATAATTTATGTCGTAGGACCACAGCTGTGATGATTGTGTTATTATGTAATAAGTTTGGTATAGGTATGTTTACAGGCTTATTTATTTTAGAATAGATTATGTAGAAAAGTTTATTGTACACTTAAAGAAAATAGTTACCTACCTGGGATTTTACTTATACTAGGACGAGTTCTGTTGGTTTTGAATTACCTATCTACTCGTGTTACCACCTTTGTTTTTCTTACACGGACAACTTATTAACGTTTTCTTACTTATGTTAAGAAATAAATACGAACAGAGTTGAAATACTTTGAACAATAGACAGTCATTTAGATTTCCATCTAATACCTACGCAACGTTTAAGATACCTAGGTGCCTGAATTAAATTTTACCGAAAAAAAAAGGTTAAGGGCATGTTACATTTCATAAGCCTATACCTACGAGGCAGCCCTGCTACCCAGCGGTACAAATATTTTCATGGCCATTGCTGCGCTTTGTTCGGCTGTCCGTGAGCCACGCAGCTACGAACACACGCACAAATTCAGTATGTGTGCGTGTAGCATTTACTGTAGGGTTGACCTGGTGCAAGATGCTGAAATGGAACATTTTACTGAAGAAAGGGTGGTTAGCTTTGAGTTGAATACTTGATTGAGGGGGTTGGTTGGAATGAGTTAGCGTGATGGATAAGAAGCACTTAATGTCTATTGTATCACTTAAGTTTGTGATTAAGTTCGTATACCTACTTAGGACAAAAAGTTTAACTAATATTGTTTTAATGAAGGTAAGTAACTGTGTGTTTATAAAATAATCATCCAAATTCTACTTTGTAGTTGTAATCTGTACACACTTAAACAATTCAACAAAAGAGAAACACATAACATAAAATTCAATACAATCTCGCGGAACGTTACACCGTTCCTCTGAAACGCGACAAATTTCGCTGAAATGTGCTTATGTGCATTAAATCGTACTACAATGAGCCATAAAAACGCAGGTGGCACGTGGCAACCCTCATTCACACATGCACAGCGATCCTTGAAGACGTCACACACACACAATAAGTACTTATTGAGTGAGTGTGTGTGAGTTGCGTGCGCCACGTAGTTTGCTCGACGTCCGCTTGTTTTGCATAGAATTATTTCTGTTACTCTTTCTTTCGGGTAATAAAACTAGCTATTTTATTGCTTCAGGTTTTCGTAAGGGCCTTTGGGGTTTTTTAATTAAGTAGTTAAAACTACTTGTTGTCAAGTTGACCTATACCAATTTTTTAAAAGTTGTTTCATGACCTAAATTAGTTTTATTAGTAGTAGTTCAGGTTTCCTATTAATTTATGTATTTAATCTAACGACCCGCAATTTTTTATCTAATCGTCAAAAACAATATAAAACCACAACGGTTTTTTTATAATATCATTATATCAATTTAATACCGTTGAGGAACTACCTATTTGATGAAACAGTGCGTAGGTATGGCCTTAAGAAAAAAAATACCTACTTACTACGTTGGCTATTAGCAATTAGGCATGCTTTTAAATTTTACGATGGTGCTGTGAATTTTTTAAATAACTATATAGGTACTACTAAGAGCCTACAGGATAACGAAGAAATCGAATCAAAGAAATGGCTTTATGGTTCAAATCAATAACCTTGAACTTAAATCTGTAGGCAGAAAATAACGACATCTAACTATAAAAATGCATAATTTAAATAAATTACGTGGTTTTTAAAATAACCACATGAGTAGTCGACCTCTTACAAATTTACGATTATTGTACAGGAATAAAAAGTATTATTATAATGGCTTTGATGACCTTACATGCGTTTGACTGTTTCCGGAATGCTGACATTACTTTGCCACGCACATTTTTCAACACAAGACTTGGCAGCATTTAGTTTGCTTAGTTCGGAGAGTAAATCAGAGATGGCGCTGCGTGTTTAATTCAGTAGTTCGCATAGTTTCGTAGATGCGTTTGGTGAATAAAGTAGTGTAGTTGTATGACAGATAAACATCGGCGATGCGCGGGGCACTCTTGGGAGGGACGGCCCAATTCGATGCGCGCTACCCATTACACAATGAATTTATTGCCGCATACGGCTGACACATATAGCGTGCATGTCATGTGCGCCATACCGCTGGAATATTTGAGCAATTAGCGATCACAATCGAGTAACGCAGGCGCGCTGAGACGTGATTGTAGTATTGCTATGATTTTATAATAGAAAAAATCTCGGTGCACGCCATCAAAACCTTTTTCAATATTTAGGTATTATAGGACAAGCGCTTTAGCGGTATTGTAAAATTATAATAGCGGCTGTAGATATTAGGTACCCT
This sequence comes from Brachylomia viminalis, assembly GCA_937001585.2. Taxonomy (NCBI): domain Eukaryota; kingdom Metazoa; phylum Arthropoda; class Insecta; order Lepidoptera; family Noctuidae; genus Brachylomia; species Brachylomia viminalis. The sequence continues at coordinate 4,800,611 of OW443301.2, forward strand.
TCATACTGACGTTTCTATTTACATTTCAGTATCTATCAGCATTTCTTTTATCTTAAAAGAAATTCTAGAGAGAAGAGAAGAAAAAGAATACAACAATCCAGTTGAGGCGACATACTGTGATTTTGTAAATACTCTCAAACCTGAAGCTCGGAAAGTGTCTACAAACAATAAAGCCACACTATCCACCGAAACAATTATGCTACTTAAAGAAAGAAAATTGCTTTTACAAGGCAATAAAACCAAATAATCACGAAAAGAGATCGCAGAAATAAGTAAAAATATAAGGAAAGACAGAAAGCAAAAAAGGGAAAATACTTTCCAATATCATATTAAGAAAACAGGCGGAGTGAAGAAAGCGTTCAAAGAATTAGAATCGTATACGAATTGGATGACAAAAATAAAGGACAAACAAGGAAGAAGTACTACAAAAAATCTGATATATTAAATATTGCTACGGAATATTATAAGGAGCTGTACACAAGCAGAAATAATAAACTTGCTACGACTATGACAGACGATACGCAAGATACTGAACCTATACCACCTATTCTAAAAGAAGAAACAGAAAAAGCTATTACTACGCAGAAGTTAGGAAAAGCACCCGGTCCCGATCAAATCACCAATGAACTTCTTAAAATATCCATGCCTGTTATTGTCCCTAAAATAACCAATTTGTTTAACGAAATAATAACAGCAGAAGTTATCCCAGAAGCTTGTCCGAAATTAGTGATAGTTTTGTTGCACAAAAAAGGAGACAAAAGAGATATTAACAATTAAAGGCCAATATGTCTTTTGTAAAATATTATTGTTTAGACTTACTAACACCCTTGATAAAACCAGCCGAGGGAACAAGCTGGATTTAGGAGCAGCTTCTCGACCATTGACCACATATACGCCAGATACTTCAGAAATACAGAGAATACAACAAAACATATTATTTGGGTTTCGTAGACTTCAACAAGGCGTTTGATTCCCTAGAACACATACATATGGGAATCATGAACAACAAGGGGTCCATAAAAAGTACATACGCATACTAAAAAGTATTTATGGGAAAAGCACAGCACAAATAAAACTGGTAAGAGGTTCAGGTGAAGAGTTCCCGATAGGAAGAGGCGTCCGTAAAGGTGACCCTATTTCGCCGAAGGTATTTTCAGCTGTGTTGGAGTAGGTACCTGCCTACGTATAATACTCCTAACAATATAAACAGCTCGAAAACACAATAAAATTAGTTCTGATTGAGTACCTACATTTAAAACCGAAGAAAAAAAAAATGTAAATAATTATCCGCGATTTAGTTTCGCATGAAAAGCCGTAGTCAACCAGATAGGCACCTACGTAATACATATTTCTATTTTATGCATCAATTCGCAATGAGACTGCATTCGTATGTTGGTAGGTACTTTGCACCTACTTATTAATTAAGTAATCTCCTTTAGAAGCAAAGCTGAACGCAGCACAAGTTTATCAATTGTATTCAGCAGTAAAGATTACTGATCCTGTCAACAGAAAGGTTTCATTTATTTTTAAGAGTTCTTGGCTTTTTCATGCGAATCTTCATTTACTTAGTTTTGTTCCTAATGACCGCATAATCTGATGTGTTAAACTACGCAATTGTTCGTAATGTACTGCATCTACTGTATCTACCTACCACGTTTTTATTGTTTTCATGTTTATATATAGGTTTTCTTCATAGAAAATCACATCTTAAACGAAATGATTTATCAGCCTACTAAAAACACAATACAATCTTTGTCCAACATTGTAACTACTTACTGAACGGAGTCGGAATGGATACGGAAAACCAATAGGTACCTACCTATTTCAACATTTTATAGCAAACTGAAGAACCCTTAAAAAGATAGTCAAACCAGCCAGTTATCATCCCGTTTGGCGGCCATCCAAATTGACCGTTCATTTTGTGGAATTTGGCAAGTTTTCTTTTCAACACGACACCTGTCGTCACGAGTTCTGTCTGAAGTTCAGACCTTCGGTATCGAAGGGTTTTATGTGTAATGACGTCGTATGTTATGGTTATTTTATTATAGTGCTGATAAATCAAACAAGGTTATTTCGAATGATCAGCTGTAAAAGTCTTTTAAAAGTAGTTTCGGATGCATAAGGCATTGGGTAATTACACTCGGCAGTGATCCATGAAGTCCTTGCAGTGCATGCTCGATTTTATTGTTGGGCTCGGTAGGTACCTAGCCACGTTGATGCATGGTATTTTTGACGGCACACTTTGATACTGCATATACTACCTATATGAATATATTCTTGTTGGCAGTTATAGATATAGGTTTATTATTATAGTATTATATAGTGTGCGCCAAAAAATCTAAAAAGTACCACCGACTCGTTAAGAAGAAGAAGCATGTTGGACATACTTACCTATTAGCTGCATATACCAACAAGAGTCCAGGTCTTGCAGTGATAAACTGTTGACCAAAACACTAAAAGAACACGAAGCGTACGCTGATAAAATGTAATTAATTAAGAAACTAAAGCAGCAATAAATGGTATATACGCCCTCTTTGCCTTAACCTATAAATAAATGTACACGTAGTGTTATTCGTAACGATAATAGGTAAATATTTGGGCCTCTGTATATGAATAACAAACTTAATATTCATGTGACCAACGCAGCGCTAAACACATTTCGTGTTGACATAGGTTCTTCTCGAATTATAACTAAGAGGTTTCTAGAAGTACTGCGAGTTTTTTTACATTAAACCAGTTAACTTTTACTTTCCTCGATGGTGGGAACAGTGTTGGTTGCTGTTTAAAGTAAAGGCAATACATTTTTTATAGGTATAACTTCTTTCAACCAACAAACTTTGGTCTGCTGATAAACTAACATAAAAATTGTTTAAAAATACCCATAAAAGATGGTCTTTATTTACTTCTTCGCCTACTCCCGCTATAGGGCCTCCTGCTTTATAATATGTTATAATGTCGTGGGTTACACATTAACTGACTCTGCAGCTCAAATTTGTTTAATACTGTAATGTTTAATCGTTTATTTTCCAAATAAAATAAAATTAAATTTTATTATGGGCATTAAAGTAAATGACAAAGACACGTTTTAGTTAAATTAAACATTCGCTTATGTCCTTGGCCCTTAAACACATACTCAATATATATAATTATATTTACGTAACATCTACCGTTAGTATTCAACCAGTGATTACCAATTCACGGCGGAGGGCAAGGGCGCGTTCAATGCTATTTCAATTCGATACTGATATTATATAACAACTCATTTCCGTATTCACGTTTGTTTTAATGTTATTTTATTGTAGACGACGACGATGAAAGACGATGTGATTATCAGAACTATGAGATTCTTTTTATAATAATTTAGAAAACTTAGTAAGTAGCTGTTGCCTTCAATTTTCCTAGCATCCTAAGGGAACTTCTTCTTTTGCACGGTTAAAAAGAATTACTGTAACATTACTATTAAATCAAGCACATAATCTGTCTGTCTTGACAGGTACGTTAGTCTCGTGACCGCAAGTGCTGCTTCTGAGCATGAGGTCCTGGGTTAAATTCCCGGGTCGCGCAAAATGTTATTGGGTTTTTCTGTCTGAAATTTCTCAATAGCACCCTGAAGCCTGGATTTGTGACCGGTTGATGGCAATAGGGTCGCCCCCTATTACATGGGTCTTAAACGTTACTGGCCAAATGTCGGTGTACTATAGTACCTATGGGTACACCCGTGCCGGCCCCTTCAAGGGATTCAGGCGTGATGTTATGTTGTTATCATCTATCTGTGTGCATCAAAATCCGTTTACCCGTTTAGGCCTGATTGAGTTTCAAATATCTGCACATCATCACTAACTTTAACATTATAAAGTAAATAGGATTTCCTACTGATACTTCACTTTTCGTGGAAATGGGGTCATCATGATCATCATTATCATCCTAGCCACTTCCCGCCGTAAGTTATGATCAGGTAGTCTAAACTTCATCTAGTCTAAATTCATAATTTTGGTCTATCTTCAATCTCGTAAGGGTTCCAGTCTAACCTCATAACTCATAACTATGTCTCTGCTTAAACAGATTTATAGACGAAGCGCCTTCTATGTGATCTACACCACTCATTAATTATTGTCATTTATTTTTCTAATTAACAGAGTTATCGACTATTTATCATTAGTTCCTGGCTGATACGCTAAACGATCAGATTGATAGTAAGTTTATCTAGGATATTGCTATAAGTAATACGATTTCTTAGTATAATCTGTTAATCATCTTTGTATAAATAGGCGTACCGTGAACTTATACTTGGCTACCTGCCTTATTGACTTGCTGACTAATTTATTATCACATTAAAGATTACTAGCTGTGCCCCCGACTGCATTTGCAGGACCCTTAACATAGACAAAATAACAAATAATATGTAACCAAATGGGCTAATAGTCCTCGAGAGAGAGAAGTTATTAAAAAACACGTAAAAAGAAGATACAATATGGATATTGAAGAAGACAGAGAGTGCATGGTATTATTTGTCAATAACAGTTTTTTCTTAATTATCAAACATTTTTTCTCTCAAATTTAAACATAAGTATAAGTTATACCTAAAACTGAACCTTTTGTACTTAAATATTTCTTAGTCTGTAATCCGTTCGCATGATTTATGCTTATCCTAGTTAAATAGGGAAATCTATTATTAACCGTATACCTAATAGGTACTGTAATTTACAGTATACTCTGTCACATGCTATATGTATCGCTGTTGGTTGCCTGATTGGTTGGTTGTTATCAAGAAAAAAATATAACTGACCAAAAAAAAAAAAAACAACCGATTATGGTGTACTGTTTTAAAAAAAAAAAATACTTTTTATTTTTCAGTTTTTAGTTGTGGTACCTACCCCACACAAATTCCTATACTACTACTTGTGTAAATAACAGAGACGGAGTTATTATAGCATCATCAATATATACTAAGTGGAAAAAATAGATACGTATTATTGCAGCTAACTGAAAAACTATCCAAGCAAAGTTAATACAATTTTTATGGGGACACCCCTGAGGCACCCCCTATCCATTAAACGTATTTTTGAAATCGATCCTCAATTGCCGGAGATATCGCGTAACAAACATACAGACCAATTGAGAACCTCCTCCTTTTTGAAGTCGGTCAAACTTATTGCTGTTGCTTTTCAGTTAGCTAAAAATCTCTCCCTCTATCAGTGCCTATCGGTCTAACTTAGGTAGGTACACCTATCACAGTTTCACCCAAACTAAGCAACCAGAAGAACTAACGTTGTTAGAACTTTCTTAAAACCAGGTACTAGTAATGAAGCTCCCCCAAAAATCGATCACATTTGCACATCCAACAATAATGGCGAATGAAACCGGTTTTGTTTTCGAAAGGAGGGTAGTATAAATAATACTTCCAAAGCTTGGACCTCCTTTGTGAGATGTCTTGGTTGAGTAACAATTGACGTGAGTACGTAGTTCTAAGCGGGGATTCAGAAGGGAATGCTTTGGACTGCGATTCTAGTGAATAAAGACCGACATATGCATACATACGTAAACGTACATACAACGTGACGCACGTAACGTGCATACTTAAAGTTAAGTTATAATTTTATAGTAATTAATTTAATTTTAAACTAGCAACCCGCCAGTGCTTCGCGCGGTTCTTACGACAAGACAATCGTCGAGATGTATATACAAATAAACCTTCCGGAACATATATACGTACGTATAATGACACGTCATTTACACTGAATTGGCTGTGGTTGCGGTTAACAACAGACCAACTTTAAAAAATAATGGGTAAATTATTATTGTATGCCAGGACCAAACATTGGTGCCGATTCTCTTGTGATAAAATTCTCTAAACTAGACTAAAAATCACCAAAATTTAGCTTATTCCTGTCAAACGACGATTTCCCATTCTGAAATTGACTAAAGTGACACAATTTAACTAAATTTTAGTTTGACAGCACTAAGATTGCACTGAGATTATAATTTAGTGAAAATCGCAATTTTGCTATTCTGAATTTTACGTTTTTCACCAAAAATTTTGATTGTCTAAATAAAACTGCCTATTTTTAATCGCGGTTAAAAAGGTGTGGAATAAAATTAGTTGTCATGAACTAAAATTCCCACCAACACCTCGACTTCAGATAAAAAACCAGTACTGTATCTTTTTTTCTTTTCTTTTGCTTATATCTCGAAAACGGTGCGTCCTAGCGCAAAAATAATGAAAATTTCGACCCCCTATATAAAATCCTAAACCTCTAAAATCCAACGAAAAAACAAAAAACAAAAAAAATTATTACCAACATAATAATTTTTCATATTTTCCATACAAAAAGTGAAAAAGTCTATACAAAACATGGCGAGGCTGCAAATAATGCGCGCCTCCGGCTCTAAAAAAAAAATCACGTGGTACGGCAAACAAGTACCACATGGAGTCGCAATTGCCAAATTTGATTTTAGGTGTGTCAAAATTATTTTTAAATTTAGAGATTTTATTTTGCAGAATAGCGTTAAGATTCTCATAGCCAAAAGTAAGGAATTTTAGTGATAGTTTAGTTAGTTTAGTTCGGTGTACTACAGAATCGGCACCATATTTAATTTCAGTATTTAGTCCTTCTTGACTTGACTTGAGACTAGCCTTCGACGCGGGAGATATTATAGTGCACAAGTGTATGCGCAGACACAGGTGCACTCTCTTCCCTCACTTTCATAGTCCGATGGGACGGCAATCCGACACGACCGGAGAGAGATCTGGCGCAGGAGCAACGGCTTAACGTGCTTTCCGAGGCACGGGGGTGTCACACCGCCAACTTCCAAACTCCGGACTGTTACTAAGATATTCCTAATGGAAAAACCCAATAACACTTTGCCCGACCTGGGAATCGAACCCAGGACCCCACGCTCAGCAGTCACGCTTGCAACCACGAGACCAACAGGGCTTAACACTAAGTACATTAATTAGAAACAAAAACCACAAATATTAAAATAAATGTTTCATGCATGCCCCCAATTGAATCTGCCCATAGTATTAAATAATATAAATTACATGTCTACAAGTTAATTTTAGTTAAACTATCGAAATTTTCCTCTGAACACATCAACTCATTAGGTACTTATAGCACTTAGTTAAAATGCAATTGCGTTCAATGTTATTTCAGAGCAAAAACGGCACGTGTAATGATTCATTGTTATGCTCATAGCTAAGTGTGGTTGCACTGAGGTCGTTGCCATTTGGTTGATCACTTCCTCTGCAGATGAACTTCAGTTGAATTTTTATTTTATTTTTCACTCTTTAGCTGTCGTATCTTACCTACCCTACATAAATTCGTATACTTGATATGTAAACGTGGATCGTATACGTACTATTGAAGGTAACTCAACAACTACCAAAGCAACAGTAATTAAATTCTGGGACCACTGTACGAGCTTCCTCTACCAAATGAAAAATATTTTACATAATCGGTCCACAATAGATGAAAATATCGATGAACATACATACAAAAAATACATACAGACAAACATAAAACCACCCCATTTTAAGTCAGTAAAAAAATCTAACTTGCCTAAAAGACCGCCTTCATAGAATTACGAAACCTAAACCTTTCCCCTCGAACCTACTCGTAATTGAACGGAATTTTATTAACATTTGAAAACATAAAAGAAAACCACCCTTTTATGTCAATGTCAAAGGTAAAAGAGGAAAAAAATGCATTGTTACCGTGAACCCTTTGCAAGAAAACTTACAACTGCAGGCTTGCCCAACTCTTTCAAAGTCAAGGAACAAAATCAGTTGCAAAACGATAGGGTTGCCCCCTCTCTGTTTTGCAACTTTCTTTTGACACGTGCATTTTAGTCCCGTGACTTGTTGTAACATCAGGAAAATTTTCTTGCATTCTTTTTTTTGTTTCAAATAAAGTTATGAAACGTGGTCATTTGTTTGTGTGTTACAGAAGTTACCAAACTCGTTAACATAAAACGTTTTCAGATGATTATGCATTAGTCAAATGAATTGGCAGATGCATTTCCCTCACAATATTTATTGACATACGTAAGCGTTACGAGAGATAGTTTCATTACCAGTATCACGCAGTTTAAATTTATACTACTACCCAGTGTCATAGATATACACGCGGAAACTAGAACCAGTTTTAAACACGGATAAAGTTATCACCCTTTTTATACCTTTGCTTTGAATTTGTACATAATGAAGTGAACCTCACAAAGTCACAATATATTTTTTTCGTAGTTAAAGAAACGTGTCGCATCACCATAATAATAGAAAGAAAGCTGGGCATTTAACGACCGTCGTTAATTAGAAAAAGAAATCGCAGTAATAAAAAATATTGATGTTTTTTATGGTTTTTTATTTTGTAGAAAATCTTGTAGACAAAACCTATACGTTGACAGTACTGCGCGCAGCGTCCGAATGTGTGGAGTTAGCATGTTAGTATAAATATAATATCTTATTTGGCACTGTTTTCTCAGAAAAAAGTTTTAAACGAAAGATGTTGCAATATAAGCATCAAAAATACGCATAAGTAGTGATTTAATGCCTCTCGTCCTTATTGGTCGAACCTTCATACAAGCAGTAAGCAAACTTTTAATTAGAGTAGATCTTAACAACAACAAGAGAGCGCAGTAAACAATGCTAGTTCTTTCTCTGCGTGAGAAGAGGCATCAGAGAGAAAATTCCACGCTGAAATTATTATAATTTTTAATTTGGCAAATTGCGCTGTAAGACTACGGTTACCTAGAAGAGCGGCGGCCGCCACATAACGGCCGCGGTGATGGCTGTCATGAAAATTTCTGTCAAAAAAGGCTCTCTAGGAAAACACACCCGAATTACTTTCTTAAATAACGTATCAGTGACGTCATTCGTCAGTAATTTGCGGACGCTATGTCTTTATCATAATTTCAACGTGATTGATTTATACAAAGTAGTTTGGAGAATTGTCATTGCATATCATATTATGTAAATAAAAATAAATAACTAATCCATAAGAATGTTGGTCACCCACTTGTGTATCTATTGATTATTTAGCGCATGCTCTTCTCCTTTACCTATAGGTACCTCTTTTGTCTTTCATACGAATCCTGCAAAAGAAAATCCACGCGCACAGTCTGAACGCATGATCCCGAGATTTGGGGCCCTCATGAGACCGGTCTCAGAACTAGTTGTATGGCCTTCGAATCGCAGAAGGTTTTCTACTGCGGCCCCGCAACTGATGCGACGTCAATGGGTTCAAATTACATTTTATATAACTGGTATGTTATTGGTAAAATGGCCGTCCTGTTATAAATATTGATATTTTAGCAAGTTTGTGTTTTATTCAATTACTACCCGTCTGCACCTGCTCCCAAAATGTTTATGACTTGACACAACATAGAGTTTCCTTTATTGTTATATGTTTGGTAAATATTAATATTATACATACAGTACAGACAGTTTAGAAGTACAACGCGGTCGCACAGATGGACACGAAAAGCTAGTTTCATGAATAATGTATATAGATTTTAGTTTATTTTATATTTAACTTTTACAAGGATGCTTGTGTGTGGTTTGATTTTGCATTTTAAATGTGCAAATGATGTTTAATTGCATGACGACGTAGGCTATGTATGCAAATGTTTGCAAATAAGACTTTAAAAATACACATAATATATTATGTTTTCATATTTTTTGTTAAAAATAACAATGTCGTTCAGAAATAGTGAAGGACTTCCTGCAACAAAAGATATGGCAAAGATTATACAAGATGTTTATCACTGGTATGACTAAAACAAGAACAAGAGGCTGATGACCTAAGGTCGATCAAGGATTGGCAGGATTGGAATACAATTGTAGCGATTCTGCACAACCTTCCACTACGAGCTGCGAAATTAAAGATTCATCTCGATAAGCCAACCAGCAGGACTGCAGTAGGGCTAAGATATATTGACACTTTATTGAACATCGTCACTGGTGGAGGCTCTTAGCTAGAGGGCCTAGACAAACTCAAATTAAAAAATATTTATTTGCCAGAAAATACATTGTTCATCAAGGAAAGATCTTAAAGTCTAAAAGTTATTGTATTCTGCCTGCAAGCAAGCGTGCAAATTACATTACATAAATACCATTATAATTTAATGACAACTATCATTATAATTATGCAATTATCCGTCCAATTACTCATAAACAATAACTAATTTATCACTTAACAACTAGGTCTGTGTTCTATAAATTCCCTAAGCCTAATCTATTTTGTAGCCACTCCGTCAATTTGATTTTAAAAATTAATTTTAATTCATTCGGTACGTTATTATAAACTAATAAACACATATTATACACATTTTTCTTGTAAATATCTTTATGACTAGATGGATGATATAATAAGTTGCGATACTTAGCCCTTTTTTTTGGCACAACTTCACTATGTTGCCTAAAATAATGCAAGTGTTTCTTTGTAAAGATGCAGATGTCTCGTATGTACATAAGCAAGTGACATTCTATCAGCGATGATGATGACGGAAAAGTCAAAAATGTATGGAACTGACAGAAGCTACCGAAAAGTTTATGTCAATCTTCTTGAAAGTCATTGTGGAAATACGAAACGATTTGCAAGCGATTGCCACTAGTCTAGACCCTAAGGTGCACTAAAGGGGCCTTCATCAGATAGATTTTTATGATGACATTTCATTGAGTGGTCACATATTAATGTAGCCACAATAATTATTAATTAAACTCATTAGCATTAGTAAACATCTGCTTTACACATTTGTAACAACGTTTCCTGTTTTAATAATATACCATGATTGATCACCAGATAAAGCCATTAAGAATTTGAATACAATGCATGCAAACTTCGGCTTGTTTCAAATATTAAGCTTGATTGTAATTGTACCAATTAATTCATTGGAATGTAATTTGTAACATGATAATCATACTGGTTTTTGTATATAACTGGATACCATTAGTTGAATGAGTACAGTTTATTAAATATTTAATGTACACAATAAATAAGGAGTTAAGTTTTGAGTGACAAAAATATATATTTAAGTGAATTAATAATATTTTATATTTCTCCATTTCGAATTTAACTTTGTGTGAATATTACTGTGGTGTCTATTCCCATTGCAAGGTATTGGCTCATCGCATGTTTTTGAGAAACACTTTCGATATTGGTTATATCACAGATGGTTATAAAGAATTGCTACGCCAACTTATAATATTAATAACCAAACCTATAATTTTTACCAAAAACTATATGCTACTACTACGTCCTAATATGAACCTAGATGTCTAGCAGAGACGGTCTTCTATTCTTATTTCACTTAAATGTTCATTTTATTGAAATAAACTGCATTAACACGAAGATTGCAAATATTTTTTGCACGAATGCAATTTCGTAGCACCGCTACGTCTCGTAGACATATCGTAGCTGCATTGCTACGCGGTGCATCGCTGCACGTAGCGCATCTCGTAGACGTCTACAGAATGCGTTCCGTAGCAATCGATTGCTACAAATTCTTGTATATTTTATCCTTAAACACGTTAACTGCATGCAAATTCAATTATTTGATATTCTACCGAGTAATTTAATACTTCATTTACACATTTAAAAACACATTTATATATCATAAAATGTTACGCCTAACATAGAATAATTATATTTAAAGTTAATTGCGTATAATGAAGCTGTGTTGTACGCATGCGCGAACGTCGTGACATAAGATGCGCGTGAGAACGCTCCCGGCTAACGAACTCGTGTCGCTGGTTTATTTTCATTCCTATGTTTTGGCCAGTGCGCTAGCGCAGTTGGCGAAGATTAAAGAAATGGTGGATTAGGATGGTTACTCCCCTTTAACCCAATATACAGCATTGTCCCTTAATATGAATAATTTACCTATTTGTCAGACTGCATACTTAATCCAAACAAAAAAACTTCTACATATTCTCTAGTTGATTATGTTCTCAATGAATTTTGATATATTCTTAAAAAAAAATATAATGATTATTTTAGTCAGCCAACACATATTTATTTAGGGGAACTCCGGGAAGAGTGGTCTCCAAATAAATAGTTTTATACATATTAATATAACGGATGTAAAAAGACACTTAAAAAAGCCGAGAGACACGTACTTCCCATCATTTTAATTTTTTTTTGTACCGTCCCATATCTGGGAACCTTCCGGTTACAGAGATATTAAAGGTCAAAATTCCAACTTTTACCGAAGTTTTTTTACGAAAACCAGTTTTTAATGTTATATAACACAGCTTTAAATACCCCCACGACCCCTGTACCGTTGCATGCACCCATAAACACACTGTTTCGCGTGTGTTATATTGCACACTACCGTAAACAGTGATTTTTCACACCAGAAAGAACATTCGTTTTCTAACAATTATTGTTGAGCTATGTTACTTGATGAACAGAATGCGTGTTTGACGGTTATGTGATGGGTCTTTTTACACACCGTATAATATATCTTTTCAGGGTTCGCTACTAAAGACTTGTTTAAAACTTTCCTGCTGTTTTATGGAAAATATAATTATACACATCAAAGCAATATTTAAGGTATAAAGTATTTGTAGATGAGTATGCACACCATCACATCATTCGTTTTATTATGTAAAGTTATTTCGGAAAGCATGCATCGAGTGTTTTTTATGCTACGCCATGTATGTTCTATAAATTGTCATTATCATTTATACATAACTTGTCCTTGTGTAATTCATTTACTACAGCAATTAAAATTGTTACTAACTGACAATAATTATTGTTAAAATCTTTGTAACTTTTTTTAATTTTATTCATATTATATTAAATTAATGTAGAACAAATATTTGTACGCCAGAAAATTATGTATTTTATTTATTATTAAACATGTATTTATTATTAACAGTTTTGTTTACCTAGTTTTACAAGTCTAACAATAGCGAACACTGCAATATCAGAATATATTATTCATTTACTTTTGTTTGTCCTTGAATTCTAACAACTAGGTTGTAACGTTACAATAGAATGTAATGGAACAAGAAGGCGTCTAAAATAACGAAGTCGTAACCTAAATGTCTAAAGCACCAGGTATTACACAAAGCCTGACAGAATGCCTTCATTACACACAAATCTCTCCTGACCGATCTCTGAACATCTAAGACAATGGCAAGACCTCGATCCCTATTAAAGTAAATAGGTACAGGTCGTAAACACATAACAACACGTAGGGCACCAGACCTACATCGGTACCTACAGAGGTACATCACATCAACCTTGATAAGTACCTATGTATCCATTGTTTCAATAATAATTCTTATCCAACCTTTGTTTAATCTAAGACGCTGCTAAAATAGTACACACTCAGACGTAAACTAAACACATGTTATATAGAACCACAGTCTAAAATATTTTTTTCTGCTAATTCTTTACAAATGGAAGAGCGAAAGAAGTTTTCTCTGTTACTTTTTTAGCATGTGACAGCGTCATTTTTAAACGATGACTATATAGATCGAAACGGACAAAGAAATAGACGTGCAATTTGACAGTTGAGTGAACTTTGAGACTTTTTATTGGCTATCCATTTCCTATGAGTTTGTTATGCTAGATTTTTAGATCGGTCCTGACTATTTTGACCTACTTATCGAGAAGTTTCTATAGTAGTTTGGTAGTAGTTCCTATAAATGGAGTGCTTTTAAACTACAAAAAAGCCTAGCCCTAACTAATCCCCTAATTATAGCTGATGTTGAAAGCAACTACATACAATTGCTATCAGCTTGTTTTCTGCAGTTTTAATACAACATTTTCTTAATCTGAGTGAGAAAAGAATATTTTACTCTTTTCCTGGGAACCACAGAGTATGAACACACAACACTGAGCAACTCTTTTTTTTTAAACAAATTGCATCGTGATTTAAAACAGACAGTGTTCGTGAAGCGCTCGTGTCCGTAGGTATCGCTGATTCATGGCCGTCATATTTCAAGGCCTCTTCTGCCGTTTTCCTAAACATCGGGAACGTGGCTTTATTAACATTGTCTTATTTTATGACTGGTTTAGAATTGAATAAATGTTGGATTTGAAGAAGATACTGTGACAAGGTTGTAGATAGGATAATCTTGGGATTTGTCTTTCGACTATTCGTTGTTTGACAAATTATATTATATTTCTGTAAATTGGTTGTATAAACACTGTAAACGTCATAAAAATAATAATATTTTAAAACTAGATGACGAAACAAACTCAGAGGTAGTAGGTAGTCTCTTATCAGGATATGGTCAGATCATGTGAGCATCATGCAGATTAGTTCAGTGGTGCAGTTAAATAAGTGATGCAGGATGAGCATATAAAGACCCGATTGCACCAGGCTGGCTTCTAGTTCAGTCTGCAATAAAACATAAATTTAAAAATGAAGGCGTTAAATTTTTCCAAACAAATGTTAGTTTCAAGGTTGGCCGTTTGTGATTATGAGATTAAAAAAACGAAAGAGTGTTTATTCACAGACATTATATGTTTTAGAATACATAATTATTTAAAAAAAAATGGCAGACGTAGCTCCCTTAGTAGTACTTATTATCTAATCACATTGGTTGTGTCATTCCACGACGAGATTGTCTCACAACTCATTTTCATTGATTTACGTGACTTAACTTACGATATTTTTGACGATATTTAAAAAGAAAACTGATTGTGAATGTGAGTATCAAGCAGGCTACATTGAATACATGACTTTATAGCTGTGTGGCAGTTTTGAGTATTTTATATACGGCCTACGCAAATGTCCTGCAGATCAGGTAGCGTCGTGTAACAGGTCGTTGATCTCCCTAAAATGGGGTTGAGGTACACGATGACTGATGCATGTCTGCCGTCTGTTAACAAGTCAACTCAAAGCTGCAATGGCTCTTTCTTCAAACGGACCTTCCACATGACCCTGCATTGTTAGACTCGCATAAAATCCTAATAAAACAATGTTTGGACTTTAAAAGAGACCATGACGTCTGAGTTTGTTTCGGCATTTCTTCTCAGGAATCAGTCAGCTAGGAAATGCCAGCGCCATCTAGTTTTAAAATATTGACGTGTAAAAGCGTCTTAAAAGATATACTCACAGAAATAAGCATTTCATTTAATTTCGCTCACAAGCTGACACTTTTTCCTGCAATGTGGTACGAATTTTAATATGCAACATAGACGAAACCATGGTGTTGCGTCAACACATGAGGTATTTAACAAAATATTACTTATCCTAAACAAAACATATTCAAATCAACACCAGGCGTAATTTGCTATATTTATAATTTGAATCACCCGTGACTTTAAAACCATGCTGTTATTTATCTACCTACGCGTTCTGTGCCTCAGACAACACGTATCACCTTGTGACTTCCTTTTGTCTATAAAAATAACTCGCCGATTCGTTAACAGTTAAGAAAAGTTATCAACAAAGTAATGATATCTCTATCACAAAGCACTCTTCAAGTAACAATAATCGAAGTGAAAATATTAACGAAAACGTACTTACCTACCAACACTCACGAGCCACTAACGTTATAATTTCCTTTATCGATTTATCGAAAATATACGGACTTTTACAACGTGACGTTGTACCCAAATTACAGTACGCCTTTAATAACCAACGTTTTTTGTGCACCGCCCCCTATCGGACAACCAACACGTGAGCCTAACATATGCAGAGGTCAATCAACCCCACATTATTATTGACAGCACTAGAACTTGCAGGGGACATACCATCACACATTTAATTAATAATGAGGATTTTTCGATGCTAGAATTCTGTTTTACACCCACGACCAATTTATCTTGAGCTTCCTCCCCCTTCGATTTGTTTTAGTCTCGGGCGTTTTAAGAGGGTATTGTATAGTATGTAGGTGTCATGTTGTGCTGGTCGTATAGTGAAGCAACGCACTCTGTTGCTAAGGGCTACGTTCACGCATAATTGGCCCCCAGCCGGTCGCAGGCTTACGTCATCGCAATGTGCGATCAGAATGTATAGAACGCCTCGCATCGATACTATGAGAAGCCGAGAAGGAAGTTTTAAACAAACGTTCATAGAATCTTAGTAAAATACTTGTTGTTGTTGAAACTTGCATGATTTTGTGTAAACTATGGAGCAGCTACTGCATTACTACTCTTATGTCTATAGTCTTCTGCCCGTTTCTATTAACTTTAGGCAATATGTAAATTTTTATGTAATGCCTAAATCTTATTTCAGTCGCTTTTATGTAGGCATCTTATTTAAGAGTCGGCTAGTGTTGGTGAAACAGGTGGTAGTATAGTATAGTACTTATCTATGTGTGTGAAAAGATAACTCGAAACTACTGAACTTCTACAATCTGAGATAAGATTATTTTCCGCAAAAATATTTGAAAACAAGTCGATTAAAATAAGAATTTTAAATATTACGCGTGTCATTGTCGAAGTAAATACAGATTAGTTTAAAAAACGTTACCTAATTACGGCCCGTGTTACATACGATAAGGCATCTTTTGGGAAAACATCATTGAATAGATAAATCTTATACAATCCTGCATTAGGTAGGTATTAAAAATTAAAAGTAAAATCTTCACATCAGATCAAAGTTGCGTCATTTAACGAGCCTATGTTCGGCCTGAGTGAGAACTGCCTGAGACCTGAATGGTCTGAGACTATTTGGTTTAAATCTTATCTACAACGAACACAAATAACTTCACAAGATATAATGCACGAATACCTACACCGAAGACTAAGGAGGTTGCATTGCGTTGTTAGCCTAAGCGCCGAAAGATCAAATCTGCAATCATGAAACAAACATTTTCCAGGACCCTCCCTGTTTTTAGGTAGGTAAGATATTATGTCAATCTGACGACGATATAGCTCGTTTTACTCTATATTTTTTAAAAGCTCATAATGCATAATATTTAGCGCAGTTTATGCTCACAAATATTGAACGAAACACACGACATTAATTACTTGTAACCTGTTCTTATCGCTAGCTATCTTTGCCTTGATGCAAGAAAAATAAATAAAGCCTCCCACCCCCACCCCCGCAGATTTACAGACTAGTAACGCTCACATCGTTGGATGAACACAAACAAACGCCGTTCATAAATCCGTAACTATCAATCTATCAAGAACGCAGGCTTAGGCTATGTTCTACAATTCGTAACAGACCTACAAAGTCTATGCCATCACTGGCCTCATCTGCAGCCGGCCCTGACATCGACAAGGCCGACGTTGATTCCTTTATCTAACGAGACACTGCATAAAGACGAGCCCCAAATTGTCCCCAAAACTTCACCGACGATTACGACTTTCAAGTCCGCGCTAATGATTTGAAGACCAATTTTAATCACCCCACCTACCAGCAAAACAAAGGGCACTTCAA
This sequence comes from Brachylomia viminalis, assembly GCA_937001585.2. Taxonomy (NCBI): domain Eukaryota; kingdom Metazoa; phylum Arthropoda; class Insecta; order Lepidoptera; family Noctuidae; genus Brachylomia; species Brachylomia viminalis. Next base: position 4,817,960 of record OW443301.2, read on the forward strand.
AACTAACCCAACCAAAGAATATTTTTAGATAAAGCTACATTCGTCAGCTCGAACCGGGCATAATTTAAAACCTTAATAAAGCTCAGTACCCACACTCAAAATTGTTGGAGAGGCTTTCAATTTGCTTCATAATTGGCACCGTTCGGATAGGCAGATGATGTTTAAGTGCTTTTAATGTTTGGCGCTCGCAATATTATGTCGGGGATATCTGGCCGGTCCCGGCGGAGCACAAGCCGGATTAGGTCGCCGGTGGGGTTGCAGCTCCCGGCTCACCTTGGAGAGTAATTATAATGATCGGCGCCGGAACCCAAGTCTGGGACGGGAGTCTTCCTGGAGAGGCGTGCCGGGCGCGGGTGGCGCACCGAGGTACGCCCACGCGGCGTGCCCCCCGCGGCCCCGCTCCCGCCGCGCCCCCCGCGCCCCCGTCCGCTCGTGCGAGCGGCCCGTCCGCACCCCCACCCCACGCACTGTAATAACCCAATTTGTAAGAACCCCCCATTTTCAAGGACGGCCGTCGGTCTTTATGGCGGCGGCGACGGCGGCGTTGATTCCCGACCTTGTTTATTTCAGTTTCTTTTTGTTTGGGAACTGGCTGAACTTATTTTCGTACGTCTGTACCCGGCCGGGTCTCACTTGTTTTTGTAGTGTCCGATGGTGATTTGATACGTCGATCACAAAGGACGCTACGGCTACCTTTGTGTACCTGTCCGTGGTGCTCTATATCAATTATGTAGTTCTCTTCAAAGGAGAAATACTGAATTTCTATTCCTTTAGCCGTGACACGATAAGTAATTGGTTGTATTTTGTTTGAATGTCGATCAGCAGCCCGTGAATTTGTTCGTTACGCTGGGTAAATACGAAGTTGGGGATGGTTTGAATGTGAGTATTTGTGTAAAACGGACCCAGTTTAAGGATATCTGGAAGTTGGTCAAGTCGTCGCTCTGGCGCTCGATACTGCTCCTCGGAGCCAGGGTTACGTAAGATGTAAAAACCGGCGCTACATGCAGACATGTAAGGCGGGGGTAGCCTCATTTGTTTAAGCCGTTGTAAAGTTCAAGGTCGTCCAAGGCACCCTTATCAAAACCCGTCCTTTTGGTCCGTCTAGACGGCTTCACACCTCCAACCCTTTGGGGGACCAGTTCAATTACGGATTGTATTTTTTTCTCGGACACTTAACCGCGATTATTGTTCCTACAATTCAGTGTCTCCAGAAAAGTCGTTGACTTCGGCGAGTTCCGAAAATTTCTTACGTAGAATATTTTTTGTTATAAACTTCACAAACAGTTTATTATAAAATATAATGTCTTATTATTAAACGTTCGTAATTTGTTCCTCTCTGAAATTTATTTTAACTAAACATCGTTGTTAATTAAAATGCCCTTTGCGTTTAGATTGGATTTTATGAGGCCTCATTAGTTGCGTAGTCTTTGGTGATATTAAGCATTATGATTTTCCTTATTTTTTGGTAATGGATTCTCTTTGGTGACACGGAGCGTGGTGTATTGACTGCACGTGATTCGTCGTGCAACATAGAAGTTGCTGTACCTACAGAAAAAATAATTTTAAGGGTCTTCACAGTAGACCAAGGCCGTATTTAATATCCTTATGCGCATGCGATTTGTAGGGTTACTTTCGATCGATAAGTTCAATTAAATAGTTTATTTTAACACAGACCTTCCTTTGATGCAAGTCTCGATAAGAACAATAATATTGTCCACCTATGGATTGCCATCCGAAGACAAATCTTTTCATCGCTGAACATCCACTAATGTCCAATATTTGTGTATGGGGGTCCCAAGAAGATCTGGAACAATTGTTAGGGATATTGTCACGATAAAAACGCTAGGAAGACCGATCGATGAATACTAACAAACAGGAAAACGTTGCTAAGATGAAAATCTAAAGGAAATGTTTAAATAGCTTAAACAATACATTAATTATTATAACAGAAGCTACTCGAAATAAAACTTTTCATAAAAAAACATTTAATTAAACATCTAATAACGCTCACATGCCAATTTCATTTTGATACAAATTTAATTATTCGCAAGGTTTGCACAGTTTTAATTTGAATGGGTACCATTGGGTACGTTGGGGTAGCTACACAAATGTTTGTTCACCATTAATCTAAGAGAATCAATCATGTCAAGTGAAATAGGTCTTGTTGGAATAAAATGGTATCTTAGTCAGAATTATGGGAAGAGCTCATAAATGGAAATGGGGGACCTTGTGAAAACTTTTCACCTATTTAGCATCACTGTGTTCGAGTTCACAAGGCAACGTACACAAAGACTTCAAGTCCTAAAGTCCCCTTTTGCCACATTGTGTCCCAATGCTGGGCAAAGTGGAAATGGAGGACCTTGTGAAAACTTTTCCCCTATTTAGCATTACTGTGACGAGTTCAAAAGGTTACACAAAGGCAACGTACACAAAGACTTCAAGCCCTAAAGTCCCTTTTTGACAAATTGTGTCCCAATGCTGGGCAAAGTGGAAATGGAGGACCTTGTGAAAACTTTTCCCCTATTTAGCATTACTGTGACGAGTTCAAAAGGTTACACAAAGGCAACGTACACAAAGACTTCAAGCCCTAAAGTCCCTTTTTGACAAATTGTGTCCCAATGCTGGGCAAAGTGGAAATGGAGGACCTTGTGAAAACTTTTCCCCTATTTAGCATTACTGTGACGAGTTCAAAAGGTTACACAAAGGCAACGTACACAAAGACTTCAAGCCCTAAAGTCCCTTTTTGACAAATTGTGTCCCAATGCTGGGCAAAGTGGAAATGGAGGACCTTGTGAAAACTTTTCCCCTATTTAGCATTACTGTGACGAGTTCAAAAGGTTACACAAAGGTAACGTACACAAAGACTTCAAGTCCCAAAGTCCCTTTTTGCTACATTGTATCCCAATGCTGGACAAAAGAAATACGAATCCCTTACTTACAGATCTAGGTGGAGTAATCCAGTTTCCACCAGGTGCGCACACCTGAACGGTATCAGAACTATCCGTCAGTATCTAAACTAATTCCTCCTTTTCCATTTATCTTTAAGCATACCGTGATAATTATATTGGGACTTAAAATCGTGTCCAGCATGTCCTATTGTCTGCACGTTACAGGAACTAATGGACGCTACTGAAAGTGCTAAATTCTGTGCTGGCTCTAAATTACCATCGACTCGCTAAGAATTAGAATGATGTTATATTTTCTACTTAAATAAATTTCTGTCTATTTTGTCAATTACTTCCTAGAAGTACCTTAGTCTTCAACCTCTTCATAATATCTTGCGTAATTACCTCAATACCGCATAATAATGTTACGATTAAGTCACTAGGGAGTAACGTAAGTTACAACTGCCTGCCTGGCATAAAGTACACGATTATTAAATTACTGTCTGTGTTTGATTTGGGTCTAGCTCCGGTCTGTGGTTTGGACCTACTTAAGACTTATATGTAAGTTCATTCCTGGTGAAATAAACTGAGAGTGATGTGTTCCATGCTTTGATAAATGGGAATTTATGTTGGACCAACAAATACAGTGCTCTCTCGATGCCTCAGAAAGCACGTTAAGCCACTCGCGATGGTCCCAACTAAAATGTATAGTATCGTAGATATTTGACAGTCGTTACAGGTAGTAAAAAAGGCAGATGTTGATACAAATTCAGACAGATGTATTGTTTGAACAAATTGAAGAAGAATAGCAGGACCCCGTGTAATTTGGGTGTCGCATTTAAACTTCGGGTACATTCGTAAAAATATTCGGAATCAGAAATAGAAGAGCCGAGTATGGCAAATGATAAATGATAAGTGATTTTGTTTTTGTAAGTAGGTTTGCACAAACCCTTCAATCCCCAAAACACGTCAATCATATTTATTAAACTAGATGAGGTGGTCGTTTCCTATCTGACTACTCTGAGAAGAAAGACCGAAACAAAGTCCGAGGTCGCAGTCTCTTTTAAAGTCCAGACAGTCTTGGTCAGAACGTGTGAAGACTATGTATGTATACGTAGATCGGTGTCTTTAGAGGAAAGAACCACACGGATTGAGTGGACCTGTCCAGTCAGGGAACGCATTTGTCAGTAATTCTGCAGCTCACCTCAGATATTAAGGACCTCAACGATTTGACGAACAATACCAAATAAAGGACATTTTGGTAGGCCGCATAAACTAAACTAACTACTAAATAAAAAAAAAAACTAACTAAACTAAATCAAACTGCCAGACCATGATTCAAACTAAAACAGTGATCCACATAGTCCTCACATTCACAATAGTTAAAATAATATAATAATAAATGCAGTAAATATTCATGTCATTGTATATGTAAAAAGGTAAAGATACTTATAGAGAATAATAAATGTAAAATAGTTAGCTAGATAAAATAAAAAATCAAAGTTCACTGTGTAAATTTATTGAAGCAGCTCAATCCCAAGCCTGTTTGTCCTCAATATAGTTTTTGACAGTATAATAGGCTTTCTGGCATAGTTTCCGTTTTATAAAAGATTTGAATTTATTAAGGCTTAGTTCTTGAATGTGGCTAGAAAGTTTATCATAAAAACGTATACATTGGCATCTAAACCAGCCACCTATTTTCTTGTGATTGTACTTATTTACAAAGCAGACATAAACATGTAATGTAATTGTGTGTTTCATTTCGATGATTAACAAAATACCTATTGTTACTTTTATGATATTATAGATACGTACACAACGTAAAGCAAGGCAAAAAAAAAAAAGAAAACGGAACGATTTTGAACGAAGAAAGCTAAAATACGACCTAAGGTATTACGTGCATGTCTTTCCATGGGCCCCGGAACAGGCCACCATCGGGATCCCAACTAACGGTAGGAGGTACTGATCATTGAGTTGCCTTCAAAATGGTTGAGCTGAATGGTGCTGATCCATACGTCATGTTCGGGAACGGGCGCCGTCAGTAGGCACTGGTCATTTCTTAGCTGCCACGGCTTATTTTAATTCCATAATTGTTTTTTATTTTTTATTATTATAAGTAAGGTAATAAGTCGAGTGTCAAGTTAGTTTTCCAACTAACTTGGGGTCGGCTTTCAGTCTAACCAGATGCAGCTGAATACCAGTATTTCACATGGAGCGACTGCCTATCCGTCAAAGATTCACGAATGACAGCCGGGATCAACGTCGAGACATGGAGGAGTCTCGGTAGCTCTTTAACAAGTTAGAACTTTATCCAATCTAACAATATTTTAGATCTTAACCAAACAAAGACCATAACATCGCGTACCAATTTGGTTGACGATAGAATGTTCTTTTATTTCAGGTTTACATCTCGCAAGGCATAGTCAGGTCAAGGTATCGCCTACCAAAATAATCCTTTCACAATTGCATGACAAAAAAAAATGCGTCATCAACAATACTGTAATTAAAATATATTTCATTAGCAGCGTAGTTATTAAAGGGGTGAATACAAAGTCATATACAACCGTAGCGCGTTCTACGATAACATCTGAAAGAGTGGAATGACTCACGATTGTATTGAAATAACGAAACTACCTTAGACTTCTAAGCAAGCATAAATATTGTTGTCTTGCATGCACGTTGCAAAACACGCGTGTTTGTAATGTCTTATGCTAATGTGTGAGGCATCGACTGAAATAAAAAGTGAGTTCGTATCACAGGCCAGATACCTTTATTGCATCTAAGATTTGATTCGAATGACTTTTTCAAATCTCAGTCCCGCTTGTACCAGAAATCACTAAATGCGTTTGGCGCTAAATTAATTTGAAACATCGTTATGTTTCTGTTATTCGTCTTTAGATAACAAAGACAGAATTGTGTTTTAAATAATATGTTTACCTAATAGTAGATTGTGGTAAGATCAATTTCTGCAGCTTATCCATCTGCTGGCCTCTTTCAGCTTTTGTTTACATTGCATCTTGACTTCAACAGTGCTTACCAACTCGTAAATCAATGCCGATTTAACCACATTTTGTTTCAGTTGGGTAATTTAAATAAGTTACGTAAGTTACGTAAATCTATAACTATAGTACTGTAAAATATTGATTAATTAACTAATCAAATAAGCTCATTCATCCATTGCTATTTATTGCAAACATCTTCTCAGTTCTTGGGCCGTATCCACATCAGTCTTGTCTAAGTAGGGCTGCTCCATCGTCGAAGCCGAATAACTTAGATATTGGTTTCAATTTATGCCTTGTGCCGCGAATGCACATGCTGGTGACACGAATTATTGAGATAATGATTTCTGGTCATTCTTGATCTTAGCCAACCCATCACTACGATAAAAAACCCAGTCCAGTGGTCAGCGACTGCAGCTCCAAGAAGTTTTACGAAGGTAGACATTTTGTGGAGCGAAGACTCCGTCAACGGATGTAACAAGGGGGGTGAATCTGTTATGTCGCATTTCACAAGCGTTTGAATATTTCATTAGTTTTTCTTCTTCGGCGGATTATAGTACAGAGGCGACAGGACGTGAAATATAAGAAGGAGCGTCATTGTCTACGACACAGGTATCAATCAAATGACGCTTTCCTCTGAGTATCCCAAACGCCCCGACAAGAAAAGTCTCCACGTAGTCAGCAGTCTCCTTCGGAGACGATGGGTTCTTTGACTATGTTTCCACATGCATGTTGCCATAAGTCACAGAATAAATCTCTAATTTCATTATGACGACGTGTTATTAGACCACCTATTTTATAACATAGAGCATGATCAACGTTGAATTCATTGCAGCCACAGCCATCACATGATTTTGGCATAAAGACTGGTAATCTGTGGTAACGTAATGCAAGTGCGTCTCTGAACTTTAATGGAGATAGATCGAAATGGTATTTCTTAGTCAGTATGATAGATAGCCAGTTAGAGGATTTTGTATTAACTTTTTTCGAAATTTATCGCTCAATTGCTCTTCTCTTGATAGGGGAGTTTGACCAAGACGGTATCCAAGAGTTCATTATCGAGAGTGTCTTTATCTTTGCGGCTTTCTTTCTGTGGATCTTTAAGGGATTTATGATGTCGAGAGAGGTCCATATTATGTGTATTTTCTATCAAAGCACTTGATAGGACAGCCCAATCTTCTTTTGAACATACATAGTTTATATTTCTCATTTTTGATAGAGCGAAGATTGCTAGACCACCTTTATGAACGGGTAGAGATGAGATATCGCCTCCTAGTAGAGTGGGTAAAATTGGTACGCAATGTGTTCGTTATTGGTTCGAAGAATTGGTTTACGTTATCTAAGGCTCTTATTAGGAATGAACATTGGAATTTAGCTGCTTTAGTGAGGGCAGTGTAGGCAGCTTGGGGTGAGTCATTACAGATAAGTGAAAAATTTTCTATTGTAAGTAGATTGCCAGTTTTTAATTTTCTTGTTTACAAAGTTTTATTTTCCTTCGCCAATATAACTGCCAAGGAAGAGTGATCCAGTTATGATGGTTATGTTAATTCCCTTGATGATCTGTTGAGCTGTTTGTTTCTCGTTTTCGGGAATGATTAGGTATGATTTTGTGTCTTTAGGAAAGTAACCATATGCTGGACCTATTTTACTCATTTTATTCCACCATTTACGTAGGCTTTTGAGTGTGCCTTGGGCGGAAGAGACATCTGCATACCAGTATTGGGTAGTTGCTTGTTATATTTTTAGTTTATTTATTGTGGGCAGTATTGCAAGGTCATACATGGCAAGTGGATCGCCTTGGTTTACTCCTTGTTTGCTATATAATCTCATATCGGAATCACGTATTACAAGTTCTGCGTGACCATTGTATGTATTATGTAAGAAACGAGCGTAATCTGGCTAAAATTTTCTTGCTTGCCAGAGAGCTAACTGTCTGTTCATAGAATTAAAATCATTTTTTGCATCGACAAGTAGTATTCCCCAGTTAGAGCCTGGTTGGCATTCTTTTTGAAAATGGTCATTCATTGCGTGTATAGCACCTTCAATACTGTTGCTTAGTCCACTGCAGAGTTGCGATTGAGCACCGGCTTTGGTTACCTCAGACCCGTTGACTAAAATCATGTATATAGGATCCTGCGTAGGCATTCGCCAATGCCAGTCGGTTTCACACCTGGGCTATGAGTCGACTTGACGGGCTTGTATTTGTAATTTAAATGCATGGTTAACTGTGATATTGCAATCCTCAAATGCAGGCTTGCTTCTCCAAATCGTAAGTAAGTAATTTTCCAATTTTCTGATGTGGTGCCTGCTGGGCCTCCACCACCGTGTAAATCCTCGCAACTAATTCCACATTTTCACTAGTTTATGTCTACTTCTGGTAGTGGAGTCAAATCAGGGAGGCCGTCAGGTAGTGCTTTTCATGCAATACATCCATGACCGTTTTCCCTGTTACGTCAATTTCGTCTTCTCGCGTGTTTTTCCTCGCTGTATGACACGCGTGATTTTTTGTGACATAGTCATTGTTATCATTATATTTTTTTCTATTGTAGGAGTTACGGAGAGAGTGGTTTGCTGTGATAGCCTCGGTTATTAGTATATATTGCACGCCTTATAACTAGTAGTGCTTTACTCCCGACTCGTCATGCAATTTTGTGATCTTCAAATGCCTCTATCACATAAACATTGCACTTATACAATACGAGTAATATGAGTAGATGTACATCGAGACTACACTTAAATTAAACCATCTTATACTTTCTAAAAATCTTTTATCAAAACAAATTACGTGCACGTCCTGATGTCTGTACGCTGGTTTTGTATGTACCAACGATAACTCCCGAAAAAATTAACATTTCGATACCGGGCTTTCTTTATTAGTTCCAGAATTCGGTAAACTGGTGCCGTATTTCATATCAGTAGCCTAGTTTTTTTAAATAATGTTGTATTTCTATAAGATACACACGTATAAAATATACATAAGAACTTTTCTTGTATACATTTTTTTTATATTGCAATCAATTAGACCATTTATTATTTTATTAAAATAAATGAGCGTTACTTATAAGGCATTCACTTTTGGATTTTCCAAACTTTGAAGTTATCTTGATAAATATTTTGCTTGTTTATTATTCTTTTCTCTTTGTTGCTACAAAGACGGCAATGTAAATCGAAAGGCGTTCAGAAGGATAGTCTGATTTAACAAGAAGTTATATTTCTTCGGCTAATTTGTGAATAAATCATCTACTTACAGTGTTGGAGGGAAGCTCATAGTTTCCTATGAAGAGTGCACACGTTTGCTCATAATTTTTGCTATATATCTGTATTCGATCTTATTCCATTAAAAACGGGGACCCAAAAGCATCTTCTAGGCATGTTGTGTGTATGGTCTGGGTAATTGCTGGAGGTGGATTCTCGGTATGGGCGGCGCGCATTTGTCGCATAGGGCCGGTGTATTCCACTTCGTTTAAAGGTTCTAGGCAGTGAACGGAAATAAGTACTTGGACAATGGGGACACAGCATTGTATTTGTTGAGGTTTCACTTTGATTTGTCCAATTTGATCTAGGGTATTTAGTTACATAATTAATTTAGATATAATACAGAGATAATGATGCCGATTCTCTTGTCACAAAATTCTCTAAACTAGACTCAAAATCACCAAAATTTAGTTTATTCCTGTCAAACGACGATTTCCCATTCTGAAATTGACTAAAGTGACACAACTTAACCAAATTTTAGTTTGACAGCACTAAGATGGCACTGAGATTATAATTTAGTGAAAATGGCAATTTTGCTATTCTGAATTTTACGTTTTTCACCAAAAATTTTGGTTGTTGTAACTAAATCTGCCTGTTTTTAATCGCGATTAAAAAGGTGTGGAATAAAACTAGTTGTCACGAACTAAAATTCACACCAACACCTTGACTTCAGATGCAAAAATAGTACCTACTGTATCTTTTTTTCTTTTCTTTTGCTTATATCTCGAAAACGGTGTGTCCTATCGCAAAAATAATGAAAATTTCGACCCCCTTTATAAAATCTCGAAACTTCTGAAATACGTGTTGGTAAAAAAAAAAAATCTTATTTTCCATACAAAACTGAAAAATTCCATACAAAACATGTCGAGGCTGCAAAATAATGCGCGCCCCCTACCCTAAAAAAAATCACGTGGAACGGCAAACAAGTACCACATGGAGTCGCAATTGCCAAATTTGATTTTAGATGTGTCAAAATTATTTTTAAATTTAGAGATTTTATTTTGCAGAATAGCGTTAAGATTCTCATAGCCAAAAGTAAGTAATTTTAGTGATAGTTTAGTTAGTTTAGTTCGGTGTATAACAGAATCGGCACCAATATGAAATAAATTGGGTAATAAATATTATTTGGAACATTTACAAGATTTTTTTGTTGTTGTTGTTGTTGTCGTCTTGTAGCTAATAATTATATTAATAGTAGCTAATAATATTGTTATATAATAAGTTTATTTGAAAAACATTGTACAATGCGGAGCTAACCTATCTTGTCTTAAGCATCTTGCGTAAGAAAATTCATGAAAGTCAGTTTATAAAATGCTTGTTTTTTTTCACTTCAAAAACATGTTTAAACTTTTGTATTAATGTTACGAACGGTCAACCAACCAACACTCAATTGCAGCTATCCCTTTGAAATGTTTGGTCTTTCTGTCTGTGCATCAACCATTCAGAATTACAGTCGAAATATCAGCATTATTTTATGATACGTCTCTCCTCCATTTTGTTTACGCTTGGCTGCAATATCTGGCCGTGTCAATGCCAAGATCACGCACTCGTCCCGCCATGTTTTATATATATACGAAGAGAAGATGTATATAGACGAAATTATGCACGATTTTCGTAAAAAATGTAACATTATGTCTCTTAAAATACGAATGATGTATCTTTATTAACAATTCATGATAGAATTTTGCCTCTTAGAATAATGATAAGCGCGGACCGATTCTATCGATCGATTTTCCAAGGATAGCCGCACCTTGCCGTATGTCCGTGGACAGGTGACCTTTCCTGCCTTGTGAAGATGTCATGAACATCTCGTTAAACTATTATTAATCACGATTGTCATAATGACAGTCTCTAGGAGTAGGTACTTAGTCGACAGAAAACTGGTCAATTCTTTAGTTATTGTGATTTCCAGACAGTCTTGGATTCTGGAGTTCAGATGGCAGTTGATGGAGTTATCTAACACATCCGATTGTACTGGAGCGGCGATCCGAATGTCAAGGCTTGACAATTCCGAATGTCAAGAATGGAAAGGCTTGATAAGGATGCTTGCATTATTTGGTTGCCTTTAGTAAGGTCTATCTACATTATCTAATATGCGTAAGGGTTAGGTCATTACTGAAGGCGTTTGTACCTATGCGATATATTGTATGGAAACACTAGAGGGATGGGTAATGAAGACAAATTCAGCAACGAATTCCATCATTTAATGTCCTAACTTGTGCGGAAAACAGCTTTCCCAACCTATTTTTCTTAGATCCTGCAAATTAAATTAAACGTAGACATAAATTTAGGACGTCGAGGAAAATATCTTTGAAACGACTTTGTTCCTAGCTCGTCAGTTTGATAAATCATGCCATCTTTAGTCATCGCTTTGAAGCGAGGAAAAAATTTGCGCGAGCATTTAGACTTTCACTTTCAAAAGTCAAAAGTGCTAGCGTTCAGTTAGGTTCTGCGATTGTAAGTATAGCATTTTGTCAAATACAGCACCATCAGGCTCTAGGCTACTGGGCTCGGGGTGAGGCCTAAGTCTGGTGTGGGGTGGGGGCGGCCTGTCGCGCCAGTCTCACCCCCAGAGCGGCGCATAGACTGAAATGTGCCACCGATAAAGCAGCCGCCAAAAACATGAACTTGTTTTTTTTGGTTTGTAGGGTTGGGGGCTACGACGCACTTTATGTCGATGTTTATCGTTCTAGATATTTGAACGGTTCCGCAGTTCTTTATGGTAGTGTTGTGATGTTATCTTTGTTCCTCATTTTCGATTTTTTTATATAGTTGAATTGACATGCTAGTTTTCATGAATGGTCGGCTTTTATAATTATTACCTAAATTATGCATTATTTTAAGAAATATGTCCCTATATAATTAATTGAAACCTCTTTAAATTGAGGCACAATAATTTTCATTAGCACTAAATAATGCTTCTATTCGTTGTTATACTAAATTCAGTTACATTGCATTCAACCGACGCAAAAAAATATGAAGAAAAAGTTATCTTTATCACGAACCCTTCAATGTTCGCCTCCCCGACATGATAAAGCAAAAACGTCCAAAGATTTATTGCTCCAAAAAACTAGGTTTTAATAAAAAGAAAATTCAAAGGCCTACACATCGTATGCAGGGCGGAATAACTTATAGAGGCATAAGCGTTGAAAATTGAGGCCGCCTAGTCTGATATTGAGGGAAACTGACTCGAGACACGCACTGAAACTCACGCCAGTCCAGTTTTGTTCCTATTATGGCACCCAAAACGATCCAAATATAAATAACAACATCTTTAAGAGCAGCATCCATTGCGTGTTCAGTATGGCAGAATTAAATTTGCACTTTAAGCCACCCGTCAATGTACGCCCAAACATTGCACAGTGTCGTGCTAAGTAAACTTTATTGCGTACATGTACAATAATCTGATATTCCCCGCTTTCCCATTACGAGCGATAATATATTCTATGATGAAGCAATAAGGGTGAGAATTGAATGTTATATTCAATGATTGTTATAGGGCTTCCTAGGAGCCGTTGTGGAGGTTTCACCGCCACCTAGATATAGGTTCTGAGGTTTTGTAACACGCGAATAATAACGTCTGTTATAAATAATTAGGCGTTGTTATTAGTTATAGGTAGGATGTACCCTTGTTTATTAGGTAGGTAGGTACCTTTTCTACTTTAAAGGAAATCCAACTTGGCAGATATTTTTTTATGTATTTTGTCATTTTATCAACTAAGATTAATATTGTGACCATTTAAATTGCTTTTGAGATAAGAATAAATAATTCGCCAAATATTAAAAAGCTGATAAAATTTGGTTGAAAAAAGACTGCAAGAATATTAATATTATGCATGAATTTGAATATCAAACATATTATTTTATCAGTCAAAACCTGCATTTAAAACAGACCGATTCCCACGCTCAAATTGAAATCAAACACTCAATAAACGAATCGTTTCGCTAACAGAACCATAAAACTCACAGATTTACGAAAAGTCCGAGCAAAAATGCACCGCCAGAAAAATAGCCGGCGACCTTGAAAAAATAAGCAAAAAAACCATCTAGTATACATTAGCGGAAAACGCGTTGTTTAGAACGTCGACAGAAACGCTGGCGAGCGCAAATTGATAGCGACAAGTGACATTTAGTAGTTGCGGACAGAAGGACCAAAGTGATTCGACTCACAATATTAAAAATTTTGCCGTAGAATGGCGAGAAGAGAAAATTTTCTTGCGGAAAAGCCATTAAAAAAATATTTTCATCATCATCATCGGCCTACAGCAGTCCACTGCTTGACATAGGCCTAAACTCAAATCAAGTCTCGACAACTGTCAATTATTCAATACATTTATTCGTTTTGTGAACATAGGGTAAAATTATACTTACACACGTTTTATATGCCAGAAAGCATACAAAGTTAATTAGGTAATCAAATGTCGCATTGACAAAACAAAAATTAAAACCAATAAGTCAATGTCTCATCCAGCTGCGAAATATGTTCATAATTGTTTCAAAACCAAAAGCAATAGTTTAGACCTCAACGCCTCTGAGGCCATGTGAAACAATTGATCATTCATGAGATGAAATAAAGAAAATGAGACAATTTCTCATAATTTAATAAAATATAATCGTAGTGACTATGATTAAATTGTAGTGAAATCAGCCTGTAGGCATAAGACTACTGACGCAAGTTTCCTCGTACGCCTCATGAAACTGTCATAGTCACCACATTTGGGGTGCTGGTCGAAGAACATTGCATCAATACACAGATCACATCAGACATGATCGTCACATGAAGAGGACCGCGGATAAAAATACGATGCCTTTGCCTCCATTGCCACAAAGAGAGGGGGTATCAGTCATCACCGAGTACTTAATCGATTCACTTTCCCAATGAACCACTACCGCAGTATCTATTGATCACAGTATCTCATTGTCCGTCTTTACCCATGAACCTTCTGAGCCATCTTATTTTGCGCTTGCAAGTAGACGGGGCTATTGCCCTCCCCATACCATTGCAAGGCTACCCAGGGCCGCACTCGACGCGCGCCGGGCTCGGTAGCCATGGCGATCGCTCGCGAGGGCTCGTTGCGATAGTGACACCCCTACCACCCTCACCCCGCGTCGCTTATTATGGGCTCTTTTCAATTCGCCTTCAATGGCGGCTAAATCTTTACCTGGAGGCCACCGAATGATGTCAGGTACAGCCCTGGATCTGAGCTCTGATTCCGTGATATTTTTAGGGTGTTTGTACTGTGTGGGTTGTGTTTTGTTTAATATGTTACGAATACATGTTGATACTGAAGTAATAGGATAATTGGTTTATTTTATGTTAGAAAAGTATTTTTGAGAATGCAAAGTAGAAAAAAGTGGTATTTAGTTTCGGAATCACAAAATTCACATGGACTAAGCCAAGACAACTTATTGACACCGCAAAATAATATCTCTATTTAGGTACATATAAAAACAATGACGTGATGTTAGATGTTTTTTTATTAGTTAAGGCGAAGGGCTTATTTGCCCTGTGCAATAAAGTATTACACGTGTAAAAAAAAAACCTAAAATCATACAACTTCTAAGAACCAATTAAAAACTATTGTAACAAATTTTATCTTTATGATTAAATATAAATAATCTAATGACGGAAAAGTAATAAATACATTTATTAGTATTGCTGCACTACGTACCTATTATTTTGGTAGCAGCTGAAGATGGATCGATATAGATAGTAGATATAGGCAGTATAGATATAGATAGTATCAGCCGGAAGAGTTCTAGCAAACAAGTGTTTTCAAGGTCGGTAGATACGGGCACTGGTCAGTAGGGCCGTTACCATTATTTTTCAGAAGCACGTGCTGCATATTTGACATTTTCATTTTTAAGTGACAGTGTTTTTGGGCGTTGTCAAATACATATTTACGATTCCAATTTTGGGATAACTACTAAGCAAAATAAAGACGTTTTTATAAATTAAGGGACGACCGACATTCTTAAAAAAAACGCTCATGCAGAATAAGGGATGTTAAAAAGTAAAAAAAAATACTATAGGTACTCACTTTTTTCTTTTGTTTTTGTATTTGTGCAGTTTCAATGTTTCGTTCAGGTTTATGGTAAAGTATTCCTTGCTCTACGGAATTATACAATTATTTCGCATATGGCGATGTAAATGCCACAGATCTATTAGCATATATTACAATATTTTCTTACGTAGGTTTAAAATGACCTTTTAAATGGAGAGCAACTGTCGCTAATGAGACACAATTACTTTTCTATTGTTACCGAACTTAATAAGTTCGATCGACACATTAGGGTAGGTTACATAAATTATTTTATGCAAAAATTATAGCTCAACGTAAAAAAATTGGAATTTTTGTAAATTAAAATATGGAACAGATTTACCGTAGTTCAAATTACCAACAAATACATTGTCAGCCTAAATATGTTTTTATGGTTTTTTTATCTGGTTCTCAGCCTCGCTGTTAAAATGTTGAGTATTGCGGACCATTTTCTCGGAACCACTTTTTAAAACATTAAGTCAAAGTCAAAGCATTTATTTCAAATAGGAACATAAAAGGCACTTTTGAACGTCAACATTTACATTTAAATAGAGTTGATTCTAGTCGCCCCTTCCAAAAGGTAGTTTCGTATGGAGAAGAATGGGCAAGAAACTCCACCGTTACTCTTTTAAAATGTGTTACAATATTTTGTATACATTAATTATATAATTATATGTGAAGACGATGCACCTACAATAAAAATTACCCTACCACAATAGGTAAAAAGAATTTAATAAACGTAGCAATGATAAATAAGTTAATTAAGTGATAGATACATGGTGTTCACATATTTACAAACATTGTAAAAGTATACGATTTCCCAAATTATGTAAACAAGTAATATGTCAGTGTGTGAGATATAGTAATCACAGAAAGTAAATCAACGTCATAAAAAAATAATTAATTAAGGCTATTCTTTGAATTTTACTTTAAACAAAATTTCCGTTAGACGACCCTGTGACACACATATCATGATGGCATTTTGTGTGTGGTCTTGTGAGTGAGTATAAGTTCTGCGTCTGCGCGTCACTAAAAATTATTAAACTAACTTTCATTAAAAAATATTATTAATAGGAAAGGGATTGTTTTAGTAATGGTTACTTAACTGTATGTATTTTGTTTCAGAAAAAAAAAACTATAAACACAATATTTACCAAAAAATAAAACACCAATAAATAGATAAGAGTCTATTCTAAACAACTCAAGTACCTCCCTGTACTAGAAGTACAGTGTATGCCAAGTCGCAGCTTGCTATTTATGCGCGCCGGGCCTCTGAACTGCGTACCACCGCCTCCGCAAGAGGGGGGCTCCTCTGCCTAGCCCATTACACTAATAGTGCAATATAGTACAACGTACCCACTGATCTAGTCTATTGAACTGTTTATTGAGATTTGTGTCATGATGAAATGTTTACGAATCGTCTTCTAATCTAGTATCGAAAGAAAGAAAAATTGATTTATTTGCCACAGAAACACTTGCATACAAAAAAGATAATTAGAACGAACGAACGAACATAGGAGTCACAAACAGTCCGCTGTGCAGGGCTTGCATGGAGGAAGATGAACAGCTCATATACTTTTAAACTGCCCCGTGGTTGCCAAATACAGGGCAAAGTGTTTGCATGTAGAGTGTTGCATGCAGAGTATTGGATCATTGAGTTCCCTTCAAAATCGTTGAGCTGAATGGTGCTGATCCATACGTCATGTTCGTGAACGGGCGCCGTCAGTAGGCACTGGTCATTTCTTAGCTGCCACGGCTTATTTTAATTCCATAATTGTTTTTATCTTTTTATTACGGACGCTTTTAACGTGCACGTCTTTCTACATCGTTCTCACATGTATAATTACAACATGAATGATGTAACCACTCTATTGTAACAATATTTTGATTTAAAAGAGTGTCCATGGAGTTTCTTGCCCGTTCTTCTCCATAGGTACCTACTACGCTTTGGAATGGGCAACTAGCTTCATCTTTCTGACAGACCGACCCCTTGACAATTCAAAAGTGCCTGTAATTGGTTTATTTGAAATAAATGCTTTGAGTTTGAGTTTCGAAAAACCAGGTACCCTCCGGAAAATTGTCACTAGCCTTGCCAGTTGCTTTAAAACCTTGGGGCTTTGCTGGCCTTTCTTGAGAAGCTGGGGTGGATCTAAGATGGATTCTCTCACCTGACCACAAAATACGCGCCTTGTCTTGGAATTGCCAATTGCCAAATTGTCGGACAATAGCCCGACTTAATAATACTGAATACTAACATCCATCGATACGAACTACATAACGGGTGTAACAAGACACATATCGAAGCCGAGAGTCACTGGTACTCCCCGTCATTGTAATCATTTTGTTGTAACGGACCATACCTGGGAACCTTCTGGTTTCGGAGATATTGAAGGTCAAAATTCCAACTTTTAATTACTTCTTTTTCGAAAACATGTTTTCAAATATTATAACACTACTTGAAATACCCTCACGACCTCTGTACCGTTGCATGCACCCATAAGCACAATGTTTTTCGAGTATAACATTGCGCACTACCGCAAACAGCAAATTTTCGCACATAAAATTAAAGTCGTTTCTCAGCAATATTTTATTTAGTTTAATGTACAGGATGCGCAGCTGACGGCTATGTGATTGGTCTTTTGACTAAAAAATTAAGAATAGCTCATGTCGTGGTTAAAACATTAGTTTAAAAATATATTTTTATTTTTGCTCGGCTCGTTAGGGTCATAGCGTGATGTTAAATAGCATATAGCCTTCCTCAAGAATTAGGCTATAAAATCATTTTTCAAATCCGACCGATAGTTCCGATTTTTAATAAGAAAGTACCCCCTACATAAAAACACATTTACATCTTTATAATATTATAGACTAATCAGTCTAGTAAAGATTAGTCAGTCAGCAAGGTGGTTGCGAGGGCGACTGTCCAGGGTGATCCGGTGGTGAGTAATAGACTGGAGGACTACAGACCGAATATCGGCCATGGCGACCAATCTCAGCGGAGACCAGCCTTCGGCGCGTGAGATATTATAGTGCACAAGTGTGTGCGCAGACACAGGTGCACTCCCTCTTCCCTCACTCTCATAGTCCTAAAGGACGGCAATCCGACACGACCAGAGAAAAGTCAGGTGCAGGACCAACGGCTTAACGTGCTTTCCGAGGCACGGGGGTATCACACCGCCAACTTCCAAACTACGGACTGTTACAAAGAAATTCCTAATGGAAAAACCCAATAAAATTTTGCCCGATCCGGGAATCGAACCTAGGACCCCACGCTCAGCAGTTGCGCTTACGTCCACGAGACCAACGGGGCAGTCAATGCCGGTGGTAAGTGTACAAGTATTGTCACCCGTGGTACTTTCTAAGTTTATCAAGACACCACTAACATCGGTGAAGGAAGAATCGTGAGAAAACCTGGACTTAAACTTAATATACATAAGTCTGAAATCGCCCATCCACCTTTAGCAAACGTGGGGATGCCTTCTCTGTTTCAGAAGAGGCCTCAGCCCTGCAGTGCGACAGTTACAGGCTGGTATTGGGTACCTACTAAAGTAGAGTGAGAGAGAGTGGCGGAGGGTTAATTCCGATCCAGCCTGTCCCTTGCCACCCTTCCCCAGCGACGCCCTAAGCTGAGGTCCGTATCCCACAGGGTATGCCCTTAGCGGTAGTCGCCTAATTTATAAGCTTTTTAAATCCTGGCTGGAGGCCTTAATTTATTAAGGCAACCACAGGCAAGCCCGGTTACCTGCTAGGTTGACCTGCGAGGTGCTATTGACAAAAAAAAAAATGTGACGGAAGGTGTGTGTGTGTTTGGGTGAGATTGTGTTATTTACTCACATACATATTAATAAAGTTACGCATTTATCCCGATAGGCTTATGCAGGGGTTTTCTAATTTTGTATTAGGTAGGTAATACCATGTAGGCAATAGTGCATTACCTTATTACATTTTACATAACTATACTTTAAATTTTACCCGTTGTGGAGAATACCATCATACCCCATTTGTATTGGGGAATTTACAGATGTTTGGATTTGTGCAAGGCCTGTATACCTCGGTCCGTACACGGAAAGTCCGAGGACGATACTGGCAATATTTTTTTTTAATTATTTGGTACCTACTTTGATTATTATAAAAGTAGGGCGAAGGAAGCAGGAAGCGCTGCCTGCTGGGTGCAGGAAGCGTAGTACCGTCGTTGGCAATGCTACGGGGAAGCTTATGTGTTATTATGAAAAAAACTTGGTATTAGCATTTTTTTGTAGTTTACACTGCAATGTCCAATATGTTTTTTAGGTGTCTTATTATCTATTATTCCCTTGGAATAAATGTTCCTCGCTTTTTGGCTGAGTTGATGATTTTATGAGGCACGATGAAGTGTGTTAATGGCATGTTGAGCACAGCCATAACGGAATGGTCGCCAAGGTACGGTAGAAGGAGCGTTGGCAAACCAACAGTCAGGGGATGGACAACCTACAGATTATCGCGGGAAGACCTGGACGAGACTCGCACAGACCAGGTAAGCATGGCACAAAAAGGAAGATACCTTTACTCAATAGTGGGTGGAATAAGGCTGTCAATGATGATGTTGATCACAGTGCTCATTGAAAGTACCTACTCATCAACAAAATGTAAAGTACAGTCCCAACACTAGTCGTGTAAACGATCCATTCGTTCAACTTTGATGTTGCCAATTAAGGAACTATTGATCGGAAGATAATTAAGGCAGTGTCGAATGTTGAATTGATAGGTTTAACATGTAAATGTAGAATATTTACATTTTACTGTGTGAACTCATCCTAATCTTCTTGAAAACGCGTTATTTGTGTATAATTTGAACAGATTCAGTTTGAAATTTCCAATTTTTTTAATAGATTGGAATATTAATGCATTAAGTAGGTACCTGCGAGATATATGACCAGCCCATTGTCACTTTAGCTTGCTTAGGCTGTGGACTATGTCAGTTACCTTGGTTCTCTGGCGGATCGTAGAACCGACAATCGTTGGGGAAAACGAGTTTTAGTGGAGACCGCATTTAGGCAAACGTAGTGTGGGACGCCCGGCGGCCAGGTGGAGTGACGACTTGCAAAAGGCGGCTGGCAGAGACTCGATGAGGACAGCCGAAGATCGGGCTCAGTGGCGTTCACTAGGAGAGGCCTACGTCCAGCAGTGTACGATGCTGAGCTGATGATGATGATGATGAAGTAGGTACCTGTGTTTTGTTTGAAGCCTTCAATGCTTATACAGCTAAAAGCTATTAATATTGCTTTTGTTGTTCTACATAACATAACATAACGCCATGTTTACCGAAAGGTTGGGCAGAGGTGTACCTATACCATAGTACACCGACATTGTTCCAGCTATGTTTAAGGCCCATGTAATAGGGGGCGAGCTTAGTGCCACCATCGGGAACAAATTCCAAACTCCGGGCTGCTAAGTTCGGGCTGGCTGGTAGTCATATTGTCATAGTTATAACCAAAGATATGTTACATATTTTATTTCTATGTTTATAACTATGCTCTGTAACATTGTATGCAAGAGCTGCCTTACGTTGTATCTACATATAACCTACGTGAAATCCAGATAAAAACTTCAGTATTTTAATAGACACAACCAATTATTATCACTACAATTATAATCTCCATCATGTTCATCATTCACTTGTCAGATTCCAGTTTCTCCAATTAGTCAGTAATCACCTACATCTAAATCTATTTGCCAGGCACTGACAACAAAACTACCTTTTGTCTCTATGTTGCTATTAACAAGCAGGAGCATGACATTTAGAAAACCCATTCATGAATGCTTATCGTCAAAGAGAACATACTTAGTAAACACTACGCGACACACGCAATACTTGCTCCGTAAGTCGCATGGCACGTGTTCATGTAGGTACAGCGGTAATGTTGGGAGAGAGTTTTTGTGGAAGGTTGAGGTGTAATTATTATATTCCTTTTATTCTATTTTTTTATATTATATAGTGCAAACGGTGAAGGAATACATCGTGAAGAAACCAGCATGTCCTAGAGCCAAAAAATCAAAGATGTGATATCTACCAGCCTGCACTGGGCCCGCGTGGCAGATTTTTGCCCACTCCCTCTTGAAGAGAGGAGGCCATGTCCCATCAGTGGGAACATCATAGGCGAATTTGTTCTGGTAAAAAATATTATTTTATAGATAAAGTAAGCTAAGGTTAAAAATTTAATAATATTGAAGTACTTACTATGTCTGTGAGCAGTAAATAAAACCCATAGGTACCTATTATAGAGACTGCTGAGATTGCGGATGTGATGGTCTTGGATGCAGATATATTTTACACTTCTAAGACCCCATTTTTCAGGAAATGAATAAAATGAAAAGTCTGTTACATCTACGGTTAATTTCATGTACTAAGGGCAAATTCATAAATTTTTATACCTAGAATAAGGCTTATATTGAAAAAAAAAAAGAATTATTGTCTGTTTTTTCAAACTAGAACTGTCAGACGTCAATTTTATTCCAAGGATAAAAGATATCTGACCTTGCTAAAATCAGCCTTTAATGATGTAATTAATAAAAATCAACTAAGCGCCGATCCACCTGTGCCGTAATTTTAAAGAGCGTATTATAAATCGGTTTTAATTCAGTCAGATAACATGAATAATTAAGTTTAAAGTAACCGACATCATATTTATCGTGATGTCCTAGAAATGTATTCAAGAAACATACTGTGCAAGTTTACAATTTGCATAAATGGTGGTAGGTTCTCGAATTAATTCAGCTTTATTTGACGTTTCTATCGCTTTTATACTTTAACTAGCGACCTGCCCCTGCTTCACACGGTTTTCACGACTTGATGAAACGATCGAGCATCCATGGCCTTTAAATAATAATGTATAGGTTTATGCGTGTCTTTTTAATTAAAAATATATATTTCTAAATTATCATTATAAATTGCACCTACCACTGTTTGTCACTGCATCACACAAAGGTTGACTGGTTGAAAATGCCTATGGCATTGAGTTCGCCTCTGTATATTTGTGTGCCTAAAGTGTTAAATAAATAAATAAATGTAGCATACACATAATACTTTCGGAATAAACTCTCTAAATAATAGTGAAAACCGCATCAAAATCTATTGCGAAGTTTAGAAGAACGCAGACACCGCGGTCACACAGACAGACACTAGCGACTTTCATTTATTTTGTGTATACAAGGTGTCGTTTTGCAACCTCGTCAAATTCGAGGTGGTAACTAACTATGTTAATGATTGTCGACACGAATAAGTAGGTATTTTTTTTTATAATTTTCGGAAATTGGCATTTGTATGGCCCGTGTGATACCGCCTTGTAACTGCGCTGTCACTGTAACGTACGCACACAGCGACATAGTCGTGCGACACTGCCTACCTCATACGCATCGGGGCGATTCTGTTCTTTGTAAGTGAAGTATTTTTTATTTAAGATGTGTTTGCTCTTGACTATAGTCTAGGTCAGTGGTGACAGAGACAGAGTCGACGATGGAGTGAGCTTACCCAGAAGAAGCCTGTTCACTCTCACTATGAAGAGATTAGGGTTGTATGTGTTCGGAAACAGAGACGCAGGTAGAGAGTTCCACTCTTTTGCTGTGCGCATAACAAAAGATATTTGGAAACGCTTAGTGCGAATTGGTGGAATAGCAACTAGGTAAGGATGGTGACTTGCAGTGCGTCTAGATGACCGATGGAATGAGGTCGTTGAGTTCTTGGGCACACTCACCGAAGTACAATCTGTAGAAGACCGACAAGCAGCCGGCCTAAATATCTAAAAAAACAAGTATGTATTAATTATTGAGCAGGGTCGTAATTTGATTTGATTATTTATGTCTTTCATAACAGCCTCCTGAAATTTGACGAGGATGCAAAACAACACTTTGTAATAAAAAAAATACGTTTATTGACTCAAAATACCCTTTTAAACCATACCATTACATTTCACATAGGTACAATGGTTTTTGGGAAAAGGCTGCACAAATAGTAAAAATCCTGCCTCCTAAACTAGGGGAACCCTGTGACCTAGGAGTCAGTATATAAAGAGCTGTATACATAAATCCAGCTGCGTGGAGAAATGCATCTTAAATTTCTAAGTGGTGGCAAAAATTGCATGCTGTTGAAGTCAGGTGTTGGTGTCAGGTCAGTCAGGTTTCTGGTGAAAAAAATATTTTTGGATAGTCCTATATTTTTACAATGTTTGTTAATATGTGAGCACCATGTATCTATCACATAATGAACTTATTTGTCATTGCTACATTTTTATTTCTTTTTACCTATTGTGGTATAGTAATTTTATTCTATGTGCATCGTCTTCACATAGATTTATATAATTAACTAGCTGACCCCGCGAACTTCGTACCGCCTAACATTTTTTTTTCTCTCCGTATGAACCATCCTCGTACTTCAAGGAATATTTAAAAAAAGAATTAGCAAAATCGGTCCATCCGTTCTTGAGTTATAAAATAACAACGAAAAGTGGCATTTATTTTTATAGATAAAGGATGTGTACAAAATATTGTAACACATTTTAAAAGAGTAACGGTGGAGTTTCTTGTCCATTCTTCTCCGTACGAAACTACCTTTTGGAAGGGGTAAAATGTTGACGGTCAAAAGTGCCTTTTATGTGCCTACTTGAAATAAATGCTTTGACTTTGGTGTTATATGGAGGTGCTGCCATTTCATCGCCTGCGTAGTCTTATCCCCTCATTTTTTCGGTCTTATCAAATGTGAAGTGCTGCTTCGCATTATTAAGCATGGATGAAGAGCTTTCCCGGATGAACTCCTCCACAAGGAGGTTACTACTACTTAGGCAAACTTATTTCGTAATTATTTTATGTTACAGGTGGAAGAAAAGCTTGCTTTTTGCAAAGAAAGATTAATGAATAATTTTATTGTTATGTAAAATTGCGCGTATGTACTACCTACCTACATGGAATTTTTGTATTCATATTATGAATGTTACGTATCGTCGATTTTACGTAATATTGCTGGTAGATAGATTTATCATGCAATTTTGTTTTTATGTCGTAGCATTTTGAGGTGAATAAACTTTCAAAGACTGCGCAACTTGGTTAGGTATTAAAATAGTTTTTCTTGAATGCGCAGTTTTTCATAACTTCGCACATTATTATTACTAACCAAAACTAGAATATTACGTATTAATTAGACATAAATCTCATCTCCGCCGCCCTTAATATTTAGGTAGTTATATTACGTGTGTATATTACCTGATTCCCGATTCCCTTTAAATTTACGCGGCGGTGGGATGGCCCTGTGATTTCGGGGCAAAGGGTTGGTTACTATAGAAACGACGAGACTTACCAGGTCTCGAATTTAACACGGAATTATTGATTACTCTCAAAATGTTCAAACTGACAGTGTGGCACCCATCTTGTTAGTTATCGTTACACTATTTGAAAATGGAATTTTTATTTTAATCATACGATTCAAATACAAATTCCATTTTGAATTATTGAGAATGCGTTCCTTTATTGAGAAAAGGTATTTTACAAAGCATTCCAAGTAGCGAGAAAATCATAATATAATTTATTTTCCAAAGTTTTTTCTTTGTGTATTAGGGAAAACAAAGCTTGCATGTTATTTCATAGGTAACTACATACTTGATGTATGAGTGTGAATGAGATAGAAAATGACGTGTGGTTAATGTTGGTTCAAGTTTTTAGTCAATCGCAGCCTCTGAATGATTTTAATTGTGATCTCTTTGTTACGTACTTTTGCCATGCAACCAACACTCGCTTTCAATAGAATTCTATGTGCTTTAATAATAACTGCCTCGAACTCAGATCATATAAATGATCTGAGGCCCCGAATAACTTCAACTTCTTTGTTGGACGGTCTAAAGTCCATATTTCTAAATATAATTTTGTTGTAGAACTCGCATTGCAAAAAAGGCATTTTCAGCACTTTTTGTTGCATTTCAAATAAAAACAAAAACGATATTTGAGTTTATATTTTTCAGAGTAAGTAGATAGGTAAGGTTTTTTAAAGAATATGGTATGTTGGACTAGTAGTAAGACTTTCAGGTTTTTGTCTTGTCATCATTATTTCAGCCGAAAAACCTCCCCAGCTGGATATAGGACTACCCTGAGCGGATCCCATCCAGCAGATTCACCAGGTCATCGGTCCACCTTGTGGAAGGCCTTCCGACGCTGCGTCTTCCGGTACGCAGTCACCACTCCAGAACCTTTCGGCCCCATCGACCATCTGTTCTGCTGACAATGTGCCCTGCCCACTACCACTTAAGTTTGGCAATTCTTCAGGCTATGTCGATTAGTTTGGTTTTTCTACGGATCTCTTCATTTCTGATTCAATCACATAGAGAAACCCCAAGCAAAATCCTCTCCATTACCCTTTGGGTGACTTTCAGCCTTTTGATGAGGCGCATTGTAGGCGACCACGTTTCAGTGCCATAGGTCATCACTGGCAACACGCGCTGGTCAAAGGCTTTCGTCTTGGGACACTGGTATGTGAGACGAGAGAAGATTTATTTTGTCTCGTAATGATAGGTATAACAGTCAAAATTAATCTTTCTGTTAAAGTATTGTTTATAAAATATTCTTCCAATTAAAACTTAGCTTAGTTAAATACACTTTAAACAACGTTTACTACAGACCTTGTCGATTTTATTAAACTTATTTTTGGAACTATTTGTTCTAACATTATGAATAAATAAATTTGACGTTCTTCCGGACTGTTTAATAAGTAGCTAATTATTGTTATGGCTAATTATTATATATTATTATTATTCTGTTTAATTAAGTTTGCTTGTTTGATTTGTTGAGTTTAAAAGGTGACAATGTTTTATAACTAATATAGTTGCGTTAAATTATATGAAATTTTATTATTTAGGTACAGTCGCCAGCACCTCAGGTTATACGAAGCTGTCAAAATACTCCAAATGATTTTAAACCTTACAATGTTGAAGATTGAATTCAAAATTGAATGAGAAAAATTGACAGTTTGTGGTAATTTGACCTGCCGCTGTGTGTACATTAAAATGCTTATATACAATTATTACACAACTAACTATTTACACTGCTTAGGTACTAAATTAAATTTGTTATTTAAGTGGAATATACTTATCTTGTCATGTATAGAAAATGCTAATAAATTAAAATTAAAGATCTATTGACATGAGTTATCGTAGTTTATGTTATATAGGATGTAGGTACTCTCCCTTCTCATTGTAAAGAAAAAATTAAAAAAAACTTGGGTTTAACAATAAACAGCACTGAAGATTATGTGATAAGCACCGTTTCCGACATGGATGTCGAAGATCGAACGATATGGAAAAGAAAAACAAGGAAAGCTGTCACAAAGAGGAAGATAGAGCTAACTCAAAGCAAAAAACAAATTGTAGACGTATTTGCAAAATTATTTTCTGTTCGAACACATTTCAATTTTGTTAAGATCTGATAATGAGTTTCGAAGTCGGTTGTTAAAAGTTTGTCTCACCTTTTACTAAGTGTTGTGTAAATCAAATTATAATAGTAAGATCTTTTGTTTGCTTAAGTTTGCTTGTACCCTGCATATAGGACTGTCCGTTATGCCTATTGTGTGGAAGTGTTTGTTTAGCGAGCAGGGTCCCGTGATGGTCCCCATCACCAGGTGCAGGCCGTTCCTGTCCAGTCGTAATAAACGTCTGGTTAGTCTGACATCTGAGGATGGTATAGCTTCCCTGGGCTGCCTGCATCCTGGTGTCGAGGTCCACCAGCTCTCCCCTTGTGTGTTGAACTCCTGTAACCACCTGCGTAGCTGATTGAATAGAATACTCTTTATTATGTTTTCTTTATGTTGGGTACATAGGTTCGGGTCCACAGACTGACGTGCTGGACGGTGGGAGGCACCTAATACGTTCCATTCATAGGAAGGTATAAAATTAAAATAAATATTTAAAAATGACATAAACACAAATAAACGATAATCTAGACTGTCTCGTTGGTCTACTGGTCACAAGCACTACTGCTAAACATGAGGTCCTGGATTGATTCCCAGTTCCGGCAGGGCTTGCGGACGGCGAGCAATGGGTAGCTCGCCGTCCGATAAGGACCAGGCCCGGGTCGACGGCACGTTGTGTTCCATGCGCGCCTCAAAGAGATGTCAGCACCAATGACGGGGTTTGCTAGGGCCGATGCCAGCCGGGATTGCGGGAAAGTCCGAAAGGGTTACCGTGGCCCCTGGTACAGGCAACTGAAAAAACACGGGTGGGTTTTAGTGAGTAAGAGTCTGACACGCCCTCCCGCTCCGCCCAGAGCGGGAGAAGTTATTTGATGATTTCCCACACTCAAAAAAAAGGCAAACTATTATTGGGTTTTTCGATCTGGTTGTCTCAGTAGTAGCCTGGAGTCTCGATATGTGCCCAGTTGATGGCTATAGGCTCACCCCTATTACATGGGTCTTAAGCACAACTGGCGAAATGTGGGTACTACCTACTATAGATACACCTCTGCCCAACCCTTCGGGCAAACCAGGCGTGATGTTATGTTATGCAAACGACCATCTAACTCCAAATAAACATCTCGGCCTATTGTTTTGAAGGCGAATCCTTAAAAAAAACATGCGTTGAGCGGTAAAAACCAAGATGGCGGCAAACGTAAATGATACAATCTTTGCTTTAGAAGTTAGATGTTGACCTTTTAAGCATACATAGCCGTGACCATGAATGCTGAATCGACTCCATTACGTAATCTATGCGCTCATCTTTCCTTAAACTACAAATCAGGCTAAATAAAACTCTAGGCTCTTTTTCGCAAGGTTGAATTTCCCTTGTTATGGTTGGGTGGAAATTTGACATGCCAGTAACTTGTTGCATAGGTTTAGGGTCAACTCTGGTTCCTTATTAATATTTTTAGTGATAGCATAACAATTTATTAATTTATTAAGTTTGAGCTGCACGACTACTGACAATTGCGTGCACTGACTGGACAGGTCCACTCAATCTGTGTGGTTCTTTCCTCAAAATACCTTTTTAGACACCGATCTACATAGCCTTCACATGATCTGACCAAGATTTTGTCTGGACTTTAAAAGAGACTGTGACCTCTGAGTTTGTTTCGGCCTTTCTTCTCAGAGTAGTCAGATAGGAAACGCCGGCCCCATCTAGTTTAAAAACTATACGTTTGACGTGTAAAAGTGTTTGTTCAAATTAACCTACTTACAGGAACAAAATAATTTATCATTAAGTCATTATGAGTTATTTTTGCCTTTATGCGTAGATTTGGGCGGATTTGTTATGCCAAAATGAATCTCGTCTCATTGTATAACTATTTTAAGGATTAGGGAAAATGTTGTGTGTATAAAACTTAGTAGTTACTACACATTTTTTTGTCATATCCTAGTCATGGACGTGCTTTGTGGATATTAAAAAAAAAAAAAAAAAAATGTTGCCCCACACTAGGAATTTCTCCTGTATCGTGGGTGCGTTTACAAACATTTAAACTCACATACACAAACAGCCATATTTATTTCATGGATATGCTTTCCCATTCATAATGATAATCATTTTATCTGTCAGAAAATGGTACATTATATAATGGTCTTAAACATAGTGGTATAAAACATTCTGCCAAGTGTGGCGTGCAAATATTAGGTACATACATTTATTACAGGACAGAGATTAATAGGTCAGTATTAACATTATTGATTGCATAGTTACGAATAATATCATAAACACACAATTTATTTAGGATGTCAAAGTATCATTAAATGTCAAAAAAAAAAAAAAAATTGAGTATCAAAGAGTAAGATGTCAACGTGTAAAAGATTACAATTAGGGTGTCAAATAGTCGTTTAAAGTATAATAACATTTTATTACATATCAAGTCTTTAAGTTTCTTTTTAAATCCATTTAAATTTAACTCTTTTGGAATCTTGTAATAAACTTGCGGGGCTATGCAGAATATGCCACATTAGGGGTGTTTGGGCTCTCCGTCCGCGTAACATATCATTCACGCTATTGAAAAGTTTAAACCTGCAACGAAAACTTTTTTCACCAACCTTAAAATAATGGTTGACTTTTTATAACACAAAGTACATTATAGTTTTAGCTAAGAAATATACCATGTATCCTGTAACACAGGTTTCTGAAAAAGTTCAGCACTCGATACTTATTTTCAGGAAAAATCTAAGAGAAAGATAGAGATATTACAATTTCTTAGATATATAAAAGCTAGATTTATCTCTTTGACTAATGATAAGGTGGAGAATTCATGTAGTGTGGGATAAGATTAATACGCGGAGCCTACACTATACAACATGTATATATTTAGGTACTGGAATAGCTTAGGAAATGTTAAATTATTTGGATTTTTCTGGATTATTTTATACTATAACATATTCCCCGAAGGATTTGGCAGAGGTGCATTTATAGTACAACCAAATTTCACCAGTTAAGTTTAAGGTTATGTTTTGGAAGCCTGGTGAGGACCACCATATATTTGTGTATATTTTTCTGGCAGCTCGACCATGGCTGCGCCACCATGGTGTCCTAGTGAAAAAAAAAAAAAAAAAAAAAATGGGCCTAAGTCTCATGTAACAGACGGCGAGCCTATTGCCATCAACCGGGCATACATCCAGACTCCAGGCTGATACTGAGAAATACCAGATGGAAAATCCCAATAACACTTAGCCCGACCCGGGAATCAAACCCAGGAGGTCATGCTCAGCAGTGGCACTTGTGAGCGCTGGACCAACTAGGCAGTCCTGAATCCAAATAATAAAATAATGATTGAATAGATGATAATTATTTTCATGTTGGAGGGCGCTTCGTTAACTTTCAGCAGTTTGAGTGTAGGTACCATCTCTACCCAAATATTGCTATTTTTCTCGATGTTGTACTTAACATAAAGTTACCTAACAATTGACAGATAGTCTAATATTGACAGATAGGTGGCAGTGGTCTTTTCACAATAGTTCGTCTTCGGAACAGGTGCTTATCTACTAACAAAATCAATAAATTGGTGTTGTCCAACGTTTTTGTGATGTTTCGAGGCAAAACTATTATAATGTTTGTAAATATGTGAACATCTATCACATAATTAACTTATTTGTCATTGCTACATTTTAAATGGTTTTTGCCTATTGTGGTATAGTAATTTTATTATAGGTGCATCGTCTTCACATGTAATTATAAAATGAATGTATACAAAATATTGTAACACATTTTAAAAGAGTACCGGTGGAGATTTAATTCCCATTCTTCTCCATACGAAACTACCTTTTGGAAGGGGTGACTAGAATCAATTCTATTTTAATGTAAATGTTGACGTTCAAAAGTGCATTTTATGTGCCTATTTGAAATAAATGCTTTGACTTTGACAACTCAATCATTGGGTAACACGGGTAAGACTGGTTGTCAGAATTTTGGGCTTTCAGTTGCTATGTATTAAGCACAAAATACTGATTATGTTGAAATTGAATTGTCCGGTTAGCATCCGAAAAGAGAAAAGTAACCGATCACGATCGGACCGGGTTTTCTAGGAAAGCCGCGTGTGTCTTAAAAGCCTTCGTGCGTGCATGAAGGGGACTCCGAAATTGAAGGCGAGTATAACAACACAACTAAAGATATGACCTTTCTTTTAGCCTGTTTCTACTGTAGGTTTTCTTGACGTTTGCTGTTGTAAGTAAGTAAACTTCAGGACGTTAGTTGATTTTAGCGAACGATTTTTAAATTCAAATATGATGCTCTCATTTGCTTGTTGTCTCACTCGTTGTTCAGCGATGTAAGCATGGTGATGCGCGATGGTCATATGTAACCGATTCATTAGTAATTTCAAGGTTCCCAGGTTATCGGAATAGGATATCGGAAAACCCAGATTGCAGCAAGGAGTTCTGCACTTCTTAGCGATACGCAAAGTGTTTCCAAAAATGTTTCGTGCAAAATAAAGCCCAGCGTGCGTAGCATGACCACTTCTATTTCTAATCTACGATGAGAAGACAAATCACTTTCTTAACAAAAAGTCATTCTTTTCTTGAATTTTGACTTCGCGCCGTAGAAATCTTTCGACAATCTGTCATTTTGTCTTCCGTTTCTATACGGGGCCATGCTACGCACGCAGGTAGAAAAACGATAGTGGACGATCGAAGGGCGGCGTTAGTAGTAGTTCAGCTATAGTTTATGTGAATGAAGTGGCCATTCGGTCGTAAGATCTGTCGACCCCCTGGAGACTGTTAATGAACATGTGGAAGGTGGCGCCTGCTATAATATGTATTTAGTTAGGTGTTGTTGACTGTACGAAAACTGGCTTTTGAAGGGGTTAAATGTAAAGTGGCTGTTAGGGACGATGGCAAGACGGTCTTTTTTTTGTTTTCAGATTATTTATGTTTGTTACTGTAGAAGTGTAGATTTCCCTTCCGATTACCAAAACTGCTCGTTTCTATCACACAACGTAGGCTTTGACTATCCGGCCCTCTCTAAAGAATCAGAACTTAGAATTTAGCTACCAAGTCACGGTCGGAAAGACAAGAATCGGGCAGTAGTTTATAAAAAGCAACAATACAATATGTTACCCGAATAATATAAGAGAAGGAAAAAAAACTACATCTATTCACGAACAAATTCAATACTCAATAATCAATAAAAAAGTTATTCATAAGCAAATGTTATTATAGTGTCAACGAATATTTAAATGATAAATCCTTAAAACACATAAGTATATAATACTTGTAAGCTAAATGTTAAACTATTATTACTGTAAAAAATAATTATTTTGTAAAAATGTGTTGAGAATAAGTTATGTAAATGATAAGTCCTCTTCTCCACATAATATCTTTCTTTTGCTGTGCCCGACAGGGTCTATGATTGTTTCTTTTAACAAATATTTACCACCTAAGCCACCTAATAAAGAATTGAGTATTGAGTAAAATAATCCGCAAACATTTAATCTTGCACTTTTGCCCATGATTATGGGTTACGCAAAACCAATACTATATCTCACTACGTAATTACAGGTGTTATTTAACAATATCACGCCTAAAACCAACTAGGTATTTACTATTGCTGAATATAAAAAAAAAAAAACTAACAAAGTGCGTGTCGGCCCACAGCACAGTAAAGGGTTCCATAGTCAGGATGAATAATTACACATGCAAAGTATTGATAATATATTTTACGTAATTTCTCTACCCAATTGTTCAGCTGTTAATAGTATACAGCTCCCTTCCAAATTTCATCGATATAGTGCTATAGTTTCCGAGTAAAATGGCTGTGTGACATCCGGACGAACGGACAGATGGATAAGACGAAGGTGAAGACGATGGGAACCCTTATAATTTCGTCCTATCCATCTGTACGTTCCTTCATTTGACTACGGAACCCTGAAAAGATGTTTGTTTGTATTATTTCGAAGCCCGCACATAATGGGTCAACTTTAACGGTTCGGTGACCACCGAAATTATTTGTAACAAGTACTCTTTGGTACTAACTAGAGGCGAATTTTAAAGGAATGGTGAAACAAAATGTTTACTAGATTTTAGCACGTAAATTGTATGTACTAATATCTAGATCTAAAATATCTATATTGGGTACTTACCTACTTAAGCTGTGTTGAAAGTTAGTTTTGTTTAGTTGTTATGAGAAATTACATACCTAAGAAGATATGTTTTATTTTGATTGTAGGTCACATTTTGGTGAGTTTACGAATAAAACATAATTTTAGTAAAGTATTTAATTAGCCCTTAAATAAAAAATATAGGTTACGGTACATAAGTATTAAGTTATTTGTCAAATTATGTTAATTTTACAGAACGGATTTTTTGGTAAGTAGCTAGTATTAGCTCAAAGTTAAGCGGTTGATAGTTATATTTCTCACAAAAAAAAGGAACAATCAATGAATTTCAAGAAAAGAATAACCTTCAAAACGTATTTCATAAATTAAATATCAAGAATACAAATTAAATTCATAAGTTTAAAGTAAAAAAAACGTTACAACATGAGTTTGATTTAGTTTATTTACTGACTCCTTGGTACAATTTGCAGGTTTTAAAACATGTTTCTATGCCACAATATTACTTAACGCCTTCTTACAATACGATAGCAGATGGACAATGCAAATAATATAGTCATATTACATAACATAATAAAGATAAAATATATCAACCATTTTTCAGATTAGCTAAAGTACACACCTACATCTTTAATAGGGTACTGTGTTAAATGTTACAACAAAATACCTTGTGATATATTGCAATTAAATAAATAAAAAATAAATCTCATAAAAAAAGTTCACTTTGTAAACAAGCATATTACAAATTAGAGGATTATATCAAAGGTAAGAATGCTTTGAAACATTCTGGTCCAGCTCCATAGGACAATCTAGAGTCTAGACAAAATCAAACTTGTTGCTACTTTAATTGTATAATTTATTATTTTTATGACATTAATTTATATTCTGTGAGTACTTTAACTCACATACTTGACTTATTACTTGTTTCAAAATTTGGAAAATCGTATACTTTTACAATGTTCGCAAATATATGAGCACCGTGTATCTATCACATAATTAACTTATTTGTCATTGCTACATTTTTGATTCTTTTTACCTATTGTGGTATGGTATTTTTATTATAGGTGCATCGTCTTCACATCATATAATAATATAATTAATGTAAAAAAAATATTGTAACAGATTTTATAAGAAAGAAAGAAAAGAAAGAAAGAAAGAAAATGCGTTTATTTGCGGTAAACGTGACGCAAAAAATAAAACAAACACAGAAAATATGAAAAGGTTGGGGGAAACATAAGAGTAACGGTGGAGTTTCTTGCCCATTTTTCTCCATACGAAACTACCTTTTGGAAGGGGTAAATGTTGACGTTCAAAAGTGCCTTTTAAGTGCCTACTTGCTTTGACTTTGACTTTGAACGACATTACATTAAGCCCGAAGGGTTAGGCAGGTACCTACAGTACAACCACATTTCGCTAGTTATGTTAAGGTCCTAAGTAACAGAAGACGAGCCTATTTCCATTAACCGGGCACAAATTTCCCCGAAATTGTTCTCTAACGCAGTGGAGGCATTAACATCAACGGCCAGTACTTACATCTCACACTTGAGATTTGCAGATGACATCGTCATACTGGCTGAATCGCTGCGTGACTTGCAGCAGATGCAGATTCTTCTGTACGCTTTGGTCTCCGGTTGAACTTGGTCAGACCCAGGTTATGTTCAACAGCACTCGAAGACGGATTACTGGTTCTTCGTGAATACGCGTACCATGTGGGCTGGCTCCAGACGGTGCGGCCTTTGCACAAAAAAGCGACAGCAACGGCTAGAAAAAGAATCGTTTGGCGAAAGTACAAGTAGCTCGCGGGCCTTAGACTCATGGCTGTAAAAGGAACAGTGCGGTTATATAGGAGTCCAACATAACCCTCGTTCTCCCCAGGCGGAGCGTATCCAAAAGGATTTTCCCACGAAAAAAAAAAACATAAAACTACTTGTAGGTACATTTTTAAGACAAAATATATTTGAGCAGTCAGTTTTATGATGAATCTAAATAATCTGCTTTGTAATTGCGCCTGCAGAATTACAAAATAAAGATAACATGAAAAGTTCAATTCTTGACCCTTGATTACGTGCTGAATACGTTTACCTATACGTGCAAGTTTCAGGTATTGTTTACAAACAGGTACTAATGTTTAATTGAAGTTGGGCTAGTTGATACCTTACGATCAAATTATCTTAATGGGCAAGCGACTAGGAAGTTTCGGTACTGATGACGGTGCTAATTCAAAGAAGTGGGAATGACAATTCCAAACATTTAATGTTCCTAAAAAGTGATGCTTTGTTTAGATGACTTTCTGGCTTCACTCAGTAGTTTAGCTTCTGTTTTATTGCCCGATGATGTTTTTTTGTTCTTTTCATGCATGATGTAGGAAAACATATTCCTTTTAATTTTTAAGTAAATAGGTTATTGAGTGTCGTAGTTTCTTTATATTTAATTACGATTGCTTTTCCATGAAATACCGCATAGGTACCTACTTGATTGAATTTGTTGTAAGTGCGTAATTGGGTATTTGACAGAGGATTTTCACAAACACTATTGTGATAGATAACAATATCATGCATGAGCTATAATTAATTCTTGTTCAGTTAATAAGTTAGGAAAAACCAAAGACTATGTGTCAGAAATATAGTAAGTTCCTAAATAGCAGAGATAACCGTGACCAAACATATAACATTGACGCAAAAACAAAAATCAAAATTCCTAGCCTTTTCCCAACTTTGTTGAAGTCGGCTGCAAGTCTAACCAGATGCAGTTGCGTACTATTTTACTAGGAGCGACTGCCTATCTACCTCCACAACCCAGTTACTGGCTAACGATACCCTTTGTTAAGTTGCTTCTGGCTATCAGTAACGACTGTCAAAGATCTACGAATGACAGCCGGGATCAACGGCTTAACATGATTTCCGAGACACGGATGGGTCTGGACTTCACATGGATGTCACCCATCCAGGATCCGACCGCTGTAAGCGTATCTTAACCTTCAATCGAACCCTGCGACTGTTATCATTTAGGCACATCGACGCCAAAACATTCAAAAGAAAATCTTCTTCGTGGTGCATTCAAAAACAAAAATAAAGCAACCCACACTTACGCCACTTTGCTTCACACTCGATACGCTTAATGTTATGCAATTTGTTCGTTGTTTTGTTTGTCGGTGACGTCACTCAACGTGCGAGCTAGTTCACGGCCACGATCAAGTTCATAGAATTTTTCATACATGACTTAGTACCAATTCTTCGTATGTGGGTTGGTTTATTTTTGCGTTTTTATCGCTTGCAACACTGAGTTGGGAGTCAAGCGTTAGATGCATGAGTCAGTTGGTGATCAAAGTTCAAATGAGTGATAATAATTTGTTGCTATAGTGATTAAACTAGAGGTAGCTATTTTATATGGTTTATTTTGCCTCATTCTTTATTCTAATTCTGCCATCTTAGCTTTTTGACATAAAAAGCACCCATTATGAAGGAGCTCTGTTGAAAAGTACGATGGACTAAGAGAGAAGCGCCAGGTTTCCCGCGAAATTCCAATTTTCTTAAGTTTATTGAATTTTGCAGGCCAGTGTCAGGTTGTATGTTGAACAAAATATGATTTGCGACCGTAACAAGCATGTATTTATAGAAATATAATGATTAAAATAATCAATACAACCCTCTAAGTTCATAAATCTCATGAAATGATATTACATGATATAGTCATTCAATGGGAAGCAAATGGCATTCAAGAAAATTTTAATTTCGCGGACTACCCTTGCGCTTCGACCTTAAGGCTAGAATTAATTTTCCATTCGATTTTTCTTACCAACAAACAGACATTTATAGTAAAATTGCTGTGCATCGCATCATAAAGTGGCTGGATGCTACTTGAAGATGCTTCGTCTTCCTGTAATTTTCTAATCAGAACAAGTCTACGCTACCATGTAGGTACCTACGACGTAGTTCTAGTATACATACTATGTATCTTGGCCTTTATTCAAAGCATCAGCCAGTGTGCCATTGCAGGACAAAAGCTTCTTCATATTTTAGTGAAAGGAGGTTTCAATTACCACGCTTGCTGATTACGTTCTAGCAATTTTAGACAACAATTAAGCACCGTCATTGTGTTGCATAATAACAATCCGACGGTTTTGACGGCAATTCCTAATCCTTTGCTTCAAGGTTTGAAAAATTCATGTGCTTAACAACATAAATAACGCGATGAACGTGGCTGAACTGTCAAAATGAAAGGCATTGCGATCGGTGGCCATTTCATGTGTTTTACGTAACTACCCCACTGGTTTCATTAATTGATTGATTTCATTGATTTGATTTTTTGTTTTTTGATTTCATTTCATTTTGATTTCCACATTGTTAATGAAGAATTAAAATACGATTTGGATATGGAAAGGGAGCGCAGGGCACTGGCTGTGAGGGGAAATATGGTATGCAGAAGGTTTCATAGTTGTTCAGTTCCTGTGAAAATAACTCTTTTTAAGGCCTACTGCCAAACATTTTACACCAGCAGCCTTTGGGCTAACCATACCCTAAAAGCAGACAATGCCCTGCGCATTCAATACAACAATGCCTTCAGGGCGCTGTTGAGGCTTCCACCTTACTGTAGTGCGTCAGGTATGTTCGCTGATGCGCACACTGACGATTACTTTTCAATAATGCGGAAGAAAGTTGCCTCAGTAATATCTCGGGTGAGGGGAAGCAGCAACAGCATTCTGAAGGTGTTTGCGGAGAGGCTGGATGGGCCTACAATGGGGAGGTTTACCAAGCTACATGTTGGCAACAAGGCTTGTTAAACCTTCCCATGATTGTGATTGTGATTGTAACCTTTTAAATGTTCCTGCATGTTACTAACATAGTTGTTAAGTAAAATGTAGTACTAACACTCTATGGGCCTTGATGCCTGATAATAAAATATTTTTATTTTTTTTTAATTTTTTTTTTTTATTATTTTATTAATATAATCCTTCACAGTAGTTCAATAGTGTGAAATAGACACCATTTTTTTTTGGGTGGGAATTATCATCAAGTAACATCTCCCGCTCTGGGCGGAGTGGGAGGGCGTGTCAGACTAAAACCCACCCGTGTTCCTTCAGATGCCTGTGCCAGGGGCCACGTAGGCACCTAAGACTATGATAATAAATACATACGTTACCTGCCATTTATAAGTTAAATTTTCATTAAAATAAAGCAAACATTTGCTCAAATCTATTGGGTACAAGACTAGAAGCTAGAATATATAACAGAAACTAACTATCCATATTACAACTAACACATCTAAGTTAGTCAACAATTTTGTTCAAGACGTCCTCTCGATTCCAAAATGGCTGGTTTCTGAAATGGAACCACTGAAGTCTTATTAGAATCCATGAGAGAGCTTTTAAAAACGCAGGAATATAATATCAAACAGATTTTGTAAATTGCAAGTACTTACTTATTGGTGTTATCGAAAACAATATTCTGTTTTTATAATATTTATAATATCCCTAGAATATCTCCGATTAGTTTACAGGCAACTTCACCGCTGTGGGATATTATGGGGGAAACCGTAAAAAAACACGTAAATCTAGCATTCCGTAAATTGTGTACTTAAAGCTCATGATTACTATAATTATTACGCTTTTAGGAGTAAATAAACTCTTCTTGTCCAGGTAGGGACATATTCTACTATACGCCGTTCAAATGCGACTGAGAAGTTTCAGTTTTTAAGAGAATGGGTACCAGTATGAACCTGCCCATTTGGTAATATATACCAAGACCATGACCAAGCGTGGTGGTTTGAGTTAAAGTTCAGCGGTATTCATCCAATAGGAGGATCTCTGATTTCTTTCAATACTATGAAGAAGACCGCATTTTCTTTATATCTTTTATTGGCTTAAAATGAAATATTCTGTATCCTCATGTGAAGTATACTCGTAGTACCTATCTACCTACATTGTTATTCTTCATGGTCCCTTAATTTTCGATACCTAATCCGTGACGATATTATTTGAAGCAAATTAAAATAATAATAATTTCCGTAAAATCAAAACTGTTATTAAGATTAGTTACATTAAAACTTCCTGAAGTCATTTAAAATATTTATTTTAAAACTTATGTTTTTAAGGCCTTGAAATTGATTGACCTTACGTCTTAAAAGGCCTTGGTTCGTAACATTATAGTCATAAAATGCAGGGTCAAGTATATTTAAATATAATGATGAGACCAACTGTATCTATGTACAGTGTATTATACAATAATATACAATCATGCTGTATATGTGTGACTTGTAATATAATTATTAACTAAATACCGTATAACACTGAATCGTTGGGTAAATGTTTAAGCAGTTTTGTAAACCACAGTGAGTCATTTTGGCTGCATTTTCTTTTCGTAAAATGGATAAGTTTTATGTCCAGACATTGACCGTGCTGATTCTCATGCCACAAATGCCTCTAAACTAGACTAAAAATCACCAAAATTTTGTTTATTCCTGTCAAACGACGATTTCCCATTCTGAAATTTACTAAAGTGACACAACTTAACTATATTTTAGTTTGACAGCACTAAGATGGCACTGGGTTATTTATAGATCTATTGAAAATGATAATTTTGCTATTCTGAATTTGACGTTTATTACCTAAAATTTTGATTGTTTAGCTAAATGTGACTATTTTTAATCGACACTAAAGAGGTGTGGAATAAAATTAGTTGTCATGAACTTAAATTCAACTTAAATTCCCACCAACACCTCGACTTCAAGTGAAAAAACAGTAGTATCTTTTTTATTCTTTTCTTTTGCTTATATCTCGAAAATGGTGTCCTATCGCAAAAATAATGAAAAGTTCGACCCCCTTTATAAATTTCTTTAACCCCTAAAACTCAACATGTAGGTAATAATTTTTCATATTTTCCATACAAAAAGTGAAAAATTCCAAATAAAACACTGCGAAGCTGCCACTCTGGCCGCCTTCGGCTCTGAAAAAAATTCACGTGTTAGGGCAAACAAGTACCACGTGGAGTCGCGATTGTCAAATTCGATTTTAGTTGTGTCAAAACTATTTTTAAATTATGAGATTAATTTTTGCCGGATAGCTTTACGATTCTCGTAGTCAAAAGTAAGGAATTTTAGTAATAGAATATTTAGTTAGTTTAGCTCAGCGTACAAGAGAATCGGCACCAGTGTCTGTTTAAATAATAGTTTTATTTAAAAAGGTGTCTGAAAAACAGTTAATGTTATTGAACCTGAAACTTCTCATGCACTGGTGGACAAAGCACCATATTTTGGTGAACAATAAATTTGGTACTTATATTCTATTTGTTTATGTATCCATTCAACATTTTCTCATCAAAACTTATGCAAAGCAATAAAAACAATGTATAAGTCAATGTCTCAAAGTCATTGCCACTTTCAGAAATCTTTAAAACCATAGAATTAGTATGTACTATACAGTGACGTCCAAATAGTGACGTCAATAAAAAAAAATAGATTCCTCATACCTAGGGGTATCCGAAATTACCCCACGTATGTTCCGCGATTTTTGATAGTTTAGGAGATATGCATATTTTTTTTTAACTTTTGGAGAAATTCTTCGGGAAAATCTTTCTATGTACAAAAACATAATGAGCAAAGGATTCCTTTTTCAAAAACTACAAACCGCGGCCTCGAATGCTCGACATGGTCTTAAGCTCTACACTACTCAAGGCCAGCATGACGTCACTGATTTTATTACATTATCAACGCTGCGTTGACGCTGCGTTTACGTCAGGCTTCTTCTGACACTATCAGTGCGTTAAAAACCTTGGCCTTACAATGTTCAACGCATTACGCAGTATTTACATACCGCGGATATGAGAAGTACTAAATTTTTTACGAGTTCGTGTATTGACTGTTAAAATTTTTATCATAATACACAATAAGTGATTTATTTTTGTTTTATAACATCTCTCAGTTGCTCGTAAAGGCAATTAAACTACCTATATATTACTCTACCTAGGTATTTTGTTTGAATCAGTTAAAGTACATTTCATTGTTTTAGTTTCAGAATACAATGGTTCTACGTGAATGAACCTGACATTGCAATTTCAATTAGTAATTATTTATAATTGCTGAAAATAAACAACATATTTTCAAGTACTTAATTAATTCATTAGAATACAAGTTACTAGAACCCCTTTTGCATATTAATTTATGAATGAATTCTGTTATGAATATTTTTACATCACAATCAAAATTTTACACGGAAATCGAGAATTTTCCCCAACGTGTATGTGTACTAAACTACTGCATGCATGTGTGTGTTAAAGAAACGCGTGCAACTACGGCCGACTCCGAGGTCGCCCACATTCGATCTGTGCAAATTTTCGTTCGGTGGGATCACTGGCCGCTCTCAGGGTCGCACAGCCGTATCTCTCAATTTTTGTTTGTTAATTATAAAAATAATGCGTTATATAACTAGCTAGTTGCCTCCCGCTCGCACACGGGCCACTTCGCATCGCTCCCTCTCATCGCCACCGGCGTTGCGCCGCACACATACAAGCCGCCTAGAAAAATACATCCACAAAATTCGGCGGTGCGTTCCTCTGTGTGCGTGAATTACGTTACCGTACAATGCGATTACAGGTCCGCACTGCAGGAATTTATTTTATAGCTACTACGCATTTGAAATAATTATTTTATAATTATATCAACATTTTTTGTGGATTACTTCACTGCCTCGATAAGGTGTGTGGTAGAATGGCCGCCTGTCAAACCCAGCCCAATGATTTCTCGCCAGCAAAATTAAGAATAGACGAAAAGTGAACGTGCCAAGTTTTAAAACGTTTGCCTTTAAAACCGGAATTTTGAATGATTTCTCAAAACGGGTATAAATTAAATTTGAATACGCATTAAGTTTTGTATCTGTAAAACTTATTTGATGAATAGTTTACAGCCAACAGCTAAACATGACCAATACATTATAATGTACCTACCTATCAAGCCGTATAAGATAGGTCTTTTCTGAGAAGAAAACTAAAGATGCATTAGTATTAAACACGTTTGCTCTTTAGGTGTTTAGACGTCTTCTAAAAAGATTTATTCAAACAACAAACACATAGGTACTTTGATAACGATGGCAGTGGGTGCGCTATAATCAAGTTTGAGGCCAAACTTCCAAGTTGATTTTCAATTCGGATGAAAATGAATTCAAATTTAAAATATTTCATGTATCATAAACCTACATGGGCACTTATGAAACGTCAGAAGCTAGATGCACGGTTCCAATGGGTAATTTCCTATGGAGAAGAGATGGCAAGAAACTCTACGGTTAATCTTTTAATTACAATACAATTTAATTACAGTGTTAATAGGTATTTCCATACCTATTAAAACCATAATTTGACAGTGTAGGCCTGTCAACTAGTACCTACCTATAGTAGCAATTAGAGTTTGTAAAAAATTTAAACTGTAGCATATTTACAGCGTAGCAATAAGAATTTGTAGCAAATAGATTTCGTAGCGATGTATAATAATTTGTAGCAAAACATGGATATCGTAGCAACATGAATTGACAGCAACTGGTATTTGTAACTAGTTAAATCTGAAGCATGTGGATATCGTAGCAAATCAGAATGTGCAGCAGATGGCTAGGAATAATAATTTGTAGCAAAATGTGGATACAGTAAAAAAAAAATTTACTATAATATCTGTAGCAAATGTACAGCGTAGCAATAATAATCTGTAGCACATGGTATTTTTGTAACTATTGAAACCTCTAGCAAATAGACACCGTAGCAATAAGAATTTTTAGAAACATATGGAATCCACAAGTGAAATCTTTCAACAAATGACGACTGTAGCAATTTTTGGCGAGTGGAATTCGTAGCAAATGGTGAGTTTACCAAGTTAAAGCTAAAATTAATTGCAATATGGCATAAAAAGTTTAAATAAAAACTGCTAAAAAACCCTACTTGAACTTTTTAATTATTTTGGTTCCAAATAAACTGACTTACTAATTGATTTAAGCATGCTTGGGCCAAAAGGTCGGCACCACCGTTTGACTCATTTTTCTTTGTCGGCTCTTGCCTCTCGGGTGAGTGAGACGATAAGAATATAAATAAACAAACAACTTTAAGATTAAGTAATTCTTAATCATAATAGAAACATATGTGAGTGCATTTTATAGGCTCAGTAAAACAAAACAATGTTTTAAGTAATCACCAATTTACCTATGTGTAGCCACCTGTGTGTAGCGTAAAATATAATTAATTAAAAATAGAATAGAATAACAATCAAGGTTAATTTGACATAAAATGTCAGTCCGTTTTACTCTTTTTTTTTACTGTAACAAGTGATCGAATTAATACTGATTGTACCTACATAATAAACTCGAATAAAATGTTTAAAAATAGACTTACGCAAATAATATTAATTTTACCATACTTTTTGTGTTATATGTAAAAGAACCTTTTGTATTATTGTGATTTCTATCGTATCTGTGTATCCTTTGTTGGACATAAATAAATCTATTTTTTCATGGTTAATGTTATAAAATAGTTGCGTTATACATAATAATAATTAAAAAACTAAATAAATAAAACTGCTATTATTTGCACTAGGTATTCTTTATTCCTATCAATCTGCAATATCGAAATACCATAAGCAATCAACCCACCTTAAGGCTCCTTAAGTTCCAACAAACTCCGCACCCACTGACAGTCCGCAACAAAACTGCATTACAAAACGCGTCTCAAATTCGACCCTGTATGTACTTACACGTGCCGCGGTTTTTGTCCGGGATGCGATGTTTGGCAGTCATTGTATGCAGCGGGTATTTGCGCACCGAAGCCTTGAGCCCCGCGCCCCGCGGCCC
This sequence comes from Brachylomia viminalis, assembly GCA_937001585.2. NCBI lineage: Eukaryota > Metazoa > Arthropoda > Insecta > Lepidoptera > Noctuidae > Brachylomia > Brachylomia viminalis. The sequence continues at coordinate 4,861,482 of OW443301.2, forward strand.
CCTCACCACGCCTGTTACATGCACGCAACGCATAGATAACGTTAGCTTTGTTCGGGGTATTTGAAACGTGAATATTATTTTGTATGGAGATTGTCGATGTAACTTATTCTTTCGTGTTTATTTTGTAATATGTAGGCACTTTCTTATGTCATAAATTTGTCTTGTTTTAGTGTTTTCCTTTTTCAGGCAATATTAGGTAGAAAACGTTGGGCGGATTTGTTAAGAATAACTAAAGTCCAGGTTTTAACAGTTAGGTTCTATAATAACATTAAACATTTCTAGAAACCTAGCGCTTAGCATTACAAAATTTTTTGTAACTCCGCATTAGTAAAAAAAAAAACTTTCTTTCTGCTCGCATAAAGATTAGATGTAAGACGATCTTATTATATCTTAATTTCACTATCTCTTATAAGTTTACAGGCATGCAGCAATTTACACCATAATTCATTCTTCTAGAACGCCTAGAAAGCGTCTTGCACTCAATGTGCGTACATTAACATGCAAGAAATGCTATTGAAATCCGGCTTTGAATTCAAAACTACCTCGATAGTGTTCTATTTCAGTGCTGCGAGTCATTGGGCATAAACTTTTAGTCCTCACCTCTATGGTAGTTAATGCAGCGATTATTTGGGCACGCACTGTGCCAAAATGGGGCGACGCAAAACCTGCGTTTGAGTTCGCCCCCCTCACCACAATTGACTAAGTCTCTAATCATGTATGCAGAACATGGATTTAAATACGCGTTGCTTTTGTTACTTTTTTTTCGTAGAGGTTAGCTATTGTCATTTGTTGCAGGAAGTATTCTTTTTAACCTATTGACAGGTATGTGCGATATTATGCGATCCTTTCCGGGCTTCCTTTGCCAAAACTGAAGTTTAGAACCAAATACCGTTGGAATTGACCTTTTTCTTAAGTGAAGACTACGAAACGGCAAATGTCACGAAGGACGTTCTCAGTTCTTAGGCTAAGTGGTGGAGCTTAACAGCAGCAGCTGGATGAGAGTGACCGAGGATGAATTCAATGGCTTACGAATGGAGAGGTCTATTGCCCACCAGGGGACTGTTATGGCGGGTTGTGATAAGAACATTCGTTCTCCACTCCGCCAGGTCTAATCTGTGCACTATATTTTGAGTAGGTATTAACTTAATACAAACACCTCTCACAGTGGACACACTGCCCCAATGCTTGAAGTGGTACATAAAATAAACAACCTCTAATTCAACAGCTATTTTATTGCTTCATTAATATTAATTATTTAATAGCTTAATTTAACGTGCGTGGATAAATTTGCAGTGTCAGTTAACTTATACTTCTGTGTGTTTTGTAGTTAGGTTTACAAACCATCCTGGGTATAGAATTAGTCATGCATCATGCAAACATGAATTGTCTTCGAAACAGAATCGACATGTAAAATTTCAACTCTTTAGGATAAGGGAAATTGGTTTTAATTCAGATTGCAAGATTTGAACAATACATACTAACTATCTTACTAACAAGGCAAGTTAAATAAAAGCTTGTAATAAATAATTTCTTCTTAAAGTAAACGATAAGAAGGTTGCAGGTATAGTAGAGGGTGAATTTGTTAACTTTCAGGAAGATAGTACTGTAGAAATTATGACCTTCATAGTTTGTGTCATGAAACCTTTTCTAGTTATTAAGATAATGGCATAAAATTATGAGATGAACGCTAATACGAATTCAGAAGGCAAGAAATAAAATTGGTGACAGCTTACAAAAGCGTATTAATGTCATGAGATAAATGTAAAAAACGTAAAACGATTCCGTAAATAAGTTTTAATTAATTCTAAAGAAGTATTTCATTGATGTTTCTCTCCCACAGTACGTATGCTGTTAGAAGTAGCTAGAATTGTTTGTAGAATATAATGTGGTTTTTCACTGTGTTAACATTTTATTGTACACAATGAAAGATTTTCGCTAATATCAAGGCGAACCCTTTTTAAAAACTCACTCTTTGTCTTTGTTATGCGTTTGCCTCTATTAAAAAAATCTACAGGGAAAGTTTTGAATAGACGAAGCAGAGTTGTTGAATAAGTAGGTTAGGGTTTTTATGGAGAATATTCAAAAATACCTAAATGATTACATTAAATATGCACTTAGTAGTTATCAGAGCGGGAAAAGATACCCTAAATAATTGCTGAAATACCTTTAATACTTCACGCTAACAGGAATATTATATACCAGATATTAGTTGCCAAGTCAACGACGGACCAAATGCTAAATAAACTAGGACACGATTTTCTGACGACAAGCAACTTGACCAGGAATGATAATCTGAAATATACTTAAGCCGAGATCTATTAATGTCACTTAGAATGTAGTTTGGCTTAGATGTATTCCCGACTTCAACTTGCACTTGTATTTTGACAGCTATGTGACAGTGACAGGGATAACGCCTAGCCAATGTACGTGACTAGGAACGTTTATAGATCTCGACCTACTTGGTTGTGATGCAATTCTGATCGAATGTGGTTCATTTGAGCACTTTTATTGACAGGCCTACACTGTTCTCCCATACCCATAGAGCAACATGCTCTATGCCCATACCTATTAACGATATATTAAAAACATTATAAAGGCCATTTTTTTTAAAAGAGTAACTGTGGAGTTTCTTGCCAGCACTTCTCCACAGGAAACGATGAATTGAAACCGTGCACTTAGCTTCTGACGTTTCATAAGTGAAATTTATTTATTTTAAATTTAATTGAATTTGAACTTAAAATAATCGGAGTTTTAAATCCTAGACCTAGCAGGAAAAGGGTGTTTCCAGGTAGTTGTTACTGTGTGCATTATATACTAGGTGAGCGGGTGTTGACAATGGCACTGGCCACTGCCAATAAAAATCCTTACAATTTGGTCTACATATTAAAACATTAAAAAAAAAAAACGTTTTGTCCGTGGCTTCGCCCGCATGGAGGTCTAAAATGATCCCACAAGAACGTACTACCAGAATAATAAAGTATGTTATGTCCTAAGCCGGGTCATTATCTATATATATGTGTACCCAATTTCATTGAAACCCGTTCAGCCATTAAGGCATGAAAACAGACAGTCATACAGACAGACTGACAGACAGAGTTACTTTCACATTTATAATATTAGTATATCTTAGTTTTAGTATGAACAGGGTAAAAAAAAGGGACTATATATATTTTTTTATTGTATAACGGTGTGTTCTAGCGTCCTACCTTTGTTCTGCTGATCGCGGTCTGTAGCCTCTTTTGTATATGCATAAGACAATAAACTGCACATTTATACTTAAAACACGCATCAAGATTTCATAAGTCTTCCTATTTTAGGACAATGTTAGCATACTAGTTTCTCTGCAAAACATGGTGGTCATCTAAAAAGCCAACAACCTCCCCCCTATTCTCGGGGCATTCTATTCTTAAACCACGGCCACCAGTTTGCAAACAAAACAAAAGAACCTAATACTAGGAAACTAAACAAAGCTATAAACCTGTTGGATGACGTCACCCATACTCCCTAACCTTCGCTCGTGTCATAGGGTTCAAGGCACTGGAGAATAGTGCATCGGAATCGAAATAAATGCTTCGCTGATCACCTAGGGAGTTTTTTACTAGGTTTTTTGTGGGCTGCTATCTTTCGAATTAAATGGTTGCGTTGTGCGCATGCGGCTGAGTTTTTGACTGTGGCTGTGGGTTGTTTAGACTCTAGCTAGATTAATTGGAGGAAGCTCATCTATTAATTGTTCGTGATATATTATATCTTCAAAGCGGTATAGGTACTTCTGCACAGTACGAAAGTAATTCTCCCTTCTCTTCAGGCATACCTTCAATAAGTCCACGTCTACCCGGGAGAAGACGGAAGTTTTGAACGCTTTGCTGTACACAGGCCGATTGAAAAATCGGCCTTTAACATTAAAATGCCACATGCAAGTTGAAACTTGTAATCACAACTATACGAAAATATAGACGGTTTCAGTTCCACGACAAGACAAATAAATAAAAAATTTGTTCAAGATTAGAAAACGTTTTACAGATTTGATTGGCGATTACTTAGATTTACTTGCATTTATTTATAAACTGTTTGATTTGTCATAATAATAATGATATACATACGTGACAGCGAGACAAGTGTCATTTTGGGTAAAATTAACCCATGGGTACAGTGGTAGTTACCGATTACAAAGTTATCTAGAAGTACGAAAAAACGTGCCAGCCCTATTCAATTTGAATAATGCCACAAACATAAAAAAAGCCGAGTTTGATTCAGTATTTTGCATTTACACAAGAGTTCCTTGCAACGCACAGTGGGTCAAACTCACACATTTGTGACCTCATTCAGATTTCTTTACAACGATACGTACTTACTGAGGAAACATCTTTCGTTTGTTTGTGTGATTTTCTCGGTAAATACAAACATTATGCGTGCATTTTGTGTTTTCGTTTGTCTTGACACGGTTTTATAGCCGAATGAGGACAAGTTTATTGCAATTTTGTGAATGAAAAGACCGATTGGTAGTCAGCCCCTGACCACAATGTTCGGATGTTGAGGAAAAACGAACTCTTGTTGAGGAGTAGGTACTCCTTCCCATACCGGGTCCCCCCGGCGTGCATGTATATGTTGAGGTTACGGTGAAGGTCTGATTTCAACCTTTGCCTTCTTGTCATCTAACTTAGGGACCTCGCCTTCGTCACCTGTTCAAAAATGCAAACCATAAACTTGCATAATAAATTTAGATACCGAATATTTTCTTCTGCAACACTAAGATCACTGGGATTTAGCCCACATACTACAAATACAACAGCTGTGTACTACTTAGACCGCGGATGTCTTTAGAATGCATTTTTCGATGAGAAACATTTGTGTATTTTTAAATATTATGGAGTAGGCCACCTCGTTTTTGCGTCGGTGTCACCGAACTGATTTCGTACCCCAGTTATCGTGAAGTAATACACCTACCCAATGCAGCTACGAGAATAAAATCATACACGTGTGCTATTAAACTAGTTTGATTGTATTTAGACAATGTTTTCTTCAGTGAACAATGGTAATATTACGCGCTTAATTTCATTGCAGAGAACTGACTGTAAGGTATTGTAACTGGACGGTGCTGACCTCCATCTGGTGGGTCAGTCACCTTTCGGCTAGAGTGTAGATGAATCCCGGACTAGAGGAAGTTGGACCTGTAGTTTTAGTCAGTAAGGATATCTATAAGATTTAAAAAAGGCGGTGACTTGATCCATTGTTACTGCATCATGTTCATTGCGGCGGAAAGTATCAGAGTATTACATGAAACGAATCCACTTAATACAAAACTTAAATTCATTCATTGACTGGCAGACAATGCAGAGCCTAAGTCGCTGGGCCTAAAAACATGAAATTTGGCACATATGTATAAAACCAGAGTGTGAAAGGATTTTTGCAAATTCATCCCTTAAAGGGGATGATACTTATAGGATGATGATACGAGTAGTTCCGTCATTTTTACTGATGGGAACCCTATTCGGGTACATGGCTCGTCAGAGGTATTTATTTATGTATTTAAACTTCTCGCACACAATAAGGTACAAAGGCTGACTTAATGCCATAGGCATTCTCTAGCAGTTAAAAAGTCCAGTCTGTATAAAAGTATAAGACACAAATGGCAAAAAAAAATATCCGCGAGTTTTCGTTATTCGTCTGAATAACGAAAACTAAGAATAACATCTAAAAGCAACGTCCCATTTGGAAGGAAGGAAGTTCAAGCTTGACGTCTAGCTATTTGTGGTCCCACCCTAACAGTCTGCAGGGGGAAACGTAGTAACCGTGAGTCATAGACGATGCAACGGCTGCATACGTAATATTTATAGGTCGTAGCGTAAGGGGGGTTAGAGTAACTGCACCCTTGAAAAGGGCGGGGTGGGGGAGTGTGCTAGGAGGCTGCTGATGACGTCATGTTCCAGTTAGTATTTTTAGGTGAAGGGTTTTGTGCGCTGATCGATTTTATATTTGTAGAAGAAGATGACGGCGGGCGGAACGGGTATTATTTGGTGTAGCTTCATAAAATGCTCAGGTTCAATTTGATGAAGATTTTTATGTTTTTGCTTCCTATTTTATTAATTATTAGCTCGTTAGTTTCACCTTTGTTACCTTTATCAATATTTTTAATAACGTTTAAAAAAAATCTTCTATTCTGTTCTAGTAATGCGTGAACTAACTATGATATTGCATTAAAGAAAAGGTTAAAATAGTGTCAAACGAAAATTGACAAAATTTACCAGAATAGCTTATATTGAAATCGCCTTATGTGGCAACTAGCTAAGCGTATATCAGTTATGCATATTGCCTTCGAGCCTATTGTTGCAACCTTTGAAAAAACTGTTACTTCAAAATCTAGTTTTCAAGACGAAATAGACTGCGTTTGAGATTTCGCAATCCTGTAACTATGCGTGAAAATAATTGTACCATTTTACATAAAAATATTGCAAAAGTACTAATAAACTAACAACAGCTATTTAAAAAAATGTAAGCTCTCAAAACTGCGCCCAGAAGTTGTTAGCCAAAGCTATAAAAATCCGTTATTAAATTTTATAGGCGCACTGTGGTCAATTTGCAAAATAAAGTGCGTATGGTGAAATAATAATGAGCGCGAGAACGCCGTGTTGCCAATTTTAAATTAGCTTCAAAATGGTGACCTTAACGATATTCTGGAAACGAAATAGTAAAAAAAAATACTGCAAGCACGTATGCATGCTAGAATTCGTGAATTTAGTATTTTTTAAACCATAAATAGGGTTACAAAGATAAAGTCATTGATAAATGATAAATGATTTTATTTCTGTAAGTAGGTTTGTACAAACACTTTTACATGTACAATCATATTTTAAAAAACTAGATAAGGTTGGCGTTTCCTATCTGACTACTCTGAGAAGAAAGGCCGAAACAAACCCAGAGGACACAGTCTCTTTTAAAGTCCAGACATAATCTTGGTCAGATCATGTGAAGACCATCTAGATTGGTGTCTGAAAAGGTCTTTTGAGGAAAAACCATACAGATTGAGCGAACCTGTCCAGTCAGTGCACGCAATTGTCAGTAATCTTGCCGCTCAACTCAGAACTTAAGGAGCACAACGATTCGACGAACAATACCAAAGAAAGGACATTTGGGTAGGCCGCATAAATTACTCAAGCTGCCAGATCGTGAAAAAAACTAAGAAAAAAAAAAGTAATAAACCACATAATCTTCACATTCACAATAATCAAAATAATATAATACTTTACAAAGTAAATACTTATGTCATTGTATGTATAAAATTCATCAATGTCAATGTGTATATAAAAGTTCGAACATAATCTTTGAGGACCATGTAGATTGGTGTCTGAAATGGTCATTCCTTCCTACATTCATTCCTTTTTATTATTTCAGTGTAAAATCCCAATACAAAGTACAATTTCTTCAACAAAACAAAAAGCAAACAAATATTTTCACCAAGCCCATCAATAATTTACTTTGTAAAGTCCCTATAATATCTGTGTGTAGCTGTCAAAACAAATATAGAAAAAAAAACGTATCGAAACATAGACGCATCGTTCGACCCAGTTATCGGAGCGGATTCTATTTCGGAAAAGAGCACAGTTGCTGCATTATTTTTTGGCCAGCCATGGTGACCTCGATTCACTGGGCGGCTCGGGAGTAGGTCCTTTGTCTACACGAAATAAATATCAAGGTGTGGATTAATGTAGTGCGTTTATTAATACGTCCATTACTCTTCTAGCGGGATTACTTAAAGTTCTGATATTTTCATAGTAGGTTGAAACTTTATTAACTATAGTAGATCTACATTGTTTTATCAGCGGGTGTAATAACAGCTCCAGATTTTACAGTAGAAACTTTATTTTTAGGAGATTAAAAGCCTATAATTACTGACGTTTATTTCCATGTTTTGGCGGCATTAAATTAAACTTCATATCTAATATCTAATGACGTGGTCACGTTACCAGCCTGCAAACTAAAGTTCAACCAAATATTTATCAAATAGTGGTCAATATAGCTAGCTAAAGATGTGCCATCACTGTTATTTATTTTGTTTGAAAAAAACCCTTTTTTAATTTCGATATTCGGAATTTACTTGATAGTTTCAAAATACGCCTATGCATTAGTAGGTATCGCCAGTATCTTCGTTTGTTGTCGTGTCCACATCGTATAATGGTTAAAGGTACATTTGAACAGTGCTTCATCATAGCATTACATTGGTCATGGCCGTCGAAAACAGCTAAATAGTTTAATAGCACAAACCATACACTTGTGAAGTTCTGACGTAAAACCGCCCAAAGAAAACGTACACCCCAAGAAATTCACCTTTGTATAATTGATACATCTATTTCCAAACTACTCGTAAAGCCCGAATCAATAAAACGGTAGATTGTCAACTCATTCCATACTATGAACAATTCATTTCCATGTTCCATTCACTCGACAGTCCTATCAGCATTGTTTACGATTGGTATGAAGTCGTGCTTTCAAACTTAACAAATATTTTGTCACAAAACTGGCAGTCCAAGGTTTCGTTTTTGTCACATTTTTAGAATAACTTTATCGCAGTTCAAGTCGAAAAGTCAAGGGCATGTTTTAGTTAAAACTTAAAATCAGAATTTGTCAGTCATACTTATTTATTTATTTATTTTATTATTTATGTACACACAGTAAAACAGATACGACATATTAGTTATTTCTTATGAAATTTCTTCCAGCAGACCTGCGAAAGGAGAAATGAAAAATAAATGTAGACAATACTGTGTGAGAACAAGAAGAGAAGGATTAGGCTTTGTGACGTCTTACTAGAATATTAAATATACCTACCGATAATGCAAAAAAATCATATACTAAAATATATAAACATATACAATATATAAAATATATCAATTCATAAAAATTAAGATGGGCTTGCTCTTGACTCTAGTCTAGGTCAGTGGTGACAGAGACAGAGTCGACGGTGGAGTGAGCTTACCCAGAAGTTCACTCTCACTTTGAAGAGATTAGGGTTGTATGCGTTCGGAAACACAGGGTTGTATGCGTTCGGAAACACAGACGCAGGTAGAGAGTTCCATTCTTTTGCTGTGCGCATTACAAAAGGCATTTGGAAACGCCTAGTGCGAATTGGTTGAATAGCAACAAGGTAAGGATGGTAACTTGCAGTGCGTTTAGATGACCGATGGAAGAAGGGGGCCGGTGGAATAAGGTCGTGGAGTTCTTGGGCACACTCACCGAAGTAATCAATCAATTAATTAGGTAGACATGTATTATGTATGTATTATGACCTGACAGAACATGATTCAATGTGCCTATTCAAACCGGTCAGCCGTTTGAGTAATAAACATCGAAACAGTTCATTTATAATTTCAGAAAGATATGGGTAAAGTATGTAGGTATTTTAAATCTTCACATGTGAAAATATTCAAGTACCTATATCGTCCAGCGTACCCTCGACGGCCGGCTTAGCTACCAACGTACAAACAGAATAAAACAAAAGAGCAGCGACCGCACCGACCACCGCGCCCTCTGTGTTAGGCTCCCGCTAGGGTGTGAATCGAAATTGGGCTGTCTCCTTTTTTTTCTTCTGACAACGTATAATCATGGACCGTTTACAAATGTACTGGTCATAGACATATTTAATTGCTACCACACTCTAGTTTGGTACTACTTTATTGTTACCTGCCAACTAAGTTGGGGTCGGCTTGCAGTCTCATGGGATGCAACTTTATACCAGGATTTTACAAAGAGCGACTACCTCTGTATCCCAGCTACCGGGTAGCACGATAAGTACCCATTGGTGAGATTGGTTGTCAAAACTTTGGGCTTCTGACTGCACATAACTTTGGTTTGGTGCTACTTTTCATCTACATAATCAAGCCTTTTCCAATTGGCTTGCAGTCCAACCCAATTTGTGGACAGCACTGCTTCCATATCAATGGCGTAATATCTTTGTCACATTACAACACCATTGGGAATGATACGGATGATCTTTGATGTGATAAATGATGTATATTTAGCACACCACGTAAAATGTATGAACGAGAGTTACAGAAAGCCCGGCCACCTCCGTGCTGACAATAGTTCGTAACGATATGAGAGGAGAAAAAGACGGATGTAAACCAGGAACTCGACCCATAGTCATATGTAACAATAAATAGTGATAGGGCAACGTGCTAGATAGTATATTCTTGTGTATATGTGCTTCAACAGTTTGTAGGTACTTGTGTATAATTCGCTTCAGATTCGGAGCGAACTCAGTAGAATGAGTCAGAAGTTCATTGCTATCGAGTTTGGGCTCCGAATAGAAAAGTCTATTGAAGAGGCGTCTAAAATCAGGTGTTTGGCTGAAGTGCAATTAAGAGATCCGTACAGTCTTAATAGCAACAATAAAGGCAGATTTAATTATTTAAAAAGCTTTGTTACTTGCATGGGGTCCACTAATAGACCACACGGACATCGCACAACTATTCATGAGTAATGCCAATTGCAACATTTTAGGAAAATGAGTTTAGTTTTTATGTTATCGAATGCATTTAGTTGAACTTGAACTTATTTACTCAGTTTATTAATTTGTTGTTTACGAGCGAGCGAAGCTAGAAAAAACAGAGGTCTATCTCTCATCCCGGAACCAACAAGAAAACTCGGAAAATGAGGTGAAAATAAAATAAAGATAAATCTCCGCAGATTGACTATTGAGTATCGTATTATTATGGAACAGGAAAGCAAAGCGTACCCAGTCGTAAGATAAGGTAAGCAAAAAAAAAGGTAAGGTTATAAACGTAGGAACTAGCTCTAGAATATTACTTATCTAGGTTGGCTTAACTCCATAAACAAATACTGCGTTTACGCTAAACAATTGTTTCGCGAATTTTTAGAAGCTGTTAGATTATTATCTGTAAGTAAATGGTTTTTCATCAGCCCAATGCAGACGTCCACTGCAGAAAATTTCCCTCACGACAATTACATTGGTCAACTACACGAACATAAGTAGTTATTAACGTAATCATCAAGATGCAGCTTTGAGGACAACGCTGCCCAACCTCTAACGTCATAGTACACCTAAGTGAAGTCCGGGTGTCCGGATGCAAGCCCTCTGTACAAATTGTAGGACTAATTGTAATTGTAGAATTGTAATTTTCGTAACTGTAACTATCAATAATTAAAGATTTAAAATGCTTAATGTAAAGAGGATCCGAAATGTGGACCAAACCAATTTACGCATGCAGAGTTATGTACATAATCGATACCAAATTGCTTTGAAGTTTTATCATTAATTTTCGGATTAATTCCCCAGGAAATGTGGATGAGAGAAAAGCTCTCGGAAAATCGAACAGTTAAAATTGAAACCACAAACCAATAAAAATGCTTGTGCTAGTTTTATTTAAAAAAGATTCATTTTAAATATACATATGGTCGGAGAAACCATTAGTGGCGGCATTGTGTGCTCGCCCGAAGCAGGTGGATAATTGATTGGGCAAACATTCACGAGAATTTATAAAACCGTTACGCAATGCATTTTTTAGGGACGGCGCGTGTAGTCAGCGCTTTTCAGAAATTACACTGGGTGTGGGTGGTGCGAACGGTGTGCGGGATATGACGTTCGATTTAAAGGGTAGGTTGGTGGGATGGGGTGGCCCCGTTGGCTGCAGGGGCGGCTGTTGACGGGCGCGCGGCGCATGCGTACTAGCTGCTTGGTGCTCGCCGCCGCCCGATTTCCGTACCGTTGACAGTTCGCCGGGACTTACTTCCTCGATACCGCGCGTCCGCGGCGTCGCTGCATCCAGGCCGTCCGAGGCCAAACGGACCTGATATCTAGCTACCTCCACGTCGATGGCACTCTGAACACGTTGAGCACACGTGAGTACACTCGCCGACTGCATGTGTGACGTCCTAGTGTTCTACGGTTTTGAAAATAGGTTACTTGACACGTTTGTACAGTTAGTACCAGAAGTCTTAATTTTTTAATGTTTTTTTTTCTTTTTTGTCTCTTTTTCAAAAGCGTAGAGCAGGAGTTAGTCGTGTTATTAATTTTTGGCTCAGCTGTTTCGGTGTTTGGATTTTTTCGTGTTTGCTTGGATGTCGTCATTGTTATCTGTATTAGTTTAAATAATGAATGTATTCGTAAATTTATTTCGATAGTCATTAATAAGTGTTAAATGTGGAAATGGCCTTTGAAATATAGTTTGGTTACCAGGTAAGTCGATTAACGTCATACATTTGGCATTGAATCTGCTTTTTTTATTTATTTTGCGTCGAGATGGCGTTTTGGGGTGGCTTTTTATAAAAATATATTTCTAAATTCTCTTATGTGTGAATTCTGTTCCTTCCTTTGTTTTGTTTTCTTTATTCCTTATGTAAATTCATTGTATGTTAGTAGCTTAGTATTAGATCATATTAATATCACGTTCGAGAAATATTTAATTTTATGTGCATGTCTACAAATAAGTATACGTAATTAATATAATTATTTTAACATTGAAAAAGCAACTAATTTTAGGTATCTACTTAGTTATATTTTATGAAGCCGCATTGAACTGCAGCTAATGCATTTTTTTCTACCGTCTACACATTCGTACAAATAACTAAATCGATGTTTTTCAATCATTTTAAAGAAGCACGTTATAAATTAAAATTATTTCAATGGTTATTAATGAACTCTGCATCTTCGCAGCGCCCTCTCTCGCCACTACCGGTGCAGCAAATACTACATTGTAAGCGAGCCCATTTTTATTGATTGAGATAATTATTTTTAGACAAAGAAAAAAGAACATGCTTTAGATATGCTACTAATAAAAATGTGGGCTATTCTGAAATCGATCCAAATTCAAAAGATATTTTCAACATTTTGCTTTCGTTACTTTTCCTGACGGAAAACTAAAGCAAAAGTAAAGCTGCCGTTTTGTTATCTAAACATGAAATCTTGATAACAAAGATAAAGGTTGCGGAAAAATAACACCGGAAATACTTTATCTGCGTATTTTGTAATCTAATGTTAGGCTCAAACTTATCAAAAATACTCATAAAATGTGATTTCCGAGAGTATATATTATAAACACATGAATCACACGTATGCAGTTTAGCTTATTCCTATTTTTGATAGCTAAAAGAAAAATCTTCGAATTGGAACGTTACAATACAATGTAGGACTGAAAGTCACCTTTCTGAGTTTTTTATGTAATTGAACTATGATTAATGGGTTTTGTATGTAGCCAATGTTTAGCGTGTTTTAAATACATTGTTATATTACAAACTAGTCAAGGGTAGTTTCGAAAACAAAACTAGTACAATAAATTTTACACGATATTAGCCATTACGAGTCAAAAACTGCGTATTTATCAGGCAAGATGCAAGAGGTTGACATTGAACGCCGTATGTCCATTTACGCATGCGCCAATATTTACCCAGATATATAGGTACCGGGACAACACAGCCGAAGTTAATTCTGAACGCAACCGCGTTTGTTAATTATTTCCCAAATTTAAAATTTTTTATACATTTTGTCCATTTTGAACTCAATTGCTTTTCAAACGCTTGCTTTTGAACTGCATAGTTTCCATTTTTTAAATTAAATATTAAACGTTTTTTTTGGTTTATTTTAATTCTTAAGACACGGAACAGCATATTCCGAAACGCTTAAATAAAAAATAAAAAAAACATTAAACTTGTTTAAATATGATAATTAAAATTTACATAAGTAATGCTTTTTTTCCATGCGTTTGAGAATGCGTTAATGTCAGTCGGTGACATTGAGATCTAATTTTGGTTGAGAGGCACCATCCAAAGCAATATTTAGGAAAAATATTAAATTATGGACATTATGCATAGGGGATTAATATGCATTTGTTAACATAAAACTTGAATCTTATAACAAAATTAGACTAAAGATTACCATGAAGTAGGTACTACTAAACCCGAGGTGGTCGAATCTTTTTATTAGTTACCTACTATGTATCGGGTTTAAAAGTGCCAAAATTTTCGCATCAACTATCAATTAGCCGTGTCAGCCAATCAGTAGCGCTGAAAAGGAAAGGGAGGGGTACTTCATGTGGTACCAGGAGATGAGAAGGACGGCACATCAGTGTCTTCATTTATAGTAATCAAAATATAATTTGTCATAGATACTTAATTTTATTATAAATCTTCATATCATATTAGACACTTTTGTCTTCGTTTTATTATAATATGATCCTTAGTCAGTAGGCATGTTTTTTTTTGAATAAAAATGCAAAGGTTTTGTACTTAGGTTTTTATTTATATTTTTTTCCATATCCATTGTTTGCTGTATGTAGAATTTATCGTAATTTGTTGTTTTAGTTAAAAATAAATAAAGACATTTTCAAAACTTTTGTGACTTTTTATTATAATATCATTCAAAGAAACAAATAGTCCTTCAAGGCATTTATTAAGTTGTTCAAAGTTAATTCTTAACTTCACCGCTACTCGTCATTGCGTTAATGGTCGCGTAAAAGTTTTTATAGCCCGTCGTGGACCTAATTTTCTTTTGTGTAAACATATCTATGAGAAGGTAACAAACGATTACCTATTATTACGTATTATCTATATTTACAAGTTATATTATGACAGCTTTAGGTAATGTTAATGCATTTAAAAAAAAAGATTAAATTTAATTTAATCAAACCATTTTATAGACGACAATACTAACTTATGTACAATGGTTTTTCATTTATTATTCGTCGTTAATTTTTTTAAACATAATTGTTATGTCATGAAAAAGGCTTTTTCCTGGTTTTTTTTTACAAAAATTAAGCAAGAAAAAATTCAATGATTGATTATAAATTTTGTATGACCCAATTTCCGATACTGAAGTATTTTCATATTCCTATTTCCCTTTAATGTCAATAAGTAAATAATTACGAGAAGTAATTTAAGGGAAATGTACTATCTGAAGAGGAAGAATGGGGGCAGGAGGGGGCTGGGGGACAGACACGTGTAAGCAATAACGTAGGTAAAGAAAAGAAATAAGAAAACATGGACGACCTAGATTTTTAACATGTGTATTAATTATCCTCGCCTTGTAATCAGTAATTTTAATATTCATGGTTGTTTGTTTTACGAGGAGAAAGTAATTATTTATTGGCTGGCTAGAAAATAATTGAAAAAAATCGTAAGAACACACAGTGGCGGAACAAGAAGACCATGCAATTCTTAAATTATATTCAGTCATTTATTTCCTACGTAGCGGGCACATGCCACCTTTTTGAATTGTCATTTAGAATCTTTGCAGCATGTAACTTAAAACGTAGTCGGAAAAATATTTGACAATGGCGTGCACTGACTGGACAGGTCCACCACTCAAACTGTATGGTTCTTTCCTCAAAAAACCATTTTAAATACCGATCTACATAGCCTTCACATGATCTGACCAAGATTTTGTCTGGACTTTAAAAGATACTGTGACCTCTGAGTTTGTTTCGGCCTTTCTTCTCAGAGTAGTCAGATAGGAAACGCCAGCCTCATCTAGTTTAAAAAAATATATATGTTTGACGTGTAAAAGTGTTTGTACAAACCTACTTACAGAAATAAAATCATTTATCATTTAGTAAGTGGCGTACAACCAAAAATGACCCTAAACGTACTTACTTTACTACCTTTTAATTTATGTACTGTGGTGGGGTTAAGGAAAGTTTTTTTAATTTCCATTTTGGCCATATTTTCTTGCTCACATTAGTTCCTGCCAGTAGGTACGAGGAATATTTAATTACATAATTATAGCTGTTTTTATTGACTGATAACGGCCAGAGGAATATCATATTTTATTAAAGTTATAAAATCAGATCATGTGGTTATTTAATGCAACTTGAAAAATTGCCAAAGTAATTTCCCGATTACTGCAATATCGGTTGGGCTCTAAACGCGTAAACAACACGCGTAATAATTATTTTGGTTAGACGTGGAGTTGCATATCTAATGTTCCATAACAAAGTACAATAATAGCATCTAATCTTATTTTTTGTAACATTATCCAAATGATAAAGTGAACAACATGCAGCCATTTAATCAATGTGCGGTACCTAACGCTCTGATTAGATAGGCATGCAAGAATGTTGTAAGCTCCGTGAATGTACAGGGTGCGTGAAAATTTGTGAAGGGTTTTTCCCTTGAAAGATATATTTTTTTTCTTTGATGGAGTAGTAATGGAAAACCGCACAGAAATATCGTTATTTTTTTAAATATTTCTATCTTAATAATTATAGCTGCATATCTTTTGGCGCGTGGCAAAAATCGGAACTAACGCCTCCATCTTGTTTTTCAATACATTTCACAAAACAATTCCAACAATTCCACAAATATTCACCAACAGCGCCCCCTGTCAACTTCATTTGAGCGCCAAAAGATCTATGTGGGTCCATGTAAGATTGACCGGAATAAACTTCCTGTGGTCAATCTGAATTAGCAGTGTTTTTATTTGCAAATGAAAATCTAACATTACAATTATTATTATTAGCAAATTCATGGAAAATAATCGTGGCGTAGCAGCTTAGTCACGTAGCAGTAGTTGTCAAAAATAAAAGCATCCCAATAATAAACATCAAAAATAAATATAAACAATTATTATTGTAATGACCTACAATCTACAATACAACAAGCTTAGTAAGTAACCCACAGCCTTGATACAGGTCAAGCAAAAGTTTCTAACATTTCTCGTCTCCAACGTTTTTTGCTTTCAATTCCGAACAAAATCTATGGAACAGGAAATATCGAGGAGTCGTAGACTGTGAGATGCGTTTTATATTTTTTCTATTCCATGCGCTGACGTGTACTAGGAAATGTAGCTTTGTTAGTTGAGTCGCGGTAGACTTTTTGCGTGACTCATTCACTGGAACATTGCGTGGTATTGTTTGAAATGTAAGCTGGTGTTATATTTGTATTTGGGTAGGTATTAACATTGAAGGATTTAAAAAAAAATGTATTTAAAGATATTTTTCGCTACATGCGAATATGATACTCTATAGGTATACAAAAGGTTAACATTAATTTACATGAGTGCGTTTTACAGCTAGGTTCTGGGTCTGTTCTTTTTTGACTGATGAATAAGTTAAATTAGTATATTATTTTTATTAAAAAAAAAGGAATTAACATATGGGCATGGGGACATTCTGTGGATTACCTCCCTCCGTCGGGGGAGACAGGAAGGTTAGGTATATCAAATTCCTACTCAAAGAAGTCCTTTGGTTTTCCTTCTGCTCGATCCTAGCTTCCTGATCTTCTTTATCTATCTATCCATACCTACTCCGCATTGTTCTTCTTAAATACGCAACGTATTTTGATGTGCTTTTATCATAATTTAGAGAATTTATTCCGAAATGCTTATTTATGTGTATAATACCTATTTTAATATTGAACTTGCATAAAATAAAGAAATCTCTTTGTTTTGTCAAGTCGTCAAAACCGTGCAAAACAGGGGCGGGTCGCTAGTTAAATAATACTATTACAAAAATTATAAAATTATACATACCTTGAAACAGAAATACATATTTTTCTAGTAGCTGTATATTTGCTAGCTGTAACTACTAATGAAGTACCTACTTGTTTTCAAACATTTTACCGGATATCAAACTGAATGACTTGTAAATTAAACAGGGCATAGTAATAATAAAAATATGTGTAGCTAAGCAGCTTTATCTAAACAAAATTCAGCTAAACATGTCGTTTATCATTGTTAATGTTAATGAACCGTTAATAGGCTAAAAATAGAACTGCAGATTAAGCACATGCCTACAAGCTCTTGTAGAAATAAACCTTTTGTTTTGCATGTGATGTGTCACTAATGAATATTTAAATTGTTGTCAAAAATAAACTCTTTGGGAAAAATATTCGAGAACATTGCGTTTTAAAAAAAAATATCATGTCTATTAATTAATGTAAGGTTTAAACCCTTTTATCTTAGTTCGTGAAATATATAAAAGTGTCCAACCTTATTGTTTGTAGACTCGATGCAATTTCTAATAAATATAATAAAAATAATTATTGTTGGTACTTTTTTAAAAGTACCAACAATAGTTATTTAAAACTATATACCAACTCACTAAAGTTAAGCTTAAATAATACAAAACAGACTTAAATTAAAATTACTTACATGTAAAATTACATACCTAACTGCTACATCAGCTTATCCTACAAGAGAAAGCGTGATGTCGTTCAACACAATGCGTGTACGCAAACGGACATCCCGTATCCTAATACTATACAGTGATATCGTAGATCACGTGTCCTTGTCAAACGACACTGTGATAACGATACTAGTAGGCGCCGAATTTGTTTGCGTTCTTTTTGGCCATTGCATATCGTTAGATATGAATAAGAAGAACCTCATGGAGTTTGAAAGGGAAGAGGATGTATCGGTGTGTGATGTGCAAATAAATGATGAGCGCGGAGCAAGTAAGTGAGTTCGTATAATTGGGGAGTCTGTTTATAAGGGATGGGAAAATTGATGGAGACGTGGAAAGGAGAGTCGATGCGGGAAATAAAGTGAATGGTGCTACACATGCATTTGTCACCAACGTGTTGATGTCCAAAAAGGCATGACTGGCGGTTTACAAAAGCGTGCTAGTACCTACGTTTATGTATGGAAGTGAATGTTGGGTGTTGCAAAAGAAGCATGGAAGTGCGAAAATGAAAGAAGAGATGCGTTCCTTGCGAAGGTTTGTGGTGTGACTATGAATGAAAGGCTGAGGAATGATCTGATATGGCAATGGAGTGGTTTAAAAGAAGATGTATGGTTTGACCATGTTGAGAGGATGAATGAAAGGCGACTAACAAAAGGTATATACAAGGCAGATGTGAATGGAAACGCCGCCGGGAAGGGACGCCCTAGGACATATAGTGACCTGATTGGTGATGTTCTTCAGAAAGCTCAGGAGCGTATTACTAGCACCCGGCGTGCGTGTATGAACGTAAATGAGGCATAATGAGTATGTAAGGATCGTAGCAGGTGGCGTTCTGTAGTTACTGCCTACCCCCCATGGGTAGAAGGCGTGAGTTTATGTATGTATTTAATATTACTTCACGGGTAATTTTAGGTCGGAAGGGTAAATTAATGTTGCCTAGAGTAATATTAGGTCTGGTAAAAGTAAACCTAGGTTTTACCTTTTGTTTCATTGCAGTTAAAGTTTAGATTAAAACTGTGAAAGAAAAAAAGGAGAATGTACTTAATACCATTACAGATACAAAAAAAAAAACACTTTACAAAAATAATGAATATCTAGATGGATAGATATAGGTTTAATCTAAACCGTTCCTGAAGAGCTATACTACGAAATAAATGTGAAAACTGTCGCATTTCAACAGGAAATAGACTACTTTTAGGGTACACTACATTTACTTCGTATAAGATAAAACTAAGGATAATCTAAATACACAACTATTTAACTAAGTATTTATATTTTTTTTACATTTCGCCGCAATTTCTTAGGAACCCAAAGGTAGATCCTGGAGGAAAATTATGACGCAAAAAGATGCAGTGATGACATAAAACGTATTTAAGAAAACTATGAAATAAAACATTGTGATGGTAGTGTCAGCTTATGCATGTGTTTTCCGTGTGTGTCTTGTAGACATTGATTCCTAAGAAATAGATGGATGTGAAATGCATGTCTAATATTATTGTCAATATTTTGTAATTGTTAATTCATAAAAATATTTTGTTCCACATGTCCGAACCACAGGCTGTGTAATATGAAAAGGTAAGAAATCCATTTAGTAATAGAAGATTGATGTAAAAATGAGGAAAAACGTGTTCCGATGGTCCGGACATCTGGTATAAATGCTATAGAGTGACAATAGTATGAGGAAAATGTTTTATACGAAACATATGAGTACCCTCTTTATAGAACAGGCAAGTTATGTAAGCAGAAGCAGTAGTAGGGACTGCATTTAGACGATGCTGGGACACAAGTTTTAGTATAAGAATAGTTTATCTACGAAAACCACCCAAAAGCCCTTACTTCATCATCTGCATAACCAGCAGATAGTAGTATGTTAGGGTCAGCTTCCAGTCTAATCGGATGCAGCTGAATATATGGAGCGACTGCCTATCTGACCTCCCCAAAAGCCCTTAGCTAGTACAAAATAAAGACTTTCAACATAATACGGTTCCCATGGACTGTGCGGCTGACAATCATACATTTCCTGATAATGCAAGTATACATTATCCTACTAATATCATTTCGTGGATCAGTTTGTATAGTATATTCAGAATAGTGTCATCATTTGACTATTGACAGGTGAGTTAAGGCGAACAAATCCCATACACAAAATATAGGTCCTTCCGTTAGCGCAAGGCATCAAAACTATTACGTGGGAAGTTCCTAAAGAAGGAAACCAGAATCATTATTGTGAAATAATAATTGGGGTTAGGATGTAGATCACCATAAATAGTTGAATGACGTAGTCCTACGCACGATCTACTAAACTAAAGAAGTTCGGGAAGGATGATGCCTTTATGATTGTAATCATTGATATATATATATGTTAGTATACCTATAACAAATGACGTGACTGTGGCCCAGAGATTTATGGACCCACTTCTGCTGCTAACAGCAGGAAGAACAGCAGAACATAATTGTTATGAAATATTTAGTAAAATATTTCTTAAAATTGATAAGTAGATCATATTTGTAGCTTCTGTGTTAATTGTGTTCAAGCGAAGAAAGACTTGATAAAATAAAGATTTTTGGTCTGAACTCATCCACATGCAATGAGTTAAAGTGATAGGTAGAGTAGACTGGGGTCAGTTGAAACGTTTTTAAGGAAATTGTTCGTGTGCTTTTTATCATTTTATACCTAATCTGTTTGGCTATGGGTTTTAATTGTAGCTAGACTATATGGCTAAATAATATAATACTTTCACCTAATATACACCGGTTACTAAGGTAGAAGCAATTTAATAACCTTTAGAAAAGGTTTCAATTGACCATGTGTCGAGGTCAATTGAAACGAAAAATATCTAGGTATAAAAAACCAGAAATAAAAGTCATATTTTTTTTGTTTAGTATATTCAGCTTCACACGACGCCTAAAGTTATCTCAAGAAGTGTCATTGCTCTAACGTGTACATGAATTGAACTTTATTCATCAAATAATAGAGGCTTTTTTTAAAATCATGTATACTGTCGGGCCCAGCAAATCTTAATTAGGTTATAGGAAGAGAATGTGCTTATTATAAAAAGAAATGTACAGAAAGCTTAAGGGTTTTAAAAAGCATAAAAAACAAAAAAAGTATAAAAGCATAGGAGAATTTTTCTGTAATATAGAAATTAGGTATTTGAATCAAGTTTATCCAAGGGGCAGAGTTGTGGTCAACTAGCGTCATTCAGCCGTAGTATGATATACCCGATAGCACTAATTCACCAGTAACCGCGATAGGTTTTAGTGAGTTATATTTTAGATGAAAATACAATGACAGTTACGTGGGTATTAATTTATTATTACTGTCCCATATTAGCCGGGTTTTAACTACTTATTTATTTCATTTTAATTATTTTTCATAAACCACCTAATGCTTTCTTTAGGATATTTTTTTAATTTTGGTTTGTGCATCTCATCTTCTTTGTATCTTCTGACTAAGTGCAGTTAGGTAAGCGAAGTCACATCTAGGTACTTACTTTTGTAAGTACCGAACCTATTTACCGAATGTAGTATCAAGACATTAATATCTGTGACAATATTTTTATGTCATCATTTCTAGGACACTGTTTTCTAGGAAACTGTATTATGCTCGTTGAAACCTATATAGGTAAGGTGCCTAGTTAAATTAGTCAGCAATAGTATAATCAAATAAATTCTATTTCTAATGCCTTTGGAGCAACACAAGTTTATCAATAAAGCAAACGGATTCGGCACGCATAATAATTACACATTCTTTGAACAAATACCTATTTAGTACCCAAAAATAATATAAAACACTACACGTTCACTTCTGTGTACGTAATGTCAATAGCCTGCAAACATAATACGGCGCAGCGGCTGGATGTACTCAAACTAGACAATCTAAACGTCGCCTATTCTTATGTACTAGTCGACGCAGTGTGTGTGTGCGCTATGTGATCAAGAAAAATGTACGAATGCGGCAGTGAGGCGCTGAGGCGGTGAGGCGGTGAGGCGTCGCGTTTGCAGAATCGACTGCATCACGAGGGCCCCGAGGGGCGCCGCTCTAGCTGTCTTTTTTCATTTTGCGTGCGTCTTTTTTTGGCAGCGCGCGGTTAACCTTGGATTTTTTCATAGCGAAGCGCTGCACGTACACGCGCAAGTTTCGGATAGTCGTAGAGCGTCCCCCACCCGACGCGTTCGAATTTTCTGCATTCAGCCGGCGTGAAGAGTTTTCGGCGGTCGCATTCGCGAGCGAGGCTCCCCACGGCTAGGAGCGAAGCGCGCACCGATACACACGGGCTGCGAACAGAGCGGCGCGAGCGCAAACGCGCCATGCAATATGCGGAAGTGATCGCGACCACGACCGAGCGGTGCTAAACTAAACGAGTGTAACTCAAGTGTAGTGAACGCACATTCAGTGATACAAACTATGGTATTTGTGCATAGCTCGATAGAGATCTAATGGTTTTCTAATAACGATACAAGGACTGTGGAATTTGCAACATGGAATCGAGGAAAGTATTGTCTTTATTAGTATCTGCATGAACTAGGATGAGCGCCACTAGATGACCCGGCCAGATCTGTTGGGAATTTTGGGTGTGACCCGACCAGGAAGTCGCAACGGGGTTACAGAAAATACGCGACTTGCGTAGCATCATTTGGGAGTCAATCTGGCAGATTTCAAAATAGGTACCTATCAAGACACAGTCATTGATAAATATGCGTTGATACCCCGCGGCATATGATAAATGTTAAGCGCGCGAGGGTGTACAGCAGTTTGCACCTTATGTTGTTCTTGCATGCGAACGTTTTTGCGCAGTTTCGAGTCATCTCCGAATTTTGCATACACGTGCTGCGGACTCGGGGCTATTGAACTTGATAATGAGACAACCGTATCTTCAACTTTTTGTTCGACGTTATTGCATCACTAATTCTACTGCGCGATCTCCGCCAACCGGTTCCCTAACATTTATCCGTAACTGGAGGTGTGTTATCTAAGATGATTCACGTGGTGCGTTGGGCCGCACATCATCCTAGCTATCCAACCCGTAGTTTGCAACTTAAACGTGATTTCTAACGAGCCAGTCCAAAATCCAGTTCCACCACATACATTTTGGAATAATAATTAATGGGTGCGTATAAATTGCGTTCAAAACTCGGCCCGGAACCGCTGTGAGGCGAAAACTGGTCGCGCAACGCATTAACATTTGCATAGAAACTGTCAAAGTGGCCTCGTGCGGCCGCCGTCCATGTACGAGCTATTAGCACCTAGACACCGGCCGCGGTCACCGGCAACCGATCGCCTTGTGTTTCGTTTGCGCTTCTGCACATGTCTGTCTTCACGTCTATGCCTCACGTCATAGAGCTCACCGCCTCAATAATAGACCTTATCTCTTTCGATATATAGCTGCGTTTCTCTATTCTCTGTGCTAGCAAAGGCGTATGATTTAAATTTTCGGTTAGGGCCTCCCAATTTTTGTCGTAAAACGTATAATTTCGTTGCATTGATAAATATGAAACGAGAATTTCGGTTATCTAATTGTCTGATACTTTCATCTTCGTTAGTACCTATGCTGACGTTCGTTGAGTCAATTCTCGTGTAAACACAAAACTCGTTAGTTCATTTACCATCGAGTATTCGAGTGATATCGTTTGTTATATTTTCTTGAAGGTTGACCTTACATAATTTGTGACAACACCTAATCTTTATAATTATCATAACTAGGTACATTGATTTTAATATTTTTTTCTAATTGGGAGAATTATAATCATTTATATGGAACTATACTAAACGAACTTTAATAGCATACGGAATGTAATTAATGGGTGCCTAAACAAAGATATTACACATGTGAAAACATTAGACTGATTGCTCCTTGAATAATGTGGTAACAGCTGAATCGAATTGGATGAGATTTGTCATGGCTTTTATCTTATAAACTCCTTAAATCAATACGAATGGTTGCTAGCAAACTTAATTCACAGATTGTTGGCATTTCAATCAATGTAGCTGCAGAGTGATTAACACATCTATTTTTGGATATAATTCTATACGTTTTTTCTTTTCCCTCTCCATCTTGTTCGTAGTTTTGTCTGGTGTCATTCATCTAGTGACTGCCTAAACTCGTATTTCCTGCTTCATTCTCACAGATTTTTTTGGACCTCAAATCTTGTGTATCATCATTATTTTATCTTAATTTAATATAATGTCTAGCACAAAGTCCACATTTAGACTTTTCTGAATTATGTATGCGTTTCTTGTTAAACTACTTTTACTTTGTTTAGAGTACCTAAGCTTTGATTCGTCAATTTTCGAATTAGATACATAGTCATATCTAACGCTAACCTACCACATGCACAGTGGCAATACTGTCACCCTTTGAGCTTTTCCCTGTTGACAGCGATGCGGACGAATTTTTTGACGCCATACGATTCTTTCCCCTTTTTTTATTGACTGGTACATATTATTAGGTATTTTAAGACGGTTCGCTTATATTATTATGTAAATATTACCTACCTAGTTATTTCAAAGTTGCGGAACACCTGAAACTGCAGATAGGTAGTTGGATTGGTTAACGATTCGTAGGTAAGTATGTTATGAATTTCAAAACAACATTTTACATTTAAAATACTACGACCGCAGTTGTTGATAAGCAAAGAAGAAACATGTTACAAAGTCTGTTAATAATTTAGATCACATGTTATGATAATATGTTAGAGATTTGCAAATATTGGACAAATAACCTTATTTAATGCGTTTTATGTGGCGAAATTAAAAAGCTTAAAGTTGCCAAAACCTTTCTTCTGTTATCTTCATTTATTTCCCCAACTGTAGTTCAATGATCTGTTCTTATTAACTATACAATTAAACCTAGATTTGCCGCCTATGCGATTACATCTGCCACATGCTTTTCTATTGTATTTAGACCAAAACAATAATTTAAGACAGAATCAATACATTCTGAAAGTTTCTTTACATATTCTACTAGTTTAGCATAATCGTGAATTTTTGCATTAATTCTAACTATTCAATATGTAGATTGGAATACAGATACTAAAAATTTGACGTAAACTTGCAATGTGAATAGATCATTTGAATAATTATATAGGCACCTACGTTATATACTGTATTTATTATATTAAATCTAAATATAAATAGCATTAGTTTAAACGGAACCACACAGAATTGAAGTTAGCAATATTATAAATATTCCTAATAGGCACCTACCTACTTATGCGTTCGTGAAGGTCGCACAAAATTTAGATTTGTCGTGTCACAAATAAAATCAGCCAATAGGAAGCGTCTGTTCATACGAACGCACTATTCCAAATTCAATTCAAGAGTTCGATCGTCTATGTAGATTTTCAAGATTGATTCGAGCTCTGTTAGCATTTTATCGTCTTACGAGAGTATGGTAGCCAGATAATCGATGTCCAGTCGGTAAAAATGTATGGAACTCTAACGATTGTAATACTACTATATTTTATGGAGATGTTGGCCGTGTATGGCATACTACGATAGTGCTGTCAAATCTTTTTAATTCACTTTGTATTTAAAACTGCCGTTTAATTTGTATTGGCAACATACTTTGAGCAAAATGACCTTTGCTCTTTCAAAAATAGATTTTATTGTGAGAATTTACGCACTGCGTAGTGCGTACCTACACTTCTGACAAACGTCTATTAAATTCTTAGATTTGTCGCTATAGTCAACCACATTCTAAAATATGTAAAATAGTTTTGATACTTGCAATTTATTTATTCTCTACCATGATTCATCATATTTTTTGCCTGAATGTACCGGGCAAAAAAAAAAGAGAATTGTAATCGTAGGACAACTGACAATATTTTGAGATGGAAAGACAAATCTCAACGATTGATAAACTTGGTCGGTACATTAAACGCAAATAAGTAGTTACACTGTAACGATAAAAATAGAGTATGGTGTGGTAGTAGGCAATTTTTTTTTTTTTTTTAAACGTTGCCCCACACTGGGAATTTCTCCTGTATTGTGGGTGCGTTTACAAACACTTAAACTCACATACACAAACAGCCAGAACCGGAACAACTACATATTTGCAGGTAATACAAATATTTGTATTACCTGCATATAATATTGTTCCGTGCGGGGATCGAACCCGCGACACGTAACGCAGCAGTCAATCGCTTAACCACTGTGCCAACCGTGTCGTCGAATTCTGAGTAGTCTGAGTTAAAAGACAAATCATTTAAATCATTGTACGGAGGTTAATTAAAATTGAATTGCCTTTGGGCTATCTGATATTCTAATATTAGAATTAAGAATATATATATAATTATATCTATAAACCTATATATTTTGGAACAGCTGATAAATTAAATAATCGGTCATTGATATTTAACGTACTAATTGACGGATTTCAAGATCACGTTTCTAATGCGTGACAAAATGTCTTTCAATTAGATTTTAAAATCATCAAACCGGCCCGTAGTTGTATACACAAAACTACGGATCTGTTTCATTTGCTCTAAATACCTATGTTCCGGTTAAACTATACGGCTGATAATTTCATACAAATTTGGTTCCATTTTTTTATATATCTGCACGATACAAACGTTTAACGTTTTAGGACCAGTAACACCATCAGCGGGTACTCCCGCTGATGGTGTTACTGGTCCTAAAACGTTATTTATCAGAGATAAAAAAGGTACCAATAAAACATAATGTTTTCGAAAAAGCAAGATTTAATAAATAAAAATATATTATGGCTCCACGAACTGCTTAGAAACAATTACTGTACACACGTGGTATCTTTGCAACGAAAGATAACCTCAAGCTCAACGCACAATGATAAGAGTGATTAGTTCCAACGCGTTACGTTTTACAGTGCGTTGAAATTCAATATCAGTAGTAATGTGGACATTTTTTTTTGAGTATCAATAAAACTATCACCGTCCATTTTAAAAGTTCTAATTAGACTATTGAGAGCTTTTGAAAATCAGGAACGATCATGGTTGCCCGCAATGTCCTGGGTAATAAGACAGTTCCCAGTTTTCTTCTTGATGTTTTGGGTTTCTCAAAATGAGTAAAACCGCAAACAATCGTACATATCGGAATAGCTAAATTAAGTTTTGACTGCCATCTTTTCTTCTAATATCTAAATTGTTTCGCAATTCCTTCTCTACCGAAACTAGTGTTTCAAAGTCTTTGCACTTTAAGTAAACGTTAAATAATTTGTTTCATTCATAATTATCTTGATATGAATAAAACAAATTAATTAACGTTTTTGTTTTGTTAATTTTGTTTTGGTTATTTATCAAATTTGCGACTAGGCTTGAAACAGCTAGGTCGGATTAGATAGTATTTTTGCATTCTTGAGTCATTCTTTTACTCTAATAGAAAGAATATCTCTTGATTATTGTCAAAAACACAATTATATAATCCATGTTATTTAACATGATTATGAATTCAGAACTTTACCATTACGTCAAACTGTAAGGTTTTACTGTTAAAGCCGCGCCCTTTTGACAGTTGATCATTTATATCTGCACTTAAATTCAGAAAACCTCCTACAATATAATATATTGTTAGAACTATAATAACATACTCGTTAATAATATACCATTTCGGCTCATTTAAATCGTTCATCTTAAAACCTGTAGCCGTTACGACCAAACCTGATCAACATAAAAAAAAATCTGTCAGCAGTTAGCACCGATTTGAATAAGTTTTTGTTCGATCCAAATATAACTAGTATGTCGGATAATGTAGTGTATTTTCTTGCATACAGTTTAGTATCTTGTTATATGAATAAATTCTTGCAATTCAATTACGTGAAAACAACTGTTTTTACAATCATTTGAGCCCTGGCTTTGATTGTAAATATAATGATATTATTATTAATGTTAATTCACAAGGCTTTTCGTTTATAACGATAAATTACACACTTTTGGTCAAGCCAACCAACTCTAATTTTCTACACACTAACAGTAGGAATGGCTTTCATTTTGACAGTTCAACAACATTCATTGCGTTATTTACGTTGTTGAGCGGACAATGTTTCGAACATATGTAGCAATGGATTAGCAATAGCCATCAAAATTATTCAGATTGTGATTGATAGTGAGTTACGCAAAGGAAACAAATCAAAAGAATTACTTTATAACAAAAAAGCAACAATTTATATTCGCGGCGAACCGCTATTTATCTTAAAGTACAGCTTTTTACTAACGCTAAAATGACTAGGGCACATTAAACCTATTACCCATTATTTAATCTAACCCTACCTAAACTGGCAGAAAAAAAAGCTTACCTAACCTAACGCTCTGGTTATTTTGCTGTGCAGTCAGTATTTATGATATTACTGTCGTATTTTTGTACCTAAAGGAATTTATTTGTCTTGCATTAAAGGAAAAATGTAATGTAGTGTGGGTGTATAATTTCAAATTATCTGATTATTGTCTGAATTTTTTGTAGTGAAATAATTTATTTGATGTAAAAAGTATATAAATGATGGAAATAAATTGACAGGTGATTATTTATTTGATGTGCAATTAATAATATTCTTTACTCAATTAGGGTGCGGGGCGTAATACGGTGTAGGACTTACAAACACTTTTTCAACTTAATTTGTCAATGTCTAGAAGTAAACTCGCTCTGAAAACAAGTGACACTTTCACGCTACCCATGCTATAGGTACTTACTTAAAATTGTGTATACCTACATATAATTCTGTGAATTCTGAGTGGAAACTCATGATGAGAAAAGGATTAGGCATACAATAACCTATTTGAAATTACATTTACTTTTTGTGGATTGGCCATTTCTACGACATTAAGTAAAAATATGTTCCAGTGTTGACTAAACGTTTATATTAATTTTAACGCTACTCAAAACAACATTTTCTAAAGCCGTATTCAATCCCATAAAGTCCAGTAAAACATAACTGATTTCACGGATTTTACCGAACAACGATCAACTTTAACTTCACCACTAAAAAAATATTAGCCAAAATTTACGTAGGAACATGAAAGTGAAACACATATTTGATGTGATAGAATATTTAAACGTCTATTAGCCACCCACTGATTTTCTAATAATGTACCAAATATTATTTTCATTTCCGAACGGCCTTGTCTAGGTTAGGTCCCGGGGATGGGGAAGGGGGAATGGGAGGACCAAGGACACCCTTCGAGGTCCTTTGGGGCGCGACGCTTACGTAACGTAGCAATCAAGGCCGTTGCGTTAGTGCGCGTGCAATATGTACTAGTGCCTAGTGTCTATTATGCGTGTGTGTGATAATTCTCAATATTTTACTCTCCGGAATTTGAATAATTTGATTTGCGAGATATTTTAGAGATATTGTTTTATGGTTTTCAATATTTAGGTATATGTAGTTGGACAGGTTAGGTTTACATTTTTTACGACATGCGGAGTTATCGATTTTAACTTGCACGTGACACTTTAAACTGTTTATGTTTTTTTTTCGTTGCTTTTTATGGCACAAGTTTAACTAAAATCTGTAGGTAACCAAAACAATGAAATATTTAGTCTCGAATATAAATATTTATTAAAATTAAAGATCTTTAGAATCAATGAAGTATCAAAACTACAGAGGCGTAGTAGTACAAATTATAGTTTTCTTTTTTATAAATTGGTGACACACTTTGTGCAATGAACGGCTGATGCACTTGTAAAATGATTAGGTATAACTGTAACTGATCTTATCAATGTCCATTCAAAGAATTTATAGATACGAATAGATTAAAATAATGATCAATGTACTGAATTCTCAGTAACTTTTTTATATAACTACGAATAGGGAGAGAGGGAGGGGGAGATGGGAGGGGGGGTAATTATTTGTGTTTTCATCTGGCATTTGTCAGTAGCAGCCCACAGTCTAGATTAGTGCCGTGGAATAGGCTCGCCCCCTATTACATGGGACTTTTATTATTGGGAAATGTGGGTATACTGTAGGTACACGTCTACCTAACCCGTCGGAGAACACTGGCGCGATGTTATGTAATGTATCAATAGGGAAAGTCTTTGTTTACCTTATGAGTTATATAGACGCCTTAGAGTGAAAACCTCGTAAGTGTAGTGTAGTGTTCCTCTTTTCAGGAGGAAGAAAATACTGCGTGCTGGAAAATGTTTGTACGGCGTCTTTTATATTTTTTTTATTAATTAGTATGGAAATTTAACCCGCTTTTATCAACGGACAAATTAGTCAGATCAGGATGTGGGTTGCGAGATTTTCTTCCTAGAAACGCCATAAAATAAATTTGAGCAAAAATGCATTCCCGAGGTTTTCACTCTAAGGCGACGATATGTAGTATGGCGTTATGTTCTACTTAACTGACGTCTAAAAGGCAGTTCCTTGATTTTAGTAAACTTTATGAATATTTACGTAATCTGTATATCTTTTCAGTTTCAACAAATAATATACAATGTACACTTTAAATTTTCACTTACCTACCTAATTTCATTCAAAGTAAACCCCATTCTAAATAAATAATATCCTTATGTAGGTATATGTTTTCGATGAAACGATAACACTCGAAGAATTGTTATGACAATGGCTTTGGTTGTTTGCGGCTAAAAATCCCCAAAGAAACAATAAACATTGTTTTTGTCAAACTGAATTCGGAGCGTGCATTGGATGTCATAATAACGCCAATCATGACGCAAAACGGGAAGAATGCCTTAAATATACATGGAATGGTGTTGTTGATGAATTGCCGATCATGTTGAATATTGAAACCCTTTTTCTCTCCTTTGAAAGCATAAAGACTATTTCCGTCTATAAAAATGAATACTTAATTCTTAAACTATTGACTAGCTTTTAACACGATTTTACTCAAAACCAATGTTGTAAATAAATGCTAAACATTATTTATTAAGTGACATAATATTCCACACGCGAAATAGCGAAATTGATCAAGACTTTTATGTAAAGTTCACGCCGGTTTCGCTACCAACGCGGTCGGCCCGCCAAAACAAATGACAATCGACCCTAATTTTTAAATTGCTGAAGACAAAAACTATTACGAGTTTTTAGTAACAGTGAAAGAACTAAGTCTCTAAATGAAACTCTGATTGAGTTACTACGTAGTAAAAAATATGGGTTGTTTCTAGTGAAATCACAGTGTTGAGTGCATTGAGTTAAATAGTCTCTGAGTTAGTCTTACTTATAACTTAGATAAATTGAGATGAGGGCCTCCTCAGATCAGTCCTCTATGCAGGGACTGATCTGAGGAGGCCCTCATCTCAATTTATCTTTATATCTATATATAATTGCATATCTTTAGACTTGCGTGGAGGCTAAAGAAACCGTTGCGCATGTGCTCTTTGAGTGCACAAGCGTTACGCGAATTAGGACAGAAACCCTCGGGGCACCCAGAATTTACACAGATGTTCTCAACAGACTAGGACCTAGTCAACATCTGGAGGGAGGTGGGCTGTTTGGAATAACCACCAACGGCCCCAATGGCCCACGCACAATGGTCCACCTGAAGGACTAAGTGCGGAAACCAAAACCCCCTATCATAGACTACATGGACATTGAGATGAGGGCTGAAAGATGATGACTTAAGTCAGCATAATAGCATAGATCGGTGGTATTATCTTATAGTTGATTATGTAAGGAAGGAAGTTAACACCAAGATGTGCGTGATAAAGGCATGAGAAAACTAACTCTTTCTTATGCCCGTTTTCACTAACACTTCCTGTAATCTAAATGTTTTTGCCTATTAAAAGTGCGCTGTCGGATTTTCTACTCACAAAGCTAAGCCGAGCTTCGACATTCAACTGTCCGCTTTTATAAGGCACTAGCCCACGCCCACGACTTCGCCAGCGTGAAATTTCTGGTTCCCCCTCCCCACCCCGTCGCATGGCATCGCCTGCCCGCGCTATTACCTACTTCGTTTTCGCTTAGCGTTCATTCTGACTTTGTTTCCGTTTGCTCGGCTCCTAAGGCTCCTACTGACCTTAAACAGCCAATAGCATTATTCAAGCATTAAGGCTATCAATCGCACAAACAATTTTTCAAATCCGACCGGTAGTTTCATAGATTAGTGCGTTTAAAGAAACAAACAAAGCAACTCTTCGGCTTTATTATTATGTCTTTGACATATCTCGGGACCCTGGGGTCCCGGCCCTTTGGAAGGCGTACGAGGAGCCGAAGCCAACTCACAGAGGCCCGTATAGACGCTTTTAATAAAATGAGGCACCAACCGACGATTATCCCTGTACGCATGATGCAAGTGCACCCAAGGACAACCCCCGGTTGGTGCAGGACTATTGCAGGTTCTGGAAAATAATGGTAATGGACTATGGATTTGGGTGGCTAAAGTGGACTGGTTACCTAAAACTATGAGAAGACTATTGCCCCTGTCGGACCTATGTTGTATACATACAATACACGGATATTATTATTATAAATTATAAATATTATATATAGGTAGATAGAGATATATATATTATTATAGATTACTTTTAGGTGTCATGTAGTGTTAGTGAAAACGGGCATTATTGTTCTAAACTCAAGATTATAGTTACTTCCCCGAATTTAGTTAGCCAGTGATCTTACAGAAATAGTCTACCAAATTTTTATAGACAATTCTTGCAGTCTCGATTCTTAATAAACGTCGGCTCATTGAGTATTTGAGTCAATAAAGCGCATATCTAACTAGGTATGAAATATTGTTGCTATATGTTTTGCATGTAAGTACACATGACGACCAAGCCATACATTTCCAATATAAGTTGGCCTCTCATTGTACGGAAAGTCTGCTTGTACAAGGCGGAAACGACAATACTACAATAAATTAAACTTCGTATAGCTAATGATGGCATTCCCAGTCTGCATCCAAAAATTCAACCAGATATATCCAAAAGTAGTAAGTGAAGTAAGTCAAGTTAAGTCACTATAGCTAGTGAAAGATTGGCTATACTCATAGTGGGCTCAGCATTACTACAAACGTTGCTTGAAAAAATTACATTTTTAATTCGATGTTAAGATGTATTTGGTAGTTTTAAAATACTCCTATGAATGAAAACACTTACAATACTAAGACAGTATTGTAAGTGTTTTCATTTAGTGTCGTATTATCGTCTCCACATTTTTTTAATCAGTTCTGCTTTGTCTGGAATGTATAGCTTGATAATGTCAACGTGTGTGGGTACATAGAAATGGGACTTAAATGAATATATACATGTATTGAATGGTTTTATCATGCTCTCCGACTCGTTGTATTCGGGTTTTGATTATGTAATAGCTTTGGTGCGCTATTGTAATAATAAAGCCCTTTAACCTGTAACTTATAACATCGATCTGTTGTTGTGACGCTTTCCAAAAGCTAAGGTTTAGGTTAGTACTAACGAATTTGCATGCAATATAAATAACGAGCATATAATAAGTGAGCAGTGGTGGCCCAGTGGTAACGGCCCCGACTTACATGTCGTAGGTTCGAACCCAGGGAGGCGCATTACTTTGTGTAATTTATTTCATCACCCCAGCTCCCAAAATGGTGAAGGTAAACTTCGTGAGGAAACCGGCATGTCCTAGAACCGAAAATTCGAAGACATGTGACATCTACCAACCCGCAATGAGCCCGCGTGGTGGGTTATGGCCCACTCTCTCTCGAAGAGAGGAGGCCGGTGTCCCAACAGTGGGGACATTATAGGCTGATTATGTATGTATTTATGATTATGTATTAATAACGAAAGAAACAATGGATGAACTGCGTGAAAGATGATAATATGGCTACCGATGGTAGTGACTACCGAGCTGACGACTAAATAAATTGTAGGCTTTTTACACAAACTGACTCCTAGTTTGTCTAGAAATACGTAATATAGATAAAATAATGTAATACCTATATTAGATATATATGTAGATATAATAATGTAGGGTTTTCTGCATCGAGCAGCTTTGAATTGACCTACCTGACGTACCAGTACAACATGTCAACACATAGTTTCTTCTCATCGAGCAGTACTCCAATAAAACCACGAACATGCGAAATTTTCCGCTATTTTCGTTTTACCTTCCAACTGGTTTCTTTTCTTTACATTTCACGGCCACGTTTCTGATATTACACAGGTGTTTCTAAATATTCAGAAACTGCTTCAAACAGATTGTTCGCTTGGCCTTGCCAAGAAATTTTCCTTACGTCATGAATTAACTTCAAAATATACAAAACAATGTGGTATCATGTACCTTATTGTGTATCACATAACTTTACGCTTCTTTGCATTGAAGAACTACTCTTTAAATATTTTTTTAATAACTATTGGCCATGTTGAATCATGATAAATAAAAGCTCCATTGAAATTGGTTCAGCAATGTCCGAGAACACAAACCTAAGTGATTAGAAATAATAATAATAGTCCTCCAGACCGTATTTCGGCCATGGCGGCCAATCTCAACGGAGACGCCGTCGGTGCGGGAGATATTATAGTGCACAAGTGTGTGCGCAGACACAGGTGCACTCCCTCTTCCCTTACTCTCACAGTCCGATGGGACAACGATGGGACACGACTGGAGAAAGATTAGGCACAGGCTAAACGACTTAACGTGCTTTCCGAGGCACGGGGGTATCACACCGCCGACCTCTAAACTCCGGGCTGTAACTAAGAAATTCCTGAAGAAAGACCTGGGTATCGAACTCGGGACGCCACGCTCAGCAGTCGCGTTTGCAACCACGAGACCAATCAGAAGCAGATCTGAATAAAAATACACTTGAAGTAAGTTGCAGACACGAAGTCTCAAAAAACTTATAAGACCATAGTAAATGAAGCTTTATTATAAACATAAAAAATAAATCCATGAATGTTAGACCACGTTCGCGCGGACGTAACAATATCGCGGCGGGATTCTATCGCGCACTGGATTTTCAACTCTCGGTGTTGAATTGACCATTTTGAATGCAACAGAGTGCATCTCAGTCCGTCGAGAAAACGCACTGTTGAATTTTCAACTCTCGGCGCAATTTTTAACGTTCACGCGAACGTGGAGTATTTGGAGATAAAAGCCCACTACCAGACAAACTGATTTGTTGAGTTTTATAATAAATTGGTTGCGTTTTATAATATTTATATCTGTGGATCAAAACATGATAATCAAGAAGTCCAAGGTCGGTACAAGATACACAACGCATGCGACGAAATGCGGTATTAAAAAGATTACAGTTGTATTTTTGTAAATAAACAAATGCATTAACTTGATATGTCACTAAGAAGAGCGCGAAAGAGATAATTTTCTATTCTTTATAATATTTGTGTAGAAAAGTAAAACCCTAATTTAGAATGACCATTAGTTTTGTCGGACCCAAAATATTTCTTCGTACTTCTCTTTTTAGACACCGAAACCGAGACCGCAAAATCTGTAAAAAATAAACCATTACCGTTGATCGGTGCATACGATTATTTTTTTAATGAACTTTACATTAAATGAAATAGGTTAGAGTTATAAATGTAGAAACCATACCATTAGACACTTATTTTTGTTAAACTATAAACAATTATAAGGAAAATTATAGAACAATATGTTAAATGAAGCAGCTATTTGTATGCTAATGTTTCTCTTCAATAATATGTATTTAAATTGTACTTTTAACCAAAAAAAAACGTACACTAGGAAAAAACCTGCAGCTTATCGAATTTGAAACCTTGAAACCAATAATTTCCTGCAGGTTTATAGCCAAACCATATTATTATAACGAACAAAATATCCCTAACATTGTCATAATTATGTCGTGTGGATAATAATTAGTACTCCTATAAACATAGACAGTTAAATTACGGCTCATTTTACGACACTGGCAATTAATACGTTAATAACATTTTTATTACAGCTTTACATATAAGTAACATACTGGTAACAATATTGGCTTCCAGTTATTATGATGTAAGTAACTAAAATTCACCCTTCAGTATGTAAAATAGTTTACAAGATCACTTTTACACATGCGATTCAATAGAAGCTTCTGGTTTGTAAGAACACAAAATGCACGTGTATTATTTGTCCAACACAGTACTACCACAGTCGACTAAAGAAGCGCTAAATGTGCCTAAGCGTAACCCTAATGTATGAACACAAAACCAGGAAGCTCCATGTCCTTACACCTGTATCAATAAGGTCTAAAATCGCTAGAAAAATCTAAACAATTGCGTCGTCAACAAACTTTTGTCGGAACAAGAAATTACGTTGCACATTCTAATTATTATTATGTGGTAACAATACGTAATTTAACCTGTGGGACAGTCCCATAAACTGGTTTTCCATCTGGTTTCGGACATGAAATCGGGTCAAGGATTAGATCCTTTACAAAGGGACCGAGGTCCGGTTATTGCATTATTTTGGCCACCCTACACGGAACTGTATGGGACTTCTATTATCATTCCCGAAATAATTTTATGCGGAATTATTGTGGAGTATATAAAGAGTGATCTGCTGAATTAGAACATATAAGAAAGAGATACTGTTCACTGAAGAAACACATTATGAATAAATTGGCACATGAGGGGTTGTGAATGTGAATCTTACCCCTTTACTGTATTATGGTTAATCTGATTCCAATAACGTTACCTTTTTGACTTGGTACCATTAGTTAGTAGTTTGACATTTGAGTGTGGATAAACCGTGGCATAAAATATTTAATAACTATTTCAATAATAGTGAATCAAGATATATCCAAAGAAAGAATAAGTTTCAGTATCATGAATCAGCTCACTACGTAACATAGCACATCACGCCTGTCTGTCTCGAAGGGCGAGGCAGAGGTGACCTATAGTAGGTACAACCACATTTAGTCAGTTATGTTAGCTCACTTAAACTTACTAAAACCCATACAGATGCATATGTTTATTTTATCTTTACATTACAAAAGCAATAAAGGGGAACCCGATTTCCATGAAGTTTTCATAGAAATTGTTCCACCAGAGTCGCATCGTGAATGTCTGCTGCCATAACACAAATATCATTAAGATAAAAAAACTACAGTAAATTTTCAAACGATCTAATTCTCAAAAATTATGCAATTGAATGAAAGTTGTCATTCTTGAATAGTACCAATAACTGCTTAAGTTGACTACGTAATTTTTATGGCTTTAGGAACTTTTAATGGCTTATATTTGATTAATGACAAGACAATTTCCTTTAGTTTACCAGCGTTGAGTAACACGAAGATACTCATTGCCATTTAATACTAAGACATAAATTTTGAGAAGTACTTCGTTGCGTGATGATTAATGGCTGTTTTACACCGTTTCGACATTTTGTTAGACGTCACCACACCTGGAGTTTGTGGCATGATTTGTCTGGTTAAGTGCATCAAATTCTGCTTCTAACAGTTAAAACACAAAAAAATGTTATCATTTTCCGTTATCGGTCGCCGTTAACAGTGAGCGCGGCTCCTTGCGCATTAAACTTATTTTGATAATAAATTTTCACAATTTCTAATCGTTGTTGAAGCGCGTAGCGTTCCATGGTGAAATGTCACGACTAAATATGTGTTCATGCCAAATTTGACAGCTATCGCTTTACCAAGATGGCCGCTATGCGCTGTCAAAGTTCGCGCGTCCCTATTGAAAAACCCCATATTTTACACTAGGCTATGCACGCACGTACTTTTGTATAACTGCTGTTCTCTGTAGCGTTATGATAAAGAAATGGGTCCTGTTGTACGCTATGGGCTTCCTAATTATATGTACTTGAGAAGAACATGCATGACAGTCGTGGTCTTTGACTGCTTATCTTTAGCAAAAGGAGTTCTAAGGTAGCACTCATTTAATTTAGGAACTATATATTTTTTAACGATCATTTCAAATAGCCTTCGCCAAATCCTTTTATATTCAAAATCTCTGAAGACTGACAACTTGACCGCTTTTAGCTTATTTCGGAATAATCTACCTCTTCCTAAGAACAGACTATTCAAATCGTAGTAGGTGGTCCAATTAGATTCTACTTCTTGGTATTTGTTTGCGGCCATCCGAAACTTGACTAGGGCTTTGACAATTTATTAATTAGCTATTTGAAATGAAATGTTTATTTCTTTCTGTAAATGGATCTTTTAATACATTTATTTTGTTGGTCAATATTTTAAAACAAGATGGCACTGGCATTTCCTAGCTGACTGATCCCTGAGAAGAAATGCCGAAACAAACTCAGAGGTCATGGTCTCTTTTATAAGTCCATACATTATATTATAGGAATTTATGTAAGTCTAACAATGCAAGGCCATGTCCGAAAGGGCTTTTTGAAGAAATATCCATTGCAGCTTTGAGTTGACCTGTCCCAACAGACGGCATCATGCATCAGTCATCGTGTAGCTCAACCCTATTTTAGGGAGCTCAATTTGTTCAGTAACCTTTATAGCCACTAAATATGTGGCAACTTATTGATTTTAAAAGGCCATTAAAGACTCGGTAGTCAATTAAGTAATCAATCAACCCACCAGATACGTTGTGATTATAATTTTTTTAACAGATCCGCGGAAAAATATAGCATTATCATATTTTTTTTCCGTATTGCGACGTATTTTAGAAAAACAACATGGTTTACGAAGTTTCAATAAAACTCAGATAGTATGAATATTCTTATTAACTTTTAAAACAAATCGTTCAAAACATCACCAGGTTCACAAAACAGGTTTGGTCTTATTGCGCCGCGAGCCCGCGACGCTCCCCTGAATTGCGAGAATCTAATCTACCAATTTGATTTATTCACTAAAGGTGGCGCGGATGTGTTGGTTCCGTATTAGATAGAACTACAAATACAACGTAACACAGTACCTATATTTTTGAGACGAGTACATTTACATAGCGTTTATCTAATGTTTCAGCCTTTCAGACTGGTCTTTGATACTGGTAATGTTTGCGCAGCTTTAGCTAATCAATTGTGTATTTATGGAAATTATAATATTTAGGTAAGTATACAGTTTAAAGGAGTCTCATTACAGTTTGTAAGCATCTTAAAATTCACAATTTTCATAATTTCGTGTAAGTATTCGATATTTAACTAGGTGTTGGGTAGGTATGGTTTATTTGAAATGTCGAAATGAGTCGTTCGTATAAGAACCTAATTGAATCTCTTCATCTTTTACAATAAAACGAATAGGTAGCTTGTATCAAGAATTCCTCAAAAAACATTGCCATATAAAACCATGACGTTAATTACGTAAACGTAAAGATTAATTGCAAACATGATAAAAGCGAAGATTATTCAAATAGTCACAATATCTTTTGTATAATAACAATTCTTTTTTTCATTGTAAGAGTTTTGAGGTAATTACTCATGTCAAATAAACGAATTCTAATTAGCGTTTATTATGATCTGTGGTACCGTTATATAAGAGAAAGGCTCTGCTTTCGAACTGCAGTGAGTGAGTGAAAGGTTTATTTCATAATGCACGCACTGGTTCGTGTTTGCGCGTACGCACATGCAGATGCAGGAAGCGCACGAGTTGATTTTTATCTGGTTTTGTTTCGTTTTGGGTACTGGGATTGCTTAGAGTAGGTAAATGTAGTGATTTTTGAATAACACAATAATGTTTAATATTCCTCGCACAGTTTTTATTTGTGGTTGGCGAACATGATATTTAGTCAAAGGTCGCCCAAAACGTTTAGTTCTGTAAATAACATTGTTTTCAAACGTGGAGTGTCTTCTATAGCATTAGTATTTGAACTACTTATCATAAGAATTCCAATTAACGTTTTAATTACTATTTTGATAGTAATTGATAATCAAATCAGACCGAATCAAATCAAAATAAATAATACTAATAATAGATTGTATGATAACTTGCTTTTTTTGCGAGCGAATCTCAATCGCCAAAAATCACAGACAAGCCTTTATCTGCTTTTTAGTGGCATAGCGTTGCGCGTACGCATTGCAACGCGTGTCATGCAACTTTCTATTTTGACGGGCCCCGCGACCTGCGCGCAAGGCGTTTTTGCGCCGGAAAAACGTTGCATTAGAAAGTTTTTTTGTTTGCAATGCAAATATGTGTGTTGACTACATTACTAATCGTGTCCGTTATTTGCGTATTTTTTTGTATTTGCAAGTGTTTAGGAGTGCGTAGATAACTGCAGAGTTATTGTCGATATAATAGTACCTACGAGAGAGGAGAGTGCATCTATTTTGCTCCTGTAATATTGAGGCAAAAATGTACTAGTAATTGGTAATCGCAAGTAGCCAAAAAGTATGGTATGATATAGAACTATCTTACTATGGTTACGTTGTCAAAACTTAAACCTCTTAATAGTTAAAAACCCCTCAAGTCACAGTACAGTTATTAATTGCCAATAACATTTAATAACCAACAAGCTGTATCTACCACCTGTTCAATTCAAATAAAAACTAATTCGATACACACACAAAGAAACTGCCATGCACTTCATCATTGCATCGAGTTGTTGTGTGGGAATTTAGAAAACCCGTTCTGTCGTGCGTCCGATTTCGACACCGACTTGCGTAATACAACGTACGTTAGGAATCTGAGGGCCTGGTACACACGCGCGAAAGTCCCGCACCTACTTTTGGTGCAAGTTGTGGAAGACAAAAGACGACGCGCCCATGAAACACGGTTCAAAGCTTACATTTTTATGCCGAAAAATGCCGTATTTTATGACGAAAAATCTACCAAGTCTAAGTGCGGTCGAACAGGCAGTCGCAAAACATTGATTACCATTGTAAATCTAAACGAATAGACATGAATAGAAAATATTAGAATTTTTGTATGTTTGTTTGTTACGCTATCATGCTAAAACGGCTGAACGGATTTTAATGAAATTTGGCACATGGGTAGACCATGATCTGGATTACAACATAAATACTTTTTGTCTCGATATACCCACGGGATCGAAACGCATGCGGGTGAAACCGCGGGACGCAGGTAGTTGATAATATAGGCAGAAAACTGTCACGATGATGAATTACGCTATCATTACATCCGCAGAATCGAACCTTACATATTATCACAATAGTATTATAAAATACATTACTGTGTGAAGGCGCCGCCTCCGTCTTGTAATGCAGGCACGTGTATAGTATAATTTTATTTAAATGGTGTTTTGGATATCCGGGCACCCGTTTTGGGGAGCTATTACTCATTATTTATGCATTAGTCATGGATCGATTTATGTCGGAAGAAACTCATTGTTTTGACTTTTGATTTGTAGCTTATTGATCTTCTGATTTGTTTTGCGCTGTCAGTTTTGTAAGGTGGATAGAATTACCTATGGACACATGTAGGAAAAAGATATCAATTTACGTCATACGATATTTTCCCCAATTAAAACTCCAAAATTGCTGAGGATTTTAAAATAAAATGGACACCAAGTAACAATAACCGAACTCCAGGAATAAAACATACAAATTGGACACTGACCGCAGCGGCAAAACGGTTTCTACGCGGTGCTACGAAATTCGTAACCGCAAAACCAAGTCCCGTTTTGGACGTACAAACTGCATACAGATGCGGTTACGTTGCGCCCCGCGAGTGTGCTACCAGCTTTACAACTAAATGCATTTTCTACTGTCGTCCAACTCAGTTGACCTAGAAAGCTGGGCGTTGTAAGAGGAAGTTTTAAGTGCCGTAATTGTGTATCTGCCTTGATTCATGTGACCGTAGACAGTAGGGGTTTGATCGTGTGATATGGTTTTGTTTGTAACAATATGGGTGATACGTGATACATAGGTAGGTTTACTGTACGTAGTTTCATAGTAAATATTTTTTATAAGTCATACATAGATAATAACTACAGGTTCAAAGTGTTAAAAAATATTTCCTAATAAAAACATTCAATTCGTTAGATCTGAACCAAAATTCAACTATACAAAAGCAAACAATTTACTACGCCAACACATTAGAAGCACCCGTTTCAAAGGTCTATAATCATTTCAAACATTTTCCTTACACGAGTTTTCAATAAATTCAGTTCGTAGCGTGGCGTAGCAATTTTCAGCACATTCTATGTTATACAATATATAGTTATAAGTGAGGGGGGGAAAGGGCAGAGAGGTGAAGGGCGGTGGGAACTCAGTGCAATAGTTACGAGCCGTTCGATGCAGGCCTTTGTTTAAAAGCACCGTTAGGGGGCCCGGGCATTGCACAGAGTAGGTAATAAGTTATTATAATACAGTACCAATTTTGAAATTGTCAGTGATAACACGAAGAAACATAAAACAGCCAGCGGAAGGTGTGAAAAGCTTTGCTACAACAATGTTCATCTTTTATGACTTAGAACCTAATAAAAACAAAAAGCTTCGACGGTTTAATATTATAGTTTAAGTATGTATATTAAAAGGTCGTGTTATAATTTAACTTGTGATCTCGATCATAAATCGTATCTAATTGAGGCGTATAAACAAACAATATAAAAATAGGTCGAGTAATAGAGCTATAAATTAATGTAGATCAATCGACTTTTTAAATAAGCTCTTGTAAAGTTGTCAATACCTTTCCTTTGAAAACGCGATGTTTCACTAGTTGCACAACTTGTAACGAGATACTCGTTGTATTGTTTACAATGAATGCTTTAAGCATTTTTGGGGTTAAGAAACCTTTCATTTCATTTATTATAAACGTCGTGGTATTTGTAACTCATTGTAAACCAAAACAAGCACACCGATCAGCCTAAACTTCAAAATCGCTGTAACTAACAATTATTTATATATTCAAATAAAGCATTGACACATTTTATTGTCATCAAGATACATTAAAAGAGCTATTATCATACTGGTGTCCCTCGATTTCAATTACTCTGTGGCGCGGCTGCAGAGTGACCGCTGCGTCATCAGTTTGCGCAACTCGATGCAGCCGCCCCCCGCGCGCCTCTCTCGCAGCGCGGCTAGTACGCTTGCGCGTGTGCTGCATGCCGGAACCGGGTCGCAACCGAAATT
The DNA here is from genome assembly GCA_937001585.2 of Brachylomia viminalis. Lineage (NCBI taxonomy): Eukaryota > Metazoa > Arthropoda > Insecta > Lepidoptera > Noctuidae > Brachylomia > Brachylomia viminalis. Next base: position 4,904,470 of record OW443301.2, read on the forward strand.
CGACTTTGGCCAGCCTATCTAGGCCTACCCCACGCCTCGCGTTAAGTTCCAATCGCCCCAAAAAGGGGACACTAATAAAGCCATCATGGTTCAAAGTTAACTGGCTCAGTGTACTGCACGCATGCAAATATACAGTTAGGCTGTAACGGAGCTGATGGAAATCGAATCGATAACGTATTGACGGTCGGTGCAGTGTGCGTACCTTTGTTAGACGGTAGTTATAACCTGCCCCGGACTCTCCAGTAAAGCTAAAGAGTGCGGTAGTGTGCAGTTATCCGCGCAGGTGACGACTGGATCGTACTTTGTTTAGTAAACGTATCACGGTTCGGTGACTACCTAATTATGCAAATGTAAAACATGGTATTGTTCATTCTGCTGAAGTAGGAAACGAAACTTTTGAAGTCTTTCAACGACTATTTTGTGTGACTTTAATATCAAACCAAAGGCACTTTGGAAACTAGGAAATTGAATTACTTCAAATTGAAATATTCACTTTGTGATCTCAAAAAATCCACGAAGCCGTTGAAGAAAGAGAAGATGAATAGAAAACACAAGAAATCAAGGTACCTTAACTGAATGACAAATTCGTGTCAAATAGATTTGACGTAACCTGTCGTGTAGCTTTTTGTCAAAAGGTTAAGTAATAAAAACTTTGGCACAGAATTTGTAGATTCACTTTGAAACATTAGTTGTTTTTCGTACTTCTGAAATGTGGGTAGTTTCTTTTTTAGTTCCGTTTCTTTGACTGCTTCACCTAACGCGTAGACGTGCGTTTGAGCTTTTCCGAGATAGTATTTTTTTTCGTACATTCTGTTTCCCTATCTCGTGATTATTCTTCCTGTTTTTATAAATTGATTTAAAACTATCGCTAATTTCATGGTTCTTGGTATAGTGTCATTTTTGTTATACGCGGAACACATGTTATTTCTTCTACTAGCACATTATGCGCAACAAGCGGAAGACGTCTTCTTTCATAATAAAATTATCTTCATTCTATATTTACCTTGCATACGCCTTCTACTTTATATATGCAGTTTCCTTCATCACTAACATTATCGTCCAACAATTAACTAATACCTATTATAAATTGAACGAAATCATTATAGTCTAAAAAAGTAGTTTTGCCACGTTTTGAATCCATTTGATTATTAAATTTTACACCTCCTGCGCTCGTATTAATAACAGTTTGTTGGAATAACCCTTTAGAATGTAGGCCTCAGTACTTAACTTAGCCTCAATATGATTCGAATTCATATCCCCTAATAATAATTCCGAGCCAGCTTGCCCCTTGCTGTCCTCCCCCAGCGATGCCCTACGCCGAGGTCCGTACCCCACAGGGGGTGCCCTCAGCGTGTAGTCGCCTAGTTTATAACTTATTAAAGCCTAGCTGAAGGCTTAATTTTTAAGGTAACTACAGGAAAGCCCGGTTAAGCAGCCGACAACATCCTAGGTTGATGCCATACATAGAAAAAAAAGGTTCGAATTCTTAGTCGGCAGTAGGATTTCATCTTTTTAATTTGAAATTTAGTATTTACATGATGCTGCATTGAATTATATGATAATGAGGATTTATATTGTGGTGGAATTGCTAATTATTGTTTTATTTTTGGCCTCACTACCATTGTCTATGTCCAATGAATAAATCATGTATATTTTAGAAATACGAATCTGTAGAACGTTCTTGCAAATAATGCAATACAACGTACTTATTCCTAAACTAAAATATAACGATTGACACTATTCCAAATTCTAGCAAGGTATCTTCATACATAAAAATATACATAATACAAAAACCTAAACGTGAAACTGAAAGCCGGAAAACACAGTAATCACAGACACGTGACAAGGAAACAAAAGTCTTAAATTATGCAGCGCCATTATTAATTAATAGTAAGCTTCGAAGTACAGTGCCAGCAGAAGCAGGTTAATGGGTCGATCAATAGTTGAACACTTACGTAGCTACACCTGTTACTATACTTGCATATGGACGTATAGCTCTTACTACTGTAGATATAGGATTGGTTTCGGGAGCTTTGTATCCTACAAAGGATGGAGGTCTAGATACTACTATAGCGCAAATGAAATAAGTGTTTTAGGATTTAAAGTTCATGGAGTGTCTTCCAACTATCGTTGGTTCCAAAATAAGATTGAGTTAAAATATGAAAACAGAATAACATAGTGATTTTAAACATGACAAGTTGCAGATAGTCTAAATATTGAGCTTGGTCCGAAGAAATTAGCTAACGTGAACTTCCCAAACGAAGGGTACTAGCTGGTAGTAGCAGTGTGTTAAATTGATATACATTTAATAACAAATATTTTCCAACAAAGACCAAACAAACGAAAATGAAGGGCCAGATAAAGGCAAAAACGTTATGGGGTATCTAGGTACACTCGCGCCCACAATAGCCCTCAATAAATTCCCTCCTTTAACATTATCCGGGGCCCAGTCGTGGGAATCCAGGGTATTACGTATTCAGCGGGCGGGTGGCATCGATCATGCATCGGTTGTTCACCCCGCGACCTTCGACCAGCCCAACCGAGCCTCGAACGAAATTATACAAATAAACCTTTATTTTATTAGACTAGGTACTTTAACGTTAAGTTTTGCTCGCACCGCTCCGATACTGTTGTTTGTGAAAATACGTTGTGTTTCCACAAAAATATCTCCGTTATCGAGTTTTTTTCATTTTTGCTTTGCGAGGATTCCGGATCAGGAGATGGATAAAATGTATATGTGCTAGGGGTTTTATCATTTACTTACCCTTACTTTTACAGAATATACACGTTGAAATCAGCTTTTGATTTAGCTGTTGGTTTTGTACAAAAAAACAGGGTCAGGTTTGTATTGGGTAGAAATGAAAATGAAATAGATTATGTGAAAATATTCGGGCTGAAAAATGTTTCTCTATGATATTCCCGTTTCCTTTTGGTAGCTCAAAATCAAGTAGTGACGTAAGCTTTCTATTACAGGGCAGGTATACGAGGCGGCCCGGGCATGGACTCCCAGCAGCAACAGTATTGCCTAAAATGGAACAGCTTCGGTTCAAACCTGGCCACATCGTTTGCGAACCTGTGGAATTCGGAGAGTCTCGCCGACGTCACTCTGTACTGCGAAGGTAAGTCGAAATTGTAGAAACTCTTCTTTAACTTTCAGAAAAAAGCTTCATGAAGAACAACGATAGTTGTTAGAAATCTATTTATGAGTTTAAAATCGATAGTAGGTAAATCTAATAGTTACATGAGCACAAAAGACATAGTAAGATTTGTCAATAAACACAACATTGCAAAACTAATAAAGAAGCTAATAACAGAGATACACTAAACAGCATCTAACAAAAAGTTGGAAAGTTGGTTATTATTATAAATAAATAAATAAATAAATAAAAACAAATGGCTAAACGAATTTGCAGTTTTAACCCGTGAATTGAAAAGTCGAGGCCAATGGCACATAGATAACATTAGGTGATGCTAATACGAAAATGTCAGTAGTTTGCTAATTGCCTCAACATGACAACAAATCGAGGCCTCTACTTTAATGTCCTAAATTTGAATACCTTTGTAAGAAAGAAAACGCGACTGTGTAGGCATTTTGCACCAAACAGTTTGAGTGAATGCAGTTTTTTTTCGAGAAGGTATTAATAGGTAAGGTCGTTTTGACGGGGCCGTGTACTGCAATGAGTACAGAATATTGGGCGGAAGGTATTAATTCAAATTTGAATAAATATGTCAAATATATTTATGGTGTATAGTATGTATATTTCCCTGAATATGTGTGATCTATGATCCTTTTCTTTCGAAGTAAAACCACAAGATCAAAAAAATACAGCTAGAATTTTCTCGACACATGAGTCAATTTAGACAATATTTGGTGTTCCAAAAAAAGTCATCCATATTTTTTCTCTATTCAATTTGTCGCTAAGCTAGCAACTTCATAATTTATGAAGAGAAGATTGTAAATTTTCCGACCGTAGCCTGCCGGATGTCAAACGATCAAATTATAACGAATTCACGTTTAAAATGAACTCTGCTTGATTATTCAATTGGGCTTTCGAACGATGATTTTTGTAATTAAGTAGCCATTGATCACGAACAGTTGTTAACAGTTGAAAATTGTTTTGGCCTTGACATTTGGAGTTATTTTTGGACCCAAATTATACAGGGTGGCAGGGACATGAACGCCTAACCTGTCACCATGAATTATTCAGACCATGATTCTGAACACTGCGTTGAAATTTTTCATCGATTATTAAAAAAAAATACATTTTGTACGCGTAAGCGCTGTTTTATGAAACAGAAGAACCATGTGCTGATTTCATGGTTTCATTTTGCGCGTCGATGTCCCTCTCTCCCCGTATATTCATATATAATTTCGTGGAATTTTTATGATATATGACATCACGAATGGCTAACAGTAACAGCGGTGCATTAATGTCTAATATGGGTTCATTTTTGTATCTCTTCAAATGAGACAATCTCTTTATTTACACACCTTTTACTTTATTATTTTACTGTACCTGTTGAAATACCATAATATTCTATGTGAAACCGAACGCTTTTTTACACTCAAAGTAATTTTCACCAAGAACCTTAGTTTTTGTAACTAATTTCATTGTAACTATCATCTGATAGAAGCCAAACATCCAGATCAAGGTCTTTTGATTCACCGTGCATGGCTGAGTAACTTTTTGCATAGTAGTTTTAATCAGTGTCTTATCTTCTGTTTATCTTCTATTTATCTAGTTAGTCAACTGAGGAAAATGGGTTAATTAATACGCACGTAAGTTAACAAGTACCGTGCTACTTGATCAATCAATGCGCCGCGTCTTTCTATAAGTTCCAGTTTTTCTTCCCTCTTCATGATCTTTTCGCTCTGCAGTATTAATGGCCTGCAATACATCATTACGTTATTCGCCATCACTTAAAATACTGATAACGCTTTCATGAAATTGCTGTAGAATTACTGTATAGAACAGCACAACTACGTACAACATACGTAATGCCATCTGATAAGATTGCACGATTCGCACGACAGTCACCAGCTGAGTTTTGTGAGACAGTTATTACTGAAAGTATAGTATTTTAGCCTGTTTCAAGTTCAACATGGATATTTGTACTAAAACTCTGAAGAATTCGGCATATAGACTAAATTATTCACATCCCTGAACACTTTAATGTACATAATATATTTCATAATAGCAAATTTTAGTATCCCTATTTATCACTTAGTGCCTACCTACATAATGTCTTACAGGCATGCATGTCCGCGAAATCTTGCTAAAGCGATAAACAGGTCGTTGACACCGTCGTGCGATAAATTGCCTCTATATTTCTTTTTTTTGGCAATGTTTGCGATATTCATTATCAATTTTGTCGCCAGTCTGATGAATATTGGCATTTTTCGCGGGTTTGGCCATGAATTATTATTTTGAGGGTTGTGGGTCTAAGGAATACTGTCACTTTATTATCTGCAAATAGATCTTTGATAAGTAGAATGCAAATATTTAATAGAATTTCATAAAATCGAATCGATTTTCATCAACATTGGTTCGAATTTGTGGATGTTACAAATGTTAAAATTTCGATTTTTGTAACGTTACTCAAAGAAAAAGCAGGATCTAGGTGCTATTTTATATGGTTGCAACTGCGCGCAGTCATAGTGAGCTAGCAAAAACTGGTTTTGTGACGATAATCAAAGACAAGTGCAACTGAAAAAAAATATCGTAGAATATTCACTATTTTTATTTCACTTGTAATTCGGAGAAATATTATCTGACATACGGTTTCTAGTGAAAATAGCACAATCAAGGATTGAATGTTCTGAACTTTCTAAGCTGTCTGAATGTCCCACCTCGACATTCTCGTTTGAGAAATCTTCTCCATGCTCCGTACGCTCGCACCATTTATCGTAGTAATTCTTATATGATTCGCTCAGTCAAAGCATTTTACAAAATTATGCAGAACGAACACCTCTCAATCTATTTGTTTGTAAGCTGCTTGGCGTCCATCAGTACTATTTTATCTAAAAACTGTATTGTTTCTGATGCATCCTAAATAGCGGTTGTGCTTGCATTTCTGCGTATCCATGTACTTAATGTAATAGTTTAATACTATACTTAGTTTTATGCTTAATTGATAGATAATCACTTACAAAAACTTGTACAGCAATACTCTATTGCTATCGGTGGAGGCTTGTAAATGGCTTGTCGTGAATTGCCTCACTATTACTTTTGTATTGTTAGCTGTAAGCCACCCAAACACAATAAAACAAAATAATATGTTACACAACAAGTGCATTTTATTTCAGTGTATAAAAATGTTGGCCTTCAAACTTACACGTGTCGGCTCTTGATAATGAACCAGAGTTATCCAAATGTAGCCGGAATTAAATAAAAAAAATGACGAATGCATTTCGCTTTTTATCTACGCAGATTCTAAAAGCATGTTCGCACTACGATTAAATTGATTATTTCTGTTTTCATGTAATGCATTTGCGAGTCAGATAAGATATGTACGTTACGTTTCTCGTTTAGGCGTCAGTCTGAAAATGCGACGCACTTTTGCACTACCTAATAGAATATTTTTCATTCAATTTCCGCGTGTAACAATGACTTACTAAGTTATCTTTTGAATCAAAATTGACGTTTTTGTGGCACGAGTGTGTGTTGATAACCGTTTTAGTTATAGGATTAGGCAGTTCATATTTCTTGAGAGAGAATTTATAATTTGATCATCATATTAAATCATAAATGGTTGAAAATATTAATGACAACACAAGGCAAAATTAAAAAAAAAATGTTTAAAACTCACCCTCGTATCAACTAACGCAATGGTTAGAAAAATCGAATTTAATTTCAGGATCTCACCGAAACCGTTACTAACTGCGACAAAAAAATGTTTTTGTAAATAATTTGATCACATAAAGTTCTGCGCATGACGCCAAAGGCTAGACCATAATAAATCGCTTACACAAGAGGCCTTAGGCTCGAGAGGGTTAAGGTCAAAGAACTGGCTGATGTCAACAGATGTCGCATAAAAAAAGTATCAGGAGAAAGTTGATTTGATTAAAAATTGTAGGTAACATTTTTATCGTGTTCCGTATCAATATTGAAAAACTGCTCCCTTGTAACGAAGTCACGCAAATATCTGTTCGTAATATTTTTATATTTTTGAACTCAGGACATTGACATCACTACCCTTGCAGTATCAAACCCAATACGTCATTATTTTGCGAAAGTGAGTATAACCCGCTCTTTCCCCTAATTACAATCCTGCAGCCCCTCAGTGGGGTAGAGATGGGGTGACGTATCCTAATTAGAGGCCACCAGGCTACATCCCCTTCACAATATACCTTCGTAGTTACACCTTAACTATCGACAGTTCAAACAAAATCTTAATATTGTATACGTAATCTAATCAAATCTTTTACATCGCTGCATCGCTTTAATAGTTTCGAAGCTCACAGCTTCAGTTTCAAACCCAATAATTCCAGGCAATGTTAGTCCTGCGTGCATGTAGTAGTACATGTAAGTACCTATATTTATTCAAATTTGACTGTTAATATAACGCAACACGTCTTTCGTGTGTCCCCGCTGAAACTGCGAAGTTGTTTAAATTAGAGTATTATCTTGGTATAGAATTGCTTTGTAGATACGTCGATAGCAGGAAATGTATTATATATTATTCATCTATTGAAAAGTAATTTTGTAGTCAGCTAATACGTAGTAAAGGGCCGAAGATAGTACCTCGAAGACACCATTAGAAAAAGAAGACTTATCTACTTATTAACTTTGAAAACGAATTATTTGAAATTATATTGATAGTATCGAACAAAAACTGTCAGGTGTAGTGTGCCAGTAGTTTAATAGTTAAATAATTTCATTCGGTCTTTTCAGTATTTTTCCCCTTTTAAGATCAGCTAAAATGCAACAATGGTGTGACCAAGATATAAATTACTCTTGCATGCAATGACAGTGATGAAACCATTTCATATTATGAAAACTGTTGTCTGTCTTCAAATCTATACGAAGTAATGTAAGCACAATAGATCATAACGTTCTCATAGATTTTTGGGTCCATAATAACCCATTAAAGCACCAGAAAATCTCAAAAAACATAAGTACATTGCATTTAAAAAAACTTAAAGTTAAAAACAATACGAATGTTAATAACTCAGCATGTATTTACCTTAAAGAAATCAAATGATAACACGGCAGAAATTCTCGAGCATGATAACGAACCATTGTTGGATGAAGTAAAAAAGTTCAACCAACTGGACTGAAAACATCGAATGAAAATTCATCAAGTTTGAACAAAGACTGCTGGCCTTAAACTTAACAATGATGTTGTAATTGCAACACTTTTTTTGTGGAAAAACTCGCTTCACCTTCCACGGGCTAATACTTTGTGGGGCTTCCTCGGTAATTCCTATGAAGAAAAAAGGTTTGTAAAAGAATTTCAAGTTCGCACTCAGTTTTGTAGTTATGTAATGTTAGAGCAAAATATTATGATATTGTGAAATTTCAAGGTAGCTGTTTTGTATCGAATTATTGTTCGAATTGATATCATCGAATCTTGGATTACTGATTCAATTGTATTTGATGAAGTCCTTGCCTCTATTAATCTTATGGAAATTGAAACTGGATAGAAACGACTTATCCTATTTGAAGTTATCGATCCAAAACTTTATAATAAAACGCTATGATCTTAACTTCATAATTGCAATCTTAGCCTATCTCGGCTATAGTTTTAAAGGCTACAAAACCTTTATCAGTACTCTTTGAAATTCCTTATACCCTAAGGGATACAGCTCCCCCCACACATGAAAAATATAGGCGTCTATTCCTTCGTCACTAATATTACATACGCCAACTTTAGGCTTAAGTTTTCGAGGTCGTACCGAACAAGTGCTAGACGTAAGAGCGGGTGAGGGAAGGGAGGGGCTGAGTCCCCCCCCAGTGCGTGAGAGCTGGGAGGGGGTAGGAAGTTTGCACTCACAGCCCTGCCAAAATGGAAGGCTTATAGTTTAAGCGACTCTTCTTGAAGACATTTTAGTATTAACGTGGCAATTTGCAATAATTATGAAGAGCTCGTTGGATTTCACTGGGAATGAATTTAGATAATGATTCTGTCGTTTAATGGTAATTTTTTCCGTAAATCCATCATGGTGTAATTCTTCCTAAAACCTGAATGAACCACAATATAATTTCACAAATATAAATAAAAGACGATCCGCAAAGAATATCAGCTGATTACCACCCCTACAACTAGTGAGAGTAAACTTAAGGACAAGACTGCACGAGTTATTACAGAGCGTCGCAATTTGTCACTGAACAAGCAATTTAGGGGCCCTTAACCCTGACAAATTACTGTACATACTCGCAGTTAGAACAAAGTTTAGCATACAGCCCGTAAGCTTTGAAGGCTAAGTTTCAATTCAATGAAAATTACCTACTATACACAGATGCGCGAAAGTCTGCCTACAATATTTTTATGTCATATAGAAAAAACTCGATGCGAACTTGTTTTCAAAACAGGTTTTGTAATTCCGCACGTGTATGCTGATCCTTGTTATAGAAACTCGTCAAGTGTAAAATGTACTTGCGTCTTATATTCTGTGCGCATTGCTCGTATGTTTGATAATAAGACTAAAAGAAAAAAAGTGACTAGGTATATTATAAGGGAAATTGTTAGAATTAATGTTAAAAATAATACCTTATTCGTTTTTTAGTGTTTCTTTAAGTCTTAATAATCAATCGAAATACAGTCGTTATATTGTCGCAATTCCTGAAAACGTGAAGATATAAGAAAATCTCTGAAGACACGGATAAAGCCTGGATTTCTTCTGCCACTTACCTTTTGAGTTAAGGGGGATGATTCTTGTTTTCTACTTCGCTGATTCCTGTCCTCGTTATTTTCGAGATACTTCCTAGTTCCCGAAAATTGATAAAACACTGAATTTTGTTCCATTCTGTAAGGATTCAAAATTTTGGTAGCTTAATACAATTTTAATAAATAACAAATAAATATGAGTCCTTTTTTTGAAAAGTCGCTTGTAAGAATAACTAGTTCTAGTTCAGCTAAGCGGAGAATTGTTTGGTAATAAATTAAAATAACCGTGCTTTGTGCTTTGTAACTTTGCAAAAGTAAAAAGAGCACGCAAATGCTTTGTATTTTCCCCGGCTTCTTTAACAAGCTTGGAGGTTAAGTTCATGGCAGCTATATTGTTTATACTAAAATTTATTAAAAAAAAAACATTCCAATTTCGTTCAAATAAACCAGTATGTACCAAAACATGCTTAAAACAAAGGATTTTTATAAAGCACACAATGTATGATGAATGTATGTTTCACGAGTAATTGCGAGAACATAAGCTCGTACAATATTGAATACAGCATAATTTACGATCTCTTTATTCTCTAATCACCTATTAACTGTAATAAAGGCAGCTGACAAATCCTATTTACTTGCAATGTTTTCCTTTCAACAGAAATTGAGAGTATATTCCCAGAAGCTTTCACTTTCGAGTAAAATCCCATTCAATTTTAACAGTCGAATTCACTGCGTTTTCGAAGTCTATGCGGAACGCATCGACTCGGCCCGCTTTCCTTATCGACCGGGCCGGTATATGTGTCGCGGGGCAACCAACCCCCTCCCCCCTCCCAGACAACCCCCGGAACACCCACCCTCCCACTGTCTCTGTTTTCCAGCTGCGAACACAGAAACTACTGTGCTCAGTGTTCCAACTGGACAAGTTTCCAATACTTGGTAATTTAGATGTTTAAACTTCAATTTCTAGTTGGATGTCGAGTTGTGTTAAAATCGATTTTAGGGTTTAGGTTACTCGGTTAGCTTAGTTCTTTCGGTCACTTTCAGTGCAGACGTACCTACTGCGTGGGTGCTATATTGTTAACAATTATTGATTTCAAGCTCTCCTTCATAAGTAGGTACTCTTATGAAGGAGAGTAGTACTCCAACAAATGTTTGCTCATTTTCAAAGGAATTATAGCCTCCAAGATACACAGTATGTCACCACGAGGGTGGGTGGAGGGTTCTCCGATTCTTTTTGCATCATTTTTATGGTTTCACCCTCTGGTGTGAATTGGGCTTGCATTTATTCAAATTTACGCTCGAACTGTTTTATGTTGACTGTTGGCGGCAAATACCTTCGGTTTACGAGCCTACCATCTGGTAGGTTCGTTTGTGAGGAAAACGTATCTACGAGTACATTACCAAAACGAATATTTCTGGCTCCATTGTTTTGTTTGAGCTAGGTATAATAATAATAGGTAATATTATATAATAGGTATATAATTGTAAATACACCTTATAATGACTGAAATGCATAAGTGGATATACAGTTTAGTGATTTTGAAGTACAACATAGGCAATATCGAAATAATATATATCGTAGATAGGAATGTCTAGTTACTACTTTTTATCATAGAAACGCGATAAAACTGCGATAAAGGTTTTCGACAACAGCTGAACAAAAATAATCAAATGCAAGATATGAAAAATGATAACGTAACGTTGTTCTTGACGACGATACTGTGTTAGAATTTTTTATTGAAGATTTCTATTACGTGAGTAAAAGACACCAGTGAAGAATAAAAAAGCCACTTTTATTTGACTCTAACCGCCATGACTATACTATGAATGAAGATAACATCTATTTATTACCTAGATTAAAATAGTTTTTCTCCATTTCAAATACGAAAAACAGTCCCATTCATGTTTTATCTCGAAACCAAGGCAGCAAGGCCATTACTTAGTGATTTTATTGACATCCCTATATCACTGACAACAGTTACAGTTTCGGTTCTTGAATACTTGATAAGATCCGCCACTGTTCAGTTTTACGTGTTGTTCGAACCTTTTATGTGATATTTATAGCTTTATTCCAATGGTACTATCGATTTTGTGCCCTCACATGGATTTTGTAATGAAATTGTATTAAAAGTCGCTATAAAGAAAATGTTTTGTTTAATATATTAATGAAATTTGTCTGTAAAGGGTTATGTATGCTCCAAATGGTAATAAAGATTGAATTACTCGTTAACGTCAAACAGTAAACGTGGGTTTGCATAGAATATAATGGTTTTTAAAATTCTACACGAATTGCTTCTTTTCGTAGAGGGCTTCCAGCTGTGGCAATAAATCTATCACTAAGACAACTTTTGGTTGTCACTACATTGAGCCCTCTATACACATTCCAATTTATTGTTGCGATATCGAAATCTACGCACACGTCGACATTAAGGTCATTTCAATGTAATCGGTATCGTCAGTTTTTTTCACTACGATTTCATCGATTGGAAGTTAAATAGGGGGCTTAAGGGAAAAGCCTCAGTGGCAACAGCTGTGCATTCGAAATGATATGGTTAGCCACAGATTTTTGGTACCTTAATAACCCATTTCCTCTATTAGTCACTTCAACAACCGTGAGATAGTAACAGCTGAAGGATTTCGTGAGTTTTACAATGCTAACTCTGCCTGTGGCTTTCTTTTTTTTCATAGAATTTGGTGTAAATTTAGGCTCGGCTAAGGATACTTAATCTATTTGCATTTTATTTAGAGAATTTCATACTTCATACTTTTATTGAAAATTTAACTTGTAACCAACTTGTAATTAAATGTTTTTAATTTCCGCTTTTGTCGGATTGCCGAGTCTCAGTTGTTTAAATTTGTAGAACCAGTTTGTTCATTAGATTTGTTTGACTATAATGAATAGTATCGTGAATATTAATGAAATATTTATTTCTACTTAATCATTTAATAATATCTTATATTTTCGTACCTAACGAAAATAAACGAGATTACCGTTTATTTGCGTTAGTACAAATGCCACAAACGTAAATTTAAAATTTTACTGTACAAATTAGAGATTTTTACTTTCTTAGGTGCTTTTAATTAGACACGAAATATAATTTTAATGAAATGGTGTTAAAAAAATTGTTTAGTTTAGTATCATATTATTTGAACGCAGGAGTTTCTAATGAGAATGAGAAGAAAACATAACAAAGTTGTGTAGTGGGGTCCAAAGAAGCAAGATTTTTTACTTGTCGTACACGAATAACAAAAGTACACGCTAGTAGTAAACGCTGTCTTCATCTCTAAATCTACTATCCTATCGCAGGTATGCTGGAAGAGATTTCATTAGAAATAAGCATCACCTTTGTACCTATTTTTCTGTTTTTTTCTTCTTGTCTGTTTATATAAGTGTGTACATAAATGGTTAAATAAATAAATAAGTATAAAAATAAAAGATTTTTTTTTTATTGATATTCTAAAGAGCTATTTTAGTTTCCAATCTGTAGCAACGAACATTACCGATGCTCCATTTAGATAAGTTACGATCGACGTACACGCCCACAGCTTTATATTTTACGCACAAAAACCTCATAGATACGTAAACTCACTCGTGCCAATACGATATCTTTGTTACAGACATAAATTAAAATATGCTACAGTGTACGTAATACAAAATCCTATAAAACTAACAAGGCATAACTCGCACACTGGTGAAAAAATATCGAAAATAAAAGTTTTCATCACGCAGGTTTGGCCGAAAAATCAAGGTGTTGCTGCGGTCGGCCAAACATCAGTACGGAGCAGTGGAGGGGCTACCCCCTCTAATACCGCAGCGGGGGGTCCCCTCCCCTCGCAGTCTATACTCGAGTGCATTATACACGTAACCCTCCCTAGCGGGCCCTGAAATCTCCTGTATAGTTGTGCATATTTAGTGTAGGCCTAATTTCTACCCCCGCCGTATGTACCCCTATTGATTTGCGAGGGATGCGGTGGAAGGGTTAAATTTACCTATGCCGAAATTGTTCAGTCACAATGATTGAGCGGTTTCGGTAATCAAAGAGATCGATCGTGTGCAGGGGCTGCTTTTTTGTTAATTTTCTGTTCGGCGACACATTTTCCATTGGTTTAGGTTTAGGCACAGTGCTTTTGAGTTAAATTTAGGCACTGAACACTTTAAGTGTTTATTTAATTTACTTTCATGAGGCAGACGTAACGTAACTAAGTATAGTTTTAATAACTCTTACATTTTAGGTAACTTTATTTAGGTGATATGAGTGACATATTTAGAATTTGAAATGGTTTTAAGGAAAATTATGTTATTCTATTTTCAACAATGTTCAAACGTGCACAGTTTACTAAGAAATGTCAAAGACAAAGCATCCCGCGTACCTGTTTCAAAGGCTGTCACATAACAGAATCAGATGTTTTTGTGACGTCTTTCTGAAACATTCTCCTTCATTTTCTTTTGTGAACTTCCGTTTTCACTATTGACTATCAAAATATGCCACAAGTGTATCGACCGAAGAATGTAGAAATAAAATGTCGGCCTTTGTGCCGCGTTGCTAGACCAAATCTAGGTCTCTAACCGTCACCTACTTTTGACCGCCTTCGAAATAACGGTCTAGTGTTCCACCAATGCCATTATCGATCCAAATACTAACAACAAGCACAAGCTAAGCCTAAAATGTATCCTTAAATTGTAACAATTAACTATTAACAATCACCTCACGTACAAAAACCGAACGTCCGAAACGGTTCACCTAGTTTTCCAGCCGCCCCACTCCGTGCAAGATTGATTTTCTCTCACGCATTTCGCTTGCACTTTCAGTGGGGGTGTGTGTTTCTGTCTCGTTCTCGCGAGCCTGCGTGCCTCCCGCACCGACCTTGAATTCGGGAGGCACACCCAGCGGGAGGGATGCGTTGTCATAAACAGTCTGTGTGTGTGTGCGTCGGGCCCGGGGAATGGGGTTAGTCGTACTCCCCCCGTGATGTCGTTTTCACTTGCATCCGGGCTTTGAAGCTTATATCTACGGGTGGGGAACTCAATTTTCAATTTGATTTCGCATTCGCTTCGAATTTTCGGCTTTCGCTCCCGGATGTTGGGGAAATCGCAGATGTTTGTGTTATTTTCGTGGTTTTTTTCATTCATCGTGATTTTTTTATATCGGCCCGTTTATTAATTTTATTGCGTTTTACTAAATTTTCATTGACTTTTAAATTTTGGGAGGAATTGGATTTTTTAAAGTCGTTATAAACTTTTCATGAATTTTGGCTTGTTCTTTTAATTATAGAAAAATAGCCAAGATTTTGTAAAAAAATAAAAATAAATAATATTTTACTGTCTAGCTAATACAGTAAGCATGTTTTAAGCTTAGCAGCAAGTTGACACGACATGAGTAGCTTAAAATATTATGTTTGCATTTGTTGAATTTATCATACAATTGAATTTATTCTTCACTAAATATTCGTAGGTAATTGCGTTAACCTTGCATTGTGAAACTATAAAACGTCAAATTGAAATACACACAAACCACATCTGTTTCTATTTGCTAAGGGCTGTGTCAATTAGAACGCACGACACTACATCATGACAACGTAAACCACGAATTCAACACCATTTATGAAAATGTTAAACACTGTCGTGCAAAATCACACTATATTCGATAAAACCTGAATTTTGTCTTGCAACACCATCAAGCTGACACCATTTGATTCACAATCAAAAATGACGTTTCTGACTATGAATAATATTTTTTTATGACTCAAGTAGGAATTTTGTTAATCTTCCTTGCTCATTGTTGTGCAAAAGTTATAAAAAAATCCATTTCCTTATCAAGTTGCAAATATCAATCTTCAAGAGAAGACAATAATAATGTCAATAATGGCATTAATTCTTTAACAACGTCCTCTACGGGAGACTCCCATGTTCAGCAGCGGACATTTACGGCCTATAAAAGGATAGAAGTTTATTGTTTAATAAACGTCCAATATTCTTGTTATTGGTTGAATAATGTCATTGTTAAAACTATAATCAATTGTAATCCCGTTTGACACTCAAAATCAAAGTAGATCCACAAAAAGGAAAACGTGTGAACCTCACAGTATTCATTCAAAACCACGACATACAACGAATAAACAAATATTATAACTAGCCTCATTGTGAATAAACGGTATATATACGTTACAATTCAATCAATAACGTTTTGTCATTGAAAACTGTATGATATCATTGAATTTTTAAAGGTGTTCTACATTCTACATAAAAGAGCGACTCGTAACCATCCTTATAATCTATTCAGTTGCTGCTGACCCATTTACGCGTCGCTCCGCGTTGCAATGTCGTATGGTCACAGGGGCCCTCAAATGATGAGAACAGCATGTTTGGGTTAACACTCGACGGAATTGGGACGCAACGTGTCACTAAATAAACTGGTGTGATAAAACTGAATTAGATATTATTATTAGTTATAACTTTATATGTGGCACAATTTTTTAGACCCACACTGTAAATTGTTGAGACGGAGAAAATGGCGTCTAAATAATTATATATTTTTTGAAAAATAAATCTTTATTTTTTATATCGTATTCGGTTTAGTCATTCGATAACGTGTAACCTAAGACAAATAAAAGGTTATTGCAAGTGTACGTTTTCGACCTAGAATTTGACGCAATGTGACCTTTCCCGGTCATTTTTTCAGCATTAATTTTGTTTCATTCATAAAAGCCTCGCTAATAATCTGAAACATTTTTTTTCAAAGAATATTTATTATGTTTTTCTTAAACACGGGCCTTTTTGACATAAAAATCTACATTACAATTATCATAACATAGAAATACAGCGTCTGTAGCCTGCACACATGCACGATAACGTTTGTAGGTCCCGGAATGGGGCCAATGTCAGTTGTGTTGCAAGCTGCGCGAGCGACCAATGTCGTTCGCTCATTTCCTCGTTAAACCGCGGTGGCGGCGGCGGCGCAGGCGCAGCCCGGTGGGCGCATGCGTTGTGTAACTGCAGTGATATATGCGACGATGGTTAAACTTTTGACGGAGCGTGAAATGAGATTATCGGAGAATTGTTTAGGGTTACCTAATATAAATAAACTTATGGAGTGTCCCATGAGGAAGGTAGAAACCACAGAGGCCACGTTTCTCACATACTATAAATCTGGCTTCAGGTTACATTGAATAGTTGGTGATACTTTATATACTTTAGAAGATGACTCGCTATCGTCAATGGGAAACAAAATAAGATGAATTCTCTGATTGAGGTTTTTGTACCACTAACCTACCTATAACATTTTCAAGTTTGTCAAATAAAAATTCTGTTTGTAGGAATGGAATACTCTAGTAATTCGATGAGATAATTGAATACATGCGTATTTTTTGTAAGCTTTATTTTCTAGTCTAGTTTTATATTTCCCACGAAAATTTTTATTTTTATGTAGTACTAGGTACTATATAAAAATAAAAATTATCGATAAAAAAAAATACTTTTTACTATTTTTAAAAACAACATTTTAAAATGACGACCATGTTTGATACACATGTATTAGGCGCAAACTTCTGAGGGGCAATTCCCGTATTTTTAAGACCGTTCGCATTCTAATCTCAGTCTCAATCTGTCAAAATTACTATCAATTTACATACATTTTTGACAGGTTTTTGACATTGATTGTCGCTGAGATGAGATTGCGACTTGAATTTGGACGTTTTTTAAGTACGAGAATTGGCCTACTGATCTTAGATACTTAATTTTTAGTAAAGTGAGTAGTTATATGGAAAAGATTCCTGCAAGTCTTGTGCGTCATTAATATCACTCACTACACATATTCATGACAACAAATTTAAAAAATAACCGCTGTAATTTTACAGATATTACTAACTAGACCCATACAAAATCTTTCAAGGTTGAGCCTGTTAGTTTGTTAACGACATGATCCGTCAATTTGCATATATTACACAGAGTATATAATGTATTATATGAAATGTACCTATAAACAGTATTTCCGTATCTTCTTTATAAAAATCAGTATCGTGACAGACATAAAAAGCAACGCCACTGAAACATAACTTGAAAGAAATTAAACACTTTTTATTCACCACAGATATACACAACATCACTCAACTTATTTTATTCACCACAGACACACACAGCATCACACAACTCATTTTATTCACCACAGACACATACAACATCACACAACTCATTTTATTCACCACAGACACACACAACATCACACAACTCATTTTATTCACCACAGACACACACAACATCACACAACTCATTTTATTCACCACAGACACACACAACATCACACAACTCATTTTATTCACCACAGACACACACAACATCACACAACTCATTTTATTCACCACAGACACACACAACATCACTCAACTCATTTTATTCACCACAGACACACACAACATCACACAACTCATTTTATTCACCACAGACACACACAACATCACTCAACTCATTTTATTCACCACATACACACACAACTCATTTTATGGCACACAATTTAAAAAAAAAATTATAAACACAAAAACAAATGTAATACTTACTTAAAACAAAAAAAAACAGCTTTGTGTGTTTGAAATATTATGGTCGGACTGTAACAGTTCTGATTATGTATTTTAAAGATTATATTCAGGAAAAAATAAAGAGAGGGATGCATCAGCATAGGATTTTTCCAAATTCAACCCTTTGAAACCGATCAATAGAGTTGAATTTTGTATGTGATCAAAGTCACGGGTTACAGCTAGTTCCATGAACGTATATATATTTCCGTATTCAATTATATAAAGTAATTTCGTATCGTGCAAAGGGCTTGAAGGCGCCTGTCTGATACTAGATTACAGTAGATAGATCGAATTAATAATTGAGTGGCGTATCTATTTTATTTTATAGAACTACTCACCAACGTAAGTACAGTGTAAACGTTATGTAGGTTATTTTAATATACCCTTCTGTTTTGGAACGAAAGAAGTTAAAGTACACACACAGCAGTAAATTAAGTTACGAACACATTTTGTTTTATTATGTTTGACAATAAATACACCCCGTTAACAATATATAACCACACTAAAAAGTCGAGTGTCATACGAGTACATAATATAATAATCAACAAGCTAAATTATTATTCCCTCCCAGTTACAATAACTTTAGTTGGTTTAAGCAATGAGTGGGAAAGAAACAAAACATTTTTTTTTATCAAACAGTTAGTAGCAACGTTAGCAGGTACATATACATCAACCAGTACCCCATAACCAAAGCTGTTACCTTTTAATATTCTACAACAGAGTGAGATAGAATATAAATAGACTACGTTCAAGAGTACCTACGTGTTCAGTCGCCGCCTGCTCACAAAACAATCAAGATAGGAAAAAAACTGATTAAAATACACGATTCTGCTAGAAAACGCGATGGAAAATGTTTTCCTTCATTCAACTTTAGTGTTCAAAAAGCGTAGCAAAGTGCTACGAGAATTCGTAGCGCTTACAAATCTCGTAGCATTCGTAGAACCTAGGTATTCTAGATTTCTTTGACTTCGTAAAATTACTTTTATAAACGTAAATATGGATATAATTTAGGATATAAATGTCTATTAGTACCGTCTTAAGCATTTTGTACTTTTAAAAATAACATATTTGGTTATTCTAGTAATGTTTTGTTAGTAAAACGAGTACTATAGCTATAAAACCTAACGAAATAGATCGAAGAACGAGGAAGTATTTGAAATAAATCCGTGGGCGGGGTTTGTAGAGGCGATACGGCCGTGCAACGCTGTGGCTCGACTATAGGCTGGTTGCATGCTTGCGATTGTATATGAAATGGTGTGGATAAAATAAATAAATAATTATACATTTTGTTATGTTTTGTTTGTATGTTTGTTGTAATTTTCTGTGACAGTAAAGTAACGTAATGCTATAATAATAGCAAAAAATAAAAACGAATTAAAAATATATTTAACAGAATTAATAAAAAATTGTATTGCAATTATAGTTGTAATTTTTTTTAAATAATTCTGTTAATTATATTTTTAATTACCTACTTTTTATTTTCGAACTAATTATTTGCATCATACAATAAGCTAACAGATTTAAAATAATAATTAAGTTAGATTTAGGTTAGAAATAGTAGGTAGGTAACAATGAGAGAGAACTGAAAAAAAGAAGGAAATTTTCTATTTTGAAAAAAAAAGACCTTGAAAATTATTTGTGTGCTTTGTATCAAAAATATTTTTATGATTATTTCCACGTAAATAGCATCTTCGCGGTAACCACATTCCATATAAGGCATAGGCTCTACACACAGGGACAAATGTACAAGTAGGTAGGTGCCTACTTTTAATTAAAACGCACATGCGTTAGTCATGTAATCAGAGAGTACCTATAAGGTAAATATTAGTTTAAATACCTAGTAAATTATTCCGCCTGTTACATTTTTAGAGGAAAATATATGACCAAAGCTGCGTGTTCTATGTATAATTTCCTGTTCCGGATAAGGCGGGTGGAAACGCCCGGGTGTCACCATTGTGTGAATCTCCCGGAGGACACGTTGGAGCATACGGTGGAGGTCTGACCGGCTTGGGCGGAGCACCGCCGTGTCCTCATGCAGGCGATTGGCGGTGGTGATCTCTCTCGTCCGGCCCTGGCCCAGGCCATGGTTCGGAGCGAGAGGTCTTGGGAAGCCGTCACCTCCTTCTGCGAAGCAGTAATGCTAGCGAAGGAGGAGGCGGAACGCGTGAGTCAAAATTCGCGCCCTCATGCCCCTAGCCGCCGCAGGAGACGCCCTGGGCGTCGGGAATCGCAAGCTGATTCCCGCCCACCACAGGGGCGGGCTGGCGAACGGCGAGCAATGGGCAGCTCGCCGTTCGAGAAGGACCAGGCCCGGGGGTTGGGCCGCAGGTTGTGTTCCTCGCGCGCCTCAAAGAGATGTCAGCATCAATGACGGGGGCGCGTTCACTGCGGCGGAGAGCCGCCCACTATCTGAACGCGCCCCAAAAGGTGGTAGCCGTAAGGCTGATCCGGGGCTACCGCACGATCTCGGGCGAGGCGGCAAGCCTCCTTGCCGGACTGCCGCCGTGGGATCTGGAGGCGATAGTCCTCGCGCGCCTGTATGAGTGGCGCGCGGAGGCACTACGCCGGGGGGAAACCCCGCTTCCGCGGCAAATCGCGGCGGAGCGGACGGACCTTCGGCGCGATCTCATGGCGGCATGGAAAGAGCGACTGTCGCAACCCAGCGCAGGGCACGCCACGATAGCGGCGGTAAGACCCCTCTTTGAGGAGTGGCTAGAGAGGCGTCACGGCGTCCTCACCTACCGCCTGACGCAGGTCCTCACCGGACACGGAAGTTTCGGGAGGTTCCTGCACATCATCAGGCGGGAGGAAACGCCCGGGTGTCACCACTGTGATGATCGCCCCGAGGACACGGTGGAGCATACGGTGGGGGCCTGCCCTGCATGGGCGGAGCACCGCCGTGTCCTCGTAGAGGCGATCGGCAGCGGCGGCGACCTCTCACGCCCGGCCTTGGTTCAAGCCATGGTCCGGGGCAAGGGGGAGTGGGAGGCAGTCGCCTCCTTCTGCGAAGCAGTCATGCTAGCGAAGGAGGTGGCGGGACGGGAGAGGGAGAGAGTCTCCCGTCCAAGCCGCCGCGGTGGACGCTCCGGGCGTCGGGAGCCGCGTGACCACTCCCGGCCACCGTAGTCGCGGGCCTGCGGGCGGTGAGTAATGGGTAGCTCACCGTCCGATCAGGATCAGGCCCGTGCCGGACGGCGCGTACGTGTTCCACGCGCGCCTCAAAGAGATGTCAGCGTCGAAGAGGAGGCCCACTAGGGCCCAAGCCTGCCGGGAAAGCGGGATCATCCAAAAGGGGTACCGCTGACCCGGAACATAAAGGGCCAAGGAAGGAACACGGGTGGGTTTTAGTCAGTAAGAGTCTGACACTCCCTTCCGCTCCACCCAGAGCGGGAGGGGTCATTTATTGATTTCGACGGGGTCCGCTAGGGCCGATGCCTGCCAGGGTTTCGGAAAAGTCCGAGAGAGTTACCGTGGCCCGTGGCACGGGCAACTGAAGGAACATAGGTGGGTTTTAGTCAGTAACAGTTCTGACACGCCCCGCTCTGTCCAGAGCGGGAAAAGTAATTTGTTGATAACCCAACCTAAAAAAATAAAAAGGTTCGTACATAATCTTAAATTTGAATTGATACGATATAAGAATATCGCTATTTAATTTCGCCAAGTGTGCTACTTTGTTCAATGATAATTTATCAATCTATTAAAGGTCTGCCGATGCAACAAAATAAAATTAAAATATTATTACATTTTCAATACGGAAATAGACAGTAATTAGCATAATGTCTATTACCTAATACATAATTATAACTACCATGAAAAACCAAAATATACATGCAAATAAGTGCTGACTTTATAAATTAAAAGAAATAAATGTTTGGTATTTATAACTTAAAAGAAAAAAACCTTTCAATTAAATAATAATAATTAGGATTACGTAATGTGTCTTCGAAGTTAAAACCTAGGTTTCAATATTTTTTCTAACAAGCTTCTAAAACACAAAAAATAGGAATAAAATAAACAAAGGCTCGTTTAAAAACGGCATTCAATGCAGTGATTGAAGGTCATTGTGTGCTTAAAAAAAGCTGCGGCGAATATCATTAAGCCTAGGTACATTTGTTTATGAATATGCAAGCATTCGTAATGTATTTACTTTTAAATGTATGAGAATTTCGTTAAGCGGTTTGTATTGTATTGGCAACTATTTAGATAGGTAATATTTGGTTTTATTTTTGATCATTATGTATACGGATATTAGCTGCAAAACGATTGAAAAAAAACAATCAATATCGTTGAACACGTGGTTTTTTTCTGATTATTTAACGTCCAAATATTCATCAGAATAAACAATTAGTCAGTCACACTGCTCCCAAAAAAAGGGAACAGCCGTAAACCAAATAATTCTCATAAAAAATGCAAACTTCTAACTACAATCGTTGGTTACTATCGATCGTCGTGTAATCGGAGTGCGTGCGGGCGGCCTTTCGTAGCGCATACGACCGCGGGTCCAAGGCTAACCGTATTTTGTTCCGCGCTCCGTGAGTAATGACGTAATAGTATAAGTACTCCCGCTATCTATAGTGCGACCGGCAGATACGCGTGGACTATATCGATACAATAGACCAAATTATTGATAAAAAAAATATGAGCTTGCAAGGCCCTAATATTCATTTAATTCATTCATTACTTACACTTGAATTAATAAAATACCTATCCTTCACTATAACCTTGAGCAGTAATTGTTGATCCAAAAATTCCTAACTAGACTTTCAACGAAATCGTAAACTGAAAAGAAACTAACGAGAAAAGTGAGGAAAGCAAACAACGAGCTCAGACTGAAGCTTAGTGAAATCTAGATTATAGTAACGCCATCTATGATTTTGAAAAGGTACTCGCTACGTACAAGGGCTACTACGAATGAAACGAACATAATTATGTGTTGTTCGAATGCTGCGTCTGCGTTTAACAATTTTTATCTTTTCTGTTCTATTAAAATAGTAAGTGATAAATAAATCACATTGACGCAAGATTATCACTGTTATATACATAACAATATATGTACATAAATGATGCTGCGATAGGGATTAATTAATGTCAGGTTAGAACGATGTAACTATCGGATTGACCTATTTTTACTTCAGTGGGCCAAGGTTAAACGTTACAAATACTTGAGAGAACTCTTTTCAAACAATTTACACTAAGTTTGTAACAGTAAAGTTTCGATCTGATAAAATTAATAAAGACAATCAAGTTTAGTTTTTAAGCTGATGGTACAACAGGTTATAATTTTGTTTTCATATTTTTAGTAAAAATAAGGGCTGCAATATCTTCGTATTACAATGAAACTGTGTATACAGTATATGCAATTTACTCTTGCTAAATAAAACACGAAAATAAACTCTATCCGATCTATATAATACACATAGTTATGACGCCCCTCGTAAGTAGGTACCTACGCTTCTGAGAACTGCTCTGGGACCAGTTACCTTGACTTTTGTTTATTGTTTATTGCATCGCGTGGGCTGGGACTTACGATATTTATATATTCTTCTAATATATAAAAATAGATAATAGGGTCATCAGGATTAGTCAAGATTCATCAGAAAGCGGCTCGATTTCTTTTAACAGCTTTGAGATTGGCGTGTTTAACCTTTAATCTGGATTTTTCGAGCGCTTTGTGACCTAGCTGTCCAGAATGGCTTATTTTCAGAGTGCCTCATTGTTTTCTTTTTATAAAAAGGTTTAAATTGTTCATGCGATAATAATTCGTGTATTTACCCGATTTTTTAGAGAGTTTAAGGAAATATCTTTTGTCCATAACATACAAAAACGTACCCTGAAAACAAACTCTTGAAACGAAAGATTAAGCTCAAAAATTTCTTGTTCCAGGACGCCAATTCAAAGCTCACAAGGTGATCCTGGCAGCATGCAGTAAGCACTTCCAGGAGTTGTTTGACACAGCGCCCCCAAGTCATGCAGGCGCGTGTTACGTCATTCTGGAGGCCACCACAGCTGACAACATGCAGGCACTCCTTGAGTTCATGTACAAAGGCGAGGTGCACGTCAGCCAGGATGCACTCTCCAGCTTCCTCAAGAGTGGGGAGAATTTGCAGGTGAGTTACATCAAACACTTTTAATTCACTTATTTTGATGATGTTTTGCGAATCGGATATCTAGTTTACTTGGGTGATGTAATAACCTCTGTAGAATGTCCCCGGGGCTCGTACTACGGTAATCTACATAAAATATAGTGCTTCCATGGGCCAAAGAAACACTAAATGGAGGAATAAAACCAAAAACAATTATAAAATAAAGAAAAATAACTGACACAGTTAACAACAAGAGCAATGTGTAAACATTTTTGAAACAAGAAATAGCTACACAGCTCTTAAAAATTTTAACTTGATGAAGAAATCTATGCGTTAAGGCCAAGCTACACATGTGTATTGTATTTACACATACGTCAATGGTACCTATTATAAAATCAATACCCAATAATTTATTTAGGTGCGCGGATCAATACCAAAGCTGTTCTAATTTAGAATATTTCGTTTCCAGGTTAAAGGCCTGTCGATGGAGATGTCCCAGGATGCTTGGGTGAAACAACAGACCCAGCAGAATTCTGGTGACCGCCATCAGGCCCGCATAAAGACAAGTCCAGTGTCAGGGTCAGGGAACTGTGAGGTGCAGGAGTCAGCGGCTCCGTCTTCGCACACAGCCACGTTCGCTCCGATCATGCCACAGTATGGTATGCCGATCCACGGCAGCGGCAACATGGGGCGATATGCTCCGCCGGCACACTTGCCAATGCACGCGGGTGGGCACCGCAGACCAGCGCCGCCCAAGCCGTCTCCTTCTCAGAGCCCACACGCCAGGAATTACAGGTAATTAACAAAAATTACATAAATATTTGTGTTGCCTTATATCCTTTAGAAGTTGGAGAATTTGGTTTTGTCAATAAAACATATTTGGTTTTAGAAGCATGTCTATCATACGGATTGCTTGTCAGTGTCACTTTGCAAGAAATAATAACCAGATGCTCTTGAAACGGTCATACTGCATTGTCTTAATACAAATAGAGTACAGATTTTAATATGTCAATATTACCTTAGCCTTGGTCACAATAATATTTCATGTATAGATTTGCATAACAACGCATTATATGCATATCTGGGAGCAAAGTCTAGTTTTCGAGGATTCAGCTGATCCAATAAATGACAAACTGATGGATCTACTTTACTACTTTAGTTTTCGATTTTACTAATTTACTGTGGATAATTTAGGATATTTTCCTGTACATCGCCAGGGTCAGTATCTTAGATCTACCGGTGTCCTGCTACTTCAAATATCTTATTCTTTCTTCTTAATGCGGTCGGTCGGTCCTTTAATGCCTCAGCATTAAAGGAATAGTGATCCATTTTGTTGATGTCTTCCAATTCAGCTATTTACGAGTCTAAAACAAGAACTGCCCTCAATTCCAGGCAAAGCTCATCGTCATCACACTGCGGCAGCGTGGCTGACGAGCCCGATACCCGCTCTTCTCCGGGCGCTAGCGCTCGCTACGAAGAGAACCCACCTGACTGCACCTCGACCCTCGGCAACCCTACCAAGAACAACGGATACGAACGCAGCGCCTCGGCCAACGACGACATGCCTGAACGCTTAAACAATGACCAAGGTGCTGAAGGTAGGTTTTAGAAAATTATGTATTTGCGTGATGATTTGGAAGAGGGAAATAAAGTTAACCAACTTTTTTTTGCTAACTAAGCTTCTATTACTAAAAGTGGAGCTTCAATCAAAACACCCTTGACCGGTCATTCTTTACAGCTTTCAACAGGCTTTCAAACTATCATATCGGCTGATTAACATCTACTGCTGAAGATAGGTCTGTTATCGCTACAATGATCGGTCGGCAGGGAGTCTTCATGTCATTAACTTCATTATCATTCATCATCATCTTCTTCCATAATCACCACGCATGGCGAATGACGGATTGGTGACCACAGTATGACGTTATCTCAGAAGGTTTTTCATCCTCTTGAACACCTTGGTCACCTTTGAAGACACCTATTAGAGTACTTCTGTGGGTGTCTCCTTTTGCCCCTCTGGGCGCGACCGATTCTTCGCCAGAAAATACACAGCTTTACCAGCTCGCATGCCTAGCTGTAGATCGTTTTCGGTAGTGCAGGTAGTGACGTAGAAACATTTTAAGCTTTAAGTTTCCCATAGCTATAACAACAATCTCTATCGTTTTAGATTTACGGATAAAGAGTGAGAATGACTACCAGCCGCCAGGTTACAACAACTCTCCGCCACCGGCGACGTCGCTACCGAACGCTAACTACCACGATAAGCCAATGGAGACGTCGCCTGTGCCGACTAAGCCAAGCCCTGATATCTGGCCTGCCAAACTGATCACCAGCAAGTCTGGTGGAATCGCTACTGCTGACGGTGAGAATAATGTTGTTTTAGGAAGAGCCCTTGGAACGAGGTTTGAAAAGGAATTTGAAAAATTTTACCTTCATCATTAAGTATAGACCAGAGCCTGACCAAAATCAAACACGTCCATGACTAAAAAGTTGCAAAATTCCAGCAATGCTTGTAATTGAGGATGAATAATTGATTTACCAGCCATTCTAAGCATAATTTTAACATGTGTTAACTAAATTTTCAGGTAAAAAGCTGAAATGCCCATATTGCGAGAGACTTTACGGATACGAGACGAATCTGCGCGCCCACATCAGGCAGCGGCACCAGGGCATCCGCGTGCCGTGCCCGCACTGCACGCGCACGTTTACGCGTAACAACACCGTGCGGCGCCACATTGCGCGCGAGCACCGCCATCAGGTCACGCCCCACCTCCCCAACCAAGGCCCCCTCCATAACCATACGCAGTAAGGACCCACGAAGTTTTGTTCTCAATCTAATTTCAACCGAACTACCTCTGCTATTTAAGACCGGCCCGGGCGACTGTCTTATCTACCTCTGAATGCGTTACCATAAACTGCCGGCTAACGATTGGATTACGAAGACGGTATCAACTATGTTATCAACTCATGGTCGCCCGAGCCGAGTCTCAAACTGTGTATAACACGCGTACAATAATATACCTCGTTGATGCATATTATGTAATCAGTATCTACCTCAGAATTTGATCTTAAGATTTTTTAAGGTTTTGAAATTGTGCGATAATTGTTACTTAATTTAATATTCATGTGTGACTTTGAATGGTTGCTCAGTACTCGTCTCTGTCTGGTACCATGTTTGAAAAATATCGTACCTTTTATTGCACCCTCATTTCGTTCAAGTACCTTAATATTTTTTTGCAAACTTTAGTAATATGTCCAGTTGACTGTGAGAAGAAGTTACCTTTATAGACGATTTATTTTGTGCTCTCGGTCGAGTTATGACATAGCTTTTAAAAATACCTGAGCTAGGGAATCTTAGAAATGTTGTTGAGACTGATGGTCATAGGCTAAGTGTATGTAAATAATAGGAGAATGTTGTAAACCGCCTTGGCCTAGGTTGAAACACGCGTATAACGACACTCTGTGGCAAAACTACCTCTGTTTTACTTTTTTTTTACTTTTATTGATTACACTTACATAATGACAATAGACTAGATAAATATGACTTTAGTTACGCATTCAACATATCTGTGATACAATAGAGAACGACCTGTATAATTTATTTTTTCACATTTGCCACACTGTCGATAAAGAAACAAACGGAAAAAAGTGCGAAAATATACGGAAAAGTAGAGTTTCAGCAGTTTTTTACTGTACAGTGAATGAGGAACGGTTTTAGTTTTGTACAAAGTACAAATTGCCCTAGATACATAAGTAGTTAGGTAAAAAAACGTGTTATTAAAAAAAATTGCATGTGCGGTTCGATGCATGAATGTGTAAGCAAATCCATCATTGTCGTTGGTAACTGGCTCGCCTGGGCGGATGTTACTATTGAGACCAAATAATTATATGTTTCAGTGGGATGGTGTCGATTTTAACATTCCGTTATATAATTTTTTTTTTCGTCTTAGTGCATTTATATGAAGGCCACTTACTACTTTTATATTCCTAGTCATTTCAAGTGCAACCAGTTGAGATTCTTTAAAGAAAATAATTATTTAAATTATAAATGTAGGGGTGTCGTCGGTGTCATTGTATTATATTTGTTGTGTTGACATCGGTGACGCTCAAGAGTAATACTTTATATGTATACATTCAGCTGCAATAAATGGTTTAAGTTACATAAAGCAGATGGTACAGTGCCAAATATCCTCAAGTTTAAGTTCACCTCGTATTATTTATTTTATTTTTGTTAAGTGTGAATGTAGCGACTGTGTGTTAAGTTCCTGATATTTAGGAACAAGTTGCATTCATATTTATTATTATATTTATATTTTAGGATACACGTCTTATTGAATATATTTATGACGAGAAAGATTTATAAAGGCTCAGTGACTTTTAAATATTTAGTTTCTGTT
This sequence comes from Brachylomia viminalis, assembly GCA_937001585.2. Classification (NCBI taxonomy): domain Eukaryota; kingdom Metazoa; phylum Arthropoda; class Insecta; order Lepidoptera; family Noctuidae; genus Brachylomia; species Brachylomia viminalis. The sequence continues at coordinate 4,933,349 of OW443301.2, forward strand.
GTTTAGTACCATTTGTAAGACAGCGTTTTAGTTCTCTTGGAATGGTTACCTCGTTTTTGTTATGAAATACAAAAAGACTATTAAGTTCTATTCATATATTAAATACAAACTGTGTCGTTATTTGAGAAAATTTAAAGCAAATGGATAGTATAAATTGTGCTAATGTGAAATCGTGTTTAGTAGAGACACCTGTTAGCAAAATATTATAAAGTAGCAAATTTTTAATCGATTACATTACACTCTCCGAATAATAATTATGTTTGATGATATATGAATAGAGTTAAATCGACTACTAGTATCAATAGACCGAATAGAAGCTAATTATACAGTTGATATCTCAATACTTTTAGATTCGAATAGACAGGCTATTTTAAAATCTACATGTACACTATACTTAAATTAATATTTTTATTGAAAACCTCTATTTCTTAATTATCAAAAAAAAGTTCGATAAAAACAGTAAGAGTAAATCGGTATTGATTTATAGGTATCATTCAAAGTTGGGTCATGGGAGGGTTGTAGGAAGTGCCAGGAGTTCACAGGCTTAGCTTTCTAAATAAACATGAATAATAATATATAAAAACAATAAAACTGTGTTTTGATTTAATTGATGGCAAACGGAAATTACGGGAAATTTTCTCAGAAGGGCATTATGAATGAGCGAGTGAATATCTGTTATAGTTCCAAAACAAATATTTTTTATTAAAATACAAAAAAAAGAAAAATATGCACATAGCTAGCTGTTTGGAGAAAAAACCAGGGTGACAAATGTCGATTTTTGAGAATTATCGCACAGAAAATTCCTTTTATTTTATTTTAATGTCTGTGACCTCTTTTGGAATTGGTAGGGTGGTATTTAACCGATTAGTTTAGGTTGCTTTACTTGGCAATGACGCACGATGTGACACTGTGTGCTGCAGTCTTATAAGACAATGATCGATAACGTAATTTGCTCTGTCGCGTTGAACATCTACAAACGCAGTGCCTTCAGTAACATCTAGGTGGAAATGGTCCGTAGAAGCTTTGGAGGGAACCACATACTTATACTTTAAGTTGACCGAATCCTTAGTAACTATTGTATAAAAATTGTTATCTTTCATTTTACTATCGGCATTCTTTTAAGTGTATTATGTTAAGATAATGTTTTTTGCTACTTCAATTGCAAATTGTTAACATTTATGTTTATTATAATTGGCGAGAAAAATATTGTTCTATTTTTTGTCTTTTCGTTTGTTTCTCTTATGAATTCAAAATTCATAGTTGTGATTTCTTTTGACATTTAATGTTTTTTGTGATAAGTAAAAGAGAATTGCATTAATGCATCACGTTTTAGCTTTTTTCGTTTAAGTAAAAGGAGGGATTATGAGTATGTCTATGGACGGTTGCTAATGTTAGCGGTGGGCACTAGGGGCTCGTTATTTTGAAATCAATAATCGGATTTGCTTCTTTCTAAATTTTATAAGGTACAAAACTTAGATTACAATAACATCTCGTGTCAATTTTGATTCCGCAACATGTTTGTGTCGTTCCACAATATTGTTTGTCAATAATAATAAAATTACTTTCAAATTAATGTTATACAAAATTCAGAATACTTATGGGATATTGGAAAACACATCTAAATTAAGTTGTCGCATTGTTAAAGCTAATTAGTGGACGAGTTACTAGAGGTCCCTAATATAGTGTTGTAATGTTATATTTGATGTGATAGGAAAATTCACATTTAGTCGGTGTATTGCAATCCCTTTTTCATTCGACTTGGCCGATCTCCCTTTATATGTGGCTGTAGCTCTGGTTAGAAGGTAATGGTCTAGAGAAGGTGCACCATGCGGATCTCATAGTGCTCGGCCATGTATGGCCAACATTTGTGAGATCTCCATGGCGTCAGTAATAAGATTGGATCCAACAATGCGCCATACAACAGCTTCAAGCGAGCGATGTAAAAGGTTTAGTTTAGAGTCAAAACTGAGTATAATATTATTAAAAAACTTTACTTTAGTTGCTTGTTTTGAGGCATTATTGCTGGATCAAAACTGCATTTAAGTTTAAGCACATCAATTGGTTCCGTTTAGAGTTTCATTTGTAAGATTTATGGTTAAGTTTACTTTAATTTTTTTTCTCTTTTGTGTACATAAAATCGCGAGATGTCGTGATGGTAAAGCCAAAGATTGTTACGGGTATGGTGACCCTCTGCCGTCACATGGCTATGTAGGGACCTTACATTCAGGCTCCATCGCCTCTGGAGGCACAGTGCTGAACCAGTTATATATAACAAAACAACGTATAACTTTGAATGTAATTCTCTACATAGCCTCTTAGTTATAATTATGTACGTTTATCTACCTCGAGAATGTAATTTAGTTCGTAAGTAAGCTTTTAAGTAGATTTTTTATATGATGGAAAAATATAAAATGTTAGAGTATAAGCATAATGTGAAAAATTAAAAAAAAATATTAATAAATTTTAAAGTACAAATATACTACCTCAGGATTCAATTATAGTCATTTTTCAAATTCTATAACTGTCCCGCAGATGTATTATAAGATATCTAATAAATTTAAAATCACTTGTCGGATTTTTCTAAATACTTGTTCTTAATGCTGGTCATTACATTTTTGGAATTTATGAAAATAGTTTAAAAAATGTAAGTAAGGGTGCAATTCAGTTGGAAAGCTGTCGATAATAGTATGAAGCACGTTTATTTGAATCTCTGCAAGGTAGTCAGTGCTCTCAACTCAGTGTCATGCTCAAAAGAGGATATACATCGACGTCAGTGTTTAGCGACTCTGTGAGCTCGGAAAGAGCTGGGTTGACGGTCTAAGTTAGTCGTAAGTGTTAATTAGGTTAGTTGTAATAATCTCATTGATGTACCTCATTTGTAAGCACAACACTCTTGCGGGGGATCGGCCACAAGTCAATATCAACGTAATCTAATTGTACCTTCCTTCACTCTCCGGAGTATAAATTTTTATTCGTAATTTTTATTATTATTAATTTTTCCCAGTTACTTTTTTTGTGTTTCATAGATGTTACTATGTTTTAAGGAGACGAAAGAAAAAATGGAGTAATTATTGTTTGTTAGGTTTCTGCGAATTAAAAAAATGTAACAAAATATTTTTTTTGGTTTTTATTATTTTTTTATTTCCTTTTATTTCCTTTTCTTTACTTTTATTTTCCCATTTATTTCACTTCGACAAGTTACACCCGTCCATCGTGTTTAATGTTTATTATAATACATTTAAGTACGTTATTTAAGGAATTGACATTTAAGTACCTAAAATATTCATAAAATAGTTGCACTTAACTGGACAGGAAATATTTAAGTAATCATTGGATGTTTTTATATTTTAAGGGTGCACTAGTATTGAATTTATCTCGAGAGTACCTCGGGATCTCTACGAATTTGATAATGAAAAAAAACTTAATGTTCTTTCGCATTAAATATTATGTAAGTTGTAAAATTATGCTCACTCTCTCACTAGTGTAAAATCACAACTTCTCGGACAGAACGGAAGGTGGGTGATAGATAACTGACGCGATGGTATGTACGAGGAAATGGGTTTGATCATTCAATAATTATATTCCATTTACTTCACTTTTCATGTTAAATACTGGTTCTAAATATATTATCATCGTATGTTCAGAATAATTTCGATGTTTCAAAATAAAATGATTATAGTCGTTCATGACTGTATATAAAACATTATATTTCATAAAAATATACTTACGTGTTTAACCTTTTCCTCTTGTTAAGTTCAAATGAGGTAAGTCTCGGTGTCACTTAAAACTATATGTTCTTGGTGTCATCTTTGTGTAAGTGTACGAGATATAACTCTTATTGATATGCAAAAAATTAAAAATATAAAAAAAAGCAACGAGCACTCTTGTTTGCAAAGAACTAAAGTACAAATTCCTGAAGTCTTAACGAGTTACTGCCAGTACAAATTAATTATTGGGAAAAATAAATGGTACCCGTTTGTTTATGTAAACGTTGCCAAAATTGTATTTTTTGGGCATCAGTAAAAATAATTTAGTGTAGGTTATTTCGTGGAAAGTACAAAAACAAATGATGTATGATGTACAGCAGCCCGCATAGGTGATTGGACTAAGGGCGACGTGAATATCATTTGATATATTTTCGTTAATTCAGTTGCATATTTATCATTCGAATGCGAGGGTGTACAATACGGCCAACATCTAGTAAGTGGTCAAAATATAACGTTAAAAAAACGGTGACTTATCGATTGTAAACCAGGATGGTTGTAAAACTAAGTAGGATTTTGTACGTAGCGATGTAATGCTTAACGAAAAAAAAAAAACGGTCGTCGGTTTGGTGGTCTATGTCTGTAAAGGAAAAGTGATTGTCTGTGATTTTTTTAAGCGACTTTTTTATATATATGGAAGAATATATAATTCTTTAACAGTAAGAATAGCACGACTTGTGATTTTTACATTAGAAATTATTATTTGACTTCATTTTTTTGTACTGTATTATAGGGTAATGTAGCGATTGGTGTAGTGGAGAACGGTGCGGGTTGAGTGTACATAGACTAATCATAATGTATGTATATATATATTGTATATGACAAAGCGTTCTCGTAGTAGGGGATTGTAGAGCAGCTTGTATATCTTTGGTCCCGCCTACTCACACGGGGGTGACAAGAACGGCGCTACGCAATTTTGGCGATCCCCTACTACTAATGCTGTCTCCGTCATCGGGTAACGTTTGGCAAATGGTTAGACCACATGCGATGCTTGTTTGTTTTAGAGTCTCGTGTTCTTCAATAAGGCCGTTTCAAAGGCCATATACGAATTAATTACTACAATTTGAGGGATGCGTGACTCTTTCCGGTAATTAGTAAATTAATTTGTGCGTAAATGTAAACGGTAATAACTTACCGAGTTCTAGCGAATTTTTTAGTGTGGTAAACATTTTGGCGTATTTTGTTATTTATGTGGTAATCGTAGTGATTAACTGTTATGTTTGCTTCGGGTAAATTGGTCATGTATTAGCTGAAGAATGGCCCTAATCTGCAATACCAATTTTTTACCAAAAAATAATATAACACGATTTTCCAATTTAATTAGTTTACTGCCCTAAACCGACTATGTACTGCCCCATTTAATTTCAACAAGTACATATTTTATTTTGTACAGAATAATCATAAAATACGTCACTCGCTTGTGAAATGCTTCATATTTTTAAACATTGCATTTATTATCCGTACCTCACTATCATTTCACATGTCCTCTTTATACCAATTTATTTCCAAATGGAACAGATTATTTACAATTTCACAATATTTTAAAAGGTCACTGCGGTAAGATTAAAATATTTATATCTCCTGAAGATTAAATATTAAAGCAGTATTCAGGGAGTTATTTACCGTAATGTGGTAATAAATATTCGATTTAATATACTTTTATGTTCTCCTTTGATATACCCAAGATCATTGTAAGATAATATCTCGGTAAATGACGGGGTTGTTCTTCAGCTTTTCAAATTTCTTTTGACATTATTTATTATGATCGGATACATGTTGCTGGCTTAAGATTTTGAATAGCTTTTGCAGAATATGACAACCAAAAAGGACATTTTCTTTTGCACTTTGCTCATTATTTTCGATTATTTTTCTTCAATGAGTATGTTTCTAACATCCTGCTTAGTAAAAACTCGAAAATAATTCAGAGCAAATAATAGGAAACTATCTAATCTAATTATCTTAGCGATTAACGACAATGTTACATGTCCAATAATTCGTACAATCGATCATTGCTAACAAACAAATCGTAGGCGGCATATTGACAAAAGTCAAGATCAACGAAAATCCAACGCATGTATCCGATCGTTAACAAATATGATCAATGATTGTAAATTGTGTACTCTGGGAAATAGTTTCTTTAATGTAAGCGATCTTTCAAAATGTGCAACAGTTTGCATCGTCGTAAGTAAAGTAAATAAAATAATTTTCCGCTATTTCCCATTGTAGACTGAGTGTACGAAGCGGGCTATAGGATTCTAATACAGGTATTATAATTGTCCATTTGTGCACTAATTATAAATTTGCGTAAAATAGATTATAAAACTAATTAAACGAACATACAGTACCCACAACACAATATCCTACAATCTGGCTTAGGTCTAGATATTGTATTGATGAAAAATTTGTTCCATTGTGGAATTCTTAAATTAATAAAAAAATGTTGCTAAAATTAATTTGGTGTGTTGTTTATTTTAGAGTTTAGATCCTTCATTAAGCTTTCCTTAATAATCCTAGTATGTATACAGGGTTATTGGTAAAACACCATCAACCTCATAAGGGGTCATTGTACTCATCATTATGAACAACTTTTAATATGGGACCAAAAATTAAATCGCGAAAAAAAATCAGCCGTTCCCTACATTTATGTTTGCAGAACTCGTCAAAATGAGAGACCAGCTGATTTTTTTTACGCGATTTCATATTTGGTCCCATAGTAAAAGTTGTTCATAATGATGAGTACAATGACCCCTTAAGAGGTTGATGGTGTTTTACCAATAACGCTGTAGAATAGAATAGAATAAGCAGCATCTGGGTGTGCACGTGTGCTTATATATTTCCGAGCTGATGAATGAAAGAAACTAAGTTTAGTAGCTTCCTACAAAAGAATAAGTCTCATGTGGTCGGTTCCAGTAGTTACCTATAAAATATCTATAGGAATCCTCATTATACATAACAAAAAACATGAAACGAAAGCAGCTGAAATCTGACATAAATATTTAGATAAGTAGGTACCTACAAAATTATTAGCACAGTGAAAGAAACATTCACACGGATAGAAATAGAAATGAATAAGAGCTGATTTTCTTTTTCAATTCTAACTATCAGAAGTACCCAGCAGCAATAACAAATACATAACAGACATTTGAACCAGTGAAACAATTAAAAAAACCAAATCAAATAAAAGCACCATGTACGAGGCCAAGTCCAATATTATCTTCCGGAAAACCCATAACGGCTGCTGTCCGTTTACATATTTTATTCAGATAACACTCATTGTATGCAAATAAGTCCATAAAGTGCCTACATACATAGGTAGTGAAATATTTAAATATCTACCGCTAAATGTCAGTTAGTAACTAGTGACATTTCCCATTTTTTTGCAATTTAGATCAATTAAGATAAGCGCCGCCGTTGAGATTTGGACCAGTTTTTGAGATATTTAGTTTAAGGGCAAAGATCTCTTGCATTGCATTAGACTTTTATCTGTGTACAATTCTTTATAGTCAGAGAATGTCAGCTACCAAGAGTGACGAACGGTATCGATCTGTTGTTATCCAACAAAATTACCAGGATTCTTCCATGTAGATAAGGAATACTTAGGTAGGGAAAGTTCCAACATGATATTAAACATGAATGATAGTGGAATTTTTTGTTAGCCCAATAAAATTGTCCTCGTACTTCAACCTGAAAAACAACGAGCTATCTCAATTAAAAGCTTTAGCAGAGATCGTATCGTCATTATCAGACTACAGCAGTCCACTGTGGAATTGGGCTCCAAGTGCGACCCATTCATTTCGATTCTCGGCAACTCTCACCCAGCTGCTACCTGCTACCCTGATACCCCGAAGATCGTCACCCCACCTGACCTTACCTCACACAGATATTAAGTCTTGTACACCTACATCAGTATATTTCTCATCTGGCATGGGGCCAACTGCTCTGAAAAATTACCAGGGAGTAATGAGCAAAGGCCTAGGTACACTTTACTTGCTTAAATGCCTAGTTTCTATAATACAATACGAGTCGTTATTATTGCCAATGGAGTACGTATATGGTAATATCAAGATGAAAAAGATTCTAGCAAACGCAAACGGAGACTAAGAAGAAGCAAACTGCTCACAAAATTATTGGTGCTGGCTCACGAATCTGCAATAGGTAGGTATGGTAAATTAAAGAAATATTTGACAACATACAAGCATTGCTGATCTTGTTTATCAGACTTTACTACACATTCAAGTCAATGATTATAAATATTATTAGTGTCGGAAGTATCGCTCCTAAATATGTAGGCCCCAGGCGTTTAGACTAAGCGCCATCTATGATGATTCAAATTGCGCAGTAGAGGATTGCGGATATATTCTCAAGGTTCAATTCCTGTGAATAATCTTTGGAAATTGAGACTTAAGGATAACTTAATCTCCATGAAACTTGTTTCACTTTACCTTCATCGTAAATTCGCACTGCGATACCCATTTAAAGAAGAGTAAACTCGATCACAATGTATCAACAAAAAAGACAAATAAATTATGTTAAACATTTTGTTAAAACGAAAGGTTAAAAGAAATGAACTGGTCGCATTCTTGTAGGCTTGCACTTACATCGATAAACATTTAAGACACAATTCTCAAGGATACCAATCAGCAGTGAAAATAAAACCACGTTTCGATGCGGACGCTAGTGAAAATGTATACTCAGGAAGTATCGTAAGACGGAAGAATATAGTGATATACATATATGCATAGTATAATCACCATATAATGTTTCCACTGTTGGCACAGGCCTCCTCTCTGCGAGAGGGAGTGGGCCATAATCCACCACGCGGGCCCAGCGCGGGTTGGTGGATGTCACATGTCATCGAATTTTTGGTTCCAGGACAGGCCGGTTTCCTCACGATGTTTTTTTTCACCGTTTTGAGTGCAGTGGTGATGAAAGACTGTACACAAAGTAAAGTACCTGTCTGGGTTCGAGCCTACGACCTACAACTCGTAAGTCGCGGCCGTTTCCAATGGGCCACTACTGCTGGCTGTAGTGGTACAAATGTGTCGCTTAACAAACGTTAATGTCACAGGTCTATCTATATCTTTGGTTAATGTGTTTTGGTCTAGATATCAAAGGAGATTTCCTTTTGATATTTGGACCAATACACAATTTGAACCAGCCTCTTTGTTTGAAGACGCTGATGTCTGAACAAGGAAAACAATCATGTTACAGAGAACTGTTGGTTCAACTACAGATAGGTCCATCAGTGTCATGCTGGTTTCTGTCTAAAGCATTTTACAGATGTTATGTGCGTGAAAATTGTTTGATATGGGTTGGTGGTTGATGTGATGAGGACAAATGAGATGAGTGATGTTACAAGAACAGTTTCGATAAATAATGTGGATAGTGAATAGACTAGAGGAAGGCCACGGGAAGCATGATGAACGAAAGTTGATATGGCTAAAATGAAAAAAGATGTTAGATTTTATTTATTTCGGGTGCAAATCCTAAATAAATAAGGGACCGCGTAGGGAGCAGGAAAATGATGAATACGGAGAAGTTCGCTTCTATGAATATTAATTAAGGATATTGTTATAATCTGGTGAGGACGGTGGAGCTAGCAATCCCTTGACATTTTCGAGATTTGTAATAAGTTAATAAAAAAAAATCGATACTCGAAAACTAAAATTGATCCAGTTTTCCTTTTTTTTTTTGAACATCTTTAATTTTCCTTAAATACTGACCTAGAAAAATACCTGTCCTATTACTTATAGGTAGTAACAGATACAGTATGGTTTTTTTTTCCAAACCACAAGAATAACATGCAGGTAGGTAGGTGATTATTTTTTATTATTGGTGGCCTTAGCACTTTATAAACTAGTACCATTAAGATTTGGGTCATAAATATTTAGTTCATTGATATTTTAGTATGAATTACTACTACCTACCTACTAGTGACATAAATAGGGTTGACAAAAACACTGAGAAGTTTTCAGTTTAATTGGCGATATTTGGAATATCTTTTCTAATATTCTTGAAATTTCAACTCATCCAAACCATGAATGATGCAGACATAAATCTACTCATTTCTTTTACTAACGACTACGTACGTACTTCATTTCTGGAATAACTCTTTCTTCAAAGTTAGCAAGCAAAATATTATATTTTAGAACTCTTGATTACAATCTAGATTGCCAAAAATTTTACCTCAAATCGTGAGTAACTCAAAAAATTATAACCCACATTAAACAAACGACTAGGTACCTGACTTGCCCATAAAACTCATAATTTTTCCTTCTATTGTTTTTATTGCACAGTTTTCGCCCACTTCACTACTCCTCCCAAATATGGCGACCCTATCTCGTTCGTCATCAGAATCCGGCCTATATCTCAAGTTCGTCAAGTGACCGCGCGTCTGTGGCAGCTGGGCAAGCGGTATATAAGCACGCTCTGGTATGTAGTCTGCACTCATTCGATCAGTGATAACCTCAGGATCAGCAATGGCAGCCAAAGTAGGTTGTCTTGTAAGATTGTATTTATGGGGTCCTAAAATTCGGGTGTCATCAACAAATAAAAAGGATTTTAATTTGACTAAACTTTTGAAAACTTTAAGAAGAGATATCTATAAAATATTATGATCTTAAAGCAATTCAATCCAGACTAGCATTACTTAATTTAATCCAGTACCCACTGGAAGCTTACTAATGTTTTGTTTGAAACACTTTTGGAATATTTCGTCACACTTTTACCGATAATCATTGAAAACTCTCCCATTATTTATTGGGCTATGTAAAAAAATAACGTTCAATGTTCTATTCAATTATTTTTTTAACCTGTGTTATTTCAGTTCGTAGTTCTCACCGCCCTGGTGGCCATGGCGCACTGCTCAGTGGTGCCAGTGGCGCGAGTAGACGCCGACTACAACAGCTTCTCTTACGACGTGGCCGACCCCAACACTGGCGACTACAAGAGCCAGGTGGAGACCCGCGTCGGCGGCGCCGTGTCCGGCCAGTACTCGCTGCTCGACGCCGACGGCACCAAGCGCACCGTCGACTACACCGCCGATGACGTCAACGGGTTCAACGCTGTTGTTCGTAAAGATGCCGCTGTTGTCTCCACCCCTATTGTTGCCGCCGCTCCCGCAGTTGTAGCTCACGCTCCTGAGGTAGTTGCCGCCCGCAATGTTTTTGCTCCTTCCGTATACGCCACTCACGCCGCTCCTGCCTTCTATGCTGCTCAAGCCACTCCCAGTTTCTACGCCGCTCACTATGCTCCCGCTGCCTACGCTTCACCCTCTGTCTACTCCTATGGAGCTCCTTCTGTCTACGCCTACAATGCTCCTTCCGTGTACTCCACTCCCCTCACTTACGCAACTAAGTGGTAAAATTATTACGCGTGTACATTTATTGTTATGGTGCTCTTTGTATATATGTAATGTATTTTTAAGTAAAAAGTGAAACTACCTAATCTTGTTGTTCTGATTCTCTACTGTCCCTGATTTGAAAATATTGCTTATTTTTTTCGATAGATGTTTCGATTCTTACATTATAATTCAGCAAAGTGTTAATTCCTTACTATTTATAAACCTATAATAAATAGTCTGAACATTAGAGAGCCAGAGACCATGTGACATTAAAAGAGGCGCACTAAATAAAACATATATCAACACTCAATAAGTGGGTAGTTGGAACAATCAGCATAGAATTCCGAAATATTTTAAAGAAGAATTAACGGTAGGGTCTACACAGCTACAATTATCAAGATCAAAATTTTTGATCTCCGTAAATAACAGTAATTATTATGTAATTAGTAGTTATGTAGGTACAAGAAAATAAAGAGTGACTTTTCTGCTGTGACCGACTTCTAGGGCAAACGTACTACATTGAAATCTGGTTTTTGTACTAACAGTATTATTATAATGAAGTACCTACGTCTGAAATTGTAATACAAATTATTATAAGATATGTACATATTTAGTTTTTGGTAAAGAGCTGTACACGTTTCTTTCAAAATTATACCACTAAACTGATTTACTGGATGCTAAAGCCAAGGACCTAGTGAAATAGCGTGTGAAGAGGTGTTTGCCCAGCTGTTGAGAGCGGTACGCTGAGTAAAGATAGGAATCCGACGTTGTTGGTCTTGATATTCTTATCTCACGTAGCTCGAATAAGCTCCAAAATCCAAAAGCAGGACACGATTTGCTAACCAATCGTACACAATCGTACTGCGTCACTGCACAGACTTTTTATCACTGGCCTCATTATACATACTTACATAAAATGGGTGTGCTTAGTTAGTGCTTAGTTTGCTATTGGGAACGAGAGCTTCCCGCGGGTCATTAGCGGGTATTGATCACAATTTTAGATGTCTGCCTATTTCATCATAACCCCCATTACAAAATTGGTCTACTTCACTGATCGCAGGCGGAGCAGAGCTCTAACGGAATGGTTGCTGAGAAGGACCAAGGACCAAAGACTGAGAAGGACCGCCGTCAGACCAACAACCAGGTTGGTGGACGACCTACAGAAGATCGTAGGGAAGACCTGGCGCAGACAATAAGCATGGCGTAAAAGGCAGGAGGGCTATACTCAGCAGTGGGTGGCTTCCAATGATGATGATGATAATGATGACTGATCGTCTTGATTCAAAATCATAGCAATACCTACTTACTTTAACTGATTTTGATCTAAAGTAATATCTGCTTCTTTTTAGGGGAGAATAGAAAGAAAGAAAGAAAGAAAAATAGATTTATTTGTCACAGAAACACGTGCATAAAAAAAGATAATTAGCTCTAATAATAAAAAAAAAGTAAAAATAACAAAGAGATCACTAATCACGAGCACAAAACAGAAATCGTCGACAGCTGCACGTCATGACTGAATAAACACCTCTTTCTTTTTTCTTATTTCCTCGATTTGGCAAAAACTATGTTTAATAACTAATTGATTTTGTGGTTAAAATATAAACTGGCGGTAGCGTGGCTGACTGCTCCGGTAGTCTACAGTTTTGTGACTACAAAGTACCCACTCTTGGATAAACTCTAACTCGAAGCATTTATTTCAAATAAACCAATTACAGACACTCTGGAACTGTCATTGAGTCGGTCAGTTAGTAAGATAAAGCTATTTGCTCATTCTAAAGCACTGTAGGTACGTATGGAGAAGAACGGACAAGAAACTCCACGGACACTCTCTTAAATGAAAATATGATTACATAATATTGGTTATAATATAATTCAGGTTAAAATTATAATTATTAAGTTATTTATGTCTGTAATAAAATAAAATAAAAACTAACTAAATATTAAATTTAAATAAGCCGTTACAGCTAAGAGATGTCCAGTCCCTACTGACGGCGCCCGTTCACAATCATAATGCATGGATTAGAACTATTTAGCTCAACCATTTTGAAGGGAGCTAAATGATCTAACACATGCGACACCATCAGCAAGACATTAGCGTGAGCATGACAGCCATCAGATGCCAGGCCACATTCAAGTCCATGAATGACGTAACCAGTAAAAAGACATTACAGTAGTTATTATATATATTTTATAAATAAATAGAATAAAAAGCCATTTATCCTACCCACTTAAAATTTATTTACAAAATATTTGTAGCATGCGTATAGTTAAAATACAATGTGGAGACAACAATACGACCATAAATGAAAACACTGGCAATACTAATGCATAGGAGTATTTTGAAACTATCAAATTAATCCTAACACCGAAATAACAAAATGATTATTTATGATTTTTTCAAACAAACTAATTATTAGTGATGGGCCGACTATGGGTTTTGCCAATCTTTGACTAGCTATAGTGCCTTAACTATTGGATACATTTGATTGAATTTTTGTATGCAGCCTGGGAACATCATTAGATATACGCAGTTTAAATTTATTGTTGTATTGTCGTCTCCACCTTGTATATCACAAGACAAAAATTACGTGCGAATAAAAAATTTTAGTTTAGTGCATTTTAATTTTTTTATTATTTGAGTTGTTGTTATTGTATGATAGTGCTAAATTAATTTGTAATTGTATTCATTGTATGTTATAATAATTCATAAAAATATAATAAGTATTAATTAATTAAATTAGTAGTGAGTAGTCGCCTCCTTGGGGCGCGGGGCGTAGGCTTCCCCATTTATTTCCAGAAGTGTCTGTCTCTGGCTTTGGTCATCCAGTTCGGCCCATTTTTTTGGCGCCCCCTAGTTCCTTCTGTTGCCATTGCGGGCCCAGTTCCATGTTTGTGCCCTCAGTATCCGTCACTTTATTAGTTGTTCTAATTTCTTGGCTTTTTATTTTGTCTGACAGTCTGATTCCCGACATGCTTCTTTCCATTTTGCGTTGACATAATTGCTAGCTTGTCTTCCTCACATTTTCTTGACAACCGTACGTCAGTCACGGTAGAATTGCTATTTCAAAGAGCTTTCTCTTTATACTAATAATTATATTGATTTATTTTTCATTATTTCCATCAATCCCCAATATTTTTTCCATGCTATGGTAATTTTTCTCTGCATTTCATTTTCAGTGAGATTATCAAATTAAACTGATTGACCCAAATAAATGTATTCTTTGACGAATAATTCTACATTCATCATAATCTGCCTATAATGTTCCCACTGCTGGGACACAGGCCACCTCTCTTCGAGAGAAAGTGGAGTTTAATCTACCACGCGGGCCCAGTGCGGGCTGTTAGATGTCACATGCCTTCGAATTTTTGATTCTAGGACATGCTGGATTCCTCACGATTTTTCCTTCACCGTTTTGAGAGACTGCTCTCAAAACGGTGAAGGAAAACATCGTGGTGATGAGATTATTTACACAAAGTAAATTGCGCTTGCCTGGGATCGAACCCACGACCTACAACTTGTAAGTCGGGGCCGTTACCACTAGGCCACACCGCTCTCCTAAATTCATACAGTATTAGATATACCTACCAGTAACTATTAGCAAGTCGTGGTGAAGTCAGAAATAAAGTTGGTAGCTCGGTTGATACCTGTTTATTACAACAAGCTATGATTGAGCTTAACTTCAACCTAGTGGGGGGTAAGTCTATAACTTTAATAAAGGCTACAATGTAATATATCCTAAATAAATAAGATAACTTGTCTTGCTAGATTAATTATTGACTGAAATAAATGTAATTATTACTTATTGGAACTTATATGTTCGAGCCGTTTGTGGTTGAAACTCTAGGCCCTTTGGGTCCGAGTACCCACTTAATTTTTCGAGAAATTGCCAAGTGGTTGGTCGACTCTTCACGTGATAAGAGAGCTGGCCGATTGTTTGGCCAAATAATCAGCTTGGCCATGCAACGTGGCAATGCTGCCAGCCTTTTGGGCACTTTTCCTGTTGACAACGATGCGGACGAATTTTTTGATGCCCTAAGATTCTTTCTCCTCCCCTTTTTATTTACTTGTACGTATTATAATTATTATTTTAAGCTTTAGATAAATTATAGCTAACTATAAAATTTTATAATTTTCTTGTTGACTTGTTGTTAGTCAGACGAAAGCTATAATAAATTTGCATGAACAAATTAATTACGGTGATTATTTTATATGAACACATCAACCGAAAATAACATTACAATATCTACCATATTACGTCTGGCTTAAAGGGCGGTCAATCACAGCAGTTCAAAGAAATCGCTGGAACCTGTTACACCACTAGCACGCACATAATAATTGCAGCCGTCGCGCGTCGCGTCATCATAACTACTCGATATCCAGCAGTCGATCTTTGTTTTACTTACAAAGTTCATCAAACACAGGGCCGAAGTTGTTTACTTCAGAGTATTACCGAGTAATCATCATCAGCCTATAATGTTCCCACTGCTGGGACACAGGCCTCGTCCCAGTGAGAGGAAATGGGCCATAATCCACCACGCGGGCTCAGTGCGGGTTGGTAGATGTCACATGTCTTCGAATTTTTGGTTCTAGGACATGCCGGTTTCCTCACGATGTTTTCCTTCACCGTTTTGAGAGCAGTGGTGATAAAATAATTTACACAAAGTAAAGCGCCTGTCTGGGTTTGAACCTACAACCTACAACTCGTAAGTCGCGGCCAATACCACTGGGCCACCACTGCTCTCCGAGTAATAACTTCTAGTCTAGTATTTAAAAAAGTAAATGGCATCAGATGTTATTAATTCTTAATTATAATTTATTTTATGGTCCTTGTATTAGTCAATGTAGAACAACCTACGATAATACTTTGATAATTAATGAAAGAGTCACAAAATAACTAAAGTGCCGATTATCTCAATTCGATTACAGCGCACAAAATGGCAAGTTTAATTTGCATAATAATTACCTGTTCAATATTCAGTTATTATGAATCCAGTGCTCTTAATTCTAGTTGTGACTCAATCAAGTTATCATAACTTATATTAAATTTAGCATTCATCAGAAATCACAGGATATTTTTTCAGGCGTGTTGGAGGAAATGAAAACATCATGATTAGGTAGTTTCACTTTTTACTTAACAATATACAATATATACAAAGAGCACCATCACGATATAGAGACATCATTATTTTACCACTTAGTGGCATATGTGAGGGGAGCGGAGTATACGGAGGGAGCACCGTAGGCGTAGATAGAAGGAGCTCCATAGGAGTAAACTGAGGGTGAAGCGTAGACAGCGGGAGCGGAGTGAGCGGCGTAGAAAGTTGGAGTGGCTTGAGCGGAGTAGAAGGCGGGAGCGGCATGAGCGGAGTATACGGAAGGAGCAACAACAGTGCGAGCGGCAACGACGGCGGGAGCGGCAGCTACAACTGCGGGAGCGGCGGCAACAATAGGGGTAGAGACAATAGCGGCATCTTTACGAACAACAGCATTGAACCCGTTGACGTCATCAGCGGTGTAGTCGACGGTGCGCTTGGTGCCGTCGGCGTCGAGCAGCGAGTACTGGCCGGACACGGCGCCGCCGACGCGGGTCTCCACCTGGCCCTTGTAGTCGCCGGTGTTGGGGTCGGCCACGTCGTAGGAGAAGCTGCTGTAGTCGGTGTCTACTCGCGCCACTGGCACCACTGAGCTGTGCGCCATGGCCACCAGGCCAACGAGAACTACGAACTGAAAAATAAAAATTTTTGAAAATCTTGAACAAGAAAATGAAACAACTTCCATTTAGAACTGCAGCAGTTGATGCGTATACTATGAGAAAAATTAAAAAGTAATGATGATCAGTTTATTGATTTTTTATCATTAAGTTTTGCATGATGAATGCAATATTACAAGGATGCACTGTTTTACAAAAAAACATAAAAGACTTGGACAAAACGTACTGCATATTAATTGGAAAAAAAAAATTGACAACGAATTTCAGAACATCAAAAATACAAGACAACCATAGAACTATTATTACTAGTGTAAGACAACCTACCTTGGCTGCCATTGCTGATCCTGAGGTTATCACTGATCGAATGAGTGCAGGCTACATACCAGAGCGTGCTTATATACCGCTTGTACAGCTGCCACAGACGCGCGGTCACTTGTCGAACTTGAGAGATAGGCCGGATTCTGATGACGCGCCAGACGTGTGGTGATTAGAACAAGTTTTGGGTGAGGTAGATGAAATTACAGGTGCAAAGATTAATCATGTATCTGGTAGATAACAATCAATGAGAAATTGGTCCAGTGATAACTTTAAATATGAAACTCCACTACTAAGAGATTTCAGACGATTCTTAATCAAATTGAAAATTACGGTACCGACGGTACCTAATAGATATAAATGTTATATCAATAATCGATTTCTTGTGGCATTGATGATGGCATATCATCTGTGGCCTATGTTGAGGTTAAACTCAATCGGCAGAGTTCAAATGTGCTTTTTATCCTATGTAAAACTTTCCTTATGCTTTGTGAATCAATAAGTAATAACGTATTGTCTCTATCTATCTTTTATTGGATTATTTAGCCGAAAACTGACAACGCATAAAAACAAATGCCGTTCGACAGTGTAAGACGAGGAGTTTGCATAATTACATGCAAGGTAGTTCTTCGAGCAACAACCTTCACGCGTGGGGTGTTGGACGGAAACATGTAGGTGACATTATGAAGTCGCGTAGTTCATTGATACCGGACATTATGACAATTCTAAATAACTTGTAACTTAGTTGTAGTATCATTGGTATTGATTATATTGTAAGGCAGAAACTTTGAAGGAGTACATGTGTGTTATTTTGTAACAAACGACCTACCACCGGTAGCTATATTCAGTTTACATCAGTCGTATTTATGTTTGTAGTAAACAATATCGCGATAAGCATTGAGAACCTTTTGAAACTTTACACAAACCGGTATTCAAACCATAACTAATCCTTTTTTAAAAAGACGCGAGCTAAACCTGAAACAGAACGGCGAAGACAGATTCTGTTGAAGTTTTCGTACACACTTTTCCAAAATAAGAAGGTAAAAAAGCCCATGACGCTTTTGGCATTGGATTTTTATCCGAACAAATTGTACGTACGAGCATCCGTAATCGCTAACGAAATTGCCGAGTCCAACCATGTTTAAAAGACTTCTAGAAAAATATAAGGGTTACATAAATATGTAACCCTTATAATTTTCTAGTAGTCTTGCCTGATTATCATTTATTTATTTATTTAACACTTTATGCACACAAATGTACAGAGGCGGACTTAATGCCATATGCGTTTCCTACCAGTCAACGTTTGGGAGATGCAGATACAAACAGTGGTAGGTGCATTTTATAATGATAATGTAGGAATAAATATTTTAAAATATTAAGACACGCTTAGACTTATTAAGACTATACATATAATACATAAGTATACCTAATTATATATAAACATAAGCACAAATAAATGCAAAGCGACGTTTTTTTACCTATCAACCAAATTACAGTCATCGTAATCATTTCAGACGAAATATATCGGCTATTCCACACTCAAGGGTCCTAATTTTGAATACGTCCTTAATCAAAATGGAATTACATCTATTTAGAACGATTAACTTAATTGATTACCTATTGTTTAAGAACCCTTGTTGTCGCACCTGATAGTGCGCGGCATGAAGTTTCGATCGAGGGGTGCCCCTCATATCCAAGGTCACTAGGGAAGGATTTATGACAATTCATCCCTTAAGGGCTAGAGGGGTTAAAATAGGGGGTCAATGATTGTATTGAACTCTGTCATTTTTTAAATTAGCAACACATATAAGTAAAAGTTAGTTATATACAGTTGTTTTTCTCATAAAGGGATAGGTATGTATATATCTGTGTATTTAGTTTAGTGAATTGTAGGTATAGATACTTATTATTTGCACCAACTATAGCCCCATTTTATGTCCAGGCAAATCACTGTCCATTCCAAGGTTGCAAGGTGGAAGAGATCGCAGAAAGCGATAAGGGCGGCCTTTGTATATTTTGATGTGTTAAATTTTTCTTTTGTTATGCATTTTGTGGTGTTAAATAGGAAATAAAAGTTTTTATGAAAGTTTTTTTTTTAAGTTAAAAACGTTATAATTGCCGTTTACGGTTCTCTAACTAAATGATAGTCATATCAACGTTTTGATGCCTCATCCCCTAAGCCTTCTAAAGAAGAGAAGTCGCAATTGGAAATCGCATCAGGCACATGGCTTGCTTTGGCATAATGTTTGTTTAGTGACACCAACACAAATACATGGTGTTGTTTCAGCGCATCCGCGACTATACAAATGAAAGCGCGCGCGCGGAGCTGGGGTGTCGTTTTCGGCTGGAAAGGCATGTCAAATGCCGCGTTACTTTATCGTTTTTAATTAGAATTACGTCAAAAGTTTTTAAGGTATTTGGAATGAGAATCGAATACTAAATATCCTCCTCCAATACCTAACCAAACCTAATCTATAAATATAATAAAATAGTAAGGAAGTCAAAACTGTATATTGAATTTTTTTTTTTTTTTTTTTTTTTTTTTTTTTTTTTTGACTAGAAGTAATTGCTTAAGGTGTAGGAATGAGTCTGATGCCGAAAATATAGATTTTTTTTAAATTTTGTCCGCTTGTGTGTTTGTCTGAATGTACGTTCCGGATTGGCGCAAAAACGGCTGAACGGATTTAGATAAAATTTGGAACACAGATAGCTTATAACCTAGATTAACACACAGGGTACTTTCGTCGACGGGACGTTGTGTTCCACGCGCGCCTCAAAGAGATGTCAGCATCAATGACGAGGTCCGCTAGGGCCGATGCCTGCCAGGGTTGCGGGAAAGTCCGAGAGGGATACCGTGGCCCCTGGCACAGGCAACTGAAGGAACACGGGTGGGTTTTAGTCAGTAAGAGTCTGACACGCCCTCCCGCTCAACCCAGAGCGGGAGAAGTTATTTGATGATTTCCCAACGTCAAAAAAAAAAGGTACTTAATAATCTCGGTAGTACCTTCCCGTAGGATATTTTCCGACATCCACGCGTCCTTTTCAAGCTGAATTGGAGAATTGTGGGAAATACATAATATATGATTCCTGGAAACAGGAAAGAAATTATATCCGTGTCAAAGAGGATATCTTTTAGACACGTAAGAGATAAGACAGCGAGGTGACAAGGGACTAACGATGTGTCTGTACGGGCAAATAGTTAAATGTTAGTAAAAGTACTTGCTGTGTTTCTTTTCTGTTTTGTTTCTGGTTTATTTGTCTTCGCTTAGAGCTTTGTGAACTACTTAAAACTTTATATTACAATTCATATCTCGTTAAGAAGCTAATCACGTTAGAAAGCATATTCTTTATTTCAGTTCTTTAGTATAAATACCGAGTTTCGAGTTATCGCATCGCGCGTTAAAATTCTGCCATAAAACTTTGACACCCCCTAATCTAAGAAACCTTTAGAAGTAATTTAAAAAAGCTAAATATTATAAAAACGTTATTATTTACAATAAATATTCGTGTGTGAATAAAAAAAAAACAAACAAAATGCCCCTATAAAGTCGAATTTCCTAAAATCCTTTCTTAGTGCTCGCCTACACTATAAACGGAACCCTTGTGCAAAATTTAGCACCTCTATTTTGTTAAAATGTCGAACATTCGTTATGTACCATTTATAAGACCATGAATACTATACTATTTAATACTACCGCATTTATTTCAATAATTTTATCCTAAAGTTCCTAAATGGACTGAGAAACGACCCAATTCTTTTCACCCAATCAGAACTAGTAACTGATCCCATTTTGATCACAAAAGATTTGGTAGTAATCAAAATGTTCACAATTGTGAAATAGAGCAACCTTTATTAACCACGTAGGACATCTAAATTATATTTGTCTAGCTGGTTAGTGGTTAGTTATAAGTAGTGTTAGCTCAGTGGAAGCAGCCGCGACTTCCAAGTTGTAGGTCATAGGTTCGAACATTTTTTTATTTACTCTGGGAAATCGTCGAATACTTTTCCTGCTCTGGGATAAGCGGGAGGGCGTGTCAGACTTTTACTGACTAAAACCCACCCATGTTCCTTCAGTTGCCTGTGCCAGGGGCCACGGTAGCCTTTTTGGACTTTCCCGCAACCCTGGCAGGCATCGGCCCCGTCGTTGGTGCTGACTATCTTTGAGACGCGCGTGGAACACAACGCGCGCGCCGTCAATCCAGGCCTTGTCCTTATCGAAAGGCGAGCTACCCAGTGGCCGGTAATCGGCCTGGGATTTCTGACGATCAGGGCGTCTCCTGCAGCGACTAGGGGCGTGAGGGTGCGAATTTTGCCTCTCCCTTACGTGTTCCTCCTCCTCAACGGACACCGTACGGTATCCCCGAACCAGCCGGGTGGCCATATCCCTTTGGATCCCGGCGGGCTGGCCGCAGCCCCAGCCCTTTCCAGTTTGGGAGCCAAACGTCGAAAATGCTCCACGAAGTTCCACCGGTGTCGAGGACCAGGTACGTAGGTTCGAACCCTGATAGGCGCTTTACTTTGGGTAAATTATTTCATCATCACTGCTCTCAAAACGGTGAAGGAAAACATCGTGAGGAAAAGGTATCTTAGAACCAAAAATTCAAAGACATGTGACATCTATCAACCCGCACTCGGCCCGCGTGGTGCAGTACGGCCCACTTCCTCTCACAGGGAGGAGGCCTGTATCCCAGCACTGGTAACGTTAAAGGCTGATTATAGGTTATATATAATAAATTTAAGGGACTGGTTACGCGATGTATTTACACAGAGAGGCAGAACAGGTGCCGCTAGTACTGCGACTGGCAATCGCAACAATATTAAGTTTATTTTTATTTCATCGCAATAATCAGTTAGAACTAAAAAAGACGTGGTTTAAAAATAAGACAGAAACCATGCAGCACGAAACATAATTGAAACTTTGAGGGAAATGGTACCGAAACAATCAATTCCAAGAAATGCTGATATTAAGTGATCCCCAAATTCAGCAGATTCGACAGGTTTATGGCAGTCGTCAGCGCTTTTGTTCTGTAGGTTTGTCTAATGGGACGTGCCGTGGTCAATTTTGAACACTAAAAGCAGAATATTTGTGAGTCTGATAGCGGAATAAGTACCTACTTCAGACTATTTTTCCTACAAAAAAATTACCAAGCATATTTTATTATAATTATGGAAAAATATCTGGTTATTTTTGTTTGATATAAAAATAATCTTAATTTTAATCTAGGAACAACAAAAGATCCTAGAGGTTTAACACAATGTTTTCCCTTAACTTTCTTTGATCTATTAAATACATTCACATGGAATATAAAACAACATAATAAGAGCCAAAATCTTCTCATTGAACCTGACTACATTCAGTTATAAATAGAGATTATACTATTATATAAAATATTTAAAATCAAATGATATCGTTTCACATAAATGGATACCTACAACAAAAATAGCCTAGTAAAATACTTACTTATTGCGTGACGCCATCAAAATAGTATAATTATTTGTATTAAAACTTAGTTGGTGGTTTTACATTTAAAATAGACCATTTGCGTTTTGTTATTGAAGATAGATTCGTTCCAAACACATTCCTTCATAAATTTGTTTGAGAACGAAACGCAAAAATACGGTAAAATTGTAACCATTGACTTATAATAGTAGTAACACACATCACTTGCGATTAACCCCGTTGCTATAGAAAAGTCACTCACTATGAAGAAACCCGAGTCTAGGTGTGACCTCACAGCCGCAGGAGACGCCCTGGGCGTCGGGAATCGCAAGCCGATTCCCGGCCACCGTAGGCGCGGGCTTGCGAACGGCGAGCAATGGGCAGCTCGTCATTCAATAAGGTCCAGGCCCGGGTCGACGGCGCGTTGTGTTCCACGCGCGCCTAAAAGAGATATCAGCACCAATGACAGGGTCCGCTAGGGCCGATGTCTGCTAGGGTTGCGGGAAAGTCCGAGAGGGATACCGTGGCCCCTGGCACAGGCAACTGAAGGAACACGGGTGGGTTTTAGTCAGTAAGAGTCTGACACGCCGTCGCGCTCTGCCCAGAGCGGGAGAAGCAATTTGATGATTTTCCACCGTCAAAAAAAAAAAAAAAAAAGGTGTGACCTCTTGCTCGGGAAGAAGACATTTCGAGAAGAGTAGACAAGCGATTTCTAGTCTACAGTAGAGTAGAAATAGAAAGTGTCATGCTAAGCCTGCTGGAAAGAAGTTAAAATACCTACTAACTACCAGTTTTACTAAATCATCTCGATATAGGTATGATAGATCACTTCAGAGATCACTATACAAGTTTTCATCAGGAATTTCGGAAATAGCATTTCATTTCGTACTGTGTAAGAGTTTCATTGAAGTATAGACAGACAGTCGTAAATAGATAATGCATGCTTGTATGCCACGTAAGTTGTAAAGGAAGTCCTTTAACGGATCAGAAAACTAGGCAGACTGCCAGTGAGTCATTTAATGACAGAAGGTATCGCAATGATTGTTTATTTATTTATTTATTTATTGACACACCAACGACTTATTCACTAAAACATTACATTAAAAATATTCCACATAACAGCTTTGCGGTGAATTTGTCACTTATAGGTGTGCACAGCACTTGTATAATCAATAATAAAAATTAAAATGGAAATATATGATCATAAAAAATTAAAATTTACAAAGTTTACATTGAATTTAAAATGACAAGTAGTTAAATTAAAATACAGTATAATTCAAAAATTAAAAAAAAACATCAGTCAAATTGGAATAGTAAAACGATTATAAATTGGAACTATAAAAATACAAATAAATTAGTTAAATTGGAATATTATAACAATTATAAATATAAATTGAAATCAAAAATAACAAATAAATTAAATTTAATTGTTCGTACCCATATAAAGCTGCTCCGGTTTTAATAACATTTTTCCTTCCCTCCTTAGTGTGCTCACGTACAGCTTTTTTGGTTTAAGGTTTTATTTCGCTGAGCTTTGTGTTGTCAGGACTTATGCATAAGTTAATTTAGAAGTTTAAAAGGCAAGCTCTAATTATAGCTTGACTTTTAGAAGTATACAAAGTAGGTAAGTACATACGTACTAACCTACTTTGTATACTTCTGTTCTTTCATCCCAAACTCAGATTTGGTCCTATGCAGAACAATGAGGTAGGTATTTTTATAAAAAAAATACTCAAGGTCATGCTATTGTGACAAATACTCAAAATTCACTTCAAGTCCGTTTCAATGTAGGTAATGCGTGATATTATTCGGAATTAATTCAAACAACCAAGTAGTTTAAAATATTCGTTTTATTTCAATACATACACGTATGTACAAACTAGTAACAATATTTACATGTCTTCAATAATGAAACAAGTCGTGGTCTATCGCTAAAGGGCCTTAAAAGGCTATCGAGTTTACCAGTACGAGACAGGAGCGGAGTAGGCGGCGTAGGTCAGAGGAGATCCGTAGTAGGCGGGACCGTAGGAGTGAGAATATACTCCGGGGGCAGCAACGGTGCGGGCGGTGTATACGGAGGGTCCAACGACGGTACGGGCACCAGTCGTGTAACCATTGGTGTAGGCAATGGGGTGACCAGCGGAGTATGCAACAGGCGTACCAGAAGTGTAGGCTATAGGTGTACCAGCGGTGTAGGCTACAGGTGTACCAGCGTTGTAGGCTACAGGCGTACCAGCGCTGTAAGCCAAACGGGTACCAGTGGTGTATGCGATGGGAGCAGACACGGTGCGGGCGGCTACCACGGGAGCAGACGCAGCGTAGACAGCAGGAGCGGAAACAGTACGGGCAGCGTAGTACGCTGGCGCATTGGCATAGGTATGCGTGGCAACTAAGGCGGGAGCGGCAACGGTCCGGGCGGCAACAACAGCAGGTGCGGCAGCTACTACCGCGGGAGCGGCGGCAACAATAGGGGCGGAGACAACAGCGGCATCTTTACGAACAACAGCGTTGAACCCGTTGACGTCATCGGCGGTGTAGTCGACGGTGCGCTTGGTGCCATCGGCGTCGAGGAGCGAGTACTGGCCGGACACGGCGCCGCCGACGCGGGTCTCCACCTGGCTCTTGTAGTCACCGGTGTTGGGATCAGCTACATCGTACGCGAAGTGGGTGTAGTCCGTGTCTACTGGCGCCACTGGCACCACTGAGCATTGAGCTGCGGCCACAAGGGCGAGTACTATGACGAACTGTAAGAAAACAATAAACCTGCGTTAGTATAGGTTCCAAAGGAAATTGCTTTGATGAAAACTGCCATAAAGCTGCTAAAATTTACGTTTTAATATTGCATGGATGTAAAAGTGAACCGATTTATCATAATATCAAGAGTTTAAAAGAGACTAGGGTTATAATGCATCCAATTAATCATCTGTTAAGGAAATAAACTTAGTTGAATTTGGAACAATTTCAATTAGTAGCAGTAGGTTAAGTTAGACACTATTTTACTTTTTTTTTCAAAGGAGGTTAACTATTTATGATTTTAATTTAAAAAACAAGACCAGATAAAGAAATAGGATTTAAAAAAAAAAAGTATAAATCTTTCCCTTCCTAATCACTATCACTGATCAATCTTACGAGTATCTTATAAATTTATCTTAACACTGTTTTCCACTTCACTAGATACTAAAATAATCACCTTGGCTGCCATTGTGATAGACTGAGGATTTCCACTCGGTGACTGGTACTCGCTCAGATCGCTAGGAGCTTTTATATGAGATTCGAACGCGAGGGCGTGGCTGACGACTATGATTACTTGTTGATCTTTAAAAATTATGTGAAGTTCATTTTCTTAGGCCTGAGCGGGTTCTGCAGGTGTTTTCTATTTGACTTCATCAAATCTTAAATATAGACCAGTTATTGCCGTCTTAAATCAAGTGACAGGTACTAAAAAGTTCCAATGTGTTAATTTTTTTTAAGTTATTTTACTTAACTTTTTGTAATACAGAGCTTTTCGATTGTGTGTTAAGAAACATGAGATAGTTTTTACGAAAAGTTATAAAACTGTGAACATAAGATTTGTTTGTTAACATGCTGCTACTTCTAAAACCTGCGAGTAATAAAGAGAATATGTTTCATGTTTTCTTTATAAGGTAAGTACTAGTAAGTGCGTTCTTATACAACACTAGCATCTGCCCGCGGCTCCGCTCGCGTCAATTTAGAATTAGACAATCAATTCGGGTTGTACACTGCTTGTTGTTTGGCCGTTGCAATTATGGGCTCAGAGCGGAACAATAATGTAGGATGCTCCTGTATACAATGTTGTATGTCCTGCTATTTGGCGCTAATACGTATAAATTCTGGGCATTGGACATACGCGAACAACCTACAATAGCTGCATGGCCAGCTATATGCAAAAAATGCATGGCTTTTCCAAATGCACCCCTGATATCTGCAATGCTTGCCCTTGCACTTTATTAATTGTTGTTTTATTGGAAACTGGAGTCTTTTTGGAGTATTTTTTTCTGTATCCCTGACAACGTATATGCAAAACGCCATGATGATCGGTTCAGCGGTTTAAGGCGTGAAAAGGTATCCAGCAAACAAACTTACTTGCATCTACGATATTATAATCAGGAGGATGAAAAACCGGTTTATTGACACTCTAGTCTCACAAAATGTAAAAGGTACTTCTGCACTAGATACTACACGTGGCGCCATCTATTATCATAAGAACGTTATTATTGTTTTCCTCGGGACCAGTATTTTTTTTTGGGATCAAAGGTACCCGTGTCCGTTTCTGTACACCTGACAACATATTTAGTGCATTAATTTCAGGATGATCGGTTCAGTGGTTTAGGCGTGAAAATGTAATAAACAAACAAACTCACTTACTTTCCCATTTATGATATTAGTTAGGATTGTACCTATTATCAAATGTTTTTTTTATTTTACTTAGAACATTCGATTCCAATCATATTGCGGTATCTTCAATTAATCCAATAATGTCCATTGCTAGACGAAGGCCTCGTCCATTCATTACTAATTTTATTCTTCTTTAAATTACGATACATTAAATGGTTTTACAATGTCGTTTTGTCGTACGGAATCCCAAATACGTACGACAAGCGGCTTTATGATGCCGACGGATCCGGAAGGGCAAGGTCACTGATGAGAATTTGTACTGACGTCGAAGAAATGGTCCGCGCATCAAAGGTTGCATCTCAGGGCACGCATCATTGCGTATGTTAATTTGTTTTGGTCGCTTTTTTGTTTTTGTTTGTTGTCAGTTTGTTTCTTTTTCGTTCTGATTTTGACTTCCTGGATCGGTTTTTGTTTTATTTTGAGGATAACTTAGGGTTGAGATAGTTATTATGAAGAAAATAATGAACATTTAACTGTTTGTGTGTTTGTGTAAACGAGAGAGAAAGGAAGTAGGTGACAATATAAATTTATGAAACATAGATCATGCAAGTGTCATATACATTATGTATTTGCAAGTGCAACTAAATAAAATAAATTAGTAGTAGTATTTTTTATTTTATACTTGTCTATAGGGATTACTCGTAGCATTATACTACTTCGAGATGTTGGAGCAGAAGAAAATATAAATGGAACGGAATAAAGATAAAATAGATCAACCATTTTTCAGTATAACTAAAGTAAATTTAAAACTCATATAAAAAGTTCACTTTGTTAACAAGCACATTACAAACGAGAGGATTATTTATCCAAGATAATAATGCTTGGAAACATGCTGGTCCAGCTCCATAGGACAAACCAGAGTTTAGAAAAAATCAAACTGGTTGCTACTTTTATATATTTTATTATTTCTATAACATTGATTTACATTCTGTGATTACTTTAATTCACTGACTTATTCATTGACGTATACATTTACAAATATGTGAGCACCATGTATCTATCACATAATTAACGTATTTGTCATTACTAGAATTTGAATTCTTTTTACCTATTGTGGTATAGTAATTTTATATTATTTTATATTTATTTATATGTGGTATAGTGCATCGTCTTCACATATAATTATATATTTAATGTATACAAAATTTTGTAACACATTCTAAAAGAGTAACGGTGAAGTTTCTTGTCCGTTCTTCTCCATACGAAACTACCTTTTGGAAGGGGCGACTAGAATTCATTATATTTTAATGTAAATGTTGACACCCAAAAGTGCATTTTAAGTGCCTATTTGAAATAAATGCTTTGACTTTGACTTTTAAAATCAATTCTCATAGATATTTTCTATCTATGTGCCTTTATGTATGAAATAAAACGTAGGTCAGTCTTGTCATAGGTACATTGTTATTTTTATCTGTCAACTACTACCTACTTTTATGAATTAAGCTAGCTCACTTTAAAGTAACATTTTCTCATATTTGCTTTTGTCAAAAACAAATGTGTATTTTTTAAATTTTAAACAATTTATACAATATAGGTACCCCTTTTTTAAGATCATAATATAAATTCATAAATTGATCAGCTATCTCTTTAAAATGTAAAGAGGGATTGAAGAATGGCGTGGAAACACGATCTTTATCGTTATGCGTTTGCTCTACATTTGCGCTTCAAGGCAATCTCCGATGTTTACAATATTTGCATGCAACATAAACTGTCTTGCTTGAAGTGTACAAACATTATTTTGGTCAATGATCATCTGCCTGCTGTACTTTCTGAACCTTTATCTTCTTCAGGATTTTATTCTATAATTTTTTTTCCTCATTTCGGTTTTTTACATTTTTGACTCAACTGTGCGGTAGGAATATTGGTATTTTCTATTCCAAAATAACTGTGATTACATTTATTTAATGATAATATATTTATTCATTATCCATTGACACAGTATACAAGTGGACGTGTGATCAAAATTTTAACCAGTGCAATAATTTTAATACAAAATGTTAAATTCTATGTGGTACGAATTTTAAGTTTACTTCTGTTGTAGCAATTTTGAACTATCCGATATAGATACAAGGTTCATTGTTGGATGTTGATATCAGAATTTTGGCAACTATAACATAAATAATAGTGAGATATTTTGGCGTAAAGGCAATTTGTTACTTTGTTTTTTGTAGGAGCAAATTCAAAACTGGTCAACCAGGAAATACTTATTGATGAAAATGTTACATTTCAAATGAGTAATTCCTCACTAAAGTAATTACGATCGGGTTTATTATCCCTCTTATATTTAGACTTCTATAGTTTATTACTTATTGCTTTTTCAACCATTGATTTAAAAATTAATTGAGTAGGTATTAATTGCATTAATGAACGTCATTTAAGAACATTGTCCTTTTATTCGAATATTTATGAAGGATTTTCGTAGGGATCTAGAATTGTCATCTGTTAGTATTATTTTTCTTTTAATTGTTCAAGGATAATAAATATAAGAATTTAATATGAGACTTTAGCAAGTTCTTTAAATAAATCGATGCTTAAATGGGTGCTCCCAGCAGTTCGTATAGTGGGTCCGCTAGGACCGATGCCTGCCGGGGTTGCGGGAAAGTCCGAAAGGGTTACCGTGGCCCCTGGCACAGACAACCGAAGGAACGCGGGTAGGTTTTAGTCAGTAAGAGTGTGACACTCCCTCCCGCTCTGCCCAGAGCGTGAGAAGTTACTTGATAATTTCCCACTCTCAAAAAAAAAAGAAATAAAAAGCAGTTCGTATAGTGAAAAAAGAATACTTCATAAAATTGTACATACATAGGTATAAAGTTACGCGTGAAAAACAACACAAATCACTGGTAAAAAAAAACACAATTCAATTTTCGAACTATATAATTAACTCGATTCACTTTTTTTTTTTAATTTTCAATGACAATTAATTTTATACCACATTGAATTTAGGATTAAGATCAATCTTTGCCATAAGAAGTCACCACTTCGCCCTTAAATTAACACTTGAACAACAAAAAAAAAAACAATCACAAAATAAACAAAAGAATAGTTCCATCAAAACATAATCAGGTCATGTACCTATCAATTTATCACATTTACCATCCCGAATTACTGGTGCTGTAACTTAGTCCATTGGTACCGTGAGCTCCATACCCACTCGCTACTGGGCTTGCACCATAACCAGAATAGCCGGATGCTCCATAACCGCCATGTGTTTGGGGCCACCCATTGGCGCCATTCTGGGGCCATGCGTTAGCGCCAAAATTGGTGGGCGAGGCGTTAGCACCAACGTTGATTGGCCACGCGATGGCACCAGCATTGGTGGGCCAGGCGCTAGCACCAACATTAGTGGGCAAGACGTTAGCACCAACATTGGTGGGCCACGCGGTAGCACCAGCATTGCTGGGCCAGGGATTAGCACCAGCGTTACTAGGCCAAGCATTAACACCTGTGCTGCTGGGAAAACCACTAGCACCATAGATTCCGTTGGCGGCAGTATTTATGGGCCATCCATTAGCTCCATAGATTCCACCACCACTGCTGGGCCATCCGTTAGCACCGTATGCACCATTGGTTGCACTGGCCTGAGGCCAGCCATTAGCAGCACCATTGTAGGCTCCATATCCACCATACGCGCCATTGCCATAAGCGCTACCAGCGTATGCTGAGTTAGCAGGATTCCAAGCATTTTGACCGCCATATGCCAAAGGATTGGCACCAGCATATCCCAGACTACCATAGCCCGGAGAAGCAGGTCCATTGTATCCAACAGCAGACGGTGGGTGAACACCAACAGCAGGATCCTTACGTACTACAGCATTAAACCCGGTGTGGGGATGAGATGAATATTCAACTGTACGTTTAGTTCCATCAGCTTCAAGCAAGGAGTATTGTCCAACAACGCTGTCGCCTACTCGCTTTTCATGTTGATCCATAATATCACCGGTGTTAGGGTCTGATACTCCGTAAGAGAAGCTGGATGATCCCCCTGAAGCACTGCAGCGAGCGACAGCTACCAGCAGCGCCACGAAAGCAAACTATGGACATAAAAAGATGAATTATACATAGCTTCAATATTAATAAACGTGATAAATCCAAAAAGGTCAATTTATTGTAAACTAGAAAATGTTAAAATGGTTTCCAGTTATCAAAGTAGGTAATACAACCATTTTAAATGTCAACTTGCTACTAGCAAGTTGACAGTTCAATTATTACCTAGCAACTTGCTAGGTAATAATTGAACTGTCAACTTGTCAAGTAATATTAATATCTCTGTTACAATTTTCTATAGACAGCAAATTATAATAAAGTCACTACTTATCATAGAACTAGTACACATATGTGTGTATATCACACAAAACTGATATAGCCCTACAGGGAAGATCGAATTCAATTTCATTCAAGATACAAAACTTAAATAAACGTAACTACGCAAATGCTATCATTGACATACTGCTGGCCAAATTCACACGCCTTCTATAAATATACCAAAACTTTATCAAAATCACTGAACCAAACAAAAATCTACTAAATGAATGAGAACAGTAGCAACTAGCATAGTTGAGAACATCATAATTTTGTACTAATTAGACAATATTGGGCAACCACACAAGAATCAAATCACAAAATGTTCCCAAGTTTTTTAGATTATTTAAATTATCAACCAAATTGTTCTTTGTAGTTCTAGTTTACTCAATTACCTCTGAGAACATTTTTTTGTATCGTTTACACAAATACTGGTGAGCTTAGATGTTCCATGCCTTTATATAGGCGCTTTTCTTAATCTTTAGTATGTGTGCAATCCGTTTAGCCGGAAACAGTTAAGAATTTGAGTTGACCTACGATATCATGTATATCTCCTTACTTTGATGTAATTTTAGCTAATGTATGTACCTGATCGTTTTAATGAAGGGTTTTATGTGTATCTTATGCTGATAAGACCCAGTTATGGAATAATTGACTAATATACAATTATATGGATGGGATGATCTTTTATCACTACGAGGCAAAAGGAGTATGTAAGGATCGTATTCGTAGCAGGTGGCGTTCTGTAGTTTCTGCCTTTTCTCTCCGCCAAGAAGGCGTGAGTTTGTGTATGATCTTTTATCATTTCTTGGGACATGTGCTGACAGTCAAGGTTGCTACTGACATTTTGAACATTGATTTGGAAATCAAACAATCGCCTGACACCTCTTTAGTCCTTAGTGGCAGAAGTAATTAGTTCTAGTTTAGTTAATCCAACAGTTGTTGAGGTAAGATGATGACGTGATAACTAAAAACAATATCACGCCTATGCGTATCCCTCGAAGAGGTAGACAGAGGTGTAGCTGAACTAGACTCGCTAGTTCAGTTTTATAAAGACGTTCATGAAAATTTCTTTTTGTAATTTTATGGTTTAGTTGTGAAAAATAATTATTTACAGGTATAAATCCATGTTAAAATATGAAAATTGTTAAAAGTAAATTGGCCAACTTCCTACCCTTATGCTGGCACCTAAAAAAACTGCCATGAAACATCCACATTAAAGCATGTAAAAGTAGCAATTTGTTACATGTTTATTTTCACATGTCTCTCCATTGTCATTTAAGTCCATACACTTATACTACTTGTTGTTTTTAAAATTACTCGTAAACGTTAAAAGATAATTATCATCCTAATTCAAAACAAGCAAATCGACTTCTTAACGTGTACAACTCATCAACGAGGCCAATGTTACCATTCTAAGTGCAAAATTAATTTACATAATAGGTATTTCAGTTCCTAATTAACCTCTGAAAGAGAATCTTTCGAAATTTAAGAGCAGATGTGAGCGCAATGATTTCAAACTATGACCCCCAAAACTACAATGCGGAGCCTCTGTGAGAATATATATATTTGGAACTGACGGTGCTAAATCATTCACAAGCCTAAGTCGAAGAAGAACACATAGCATCATGGCAGCTAAGGTAAACAATAATCTAAAAACAAAAGTAATATAAACATAATATTTCGACATGAAGTGGTCTTTGAGCCTAGTGTTGGTCCTTGCGGCATTCCTCGTTTTATTGAGAAGTCAACATTGCCATAACTATAATATCAATTATTGTTCTGTGTAACGACCAAATCAATGTTCAAATATTGATTACTGATCATTCTCGTTTTAATTCCATCCATCCAGGAGTAATCATATAAAGTGTTGTTTATTCCAGTTCATCGTTCTGTCCCTGCTGGTGGCATCAGCCTATGGCAGCGGTGGTTACTCAAGCTTTTCCTACGGCGTGTCGGATCCCAACACTGGTGACGTCAAGGACCAGCACGAGAAACGAGTCGGTGACAGCGTCGTCGGCAAGTACTCACTCCTGGAATCTGATGGAACCAAAAGGATTGTGGAATACGCCGCTAACGCTGCCACAGGATTCAATGCAGTTGTACGCAAGGAACCTGCTGTTGGTGTTCATCCGTCTGGGCCTCATGCTCCGCTAGGTGGAGCTGCCAATGCACATGGACTTGGAGCCCATCCAGGACCGTTGGCTCATGGACCCATTGCTCCCGCTCCTTTCTCTCCTTTGGCTGGAGCTGGTCCTCTTGCCCACTCTGGTGCCTTAGCTCACCCTGGAGCGTTTACCCATCCTGGTGCCCTTGCCCACCCTGGCGCTCTTTCCCACCCTGGAGCCTTAGGTCACCCTGGTGCTTACGGCCATGCTGGTACTCTTGGTCATCCTGGAGCCCTTGCTCACCATGGTGCTCTTGCCCATCCCCGAGCTCTTGGTCATCACGGTGCTCTCAGCCATGCTAGTGCTCTCGGCCATCCTGGTGCTCTTCGTCATCCTGGTGCCCCTGCCCACCCTGGTGCTCTCGCTCATCCCGGTGCATTCGGTCACCCTAGTGCCAACCGCTACCCTGGCAACCAAGCTTATCCCGGCTATGCTGGTGCCAACGGTTACGGCAACCCATTGGCTGGCCATCTTGGAAACCGGGGAGCTCTCTCAGTGTCTCACTACTCCCACTCCATTGTTCATAATGCTGCTCGTCCCTACCCTGGACCTTACGCTGGAGCTATCAACGGTGCCTACGGTGGTGCTTATGGTGGTGCCTACGGTGGATACGGTGCCCATGGACAGAGCGGTGCCCATGGACTGAACGGTGCTTATGGATCTCCTTTGGGAGATGGAGCTGTCAACCCTCATGGTGGTCTTGCACACAGCTACTCGAACTCTGTTACTCACCCAGCCCCTCTTGGTCATGGTAATGGCGCGTATGGTGCCCAGAGTCCTAGCGCTGGATGGGGTTGGTGAACAAATGACTGCTACTGATCTGTGATTAAACGACTAATACATTATGAAAACTAAATTTTTGTATTTTATTTGGCTCTCACTTGGCATTTTTGTATTTAACTTATATTAAGTTGTCTTATTGTACAAACACGGTTGATTGATGTATTTCAATTTGAAGTTTATTGACGGACTCAAATTATATACGTAACAATTTCTGACAGTACATATTACACACCGTTAAAATCGATTCTTTTATTCATCAAGTAGATTTAAAATCCATCAGTTACTTTAAATTGAACTCAAGGCAAAACAAACTCATAGAACAGACGGAGGTTTTTTCTTAGTAATATCTGTGACTCATTACAAAATACTAGACGAACTCTCTCAGGAGACAAGGTGTAACAATGATATAATTAAATTAACGATCCGTACGTGTTTCACAAAAAGCGTGGAATTCAATGATGTGTTTGTTACTAGGAAAGTGACCTACTGTCCTTGTTCGACTGTGTTAATTGGTGTTGTAAACAAATAATTATGAGCATTTATACTGGACCTACTTCCTAGGTTAGACTTCTAAAATAAAGGTGTTTTATGTGGACGAGAGCTTCAAAATAAAAAAGTCATTTATTCAAATTATGCTTAGAATCAGCACTGTTTGAACGTCAAAATTAAATAAGACAGTCCCTCAAAACGCCTGCCCTTCACCTCTTCCTAATGCTTTAGCTGGGAAGAAGAAGTGGCGCAACAAAGTCCCCAGCTGCACAGCTGTCTGTTCAGTTAGAAAAATCTTGATTCTATACAATAGTAGGTACCGTCAAATGGGGTTACTTTGATACTACGGGGTTACTTTGATAACAACTTTAGGCTTATGAAAAACTTAATTTTATAATAACTACAACGCTATAATACAAAGAAACAATCAGTAGTGCCAAGTACTGATAGTTTATTTTTTAACTGGTGTTGTAGATATTATAAAATTAAGTTTTTCATAAGCCTAAAGTTGTTATCAAAGTAACCCCGTAGTATCAAAGTAACCCCATTTGACCGTATGCAAAGTAATTAACATTACGAGACACAGAACATTAAATTAAATTGTTTGCCATATTTCAGCTAGCCACGCCAATATACCAACAAATACAATGAAAACGATACTCAAACCAAAATAAAAACATGAAATGAAAAATGTAAACAAAACTCAATACATACTTATGTAAACAGTACAAACATTTTAGGAATCATAATTGACAGCCAGTTAACTTAGAATCCGCAAGCAGAAGATATGTAAACGTTTAAGCACAGCCGCGTTTATGTAGCATAATCTATCAAAAAAGTAAATTTACCGACGATATTAGTGGCTTACCATAGTCTAGTAATTTTCATCTTAAGATTCGGTATAATATTTTGGGGTCACTGTAGTGAACGAGAAAGCATTTTTAAAGCGCAAAAGCACTGCCTGAGAGGCATATTCAGTCTTAAAGTAACAGATAGTTGCATACCTATATTTAAGTATCATAAATTATTAACCTTCCCATGCCTTTATATCCTAGAATTAGCAATATTTGTAAGAACAAATCGATGTCTATTTGCAACTTTAATAGAAACTAGAAAACGAAGTACAGCTATGAGATTTCAATACCATAATCTATTGTGCACGGGCGTATTTAAAACTAGCTCATTAAAAAGAAATGTGATTTGTATGGCTCCTGTGATCCTTAATAAAATACCTGACCAAATTAAAAGTTTACCGCTGCCAAAATTTAAAAAA
This sequence comes from Brachylomia viminalis, assembly GCA_937001585.2. Taxonomy (NCBI): domain Eukaryota; kingdom Metazoa; phylum Arthropoda; class Insecta; order Lepidoptera; family Noctuidae; genus Brachylomia; species Brachylomia viminalis. The sequence goes on from OW443301.2 coordinate 4,969,350, forward strand.
AACGTTTCACAGAATGACTTGTAGATAAATGTTATTATTCTGTGCAGTATTTCCTAAAAGATATTTTTTTGTAATATCTATATTATCCTCTACTTTATATTATATTTGCATGCTATATTATATAAGGCAGAATGTACATGGATCCTATAATTTAACAACTTATTTTTGTGTACCTACATTCTAAGCAAATAAAGACCAATTTATTCTATTCTACTTAATGGTAAACACAACTTAATGCCATGTATTAGTGTTAAACTCCCTTAAAAATGATTTTAAATATCATCTGTGAAAAACACGTTAATGTACTCAAAGACCAAAAGCCGTCAACGGTTAAATCACCGTTTCCAACTAAAACTTCATTAGTTTCCCATTCCTGCTTAACGTTAAGTCAAAGCTAGTAAACATTTCAATTAACAGTAATGAATTCAATTATTAATATTTTATCTCAATTAGGAAATGAGATAAAATAGTGCTACATAAAATATTAAATAAAATTAAGTCATCTACTTATAAGTGGCCGTAAAATTACAAGTGTTAGGACCAACATTTGCGTAATAGGCCCATTTCCTACTAAACTCGCTGCTTAATTTCGGTACCTATATTTCCTAGAATTTGTTTAGTAATAGTAAAATTAATTATCTAGCACAATGCACGGTCATTCAAGGTGAGCTAGATTTTGCACTTAGTTTCGGTATTTTACTTGATCTGTTATTAGACTTACGGATACGGGGGTCTACTTCCTAAGCACGAAATCCGTAGTTTCGGTCAAAGTCACGGGTGTGTCCTACTCCGTATCACCTACGGACATAAGATTCGTTTGGGGACCGATCTAAGAATGAATGGCACCACGATTTTACAGCTGTGCTTAGTTGTCTTGGGTTCACTCCGAAGTTTCGAACTACTTTTGGACGGGCCCGTATTTTCTTCGGCAGACTCAGAGTAGAACCCACGGTTACACCTTCTCATTGTTAATTTGAGTTTTAAATCACTTTTGGAACGGAGTGACCATTACGGGCTATGAATACATTCTTTGTGGCTATTGTTTTACAATCATGATTAATAAATGTATCACTCTTTAGTTCTTAAAAGCTTTCTTATCTTTGAAGCCTGTATTAATAACAAAAAGTGATTGTTGTCCTTGAAATTAAATTCAATATCTTGGTAATAAAACAAACAAAAATGTAGGTACTTCGAACTATTTTATTTGATCACAGCATCTTTCATTGGGGTTTCACTATAAATAATTGCTATCATATCATTATTTAGTACAGGTGGGCGCCATAGAGTCCGTGAGCGCCATGAGCGCCGTAGGCGATGGCACCATGAGCCAGGGGAGAGGCATGAGCACCGTAGACTCCGGCACTGTAGGCAAGGGGAGAAGCATGAGCGCCGTACACGCCAGCGCTGTAGGCAAGGGGAGCGGCGTGAGCACCGTACGCGACAGCACCATGGGCCAGGGGAGCGCCGTGAGCACTGTACGCGACGGCACCATGGGCCAGGGGAGCGGCGACTGCACCGTAGGTGGTTACACCGTGGGAGTAGCCATGGGCTAGGGGAGCGGCGGCGTATCCATGGGCGAGGGGAGCGGAGTAGGCGACGGGCGCAGCGTGAGCAACGACGGGAGCGGCGTGAGCGTAGAGAGCGGGGTCTTTGCGGACGACGGCGTTGAATCCAGAGTGGGCGTCAGCGGCGTAGTCGACGGTGCGCTTTGTGCCGTCGGAGTCGAGCAGCGAGTACTGGCCGACCACGCTGTCTCCGACGCGGGTCTCGTGCTGGCTCTTGACGTCACCGGTGTGGGGGTCGGACACGCCGTACGAGAAGCTGCTGTAGTCACCGCCGTGGATAGCGCTGCCCTGAGCAGCCGCCACCAGAAGAGCAACAATCACGAACTGAAAGTTAATGAGAAAAGATGTTAAAAAATCTTTTCAAGAATTAAATAAATAAATAAATATCGTCTGACATTGCACACAGCACCATCTAGTTCCAAGTTAAGCACTTAATTAAGGCTTGTGTTATGGATACCAGATGGTTGATACACTACTTAAATACATTTTTTTTCGTAAATACATACATATTATAAATATACATCCATGACTCAGGTACAAATGTCCATATTCATCATACAAACATTTGCCCCTACCGGGATTCGAACCCAGGACCATTTGGTTTCGCTGACTACACTTAGCCACTGTAGCCACTACACCAAACGTGTCGTCAAAGAATTAAAATGAATGAAGAATTATTTCCTTTGTTTATGATAAGGTTTACTGTTTTCTGAAATTCTCAAAGCACACACGAGTGTTGCAAAAAATAAGGGTCTCCTAAAATGTTAGACAATATATCTTTTCGATTGTTACGAAGAGTTCGAAACAAATAAACCCGAAACAAGATCTGTCAAATGCAGAAAGATAAAGATATGAAAGGCCATGTTTAACATGCTTTATGTAAGAGACATAAGAAAAATATTGTCTATTTTCTATAGATGAAACGTAGAGATGAAAAGGAAACATTTCAATGTTGAGGTATTTCTTTTAGATCCTTATTGTTATTCCGAGGTGCATAGCCATTAATGAGTAAGTCACGTCCACAATTTTATTGCTCAGTAACTCTATTCAATCACAAATGTCAAGTAATTGAATATTTGAATTAAAGTAGATTCCATTAAATCACGATTATCAATCAAACACGTGGCGATAATACACTAACTAAGTCACAAGAAATAATTATAAATACTCTAGATAAAGATACTCCATAAACTATACTATTTATTACAAGCTTGTTTAACACCAAATATTTTCCACCACATAAATTAAACAAAGAGAAATTTTAACAAACCTTAGCTGCCATTTTTAGTTATTGTTTGTTACACAAGTAAACTGCGAATGATTTATCAGGGTTACCAATTCTCTTTTTATACTATTCCTGTATGACTGGGCTGTACTATTAATAGGAAGTAAGAGACATGCAGCTACTAAGGTCACGCATTTGAACGTTTTTTGAGTATACATTTCGTCGGCAGCGAGTTATGCGGAACTTAGTTAGTACTGACCAGTGGGTATTAGAGTTCTTGTGGGTTATTTAGGACAGGATCCTGTTTAAGGTTTTGATCTTTTTGTTGCAGTATAATAAGAGATATTGTAATTGTAATACTTTGGGATGTTAATTAAGGATTGAGAAGGTATAATAGAAGATTTATTGCCCTCGGACTCACGATGTAATTTTATTATCATAATAATGAGTTTATGAGTTTGCAATAGTCCTGCACCAACCGGGGGTTGTCCTTGGGTACACTTGCATAGTGCATACAGAGATAATCGTCGATTAGTGCTACAACACTTAAAATTGTCTAAGGGGCCTCTGCAAGTTGGCTTCGGCCCCTCGTACGCCATCCAAAGGTCCGGGACCCCAGGGTCCCGAGAAATGTCAAGTTTACTGAAAAATCCGTAAGACGTGAAAAGAAAGGTTTGGTTTGGATTGATTAAGTTAAAGATTTTTAATAATGTGTAAGTTAAATTATGTTGGCTGATTTTTAAGATCCTTGGTTTAGTTTTTTGTAACAAAGTGGTTTAGGACACTCCATGATATTTTGTAGCTTTGAAAACGGGGTTTGTTGGTTTTTGTGGGTGGGTTATATGACAGGATCCTGATTAAGGTTTTTAGTCTTTTAGTTGCACTTAATAATGAAGTATTGTAATAGTAATACTTTGGCATGGAATTAAGGATTGAGAAGGTAGGATAGAAGGTTTCAGGCCGTCGCGGCGTCGAGCCCACAACGTTAGTTTAGTATTAATGAGTTTACTTAAAAATCCAAAAACTGTAAAAGAAAGCTTTGGTTTGGATTAAGTAGGTAGGTTAAAGAATTTTTAGGATGTGTATCTTGTGTTAGCTGATTTTTAAGAGCCCTGGTTTAGTTTTTGGTACCAACTGGTTTAGGACACTCCATGATTTTTGGTACGTTTGTAAACATTGGCGTAGATGTAATGGTGTTATACATTTCTTGACCAAGGTGACGAGTTCGGTTACTAGCTATTGTTGATACGACATTAATGTTGTTCCATGGGATTTCAGCTTTTCGCCCTTGATTTGCACTATGGTAAATCCTCTGAGAAGATAGGACAGGTAGGTAGGCTTCATTCATTTAATCTCTTTCCAATATACTTACTTGACGTGGAGACCAGAGACCGGTTTTATTTTATTTTTTTTGAAATTGTAGGCTCCTTACTCGCTAGTTCTTAGTATCACCTTATTATTTCTCTCCGAAAAGCCACGTGGTAACATATGGAATTCGTACCTACATACTCCAATTCGCAATACTTTTAACTTTCACAAGTCATTAAGGAAATACTGCTTATTTTAAAAAGGCGACCTTCAATTTCACTGCATTCTTTGTATTGTTGATGTTTTTTTATTTATTTATTTTACAACGGATGTAGTTAAGCCTTCTTCACACATTGAGTAATTAAATTAATTATAGAGGTCAGATTGTTATTGAGGTCTCAAGACTATACAACCAGTGAATATGTGCGTGTTTTATTGCCAAAAAGTATGGTATTTTGTAGGTGGTCTTAGACGCTTACTTTTTAAATTTATCTCAGATTCATTTAACAACATATTGAATTACATGTTATGTGAATTTTCCACAAGTGTATCTATTCTATCAAACTATAAAAATACAAGCCATGCCAATTCTCAAATACAATGATAGCGAGATCATCAAACACAGTGTAGGTATGTAAACAATTAATAATGAAGATTGACATTCTGAAATCGAATTCCATACATTTAAGATAATGGGCTATCATTATTGATTCACTCCGAGAAATGATTGGTTAGCCTAGGAACAAAACACCTCCCGAGGAGGCCCGCAGCGGCGGGCCGGCACCAGTCGGGGGTTGCGGAAGGATCGTACGTTCCCGCGACCCCCGGCGTAGGTGTGAGATGGAACACCGGGGTGGTTTTTAGTCAGTAAGAGTCTGACAGACCTCGCCGCCCGCCCCTGGGCGGCGGACATCCATGAGGAATGCCCACCCCGGAAAAAAAAATACCTCGATCTGTCTTAGGTACATAAATGTATCAGGGCTGATTTCTCGTAAAAAAAAAAATAAAAAAAAACTTTAATTCAAACTCATCATCATCTGCCAAACTTTTTCCCAAGAATGTTAAAGTCGGCTTCCATGCTGAATATCCGAACTGAATAGCCGTATTTTACATGGAGCGACTGACAATATAAGCTCCACAACCCAGTTACTGGGTCTATAGAAACACGTAGTAAGGGCGAATTTCACCAAACTTTTATACCTAGAATAATTCTTATCCTGATAATACATTTTGAATTTTTGACAGTTTTTCCATACTAGAACTGTCAGACGTCAATTTTATTCCACGGATAAAATATATCTGACTGTTGGGGTCAACTTCCATTCTAACTGGATGCAGTTGAATACCAGTATTTTACATGGAACGACTGCCTATCTGACCTCCACAGACCAGTTACTGGGTAATACGATACCCCTTGGTAAGACTGCTTGTCAGACTTTCGGGCTTCTGACGACCCGTAACGACTGTCAAAAATCCACGAATGGCAACCGGGGCCAACGGCTTCACGTGCTTCCCGAGGCACGGCGGGGTCTTGGTGTGTAAAGACCGTCACCTATCCACGGACCACCCGCGGCGGGCGTAGCTTAACCTGATAGATCTACCCGTGCGGCTGTCATTACTTAGCCACAAGCTTCATTTCAGACTAAGGTCCATAATTTTGTTAGTATTTTGCTGTTAGTAACAATAGTGCTTAATTAAGCACTATTGTTACTAACAGTTGAAAACAAATAACACTACGCTTTTTAATTAAAAAGCGTAGTGTTATTTGTTTTCACAAATTCATTATTTATTCAGTCCTATGGCTGTCGCCACCCAGTGACCCTGAAAGGGACAGTTCGCTCTGGCAGCAACAGTTTTCAGAATGCTGAGCATTCAAATGTCAAATGCTGTTGTACCATGCAGGCGCTGTAGTTTGGAGGTCGCTTTCTTTCGCATGGCATGGACGCTAGTGTGTCTGTGCGAGCCTCCGCGAACATTCCTGAAGCGCTACAATACCATTGCAGTCCTAACAGCATCCCAAAAACATTATTAAATTGAACACGCAGGACGTTGTAGGCTCGGCGCGTGTATGACACCCACAGGCCAGTCGTTTAAAACGATTGACAAAACGCCTTAAAAAGAGTTACTCTGACGTCTGTAGTACAAAGAGCGAACCTTCAGGCAACCATTTTAACACAGACACAGACCACGCTCTGCGCTTCCTCTCTATATCTACATCATCTCCTATGTCACTCGTGACGATGTGGCCAAGGTACCTACAACTTCAACAATCTTTAGTGCTATGCCGTTGAGACATAGGGGCGGAATAACCTTAACGATACATTTCAGTGCAGATGATATACCAATACTTTAAGATTAAAATCACAACTCAAGCGGCGACAATCGGCAATTACGACTTGTTTCACCAAAACGCATGTAGTTGACGGTCTTGCTGTGCGCGACGCTTTGTTTGGACTGTTAACGCTTATTCAACCGCACGTCAGCGCAAACACTAGCATTTCGAAAATCATCCTTACAGCTTCGATATAAAGGCAAAGTCAATGTCCAATTGCCAACACATATGTGCGGTTGAATTTAGTATAGCTCTATGTATGATTACATTGATTTTAAAAACATGTGTGATTGAGCTGTGGACTACATAGATCTGTTACTGATTCTAATACCTAATTGATGTTATTATGATTCGATAAGTCCCATCATGAGTTGTCGAGTTATGCCTTTTGCTGCTCTGCATTCCATACATATCGATTAAGCTTTTGAATATTACTTCGAACTCTCCAATATTATTTTTCCGTAGATACTCTCTTAGTGCTTTGGTATGTTATAAGTCGTCATGTGAGTTGTATGATTGGCAGAAATATGCGTTTAGGCCATTATAATTATTTACTGTATTTTCGACACTGGAATTTACTACAAAAGTTTGGAAAATCTAAAAGTGCACGCCTCAAAACGCTCATTTATTTTAGTAAAATAAAATAATAAAACGCATAATAAATTTGTAATAAAAAAATAATAATAAAAACATGTACCTATGCAAGAAAATTTCTTATATTTTTGTACCTACGTGTGTATCATAGTATTTTTTTATATTTTTTTAAACTACTTATACTGAGCTACTAATATGAAATACCGCACCAGTTCTCCGAATTCTGGTACTAATAAAAATAACCCGGGAAGTATGTTGGTACATACAAAATCAGCGTACAGACATCAGGACGTCCAAGTAAATTTGTTTTCGAAACGTTTTTTTTTTCAAAGTAGCAACATAAAATGATTTGAGAGTATAAGATGGTTTAATATAAGTATTTTCTCGGTGTACTGTCGCCAGCACATCAGGTTATACGAAACCGACGAATTGCTCCACATGATTTTAAACCTTAAAATGTTGAATGTTATGTTCAAAATCGAAAGACAAAATTTGACAGTTTGTGGTAACTTGACCTGCTGCTGTGTGTATATCTACTCATATTATTGCATAAGTGCAATATAGTTGTGATAGAGGAATTTGAAGATCACAAAATTGCTTGACGAGTCAGCAGTAAAATACTACCTCAACCGCTTCGCGTTATGAGGCGTACAATTATTACTTAATATTGAGATTCATTGTCCATCTAAGGAAAGTCGTTTTTATTAACGGAATATTTTCGTATAGGTCGCCTTTGGATTTGTGTCCGATTAATGGCATCAAGATAACGAGGTCACATTCAGTCTTTTCTTGTATATTTCCATTCACAAAAAAACAATAAAATACTGTGTGTGTGCACTATCTTCAGCCAAATGTACTTTTAGAACCACTTCCTTCCTGTGGGTAGATTCAATCAGGAGAAAAGGGACGGCGGGTTTGCTATAAAGTAGTCGCAGCTTTATCATTACATGTCTTTTCGAGTAATCTATAAGGTTTGGATTGCCCCAAACAGCTATGGATGAGAAGTAAAAATCGGGTACTAGACTAATATGTTACAGACCAAGGAGACTTTTTCAGTTTGGTTTTATTAATTTTGTTTGTACTAAGGTCCATCGTAAAAATTATTTTGGCAGATAACACAACACAAAAGAAACAAGAAAATTCGTTCTTCAAACTATTTTATTTGATCACAGCATCGTTCATTGGTGTTTCAGAATAAATAACATTATTTCTAAGCGTTATTTAGTAAAGGTGGGCACCGTAGAGACCGTGAGCGCCATGAGCGCCGTAGGCGATGGCACCATGAGCTAGGGGTGTGGCATGAGCACCGTAGACTCCGGCGCTGTAGGCCAGGGGAGAAGCGTGGGCGCTGTAGGCCAGGGGAGAAGCGTGGGCGCCGTAAACACCAGCGTTGTAGGCCAGGGGAACGGCGTGCGAACCGTACGCTACGGCGCCATGAGCCAGGGGAGCGGCGACCGCGCCGTAGGCAGCAACACCGTGGGAGTAGCCATGGGCCAGAGGAGCGGCGGCGTATCCGTGGGCGAGGGGAGCGGAGTAGGCGACAGGAGCGGAGTGAGCGACAACGGGAGTGGCGTGAGCGTAGAGAGCGGGGTCTTTGCGGACGACGGCGTTGAATCCAGAGTGGGCGTCAGCGGCGTAGTCAACGGTGCGCTTTGTGCCGTCGGAGTCGAGCAGCGAGTACTGGCCGACCACGCTGTCTCCGACGCGGGTCTCGTGCTGGCTCTTGACGTCACCGGTGTGGGGGTCGGATACGCCATACGAGAAGCTGCTGTAGTCTCCACCGTGGACAGCGCTGCCCTGAGCAGCCGCCACCAGAAGAGCAACAATTACGAACTGAAAACAGAAGGAAGCTCATTAGAAATTATTCGGTGCATACTTTCACATGTAGATTGGCTTTATCCAGCCGTTTTATTAAATAAGTCAGAAGATTTTTTCTCAATCGTTTTTAGTAGGCTGAGTTGAGCTCAAGACATTAAAAATTCAAATGAATATTTCTCGATTTCTTTTTTTTATCTTTCATATTTTAAATTATTTTAATCACGATAAGCAAGCACCGAATGCTTAAAAATATTGCTTCTTTTTATTATTACACAACTTTTATCACATATCACAAAACTTTTTTCCATTTGTTTTATCACTTTTTTCAATCCATTTGTCAATCAAATAATTCTAAATTAAAACAAACCTTAGATGCCATTTTCTTTAGTTATTGTATGTTTCACAAGCGTACTGCGAATGATAAATCAGGGTTACCAATTCTCTTTATATACTGTTCTTACTTGACCGTTTCTGTGGTATAGATAGGAAGTACGACGGCCATGGAAGGTCACTGGTCGAACCGAATCCTGGTATGCAGTGTGGGTAATTTTTAATTAAATGTTTTGACTCACAATAATTGCACTTCATCAATGTATTTTACCTACATTTCATAGAATTATGCATTGTCTTTGAGAAACCCTTTTCATACTCAATTATTGACCTTATAGGTTTATATCATTTATTCTCATAAAAGACAAAAAACGCCACTCAATACAATCGTAGTCGTTTCAGTTATTTTAACTTTATCATTATTATACCTTTTAATTTTTATAAACGTTTTCCTACTGTGTTCTTCTTTCGATCAATTAGTGTGCTAGAAACACCTATAAACATTGTAATCATAACATAATCAGCCTAATATTACGTTTCCACTGCTGGGACACTGGCCTTCTCTCTGTGAGAAGGAGTGGGCCACGTAGGCCCAGTGCTTGTTGGTGTTTGACACGTGTCGTATACCTTACATTTTTGGTTCTAGGACATGCTGGACAAAACAATATGCATTCGTACAATATTATGTAAAATTTGTGTGTGGTGTAAAACTATTTTACGTACCTACACTCTACAGGAATCGAAAGTTTTACCCGCTGTGGAAATGATTTCAACCATAGCACAAGACATAAAGGTCCGTCATAAATTATTTTTATTTGTCACATCGACACCTGATTTCAAAATTTGAATAAAAACTGTCACATTGTTAGTTACAATTAATAATAAGAATACTAGTTTTTATTTTCCTACTGCAAGACAAGGGCCTCTTCTGACACAGAGAAGGCACGAGCACTGATCACCACGCTTGCTCAAGACGGGTGGTTGGCGATTTTCCTCCACCGATGTCCGATTGAATAAAATTTGAAATAAATAAAAAATCATCAATTATGATTGTAAATGTTACCGCTGAACTTATCAAGATCTTCTAAGTAATATAAAAAAAAAATCTATTATACCATTGTGTTTGATTTAATTATGTAATTATTACTGCACGTATGTTTTCAAGATAATATCATCTAACAAATAATAATTACATTATGTCTGTAACTGTCAAAAATGCGTATCAGAATTAAGGTCAGTCCAATCAACGATTTTTCTTCATAGAGTTATAATCACGGAATACATAAATGAGGTTATAATGTTGTTATATGATTTCAGTTGCAGGTATTAGCTATCGCTCCGTCTCATGTTTTCAGTGTTGTGCAATATGAGAACCTTATGTCCAGCAGTGAAATGAGCTGATGATGTTTTCCGTCATGAAATTTCCTTGTCTACTTGCTTGTTGCAATCAATCATCAACAAACAATTGGAAGTCAATTGTTTGTTGATGGATTTCTACTATTTCTGTTTCTCATAAATAATACGTTTAAGCGATTGAAGAACTCTTTGACGTACTTACTTTAAAATTCATTCGTTTATAAGATCAGGAAACTGGTTTGCTGCTCGTCGCATAAGTAAGCTTCGCCGCCCGAGGCATACCTTGACTATCCCCGACGACGCTACTCTCCTAGCGGAGAGTAGTACGGCCACCAATACTATAAAAAAACACAGATACAGACCACCTTTCTTCCGTCCTCGTCACCGAGGCCCGCCGCGTCGCCCCAATCAACGTCCCTTGCTCGAGCCAGCCCGCGCCCCCGAACTTGTAGTATTAAATTCGTCCCTTAATAATAATTCCCATCCAGTCTGTCCCTTGCTGCCCTCCTCTAGCGACGCCCTAAGCTGCGGTCCCAACAGGCGGTACCCTTAGCGTGTAGTCGCCTAGTTTATAAGTTTTTTTAAGTCCTGGCTGGAGGCCTTAATTTATTAAAGCAACCACAGGCAAGCCGGGTTAAGCAACCGACAACCTCCTAGGTAGACCTGCGCGATGCCATTATATATAAAAATTAAAAAAAAAACGTTTCTGCTCGTACGTGCCCACGTACAATTCTGGGAAAAAGAAGCTCCACTTATTATTCATTTTCTGTACCTAATTTTATAATTAGGTACAGAAAAATCGATTTGAGGTACAAAAATAAGAGCAACGTTTCCTCTTACCGCTTATTTTTAGTTTAAGAAAGATTTTATTGGTTGGACATGCAATAAATTTAAGTTCTTAAGGACTTATAATTATTTTGATGATAATTGCTCACCCCCAATACATATACAGTGTGGTCAGATTTTCTTGGAAAAATATGGACTGTTACATACAGGATACAGTTCAGTTTAGTGACCTCATTTGCATGTCTCTTATTTCCTATTAAAAGTACGTACGGTAACACTTATGTAGGAATAGTATAAAAAGAGAATTGCTAACCCTGATTAATCATTCGCAGCTCGCTCGTGAAACAATAATAACACATCAAAATGGCATCTAAGGTTTGGTTTTATTTACTTAATTGATTTACGAAAAAGTTTACAAAAACTTATAAACTAAGACAACAATTGACAATTTATTCTTGTATTTGCTCAAAGTGTCACATTTGTCTAAACTTTTATTATATAGAGAAAAGATTTGATGTTTTTGTGTTTGTATGTTTGTTTGTTACGCTTTCACGCTAAACGGCTTAACGGGTTTGGATGAAATTTGGCACATGGGTAGATCGTGACCTGGTTTTGGATCGGAGAGGACATAGTATACTTTTATCCCGATGTTCCCACGGGATTGTTACTTATGCGGGTGAAACCGCGGGACGCAACGAGAGTTAAATAAAGTTGAAAACAGTAGGCATAGACGTTTAGACAATTTGTTCCCTTACTTAGTTACATTTGGTAAAAGTGTGAAGAACACATATATTAATGAACCGTTTAAAATAGACGGGAAATGTCAAAGTTAACAAAACATAATATGGCCTAGGCTCCAGTCATCAGTATAATACAATAGACTGTTTCTAATAAGCATCCTTTGTATTTTCAGTTCGTAATTGTTGCTCTTCTGGTGGCGGCTGCTCAGGGCAGCGCTATCCACGGCGGTGACTACAGCAGCTTCTCGTACGGCGTGTCCGACCCCCACACCGGTGACGTCAAGAGCCAGCACGAGACCCGCGTCGGAGACAGCGTGGTCGGCCAGTACTCGCTGTTCGACTCCGACGGCACAAAGCGCACCGTCGACTACGCCGCTGACGCCCACTCTGGATTCAACGCCGTCGTCCGCAAAGACCCCGCTCACTACGCTCACGCCGCTCCCCTTGTCGCTCACTCCGCTCCCGTTGCCTACTCCACTCCCGTCGCCTACTCCGCTCCCCTCGCCCACGGATACTCCGCCGCTCCTCTGGCCCATGGCTACTCCCACGGTGTTGCCGCTTACGGCGCAGTCGCCGCTCCCCTAGCTCATGGCGCCGTAGCGTACGGTGCGCACGCCGCTCCCCTTGCCTACAGCGCTAGCGTGTACGGCGCCCACGCTTCTCCCCTGGCCTACAGCGCCGGAGTCTACGGTGCTCATGCCGCTCCCCTGGCTCATGGTGCCATCGCCTACGGCGCTCATGGCGCTCACGGTCTTTACAACGCTCACCTGTACTAAATAATGTTTAGGTTATAATGTTATTTATTCTGAAACACCAATGAACGATGCTGTGATTAAATAAAATTGTTTGACGAACCCAAAACTTTTTTTTGTAAATTTTTATTTGTGACAAGTATTAAACCTCAAAAGGATATTGTGGCCAGAGACAGAACAGTAAGTAGGAGATCCCTCTTTCATGTTTAATATTCCACCTCCTAAAATATAACAGGTATACCTTTTGCTTGCTGATAAAAGTTATTAATCCGAAAAAGGCTTTATATTTCCACATCCAATTAACTTAACTTACAGCAAGGTGCCACGCACTTTGTACGCAGATACTGCAGGTTTCAATCATAACATATCAATAACATATGTAAGAAGGCATACAGAAACCTGGGTTTCGTTCTCAGGCAGGCTCAGGGGTTTACTAACATCACGACACTCAAGGTGGTGTTGTATGACGCACTACTCAGGAGTCACCTTGAACATAGTGCAGTCATATGGGCTCCACATGAGGCGAAATATAGTGTCATGTTGGAATGTGTCCAAAATAAGTTCACAAGACACTTGTACTTCAAGTTGTATGGGGTATACCTATCCATTTTACCCATTGATGTACCCTACACTATTTGTACTGGGTATGGTAGGGTACAACGCATTAAAGGTGCGACGGGACTTTGCACTCGCAGTGTATGTAGTGCACCTACTGCGTGGCGAGGCGCATAACCCGGGAGTGCTGCGGCACCTGGAGCTTTGCGTGCCAGACCGGTACATGTGGAGGCGGCGACGCCCTCCCCTGCTTGCTGTGCCTGCAGCCAGAACCAACCTACTGGCGAGAACTCCTCTCACTAGAACCATGCGTGTCGTGAACGAGGTTCACGAGAGTGTTGATGTATTGTGGTGCAACTTGAGTGAATTTACAGAAGTTACGTTATTTATAATATGTTATTTAGATGTAGGTTAAGATTTAGGATATTTTATGTAATTTTATAGAATGTAGATTAAGGATTTAGCATATAAGACCTCTCTATCGCATTGGATCGCTGATCTGTAATGGTAGTTGTAGGTAAGAATTGAATAAATAAAAATAAATAAATAACTTAAGAATTAACAGAATCTAATAATTTGCCGCGTCAGGAACCATCCACTAACCGAGAAAGAATTTCAAGCAAGGTTTCTATAACAGGAAGAAACGGTTAATATGAAATAAATAAGAGTACACCAAAACAAAGAAATAAGTAGCTACTTAATAACATAGTGACGTTCATAACTCAGCCTTGTAGTGCAAGCCGCCATTACGATACTACCACGTCATTATATGAACAATCTACAAGCATTCGTGTTAATTGTACGATTTATAAACCAAGTGTTATTACTACACATTTTGTGAATATATCTCATAATAGTTAGAGAAAGATGTTATCGCTGTTTAACAAATGGTTTAAACATCTTGTTTGTTAAAGATGATGGTGTCGTACTTAATTAATTGGGCAAGAAATAGAAATGCAACTGATTTGTGGAGGATTATAGAAAAAAAAGGAAGTAACTGCTGACTAATACGACGATTGATATTGATGAACATATGGCAGACGACATGCTGTGCTAACGATAAATAAATTGAGGTAAGGAAAGGACAACATTTACGAGATTATTTCCGAATTCTTCGTTTTGATAACTCGAGCAAAACACGACCTGTAGCGAATATGGCTATTCGCTACAGGTCGTGTTTTGCTCGGTGCAAGACATGCAAGTTCACTCACTACTCGCGCGGGTTACTGGACAGACACACTTGTTTACATTGTAGTTATTCCAATGCATAGGTATAACCTGCACAGGAGCTTCAGCTTGCGCATGTAACATCCAACGTTTACAGTCTGTTGGTGTCTTGATTAGTGAATTTGATAGTTGTTCCTTCAGCCCATTTATTATCCTGTTGTCAATTTAATGTACAGCGAGGTTTACATTATTGTAAAGATGTATTTTTGTACGCGAATTGCTTATAGATGCGTCAGTGGCCCTCTTTGATTTTGCATGCAGCATTTTAATACATAGAATGAGAGCGTGAAAATAGTTTAATAAGCAAGGTTATTCAAATTCAAATTCAATACCGTTAATTCAGACATGAGTCCATAGAGTTAGTATTACAAAATTACTTAAAGACTAGTGGTAGTAATTCAAATAAGAGACCTCAACTGTTGTGAATCCTTATCTAGTGGCGCAGTAGAGGGGAGTCCCACCGGTCTCGGAACACGCTCTGGAGACTAGTAGAGGCGGTGCGCAGCCGGCTGGCCATGGATGCGATCCTTTTTCTTCTAATGGCGTAAAAACCATCGTGCGCGCTTCCGCAAAAATACCGGACGCACTACAACGCCACGACAGCCCCAACAGTATCCTGAACGCGTTATTGTATTGGACACACAGATCGCTGTATATTCTCTGCGAAAAACTGGTCCAAAGACTGCACGTGTAAAAAGACTGGTAGAAAGCTTTAAAAAGCGTTATCTTTATTTGATTTATTAAATACAACGTGCAAATCTTCGAACCAACATGTTACATCGAACAGCCAACGACCTGCGCTCGCTATTAGGTAGAGGTCGAAAATAATTAATTGATTACTTTAATTGTAATTAATTATGTAAATAATTAGCACCCAAAGCAACTTCTCTCAATGGCTCTTTTCTAAACTATTATATAATATAATTTAATATATCTTTTATAAAAATAATTCTTCTGTGCGTGGGTATGTGACTGAACTCCTCCTAAACGGCTAGACCGATTTTGATGATGTTTTTGTGTGTGTTCAAGTGGATACGAGAATGGTTTAGATTTACAATTGGACGAAATAGGTGGCGCTGTTCGTGCACGACAATGTCTGCCAGGTTCGCTAGTAAAATATATATATGTCGACGCAAGAGCGTCCACCTGTTAAGGTTATTATATAATCTTATTCGTAACTAACTAATTATACCAATTTATCATAATCTTGCTAATTACGCCCTCGGATCAGTGTCATCTATTGGCATATTTGTGAATTAGAAACATATAGTATTATTTTAAGATTCATTATTATATTAATTCTGATGTTCTCCTTAAAATTTAAAGGGAACGTTTGTTCATTGACTTGGTTTTTAGTAATATTAACAATTCCACATTTGACAGAGGATACAACGCCCCAATGATGTCGAAAATGGCGGCGATTACGTCTTAATCACGGAATAGAGTTGTAAAAAGTAATGACGTGACTAATTAAACTTTCAACTTAAAACGCCTTTGCATTAGTGAATATTGGCATTGTTTAATTATAAAAGAATGAACTGTTATCCATTTTAGCATTGTTAGTAGATTTCATTAACTAACTAAGTAATAAGATTCTGTACTTGGGTAGCAAGTACGTCCGCCCAATTTGAGGGAGAGTCTCGTTCATAATGGCGGGTGATAATATCGCGATAAAAGTTGTGTAAAAAGGACTGAAATTGTTATTATCAAACAAGAAACCTCTGTAACATAATGTTTTGATTTAAAAGAGTGTCCATGGAGTTGCTTGCCTGTTCTTCTCCATAAGGAACCTACATCGTCTTGGAATGGGCGAATAGCTTCACTAACAAACTCAAACTGAACGACTTCTTGTTACATGATAATTCTAAAGTGCCTGTAAATGTTTCAATTGAAATAAATGCTTTGAGTTTGAGTCAAGTGTTGTGTGTGATTGAAAACCAACTACCTATCTACCATTAAGGAAGAATTACACCGGAGACTGGTCGGAGACTACTTTCCTTGCATATAAAAAAAAACTACATATAAAAATATTATAAAGAGAAAAAAATCGATTATACATAATTTTAAGCAAATATTGTTTAAGGGAGTGCGCGGGGTCAGAGGAGGTCCGAGGGTAGTCCCGAACCGCCATTTCGATTTACGATGACGCAGTGCCATTTCTAACGTGACAGACGTCGCGCGCTTCCTACGCTCATAGTTTTGTTATCTAACCCTACAGTTTTAAAAATAAATCCTTTGCTCAGTACGCGTTGTTTTACCTCGATCCACATCATTAACAGTGGTCCTTCGAGCCGGATCTGAACCAGCGACCTATGGATCTACAGTCCACCATCAGAAACATCGGAGCAAAATAACGGCGCGGGTAATATTGAAAAGTGGTTGGAGCGTAGTCAACAAGAACTACAGCAGCTTGACAGTGGTGAATACAAGTCGCACACGAACCCGGCCGACACAGAAGGAACAGTTCAACAGCTTGCGAGCGCAATCAAAGAACTCGTCACGTCCTCCGCCATCCAGCAGAATACCAATCTTATAAGTCGTCTCAGCACACCGAAAGAGCTCCCTAGTTTCAGCGGCGACCCAAAAGAGTGGCTCCATTTCGAGCAAGCTTATATGGAATCCACAGAAATCTGTAATTTCACCGATAAAGAAAACCTTTGGCGGTTACGTAAGTGTCTGCGCGGAGCCGCTCAAGAAGCTGTAACCGGCCTGCTTATCAGTGGTGCTTCATCTGCAGACATAATTTCCACTTTAAAACTGCAATTCGGAAACGTTGACGTCATTCTTTCCCGCATTGTGTCAGACATAAAGAAGATGCACAACCTATCTACAGATTACTATCGAGAAATAGTACCCTTTTCTGTAAAAATAAAAAACTACGTCGCAGCTGTACGAGCCCTTGGCCGCCATGAATATCTACAAGGCATGGAATTAGCTAACGTTATCTTATTCAAGCTACCTACTACCCTGCTCGCGAAGTGGACAGACTATAGTTACCCGTTTATCACGGCCGAATCACCAAAACCTAGACTAAATGTGCTGTCAGATTTCCTCACCGAAGAAGCTGTGAAAATATCAACCTGTAGTGCTACTTTATTACAACCTACAACGGACAATTTCAAGCGTAAACACGGTGATAAAGTGAACAATATACAAGCTGTTTTAGTGCAAGATGGACAAAGTGAAAAAAAGTGTCGTTATTGTCGTACTGCTAGTCACAAATTAATTGAGTGTAAAAAGTTTAATAAGGCACTACGAAAGGACAGATGGCTGCACGTAAGGCATAACGGTATTTGTTACAAGTGTTTACTAGCGCATCATCGTAGGGACACGTGCACCGCTCCCAGCTGTGATGTAAACAATTGTGGACAGTCGCATCACCGATTATTGCATTATGTGCCGCGTCAAGACAACAGTGAATCCGTGCCAGCGGTACAACCCGAAGTTCCACCCGACAGTGAAGTTCCATCCGAAACAATAACAAATATTAATGTCAGCTGTTCCGTAATGTTGAAAATTGTACCTATAAACATTCACGGACCGAACGGAAGTGTGAGCACGACTGCTTTGCTAGACGACGGCTCGACTGTATCATTGGTTAGCGCTTCGCTGGCAGAGAAAGTGGGGCTGCGCGGCCGCCGGGAACGTCTTCGTGTGTGTGGCGCGTGGAACGACACCGAACTAGTGTGCAACGCACAGCGCGCAAAAGTGACTTTGTGTGGTGTTGATAACAAGATGTTTACCATCGATGCGCGAATTGTTGAAGAATTAAACCTACCACAAAGTTTGCCTACAGTAAATAGCAAAAACTACACGCACCTATGTGACGTCAGCCATAATTTATGCACAAAAACACAACTACAACCACAAGTCTTAATCGGACAAGATAATTGTCACCTTCTCTTACCTTTGGAAATGAGGGTGGGTAGACCCAATGAACCCTGTGCCACCCGGACTCCACTGGGTTGGTGCCTGCATGGAAGGGTACCTAATGTTTACTTACCTGATTCTGCTGTACGTCACTCCTCATTGTTTGTCACTAGTGACGTCATAGAAACTGAATGTATACTGCGAGAGATCCAGGAGGAGGTACGAAAGTCGTTCTCAATCGAGTCCATGGGTGTGTCTGGCAGGCCAAGACAGAACTCTGAAGACTTACGCGCTGTAGAAAGTTTAGAACGATCTTCTGTACTCATCAATGGTCAATGGCATGTTGGCTTACCTTGGCGAGAGGAGAAATGTGTGATGCCTGACTCGTACCCGACGGCTCTGTGTAGACTGAAAGGAGTAGAACTAAAACTAAAAAGAAGCAAAGAATATGCGAATAGATACGAAGAACGCATACGACACCTATTTGATAACAACTACGCAAAAATATGTAACAACTTAAATGTTACACCGCCGAAAACTTGGTACTTGCCTCATTTTGGAGTCGATAACCCCAACAAAAAGAAACTCCGTTTAGTGTTTGACGCAGCAGCTAAAACAAATGGGATATCACTTAACGATTACTTACTAAAAGGCCCTGACTTACTTATGTCGCTATTCGGCATTATGTTGCGTTTTAGAGAAAATCGAGTAGCCGTGTCTGGAGATATTAAAGATATGTTCCTCAGAGTCAAAATTCGACCAGAAGACCAGGACGCCTTCCGATTTCTATATAGAGAAGAACCAGAAGCACCTTTAAACACCTACGTCATGACGTCTCTAATTTTTGGTGCTAATTGCTCGCCCTTTATAGCTCAATTTGTAAAGAACAAAAACGCTAAGCAGTATGAATCATCAATGCCCGCTGCGGCATCTGCTATATATAAAAGTCACTATATGGATGATTATATAGACAGCCTACCTAACGAAGAGACCGCGATACAACTGATTCATGACGTCATGTCCATTCACCAGAAAGGCGGGTTCGAGATGCGGAATTGGACGAGTAATAGTAAACAGGTACTTAAGAGCCTACCTAAAGAATTACTAGGTGATGCAGCCGTCAAATTCAAAATCGGTCAACAGTATGAAGGCGAACGCACACTTGGATTGATTTGGCATCCAAGTGATGATACTTTGAGATTCGACGTATCTTTCAAGCGGATACCCGAAAGTATTATAAATGGGACACAAAAGCCTACCAAGAGGGAAATGCTACGCGTGGTAATGTCCATTTTTGACGTATATGGCATTCTAGCACCGTATACCATAAATGGAAAAATTATATTACAACAAACTTGGAAATTAAAGATCAGTTGGGATGATTTTATACCCGATACAGTGTTTGAGAAATGGTCGAAATGGATTTGTTTATTAAAAACATTACAAGATGTTAGCTTGCCAAGGCACTATCCGGCTGCTACCATAGGAGTGAACGAGAAGGAAAATAAGATTCCCCCGCCGTTTACCTCAGGCGCCATGGCTACGAGTGCTACGAATATTGCTACGAACGTAGCAGACGCGACATCGGCTACAAGTGCAGCTATATCGCACAGCTGTTGTAACATCAATGATCGAAAGATTGTTATTCAAAATAGCTATAGAAACCTACAGATGCATGTATTTTGTGATGCGTCTAGCAAGGCATACTGCGCCGTTGCGTACTGGAGATGGAAGGACGACCGGAATAATACTCGCGTAGCATTCATCGCGAGTAAATGTCGGGTTGTAGGAAACAAACCTATAACTATTCCACGCTTGGAACTTCAAGCTGCTGTCCTAGCGTCAAGACTAGCAGACTCAGTTGCTACAGAACACACCATGAAGCCTGTACAACGAATATTCTGGAGCGATTCGACAACAGTGTTACACTGGATAAGAAATAATGCTCGCGACTATAAAGTATACGTAGCAAACCGTTTAGGCGAAATTGACGAGTTAACGAAAATTAATGAATGGCGATATGTGCCTACAAAACTTAACGTAGCTGATATTGCTACGAGAGAAAACTACATCTGCCCCGTCCTACAAGACGAATGGATGTACGGGCCTACGTTTTTACACTGCAAGGAAGACGAATGGCCGCATGACGTCTTATCTGTTGAAAGAAAAGTAACACTATTGGAGTGTATTAATTTAATAAGAATAGATGTACAAGAAATTAACTTACCCGTACCTGATGCTACTCGATTTAGTTCCTGGCTTCGCTTACGGCGAGCGGCTTCTTTGGTACTCAAGTTTATAAATAAATGCAAGAAGCTAACTTGTGAGTTCGACGACACTATGAAGAATGCTGAAATATTATTACTGAAAAAATCACAAGCTGAATCGTTTAGCAAGGAGTTAACTGAAATAAAAAACAACAGATGTGTACCAAAAACAAGTAACATACTTACCTTGTCTCCTTACCTAGATGAACACGGAGTCATGCACGTCGGTGGCCGCATCGGTGCTGCTGCTGGCATTCAAACTGAAACAAAAAACCCTGTAATATTAGATGGACGAAGTTACGTTGCGAGATTGATCGTTAAGTATTATCATTACTACTACGCACACGGAAATCAAGAAACAGTAGTAAATGAAATCAAACAAAGATACTGGATCACCAGACTAAGACCTACCGTTAAACAGGTAACATCTAAATGCTCAACATGTAGAATAAGAAAATCGAAACCAGAAGTACCAAGAATGGGAGACTTACCCGTTGCTCGAATGGCCCATCATGAACGGCCCTTCACTTACTGCGGTGTGGACTTATTTGGCCCCATGGAAGTCACGGTGGGAAGGCGCCGCGAGAAAAGATACGGCGTCTTATTCACATGCTTGACAGTACGAGCAATCCACCTGGAAGTAGTCACTAACCTTACCACCGACTCCTTTATTATGGCATTGCGAAGGATGGCGGCGAGACGGGGATGGCCACAATATTTGTACTCCGACAACGGAACAAATTTACGAGGAGCGGATACGGAGCTGAAGAAGGCTATAAAAGAACTAGACGAAGAAGTGCTGAAAGATGAGGCCTTAAACCGCGGAACGAAATGGACTTTCATACCGCCCGCGAGTCCCCACTGGGGTGGGGCGTGGGAAAGGCTCATCAGAAGCGTAAAGACCAGCCTGAAAATAATTTTAAAAGAACGCGCTCCCAGAGATGAAACTCTAAACACTCTGTTGACGGAAGTAGAGAATATGGTGAACAGCCGGCCGTTGACACACGTGTCTGTAAACCCAAATGATCCTGAAACGTTAACCCCTAATCATTTCTTGCTGGGATCGTCGTCTGGTTTACCTCACATCGGAAAATTTGATGATTCAGCCGTTTATCTGCGAAAACAATGGCGAATTTCACAAAGATTAGCTGATATGTACTGGCGCAGATGGATCAAAGAAGTACTGCCAGACTTGCTACCCCGCAGGAAATGGCAAGAGGAACATAAAAATTTACAAGTGGGTGACTTCGTACTTATAGTGGACCCTGACAGTCCCCGAAACTCTTGGCCCAAGGGAATAATTCAGGAGGTGATCCCCGGAAGAGACGACCGAGTCAGAATGATTAGAATAAGGACAAAATCAGGAATGTTGACTAGATCGGTCACACGCGTCGCTCGAATACCAGTTGATGGTGAGTGCTGCTGAGGCAGCACTGGGGTGGGGCATGTTAGCGACGCAACTAACATAATTTTAAGCAAATATTGTTTAAGGGAGTGCGCGGGGTCAGAGGAGGTCCGAGGGTAGTCCCGAACCGCCATTTCGATTTACGATGACGCAGTGCCATTTCTAACGTGACAGACGTCGCGCGCTTCCTACGCTCATAGTTTTGTTATCTAACCCTACAGTTTTAAAAATAAATCCTTTGCTCAGTACGCGTTGTTTTACCTCGATCCACATCATTAACAACATGTTTGTTTGTTTGCACTAAACAAACGCTCAAGCGCGCGCTCGCTCGCGCTTGTTTACGCTTTTACACTAAAACGGCTCTAGGGATTTGATACATGAAAGGCACATGGGTAGACCATGAGTTGGATTAGGACATAGGATACTTTTTGTCTCGATATTCCCACGGGATCGAGACTTATGCGGGTGGAACCGCGAGCCGCGGCTAGTTTTGAAATAAAATAACATGTGAATGCATATTTAAAACAAGAAACTAAAAAAATATTGCATAATAAAGATGTTGCTAAAAATAGTACATAATAAATGTAACAACGCTATTAAAATTATATTTATAATATATTTAACATTTTATTAATATTCAAAAGGAATTGTTTTATTTTACTGCCAATTAAAGTTAATAAATGATAAATGATTTTATTTCTGTAATATATATAATATTCAAATAATTTATATTTGAATAATTTATAAATATATATCTTATTAAAAAGAAACAACAAATTGTGTTATTTGCTGACGATACTTCTTTAATTTTTAAGGTAGAAAGAAGTGCTACAAATTTTGACGACGTTAATAACGCCCTACTGCAGGTCCAAAATTGGTTTACTGCTAATAATTATGTATTAAATGGAAAAAAAAAACTAAGTGCATAAGATTTTCTTTACCAAATGACAAAAGTAGTGAATGTGAGATAGTATTGAATCAAGAGAAACTAGAATTCGTCGATAAAACTGTTTTCCTGGGGATCACGCTCGACTCAAGGCTACAATGGGGTCCTCATTTAACATCTCTGGCAGGACGACTAAGTTCAGCAGCATAAGCTGTCAGAAAAATCCGTCAATTTACTGATGTACCTACATATATACCGCGAGGCTAGTCTATTTTAGTTACTTTCATAATATCATTTCTTACGGTATTTTACTTTGGGGACGGGCAGCAGACGTCGAGTCTACTTTTGTTCTGCAGAAAAGAGCCATCAGAGTCATATATTATAATCTCCGCAGGCGCGATTCTCTAAGGGAACTGTTTTAGGTTATTAAGATCATGACGGTACCTTGTCAATACATCTATGAAAACATCATGTACGTAAGAAAAAAATTACATCTTTTTAGTAAAAGAGGTGATAGACATAATTATAAAAAAAAGAAAAATGTGTTTATTATCTTAAATCTATACAATTAAGTTGCCGGGGCTTCCCAGAAAGGAATCCGAAGATACTTGTGATGGGATAAACCTCGCTCTTCCTCGATTAGTTGACAATTGTTTCGTTGTACTAATTATTTATAAGTTACACATTTTTATAAAACCAATAAAAAGAAAAGAAAAGTAAAAATCGTGTTTATGGCAGTGTGTGGAAAATAGAGTGTGTTTTGTATACCTGTCTGTTTTTACGTGTTTATGAGTGTGTGAATGTATATTTTAAGTGTATTTGTATGAGTGGGCGTGTGTATGTGTGAATGAGTGTGTGTGTGTGTGTGTGTATGAATGGGGGTGTGTTGGAGAGTGTGTGTGTGTGTTGGAGTGTATGTGTGTGTGTGTGTGTCTGTATGCATCACGTTCAACCCAGAGTCGCCAAAATGTCTTCCACGGCATCATAATTAAGTGTGAAGAGCCATTCCGTCAATGTCTTCTTACACTCATACAGCTGCATAGGGTAAATGTTAAGTATGCGATTTACTTTATTATAAACGCGTGGGGCTTGAGTTACATTCTGGCGACCAGCAAAAATTTAACGTGCTGAGTATGTAGGGGCTACTATATCACATCGACTTTTTTTAATTATAGTACTAAAAATAGGGACCTATTAGTTGAACCAGGTTTCAGCCTGGCTAAAGTAGACTCATCTTTCAAGGGGTACTGTTTAAAATGGTACAATAAAATACCTCCCCACATACTTCAACTGAATGAGACGAAATTCATAATCTTAGCTCCCTTCAAAATGGTTGAGCTGAATGGTGCTGATCTATGCGTCTTGTTCGTGAACGGGCGCCGTCAGTTGGGACTGGTCCTCTCTTAGCCGCCACGGCATAGTTTAATTATTTTATCTATGTATTGTTTTGTTTAGATTTCTGTTTGCTTTACTCTGAACACTCAACGTGTACGTCTTATTTAGATCTTCACATATAATGATACTTATATTCAACATTAATGATGTAACTAATATTTATGTAATAATATAATTTAAATGAGTGTCCATGGAGTTCCTTGCCCGTTTTGCTCCATAGGTAGGTACCTACTACGCTTTGGAATGAGAATCTAGCTACATATTTCTGATTGACCGACCACTCGACAATTCAAAAGTGCATGTAAATGCTTTAATTGAAATAAATGCTTTGATTTTGAGTTTGAATTATATTCCGTCAGTTTATGGGTTTAATGTGACTTTTAATTCTTTTCAAAATCATTAGCATCTGACTTACTCGCTCGTGATAATGCAACCTATAATTATCGACTATCTTTAGCCAGCTTATTTTTTCTTCTTTTCTTTCTTTCTACGCTGTTGAGATTTATGGGTGGAATAAACTTAACGATACATTTCAGTGCAGATGATATACCTACCTATACTTTAAGGTTAAAAGCACAACTCAAGCGGCGACAATCAACTATTACGACTTGTTTCACCAAAACGCATGTAGTTGACGGTCTTGCTGTGCGCGACGCTTTGTTTGGACTGTTAACGCTTATCCAACCGCATATCAGTGCTAATACTAACATTTGAAATCACCCTTCCTGCTTCGACATAAAGGCACAGTCAATGCCAATTTGCTAACACAGATGTGCGGTTGTATCTTAAAAACATATGATTGAGCTGTGGACTACATTGATCTGTTACTGATTCTAATACATAACTGATGTTATTATGATTCCATAAGTCCTATCGTGGGTTGTCGAGATACGGCTTTAGGCGATTTGCAATGTGTTTCTTTTTTAGATCCTCTGCATTCTATGCATATCGATTAAGCTTTTGAATTACTTCGAACTTTCCAGTATTATTTTTCTCTACCTACTTTCTTAGTGCTTTTGGGGGGGTATGTCATGAGTCGTCATGTGTGTTGTATGATTGGCAGAAATATGCGTTAAGGCCATGATAATTCACCTCCTTCTGCGAAGCAGTAATGCTCGCGAAGGAGGAGGCGGAACGCGTGAGGGAGAGGCAAAATTTACGCCCTCACGCCCATAGCCACCGCAGGAGACGCCCTGGGCGTCGGGAATCGCAGGCCGATTCCCGGCCACCGTAGGCGTGGGCTTGCGAACGGCGAGCAATGGGCAG
Source organism: Brachylomia viminalis (assembly GCA_937001585.2). Taxonomy (NCBI): domain Eukaryota; kingdom Metazoa; phylum Arthropoda; class Insecta; order Lepidoptera; family Noctuidae; genus Brachylomia; species Brachylomia viminalis. The sequence continues at coordinate 4,995,027 of OW443301.2, forward strand.
CTCGCCGTTCGATAAGGACCAGGCCCGGGTCGACGGCGCGTCGTGTTCCACGCGCGCCTCAAAGAGATGTCAGCACCAATGGCGGGGTTTGCTAGGACCGATGCCTGCTAGGGTTGCGGAAAAGTCCGAGAGGGATACCGTGGCCCCTGGCACAGGTAACTGAAGGAACACGGGTGGGTTTTAGTCAGTAAGAGTCTGACACGCCCTCCTGCTCTGCCCAGAGCGAGAGAAGCTATTTGATGATTTCCCACCCTCAAGAAAAAAAAAAAGGCCATGATAATTATTTACTGTATTTCGATGCTAGAATTTACTACAATTACTTAAATACTGTGGTTTCCATCTAAGGAAAGTTCTTTTTACTAACGGAATATTTTCGTATAATTATGTCGCCTTTGGATTTGTGTCCGAATAATGGCATCAAGGTGATGGGGTCGCATTAAGTCTTTTATTTTATATTTCCATTCACAAAAAAACAACAAGAATCTGATATTTCTTGGACTTGTCCTGCACCATCTTCAGCCAACTGTACTTTTAGACCAACTTCGTTCCAGTGCATTATCAGCCTGTAACGTTCCCACGGCTGGGACACAGGCCTCCTCTCGGTGAGAGGTAGTGGGCCGTAATCCACCACGTGGGCCCAATGCGGGTTGGTAGATGTCACATGTCTCTGATTTTTTTGGTTCTAGGATATGCCGGTTTCCTCACGATGTTTTCCTTCACCGTTTTGGGAGCAATGGTGATAAAATAATTTACACAAAGTAAAGCGCCTGTCTGGGTTAGAACCTGCGACCTGCAACTCGTAAGTCGCGGCCGTTACCACTGGGCCACCAGTGCTCTCGTGATCCTGAGGGTAGATTCAATCAGGAGAGAAGGGACGGCTGGTTTGCCATAAAGTAGTCGCAGCTTTACCATTACATGCCTTTTCGAGTATCCTATTAGGTTTGGATTGCCCCAAAACATCGATGGATGAGAAGTAAAAATCGGGTACTAGACTAATATGTTACAGACCAGGTAGACTTTTTCAGTCTGGTTTTATTAATTTTGTTTGTACTAAGGTCCACCGTAAAACTATTTTGGCAGTTAACGCAACAAAAAGAAACAAGAAAATTCGGTCTTCAAACTTTATTTGATCACAGCATCGTTCATTGGTGAATAAATAGCATTATTTCTAAGCATTATTTAGTCTAGTAAAGGTGGGCACCGTAGAGACCGTGAGCGCCATGAGCGCCGTAGGCGATGGCACCATGGGCTAGGGGAGCGGCATGAGCACCGTAGACTCCGGCGCTGTAGGCCAGGGGAGAAGCGTGGGCGCCGTACACGCCAGCGTTGTAGGCCAGGGGAGAAGCGTGGGCGCCGTACACGCCAGCGTTGTAGGCCAGGGGAGCGACGTGCGCACCGTACGCTACGGCGCCATGAGCCAGGGGAGCGGCGACCGCGCCGTAGGCAGCAACACCGTGGGAGTAGCCATGGGCCAGAGGAGCGGCGGCGTATCCGTGGGCGAGAGGAGCGGAGTAGGCGACGGGAGCGGAGTGAGCGACAACGGGAGCGGCGTGAGCGTAGAGAGCGGGGTCTTTGCGGACGACGGCGTTGAATCCAGAGTGGGCGTCAGCGGCGTAGTCGACGGTGCGCTTTGTGCCGTCGGAGTCGAGCAGCGAGTACTGGCCGACCACGCTGTCTCCGACGCGGGTCTCGTGCTGGCTCTTGACGTCACCGGTGTGGGGGTCGGACACGCCGTACGAGAAGCTGCTGTAGTCACCGCCGTGGATAGCGCTGCCCTGAGCAGCCGCCACCAGAAGAGCAACAATTACGAACTGAAAACAGAAAGAAGCTCATTAGAAATTATTCGGCGCATACTTTCACATGTAGATTGGCTTTATCCAGCCGTGAAGATTTTTTTTAATCCTTTTTAGTAGGCTGAGTTGAGCTCAAGTCAAATAGTTAAATATTTTTCGATTGCTTTTTTTATCTTTCATATTTTAAATTATTTTAATCACGATAAGCAAGCACCGAATGCCTAAAAATATTGCTTCTTTTTATTATTACACAACTTTTATCACTTATCACATCAAACTTTTTTCCATTTGTTTTTTCACTTTATTCAATCCGTTTTCACAATCAATTAATATTGTAAATTAAAACAAACCTTAGATGCCATTTTCTTTAGTTATTGTATGTTTCACAAGCGTACTGCGAATGATAAATCAGGGTTACCAATTCTCTTTATATACTGTTCTTACTTGACCGTTTCTGTGGTATTGATAGGAAGTACGACGGCCATGGAAGGTCACTGGTCGAACCGAATCCTGGTATGCAGTGTGGGTAATTTTTAATTAAATGTTTTGACTCACAATTGCACTTCATCAATGTATTTTATCTACATTTCATAGAATTATGCATTGTCTTTGAGAAACCCTTTTCATACTCAATTATCGACCTTATAGGTTTATATCATTTATTCTCATAAAAGACAAAAAAACGCCACTAAATACAATCGTAGTCGTTTCAGTTATTTTTACTTTATCATTATTGTACCTTTTAATTTTTCTAAACGTTTTCCTACTGTGTTCTTCTTTCGATCAATTAGTGTGCTAAAAACACCTATAAACATTGTAATCATAACATAATCAGCCTAATATAACGTCTCCACTGCTGGGACACTGGCCTTCTCTCTGTGAGAAGGAGTGGGCCACGTAGGCCCAGTGCTTGTTGGTGTTTGACACGTGTCGTATACCTTAAATTTTTGGTTCTAGGACATGCTGGACAAAACAATATGCATTCGTACAATATTATGTAAAATTTGTGTGTGGTGTAAATAAATGATAAATGATTTTATTTCTGTAAGTAGGTTTGAACAAACACTTTTACATGTCAATCGTATTTTAAAAACTAGATGAGGTCGGCATTTCCTATCTGACTACTCTGAGAAGAAAGGTCGAAACAAACTCAGAGGTCACAGTCTCTTTTAAATTCCAGACAATATCTTGGTCAGATCATGTGAAGGCTATGTAGATCGGTGTCTGAAATGGTCTTTTGAGGAAAGAACCACACAGATTGAGTGGACCTGTCCAGTCAGTGCACGCAATTGTCAGTACAACTCAACTCAGACCTTAAGGAGCTCAACGATTCGACGAAGAATACCAAAGAACGGACATTTGGGTAGGCCGCATCAGCTACTCAAACTGCCAGAGCATGATTAAAACTGGAACAAAAACACACATAGCTATACATATATACTTATAGCAAAGATTAAAAGTAAAAATAGTTAGCAAAATAAAATAAATTAACATTGCCTGTGCTTTAATGGAGCAACTCAATCCCAAGCCTTTTTGTCCTCAAAATACACGTAGTCTTTGACAGTATAATAGGCATTCTGGCATAGTTTCCTTTTTATAAAAGATTTAAATTTATTAAGGCTTAGTTCTTGAATGTGGCTAGGAAGTTTATTATAAAAACGTAAAACGAATACCTGCAGCCTATTATCTTCTCACTGTAGGACAAGGGCCTCTTCTGACACAGAGAAGGCACGAGCACTGATCACCACGCTTGCTCAAGACGGGTTGGCGATTTCCATTCACCGATGTAAATATATCCAAGATAAACTCAGAAAGTACATTCATTAATTGGATAGAGAAGATTGAAAGAAATAAAAAAAAACATCAATTATGATTGTAAATGTTACCGCTGAACTTATCAAGATCATCTTAATATAAAAACAATCTAATAAACCATTGTGTTTGATTTCATTAAGTAATTATTACTGCGTATATTTTCAAGATATCATCTGACAAATATTAATTACATTATGTTTGTAACTGCCAAAAATGCGTATCAGAATTAAGGTCAGTCCAATCAACGATTTTTGATGTTGTTATACGATTTCAGTTGCAGGTATTAGGTATCGCTCCGTCTCATGTTTTCAGTGGTGTGCAATATGAGAAACTTATGTCCAGCATTGAAATGAGCTGATGATGTTTTCCGTCATAAAATTTCCTTGTCTACCGCTTGTTGCAATACTTCCAACTGTTTGTTGATGGATTTCTACTATTTCGGTTTCTCATAAATAATACGATTTGAACGAACGAAGAACTCTTTGACGTACTTACTTTCAAATTAATTCGTTCATAAGATCAGGAAACTGGTTTGCTGCTCGTCGCATAAGTAAGCTTCGCCGCCCGAGGCATACCTTGACTATCCCCGACGACGCTACTCTCCTGGCGGAGAGTAGTACGGCCACCAATACTATAATAAAACACAGAAACAGACCACCGTTCTTCCGTCCTCGTCACCGAGGCCCGCCGCGTCGCGTCGCCCCAATCAACGTCCCTTGCTCGAGCCAGCCCGCGCTGCCGAACTTGTAGTATTAAATTCGTCCCTTAATAATAATTCCGATCCAGTCTGTCCCTTGCTGCCCTCCTCCAGCGACGCCCTAAGCTGCGGTCCCAACAGGCGGTGTCTTTAGCATATAGTCGCCTAGTTTATAAGTTTTTTTAAGTCCTGGCTGGTGGCCTTCATTTATTAAAGCAACCACAGGCAAGCCGGGTTAAGCAACCGACAACCTCCTAGGTAGACCTGCGAGATGCCATTTATAAAAATAAAAAAACGTTTCTCCCCGTACGTGCCCACGTACAATTCTGGGAAAAAGAAGCTCCACTTATTATTCATTTTCTGTACCTAATTTTATAATTAGGTACAGAAAAATCGATTTGAGGTACAAAAGTGAGAGCAACATTTCCTCTTACCTCATATTTTTGGTTTAAGTAAATTTAAGTTCTTAAGGACTTATAATTATTTTGATGTTAATTGCTCACACCCAATACATTATGACAGTGTGATCAGATTTTCTTGGAAATATATGGACTGTTACATACAGGATACAGTTCAGTTTAGTGACCTCATTTGCATGTCTCTTATTTCCTATTAAAAGTACGTACGGTAACACTTATGTAGGAATAGTATAAAAAGAGAATTGCTAAC